>OW121851.1:28435122-30935122 GCA_933228895.1 Platycnemis pennipes
TTCTAGGAGATTGAGGTAATTTATCAGAAGCGAAGACTCCGCGGAATATTTTAAACGGATTCAATAACCTATCAATCCGTACACTATCCATTGCAAGACTAATAATTTGTGATGATGTTCCTGTTTTTATCGATTTCTAGAGAGGCATCGTATTCTGCAAATACCAAGCACGTCACGGTGTTTGTCAATTCTTTCTCGAATTTCGCCTCTATTCGCACCACACCTCGATCTCCGAGACTTACATAATCTTCGTTTCCTGAATCGTCCGGGGTGAGATCGAACACCAGCATGAAATATCCATGTCCAAACATGTCATACGTAATTTGATTTCCTCTATCATAATGCTTTATTCCACTGCCTGAGAATATGGTATCATACGCTCGTGCCCAATACTTTTTACTGTAGAAATTACACTCCAACCCCTCGGAAGGAAACTGAACACCGTTTACAAAGAGTGAAAAATTTTCCAGGGAATAGTGAGAGAGAGCAAATGGATTCTTGTCAACCTTACCAGCGTACGAGTCATTATCAACCATAGCAAATATTATGGTGTTGGGTATTCGACCAACGATCGCATTATCAATGCTGAGAGTTCGTCCTCCGGCAGGAACCGTGAAAGATTTCATTTCGGTACGTTTGTAGTGATATCTAGCATTATTTTTTTCCAGCATCTTATTGTGTGCCAATAATATGGAAGGGTTGATGTCGAAATGTTGAACGTAAAGAGTCGCATCTAGTATTTTTATTATTCCCCCATCCACTCCCATCAGATTAAACGCAGGGTTTGAAAGCATCAACCTGATTCCTATATCGACCCGATCTAACAGCAATTGTGCCTGATTAAACACATCCACATGTAATTTACCATATAGCTCAACCTCAGCACTATTCTCGAACCAAGTCTTTCGCTTCACGTAACCTGCATTACTCACGTCAGTTTTATTAATATCCTCCCCCGTATCCACTTCCCACCCGACATTCCTCAAATGCGTTCTACTCGCATCCCCACCATAATTCAACACATTTTCAATATAGCTCCTATAATGATAATTATCTTCTGATGGGGTCACTAATGTCCCATTGAAATAAACGTTGCATTGTTCGAAGAGGGAGTGGAGAATATTGTTCACAACACCTGGTTGATTTCCATCGCTAGACGTATAATCTACCATGCTCGTCTTACAAACCTTCACTCTCAGCTTGAGAAATATGCTATTCAAATCCTTGTAAGCATCCCCAGAATCTTTGATCAGGAATTCAATCACCGATCTATTATCCAGCGATGATATAGGTTTGTAGGAGACTAGCCGCTTTGATAAAATGTTAGTCTGAATGGGTGGATTGGGTTGGAATAAGTCCAGCGAGCTCAGCATATGCTCACCCATGACTTAGTTGGAAAAAATATCTCTGTGCACGACCTTCTTCCCTCTTCGCCTTCTCTGCGAATGCCCTTTCTTTTTCCCAACACTAGTTTTTATTTTATTCAATCGTGGGCGTTTAACCAGTCTCATCCCACCCCCACTCATATTTTTTATCTTCTCCTCCGCTTTCCGTTTCAAGTTCTGCCCCGCCTCGTTTAATCTACTACGCAATATATCCTTAACCGGTTTAGTCCCCAGATCGCTCAAGGCTGCTGCCCCAGCACTAACTGCCTCCTTACCAACCGTCTTCAACCCGCTGTAAAAAAGAGGTCTGGCAAAACGCCACAAACCAGCAAGAAAACTTCCTATACCCCGACCCTTTTGCACACGATACGATGCTCGATATATTGGTCCAATCTCCCCACCCGACTGCTTTAGGTAGTAAGATAAATAACGATCCGTCACCGGAGCCATCTCGACGCTCAATGATCAACCAACTCATATCACATCTTTTTTATAAAATGCAATACGATGATGGAAGATTGCCCCCCACTGCGAAATGGTATTGACTCGCCGAGTTTGTCTGTCAACAAAATTTCTATGCTCTCGATGTTGTTTTTTTCGACGTGGTAATAAAAGATGGGATTGAATGTCCAGTGTAAGACTTGAGTGTTTAATATACGCAAGCATCGACTGAGCGAATCACCTACCAGTTGGGGTTTAATTATATCCGTGTAAACGTAAACGTTTTTGGGAGGAGACAAGATTTCTCTTTTCGTTCTACCACTTCGCAAGTTGCGGTATTCAGCTTTAATTCTCTTGAAATTCTTTACGAAATCCTCCGCAAGTGTTGACGAAGATGAATCCCACTGATAGAAACGGAGAAGAATGCTTGATAATATCAGAATATCTTGTTTTATTTCAGCCTGCTGTTCGCCGTTGAAATCTTTAATCGATTTATCGAATAATTCCTTGAACGAATTATATGTTCCTGGCTTTAACGTATACTTAACATCATCGGTAATAATCTGCACTGAGTTTGGTGATAATCTCTCATTTATACCACTCTTTTTATCATTCACTCTCATTCCGTCTGCGTAAATCATTACATCATTCGCTATGTCAAACCTTTTCTCCCCGCTAATCTCAAAAAATGATGGTTCGAAGGCAAAAGCTATACTTTCGTACCTACCATTTGGAACGACGAAGAACGAACCATCCTTCAACTTTACTCTAACAATATCTTTATCCTGAGGCCCACCAATTTCACCCCGGACCACTCCCTCCTCATTTCGAGTCCTATTATCTTTTGCTGGTGAGCCGGAAGATAACGCTTCTTCTTCCGCCAGAGTTCCCGGAGTCGCGGTTTCTTCTCTAACATCCCGCGAGAGAATACTCCCATCTATGGGAGGAATAGAAATCTCAGCTAAACCTACCATCCATTCATCATTTTCCAAATCGACACGATGTGATAATCTCGTACGGAAATGTGATATTGTGTTGTGAGGAAAATATGTTTTGGAACTATCACTAGGTAACGTAATGTAAAACTCGTTCATATTTCACGCACCGAAGAAGCGAGGATCCAAGAATTAAATGATTTTGGGTATCCTTCCCACTTTACAAAATATTCTAAATCGCCCGCCTGCCCCCTGCGCTTCAAAATTTTCTCAATCTTATATTCCGCCTCGGGGGAAAGGTTAACCCTCACTAACTCCTGCTCATAGAAACTACCCTTTATATCCTCACCGTTTAGATCTTTCAACTCGTACGTGGGTATTTCCCTTGATTGATTCACACCCTCGACTTGAAATATTTCGCTGGTGTAATTAGGTGTATATCCTTTTGCAAATGGACGTCGTTCTTTACTGATTCTGACGTAATCACCTACTTTAAATTTAACCTTTTTGATAACAAGAGGTTTCCTTGAGCGACTAGCGATGGAGAATACATTTTTCTCATTCACCGCGACAGGTTTAACACCTAAGCTGGAATGCACGCTATTATTATAACTATTCACCAATTTGGGTAATATATCCACGTAATTGTACGTTGAATATCTCGTGAAATACTTATACATTTTAGATTTTAGAGTACGATTAAAACGTTCAACGAGACTAGCCTTTATGTCCGGATTGTTTGTTGTGTAAAACCTTACACCGCGATTCGAGAGAAAAGTTTTAAATTTACTATTTACAAATTCGCTACCCTTATCAGTTTGAATTTTCAACGGTTTTCTTTCACGAAATATATCATTAAACGCCTCGACTACCTCCACTGGACTTTTTTTCCGCAAAGCTCTCGCCCACGCATACCTCGAAAATAAATCGATCACCGTCAAAATATAACAATATCCTCTGTTGAATTTTTTCAAACTCCGCATATCGTTCAGATCACATTGCCAGCATTCATCAATGTATGATACGCTGTAACGATTTCGAGGGAATTTTCTCCTCATCGGTCTGTGACGTGTGTATGCATCTTGAGAATTTAACCACTCGCGTATTGTATTTCTCGAAATCCCAGTCGCTCGGTGTAATTTGTCAACGGACGAAAAACCTGCAGAATTTTCAGGATCATTGTACACACTCTCGATTACATCGTAATCCACTCGTCCCCGAATTTTTTCGGTTTCCTTGGTCGACTGCTTCGCCTTGGTAATGCCCTTGACGGCTTTTCTTTTTCGCTTTGTTCTGACCTCTTTCTTTTTCTTCTCTTTAGCTGTTTCGATAGATTCCCCACCGCGTCTAGTCTTCCCTCTATACGTTCCCATGTCTTATCCAAATCAGCATTCGCTCGTTTCACATCGGCAAGTGATTTCCTCAGTGCATGAGTCTCCTCCTCACTGTCCTGCGACCTTCTATATGACTGGTTCTGACCCGAGGATTTCACTATCGGAATATGAATGGGTGATTTAATGTCGGAAACAGTGTTCAGATATTTATCCAGCACGCGCTTGTACATGTGCCATTTATCTACGTCTTTGACACCTCTTTTGATCAATACAGCTTTCATTTCAACATCTAATGCATTCAATCTCCTCTTCATTTGACCTCGCTCAAAAGCCTCAGGGTCGACTACGAGCATTTTTCGCAAACTCATTTTCCACCAATGAGACTACCAATGACACCGCTCAATATGGATCCGAGTAGCATTGGTAGAAATCCTCCTTTTTGTACGAGAAGCGTGCGCTTTTTTTTAATGCTTGTACCACGCGAAGCCAAGTCTCTCAAGGTATATCGATGCTTGAATAGTTTTCGCTTTAAGGAGTTATTTATCTTATGTCTTCGTTTAAGCGTATTCAGACAACATTCAGAGATGGCTTTAATCAACTCCGCATCCGATTCTTTTACTATAGCCGAACGTAACTTAGGTTTGGCAGATTTCAACACATGGAGCAAATGATTATTGCTCTTCAATCTTTTCATCATTCACAGGCATGTAGATTACAGTGGTCTCGTTTTCAGGAAAGATTTTAGTTCGGAATCTCAACCTTTCGTCCGTGTCCTGCCCGAGGTCTAGGACTAAATAACCGAACGGTTCTTGCGTCACCTCTTTATATACCCTTTCCAATTCCTGCGATTTTTCAGGATAGACCTGCCGAGCTAAGTGTCCAAATTGTAACCGATCTCTAGGATTTTTAAATGTTACTATATACTTGGAATTTAGGGATATATTTCTCGCTTGCGGGTTTTGATAGAATATGTTTTGTGTGATTAAGAAAACGGAAATGTTAAAATGATGACTTCCTCTTGTGAACAATTTGCATACGTCTTTACTGTACGCACCCTCACTCATTAGATCATCTAGCACATACAACGTTGGCGCGCCTTCGAATTCTTCGAAAGGGGGTATTTCGGTTCGAAATTGAATTGGTGTACTCGAACGTATTCTCGGCTCACTCCCTCGACTGCAACACCATACAATCTCATGTATTGGACTATCGATCATGTGTGGTAAATTTTCCAAGAATTTAGTCACGAACGTAGTTTTTCCACACCCTGACGGACCGGCGCAGATGCAAGTGAAAGGGTGTTTCCAGACCAAAGTCATGATTGGTACTGCTCTCATTAAAACATCTAATGGGTATTAATAATTATCAAGTATCTTCATTACCAAACGCATCATGATGCGTTCTTTTCCGCGGAATCTTGTAATGACCCCATGCCAAGGTGTTGATGCCACCCTCACAAATATACCGTTTGTCATCGCTCGCGTTTAGCGTGACTTTGTTTATTTGTACAGTGTATAATTCATGTTTTTTACTACGAATGATCGTCATCTTTCTAAATTCAGTGGAATTTTCGTGCAGGCAACGGATATAGTCATCAAATTTCAGACATTTCTCTTTCACCGGTTTTGTTATACCCTTGGCTTTCTTTTTTTCTTTTCCCCCCTCGACTTTGAATGAATATAGTTTGCTTCTTAGACCTACGAAATGAGTCATAATTTGAGCATCACATTCGTCTTTAAATTTTCCTATCACCTTCTTGTTTTTCTCAGAGTAGCAAGGGTGATCTTTTGGATAATTGGAGGTATCGAATGCTTCAATGTTTTTTAACATATCTTGGTATACATCATTTGTTCCTATGTCGTACAATAGACTATCTGTGTCAGTGTACGCAAGGGAGATGTTCTTACCATATTTTGGTAACATTGTATGATAGTGAAAGTCATACATTAGAGTCTTACTGAGGTCTAACACACTGAAACCTATGTATATCGGTTTGTTCATTTTGATAGTCGCCTTACGCATGTGAACGGCCACTAGAGACTCGTTGAAAATCGTTCTGTCCAAAAATGTCGATTTATTGATTAATTTTTGCAATTTTTTTTCGTCAGTCACTAATTGCATGTTAATTCTTTTGCGTACATTCTCCATTGTCTTTCCAAACACAGAATTATTCATGAGCTTGAAGAAGTCTTTTTGGAAATCATTAGTGGCTAATTGTCTTCGATTAGTGTTCAAGTCAATATATGTCTTTAACCAAGGTGATTGACTAAATTCGATAATTCTGTGTACTTTTTTGAGATACATGCCTAATGAAAAAGCCTGCTTCAGGTTGACATAATGAATAACATATTTAGTTCGACCCTCGAGCGTTGTAATTAACTTTTTATGTTTTCCACCGGGTGGAATACGGTTTTCGGGACATAGGGGTAAATCAGAATGACTATCGTGGAGAGACTGCGGATACTCAAGATCAACTTCCAAAATATATCCCTTTTCGTTTTCATTTGATATTTTATTGACATCCAAATTTGAAATTTCATCACCAGAGAGCCATCGAAAATTAGCATATGGAAGTGGTTGGGAGAGCGCCCAACCATAGAGGTTATTTGCGTCAAAATAGGTTATGAATTTAGACTCAGACTCGGGCTCATAATTTTCCATATATTTGTTGTTTGCCTGACAATATCTTTTACAGCATTGTGAAATACCACCGCGAATACCAGCCTCAAACATTAGGAGCATGTCATAGTCTGTTAAAAGTTCCAACTCAATTTCTGTATGCTTCAGCATAGCATCAAAAGCTAACCCTGGAGCAGTATAATACCACGCGGGATCTAGCTTGTATGCGTCAAAACAAACGTCTCGAAAGTTTTCAAAAACGTCAGCTAGAAGTGTGACATCACTTTTAAGATAGATATCACTATATTCTCCTAATGTCTTACATTGGAAAGAGTCCCAAACGTTTTTGGCATGTGAAAAATCTGAGTCTGAAATGTGTCCATCGGTTAGGTGGTTGTAAAACATTTCTTTCTCTGGAAGATAAGTTTCTTCTAGCGTTTCAAGGTTTTTTGTGTAATCGTATGGATAGACGCCCTTGCGTGTGACTAGATTTGTCTGTTGACCGAAAACACCACTAGTATATCGAAACGTGTCCAAATTTGAAACCAAAGAGGCCAGAGAAGCTGGCATGAAGCGGCAAGTGTCAATAAACCGAATACTGAAGTTGTCATCGACAGACTTTGCAAAAGTAATATACTTTTCCTCGGAATTTGGTATGACAAATATTCTCCTATCGTCGTAATCTAGCTCACGAACAATAAAATGACCATCGTATGAAGAAAGGTTGTGAATGAAAACCGGAAGAAAATTCGGCATTTTGTATTGTATGTTACAAATAGAGTGCGCAGGTCCTCTATACTTGCCAGTTAGGCGGTCATGATCCCTCACTCGGTCCTCGTAAAGTGGTTTCCCGCAAATGTGACAATCAGCGCTCTCCTGAAACAAGTTCTCCTCTTTCAGAGTGAGGGGAGTCATAGGAACGGTATTTCTATACAAAGCGCGTATTTTATCCGCCTCGGCTTTGACGCGTTCAATAAATACACGGACCGCGTTCGGTCCCCGATATAACTGAGGGCATTGACAGCCATCAGGTGTGATTACCATATAGCAGAAGCTAAAAGGTGTGTGTTTTTGTATCACGTTCGTGTAGGACGTATGTGAAGAGGGTTCACAAGTGCTAATATTTTCAAGGAGACACTCAAAGTCAGCGTATAAGACAAAAGGTACTCGGTTGGAATGATTAAGGTGTGTAAATTTTAAAATATTATCACTCTCGTCAGGCATTATAATTTTAGTTGGTGCTCCCACCCCTCTGCATAATTCCTTATGTTCTTTTAGTTTTGTCTCATCGTGATAGTGTGTGAGGCAGCGTTTGCAGATGAATACCTTATTATGGTGGTTAGTAATTTGCAAGTGAGTTAATCTATTGAAGTTTTTAACCCAGCAAAAGTGTGCAGTTTCGTTATTTGTAATGTACAGAAGATCTCGATGATCATCTAGCTCGTGATCAACAATTTTAATCGGATAAACCTCATTCTTATCTGTTAGACCAAAAACATTAATCGAAATATTGTTAATACGTTCAAATTTTGAAATATCTTTTAAATCTGCTGGGTATTTGATGCATGACCAATTATACCCCGAGACGAATTGTTCTGTTTTGTACTTGGAAACTCGCTCGGGGTGAATATCAATATTCTTTGCCCACACAGCGTACTTGAAGCAGTATAAATCGTTATTTTTTACGTTAATAACAGCTTTGGTAACTTTTATTTTACCTGGAAGCTCTATATACGACGATCCCTGAAAAGGTACGTATTTGTTTATGCGCAATTCTAAACCTACAACTTCGGATAAGGTCCAATTAGATCCCTTGGCTTGAAACTCTGACTTTTCCTTGAGCAATTTTGAAAAAGCCTCGTTTATTACTTCCCCCATTTCATCCGCAAATAATAGGCGTCTATTGTTCGTCTTGAAAGATGCATTCAATTCCTCTTCCTCGCTTTTGCGGAATTTACAAATTAGAACAAGATTAAATTTAATGCAATTGTTATCAATTACCAGTTCCCGTAATTTTTCAGTTACCTGTTCTTTAAAGTCGTTGAGGAAAGAAATTACGTCCCCACCTTTATCCTCCTCTGGAGTGATCCAGTACGTTTGAAGTCTAGATCGGATTGCCGATTCTATTTCATTAAAACCCTGACCTAGTTGGAGAGTTACGTTCTGCCGGTGTAAATTCGTATTCTCGTGAGCCAATGTATTGTGAACGTTGTAATATTCTTCACAATACATGCAAAATCGCCTACCTTTGGCATCGTCTAACGCGTCTTTCATTCGTGTGTAGGTTTCCATATCATTTATCACTTCATCATTAAAGACAACACGTTCATGGATGTCTGTTAGTGCCCGTTCTAGTTCCTGTGATGTGTGGTAACGATCTGCATTAAAGTTGTCGAGGATGGTTGATATGGGTGAAGACATGTTTGGAGTTTGAAATTCCTGTGTAGAGAAGAAAGAACAAATAAAATACAATATTTGAATGTGTTATTTCAGTTGAAACACTATGGATAGGAAAAAGAAAATTTTCATACTAATACGTTATCACGGTGCTTTATGTATTTATCCTTTATATTCTCCCAAAATGATACGGTGTATTGCAAAAACTTTCCCTTTTCCTTTATATGCCTATATTTAATATTCGTGGAATGGCGCGGTTGAAATGAATGTTTACTGTTTGGAAGTTCCGTTGGAAATGACGTTTTGGTAAAGTATTTGCGTGTTTAAATATGGTACTTGGTAATAAAGGGTTCAAATAAATTTAATGAAAATATTAAAGAGATGATCTAGTTATGTAAAAAATAATTCTATTTGTCAATGCATTCAGCTAACATTCGGCACGAAGGTGTAAGAGTTCCTAAGAGATCTTTTTGTAAAATGAGAATCAAGTATAGGTAATAGTTTCAAAGTTATTAACGAATAAAATTTCTGGTGTTACTTTTTTGTTTATCAATTATTTCAAATGAAATTCGGTACGAAGGTGTGGGAGAACTTAAAAGGTTTTTTTGTAAAATGAGAATCAAGTATAGGTAATAGTTTCAAAGTTATTAACGAATAAAATTTCTGGTGTTACTTTTTTGTTTACCAATGAATTTAAATTAAATTCGGTACGAAGGTGTGGGAGAACCTAAAAGGTTTTTTTGTATAATATGGTCCGGGTAGAGTTAATAGTTTCAAAGTTATTAAGGAATAAAATTTCTGATTGTACTTTTTTGTTTATCAATGAATTTTGCTGAAATTCGATGTGAATGTGTAGAAGGCCCTAAAAGTTCTTTCTGTGAAATGTAAACGAGGTGCGAGTGGTAGTTTCAAAGTTATTAAGGAATAAAATTTCTGATAGTACTTTTTTGTTTATCAATGCATTTGGCTGAAATTCGGTATTTAGGTGTAGGAGGCACTAAACGTTCTTTCCGTGAAATGTAAAAGAGGTACGGGTAGTAGTTTCAAAGTTATTAAGGAATAAAATTTCTGATAGTACTTTTTTGTTTATCAATGAATTTTTCTGAAATTCGGTGTGAATGTGTAGAAGACCCTAAACGTTCTTTCTGTGAAATGTAAACGAGGTACGGATAGTAGTTTCAAAGTTATTAAGGAATAAAATTTCTGATAGTACTTTTTTGTTTATCAATGCATTTTGCTGAAATTTGGTGTGAAGGTTTAGGAGGCACTAAAAGTTCTTTCCGTGAAATGTAAACGAGGTACGGGTAGTAGTTTCAAAGTTATTAAGGAATAAAATTTCTGATAGTACTTTTTTGTTTATGAATGCATTTTGCTGAAATTTGGTGTGAAGGTTTAGGAGGCACTAAACGTTCTTTCCGTGAAATGTAAACGAGGTACGGATAGTAGTTTCAAAGTTATTAAGGTTTAAAAGTTCTGATGGTACTTTTTTGTTTATCAATGAATTTTGCTGAAATTCGGTATTTAGGTGTAGGATGTGCTAAGAATCTGTTTTGTATAATATGGGTTAGAAACATTTTGTAGTTTATGATTTAATGAGATTCGCGATGTTTTTAACAGAAAAAAATGACTTTTTTGTTTACTAAAGGATTTTTTTTAAATTTGGTACAAAGGTAGAACAGTATGTGAAACGGAAAAATCAGAAAAGTTTGACCTGTTCCTGTTGATAGTTTCCGAGTTATGCTTATGTTTGTTAGTCTAGAAATGAAATAGCCGAATGTCCCTTGTGGGTTAGTGGTTCCTATTTACCCCTAAAGCCACCGTCCAGTAGGGAGCAGGATCTGGGAGCAGTCCAGAACATCGAGATCTGACAGTAGTCCAACCAGCGGTATCTGAGAAGAGTTCATCAGCTGCGGGATCCGTTCGGTAGGTCTGAAGTGTATGCTGTGCTCTGATAGGCAAATAGCCGAAGTTCTCGCTTCGATTTAACGCGCTTTTATACTGTCTGAGAAGATGGGAGGTAAAGAAACGATGGCAATGTTGCAAGCAAGGGTGGTACACGTCTCCTCAACACGTGTGCGAAAAGTGAAAGTGGGTCGGGTGTCTCCGAGTCGCGGGCACGAAATGTGAACGTGGGGGCAGACGTCTCCGTGCGCGAAAAGGGAAAGTGGGTTGGACGTATCCGGAAGTGAAAGTGGGTTGGACGTATCGGGAAGTGTAAGGCAAATGTAATTTCAAGGGCGACCTTGTCCCAGAATGAACAAATTGACCCTACTCTTATGATGACACATCAGGGTGGAGATTCATTACTCTGCCTATCTTACAGCCAGTCTCCGTTCCTTCGTCTACAATATTATTCTCACGCTAAGTGCTGGAAGGGCATTTTCTTAACAGATACACACCTGTATAGGTTATATGCAAGGGGGCTAGTATTAAACTTTACCCAGTATTTACATTAATTTTGCTAATCAATGTTAATGACTGTTTACTTTTCTTTCTCCAGTTACATAAAATTCTCGTTTTCTGGCATATTCAAGAGGGTAGAAGTTTATACATCTCTAGCAAGTCTGTAAAAATCTATTTACCGAACACTGATTCGTCTCATGAAACGATAGGCAAGTTTTTCATGCAGTAATTTTAAAAAATCAGCATTTTTTAAAGTATAATAATTTTAAATGCATTGAATTTCCTTTCAAACCTCCTATAAATGATCCTCACTGCTTTTTTTACACTTTATAAAACATGATGCAATTATTTATCACAGATGAAATAAAATACATGATATAAAGTTTTCATCCACATAAGCTGTCTACTTTAACAGCCATGATTCATAAACAATTACAATAAATTAAAACTATGATGCGCATTGCATAATGGATATTTAACATTAGCGATTTCATTTTTATGAGGCATTGATGGAAATCCTTTTTACTCTGTATTTAAATTTAGCCAGTCTGAGGCCTTATTCAGGAAAAACTCTAGATTGCAGTCTGGGAAATAAAGATATGTTGATGCTCCAGCCTCAGCAAGCCCTGATTTTGGTGTAGAAACAATTGGATTTGTTGACAGATAAAGGTCACAGCTAACAAATTGCCTAGATCATTTAGAACAATTTTAAATGAATTTCTTGTTAACAGCACAGTGGTGGCTTTATCTATCATGAATTCTTCGCGGAAAGTAACAAATAACTAAAACTAAGCAAAAGCAGTTTTAGCAAAATTACCTAACTGCCAAAACAACTGAAATAAAATCTTTCATATCATCTAACTCTGCACATTAATGACTTACAATGACATATATAGAATAAACAGGTTATCACCACAAGGCGTTGGTTGTCTAAGTAATGCCAAGAGTTTTAGCTCAATGGTGATGATATCAAAAGTTATTTCTGATGAAAAATGGCAGTTTTCCTCGGAGCAAGCAACAATAAGAGTGCGTCAGCTAGCATATTCGTCGCTTGGCTATTGCCTCAATTTCCAACATATAATCTCCAATCTGCCGCTGTTCTCCATGGCTCCGGTTATTTGTTTTCTCTTATTTAATTAAATAAAACATGTTCTGCCTTCCAAAGTTTAGAGTGAGTCTACGAGCCATTAGACAATGACATAAGGGAATGCGGACCCCGGAGAAAGTCCTCATGAATAAAAACAGGCTAAGAAGATTGCTAAAATCCCGCGCACAAGAAGAAAAAATAATCTTCATGGATAACACCGCTACCCTGCAGGCCAATTGAGGTAATTGCGCATTTCTTGGAGCGCAATAAATTCATTTGGCACCCATCGGAGAGAAATGGACATTTTCAATCGCAGCACCACCACTCATGAGCATGATATTAAATACCCAGTCATCGTTATTTCCGCATCATACTTTTCTACCGTATTATGCATTTTTTCGAGCAAACAAACAGGAATGTCAAATGCAGGACTTCGCGTGAATCTCAGTAACCCACCAGCTCCTGACTCGCGCGGAATTCGTTCGTTGGTTGGGTCGCGGTTGGTGAGACCGTACATCTCCGCCCTCGGGAGAATCCGAATCGGGGAAGTGGTCTCGGTCGGGTAGCGCCGCTGCCCTCCCTCTCCGCCATTCCTTCTTCCTCGCCTCTTTCGCCCAAACATAAATTGGCATTCCCAGATTAAATAATCCATCTTCAACCACTCCCTCACGCTCCCTTCTCCCATTTGCCCCCCGCGGCGCACTTTTCGGATTCGAATCCAAGGGGCCCCGAGCTACGCGAAAGGGCTATAAATCAGGGGGGCCCCCTCTCCACCCACTCACTCGCGCTCCCCACCGTCAGCAACCCACTCCCCCGCCAACCTAATTCCCCGCGCCTAAAAACCCACCCGCCTTTCCCCTCAGATAGGTCTCCGATTGCCTCTCCTCAGCCCTAAAATTCCCTCGTCTCGCTTCTTACTCCAAGGCTCTCCCCCCCCCCTCCCCCATCCTAAGCGTCGCTAATCCCTTATCAACTTCCTCACTTTCAACTTCCACGAAACTCAATCAAACATTGCCTCAGGGTCCACCTTCTGTTTACTCCTCCTCCGCCAATGGCGTGGCCCCAACCACTCTCAAAATGTCCCCGCCCTACTCGCCCGCAACTTCTCTCTTTCTCTCTCTCAGAAATTCGCCCTTCCTCCCTTCCCCTCGATATCTCCCGCACTCTCTCTCTTTTTTTCACCAACTCGATTTCACAATCCGGGAGTTTCCCTCCCCTGACCTCATTTGCCCTCTCTCCGCCCCCGCTGTCTTTCACGAACTTCCTGCCTCCTTTGCCGAAAACCCCGCCGGAGAGATAAACAACCCCAATCCTGTATCCCCCTGACCACCTCGAAGTAGGTCATGTGCGAAACCTTTACGCACATTCATCGAAAACCCTCCAGTCCGCCTTATTCATTTATTATAAACGAGCCTAGTGCTCCCTGGGGATAGGAGATGGAACATGAAGGCTGCCTCTCTACACAAGTCTTGCGTTTGGTGTAAATTTGACACGTTTAGCTGAGTCGTTTTGGACCATGCTGCAGTTTTACAGATCGCACGCAATACATATACCGGTCGTCTCGTTTATCTGCATTGTGGTCACATCTTCCCTCCTCAAAAACCCTAGAATTCTCACTGGGAGAATTCAAGGGAATCTCTGCCCTAATAGGCCACATGCATACGAAACAAATGCGTATAACATTGTTCTTATGGAACTAATTTCCCACAGTAAGTATTCTAACCGATGCATCGCGATGTTGAAATAAGCTTAATAGGATAAATTACGTACTATAACGGTTAAAAAGTAGGATATTGCTTCACTGTAGCTGGAAATGTCTAGTATTTTTGCGAGACTCGATCACTGACTTTATGTGTCAATTTACAATTAAAATAACGGTCCTTCCAAAAATTTCACATTGTTTTCTATTCACTGCTACAAGGGTTTCCTCTTCACTTCTAAATTTTCTTGTTATCATTAATGAGTAATTTTCATATTGCCAGTGGTACGTGAGTTTAAATAATAGGGGCTTGAAAAAGGCGAAGGGTCGCGGTTACTTCATGATATCTGAAAGAAAAAGACGGTGGGATAGTGATGCCGAGTCTTTCATGTTTTTTTCGAAATTCCAAGTGGTTAACATCCGTGCTAGAAAAATCCAACAAAGAATGCGTTGCCCACCACCACGTCCATTAAAGTCCTGCTTTCCTGCACTCCTACGTCTAGTACTCTTTAACTTTTTTTTCAATACTCTACCGCGGTTTCCCAGCATCTAACGCCCACCGCACCGCACCTCCTTCCCACGATTCCATCTTCAATCCCCTTGGAGTCGTGCTCTCGCGAAAGCTCTTCCTCCGCCCCACCCCCTCTTCTTCCCTAACGTCCTCACCACCCCCCTCCTCCCCAATCCCCCTTCCCCTCCTCCCACCCCAACCCCCAATTCTTTTCCTTTTCGCAGTCCCGCTGCCACGTGTTACACACGCCAAACCTACATTTGCTCAGCGGACCGTGATTTCCAGGGAGAGGGCGAGTGAAACACCAGGTTTGTAAATCATGCCAATAGAAGTTTTATAGTCTATTGATTGGCTTCCGGTTGGCTCGAGACAAAGGAGTGGGGGAGAGGCGTGAAACAAGGAGAAACGTATGATATGACATGAGAAACCGCTTTCCGAAACCGATATCGATCTAGGTTTTTTGCCTCTTCAGAAGCAGTACCGCGTTCGCTGCTTTTTCGTCTTTCATCTGACGATACTTGTAAAGATTAACGTAGAACTACACTCGTCAGTGATTTGCGTTTCAAGTATGTAGGCTGCTACTCTTGAGTCCTGTTATTGTTGTTGCTGTAAGTGAACGTGGCCGACCGCTGGGGCTTTTAACGGTGGGTTGATATTTGGGAAGATATATGGATTTCAGCGAGTGAAAGGAGGCTGGAGAGAAACCCGACATCGGCATCAGTTTGCTTTTATTCAAATGCTCCAATGGATTCACCGCCTTACGTCCCGTTTGATGGACGGAATGTTGAACTTTTCAAGTTCCTTCTACAC
This sequence comes from Platycnemis pennipes, assembly GCA_933228895.1. Classification (NCBI taxonomy): domain Eukaryota; kingdom Metazoa; phylum Arthropoda; class Insecta; order Odonata; family Platycnemididae; genus Platycnemis; species Platycnemis pennipes. Next base: position 28,450,744 of record OW121851.1, read on the forward strand.
TGAATACTACTGGATATGTAGGGACTAGTTTACCACTATCAAATCAGCCACTGCCGAGATTCAAATTCAGTCACTCGAGATGGGAGGCCTGTAACCTATTAACGACACCAGCTCGACCACTATTAATCCTTTAAGGGTTGTTTAAAGGCCCTAATTACATAACCGAGGAAAGAGATGTGAAGCGTAAAATTATATGACGACAAAATTTAAACCACATGATAGATTGCAATACAACTTTAAAATGGATAGGAAGATAACAAGGAGCGAAATGAAAGTATGGGGAAAAGTAGTTGGATTGAAGAAGTAACTATACCTATATAATAGGACAATGAAAAGCTATAGTAGCTATTTCAGAGAATAAGGAGGAAAATAATAGGCATTTGTGTAGGAATATGGTATAAAATATGTCAAATGTCAAAGCAAGAATCTTTTTAAAATGGTTTTCGTTTAAAATAGAAGTTAAAAGAGCGGCTTTCTACAAAAATGTTCAAAAAGAGTAGGTATGCTAAGAAAATCATGAAAATAAAATTAGACGACAGGGAACTTATTTATATGTATACCAAATAGCAGCCTTAAACGAATGCTTAAAATTATTTGAGTCACAATGCATTGACTCTTTATGATAGTTTTAAATTCTTATTTCATTCGATCCGGAAATCGATTTAGTTGCCACGATAGCTGTGATTCGTCTTCACATTCATTCCAGCCGCAAAGATACATTTTTTGTTTTACTCCGATGGCACTTTTTATATAAGGCTACATTAAAAACTACTTTTGCTTGTTCTGCGGCAGAAAAACTAATCAAACCTTTGACATTTAACGGGAGTTGTGGCATGAAAATTTTATTGCGCCTTTTATTTTACCCCTTGTGAGCGCATTATTTCCCTCCGCGGCATTGCCTACCGCAGTTTATCGTCTGCGTTTCTCAAGAAATGACCTAAATAACAAGCGACCAGGGACGCTGGGTCTTTTGTGGCTTCCCGAGCATTATTTTTTCCCTTAAGGGCCTTAATGCCGGTAGCGTCCACCGCAGAGCACATATACTTATGCAGAGCGTGGATGTTTTTCGAAGGGACCTTAGAGAATGTGATGGGAAGGGATTGGATGGTGGATTGGATTTTATTTTTTTGCGAAAAATTCGAATGGGAATGAACCTTTTGAATGCTCCGCGAGATAAATGGCAGAATCGCGAGGCTTCTTTTCCGCGTAAGGAGTAAGTGTGGGGAGGGTTGAGTGATTTCCATCCGAAGGCCATCGATCACCGAAGGGTTTTCGAAGAATAAATCCAGGGAATCTCCGAAGTTCGTGCTTCCATAATTGAGGATTTTCCATTACGTATTCCCGCGTGCATCTTGCTCCAATCGGGTCGATGCGAAGTGCCCGTTGGTGGGGAAGGAGGAGAGAGGTAAAACTAAGGAAACCATCTCCATCCCCGCAGGTGAAAAGGGAGATTTATAAAGATCCTAATGGCCAAGAAAACGTGTACCCGAGTGAGCCAAGAGGGTACATCCGATTCTTTGTGCTTGTTCAAGCAACTTGAAAGAAGCTGCACCGAGAGGTAGGACGAAATTGTATTCGAGAAGGAAACGTAGGTCGGATTTGGTAAGCGATGAATTTTACACCACCATTATTTTGAAAACATTGATTCCATTTGTATCAAACCGGGTCTATTTCACTAGGTGGAGGGAAAAATTCTCAAAAATTCATTTCATTTTATCCAATTATTTTATCCAACATCAGCTTTTAAATATGTGATAATTGCAATGGAAATTGAGTTTTTGGTCACGGTGAATAAATTAGTATGTCGGCATAAAAACCGCTAAAATCTAGCTAAAGTGATTTTGCCAAATTAAATTCTTGGTGAAGTAAACGATTCTATCTTCCATTAGGGTTAATTTATGTTTGATGGCTAAAGTTGACATTCTTCAGCGATATTTCTTAGACGGTAATATAGAAATTCAAAGCAAACTTGAATGTCATAGACAAATATGAGGCGATAGAGCATGGAATGTGTACTATTCCCATGGTGAGGCCCTCCTAGCATATGACATGAATTAAATGTAATACGAAAACCAGTAAATGATCAATGCTACTACGCTCGCTATGATTAATAATTTTAGTTTTCGATTCTCAATTTTCTTGCATCATATACAAACATACACCTGTGCAGAAGTAGTATGGCTAACGGAAAAAGGTAATTGTAGATCAACAATGATGAGGAAAATAAGGTTCCACATATAGTTACGTTTTTGATTGTTAAGTTATACTTTAGCTTTAATTTTCAATTTGGTATATAAATGGGATGATTTTCGTCAAATACTGTTAATCGATTATAGTGTAGCCTGGTGCCTTTCTTAATCGTATAGAAATAAGTTTACTGACCTACATTTAAATTACTTTATCGATTTATACCAAAAAGTAATGTCGACCGAGCTGAGTTTTCAAAGCAGGGAAAATAAATACTATCCTGAGAAAACTCTCGCAATAATTATGCTCTGGATGTCAACAGCGCTCAAACTGTAGTGAAATATCGCCAAGTATTTAAGTTTTCCAGCATAGCAGTACGTTTCCTTTGAAATCAATGATTTGTTAAGTACAGATACTTTGAATTTGCTAAAGAAAGTTTCTTTGCAATGGAACTAAAAGAGAAAAAAAAATTCCTCGGAGACGCGCTGGTGTATGTGTCCAGCCAGTCGTCTGCGGAAGCATTGTCGTCTACCGCGAAGTTGTGCTTCCTTCCTCTACCCCGTCTCCTAGACGACAATCAAACTTTCGCCACGCAACGGACGCTCTTGACGCCACATTCGATCCAGGCCTCACCGCCCCCACCCTTCAGCTCTTTTGAGCGCTTCCCTCACGTGTTTTCTCCCTCTCTCTCTCTCTCTCTACCTCATCTTCTCGTTTCCGCCTTCCCCCCAGCTTCCTTCTCCTGCACCCCATTACTTCCCATTCCCTCCACCACCCCTAATGGCCATCCCTCGACTCTGCACAGCACGAGAAATTCTCCTCCCTCCCACACCGAGCACTGACTCCCTTCATCCCAGGCGTCTCTGGGCTCTTCCAACTCCCAGAAAGCTAGGCTGCGTCCCATTTCTCTTCCCTCTTCCGCCCTCAGGCACAATAAGAGAAAGGGGAGCATCTCGGAAGGCAATAACGACTTGGAAGAGAAACCCACGCAGTGTACTTGAACATACCTTTGTGACATTATTTTTCAATACAGCGCAAAAACAGACAGCAATCGTTCGACGTAGATTACGGATTTCCTTTGTATAAAGTTCTCAAATTGTTCAGTTATGGTATCTATGCTTTACATTCTTTTATATAATAGCGATGCAGACGTGATTTTTTCCAGTAGCTAGGTCATCAAAGAACCAAGACGGCGATCCAAGAGTTGCGGTTTCGAATACCGCCTACGGCATGGATGTCAGGTTTGTCGCAAGATTTCCCTTATATTATTCCTAGATAGCCCGACAATACCTTGGCAGTTGAAGCACCGTATATCATAAATGTATTATCTGCGCCGCGGGAATTCCGTACATTTGTATGCAGAGAAAAAGAGAAAACCATTTTCGCACAATATTTCTTTCAAACCGATCATGGCCTCAACACTGTGTCATCACCTAGGAGTCTTTGAGTAACGATCGTGGGGGGAGGATTCGAGACGGAGTGTGTAGGATAGGGTTCTCGTCCGTCTCGTTTTTCCCGAGACAGTCCTGTTTTTTACGAAAATTTCCCCAGGCAATTATTTTTGTCCCCCTTTTTTAGTCCTTCGGGAAAATATTAATAAATGTATATTTATATTTTTAGTAATAATTTATGAAATAATTTTGGCAAAAATAACCTTTGATATTACAAGTGATTTTTCTCCTGCATATAATGTGCAAACTAAGAGTCATCGTTTATATAACACTTAGAATTGAATAGAGATTTTTATCAGCCACGTTTTTCAATATTGAAAGGGGTAAAACCATTACAAGACAACATGCCCTCACTTCGGTCTGTTTGACGAAGTTGATTAAACAATAATCAACAGAGATAGAGATGTATACCCACAAAAATACACTCTCATGTCTTTGGAATGATAGCTTAATTGCAAGTTTACTTGCAACATTTTGAAAGAAAAGTATTTTACACCATCTAGACGTCCTTATCTGGAGAAATTGAGGTTCAGTGGCCGTTTGGTTCTCAAACAGGTTGTCTTTAATATTTACGATGAACTTAAAGTAAAATTCATTATGGTAAGGTACGAATTTTATTACATTAAACTGTTTCCTGGAGTTACTCTGAACCACAGGAATGCCAAACGGATAATATTTTTAAACAAAGTTAATCCTTGCGCATGATCGAGTCAGAGAGTCCCTAAAATAAAGGAATCTGAGTAAGTAAACTTTTTTTAAAAATAAATACTCATTTATGTAAATGGTGAAGATTTCACGGAACGGATCAGTCCACGAACGAGAAGACCCTCTCATTCATGAAGGAGGAGGCCTCCCTCAGGAAGATCTGACTATCGATAACATAAACACGTCCTTCAAGGTGAAGTTCACCTTCATGAAGGAGCCTCCATGAAGGAGTCTCTCTGACGGTACAGGCCTAAATATTTATTTTATTTGCCTTGATGTTAAAAGGAAATTTAATATTTAATGTGAAACATTTACAAAAATGTGGATCAATTTAACTGCCTTTCCATATCTCCTCTCTATACATGCATACACATGCAGGTAAATGCATATATAAATGCAGTAAATAATGTATTTTTGTGCTGACGATTATCCACGAAACTCTTGTCCTAAATTCTGCTACGGAAGAAGCAGTATTTCATTAATATATACTGAAGAAGTGGTATTTTACCACTGTGATTTTTCGGTAACTATGGGTGATGCCAAGTGGAAGAATACCACACTTTTTGAAGAAATTCATTGCGCGGTTCGAAGAAAATTAATTTTTCTCCTTTTATTCAACTGTTTTTCAAAAAAAAGCTTAAAAAAGAGTTTTTAGAGGTGATTCTATGGAATTGCCAACTCCCATATTATTTCCTCACTTTTTTATTCAGTAAGAAAAGCACGAAACTTACAGCTCCATTCAAACATTTCAATCTTGGTTTTTAAATAGAATTTACGTCTTGTACGCTCTAAAAGCGTTTTCGGCAGGTTTTTTGGATGGATACACCTCTGTGTTTTATTGAGCTTGAGATCATTACCCCGCGATAACTGCGAGATAACTTACGAGATATTAGGCAACGAAATGGGAAATTTTTCACTGAACCCCTTTTCGAGAAACAGATGAACCGATTAGATACTGTATGTAATTGAGTCACAGGAAATGACCCGTTTCTAGAGGTTTTCTCAATATTCTGCCCTCCGGATACTATGATAACATTGATTTAAAAAACATGTGCGTATCTTTCAAACGACTTTTTTACCATACCGACATAAAACCTACCCCTAACCCAAACCATCGATACACATTTTGACCAATTCAACCAGGCACATAATAATAATTTCAACTTATTCAACAACAACAATAGATGAAGGAATTTCCATTTCTTCACCTCCCCGGCCACTGCTTTGCAGCCTATATCGGAATCATATAAGTACTATTATATATTATTAAATTTTCATTGGATCTCATAGTAGTAATCCGTCCTTAAAAGCTTGCAAAGTATTTTTTTCCTTGTAAGTAATGCAAATTGGTAAAGTTACGCGCATATGTGAAATACTAATTTTAGTTTATGAAATAATTTCAAAATATATTAATAGGAAAAAAAGTACTTTCCAGAAATATTTTAGGGCGTACCATTGAAGTGACTTTGTGAAACGCGTGGTATAATTGTAACCGTGGAACATGTGGAAAAGCACTATTTGTGTGTTGTTTGACAGTAATTAGGAATTATGCTCATCAACGTGATGCTGTTAAATACTTCTCATCACTAAATTGGAGTAAGTATTTCTCTCTGCTTTCCAAGAAAGCGAGTTGAAAATTAGCGGAGAGAAAAGGTTTCCTTGACCGAGAACCGAAGCCACGGACTTTTTGCTTGCCTTTGGTATCAGAAATCCTGAGTAAAATAGTGGTTGGCGGATTAATCCAGCAAACCAAAGGTCCATGGCTTGATTACGGTCCAGGACATTTTTCCCTGGACCGTTTCCTTTTTCTCTTACTATTTCCAACTAAATTGGAATATAAAACACATAAGGAGATTAATCAAGCAATATTTCCGCTTTTTTACAGAGTTTAACTCTGTGTAATTTCATTAAAGATACTTGATTTAGTGTTCCTTCCGGTATACCTAGCATAAATCTGCTCAACATTCAAGTACGGTTAATTTTGAAAATTCCGGTATGATATCGTATAAATGAGACAATGCTGTTAAAATTATTCAAATTTTCTTATAGAAACTTATTTATTTCGACCTAGGTTTCAAACCCACTGCTTTTTTGGTGCGGAGAAACTTTGGAACCTGGGTCGTATTATACAAGTTTTAGGAAATTTTTTCTATCATTTCAGACAGCATTGCGTATGGACAAAAAAAATTTGACCCCAATGCGTATTTTTTTGCAATTAGACACTTGGCGGCTGATTGGTAGCTAGCTAGATGAAGCAAATAGCTTAGCTTACAAGGTTAAATGGCGGTTCCTGTAGCACTCCTACTTTGGAGAAGAAAAGCAACCTTGTGTGGAAGCGAGCAAGTTTTCCGTGGATGGAGTGATATGGAGCCCTGAGGAGTAGGGTTGGGGAGAGTTCCGTGGAATTTAGGGCGAAACAGGAGCAACGCCTTACCCCTTCACCCTTACAAACCCCCGCACCCCCTTCCCTCCCCCCATTCCTATCATTCCCGTTCCCCTTCCGGCGCCCTCACTTCGGGTGGGAACACCCTCAGACAGACGGCTGCGGTTTGGAGGTCTCTGCCGTGGAACAATTCCCCCGCCTACTCCAATTCCTCCTCCCACTCTCCCCCGCCCTCCACGCTCCCTCCCCACCTAAAAAAAGCCACCCCTTCCCTCACCCTGACGCCACCGCGCCGAAATAAAAGCGCCGGCAAACAAGTGCAAAAACTGCTCGTTTCCCGCCCCCGAGAAACTTCCTCCCTCCCTGAGCGGACTCTTCTCCCACCGAGACTCGTTGCCGGGGGAGCGGGGAGGGGGTTAACTGCCGGCGACACGGAACTTAATTACTTCCCTCCGTCTGAAATACTCCACGTGCTCCCCGGCTGCGATTCGAGAGGAAGGAGGGGGGGAAGGGAGGTTGGAAAAGAAGACAAGTACCGCCAGCAGTACTGGTTTCGCGCCATGGTTTTTAAAACTCCATTAACGCCTCACCGCGCGCGAGTTTCGCGGCTCGGTGTTGTGGAGAGTCGGCGGCGAGGTTTCATGCAAATGAGGGAGAAGGCGTATTTATATCGTTTGAGGGCACGCGGCGAACTGAACAGAAGTCTTGACGCACGGGACAAGTGAGAGATTGCTATGGATTTTCACGATAGATAAAGCGGCAATAACAATTTTTACATGGATAGGATTGGTATGGTGGCTTGAGTACTAGCCCAGAAGCCAAGCTCGAATCCCAGTTGAGGCTGACTTTTTTTATTGTGCACTGCTTCAGTGCTGTTTGGAGAACACATTGAGTTGAGTACTTCATCCGTCGTATGGGACGCCAAACCGAGGACCTATTTTGCGTAATTTGTAACAGGTATGTTTCACTCCACCCTTACTCTGTTCCTTGAAAACTTTCCTACCCATATCCAATTACCCACCTATCCTAATCGGAGAGAATTACGTCAGCTATCAGACGCCTGCCCCGAACAACTAACTGACTTGGGTGCTTTGTGGATAGCACTTCAAGTTCAGCTAGCCATCCGTTGGATGGAACGCTAACCAGTGGCAACCTGAGCAACTTTTGAATAGACTAATGGCAAATCGGTTTTTTTCCTTTCTCCATTCATTGTAAAACACCTATGCTACCACATTATCCACCTGTCTCAAATGGCGTAAATTATCTTAGTTGACTGTCACCTCCCCTGAATTACTGCCAACTATCGAGAATGCTCACATCGAATAAAATTACTCCAAATGAAAACGTTTTTGCATTAGTATATTCTCGAAGTTGTGTATAAAAGATGTTTCTAATGAAGCCGGTAGCAGCTATACACAGTGCACATGGCCATACAAAGTGGGGAAACCAGCATATTTCTTCCAGAACGAAAATATATCCTGTAATAAATGTCAAAATTTCGTTAAAACTTGAATGCTGTAGGGACCATATTTTTATAATTTTAGCCTTTTTACGTATTTCATTCAAATTCAATATTTGCGTTTGAAGGGAATCATATATATAATCATATAATCAACAGCATATGCTATCAGCAAGCTATCTAATCTATGGCCCTGCAAAAGAAGCATTATTCAAAGCATTTCCAACGGTAAAAATGTTTTTGAAATGATTTACCACTTCAAAAAGGTATGTCTTAACAATATTCGCTGATGCCAAAGATCAAATACAACAAATATGGCTAATAAATCTAAAGATTTAATACAGACTAATGACTGAGTTAGACCAAAGGAGTCAAACTCAAGAGAGCATAAAAAATAAAATAAAAATAAGTTTCAGTGGTCGGCTTCACCAAAATTACACCACGAATTTTCACGCCATTGCAATATTACCTTCATATGCGGAGAGCATGCCATTATATTTGATGAAAATAAAGCTTTTCAAAATAGTTAATAAAAATGTTCATCATCATACTTTAATGCACCACACATCACATCTCGGATACCAATTATTATGGAAACTAACATTTCTTCAAAAACTTTGTACGTCTTCTGAAAATCCGTTAAATAGAATGATATTTAACGAGGGAGTAAATGCCGTAACGTGATGCCAAACACTTCAACTATTATTTGCCTATGCAATTACGCTATGTTTATTACCTCGAGAAACACTATATCAACCTGTTTAAACCTTAGGAAGGCTCTACTTTCGCATGACTACTTTATATTCATAAACCAAATACATTACAATTACATCGATACGATAGGAATAATTGGTGGTGGAGTTTCAAGTTCGTTCTATTCTAGCGTTCCCTTTAGACCAGAAATAATTGCACATAAATGAGACTGAAACGGGGATATTAGTTCAGCAGAAGCGATTAAATAAGATAATTTCCACTGAGAATTCAGTAAATCCATTAAATCTTTGACTTGATTTATTATCATTACGCTGAGAATGTGCAGACATAGAATATGAACAGGGAATAAAATATTCTAATGCTTTTCGATTTGGAAACTATTATCAAGGATGACCTAGATGACAACTTGGAGCCATGATTTGATTTTTTCATAGAAATTCTGATATTTTTCATCAAAAAAGTATATCTATCTATCTACATCTGCATAATACCCTGCAAGCCACCATAAAGGTGTGTGGCAGGGGGTGAACTCTCACCAAACATGCACTACATATGCATAGTACGATGCTGCGGACACCATTTGAAGGCCACATTCAGTCGAATTAAAAGTTCCGCACCCCGCCCGCATTTAAAGATGGAGATGGGAAAGACTTCCACAATTCAATTCTCTTTCTTGAAATTCCCATTAAATATGTGCTCAACATAATTTTAGAGGCCTTAATACGCTCTTTCATTGAATTGTCTAAACAAGAGATCTACGTAACTAAAATTAAATGTTTGAAATTATGTTTGCACGTGTTTCTAACAACAGGGATTCGGCATTAATTTTTTCATCACAAAGAAGAAATTCCACGGTAATGTAGAGAGTGGAAGGCGAACAGCTGTTGGGGAAGACATACAGTGCGGTTTTCCTGGTGCCTTTTATGAAATGAACGCGGAAAAAAAGCCCGCAACCAGAGAGATTAAGGAAAACCTTTAGAAACACCGGTCGGATGGTTCATAAAGGGAGGATTTGTAGGGTCCCTTGGGTGAATCGCGCTGTAATGAGACTTGCTTCTTTTCAAGGCGATCGTTTTTGAGAAAAATTAATAGAAACGCTCGCGTTATTTGAGCGCGACCATGGCTGACGTATGTTGCTTAAAAAGAGACGTCAGGGCTAAATTAAAATTGGCAGGGAAAAAGACATTTAACGGGTCTACGATAAAAAATAACCATACGCTGAATATATATTCATTGCGTCCACGCCCCCGTAGCGGCTACATCGCTCCAGCAAAGTCTCAGTAGTTTAAACCCCAACTGTGACACTTAGCATAACCCAGAAGAATATTGAAATGATGAGGGAGCCTAAGCTTCTCAAATATAGTCATGAGTCACAAAATTTAGGTCACAAAAAATTGCTTACACAGGGTTTAAGTTTAGCTCATCAGAGTGTAACCATCTTTATAAAGGAGCTCCTGCGATCAAATTACTTAGTATTAGGGGATTACATTCATTCTAGGGAACTTCATTACGAATTATGTTATTACTTCATTCATGCAATAATAGTTTTTGCAATTTCATGGCACTTCTGAATTACTAATGATGATAACTAGATAAAAAGAGTGCATTAAAAATCATAAAAGGTTCAAATAATCCGATTCTTAATCACTATATCTCTATTAATGTAATTTTTGAAGGTGTGAATAATTTTCACACCTTCAAAAATTACATTGATTCTCTATCTAAAAGATGAAAAATTAAGAATTATGTTATTGCTACTGTAACTTGCAACATTCCACAAATAAGAAAGCATTAGTACAAAACTTTTGACGTTAAAACACAAAATAAAGGTTATAACTCAAGTCCAGATTCTTCCTAGCTTCCTAGTTTCCTTTCGATTGAAAGTATTTTTCCTTCTCAAAACTCTTCTTCAAAAATTATAGGCATTTTATCAAATTGCAAATTTCCGCATAGTAAGTTGCGCTTGTTACGTCAACGCAGTATCACTGAAATTTATATAAAAATGAATTAATACACTTAAGCATTGCACTTAAAGAATCTTGTGCATACTCGTAATGCTTCATAATATAAATCTGTCCACTTCTATTGCCGAGTCGTAATTATTAACCCCGACACCCCATTAAAATTCTACACTGTATCATCAGGATTTAATGCTTGTGCTAATAATCTTATGCTTACTCATAGCCTGTTACTAATTATACAGTTTTTACATGCTTTTCTTTAGTTCGCTTTTCCATAGTTCCATCCACGGGTTTCATTCCCATAGGTATGAATCCCCCAGACGGCAATTATTTTTACCGAGAATCTTAAGATTTTAATGTGTTGACTTCCATAATTATAAATAAATCGTTAATCATAGTTCATGAAGCGTTTAAATGTGATTTTATCCCAATATATGGGAAACACGTTCAAGGAAGCCTGTTCAAAACGAAGATTTTATGTGTCTGTTGTCTGATCATATTTCTCTGAAATACAAAGCACTTCGCGTACGATTGATTTTTAGTCCTAGCAAATTAGAGGTTTATTTGTCATCAAGTTATCTTAGGCATATTTAAATATAACATATTTAGCATATTTATAACACATAACAGAAAGTGCAAACATTTACTTTTACAATAAACTAGTGTAGCTTTATATTTGTCTAATATCCTAGGACTAAGAAGTAAAAAAATGAAAAAAAAATCTTTTTAATATTTCTAACGAAATATAAATCTTAGAAAAAGAAATATCTTCATATCGTACTAAAAAAGAAGGAAATAATATTTTCTCAAGTGCATGAAAGTTTAGCCTAGTACTGGAAATAATTGAATGCAATTCAAGGATGTTATCCCCACAATGAATTATTTATGGACATTAATAGGAAGTAATTTTGGTTTCAACAATATAAAATATTTAAAGTTGTCTATTTATGCAATGCCACAATGAAAATCATGGTGCGCTCTCATTTATATTTCGCCCCTTAACTTTAGGTCATTTAAGATTTTCTAGAAATTATATATTGAAGCGCTGTTTTCCACTGAATACCAAGATTTTTATTTTTTAAATTTATATTGATATCGGATCTTTAATTTATAATATAATTTATGCTTTATTGGCAAAAGGACTACTGTATATGACCAAAGCCACAAAGTAACTTCATCGTGCCCTGTGTCACTCTTTTTTCTATTCAATATTCCTGCTTCAAGGTGTATTAGGTCTATGATTACACCCAAATTCAGTTATATTTGAGTACTTCAAATGAATATTTGTTTAATTTGTTAATTGGACACAGATGTTGCTATAAATTTGATTCCCTCACAGCCAATACCAAGATGATGCTACTGATAATTGAATGATGAATTTTGGCGAGATGGATTAAAACATCACTCACCAGAGAAATGCCCCTCGAACAACGCTACGAATAGAATTATTACGCTAAGCTTCTGTTTATTTGGGAGAGAAATAGGCATTATTCTCAACGTGTTTTCATTTCTACTCCTCGAAATTGTAGCAATTTGCATAGGAATCCCCAATTCTGCTAAGACGGATGCTGTACTCACTGCCTCCATATGATTCCCCCCGCGCCATAAAGAGCGAATCGAGCTTTCAAACGGGAGTTTTCCTTGCAGGAGAGTGAGTCGTGAGTGGGAGGGGAGCACAACGGATTGCACCACGTGCTGAGAATTAGGCCAGACGGAGCGTAGACGAGGCGAATGCACGGTGATTCCGTCTCTCGACTCGGGCCGAAACGGAGTTAAGATGCGGGACGCGCGACTATCCCTCGCTGACTGGTTCCGGTACATTTTGACGCTGTGTACGGATTAGGGATCCGATGAGAGGGAGGAACGCCGTTCCACGACGGAAACGAAGGAAGGAGAAGCTGGAGATACGTGAGTTGGAATGTTGGTCGTGTGGGAGTCGATATTCCACGCTATTAAACGTCTCCCCGTCATTTGCCGGCTGTGGTTTCCAGTTCTCGCGCTCGACACCCACGAGGCGCCCTGGTTGAAGGGAGCGGAGGGGTAGGAACAAGGGGTATCACGGAAGAGGCGCATCGCCACACCCATACCCTTAACTTAACGAAGGGGACGCGAAGGGAGTAGTAATCATTTTGATTCGGCAAACAAGATTAGCATTCCAAGCAATGGAATCAACCCTCCGCTACCGTAACAGGATGGCTCACTTTCAATCAGCCTGGAAATATACTGCAGAATAGTTAAAAAAATCTATTCAGTGCATCAGACTTCTCTTCAACGTCAGGTTCTCCAAAAAATTTGGAAAACGTAAATATTAGCGGACTCAACCATTTATTTAACAACGCAAACCGCCTAGAGATAATGATATACAATGAACTATACGGGTGCATATTTGGTAACTTGAAGCCCCACTCTACCATTTTCTGATAGGTACCAATGAACCCAAAAAGATAAACACTTGTAAACGGCTATCTAATGTTGAAATTATGTAAATATTTTTAATTTAATAATAATATTTTAAGTTCCTTTCGTCTTTAATGGCTTCATTTTTTCCATGCTCCAGGGTCTACATAGGAAATGGAAATAAAGCGAAGGAATTTGAGGCAAGGAAAGGGATTATATGTGCTTCCGTCATTTAGCTAATAAGGAGAAAATGGATTATTGTTAGTCCAAAGTAATTTCTTGGCGATTTTGGAGAGATAAGCGCTTAAACAGGCACAACATTAGAAAATGTACAACCGAAACCAAAATATCCCTGCATTAATAGTCACCTAAGAAAATAATATTCCTCATTATCGCCATTTTGAATGAAATGTAATTCTCTATTCAGAACCTGCTACCTTAAACGACTATTAAATTGTCCATCCCAAGAATTACACATTTTTCAAAGGATGGAAACAAACACATCTTGAGATTTGATTCTTGTATATGGATTGAACGAAGAGATTCTAAACTGGCTTTAATGTGCTGAGAGTCACAGACTAAACCCGAGTTTTGAGTGAATATTATTGGTTGCACCGTTTAATTCACAATTACGCGGGGTATTATATCAACTGAGTAAACTAGCCAAATGTATTCTTCTCAAAGAATGCTAAATATTCAGCACTAAGTAGTACTTGTCCCATCATATTTAGGTTTACCTCACCTGTTACATTATACCTTATTATCACCCTTATTAGATGAAGGAATACGACAATGGTGGTAATCTCTGCCGCTTTGTGTTCGCAAGGTGTTCACTTTTGCTGTAGAAAGCGCTCACAAAAATGCGAATAAAAGGGATTATTACGTCATAATGACAAAAGAGAGACTCCCTACCTTTTCCAAAGACATAAATATTAGGAGAAAGTGCAAAGGAGGATTACTCTCATGAATGCTTAACTCCTACTACCTTTAACTTTTTTGGGCCCCAAAACTTTGGTTTTTGAGAAACTTGGTCCGTAAAAGTGAGGGGATCTACTGCAATGATGTCCCTTTCCTTTTCCGTACGATCATATCTAACAAGTAATGCGGTCCTGGTAGTATGTTCCCACACGAAACTAAAACTTTTTTAAATGGACTGCGGGCTTTACTCTCTCCGGGTAGAACGGAAAAAACGCTTTCCCACACATTCGACGCGCGCTGAAGATTTATTTTTTCATATTCTTCCACCACAAAAGTTCCCGAGACACCTTTATTTCACTAATCTCCACTTGTAATCAAAGGAATGATGGAGGTTTGGTGTCACTTACTGCAAAAACGCTAAACGCCAAGTCCGGGAAAACGTGCACCAACTTCTCCCATAATAAAATGCAGGGTAACTTTTGTCCTCCGACCCCCCGGCTCTTAGCCTTCGTTAACTCTGTGAGGAAATAATTGCTTTCGCTACAAACATAGGTATTAGAAATTATATCTAACATCAGCTTACTTAGAGGCAAAAATTACTCAGATTCAAAACTTCAGAAAGATTATAGCTGCATGACGCTGAACTAAACTATGAAACTTAACGGGTGAACCTATTATTGAATTATTAGATGATTTTGGAAAAAAAATAGAAATAAAGCTAATATATCGTGTCATTATTAATAGATTTCGGTCGTTGTTGATTCAGTCCTTTGGCTCTTGAGATGCACATTGAGTATAGTGAGATTGGAGTCAATATCACCGATATTCCAAAGAAATTCAGTGAATTTCCATGGTGGTGAAGGTAATGAATCGATTCCGGCATAGACTTGTCGTCATATTAATTTGTCAAACTATAAATGTACGCCATTTAATTCAAATAAATGTAATAAATCGATTAAAAAAACACGTTTTGAATCAGAAGTAAAAATCTAGTGTGCGCAATTGGAAATGAAATTTTGGAAAATATTGATCTGCCAATCAAACGGTAAAAAATTAAAATAACTTCCGAAGTGCATAGTACAGATAGCACATGGCTTCCATCCATGTATATTGATAACAATTCGTAAGCACTCCACCAAAAGAAGAAACTTTTTCGGGTAAAAGTGTGGTATGCAATCCGCATCAAACATTAGTTCTGCAGAGGAGTAGCTACAACAGGATGATATGTTTTAGGCTAAAATCCATCCAGCCAAATTTCCTTTTAAGAATTCACCCACGTTTTTAAAAAAAAACTCATAAAAATAACTGCCTTTACCAGAGTAATGAGTACGTTTTTTTAAATTATTATCTACAGTTATATTTTAACTATTGTAATGGGTGCAAAATTTCTAATGAGTTCCCTAATTCCCTAATAAGAGAGAAATACCCTGATTTGCGAATCATAACAATTTATCTGCATATGCGTAGGTACATGCGAAGAGGAGAGAATTCAAGGCTTGTAGGAAGTGAAGAGAGAAACCCAGTGACGGCACAAACCCGCTTTTTGCGGAAGGCACCAAGGGTCTGCCTTCGAATGTTAGATTCGACAGATACAGTTCGTGACTCAAAGTACTCTCCACATAGCACTTACGTAGCTATCAATACGTACATCAGTAAAAAAAACATACATAGTGCATTAATAAGAAACCTGCCAATTCTAGGAATCGAATCTGACTCATCGGGATGGGAGGTCAGGACTCCAGCACCTCATCATCCCTTCCTTTGAAAACAATTTATAGTTTAATTTTATTTTTTATTTAACATTAAACATATTACTTGCCAATCTTATCAGCATAAACATCTTCCATTTATAAGATGTAAAACTGAAAGTATTCTTTTGCTTCAATCAAGCGCGGCTTAACTTAAACGAGGATGGTAAATCATGTAAGCAACCCTCAAAATTATTTCCAACTACATAATTCAAGATAAAATAGAACTTCTCTAACGAGACCGATGGAAAAGCGTCATCTCCGGTTAAAAAGTACACTTCTCTTTAAGATTTCAGCAGAAAAATAAACTACACCAGATCCCACGCTTATATGCTAAGCTATAATAGCATTTAGCCTCCCAAAAGAGGAATTGAGGACTGCATGCGCCAAGTCACGCATGGAAAGAGAAACTGGTCATCCCCCAAACTATTTGTTTAAGGGCCGAAAGCGGGATTAGGGGTGATACCTGGTCGGGTTTTGCTCAAAGGGTCCGAGTGAGGAAGAGAAGGGAGCGGTGAGAAAACGCGAAGAGGCGTGCGCACAATGCAGGAACTTCACCGGGAAGAAAAATGAGAGGGTCGAGGTGAATTAATTGATGCGGTTTCCACGCGGCGCCGCTGGAAATTTCAGTCCGCAAACAGGGGCGGTAGCTTGGACGGGGATGGGCAGTTTCGCATTCGGTTGGGGAAGCATACTTGAGCTCTAGTTCTTCACTCCTTGTTAGAAAACATTCCTCTACATAGGTCCACATCCACTATTTAGCCACCGAAAGGGCTCAAGAAAGAGATTGAAAGGTTATTACTGGACATAAGAGTAAGGAATTGCGAAGTAAGGAATAGAGAAAAAAAGGCAAATATTTCTTTCAAGACTTAAGGTGTTTTCGTTTTTCAGTCCATAAATTTGTTACCTCAATATTCTATCATAGCTCTTATATCCAGCAACAACAACATGAAATTGTTTGGTTCTCAGAAGTCGTATTTATTCTTAACTAGCTGAAGAAGCCCGTTGAAATTCAACGGGGGGGAGAAATATAATAAATACGAATTTTATTAACAAATTCAAGCATTTTTCATGAAGCGGCGAAAACAGACTTGTGTTATGGAGTTAGCTATGGCACCAAGTCAGTATCGGAACCATCATCATCGGTCAACAATCCTAGGATTGGTTTGACGCAGCCCTCCAGTATACTTTTATCAGCCAACCTCTTCATATTGAGGTAACTCCTCTCTTCAACATCCTTCACGACCTGTTTTATATAACTTATACGAAGCCTGCCTTTTCCATTCTTCCCGCTCAATTTTCTCTCGACGATGTCTTCATCACGGCATCGTGTCTTAAGATGTGGACGAATAACGTTACCTTAGTTTTCTTTTTATTGATCTTCATCGGGATCATAAATATAATTTAAACCAATGTAAACATACCTATAGGTAATTACTGCCTGGATTTATACTTGGGCCTTTATAAAACTAAAACTATTATTTAGAAACTTTCAGGCCAAAGAAACAAAGGAGGTTAGTAGAGGAGGTGCATACGAATGTCTGCTATTCATCCATTAATCCATTTAAAGCAATGCAAATACATAATTGGCTCCAGAAATCAAACCCGGGCCATGAGCCTTTTTTTTATATAGCCTATAGCACCTTCTAGTGTATACGCTAGTTTCCTACAAAATTTCAGCTCAATCGGTTCATTAGTTTTTGAGTAGATGCGTAACATAAATCTAGCAGACAGACAGACACCATTTTTATATATTAGTATGATTACTTCATAATCATAGAGGTGTCAATACACCCATGTGATTGAGAAATAAGTTGAACTCGTAGTCAACTGCTCAATTTCCCGTTCAAATGTTGGGCTTTTTTGTTAGAATCCTAGATACATGCTCCACTCCGAGAGGTCAAAGTTGTACGTTACCCTCATCACTACCCCCAACCGATATGGTATTGTACAAAAGTAAATATTAACTCTTGATTTATCCTTTATCCTTGCTCAGCCCGCGCTAATCAAGCAAAACACCATGACTCATTATTTGGAAAAAAGTTTCGTCACTTTTACAGACGCACACATCTGTCATCAAGACATCTGTGATAGAAATAAAATAAAATCATCAATATCCATTCAGTTCCCTTACAATGGCAACGATATACGGTTGTAACGTCGGACAAATATTACGGGAGAACACTAATTTCAATAAAGAAGACGCTACTTCTCAGACTCTCCTTTATTCTTCCTTCTCCGCACCAAATCAACAACCAATCAACAAAACAACAATCCCCCGCTTAACTGCCCTAGCAACCCACCAACATCTCCCAAACAAACAAAACATGTCTCACCAGACGTTACACGGTAGATATGAGATAAATACCATTAACATTCATTCGCTTCCTTTAAAGTGTTTTTTTTTCAATTTCGGATGGAGAAATATTAGTATTTCAAAGCATTTTGACAGAAGTTTTTTTAGCAAAGTAGTACAGAGTGGAAATAGCTACTCATTCAGGCGCAGTGAAATTCTTTGGGTTTCTACGCTTTCGAAATCAAGTAGCGTGTAATCTCGGAAATGATAGGAAACCACTGAAGAGGCCGCTGGTCATTTCCTGCGGCCGTTTCTCGGAGAACCCTCGTGCCAGGGCTTCCCTGGAGGGGGAGCTGGGAGGTGGCAGAGAGGCATCGCTGACCGCAGGATGACCACGTCGGAGGTCCGCCAGAGGATGAGTGAGAGAGGGCGGAGGAGGCTGGACTGCGGTCAAAATATCCACCCCACCGACTCTAGGAATCAGTTAAGGGTCGAGTGGGAGGGAAACGGGGGTGTTGCGGGGGGGGAGGTATATGTATAAGTGGGCAGGACTTCCATTCGTGCACTGTGAATTGAGACAGAAAGGCACAGTATGCTACGTGCACAATATGCCTGAGAAGAAATAGATATAATCGCGGTGAAGGGCAATCGTGCGATATGCTTATCGGAGAAAATGAGCGTAGAAGAGGTTGAGATAAGAGCAAAGAGAACCCTAGGGACAAATTATTAGGCAATCTAAGAATCCGAACATGTAATCACGAGGATCAAGGGGAAACTTTAGTGCGGCTTAAGCTTCTCTCCAATTCACTAGAACATGTTCATCAAAAATCTAGCGTGATTATCATTAACTATCCATTGATAGCTTAAAGAGTGAATTCCGGGTAAAAAGCGGGTTGAAAAGACGATTGCTTTTCATTTTCCCCCTTCATTTACTGAATCAATTTTTGCCTCCTAGGAGTCATTTTTCCCTGTGCTACTGCTATAATGCCCCATTACAGAATGCTCTTTGCAGTTCAAAACAAAATTATAAACAATTAATCTCTCACACTTCAATTAATATTTGAATGTACATCAGAAGAAATAAATACGTAGGGCCTCGGTTTTTACGCTGAATATATGCTAATCATGACGCCTAAATGAATTACAAATATCATTTTAGTAAAGTACCAAAAGCTGTGTTATGAGTATAACGTTTAATAAGTATGTGAATAAAATATTCTCTTCTTTGATATAATATTAATGGCAGGCATTACAGGAGTTGATAAGAATAAGCATATCCGCCTTTTGTTGTGAGAAAAATTCACTGTAGGCAATTTCAATGGACAGGGTGATTCATTAGATAAGTGAGCTACCATAAGAGTAAGCAAAAACATCCGTTGTGTGACTTGTAAATTGGTAGGCCCATTTCATTAACTGCTATAATTCGCTTAAGAAGTTGAAACTAAAACACTGTTCTCAGAGTACTTTGCTGGGTACCACGGGTACCACCGAGACTCATTCCGTGAAGTATCGTCTACGTGAAAATAGCGGAGACTTGAAATGACCATTCTCATTGGAGGCATTCCAACTCAAATTGTACCATCACTACTACTAGTAACGGGCTCTAAGCCAAGGCGAGTCACGATGGGTAGTTATTCTCCGACTCAGCATGAATGAGCTCCAGAATTAAAAGCCAGTTCTACGACTATAGCCATACAGCGCAGCAGTAATGAGGCACGCAACAATTTTTTCTTCCTATCTTTCCGCCTCCATTTCAAGCGAGGCCGAAAAGACTAGGAAGTGAATGATATTGCCAGTCGTTTCATTTTATTTGCTTACATAGCTTTGGTCCACTGCATTATTTTTTAAACCGCTCTCCCATTTCATCTTTTTCTTCCCTCACAGTTTAAGTATTTATAAAATATGTCCAACTTCTTCCCAAGCTTCAGGGGCAAGGGTGAGTTAAAACCATTTGTAAAATAAAAAGATTATATGCAGTGTTAAATGTAATCTTTTTTCTATACCTTATCACTTATAAGTAGTTTTGAATTCATTTTATGGCGAAAGTTTTAATTTTTTGTATTTTACTTTTGTCACTGCTTTCCCTTCTCATGTTCCTCATGCCCTTACCCCTTATGCAGAATATTTTTAACCACGCCACATACTTAACAATTTAACATGCGTCTCTTAAAATTGTCTGTTAAAAGAAATTTACTACACAGGAAAAGGCATTTGTTTTTGTTGGTGGAATATATAAAATGAACTTATGATTTGAACCCGGGACCCTCCGGTCAGTAGTGATCTACCCACTAGTAGCTCAGTGCTCTACCCGCTAGACAACCACGACCCCCATGCAATTATATAAATTGGCAAATTATATCAAGGAGAAGCACCAAAGAGTAAAACAGGAAATAACTCTAATAGCAGCTGGCTTTGTAGATACATTTTTTCTGATTATTCGCTGGCCACAAATATTTATTGGCGCCTAGCATTTCATACTCGTATGTATGAAATAACTGTAAGTAAGGCAATATGGAATAAGGAAAGTGTAGCATTTTCATTCAAAAAATTTTACATCACAATCCAGGTTTTAGAGTTAGCCTCAAAGCTTAAATCTAGCCTATGCAAAATCCAGTTAGTACTGCTCTGAAGTAGATGACACTTCGTTTCGTGAAACTCGGTTGACTGAATGATATATTTTTTCAGCTGAGGAAATGGCTTTGAGTTTCACTATGTGAAACATGTATACAATGGATAAAATGAGAAATTAATTGGTCTGAATATGAAGCAAAGTGTAGAATCCCGGGTCGTGTCAATAAAATCATTAGTGGATTTTGTCAAATGATTTCTCATTTTTTAAGTTCTACATCGTGTAACGCTAATTTACTAGGCAGCAGCAGATTTTAGTTTAAAAATTTTGATAACTTATTACAAGAAAAATAGAATTCAAGTTTATTCATATTCCACATTACGAATGACAATAATGCAATGCTAATTCACTCACAAAAAAGAGAAATAACCTCGCGTCAAACATTTCCCTTAGTCTAGATTCATTTTCCATTATTCCGCTTCAGTTCATCGCGAGGCGCGTACATGAAAATTTCTGAGCAATGTGACATGAGATAACGCATGATTGGATAAACAATGTTAATTCGAACCATGTCAATCAGAAGCCCCGGAAAAAAGAAAGGCCAATTTGGAGAATTTTTATGGGCGGGTATGATGCTGACCACTTGAAGCATTCTCGGAATTAAAACCACGAAACAATGATGAGTGCCTCACTTAATTATTGAGGAATTAAAGAGGAGGTCCTCGTCGATACTAAATCAATGGGGGAGAGTGAAATCAGGTCAAGGAACCTAAGTTTTTCTAGCGTTGGGTGGTAGTGGAGTCAAGGGTGTTTATTTGTTCTATGTATTTCATCAGGCTATCCAATCATTAGCAAATATTTTTTATGTAAACACAATTTATCAATGGCAAATATGAAAATCTAATTCATTTTTTAGTTGCGAATGGGTTAAATAATAATATTTTATACTTAATATATGTAGTATATTCATTCATGTATAACATATAGGATATTTTTTTTAATTGTACCAACTCGCCAAATTAATACTGGCACACAATTTAAATGCATTATAAACTCAATAATTTTACTTGCCTGATATCCATATCTAAATACTACTAATAGTTATTGACATCTCGCAGTTAAAACTTTTTAAAAAATAGCTTGAACATTCAGGAATTACATAAAAATTTCAGGCTAAATCAGAGGCTAAAAATATGTTCCATTGATATATCTTTTCTTACACATAAATTGACATCTACCCTTTGCCAACCACCTCATGGTTGTTTTCCAAGGGATGAGTCAGCACCTACCATGCATGAATGTCAAGAAATCAAAACTTTCAATAGTCACTGCCTTGTGGGTTTATTGCTAATCTAAAATACAAATGTACCTAATAAGTAAAGTATCATGACAGGCTGCTGCTCTCTCCCTCTGGGATAAACACCGCATTTATACATATTTAAGGCATACATTTCCGCTCCGTTCTGCTAAACAGGGTATACACTTGAGGTATATTGCCTCTAAAGAGATTGTAAGTAACATAGAAAGAAAAAACACGAACCAAATCCACAAAAATAATAAACCCTACTACGACCCGGGTTTCACTGTATTACAGCATCGTCAGGTAGAGTACATCTAACATGCACCAACATATATATGAAAAACAAAAAGGGGGGAGGGAGGAAAGGGGAAGAGCATGGGAGTGGTTGGTTATTGGTGGTAATCAGGAGAGTGTGGGAAAAAAAGGAAGTGTGGGAAGGAGTATGGGTGAGGGGGATACAAATGAATGGCAAATATAAAACAATGGTCTCGAACGGTTCGTTTGAAGACAAGACAGTCCCTGGTTGGTTGTAGCACAGCACAGTTTGGCTCGTGTTTTTTTCTTCCTAAGTTATCATGTTTCGCTTCCACTCCATATCGCCTGAATCTTCAGAATTAAATTGTAAGTACTTGAATATAAGACAAATCTTGAAATATGATGAGGAATACCTTAAGAATTAAGTAATTGCATATGAATTGCTATTGACCACATTTAAGAGACATATATGACAACGTTTAGCATAAATAATTCTCAATAATCGTTGACATAATTCAGTGATTGAAAAAATGTGTCCCAAAAACCCATACAGAAACGGATACCATCCTCTAATCAATAATCTCACTGCAATACTCTTCCTTCGTAGCAACAGTTTCGCATTTTTGTTGCTCCACCGGCTAAGATTTTATCGCACCGTCTAGGCTAAGATTTTAATCCGAGGACAAACATAACGCTTTTGCCTTGCGTGGGATTCAAATTCATGACCTTTTGGTTGCCAGGCCAGTACGTTACCAACCTGGCTACCACGACCGGGTATTTTATTCGTTCGGGAGTATCTTTAAGGAGCTGGGTTGACTTAACTCACCCGGTCACCTCCACGTGACACCATCCCGCAGTTTCGCGTCTTCCCTCAGGATTCCCTATTCCCAGGATCCCTATCTACACCATTACCTTCCGACCCCACTAATTTGAATTCCTGACTACGCCACAATGTCTTTTTCTCCCAACCTTTCATTCCCTTCTCCCCCTCCCCCCCCCCCCTCACTGTCTCCAATACCGTCTGCATCTCCTTTCTTCCAGTGCTGTTCGTTTTATGTTGCTACATCTCACCCCTTCAATCTCTTTATTTTTCAATTCCTTCCAGCATGTTTGTTTAATTTTACCCTTTCAAGCATTAAGTTGAAATTGTGACAACTAAATTCATATCGGGGTGCTTGGATTCAAATTCTATCATTGTTAGATATTTTTCGGTGAAGTCCGGTCCCTGACTGCGTTCCGAGAGAGAGCATTTCGAGCATAGTAGTCTGCTCGTCGGATAGGACGTTAAACTATTTACTCCTAGACGCCTCTCGTAGAGATTAGGTTAGTGCCTAAAATAACTAGGTTAATACTTGAGAAAGGCTAGACCTATATATAGTCCATGGTCAAGTACAGGGAAGGAGTATGAAACTTGATACTTTGAGTCAAGCGAGCAGAGTAACTCCTAGAAAACGAGTAAGACAAAATGAACTGCAAATAGCGTACGAAAAGTTTTACCATCCACATAACAAGGGATTGCTCCAACGGAATAGGTGATCAAACTGCTCTTGCCTGTCTTTTTTTCCACATCTGTAACTAGGAAGGACTTCTCTAAGTTTTTCGATATCTCTACATTATCTCATTGTCCTGCCACCTGCTTTGTTCCCCTGGAGAGACAAGTATAAAATCAAGTGCTAAAAGTACCTAAAAGTGCCTTAGGTACCTACTAATGGTGCGCATGTCATATTTTCTTCACCCCTGAGTTAACCACCGACTGAATTAACAGCATGGTGAATCGGGTTGGTCAGTTGACTTGGGTTCTGGCTTGCAATATAAGCAGTGGAAGTGGAATTTTCAGAGGACCTTTCTTCCCTACTTCATTTCCATAAAATCTATACAAATCATCAAGCCAATCTTGAAAAGGGACATAAAACCGAACATCCTGTGGCGGTATTCATAGCAAGCAATTTACTGTCCATCTCTCATTACTTACCCTTCCTCTATTTTATATTCCTCATCTCTAAACCCCTATCCCAGTAGCGAATACGGTTTCAGCTGCTGGCAGCTTTCACCACTTCTCACTCCTAAAATTATTAAGAAAAAATGAAATATTCTAAGGTTTCAAACGGAAAGGAAATCGCGATCTTAAGAATTACCTCCATCACTGTGGGAACATTTTTGTTAATGGTGTCTATTTTTATGAGTAGGACCAAAACATTTTCCTCTTAATGCTAATAAAACCCAACATTGGTTTGATTATTTCATTGAAGTCAATGAAACTTTGATAATGACATTGAAGCCATTTTCCGATATTTTAAGTGGAAGTGAATAATTCTTGTTTTACTAAATACACGATGGACGTTAATTTTTCAACTCAGGCCGTTTTTTAACTACAGCAATCTTTTTTTATCCTTATAATTACTAATTACAGTCAATTTAAAAATATACCATCCAATATGATTTGATGTAAGCGTCCTAAATAATATTCTTCCGCTTTCATTTTTAGAACATCTTTAGTAGCTAAATACTGAATATTATTACACAGATATTTTCAGCAACCAGAGCCGAAAATACTCATATTTATGGGGTAAAATATGACGAGTGATTCTAAACCTAATGTAGCTCAGGATGAATGCAATGAAAAATCGGCCCAAAAGGAAAAATTTTGGCCACAAAAAGAGGTGAAAAGGGTGTATTAATATGAGCATTTTCATCATGAAGGACTTCCGAATTTGTAAAATCTCTGGAGAAAAATACTGCCGAATACCATTCGT
The DNA here is from genome assembly GCA_933228895.1 of Platycnemis pennipes. Classification (NCBI taxonomy): domain Eukaryota; kingdom Metazoa; phylum Arthropoda; class Insecta; order Odonata; family Platycnemididae; genus Platycnemis; species Platycnemis pennipes. The sequence continues at coordinate 28,475,840 of OW121851.1, forward strand.
GAAAAGGAGCAAACAAAGCCTTTCCACTGAGATGCAGATATGGATATCATACCTTGATGTGATTAATTTTCACCGAAATTCAGATTATTTGCTTTTTAAAAGCAAAAGGTACTTTAAAAGCTCGAACATATTTAGTATCTATCCCTTCCACAGGTATATGAGAACTAATATTATATAAATCATCACACAAATAACCCAAGTTTATAGTAAGAAATAAAGAACAAAGTTTAAAATGTTAGCAATGAGTGCAAGCGAATGCAAGCGAAATGAATGCGAGTGATTTCATGAGTGCTCAAGATAACATTTAATTTTTTTTAATATCCACAACGGAGAGATGCTCAATTGAATTATTCTCTACATTCAAAATAATTCATTTACTGGAAATAGTAAGAAGTAACTCGAGAAGATAAATCGAATTTTTATTTTCGAATCTTTCGTACGATTTGTAAATATAATTTTATTCACTACGAATACGACTATTTTCCTCAAAATCGACCGAAATTCACTGAATGTTCGAATGCAATGTAATTTCCCACCATCGCCCTATGCCTTAAATTCACGCTTAAATTAGTCCATTGAACGCACAACTGCTCTTCAACTGCTACGGCGAGGAGGGTTTCGTGAAAGTTTAATTGAGAAGCATTGCTGCCTAAATGTGACCGTCTCGCAGAACCAAATTCGGCAGGAAGGAAATTTGCTTGGGAAACTCCGTGGAAGGAAACTCCAGCATGCAGAGAAATCGCCCTCGGTCTCCCAGAACTCCCGCCAAGGGATAGTGGCCGCACTGTTTGGATATAACCAGCCTGGGAATGTGTTTGAGTATGAATTCGGGAGGCACCGACGAAGCAGCCGTCCGGGAGAGTGGACTTTCACTCCGTAATCGGTCGAGGCAACCTTTTCAGTTCACTTCATCTTCGCTCCGCAGTATTCCCTCACGCACGATGTACCGCACAGAAGAGGACCCAATATTTCTCTCTCTCTCTCTCTGAATCCCATTTCCTTCTTCCTTTCCGCTTTTCATCTCTCCCTTCTCTTTTACGTCACCTTCTAAGTCATCGATGCGCAGCTTCTTTCCGAAGAAAAATCTTTTATTGGATGAAAAATTTATCGAGTTCAGTTCATTCATAGCATTTCTCTCAAAATGCCCCATATACGAAGGTGGGTCCTTGAAATTTACCCAAACACTTGACGATTATTGGGGAAAAATTAAATAAAAATAAATAAAACGCCTATATGACCTAGATTGTTTTGACATGAATGATTTCGTTCACTCCAACCAGTATAAAAATTTATTTTTTCGTACTCATTTCATCTACCTCCATCTATCGAGTTAGGTACCCAGCGAGTGACTTCCAGGATATGCGGGAGTGAAAAATCACTAAATATACACCACGTACACACACTAAATGGTACGATAATTAAGGTTAGAGACTACAATTAATTCACAATAATTTTAATGTACAAATTCTACTCTTTTCTTGATCATAACCGTTTCAGCCTTTGATATTAAGCATTTTTTCCCTTGCGAGGAAAGAATTACCCTTATCTCTGGTTGTGCTCTGTTCTTCATCTGGCTTAACAATCTATCGTTCTAGAGTAGAGAATAATTTTTATTCAATTTTCTAAACTATTGGAGATGCTAGTTGAAATTTGTGCGTGAAAGAGCCCAAATTGTGACAAAGAAGAAAAAACTCTTTATTTCCACATGAAAACTTTTTAATAACGACACGACCGGTTTCACCCGCTAGGGCATCATCAGGTGCATAAAATACAGGAATCCTGAATTTTATGCACATGATGATGCCCTAGTGGGTGAAACCGGTCGTGTCGTTATTAAAACGTTTTCATGTGGAAATACAGAGTTTTTTCTTCCTTGTGAAAGATGAATTTCCACCAAGTTACCGCCGATACTGTCAATTTTATTTTCCCAAATTTTGAATTGCATAACAAATTACATTCGGTCAAGAATTTATATCACAAATTTCAAACGCTGCTGGGTATAGGCTGAAAAGAATTCACGTATACTGAATATGGATAAACCGAATAATGACTTGCCTGTACCACATAAAACTCCCTGAAAGTTGATTTATAATAAACTTCAATAGTGCTGAAAGTTGCTCGAAGGAAATCACCACCAGAAGTTTAAAACAATTTCTAGCTAACTCAAATTCCGTTCATCATGCCAGTTATAATACCTTGCAGTGTCTAAATTTTAGCGCTATCCAGTCATGACATAGTATGTAATGATGAAAATATGTGGTTCCTTAATCGAACTCAAGTGAAAAAAGCTAGCGAAAAATCATTCCAAATTTGAAACACATTTTCATAGATTTGCGATATCACAGTTTGTGAGTGGCAGATTAAATGTCTGCGTCATTTTACTCGCTTTTATATTTACAGAAAACTAATGATGCGCAATGCTCTTTAGCCACCATAAAAAGTATTTTATATCCCCGAAACATAATCCCTTAGTAAAGGACATATCCGAAATCCATAATTCTATCCCATTTAGTGTTAAAACTGTGGAGAAAGTGGAGAAACAATTATTATAAATATTTTAACTTTTTCAACCTTCATCTAGTCCCAGAGAGTGATCTTTTATAGAATAAATGTTAAATTAAAACTGAACCTACTGTCGGACACTTTCTTTTTATTCATTACTGCCCATAATATAAATACAATGTCTTCAATTAAGCGTTCCAAACTTGGTTTGCTTTTTTCATCATTAAAAAACAGAATTAACTTCACTTTCTTATCTACAAACCAATAATCAAACAATTACTTCGTCATGTGCATATTAGTTTATTGCAGACGAACCTCCAACTTTAAAATAAATCCAGTTCTAGAAAGAGTGTGATCGAGGTTAATCGATAATTTTCAAGAGTCTCCATTTTAAGTTTCTCCAGATACGCTGGACTGCAACATGGAAAGGGAGAGTCGTTCTTCAGAGTGGAAGGAGAACAAATATTGATTGCCTTGCTTTCTATATCAGTGAATAATGGTTCTACCATCATCCATTTTTCTTTCATCTCAGTGGAATGGTGGCTCTAACCACCTCATATTTCTTCCTTCTCATCTCATATTTTTCTCATGTTCTTCTTGATAGCTATTTTTTGAGTTCCGGGGAACGCGATAGTGATTCATTTAATCTAGATTAATGTGGGTGTTTGGTTGTTCTAGTCATCTTCAAATTACTTAGACAGAAAAGGAAGTTCCCCCCCCCCCCCCCCTCAACCTACGGAATCCTTGAATACTGTAGGTACCCCAATAATTCAATTAAATTTCAACTATTTATTTATATTACCACGGAAAATGTTTGAATTATTGTCAAAATTGCCAAACTCCAATTTTGACTAGGAGAGTTCTGCAATTATGCTAGTGCGTATATCTTGGCGTTTTGGCCCTTTCGCTCAGTTATTTCACTAGATTAATACACAGGTTGCGAGTATTCACTCCATTAAAACTTTGCGCACCATTTTTCATGAGAAGCTACGAGTACCATTGTGGCCTTGACATAGGAAGTTGACGGAGTCATTGGAACTGTCACCACTCCGGGCTCCTCGAACCCCGAGGTTGTGAAAAATATCGATGCCGCAAAAATGAGAATGCATGGAAGAAAACATTCAACAATAGGATGTAACCCTTACGTAAACAACGGGTAATAAAAATAACTGGAAAATAACTATGTCACTCGTTGCAGTTTGTTTACGCACTGCCTAGCAACCCAAAAGTTGTGTGTTTGAATTAATGTCATATGTGTTCAAAATGTCTCATAATTACACTTAAGTGTAAGTTAGCTAACAGGGTGCAGTAAAGCCTTAACTTTTGGAATAGCATTCTAAAATAACTAGAAAATAAATATAATAAATTCGATTTTTATGCCACATTTTATGGCAAAAATAACCTCAGATATAGAACAGCTTCATCATTTGCCTCCTAATTCTACCTTTCATCCAAATTCTAGCTTTCAAAGCGCAGTCACTCTACACCAATGCCTCCAATGGCATCCATTCCCTCTCTAACTTCGATTCCTCCTCTCGCTTATCTCTCGCCGATCCATGCTCTCAGAGCGGGCACTTTTCCAACTGAACGGCGATAAATAATAAATAGCAATCGAAACAGAGAGTGTGGAGAGGCTGAGAGTGGAAGAATCGGAGATTGACGTGTGAGGGTGCGAAGGGAAGAAACAGAAAGGGGAGTTTGAAGCTTGGTGCGAACAATTCTTCCAATTTAACAATGGCACGCCCATTCGATCCTTAATCTCAAATTTAAATGACGAGAGAGTAGTTAAATCAAGTTGAAAGCAACCACTTCTCGATCGTTATAATATATCACAACGATGTCGGCGTTTAGCATGTGCTAATTTTAACGAAAATATAAATAAATCTCATGTTACAGTTAAAGTTCCGGGAATACAAATTTACTTAGAAAAGACTTTTTTCTAGAAAAGTAAGAAAAGGAATTATCCGAAAAAAGCACTTTCTAAAAAGTATTGGGGGTGGGGGAAATTTCGTGTCTCAGGAAAAACCAAAACCAGTATTAACATCAGCAATTTTAAGGAAAATTTAAGTGGATATACAGGAAGACAAAAGAGTAAATGAAACTTTAGATACTTTGTAGTTTTCCACACTTTTTTATTTAACCTCTGCAGGTTTCAACGTCTTAGCGTCATTTTTGTGCTCTGTACCCTTGAAAATGACGCTGAGACGTTGAAACCGGTAGAGATTTAAAAAAACATCAATATCAAAAAAAGTATCAATAGTTTTATTACAATAAAAGTGTTCCACAAAGTGACCTCGTCAACCATGGATTTTAAGACAAAAGAGTGCTAAGTATGGCATGGAGAAATACAGCAGACGTGAGAAAAGGTAAAAAAGATAAAAATCTCTGACGAAGAATATATACCTGGAAGAAGCAATGAGAGACGCAGAGGCAATTGGAATCAAGGGCATCACGGTGAATGGCGAAGAAATAAACATGCTCCAGTTTGCTGATGACATCGCAGTTGTAGCAGAAAGTCGAGAGGACTTGCAAGCATCCCTGACCACATTGGATCAAGTACTTCAAGAATATAATATGAGCATCAATAAAAATAAAATCCTAGTATGAAGCTAGATAGCTAGCTACTAATCCTAGAGAGAAGCTGAGGGCAAATATCATCATTAGAGGAGTGAAATTGGAACAAGTGGAGAACTTCACCTACCTCGGCGGCACTATAACTTGGGATGGAGGAAGCTCGACGGACATCAAGCGAATAATAGCACAAGCTAAGGAGGCGTTTATGAAGAAGATACAACTACTGTGATCAAAGAACCTACGTTTGAAACAAGGAAGCAGTTCATCAAAATATTCGTATGGAGCGTCATACTCTATTATGGATCAGAGACATAGAACATCGGGAAAGCAGACCAGCGAGGAATTGAAGCCTTCAAAACATGACGCTGAAGTAGGATGTTGAAGATTAAATGGACAGATAAAGTGAGGAAGAAAGAGGTGCACAGAAGAAAGGACAATATGAAAAACACTACGGCAAAGAAGAAACAGATGGATTGGACATACCTTGAGGTACAATGAATTAGTAAGAAATATAGTAGACATAGTAGTATAGATATAGTAATAAATATAGTAGTATAGAAAAAAAGTAGTCCCGCGTGGAAGACGAAGGCATAATTATGTAGGGAAAGAAGAAAAGAAGGGTGAGAAGGAGAAAACATACCAGGGCGTGAGGGAATTAACAATGAATAGGACAGATAGGGCTGCAGTAAACCAAACCTAGGAATGAAATACTGATGATGAACTAACGGCTGTTTCAGAATGAAAACAAATAATGAACTTGAGAACTAATGGGAGAGAGGACTTTTTTGACAATAATCTTAAGCTTAAGAAGGAGGAAAACTAGACAGGGAAGGTACTGAAATGGAATTGAAACTTGTGAGCCTCAATGAGGAGGGGGGAGGGTGAAATACATACTAGAAACAGTAATAAGAGAGAAAAACAATGGAAATGTTTGAAGAAGATATATTAGCAACACAAGTTTGACTTTCTTCAAAATCTCATTACACTTGATAAATGCAATATTTACGAAATAAACTGCACTATTATTAGACTAAATTGCAAGGCATTATTACCTATATTTGTCTATCGCGTCAGCAGACCAAACACTCAAAAAAAATAATTGGCAATCCAAAGGGTTACTTTTTTCTACATTGCTGATATTACCTTCGCAAAAAATGCGAAACACAGGGGATGAAATAAAAAAAATCCGTTTTGCCGTTTTTTTTTTATTTTCTCCTCTTGTTCCCCTTGATTTCCTTACGAGTTTACGCTTGCTTACTATAGTCAGACATGCGTATACTAGCAGTGCAAACGTAACTTCCAACATCGAAGAAATAATTTTAATTCCAATCCACTCGGCATGTCAGGAAACAGAAAGAGACATTAAGAATATATAAAAGACTGCCGGGAGAAAGCTCAAAGGACCATTTCCCCATATTCTCATCTTCGTTTATTGTTAGATATAAGTGAAATGTTCACCAGGAGAAATAATCTTCGGCCTCTAACATCTCTCCATTCGTAATTTAGAAATATATTCTATGGTTATCAAGGAATGATATGGAACGATAATGATAATGGATGTCCCCACAGAAGGACGGTGAAGAGAGATGAACAGGAGACAAGAACCGCCCCCAACCGCAATTGATGAATCACAAAAGGTAATATTTTCCTTGAATATTCATTTTACTTACGACATAAAGAATCCACGGGACAATATACATTATTGAAATATCCGCTACAAATTTAGTGAAAGAGGCTATGCCCGTGAATCTTTTCCCTGGTCAGGAAATAAGGCTTCATTGAGTTCGTCGTAAAACAGAAGGTAAAAATTAACTAAATATCACTCACCAAAAATAATATAAAGCTGAATAAGTATTATTTCTTCCAACACATCTTGCTATACCAGGATAAATCAAATCAACAATGGGAGATCAAATCTGTGTCTTCTGTGGCTAAGTTTGGCCGGAATTGATGAATGCTCTTGGAAAAAAATACGTAGCTAATGACCAAGCGCCATGAACGGATAGTACGTTTTTATTAATGACTTACTCTGAAAGGTTCTAGAAATCCACTACCTTGATACTTTTAATAATGCTGTGACAACCGTGAAAATATTTTACGGTATTCATTTAAGAGCTCTAGACTCATTTATTACAACTGCATTAATAGTATTTAATTTTGATTCAGATTTTATGAATAAAAAATTACATTTATTTCAGAGGAAGAAAGACTGCTGCCACAACGTAACTCTCCTTCCACGAAATGCCATGCATTTTTATTACATTATGCCCCGTTTGTCACACACAATGGCGATACAGTAAATTCTAATATGAAGTGCATGCATTTCCATTTTCATCCTACGCTCATATTTTTCTCGTTAACATTCTTAGTCGGCGCCGATGTGCACCATTCGTAGACAGCCTATGAGACTGCCAGACCTTGATTACCCCCAAGTCTGTTTCGCATCGCACCTTCTCGCTGTCAACCCTCCTCACTCAAGATTCGCCTCCTCCACCCCCCTTAAAAACACCCCTTCTCTCCATCCCACCCTCTCCAGTTCCCTCAGGGAGACGAGTTTTCCTTCCTTCGCTTCCCCAAACCACCTCTCCCTTCATCACCTCATTACGCCGCAAGGCGGATTTCCCCCTTCATCTGTTTCCGAGCGCGGCGGCGGCGTCCCGAAACACTTGGTAGACGGGCGGTTTCATTTCCTGTTCCCCTCCTCTCCCATCGTCATCATCATCATCACGCTTTCGGATAAGATTTAATTACGACTACGAGACGCGTGCCCCTTGACGAGCCCTCTTTTTCACTCGGCGGAATGAAAATTTGTGAATGTGGGAATCAAAGCGGGCATCCGAGGGCGCCCATCCTCGTGCGCTTTAATTATATTTTTTCTGTATAGGGAGGAACATAAATCCCTACACCATTCGTAACGCCACCACTAATCCTGTTCGAAACTCTAGTTACAATTCACAAAATTGGTGTTTAAATGACGTGATGCGGTTAATTGTATTCATAAGCATGAACTTTAAGGATAGAGGATAAAAATAGACTAGATTTTTGAGATTTGTGCATGGAGAAGACAAGGTGAGAAGAAGGCTAAAAAGGAAGTGCTGGGAACTTTCATTGTACTCTAGTGCTGGAACTTGCTAACTAAGTCCCTCCCTCTTTCCTATTCATTGTTACCTAAGTTACATCCAATTTTTTAGAATATAATAACACCGATGTGGAGAGACAAGACTCCTACATCGATATTTCGGTCAACTACGGTGACCATCATCAGGTTTGAGAGACACTTGTCTCGGGAAGAGCTCAGTGGTGGGCCACTGGCCAAGATCAAGTGAGGGTTAGATGGTCATCGCACCTATGATCTTCTAAACATTCCTCAATACATTGTTACGTCCTGGTGTTTCATCTTTCCAAAATTCCCTTTTCATTTGGCCCCTGCATGTTCTTCTTTCTTTATCTTCATCGTGATGTCCTTCCCACTAGTTTTCCCTCAATTCTGTTCATAAAAAATTCATCTGTCTCAGGCCATGTTCAATCCATCTAGTTTCCTCGGATCCTATATATACTTCCTCATTTTTATTTTATACAGTCATATCATCTTCAGTGACTTAACGCCAGCATCAGGCCTCGAGGACCTTTATTCTTTTCTAATCATCAATTCCAAGTGTCCATGTATCTGGCTTACACAGTGTCATTCTCAATAAAAGTTTTTCACGCTCAGTTTCCCTGATTCAAATTACACCCTATTAAGTGAAATAGAGGTCTGGTTTACGATACTAGAAAAAGGGCAGAGAATATGAATGGAACGGGTTATTATGGAACGATGATGTTTTTAACAACGTGATATAATTGAGAATACTATAATGAGAGCTGGGTACAGAAAGACGAAGAGCTATTAGCGGACTAGAATAATGAATGAGAGGTAGAGAGTACGCGAAACTAAAAAGAACATTATTTGGAAGATAATTTATGTGGAAATAATTTTATACCCATCCCCCAAGAGTAGGAAACCACTAATAATAAACCCGAATGTCCACACCTTACTTTACCGTACAAGTTGCTACGATGGGTATGGGGCAGGGGGTGACTTACTAAGAAAGCTCTTCCGTCATGGACATATTCATATAATGTTTAATAGTAATAGCAGAGGTTGTGCTGCTCAGTTTCACGCTCCAGGAAGCCGCGAATAAAAGCAAATTGGATACTTAACTTTAAGTCTACTCATTTGAGACAGGTATTGCATAAATTATGCACATATATCTGCGCCCGAAGTATATAGACTCAAGTTTGAGGTGCTATATCTCAAAAATGGATAAGGCGTGGATAATGGATAATTCATGCAATATAAAATTTAGATAATTTAGTTTCACTTTAAATTTTGGCAAAATAAATTTTTAACAAAAACTTTGAGGCAAGTTTTTGCCATGATAATAAAAAATGGGCCCGTTTTTTTGAGAGTTGCGGAAGGAAGCGCCACTTTGATAGTTCATAAGTCATATTTTTTTATAATGCACAAAATTATCAAATGCTTAACTTCATTCGTTAGCGTCATTTTATCTAATACACGAAGCATGACTTTCTCCGTAAGTATGCAACTTGGAGGAAAACGGCAAGCACCATCGTCTTTTTTTTTTATTTCTATTGGGATTCAATGAACATCTTAAACTGGAACATACCACAATATTTTAAATCAAATTTCATCATTTTTGGGAACATGTATGAATCAAAGAAGGCCTAACCAGCACATATGCTGCATGCGCCATCGGCGTTGCATTGTAATCTATTGCGTTATGACTGTGACTACTGACCGGGGAGGATTTTCATTACTCGGGGTATGGCTGCTTGTGTATTCCAATCTATTATTTTGAAGTAATACCAATCGTCATAGTCCTAATTTTGTACATTAAATGAAGCCATGATTATTACTATTATCGCTATTACAATTATTATTATCAATTCTTGACATAGAATCTAATTGTGATCAGAATTTTTCATTATAAGTGCTTCGAAGGAGAAGAAAAAGAAATCTCATTAAAAATCAGCAGCAAAGACAGTGAACACAGTTTGAGACATGATGACATGATGGTCTCAAAAAATTGTCACGCATGGGAAAGTGAGTAGAAATAATGGAAGAGGAATTCATCGTATGAGTACACGGAGTGAATACGTACTGAAATATATAAAAATGGATATTTATACTGCTGTATGCCAAACTAAGAAGAAACGAGCGTACAGCTGCACCAAATCAACCGTATAATTATCGATCAGCGAGGAAGAAAAGGGTTTTGAATGCATTCTGAAGATGACATTGCTGAGAAGCTATGCATAAGTAGGTTAGGTGATATATGGGGTGATAAGTGGAGGGATAAAAACATCTATCTTGAAAATTGGCCCTCTTATTTTTAAAAAAAACATATGCTGTCAGAAAATGAGGATTAGTTTTTAACACTAAATTGCATACCTATTTGTAATACCGGTGTTTTCAGCTACGTAAACGACGAAATGGGACACTTAAAACCATGCGGTGGTTTTTCTCTCGCGATCTAGCCCACCAAGGCACTTTTACCTGCCCACTCAAGCGATGAAGTTTTATGTTTTTTTTTGGCATCTTTTTACCGAGGCGGATCGATTTTCTTGCCACCTTTCGCCTCAACCCTTTCCCAACCCTCCCTTGAACCCCGTCACCACCCCGGATGGAGAGGGCCAAGGCAATGGGGGAACGAGGAGGAGGAGGGAGAAGCGAAAGGATCCGTAGAGAATGAATGGCTCTGGAGGTAAATGAAGAGGGATGGCTGAGCGGGCGATATCTTGGGTTAAAAGAGGTTACGGTGGGCCTTGAGGATTCCAAGTAGGCCATGTGTCGGAGGAAGAATGGAGGTAGGGAGGCGAAGGAGGGCGAGGAAGATATGGAAATGAGATGCGAGATGAAGCAGAAGAGGCAAGTGCGAAAGAAAGTAACCGGCCTCAACGTGTGGGACTATGAACGCCTCCACAAGAGGGGTGGAGTGTCGCGAACGAGTCATCAATTTTATATGTCATTTTTAGACGCCGCTCGAGGAGTCAACACGAATGTGTTTCAAAAGAAAAAAATTACCTAACTCTTCTTTTTGCAAAAAATGTTCAGGACCCTGATGTCCCAGAACTTTTCCTACTCTCTTTTTTTTCTTAAACTCCGCATCATTCTGTAGGAAAGTTTCCGTGTGAAGCGTAGTCATTTAATCATTCATCGTGTAAGCACCCGACATGTGGCTTTAACGGCTTCCACGGCAGCCAATCGAAGGTTACATATTCACGAGCGAATGGGTCTCCGTTTTACACCACAAGTCATTCATCAACCCACGTTGTCAACTCCCTAATTGTGGCTGAGCGATGTAAACGTGTGCCAATGCATACGATCAAAGATAGCCCTAAAACGGTAGGATTGCAAACATATATACTATATTCCTGTAAAACAGGTCATTGCTTGGTAGCAAATTGAGGCATCTGTTAATCACAAAAAAAGGATGTTTAAATATAGTTTTAAGCTAACACTTGAGTCGTATTTCATTGGAGTTCTATGGAACATAGTCATCTCTGTGTCTAAGTTAGCTCCCCTAGCTTTGTAATCACTCTTAAGTTAAACGAGGTATTCAGGAATAGTAAGGGAACTTTTCATGTAAAGCTGAATGGCCATTTTGTTTGCGTGTTTATATATTCATGTAACTGCCAGACTGCCGTATTCATAGAACGACAACCCCACCGTGAGAACTTTGTCTTCTGGGGTCTCCAATTACACAATTTTTCTGAGAAATGAATGTATGATTGCTAGCTTCAAATTAATGAAGTATTATTATTTAATTATATTCCATCAAAGATTCGTTTCTCATCCCCATAGTCATTCCTAGAGATTAATAGAAAGTAATTTTTTTCCTTATATTTTAATTCATAGCACGTGGTGCACTCTGCTCGGAGGAAATGACATTTATTCCCTATTCCACATGAACGTACAAATAACTCTTAAGTTTGATTCTCTCTGCATTCTTCCGGGTAATCGTCCGCGTCCGTTGGTTGGTAGACAACAGTTTCGCTGACTGTCCTGTCAGCGTCTTCAGGTCGAAGGTGTCGGGAAGTGATTTCTGCCTTGCTTATATAGCGTTCGCTGTCCGGGTGCTGCTCGTCAATATACACGTCACCATTCCGTGCATCGCAGGAACTTCCGAAAAGATCGCCAGGATACTTCGTAAGCACGACGCGACGTGGTCACTAGATATAACTGTGTGACAAAGATAGCCAATTCCATACCCGGCCCCAAGGACGCCATTCCGCAGGAGTTATACGAAGGAGTGTACCAGGTCCCTTGCTCCTGCGGAAAATCTTACATCGGAGAAACCTGCCGGTCGATGAACGTACGCATTAAGGGACACACGAGGGTAACGAAAAACAAACAATTCCGCCTCGCAGCCATCGCCGAACATGCTTGGTCGGAGCCGGGACATGACATCAAATTTGACGAGACCAAGCTCTTGGCCAAGGAAAAAAGATACTTCCCTCGGCAAATTAGGGAAGCAATAGAAATTCAGAAAACGAAGTTTAACTTCAACAGAGAGGACGGGTATCCTCTACACAGCGCCTGGAAAAGAGTCATCAACCACAGCCAATTGGAGAGCAGCTTCCGACCAGCCAATCAGAGAGCAGCACCCGGACAGCGAACGCTATATAAGCAAGGCAGAAATCACTTCCGACACCTTCGACCTGAAGACGCTGACAGGACAGTCAGCGAAACTGTTGTCTACCAACCAACGGACGCGGACGATTACCCGGAAGAATGCAGAGAGAATCTAACCCACGCCGCGGAAACCTTCGATCAACTCTTAAGTTTACATAAAAAGCCAGATAGCAAACAAAAGATATTTAAAACCCTCAAAATTCATATCAACAGTGATATTTTTACTGTTATTTTGGGGAGCATCTCTAATAACTTTAACGTGTCGAAGATACAGCCATAGAAGATATAATCTAAGCACATTCTTATGACTCATGACTTGGCTTGACTTCATGCCCCATTATCAACATTTTTCTCCAAATATTCCTCGTATGAATACCCAAATTTCAGCATAAGTCAGGAATGAAGGTCGATCTCAGAATCTGACAGATACAGCCGTCAGGAGGCTTTTCCAATGAAAAGTACAGAACTGGGTGGCAGTTGAACAAAACTACAGCCCGTTAATGTCCCGTTGATGCCCTACAGGAGTCATCGGAATTTAATCAATACATGTATCAGCTGCCACATCAAATTCTCAGTTCAATAACTTAATCTGGCACCGTGTTGACTCAACTCAATATGACTATCTTTTAGTTTTAAATAAAAAAAATTGAGGAAATTTTGAATCCGTACATAATCCCACTAATTTCAATTTAATTTATTTTTCTCCCATAACAAACTTAAATGGGAAACTCCCATACGCAGAAAATGAAACTTTAATCTCTCTGTGCTAATTATGTCTTAATTTATATTTATGATGATACAGGCCATAGTAGGATTGGTTTTCAAAGGTATATGTAATGATTTTTTATATCTCCAGAAAAGAAATCCGTCTTAGGTGCCTGCATGGCATTGGTCGGCACATCAATCTACGATTTGTTACGGATACACAGCCTTATTCTTTAAACGATTTGGACACACAACTAACCCAATGACCACACCGTTTTTTGCAAACCTACCTATCCTCCGGTGCGTCCAAACCAATTATATCGAAGCTACGTTAACCTGATCTCATTCACCAACTCCATTTTTAAGGTGGAACCTGAACACTGAAAATTAACACCATTCTTCAGTCTTCTATTCACATTATCGCAGCATTCTTTTTAAGAATACTATCCTTATGTTGGCTTCTACGCATATCTCCGGGTAAATATGAGTGGCTTTCCATACATCACCTCACGCTAAATAAAGGGGAGGGAGTTGGGTCAATTGCTAAGATGCACCATTACCAGAGACGGGGGAGGTTCTGTCACCTCGGGAGAGAGATACAATATTAATTAATTCTATTTTTAATTCTAATTTTAATAATAATGATGATGCAAAGAATAATCACTGAATAATTAATTGTGGTTTTAAATAAATATGGAAATAATGCAGTATATCTGCTTCGTTCTTCATAAAATATAAGGTTTTTTTTAACGGTAGCGATAAGAAATTTGGGTGGGAGCCGAATCTAAGAAAATGTTACGTTCCTGGATGGTGATCAAGAAAGTGGAAAATTAGCGTGATAGGAAAATGAAAATACCAAAGCCGTTTGGCAAAAAATGCAACCTTTTACGACAAATTGCAACGTTGCAAAATTCGGATTTTGCAAGAGTTACTACACATTTTTAAGTATATCTCCGATACCATTAGAACTACAGATTTGAAAAAGGCCTTTTTTTAAAGGTATTGAATTGAAAAAATATAATAAATATTCAAATTATAAAATAGAAACAATTTTATAAATTTTATAACAATTTTAAATGTTCAAATCGATTTTTTAAGATGTGCCCTCGATTTTGCCAATTTTTTCACATGTTATCGATACAACCCTTCTCTAGGAATTAAAAAAGTTTGGTAGAGGTAGTATTTCATTTAAAAAAGAAAAGTATTTTTGAGTGCAGGCGTCACGCTCGCAGCGGCCGTGGCACCAGGCTCATGGTCGACCGCATGGTATTCTGGTGTTTTCAAATCTCAGCACAAACTCTCTTTCATCTTCTTCTCACCTATTTCAACCGTATACAAAATCTGAAATCCCCTTTTTCCGTGCTATTCGCCGTGTGCACAGGGATCCATGAGGAGAACCTCTAGCTAACTACCGTATCCTAAAGCGCAGATGAACTCAGCTGTCCTTTGTCTCCTCCGTGAATGGGGAGATTAAACTCCGCGCCGATGCGCACCTCAAAGTGAAATTCTAAGCACGCAGTGGCATTTTTCATTGATCCGAGGGGAGAGGAGGGAGAAGGGTAAAAAATTATCGGCCTGCGTTTCCCCGCGGGACTTATTGGTTGCTCGAGCGAGCGTGACGACCTCCCCGAAGACACGGGCGATCGATGGCCTTCCGCGCCACCGTCCGCTCCGCACTAATCGCATCACCGTTCCGTCTTTTCCGACGGAGCAGAGGGAAAACGAGAGAAGGAGAAAGGGCAGCAAGGAAATGGGACGCATCCCCGGGCCAAACGATAAAAGAAGGCTGGGAAGATTTCACTCCTCTCCGAATTGGCTCCAGCCCCTCCGCGCCCCCTTCCACTCCTACAACTCCCTCCTCCAGTCTCCGTCGCATTCGGACTCGAAACAGCATCCGGGCGGTGCAGGACGAAAAGTTGGGAGGGAGGACCCGGATGGGAATCGCCTTCGCGCAGATAGGGAACGCAAATGAGAGGGCAACTTGGAGGCAGGGAAGGGAAGAAAATTGTTGGAGGCAACATCCCTGGCGCCATTCCGAGGTCTGCGAAATCTCAAGCGAGATCGGTGCTGATAAAGTGTCGCTGCCCTTTCTTATGTGCATCGTACGCAAGATACCAGCACGCAATGCGTAGCACAAAATCCACCGATTCGCGACGAAGAAAAATTCATGTCACTGTAGAACTACAAACTGCGAGGGATGGGGTTGTTGAGATGGCTAGGGTACTGGCTTCCCAGCCAGTATTCGAATCACTACTGTGACAGAAATTCTTCATCCCCATAGCTGTCTCCACTTGAGTGCTATGTTGAAACTACTTCGAGTGCAGTACTTCGTCCGTCAGAAGGGACGTTAAAGCGTGAATCACTTGGCGCCTTTCTTCAAGGGAGGCAAATGCCGAAGTCAAATTTCTCAACTTTTTTTATCTTATATGTACCCGAATACAGCTCATATGACCATTTTACATCGGGCACTATAACCAATAACAGATAAACAACACACAGCCATCCTTTTACCTCCATTCTCAGATGAATATGAAGGTCAAAAATATATCATCTTTTCATAACTCAAAATATTGCACTATGCAATAGGTAGGAGTGATAAATATATTACGATCATAAAAAGGCTATAATTGAGGTACTTTACATTCCTTCTAAATTATGGTCCATTGGACTTCATCAGCAACAATTTATTACATAAATAGATTGACAAAAGTTAGTAATCTTAGAATATGGCTAATAAATATAGTTCCAGAGGATTTCTGGAGAAAAAAAGGAAAGTATTCAAGATAAGATTCGGTAAAGACAACAAACTTAATGGTAATTTGGTTCATCGTAGGCATATGCGATTAAATCGTAAATGAGGCCAACAATTCCCATATATAAGGGCATGTGAGCACTGGGGTGCAAATTCATATAAGCTACGAGTTAGCTAAAGAGCCATAAAGTCGTGGGTTCAAATACCACTCGGGTGGGTTTTTCACTAATTGGAGCGTGAATGCGTGTATTCGCATAAATTTTTCATGCTTCAGAGCTGAAGGTGAAAATTTCCAAAAAGGCTTTTTTAGGGGGTGATGGAAAAAAAGAGTGGGGTAGAACAAAAGTGGCGGGTTTATATGGCAGGGTGGATCCTTAAGACTCAAGTTAATGGTGATTATAATCGAACATTTTATTGGAAAAGCGGTGTAAGTGACAGAAAGAGAATTATAAAGTATTGCTAATATATACTGAAAAGAATCATAGTAGACGCCAGTTTAATAGCCGTAAATAAGTCGTTTCGAGGATGACATATCTCTAAAAGGGATCAGCGTAAAGGACAACATATACCTACCGTACGTACTGATGAAAATACCATATATTTGATAGACACGTACAAATAATCGCCCACTTTCCTTCTATTTTCTTCTGGGAAGTCTTATTCTCATCAATAGAATTGACAATCCAATTTAAATAGTATTTGTTTCGAAACTTCCACTGAAAAAATGGATGACTAGCAGTAGTCCCTATTCTTGGCACGCGTTCGAATACTCGATCTCTCCCTTGATCCTTTTTGCCTAACGGTAGGGTCTTGATATAGCGAGCGCAATCAAGTTAACGGTCTCCTGAAGCTATTTATAAGGCCGATAACAACATGCTACGGAACCCTGATAAAATAAACCACCAATAACTCATGATAGCATCGCAAAAATCAGCATCTTGGGGACTTGGTGTGTTAGCATAATTACGAGTAAGAAATAAGGTTAACCAATTATTAGCTTCCATTTCATTCCAGGAACGCTTGGCTCTGAAAGCTTACACGAATAAAGACCTTATCAGGAAAAATTACTTTCCATAGTCAAATCCTACCCCATAAGTTAAATAAGGATAATAGGAGTCATTAGGTAGCTTACGCTGAAGTACTGACGGAATATGTTCCCATAGATTTCGTTGGAATGGGTAGAGGACTCGTAATCATAATAAGGCCACTACATTCTGTTGATTATCATTTGGTGCCTGTTTTTCGGGTAATTAAGATAATGAGACCCGTAAGATAAACAGCAACAAATCACGTGGGACGTTGGCTATCTAACTCCTGTAAAGAGAATTGACCAACAATTGGTGGGAATCGCCGGACTCTCGTGTTGACAGGACGATATTCGATCAAGATTACTTATGGTAGGAAATATATGCAGCCTAGAGAGAAAATTTCTTTGCAGACGATTTATTTTCCTTCGCCGAGCACCTGGGCTATTTAAATAGCACATTAGGCAAAATCCCAACATCTTTGTAGAAATAAACCACCAGAAAATAAGTGTTGGCACAAAAATTTTAACATATTGGAGATTATATTATAGCAGTCAGCATGAAGAGAAAAGAACGAGTGAGGCCATTTCAGACTACTTAGATATCAAAATATGAAATAAATCTACCCATTTATTTCGCTTGAATGATCTTAGAGCGGAATTTTGACAAAATTTACTTGTAGAAAAAGCATGGGGGAACAGAATTCAAATATATTCAAATTCATGTAAGCTATAGACTGACATTAATCATGGATAAATTAAATTTCCTAGAACTAATTCCTGTTATACTACGTGATGTAACCAATATATTGAAGGTATTATAGGGCAATGCTATTGAAAAGTAAAGGTGGTCAGCGATGAATGAAGGAAGACGTTTAAGTCGGCAGAGGCCCAGGCGAGAATAGCATTCTACTAAAAGGAAAACAACTTCTCTAGATGCCTTCTCTAGATTCTCAAAACCTACTTACACTTGGAAAAACACGGCTTCATGTCATAGATATATACATGCAATGACCAATGTCAAACCATTTGACGATTTTACCCATCTATTTCTCTCGATCATCTCGACAATAAAGGCAGTACAAGCATGTATAAGGGCTGTGCAACGATTTTGCTAAACACCGTAGAAAAATGATAATGATTAACAAACTAGCACACCATTTGAATGCACAGAAAGTTAGATAACTCTATGTAATTTATGTGATAACTCTATGTAGCTCATCTTGTTCTTTCTGCTCTCTAATGGGTTATTTTTCCCTTTGATGCCTAATGTTTTTGCCCGTGAACATCAACAGGGATTTAGTCGGAGAAGTCAACTACAGGTTAGCTTAAAAAATGTCGTTGTTGTCAAAGCAGTATTTTCCCCTCAGCTACTGCTGAAAGCAAATGAAGATGACTTTGGTTCACAATTTCCGTTTCTCCAAGCCAAATAATCATTCTCTGCGTATCAAAGGGTGAGGGCTGATTGCTTTCCGGCACGCAAGGGTAGGAAAATATTCGTCGCAGCTTTTTCCACGGCTACTAGCATTTTAAGGCCCACGCTTTTCGGATAGTGAAAGAATACGACTACGATGGAGTCATGGAAAGAAAGAAAGTTTTACCAAAATGTTGTACGTAAATTCTATGATTATATTTCATGATAGAGAGAACACTTTAGCGGGAAAAGAACACATATGTGAACGTGGACCATTGAGGTAAAAATGATAAAAAAAGACATGTACAGACAGAGGTACTGCCATATTGGAAATGAAAATCCATTTTGTACGTTCCACACAAAGATTTTATTGGTTTCGACAAATTATGTCATAATCAAGGTTTGATAATGACATAATTTGTCGAAACCAATCAAATGTTTGTGTGGAACGTACAAAGTGGATTTTCATTTCCAATCGAGTGGTTCCACAAAGTAAAGCCTCAAACTTTGAACTGTGCTGCTATATATTTCCCTCACTCATAGGTAAGCCTCATGTATTCCAAAATGCTATGTTGTTTGGTTAAGAGTTCAAGGAAAATTGCAAATTTCATACAAATATCCACTAATGATAAGTGAATAATAAATTAACATTCAGGTAAACAATGATTGAGTAAAGATTAAAAAATTCCAGAGAAAATGCTGTAAGGGGAAAGGCAAAAATTTATAAATTAAAATAAACGCATTAAAAAAATACTAATTTCTCACCCGAATGTCCTTTTACTCTAGCTCGTAATGCTTTTTCGCTTCGCTACGAGCAATAGATTTGGATTTTGACGTGATCCACGGTTAAGATCATATAGCACAACTTCGCTTAAATTTTTGTTTTAATAAGGTAAGTACAACATTCATGCGCTGGGTGCGATTTGAACCCGTGACCTTCGTATTCCCAGTACCGTGGGTCACCAATCTGGTTACCGCGACAGGCGTTAAGCCAATGTCAACTATGTGAGGAAAAACTGACTGTTTTGAAATCTTCGACTAATACTCGTTGATTATAGGTCTAAATAACAAAAGGTTACTGAAAAATATGATTGAACGTGAGTCAACGCACAGTTACTCTAAGTACATGATTGAGCGAAAAAAGGGCTAATTTTTATATTATATTGCCTACAGCGATGCCTACTTAGTGGTTTTCCCTGCGAAGTTGCAAAACAATGAAACCCTGTCATAGTTCAGAATATATTATACATGAGATTATACACTCTTTCTCCCTGTTACGTGCAGTTGGTAAAGGATAGTTGCTCGAAAAAGAGATACCTTCTGATGAACGTATTATTGTACCAGGATCGAATGTGATTTGAGTTCCACGGGGGTGAAGTACAATAAAAGGATTTTTTTGCATATCGTGGCCACAATCAGTTAATGGGGGGAATGATATTTACCTGTAGATATATGGTAGAAGTTTGAGTGGCCTGCAAGCAATTATAAAGTCCGAAGTATCCCAAAAATTAAAATATATAATAATAGCGTTTTATTTTCTTGTAACGTCAGGTTGAATGTGTTAAGGTGACAAATGTGTAATATAGGAATATGTAATACAGTCCCGAAAATATCGGTAGACAATGAAGCGAGACCAACCTAAAGGGTATTCAGCAAAGGATTTACAAAATATTTGAGCATATGTTCTTCACCCGGTAAAAACACTAAAGAATGGGCATTACAGGGATTCAATTGCAGCTTTCAACACAATGCAACGAAAACAATGTGTGTGAAGAGTACTGTGCCATCAAGGAAATAATACGAGTCCCGCAAAATGTCGACGCAGACTATAGTTAGTAATATACAGTGTATTTGAATAAAGTATGTTCTAAGAGTTACGCCTTCTTGAAACAAAGCGTCCTCATAGCAAAAAAATGATGAGCCACGAGATTTTCTGAGAGTTGTCTCTCCTTCTCGTACTTATGCATTTACTGTTCAGGACTGGTACCCTAAATTCTCCGCATCCTGCGGCCGCTTGCCGGGCAGTGAGTTGATGTACATGCCAGCCAGCCCTCCCTGCTTATTCTTCTCGTCATGGCAAGGGTGGACCAGCAATTACTCTTCGCGGGGGGTGCGTCGGAACGGCGGTTGACAAAGGGAAAAGAGCGATAATGGCGAGAAGAGAGGGGGGATGCCGAGAAGGGCAAAGAGGCATGCTCTGAAGTGACAGGGCGAAGGGGAAGGGTGGGAAGGGAGAAGAGGGATGAGACCAGGTCGTGAGGAATAAAGATGGGGGGGAGGAGAAGATTAATTTTTGCCGGCAAACCTGCAACCGGCAGCTGAAGAGACGCGGGCGCAAGTGAGATGCGGTTGATGTTTGTGAGGGGGATTGGGTATGGGGGTGTGGTGGGGGCGCGGGGGAAGATATGCAAGGAGGAGTGCATCGGATGCCCCGCCCCGTTATGTACGCTGAGGGTCGGAATGCTCGGGTAAAGGGGGAAGCGTGGCGGACGAATAAGAGGCAGTTGTTCGCCGGGAATCTTCCGAGCCTCGTGGAGCGGCGTATACTTGTTCGCTGAATTGTGACATCTAGTAGTGGCCCCGAAAAAGCGAGGCCGGGTCGAGATATCCACATCAACATGATACCCGTTGAGCCACCCAGAAGAGGCAAGCGGTGGATGTTAGCCCGCAAGGTATTTTATGGCGTGGATGGGGTTTGTTTGGTGACTGAGGTACTGGCTTTCCACTCCGGGAGACCGGGTTTGAATCCCGACGTGTTTGAAACCGTCGGGATTATCTCTAATAGGTAACTAAGGATTCACGTAGTATAAACACGAATGCTTCGTAAATTTGGTGTATTAAAACCGCTGATTGCAACCTCATTCTTTGTTTACAGTTGTGTTATATCTCAACTGGGGGCTCTTTAGTTGGAATAGATGAGAAAAACTCAAGTTAAAACAATTAATGATGTGGTAGAGAAGCAGCTAGTAATAATCCAACTTCTGTGTTGGATCAAGAAGTCGCCTTCCCGAGCTCGTTTGCCTACTAAGGCGTCACTGCGGCGGTGTAAGGTGCTCGTTTAGAGAGCGATTCAGACACATTAAAGTTTGAACCCATTCGTGTTTGTATCACGTGACTTCTTGGTTACCCATCAGAGATAATCCCGACGGATTCAAACACAGCGCGCCAGGGAATTAAGGAAATTTATCATTATTGCAGTAGTCTCTACATACGTATTCTGCGGAGATCTTACGGGCGGAGCATTGAACTAGAAGTGTCAGCAAACAGCACAACTGGGGACGAATATACCAATGAAAAACCTTTAGGAATAGGTTAATACTCGCAATGGGTTTCTCTTCACCCTTCCTCTGCTTCATTTACAACTATTTCACCTCATTTATGTTCTTAAACACGCCGTTAAAATTCCCAAAGCCCCCTTAATAACGCCGCTGCCAATGAACCCTGCTTTTTTGTGAGTGATAAAAAATAAATTCATATTAACCTTTTTTACTCATCAATACTTTTATTTAGTGACGACGATTAATTATTATATGTATTATTACTTTAACAAAGGATTAATTTTCAATGGATCACTACCCAAACGCAATGGAAGCCTGGAGCTCCCTGTCGATAGTTTAGTGTAGCATTCGGCCCTTACCCTAACCCTATTTAGCGTGACGTCGTCGACGGTGAATTGCTCACCTATAGATGCAAATAATACGGACTTAAATCGTATAAATAATTCTGGCCACTTCTTGCTACGGAAGTCATACAGTGCAGGAAGACTAAAAGAAATAGTTACTAGAGATAAATAGATAAAAGCAATTCTCGTTTTTTGGTACCATTTATGGCAAAAATGAATATAGTAAAATTCCTATATTTTATATCTCTTCACCATACATCTTTTTCATTGCTAGTGGTATAACTTTCCTATTATGAGTGCTAAGAGTGCGCATAGACAATTGTGTTTCAAAATATCAATAAAACTCAAAAAGGCAACTAAGCAGATAGAATGCTTGTATCAGGATATTTATTTCCACGCCCCTCCGTTATGGACGAAATTTTAATGATAGAAATGTCTAAATTTAGGCTATGAAAATTAATATTATGTCAATCAACTTCTCCAAGATTTCCAGTTTCAGGTTCAACTGGTCCTCACTCAACTAAATAACTGAGTAATTGTGTCTTTTACTAAACCTAAGCAAAATATAACAGGCCACAGATTTTGTTTGTATTCGTCACTCATTTCACCCACGTGATGCCTTTTCCTAACTGGAAAAATGTCAAAATTAATTAAACCACGTTCTAATGCCTGAAAGATCACAACTTATTCGGAGAAGTATATCCTAGTTTCGTTTCCATTCGGCCGTAACTGCGGTAATAAATATTAAAAAGCATCTTTTATTTCCCAATAAACATCGCTTTGTCATCTAATATTTTTCTATTCCCAAATGTACAAAGTTCTAGGAAAAAGGCGCGAGTATAATATCACTTATCATATGAATTTCTGAGTAAAAGAAAAAAACAATACGAGGCTTGAGATGCATTATGTTTACTCGCACGAAAGATCCATAAATTGGATGCAGCTGATTCGCAGAACAAAACTTTTTTGAGAACACTATTTGAAAGATTTCCTACGTAAACTAAGTAGTAAAATTTCATCGCGTACTCCTTGTAAGTACTTTGTTTCACTGCCTATATGTTTCTAGTCCAGGAAAACTATATGGAACGATGAGTATTGCTTTGGGAGGATGCCAGGTTCATCTAGGTTAACTCAGTGAGTTAGAGACTTGGGAACTCTACGAGGATTTTTTCAAATTGCTTTTCATCAGAATAGCCTTGTACGGAAATCTAAAAGACTCCAGGGTAAAACTGATGGCTGATAACAAGAAAGATTAATTAATATGGGAGCAATGTATTGGTTTTATTTCTTCTTGAATTTCTTTTAGCGAGTTGGTTAGGTGATTTATTCTCAGATTGCCAAATTGATATCAAAAATAGTCTCGCCCTGCTTATTAAGAGAATAAAATATGTGAATATTATTTTACCATCTAATTGGCAGTGTTTATGTCAGCATATTATGCTTTAGTGAAAAAAGTCTAAATTCAAGATCACGGAGGGAAGAGGGATTCAATCATCTCTACTCCTAAACGATCTGCATATGTCATGCTTATCAGTCATGTAGCCTATTCGGAAAAGTAAACGATTCATGAATAAAATGCTGCAATGAAAAGTAAAAAAAATAGCCATTTAATATAAAGCGAACAATAACACCTGTGTACGGAACTCAATATTTTTTATTCAAATTTTATTTTTTGAAATATTTCTTGCTATCAATCATTCATCACGATAGTAAAAGAAATGTAATCTCCAAAATTTACTAACACCAATAGCGATTCACTCTACATTTTACGTACTGTGAGGTGTTTCATTTCGATTGAATACATTTTTGCAAATGCATAATTTTTTTAAATTTTAGACCCCAGAGTTTATTGGCTATTTCTTTGTTTGCGATTATCGATTATAATCATTATTTTCCTCTTGAAAAAAGGTTACCAGTTACAGTAATTTGTTTTGTGAGAGGGATTTAATTTATTTATATCAACTCTTTAGCATACGATAGAGTAAACTCCTTCATTATATTATCTCCAACTTCTTATTTATTACATCTGATACCTAACGCTGGCCATCAAATTTATTTTTTCAGCCTAGCACGAATGCGAAACATGAAACGTTCCATTCAAGTTACCACGGGTCGAACCTGAGTGTACCATTGGGTTATGGAAATTGACTGGGGCCGAAATGAACCCATAAAATCCCTCGGCTCAATAATATCGTCAAAAGAGAGAGGGAGAGACGTGATGGACGGGAACGGACAGAGCGGACACGATATCTAATTGCGACGTCCTGGATGTCGGGAGGTATGGGAGATGTGAAGGGATGGAGGAACAGAGGGGGAAAGGGCAAAGTGAAAAAAAAGAGCGATAGGGAGGATGGAGGGCAGTTGAGTGAAGCGATCCGATAAGCGACAGACGTCAACGAGAGGACATCCGTCACGTGATTTTCCCGAGACTTGCGGAGTCAAAAATCTTGAGTGGTGGAGAAGAGTCAGGGCGTTGACAAGGGAAGAGGTGGGAGACGGGGGGGAGGGGACTGACTCGGAGTGGAGTGAAGACTTTCTGGGACCGAAAAAAGTGGAGGGGTCGGAGAGGATTCGGAAACAAGAGAGGAAAAAACTGTATCTGGTATAGGTATGAGCTTTTCCACTTAGGGCTGAGAGCCTTCACAAAAAAAAGAGTACGATGATGGAAAAAAGGGAGCAGTTTTATTCTTCCAGGGGGATGAGACGGGGTTTTTTGCAGTCAGTGGGAGGAAGTGGCAGCAACTGAACTCAAATCCATACCAGTTAGTTGATGGTGGATGTAACCGATGATATAGGAGGATTGATGCGCTCTTACATACGTGGATGAACGATCTTTTTCAAGCTATACCGAAAAATTACAAATTCTTATTCCATTTCATTGATTCTGAGAGTTTGAATAGAAAAAAATTATATTATAAGTGGTGTTCCACTGTAAGGTTGGTCTGCTTGGTGATGGCTGAATCATACTCAAAGCGAATGGGTTGAAATCATAAGTCAGGGTAGAGGAGTCAAATTCCTATCCCACTGCTGCCTGTGGTTTCCTAGAAAGATGTGGAGCCCAGAAAATAGCACATCTCAGGTTTCACTACTGGTGCAAGGATAACTCCCGGGATTCAATCCAAAGACCTCAGATGAAGTAAGTAATGTGACATTGCAACAGAATGGTGTACAGCGGAGAGTTAGGCATACTTTATTAGTTTTACGAAAATGCCGTTGTGTTCACTCGCAGGAAATGACGCGCACATATTTAGGAACTGAAAACGTTCAGCACCACAAAAAATATAAAAAAGCAACATCTCGGTTTCAATGACTAAACCTGATAAAGGATCTTTATTATCATGTAATGATGATAAAGTTGTTCACACCAAAGTCGTGACTTCATTCATTTCTTCAAGACGTCCTTAAAACTGAGACCTGATGGAAAGAAAGGTCAACCGAAAACGTAATAAAGAAGATAGGACAACCACAACTGATCCGTCGTATCGTTGGACACGATGGTTTGATGAAGACAGTCTTATAAGGAAAAGAGAGACGGAAGACATTCAAGGGAGAGCCTTACTTAAGAAATAAAGAGCAGTCGGTGAAGAATTGATGTGAAAAAGAAATATTACATCAATACTAAGAGGTATGCCGAAAGAGGAAACTAGTGGAGAGCAGTGTCTAATCAACCGTAATACTCATTTTAATGAGTTGGCAAAAACGGACAAACAAGTCATTCCGTATTTGTCAAATGAAATAAGCTGAGAAGGGACTGTATGTAGGTGGTTAGAAAGGGGTGGAAGCAGGATAGAGACAATGGGGCTGGATGGAGAGGTGGAGCGGCCGGTGTAATCTCTTCCCTTGTGTGCACGAGCGAGTTTATACGCAGCCTCCCTCCGAGTTATCTTCTATCTTCCCTCCTCGATCCTCCAGAGTCCTGCCACCGCCCTCTCCCTCCCCATTGAAGTTCCCTCCCCAGCCCCCGATGTTCCTCGCCCCTCCATTCCTCACATCTCCATCTTCCCCGCGACCCATACGCCCACCCTCACATCACATCACCCCCCCGAATCCCCAACGATCTGAATTATGACGCGGCTCCTCTAATGCAGCCGTTACATTGTCAAAGGAAGCGGTTCGAAGGTTTCCATCGGCGGTAAAAGCCACCGATTAAACATCGTCAAAATCCTCTCCTGGAAGTGCGAAAGATCAGAAGGGAGAGTTTCTTGTTGACTCAGACGAGTTCTGGATCATTATTTAATTCCTATTCACGTATGATTCCAAATGGGCATTAATTAATGCAAGCATAATGTAATCAGTTTTCTTTGAATTGTGTCGCTGAGAGATAAGCCGCAAGACAAAAGATGAACTATTTTTTGAACGATTTCTATAGCAGAAAATCCATTCATGCAATAATAAAACAAAAATTAGAATGGCATAACTCAGTACGAAATTTGCCAAATCTGTTGTTACACAGTTAGCTCATTAGGTATGCTTGTTTTATTCGGCAATATCCGTAACATAAATCGGTTTAATATTAGCAAACATATTAATTTGGTACGTTCGGTTACATAAGATTAAATCACATAAAATGGTTAGTTAATATGGGAATTTTGCAAGGTTTGCATAGTTGAGTAGTTTTATGAGAGTATTTGGTGAATTTCATTCGAGAAAAGTTGAAATGATAGCGTCTTATTTAATATTTTAAACAAACGAAAACGGAATTAATGACAGTAACTTGGCTCGCTTATCAACAAAGTCACACATGCAACATCGTAACCCCGTAACCTTTTATATAGACGTAAAGGTAATGAAGCGGGATTTTAGAAATTCATATGTACTGCACATGCAATGACACCTTTTTCACGGAGGATTACAACACTCAAATTCAAAAGTCCAGAGTTCTGCAGTCATTAATCGACTTATTGCAAATAAAAATTCAAGCATAACAAAATCAGGCAAAATTAGCACCTTATAATGTATTAATTAATTATTAAGAAGCTAATATTCTTCATATAAATATTTAAAAAATATAAATTGATGAAATAAACATAAATTAAATTCACCCACGTTGGTTGGTGTCATTGAATGAGATGATATTTCAAGCTAAACACCTCTGTAGTGGACACTAATTCCAGTTTAGCGAAGAATTGCATCAAATAGCTACGGGATCAAAGGTAATGGCAAGTTAATTGCACCCATTAACGTATTCGTCCCCTTTCTCTATTCAATTAACTGCACCCAGTGTATATAGGCTTCATTACCTGCCCTGAATGTTTACCCTGCTCCACTTCTGGAGTATGTGTACCGAAAAGCCATTAGTTCATACTTTTTTCAGAAACAAAGGAAAGGACAAGAAAGTCCAGTAAACATTCACACACCCACACACACACACAACTACAATGGTCCTGGGTGTGTTTTCTCCAGAGAGAAGGCTTGTTTTTATCAACGTTAGTGCCCTAAACTATTTTTTGCTTCGATTTCTAGCGCGTCCCGCATTGTGATTAAATGCATTGGGAGACATGGCGCCCCGAATCACTTTAAATGAAGTCAGTCCTCCTCCTCCTCTTTTTATTTTTCTCGCTCGCCTTCCCTCTCCTCAAGAACAAAACTCAAGACTTCTTTATCATGTCTATGCGATAAAGCGAGTGAAAGTGAGAGGATGGACGTTCGAAGGAAAAAGTTGAAAGAGCGAAATAAAAAGTAATGCGCGGGCTCCACCGAAAACAAACGAGGGTGAGCGGACGTTCTTCTGTTTATTTTTCATTCAGTTATTTATCAGACGGAATCTTCAGAATGCGAAAAAAATAATTTTAAGGAGGGAGGGAGAGAGAGAGAGATGATGATGAGCGAAAAGAAATAAAGAAAAAGATGACTTGAAAAAGGCGGTCAATGAAGGAGACGGTTCGTCGCCAGACAAGTGAACTGGACTGAGAGGAAAGATAAGTCAACGTTTACCAAATAATAGAAGGCACGTATGTAAAAATAATCATTTAAATTTATGAACTTAGGTTTTAAATCGAATTATTCAATGTCAAATGCTAATATACCTTTGAAATTAACATGGATCTTTTAAATAGACCACTCTTTCGTTTTGATATTCTAATTTCTCTCTCCACAATAGCGCTCATAGTGTTTTTCTTCAATATTATTGTTTTCATGTGAAATTAGCGTAGCCTAGTCAGCTTAACGAAGTTAGCTTGGATATTTTCACACATGCAACAAGATAAGTTCACTAAGCTCATGCATCGCAAGACGGACATGCATCTTGCATCTCAGTAATTTATCTAGATAAGAATAAAATATTAAAACAATATATTATTGGTTAACGCCAATTGCATGAAAATCATTCATTTTACCAACCTAATAGGCTAACATAATGAATTTTATTTCCTTAAGCAGCAGCTATGAAACTTATATAAAAAACAGAATATATTTTTTAAAGGGTCGGCGTTTATGACCCATTCCAATGAATACAATTTCTAACGTTAAATTTCTAATCAATGCACCCAACTTTCAACTTTTCATATGCATAAATATTGATTTCATAGCTGCTGTGGTTGTTTCATGGCATTGGCGCCATCGTCCGTCTACCGTTGAAGGATGTATTTTTAGGAGTAAGGACCTTAGTTTAGTGTCTAAAAGTTTTATATACATCATATTGTTATTGAAGTTCATATGAATACCTCTATCTGTTGTCAGACTTCCCTGCCTTCAAAATATTCTAAACCAAGAATACCAACCCTTCAAATAATATTGAACACCTTCTGAGAACCAACTGCCTGTCTGAACCGACTGGAACAATAACTGATGGCCAAAATTATGTACGTCTTTACTTCACTTATATAGGCTGTAATGATTTGGACTATTGCTAAGTTTTAGTGTTAATTATATGTATTTAGAAATAATAAAACTTCGTACTCCATTCGTTTATTAGGCTTCAGGACATCATTCAAAACATTCTATGGAGTATCTATTATAACGCGTTATAACTGAAAAATTAACCTAAAAAAAAGATTACTTGCTTATATATAGGTACGTATTATGTATTTAGGTTGCTTTATTTAGGAGATCAGCAAAACCATCAAGAACGTGATTACTCGAGGTGCTTTTCAAATGCATGGACGCCTTTAACAGCTGAATAATAAAAACAAATATCCCCGAAACACAAGTCATTGTAACGACTCATCTATGGTTGAGCATAACTTTCCAAAGACTACTATTTACACATGCGAATGAGCAACTACCATAAAATATGTGTGTCAAAGGTAACTTAGCCGTTCAAAACTTTCCTCTCAATCCAAACACGGCACTGAGTTGTAACCGGAACGTAGCAATACGTTTCTCCCGTGCTTCATGCGTCGACTGTAAAAGGGGCGAATTTGAAACGACCGGTGTTGTTCCCTCGCCGTCATTTCCATTGAAAAATAATACAAATAAATAACCTCTCGCATCGAAACGAAAAATAGGCACAAGTTTAAGATACAAAAAACGCAATCACAGCTATATATCAGGCCCACTTGTGTAAGAGAACACGATCAACAGAGAATTACCTTTCGAAATAATGAAAGATTAACATGGATAAAACAAGAAATCGAACCATAAAAATAAAGATAAGTCAATTTAACACCAGCTTAATAAATCACAATGCAACAGTAGTTATCTACGAATGGTATCTGGCAAAATACCATTACTCCTCCTAACGTTTGTGCAAAATTTATCTCGAATACCAACGTTAGTCTGATCACAAATACCCATCCATTTATCGGGAAGAATTTATGATGTTGAAGAATGAAAAGTACGTGAAAGAAATAATGCAAGGACACTATGAACTAATGAGGTTGAAATTCTTTTTATCACGCGTTAGAAAGAACTCATTTCATTTGATTTCAATTGGTAGTCAGAGAAAAAGGTTACATATTCCTAATCATTAATCCTTTTTATTTTTATTTTCTCCTTTGCTATTTTCTTGATATAACAAATTCAAATTTACAAAAAATACAGTTTGTTAGAAATGTTGCCATTATTGAGGTCGGTAACCGAAAAAGAAAGTCAGATGCGCCATTTAGGAGAGGTTCATATTTTCAAAGATAAAGGACTTAGTGAGTGGAAAAGGGGTTAAGAAGCATCCTGCGTTGACGATATACATATATTAACAAAAGGTTTCAAGTTGTTCCCGGTCTTGGGTCCTATCTAATGGATGGAGTCAACCTATAAATGTTTTATACGAAATTTAAAAGAAACCGGAATGCAGCAGAGAAATGTACCACTTTCGAAGTTCATGCCCGATTCTCCAGGATGAGAGGCTAGTACTCCAGCCTTTATACAACCTTGTTGAATGGTTTGATGGGTAATGGAAGGTTATATAATTTTCCAAGGATGAGTTATAAAAATAAGTCCCTCTTCCTTCCTTTATGTCTTTACCGAGTTATTAGCAAATATTTACTATTAATATATATGGAAGTACATACAGTTGGTGATACAACCACTAGTGCTGGAAAAATTCATCACTAAAGCTACTTTACATGTGCACTGCCCGAACATTTCTTTTACATATCTGTGAATTATTGCCTTCAATTATCCATGCTGTACGAAAGACACATTAAAATGTCACAGTATTAATTTTACTTGAAAATTACAGAGTGGAGTTTGAACGTTTTTTTCTTCCCTACAACATGTGAAAAAAATTCACAACGTTATGCCTGATTCATTCCATTATAACAGCAGTAATTTTCGAAAAATATCAACAAGATGTAACATCTGTTCAGTTTGAACGATGATTTCAACCAACTGATCATTATGCTGTTTTTTACAGAAAAAAATCATAAAATACATTCCAACTTAGCACAATAATTATAATAAACTGAGGTATTTTACGGAAAAAAACCCTTCGCTTGTACTAATATTTTAATTTAGTAAGTAACACATGTTTTTTTCTTTTACATGATTGCGTGCTTGGTGTAAGTTCACCCTCCGCCACATATCCTTGTGGGGTATTGTGCAGATGTAGTAGTAGATGTTACATCTTTGATATGATATCAGAGTGTGATTACTCCTGACCAAATCAAATATAGCATTGTAACATTGAAAGGGTGGCCTCCGTGCCAACCGTCATTGCGCAAACGCGAAGGTAAGACTGTTCTTTAGATGAATTACATTAGTGCCCAGAGACATTTAGCCCAGAAACTATCGCCAGAAATAGGCTCAGTCCAGTTCTTCAGAGATCAGACTCGAAAAGTTTGCACAGTGCCGTGCCAAAAGTTTTGCTTGAAATTTTCACCATAGCCCTTCAAATGCAACAACCAATTGAAATTTCTTTATTATTCAATTTCTTCATCAAGCCTTCAACCTTCGCCACAAATACAACCAGAATGTTAGAAAAAATGGAAAAAGCTGTCTCAATCCCAATTTCAGCATTTCTTATGAGTTTTAGAGGCATTCCGTCCTAATTCCCTGCATAAGTTTCGCGTAGACTAAACAACTCCATTACCTCTCCACCATTTCCCTACTCCTGCTCTTTCATGCTTCATCTAGCGTACCATCCTGAACTCCATTCTCTCTCTCTTAAACCTTTTCCTTTCCTTCCCTCCGCTCCACTCTCTCTGGTCTAGACTAGTAGTCTGCCCGTGGCGCATCCTGGTGGCGCCTCCTAGGACGGAGAGGCTAGAGGGGAGGGATTTTGAGAGAGAGAGATTTCCAGAAGCGGATGTGGGGAGGGAGGGGATAGGGCCCGGGAGGGTTTGAGGGGGCGGAAGAGGAGTGTAAGGAAGGGGACGAAGGAGGAGGCACACATGGGGAGTTCCCTTTCTATAGAAAGGGGAAAGGGACTCTCTCCTAACTCCATGCAAATCAAACATCGCCGTTCAGCATATCTGCAGGAAATGCCGCGTTTTGGCATTTTGAGTTCCTCAAATACTACTATAGCCGCCGCTACTACGCTACTACCAATAACATACGAGATGGAACTTAAAAAAAAAAAACATTTTCGAAGAAAAACATCTAAACCACTCCATTAAATGTGTGCGTGAAATAGTGCGAGGTATATACTTATTTCTGTCATGTCAGTATTGCACGTAGTCTCCTCGTATTCCATAACAAGAGGCCATTCCCAAAGGTAGTACCACACATGCCTGTGATGACAGAAAGACGTTTCCTCTTGACCAAAATATTTTGAAGGGTGTTTATGAAGTAACCAAAAGACCCACAGAAAATTTAATTATACCATATTTTTCTCGTTTAATTCTTCGTTACTTGTTATACACATAACATAGAAGGTAGAAGGTAAACGTAATAAGTAATCTCACTCGCAGTGCTCCTGAGAAATTCAAGCAATCAGCACTGGCCATGAATCACAGTTCCAAATACATTTAAAAAATTAAAACTTTTAAATTACCCATTGAGAAGTGAATCCAATGGCTAAATTTTACTGTGTGTAGTACAGCCATTGGAGAATAAAGGTAGATTCTTTTGGTAAATAGAAGGAATTAGAGAGGGTGGATGGAAGAATAGATTATGGGATCCTGGATGTAGTTCTTGAAGTTGGCATTCTGACTAAGAGAGGAGGGGAAAGAAAAGAAATGGCATGTTAAATAGTGTGAGTAGAGGTAGGAAATATTCAGACCCGAATAAAGAAATAATTCAGGGAAGGAGTCATTCGGAAAATACAATTCAAAGAAGAGGAGAGATGCACCAGCAAAATATATTATCACCAGTAGAAGGCTGGTAGCGACAGGTAGAGTCGTTTTTAGGAGTAGTCAACAGATTTTGGGAAATATGAAAGCATTTTAAACACCATAGTAAATAAATGAATAAAGTTTAGATTTGTAGCTGGAGTTTAAATGAATTGACATTAAACGAGGTTTTGCACAGCAGAAAAAACTATTGTATTCTAAGAAATTTGTTGGTTCCTCTTATCTATATGATACGAAAAAAGATATACTTTCCATCATGCTTCTCGCTCTATTAACCACTAGGAACTTGCAATAAATAACAAGCATAATTTACACGGGTTTCAAACTTATCACACAAAGATAAACATACCCCCTGGAAGTTTTACGCCCATCAGAAGTGTACGTCCATGAACTCAAATTTTGAAGCCCATTTTCGAGCCATAAAATGTTTTGATGTAAACTCTTCCCACAAACGAAAAGCCGTCCACTGAAACGTATATTCCCTTTCTGCAATAGGAATGAAGCTTAAATGGACAGTGAAATGAAGTTTATAATATAAACCTAAAGGACCGTCTTTACTTAAGCCAAAGCTCTTAAATTACCACTTATAGCACATTAAAAACATTTGAAAAGTAAATTTCATGTTATGTAATGAAAAAAGATGGAATGAATATACCAGTTGCTTTTGTGACCTACAAAATTTCTATCGCCCTTTTGCGCTTGGGAAGCAAGATACGCGAGGAAAGACTATTTGATTTATATCTCCAGCCCCTAGAATGAACTCCTGCATATTAGGTCACCGAGGAGAATGATGCATCTCTCTCAGCCGCTGGCTCCACTTTGCTTGCTCAGCATTAAACTCAAGAAGCAGTGTTTCAATTGCGCCCTACAGCTCTCCTCAAATACTAACCATTCGCCTTAAAATAAATGAAAATTCCAAATTATTCTTCGTTCTACAACCTTTCAGCAACTATGCCTTAGTTTCTGGGAACTTGAGATTTCTATTCCATGAAAACTTGTAATAGAATAATATGTAAGTAATTGTTTAGCATCAAGCCTTTGCAATGCAATAGAAGGATTTGGTAATGTAATGAGGGAAATCGTTATTTACTATAAAAAATAAGTAGCAGACTTCATTTCAAGATCCATCATCAGCTTAGTTTTACTTAAACTCTTAGCCATATTTAATATATATGCCAGGGGAGGGATTCGAAACTCTAACCTTTGAGTTTTCAGATGGGCACGCTGCTACCCTGGACACCGCGGTTGGAGAAGGTGAATACATTCACCTTAGTGTCTGGGGAATTCACATGTACTATGATTGATGCACTATTCACAGAAGAAAAGGATCCGAGTTCACACTATGGTGCATGTTTCCATTGGGGTCATATAATAAAACATGAAATGGGGGAGCAGTGAGGGGGAATGTTGTGCCTCAGAATTCATGGGTGAAAGTGGATGGAAGAATACTGAGAGATGCATAGGACTAACACAACTCCGATCATTCGACCCAAAATCTAATGGTTTGAATCCAACTTCGGGAATGGGTGCCGTATTTGCCTAAGCATTAGGCTTGTGATTAAGTAACACGCCGCAATTTAAACTTATTAGATATTAGGTGAAGCAACCTAAAACCTGATTCCAATACTGCCGATACAACCCGTATTCAAAAGTGTCAAGCCGGAATGTTGGATGAAAAGGAAACACTACAATTTCCACACTTTGATTTATTTCTCACGGTCGTGGTTTCTTTTCTCGGTTCTTCATCCTGCATTCCTTCATGTGAGAAATTCCTACTGTGTTAAGCACAAGATTTTAGATAAAACAGAGTTTTATTATTATTAGGATTTGAAGTGATCCAACATCTGCTATTGTATCCATAAAGCTATTAGGATAAATTCATCCTATACTTAATCCTTTTAGAAACACAACACCCATACCCGAGGTGGGATTTACGCTCCTGACCTTGGGTGGTAAGGCAACGGTTTGAGTACCGCGATCTGCAATAATACGGGTTAGTTTCATAGTCAAATGACACAAAATGTGCACTTTTCTTTACTGTTTTCAACGTGGACGGGAAAAGCGGGAATAACTTATCTTTAAGCACATGTATGATCATTATTACAAAAATCGGTTTAAAGATGGGAAATGCAATCTTATAGAATCCGTAGCAGAGGAAATAGGAGAAGGGGAGGATGCGGTTGAAGGGAGAGTCAGAGGGAATGGCGAGGAAGAAGAGGATTCTTGAAGGGTTGGGAGGAGTAAGGGGTCTAAGATATAAGGGTGGATTCGTCCGCTTTATCGGTTTCACGGAGAAAGAGCGACCCTCTCATCGAGAAGAGCTCAGGCGAGGACAGACGCCAATTCTCGGGATTACGTAACGATCTCCCGTTTCACAAGAAGTGATAAAAATCAATCGCCCGTTTTCGCTCGGATACCATTTCCAGCGAACGTTAAATCCCTCCTGAAAACGCCCGAAAGTACTAACCATGCAAAGAATGCCATTTTATTGTGCCGGGAGGTCATGCTGCAGCATGCGACATACGCTTCAACCGTCGAATCTTCAATCCTCACGTGGGAAGATGATGAATGACTCGGGCGTTTTTGCATTGGAGAAAGTAAAATTTTAGATTCAAGCAATGAAATAAGCCTTAATTTAATGTCACAGTCACAGTAAGCAGGGAATTAACACTTAGTTATCTTTCTTTAAGGTGGGACTTTGCCAAATATTTTATTTAATTTCTCACAAAATAAATCCCACGAGTGCAACGTCATCAGGGAAAAGAATCGTATTTCTCGTATATTTCAAATTAATGATTCATAACCCTTGAAATACTTAAATTGATGAATTGCTGGGCGCAAAATGACGCCTACTATTACGCAAAGCATTCAACAGAAAGAAATTGCTCATGTTTAGCAAGCTTTCAGCAGAGTTTGTGAGATGCAACATTGTGTCCAAGGTGGCTCTTGTCCAATGCTGCTGCTGTGCAAGGCCGCGCTGTCATTTTTTGATAGAATATTAGCCTTAACCTTAACGATAGGCTGAGCAAGGTGCCGAAATTGTCATAAAACTAGTTTAGAAATCAAAATCTGATCGTACATACATTTTATATGCAATGAACATGCATACATCGTACATTGTAGTACAGACTAAAAATATTGCAAACGTTTACAGTGGACCTTGAGCACATGTGCCATTCTCTATCGTACTACGAAGCTTAGATCGTTAAGACAAAAGTAAAAATATAGGTAGCAGACTTGAAAGGCCTCTTTCCCTTAGCCATATTTGAAAATAATATATATTAAATGGAATCGAATGGAAAGGAAAGGCCTTGCCTGTGATGTATGGAGCAAGTTGCTAAGGATCTGATAGGGAATATGAGATCCCCCTATGTCACACAACCCTTAAGGTGGTGTATAGGGTATAATTTCGATGTAGAGGTAGGTAAAAATTGCCAACATCGATGAGATTCATATGAGGGATTTCTCAAAAAGCGAGAAAGGTAAGGATGCAACAGCTCACGTGCTAGAGAAAGTGACGCATCTCAATAATCGCATCTTCGTCCCACACTCGTGACGATCCACGTGCCCTCAGTCCCGTCTCTCCGCACCAACTTGAGCGATATATTTTCTTCCGAACGCGGATTTCATTTCTAGGTCTTCAAGCGTACAACCCTTCTCCGAACCGCCCTTCAGCCTAGCCTTTTGTAGAGTGCGTTGCCCTCGGAAATGCCATAAAATGGAGGAAGAAGAAAGAGGCAAGAGAGAGGGAATGGTGGAGCGAGAGAGCTTGAAAAATGCTGAATGTGCGCGCTGGCGAAACATCGGCGGGCATGACGAATGATGGATCTCCCTTTACATTCGCGGCGAGATAAATGCCCGAGATGCAAGCGGCATGTATGGGGATGGTTTCGGGGCTTTATTCCTAGATGCGGGAGGGTGGGAACGAAAAAAATTCCCCCAAAGTGCCCCCTCGCAATCCCGTGCGTCGAATGTTTCCCACTTCGGCGTGTCCAATTTTTCACCACTTAACAAACCCGCGAACCTCCCTCCACTTTTCAATGGCACCTCCCCAATCACCCACACCCATATTACCACGCATTAAATCGTAACTTGTTCATTTTTATTTAATTTTTAGCTATTGTTTTTATCATCCACCCAGCACGGAGCCATAATTTTAGGTTAGGATTGACTTAAGAAATGATAAATATCATTTATATAATTCATACTATGCGAGCATAACATTTCCATTATCTTAAATTAAAGAGTTAAATGGTAAGCTAAGACAACTCTTGGTGCTTCCTAGATTAATGCTTCCTATTTTCATGCAAACTCGTCTTCCTAAGAGTAATTAAATTCATGAAAATCACAAATATATTCACTGCAAACAATAGTAAATTTCAGCCTTTACATCTCAGTTTCATCACTAAACTACCTTTAAATACGATTAATATATTATAATCATTTTTGGAATACGATTCATATTATTTTAATACATATAATTTAATTTACGAATACAATAATATAATTTACGAATTATTTTAATACACACATTGTTATATTTTTATATTTTTCACGCCTTGTGAATTTTACATCAGCATTTCGCAGCATAACAGGAATTTTGCGATTCATTAATAATTCAGCAAATTTACCGCCGAAGGATGAGGTCGCATGCACATAAGGTCACTTGCCTCTTCTTATGTGTCTGTTTACTTCGATATAAAATTGAGCAATAAAATCCTCATGGGCCCCATTGAAGACTTAACGGGGACGATAGTAGTTTAACCACGATATTTTAGTGGCATCATTTCAAAGGATTTATGGGGGAATACAAATTCAAAGTTATAATTTTCATCCTGCATATTATCGCAATCATCTAGAGAAGGAGCACGCTCCCATCTGCCTCACTCTGAAAGTGTGTGTCTGCAATCTGTAAATTAAATCTGTGAATAAAACTGTGATAAATCGATGTCGTATCGTATATATTTCCATTCGTACTTAATGCAGAGGGATATTTGGACGCAGAAATGTCTTCCAGCGGACGGAGAAGCATTAAGCGCAAACAATTTTCGGGGGTAGATGAAAGGGATGGGGTAAAACCAGAGGAATTCGTGTGTAGGCATTAACGCTCGCGGTTTCATATGTTCATGCACACAAACCTACGGGTCAGTTAAAATTCTCCACGGTCTCAACATTCCTTCATCTCCAGAAATCAGAGGCTTGCTGATGAATTTTGCTCCAAGTTAGTCGTTTTCCTTACTCTTAAAAACGATATCAATAGTATAGCACCAACCACATGTTTGCACCTATGCAGCATGAGACGAAAGAGAAATGTAATAGTGAGATTCTAGATAGTTTCGTTACCTTAATGATATTTCAAGTTTCTTACTGATTTTTCTAGGACTATTGGCTTACTTACAAACGTTTTTTTTTTCTGGCGATAAATTCATGAAGACACCTTGGACACCATTTCCATCATAAAAATGCCATGTCTCAGCAATATTTCTAATATTTTTATCGGTTTAAGCAACTGCGTAACACTGATGATGGCATATAGTTCTTGAAACCAAGTTGCTTGATATAAGTGGGTGTGTAACATTTTAACTGTTTTATACGCTGTGTGATTGAAATATCCCACAAAGTGAGAAATCAAAGCATTAAAACTTTAAGGACTATAGATTTCAAAATTGAAGTGCATTTTACCAAGCTGAAAAGCCTTGAAAATGTTAATGATAGAAGTATAGTAGATTTTCTATCAGATTCTACCTGAATTCTCTAATTAAAGCTCCGATTAGGTAAATTTAAATGGAAACATCAATTATTACAAAAAACACCCATATAATCTTAAATTTCCGGGAGATAAACGCACCTAAAAATTGGAATCCAAAAAATGACAAACGGAAAAGAAAATAAGAGCACTA
This sequence comes from Platycnemis pennipes, assembly GCA_933228895.1. Taxonomy (NCBI): domain Eukaryota; kingdom Metazoa; phylum Arthropoda; class Insecta; order Odonata; family Platycnemididae; genus Platycnemis; species Platycnemis pennipes. The sequence continues at coordinate 28,514,696 of OW121851.1, forward strand.
TCGCACTTGAGGCCAAAAAAAACTATAAATATCCGTTCAGGAATATGGTCTAAATGATAAATGGTTACAGAAAACTCACACTTCACACCTCACACGGAAACTATGACATTCCTAGTTTAAGTATGTACGTTCAACTTAACCAGCGAGGTTTATTATTTGAATACAAACAAGTCGGTTTTGTGCTAAGAACTGCTTTTTTCCTCTTTATTTTAAGTAATCGAGAATTTTGACCTATATGCGAGGGGTAGTTTGAGATGATGTTTGCTTTAAACCCAAATGTAGCAGCCATAATAGGAAGCATTCGGAATCTCCTAAGTAATCCATTTCAGTTTTCATCTGTTGATATGATGTTTTTTCCGGCTATCGAGACCTATAAAAGCGTAAAATTATCTCAAAATTGATGAATACGCGCCTTGTATTTAGAACTGCAGTTGGCGCTAAACGATTAGTTTTCATTTTCTCCCGTCCAGACAATCTCTTATAGCGAGAAAGGGAACATACACAACTGTATATGAGGAGCCATTAGCCACTTGAAATTGCCTTTTAAAACCAACCAGCCTTTTACGCAAACCCCAATCCAAACACGTAAACATTTTTCATCGGTAAATCCGTCCAAACTTTAATTCTATGTGGAGAGCACTTTAAGCCTAATACTCAAGCGGTAGGATGAAACGCTGAATATTACGGCCTCTTCCTGCTAGTTAAGAATAGGCTAATGCCGATGCCGGGTTTCTTACCACCTCCTCCCCAAGCTTTGAAAAATTCATTCCTCACCAATACTTTATTGCGCAAATGGCCTTATTTCTCGGTTACCTCTCCTAATAGCAAGAGCAGCGGCATCTTTACTCAGCGAAGCTGTCGTTATTTCACTCCTGGAGCACTTTATTTTAGCAACAATCCCCCGTGATATGTCATCTCCACGAATTTTCAACACCGAAATTTCCTCTTCTGAAACTTATGGGCCAGAAAAAATCGCTGGGATTGAATGTAAGTGAGTCCTCGAAACTGAGTTGACTGAGCTTTGACGGATGTGAAACTCACGGGATTTAGTCATCACGAGACGACCCTAGCAGAATAAAATTTAAGGCAGAAAACTTTACTTTTCCATGCGACGCGCTCGACGCTTTGAGCCTCACACCCAAACTCCCCGAGACTTCTATTACAGTTCCCGGGGGATCCCGCGACAATAGCTCGGGTGTCATAAATGGGAATCCGCATTAATTAACGCGGGATCGAGTGCCAAATTTGAGATTTCCTGGATCCCCTTCGCCGGGATTGGCAGGGGAACAACAGGATAAGGAGGAGGATGAGGAAGGAAAGTTATCACATCGCGTTAGAGACAAAGGGAAAGGAGGATTTCATAGCGGAAGGGAGGGAAGGGGGAGAAAAGGGAGATGGTAGAAATGCGAGCGAAAGGATGTGAGCCGGGTGCCGGAGGTTCAGTGCGCCGGACGCCCAGACAATAGCACTCCATTCCCTGGGAGCTGGAGAGATGGGGCGGTCAGGGAGGGGGGAAATGGTCCAGGAACTGGCCCATCCTGGCGTCTTTTAAGCCCCTTTAAAGCGAACGAAGCCGTCAGTAACTCGGTTGCGACCATGTCCCCAGTGATCACGGCGCCTTGAGCCAGCGATTTCCCACGCAAGCTCTACAGAATGGGCGCATCTAATGGGTTAATCAGCAACAGCGCATTTGTCCGACTCGGAACGATACCCGCGCCTAATTTTACGAAATCCATTTACCGAAGAGATCATTGCTGTGATTTCGGCTCACATGATTCCGTCTCCTATAAAAACAGAATCATAGTGTCAGAGAGAGATGTAGATATGCATGCAAACTTTAATTTGAGGATCGTTTGGCGTGGCGGCTAGCGCACTGACCTATCACCCCGAGGACCTGGATTTGAATCCCGGAAATAGTGGATTTTTCATCGTTATACGATCCTACTTGAGTGCCCTGTGGATAGTACTCTGAGTTCAGTACTTCGTCTGTCAGATGGGAGCCATCGTTCCCTTAGCGCCTTTCGTTAAGATCAGGCTAATGCCAACGCAAGGTTTCTCTCCACCCTTCCTCCATTCCCTGAAAATCTAGACTTAGATACCCATCTTAGATATCTATCTTCTCTGGCCCGAATTGTCCCCCACAAATAACAGTAACAGCAACATGAATTCATTGAAGGTTGATCGCATGAATTTCGTTTACCTGCCAAATAGTTTTAAAAATGGGGAATAGTATGTTTTATTAAATAGTGCGTCGTACTCATTTGCATTTGCTTTGTGATCGTTTTGCCTATCATGCAGTCTGGCACATGAAGGGATGGGTTGCGAATTTGCATCGTGTAAAGTAACGATTTTCATTGAAAACTTACGGTATTCATGCCAGTTAATGGAAAGTAACCGCTGTTATTTTTACATGCACTCATCCATGCGATTTCCACCATAAGATGTTGCCTCTAGTGGCGCAATAATTAGTTCGTGTTAGATGGCATTTTTAACGTTGTAAATCAGAAGAGTTTAATTTTGTTTACATTGATAATCAGATAAAGATTTAGGGTCAAAGGAAGCTACACCCACGTTGTAATTACTGCCTGTATACGATAATCCGTTACGACTCTTTGTCAATTCGTATGAAAAAAATCTTCCGTTTTGAGAAAAAATGGAAAACGTTTTGCTCCCTGAAAATATTTGCTCACTGAAAGGAGCAGCAATAAATAGAATGACGGTTCAGTGTCTCGACCAGTTTCCCATCACATGACAATGCATCACTCCTTGCCATGACAGACTAGTTGATCTTGGCCTGAAACGTCTTTTGAGGGAATAAAAATGTTTTACAGAGCCAAACACAGAGCCAAGACGCGGAGGAAAGAAAAATAAAACATATTTCAATAAATTAAGCATGAGAAAATGAAGGGTTTTAGATGCTCCATAGCCAACCTGCTTCTCTTGAAGTATTAGCAGGTTTAAATCTGACGAGTGAGTCGACGACGAAGATAATTAGCAATCTTGGAGATTTAGTTCTATCCCAAGCTTCAAATGAGTAAACAGAAATAATTAATATTTTTATACAAATGCTGCTATACCACGTCATTTCTAAGATTGCATGATACATATGAAAATTAAATCATTAGTATTTATGAATATTTGTTAAATAATTTACATTTCATTGCAAGCATGAGGAAATTGAAACTTTTTGCTAAAATTTCAGAACAAATATGAGTTTTATGCACAAACTTTAACACGCATTTCATATTCTCCACCTGCAATGTAAATTTATCGTAAAGACATCATTTCTCTAATCTTCATAAGTTTTAAGAACAGTATTAACTCTGTATATCACTTATCAATTAAAAATATTGTCCTAATAAATGTCGTTCTTCAAGATTACATCATATATTTCGATGATGCTGCATTTGTAGGATCGCATTATGAGGTGAAAAACATGGAAAAGCAAGAAGTATATTAGGTTTCAACTACTTAAATAAATTTAAAACTAATTGAATAGATCCTTAGACCAATTTTATACCGTATCTACTCCTATTTAATTTGCTTTATTGCATCCCTTTTCATAATGAATTTTGTATTATCTGCGTCCAAAATGATCGCTCTCAGCGATTGGACTCAATTCGATTCCACGGAGGGCTATTCATACAGAGCAGCCCCACGGAGAATATAACCATTATTTAAACAGCATACCCCTTTTGGGATATTGATTTTTTCGTCTCTAAGGAAGAGTAAGCTCGCCATTTGTCCTACCAATCCCCTCTTTCTCCACAATCAGAGGATTTAAAAATGTATAAATAACGGTTTTCACAGAGAGAGACAGGGAAATGAGGTTGTAGAATGTACGAATAAACTACATCATCGATCATACCTCATGAACTGAGCAAATGTTTCCCGGCAGTGGCAAATTTATGAAACGGAGCCTTCTATTGAGTCAGAGAGATCGCTGGGCCCACGGCAAACTTCTGAGCACATGCCTAGGATTTGCGGTGTAGGCGCCAGAGTTTCCACGGGGATGAATCGAAAAACACACGTTCCCACATTCCATTTTGTACACTGCCTCGAATCCTTACAACGAAAGCCCATACGAACCTACAGCAGTGCCTCTCTGGGGAAATAGACCCAACAAAAAATGACACCAGTCCTCATTCATTTTGCGAGTAACATTTATTTCAAGCCCAAACGTTCCCCAAGGGTCATTGAAACTAACAAACTTTCGTTAGGTGGTTAGCCCCACATAAAAAAACTGAAACCGAACCCGAATTTGTGTCAAAACCAAAGGAAAAAGTGGAAAAGAGAAGTTCCTATTCCATTTTCAACGCAATCAGAATTGAGGAAATGTCGAGTGAATAAACAAGGTTCTTTGGATCAATACGTAATGATGTTGAGAAAGCACATTACATAACAGTATGGCTCTTGTTATAAATTTTCCTTTCGAAACTGTTCCTTTAAGTTTTTCAGGCAAGTGAACTTAGTGGACTGGGAACAATCATAATTTTTAAATCGAAAGAAGTATATAATTTATAATAATAAGCTTCTTTGAAATTTTTTATATTCCATAAAAACATTCTTCGTAAATTGAACTTTTAATAGCCACAATAATAGTAATACACGACTCAGGTTTCGATGTTTGAGCATTATCGCTAGGTGAGAATTCATAGCAGCTATCCTGTGTGCATACACAAAATAAAGAAGTGGAAGGCAGTGACACTCTCCTTCTTTCTTACGAGGATATGTCACCTGACGATGATGCTCAAGCATCGAAACCTGGGTCGTGTATTGCTATTATTTTGGCTTTAAAAGTTGTATTTGTAGCGAAAGAGTAGAATAAGCAATATAGGGTTATGGTGTTATCTTTTCCTGAGGAAATTTTTAAATGAATAGCATGAATGTTATAAAAACTTTCTCCTTTCTTCAGTAACTTTCTTTATTGTATTTCATTGTTTTTACTCCAATAGAGTGGAGAGAGAAGTAGGTATGCGAGAAGGGAATGTGGAGGAAATTTGCGGCATCTTTATTTTCAATAGATTTTGAGAGAGAGGGTGAACAGCACATTCCACTCGGTTCCTGGGAGACGTATTCACTCCTGGACGATAAATCCCGGTGTACTGAGCGGGACGATATTTCGTGGGAATCCGGCATTTTGGGAATCATCCAGAGGGATGGAGAGGTCAAGCGCGAAAATAATTCCAAACTCCCCATTTTCTCCGGAGAGGAGACTCGCTCGGAGCTCCGACCCCTCTTTCCACCCTCGGCAACAAATTCTTCTCCTCAAGCACACACCCCCTCTGGCCTAGCCCCATGCAGCCGCCACCACCACACTCATCTCTCTCGTCAAAGTTACCGTCTAAAACTTCTTTCCCACATCCCTCCTTCATCACATAACTATTCAATCACGAAGAGTGGGTAGAAGAGAGTGTTTATGTGTTCTGGACGAAAAAGAAATTACTTAGTAAATTCCACGATTTATTTTGAATGACTCGACCGGTCTCCACTCCTGATGATGACCTGCAAATGTTGAAACCGGTCGAGTCATTCAAAATAAATCGTGGAATTAACTAAGTACTTTCTTTTTCGTTATGTCTAAATTCCACAAGTCAACTTGCCGACCATCGATTATATGTTTTCTGGGTTCTTAGTTACATTTCAATGAATAAATTAACTTTTACAATCAACAGCGTCAAAATTTTACGAGCACAATCCGAATTTCAATGCTTGAGCATTATGCCCGTCATTAAGCACCTGAAGATGATGCATAAGCGTTGAAATCCGGAATGTACTCTTAAATTATTGACTCCGTTGATTCTAAAAATTAATTAATTAATTGTATAACTGGAATTTCACAAAGGTACCCCGAATATTATCTCACTTATACGTAGGTACGTTTTTGCCCGTGAGTTTTCGGAGAGGTCTCGCAAATTCTAAAAGCCCTCTGCACAACAGCATCCGGCGAGAGAAATGGGAAAGAGAGAAGCAGAGAGGAGTGATGGTTTCAATTTGGAATTCGGGCCAACCTCTGCGAAATCCTATTGAATATGAAGCCGCCTCCCATTGGTCGAATGGAGCTGGAGGTGGAGGGGGTTTTGCTGGGTTTGGCTCGGGGTGCAGGACTCCCGGCATCTCCTTGCCAGTGGAAACGTATTGTCGTGGATCCTTCCACCTCCACAATCCTTTCTCGCGGTGCCGATTCGTGAAAAATTCAACACGTGTTTTTAACATTGGATCGCGTGACCGCGATCAAAGGAAGGGATAAAAAAAAGTCAAAGCAATGAGAACGAGCTTATTTTTTTCCGTCTCGTTCTCCGTCGGCCGACCGCGGCACTACGCTGTTTTAAAACTCGGGTGACCCCCAGGCCTCATGACTGAGCGAGGTCAAAACAGTAGGTATATGCATACCTATGTGCATGTTTATATATTTATAGAGAGGGAGGGAGAGAATACACTTTCGCTTGGAACTAAAAATGCTCGGCCGACTGTTTATTTTTCAGAATCCGGCGCACCGCGTCAACATATATAGTTCATTAACTATTCAGCGGAAAATAAGAGATTCAATGCCGAATCCTATTCACAAGACTAATTTGTTTTTTCTTTCGATTTAACCGTATACCATACTTTAAATCGAATTGATTACAGTTCCAGCAAATGGTTCAAATAGAGTGCAGTGATATGACCCCATTGTGTTTCGGTAGCCAAAAAAAATGTGTTTTGCTTACAGTTTCACATTAATTCTATGCCGATTATATCCGAGAACGCATTCACAGTTCTTTATCCCTCGATATTTCATTGCAACTCTATTGCTATACAGGTTTACTACAAGATATCAAATTAGTTGTGCTATTGATTTAAATAATTCAATGAATAACTTATGCTTCGAGAGATTGGTGAGACTTTAGACAAATTCCTTCCAGTAACGAGGAATACATATTTGGTACATCTTTTTACCCCGATCGACTAGGGGGAAAGTTTATTGACCTCACTGGTAACATAGTTCATATATTGAAAAAACTTTTAAGGTCAATAATTATCCAGTATTTTTACCGCATTAGAATATTACGCGATATTTGACCCAAAAATCATCTATTATCATTTATGGCAAACAGCTGTCAAATCAATACAGCCCGCCAAAGATTGACGACCAGTATTCTGAAAATTTTCTTTGTACACTGTACTTAATTTTTAAAGAATAAACGCTTTCATTGCAATGCAAGAAACAACGAAATCGCATACCACGATAGACAGTTACATTAGGGTCCGGCCTAGAAAACCAAAGGTTAGGGACACTAATTTCGCCTTGGGAATAGATGGTTAGTTAGATGAGGTGGCATAACTTTAGAAATTGAAGCATCTTTAAAATGTATAACTGCTAGAAATCTTACACGTCCAGTGACTGTAGAAGAAATATTAGAGAAAATGTGTCACTAACAAAGATTTCATATCGTGGCTTTCAGAAAAATAAATAAAAAGAAAGATGTAGGAAGTCGTGAATTCCAGCCTTGCCCTTTTGTTGGGGATTTTCCTTCGATTCTCTCCGCTTGATTTATTCCCTCGGCGGGAACATAAAAAGATTAGATGGCCATTGGACGATGGGCACAATGGAACTCACGCAGTGGGGGGAGGCGTATAGCGAACACTCCATTTTACCCGATCTATTCCAACATTTCCTCCTTTTAGCTCCCTTTATTGCGGCCGAGCGAATGAACGATCTGCGTTACTGCGACTGGTCGCGTGTTCTACTCGTTCAAAGGGCTGGCAGTTTGTTTGACGCGGGGAAATGGGTAAAAGTATTGTACGTACAATGGCGTGGAATCCGATGCTCACTCTGTTCTCAAATGTCTTCCTGAAACACAATCACTTTGTGCTTCTGCCATAAGAAAATTAGGGAAATCAACATACTGACACAAGATAACTCAGTTATTTGCCGAAAAGTACACTATTTACTTGGCCGGATTTCTAAACAAGGTATCCTTAAGGTCGGTAATTTGAAACTCCAGAAGCGTACACTCATATTTTATTCGTTGATGAATATAAATGGCTAAATGAGATAGCAATTCCAACATAATATTGTGATAAATGTAGGGAAAGGAGCTTGAGATGGTGAGTTCAACTAAATGCTATCATTTTTTGGCATTTTAAAGCTCGAACATATTTGAAATTGATCTTACAGAATAAATTTAAAAATAGATATTTTCGCGGATGGTGAGGGACAGTACGTGTGTTCTCAAAACTAACACAAGATGCTCTTCTTCCGGGAATATAAACGCTAATTTGAGGAAGGAACACCAGTTAACTTTCCAGTCTTTGGCTTTTATCACAGAAAAGTAAATTAATTGCCTAAAAAAAGTTTCGCCAGTTAATAATAAAATCTGCAACACCTAGGAATCAATTTTTGAACCCATTGCCTAGCCACTGATGAAAATAGTTTTACTGATCAATATAAAATCTAATGGATAGCTGTGTGTACCGTGCATTGTTGAAGAGCCAAGAATAATTTTGAGTTATAATGCGGTACGCTTTCCGTTAAGGATGAATGATATTTTCTCTGTGAAAACTCTTGTAATGTGAAATTCTTATCAAAGAATAAAATACACACTCTCACTCGTTATTGGGCAGCTGTTTTCAATCTAATCGTTTTAAAAACCTGCTGGGAGCTAATTTTTTCTAAAGTTTCATTTTAACTGAGCGAAATTTTTTCCGTAGCATACATCATTTTTCCTTTAAAAATTCAATGTTTTTCAAATGTTTTAAATGTTTCAATTGTAATGATTTCATTGCATAATGAAATAAAATAAATAAAGTTAAGGATACATAGCTGCATTATAAAAAAAGTAATTTTCATCAAAAGTCAAAAGATATTTTTAATCGTATTAATGGCAAAAACTCACCAAAAAAATATAATCCCAGTGTAGAAGAGATCTGCAGTGCTAATCTTTTACGCAGGCTTTATGAGAAAATTCTTCTGTCACTGCTGTGACAAAATCCGGATTGTAGTTAATTGAAGAGAGAGAATGTCGAAGCAGCATACCAAGCATTTGGAGAGCCTGAATTTCTAAGGAAAAGGGAAAACTTTTGTCAACATCATTCGTGTAGATTGGCAATTAAGTAAATTATAATCAAATTAATTGAGTTCCCATTTTAAATACAATTAATTCTTTTGAAGAAGAAATCATCAATCATAACAGTGAACAAAAAGAGAATGTGAGACAAAGAATGTCTGAAGAAGAGACTAATTAGACCAGCTTGAAAGGTAGCTAAATATTGCAATGATAAAGTCTAGGGAATCACATCGGTCTGGCCAAAATAATGAGGAGATACATCAATTAATGCTCACCTGGTATCACACTGCGTAAAATTGCTATGGTTGAATTAATAAAGTGTCTTTCATGTAGGTACAGTGAATAAGACTCAATAGACTGTTTGAGACGAAGTTGAGAATTGGGAATTTGCAAATACGCAGAGGAAACTTTTCGGCTCGGATACTACACGAGGACAAACGTTGCCATTAATTCATCAATAATACAATAATTTCACTAATAATCGTTAATTATAAAATATCAAATCTACAAATATCGGTGATCAAATATGACTTATGAATGTCTTGACCTTTAGCACCGTTTTCGTGGAATGAAACACTAAATCAAGAAGTCCTCAAGAGAAGATATACACACGCAAAAGTGAAACTCTTTGTACCACTTCCGATTACAAGAGTGATAACAAACATTATTTATGTATTATTTTTTGATTGTAATTTATTAGTGGAGACCCTATATATTAAACAAGGGTGTGACTTAGAGAAAATTTGAGAACCTCGAGCAATTTTCTGAAAGTATTCCACACACTTCTTCAGCAAAGTAGTTTGAGTCAATTTTACTGTTTTCCTGTCCCGAGGAACGTTGAGGGGTATTTTATAAACTCAAAAAGGACCAAACCAGAAGCGTAAAATTCAAATCAAAGCAAAATACCTGGAACAATTTTAGAAATTATGATTTACACTGAAACATAATGGTCTATTCTCATACGTCCTCCATATTTTTAGCAAAATTGGATAATTGGACGAAGATTCGATATTAATGAAGTTTTTTAAGATCCTCTTTCAAACAGCATGAGTTTATAAATATGTCGCTCGGTCAAAAAGAATTCGCCATGCAAGAGGATATTGCGTGCCAAAGCTAATAGAAAATTCGAACGAGTTTAGTGCTGACAGCCACGATTCCTGAAATATCTCTAAATTGACACTATTTTATTGCCTTAAGAGTTAGCTGACCAAAAGTTGAGGACATTTTTGATGTTGATATCAAGTGAAATGGATTGAGGTTTAAAGGGATTGGAGGTGACTCTAGCCGCGGTAGTCTGGTCAGTCAGACCAAGGAGGTATCGAAATGACACCCCAAAGGTTGCAGGTTCGAAAGGCTAGAGGAGGTGCTGGAACGGTTATAATATCAATAAAAACCTATAGGCGCTTTTTTCTTGCAAATATTGGTTCAGCACTTCACCTTTTACAACTGTTTCCGGCAGCGGAAGTCAGAAAATAACACCCAAATGCTGCGGGTTCGACTCTAACCTCATATCTGGCCCGCAGTTAAAGGCGGATCAGGCCTGGAGGAAGGGTACAAGGATGGAAATGAAATGGTCCCGAGGATTGTTGGAGAGAAACTCGGCATATATTAAACCGCGTTTTGTTGTTACTCGGCAACCAATGTCATTCGCGAGTTTAAGGATTAAGTTTAAGGGCCAAGGAAGCCAAGGGAGAGAAACCCGGAGTTGGCATTAACCTGATTTTAGCCAAAGGCGCCAAGTGGATCCCGAGCTATCGTCCCATCCAACGGACGAAGTACTGAACTTGAATCCTCTTCAATAATCATTTCACAAAGTGGGGGCGAGCTTATACCAGCAATAAATATCTTCCGCTGCCGAGATTCAAACCTGGGCCCTGAGGGTGTGAGTTCAATACAAGAGCTGAAACACCAAACAGATCCAGCTCAACGTACCTTCCGACGAATGGAGCATTAAGCTTAAAGTTAGCCCTCAATGGGAGTTGCAGAATAGCTAAGCTACCGAAAAGTTGCAAAAGCAAACTAAGCTACCGAGGCGTCATCTTCTCCTTTGGAATTTTAGAGGCCTTAAAGGAACTAGATGTACTCGAACTGCTAGACAGTTGCAACTGGTTAAAGCACCCGGACGGAAATCAGGGGATCCGGGTTCGAGTCCCCGTCAAGGTGAACGATTTTTTTCTCGATGAAACTTGTGCTATTGTGTAATTTCAGCGGGTAACGCCGTTTAGGTTCTCACGGCCATTTCGCGGTCCTTCAAATTCTCAAATGGGAGGCTAGTACTCTAGCCACCAATCCAACCTGATCCTCGTTTAATGTCATGACAATGGCCAGCTCGATTTTTACGCAATCATTTCAGTAGATTTCGCATGAGCGGCAAAATTTGGGAAACAGGAAAATTCCGATCGCGTGGTTTATTGATGGATTCTCGCGGATGAAAAGGTGCTTCCCTCTCTTGTGGGAATTCGTACGAATTTCCTACCGGGGTTATAGAGACTGGATGAGAGGAGGCCGACGATTATTCTTCCCTCGTCCTTCTCCTTGTCCCCGCGGGTCGCACGAGCAGGTGAGGAGGCGTGTTTGGGGGGGCAGATTATAAATGCCCAGAACGTGGAACCCCGGGCCACTCCAAAAACTTCGAAAGTCCCGGTTAAAATATGCTCCGCGATGCTTCACACATGGAATTGGATTTAAAAATTCAGTCCACGATCTCCATCTCTTTTTTATCTTTCTTTCTCTCCTTATGGATAGTCCCACCTGCGAAGAAGGTTTTCCGTAACCCGACGGAGGAATTATAGTAATGGTGCCTCGGCGATAGCGTAACCTGAGAGGACATTACTCAGCTCATAAATATCTTTTAATAGCTCCACGCGATCAAACCAGGTGGAATTTGAAGAATAACGGTCGATGAGGGCACCAAACGGAACCATTTTTTACTTAGATCTCTTCTGACATTTTTTCTAATATATTCGGGATCGTCATTTATAATAAAAGAACTAAAAACCTAAATCGTTCCACTACCTTATGCTTAACTTGCTCTGGTTTGTGTTTGAATCTGTCGTTTGCACGATGTCAGCAAGAGACGAAATGTTTCCCTGATACATCACGATTATTCCAAACGGATATTAAGCGTATGAGAAAAATTTCAAATCTTATCAAATTAATTCAATAAAATTTACTTAAATTGGTACATATTTAATATACATGACTCCAATTTTTCCTCTCTTCCTGTGGTCAACGATAATGGCATTCGAGATATTGGTCGAAAAGCGCCCTCGATCGATACTGCATAAGATTATACCAATTGACCATTCGGCCGCCCACAGCCATAAGTCATCATTATGATCGGAAGTATTTCATTATCCTCCTTTCATTATTCTTCCTTCTTCAGAATTTCTCGAAAAATTTCTTATGCGTGGCAATGTCAGAATATATTGAGTCAAAATATTAGCACTGTCTCCTATTTGTAAAAAGAATAAGGTTGAATATCCCTGTGAAATTGTAGGCTGAAGTAAGAGCCAAATCTGTTGCAGAAATCAAAGGAAGATTACGATTCTACATTCGCTAATAAAATGTTTAAATCTTCACCCCATTTAAATAGGTAAGAAATTGACGGAGAGGATAAATATACTATATTTTCAATGGGTATGGACAATAATAGATGTGATCAAAATTACTAGGGAGATAATTGATTAGAATAGATTAAATATATTTTTTTCATAGTTCCATAATTTTTTAAAATTATCTTAAAAACGAACTTTTTCCTGATATTAAAGAAGGATATACGGTTTAATACGGATGGTTAGTTAACTATAAAATACTATATGCTTCTCTACACCAGAATGACATCATTCAATCCAATACGCCTGATGGTAATACTAATGTTGAAACAATTAGGTAAAAATCTAGCAATATAGGTGTACTCCACACCCAAAATAGCCCAGTGTGATTAAAGCTCAGTAGTAAAACCGGAATTTTAACTAGAAGGAACAGAATTTTCAGCGTGATGGTAGCGCGCGTGCCTGATGGTACTGATGGCGTGGAGTCACCCCCAACCATACTCCTTTGAGGAGGCTTGCTGGGTATCTTCTAAATGGTGAGCAGGAAAGTGAGTATGAAGCAATCCATGGGCGCAGGTGGAAAAAGGGAAACGATAATAAGGCCGGATGGAAGAAACAAGTCAAACGTGGGAAGTTTTCTCTAATCCTGGGGCCTAAAGCCGTAGGCTACGCCCACTCCGATTGGGAGGGGACAGGGGCGCCGGAACTATTTTCGCTGGGAGGGGCCAACCTTGAAAAGAGCCCGGCTCTTAAGAAAAGGGCCCGGCTCCTATGAAAATAACCCGAATTTTTTTCGCGGATAGGAGGGGGTAGAGACTAGAATTCCGCTAAAAGTGCATATGAAGGTGGTAGAATATGCGTCAGAAGGGAAAAGGCAAGCTGGAAACAAGTGAAATTTAATAATTATTAATGAAGACTCATTTCTCAAGGGCCCGGGGCAAATTCTGGGGGGGCCAAATGCCCCCCCCCCCCCCCCTGCGCCCTAATTCCGACACCGTTGGGAGGGGAGGAGTGCGGACGGTGTGCCTGAACGCCAAAATGACCGTATGACATCCGGGAACTTTGAACTATTATGCCGTGAATAGACTGGAGCTGGGAGAAGAGATGGCTGGGAAAGATATGCATCCGTGTGTCCATCTCCGATACCGGCGACAAATCAGGCGGGAGCGATCATGGCGGAGCGTGACCCGGCACGCCTCCGCTCGGCTGCGGAAGCGATTCAGGGACTTCCTCGTCCGCTCCCGTGGGCGAGGGTTTAGCGTCCAGCGGGCTCGTATTTCACGCACCGAGCCATTATTCACCCCATTCTCAATCCTCCCTTAAACCCTTACCTCCCCCCCTCCTCGTGCCCCCAATCTCGATCAGGGAGCCAATGGTTTTGACGGGGTTTGAGCAACACGGAAGGAAAAAAAGGGAAATATCAGCTCAGTACCCCAGATGAGCGTGTGGCAGATGGACTCCACAACACTCTCAATCAGTACACAGAGAATCATAGCGTTAGTAAAAAGAACTAATGGTCCCAATGTTGACATAATCACCACCGAATAAAAGCAGCTTCAGATGCAATACAGTTTCCAAAAGTAAGTAACTCGTGTTTAATCAGTGTGGTAGGAATTGCAGAAACATTCGGGTAGCAATCGTTTTCTGATGTTAGGTACGCAACAAAAAAGAGAGGAAATGGGGAAAAAAGGCCACCTCTACGCTGTTCATCCCGGGTCTCGTGCAGATTAGTAAAATAAACCAATATACTAAATATCATATTCTAATTTATTATACTCCTGGCAATTACATCTATTTTTGCGTATGCTTACATACATATCCTATATTACGCCTAGAAGGAGGCATCTAGATAAGCCGCAATGCATTAACAAAACCAAGGCTTAATGGTAAATGAATAAATAATTTTAACATTGCTGTTACAAAGAATTGTATAAATCTATAATAATATTAATGGCGCTTTTAATATATTTTCTTAAATCGTCCGAAAAGCGACGTGGCTTAAATTTTAGTGGGAGACCTGCACTCTTCAACCTACAAACTGAAAGTGATTCCCAGGCTGATAACCCGAATATTTCAGGAAAACAGCTTACATAAGCAAACAGCAAACAGCTTACTTAAGCAAAGGAGTTATAGCTTTACAGCAATGTCTCCAGTTTAAAAATTTACATCGTTTTAGCCGAAATTTATTGAAACAACTGCCGCCGAAATGATCACAATTTTCCGTATTATTATTCGTTTTCTTATGCATTTACAACTCTCACAACAGATAATTTGATCAACATACGAGATTAAGGTACGATATTTAAATGTATAAGCTAGTCTGAAAATCCTAAGTTATATCAGATAAACTTGAAGCAACGGATTTTAATCATGCTAAGAGCTAGCAACTTTTGTAGTTGTATATGAGGTTCCTTAATGGCGTGATGTCATTAGGAAATATGACCTTGTGTAATGTAGGCCTGAAGTTACTTCAACTACTGAATTACTCTCAAACTGTTGCCACTTGTCTAAATGTTTAGCTTATCGCTGGCGTGAGGCGTAATTCGGAGTAAGGTAGCTGGGGTGTTAGAGAATGTATGGCGAAAAGTTCCGCTAAAAGAAGTTGCCAGACTCCAAAAACTTTCCTCATTAGGGAAACGTGCCTTTCAAAGCATGTTCCCAAAGGGGCAGATTATTGTGAGATGTGGAAAAAGGCGGGTACAGCAAAAGAGAAAGTATTATCTGACCTTTGTTTGCATAAGCCATTTTGTAGTACTTTGGCCTGGTTTGCAGCATTTCTCCGAAAATAAATCAGCTTTTCTCGTGAAGGCAGATCGGTATTATGGTACCCAAATCTTAAGAACGGAATAGTAATAAGAAGGGATCTTTCGAGCGAAGTTATTGAGAAAACTCAAGGCAGGCTCCATCAAAACTTATCCTCACGCGGAGTAAGCAATAAAATAATACATTATTGCAAACAAAGACATAAATTTTCAATTCACCGACATAATTCCGCAAACCATTTACATAGGCTGCGATACAGTTATTGCATGCATTCAGGAAAAGATTTAGTGTACGAATACCATCTTATATTTGTTCCTATATTGTTGCTAGAATGTTGGGTCACATGCATCAAATTATTTTTAAGCATTAAAAACTTTGCAATTAATTATTTCAGTTTTGCACAGCAGACGTGGCAAACGAATTTCTGCAACCTGATACATCGTGCTTTTCACTAATTTATTTGGGGAAAGGATTTTGACGAAGCTTTTGAACAAATATAGACGCAGAAAAGCTCTCGCGGAGACTCCTGGGAAAGCTTTCAGTTTTCGACACCGGCGACGACGCACGACCCGGCAGCAGCGATGGGAGGTGAGAATGGTGTGAAGTGATACCCCACAATGCCATGGAAGTCGCTGAACGTACTCCGCGTCCCTCCACACCTTGGCGCCCTGAGGGGGAAAGTGGATTGGGAGAGGGGTGCGGGACACACGCTACGGAGATAGCGCAACGGGGCCAAAGGGCTTGGTTGCCATGGAGAGGGGCAAGGACGCGCGGTGAGCGAACTCTTTAGGAAACCGGAAGGTGCGGAGAAAAAAAATAGTCGGCCCGATAAAAGAGCAGCGGTACTCGACGAGGGGGGCTGGAGGTTGGAAATGAGAGCCTCGGGAAAAAGCTTGATACATACCTCACCGACGAGTGTCACCCTCAGCTGACAGGTGAAACAGTGAGGAGAAGCGTACAAATATGGAACATGCGGGGCTGCTTTGAAGGCACCAGCATTTTGAAACTGCGCAGTTGAGGAAATCGGCGACGGCACAGCGAAGGAGGGTGGCCCTTACTCCCACCAGGCCCAACTGCTCTGGAATATTCCCCAATAGCCTTATCATCGTATTGAGTTCGTCATTTGCAAAGCGTCATTTTTTGATTTTCACAGATTCAACAGAAATTCAGTATCTAGTGAAGAAGTCTAAAAATATTTATCATTTTTAGATTCATGTGCCATTTTCAAGAGCAAAACAAAAAAGTACTGACGCACGTTTTTGTATGTTTAGAAACATGCTACTCAATTCCCAAGAATAAAAGATTTTTTTCATAATGAATATGCCTGTTTTCCCGCAACGGAAAGAAAGGTTACAAAATTGGAATTCACACGATTGCTTAACTCTGCTAGATTGATCCCTTTCAATTATTTGTACCTAGTTTATTCGGTAGTTTAGTCAAATTTTAGCCAGCTCCATAGGTGAGTTGCAGCTCACGTATTGCAAAAGAAAGAGAGGTAATCTTGAGCAATCTTGAGGTAATCTTTGCAACATAGTTTGGGACGATGTCTAGTGCTTTTTTGACGGTTAGTTTTACCCAAAACGTTAATCTTCGCGAAGATGTGCGTATGTGTGCGATTAACAAACTCACCCCACGTAAAAGTCTACATAGGTGCATAGCGCGAGACTCCACTAGAGACGCTTTAATTCAATTTTTTTTAAAAAGCATACCTTCCGTATATTCAAGGAACTACAGACAGGATATCCCGGATATTACGGAAATATGAAATAAAGACAATATTCAAACCGAAGAAACAAATACGAGACATTGTGAGGAATGTCAAAGGGAAAGAAAAATTGGAAACAGAGGGCGTATACTTGCTAAAATGTAATACGTGCGACAAGGTCTACGTGGGGGAAACGGGACGGACAATTAGAACGAGAGTCAGAGAGCATGCGGCTGCGATACGCCTCGGACATCAAGACCAATCAGCAGTCGCCGAACACGCAGCAAAAGGCCACGAAATCGAAACCGAGAAGCCGATCATCCTTGCCAAAGACCGGCATTTTAAAACAAGGCTAGTTAGAGAAGCCCTAGAAATAAAGAAACACCCCTGCAATTTTAACCGTGACCAAGGACAAGCTATCAGCAGTTCCTGGCTTCCAGTTTTAGCGAGAAATAAAACAACCCAGAATGTTCCACAACTCCCTTCCCCTCCTCCTCCTCCTTCCTCCCCCCTCTCCCCAAATTCATATAAATAGATGCATAACCACTCCGGTCACTCAGTAGCCCTGAGGAAGTCTCCGGCAAAGGAGAGGAAACGTCGGCCACCCTCAAACCAGTTAACAAGACGCGGACAACCCAAAAAACATATAACAAGTCATAATATGGACCGCGAAAGTTTTAACGACTTGAAGAAAATTATATTATAAGTAAAGCAATTCCAGCTCAACCTGTTGATATCAATTGTGAAGATTAAACATTTATTCAGCGTATGCATGCTTGATTGGTGTCCTTGATATCGCTATTCACATTAATTAAAGTAATATTTCTTGAAAAACATGTCTGTTTTCCCGCAGAAGAACTCATTCCTGCCCCGACTGAATA
The DNA here is from genome assembly GCA_933228895.1 of Platycnemis pennipes. NCBI lineage: Eukaryota > Metazoa > Arthropoda > Insecta > Odonata > Platycnemididae > Platycnemis > Platycnemis pennipes. Next base: position 28,532,649 of record OW121851.1, read on the forward strand.
TATCAAACGGTGATGTTATTTATTTAAAGAAAGAATTTTCTCATATTCGAAATGAAAGTCAACATTTTAAATATTAGTATCTTCTTGACATAGCCAGATGCATAGTATAGAATATGTAAGAGTAACTAACAAGCATCAATACATACGTTTTTGTCGCTGATGATGAATGCTAGCAGTTCCTCCTTGGATCTGTAGAATTTTCTGAAACGAGTTCCATATGCTCAAACATCGAACATCTTATACCGAAAAATACAAATCCAAGATTTTCATACGCCTACTCCGTCTGAAAATATGTTTTTTTATGGAGTATGGTACTTTAAAAAGGTGTCATAGAATATTTCCTTTATATGATGATTATATTGTGCATATTAACAATTATTACTAGTACATCTAAAGCCTCTAGCTGATTTTCAATCAGATAAAATGTGCTCCTTTAAAGCACAAAAAAAGATAGTGAGTGTAGAGCTCACCAAGTGCTCTGAGCAACGGTGCGTGAAATTAACACGTCAAAGTAGGAGAGCCTGTTCCTATCCGTGTGTCGCCTGTAGTTTTCCAGAAAAAAGGGGCACCTGGAGAATCTCACACCTTGGCGTGTCCGTATAGACCTTTCATGGATTTGAACTCAGCACATCTGGACAGACATCCAACCCTCTCGCTCTAAGTTTGCCGCGATATTTTAATAAACAGTCTGAAGAATTGCTAAAAATTCCATTGTAAAAATTTGAACTTAGGTGGGGAAAACATTTAAAATCTTGGCACAGGCGACCATTATAAGAATAAAATGTGTGAAAAGAATAAAGTTTCCATTTTTCGTCGGTAAGGGATTTTCCAATATAACTATGTACATATATGATATAGTATATTCACATTATTCTAGAATTACGAAGATAGAATAGAAATAAATTTATTTTCCTTGGACGTCTTCGTCTATGTTCTTAGTGGACGAAGTTTGAGCTCGATAACACATTGATTTTCAAAGCAGTTACATTATTAAGTACAGAAATAAAGCAGCTCCTTCAAAGAGGTTTTGCATACATATTAAAGTAAAACCCTTCTTGGTTGAATATATACGAAAAAAATCTTTTTTTAAACAAATACTGAACTGGATTTTTTTTATGTCGGTAGTAATACTATTCCACAACCTGGCCCCAGCAACACAGAAAGATTTTTGGTAAGTGGTAGTCCTGTGTAGAGAAGGAATCAAATAATCGGGTGGTAACATTAGCCAAGTGTTCTCTAGGAGGAAAAAATTGCTTCAAATAACCCGATTGCTGATTTTGAAAAAGACAATACATATATGAACCAACCATGTATTTTTTCTGGTTTTGGCCTTCAGCCATGTAAGCCAGAAATGCATACACAGAGCATGCATTCACAGAGTACCCTTGGAGCCTCCGTGAGTACATAACCACCAAAGATGTATAACATGCATGCAGACAAAAATTATATAACATCGTTCTGAAAAAAATAGTTAGTCAGACATGCATCGGGTACATGTTACTTAGAGGTTAAGAATTTCATAGGCATACAATGTTACAAATCGATTGCTTTTTTTTCATTTGCCATGATATTCAATAAATTAGGCCTGCAAGGATCAGTTAGTAGAATTATTAATTGAGTTAAATATCCATCCGGGGGTACTAAAACCTTCTCACTTTCAAAATATGTACGCATCCAATTTTTACGACAACTCTTCTGGTCCCATATAGCTCACGGGAAAAAAGACCTTCACCACAATCTACTTTTCTTAATCTTTTCCACGTTCTCAAGTCGACCGTAAAATGCAAAGTTCTAAGAACATAGCAGTTAACGTGATCTAAAACAGGTGTGTTTCAATTTACTTGAAAGATTCAGTCTATAGCGTAACCTACTATCCGTGTTCTATCTACAGTCCTGAGCGATTACCGCCCAGGTTCCTCTAATTGGCTAGACATGCTAGCACAGTTATCGTTATGGCTTTTGATAAATATCAAAAATATCTCTGTATAGATTCTAAAATGATTTACCCCGTAAATTAGCGGTATGTTCCTAATGGACCTGGTGACAAAGGTGTAGTATATTTTTTCTCTTCATCACCAGGATGAACGAGGATCCTTATTTCAAATTCTAATCAACGGTATTCTAGGTCAGATAAAGGAAGTCAGGAGTTATTAGCCTATACCTTTGTATTATCTCTGGGTTTTGCGATAAATATCAAGTGACAATCCTAACAATGAAGCGAAATTCAACAAGAACATAAACACGTACGGTTTAGTTCTTAAGTTGGTCTTACTTACTTGTTCTTTTGCTCATAAGGCTCTAACGTATAAGTCAATGAAATCAATCGTAAAAGTCAAATAAAAATTCGAGGAAAGTAATGCAAGGAAAAAAACTCAATTTTTTTGTAAATTCTTCTAGAATATTTTTTTGCCTTTGTAATGCTGCAGTGCCGGGCATATTTAATGGTAACAGGGTGCTGTACTATCTAATATTTTTTTCTTCTCTTTTTCAGGTGAGTGAAGCTGAAGTTTTTGTGGGATCAACAAGGTAGAGTGACTGTCTAAATTTCAATTTAATGGTAAGAGATTAATTAATCCACTACCCAACCATCGGTGGAGTTCACTTGCGTAGCTAAACTGACGCAAACGATGAGATGCCATAATTTCATAGATTACAAAATATACGCGATCTTATATTAATTTCAAGGTATGAAATATTAATTTTTTCGTCGTTTATCTCTCAATAATAGGTATTATCTGTGACTTTCTTCAAAAGGTTTTTAATATTTCACTTGCATTTACTCCTGTACCAAATATTTTTTTTCTTGTTCTTCCCAAAAACAAGGAAAACCCTGACTATTTGAGTAGCTAGTCAAGCAAAAATTAATCACCTTTCAGCTCAGTGAAATTAATTAAGGGTGTCATGTGAAATCACTGTGTAACGCAAAATAGTTCTTTATGTTAATCATTACACTGAAGAGTATTAGTAATTTGTGCTGTTATTAAAGTTTTCCATTGGTCAGGTTCAAGAAATTCAAATGGGAAGAACTACCATAATGTCAGAGAGAAGGACTATCCCATACTGCTTTCTGTGCTGGATTTGCATTATTCACACCCCACGCTTCTAAACTTTTCTGAATACCAGTGGTCGTAGCAATAAAAACTCAACGAAATTGGCGTTGATTTTTTTCATAAATTTCCGCCATAGTCGGGATCATAACTTTTCTTCTAGGCTTCATAGAGGAAGTTGGCGATTCCTTGACTAGCCTACTTTCCAGGTAGAAATTCAGGTGTTTTCCAGTTTTGGACCAGACGGTTAATTATATAATCAGCAACTAGGTCGATCGAACTAGAGGAGGGAAGGAATTTCGAAGGCACCTTAAGATAAGCCACCGAGGAAGCCAACTCATTTAATCGATGTGCTCTTATTTACGCTTAAGATTAAAATTATTCGTTCCCAAGTTGGCATGTGACCCAATTTTCAGCTTATCGCAAAAATAAAATTTAGGAGGCACGAAGGGATAAATCTGTGTAAACATGCACCGTTCGTCCGGGAAATTTTCGCTGGTACTAGTAAAACCTGAAGAAAATCCACTGGTAATGAGTAGTACTAACGAAGTACGATGAAAGCATACAAATCCAATAAGCAAATCCTTTTCGGCCTAAGACGTTAATGATTCGCTTCTTTTTAATTTTAAACGATAAGAAATCGCAGAAAATAGCGGAAGAAGGTACCGTATTTGCACGTATCTATAAAAATGTCCTTTTCCATTACAGATTTCGGAGGAAAATAGGGTTCATCGAGAAAAATTCTTAACTTCGATTGAAACTGCATAATCAAGATATTTATATATACCTACCATTTTGAATTGCAAAAAAGCTGTTTTCCATGTTCCAGCTTCAAAGAAGGAATTTATAAGAATTTAATATCAAATCCTTGATCAAATCATACGGCAGAGAATTCCTCATTGGTGCAATCATATTATTACATTGCCCAGAAACCTCGAGGACAAGGTGTAAATCGTTTAAGAGAATAAGAAATTTTAAAAATTTTTCCATTAAATACAGAAAAAATGAAAGAAATCGATTAATGTTTAGTTATTTTACTGAGCGAAAGAAAAAACTCTTGCGCTACCTTAAATTGAAAATTTTTAATCAATCCAATGCGGAAAAGTCGATTTAAACCAATGTAAATACATAATTGGCACCATGAATCGAACCCGGATCCTGACCCTTTTTTATATAGCCAATAGCACCTTCCAGTGTATACTCTAGAGTCCTATAAAATTTCAGCTCAACCGGTTCAGTAGTTTTTGAGGAGATACGTAACGAACATAGAACCGGCAGAAAGACAGACACCACTACATTTTTATATATTAGGATGATGGCACTGATAAGGCAAAAACTGGGCTTCAAATACCACCACTTTCAACGAAAAAATCAGGTACCTCATTCCTTAAAAACTATAGGCACTCGAAGTTCTTAAGAACAAAATACTTCTTCGAATCCGTCGAAAATCGTGATATAATCTTGGGCTACGGATCTCTGGTTGATTCTGCGACTCAACGGTTTATTATATTTCATACTTTAACAACGGGAAAGGAATTATTTTATTTACATTTTTGTGGCATTTTTGGGCGATTTGGAACTGAATTTTGAAAATGGTGCCAAAAATTTTTATTCCGTCGAAAATTCACCAACATAAGCATTTAAACGCATTTTCCTAACGCTCGAAAGACATTCTGATCGTCGTGGGTATATCGAGTAAAATTGCCCTCTATAAAATTTTTCCATGCGTTTCCTTCAGTGGGGAAGATATAACCTATCAAATTTAGAGAACTATTCTCATCCCTTTGAATGTAAACAACCCAATCCCTCCATATTGCCCGTAGTGAATATTGCATAAAGCGAATGTTTTTTTCCGACCGTTCTTGTACTGCCAACTGGAAGTAACTTTATGTGCATTCCATCGGTTATCCAGTAAACACACCCTGACGATTTAAGGAGATGATACGGAGGTTAACGCAATTCCCAAATTAGGTCGAAATAGACTTCTACTCTTCCTTTACTGAACCCTTATAAATAACTGATTGACGAATGCATGAGAACAATTTCCGTCTAAAATTAACATAACTATGGTTACCAAGAACGCAGTGTTAAAGGGCATGTTGTAAGGTAACATGGCATCTATTGTAGACGATGACGATAAAAATTTCCATTGGAATATATTATTTTATCTTTCATCGCAATGAATGGGGGTGAAAACGAGTGTGAATTGTGGCAGGAAACATCATTGACCAAGTTTCTATCTACCTTGGTTTTCCACTCATGTTAGGTTTGTAATTGGTGAGAATTCATGAGGATGTTTTGGGCACCTACCTCCGGTCAAAAACTTAGAAATAATATTGAATTTATCATATGCGCAATTTCAACTTACCAGGGCTACGTCACTTCCCTTCTCAGTTCTTTATAGTAATCAAATTTATAAAAGTTTATTTTCCTTGTCTAAGATCATCAAAACGCAATAGTATGATTTTACTGAATCTCTAGTGTACGCTTTAAATGTCAGAAATGGAGACAATTCTTGGAGCAATTAACTTTTGAACCAGCATTACGCCATATTCAACTTTATTTCATCTTTGAATTTACTTACAGCAAATTAAATGCTACTTTACGTAGCATTTAATTTGCTGTAATTTGCAAGGAAATTAAAACTGGAAAAAAATCTTTTATTTTTAAGTTAAAAAAAGACGCAGCGAAGTAAATTATTCTATTGCCATCTATGCATTAAATAATGTAATTAAATCTGTCGAAAAGAACTCCCATCAAGGTAAAGGCAGAAGAAAAACACATTCTAACCAACTCATCGTTTATATCGAGCTTATCAGTAATTACACCGGTCTAATTTGGCATACTGAATGAGTAATGCATATTTAGAGCGCTTGCTTTTCTTTATAGCATAACCCAAGCATATTTCTCTTTGCCACATGATTCACAGAACGATTAATCTTCCTACGATGATCATTACTGCTTATTTAAGCGATGTTATATTGAGTTCCGAAGCTCAGTAAATGTAGACATCATCACCAATCCTCAATCCTAAAAGGTATTTCTCAAGCATATGTATAAAAAGCAGCTCTCCACTCAATTCAAATTAGCTATCTTTCTACAAGAATTAACATAATTCAAACTCCTAACACTAGCTTGACTTAGCTCTCCACTCAATTATCCTCAAGGCCAACCTCTTCATATTTATATTCATTCGTCTTCTCTTTTACATCCTTCATTACTTGCTCCATGTTTTATATGAGACCTTCCTTTGGCATTCACTTTCCCCGCTGTGGTTGCTTTCATAATACCATCAAGACTCAAGATACGGTCCATCTGATTCTTCTGACGCCCCTTTCTTCACACTTTTTAAATCCTCTTCGTTTGCTGCTTAGTCGATCCATTTTATCTTATTCATTCATCTATAACACCACATTTCTAATACTTCCAGTCTTGTCGTTTCAGCGATTGCTATCGTTCGAAACTTCATTTGTCATAAATAGGCATAATTTGTTATTGATATTAAGACCTAATAGTTAACTTACTTCCAGGCTTATATTTTCAACTGTATATTCTTTTTTTTGTAGAGCGCCCTCTTCGTCTGAGCTGTTGTACTGACTATTTCTTTTTCATTTCGTCGATCACTGGTTACTTGGCTTCACAAATAGCAAAGAAAATTAGACCAAACCTTAATTGTATACCGTTCCTCGGCTCCTAATTACAGAGTGATAATGTAATACCGTCCTTGATATGTTTTATGGCCGGGCTATTTTTAGGAAAACATCCGTAATTAAGGAATGGTAACACCACTATGCTGGTAACTTTGTAAATACGAGCCTGATGATGCCTGCCGAAGGTTCCTTAGTCCCTAAGGGTAGTATTCAATAGACATAACACTTAACCCGTAGCAGGATACGCCGCGTTCATGCTCAATATACGGTACTAACGGAGCGGAGCATTTTCCGCGCCATTTACATCCTTTATGCTAATTTTACGAACTGAATGGCGACGTATATCGATTGAAATTTACATCCCAATGCATTCTTCCTTTGGAGGGAGAAAAGGAGATAAGGTGCTCGTTTCCCCCGTCTCTTGACCCACGCACACTTTCAAGGAAAGCTTGCAGCAGGAAGAAAAAGCGTAGCGTGCGAAATATTCACCCATCCCGCAGGGCGCCTGTCACGACCCTAGACTCTTAACACGCAAGCCTTAGTGTTGCCTCGTGCTTCGTTTTCAACGGCCAACATAAGTCGGAGGGTCGGAGGGAACAACCTTTCATACTCTTGTGATTCCGGTCATCGCAATAGCACTAAAAAGGTCCATTGAAGGCACCGTGGTTAGTAGTAATCTTCGACATTTTGTTGAAGGCACGGTTGTATACAGATAGAATCCCTGTTACATCTACATCTACATCTACACGATACCCTGCAAGCAACCGCGAGGGTGTGTGGCAGGGAGTAAAGATCACCAAGCATGCACTACTAACATGCAAACTAGCATTTATAGGGTCTCATGCAACTAGATTGTTAGTATCTATAGTATTTGAGGGGTTAATACATGCATCATGCACTACAGGATACTCTAAAATATTTCTCCTACCTATCCCTTTGCTATGCTGGCTATTCTGTTCTCTTATAGTACGGGTGAAAAATGCCATTATGAATCTATCGGTACGACAATCTAGCTCTCTAATCTTATTTATCTGGTCGAATCTAGCATAATACGCTGGTTTTTTTAATATGTGCCTAACGTCTTCAGTAAAGCTATCCGATTGAAATTTCTCTAATAGATTCAATCTGTACTTTAACCAACGCTCTGATAATGATTCCCACCCTAACTCTTTTATTAATTCTGAAACGCTACTCAACCTATCGTAACACCTTTTAACGAACCTAGCTGCTCTACGCTGTACACTGTCTAGTTCTCTGATCAACCCTAATTCATTAGGATCCCAGACACTGGCTGCATACTCAAGGTGGGGCCTAACTAGTGAAAAATAGCATCGCTCATTTGTCTTCTCATCACATTTCCCAATTACTCTGTTTATAAGTCCTAGTTTTCTCTTATGTGTCTTCCCCACGATAAATCCTTAGTGATTGTTACATCTAAATATCTTATGGTTTCTACGTTTTCGATCTTGGTGTTACTAATTTTATAGGTACGCTCTATCGAATTATTCCTCCTCCAAAAATTGATAGCTACACACTTTTTAAGGTTAAGTTCTAACTGCCATTTGTCGCACCACTCTTGAATTGCATCTAAATCCTTGCTAAGTGATTTCCTGTCCTCTTCTTCTGATATACCCTGTTGATATACTCTGTTACGATGTTAGGAAGTCCTTACGAGGGATGTAAATTTGATTGGAGATTGGAGCGATAAATGGTAGTCAGAATTTAATCGACTCGATTCGGAAAAGTAATAACTGACTTGATTACTGCACGACAGGATCTAAAATTTTAGCACCGAATTTATAAAATACTTAGGTGTTAATTAGAGAAGACATGAACCCCCTCACCCATTCCCATGGACTAGCATTTAAATGCTTCTTCCAGTGTACTCAAACCTCCTTGGACTTGAACTATCTCCAGAGGCTCCAGAGCCATTAAATGAAAAATGTGTACGCATAGTCTTTCTTAAAATATCGCCCTGTATATTGTGAGAAAAAATAACTTGGTATCGCTTGCCTCCCATGATTTTCAATGTAACTTCCAATTGATTCTGATATTTAATGAAACTAACTGTGTGTATGAGATGTCATTTTTAACCATTTCCCCATCAAGGTTGCATTCAGGGTACTTAGTAGATGTAGATAAAGAAAGTGTGCGTTGAAGAAAGAGCGCAGAGTGTGGAATCGTTGTTCTACACAAAGGGCACGAGACATGATCATAATACGCGAGCGTTGTCGTCGCTTCATGCTTCGTTTAAAACGGCAAACAAGAGCTGAAGAGAACTAGACTTCATAACACTGTAAATTTTAGTTCCGTATGCTGTGAAAACTCGGTTTGATGTAACTGTAACTCACAACCTTGTAACTTGCAGGGAGCATTGGTGAAGTGCTACAAGCAGAAAAACATAAAGTACGATAATTGACATGCAGACAGTGACTTTGGTAGGAGTGCGTTCCGTTTCCTGCATTGGAGTACTTTGATGCGGACTACAAAAGACCCGGCAACGAGCATAAGAACACGAATCTGAGCGGTCCAAAAGCACCACCCAAGAGCTGATGCAGTTGATGCGATGATATCTTCAAGTAGTTGTTTGCCTTGGATACAAGTATAATAGTATGGACGGTTTGAAGTTAACATTCGTAACACTAGTAATACCGAAATTGAGTTTTTTTTAATAAAGACCCCTAAAGTGGTTTCTGTTTCGCTATATTTATTTAAAACCCACAAAGAGCGACTAAATATCCGCCGATACTATTTCAAAGTTACCACTCGCAGCAATGGTGTTCCATTTCACTTTAGAGCACTAACCGCTTCGATCCTTCCCGTGTAACATAGGAGAACGCAGTGGGTAGCATGGTAGAGGGATACGTAAGTAAAAAGTTGCACGAGTAGTCTGTAGTTCATGGAGAACATTTGGATATTACTGATCAATGTATTCTGGGGAAATACAGATAAATGTATTCAGTGAAAATCTTTCTAACCAGCAATCACTTCGCAGCTTTATAGACGCTTCCCATCTAGTTGCCCGTGACTCCTATACCTAACTTGTATCCAAGTAGCAGCATTAACTCTTGGCTCTTGGTAGCAAGTAGCTCTTGGCTACATGTGTGGTACCTATACGGAGATTTTCACCCCCTGCCACAAGCCCTCGCGGTGGCTCGCATCGTAATTACGTAGGTGTAGATAGATGCGCTAAAGTGTATCGGAAGAGTATTTTAATCGTAGGTGCATCAAGGGGATTGGTGAATGAAACGGAAAACGGCGTAGATGTATAGTGTTTACTACTGATGGTGCTAAATGCCAATTTCATTTAAAAACATAACTAATAATCAAATAAAACCATGAACCATGAATGAATTAAATGAAACCAAGTAAACCGGCTTTGAGTTCCATTTATTCCCTAGATCATCTACATGGGTTTGTCCAGCCAGGCAGTTGCGGTGTACTACCGGAAGGGAAATGGGGACCAGCCTCCGTTTTGTGAGGAGACAGATACATAATAATGATGACACAAATAGTAACTAATGGGCAAATAAAAGTATTGACAAATGAATATTCTAAAAATGTATCTTTAAAATATCATATGCATCTTAAAAATATTTATGTATCTTAATATCATATTAGTAAGGTAAGCACTTATAGCCTTCTCTAAAAAGAGAGGTAAATAAGCAGTTTGATGGAATTTAAGGGTATCTTTGGGAATTCTATTTGCACGCTGAGTCTTTGAGTGATGTAAGGAAATGGGGGTGGAAAAAATCAATGGAAATCAGCATTATACGGAAAAAGAGGGAAATAAGCATTAGGATGACCCGTATTCATGTCTACCTGTCTGTTTAAATGTAGAGAAAAAGGAAAGGTACCCTGACTCGTTTTTAAAAGCATTTTTTTGAAGAGAGCAAAACGTAAAAGGCGTACAGAATTTCCATGTTATGTCAAAGATTAGCTGCACGCTTGCCAATTGTTCTTTAGAATATCCAAGGGATGATGATGCATCAAGGAGGGAACGCTCGTTTACTGGTTACCTTGTTATTTACGATGGCAGTGGAAGCGTGGCATTACTTTCTACGGCTTCTCCTCTGCCTCCATGTTTCGAGGACTTCGAAAGAGCCCTTCCCTTGTAGCGACATACACGCTGTCGCTCGTCCCGCCTCCTGGCGGAAGAAGGACTTAGCAGTCAAGTAGGTCAACAAAGCAGGCGAGGGCGCGACAGTGCTGCCGCCTCCCTACTCCCGTCCCGGCTGCGTCTTCGGCGTTCGTGTTTTGTTTGCGATCTACCACGACCGTCTCCGGATGCTTCCACCATTCCGAATGTTTATTTTGCGCTTTTCCCCCACGGCCGTTCTGGAAATAAACGACCCCTCCCTTTCCTTGCCATTGATTTTTTTTCTGCCTCTTCATACTTGAAGCAGGAAGGTAAACGAGGCGATTATCTCATGAATACGCTCCGAGTTCCCATGGGTGGATGGGAGGAAGCTAAGAAGCTCCAATTCAGCTGCTGAGTTGGCTAAAATAGACTATAAGTGCAGAGACTGACCTTTGACGACGGCTAGCTGTAACCACTGCAACGGGCCAGTTGGAATGGTACACCTCAGATTTTCGTAGGCCAGAGGTGCGTTGTTGGTTCTGAAATTACGTAACGCTAAACGGAGGTAGGATTCGGGACAACTGCTACGATGCACTATCAACAGGGATGGTGGGCTTCAGCCTTTCGATACGATAGGAGGAATGCAAATTATGAATTCATTCTTCGCTTAAGTATTAATGATAATACAAATAATAAATATCGAATGAACAATAATACCGAGCAATAGATAATACGTCATTATTATCACTATCTGATTTATAATAGGTACACAAAAATGAGGGCTTAATCACGGGATTGCGTAATTTTCGAACATACTGTGACGGAAAAAGCTCTGTTGAAGTCGGAGGTGGGCATATTTCATTGGTCTGTGGAGCAACTCTGAGTAAATTATTTATCTACTGAAAATGTAAAAAAAACTAGGCATATACCCACTAAAATGAATGAATTCATGAATAGTTATCGCTATCGAGGCGTTGTTATTAGTCATTGGCGTTGTTATTAGGTTGTCCGTCAGAAAAGTCTAGCCAAAATTTGTTTTAGTGTAAACACAGCAGGTTTAATATATTTAATAATGAATCCACACGGATTTGCGACGCAAAACTTCGAAAACATCGAGACAACAAACTCAGAAAAGAAGCAAAATTTCAATAGAAGAAGTTGACAGAGTGGTGAGGTGCCTGATGATGACACAAAAATTCGAAAACGATTTTTTTTTGCAACGCACAAAGTTTATTTACCTCATTCTTTGACAACAGATAAATTCAGTTCTGCGCACCTGAAGTATTCATACGCACAAATTTGTCCTTTTTCACAAACATTAACCATCCGATACGCTCTATTGGTGGTGTTTCCACTGCAAATCCGTTGCTTAATCCTATACACAAACGAATTACCTTATTTAACCACAATCAATAATGCAATGAAAATTATTTTTTAATAGGCTTGGGATTATATATTTGCGCTGGAATGCAAGCGTTCCTTTTATCCCCAATTATTACCATTAAATTCCCAAATAAAATTTTCTTTTCATGCTGTTTAACACTTGATTTTTATGTTTCCATTAAATTTGTGGTTTAAAGATAACCGCGCAAAAAAATTGCATGCTTGAAAGAGTGTATTGAGTTGTCTTTTAGTAAATTGTTACGGACACAACTTTCCTCTCCCATAAAAAAAATGTTGTTTACGGCATGGTATTTTGGGAAAACTTGTTTCCGAGCAAATATGATATAGTCAACACACCGGAGAAGGAACCGCAGTCTTTTGCCCCTGTGAGGGTTGTTGGAACAGAAACAGTCGAGGGTGGAAAGAACCCGGACGCTGGCATTAGTCCTCTTTTTCGGAAAGCCACCATGAGGTCTACTTTTTACTTCCCTCTCCAACGGACGGATAACCTGCCTAGAAGTTTTCTCCACACAGAGCTCAAGAGGGCTCCACTAAAAATCCTTGCCACTCAAGGGATTTTGAACAAAGCAATCAGGATGATAATCTTAAACTCAAGTTACTACACCAGCCCGATCCCATTGCAAGGCTGTTTCAAGAAATTTCTCGGATAAAGGAAGTTTGCCGTAGTGGCTTCCGTATCAAAATTATGCATGCGAAGCAATTGCTTGGATTTGTACAAGACCTAATTGGAAGTCTTTCTGTAGTGCAATGATGTTTTATGGATGTAATTTGGCTTTAAGGTGATGACAAGAGCCTTGCTGGCAATCATCAAATGTAAACATTGAGCTGGGAGCACAACATATTAATTAGGTAGAACAAATAGAACCAGCAGAAAATGAAATTAAGTTGTGTTTATCTAAGCAATATTAGGGGCGAAGGAAATTGGGTTGCATCATAGTGATTTAGTATGATCTACAACGCTCACACATTAAGGCGATTTAAAATCATATTTACTCGGGAGAAATACTTTATCACGCACACCGGTAGGTACTCCAATTACGAGAGGAAACAATGAAAGTGAGCAGGGCACACGCCCATAGTGAAACGTGCGAGAGTAATTTCGAATTATGAGAATACAAATTGATGTCGTGCAAAAATGAGTTGTGCTGCCTCCTCTATGATCGTATTGTTTTCATTTGGTGAACTATTTTTCCCATAGCACTCGTAGCTGAGACAGAGAGGGATCTGAACAAGATTCTAACTACCATGGAAGGGACTAATGCCTGATATCAGCTGCAGATAAATAAGAAGAAGACTAAGATATTGGTGTGCAGCCAGAGAGAAGAGGCCAAAACCAACATTAAAGTCGGAAAACAAAAACTGGAAGAGGTGAAAGACTTCTGTTACCTGGGATGCCGAGTAACCAACGATGGACGAGGCAAGAAATAAATAGTCAGTAGAATAGCCCAGGCAAAGAGGGCATTCTATCAAAAGAAGAATTTCATTACAGCTGGAAATACTAGCGTAGGAATAAGGAAACAATTCATATGAACATGCATCTAGAATATGTTTTTTACGGCAGTGAGGCATGGAAGATGAGAGCAGCGGAGAAGAAAAGGGTGGAAGCATTCGAAATGTGGTGCTACAGAAGAATGATGAAGAATAAATGGACCGACCGAGTACGCAACGAGGAAGTCCTAAGAAGAGTGGGAGAAAAGAGAAGTCTGCTGAAAACTAAGACGAAGACGGGACAACCTAATCGGCCATATCTTAAGAAACGATTGCTTGATGAAGACGATCGTCGAGGGAAAAGTGAGTGGGAAGAATTGAAAATGTAGGCCTCGTATGAGATATATAGGACAGGTAGTAAAGGATGCAAAAGAGAGGAGTTACGTTAATATGAAGAGGTTGGCGGATAGAAGAGTCGAGTGGAGGGCTGCGCCATACCAATCCCAGGATTGTTGATCCATGATGAATGATGAACTATTTTAGCGCCAATGATAAGAAAATAAACAATTAATACGACCATGCATTAACTAATCAGTAGCATAATTTAAAGCATTTTCATCTAATTGTCTCGTAGGTACAGTTACGGACGGAAAAGGTGAATAAATTCATGAAAAGTATTACATTTCATCGGTTCGTGCTCGAAATTACCTTCATGAGTCCCTGAATAAACCAAAACCGACAGTAAAATTACAAAATTTGTATGTAAGCCCCTCATATGTTCGATGCACATTACTTTTCATTTCCGTTTGGAGTTCGGGAGACATATCTACTCCTTTCAGTTAAAACTACGATATCCATTTCTACCTCGATCTGCCACTTGCTCGTTTCTGTTATCCCGTAAATAGAAAAATACTCATGTATCCAGTTTTGTTCATTTACCTGTTTAACTTTTTTCTGAACCTATTAACTTCTAAATTTTTACTAAAGTTAATAAAATTTTTATGAACGGGAATTATAAAGCGTAAAGTTGCAATAAAGCGCTCATGAATCGGATGACCGATTTATTTTATTGTTCCCACATTTTCTTCCCTTGGAACCAATGGATTTCTTTTTACCAGAAATTTTCAAATATTCCTTTATTGTGTTACAAATTTTTCCCACCTATTTTAGCGAGTTACATTGAAACCGTATAACTGGAACGACAGGGTTGACAATCATTTAAAAAAATAATTATTTATAATCAGTGTATAGCTATTGCCCTCAAACACCTCTCTATTTTGCAAATCAGTATACACACATTTTGACTTAGAGATTTGAAATGAAAATATTATTCCTATAGTACTCAATTTTAGATATTTGGAGACAGAATAGCCTGAGGCAAGAAAAATACCATTTTTGGATGAAATTTCATTACTAATTTTGAAACTCAACGAAAAAATTCTTCTGGCTCGATTAAAAACAGTGAATTTACCAATACATTCTGTTTTTAGCTTAATAAAAATTTTATAAATTATGTATTGCTTAGTTTCTAATAACCCCGTCCAAAAAATGTCACCCTCATGTTATTTTATAATGTCTATATAATTCTGGAAATGACCTACATTTGTTCTGCAGTGTTAAAAATATTAATTTTGATTGAAATCTCTTGAATCTTAACTTTTGCGTAGGCTAAGACACCAAGTAAACATTTTTTGGAAGAACAATAGTTGTGCGCCACAAAAAACACGCTACAAGTGTTACCAAGAAAATTATATAAAACCATTCAAATGCTTTTCAGTATTCAATCAGCCGACGTGAAGACATTAGCAGCAGTATGGCTGCATAAACCGTAGCCGTGATCAGAAATTGACGCATACCAACCTAGCTACCGCGCCGGCACAAAAACATTGGTAGAATTTGGCAAGACACAGGAAGAGGTTAGAAAAAAACGGGAAATGAATGAATAAATAAATATGCAAACGAAATAAAGTTCTCAGAAAAGCAATAATAAGCAGGGTTTAATTTTCAAGACACTCAATTTTTTACTATAGTATACAGCAATCACAAAATTTGACCAATTCTCGGATTTCCTTTTTCGAAAATTCCATACTCGCTATGACGTCTAATAACTATTTCTACATTTTAAATCGAAATATATTCAAAATAACTAGTGTCTACATAGTTAATGTAAAACGTTCCACCATGTGAATCCTCATATCCCACTTCTTACTTCATCCATCGCCTAACACTGTCACACAACCTAATTTTCTGCAAGTTCGTGGAAAACAATTTTTTTCTTGTGCCTTTTTTTTAAACCCTCGTTCAATAATGGGAACTGAAAGGAAAGAAGCAAAAAAACCACGCACATACAGATACAATTTTTTCCCCTTCTACAGCCTTCTTCCTATCATATTCTGGCCTGAGATTAAATATATCATTTATGGTGTGACGAAGAAAAGGCTTTCGGCAAAGGGGGAAAAGAACAAAAATGTTAGGCCTTACTCATAATTAAGTCCCCATTATCTAAAAAGGGAAAAGATAAAATATTGCCTCCGAAAGTCTCCTTCCCGGCAGTTGTCACCACCCTCTTTCGCACAACCCGCCCCTTTCCCCGTCACCGCTACCCAGAGAGTCCAACCGTCCCAAGAGGGAAAGAAGGGATTATCTCAGGGTATCGGTGGCGCCAGGATAGAAGCGGTCTGGGGAGTAGAGGGGAGTTGGGAAAGGGGAGAGGAATTAAAACACAGAAAATGACCGCTTTTCCCGCGAATATCCCCTACTATCTACCTTTATATCTCTCTTTCCCTTGTCCCTACCTCCTCTTCCCAGCTCGCGTCCTTTCTATTGAAGGCGTCACGGTGTACAAGATGTTTTTCTTTTTTAATCATTGACCCTCTTAATGGACTTAGCTTCGGACTGGAACAACTTCAAAAAAAATATAAAAAAAAGAATGAATCGCCGGAGAGTATCTGGACGAGAATGCAAAGGATGAGGATTGAGACCAAATGTAGCCCCGTGAGCTACATCGAGTAAGAACGAGGAGTGGGGTAAAGTATTCGAGTTTTCGAAGAGTGGGACGAAGAGATGAAAGGAGCTGCAGAAAGGGTCGATAGAGAAGAGAAAGGAGGAACATAATGCAAAGGTGTATGTTTTCGTATACAACCAGTGGTGCACGGTGGTGAGGCGATGGTGGGTGTGATTGTGTCTGTGTGCTAGAGAGATGGTTTGAGTAAGAGTGTGACTTATGGGCACCTAACCCGAAAAACAAATAATTTATATTAGCCAATAGTTACCTCTACATGTCCATGCTAGCCAGTGATCCACCAAAAGTGCGCGAGGCAGGTGATTCCAACTGCAAAAGAGAAATAGATAGAACACTTGTGAAATTCCACACTTTTCGTCAAAAACCATAACCGACCATGGTTTCGGCAATATATTCTATTATCAGGGGAAGTTTATAAGTGCCCATTCTCTATTCCTCTTGGGAAAATGGATATGAAGAGCTTCCACAAATTTAGTGAAGTCAACTTTGTCATAAGATTTATCCCAAATCAGAAATATTATAACGTCGCACTCGCACGTATATTTTCAGTAACTATTTCACAAATGTTACAGGTAAATAAACCTGCTAGGAAACAATGAGTCTGCAAACGGAATAAGGAGACTATAATTTAAGAGAGTTTAATAACTTAAGTACGTTATTCTACTCATGACGGCTTGATGGCCAGAAAACTTTCAAGAGCGAGCTACGAATCGGACATTCCAGGTTAAAATATGGAATAGGATTTTAGGCACGCACAATTCAACCGAAGCTGAGTAGTTTTCTGGGTATTAGATCTTTCTGTGAAGACAGACACTATAGGGAAAAATTCCCCACACTTTGTTGTGTGAATTTTGGTTGCTAGGTAAACCCTACCAACACTAAGCACATCGACCTTCGTATTGAACACTGTTTTTTTGCCATTCTAACGGAACACATCAGACCATAGTCTTTTGTTATCAATTCCGATATTGCAAAACAGTTACGAATATATTAAGCCCTTGAAAAAAAGTTGCGCTTGGCGCTCATGTGAAAGCTTTCACCAATTTGTGTCCAGTGTAGTGGTGATGAATCCCATCTTAAGACAACTCAGGGTATCAATCCTCTCGCTCTATGTTCGTAGCCTCCATTACTCACCTTATTTTAACTGTACAAATACACTCTTTGGTCTATCTAATCCGCAGAGTAATGACAAATATTACTGATGATAGTTTAACCTAAAACCAAAAAATTGTGTCTCCACCAGCAAATTATTCTTTTAATATCGTGGCATTTTTATTTCCAACAAAAATAGAAAACAAGTAAATCATTTTTTCCCTATTTTGGCATAGCTATTAAATTTCTTCTAATATTTCTTATACTCTTTCGAAGAAAGCACCCGTGAAACTAAAAAGAGTGTTTGAAAAAGTTTCAAAACTCTCAAGAAAAAAGAAACACAATTTGAAAGAATAAGATGGATAACAAATTCTAAAAAAGGTAAATTTACGGTGGCTCACTGATTAAAAATGCAATTAGGATGTGATATAATCTTTATCACCCCGAGAAAATTTATGGGAAAAAGGCGTGATGTCATAATGAAGAGAGGCGACACTAAATTTACTGTACCAGAAGCAAAAAATGCTGTTCCTACGCTGCAAGATGCGTGCTGGTGGCATTAAAATATTGTTTCAATCCGCTCGCTTTACTTCTGTTGAAGGTTCCAGCCATTCCTCGGCAAAATGGAAGAAAGAGAGATGAAACGGTTGTCCGGGACGCCCGAGAATTCCGATTTTCGCGCACGGGATTTTCGCTGGAAATGAAAACCGCGGGCGCGGCGCATGTTCCCACAAATTCGTACGTGCCGTTCTCCCCGCGAACGATCGGCGCGGCGTCTTCATTCAACGTTGTACCCGCGCTTCGGCCGAATAAAACTATTTCCGCTCACAAGGGATGCCATGCATGTACCGATTCGCTACGCCACCTTATCTTTGCCGGGAAGCTGTTCCTCGAGATTATATCGCTTTTTCTCGCACACTCATCGTACATGTATTTGTACAGCGTATACTACAGATAGGTTGAGTAGTGTTTCAGAAATAATAAAAGAATTATGGTGGGAATCATGATCAGAGCATAGGTGAAAGTACAGATTAAATCTATTAGAGAAATTTCAATCGGATAGCTTTACTGAAGATGTTAGGCACATATTAAAAACACCAGCGTATTATGCTATATTCGACCAGATAAATAAGATTAGAGAGATAGATTGTCGTACTGATAGATTCAAAATAGCATTTTTCCCCCGTACTATAAGAGAACAGAATAGGCAGCATAGCAAAAGTATAGGTAGGTGAAATATCTTAGAGTAGTCTGTAGTGCATGATGCATGTATTAACCCCTTAAATACTATAGATACTAACAATCTAGTTGCATGAGACTCTATAGATGCTAGTTTGCATGTTAGTAGTGCATGCTTGGTGATCTTTACCCCCTGCCACACACCCTTGTGGTGGCTTGCAGGGTATCGTGTAGATGTAGATGTACAATTCAGTACATCTGTATATACAAATTAAACGGCACACCGCGTCAGAGGGGTGCAGCAGGGGTGACTCATCATTCTAAGCATGAACTAGCTACATGGCAACGCAAGATATGTAGCATTAAGGTAAGAGAAAATGCTGTTGTTTAGGAATACACCAGACGCAAATAAGCGATTAAAAGCTACATCTACATTTACATTTTACCCTGCGATCCACTTTAATGGCGTGCAGAAGATGGATAACTATATGCTTACTCAATTAAATACTACTAAAAAAAGTTAAAATTTACAAATGATATTAAAGGACTTAGTATTTATTTGTATTTATTATAACATTCATTAAAAAAACCATGCGAAGCTTAAGTATGGATGAGTTAGTTTGTGTAACAGGTTTCCATGTTTCCACAAGATAGGTTACTTACATGTGTGTGTGTGCGATTGATTTTAATTCTTAATTATTCACAGCAATGTAGATAATGTCAATAAATATCCAATGCTCTATCCAATTCTTGTTTTCCCGGCCAAATTCGTACAGATATGCGGATTTTCTCAAAATGCCTCAAGCGCCGTCGATAAGATGGGTTCAAATTCTCTCATTCTCTCAAATAATTGCTTAAATTGGTCAAATGGTTATATCCCTTTGAGTTCTTTAAAAAAGCAGTGACACATGGACAATTATCAAAACGGCATTGCAAAAATATCGCCGTTCTTCTTTACGCACGCACTTAATATAATTATTGTCCTACTATTGTGGTGTGCATTGCTACAAATATTTTGTAATTAAGTCGATATATTGTTGCCAAACATAATATAAGCTAAGCTTTGATCCTTTCCCGCCAATTTCTCCAGAGTACGAGACTCCCGGTTGTTCGACTGACCTTTGAACCGGTCCTTAACTTCGCCATTGCAAATGTGATTTGCTCATAAACATAGCATGATAAAACAAATATATTTACTACCCCGATGAATTTGTACCGATTGCTGCTATTGCTTTGGATTAGCTATTGCTTTGGATTTTGGATTATAAAAGTAGACTTTGATGACTTTTTGGGCGAGAGCACAGCATTTTAAGTCTACTTTTATCATCAAAGGTACAAAAATTTATCAAAAGCAGGATTATGCAAGTTTTCAAATAATATCTACCTAGATATATTTACTCCAGTGCTTTCCTTCCTCGCCAAAGTATTTTCACGTGAATAACATTGCATACTCGGGTAAAAGTCTCTTGAGCCTGAACTGGCACAGATTCTTCGATTCTACCTAAGCCCAGGTGAAGTACTCTGCCATATTTCATCGTTTCAATGTCTGTAGCTGTTAATATAATGAGTGATTAGGCCAATGATACGTAAGCAGTGTTGAAAAATCTGACGATCCTCAAAGGTCAAACGAACAACCGGGAGTCTCTTACTCTTGATAAATTGGCGGGAAAGGATCAAAAGAACGGCAGAGCATCTCTTTTTTCCTCCAACTTACGATGCCCCGTATCTCAATACACCACGCAATAAATCGGCTGTCCCTCGCCTCCAATATTATTCGCATGATTAAAGCCACATTATATCGGCACCGGGGGCGGGAACGCACGCTCCTCCTCCTGGGATCTGTTCCCATCGCTCCAGGTGGGTGTTTCAGCCTCCCGGTTACCAGCTACTGACCCGGAATCCTTTGATAGAGAAGCCTCGTTACCTCGTGTTGACCGAACGCGAGATATTGCGTTATCTTCTCTCGATTAGCGAAGGCCTGATTGGCTCCGCGTCAAATGTAGTCGCCCATTAGTCTTGCACTTACGGATGCTGCGTTGTCATTAAATTATTCCGGCGCCCATGATGGATGTTCACCGTGTTTTACCCGCCAAAGTAATTACAACTGCCTGAAAGGAATCATTACTGTTGCCAGTAAGGAAAGATTTTTGTAAACCATAGACAAAGTTTAATGAGACTTCTAGAAGTCTGTTATTTAAAGAAAATTTCGAGTTTTTTGAGCTTATCCTGCGTTCACGTCTCATTTTTACGTCTCTTTGCAGTAAATTTAAAACAATTTTGCAAAAGCAATTTGCGAAAAATATCGTATCTGGTGCATAAACCGCGTGGATATCGGTTAATAAAATTTTAGTTACAAGTTAGTAATAAACGTTTGATGTGCTGAGTTAAAGTGACTGATATGATATACCTTGGGAGCAACCAAAATATAAAGAATCGCTGTAATCTTTTCGCTTATTTTTGGCGAGATGTTTTTGCTTACAGAAGAGTCGCTGAGTCTATTTCAGCACAATATCCCATTCCAAATGGTTTTTAATGCAAACCCATGCGAAAGTATCATCAACTGAGCCGGCCTCTTCAGAATGCAGTGGGCGAAGTTTTACGAGTTGGAGAGTAATTGGAGGGGCATGGAAAGATTTTGTTTGCCTTTCCGTTTGATTTCCCCCGTAATGACCAGAATGACTGGACCGGGTGCCTAATGACGGGAGCGATCGCATTTAGGCCTCGGGGTGGGTCACGGGGAGACTCTCTCACCCCACACACCTTCCACCTCCTACCCCCCACCGTACGACTCATTTCGGTGCGTCGTCAGCTCTCCTTCCCCTAGGGCAACCTATCGCCGCTGCGGCCGAGTCGTTACCGAAAGGTCAGCGGTTGGAAACGCCACGGACGACGGCGACGCTGAGGCCCCGCCCAATGATACTAAGCCGGACAGATAAGCGCTTCCAAGCTGATAGAGCGATAAACCGATACCGCTGTCTCTGCAACCGTCCAGAATCAAGAAGTCAACTTGAAAATCCTTTTTCCTGAGTTGATCCAAAGTATTTTTTTCTACTTACTCTAATTGAGTAAAGGTGAAGGGACAGAGGCAATAAATGTGAACACTGTTAGATAATGTATTGGTAAGTTTTGTTTTAGGAAGCCGCATTCATTAAAATATACTAATCTGCTTAAATATTTTTAATAAATAATGTTTTTAGAGAGTTTACGCCACAAGAGCAAGTTTGCTAGTAGAGTTTAGATGAGAAGTTTTTAAATATTATTCTGTGTAATGCCTGCTAGGCAAGCAGCAGTGTTTCCTAAACTATACCTGAATTTTGGGGACATCTTGAGAAAACATTTTAAGACATAATAGTTTTTTTATTCCCTAGAATATGTTTAAACGGGTTTTTGCAAAAGATTCTTTTCGCAATTAATAAGTCCACGTGGTAAATAAATTCAAGCCAAAGCCGTCACCGCGTCAACATTACCATTCAGCCAAATTACATCACCTACCGCGCGAAAGCGAGTTTGTGCGAATTATATTTTTTGCAACTTTGACCAGGCCTATACCTTCGAGTTTTAAGAGGCTAAAAACTCAATTCAACCAACTCCTTGCGCTCACATGAGAAAGCATGCAATTCACTCACATAAAAAGACATTCGCTCACAGATGAAAAATACATGCACTAACAAGTATTTTTTAGGAATCGCAAGGATTTCACAACGAGTACACTGAACTCAAATCTTTCAGTTCAGCATCAAAATCCAAATTTAAAAATTCTCACTAAATTCTTTAGGTAAGGCACCTCTAGAATGTAGTAGTATTCTTATTTCTTACTGGACAGTATTCCTACATTCGCTTGATAAATTTACAGTCTTTTCAAGCTAAGGATCACGGAATATTTTTAGTACTTTTCGGTGATAAACAGAGTAACCCTTACGTATCTTCCCTAAACGCTCCCGCTCATCTCCCTACTTGAACTTTACATGCACCTGATGAAATTTCTTTATCAAGACGTACTTGCCAAAATGTAGTGGCCAGTAAAAATTTTAACTAAGGTTTGGAGTAAAAATCAGAGATGTGGAATTGACATATCCATTTCTTAATTTTGAATCAAACATATTCAGATTCACACAAATGTCTTTACGGATGAATATTTCTCCATCTATTAGCAAAGTAGACGAGCGTTATCTTCTGCACATGACACTAGAGAGATGGGGTGCATCTCCTAATTAGAGGCATATTTCCATATTTTCTAGCGGCTCATTTTTCTCGAGAGGCGCATGGTTACCCTCTTCATCTTAAGCACTTCACCTAAACCGACGAGGGGTATCATTTCCTTCGCTCTCGCCTGAAAATTAAAAACGGTGACTTAATTGCACACACGTGCGCGGCTGGAAACCGTCTCCGATGGCATTCTCGTCACGCGCGGTGGTCGTATTAATGAAGATGGGGAGTGCTCCCGGTCTCACGCCTCCGGAGAGAAGATATCGCCACCCCATCCCCCCCACTCAAACCCTCCTGCACCCCTCAGGCCTTTTCCCACCACACGTTCGACCAAATGTTCCCAACTACAAGCCAACGGGCGATGCGACGCGATCCAAATTATGCATGGCCGTTAGGAGAAGATATTTCGAAGTGGAACCATCGCACGCACAACCCGGAAAGGAGTAGGAGTCGGGCAAAAAACATCCAATTCCTCACCTCAAATTAGTACGCTGATAACGGAAACACGCCACAGTGCATACTCTCTGAGAGATACTTAATGCCTAGAAATTGTCTATGTAACAAGGCAGGCTGGCGCTGGAAGGGAATATATGAATGTAATAGACAAATATTTAGGTGTTAGTGAAACAGAGACATGAAAATCTACGTAAAGGTATCTACTTATTAGATTTATTATTATTATTTAAAGGTATCAGTAATAATAAATAATAATTTCGAAAAGTTCTAATCTTAATAATTTTGAAAAAGGACTTATTTCCTATTTTTTCATGTGCACGTATAGACCGATGTTATATGAGCGAGATTTTTCATTTATTTAAGATCTAGAACAATGCCAAGGAGTTTTGGAATAAATGCACTCTTACTTCATATATAAATACAATCACTGAAGGGCAAGTGGACGGGAAGAACGGCAAAGGAAGGCCTCGTATGAGATACATGGAATAAGTGATGACGAATGTGAAAGAGAAGAAATACGTAAATATGAACAGATTAGCCGATAAAAGAATTTAGTGGAGAGCTGCGTCAAACCAATCACAGGACTGATGACTGATGACGGATATTCTAGCTTTTTTGACTCCAGAAACTTTTCAAAAATGTGAGATGGGACTTTTCGAAACACGTGATTCACATTTTTTTACTATACTGTTACATAATGCCTAATAAGTGACTGAGAGCGTGGGATGACTCCACAACGGGAATATACGATCTTAATGCATACAATCCTACTTTTAGTAACTATATCATCAGTTTTAATGCAAGTTAAATAAATACCCTTTGGGAACGCATTAGTTTCATATTAAATTCAGATTTTAAATCCAACCTATCTTTTCAAATTCGCTGAACAGTTAAGTGTTATGCAAATATTTGTTATTGCTTGCCAAAATTTTATCAAAATGTCAATAAAGTAAATACACTATATTACGCTACACATCAGGTTCGTTTTTTTTGTTTATTTAAACATTTCCATCACATAACAGCCTCGAGTTGGTTATTTCGCAATTCACGTTCATATAACTTGCTTAGCAGTCTTAAACGCTTATCAAAACAGGATATGTCAATAAGCATGGTAATAATACGTCCGCACAAACCATTGATTTATGTTAGTTACATATTTTTAACCTGGGACTTAGCTGCTCCATTAAAAAAAAGCATAAAATGTTCACTGCCTATCCCAACAAATTATCTTCCCAGTAGTTTCCATCTAATCTATCCCTTTCGCAAGCAGAAAAATGATATTTTAAACCTCCTATAGACCAACGTTGTGCCTCTTATTTTATCATAAAGAGGTTATCTAGCACAACACAATGTAGTTTTTAGTGTGTCATTAACGTTTCCTGAATAGCAATCCGCCTTAAATTATCGTAGTAGCCTGCACTCGTACTTGCATTTGGATGAAAATTCCGCCCAAATCACACGATTAATTGGATATACTGCTTAACTTATCTACACTAAAAACTAAAATGTTTTTAAAAACCTAGTTCTACACTATACACTATCCAGCTCTGAGATCTATTTAGCTTCATTTGGATTCTGTGCACTGGCAGTACATTTTAGAATGGTCTAGCCAGTGAAAAATCAACAGCGCTCTACTACCTTCTCTCTATATTTCCCTCCCATTTTTATTCTTTCTGTTGGATTGACCGCATATTTTCCGGATAAACCGCGTAATATAGGTTGGATAGAGTTATTTTATACTCTTCCTTCTTTTCCATTCGTTCCTCTTTTACTATGAAAACACGACGTAATCCCTTAGGATTTTGTAACTTTGCTGTGGCTCAATTTTGTAATAAATAACGAGACTCCACATAAAAAAGGTTATATGCCGTATGCAGCCCATTTATTTTGCTCTGTGGTATTACAAATGCCCACTTATCATGCATTCCCATCTGCTTTTTGTATAATCTAATAAATACTGTGGTTAATAACGTACATATAGCTACTCTGTTTTCAGATGACCATTTTTTCTACCGATATAATATCTCGATTTATGGACTTATCTTTTTTTGCTCCCATCGTTTCCGTTTCATCCATAGTCCCAGCTGAAGGTAGTGCTTGTGGCAGATGAAATAAATAAAAGTGAAAATGGGAAATTTTTGGGACGCAGTTGAGGAAGAGGCCGTCAAAATATTTGCCGGGAACACTGCACGAGGGTGTCATAAAAGTTCCTATCCCTCCCTTCAGCCTGGGGTCATCATTGCCTTCTGTTTCAGTTTTATGACGAGCACTCATCTTAATGCTGGTATCCAATCCAGCGATTGCTTCTCTCTCGCTCCCAAGTGATGGGAGAAAGCAAGCTCAGTGAATACCAAGGCTCTACTCACCAATTCCTCGTGCCTTCAGCCCATCGAAGCATCTGCACTAAAATATCTGCAGGCTCAGTGTAGTCCAGCAGTTATTGGTGGTAAACTACGAAGAAAAAGACGCATGAGGTGATCATTATTTCAGTTCTCGGCAAAGTAGTTTAGTGATCAATATCACGAGCAAAATTTAACAGCTAAGTATATAAGTAATATGTTAAAATGGCCATATATGACACTACAAGCACTGTAAAGTAATCACTCTACACGTCAGCATATACCTCGCAACGACGTCCCATCACCTTAGGAATTACGTGCATCTTTTTCTTCCGCGTACAGGTTCTTTGTGCCTTTATTTAGTAATTCAACCATTTTTCCCCTTTGTGGCAATGCATATTTTTCACCTAATATATTATCTGGGGTACATGAAAATATTAATTGCAAGGAGAATACCATAAGACACATTAGGCTACGTTAAGATAAATCCATAAATTTCTGTCACCCGATCAGTACTGGAATCCTGGCAGTTGTAGTTTTCCGTTGACCTTGAGTGACGCGTAGAGAGAATTTTAGGGCAGTGCACTGTGGTATTAAAAATGCCCACTTATGAGTTTCCATCTCCTTTTTGTGTAACCAAATAAATACCATAGTTAATAATATACATATAGCTACGCTTTCTGCTGTAAGAGTGACGACCATTTTTCCTACTGATCACGGTCTGTCTGTTGGGACGTTAAACTGTGGACCCATGCTCCTTTTCTTAATGTGGTAGTCTGATGCCAACACCTGGGTTACCTGCATCCGTCCGACGCTCTCCAGAGCCCCAAGTATTTATCTAACTACCTGTCTAACTGTTGAGGTACACATCTACCTTTCAAACGGCAAACACAGGGGGCAAACATAACGAATGGTTCGCCCTCCTGATTTTTCATGTTTACTATAGTAGATTGATAATTATATAAATATTTTTTAAGGATTAATTGTAAGGTATAATGAGACCAAAAATGAGATATGATGCTATTAAATCGCACGAAATTTCTTTTTACTGTAAGAAAAAGGTGATTATCAATTGTCCGAAACATATTACAATAATGTGCACTTTTAAGTATTTTGTATATATTGTGAGAATTCAAAGGAACTGACTAATTATAAAATAAGATCCTTCCGCAAAAATGAGTTGCGCCTACTAAATGCCCTATTTTGCATTCCCTCGGGATGATAGAGAATAGTCATAACTCAGGCATATTTGATTACGGTGTAAACAGTCATGGAGATTAAATCCATTGTGCACAAAATAAATAAATTATATTTTCACGGTCGAAGAGAGCATTCAAATGAATTGGTGAGTTTTGAAAATATGTTTATGCCAAAAGAAAATTTTAAAAGTATTATTAAATGTATTTAAATTAATTCGTAGTAATAATTGCACATTTAAAACTTTAAATAAGATTTTGAATTATATTTTGATATTAATGGCAATAATTTATATAAGAAAAGATTAATTTAATTCAATTCCTAGTGAATTTGATCAAAAATGTAATTGTAATGTAAATATTCCATGAGACAATAAATCCAGTTATTTGAAAATTTATAAATGACCAAAGAGTTCATGAGTGTACACGTAGGTAATATTGAGCTAATAAAATTTTAAATTATATTTTAAAAGTACAGATATAGTATAGATAAACGTATTTATTTTTTCGCGATCCATTAATGTAGATGTATTTTTAATATAATGCTATTGCTCGTGAACAATCAATAATATTTTAACTCTTGCCTTTGAACGTAGTTAGAACGTGGTTTGAACATTACTGACGCAAGAATTTTACCAATTTCCATTGTCAGATTATGGCTAGCCCCTTTTCACTCTCATAGCTCATATTTTATTTTCTTTCACATTCAGTCAGCCTTTTATGCATAAAATCCATCCACAGATTTTTCCTTCTTTCATCCTCATAAGGATATTTACTTTTTTCGCCCCTAACCAGTAGTTACGTACACTTTTAACTTCAACCACCCTAAACAAATCACCCATTCCCTTCTAAATATCCCTCAATTTTTTTTGTGCTTTAATTTTCACGATATTCCCTCTCCTACCACTTTCGACATTTCAGTATTCGTCTCCCTTTTCATCCCATTCACTTTTTCATTTTTCACCTAATTACATTTCAGACGCCCCTGAATTCCAGCACATATTCCCTTTTGTAATTTTTACTTTAGTGAACCATAAAACGCCTCACTTCATCGTATATTCTTATTATATGCAAATTCGCCGTGTTACGTTGACGGGATAGAGACGAATGTTATTGACCTGATAATGGAACATAAAGTGCAGTTACTAACAGATTGGGGATCCAGGTTGGTGTGGTGGGTAGACCATGGGCGTCCAACCCCGATGACACGGGTTCGAGTCTCGGATGTGGCAGATACTTTTCGTTGGTATATTTGCACCCACTTGAGCACTCATGGAGAGCACTTAAAGTTTAGTACTCCGTTCGTCAGATGGGACATAAATTCGTGGACCCCTTGGATTTTCCATTCGTTATGAAAATATGGGGAAATATTCCTACCCATATTCACTCACCCACCTATCCTAAATGGCGAAAATGGTTTTAGCTTTCGGCCACCTTCCGTAACCAAAAATATTGGTACTATAAATAATAAGTTAGTACTAACTACCAAAAATAGGATTTATTATTAGTGTTGAGTGTATCCCTTATGTAGAGTCACTCCCTGCTATTAACACTTATCGTGCTTTGTATGGTACTAAGAAGATTGGAGTTCTGACTAAAATTTTCTTCGCGTCCTAAAAAATTGCTAGAACCCAAAATTGATTCCCTTATCTTCAGTAATGCGTCTTTTACCACCTACTTTGCCTGATTTCCCTTACACTGAACCCTGATACTGAGAGTTTTCATAAAAAAGGTTATTTTTTCTTTAATTGACGATTTCTGCCGAAAAGATAACTTTATTTGATACCATCATTTTTTTATCACAAAAAAAGAGCCCTTATGGGCGGCTTCCGTGTTCCCTGGGCTAAAGGGTGCGTGAGGGCATGAGATTGGAAGTGTGCCGCGTGGGAGGCGGTGTTCATGGAGTGCTCGCCTGTCGATGGAAGCGGCTCGCCCGAGAGGAGAGGCAATTAAGCCCATCACCGCTGGCACGCACGAAGACGAGTCCTCCCTTCCCGAGGTCGCCCCCAAGCACCCTCGCGGAGACGAATGAAAGGGGGAGCCGTTTACGAAACGCCCCACCTGCCCCCTCCGAGCCTGACTCTAAACTGCCAAGCCGAGCGCGAACATTAGCGCGAGACATGCCTACCACTCTCGAATTCAGACCAATTCATAATTTCCCCTTTGTTTGCACGGAAATCTCTGACGACAAAATTCCTTCCTGCGAAAAAAAGGAATCCTCAGTACATGCGCGCTCGAATTGAAGTTCAGTGATGTTATCAAAGAAAAACAACAGATTAGTAGAATTAGAATGCAATATTTAAGTGCCAAGGCCCAAATTTACTGACTTCTTGGATTTATAACATTTACTAGGCTCAGAAATGAGACAATGTGGTAGCCCGGCTCTCTAAAGCTGTCTCAATTTCCGGGCACCTGATCTTTCTTGAAAACCAGCATGTAGCGCAGGGATCGGAACTGCCCCCACTATTCTAACGTGTTAATTTCACACCCCGTTGGGCTTAGCATTTGGTGGGCTCTACCTTCACTTACCATACCAACTTTCAGATTGATCATTAAATTTACAGCATCCAGATAGCAATAAAGAAAGTGAAGAGGATTAATATGTGAACACCGAGCAAAAATTAGCAAGCTCTCATGGAACAGGAATGGAAATTTCATAAGAATGACAGTACAGAGAAAAAAATCATGATCCCAAGACAAAAAAACAAGATTAGAATATCAGGAAGTACAACAATATTATGAACAAAAAGGTTGAAGACTGCAATTCGTGATGCAGAAAACCAGTAGTGGCCGACTTAAGACAGTAATAATCAGCAAAATTGGAAAAAGGTTTACCGCCACGAGAATTTAGCATAGTAGTATAGTAGCCTGATAAACTATCAGTAGAAGAGGTAGCTATGCTAGTGTGGTCATTGTCGACATTATTGCTCTAGATAATACATATAACAGACGGGTTGCTGGCAAGAAAGGATTGTTGAGTAACGGGTTGTAGAAGAATGGCTGGTTGGCAAGAATGGAACTGGTTGTTGGCAATAAATATTAGATTATCGTATTGATAAATGCTTTTAAACGTACAAAAATATTTAAACAAGTCTAAAACTAGGCCTAAGAGATGAAAGTACAAGGTTCGACAGTACAGAGATACTTCATTAGGACATATTGCCTGGAGTATACTCCGATAGGAGTGAGTAAAGTGAGAATTGGATAATTGGATAATAACAAAAGCAGAAAATGTGTAACTGAAAGTATTAAGTGGATCACATGAAATCACCGAGTGACCAACCAAGAGGTTCCAAGAAATAAAGATCAACATTAAAATCTTGAAAAAAGTACATCTTGAGGCATGAGCTTTGTCGCCGTCCGTGAAAGCGGTCGTCGACGGAGAAGTAAATAAGAAAGAACTGTAGAGGAAGACCATGTACGAGATACCTGGTCAAAGTAGTGAGGTCCAAATTGAATAACAAATGATTAATGTCTTCTAGGAAATCCAGATGACATAATGATAAACGTGACACGCTGTCTAGCTTAATGCGTGGAAAATTATACCATCATATGAAAATTATCAGGAGAAATATTAAGCCAGCAGGGCAACGAGGGCTCCACTTACAGGAAAGCCCAATAACCGTGCCACTAAACTTTGCATTGACTTAGTCACTATGCTTCATATAAGTTCCTGATAAACGACGTAGGTGGAACTAAATCCTTTTCCTTGTTGGTGTGCCCTCAGATCGTCGGCGGCTCGATGCGTGCCAAGGTTTAGCCAACCGAGCGGTGCACAATCCACACACCCAGCCATTCATTCAGGAGAACAAAAGCAAATCGGGTGTCGCGGGCGTCCAAATGCAAGCGGTGCATCCGCGAGAGGACGCATTCCAATGGACCCTTCGACTACGCGACGGGAGACAATGCAATTTGATGAACAGACCCCTTCCCCCACACTCCAACTCCCCCCGCAAATGGCTAATTCACGAGATGTGATCCAATCGTGCGGGCATGAGCGAATTGCTGTCCCCCCCTGCTATTCACATTTACTAACCCCCCCGCACTTCCCCCGAAAAATCAACAGCGAGCAAACCCCCACCCTTCCATTACCCCTCTTCGCACGACCGAATTCGCATTTTGAGGCACAAAGAGGAGGCCGCGATTTGCAGGGCGGGGCAACATAATTTATTCCCGCCCGAGGAGGAGGGAGTGGCAGGGAAATTGGGAGAGGGCATGATTTGGGAATCATTTCCCTGAAAAGGAGGCCCCTGAATTTTCCCAATTGGTCAAGCAGGAAGGCATTAAAATCACCAAAATTAGTAATTGATTGATCAAATGCAAATCATTTATTAAGGTTTGAAATTCACGCTTGCGAGGAAAATGAGAAAAAATATTTTTTCCTCCATGAAACTCGCTCATCTCAAAATACTGAAAAATTGAGCCCAGAGAAAGAGTAAGGCAATGCATTTTTCTTGCATTGTTTTCAGATACCTGAAATTAGTTTTAGCACGTGTCCTTTCATCAGGTAGAGATCAGTTAACTGCAAAAAGCAATAATGTACCGAATAATGCTGAATTCATTATCGAATGTCTAAAATTTATTCTATAATATCAAATAAGCCCAACACTGCCACATAGTTCTGCAACGCAAAATATTTTAGTGAGCCTTTAGTAAGCCTTAACCAAACTTGAATCTTGGTAAATCATTAAAAGTTGTCAATTCTGAGATTATAGGCTAAATTCTATTCACCTCAATGTCCCTAGTTTAACTTACCCTCACATTTTCCCATTAGAATACATCGTAATATCCGGTTTTCAGCATGCAGTATTATTTTCTCTTCGAAATTTAAATCATTATTTATTAATATGAGAACACCAAACAATATCCCTGAGAAAAGAAGCACTATGAAAAATGTTATTCTTAACATGAAATACAGTTTTTTGTACTTAATCATGAAGACATTGTAAAAATTTGGGTACCAATATTCGGTAAAACTATACCGTTGTGGAAAACCTTCACCTTGACAATTTTGTAGTAAAAAAAAGACTGCCGACACTGGATATCTCTCCACACATCCTCTTGTTTCCCTCAAGCATAATCATTAAATATTTAATGACGATCTGTGTCGACGAACGGAATGTGCGAAGCAGATTTTCAACTCCACTACTGAAGTCGGGATATTGCGCCAGCAACGGAATCACCTCCAAATTCATGAATTAGTGAACAGCATTAATTTTTTTTCATCATTTTAAATATTTTAGGCAGACATATTCATAAGGATTGCGCTTGCTTATATCATCATTGCTCGAATTTCCTTCAATTTCACATAAAATTCACCGCCCATTCACGAATTTCGGCTGCACGGAAAACGAGCTCTTGGATGGAACAAATTCCGAAGGTCAGCGACCATTTTATTCCCTCTGTGCAAAGAGTAAGGGACCCGCGGGTGAGAACTCGCGTTAACAGAGTGGCCAAACACCATTACTTCGATTTATTAGGCGGCGTTCCAACACCCTTTACGCAAGCTGGCATGCGAGACAGTGGCATGGCACCGTTAACCTGTACTTCCCCATACAACCATTCCGGGCAGAACCCTGAGCGTTTCAAATTACAATGAAACTGTGTTGGCACCAATGACGCAGGGGAAACAAGTAAAAAGGACTGAGGGCTCCGGCAATATCTATTGCTTGGGACACCCACAAAACAGTCAGCCATTATTCCACTGTACTCAACGAACGCAACTCGTGTGGGAGGGAGGGCTGGAGTTTTTTTCAACTGCTCAACCCTTTCACGAATAGCAAAAAAAATAGGTGGAAGAGGTTAAAGTGAGTTTTTTTCCCGAAATAAATAAATACTCTGATGAGCTGACATCAATACAGGCCAACTCTACGGCAGACTTTTGAGGGGCGATAATTTTTTTGAAGACGTGAAAAATGTATTAAAATCCTGTGGAAGGTTGGATGGTAAAGATAAAATTAGAGGGATACATTTCAGGACGTAGAGTTTTTAATTGCCATTCTTTGCGCGTACAATAGGAAGTGCATGAAGTTGAAGTTACAAGGAAGAACATTGGAAAAGATAAATATATTTTTTAGGCTCTTTTTCTTACCTGCAGGTATATCAAATGTAAATGCATTAATGTAATAAATTTCGATGCCTCCTCGTACGTTGTCACAACTAGAAATCTCTGCGTAAAATTTGTGCTGCCACTATCCAGAAAAATTTAGGTAAGTGGGTGTATTGATTGTAAAGTTACTATTTACTCACTGACCATTTATTCATCAACTTTTCTGGTCATATTGCTACTTCCACCATTTATTAAATATTTTTGAATGAAGTAAAAAAATACTGTCGGCATAATTACGAGATTTCTTGAGCGCCAGTTGGCTTGATGGCAACAGACTCTCCTGTCAGCGTCTTCAGGTCGAAATAAGAAAATTGCTGACTTTGTCCCAGGTCGTTGACGGTCAGCAATTGAGAGAAAAATGCGAGATTATTTGTAAAAACTGCGTATGCGAGCAAATAAGTACCCCAACGTTAATTAGGAACTATAGGAAGACTTATTAGGAACTCATGTATCCTTACTCTATCCCCAATCGTATATTTTTTTGACTCAATCCATTCCAATCAGGCCCACGAAGACTGCTGTGCATCATTCGAATCTTTGGTAGCGAGCAAGTTACGATTGTTGATACTATTCACTTTGATCAAATTAGCGCCCCTGGTGTGGGTCCCAGGTTTTGTGAAAAAGGGAAGGCGAGAAATGAGACGAGAGATTGGTTGGGTTAAAAATAGGTGGAAATTGGTTTAGCTTGCTGGGTGTTGTTTCGCTGATAGCGTGGAACAGCATGAAGTTACTTTAATCCCAATTTTCCGTAATGACTTCAAGTTTATCTCGTAAAACAATATCCCCATAGTGGGAAAATGTTTGAGTTGGAGATAGCACTGTTACTCGCACAGAAAAAAGTGAGGGGAGAAAAGAAGAACAGAAAGAAAGGGAAATCGACGAAAGTTGTATTTTACAGCACTGAATTGAGACTCCATGATGGGGCCTATTGGATGAAACTTCGGCGCAGTAAACTTTCTCAGAAAGGCCACCGACCTCTTGTGGTACTTTAGTGCAAGCTTCGATCCCAAAACATATGCTGTAAGTTTTTATGGGAATACAGATCTTCCTATGGCATGGCTCTTTAAGGAGATAAAAGCACGTTTCAAGGAACTCTGTTCGTTTGTGCTGCCAACGAAATAAAAAATTGCCGCTTTATGCTTCACGCGTCCTTCTATCATCCCGATATTTCAAAAGGTGAATAGCACAAATGGTACTAAAAAATAAAGAATGAGAGAAAGAGAGCAATGACTGAAGAAGGAAGCAAATGTAATCCTTGGAGTTAAAAGGTGATAGAATATTTTCAGTCTTCAGAGCATAGGCACAGATCTAATTGTGTAAATTGATGGAAACAATCGAACTGCCTCAGGTTTAATAATGCGAAATATATCCATAAGGGAAGGTAAAATAAAACCTTGGGAATTCCACTATCAATATTTATGCTATGAACAGTACAGATTTCTACACCTCGATTTCAGATAATAATGATTGCACTTCTTGGCAAAAAAGTCATGTATATAATAAATCTTGTGAGAGGAATTCACAACGTTATGTTTTTCCTCCATGATGCAAAGAGTAGTTAACTAAGAAATACTCAACAATTCTAAAGATTAAGTGATAAAAATCACACAACAATACTGTAACTGTCATACAACAGATGTATCATAAAAATTCTTATTTCGATGGCTCCATTCTCGGTAATATAAAATCGAAAAGCAATAAACTCGATAAGGTGGAGTTCTGGCTACAACCATGCTTGGTAAGTTTACTAGTGGATACTATAGAAAAAATTAATGGACTAAAAAGATACTAATTACGTTGAATTAAATTTAATAATTTCCGTTACTCTTACGGAGTGCTTTTATGCAGATGAAATTCTTCATCGTTCACTCGCTCGGACCATAAAATTCTCACACATCTTCTATCGCTTTAATTTTACTTTACCTAGTTTTTTTCTATCGTCCATGTCATCCCATTACCAAGGAAAGGTTAGTAGCGAAATAAAAGTTCTATGCCTCATTCCCTGCACTATAACCATGAACTTGATTCCTTTTTCAATTCTTTCATGCCGACAGAGGCAAAAGATGAGCACGAGGCATTCTGGAAAGCGAACGACGGTTTATTTCTAGTAACAAGGCATCGCGGAACCGATGGATACGAATAGAGCGAGAAGAAATATTGGAGGGACGATAAAGAGCGAAAGGAAAGGGAGTGGAAGCGGGTTAAAGGGAGCAAACGGATGAGTAGTGGAGTGGGAAACGAGAGAGAAAGGGAGGAGGAGGATAGAGGGTGGGTGAGAGGGAAAAAGTCTAAGGCCGCAAGAAAAATACGAGAATAGATTGCGGTCGGAGGGCACGAGAGGAAAATAAAATAGAAAGGGGAGGAGGAAGAGGGGGAGTGGATGGAGAGTTAAGATGAGTGGAGGGGAGTTTAGAGAGGCGGAATTGGGGAGGAATGGGAAAAATGGTCGAGGGAGATGGGGCGGAGGGCGTGAAGG
Source organism: Platycnemis pennipes (assembly GCA_933228895.1). NCBI lineage: Eukaryota > Metazoa > Arthropoda > Insecta > Odonata > Platycnemididae > Platycnemis > Platycnemis pennipes. The sequence continues at coordinate 28,568,334 of OW121851.1, forward strand.
GGAGGGATGGGGCGAGTGAGGGGGTGAGGAGATGAGGGTCAGGATGTGTGCATGGGGATGTTTTTCCGGGCACACTGGAAAATCGAAAGCGGGGAGAGGGGAAACGGGGGGGTAGAGGAAAAGGAAGCAAGGACGATCTTCAGAACAGGGGGTGTATGCGGGACTGCGTGTTCTCACGATGCATCGATACGACGTCGATATTTTTACATCGATCTAAGTTATTTCATCAGAAATATCGATATATTAATAGTCGGTACGCATAGATGTACGATGCAAAACTTAATAAACACGTTTCATATGCGATTTGTGTGTGCGTGAGAGGATCAGTAGTGATCGATCACTGCTGATCGACTAATCAATCGATTAGCGAATTGAATTATATGGTTGACGTAGAGTAGCTTCATCATCATCGTCATGGGACAACAATCCTACGATTGGTTTGATACGATACGAATGGACGAATGTTGACAAGAGAAATGCAATTCTCGACTCGATTATTAGCTAACCCCTTCATATATACATAATTCTTCTCTTTCCGATCCTTAACAATTTTTGTTGAAATTAACTGCAAGACCTTCCTTTTCCATTCTTCCCATTTACGTTTCCGTCGAGGATTATTTTTGTTAGGCTATCATTTCTCAAAGTATGGACTGTTAAATAGCCCCGTCCTCTCATTAATATTATCAGCAGAATTCTCTTTTCTCCCACTCGTCTCAGTATTTTTTCGCTAGCATTCGGTCGATCCCTTTGGCATGTAATAAAAAAAATTAGACTGATTATTACCCTGACAAATAAAAAGATAACTGATTCGTCCTAATTAGATAAATACCACCAATATTGAAGAAACTGTTGCAGTGTTCTCGACATTTTTCAGTGCATCAGCATATGTGTATGAAACGTCGATATTGAGAACGGATATCGTGAAAAATCCGAAGAGTTCTGGGGTTGGAGTTCGCTTGACAGGGAGTGGGAGTGAATCGGAAGTATGGCCGGGGCAGAAATGGACTCGTACAACGCAGAGAGATGTGTTGTGTGCAAGGAGGAGGTCGGCGGGGGTGGGAGCGGGAAACGGTGGGACCCCGGCGAAGGACGGTAGTGGCGTTGCGGCGGAAGGGAGGAGAAAGGGACGAAAAAAGGGCGGGAGAGGGCGATTGGAGGGATTTGGGGGGTGAGCGAATGTTTCCCACACACCTCCCGGTCACATTAGTGACACAACATTTATCAGTGGATGTAACAGTGAAGATATTACCTAAATAGTCTAGGTTCGCAAAAGAAGATTTAAAAAAAGTTATCCGAAGGTGTCCGCATTGGTGTTCTTGTGCAATACATGTTTTTTCTTGATCCGCTTATATGTACCGACATATAAGCGGATCGGCAAGATTTGTAAAGGGACGATACGATAACCATACTAGCGTAACCAGTCTATTAAACGGCTTAAAATGGGAATCATTGTCAGATCGCAGGTTGAAATTTAGGCTTAATCTCTTAAATAAATTCCGAGATAATATTTCCAGTGATGACGTTAAAAATATTTTGCAAGCCCCAACTTACTATGGTAGACTGGACTATGATTACAAAATTAGAGAAATTGATTGCCGAACTGACAGATTCAAAATGTCCTTTTTTCCTCGTACAATTAGGGATATGAATAGCGGTAAATACGTCCAATACGAGTGAATCAATCCATAGCATAGGCAGCATGCATGTTGGTATAAGGACTTGAAGGTAACCCAACTAACAGCATGTTTTTGCAGCTATTTTTATATTTTTAAATGGTGAAGTTTAGACTAATATTTTAATATTAATCCTATTTTATGCATGATATGTAGTGCATGTTTGGTGAGAATTCACCCCCTGCCACACACCTTTATGGTGGCTTGCAGGGTATTATGTAGATGTAGATACATTTATTGACACTATGACAGACCTGAAGAAGCCAGCATAAGCGCTGAAGAATATTGTCAGCAAATACTCAAACGCCCACTAAACCCCTACAAAACAAGTATCATAGCGCAATTGATTAAAATATCTGGAAAATGCAAAAACGTTTCAAAATGTCTAAATAAAATAATCTTTCTTTGCCGGCCCCGGTGGCGGTGTGGTAAAGTCCTCGCCTGCTAATCCTAATACTAGAAGGGTCGCGGGTTCGAGTCCCTCCTGGGTGGGTTTTACTCATCAGAGCATGGATGTTGGTCAAGCTCTGTTGGTTCAGCCCCTGGGAAACCTGATGACACGCCAATGCTTATTGGGATCCTAGGGGTATATGGACCAACAGAATAGTCCGGATGCAAATAATATCTATAGAAATATCGCAAAAGAAAATAATTAAAGACATTGTAAATAATCCAAGTACAATTAGAGTTTACCAACAAGGTCTTAATTCATCAAATCTACGTATCTTGGACATAGGAATAAATAAAATCGTGCGAGTTCGACAATGCAGACGTGCCGATTTCTTTACTGACACTTCAACAGCAGGGCAGGTAGAAGCGAAAATTAAACGAATTCTTTTTTCTACGTAATATTCAAGAATGGACGACAAACACAGCGCACTATATAAATATATATCACACTTAATTATTTTTTTCCAATACATTTTTAATTTTTTTGAGCAAAATGCCATTTAATGGCTGGTCATCCGCCAAACAATACCGTACACTCTTGCGTTGACTAACAAGATAGCATGTAAATGTACTACATAATTGCATTTAGACTATGGAAACCCGTCTTCCATCATTTTCCTTCATTTTATATCTTTATAGTATTATGTGATTACGAATCACATGCACTTAAATTTTAGCCTTAACTTTCTCGCATCACATCTGCACACAATATGCATTTCAACGGATGATTCATCCAGAATCACGATTTGATCGGTTATGGTATCGTGGTAGATTTTTCACGTGTCCTCGGTGCAGACAACGATAGTGGAAGAAATGGAGTCCCAGATGAAACCATCTCTTAAAAATTATAGCCTAAATAGCCACGTTAAAAATAGCAGTGCATGATTATTTATATAATATGGTCATTGAATAAGAAGGACAGTAATATGGTTGTGCTTACCATGAATACCAACTTACTACAAGATTATGCAGTTTGGTTAACTTTTTTGTGGCATTCAAGGACGTTTCATCCCGATCAGAACCAAGTACATACTTTACTTTCAGCAACTGGATTCCTTATCCAATAAGTTACCAATCCAGCAATTAACGTGGCTTAAGAATACTTGAATTCACATTTACATAATTTTACCGAAATTGTAGTGCCATTTCGGCCAACATAACCACAATTCCGAAAATACCTCAAGCGTATTAGCACCTTTTGCACTCCGCTAACGCCATAATTGAAGCACCATACGTAGTTACTCGCCACAAAGTTTTGTTCACAGGATATTTGATCGCGTGTACCGAGATTGAAAGCGCACGGATCCCTCCAGATTAGACTCTCATGGGTCCGATAACATGGAAAACGTGGAGGGCCAGCTGCGAACAGGAAGGAAAGCGTAGAAACTCGCAGGAAGACGCCCGGAAAGGAGATTTTTTCGTGCCGCAACGGTAGATGGCAGTGGGGCCAGAGAGCGTGATGAGTTTGCGGAGAGATACGGAGCGGTGGAATGAGAAGAGGGAGTGAGGGAGGCGAGCTTTGAGGGTCACCAGGTCGCGGAAGCGGTGAAGAGAGGGAAGGTGGGTTAAGAGCTGGGTCAGGGTGGAATGGTATAAGAACAGAGCAAGGGAGCGGCGTTGCCATTTAAGCAACTCCAGGGGCGTTCGATCTGTAGGTTTTTCTTTCCGACGGGGCCTTCCAGGACTCTCTATACGGGGCAAAAAAATTATAATAATAACTCAAGTGGGAAAGCTTCCCACAGCGGTCGGAATGGAACAGAAGGAGACGCGGTCCGGTGCATGAATGGTGAAGGAGGGAGGAACGGATCGAGTGGGCAAAAGAGTCGGTTACAAAGCCATTTTACCCGGATTATGCCATTGCGCAGTGCGATGCATGGAGAGATGCGCAGTGAAAATTACATAGGGTGACAGCAACGAATTTTATGGAAAACCTCCAAAATGCTTGAACGACTCCACGAAAATAGACACTGTTCTATTAGGCACTAGACACTGTTCTATTATTGAAAATAGGCACTATTCAGTAACATAAATAAGCACTTATCCAGTATGGCAAAAACACACAAGTTACTTCTCGCGAACCGCATTTTGAAGATTTTTAAACAGAACGTATTTTGAAACGAGTAATCATACAAAAATTATAAGAAAGAAATTCGCTCTCGACAATGCCAAAACTCAATTCCTCATTGTATCGGCTATAAAAGTCACAATTATGCAGCAAGGGATAATCAATTTTTTTACTCATATCGGAAGTACAGTAAATGTAGTATTCGGGGAGGTGACCGACATCCAAGTTATTTAAGATAGGTGGGTTATTGGGTAGGGGTAGGAGTTTTTCAGTGAACTGAGGAAGGGTGTAGAGAACCCTGACGTAGACAACGAATGACTCTTAATGAAATGCGCAAAGTGAGTCAACGGTTTAACGTCCCATTCCACGGATGGAGTAATAACCTTAAAGTGCCAACCATAACATTCAAGTGGGAACCAATATCCCCAATGAAAACTATGCCACTACCGGGAATCGAACCCGCGCTCTCCCCTCTCCTGCGATTGCTGGTATTCTTGCGATGGGAAATGGGGATTTGCATCCATCTTCATAAAAATTGTCAGTATTGACCTTCTTTTGCTAAGCTCTTAATTTCCTAGAATACATTAATATAATTTCGATAAAAACTGTTAGCTCCTTAGATTTTTTTTATATTTTTAAGCTCGTACGTATTGAAACCAATGTAACGTGCAAGATACCGTACCTTCTACAGTAATATTTAACAGAAAAAACTGGCCAAATAATATGACTTTTCTTAATAAATTCTTTCCTCCCACTGCTTCGCAAATATCACCATCAATTGCATTACTATTTTGCATAACACTCAATACTGCAGTAGGTATTATTACGAAGAGAATTTCATAAATAAGGAATTATTTTTAAAAATTTTTTCTAGCGTGATAATCTGCGACCGCGGTTTGGCAATACAATGGGTTGAGGCCTAGCTACAGCAGAGTTATAATTGTCTTTAGGCCTTATGGTAATGTATAATCTTATTAGTAGGACGACCCAAAGCTAAATTTACATATACATTTATTGTAATCAGTAAGAAGTTCCCATTCTTACTTTTCTCGACGCTTTTTCGACACATGAATTTAATGTATACGTGCACGTTGGTGAAGTTTTAATTAAATTGGTTAGGTGTGCGTATAACCAAGTGCTAGCTAACCAGTCGCCCAAAATATTACATTCACCGTTATGAGCCGTTAGAAAGTCCTATGCAATAGTATTATTAATAAAAATGAATCACAGTACACTAAAACAATGATATTTCGAGGATTATAGTTAGAAAGCTCTAAAGTTGGAGGGTGTCAGATGGAGAAGCTATATTACAGAAACAACAATTTTGTTGTAGTTATTATGTTTTTAAATACCATTATTGCTTTGGCTAAAAGAGTGTTTGCAAGCAGACGAGAACTTACGAAAAATCTGATGTGAGATGCAAAGAAAAAATTAGCAAATAACTTAATTGGAAAGTGGCATGGCATAGATTCAAGTTGTGGAATAAAGGGAGGGGTGACGAAGCCTCTTGAGTGGATGAGTATGGATTGACGGAAAGGAGGTCAAATAATGAAGTGCCGAGCATGGTCACAGAGGAAAGAAAGTATCCGTGGAAATAGGTAAGAAGCAAAGGAGGCAAATGAAATAAGTTATTGGGATTTCAGGGACCTTAATTAAAAGTGGAATAGGCAAGCTTGTTGGATACGTAGGAAGGAAAAGAAGTAACATTTTGAATGAAATTAAGACACAATAAGGAGTAAGCTGGTCTAAAGGAAAAATAGTGTAGAGGAGTCGGTCAGTGAATATACCTGTAGCTCAAAGGAGAATAGGGTCACTCCGTCCAAATTTGCCCTGGCTGGTATAACAATTATAACAACTCCAGCAGCAAATGGCAACGAGGAGAGAAGCACAGAACCGGATTAAGAATCACCTAGAGCGAAGAGCGAGGATCCGCGTGGTCCTTCCGGCCTAACAGACGGAATTCCCCAAGGCGGGAGTGCCCAGCGCGTTTTTATGACACGCGGGAGAGCATCACGTATCCTCGGGAAGTCGCTATCTCCCGGAGCGCGAGATATTTCCCCTCCCACCCTCCGTTATCTCCAAAAGCTGCCGAAAACAAAAGAAACTTAACTTCGTCAGCCAAGTTCTCATTACAACTGTACGAGGTACTGGCCCATGAAGCAATAAGTAATGGTTGCTAGAGCGTGCACAACACCACCTTGGGGTCACTGGTATAATTAATAGTGGACTAGCTGACCTGCTGCCTGCTTTTCAGGCACTTTTCATAGGCGTTTCGTATGCAGAGAGAAGGAAATGGTTATTTTATAAATAGAGAAATGAGTTCCATTCCAATTATCCTATGTTTTTGTACTTTTTTCTACACCATATTTTCATTATAAGTTGTCTCTCACTCTCAAATACCACGTTTTTTGCATTTTTCTCTGCGCCAAAAACTGCTAAATATCCTAAACTATTACCAAATCATACGGACAGAGAATCCACACTCAACGCGCCAAACCTCGATCTTTTAGCTCAAAACTTGGGAGAGAGCAAAACAAAACGGATACAGAATGACTGACTGACACGCTAAAAAATAAATATATGGTCGAATTAAACTGCTGATGTAGCAACAAACATTAATACATAATAAACGTTTTATAACCTTCTTTCATCTACTTATTAGAAAAGTACTTCAAAACGCCTACCTTCGATATTCACATTTCATACACAAGATCGGAGCCGGTAGGAAAAAATTGTTTTATTTCACTATCTGCACATCGAAAACGTCAATTAATATTTTGATACGCACAAAATTGATTGATGAAACTAATTACACTTTCTTCAAATTCTTCAACCCAATTTTTGTCCCTTTACCAAAACGTAAATACAATTACTTAGCAACGTAAACAATTATGCATAGCAACTAGTTTCCCATGCTAAAAGATAGGGAAAACACCATTTTTCTCTGCACCACAAACGGCTAACAATCCAAAACTACTACCAAATCATGCAGGCAGAGAATCCATACTCAACGCACCAAACCTCATTCTCGCAGCTTAAAACTTAACTAGGAGAAAGCGAAACAAAACGGATACAGAATGACGGACGGACTGACTGACTGACTGACTGACACGCTAAAAAATTCATAAATATATAGATGAGCTCATTCAGAGCTTGGGATTTCCTGAAACAAAAACTTCCTGGAATCAAGCTACATGTTAATTTTTTGCTAGCCCACGAGGTCAATAATATTCACTCAAAGAGATTCAGCTTCTTTCACAATTCCATAAAAATGATCTAATTGTTATATTCTATTTCTGCGATTCCTATTATTGTATATAATACATTTTTATATTCTTGTTTGACCTAATTTATATTTTGTTAGAGGATCTATCGTTACCCCAACCGGAGGTCCATAATTTTAGCTTACCTTCTACTTTACGATTCGAATTTATGCTTTTGTGTGAAAATAATCCAAAAGAGTAATTCATAGAGGCATAAAAATGTATTAAATTTGCAGTCTTCGTCCAGAACATTTAAGTAACGGAGCTGAGCACGAGTTGGACGTACTTTGGGGCGCCTGCATGAGGGGACACCAATACCTACGACTCACGGAGTTTGGCAAGTTTTCGGTAGTTATTCACTGAGGTAAAATCTGGTTAAGCTTTCGGAGCAGCATTCTTGAAGCCCGTTTATTGCCGTTCTCTTTGCTTGAAATGATTCCTTTGAACAGTAAATTTATAAAATAGGGTAAGAGAAATCCTAGGTAAAACCTGTTTGTGCGTGTGAAGGTGAAGGATAACTTTATTCTTTAAATAGACCCGAATGAATGAGTACTTGAGTGCCTCGTCCACTTTTTTTAAATCTTATTTTCGAATTTAACTGACTGAGTATGTGATTCTACGCCACATTATTTTGTTCTTCGTACCTGGAGTTTTCTTTACAACCTTTCCTCTCCACGTACCTACTTGTATCCCGTCTATGATTGCGGCTTTGGAGAGTCTTTGCGATTAATTACCAATAATTTTCATATTTACACGGGAAGAATAAGATCCGCGATTCGGATCTCATTCCAGTTAAGTAGTTTTCGAGCAAATATGAATCTTTTCCACAGCATGTCTCGCGTTTTTTTAATATCTTGAATACTCTCAATGCAACTGTTCTCAACTAACCGCATATCACTTATCAAGAGATCGGTATCCCTATGAAACTCATTTCACAACCGGGAATTGAACACGGGCTCTTGATTAATAATCCAATTCCTTGAAAACCCACCTCGTGGAAATCCTAAACAAAGGGTATCAATGTTATTGGCGTTTATGGCCAGTATCCCAGGCACCAGAATCACCCGGACAGTATTAGCATTCGGAAGTGCGAATACAGAAGCTGGAATCGTTCTCGATTTCCGAAAGGTACTCATTTCCTCCGGAAAAGTGACACTCTTCCTTTATTACAGTAGTGGGAAAAATATTCTCCCCTGGGGAGAACCCTATCTTCTCCGTGACCGAAATGCCGATTTCCACTCTCAACAGAGAAAATTATCTCCCATCGATGTTACTCGCAGGGAAACCCACCTCGCTCATAGTCACGCCATAAGGCGATGGAAAAATCGATTTGGATGGTCCAGTATCTGGAAACGGAACGAACAAAAGACAGTTGTTCTCAAGGCAATAGGAGAGTACATATTATATCTATTTAAAGACAAATTTTAATAAATCTACTTGTAATTTAATAACGGTAGTTTTTAGGTGAATACATATAAAAATAAAGTAATGGCAATAATCAATGTGACTATAATAGTTTTCTATAGCCCATCCTACTCACCTTGGGCAATAATAACGTAAATTGGCATGTTTTCCACCATACGGGAAACTTTTAATGGTCACAAATGTTGCGCTACTACGATGTAATAAAATGTAAATACTAATAAATCTAATATATCATTTACTTCATTCAAATGGAGAGAAATTTGGATTTTTGCCAGCCACAACGTCCAAGTTGGAAGCTTTCCTTGGCAAACCAAATGCCTCGGGTTCGATTACCAACTCAAGTATATGTATACGCTGTATTTGTCTCAGGATTTATATGGTAGTACGCCCAACCACGGCCAGGGAAAACGAAAAGAAGAACGAGACTGCAGTTTCGTCAAACAAACTGCACATCGATAGACACACAACAATGGAAACCGAAACCGCGAGCAACATAGCTGACAATTGCGACTTTGAGGTCGCAGCAGAATTTGACGATGACAACACGTCCCTACTGAGCGCGGAAGAACTCATGACTAGAGTTAAAGAGAATATGCTATTCGAAACAGTAGAGCAAAGCAGGAGAAAGAGGAGACGAACGAGTAATAACGAAGAGCCACGAGTAGGCTTTATAACCAGTAACAGATTCCAAGTATTGGAATCAATGAACGAAGACAAAGCGAGTCGGAACAAAACCGCGCCGCCAAAAACAAGCGACAGTAGAACGACGCCGAGGAAGAAATGGCCACCGGCGATCGTAATCTATAGAGTAATAAACATGACAGAACTCATCCTAAAAATAAGGAAATTAGTGACTGACAAAACTTTCATAATCAAAAAGTTAAGGGAAGGCTCACGTCTACAATTAAAAAACAAGGCAGACTACGACTCCGTCCAAAGCTTCCTCAAAAACCAAGGAGCACAAACCCATACTTGGGCTGCGAAAGGCGAAAACGTGGTAAGATACATTATACACGGCCTTGATAGCGGCATCGACACAGAATTTGTGAAAGAAGAGTTCATTGACCAAAACATACCGTGTGTCGGCGTCAAAGTCGTCTCTTCAAAACACCCAGACATCTATGCTGTGACCATTAAACGCGGGGGAGATTTTAACCCCAAGGAACTTGACAACGTAAAATACATCTGCAGCCACCCAATTAAAATAGTCCCGTTCATTTACAAAGCGCCTCAGCGTTGCTACCGTTGTAACAGATATCGTCACGGATCAAGATTTTGTACCGCGTCTCCTCGTTGCTATAACTGCGCGGGAGACCACGAAGGCAAAGACTGCGACGGAAACAGGCCAGTACAGTGCTGCAATTGCGGTAAAAATCACCATGCATATTCAAAAGAATGCGAGGTCTACCAGAGAGAACTCGCACACATGCAACCTAAGCGTGACGAAACGGCAAAAAACATTCCCAAAACAGCAGCCGTCGTAAACAATAATGGAAGAGACGTAGAAATGAACAAAAGGAACGATGAAAACATAGCGAAACCTCCAGCGGAAAACCCGTGGCCCCGACGACAACTCGAATTTGAAAAAAGGGAAATAGCACGGAACGCAGCCGATAGTGCGGTGGCGCCGAGTACTAAAAATTTCGAGACCATTAACGTCGCAAGCGATACAACGAACACAAATCAAACGGAACTGAATAAGACAAATATTACGAATACGAACGGAGACCCAGAAATTAAAATAATGCTAAGAGAAATGCTCGATATGAACAAAATGATTATGGCACAAATGACAATGATGAATACAATGATAGGAAAAATGGCAGATATACTAGAAAGATTAACCGTTCATGGCCCTTAAACCCATAAACAGTAGAAAATTTGTCATGTCTCATTGGAATGCCAATGGTGACGTAATCAATAAATCAGAGGAAATAGCTAACTTCATGACGAAACACAATGTGTCAATATTTTTAGTATCTGAGACGAACCTGCGGGTGGAAAATATATGGACCATTGACGGCTTTCACATCATAAGGAAGGATAGGAAACTTAACGTAGGACAGACAGCCGCTGGAGGAGTCGCCATTATTATCAAAGACGACGTAAAGATAAATCCGCTCCCCGATGTGAAAACTAATAACTTAGAAGCCGTTGGAGTGACTGTAGAGACTGACATGGGTCAGGTGAATGTCTTCTCCTGCTATCTTCCACCACGCAAGGTCATGGTGGAAGACGAGTTCAATGAACTTTTAACTGGTGACCGACCGACCATTGCCGGCGGAGACTTTAACTGTAAACATGCGATGTGGAACTGCCCAGCAAACAACAACAACGGTGATAAGATGCTCAAATGGGCCCGTGACAAAAGACTGAAAATAGTGGCGCCGTCAGAACCTACAAGAGTTTATGGGAGACACGTAATCGACCTCGCAATAATGAGAAAGATACGTAGAGTAGCGAAAGCCTCGATTATAAATGACTTAAGGAGCGACCACTTCCCCGTCCTCCTGCACATCGGGACGTCATGCGTGACAATCCCGAACAAGCAAAAGAAAATGATATACGGACTCGCGGACTGGGACGCGCTGAACCGTGAACTCGAAACTATCCTTGACGGAAGCAACAAAACAGCTGACAATCGAGACGAAGTCGAGGTCATGGCCAGGACGTTAACAAGTTCCATTCAGTCATGCATAACAAAACACATCCCCTTGAGGAAAAGAAGGCCGATAAACTTCCTCCCGTTAAGCGAACATGTATCCAACATGATTAAAACAAGAAATTACGTCCGCAGAAAATATAATAACCTAGGCACCACCGTTTTAAAAAATAAATTAAAACTATTAAATAAAGCCATCAAAAAAGAAATCATAAAAGTCAGAACTGCCAGATGGGAGGACCAACTAAAGACAATGAATGCAAATGACGGCTCCCTATGGAAAGCAACGAAAAAATTACGACGTGTCCCCCCACCAGACCCTAAAATTGACGACGGCATAACTAAACATACCAATTATAATGACAAGGCAGAGTGCATGGCCAGCTATTATGAAAAAATTTTCACTCCAGGTCCGCCCAGCATCTTTTCCCCCGACATCACCCTCGACACCGAATCGTGGAAAAGCAGGTCGCAAGAAACACAGACACCTGTCATCACGGCAAAAGATGTTCAAAACATAGCACTGTCTCTACAGAACGGTAAATCTCCCGGAGAAGACGAAATTCCCAACGAAGTAATTAAAAAACTTTCTCTTAAAACATATGAGTTTATCGCAAATCTAACCACATCAACAATAAAATATGGCTACTTCCCAAAAATATGGAAAACGTCGTCCATCACCTGCATTCCGAAAAAAGGGAACAAAACGTTAAAAACAAGTGACCTGCGCCCCATCTCTCTTCTATCAAACCTGTCAAAGCTAGTAGAGAGACTGATCCTAAATGAAATCAACAAGTTCATCGACTCCAATAACATCCTTCCTGACGAGCAATTTGGCTTTAGGAGAAACAGGTCAACAACCCATCAGCTACACAGAGTACTCGACTACATATCCGATAACCACAATAACAAAAATACAACGATAGGAGTATTCCTAGATATCTCCAAAGCTTTTGACAAGGTATGGCATGATGCACTGCTTTTTAAATTAGACAAATGGGAATTCCCTGCTTGGGTTTTAAACTGGACGTGGTCTTACCTAGAAGGCCGGGAATTTTATGTTAAGTGGAAATCGGAGAGGAGTCGAACGCGACCAATACTCGCAGGCGTCCCACAGGGTTCCGTCATGGGCCCTGTACTGTTTAACCTGTACATGGCGGACTTCCCCAAAGGCAGCAGCTGGCTCACGGAAGCAGCTTTTTATGCGGATGACGTGGCAATATTAGCCAAAAGCAAAAAATATGACCTCGCAAAAGAGTACGTGCAGGAGGCACTTGACGAGGCGGTCCACTGGTACTCCACATGGCGCCTAAATCTGAACGCTACTAAGACACAGGCCATAGTCTTCACGGGCCCAAGAAAAACAACGCCGGCTCTGTCTTGCCTCAGGATAAAGCAACAACCTATTCCATGGTCGTCACAAGTAGATTACCTTGGGGTTAGAATTGACCAAAAGCTGCACATGAACGAACACATCAAAAAGATCTCTGCCAAAGCCTTCGGAATGCGAGCATCCCTCTCGCCAATCCTACGTAATAACGCCACACCCGAAGCTATTAAAAAGATAATATACGAAACGTTCATACGCCCGCAAATTTTATATGCAATACCAGCATGGGGAGGACTCATGACGATCACTGCGACGGACAGCATCAAAATACTAGAAAGGAAATTAATTCGAACAATATTCAAACTAAACTCATACACCAGTAACGTGGACGTCTACAAAATAACGAAAATCACGCCAATAAAACAAATCATAACTCAACTACAAAATAACTATATTGAATCGGCAAAAAACTCGGACATCACGATAATAAAAGACCTTATAGGCACCAAATACGCCACCAGAGCAAAATATCGGCGCCCATTGGATAAAATCAGAGACTAAATAAATAAATGGCTAGGCTGGCCATATAACAGGCACAGGGCAAAAGTTTAAACAATAAACAACCCCTGAAATATTGCTGCTCCGCAGCTGAATACACACGAGGACAGGATTTATAGTAAAGTATAATATGGTCTCAGAAGTTGGAGAGCATCAAACCTAATTCTACCACCTCTAATAGTAGCTCTCAGGGACATATTCTTTGACACATACTTCTGTAATTTTACAATTGCAATACCCAAAACCACGATTTACTCTACACAAAACGTGCACCTGTAGGTATTGGTGGTTACTCGAAGAAAGAACCTTTCATAGAAAGAGATAAAGAGTGAAGAAAAACTCGGCGTCAGATTTTTCATACTTTTAACTAAATTGACATTTACACGTAATACCCTGCGAGCATCCATTTGGGTGTCTGGCAGGGGGTGAAGATCGCCAAACAAGCACTACTTACATGCAATTAAAGCTACAACTCTACTACTTCTTGGAAACATGCTAGATATAGGAGTCACATGCAACCAAAAGGTTAGTACCTAGATATTAATGAAAGTATTGCTGGTTTTAGAGGCATTTCTCTACATATCTTTATTTTCCTAGCATGCAAGGGGTAGTGATGTTAAACATGCATCATGTACTACAGAATACTCTGACAATACTTGAGTAACTTATCCATTTGTTATTCTGCCTATTATGTTTTTTTTACGGTAAGAGGATAAAATGACATTTTAAATCTAGCGGTGTGACAATCTATCTCTCTTTTCTTATTTATCTGATCAAATATAGCATAATAATCAGGGGTACAAACCGTATATTGCCCCACCTAAACTTCAGGACCATGAATTTTACTTGAAGTTGAAAAAAATAAATTTAAAATTTCTGTAACTATCAGAATTCCAACCCTAGCCCACACTGTAAAAAGTTGATCTGATTTTCAGTGCGATATGAATTTAAGCGCTGTCTGGTTGTAAGGCAGGAACACGGATTTAAGGTACAGAAGAGGCAGGAACATGGATGGTTGGTACAGGAGCAGTTGAGCAGGAAGCAGAGGAAGCCGGATTCTGGATGGTCTGATTTTCAGCCGTTCACCTGCCTTATTTTTAGACAAGATATTACTGCTCAAATTCAACATACCCTGTCTTAAAATTGTTGCATCTGAAATTCAGATCGCTTTTGTACCTTAAAATCAGATCTACTTTTTACAGTGCACGTAATGGTGACCATACTAATAGCCAATATATCATTTCGAACAGACATCTAGCATTGGTTACACTTTATATGTTTCCGAGCTCAGATCACGTAAGCAATCTTCCATCGCTGACAGTTTTCCATTCATCAAATTAAAGTTGTTGCATTCTCACTGCATTTGTGGAGATTGCTAACCATCTCATTGGTTACATTTTCACACAAGTCTAGTGCGTTGATTTTACGGACTTTCTTGTTTTAAAATGAAAAAAGGGTATTACCACCGGCACAGACTAGCAATAAACTGTGCTATGAATTTCGATTTAGTTATACCTCAGGATATTTTGATTCTTCAGGGTATTCCTAATCATCTCTATCTCTTCTCGCCCTCCCTCTTCAAGGTCCAAATTTCGAAAACACACAACATCTCGCTTCAGATCAAACTCCTCGCTGACCATTACTCAATATCTTTACTAAGGATTGCTGCCATAAGTTCTCTCCAAAATCCTGGGGGAGAGACTAGTTAAAATAATGCCTTTGGTGCATTCGATCTTTCGAATAATCCCGCTGAGGAGAGTGATTTTTTTCACCCATTTCTTCCCTACCTCTGCCCTCGGTTCTAACGTGCTTTAACGTTTTCCCGCCCCTCCGAGAGCCAGCCCTATCGTTACGCCCCGTCATTCACTCCCAGGCACGCACAAAGGCCTCCAATAACTCTCTTTCTCCGCAGCGCCCTCCCGCAATTCTCCACTCGAACCCGCACCCACTCACCCCTTCCCATAACCCCTCCAGAAAAAAACCCTAAGCCCTCTCCTCCCTCCGTCCCCGAAACCGTTCAACCCTCTCGCGCCGGCGACCGAGCGCCCTCCTCCAAACTCATCCACCCACCCCTTCTGAGCGCTCGCCATCTTCCCCACTTCCCTTGACCACTCACTCAAGCCCGCCCCACTTCCCACTGGCCCCAAAGTGGCCGGGCTCCGGACGCCCACAACGCCAGCCAAACATCGACGTCGAATAATCGCCACTGATGGCGAAAAAATAATACTCTTGTATTTTTTTAATATCATCCTAGTTCTTCACGCCTTCTCCATACAGATTGACCTGCATCTGTTCTGAATGATTTTGTACCGCTTCCTCTATGCCACCCCTCATGCCAAGGCAAGGAAGAGGAATCATTGGAATCTATTCCAACTCCAAATAATTAGTTCTAGTACTAAAAATGGGAGAATGATTTTTATAATAAAGAATATACCATCATAAATACGTGCGTGTATTCCATCATCATCACTGGTCGTCCATTCTGTTTCATTCATTCATAGATTTTTCAATTGGTTCTCCCTTTTGCTTAGCGCTCATTTTTTACATGATATTGTCCTTTTTACTGACCATAAATGTAGCAAAATTGTTTCAGGTGCGTGAGCTTTAGACAAAAATTGACCTGAATTTAAACAATCGAACAGTTTATTCTCTAACGCATCAATAGGGTGTGGGTCTCAGATGAGATGGTAATCGTGAATTTAGTTTGCGAATTTCACGAACGAGTGAGAACGAACGAAATGGTAGCAGAAAAGGTTTGAAACAAATGGAGATAACTAGAATTAAAATGCAAATGCATATGGGTTAATATTATTTCAGATATAATTATTTAAAAGGCTTCGTCTTATATATTAATAAAACTACAGTTGACATTCATTATTCACTAGCTTTGCACAGTAGGACCGTATTTAATCATCTGCCAGGCAGCATAAACTACGTATAAATTCACTTTTGCATCCAATATATACTACCCAGAAAGCTAGTTAAAGTGTGGCTGAGGAGATTCGTCATTATAAATGCACTACACTGTATGATCTTAAATTATGAGAAGCGAAAAATCTCTTTCATTAATTACGCATTAATTTAAATCCGTCACAAAGGCTTGAAATCGAAATACTGTTATTACAGCTAAGATCAATTCAGAGCTTTTTAATGATACACTCATTGCAAATAAGAGTACCATTAAATTGAAATATTTATCTGCCCTATGTGTTTGTGGCGTTTTCTAACTCAAAAGCTTGAGTGGAAAGAGAAATTTTAGGTATCTCTATTATCTATCCAGGTTCGCTATCACTTCAATGTTACGGTTTGTATATTATCGATCAGAGTGTAAAGGATTATTAAAAAAATGTTAATGATGCAGTCAAAGCGCACAAGCTGCCTTTGAAGTCGCATTAAATAATGAGCGAGTATCGATTCAGATCCCAGTTTCGTAATTGGCACGTGATACGTACATCATCAACCTTTACAGCACACATCCTAAATCAGTTTGAAATATACTGCCTAAAGATCACATTTGAAGCCATACGAGAGGCAAAGTGTTACATTTATGTTTCATTGCATTTTCCAATACTATTTTAAATGAATACAAACCCACGATTTCATTTCTCTGTCATTTCCTACCTTTTTAAAATGTGTTACGATAGGATTAGTAGTGTATCAGAATTAATACAAGAATTTGGAAATGGGAATCATTATCAGAGCGTAGGTTAAAGTACAGCTTAAATCAATCACAGAAATTTAAATCCGATAGCTTTACTGAAGATGTTAGGCATATATTAAAACCACCAGCGTGTTAAGCTATATTCAGCCACGTAAATAAGATTAGAGAGATAGATTGTCATGCTGATAGATTCAAAATGTCATTTTTCCCCCGTACCCTAAGAGTACACAATAGGCAGCATAGCAAAGGGATAAGTAGGGGAAATATTTTAGAGTAGCCTGTAGTGCATGATGCATTTATTAACAACCAATCCCTTTATTACTATGTAGATACTAACCATCTAGTTGCATGAGACCCTATTATGTATCATGTATCCATTTAGTAGCTTGTTTGCATGTCAATAGTGAATGCTTGGTGATCTTCACCCCCTACCACACACCCTCGCGGTGGCTTGCAGGATATCACGTAGATGTAGATGTTAAATCATCAACCTCACTTGATCGTGTTAGAAAAAACCTTAACAAATATGAGTTAATATCACCTAAAGCAAGTCAAGTCCCTAAGCTACCTCAATTATTTTGGAGCAAATTGGAGGAAGGGATTTTAAAATTTTCTGCTCATCATCAAAATTTAGGTATGTTCCTAATGATGACACGCCTTCAGAAATGTGTCATAACATACACTCATGTGACTCATGAATTCAATACATTTCTCTCTAAAGAGAATGTTGATTACGAGGGGGTGTTCTCCAAATAAGCAGCTTTAGAGAAAAAAATCTCATTCCACCGTTATCATTCCCTCTTGATGCTACCTGTGAGTTTGGAAACATTTGTTTCTTTAATTCCACTGTCATTTAAGATTGTACAAATGGAATTTAGTTCGAACGTCCACAGTAATAACTAAAATTTCATATCGAATATCCGCTATCTTCCCACATAATCCTCGAAACTCATATTATTCCCCCTGATTATAATCGCCATCGTAGTATTAAATCTTCGTATATTCATCAATTCTCTGGATAAATTGTTATGATCTTGAACTCATATTAAACCTTCTTGCGCGAGTCTCTATCATACCACTCTATCACGCCATTCTAAATGCACCCTCGTCATCTCACGCCACCCTCTCAGCCTTTTCCTATTTTTTGTGCATCTTCTTTTAACGTGAAATTGACTTGATTGTACGGAAACGTATATGAATACAAAAAATATATAAATAATATTTATCAAACTAGGTTAAATTCCTGTGAGAACAAGGAACTACCCGTCAGACAAAGGAACTACCCGTAGTAACTGAGAGGAAACAGGCCCCTTCAAAAATTCCTGACGACGCTAATGCTCTCTTTCCACCGGAGGCAATCTTCAGTGGCACTCGTGGGTGAAACGAGTTGCCACAACGCGTTCACATCCCGGAACTGGATGCGATATTGCTGGATAAGGGGTAGAGGTGGGGGAACAGGTGATGAAGATGGATGATGGGGACTCGGAGCTGATGGACTGCGCTCCTCCGGGATGGGTGCATCGACACCCGTCCTTCCAAATTCCTCCGAGACAGTGGGGAAATGAAGACGCCACCCTTACAAGGCGAAGACGAACGCCCACTCCCCCCACCCCTCACACAAAGAACAAGCAAGCAATGTTAGTCGGCTCCACATCTGTATATTCTCTCGCGATGACTCCTCTCTCTCACTTTCAAAGAGTCAGTCTTCTTAAACTTGGAATCGTTTAAGCGCAAGAGAGGCTGACTAGATTGATGCAAAAGGCTCTTGCAAAAGGGTCTTTGTCCCCTAATTGACCAAGGAAAAACTTTGGATTAAAATTCAAAATAGTGAGGCCTCGTTCATGAAAACTTAAAGCACAGGGATTATTCAAGCCCATGATTTTCTTCTAATATTAATCTACACTAATGCTCCTCTAGTTCAAGGAGATGATAAGATGATATTCCAACGGCCTAGAAGGTTAGTTAGTTATTCAGGGGAGGTGACCGGCAGCTGAGGTAATTTTTAGGATAGGTGGGTAACTGGGGAATGATAGGAGTTTTCAGGGAACGGAGGAAGGGTGGAGAGAAACCCAGGGTCGGCATTATCCTACTTTTAACGTCCCATCCGACGGACGGAGTACTGAACCTGCCCTCTAGCAACTAGCACTAGTAACACTAGGCACTAAGTAAGGACCGGTTTGCCACGGAAAAATCCGCTAATGTCGGGAATCGAACCCGGGCCCTCGGGATGGGAGGCACTGGCCTCCCATCCCGACTCTAGCCACCACACCAACCCGATCCCCACAGTTTCCGCATGATATAGCCCTGATGATGTAGCCCTGTTACGAAACCATGGTCGCACCCAATAAAAGTCTGCGTGAAAACTTTAGTGTTGGAGCCTTTACTCCTGAAAATTTAGAAAGGAATTTTAAGAAAGAACTACCGCATAGGTTCCTCAAAATAAACTATGTCACTCATATCCATGAGTCGATTACGATACAATACTCGAAATCCAAAACATCATATCAACTTTAATTCCGATAGGCATAGACTAATAATTCGATCGTCTAAATAAAACACAGCATACTTTTTCCAATGCTCAAGATTTACCAAATACGTCACCCATTGGGAAAAATATGAAAGATTCATGCTTGCTAAAATTGATTAACCAATGGTATTTCGTCGTTTATTAAAAAAGAATTAATTCTAATTAATTCTAAATTAATTCTAAAAACTAATTAGTGATAAAATGTGTACTGCCAGCAAATATCCAGTAAATATGGAATGCTTGTACAAATGTAACAAAAATTCATTGCACGCGTTTATGCACCACTGGTATTACATATATATCGCAATTCGGCTAAAATAGGTCATATTATTTATTCCTACCTAAAAATAAGATAATATATATTCAATATTGTACCTTTTCAACAGTTAATCGTTCAACTATGCTGTGAGATATTTTATGCATAGTATTTTTTCCAAATTAAGGAAATGGCTGGCGTGACCGCATCATTTTTGGCATCTCAATAACCATTCCTGTTTTGTAATCTCAATTACTCAATTCCGGAAATATATTTTTTTCAGGATGATCTAATAGAGTTATTTCGTCGAAATATGTATCCTATAGGGCTATATTCATAAATATATCGCCTCGCGCGAACATGTATTTACATTCATATAAACGTGGAACAGGAATCACGATGAGAAACAAACACTATCGCACGAAAATCTAGAATCGTCTTACAAGTTTGATAAAAAATATTTTTTTACTTTTTTTCCGAAGTGATTTAATTTTTATTAATGATATGTACGGCACTGAAATTGAAGCAAAGTCTAAAAATAAGAAAAGGTAGGGCCCCAAATGAGAATGTTCCGCGAGAAAGAATACCCAACTTTTATGAATCAGAGCTTCTTAGCGAAGAACACCGCGAGAGCTTTCAGGGAAATTGCTTTTCATAACCCCCTAAGAGGCTTTCGTACTCAAAAATGTGGAACAATTAGCCTCGGCGGGTGGTGTGAGAACATGAGAGGAGCTCCGGGTGATATCTCAAGGTTAGATGGCCTATTGGGCGGGGCTCTGACCCAGATACGCGTAGAAAAAGTGTGTGGCACACACGCGGACTCGGGTGAGAATGAATAACGGCCACGATTTATCAAAACGGAACTTTTAAAAACTATGGAATATCGCTCCAGTCATGAATGTTAAAGAAGGGCTCCAAAAGTGCTACCTAAAAATGAATATCCTATTCCAGACAGGTGTTCCAGGAGCCAACAAGACTTCTTCGAAAAGGATGAAGTATTAAGAAAACAAGATATTTAAAGAAGCACGTATGTTTTGTAATTCACAGAATTGGAGCGCTTTTGATGATAGCATTACGCAATTAACGATGGAGGACTCTCCTTAGAGAATATTACAGAACTCTAGGAGGTTTGTGAAAAGAGTAAAAAATCAGTGTTTCGTGGTTCAGAGAATCCCCCACATGGCATTGTAGCAATGTGCCCATAACTTTTGCCCAGTTTTTTGTGATAACGCTGAAGAATAAAAATTATGAATTGGCCCAATGAGTTTTCCATTTCTTTCTGGTGCTGATGTACGGTAGTAACATTGTATTGGACTGATTTCAATGATAATCAAGAAATCCGTCCCTGGGAATGTAATGTCGCACACTTTCTATTGTGTCGTATTGTGCTGATCAAAGCAAAGACTCTGAATCTTTGGGTAACGTCAAACATAATTGATACACAAGCAATCACCAGGGTTTCTCTTTAATTAAATGGTGAAATTACATCAAGAAAAGACCGCGCAAAAAGTAACAACCATCGTTTTGCTGTGTTCGGAGTGGCATGCACTCAATTTTCGAGGGGATCGGGTTGGTGTGGTGGCTAGAGTACTGGACTCCCATCCCGAGGGCCCGGGTTCGATTCCCGGCAGTGGCGGATTTTTCAGTGGAAAAGCGGTCCCCACTTGAGTGTCTAGTGGAGGGCGTTTCAAGTTCAGTACTCCGTCCGTCGGATGGGACGTTAAGCCGTGGTCCCCTTGGCGTCTTTTGTTAACAGTAGGCTAATGCCGACGCCGGGTTTCTCTCCACCCTTCCTCCGTTCCCTGAAAACTCCTACCATTACCCAATTATCCACCTATCCTATATGGCGCAAATGACCTCAGCTGTCGGTCGCTTCCCCTAAATAACTAACCAACCAATCAATTTTCGATTCGCGCAGTGAATGTCATAAACCTCTCACGGCACGTTCTCGACACTTCGGAATGCCAAAATAATTTGTATTAATAATAATGCAAAATAATTAATTAAATCCCCGTCTTTTTCTTAAACTGTGCTACTTGTCACTCCTTTAAATTTTGCATTTTATCAGGTTTAATGGTGGATTAGATTTTTTAGACACGAGAGTTACGTTTATACTCTTTTAACATAGGTGATGTGTCTTCTTTCAATTTTATTATAAAATGATCCCTCCCCCATTGAATACAAACTGTGCTGCGCTCGCTTTCCTCGGGCCTTAATTGTGACAGGATTTACGATTACGCCTAGGAGCAATTTGTGAACTCAGCAATGAAAAACGTATCCAGTCCACCATTATAACTGACTGTGCTAGCATTCCCGTTCACGTGTCTGTCTTTGATGTCGATAACAAGCTAAAATGACGTTGCAAGTTAATGCTCTTAATAGCTTTCAAATTCAGTTGCATCGGAATTTCCCGAGGGGAATATACAATGATGAAATATTAATTGAAAATAAACGTTGATGATGTTTTGAGCGCACGGAGGAAGAAGTCGGAAAAAATTTGCGGTTACATAATTTGCTGCTTTTGTTTAATCGCGTTTTTCGGAATAGAATTGGGAATTTTGCCTCTCCCGATGGGCTGGAAATAATATGAATCATGCGGAAAAGAGCATATGATGTTTTTCTAATTTGTTCTGGCGTTGGACACGCAATCGTGTATACGAGAAATTTGAACGGAAATGATTTCGCCTGTGGCATAGCAACAGTTATAGAACGTTACATTAATTTATATATCCTAATTCGGCCCCCAACATTTTTTATATTAGGCCAGTGGATTAATATATATACTTAGAAGCCTGAAAGCTATCTCAGTGGTGGTGGGAGGGTGATCCAAATATTCACTACGCTCAGGCGCCAGTGGGTACAATGCTACTATCGAAAAGATTCTTATCACTATGAAACGGAACATACACTCTAAAAAATGCATCACAATAACACAGAATTAACTATTAGGTGAAAAGATCCTATCGATTGATTTCAAATTGGAAATATTTTATGACTTGTAATGTGAAACGTGATCTTAACGTCTATATCCTCATTTAAGGAACTTATGACATAATTTTGCACTGTCCCCTTTAGAGGAAATATTACGTGATTTTGCACTGTCTCCTTTACAAGAAATATGAGGTGATAGGTGAAAGATGGAATAGAAATGGAATGCAATAGAAACATATCGTTTCTGTGAAAATTCCAGGAGATTGAAGCACAGAGTAGTGAGCTACATCAAGCTAATCTTAGGACTGCTGGCAGTTAATAATGAATTTTCAACATTCTATAGGGGTCTATCCTCATGCCTGCCATAAAATATGGAGAACACTATGTTTAAAAATATTCACTATAAATTTTGTCCTCTGCCATTCAGTGCGTTATCTGGTTCAATTTATCGCCCGAACATATGTCATGACCTCTGCCGGAAGGTAATCTCTCGGGAATTTTGTTGATATACCCCGCTGTCCCTCGATAATCCCGCATCAAATGTCCATCTCACTCCGTCGTTCCCAATGGATAAACTCCCACATTCGGATAATCCTGCGCTTACTCCGGTCAAAACCTCGAATACAGTCAGCTGTGTTATTTTTAAGTTGATCAACTACTCTAATGCAACGGCAGTCTGTCATACGCGTAAAGAGCCTTGTTTTTAGTGTAGGTTAGCTGAAGTAATGAGAATGTTACAGGTGCATGAATATATTTGAGCTCACTAATTGACACAGATGATTGTCGTTCTAATCTATTTTCCCTCAGGCCACCAAATCAAGCCCGGAAGTAACTACAAGATCGCAAGCGTTTGAAAATATTAAAAAAAGTGTTTTGTGTAAAAGAAAGATATCTAGCTTTTATTTGCGGATAATGCCAGTACAGTTTTTGGAACACGAAGTTTTTTTCACGTTACCTTAAGCACCGCAGAATTCCTTTATGTGGCTTAATTTTATCATTAAAAAACTGAATTTTATATAACAATGAGATAAAACGACCTCATTATTAAAGTACGGCTTTAAATGATAGAAATAATGGGATAATTGAGTTGCATATTTAATCTTCTTCTGGCTGTACACGGAATCAATTGTAGTATTTTTGACAGAAATATAATTCTTTGCCATTGCTACCCTACCTTGCACAAGTGCTTGTATCTTTCAATAAAAACATCCCGTATATCTAATGTGCAAAACGATATTCATTCATTTTGAAGCAACGGAATTATTTCGTTTCAAAAAGATTTTTTTTAGATTCGTGGAATCAATCCTGTAAATATCATTTACTCTGCCTAATTACATTAGATCAGGCCTTATTTACACAAAACAGATTTTAAAAATGTCAGATACATGTATTGGCTTGGTCAAACGGAGATTCTGAGAGGTAGTATTTATTGTAGTAATTTACATTCCCTGCATACCAGGGTTATTATCGTATTAATATGCATTCCCTGCATACCAGGGATCACAAAACTCAAAGAGAAAATAAGAGAGTTTTAGGGAAAGAGAAATTTCATTTCAACCATGATTGTTTGCTGCCATTCATCGTTGCCATTTATTTTAGTCAATGATACCATGCAGTGGAGTTGAAATTCATTTTTAAAATATTCTATGATATGTAAAATTTATTTAACTCTAGAAATATTCTGGGATAACACGCTAACAATTTCATCCCAAGCTTTAGGATGCCAAGCTTTCATCCCTCGGTCATATATCCACGCTCTTCAAGTATATTTTAGAGGAATTACATATGTTTACGTAAGTACAGACAACAATGGGATGATGATCGGGATTATTCGGGTCAGTAAAGACTTCCGTTGGAAACAATAAAAGTTGTTTTCAATTCATGCCCCAAGGTAAATTGATATAAATGTTCAAACTATGGAAATAATAACGCTTAAAATATTTTTGCAGATAGGATTGACCTGAGACGCATAAATATAGTATGGAATGTTTAAAAACGCTAACTTTGTAACATAGCTGTTGCAGCAGAAATAGGAGGATATCTTTTCACTTTAAAATGCACTTTTCTACCTGGAAGAGGTAATAAAAAGTCTCCACTTAAGTTAACAAGAAGGCAAGAAAAAATAATATTAGATAAAAGAACATAAAATGGCAATAGGATTACAAATAAGGAAAGAACAATCAAAATGACTACTCTAATGCCTTGTGGTTTTGTTCGAGAAGCAGAATAACCAGGAATAGATGAAGCACGGACAAAACCTAGAATGAGATAATTATGTCGTCACGTACACACGGACTGGAAATAAACCATAGGCGTCCGGTTCCAAGAGTTTATTGACTTGGTCGCAAGGTACAAGATAGAGTACAAAGAATCTACAATACGGACAACCGTAACTCACGGGAGACAGAACGAAAGTGCTGATCACTGCTAGGCCGCGCAGCTGTCAACACAACATGCACACAGCTGCCAACGCAACAGTGATGCATACATAACAGAGATGTATCACACTTGTTTCAAGTGGACTATAGTCCAGGTCAGATTTTATTGCACATATCACGAGGCATGATAAACTCATCAAGACATTCATTGAGGGGAAATTGAAGGGAAGAAATTGCAAAAGAAGACCTCATTTGCACACCAGTGACTTCATCCCTAAAATGCTCCACACCCAGTGCAAAGGCCAAAAGCCGAACTTCCTCAAACAGTTTGAGATAACGTCTGCTACAAAAACAACGTGCATTTGTTAAATGAATACATGTTCCCTTCCCACTATCCCTTCCTGACCTTACCTTTTCTCTCCTCCCCAACTTGACCCATCTTCCTAACCCATCTTCTCCGGCCAAGTCACAACTAGTTAATGTCCTTCCTCCCCCTTTTCCATTGTTGCCCCAACTTACTGATCACGTCAACACCTTTCCAAGATAAGGAGCTCGCTGACTCTTCGCGCTTACCTTAAAGATGATTGTACTACAATCGAAACTTAGGTCGATGTCTAAATAAACTTGTGGAATCTTGCAAAGTGATTTTTTTCTCCTTGCTACCAAGTTTCACAGTTTGGAATATGTGGGATATTGTAAGGTTTAAAGTTTGCAAAGGATCAAGGATAACCCGACGTCTGCATACACCGTAGAACAAAGTACAGTAGGGGGTACAATTACGAGTCTAAAAAGATATATAGTAAAGAGTTTCACTAGAGAACCTCCTCCTTACCTTGTACTTTCGTTTTCGTCGCCCTAATTATGCAGGGAAAATTCATAAAGGATCTCAATTTTATTGACGTAGGGAAATTAACTCGCACTCCGTGATATTTTACCACCGGTAAACATTAATTTCCTCTCCTTTGTTTGAGGACTTGATGAAAACTTTCCTTGAAAGAAACCAACGGGGAAGTCCCGCTCCTTTGAGGGTTCTCTTCCTTTCACTCCGATTCACCAAAAGGAATGACTGTCAATATTAAGGCCCAACTAGCGGATGTGTGCTTGAAGCAAGATTTCGCCTGTAGAAACCGACTATCTCGTAAACCTCTAATAACTGGCTTTTATAAATAGTAAATGGAAACATTGTAACCACGGCACTTTGTTAGCGCGACAGTTTCTAAGTAGACAGCTCGTAACTTCCCAGCTTTTAGGTACTTGGATATTTGGCTACCAAAAGGGAGAAGAGCAAATCGAATGCAGTAGTGTTTTAGCCAACGGTGGGGATTAAAAGAACGATGCGATGCAGTTAATATTCTTATCCAGTGACGGTGATATGATGCTCATTTTAAATATGAATGATGTATCATTACGAAGAATGCCTAGAATTTGAATTCAATAGCTACAATAATCTCCTAAATGAAAATAAATGAAGCCCAAATGCGCAAAAAAAACCTGAAGTAGGTTTAATCAAAGGATTTTGACCATTTCACGACGATAGCCTACGAAAATGTTACGTTATTTAGTTCCCGGAGATTTCTAGTATTGACCCTGGCGTCAAGTTGCCCTAAGCCTGTCCACTCTTAAAACTCTCAAGAACAAAATTTTCAGTGCTTACACTACACCAGTGTTTAAACATAAATGCATTGCAGCAGCACACTAGTGTCTAGAAAACCGCAGGTGTTAGAGGGAAAGGAACTATTCTCTCTACCCTGATGAGTGAAAATAACAATAAACAAATAAATAAATAAAAAACCACATCATTCACCATTGACATGGTGGTCTCTCCAGCTTTCCATTTGCGAACCAAATATACGGTCGGACGTGATTTCTTACGGGGATAATTTTACGTTAACTTGTGTGAGTATATATTAATGATTTGCATTTGTGCATAATTAATTACAATAAGTATAAGAATCAAGGTTACATTAGATAAAATTAATATGCGTTATATAAGATCTAGTATCTTAGTAGTATCTAGTATCTAAGATCTTTTCTTCATAATATGCGTTATGTTCGCGTATCAGCATAACGAATTTAAAAACTGGAAATTGAAATGCATGAAATTATTACTAATGTTTAATTCTGCGGCAAGTTTTTTGCAGAAATATTTTCCTCTAATCTCAAACTGAATACGAATACATACGCTAACTCTGGAAGGCTAATTTGAAACGTGCCGGCATCGTAATCAAAAGGCCATGGGTGCGAATACCACTTCGAGCATGAATTTTGAGTTTAACGAAGTTAATTTAAGACCGTTAGACAATACCTAAGGAGTTGGAGAACGTAAAAACCTGTATTCTACCAACTTACCACCATAAACGGTGAAGGGACTAACTGGAGGAAGGAAGATCCGGGGAAGGGAAATGAATATGGGATCTCACTCTCTCCCGGTTGCGATGCCGCTACTCCAACCCGTAACTTACTTGCTTTGGCGAGATGTCTCGTCCCTTTGCTGCCCCGCACTAGACTCCCGTTCGTCTTCTCTCGCTTCCGTGTCACAAAAACTTTTCAGCGACGCCCTCTAGCGCTCCGCACACACAAAAACAAAAGCGGCAAAGCGATTACAGAGTGGGAAAGGCAGGGAGGCTCAAAGTTAACGATACCTAATTTAAGGGGAAGTAAATGTAAAGTTGTCCTTTCCCCACCGTTCGCCTGAAAAATAACTGTTGATTGTTCCGCTGGATAAACACTAAAATCCGTTTTGCATACGAACAAAGTTAGTTAAAATTATGCGCCTTTGACTAATGACGCTTTTGTCATTCCATTGATAACATTATAATCATCACCACGGGTCAACAATTCTAAGATTGGCTCTCCACTCGATTCTCCTATCGGCTAACCTCTTCATTTTGGCATAATTATTTTTTGTCACCTCATTAACAACGATTTTCTACTGCGATTCATATTTCATGCAACGCGTTTTAATTTTCATTTTTCCCGTTTAATTCTCTGTCGAGGATTATGTTTATGAGGCCAACACGTCTCATGATATGGCCAATTAGGTCATTCCCTCATATTTTAAGATTTTTACATGACTTTTCTTGTACTCTTATTGGGATTTCTTCGTTATTCATTCGGTCGATCCATTTTATCTTTATAATTACTCTGTTGCACCAGATTTCTAATGCTTCCAGCCTCGTCTTCCCTGCTGCTGTTATCGTGCAGTTATCGAAAAGATAACTTTGGTACACTTTGAGACCATTGTGAATTTGAAACATGGTATTCGATGAAAAGACGATCAGTATTTGGAACGTACTTCAAATTTCGCCTGCTTCGTAAATTTTATAACATTTCTAATGCGACCTATTTTATGTGAATAATAAAAGAGAACTGCTTAATAAATATCTAATTCTTTTTCAATATTATTTTTATTCGCTAATTGTTACGTATATAATTCTTCTTCTTTAAACAAAGGATAAAATTTTATTTCTAATAATGTATCATTCATTCAACGCAACGGAAGGCAGTCCCCCCCCAGCAGTCGACAATGCATGGTAACCGTTTGGTCAGCTCCTCCCTCCCATTATTGTTACTTAATATATGAAAATTGCCTGAAAATATATACCCTACATCTTCAGAATGGAGCACTATAATTGATTTTGTTCCAACCTGGAATGGTTGACTGAGCTAAATCACAAGAAGATGAAACTCGCTAATTTAGTACATGAGTTCTAGAAGAGCTCTTTTATCCTCGTAGTTATTGATACCTAAAATCTTAACCGTCAAATAACCACAGTTGTATAAATACAATCAATGATCACAGTGATCATCACCAATCCATCGGTAGATTATTGATCGAAATCATTTTCAATTCGCCCCTTTTCCAGCTCACACCCACAAAAACAGTTACTATTTGCGCCAGTACTGTACATCGAGCTAACGTTTAAACATCAAGGGTGCTATAACGGCTAATGGAAACGTGTTCAACTTTCATCAAATGAGTTCGGTTCGTATATGCAGTTGCTTTCTTCGCGCTGTAAAGCGAGTTGTAGGGACTTCATTAGCGTTCTTCCAGAGAAGAATTTTGCGTGAATGATAGTGACAGAGATAACACCCCGGCATGACAAATTTAGAACCCTGCGATTTTTGAAAATACAACGAGTTCAAATGTTGAGTTTAAATGTGTTCACTTCTTTACGAATCTTGAAAAGCAGGGTTTTATTTATGGGACGGTGGATTTATTTTCTACAATTTGTACGAGTTTCTATTTGTAATTAAAATAATTTGCTAGAGAATTAGGGATAGAAAACTTTAAATTCCATAGATGTGGTATTAATGTATTGATCCGTCATGGAGGATTAATTTCCCTGGGTAAAAAATAGATTGTTTTTATATGTGCCCGCCTTTGGCCTCATTGAAACATTGGAGTGGATCTCGGTATACGCAAATGTACTATGGAAAGAGTCAGTGTGATCTGACCTCAACCCTGAGGATGATGGACGACTTGACCATCGAAACGTCGCCATAATTGGAGAATTTGACCCGGGGGAGATCCCGAATGGCCTTCATCAATTTCATACGCCGGGAAAGCATCAGAAATGTCTTCTTATACCATGGAACGAGTGATCAGTCTTGGCTGCTAAATTCGATTTGGGAAAGATCGACGTCAACTTGAAACTTTTTTGACCTTGAGATAATATCAACGATGGGAAACCAAGCCGTTGTTGAACACTTCAGTGTGTTTGACAACAACCGGAACTCTCGCTTCAGTAAATAAAGAGTTCTCAAACCTCTTCGATTGTAAGATACCGGCAGGAGTAAGTTTAAGTTTTATGATAGAATACGCTGAACTCACTTATTCCTGCCCCTTCAAGGAGCGGAAAAATGATCATCTTAATCAGCAATTGCAGATTTCTTAGAGTTTCATCCAGTGAGTTTTTCCTTCATCCACCTTATTAACTTTCGCTGCTTACATCGTATTTCTCTCAAAAATTCCCAACCCTTTTCGCCCAATTTAATACTTCTTCGTTTTCCTGCCTCTTCTCCGCCTAACTCCAGAACTGCATAGTGAACACCTATATAGATTCCAACTCCCTTTTCAAAGACTAAATATCATAACATTTTGAGCCAAAAAAATAGCTTGGTTTACGTTTGTTATCGCAGCTTCACTTGTGCTCGCTCGGTTCTGTGAATTTAATTCATAAGAATAAAATCCTCAATAAAACAAGCATTTAGTTTTGTTGAATTTGCTATTTTTGTGTACTTTGGAGAGGATTTTAAAACTAGCTCCCTGTTGTTCCGGTAGTCTCTTTGGTTGCATTTGAAAACTGGTATTAGGTTTTAGTGCAGTCAAAACGAGTTCTTGGATTTTATGCTATCGAAAACCGCCCAATTAGAAACAATTAATTTAAAAATGAACTGGCTCAAAAGCACGAAGGATAGGCAGATTTATTTTTCCGGCATTAATCCTGCATATCCGCCAATCAAGAGTCGGTTTCATCCCCATTAACTGTAGAGAATTGTATCCTCTCTGAACGATACGGTGATTGATGGGGAATAAACATGAGCGCTGGGAGGTCATTAGGAAAGTTCTAAAGTCTAATCTCTCGACCTCCTGTCGCTCTAAGCATTGGAATGAGTAATTTTAGTTCAACGTTCAACACGTTGTTCAAACAGTAACGCAAATGATAATAAGTTGCATGTTGAATATAAATCTTAACAAAACAATGGAGCTTTCAAAAAATATACTCAGTCCATCTAATGGGAAAGGCGACAGATTTTGTTGTCACGCAACCACGGATTAATATACCACGCAACCACCGGCACCATTTATAAATGGACATATAAGTAAATTAACGATAATTCTGTTAGTTAGTTAGTTAGTTAGCTAGTTATTCAGGTGAGGCGACCGACAGCTGAGGTCATTTGCGCCATATAGGATAGGTGGGTAATTGGGTAACGGTAGGAGTTTTCAGGTAACGGAGGAAGGGTGGAGAGAAACCCTGCGTCGGCATTAGCCTACTCTTTAACGACAGGCGCCAAGGGGACCACGGCTTTAAGTCCTGTCCGACGGACGGAGTACTAAACCTGATATGCCCTCCACTTGGCACACAAGTAGGGACCGGTTTGCCACTGGAAAATCCACCACTACCGTGAATCGAACCCGGGCCCTCGGGATGGGAGGCCAGTACACGAGCCACCACAACAACCTTACTGGATTTTTATGAGTAACAATGTGACAGAAACAAGTATCGCAACTGCTCACGGTGCTTCAGGTATAAATTGCAAGAAATTTGTTAAGTAGTATGACATATTTCGTGTTGTTCATGATAGCTTAGAGAATTACTCACGTCCAGGGGTCATCAGTGATAGTTTGAATTGACATAAGTACAAAAGAGTAACGAAAGTTCTTAGAATTGATCCTTGTGCGTCTTTGAAATCATCGAGGAGCTCAGTAGAATTTACGAGGGTTATTTTATATTGTTAACGGTACAGCACTCGAAAATTTCGACCCAAATACCGAGGGACAAGGCACATGGTCATTCTCATATGGCAATAAGCAAGATTATGTACATATTCTTGGCCAAAAAAGTCGCTAAGCTCGATAATTTCCCTTATTCAACAGGCTTGGCTTCGTGCAAATTTTGTCTATTCTCGAAACTAAAATTGGCGGTGAAAGGGACCGAGCGGGAATGAAAAGCAGCGGTGAAAGGCGGAGATTATTTTTATTGTCACCGGATATTGCACTCACTATTGCTCTTAATTGTGAAGTGGTCAGTGAAGTCATCAGTCGAAAGTAATCTAAAACTTTTAGTATCGAAATCGTATCTAAGGGACATACCTTTTATTAGACAGAGACATACCTTTTATTGACGTTAATTTTTCTTTTGGTAACACTTTTTAGGTATGTTTGCCATAATTCTTCATTGATATACATAGTTCTGTTTCGATTCAAAAATATACAATAGATGTAGCTAGTTCATCTTATTTCTGATTTTTTTAAATATCATGTATATACATAAGGTTCTAATAAATATCCCAATATATTTTCATTTGCCGATTCTAATTTTGCCCGATAAAACTTTGAGTATTGACATCTTAAAGTATTGACATTACTACAGTAACTCTTCCATATGCGTTATTTGTTCCGGGCGTTTAATCACATTATTAAATGAGTTTGGCAATTTTCCACAAAAAAAATTCTTTACTTCGACCGGTTTCGATGTGATACATCATCATCAGGTGAACAAATCTCAACAAAGTCCAGTATATATACGAATGAGGGGAGGGACCGGGGGGGGGGGGGGGGGGGGGAAGGAGTGAGGAAAGAGGAGGGGAAGGGCCTAAACCAAGGATGACAACGGAAAAAGGGGGTAGAGGAGGGAGAACTGGTGCTAGGGGTGGGAGTTGGAAAAACCACACAGGAACTGGAAAACCCTGGCCGTTTGAAGAGCACAAATGCAGAACATACACCTTCAAGTTCAAGAGAGTCCATATGTGGGGGCGGGGGAGGGGGGAAAGGAGAAGGCCCTTCCCCTCCTCTTTCCTCACTCCTTCCCCCCCCCCGGTCCCTCCCCTCATTCGTATATATACTGGACTTTGTTGAGATTTGTTCACCTGATGATGATGTATCACATCGAAACCGGTCGAAGTAAAGAATTTTTTTTGTGGAAAATTGCCAAACTCATTTAATTATGTTATTCCACCATATAACGCCTGAAACGTCTCTGTTTAATCACATGTTATGCATTTTTAAGGTGCCCCGCAAGTCCCACTTGTTATACACAGGTATGTTAAAGAGTCTCGCAGCGGCTACTTTACAATATCGCTCCTTTATTCTAGATAAAATATGTTTAGATATTAAATTCCATAGCAAAATGTATGAGCGCTGTTACAAGGGGAAGGCTTCGTGTTCTGTACTCTGTCCTGAGGTAAACGTAGCCCATAAATTTTATCACGGTGTGTGAAACATTTCTCTCCAACGCCAAAAAGGAGGCGGTGCGTCACCACCAAGCCCTGAGAGAGGGAACAACACTTGCTGCACGCAAGAGGCTATATCAAAACGCACCGAGGCGTGTAATAACTCCTCGACAATTCCTCCGAAACGGACTTCCTCAGCGGTGAGCGCTCTCGGCCGGGCCGGCCACTCCCCAAAACAAGAATCCCAGAACCCAACCCTCGTCCCCACCTCAAACTTGGATGTGATTAAATCGAGGCGGATGAGGGGGGAGGGTGGAGAAAGAAAAACGGGAGATGAAGAGGGAATGGACGCAGAGTAGCAGGGGCAAGCAAGGGATTTTTTTTAAAGAGGAACGTGAAAGGGAAGGTGGTTGAAAAGGACCCTTTCTGGACGCTCTGCGGTGATAAAAGTGCCAAGAGGAATCCTTAATTTTGAAATTCTTTCAGACGGACGCTGGTCTTTTGCGTAGATGCGAGGGTGCCAAGGGCACCAAGAGGGTGGGAGAGTTGTGGTTAGGAGGAGGGGGTGGACAGGTTGCGAAGGGTGTGAGGTCGAGGGGGATAAAAAAAAAGGATGAAGAATTAACAAGGGGGGGAGGAACGAGCCCGCACGGACGTAATCTTATGGGATATGAACGCAGCACATTTTTGATGTGTCGACAACTTGAGAAATCGAAAGAAACTAGCCCAGTTAGGTTTAAAGAGCTGCTAGCATCTCAACAAAAGCTTTCTAAAAGTCAGACAAGTAATGGTTGTGAAGAAAAAAGAGAGTTAAAGAGTTTTTATGTTTTTTAGAAGATAACTCAAAAACAAAGGAAACAGCTGAAAAGACTCGAAGCGGTCTGAAAACAAAAAGCCATGAAGACTTTGTAATACTATCTTCCGCACTCAGAAGGGACATTAACAATGGACGATTTTGCGTATTTACGCAATGAGTTTGCTCAAAATGTGGAAACATTGTTAAGAATTGAATCAATGGAAGCTTTTAGTATATTTTACTGGATTATATTTATAAATAAATTCAAAAACTGACAGTCAGCTTCAGTACACCTTTTAATTTTCATTGTACACACTTTAACTTTAGTGGTTAGATGGAAGAGGGGACTTTTAGTCTAAATCTCGCCCCATTAAAGACGCTATCTATCTATCTATTTAACTTCGGAAAGTTACGTGCGCTCTTTCAATCGCCATGCGTAAATGGTCCACCGTAGAAAATTGTTTACGTGGTTAGTATTATTATCATTGATGTTCCTTTCAGTGGCCTAAGGGAAATTAGAACGTAGTCCACAATTTATATTAAGACGATAAACGGTCCGTAGAATGTTTGCAACGCTGACTTTCCAATTTCAACAAAACAATCATAAGGCCAAGGCGCTGTTAACAATAACTTCAAATTTACAACTTGTGAATATTAGTAGGTTTTGTAACTCTGATTTTGACGAGGTCGTGGGAAAATCGTATCCTCAAAAGCTGAAAATCGTATTTTCTACCATTTTTTAGGAGGCAAGGTTGGAACCGCGGATTAAACACGCTCGTGCAATCCATCTGCACCTTGTTTTTCCAGTATTTTAACTCCCAGCATATTTGATGCAGTTGGAGGAGTCCTTGTGATTTTCTTAATATTTTAGGCTGGCATGCTGAATTAATGTGGACAGGAAAACACCCTTTCATTAGCCGTATATTATCCTATCAACCATTTTATCAGGCAAGGACGATGACCCATTAAGAGGAAAAGTCTTTAAATCCATAGCTTACACATCCCCCTCCCCAAGGGACCATGAGACAATCTGTCTCGCATGTAACATGCAAGGCGTTTAATTAAAACTTCCATCTGAGAACATAGGGTGGCAGCAATATATCTAGCGGTGGCACTGGCGGAAGAGATGGATCATTCAGTGTGAATTTGAATACACTCGTTCCCGCGATGAAGAGGAGAATGTTTAATTGGCACGCACACAGACGTTAACCTCATCAACCCAACATTGTTTTTAAGCAAGGGCTAGGCTCAGATTCTCGAAAACATTTTTCTGGATGTATAATTCAGAAGCGAAGAAATTGAAGAAACTCTGCGTGAAATGAAATGATAACGAGTTGAAGCGCATCGAATTCTTTTCCAGGGTTCATGGGAGGGGGAAAACGGATGAGATAGAAATTTTTCACGTTTCTTTTCACCTGCGAGAGATTGTTTTGACACGCCCTCCAATTTAAAACTCTTCCAAGTCTCACCTAAAACCGCGTGAAATAGCTACATCTTATGTTAGTGTTAGGCAATCTTATAATTGCGAGTATTTACTTCTGATCCCGTTGTCCATATAAATCATTGGGAAACACATAGATAAAATTTTCACAATTTTATTACTTTTGTCCTTTGCTATGCTGCCTATTGTGTTCTCTTGTAGTACGGGGGAAAAATGACATATTGGATCTATCAGTACGACAATCGATCTTTCTAATCTTATTTATGTGGTTGAATTTAGCATAATACGCTGCTGTTTTTAATATATACCTAAAATCTTCAGTAAAGCTATCCGATTTAAATTTCTGTAATAGATTCAATCTGTTATTTAACCTACGACCTGATAATGATTCTCAACCTAATTCTTAAATCAATTCTGATACACTACTAACCTATCGTAACACCTTTTAACAAACCTAAATAATATATGCTGAGCATTATGCTGAGGTTACTTGAGGAGGTGGTGCCATTTCACAAATCTCTCTACCTAGTTCCTATACCTCTTCCCTGTATATGATATAAATATGAACCCGCCTCTGGAAAGTTTTGCATTGTGCCTTTATAATAGAACGGAAAAGTTGAAACCGGACGGGCTGTACTCAATAATATAGTGTGGAATAACAAGGTTTACTTGATTTCTCGCTTTACTGAAAGTTTACGTGATTTCTCGTGAACCATTCATGATGATTTTATTGAACCTAAATAGATTATATAAGTCACCACACTTTGTGCTCCTTTCCATCCGTCTGCCAGTACGTAAAGATACGATTGCCATAACTGATTTCATATTCCCCAAAAGGAACGATGAGTTTTATACCATTCCAACGCTCACAGAGTTTCCATCATCAGCTGTGTGTAAATGAAGTGGCTTAATATATTTAGTGAAAAATCTTTCATGTAAGGAAAACATGGAATCCCCCGGGTAAACAAATTAATCCTTTATTTCACTGCTCTCCCTGAGGTAGAATTTGTTCAACTTGGCTCATTTTCAAATGCAAATTGTTCCTGTTATTGTACAGAAGCAGGACAAAGAATGGCAACCAACGACTTAGGGCTGTGGAGCAGTAACAGATTTCAATTTCAATCTCAAAATGATGCAGCGGAAACTAGGAACTTTTCATGGGTATCCTCCAATTCTAATCCATTCCATTTTCTTTTCCCCGTTCTCTCTCTATTTTTAATTCGATGAACATGTATTTGTATTGATGGCCGAGCAGATAGAGTAGAAAAGTTTTAAAAAACAATTCCCAAACCAAAAGGTCTGAATCATCAATAGCCGCACAAAAATAAGTTTTAAAAAACAATTCCCAAACCAAAAGGTCTGAATCATCAATAGTCGCACAAAAATACGTAACATCCTGAAATGAATAAGTCACGCGGATATCACCATCGAATCCCGATCGATTGGAGGTTATTCCAACGAGCTTATTTTCACCTTTCACTCGGAGAGAGGAACAACCGGGTCTTGTAATCCTCTTTAAAAGAATAAAATATGAGTCGAATCGCCGATTCCCTAACCTATTGGCCTCAAATGAGATGCAAGAGTAATGAAAAGACAAAATTTTAATGCTTGCATTATATTTGCCTTGCATTTTATAGGGATGAAATACATTATTTCACACTGGCTTTTGAGTCAGAATTAATTCCTTTATTTACATCTAAAGCACTATCCAAGCGTATTATTTCCATCTTTGTCATTTTTATAACTCCTCGAACATGAAGTAAAAGTTTTTTTGCCGGAATCAGTTCACAAGATTTATGTATTCATATCTCAGATTGTACAATTTCTTTTTAAAAAAACTTCCTATCTGCAGTTAATAATTTTTTTGATAAATTCATTGTTGAGACCGGGAAAATTTTAATGTTTCACTTTCGCTTTCACTCTCCAATTTAATATTAGGAAAAATCTTAAATTACCGCAAGATGAATAGACGATAGTGATAATTTATTAGGCCTTACCTTAGATGCTAAGTAAGCTCCCCTAAATTCTTTTCATGCTCTTATTTTGAATCTATATTGTCGTTTTTACCACTTACTAGCTAATCTATAAATGAAACAACAAACTGAAGACAAGAAATAACCCAAAATAGATTCCGCAAATGCTCCAGCGATTCACCAATTCAATCGATATTTCCCTTCGCGAGGGAATTCAACCAAACAAATCGTTAACATTTTTTTATTGAATAGTTTTATAGTGCATCACAATTCTTTTTTTACACAAGGGAAGCTCCTAATATTGAATACGAAACACATTTTATGTAAGTACATCCTCATTGGGAAGAGGTTTTATCTACTAACTTTAGTAAAAACTAAATTTTTTCAATTAAATTCAAAAAGGTGTTAGACAGACTGTTATCTATCACTTGGCTAAACATTTAGCCTCAAATGATGACAGATACAGAGCGTGGAACTGGAACGGTTGGTGTTCATCCATGCCCGTGTCTGATAACAGCATCAGCATGATTTTATGCCTACCAAAAGATTACAAAATATCCAGATCTTGTAGGATCACTAATATTATATTCAGTTAGGGTAGAAAAAAGATCTATTTTTATGAATTACTACTTGACATCTGTATTTATATTATATTCTGCAAGCCATCGCAGGGCGTGTGGCAGGGGGATGTTAAGTAACCAGCTGTAAAGTTAATTTCAGCTGAAAAAACTTAATTGATAATGAAGAATGGAGCATAATTTGTTTGAAAGAATTATACATTGCTTGAGTCATAGTCGAGTATTTTGTATGGAAAACCGAATTCCTGTATCTCTCGATCCGACACTTGATTTCCTTCACTTTGTGACGTCTGATGGGCCTGCTGATGTACTGTGTGGATGTAGAAATATGTCTGCAATGTCAGATCGGAGTCCATGTGATTTTAATTTTTCGAGTAACTTTAATCCTGCGAACAACCTTCTAGTCTCTATGGATTAATAGCCGTGGTCTTCTAATAGCCGAGTGACATATTCTGTACGCTCTTACAAGTTTGTTTCCACTCTCATATGTGTCTTCTTTATTTCCCAATTAAATATTTGTATTGAATCCCAAATGCTTGAGGTGCATATTGGTACGTGCAGGATTTTCTACCCTCCATACTTTAGTATTTCCCACAAGCCTTCTCCTCTCAGGTCTAGGGTGTGCCATTGTGTCAGCCAACCGCCCGGGAGAGAACGGTGGGCACAAACGGGCTTTTACATCACTGGGACTGGCGCAATCACGGGTATTTATATTCCACGAGAGGTGTTACAAGTGCGAAATGACATCATTCTTTTAATTTTTTAATTTAAAACTTTCCCATATCCCGTTTGATTATTCCTGTATCTTCATCACCATGCCACAAATATTTTGGATATGATTTTACCATGATAGATTTTTAGTAAAAGTGATGACCAGATATTTAACTTCTTCCGCTGCAAAACATATTGACTCAATTGAAATTAAAATTTAGAGGTTGCATCAACTTTTATGCCAGAATTGTATTCCGGTTCATTTTTTTGGATTTAGTTCTGTAGCCCCTACTCCTGACGCCAATAATTGATAGAATTAATACCGACTGAGTGAATCATGGCTGAGGGTAATAACTAATATCAGAAAAATTAATTATCTATTTTTTCTTTAACCTCGATTACATACTTCACGTTAACTTAACGATTCTGGTGACATTACGCTCATCTAAAAAATACTTCACTACTTCATTTTTCAGTGATGCATCAGTTCGTAAAAATTTTATCACGCATGAAGATTATTTTTTCTTAAAATATATAAGTATGTATAAACTTACACAAAGATAATGATGCAAGTTTAGAGTAGCTGGTTTACATTAAATAATTTAAAATGAGAATTGAAGTAAACTATCATCAGCAGGATGAGACTTTGAGATTACTTGTACCTCACTTCTGATTTTCCTTCCGCTAAAAATGAAATACTGTATTACCCGCATACCATTCTCTCGTGTGGTACAAAGACGTTTTTACTGAGAATGGTCTAAGTAATAGTTTCACGGCTCCATTTTTTATATTTAATGTCTCTACTTCAGTGTAGGTGACATACATATCCTCACTATTCCGAACTAAAATTTATTACGACAATTCTGAAGTAATTTAGGTGTTTATTAAACCATTTTCCAGTTGAATACCACGAAGTCTGCCTCTAGAGCAGAGTAGAGTTTCCAAGTGTCATGCATCTAATATTTTCAAAGCCACTCGCATATCTACTATGTAAAGTAATTATCATTCAAAGAAAAACACGCTACTAAAAGAGAACCAATTCATTTTAATTAACGTCAATTTAAAACTGCCACCGTTCTGTATCTCATAGAGCTATTAGCTAATTGTAAATATGGTGTCTGCCTGCCTCGCAAGAAATGATCATTTACATCTTAAGTATAATTAAATTTTGACTTTTAATGTCAGTGAAATTTTTATGTACCTCAAATTATTCCACTGAACCGTAGAAAAATCAGAGTAACACATATCCGCGTGATTTTTCTGTGTTTTTGTGTAAACCCAACCTCGATTAAGATCACAAAATAGACATTTTTGACAATAAGTCCTGATCAAATACTACACTACTAAATTTCCTTTCAGAATATGAGCCATAAGTGAGGTGAAAAAAGAGAGAAAGTCTCTGAGTCATGGAGTTCTATGAGGAACACGGTTTTAAAGTCAAATTTTCGAGACTAGTTCAAAATCGATTAACTATATTGACTAATATTCGAAAACTAAAAATTTTCCGGAAAAATCCCTGAAAACACTCATAAAACCATTCGGTTTTCCCGACATAAATCGCACTAATTTAACACTTATAAGCTACTCATTGGGACATGTAACTTTCTACTTCACCCGCTTCATACATAGGCATTAATTAAGAGATGCACTGTCTTCCAGGATGGGGGTTTTCGCCACTCAGGACGCCAAATTCATCAGTTTTGATAAATGGCTGCGAAACAACGCAGAATACGCAAAATTTCATTAAAATGGCGTCGATTGGCTCCAGAGGGAAACCTGTGAAGAATATTCGTTTCCACGGAACCCGGAATCCTCCGAAGCGCTCGAAAGTTTCATTTCAATCCAATTTCCACTTTGTTTCCCAACCCGCCATCCAAGCCCTCCCCCTCCTCCCCCATGACCTCTCGAATTACAAAAGCGGGAATTAATTTCCGAAAGAGATTGATCTCCATTCCTTCCCCGTCTTTTACACGCACACATACGCAAGTGCCTGCCAATCCCGTTGTCATATGAACAGACAGACATACCGTAAATGTGGACGAGTTTAACAAGGATAAAAAGGTTTTAATTAACCTAAATCTTACGGCATGACGTCAAAGAAAAATAGTATGTTTGGAAATTCTTATGACCCCTGATTGGCTATGAAAAAGGAAAAAAATCACGAATCTTAATTCTTTTTTATATGCGGACCGAATCTAAAATAGGAATAAGTAAAATCTGATTTGAGGAACTGCAATACTTGAAGCTAAGACCGAAGAATTTTCTTCAGCCATTCATGCTATCACATTTTATTTATTCATATATTCATGTTTAGCATGTTGCTTTACTGAGAAATGAATGATATTTGCAGAGACATGATTTGATTAATAATATTGTTCACACATTTTAAAGCATAAATTTTATAAAACTACGTAATAGCTCGATTGTTATTTCTCAAAATGATGATTGCGGTTTTTAACCATAGATTATAACAAAACATTGTGAAGCCTCTGAACTTTTAGCAACCTGCACAGTAAATATATGCATTAAGGTACCTAAGAGGTTTTGGTATGCGCCGACCTGACATGTTACAGAATGGCGTATGAATGCGGTGGTCTCAAAATACCACAAAGGCTTCCATCGACTGAGACGTAGGTATACCAGGCTCTAAGACAAGAAAGTGTGACTTTGACTAGACGGAGGAGAGACATCACGTGAGCCGGAACACCTCACTAACTAATCCACGAGATCTAAGCTCTGGAGCCAAGGCACGACTCTGCTAAAGAGGCAAATTCAATACCCGTCAAAGGAAGCAATCGAGGCCCTGCTGTCAAGAGAACACATACCTTAGTTTAGCAGATGAAGTTAACCCACAAATGGATTCAGTTGGTGTGGTGAGTGGAAGAGTATTAGCTTACCATCGTGATGATCTAGGTTGTATTCTGAGAAGTGGCAGAGACTGTTCAACAATACACAGACACCCAAGTATGTGTTTTGTGAAAAGCACTCCAAGTTCATTGCACAGTTCGACGTATTGGACGTATATAAGGCGCTTTTTTCAATACTACACTAATCCCGATACTGGATTTCCCTACCCTTTCCTCCATTACCTATCCTATTTACATCATCACCTTCTCTCATCCTCAATGGTACCAGAATTCAAGCTCAGTACTCCATCCTTCGCATGGGATGTTAACCCGTGCGCACATTGCCGCCTTCAGTTTAGATTTGGCTAATGTCGACACACGTTCCCTCCATTTCCTAAAAATGACCTCTATCCAATCCACCTATTCTACGTGGTGACCTCAGATGTCAATTGAATCTCCCCCAATAACTGCTACTACTACGTGGTTCAAGTTATCTCAGCTATCGATGTTAACTAATGTTGACTACTAACTAAATCCATACGCGGTGAAAATATAAAATGCGCAAAGGTCTTGGCGCCTAGAAAAATTACCTTAATCTTTGCGAGACAAATTCTCATTACCTTGGCTTCTTGAGAGACAGAGCTAACTTTCCAAACGGAGGACAGACTAGGTCTCAGGGCCTCTCTACTAGCCTACTATTTGCTGGTGAACCCTAAATTATTTCTGATCCGATCCCCCAAGTTCACATGCCATATTCTCATCGATATATTTTTTAACTCAGAATTTTAATTGAATTTTGAATATATATTACCGTTGTGGCTTATCTATCTATTTAAATATAACTGAGCATATTTTATTAGCATTTACTATTCATGGTATCAGTATAAAACTTTCATAAATAAACGATACTCTTTATTTTTCCACCAAACCTTGTCTTCTAAACCTAGTTAACCGGAAATAATTATTTGTAGGTCAAGTACCTACTAAGCACATATCACGAGGTAGTGATGCAACGATCATCATCATAACTATTGGATACGTAATGAATAGATATGTTAAAAGTAACACTTTTTTTGTCTATTCCAGGCATATCCATACAGAAAAAGTTGACCCAGCTAATTGCGCATAGTCGAAAACATTGTCATATTATATACCTTACCTAATGGAGTACTTTTCATGATGTACTAAGCATTTATTTTTAGCATATTTGAGCGTTCTTTGAATGCACTCACTGCGGAGAAAACTTAATTAATATTGCTACCTCAAATTTCATACGAAGAGTGATTTCCGTAGAAAAGTTTTACCCTTCAAATGCCGATAGAATACACTTCCGCGGTACCATAACTGGATATTATCCAGTAGGAAAAAGGTATACGTCGTAACCAAATTAGAAAAACCAATTTTGCAGTGTACGGATCATCCACTAAAATAGAATAGCCAGGTAATAATGACCGAATGACGAATATTTAAGGTGATCCATGAATATTTCAAGGCAGGAATAGTTCAACGGTTAAATAACTGACCTTAACCAGATAAGGAATTTGTGACAGAAACCTGTTGGAAGGCAACGCTATCACGCAAATGCATTTGCATTTGCTTGGCGGTTGACTACGTTGAGGTAAGCTCACTCCGATTTCCAGAAATACACGCCAAGTGTTAGGCATTTATTCTACGCCGACCTTTGGAACCTTTGGCTTACCAACTGGAAAAACTTTGAAACGTGCCTTCATCCATCAAGAGTCTTATGTTAGTTACAAGCAAGAATCTTTCCCAACTGAAAAGATTTATCATACTCCAAGGGTAAAAATGCTGGTTCTTTTGAGAGAGCTGCTTAATTAAATAAATTTCCCTTTACTAACGTCTTTACATTACAATTTAATGCTACCACTTTTATACCAATATCTATAGCTCTACATAGAATCCCGAGTGCCACCGCGAATGGATGCATGGCAGAGGAACGACTCCACATCTGATATGAACTACTGTCACGCAGCCATATTATTAGTAATCAAATTAACTGTTTTACTATCAAGCAAATTGAAATAGGAAATTAAGCAGCTTCACATTCAATACTAATGCTAAATTCAGTACAACATTCACCAAATATGGGATAGGCATTGCGGATATGTTGACGGGAAACATTCAATAGATATGGGGTTTTGTTCCTAATATGAGAGTATATGTCTAAAACAATCACACTATACGTCTTGTATTGTAATAAATGACATGAATGCACTCAAATAACAAATTAATTTATTGTAAAAACATGTACCTAGTTATGAGGGGAGGTGACAGCTGAAATCTTTACCGTATTCAGGAAAGGTGGGTATTCCACTGAAAAATCTACCACTGCCAGAATTCTTATCCTGGCTTTCTCGGTGGAAACCAAGGGCTTTAAATATTCGATTCCTGATA
The DNA here is from genome assembly GCA_933228895.1 of Platycnemis pennipes. NCBI lineage: Eukaryota > Metazoa > Arthropoda > Insecta > Odonata > Platycnemididae > Platycnemis > Platycnemis pennipes. The sequence continues at coordinate 28,612,172 of OW121851.1, forward strand.
TGCTCAAATGCTGAAGACTACCATCATTATGTGAGCAGAAAGATAAGTAGAAAGGTTCCCCGTAAACCTTGCCATTGGGTGCCATTTAGGTGCCCTTGACCATTTTCTCGTTAAACAAACGTAGTTTATTTAAAATGAAAACATAACTTGACTTAAAAGTCTAACTAATACGTGAAAAAGTTGATTCGAATGTCAAGCCTAAAGCAATACTAAAGTTTCCTCTGATGCCTGGCTTAGTGCGCAGATTCTGGTATTTGTCACATTCAATGTCTATAAAAATGATTTCAGGAGCACTAAAATCATCTCCACTAAGAACTAAGAAACTTTGTTTTGCTATAATGGACACAATATGCTAAAATGCATAAAATTCAAGACCAAGAGTAGGTCAGAACAACTATTTAAAAAATGGTGTCTATGATAATGCTTTTCATCATTTTTTGTCACCCGGAACAAATGTAGAACTGCCGCTAAAGAACGCGTGGGAATGATGGTATGAAGACGTTTTTACTGCCCTCACACATCGATTTCATCGCAAAGTCTATCGTCCAGCGCCACAGATGCCACTGCGGCATGGAAGTATTTCCCCAAGTTTAGGATTCACATCACGCAGTTGGGAGATGCTCACCCTGTCAATTGCGCAACGGTGCAGTGACCAGACAGAAAGACATTGATGGGTAATCCAGATTGTAGGGAACGAAGTTGATGGCTCTTTTTCGCGTCAGCCGCTCCATGACATTCCCTCAACATTCATTCACGTGGTATATTATTGAGCTAAAGTTGGACTAATCTCTAAATCGAAATTAGGGGACCAAGTTTGTGCAATGGTTAAAGTACTGGCCTGTAAATCCGAGGTCCCGACAGTGGGAGATATATTTTACGAGAGTGATCCGAAGATAACTCGTAGCGTGAAGAAATGCGAGATGTGTTTTGAATACGTTGATTCATTTAACGTGGTAACTCGATTCGGTTCTAATTCCACTAATAATATTCCATCGCTTACCTGTTATACACTCACCACCCTCATCCCAATTTAAATAAAACACCCTAAATATGATAATAATATTGGCATTTACGGAACACGACTTTTCCTATATTTGGTAACATTTTGCCGTTTTATTGAATCACTTTTATGTTTGCATTAATTATTCACAAGAATATTGCTCATTGTCCCAATATTTTTATTATAATCATTGTAAGTGACACTCAAAAACAAACCGCTAGGACTCAAAAACATACGGCACACAACGCTCTTCCCCCATCTGAAAAACGTAAGAATACTTTTTACTCACCTATTATTATTTTAAAAGCACTCAATAGAGAACATAATTTTATTTTCCGGCATGCGAAAGTAATAATTCACTTAAGTAGGCCAAACAAATTGTATTTGATTAACGTAAGTTTCGCTGTGTATTGTTTTTATTTCAAGCTTGTTTTGCTAAAATGCGTAATGTTATAAAATATAACTTATTCATACACATGTTTCGATAGATAACTTCCTCACCATGGCAGCTTTCACTGACCCTTTTGCCAAATTCTTCACATAAAACTCTTGCGCTTCATTATATTTAATCATTGTTATCAGAAAGTAGAAAAAAGAGTGAAACATGAAAATTTTATTCAATTAAGTCGGAAACTTTATTCAGTTCTAACTGAGTAGATCTGCAAAATAACAAAGCTACTGAGGTTTTCGTATTTCAAAATGTTCTCGGTAGCCTTTAAACCACGAATACAAAGTGGATGACAACGGTGATAAGAAATACATCTGTCAAGGTAACCCCATGGTGAAGAATACTGAGGAAATACTACTGTGAACATTAATAAAACTAATTGAGTTATACTAAATGAAAACAGTTACGAGGAAACTAAAAGGAATTTAACTTGCAACTTAGTGCGCCAAGGTAAAGAATGAAATAGACATTTTACTTGTCTCTTTACTTTTGTTTTACCGAGGTGAACTTCACCTTCTTAGGATTCCAAAACCACAAAGACACATATAAAATAGTAATATTGCACAAAATTGCAAATACTAACGCTAACTACTACTACCAAACGCTACCATATACGTAAAACAGCGCGTTTCACACTCCCAACCATGAACAAACAAATGTCAACAGTAAAAGTCCTATAAACAAACCGGTAAAAAATTGAGCAACACCTTTTGTTCAGATTTTTTTCGTGACGTAACAGAGATTTTTCGTCCCATGTAGCAGGCCTGTATATCGAGAAGGCCTTGCTAAATATCAAAACTACGCGAGTACCAGTACTTCCCGACATTAAATGTGAGACAAATGCTTAGCATTAGCCATGGGAGGGCCTGAGGTGAAAAGATCATTATTCATTGAAAAGCTCAACCTTCTTCGAAAAGTAGACAAAAATCCGCGTATGAAGCGTGCTGTAATAGCGGTAAAAATTAATGTTCTGCCATCAATACTAAACTCGAGATCGTTATACGTTGTTTGGCGTTTCCACCTTCGCTCCAAACTCATTTTCAAAAATTATATAATCCAGATACAGGATTTCCGCATGGTCAAGTGTTGACGTTAATGGATTCTCATTAGAAATTTTAAATTGAAGACGGTGTTCGCGTGCTTCTTATGCTGCATACTTACGGAGAAAACTCGGTTTCGTAAATTTGCTAGAATAACTGAAACGAATAGAGTTTAATCATTTGGAACTCAAAGGACATCATGAAAAAAGTACAATTCACATTCTATCGAAATCCCCTTTCATTTGAGCATTTCATTTTGTTATGACAAGCGCCAAAGTGACACTACACTCTGCGACTCGAAAAAAATTGTCCAATTTTTCATCCTTTCCATCCGTCATCATTTTTCACTGCAAAGAGATGCCACAAAAGTAATTATTAAAAAAGTCAGTTATCTGCATTAAACGAAAGACTGAACTATCTACACGCTGATATGCTCTGTATGAATATCGCTTCTTCCGTTTTTGAGATATAAAGCCTTCGAATTGAGTCTTTTCGCGTGGACTATATACAAAACGTGCTCTTTGGTCATTATCTTCGTAATTAATTATTGAGCTCACGTCATCGTAAGGTATCGTGGGTCGTATTTTATTGAGAGGCGTAGCAATTGCAAATGAAACTTTATTACAATAAATGTACAGTTCTACAGTAAACAATAAAGTGATCCCTGGAAGTTATGCAACTCACAACACCCCTACACCCCCCGCTTATAAAGATTTTTCAAGGAGTTTGCCCCTTCCCCCCACGATTAGGGTGTTGTTGCGCCACTTCACGACAGCCATGTCCAGTGTTGCCCACACCAGCGACTGATCACTTTTTAGGATTATTTCTTTCCAGTGAGGGAAAGGAATATATTCTCAATAAAAATTTCTCATTTTTTAGTGTTACCACTTACAAGGGAATCATCAATAAAACTTTCAGATGTGAAGAATACTGCAGCAAATACACATTACTTAGGAACAACACGTTTGGCTTTCACCAAAAATCGCAGGGTAAGGAAAATTCTTATAGTCACATTTATTCATCCTATCCTTAACCCAATAAGAACCAGTCAATACTTTTTGTTATTCCAGAATCTGATCATTGATACAAAGTAATAGAAGCAAAAAATAATATGAATGATATAGTTATAGGTTCAAGAACATTGATGAATTGGGATGTTAGGAGCTTATAAAAAGGATTTTTAAAAAGGGCTTAACAAATTTTGAAATGATTTAATACAAAAGAACTTAATAGTTCTCCCCTACGCCATATGATTATGAGGAATATCCTGGCTTCACCATGCTTAATTTCTACCGCTGAAAGAGTACTTCCAGTCAAAATGAATTTTAAGAGAATAATTCTGGATGAAGTATTTCTCATTTTGATTTTGCATGCTGCTATCATTTGACAAACATAGAAATTAGTACTTTTTCAATTTATTCTAGCCTCATTACCTTCAGCATTTCATTTTAGAAATATGAATAACCTATCATATAGTTTTTGCTGATCCTAAAGCAACATTGTTTATAATAATTTTGTTAACCTCACCGTTTCATCGATTGCAAAATTTTCTATAGAATAATATAATTTATGCGTTGCATTAGAAATGTGTCACAGACTATTAGTACATTAATTTAATCTTTTCCGTCGCAATAAACACATCTCGTTATCAGATTAGTAAAATAGCACTGGGTGGAAAAACATTCAGTTATAAATTTAGAGAATTTATTATTTATAGAAACAAGGGTATTATTTTAGAAAAATTCATAAGATTAGCGTTGGCAACACAGTCCACGCCTTATTCGAGACCCAAGGCCACAACCTTAGCCTTGCCGTATGCTTAAATTGTTACTCAAGTATCTATTAACTGAATTTCGGAGAAACAATAAGAATAGTGACATAGAGTAAAATAGATAGATTTAGACACCAATCTTCACGTAATACTTGCGAAATTCTACACAAAAGTCATTCCTTGATAAGAATCTTAATTCCCACGTTCCTTATACAAAAAAATTGCATACCATAGTATCCATTATTAAATTCCACATGCCAGACGTATTCTTATTTCTTATCATGTGCTATAATTATTATTAGCTTTCTACCGGTCAAGGTAGGTCTAAATGGACATTCAATTATTCCCACGATCCCCACATTTCACACATATGTTCCTCTTCAGTCCTTCATACCTCCTACCTCCCACCATTCTATCCACACTACCCGTTATTCTCTTCCCCCTAACCCACTTACTTGGGTATCAATTTGTTAAAAAACTTCTTTTTCTAATGTTCTTACCCCAATTGCGTCTTTCGGAACACTCTCGCCGTTTATTACACTCTCCATCCACATCTTGTGCCTTTTCCTAATATCCTCAAAAAAATTAATTTCCTCTCCTATCAACTTCAGCACTTCATCGTTCCTGCACATATTTTATAGTCATATTGTTGTAGTTAATGCACGTAGGTAGCAGTGATTTACCCCCTTCCCCTCTTGTGATGACTTCTAGGGTACTACGCACACTTTTTAATGTTAGATACTAACACTTTTTAATAATCTAACGGTAGAAAACAATAAGGTCTACAAATTTCTTTCCTATTTGCATCCATGATTCAAAATTTTCAAATTAGAAAATAAATGTAAAATATAAAAAACGACGGTTTTAAGACAATTATTCACTCTTATGGACGTCAGTTGCGTTTTGAGTTGGGTTACTGGAAAGTTCACTTAAAGTTGAAATATAATGGCTCTCGACTCTTTTTTTTCCGTATCTTAAAAAATAGGCAGCCTTTTCTAAATACCTAATGAGACATGCCCTTCCTGAATTCCCATGGCCTCAATGAGACTCCGGTCAAAAGAAAAAGTAATTAAATGCACTTCGAGGAATGAGGTTAAAATGAATTCTTCTGAGAAGCAATTGACCCTCTCCGCCGAAGCGGATTCGTAAACAAGGGGCTAAATGAGTCCGCTCTTTCTCCAAAGGTGACGCATTACCAGCCGAAGTGGGCACCCCAGTTTTTAAACCTTTTATACCTACAAGCAACTCCAAAAGCAAGATCTTAAGTTTCGTTTTACCATTCAAAGTTAACTACTTGAGGCAGCGTTTCGAGCGACCTTGAATACGAATAAACGACGAATAGCACAAAAGAAGGCTAGTAAAAAAATGGAAAAACACTGAACACGGACGTAAATCCAGTGCTCTTATGGAGTAAAATTAGGGAATAATAAGTAGTTTATCTTGATTTGGATAAGTATAGTACCAGTGAGAAAATTAAATGAAGCATCATTTGGTAGAATGACACATAAAACAAGCAGAATAAATAAATCTTGCTCTATTGTACATTTTTAGTATTCCATATGGGAATATATTTAATAGAGGCACTATTGTAAAACCACAATTGAAATTAAACATGCACGACCATATCTATCCATATACCCCCGAGAATATCATCAAACCGGAATAGTGTCCTCAAGCATCGGGACCCAGATCGTGTTTCTCTAGTGTTAATAACGGTGCGTAACAGTTTTTTTCTTCAATGTTACCTGTAAAACTTGACTAAAACTACCTACAAACGAATCTAATTAACTCTGGTTCTGGCAATATGAATCGGTTGAATTTTATTTCAAAGTTCCAGATAAGACTTTAAATGCATATACATAAATTACTCTTCTTAACTTTGCAGGTTACAAAATTGATGTGGATACCGTAGATATAAAGAACAGAATGGAGGAGAACAAACCGACGTCCATTGCGTTTGTGGATTTGGAGAAGGCTTTTGGGAATGTGGATTAGGATTCGATGCTTGGAATTCTTAAAGAAATTGGAGTTCTCTACAGTGCCCGAGAATTATTCACCATTAATAGAAAATACAAGTAGCATTGATTAAATCTGGACCCAGCTGTGAAGAAGCAAGAATAAATAAAGGAGTTAGGCAAGGTTGTACACTGTCTGTCGTAATATTTAATGTTTATATCGAGAAAACCATCAATGAAATCAAAGAGAAGGTTTCAAGAGTGGATATCCAAGGAGAATAAATTAGCATGTTGCGATTCTCCGATGGTATAGCAGTCATAGCAGAGACAGAGAGGTATTTGAAGAGGCCAATACCAGCGTTAAACCCGGGAAGCAAAAACGCGAGGAGGTGAAAGAGTATTGTTATGTGGGAAGCCATATAACCAGCGATGGATGAAGCAAGAAAGAGTCAACAAAATAGCCCAGGCGAAGATAATAATAAAAGGTATTTGTTGGGGAAATATTGAGACAAAACTGTCCCTTCTGCCATCTAAACCCTTGTCAAAATAAATACATAAGACATATAATTGTCATTACTTGAAACAATTACAATCTGAGGTTAAAAAAGCATTAAAGGATATACTTCAAGGAACTAAAGAATGATAAAAGAACAAAAAGAAAAAATACACAATATGCCAATACTAAACATCAAATATACTATGGTGAGAGAAGGTATTTACAACTGGCCTAACTTTCCCCACCTTCTCTGTCATAAAAAGACGAAGTTCTTTCATGATAGGATTTCTGTGTATATTGAACTTTTACACAAAAAGTTCTTCCAGCTATAATTTGTATGATTATTATCCTTCTTCCACCCTTTTTTACTGAAGAACTCCCTTAACTTCAAGCTCAGCTCTGAGTAAGGGAATAGACCATTTTCTCATGAGTCAGTGAACAAGATCGTAAAGTGAACAGGTCAAGGCTGTCCCTAACCGAGAACTAAGAATGTCTCAAATTTTCGCCTTCGTACACCACTTATTTATCCCTGACGCTCCAAGAAATCCCTTAAGTCTTCCCATCTCAGAATCGTCGGATATGTTAATCAGACGACGCTGTGCCCAATCTTTCACGCCCTCCAACCAACAAATTTCGCAGCACGGGTCTTGATCCGTGATAAAAACTTTCATCCGCTGCGCAGGAATAAATTTCCTTCGAAATAAACCCCAGGTCGGCTCCTTATCTTTCCAAGGCCCCATCTCCACTTGGAAAATATAGAGGAAGTTCCCGTGAGTGCAATAGATTATTCTTACCTTAAGCCTTGAGTTGTAAGATGAACGGGTGCCCGCTATTCCAATATCACCAGCAGCGGCATTATCTAAGGGAAAAAAATCCATCTTTTCAGTTATTAAACACCATACAAAGACATTTAAATTTAGCACAAATTTGAAGCTTTGATAGAAACACTCGACACTTAACAGCAGTAAAGAAACGTCCATGTCTTGTTTGTAAGTAACGCTAAAGTGTTGCGGCGCTTTATCGATAAGGACTGTACCCCTATCCGGTGTCCGTTGCGATGGTTGAAATATCATTACTAATTCATATATAGTTCAAAAAACTAATGATGATACAAATATAATTAGTAAATATATTTCTGCCTGTCCCGGTGACAGCCAAACATACTCTGGTTAGCTGGTTCGAATCCCACGAGAGTGAATTTTTTTCAACATTCAGTAAGTAGATGTATATGGCCACTCCGGTCGAGCTATAGTGTAAGAAGGGTTGGTGAGTGCTCTTGCTCCAAAAACACATTATATAATAGTAAGAAATGAGTGAGGTGTCTCTAGGATATGCAATAAAACATGTCTGTTTGATCACGAAAAAAGAGGATTCATTGGCAGTGCTAAGTAATATGGGAAGAGGGTGGAGAGGAAGGGTAGTATTAAAATTGTAAAATCAATGTCAAGTAATATATGGATGACCCTTGAGAAACACATCTACGGCGAGTTATCTGCCCATTGAACTTTCTCGGTTCGCATTCACGTGTTCTAGCCTGCGATATCTTGTTTCTTCCATCATCAGCTTTTTTGAGTTAACATCATAAGAGTAAAAAAATTATTTTCTCCAATTTTCTATTCCGAAAAGTAAATTGGAACAATATGAGCATAACAACGGCCATAAAAGCCATCAAAAATTATTGACTAAACCTGTCTTGCAATGCAATTGACTCCAATGAATATAAAACACTTTTAATATGCTAATATTCTATGTATTATGTTTAAATGCACACAATTGAAGCTTGCGACTCTCAAAAAGCGTTTAGGGTTTAGCTTATATAATTATTCTCCAACTTTCACTGAATGAAAAGTATAAACGGAAAGAGTTAAACTCTATTTCACAGATCTGAGCAAGAGCATGTTTATGAAACAGCATGAAAAATTTTTTATTTGCCTGAGAGTGACTCTCGACTTATGGAAGTACATCCTGAAATGCTTATAACCATTTTGGTTCGTAAGTCGGAGTGATTATGTGATTATATTCATATATTCTCAAATAAGGGCCTTTATAAGGGTGAATAATGGGTATATTGTTATTTTATGAGTACCTACTACTCATTAGTTACAAAAAATTACCGTATGCCTATTAGTAAAGCTTTACCTAGCCAACTCGACAATTCATGATTACATGTAGGGGAATTTAGACGATGCACCGCTTAGTATGGAACATGACGCAATTGAAGCCTCATAGTAACTTCTTCATCTAAGCCTCTATGTCCAACTATTATTTCATTTGATTTCTTTTATCATATAATATACATATCCCTCTCAACAGAGTAATCGCTTACTTCCATTGACATTTCAACACAAAAATAAAACGAAAATTAACTTTGACTGTGCGCGTTACGAAATGTTCAGTGAATTGTATGTACAATTTCATTCACAATTTTTAAACATTTACTGGTGTTAACAACATTTGGCATGCATACTTGAAACAGCGTGGCAAAAATACACATAGGTGGCAGATATTCTGCGGGAGAAAGCGACCTTTGGGAGTATTTCAAGCATGAATTGCGATGTTTCTCCACCAAGTTACATTTAGACAAACGCTCAGGTTTAGAGGCGCCCTTTGGAATGCAAATAGGGGGCTATATAGGTGGTATAGACGGAGGGGGCGTGTCTGGAGAGGGAGAGAGCTGAGGGACAAAGGAGGAGGATCCAAACACGAAGTTGGCGAAGTGACGTGCAGATAGGAGGGTGGTGGATGGGAACTATAGGTGGCGATTCTGCCACGAGAGACCGCCACACGAAGCGTTGGACACACCGTGACACTTTCATCCCGGACCTCAACTCCACTTCATTTACATCAACATAATGCCCTGAAAGCCATCGTAAGGGCTTGCGCAAGGGTGGATACTTAAACAACAACGATGTACTATCGTCAGGTACCAGATTATATAGTAATTACGTTGCCAGTTTAACAGTTAAGTGCACTAAGTTCACCTTGGAAACATGCCAGCTTTACAAGCCATACAGCTTCTATTTTCGCACTTTCATAATTTTGGGTAGTGATGGAGATAATTTTTTACAAATATATCTGTGTTTGTATGCTAAACATGCGAGAAGATATCTAATCAATTACAGGCATGCATTGTTCATTTCGTGTTTTTAGTCATTCAGGCGTGACGCATAAAGGCTAGCATTGACATTACTAAGCTTACCTAATTATCTATCTGATAACTTTTATTAAATCTATTATTATTTTAATCCTACACTGAAAAAATTACACTTACTTAACTACTATAGGTACTTACTAATTACACTCTAGCTTACTCCATGAATGTAATTTATATATTTGTATGTTTTTAATCTAGAGAAGTCTACTGAGAGCCCTAAAAAAAAGACGGGACAACTTATTCGGCAATACCTTAAGACACGAAGGCCTGATGAAGACAGTCGTCGAGGGAAAGGTGAGCGGGAATAATGGAAAAGGCAGCCTTGTATGAGATACATGGGACAAGTTGTGAGGGATGTAAAAGAGAAAACTTACGTCAATGTGAAGAGGTTGGCCGATAGAATAATCGAGTGGAAGGCTGCGTCAAACCAATCCTAAGATTGTTAACCGATGATGATGATGAATGTAACCAACTTCCGCCAAATTACATCCACCCTCTCCGACACCTCCCGAGTGTATGCTAATTCATCGTCTTTATTCTGGCATTTTATTCAGTATGGAACAAAATTCACATAAGCTAACAATACTGGAATTCCTGTCATAAGGTGCTCGATATATTGAATAGTCTTCATGTTACGAGTAGGACTTGTAACGTAAAAATGCTGTCATTGCTGACTCAATAGTGTTTAAGTCCTTGTTTGATGACCTCCCTTCTTTTATGTATTTAATGTTTTCTACTGGCAGGTAGCCCATATTCTGACGGCATTTTGACCTAAAAGGTCAATACTAAAAAACATGTTAAAATGAACATACTACAAGCACTATAACTGACTGACAAGATGCCGAAGACGACACTAGGAAATGAGCAGCTATGATACATTGACTACCCAAAAATTACATAGGCGACAGGTCCCAAATCACGCATTAAATAAATACTTCAGCGGATGAATTAAGAGTTTGAACATTGGGATACTCCTTTTACGAATACTATAAAAACGCAGTACTAATTGGGGAATACATACTTTTACGAAATATCACTGAGGCGAAAAACACAGTAGACTGTCAAGTCCGGAATACTAGCCATGAACAACCTAACAAAGCTTCGCGTAATTTATTTAGGACGTCTGTAGAATCGGCGTGACAAGCGACCCTAGGTAAATAATATGCCTGTCGCATACAGATAGATAATGCCTTAATTACAGTCCGTTTCGCAAACAGACGATATAGACCGGAACAAAACCAACAGATCAAATAACTTGGGTAAGAATTAATCCAGTATATCTAACATCTCTCCATGAAGTAGTAACATTATAGGTATTATTTGCATGCAAGGAGAGCATGTTTGGTGATCTTCACCCCCTGCTACACACCCTCGTAGTGGCTCGCAGGGTATCGCGTAGATGTAGATCTAGTAGCTATTCGGGGGAAGCGAATACCAGATGACTTACGCCGCTTATGATTGGCGGTTGTTTGGTCAAAGGTAGAAATTTTTCAGAGATTTAAATGAAAAATGGAGCCTGGCGTCGGCATTACCCAGCTATTCATGAAAGCAGCACGCTGTCTGCGTACTAACGTCCTATCTGTCGGACAGAGTACTGAACTTGAATTGCTCCCCGCACCGCATTCATGTAAAGGTCAGTATGCCTCCGAAAAATAACTACTGGTATTCGAACCCGGGGCCTTGGGAAAAGAGTCAGCACTCTAGCAACCACAACAGTTTGATCGTAAATTATTAATCGGAATTTAAATTAAATGACAGGAAGGAGTCCTAGGGGAATCAAATGCATTAATATGTCCCATAACTAGCCTTAGAAGATTTACTGATTACTCCACGATAAAATTTTAACATGACTTCATTGCTATTTATTTGACTGACTCATTGTTAATCTAAAAAATGTGGATGGCATAACGTGCCAAAGGTATGGTCGTTGAGCGATAATTATACGGATATTGTCAACAAATATATTCTTTAACCCTTGAAGATGTATTTTATTACTTCCACAAAGCTCATTCCGATACTCTTTCGTATGTTTATTGGATTAAGAAATAGGAAAAAACGATGATAAAGGCTAAAAGTGGGGTTACCCCCGTGCACATGTCACTGACTCGACTAAAGTTTTTGGTGGGTTTAGTACATGGCTAGACTACATGGTTTTTTGTGGATTTAGTACATATAAAACATCAAAGATATCAAGATACGTATCTCACGCGAGTGATAAATGAAGCCAGAGCATAGCATTATGATATTATTATATTCTTGACATTCATGGAAAAAATTGTGACTTCAGGAACGAAAAAATCTGTTCTTCGATACTATGCCTGCTATGCTCTCCGAAAATAATATCCCATCGTTTCAACATTCCAAAAATTCCAATTATTTACGATGAAATGAGTTTTAGCCTTTCCGATGAAATCCCTCCGAGCTCCCGAGATAACCATGACAGGCCCATGTCGCAGAGGTCCACTGAAATCAATAGGCATTCGGTAGATAGAAACTCTTGTATGTACATTGCTGAAACCTGCTACGATAGTACTTTTATGTAGGAGGAGGAACAGAAAACACTTATTTGTGAACCCATTAAAGCGTATCAATGCATATTCATTGCCTATGTTCATGTGACTTAAATCCACTATAAATAGTTTCTGATAATTTCACTACCGATGCGTTTACAATATCAAGTACAGCACGTTAATATACAGCATGAGTTTATTTTATTTAGTGGCAACGCTGCTCACCTCAATAAAATCACCTTTTTTTAGACCAACAACGGGACAAGACATTTCTACATCTAGATCTACATCTACACAATACCCTACAAGCCACCGCGAGGGTGTGTGGCAGGGGGTGAAGATCACCAAGCATGCACTATTGACATGCAAACAAGCAACTATAGGGTTTCATGCAACTAGATTGTTAGTACCTATGGTATTATAGGCATTAGTGCATTAGGAAATTTTGTGATAAAGGAGGTCAATGGCCGTTATTGTCATATGAACAATTTATTACTTAAACCAAAATATGAAACAAATACTACAGGAAACAAGTTTAGAGTCAAAAATTGGTCCAATAAATTATATAATAGATTGAAAATACAATCGGAGCTAAATTCCTGAATAATTTTAGTTTCAATCACGTTTTTAAAGAAAATTTGAGACACCATGAGCGTTATACGTAATTGAGATGAGTATCTTTCTAAAAATAAGTTGTGAGTGTGAGACGTGTGAAACAATACATTTAGATCAATTGCATATTTAACAGCAAAATGAATAAAATTTTCTTTACTCGATAGTTTCTTTTGCCGCAGTAGGTTCTTTCCTTTGCTAAAATTTTATTTTGCGGACGTTTCAGCTACAGCTAAGTTTAAGCGGAATCTGAGGAAATATCTAGGGTAGGTATAAGTTTTTTCTACTTCTTTGTAGACGAGATGCTGAGTGGTTCAGCTCTCATCCCCAAGTCATGATGGCAAATTTATGGGAGCACTCACATTCGATCACCCAGTAGGGTCATGATCTTTGCGGTTCTCGAAGCATCAAAGGTGCCCGTGACAGGTACCAAGCGGGTGTAAAAAAATCTGGGAAATGGAGGATCCCTTCACTATCTGAAAGATGTGAGCCGAAACGAGGTTTCGGGGCTTTAAAAGGACTTCAAGTTGGAGAAAAAATGAAAACTGAGCCCCGACACCTAGCGATTATTCTATAGATAATACCATCCGAAATGCCTAGGGAACATCTTATCCGTCCGCGTCCCGGAGACATTAAAATGAGATGGAGGCGATATTCTCCTCCCCGGTAAGAGCTTTAAAACCAAATTCTTACGATAGTCGTGCCCCTAGAAAGCAGATTTCATCGACGTCCAAGCCGATAGGATTATGGCCGGGGTGAAAAGGCGAAAACTTGACGCCGCAGTGAATAGAGGCATTACATGAGTGAATGTGATGGCAGACGAGAGTTAAATTCAATTTTTTTCTAATGCGCTAAAAAATAAGGAAACTACTACTGATATGTGTGTACATAGACAGTTGGAAATTTTGAGGCTAAATAAATGCAAATGTCATGGAAAAAGTTGGAAAATATGTAAGACCATAGTGTGAACATGAATTATTTGTAGAAAAACAGAGGTGTCAAATATATTTTTTACAACTGTTATGTCGTTTATAATTAAATGTAATTAGATTTCACAAAATGACGAAGATAAGTTATTTAACCAATAATAATGCATGTATAAGATTTCATACTTTATCTTCCTGCATTTTTAAAACAGAGTGATCCTAAACAAACGGATCATCTGTTACTATAATTTTGGCAGTCAATTTTGTGTTAAAAATACCCTTAAGTTGGCGTGTTATACTTCTGTTACAAAATAACTAAATGTCACAAGTAAAAGAGGAAGTTTTTTATGCCTATTTGCTCCTTCACTCCTAAAATGGTTTCATCAAAAAGTACAAGACTCAATGGAAACAATAGCTCGTGGTTTCTTCATATTCCACATTCCAATCAATTTTTATTATTTTTGTGCCACGATTGTTATTATTTCCCAACTACATCTCCATCACGAACTACTTCTCCCCCCTCACCAAGCCTCTTACCGGGGTCGTTACTTCTCGGCCTTGTGCAAGCAGTAGAAGGGGCGTTTGTGGATTCGAGGGTTCAAAGGTCGCGGGCGAAAGGGCGTCAACAGGAGGGTGGACCAGAGCTCGCTTTTCCCGAGAAGAGTGGACCCCTGGGGTTTAAGTGGGAAAGGGGAGAGGGCGAGGGGTCAGCGCCCTCGATTCTTCCCTACGATACGACAATGGCTCTGCGCTAAGATTGTTTGGTGCTGGGTTGGAGCAGCACGTTGGTGCTCGGAATTAGATAGGACGAACTCACCCCCTTTCGTTTCTCTCGTGCCCTGCGTCCCCTTACTGTCCGACTGACGACAAGAGAGAGAGAGAGACGAGTCAACACTCAATCGTTCAACGACCACCCACTCAACCTCTGCCACCACCCACGGCCCCGCCATGCGTCTACCCTCTCCATATCCGTGCCGACTGCGCAATGCTGCGGGAGGGAGCACTGTGCATACAAAGAGGTCGAGAGAGGGCAGGACGTCAAATCCGACGGTGGTGGGAGGAATCGTGGGGGAGCTCTGGTCCACCCTCCTGTTGACGCCCTTTCGCCCGCGACCTTTGAACCCTCGAATCCACAAACGCCCCTTCTACTGCTTGCACAAGGCCGAGAAGTAACGACCCCGGTAAGAGGCTTGGTGAGGGGGGAGAAGTAGTTCGTGATGGAGATGTAGTTGGGAAATAATAACAATCGTGGCACAAAAATAATAAAAATTGATTGGAATGTGGAATATGAAGAAACCACGAGCTATTGTTTCCATTGAGTCTTGCATGAGACCCTTTAGTTGCTTGCTTGCATGCTAGTAGTGAATGCTTGGTGACCTTCACCCCCTGCCACACACCCTCGCGGTGGCTTGCAGGGTATCGTGTAGATGTAGATGTAGATCGTGAGGAGTGGATCGGTACGGAACAAGGGCAAGTGAACTGGCTTCCCACGCAAAAAAATCCGCGTTCGAGCTCCACACCAATGCAACTGGTAAAAGCACTATTCATTTCTAGGCATAAGAGCGTACATGAAAGAGCACAAAAAACATTCAATCTTCTCCCGCGAACTATTTTTTCTGTTTGGCACATAATTTTCTGTAGAAACGCTATGCGTACGTTGAGTAGGCTTAATATCTGCCACAGGATTTTTTGCGCAAATAGCTTATACGGTCACCGGAAAATAACTCCAATAAAGCACCGTTGGCTTGATGAAATGCTCCATTCTCTGTATATTGGAGCCAAAAATGTACGCTGTTTTGATTTTCCTCATCATTTACCTAAAGATCTTTTTTGAGTTTGCACAAAGAAGAGAATTCAATTAATATTTTACATCAATATTTACAGAATTTTCTCCTCGAACATAAAAATGGAAGAAATTAATAGACATAATAAGACTAAAAATAACACCCGAAGTCTTGCAAGGCATAGTGCTTGGTCCCCTCTCATTCTAATAAAATGAATAATAACGGTTCTGGAGATCACGTTGGTGTTTAGGGTGCCGGTCTTTCCTTTCCAAGGGCTTTGGTTCGAGGCTCAGCTGTGAAAGCGATTTTTAAAGATACATCGATCGCAGCTTGAGTATTTTGTGGATAGCAATTCAAGTTCAATAGTCAGTCTATCGGATGGTGAGTTAAACCGTCAACCCCTCACCGCCTTTCAATAACAGCAGGCTTAGCTGTTGGTCGCCTACCCCGCACAACTGCGGTTGCTACCATAATGTCTTCAAAAATTTTATTCAGTTCTCATTGCTATTTACTAAAGAACAGGAATCGGATAATTTTCTGAAAAACTGTGCCGTAATATCCTACGGGATATGCTTTGCCATCAATTTTTCGCCTCTAGATTCGGTAGTGGATATGTAAACATCATGGAAATTGCGAAATGCTTGATATATTACAGCGTTTTTTCTAACACGGCATGTCTAATATTTTTCTCGGGAGGTGGTAGCATTATGTCCCTTAGTTGTGTGAAAGTAGTGTATGAACGGAGTAGTATTTTTTGTATGACAGTATGATAGTAAGTGTGATATTATTCTAGACTCTGATTCATGATATACGCCTGGTAAATTTTCATCCCCTGCCCCACATCCTTGCAGTGTCTTGCTGGGTATTACGTAGATACGTTGATAAAGGGGAACACCAGCGTAAATTATCTGTGGAGTAGTATTCAAGAAACTTTGTACAATTGAACAAGTAATGGAAAACTTTTTCATGAAAAATTTCATCAGGTTTTTGCATTATTTAAACTTTGTCCTGAGCATCCGTCAAGTATTAGCCCCAGTATAGAATGATTTTTAGCTGGAATTAAATTATGTTCAAGGGAAAGGTAAGTGATTGACTACAAAAATGCTGAGGAGGATAACGTCTAATTAGTACAGAGTACTGACTGCTATGTTGATTGGCTAGTAGCACAACGATAGCGTGAGATACCTAATTTATTTTTGGGCCCGTAGAAAATGAATTGATAAAAAAATTAGATAAAACTGAGAGGAGATAGCTAGATTTGCGGACAGTTGCTATCTTAAGGGGGTAAGTGTAACTCCAATGCTTGAGGCAATGGGATGGGATGACCTTCAAACACGAAGACAGCTTGTCAGACTACGGCTCCTCCAGAAGTACAGAGCAGACAAGTTAACCTCCACTCTCACTCAGTAATTCAACCCGAAGGTCGGTTTTGATAGGTGAGAGTAGAGCTCACCCCGTACTAAGCCAATGGCGTGTGAAATTCACACATTCAGGGTAGGGGGGCCAGTTCCTTTCCCTGGGCCACCTGCGATTTCCTACGAGGTTCTGACACGCAGAAAATCGAATCGCCATGATTTTAGATGGGGGTGTCCAGAAAGGCTCTTGCCCGGGAAGTTAACCTCTGACACCGAGTTAATTACACCGAGACCCACACTACATTGGTAAACAGGAGCATAGGGAAAATATAAGACAAATACACTTCACTACAGGCAGATTTAAATATTTTTTCTTTCCCCAAAAAGGTGACCATAACAACTTCAACGCTTCTCACACCATAATTTATTCATAAAACAAATTTACCTAAACATTAAAATGAAATTGCACTCATTAGATTAATACAGATAAATTTAATAAGCATGATGTTGTTTTGTTCTTCTTATATTTTAGAAGTTAAACACGCTTATATGAAATACATACTAATATGGGCAATTCATGTCTATTGTATGTATGTACTTCTAAAATGTTTCTCTGCATGTTGAACGAACAGTAGAACTGGTAATGTGTGTCCCGCATGATTTTCATAGAAATCTCTCTTAAGGTATGCAGTATAAGCAAACTTAGTGCATGTTTGGTGATTAATCGTCCCCTGCAATACACCCTCCAGATGGCTTGAAGCCTGCAGGATAGTCAGTACACATAAATATAGATAATTAATCAATAATACTTCTCATTAAGTATTTGCAATGAAGGGCGGAGACAAAAAGAGATGAATGCCTAGCTGTCATTCATACCGGAACGAATTTCTCCCCAATACGATAGCCACTTCAAATCTTAACAGGCAGAATCTCTCGAATCAATTAAATACAGTTTCATTTTCATAAATTTTGACCGTAATTCAAATGATGATTCAAAATCTCGGCAAATTTTCCCCCATTATTCCCTTATCGATGACCTTAAATTTTGCTTTAAAAAAAGGTAAGAGACTTCTGTCCCCCAGATCCTCATCTCATAGTATAAACCAGAGAATCTTTTATGCTTTTGTCTGCAAAGTGCCACTAAAAGGCTATGACCTAAAATACCCTCTACCATGCGTTTTCTGATCACTTAGAGGGCTACAAGGGGATGGAGATGCACTCGCCTGCTACCTATCTCGAGAATACTCCGGGTCCAATATCCAATCCATTATATCCATAGGTCGCTCAACATCAAGCATCCCCTTGACACCTTTCTGTAATGGAAGGTTAAGCCAACAATGTTTCTGTCCACCCTAAACTTGACTCCCCGCAGCCATGCCTATCACGAGCAAATTCACTCATTTGCATCCGGCGTTCATTGCCTTCGCTGGCAGTCTCCACCTCTAGTCATCATCATTTACAAGAACTGGAGGATAAGATGAAAGACGATTGGGTGCAGGAATGTAAGTAATAAAGCATCACATTCTAATAAATCAACTGCATCAGTATTACATCCTGTTAGTCAAAGTAAACGCAAATGTGCATTAAACATGTCAAGAAAATAACTTTGCGCCATTACAGGATATGATTTATTTTAGGTATTGCTACCTTGGCAATGACGCTTGGATGTTGAAATCGATAGGAATAATAAATTATTATGTGAAATGGTACAAAGTTATTTTCTTAACATGCCTAACTTTTCGAATTTCCACCAAGTACCACACATATTTAGCACACACAATGCTATTTTGCATAAGAGACGACAACAAATTTGTGAATTTGTTGTCGTCCGTCATGCTAATTGTAAAGCGCTTGTGCCGTGTCTATATCGCAGGAACGGAATGATATTTTTGAATGAGTTTGAAATTTGAGTGAGAAGCTTTAGTGCATGTAGGAAATTGCTCTGCTTACGCTTTACACTCTGACCCTAAGCGGTAGCAGTGAACTTGTGGGGCAGCACAAGATATCTACGCTCCAAAACCCCCACCCCAAACTAATCTTTCTTACTGACAGTGAGTGCCCTGGCCTCAAACCACGACCGCCTCTCCTATTCTCGAGCGTTTTCCAAACCTCACCACGACCCGGGAATGAATTTGAATAATTCCCCTCTCTTCCAAGCAGACACTGTCGAATGGCAATTTTGGCACTTTAGCGCAAACAATATGTTCGGGTGGACGAGTCACTAGCCGTATCCGAAAACTAAGTATGCCTCAGCAAAGCATTCATGGTGATGACGTATTGCTGACGTATAATGAAGCATGTCTACGGTATGCAACAGTCTATGGCAAGGAAGCGACGTTAAGCAGTAGTGGCAACATAAAAAACCACTAGGTATAGTGAAGCACGATAGAGGGCAACATCTATCAAATGTTTAGATCGGAAGAAAAAGAGCGGTTATATGTATATTAACCTTTTCATTGATATTCATATTAATAATTATGCAAATGTAACATACGAAGTAAAAAAATAGATACTACACACATTTATAAGTAGCCAACGGCTCCGTCATCTTTTGTTATTCTCGTCAACAATGCTTTGAAGCCTACAAGGAAGCGTGCTTCTGTGCTTTGGCTTCGTAGCATGCTTCCCCCAAGGTGCTTCGCGTTCGGACATACTTCGGGTGTTTCCGACGGTACCCCCCTCCACTTGCAAGCAAGCATTGTAGTATGCTTAGCGCTAGAAGCACACGTTTCGGATAGGGCTACTCCCTTTTCCCTTCCCCCGCTCCATTCTTTCAAAGGAATCCTGCAACTACACTTTCACTTAATGTAATGTAATAACCTGCGATCCACCGTAAGGGTGTGTGGTAGGGGGGGATGATCACCAAACATGCACATGCACAAACACTTACATGTGACTGAGAACTACAATGCCTCTACTACATGGAAACATGTCAGATGGTGTCACGTAAAACTAGATGGTTAGTATCTACATAATAAAGAATAGAACACTGGTTAGAAACGTATTTATATAAATATATTAATGTGTTCCCCTAGCACCCATGAGTTAGTACTGCTTAAACATGCATCATGCCCTGAAGTCTACTCTTACAATTTGTCACTCACCTATACCTTTGCTATGCTGCCTATCATGTCCTCTATGGCAAGCCGGAAAAATGACATAACTTAAATCTATCTCTCTCAATCATATTTATCTATTCAAATCTACCATAACACCCAAGGATCCTCAATCTAACATTTTTATTGAACCTATTCGTTTTGAATTCCTGCAGGATATTTTATCAGTATTTAACCTACGATTTGATAGTGATTTCCAACCTACGTCTTTTATTGATGTCAATACTGGTTAACCTGTCGTAACACATTGTAACAAACCTGTCTGCTCTACACTGCACACTAGTTCTAGTTCGGTGATCAAACTTAATTCCTTCGGAACCCGTACACTGGTTGCATATTCTAGGCGGCGCCTAACTAATGAGAAGTATAACAGTAGTCAAAAATTCTATTTATATTATAAAGGAAGGATATTGAATTTCAAACCGTTTCAATAACTTGAAACGTGACGTTTTTCCAGCATACGTAAAGAAAATGGTATAATATTTTTGACTAGTGCGTGGTATTAGACTTGAAGCTTTTGTATTAAAAAGCAGTGGTGATTTTAGAATTATATGATAATCCTGGGAAAGGCCTTTAGATATGTTCATCCAAACCTTCTTGAGTTTCTATTGTTTAATGTTGGCTTTAGCCTTGTGGGCCGTATGGCATTGGGCTCAATTGTGACATTTATGTACGGCAGTTTGACATAATAGCTAGCTTCATTAAAAGCTCTACAATCCACAAGGAAGAATGATGCCTTAAGGCCTCAGTGTGAATCATATGCAGCCCCGAGTAGTTAAGATTCTTTAAGAGGCTCTCATGATTCTTTAATAGACCACAATCTATTTGCGAGTACTTAAAAATATCCCCCCTAATGTCTTTTATGAAGGATGATGACTCAATTAGATTCCGTATAGTTATCATGCGTGCTTTAATATCATCATGCAATGTGAAATTTATTAGCGCAATAGGTGATTAAAAGGAAATAATTCCTGCAGCTTACCCACCCATGGCACGGTCCCATTAATTTCTTTTATTTTTACAAAGGCTTTAATCTTAATTTATTCATTGTAAATATGCCCATGGAATCTCAATTTATATCACATGAGGATACTTTAATACTGATTAATCGTTTCGGTACTCATATATTGTATAAATTTCGGTATCTAAATGTGCGGTATTATTCTCACCAGTTATATTACGGCTGGGAATCAACATTCCATGACGTGAAACTTAACTGGATGTAATACAGAGTTATTGAGCGTGGTGGGTTCTTTCCAAATTCCTCTCCAAAGTGCACTAATGTTGCCCATAAATACACCCAGCCGTTCATTTTTCCTCCATCCCAATAATAATGGCAAACATATACAGGAATGAATAATGCTGTTACGAGCCATTTATTTTTCAAGCTCCCATTTAAGACCCCTTGTGTTTGAGCAATGACCGGTGACTACGACGTCACGCATGACGGTTTTGTATCGCATGCTTTTATTTTTTTTCTGCAAAGAGCTGTTTCCGATTCGTTAAATTGGGTATTTTTTTCGGTAAGTCCGTGAAATTTCACTCTTTCCCCGCCACAGAATGTATCGCGTTTTGTTCCCCTTTGGGATCGGATGTACGCCTTTCCGTTCCCTTTCCTTTGGCGGCTGTTTTCAGAGCGAGAGAAAGAGAAAAGTGAATATTCATTTGTTTATTATTCTCGGCCGTCCCGCCAGCACACACACTCACACAAGCGGACACACTCGCGCACACACGACCACTCCGCCCTCACCACCGTCGCCGTCCGATTCACATCCCGCGAGAATTTCCTTTCGTCTGCTCCCTCCCTTTTCCCGCGAAGGAGCGAGCCCAAGGCATTTCCCGAAAGCGACGCGATCGCCTCCGATAAAGCAGCGGAAAAGGGGAAAAGCCTTCCCGCCTGTTTATTTTCGGGCTTTTCTAAAATCCGTAACAAATGCCTAATGGTGCCAGTTTATTTTCGCCTGCCTGCGAATGGGAAATAAATCTCAGGTACGAAAAGAGAGAGAGAGAAGGGGGTGTGAGAGGTGGCGTCGGGTAGCATTCGCGCGAAAGGTCGTATCTTTTTAGTCGACTAACCGCGCATATTGCCGTAGAATTTTAGCAGTCTAGAAATTAATGGACCACAGAGTGGTGGAAACAACGTGGTGAGTCGACATTTCGAGGAATTTCAGCCGCTCAGCAGCGATTATCGTGGGCAAATATTGCCGATGATTTTAGCGAAACGCGAATATTTATTGAGCTTAAGACTTTTGCCGCACACACACCAAGTAAACTTAAATAAACACGACGCAATAAAATCCTCTATCCAAGCTTTAGTAATTTTTCATCGAAGCTTGCATCAATTACAATAGTCGCAAATATTGAATTGAGGTCAAATTTGAAAAAAAAATCCGTTGAGTATCAAATTACATTCTTTCTCCGCGGTGGAGGAAATTCACGGTAACTAAATGTTTCATTCCCACTAAGTGACAAATGTCAGGTGATCTATCTGTTTTTATTATTTTTTAATTCCATACAATCTTGAGTGCTTGCTGAGTGCTGAGCTTGAGTGAGAGCTTTTGACAATGTGGATTGTAATTCAATGCTTGATATTCTAAAAGGAATTGGAGTTTCCTACAATGATCGAAGAATTATCCACAGTTTGTATAAAAACCAAGTAGCTGTGATTAAATCTGGACCCAGCTGTGAAGAAGCAAGAATAAGGAAAGGAGTGAGACAAGGCTGTGCACTGTCTCCCGTAATTTTTAATGCCTACATTGAGAGAGCCATCAATGAAGTCAAGGAGAAGTGTTCTGGAGTGAACATCCACGGAGAAACAATCAGCATGCTACGATTCGCTGATGACATAGCTCTCATAGCAGAGACAGAGAAGGAGCTGAATAAGATGCTAACAACCATGGAAAGGACAATGGCCAGACATCAGCTGAAGATCAATAAGAAGAAAACTAAGATATTGGTGTGCAGCAAAAAGAAGAGGCCAAAACCAACGTTAAACTAGGAAAACAGAAACTGGAAGAGGTGAAAGAGTTGTGCTACCTGGGAAGCAGAGTAACCAACGATGGACGAAGCAAGAAAGAAATAGTGAGTAGAATAGCCCAGGCAAAGAGGGCATTCTATCAAAAGAAGAATCTACTTACAGCTGGAAATACAAGCTTGGAAGTAAGGAAGCAATTCATCAAAACGTATATCTGGAGCATGTTCCTTTACGGCAGTGAGGCATGGACGATGACAGCAGCGGAGAAGAAAAGGGTGGAAGCATTCGAAATATGGTGCTATCGAAGAATGATGAAGATGAAATGGATCGAGCGAATGACAAATGAAGAAGTCCTAAGAAGAGTGGGAGAAAAGAGAAGTCTGCTGAAAACTATAAAAAGAAGACGGGACAACTTAATCGGCCACATCTTAAGACACGATGGCCTGATGAAGACAATCGTCGAGGGAAAAGTGAACGGGAAAAATGGAAGAGGCAGGCCTCGTATGAGTTACATGGAGCAGATCGTAAAGGACGTGAAAGAGAGGAACTACGTTAATATGAAGAGGTTGGCCGATAGAAGAATCGAGTGGAGGGCTGCGTCAAACCAATCCTAGGATTGTTGACCCTTGATGATGACAATCTTGAGTGGCTCTAGGAAGTGAATTTTTAAATCCTGAAACGTAATACGTACTCAAATTTGAGGGTGATTTAATGGATCTCACTGTCTGAGAGGTTTTAGTATACAACGCGGATTAAAAGTGCTGTTTTGAAAAAGTATTGCCTACGGGAAGCACACTGAGGGAAGCCATGAAAAAAAAGAAAGTTTCACTGAACCACATTGAAATCATTCTCCCCATTTCCTTCTAGCGCATGAAAAGTTATTTTCCACTCTTATTATTTGTATTATTCTTCATACTTTCATTTTTCAACTAATTTATACGCATTTGCGAGAGAAATGGTGGGCAAGGTTATATATTTTACACTGATTAACCTTTTATAGGACTATAATATTTTTAACATTTATGAGGACTAAATAAAAAGAAGGAATGAGGCAAGGCAAAATTTGGCACAAACCATGTGATTGGCATTCATTTGGAGTTTGTAGCCCTACCTGATACACCTTTTGTACTTTTGGCCAACATTTCAGCTCAGGAAATAAGTCTTCAAACTTAAATTGATACATTATCTTACATGTTGCTGTAATCAGACGGAAGCGAGAAACCAGGCGTCTCCATAAGCCTACTTATACCGCTGAAAAATATTCCACTGCAGGGATTCTAATCCACGCTCTCGGAATAGGAAGCCAGTATACAATACCCTAAACCGATCCGTATTATCTTATTCGTTTTGGAGTGTCATACCTTAGGTAAATCCAAGCTATTTACATAAATGGCTAAGCAATTCATCCTACTTTAAGTACAATCAAAATTTTGAGAATTTCTTCATAGTTGCGGGCTATCTGAAACAGCGCTCAAATCTAACGATTTCAATACATAGACAATATCTTAAATTGTTAGGTATCTTTATCAGTAGCTCCCAAGTTATCCCATCCCGAGTGCCTTATCGCTTCTTTTCTTAATTGTCTCACTACGCACTTCTTCGCGTACATTCGTGTATAAAATAATTCCCTTTTCCAGCAGGTCATTTAATTGCTGATACCTTGGAGTACCATTCCCTGCAAGACCATGTAATTAGCTAAAATTGAACAAAAAGTGCATTTTTGCCAGTAGCAGCGACACCTTGCCAGTAGCAGCAAATCATTTGGCACAAACCATGTGATTGGCATTCATAACGCTCGGAAGACGTGGATGTGTGGTTAGAGCTTCTCATATCTAAAGTAGTATAACCACTCTCTCTAAATAATGAAATCATTTTTTACGTATTCAAGCTATATAAAAGACAAATGAAACAGATAATGGACCGTTTTTTATGCTTTTTTTATATATTTGGACTCACCAATGGATTTAGGGGGGTTTCAGTCCCTATTCTTCTCAATAATTGTATCTCTCTGGTGATTTCCCTCAGAAAATAAAGTTTCAGGTGCCATTATTTCTAGCGGCACGAATTCTCCACCCGTAATCATCAAAATAATTGAAATAAATGCGAATGCTTTTCAAGGTGTGACGAAGAGCACTGCGACGGTCATAGTGACATTCTAAGAAACCTCGGTTATAATTTACTGGAGAAGGCTTCGGCATATGGGTGAAATGAAGGTGCTTGGGAAGGATTAGGCTCCACATACTTCGTACATATATTGCGTTTGCACGGCCTCTAATGGACATTTCATGTCTATTAGAACGATTAAACTATAAACACCAATGAAATAGTACCCTAAGTTCACCACAATAGCACTACTAACCTTCCTAGGTCTATTTTAGAAAGGTGTTAATGCATCGGATTCCACAGGGAGTTAGGGAGTTAATTTTATTACTCAAATTGCTCCGAATTTCATTCAATAGAACTACATATTCGGTACTTTTTCGCGTGTCTGTGCGCTTTCCTATGTTTATTTCACGTATTTAAAACATTTATTCCATCATATACCTCACTACTCTTAATTTTACTGCGTGCAAAAACAATTTCAAATATACGAGCACCGGTAGTATTGCTATTTCGTCTGCTGAACGCTTTGAAACAAAAATGTACAAATGATTATTGGAATTTCAGAATGATTAACGTTAGAATTTAATCTGCGTACATAAATATTAGTCCTCAATTTAAAAACTATGTAATAATATGTGTGAGCTATATAGAAGCAGGAAAACTATGTTATGCATATCTATCCATGTTAAAAGGATGCTATGTTTATTATGTGTTATAATAATTTAAAATTCCGACCTCTTTTCTGCTAAAATGTACTTGTTCTTATAGAGCGTGCCCAAGAAAAATAATAAACATATCTATCTATCAAGTGGTAGGCACGTATGTTCGAACCTATCAAGATGGCTACTGGTTTCTCAAATAAGCTGCGTTGGTTCCTCCAGTACATTCTAATATCCATGGCAGAAAAAAGTGCTCACAGGTGAACTGCTTTATCGCGAGACGACCGCAGCGAAGGATCGCCATCCCTCATCCCCAGATGACGAAGAATCGAGAGGTAGAAGTGGGGGAGGTTGTTCAGAAAGAGGGCGCCGAATGAGTGGCGATACCAAGGGGCATCTGGGTGAAAGAGAAGACAGTCTAAAGATAAGTTTCAAGATAAAGCCGTGTATCTAGTCATACCTTGTATCCAACGTTACAAAGACATAATTCTGTGGTGGCGGAAAAGTCATACGCGGCTTTATGAGGGGATCCGACAAGATGTAATGCCTTCACGGGACGGCTCAACACACCTCGCCACTTGGTCAGGCTTTCATAAATTTCTCGTGGCATTCTATTAGTCCAATTCGATGGCTCGGTCCGTGGAGCCTTTGCAGCATTCTATTAACTTAGTGCGATCTCCAGTACCAAATACCAGAGCGTGGTTTAAAAAAAACTGTTGCTCAAATAAATATTTCCTGAAATATTCGAACACGAGCGGGTTTGAGGACTTTTTCCATCTAGAATTTACAGTCAAATAAAAAAACAAGGTAAGAAATGTATTCGATGCTAGAAGTCTTTAAAATTCATGCCTGCTGGTGGTTCATGCCCTACCATGTATCCTTGCGGTGGCTTTCAGGATATATGTGTAGATGTAGGCCTTTATTTTGTCACCTTTTATGATCTCTTACTGCTCAAGGAGAAAGTTTAGTTGCCAACGGAAGTCTTTCATCTCTCTATTCTTATTTTTATGATTAGATCGACCGTATACCGTAGAAGTCATAAAAATAGTCCTAAGGTAATCGGTAAATATATTGGTTTAAAAATTAATTTAAAGACTCAGTTTAATTATAACCAACTGCATGATAGAGATTCTCATCCGAGTTTATTATGAAGGCTTAACACGCTAACACAGTCACAGACATAACGACAAATCTCGCTGGTTTTATCTGTGCAATTTCTAATTTCCTAATCAAAGCTACCTTTTACGTATCCTAAATTCTAGCGGAATAGTCTAAATGAGACCTTACGAGGGATAAGTAGCATCTCATACTTCATATTATATTTACTGGAACCCTATTAACGAATCTTCATTAACAGTCTGCCGGGCTTGTTATTTCCTGGAAATTTCCAGTGCATGACATATCTTATGTGACGGTAGCGTCAAGTTATTTACTATTTCACTTTGTTTGATGAAGTAAGTATTTCGGAAGAAATTACTCTTTACTGTATGATTCCATGACCGTGCACTCCCTCAAATTTAATTCAAGTAGAATCAAATTTCAATTGCTCAGAGATCACTTGGTAAAATCGGGTTAACGTTGCCCTTGCGAATGTCCATATGCACTACTTAGGTCAACAGCAAAATGGGTGGAAAAGGAAAAGTGAACCTGTCACGCTTCCTTGACACAACCTAAGACAAACTAAGGCCACCATAATTAAAAAAGTCTCTACTTAGATTATCACGTTCCTAACTAAACCAGCAATTGCTATCTCCTCAAATAACTAACAGTTGGTATCTAATCAAATTCCTTATCAAGAGTATATCTTCTGCTTTAAAGTCACCTTCACTCGAAACTAAGAAATCATAAACAAAACGGCCGAATTTTATTTAGCAAGAACTACCGTTTCCAAACCCATGCTGGTTTCCCAATAATCAACATCAACTATTGACATATCCCATACTTGAAGTAACTAATATATGGTCTACAATTTTAAACAATATTTGTAAGTTGTTTTGTGTTTATTAAATTTCAAGTGGATGCCCTTTATTTCATTTTTTAAATTGGGGAAAATTGATTTGTGCTAGCAGTCATCCATAACCTGTTATGAGAACGATTTAATTAATACTATTTTAAGAAATGGAGTAGTATCAAATGCTGATATTTTATGTACGCGGGCTGAAATTTCAATGGCGACTTTTCGGTTATGATATGATTTTTATGTAATATCTATCCCCTACAAGAAATATCGATTGGAGACATTGGTCGCTGAAAAGTGTCAAGTGTGTGTGCACTCCACTCCTGTACGCACTTAGTATATTTAGTAAAATGGCCCATGAAAAAGGTATTAAGCGATCAACCTTAACTAAATTGGTGCTTAGTATTTACCCCCTGAAGTTTTCTGGAGAGTTGACGGCTGATTTTATGTACCGATGCTCAAGTTACACATGTCTTCAATACATAGCCACTGCAGCGCGCTTGGGAATTCAAAGCAGTGAAAATTATTAGCAGGAATCGGCCGTGAATTGAGGGGAATTGCACCATTTGAGAGGTGAGGTGGAGAATTAATAGATTGGAGGAATGGTGGAGAAAACCAGCGTCGGCACTGGTCTACTCTTTCATAAATAAGCCAAGGTTGACGATACATAATCTGATTAGATAGAGGTAGTAATGAAATATAATACCTCTCCATGATGCACATAAGGCAGGACCTGGGTCTCTACTTTAAATATTTGCTACTGCTGGAGTTCGAACCCAGGCTCTCGGGATGTTCATCCGTATCTATATTTACGATACCCTGCAAGTTACCGCGAGGGTGTCTGGCAGAGGGTGAAGACCACCAAAACATGCACTATTGACATGCAACTAGGGTACTACTTGGAAACATGCTAATAATATTGGTCACATGCATCTACAAGGATGTTCAGTAAATTCTTGCCTTCAAAACAACCCAGGCCCCTCGATTGCTCGAACCCTTTTACCGGTTATAGGATTTTCAGGGCATCATTATTTATAAGGAAAATCACAAGTGACGTTGGAAAACCCAACTTCTTATCCCTAAATATGTAAATTACCTTGCCGTAGGATTTCCGTGCCTACCTCTACCCTCATTCATCAAAACCAACCCATGGGTTGGTAACGTAGATCGGTGAAATGAGCTGAAGGAATAAATGTTGTAGTCATTTTTCTTTACGGATACGTAGAATAAACGTAAGAAAAGGGAAATCCTTGAGGCTGAGGGAAGACCCGGATTTGAATGTATATGGCAGGCCGAAATGCAAGAACATCAAAAAGGGTGTGATTTGGTGAAATAGGTTATATAATCCGAATTTGAGAAAAAATGATATTGCTAGGATGGAAAATTCGTGTCTGTGTTGATTTTTTTGAATAAAATGACGACAGAGCAAGTTTCAATAAATTTACAATATATTATCTACCAGGATTCGAACCGTGTCCCTTATTAATTCACAATAAACGCGGAATCACCTACCAAAACAATTCTCTCGACGTTGTTAAGAAGTTCAACTAGATCTTATAGAAGATGGGAGAAATAAAGAGCAAGTAGTAACACGATTTCTTTAAAAGAGTATTCGGGGTATAGCAGTGATCTGTACTGTACGGCAGTTCGTTTTTAGGAAAGGTGAATTTTTCATGCGCCAAATAAGTCTGTGACGTAAGTCCTTTTTCAAGGCCTTTGAGGACATTTTTTTCCTTAATGAAGGCGACATAATATTAATGAAAGCTTGATATTTTCAGAGCTATTCAACTATTATTGGCAAGTGAAGAAAACGCTGCATGACAGTGCCCCAATTTAGACCTAGGGAAGAGTATTCAAACTCCTGATCAAATGCGAGTCTTGTTTTATTCCTTGAAATATCACAGTCAGGTTTTGATTCTGAAAATGACCAAGAAATCGATTTTTCCCGTTTCAGCCTTGTAGAGGATGGAGACGAAAGGTATGAGTAAGTGAAGCCTAGCCCCATTGGAGAGGAGAGAAAAAAATTACACAATCACATCCCTCCGACTCCGTCGACCTACCGAATAAATCGATCGATCCCTCGATCCTACTCCCACTCTTTGAGACACTCTCCTGTGTCCTCTTTCTAGCATTCCCTCGCACCCTCACTTCCACCCCGGGGTCCTACAACGTCATCTGGACCATCCGACCGAGTAAGGGGTGGTTGGAGAGAGGAGAGGGGGTCGAGGAGAGGGGATTGTGGCGCGATGGGGCGAGGTAGCGGGGGTGGCGAAACTCCGCGGAACCACCGAGCAAGGAGGGGCGAGACGATGTGCTTTCCGGCGCCGCTGTCGGTCGGTGTGGAGGGCGAACTCGACCCCAGGGAAATAAAATAAGGGAGAAGAAAAAAATGAGAAGAGATGCGAGAGAATCTACCCTTCCCTCCCCCCCCCCCCCCCTCCCTCTTCCTCCTCATCTCGAGACACGCACCGAAAGTTGCCGCGAAAGTTTTGGGGAAAGTTTAACGGAGGATGAGGCTGAGGAATAGGAGGGAAGGAGGAAAAATCCAAAGTTGCCGATGAGTGGGGAGCGGGAGGGATAGGTATGAAGAACATGGGGAATCGGGAGGGTTGGTCGAAGGGTCAGAGTGTGTGTGAGGGTTGCAAAATGAGAGGCAGGGCCCCCGACGTGGAGGTGTCGACGCACCTAAGTTCCAAGGGGCGGCATGGATTTGGGCGGGGGATTTGGATGCGGGTAAGCCTGCCAACCGACCGAATTTCAACCGGCTGCCTCTCATACTTAGACGATATGACGGACCGTCGGAGATTATTTCACGAACATTTTGTGGCGTCTGATATTTTTTTCGTTTGTTTGGGAGATGTTGGTGAGTTGCTGAGGGAGTGAAACGGGGGGATTGTTGGGTCGTTGATTGGTTGTTGATATTATGAGGAGAATAATAATAAAGGAGTCTGATAAGCGTCGTTTTCTTTTTTGAAATTAGTGTTCTCCCGTAATATTTGCCCGACGTTACAATTTCGGCACTATTTTTGTCTTTCTAAACTCGACAAAGCATTTACTTCGTGAAGGACATGGACCCGCGGAAAATCATACCAGAGAAGAATAGAGGTCTACAAAAATGTTTATAAAATATGCCATACACCAGAAAATATTTGCTATGGGATATAATGAGAGGAGCAGTGACATTCTGATTGGAGGCCCGGGGTCAAAATCCGTAACAGACCTTTGGAGACAGTACCAGGTAAACCCAAGCCACATGTTTCTTATGCGCGCCACGCCTTTTAGAAAAAATTAGTAGAGGACACATAGAAAGGAACTGACTTCATAATTTAAACCTGAGATATGTTTGTCAACGGGTTTAGTGTTTTAGGAGCTCAAAATAGTGCAACGCTTGGGAGAAATTATATTCAAATGAAGCCAACTGAATTAAAAATCATTTCGGACAGTACAGTGTATTAGACATATCCTGAAGTACTTAACTAGATATACCTTATTTGTAATGTGATGCAACGTTATTCTTCAGAAAATATAGACACAAACAATAAAAAAACCCTTGGTGAGTTTACTTTGCCAGGCGTTGGTGGTTAGAATTTGTATAGTCGGAGGAAAATATCTTCGTATTGGAAGGATATGGGACTGCAGTTAAAAAATTATAGGTTTAAAATACTAATGCTGACAAAAAAGACAATCAAATTTACAGTTTTTGAGAGTAAAAGATAAATTATACTGGCTAATTAGGGCCAAATGCAACTAATTTTGGGAATGGGATTCAGATCAAGCCTTCCCTGCCCGTTTCTTGCTTTCTGCTACCCTCTGTTTGCACTGTATTTTTTACATGGCGACCAGAATACCTTTTCAATTCCTACTTCTCCCCAGAATATCTAATAATTGCCATTTTCATACACCTTTGCTTCCTTTTAATACCCTATCAAACCTTTTTTGCCTTCTCCGAATTGACATCCACAACTTCCTCCTCCGTATTCACAATTCATTCTCTTCGGCCTTCCCGTCCATCAAGCCTACATTCTTCGTTTCCCTTTGGTAGTTCACAATTAGGAAGCTTTCAGTCTATAGTTATGGTTCAAAAGTGTGGATAAATACAAAAATTGTGTATTTTTAGTCAGGCTACTGAGAAATTTTCCAGTACGATGAATTTTATTTTGGTTTAAAACTGTTCTTATTTCATTTAGTATTTCTTCTCCCAACTTAAGATACCGAGAATTCATAATCTTCAGCATGCATTATTAAATAACTTTTAATCTCTTTTCTTTTCAACTCTGCTTCATTCAAACCACGCAAACACAAGCAGATCACTCTATCTTCATTTTTTTAAGATAATTTGAAAGCTTTTCATGATAGGATTAAAAATCTTCATTGGAGTAAAATGTTCCGGCTTGGAAACAACGTTAAATAATGCCAACAATTTGAACTTAATTAGAATAACTTAAAGTGAAATTAAATAAGGGAAGATTTGTGTCCAAAAAAAACCCCAAGGGATGTACTACTTAGGGTGGGAGAGACGGCGTCCTCAAGAAGCACTTATGTTTCCGACCGAATGTGCTAATTTTTCTGGACCGAGAGATAGCGAGGCTGAGGAAGGGAGGGAAAGAGGGGAAGAAGAGAGGGGGAGGGATTGAGAGGAGGGAGGAGTGAGGGAAGAGGGTGGGGAGAAAAACAAGGGGCACCGAAATGAGCGCCCGAGTGAGTGATGGGTAAGAGTAGGAAGGGACTTGGAAAAGGGGGAGGAGAAAAAGGGACCGTGCGGGGATGGAGACGGAACTTTCCGAGCGGCGGAGAGACCGAAACAAGCCGACAAACGGCTTCATTAAAAGGGGGGAGGAATTGATGTCCGAGAAACCCACGTTTCGCTCTCCCCTTTGCGGTCATATAGGGGGAGGGAGAGAGAAAAAAAAGCATCACGTACGAGCACCATGATTGAGCCTCGCGTGGGCACCGGGTGAACGTTTGAGACTTACTAGAAAACCCTTTTTCGTTCCCTCTACCGCAAAATTGATAGCGTTAAACAGAAAAAATACAGTCACTAACATTACTGGTTGGTGCTATCGTTAAGTCAATATAAAATAATATGAATGAGTGCAAGGAAAAGCATATGATTCGTACAGGACTTTCTTCCGTGAGCGAAATTCAAGTGATATGCGGCCGTAAGCATGACTGCCTTTAGCCATATAAGTTACCTAAGAAAACAGAAATATAAGGTTGAAAGTCTTAAGAAATGGCGGACTTTCAGAGTGGATGTCATAAAGAGACAAGGTATAAAAGATTAGCCTTGGGTGGTACGATGGTAGGCATAGGAAATGGATAAATGTTAGGAGGAAACAGGTGATAAAGGATGGAAAATTGAATATGTGAGACGTAAGGTAATGGATCAACCAAAGTTAGAAGGGTAAAATTTTATGCATGGAATATCCGTAACATGTATGGAAAGGCAATGAGGATGAAGGGCTGGTTCTGAACCGAAATGCTAATAATGCCTCTTGACGCCCCCAGTACTTATGCGAACGAATTTCCGAGCACGTACACTTCGTAAGAGAACGCAGGTGCCCCGCGGATAGCCGTCTCTTTCCTTGAATGAGTGAATTTCACAGCCCAAAGGGGTATAGTGCAAGGCAACAGTAACTCATCAAATAGCCCTTTGATACTGGTTTCCTTATTTATACCAAACATCATGATAGAACCCACAAATACCATTGGCAACTTTAAAAATTTGTTTACTAAACGCAAACTAAAATTTTTCCTGCAAAAATTATGAATTTTTTTATGAACCAAATTTACGATCCTTTCCCAAAAATGCCTAAATGAGGTTCAATCAGAGAAAATCTAGAGATGGCAGTTTGAAATTGGTCGTCATAATGCATACATTAATTTTCTGGAATTCCCAACAGCACCCTCATGATCAACGTACGTACCACATGAGAGCATAATGTAGAGAGTGTAGCCAATGCTATGCGATACATATTGTGTATCGATTCCCAATATAATGTGATATGCGATGTTATGAACTATGCGTTACCATGGGAAATTACCTTTTTACATCGCGAAGTAGATTTGACGACACATCCACTTTGCATCACTTACTTCAAGCGTCACAAAATCCTATCATCATCGTACAAATATGGGTATTTGAAACGAGTAATCACTTTCATTGAGCAAATTTTCCAAATGTGTAAAGGTTCATAAAACTTCCAGTGGCCTCGGCGTGTAATTTTCCAGCCGGTAACCCCGAAGACAACAGATTCTAAACCAAACTTGGACATGGATTTTGTGTTGGCTCTACATATATCTACATCCGAACTAACAGTCATATAACACGAATAACATTAATCCTATATATTAATAAAAAGAATAGCGCTACAGTGAGGAAAGCGTTTTGTTCAGATGCATGCGGAGGCACTATCTCGTACCAGTGACAACGCAAGTAACATGATGGAGCACAAATCTTTGAATAAAATCATAACAATAAGGAAAGAGGAAGGAAATTACCCTTTCTCCTTTAATAAGTAATAGTGCTCCGCAAAAAATGAGGTATACTGTGCGCTTAAACCTGATTTGCAGTAATATTTCTATAAGTCAAATAGTTGATAAATCTAAGATGCTGGAATACTTACGTTGTCCTGTGTAAATTTCATTCTACATCCCGTCGATCCCGTCCGAATGATACACCAGGAGAGTACCTCATATGTTATTCCGCAAAGTACAGTACGGACTGCAAAATAGAAATAAGAAATATTATCCAGCGTTAATGGATACAGTCATTTTCCCAGCTTTTGTAAATAAGGCGTCTAAAAAGCGATAATAAAAACAATATAAAAATATGCAATCAACAATAGCAATGGAATAAAGAAAATTAATTAATATAGGATTCAAGTCTAAAATCTAAGTTCGTATTCCTTCAGTCTCTTGAAAAAAGAATAACTGCAATTAATATAACAGCCTCTTGAAAGAGGGTTTGACGCAAGTCGTCGCTTGCTACCGACGCACTATTAAAACTTAAGTTTTAGTCTATTGAAGGAAGTAAAAAATATCAATTTTCCATAATCATTACACTAATTAATTTAGCTGAATTGTCGTAATAATAATAATTCTATTACTGATTTATATCGTGAGCAATATTTTGAGTCAGAGGAATTAGTAAGGCGATTTCACTTCTTCTTTCGCAGTGGGTATTTTGACTTTAAATCTTTCACAAAAAGATTATTAGTCATTAATCATTTCAACTGCCCTGTTTTGGCAAGCAAAATTCTAAGAGACCGGAGTGATTCTAACATAATTAGATTAGCTGTATTCAATCGGTTATTTTAGATTATCATGGCCTACTTCTTAACTACTTCAATAGCTGGAATGTAGTCATCGGTATTTTATCATGCTGCAAAGGGGGGTAGGAGATCTATTGGCAAGTAAAATTATAGTGGGAAGCTAACTCAACCTATTTCAACCTATATTATAACCTCAACCTATACTCAAGAGCTCTTTGGTCTATTATTTAAAGTAAATTAATTTGTTTATATTTGAAAATCAAACTTCCCTCTTATGCTAAGTACATCTTTAGCATACCGTTGCTTATACTCTATACCGCTAACTGAAATGCATATAACCTCGCGAATCGAAAGTGTACCCTGATTGGAGGGATGCTCTAATCCACTGCAAGTCACCCCGGTATCACATAACCCCTCTCTAATCCACGCCTCTTCTTTAGAAAATATCCCGATTGAGTTGCTCTATACAAATAAAAATAAAAGTCGTCACAAATTTTTCCCAAGCAAGTTTCAATGGCCATTTAAATTCTCCGTAAAAGTACTTCAAATGATCGGGATCATGTGCTTAATATTCAGTGTGAAGGACAACCGTACGTTATCAATTTCGGATCATAGGCAATTAATCGATGTACAATTGTGTAGGACGGGGAAACGTAATCCGGCAGAGTAAAATTTTTAAATCCGAGGAGCGAGAGAAAAACCTCGTTTGGTGCAAAACAAAAAAGAAAAACAAGTATATGGCAAAAATTATAGAATGATGCTCTCCGATTAAGCTCTTTTAACTCCCCATCAATTTTAGTGTCCTGACAGGACCCTTATTGCTAGGGATTCTGCTCATTAATGAAGCATTATGGTCTGAGTGATGAGGTCATTAATTGGCGCGTAAGAACACAGAGGGAGCAAAAAATATCGAGTTTTACGTCGATGATACTTCCGCGGATTTGCCAAAAGTAAGTTTTTCTTTTAACTATTGATTTTAAATAACTGGTATCGAAATAAAACAACCTTTGATGTTTCAATGCCAACAGGTAGCAGCAACATCATTTCAGCAATTTCAAAGGCATCACTGGTATTCGAAATCGTTGAATACAGGGTCGTTCAGGAGAGATTATTTGGCCCAAGCATTAGGTCATTTGACAGCGTCTTTAGGTGTGGAAAGTAATAATTTGGATGAATTGGTAGGGCGTAATGATTTTGGGACCAGAACAAAAAGGGGTAAAAATATTAATAGAGAGGAGGAAGCCAGCGAAATGAACAAGGAGTTTGAAGAGGTTATAGCGTTTCGAGGAGAAAATATTTAATAGCAATTGTTGATTAGATTGCTATAATCTACGAAAGTAAGAAGAGGAATAAAAAGGAAGAGTATACGAAGCAATAAAAGAACGTGGTGAAAAACTGGTCCAGTTTTGCCGGATAAACGTGTTATTGATAACACTACAGATGCAGAAACACACGAGAATGAAAGAATACCAATGTTTAGCATAGATTTAGCAATTTTTTATCGGTTTATAGCTTTGACTCGGTTTATCAGTTTTTTATCGGTTTATAGCCAAACTCAATTTGACTTAGTATTAAATAGGGCTGAAAATTCCCCCTGAAGGCGATGGTAGACTCAAACAAATATTAAATTATAACTACGCTACGACCCGATGGTAAACTCGAGAAGTCTTCCTCTGGTAGTAATTAAGGACAATGGATGGCAGTGGTAAGATGAGTTATATGGCTCATGAAAGCCAATTAAAACAAATAACTAGTGCGAAAGGGAAAGAATGACGGAATTAGATTCATAACTTCCGAGCACAGGAATAAATTCACGAACTGTGAAGCACAGAAAAAGCTGACGATAGAGATGAAGAGAACGGTAGAAGAAGTACATATTATGCACAGTAGACGTTATAAAGATTAAGAAATTTGGATTACTTAAGAAACGATCAGAAAGGATCATGAGAAATGATAGAATAGTTCGTATAATGTAAAGAGTGACATGGGAGGAGAGTTGCAGCAATTATAACTTTAAAAAATGAGAATAGATTGCAGATGTTCATGATATGGGTCCGGAATAGGAAGGCGAGTATACAATGGAAGAAAGGAAGGCAATCGATGACGCGCAAAATTTGTTAGGGAAGATAGGCTTTTGCTCGAGAAAAGCAGGAGCAGGCAGAGTAGTTCGTAGATGAAAGTAAATAAAGGCGATGGGATTTTATAGGTCACAGAGAAGGCAGAATAGTTTTGGGGGCAAAGAGAATAGGAATAGGGGGAAAAATTAACTTGGATGAAATGGTGGGAGGCAGGAGGTTTTCATTATTAGAAATAAACATTTAAATGTATTTGCTAAGCAAAAGAAAACAAAAGCCAATGAAAGACTACTCTT
The DNA here is from genome assembly GCA_933228895.1 of Platycnemis pennipes. Lineage (NCBI taxonomy): Eukaryota > Metazoa > Arthropoda > Insecta > Odonata > Platycnemididae > Platycnemis > Platycnemis pennipes. Next base: position 28,649,674 of record OW121851.1, read on the forward strand.
ACGGTAAGAAACCACTTATAAAGTAAAAATTGTAGCAGTGAGTGTAGAGTAATTTGTAGACAGTGACTATTTTGAATAATGGGAATAGCATCTACTAAGTTTTTCTTTATTTAGGCCTAAGACTTTAGACATTGCACCGGCATTAGGATAATACTGAGAATGAATCGGCGATCACAAGGACATTTTGAAGCCGACGGCAAAGGACAACTTTTAACGCCTCCAAATAAATTATGGTGACACCTCAGCTCAAAGGTTTCAGATTAAACACATTACCTGCAGTATCTTTCAAACCAATTTTATCTCGTGATCCCATGCTTAAACTCCATCCCCTGTTACATGGAGTATTTATTCCACATTTCTAAGGGAGGCTCAAGTAGAGTAGTATAGAAGAATATAACATGTCATAGACGAATAGAAGAATAAACATGTCATAATGTTACAAAGTAAGGAAAAAATGAGTATTTAACGAAAATTCGTATCAATTATCTAAATTGCTCTCCGGATAGAACTCAGACGATATTGCGTGCTTTGCCTCTATTGTATTTTAATTGCTTAGAGCGTTCTATTACCGCTCCATTTTAATACTTTTTTCAGCTGTTAAAAAATATTTTATCATGAACTTTTATCTCATATTTATACACTTTTATGGAGCTTCGGAGTCGAAAGGTCACTTATTCCATGGCAATTTCTAGTTTTGTGCTCATACTAATTAATTTAAAAGAATTAAGGGACTCTGGTACCCACTTCCATTATAGTCTTAAGCAATTATCATGAAAAGCTTTAGACAAGTCCTTCATCATTTAATACTTTTTCTAGTGGAGTCCAAGTGGTTTCCCAATTTAACCAATGAATTATGAAACTACTTTCCTCCTCTTTTTTATGGTATTTCTTCGTTTGATGAAAACGCACTTCAGCTTATACGCTTCAATAACCTTAAGCTAACACTAACAATCCAGCAGAAGTAAAGTGAATCAATCTGAGAAAAATTTTAGGGCCCTGGAGACTCTCCAGTGGAGTCTCTACAAAATTGTGAAATTACGTAAATATTTCCCGAGAAATCAGATCGACCATTTCCAAATAATACATTTAAAATTACAAATCCAGCATCTCTAAATAGATGCTTACCATTTATTCAATCCGAAAAACCAATCCTCAAACCCCCCTCCAAGTAAAATAAGCAATAAATGTTTCTATGGCCACTTCTAGTTGAGCTGTGTGTACAGAGAAGAATGTAAGTCATGTGCTTAAACAGAGACAGCATGAAGCGGTAAAGTGCTAATGATCACTTAAATATTTCCTAATTATGATCATCTACAAAATCATTTCTTAATATGAGGCTCACGTTTCTAAACCACATGGGTTAAAAATTATACCTATATTGGGGTGTTTTCAACAACCATTCGATAGTGAGAGGTCCCCTATAAATCAACCCCATCGCCCCTATCACACCAGGGTAAGGGGAATAATTCCTTTCCCTATGCAGAATAACACAGATTGGTTTCAGGAGGACGAGTTCAGAGGACTCATTCAGGTTTGAACCTGGGATCTCCAGGTAGTACCCAATCTTCGAACTAATGGTCTATAATACCTCTTTTATAAACTGAACAAAAATTTAAGTAGCCTCCTATTATTTTCTGCAGGCACAGTCACGGTAACCTCGAACTGACACGGGGGAACGACTTAATATCAAGGAAAGAGTACTGGTTTAGTATCCCGAGGATCCGGTTTTGAGTCATGGCAATGGCGGAAAATTTTATTAACACACCGGCACCGTTATGAGTGCTTTAGCGAGAGCACAATAAGTTCAGTATTCCGTCCGTCGGATGGGATATTAAACTGTGAAATCCTTGACCCCATTTCGTTAGAAGTAGACAAATTTGAACGCTAGATTTCGTTACACCCATCCTCCACACACAGAACAAGCTCAACCAAAACCTATGGATGCCACATTGATGTTTCGATGGTAATAAAAGCACTCACCAATCATTCAACATTTCTCAACAAAAACATCGAATTTCCTATGGAAGGAATGTTTTCATGTCTTCTCACTCTCAGGTACTCTCACCCCTCCCCTGGCTAAACCATCAGTTTGCTGTATAGTGTTTTGAAATCATGGAGTCAATGTTACACCTACCCGCTCACCACTCGATGTTTTCGATTCATAAGACAAAAAACATCGAGTAGTCCAATACATGGAAAACAATGCGGCATTCCTACCTCTACCTTTCCTATAGGTCTGTTCAACCCGAAGTTGCGGTCTTTGATAGGTGAGAGTAGAGCTTACCCCGTACGCCCCGTACTAAGCCAAAGCCATCCAGGGTAGGGGGGGCAGTTCCTTTCCCTAGGCCACCTGCTGTTTCCTACGAAGTTCTGACACGCAGAAAATCGAATCGTGAGAATTTTTGGTGGGGGCGTCTTTACCGGGAATTGAACTCGGGACCCTCCGTTCGGTAGCTCAGTGCTCTACCCACTAGGCCACCATGACCCCTTCACCTTTCCTAAGCGACGCAAATTACCTTAGCTGTCTGTCACCTTCCCAGTAACACTACCACTACTTCCGATCAGCCATCGCACGTGCGAACGAAATGACTTGGCTTACATGTACACTGCACCGTATTTATCTGCATAGTCGACGCTTTCGACGACGCACCAATGCGACGGCGTTGTGCCTCGCACTCACAAGGGGGCATAAACCGAATCCCTCCGCTCCTCATCCTCCCGTCTCCCCATCCCCTCTCGCACGCCAACCCTTTTATTTTTAACGCGCCCCCCCCCCCCCTTCTCTAGACGGGGCCCTTAGCCGGTGCAACAACACTGCCCACTCACGCTCTCTCTCTCTCTCCTCCCGACACCTCACCCCTTGGGTGAGCGCCACGGGGGGGCGATATTCCGACCCTGCGTGAGCAGTTTGAGAGCGACTCGGAGCGGGCGTGACTCCCGGGAAGGGAGAAGAAGATATGGGTGGGGGAGAACTTCAAGAGACCACCTCTCCTCCCTCCCCTTTGGTGTCTCTGGCGGCGAAAGCGAGCGGAATCATAATGAGGCGAGAGAGAGAGAGGCAGGGTGCAAAGGAGTTCCGTGAGGTGTGGGAAGGGCGGGCTGACTGAAAGGATTGGCTGACGGAGGAAAGTGCGGAGGGTTTATGCGGTGGAAGGGCGACACGAGTGGAAACGAAAAGCGTGGCGAAAAGGAGAAAAAGAGAGCAGAGAAATAAAAATAAGAGAGGAGAGAAAAAATGACAAAGAAAAGGCGGATAAAAAAAGTTACGCCGAAATCCCTCGTAATCTTAACGGCCTAGCCGTGACGGCAGAGGCAAGTCGCCGTTGTTGCCATGGATAATGCGCCAGTCTGATAGATATCAAAGATTACCAAGGATTTACCCGAGATTACCAGAGACTTGATCAATGATTATCAATGCACTCACAGTATAGTTATTTTTTATTGTGCTAGAGTGGTATAAATGTGATCACGATTCTTCAAATATAGTCTGATGCTTCAAATCACTAATCTCAAAGGAAATTTTATTTATAGATCCAGTTTTTACGATCGTTACTGAGACAATGCACTTCTAGCTTATTACTTATTGATTACGGTAGCTACAACGATCAACAATTACCAGGAGCATGATCATGGACATTTCCTTCGCGTAGCTACTATTCACTTCACAAACCTCACTGGAACCACACTGGTCGTGGTTGCTCTCCTTGCGTCCCGTACAAGAAAGGGAAACAAGCAATATCTAAAAATCGAAATCACGCTTTCATTCTGAAATTTAAAAAAAAGTAATAATGATGTGATCAAGTTAAATATTTCAATGAGTTTGCTACAAAATATGATCTTGGGAGTCTCAATTTGAGCTACTCCTTAAATGATAGGTACCATAAATCAATCAACATTAAGAGGACAGTATTTTCGGTTGCAATTGATTTTAAAATGGCAATAGACAAGGCCCCATAGTGGATTTTTATTCAAACTATAGATGCGAGGAATTCATGGAAATGAAATCAATTGAAGGACTGAAGGACTGGAATAAATTGAAGGGTTGAAAGAGGATGTAAGGAAGGAAATAAAAAATAAATTTTATTAAATTTTGGCATTTAAAGATTATATACTAACGAAGTGATTATCCACCGAGAAATAACTACGAATGTGGACTCTGGGACTCATTCATTTCATCTTGCCACGTCAGGGGACTGGATAATAAGCAATTCCTATAGTAAGCAATAAAATAATATATCAATATATAGATAAAATATACTATATAATATTATATCAATAAAAGATCAAAACAATTCCTATAATAAGCAATAAACGGTATTGCTCATCTGGCAAAAAATAACTTTAGCCTCTAATTTATGGTAATCAGGTACATATACTGTAGACACTATTATAACGGGTCAAATCTCGGTAAACTACTGCAAATCCATTTTGGGGAATTACATTCGAAAAGGTTTCTGCAATACGTGAAAAAAACACGGATTCATTTAATGAATCATGGATAGATGCTCCAATGAAGAAAAAAAAAGAGCTGTTATTACACTGAAAAGATTTCATTTTGATTACGCGTCAAATTATTTGGATCTAACTAATACAGGTTTATCTAAATTTATATGGGCACTCAGGAAATCAGTCTATTTAGATAATTTTGAATTTACATTAAACACTCGTGTAGTGGAAGTACTTGTTTGGTTATTTATGGAGACAATAAGCTTGCAACCCATAATAAGCTTGCTACATGAATCCAGATCGGACGATTACGAAGCTATATTTCAACCTTCAAATTTTGAAGCTAGCGACATTTCAGCCTTCAGGTACGGAATCACGGATACGCCTTTCGCGTTACCGCAATCTGTATCGAGAAGGTTTACCCTTATAGTAGCGCAGAGTTAACAATAACCGTCTATAAAATTCGCTCCACTGATTGTGATAAGCGACTTGAAGTGCTGTGCGAAAAAAGAAGAACGGAAATCACGTTTTCTCTGACATAAGTTAACTCAAAAAATACGATAACGCCAGAGCACACCTTATGAAGATCCATAATCGAGGCACAGGTTACATCAGTCGTTCAGAGTCAACTTAAGGAATTCTAGGTTACCCTAGAAACCTTAACGGAGTTACCCGCTGCAATTGCACAACAGCAGAATTTCCATAGAAAACAAATCATCCCTTGACCGAGACTCGAACTGTGAACCCCCTGATTTCCGACCAGGTGCTCTACCACTTTAGCTACCAAGACTTTTTTTCTTTCCATGAAGATGGAGTAAATTTCAGTTGAGACATCCGTTTCAAAGTTCTTAGGGTTTTACAAATTTCACAGTAACTTTTGTAAATTTTTCAATCAATAAAAATTTTACTGCATATTGTTAAAAAACATAATTGACTATATTTTTTTGAAATTTTAAGCTAATGTGAAAACATTAGATCATAGGATATGAAGGCCCAAAAACATGCTCTTTTTTCCAATAAAATTTAGTAAAATAATATCTACTGTGAGCAAAACGTTTTGACCCACAGATTGGGTCCGCAATTATTTAAGGTCCATCGCCATAAAATTAAGTCACCTTCAAGACAGCGTGTTTTCGAGTGCAATACTAAATCTAATTGTATGTTTTCATTCTAACCACATGTAACCTATATTGCTGTTACGCTTCATGCTAAGAAACGTATCTACCTTCCTTTTTATCATCTATTCTTCCATATAACCATAGAGTTGTTAATTTATTTTTCACGTTTCTACATTACGAGAGGTTAACTTTCCCTGGTTACAGGCAAATAAAAAAATGCCTTGGTCACAATTTATCCATTGCAAAATATAACTTTTAAGATCATTCTTGCAATCCACTTTCACCTAAAAAAATACACGACTGGTGACAACCCATACGGCCGTTAATCTACCGAAGTATGAATGAATGTGGGTTTCTGAAAAAACGCTTTCCTAACCTCTCCACTTCTATGGTATATCCATCTATTCCATGCGGTGATGCTGACTTATGTGAAGCGAAGACTTCGAAGCTTGTCCTAACTATCTTATTCTCTTGGTCTCTAAGGTCGACCATTAATGGTTAGGCTCCCTGAGGCCCTTCAGTTTTAACCAAGATTGATGTTCGCCTAGATTGACGCTTGGGGGAAGAGGAAAGAAAAGGAAACGCTGGCTTCAAAATCACTCGCTCCACTGGACATAGGAGAGTCTTCCATTTAATTCCTCTAGCCGAGGAATAGAATGCTGTAGCTATAGTTCTTTCAGTGCTGATTTCAAAAAGGGGACTGGAAGATTAGAGATAAAATTACTACGATCTCAACCCATTAAGTCTTGAAAGGCAGTAACTTAAGTAAGACCTAAGTGGGCATTTCAGGGAACTAATATTTTCTTGACTATGCTGTGGGTAAATAGACTTTATTTCGGGATAAAAAGAATTTATTTCTACCTGACGACAACTAAGAGAGTTCCGTACGCTTTCACCTCACTCATCATCTCATAACAATGTGGTGTGGAAACTTAATCCTATATTTATTGGCAATGTTTATCGTTTTAATATAAATTTCGCCAAATTTCGTAATTCAAACCAGGAACTCGGTATAATTTGATATTTTGGCTGAGTTCGTAAATTTATTGGAGGAAATAATGCATTGGATTTTCCCTCACATATACCGCACTAATGGAATCTCCTTATTTAACCCTTTTAAGTGCGGTTTTCGTGATATCGTGCGTCCGTTTATTAAATACCAAATATTAAAACTGGGTTGAAATAAAAATGAAATGCCCCAAAAAATATGCTACTGCCTCTCCTTCAACTGCACATTTTAAAAATTATTACCTGAGCATGTACCTTTTACAGGATATTTTCTCAGCTAATACGTCAGTCATTACCCAAAAGAAAATTCAATCATTCATTTAAACTGGAAAATTTAATACCGACACCGAGTACTCCATCCTCTCTCCAATCTCTGAAAAAATCCTAGGTGCACCCGAAATGTACACCATTCCTAAATGGTAAAAATAATGTTGGTTGTCGGTTGTCTCCCCTAATGATAACAACATCCAATTCGCCATGAAAATGAAAAGTAAACTAATCACAATCACAAGATTTCAAACTCACTGTTCAAATCTGTCTTTCAAACAATAGCTGAAATAACGCTCAAAAATACTTTGCTAAACTTGTTTTATATAATGATCTCAAAAATATTTGGTGCAACACGTCTGCGACAATACGCCCTCCAGCCTCCTGATCGGTCTCCTTTCTGTCCTCCTCAGCCTTATGCCATGCTGAACTGGAAGACGTGCCCGTCCAGGGTCCAAGGGACTACGCACCCCAGGCCCCGCCTACGTCCTCATCCTCGTCGTCCATCTCCTCGCCTTCCGACTCGAGCCAGTCGGAGGACGAAGGCCCCCACACGACGCGCGGAACCAACCAGCAGGGCCCGCCCGCGCCCGGCGCTTCCCCGGCGGCAAGGAGGCGCCCCACCACCGCCAGGGCCCTCTTCTGTGGGTGGGCCTCACTGCTGGGCCACGCGGCGGCGCTCGCCGCTGCATGCAGGGCCCTCAGTGCCTCCATGGACTACATCACGGGCGGGAGGGTCAGAAAAGCGTCAGAGGAGAAGCTCGGAGCCCTGCCTGACCTACTGGGCCATTCTTCGCCGGATGTCCTCGCCGTTGGTGTGGCAGCCCTGCCTACCGTCCTGTTCGTCCTCGGGCTCGAAGTAAGTAAAGGCCGTATTATACTTGCCGTTGTAGGTTACCGTGCCGGTTAAGAATACGCTACCGACCAGCTCTCGGTCGCTTTAAAAATAATATATTTTTATAATCCTTTATTTAATCATTTTGCCACCTTATCATCTTCAGAGAATTATTTTGAGCTGCTCTTTTACTAGGAAGGCCCACTTTGCTTTATTCAATTCAGTCACAGATTAGAAAACTTCTTGCTATTAATAAAATTATGCCAATACGACATAATTTTATTAATATTTCATTCCACATGATGAGGGAACATTCTCACTATCAGTAAAATTTGCATCGTCATCAATTGGAGCAAGTGAATGTAAAGTAAAAGTGGATGCAGAGGAGAAGAGCTTATCTCTTTATAAAAAATAATTAGATACTAGGGTAAAAATTAGATAATCAGTTTGCCAAGACTTTCAGTAGGTTCCAGGTTCGATAGATCTGATCTCGCTGAATTCCTTTTATTCATATGGTAAATAATGGTGAAAATAAATTTTTAAAAGATAAAGGTACTAAGATTCTCATAAAATAAAATGGCTATGAATGAAGCTGTTCCCATAGAACAATGTATGTATCTTGAGAAGATTTTAGATTAAAATGGATCATAAAGGTATTGAGAATAAAGTGAGAATAAATAAAGCTGTAACAATGATGAGAGAAATGGTGATGGAGACCTCAATTTATGGGTAGAAAACAAAAGTCAAACGTCATATATGATGTGTCGATGCATGGTACAGAAATTCGGTCTCTATGGAAATGGGATTTACGTAGGCCGAAAGCTTAAGAAATGTGGGAGCTTGGGAAAAGGAAGTGGGTAGGCTGGACGGGTAGGAAAATAAGTGATGATGAATCAGATTTGACAGTGGATGAATAAATTGAATGGATAAATTAGGAGGCAATTGAATTGGGAGCGTATTTTCAAATAAAGGAAGCTGAAAGGAACTGAGAGAAATATTAAATCTGGCAACTGAAAAGAAAAATAATTTGGATTTACGGCGGTATCAAGGTTTGGAAGAACAGAGAATGAGCCAGAAAATTGAGGAAAAAGTTATAGCAGGATATTTGGAGGCAGCAAAGGTGGTATTGGGGATGGCGGGAAGCTGAAGGGGGCAATAAAGGGGAAAATGGTGAGCGAGTACTGAATAATGAGGTATATAAAGAATATTTGAATATTAAAATACAGGAAAATACTGAGGAAATATGAATGCACGAAAAGGAACTCAGTGACGTTAATATGGCTATTCTAAAGGAAAGGTCAGAGGTGTCTCTATTCGATGGCGATAGTCGTTTAGCCTATTTCGTAGCTGCAGGGACTCTTAAAGTACCTTCTACATTTGCTAAAGAATTATGATGAAGTTATATGTATATTAGTATAATTTGAGCAGCTATAATATGCATTGAAAAAAGACATCACTAGAAAGGAGCAAAGTTCTACTGGTATTCAGTACACTGCTACAAGCAACAGGAAATTACCACATCAAGCTCGTAGGCCGGCAGACCAAATGTTTCCCAACTAAAGCCCTTGGCTACAGATTGATTTTTCAGTCACTCAATCCCGAGCTTTGCAGTACGAAGCATTTCCTCACCAGCAATCCATAAATATCGAACTTTCCTCATGTTTTTCCTCTGACCTCATTTAACGCGTCAAAATGCTCGGACTCGGAGTAAAAAAAATATTACGAGGAATGCGAACGAATGTATCAAGAAAAAACCTTAGCCTTGATTTACGACAGGATCCCGAGGCTGGAAGTTGAAAAATGATCTTTGAACCATTCCGTTTGCAACTGGTCGTAAATCTTTTGTTAATACTTGCGCGGATAAATAACGCCAAAGTGAGAGAGTGACAGAAAAAGTGTGGGAGAGAGGCGGGAAAGAAAAAAAATGCATATACGTAGGGCTTCTTCGAAATATCTGCGTTTTACTATCCCTGCCACGTTTCACTTGAGTACAAAGTTTCCGTGAAATTCCCCCTCTCTCAAACACTCGCCTCCTCTTTCCTCCTCCCCCCTCCCCCCCACAAATCCCCCATCTATCGGCGGCCTAGAGCAAAACTTTTTCTTGACTGTTTATGATGTGTTCCCTGGATTCCCTGGTCCCAGCAGGGAGGCCTGTCGACCCTTGCACAACCGTAAGAGCCTCACGTTCCTCCCCTCTTCAACACACAAAACCCCTCACCCGGTCTTTTTCTCTTCTACTTCCACATCCATTACTGCACTGACGGTCGCGGTAGTCAGGTCTGTACGGCGCCGCCTTGGCGAACAATTAGTCACGGGTTCATATACTGCGAAGAGAAAGGCTGCTAATTTTATCTTATACTCAAGCATAGTATTTAATTAGAAGGGTGTAACCTCACCTACGTATCTGGAATAAATTAGAATCTAATTCAAACATCGCTCTTAGTTCCCTGCTCAAGGGTGGAAGGCACAGGATTTGCAAATCACAGAACACAACTTGGTAGATGGACTTACAAGATAGTTTACTACTAAATAAACAGTGGTAATTTGGGTGTGCAGCAGTCAAGTGTATACAAATTGACAGTTAATACGATGGAATATGCTTTTAAATAATAATTAAATTATTTTTTATCAACGGGGTATTTTCGATATGAGGCGTTGAATGTCAGGTATAATTTTTATACGTTAAATGGAGCCTAGAATATTTTATATAGTAATAAAATGCTATGCATCCTAAATTACACCTATCCGCTCACTGCGAAGTATATTATTATCTATTATTGTCCGTGGGAAGAAAGGCATTTGAAATCTAATCCTACAACAATCTTCTTAACTATGTTTTGGTGATCGATAGGATGTCAATATTCCTTACGAATTCGGAAACCAAATCGGCTTCACATTCGCAAAATATTGTCTATTACATAATTAAAAATACTATAATATTAATAAAGTTGACACTGATGGCCCGAGAGTGATTTCCATTCGATTTATTCAAATGAGAAAGTGATGCTGACACAAATATCATAAGGACCTTTCCCTAAACATGTTCATCTTGCCGGGACACGCTCTAAATCCTATGATCACACTTGCTTCGTTGGGATCCCATAAACTAGCAGCCTATACCAGATGAGCTCTGACCAGGTTCACCACCCTTACTTTTTCGCCGTTTTTACCTTCGGGCGGAGCCTTAAATTCTTTAAGCTCCCTCCCAACCTGTCGATTGCACGCCTTTTAGCTCCGAAATTATATTACCGCGAGATGGGCATTATGTTATCGATGCGAGGAAACGAGAGGAGAGCACTCGATACCACGGCCAAAAGAAGGTGACCCTGGCGGTGGATCAAATATCAATATTTGCGAGAATTCGCTCCTCACGATCGGAACGGGCGTGTCTCTGCTATAAATTTGGTGCCTGCGCCTACACCTGCGAAGATTTTGGCGCGCACATAAAAATTTCCACTTAAGTACCATCATCGCGGCCTGTGTGGCATCCCTTCGTCCCTTAAGCAACACGCTCGTAAACTGCGTCTAAAAACTAAGTGCTGCTGTCTTGACCCTAATTATATACCTAGTTAAGTGCTTTTAAATGGCGCTCCTTCCTCGCACCACCAAGTGAAGTGATGTTCCATTGCTGAGAGATAAAATTCAAATATTAGACAATTTATGGTTAATTTAATTAATTCTGTAGCCGTCCATTGCACGAAAGTTAGTGCTTAACGTAAGTAGCATTTGAAGTCTTATTAGGTTACGCTAATCGTTGGCGTTTAGGAATTTGCATTTGCAGCTATCATCGTCAAAGTGGACAACATAACCTCTTTCAATTGATATTTTTTTTGTTTTTCATTAATTAAAACGCGGTTAACTTGGTGTAGTGGAGGGGAAATGTGTTGTAACATTGGCAACGTTTAATGGTCATATGTTCATCCTTGTCAGCGGTTTCAAGTTTAGTCCTGCACCAACGACACCTCAAACCGGTAGGAAAGGTGAGAGGATGGAAAAAGAAGTGTGAGGAGGAAAGTGATGAGAAAGTCAGCGTCGGTATCAGTATGCTCTTAATGTAAGGAGCCAACGCTGAGACCAAAGCTGAACATCCTATCTGATGGACGGAGTTCTGAACACAAAGAGCAACATTAAACAACACGTATGAACTCTCCAAGGAGCACTTGAGTTTGGGCCGGTTCGCATGCAAAAATATGTACCACTTGCTGGATTCGAACCCTGGCCCTCGGGTTGAGAAGCCAGTACTCCAACCACTACACCAATCCGACAAGTTTTAATTACAATTTTCCATAATAAATACCTCTTTTATTGAGAGTTTCTATTATGAATCCAAAAATGAACATTTATGATTTTTATTAGTTTGGTGAGAGAAGCACGGAACGACAATCGGTATACTTACTTACTTTTAGGCACTCGTCTGAACGTTGCCTATAATGACGCTCACCCTGGGATATTGGGAGCGTCAAGTAGACAGAAAACAGCCTCTTAGAAACCGAAGTCTCGTGGACAAATTTTCATCAACAGTTGGATCTGCGTAACTACGACAATTAGCGGACAGAAAACACGAAAATATTTCTTTTGTATTTGCCTTTGGGAAAATGTCACCTCGTTCCCATAGTTTAGGAAGAAAGATAACTACAGACCTATTTAGTATGTACATTAGTAATATCCAAGTTTATGCAGCAGAAATTTTATTTCAGTTTTTCAAACACTTAACTATTTATCCCTGTGAAACAAAATAAGCGGAGCCCTCAACTTAACAGCAACTATTATGCAGGTGATGCTTTTATCTGTCGCATTATTTTAACTCGGTGTTCGGACAGTCTTTGAATTATAGGGTGTCTTAAACGTTCGGATATCTTTAAAACTTCGGTACAAATAAACACACACCTATTGTGCATGCGGTAAAAGAGCATTTTAATGCCGGTGGACAGAAAAGGATACGTAATTACAATGTTAAACCGTTTATTTCTCAAGAATTAAACGTATAAAAAAACATACACCATGCAGCGTATATATGCTAAAGAGATACGTGAAACATTTCACGACATCAAATGAAAATACTGAAAAAAGAAGGAACGATATTATCGGACACACTTTGAGAAAAAAGCTTTTTTAAAATGAAAGTAGATGTCGAGGGGATAGTGTATGAGAACTTCAAAGAGGAGTGACGGATAAGGAATATGTAATCAGAGATGAATGGAGTAAAAGAGAATCATTATGTTAATAAGTAGAGAGTAACAGATAGGAAAAGTATTACGCCGGCCGCGAGAGCCATGTCAGTGGTGTACTTACCTGGAGTTCGAAACATGGCAGATTTAAACACCGCATCAATAATACTTGTCTTAGGCTTAAATTCTCAGCTTAGCTTAGCTAGCTAGCTAGTAAACACTTCTAATTGACTACAATTAGAAGTGTTTACTAGCGTATACAATCTTGACTGATTTTCGTCTTACATCCATCACCAAATCTTCCAGAGTAAATGGTTGTTGCTGGGTGTAACTGGCTGGCACCGTAAGCTAGGGAACCAAAGTAACGCCATGATAATAAGTCCCATAACCACGGCACATATTATAACCATTTATTATTCGCACGTAGGACATTTAAAAATTTAAAAATTCAAAGTAGGAACTAAAATATATTTTCCATATTTTAACTCGAAAGTAGGTATTGTAAACGAAGCATTTAATTCCTAAAAAAAGCACTTCAACAACACGTTTATATTCTGCCTAGTTAGCTGGGTTTAAAATCTTTCAATTAAATTCCTCCCTATGACAGTAACTTTCAAGTGTGGTGTAGATGCATTTTTCTTGGAGAAGAATTCTGGCTGGGGAGGGCTCGAGAACACAATACTGATCACGAATTAGACTGAGTCAATCGTCCGTATGATCATGGCATCGGTTGAGGGATCAAAGTTATTGAAAATTTGCTGGGATATTAAAATTCCTCAGATATTTCCATCGTCCTTATTCGGGACAGAGGGGGCGTTTTCGTTTTGAGATGTAGTATATACATATACTGGGGAGAGAGACTTTTCACAACCTTTTCCCATAAAAATCTGTCTCTCCCACTCCTTCCAAACTAGCACTAAAAGAATCCAATCTTTTTCCAACCCTCTTATCTACTCCCTCCACTCATTCTTCTGCACTCCCGCAGGTATCTACCATTCCACGCTCACCCCAATGCGCACAGTGACTCTCATTTCCACTCTCTCTAGGGATAATCGGTGAGGGAACGAAAAAGAGGACTTTTTTTCGGACTCTTGGCCTGACATTTCCGGCCGACTAAGGAAAATACCACGAGGAGGAAGGGGCCTCCATCTTTTATTGTTTTTTATCCCAACCCGTCCAAATGAGGAACTCGAAAAAACAAACTCTCCATCCGCTTGAAAACGTCCTTCAAGCCCTTCCTCAGAGATCTCTACCCTATCTCTCTACCGTTCTCTGCCAATGCCCCTCTCTCCTGAAACACTCAAAACAACTCCAGACGAAAGAGACTAATTTGAGTTGCGACGAGTTCCGAAACGATGCAGAAGGTGCTCATAACGTTACTTATCTCTTTTTATACCTCTCTCTCTCTCTCTTGAGAGAGGAAGAGATATCTCCGGAGAGAAAAAAGGGTTGCGGGAGAGAGAATATGTTTATGTACGCGGGGAGGAGAGGGATGAAATAAACACACGCGATTGCCAAGTAGCCAAGTCAATATTTGCAGTGCATTTCATTAGCCCCGCCCCCTCTATATTCCCCCATCTATCTCCCCCACTCCTTTCTCGAACCCCTCTGCAGATCTGAAACGAGGGAAATGAGGTGAACCCTCAGCGGTCAAGTGGAAGTGGGTGTGGGAGGGTTTCGAGAGGAAGTGGTGAAGGAAGAAGTATGCCGAAGAGGGAAAAAAATTCCCCCATTTCAGAATCGATGCGCATATTAGTATTTTCAAGCAGTCAAAAGAAGAATTCCTTCAAACGAGGAAACACTTAATCATCGAAGAAATTAGATTGATGTTAGTGCAGATCCTAAAATAGGCAGTTACCTTATAATCTGTACAATATGTGTCTTCACAAATATATAATGAAATTCAATAGAAAATTTAAGTTTTGAGTGTGAAAAAGGATGTCATGGATAAGCTTGATGGAGAGTCAGGTCACCAAACAGCTAATAAACGTGTCTGTGAAAGAAGGAAATCAGCGAAAGTTCAAGGAGGCAGCGACGATTAATAACGTACGTAATGGGATGTGACGGGATTTTGGAGAGGATGACAGAAGAAGAATAGTAAATCTTAATAGGTTCCGTGGTGTCATAAAATCAACATTTGCTATGCTGTACACTGGGAGAAGGAGTAATGTAACGGCTTGCCGGCAAGGCGATTCACTTTGCATGCGAGTGAAAGTTCGCGTGTCTGCCATTGCGTGCATGTATGTCGTGTACGAAAGCTACCCAAATTTATCCGACGCACAAGTGAAATTTCAATGCTATGTCACGGAAATCATCCCAAAAAAGTTATGTTAAACCAACTAGGCTTGCCTCAATACCACCTTGGCTAGCTAGCTACCATAAGGAATCATTTTCCCGTGATTTCTTCAATTCAATAAGCATGAAAGAGTTTTTGTCTTCTCTCAGAAGGTTTTTAATAGGATTTTTTTGTAGCTAACATGACACATTGAGTTTCATTTTACGTGTCTAAGAAATAGCGATCATCATTGCCAACTGCAAAAAAATATGTAAGAAAAGTCATTGAAAGAACTTATCTTGCTAAGATTATCGCGGGAGCAAATTCTGAAAATAAACTTGCTTCGCGCAAGTAGGTGAACGTTCTTAAATATTCCGACCTTTAAGCGTTCACTCTTGGATTAATGGCTCTACCTTGGTGATCAGCACAATCACTTAACGCGTGCACGATTCGTGATTCCTGCAATGTCGAGCAACCGCTTTCACAATGCAATGAAATGAACCAACTCGCACGCAGCCAACACTGCAACACCTACTCTCCCACGCTTTTTTACTCACCCGAGTGAGAAATGATAATCACTCCAGAACTCTAGCCATCCAACTTCATCCCCTGACCATGAACGAGTTCACAGCGGCAGTAGACATTAATCATTTTTGATATTTAATATGAGTTAGTCAATAGCTGTGAATTAAGCTAAATACCCACGGTCAACTTTTGATGCATTTTTCCCCTAAGGCATTTCTTTCAAACTTTCGATTGCACAAAATAGGGGCTCCCCACAGCAGCATGACTTGGTCCGCAAGAGAGAAATACTAGAATGAGTAAGCAGTGAAAGTGGCTACCATAATCGAATGTGAAGAAGCCAAAGTAATGGCAGGTTTAGCTGCAGCATTGGTACATTAATTCAATTGAGATTGGATGAACCATTCGTGAATTCGATATATTAAAGGCACATTTTCTATGCACTCAAAAAGTGTAATAACTGCCTCATGCTTGATACTTAATCAAGTCCATCAGTACTGTGATCACAACACTCCATTTCAATCCAATCACTCCTAAAAAAGCAGATAGTGATGCTTACTTTTTCTATAGCCTCTGATTAGTTGGTTCCACACATTTGGATAGAAATTTAGAGCAAGTTCTTTCTGCTTGGTCCCTAAAATATTTATGTAAATATCTGGATCAAAAGCCATGTTACCTGGTCCAAATCGGTTGCATGCCATTTGTATAGAAAAATTATATCCAAATTAGACCTTGAGGTATCGGCTTAGCATTAGTCATTGTCGGGAACAGCTGCGTGTGGCGCCTTGTAGACAAAACTTTCGCGGTCTTTCCGGGTCGCATCTTCAGGGTAATATTAAAATAATTTCTCTTCTCCCTGGTATTTATTGTGGAGGGAATCTGGCTTCGGGAAGTCACCTTCCGATTTCCTGGTCTTAACTTTAAAATTGCACCGTAACTATGACTCCATCGGGCCATTGAGATTGAGAAACGGCTGGAGAATTTCAACCGGGATGATGGCATTCAACTGTAAGCCACATGGAAGCGATTGCTTCGGAAGGAAAGATGTGGGATCAACAACTCGAGGCAGCTGACCATGACGAAACCTACGCACTTGTATCTTTAGGTTCAGATGCTATTGCCTATTAAATGCACTATATACTCTACGCATGTTTACCAGTTGTTTTACAATCAAAATGGGAAAGTTGATTCTTCCGGTAAAACCGAATCTGAAGGAAGGGAAATTTAACCTCATTTAACTTAGAGTTCATTTAACAATGAGATCTCAACCATATTTGAACCTAAGATAAAATATCCAGCTGCCCCACAAACTTTGTAAAGCTAAAAGGAAACACTCCCTGGGGCATTCATCTTCGATCAAGCAGTAAGAATAAGTTTTGAGCCACATCCCGCCGTCCCAAGAACCACAAGTCTTTGCTGCTGGTTGATACTAGCAAGAAGGTAACGTGCCGGCCCGGCAACCCAATGGTCGCGGATTCGAATCCAGACTCTGGCATGGATGTTATGTATTCATGAGCTTAGTTATACGGTGCAAAACAATCTGAGGCATTGGATCACCTATGAACCAATTCTACTTTACTACAACCAATCAGAGATAATAGCTAAACAGAAACACCTATCGGTTTAGAGTTATTTCGTAGCTGAAGCAAAAATTATTACCCCTTACGAAAGTTACTTTTTCACTAAGGAAAAACAACCTTATAGAGATTCACTCATCATTAGCGCAGGATAGTAGCGTTTTAAAACAAGCGTTGCTTTGCTTAATATGCAAATAATGTTGGTGGTAAATGATTGCATGTACAGATAAGGGCTTAATTGTTATTTAAAAGGGAATAAAAGCCTGGATTCTAATTCCAAGATTTACCATACGCCACGGAATATCAGAAAAACGACGTCTAAATATTTTATAAAAACGGAACTAGAGCAATCATAACACAATCGATTTAGAACAGATATTTAGCCTTTTCTATCCTTAAAAAAATTGTACGTACACTCTCAGATAATGCAGCAAAGCCGTTTTTGTGTGAATACAGATATGAGCCAGGCGTAGCTCTCCGTCGGACGGTGATAAAATTATTCATCTCGTTAGTGACAGTTAGGCTAATTATTAGTAGAGCTATATTCAATGCAAAGTATTAGCGGATGCTTAAATAAAGGGCCTTCGGTTCGATTACCGGCGGAGCCCGCTTATAAGAGAGCCGTCCAACTCTACGAGTCCGCCCGCACAACATGCAGTATGCTTTCACTTTGCCCCCACTCCGTTCCGCGAAGCCCTCCGGCGACAACGCAGCGGCGGCGCTTGTACGGGCGAACCCTCACAAGCGGCTGGCGGCAGAAGGGTGCAGAAGAGGGAGTCAAATTGGGGGTGGAGGGCTAACAGCTGAGCGAGGAAAACGAGCGGATGAGGGAGGAGAGAGCGAGAGAAAAATGACGGGGGAGCCAAGTTGGAGAGGGGTTGAGAGAATTTTTTTACACGAGAAATGGCCGAGATTGAATGGGGAGGGTGGTGAGAGGGATTTGAGGGGGTGGAGAGAGGGAGACGTTATGAGGGATCTCTGTAGATTTTTTCCCCCAGCACTCGTGGACGGTCTGACGGGAAAGGCGGTCGCTAACATATTCCGGGGAAAGAGATGGGAAAACGGAGAGAAGGGAAGGAGTGTCACACCTCTCAGGCGGGCAACCCACTTACAGTCTCCGTTCAACCCCCATCCAACACTCCATCCCGTCATCGTCCTATTTCTACAACCATCTCCCCGCTCCCCATGAGCAACCCACATTCCCCAAACCCTCCCTTCAACTCTTCCGACCCTTTCAACTAGGAGGCTACTCCGCATCCCAAAAAAAGTAACCCCATTCAAGTATAATCCCGTCAGCATCATTTTCAAACCCTTGGCCCTGGTGTTCTTTCCAATTCTACTCACTCAGTCTCTTGGACAGTTGTCTCCAAAGGCTAAGGAGAAGATAAAGAATGGATTTTCTAAACTGGAATTAATATAGTGACGTCGATGGGAACATTAGCACGAATAATAATCATTAAAGTGAAGTGACCAGCCACTGGGATGGTTTATGCTATAAAGGACAGGTCTAATATGACGTCATTATCTTGGGCCAATAATCCTAGGATTGATTTTACGCAGCTCTCCACTCGATTTTCTACCAGATAACAGCTTCAAATTACATACTAATTCTACTCTTCCGGGTCCTTAACAACTTTCGCCACATATTTCATACGAGGCCATTCTTCCATTTACTTTTCTGTAGCCTACGTATTGGAAAGAATACTATTTTTAGGGTAATACGGAAATAGCAAAGGAACAGCCAGCGCTAGGATCAGCCTACTTCCTAGAAAAGAGCCAAGGATTCCTTGTGTGAATTTATTTTGTTATTCTCAATATGGTACTCAAGAAAGAACCGGGATTTCACTGAAAAATTGTCCCGACCGATATTCGAACTAGGGCCCTTAAAATCAAGTAGGTACTACAGATTTAATAACCCAATCCTTAGCTTCATTCCTAAAACTAAAATGTATTACTTCAAGGGAAAGAAGGTTAGTTAAGTCATCGGGGGAATGAAACGATAGGGTAGCAGGAGGGCACCAAATAAGGAAACCAAGGGATGATTTAACCCCTTCAAATCCGTGACTACAGGGTATTCTGGGGTTATCTAAGCTGCAAGTCAATTTATCAGATTTCCAAAGCCAATGTCAGTCAATTTTAATTACATGTTTTCTGTAATAAAGTTAAATTCAAAATTATATCCGTTACGGGTCTAAGGTCGCACATGATAATTTATTCTTAGATTGGAAAACCGTATAAAATCCCATGGACACCCAAGGGAACTAGCAAATACATATTGATAGCACGAAGATAATACTTAATACTTTTAAATAATAGAACCA
The DNA here is from genome assembly GCA_933228895.1 of Platycnemis pennipes. NCBI lineage: Eukaryota > Metazoa > Arthropoda > Insecta > Odonata > Platycnemididae > Platycnemis > Platycnemis pennipes. The sequence goes on from OW121851.1 coordinate 28,669,211, forward strand.
TTGAGGTTCTTGGCCTAGTATAATCTGGTTAATACCATGTACTTGCTTCTTAATTCTTTATTTATTTAAAAATAATATGAAAAGCATGTGAAAGTTAACAGACAAAACAGATTGTTGATCAACATGATGCATATAAAACTGGTATTCGCCCAAAAACCGTTCATTTAGATAAAATATTAATGGTTAATTGTACCTGAATATAAAAAAAGTTTTTAAAACTCAAATTCCCGATGCTAAGGCAAATTTGGAGCATGAAAAAATTTTATATATTTAATTACGGCTCTTTAATCGCCCTCTAAAATTTCACCAACGAGAGCAGAAATGAATGCACTTGCTTTTTTACGGCATAAATAGACAACAAAATTTTGGAATATTGCAACTATCGGGAAAATGAAAAAATACAATTATTCCATATATCCATGTTATCGATGCTTCAAATTTTAGAAAAAGTAACCCGAACGATTTCCAACTACCAACTCTGACGTTTCATGGAAAAACAACAAAATTTTCATTTTTAAATGATTAATTAACCTGAGTAAACGCATCGAGGAGATGATTTTCCCCCAAATTTTTCTTTCGCTCTCCCGTTCCATGCTTTCCTTATCTATTTTGGGAAAACATTTAATATTTTAAATTTTGAAATTATTTCTGTTGAGTACTGATGTTCTATACTAGGTTTTCTCTACAATTTGTGTAAAATAGAATACACAGATACAAATATAAAATAAAAGATTTTTATTCCAACAGCTATAGTGATGCTAAGTATTCTCTTCCAGAGGTGGAATCACGGATCTATTATTCGCGTTATCGCAATCTTTATCGTTAACGTTTACCCCTTGAGTTGCGCAAGGTTAACAATAACCGTCTATGAAATTCGCTCCACTGATTGTGATAAGCGAATTGAAGTGCTGTGCGAAAAATTAAGAACGGAGATCACGCTACAACACGCTACAACGACAAAGCTAGCGCACGCTTTATGAAGATCCATGATCGAGGCATGCTGCAAGCCTTTAGCTACATTGACTTTCGCATTTCACTTGGCTTTGGATTGCATCAGTAGGTATAAGAGCCCTCCTCCTATTGAGGAAAAAAATGCTGAAACAAGACTATTGAATTGAAACAAAGAGTATCCTCCGGTATCCGTAATGTATACTCATCATAGCTCTTTGTTACCTCATATCCCTCATAGCATTTGTATCAAATCACTGTTTAATTCGATGCATAGATATTTCTATCTCACCTTTCTGCTTTCAAACAATCAACATCAGTAACCTTCAAATACACAAGAGAGAATTTGGGGAAATACGCGTTAACTTCTTTTGCATTGTCTGAATCATTTAATAGCCAATTCAAGGTGGTGCAAGATGATGGTGCATTTGGAATTTATATTCGTTGAAATCATGAGATCAATCGTGCAGAATGATGCATTACAATATAAATATTTCTTGGACAAACGTAAGAAAAAAGTGTATCTATAACAGTAATAATTGACCTCAACAATTAAATTTCAGGAAAGAGGTGGGGAAACCCAGAGGTAAATAAATTCATGATCAGCGTCAGCTGCTGTACGCGCTTGTGCCCTGAATGTTACCACATGATTCGCAGGTTTGATACCCACCCGAGTGGATTTTTCACCACCCAAGGAATGATTAAGTGCAGCACGTCCAGACGAGTCATAAGCTCATGCAAACTTTTGTGTGCCATTGTAAAAGAATAAGAATAAACAATTCAGTGAGGAAATACGGGTTACATCCAAAACGAAAACCAATATGAATTTCCATTCACCCTATATAAGATATAAACTGATTTTAGGATGCTTGAACTTCATTCAATTGCTCCGAAGAGATTTGAATCAACATCCTTTTAATTTTGATATTATTGTAATATAAGTCATTTAAAGTGTTCTTAACTCTCACTCCGCATAAACTATAGCAGGAGTGGTTGCTGCATTTATTGCCGCTTACTATAAGTTTTGCTGAAGAAGACACGAGAACACGACGCTAATTGAGTACAGGCCGAATTTATGTCTGCATGGCAGAGGAGAAAAAAACCCTTCTATGGCACATAGTTCCAGATCCTGGGTAATTTTTGGGGTGTTCCTCTTAACAAGGCACGACTCAAAAGGAAGTTATTATAGTGGGTGAATCATGAGTACGTCAGCTAAACGGCAAACATTTTTTCGCCCCACCAAAGTTGAAAATTTTACGTTTTCCTTACCAATTAGGAGTTAAAGTGAATTATCCTTCTGTAGGTATGTTATAATCTCAAAATGTTGTACTTTGTTAATAGCTCCAGTTCCACCACCACCTCTTAAACACACATGCGAGACGGCGGCCACTTTGGGCGACTCATTTTCTGGAACTGTCAATTTTTATCTAAAAGGAAAAATAGTTCTCCTAGCGAGAAACAGTGCGCGCGGCCAAACGGGACCACGTGACGGGACGGAACGGAACGGGGGACAAACTTTGTTGGACTTGGGCGAGTGACCTCCTTCCTTATAAGACTGCCACGCACCGGTGATCGGGGAGAAAACTTTACCCACCGGAACAATACGTTAGTGCACTTCGAAAGCGTTCCCAAAGTTTTTCTCCTCGTGTATTCCACCCACTCCGCTCACCAAACTACGGAATCCCGGGCTGGATCGCCATTCATTTTGCATGCTGCAAACTTGTTGCAGGGGAAAAAGAAAACTTTCCTGTTTTTTTTCTATTCCAGTCAACTTTTTCCTTTTTTCCAACATTTAATTATGCAGGACAATGGCTGCGCAACTCTTATGGTGGCCTCGAAACGATTTTAAATTGTACAAAGGGGAGAATGCTTGTCACGCACTCTTTCGAGCGTGTGAAAGATAAATCGAAATAGTCCACAGATTACGTCACATGAGGCATGCAAGGGCTTTTGGGTAAACTAAAACTTTAATAAAATATAAATCTTAATGAAATTTTGCAGGTGTCCAAAATAATGGGCTTTCATCGCGGCGTTTATTTCCTCACGTTTCTGCTACGAGCGAAAAACGAGAAGATATGAGAGAAAACAATTTGCGCGAATAACAATCTCCGTCTCAAACCCAGTATCTAAGACGCAAGCGTTTCTTCTACCGTGCTTCCGAGACGTTTATCTCACAATTAGTTCCATAACATTTCAAGACGGTGCATGGCGCCGTTGAAAGATGAATAATTGTGCTGTCAGCTCGCTATTCTGAATCGTATCTCCTTCGGGAAAGGAATTTACTAGATTATCATTCCAGAAAAGGAATGCTCTCTTCAGAGGTCACGATTCTGTTGCAAAAAATAGCCTAAAAAAAGAAACAAGGTGAGTGAGCAGTTGCGTTTTTCGAAGCAATAAAAAGCAAATACTAGTATAAATACTATCTTTCAGTAATCTTTCTCAATATTTCACTCATAAATTTAATATTAAAGCATTGGTAAAGCAATTCATTCTCGATATTTTTCAATAACTCATTTCATAAAGTCAATTGAACCATAATGTGTCGTTTCGGTGGTGATTTTCGCGCTTATAGAAGCAAAAGTATTTTCACTTCTTAAAGGAAAACTTGTCACGTTTCGTTGCCCTTGAAATAATGCAAGTTCCTAGTTGTCAAATCGCCCAGCTATAGCGTGTCTTGAATTATGAGACAAGTTCCCAATATTTTTAAATCAAGTACATCAGCTTTCTCCCGCAAAATGCCAACATGCAATTTTCTAGGAGGTAAATTAGGTTGAACCGAAGCTAAATTGCATTTCTGTTTGTGTACCAGACAGCCTTTTGATTGAGAATTTTGTGAGATTGCACGAAATTTCTAGCTTAGCCAGTTTTTAACGCCCGTAAAATTTCGACCCATTTTATGAACATCGATTATATTTAGATGAAATACTATCAACGCAAAGGAGACCGAATATAACGTGTAGAGCATGGTGAGAGAGGAAAGAAAGTAGGCGACAGAGCAGGTGTATGGAAGAGGTATTAAGGAAAAAAGGAATATTATAGAGCCTAAAAGAAAAAAAGCTGGATAATCGAGGAAGAGGAAGGAAAAAAAAGAGTATTGGGTGATAAAGAAAAGTGGAAAATATGATGGCCTGGAAAGCTAGAGAAATCGTGTAAGAAAATGTAAAGTAAAAAAGGATATTCCATGTAAACCCACCCTAACTAGTAGAAAGCTAGTGACAAAAATATTTTTTATTGCGGGAATAATGGCTAAGTGTGCAATAATGACAGATTCTTGACTCAGATTGGATCCTGTCGGAACCCCATTGATGAAAAAAATCGCAACACTATCTTCAGCCACCTTAATTTTAGGAGTATTTTACTGTTGTAGGAAGTTGTAGGATGGCTTCAAAGAGTAAAATACTTCTCGGGGAGAGACTGCAAAAGTACCCATACTTAGTGTGAACGATGTTAAAATGGACCTTGGACACACTTTAATTTCCGGGAGAATTATTCGCGATAACCGGGTTTGTATGGTGGCTAAATTACTAACATCTCATCCAGATGACCTGGGTGCGACTTCTGCCAACTTAGATTTTCCAGCAGACTACCGGTTTCATCTTAACTGCTTGAGAGAGAGAGCGCTTGGAGCAGTTCATAACTTCGTTTGCTAGATCGGGTGTTAAACCGTGGACTCTTCGTGGTCTTTAGCCAAGAGCAGTCTTGTGCAGGCACCAAACTCCTCTCCACCCTGCCTCCGTTCGTTAAAGTATTCACACCTATTCCCAGCTACCCACCTATCTTTAATGGCCTTAGCTATCCGTTGCATTCCCCAAATAACAAACTGATGCAGTAAGAATACTCTCATTGAATCATGAGTAGCAACTTTCCATAAGGGGCTGTCATATATTACGTAACATTAAAGGACCAGCTTTTACACAGTACTAATGACAGAGAGGAGGGTTCAGCCTTCTGTTACGTTGAGAGACATACATTCATTCTTCTTTACAAATTACAATGATGTAATATGAGATAATTAGTGAAAAAATGATGGTATTTAAGAGATAAATAATGTATATAGAAAGTAAAAGAGTAAAGGGAATCGTACTAACGTAAACCATAATGACAATAATATGTTTATAAAGAACGTCCTTTTTATCATTCTAAAAGGAAGGAGTTCATATTCAGGTTTACTTAATTTAGGAAAGATGGTCTTAGAGAAGGTTACGGAGCGTTGCACGGAGCAAGTGGCTAAAATAATGTGAAAAAATAGCATTTCGTAATGCATATTCGGATGGCCACTAACGTCTCCAAAGCGCTTCCTCCCCACCACAATTGTGATCAAGTGCTCGCATTGTGATCAGTGCAGCGTCAGGTGGCGTCAGCGGCGGGGAACTGCGCTCCTGTGTGGAGTTTAGAGGGCCCTGAAGAGCGATTAAGTTGAGCCTTTGCGAGGCCCTCCAAGCCCTGGTGGTCCCTCTCGCTCTTTGGGAGGGCGGAGACCGGAGAAGCAACTCACGCAGCGTGCGGAGAGAGGGAAGGGAGGAAGAGACCCGGGGGGAGGAGGGTAAGCAAGGGAAAGACAGAACGTGGGAGAAAGGGGAGAAATATATGCACGACGGAACAGAGGGGGAATTTCCGGAGAAAGTTATGAAAGGTGGAGAACTGCGCTGCAGCACTTCTCGCAAATATGATTCGGCCTCCACGGCACCCTTGCTTCCCCTGGGCCAACACCTCGCCAACCCTGCCCTCATGACTCTCCCTCACCTCTTTACCCTTTTTGCCCTCCCGCTACCCACCTCGACGATCCCGAAAACCCTTAAGCAACCTTTCGCCCCGACCACATCCTCCACTCTCCTCACCCAAGAGACCCGACTCATTATTTTCCACCATTCCCCACCGGAGCTTATCTTCGCGAAAAAATGAACGGAGCGGCCGCCGGGTAACCTTACCCAAAAGACTTATCATCGCCCTAGGGTAGAAGGGGGAGTGCGGTAATCATTCTCTGAATGCGTGAATTAATACGCTCGAAAGGATCAAGGAGGTCGAATGTTGGTGGAGGCTTCAACCCGAAAACCTTGCTACGCAAGGAGGTCGCCCAGACCGAGGTCAACATCTGCATCTACAGAGTTCCCTACGAGCCACCTCGTGGTGGGTAATAGGAGTAAATGATTACCAAACACTCACTGCGTACATGCAACCAAGAGATACATGACTACTTCTCCAAAGAGACGTGCTAGCTATGTATCCTTACGGCATTCACAACTAAATGGTTAGTATTCAGTAAGTAATAATATATAATTATTAATTGATTAGGCATTCGCTATAGTGAATAATTTTAAATTCCCACATGGCTTGCAACAGTGGAGCTTAGATGAATTAAGTGTGTTTAAAATATATCTCAGATACTCTTCAAATGACTACACTTCTACATTCCACCTTCATTTTAAAGGCCCCGGTGGCGGCAGGGTAAAACCCTCGCCTGTCGATCTCAAGGTATCAGGTTCGAATCCCGCACGAGCAAGATATTCACTGTCCTGGGCATAGATTTTTGTGTCCAGTCTGTCATTTGTAATAGGGGACTTAGAGTCCTAAATTCGTAGATTCAATAAATACATGTTTATTTTTAATTTTTAATTTAATATTTACATTCCACCAACCTATCCGTTTTGTATGGGGTTTGTAAGACCAAAAAAATGCTAGTGCATCTCTTCCCGCAAGGAGATTCAAACATCACTTTTGTTTTCTTCATGTAGTTGTATGTTAACTTTTTTGTTTCCGCTTCGGTGTAAATTATTAAGAAAATACTAAGACAATTTTATCTTTTCGGCTACGTGGAAATCCTAAATTGAGTTATTTCGAGAGCCAAATTTTTTAAACAAAAATTGTGAATCAAATTGGCATCGTGGTTGGATAGCTGGCCTCCCATTTGGAGAGTCCGGGTAGGTATACCGGGGGTGGATGCTTTTTCAGTGGTATACCGATCCATACGTGAGTTTGTGTGGTTAGTATTTACATTTCAGTTCTACATCCATTAAATGAAACGTTAAACATTCGACCCCTTCGCGATTTTCGTAGAAGAGTGAGCTAATGCCGACGCCGAGCTAACTCCACCCTTCCCTGTACCCTGAATTTATAACTCTATCTGATTACCCACCTTCCTGACTTGATATAAATTCTTTTGGACATCAAATGTCTCCCTTAACAGCAACAACAAACAAACTAGGTAAAATATACTTGGTGGAAATTACATTTATCATCATTCTAAGTTACAATATGAGATTCAAAACAGACGATAAATACGTCTGGGTAAATAATGTCTGACAATTAAACCTCCACTTAGCTTAAAAGAGAAATTATGGGTATTTTCGTAATAAAAATACATATTACGAATGGCTTGGTTTTTAGTAATATTAAATTAAATTCAAGCAATTGAATAACATTTCTCCTGCAGATTAGAGCCTATTTTTTTAACTTGATTTTTTAGAGGGCACCACTTAAGTTCGTGCGACAGACTGATGACATCGCGAATGACGCGAGAAGTGCCAAGTAATGAGCGTTTTGTCTGGTCTCGTTTTAGCGAATCTCGGCCGAAATCATCGTTTCGAGCGTTTGGCCGGAAATTTAACACTCGAACCGTTCAAGCGTTTGCTCGCGCGGGGACCGATGATTGTGAAGGTTTTGGCGCTCCCAAATGAGGACCGTAAAGCGTGAGGATTTCGCTCGTTTGCCACTTCCCTCCGCGGCGTCCTCCGACAAAAAGTACTCCGTCACGGAGCCTCTCTCGCTCCTTCTTCAACGCAGCTGCAGGGATTCATTTCCCCATGATTCTCAGCCACCGCCCAAAGGGGCGGGCGGTCCTTTCCATCCGCATGCTCCTCATAATTTACCAAGCCGCTTCACAACTCCATTAAAAAGTTCAAGGCTCGCGTGCCCGCTTTCAGTGGAGCGCATTTCTTCCGCGGATTACATTCACGATCATATACTCACATAACCCAGTTACCTGACGTCTCTTAACGAATACAATTTCCCCGACTGATGCAATTACTATAAATAAAGAATGAACTGATACGCTCTATTGTTTTTCAAGGCTCTCTCCGACGACAAATAGCGCGCAGGGAAAACGAAAATTCTCTCCAAGTGAGACACAATAACTGAAAAGCAAGTGATTAAAAATGGAAATAAATCAAATGAATTCTTTCATGGGGAAAATATATTAATTGTATTTTCTGCATTATTCTAAATTTCTAAAAACTGTTTGAAAACGTCATTGTTGTGCTTAAATTTTCTTGAAATATCCTCTCTCACCGTTAAAAATGAATTGCTCTTCTCAAATACCTTCAAAAAGATTTCAATGAATCATTTCCACTTAATCCATTAAGACATTATTCAACAGTGTAAACTTTGTTACTTTTTACATGTTTAGTATTTTTACAGTATCAAAATGGATTACTCGAGGTAATGTTTTTGTTTGTCTATTTTTAAGAATATGAGAAACCAACATATAATATAATCCAATCGACAAAAAGACAATTCTTGAAAGCAATTAGTACATTAAATTTTAAAGGTATCGAAACGAAACGCTCTTATTTGGGCACATATTTTCAAATATTGCTTACATACATATATGTAGCTACCATATCAGTTTCTGGTTTAACTTTTTGAACACGGGTCTCCATAATAAAACAAAAAACAAGGTTTATTCACCCAGTTTTTAAATATTAAATGCATAACCCAGTTTTTACGATGCAAGGTCATCATCAGTTAAGCTGATTATAAGGCTGTATTGTCGAAACCTTGGTCGTTTATTAAATATTTTGATTGGATAAACTAAGTTTTCTGTTTCATACTGAGTTATTGATCCATTAATGGCCAGTGCCTATGTAACTTTCTACACAAGAAGACATCCTCACTTCGTAATTTATTTCCTTTCATTATTCTTGGTACAAGTTCATTCAACTATTTTTTAATTTTCATTTTATAACATTTTTGTGCTAACCGAGACAATGGTATCATCATAACTTCGATGTAGTAAAGACAGGGAACTTTTAATACTTCATCATTCAATGAGATTTTCCGGTATTCAAGGCACAAATGCCTCAATACCCACGCATATTTTTCGTCACCCTCCCAAATTTAATTAGGTCCCCGAGCTACCGGCTCAAATCGTAAGCTCCTGACTTTAATAAGACTCTTCAACAATTTCAACCAGTAGTTAAACCATATAATTAGCTACTTCTGGCAAAAAAATAACTAAACTATATCCACGGCTGAAATATGTTCAATTAACGACATACCTTTTGAAAATAATGCAATCCATCTAAAGTAAAACTTACTTAGGTGAAATATTTAATCACTTCAGTTTAATTGCGAAAAGGATAATTTTCAACATTTGACCATGCACTAATTATTCGACCACGTACAAAAATGGTGATTAGTTACTGATTTAAAGCCTATAAAAACAAGGAAACAGTGACCCATTCTTCCCTGAGTTTTCCCTTTCGCTACAATCCATAAAATGTGCAGTCATTACAGCATTTCTATTTTACTGCACTTCAGTAGAAATTATTGCAATGCTCTTTCAAGCGCTTGTTTGTAAAAACTTACAAAATTAATTAAATATATGCTGGTATATACCTTCGTAAGTAATAGATAGATACGGAATGAGAACTGAATTGGGGTAATGTGATAATTAGCGTAAGTTCATGTCCGCAACCCTAATAAAAACTCCTGGTTCTAGTTCTGAACATTGTGATGCAATCGAGTGGCTAGTTTTAGGCACACATATATAGAGTACCGGTACTTCATTAGTGTACTTGGAAATAGGGATCTCAAACTAAAATCCAATGGCAGCAGCCCTGAAGTCACTTCGGACACTACCTCACATATAACTAAGGCCACACTGGCATGTGTTCGGTTAATTGAATGCGCAACCAATTTCCCCACGCAATGAAAACAGTACATAAAACAAATTTCATTTACCGAGTAATTATGTTAATAATTCAAGGACAATATATGGTCAACTTGATTGAAAACCATTCAGTCCAACTCAACGACGTTCCTCAATGTGAATAAATACTATGAACCAGTGAACCTTTTTATCGTTGTCCCAAGATCACAAAATATGTCACTGGAACATTGCTGTTGACATTCCACCCCGTCAGAAGGAAACATTTCCCTAAGTCAATCAATTTAATAGATTCACTTTCACCTCCTTCTCTCTTTCAACCTCGTCCCACGTGCTGCGAATCGTCGCCGGCGATAACGTGCGTCAAGCCCAATTCCGAGGAGCCGATTCTTTGGATCCTATTAACTCATAGTCGACACGACACCAAATTACTCAAACGGGACAAAAATTGATTACTTCTCCCCCTTACTCCTTTCTCGCTCTCCCCCATCCCTCGTTTCGTCCCCTTTATTCCCCTGCTCCGTGGCACTACGGAGAAATTGAAATGGAGTGGCTCCGCCCGTCCCCTTCCTCCCCTTCTCGTCCCCCCTCACCCAAGCCCCTGGAAACCCCCGAAGGGATGGAAGTCGGGAAATGAGTTGAATGCGACGAACAGAGGGCCAGTTAAAAGGGTAAGGCAGAAGTCCCTCGAGGAATCATGAGTGTTCAAAATCCTAAAGATCGGTTTAACTAAAACCCTCCCATCTTTCCCCCACTCGAAGCCAATTTTCTCTCAGATTCGTCATTCTTCTTTCTGACATTTCTCTTTATTTAGCCGCTGTGCGTATCCCATTGGGTACAATTCCGAGCAGCTTCGCGTGATTCACAGCCGTCACCAGGGCGAAAAAAAGTAATCAAAGCCATCTACAGGCGAATCAGGCTCATACGAACGCAATTTTCACTACCTTCGCTTATTTTTTAAGCCTACTGAACAAAGGCGTCGAAGGAAAATCAAAGGACTGAATGAATCCAGGTTAATTGTTGAGGGACTTCGGAATGCAATGGAGAACTATGTGGAATAAAAGGTAGTTAGGTGAAAGTAAGTGGAGTGTTAGAGCTGATTGGTGCCGGAGGGGTTCAAGGGTTTTCGTACCAATCTCACCAGATGGAGCAAATCCCCTTCCTTCGACGAATCGCATCCGTTCTCAGTAAGGAAACTGCCTTAATGAGTAGGTACCTAATGGTAGTCGTTTGCGCCTGACCCCTGCCCGGCCGGTCGAAGAGGGAATTGAGTGTCATGGGGTATTTGAACCCGGATTTAAGATTGAAAGGAAGCCAGGAGTCAGGAGCAGCTTTCCTTGATTGCCTCCAACCTTTAGCGAAGAGAAACTTTACATTCTGCTTTTAAAGCAAACGTAGGAATGAGAAAATGAAACAATGGAAAGAGGCTGGATCCCTTTAGGTATTGCGAAGGTGGACCCCATCTCACATAGGGCAACACGTCAACAGGCCAAAAATGGATTCTGGCGTTTTTTTGCATATTTTATTCATGTAATCCTTTGCATATTGTTAATACGTAATAATGATGAGCAATGAAATAACATATCACATGCACCAATAAAAGGAGAGTCACTATCCTAATTTTTAACTTCTAGTCTTAAAAAAAAGACATTTGTGGAATTTTTGCCAGCTTTTTTTCGATTTCAGCCCATTGTTCGCCGGTTCGACTCCCACCTCTGGTTTGGTTAACTTTGGTGTTAGACATTGCGATAAGAAAGCAGATAATTTTATCACTCATGAGGACTAGGCGACCGATATCCGACGTCATTTACGCCTTCAGTAGGTACTGGATGGGAAGATGGATGTTGGCAGTGTTTTCAGAAGGCGTGGGGCGGGTGGAGAGAAACACGGCGTTACCATCAGCCCATATATCTGACCGATCCCCGCGACCATACGTCACAGAAGGAGTGGAAAGCTGGAAAGAATATGTGCATTGGTACCTGGATAACGGATTGTGTTCGGACTGATCCACCCAATAGCTGCTACGTAGGCGCTAAAATGCCGCTGACGCTGCCGTTGTGTTATTCAATGCTTCGGTCGTCGGAATACAACTATCCCACTGGCCACGGTCAGGTGGGAAGAGCACTGGACAAAGAAAGTGGAAAAAGTACGATATTATTTGAGATTTGGTTACGAAAGGATAAAGAAAAAACTTTCCCTTTTTAAAACATATGATAGCTCCCAATCCATACTTACAAAATTTGTTGTTAATGTTTAAGTAATAGGTATTAGTTATCTCTAACTGTAGCAGAGAAATATCGCCATCCCACCAAGGGAAAATGTCCTAATTATAAAGAAAATCCCTCACTTCATGATTCATTAGGAGCATCCAGGGAATATGCAGGTTGATGAACGGTTTAGAATCCAGAAACTATGATTTTCATGATCTGCCTCCTGTCTGTATGACTACGTTTGCAACATTTCAAAACGTATTTTATGCCAATGGCTTTAATAAGCAGTTTCATCGGTACGCAAGTACTTCCGTTCCTTCCTTGAAGAAAATTTGGTAAATATAAATTAGATCAATTTTTTATTACTGACGAAAATTGAGGTTTCAGGTAGAGGTGAATGATAAATGAACTTCAGTTGGCATCTTGAGGATACTACAATAAAATCGATGGTTGGCGAGTTCACGTTGTGAAATGAATACATGATGAATATTAGAATAAACTTTGTTATATTCCACAAATATCTTTGATATCCATTACGGCACCTTATAAGGTTATAAAACTTTAAGCCAATTACCCAACATATTTTATGCACTGTATTAATCATAGAACCAAAAAGGTTGGTTCATATATCATAGCACAAAATTAATTAATTGTAGGAATACTACAATGACATTTCACAAGATGAAGTTAGTCCTATTGTTTGAAACTCATAGAGCAAAGTATTATGTGGTTAACTGAACTTTATTGTGAGTAACAAATCCATATTCAATTTCTAAAATGCATTACGCGAACCTAAGTATAAATTTTAAACAGTATGCGCTTTCAATGGAGTAGGTAGTTAAAAAATATCAAAACATTCTTTCTTTACATGAGGTGATTTCGGTGTGTCCTTTAACGTGGTACATTCGTAAGAAATTAGAAATAATCATCATCATCGGTCAACAATCCTTGGATTGGTTTGACAGAGCCCTCTACTCGATTCTTCTACCGGCCAACCTCTTCATATTGACGTAGCTTCTCTCTTTTACATCCTTCACAACTTGCTCCATACCTCATACGAGGCCTGCCTTTTCCATTCTTCCCGTTCACTTTTCCCTCGACGATTGTCTTCACCAGGACATCGTGTTTAGAAATAATAAGAACCTTAATTTACAGAACATAATACAAGGACATTTTTTTATAATATCTCATCTTCATCACCACTAATCGACTGGTTTTATACAGCTCTTCATCTGGTTCTGCTAACGACTAAACTCTTTATATTGGGATATACTCCGAGCTTTTATGTAAGCTTGACATTCTATGCTTTATATCGTCCGAGAATTTTCTTTGGAATTTTTGCCAATCAGTCTTCCCTCAATAAAGGCCACCATGAGATAATCATGTTTCAATATGCGTTCGATAAGATTACCCCATATTCTATTCCTAATTTCCACGAGATTTTTTTCTCTCCTACTCTTCTGTGATAGTAACTCTTCGTTACTTGCTGGGTCTGTGAGTTTCATCTCATCATTCTTCGGTAATACCACATTTCAAATACTTCATGCCTTGCTTTGTCTGTCTCAGTAATTGTTAATGTCTAAGTACATGCCTTGACATTACTACCTTACTGACTTTATTGCTATACATCAGGGAGCTTGCCCCAAATTTACGCATTAAACGCAGTTTCTTACTCGAAATATTTCAAAAATCCTAACTGCCGAGGTTCCCTGAGGTTCCAATGTCCATCACTGGTGACGCTCACATTTTTTGAGCTAATATTACAAGTTCAAATGCTTTCAAATTAATAATTCAATCAATTTGCGAATTTTTCCATGGAAATAAAAGCATTTCACCCTAAGAAGAGGGTGCGCTCGTTAAAAATGAAAGCACAAAAAGTGAGCGAAATTCTTCTTGTCGTAGAAAGTGGTTGAAATGATCTAGCATGCGGGTTCTGGAGCGAAAGGAATTAACGTCTTTTCGTACCCTCAACTAATCAATGAGCGCTTAGTTCACAGGAATGCACTCAATATCACCTGCCTCCAATGAGTCCAAAAAAAAAGCAAATATTTGTGAACACTTTCCGCATTCATGCGCCGCAGTACTTTCACTTTTTAAATATCAAAGTAATGTGTATACAAGGTTAATAGGAGGCATACGATGTGGGAGTTAATCTTCCACATCGTATGCCTCCTATTCAAAGTCCTCCTATTGGTGCTTTTTTGACCTTGAGTCAAACCCAATAAATGTGAACTCTTCCTACATCCATACGGCACAAATCTTTCACTTGTTTCATGTAAATATAATTTTTATAGGTGGTTATTAGTAGACTCACGATATGAATGATTAAACCTTTTTGATTGATTCTCATCCAAATCTTGCGGCTTATATGTGGTTCTTGCATAAGAGTCTCAAAATACAGATAGCTCGGTGTTCATTTTATTCATTCATTGCTCTTTCAACCCCGAGTTGACTGATAAAAGTGATCCCCTTTTTGTCCACACGTAGGCCCTATAATATCTCCTCTATACAGCATAATGCAATGAATGGCCAAAATGCTTGTTATTTGCTCTTTTTTGGGAAAAATCAATCAATCTGCGAGAAACTTTAATATGCTTCTGAATGTAATGCAATCTATCCGGCATTTCTTCTGAAAACTACTCCATACGACCTTGCCTTTTATTCTTCATTGTGTAACCTCACGATCTTTATTCCGGGTATTCATTTGATTTTTCAAATCCCTCTAGAAGCGCAAATTGTGAAAGACCTTGTTCTAATTAATTGCATTCTCTCGTTAATTCGTAGCCAGCATAACGTTTCAAAATAATATTTTTCACTATTGCTTCTTTTTTAATCTTAATTTAATTTAAGCACTCATCTTTTGCTAAGAAGATAAATACATTAGAAATTATTACCAAAGATAGGCCTGTGTAAAATTTCAATAGGACAGAATCGCCGTTATCAATGGTTTAATCGAGATACAAAATAGCTGAAACACTACATTCCTCACTATTCATGTCTGTCTCTATTACATTATTTCTTGAAACTTTCTAGCGTAAATTTGACCTCTCAAACAGACTCCCTTTTCCAATCTTTCTTTGTTCTACACCGTTGATATCGAATTCGTTTCTTTCTTAGGCTTTGTTCAATCCACATGGCTCTTACATAAGTGCATAATGTTGTGCGAGTGAATTAACGGAAAAATGCGTCGGGAGCTGAAGAAAACTAATCCCAGAATACGCAATGCATGATAGCGACGACAGTGGAATTGCATATTTTAAATGCGTCGCAAGAGACAGAGGCACGACTCAGTGGAGAGAACAATGATGGAATCCGTGCGCTGGGGAGGGCGGATTGGGGGCGGAGGGTGGATCTTGAGATGCTGGATCGGAGATAGGGAAGGAATGAAGAGAGACGGAGTTGGGGGAAGGATGCAGGAAAGGGGAGGATTACGAGGTCTTCAGCTTACTTTCTTCTCCCTCTCCTTCTCCATACCATTCCTCCTAACCCCTCCAAGATGGAGAAGGGGAGAGAGTCTCTCAGTGTCTTGAGGGAAAACGTTAGAGATCGGCTCCTTTGCCTCGAAAGAGAGTGGAGCCCAAGAAAAGACAAGGGAGTGAGGAAGAGATAGAGAGACGGGGATGGAGGCGGAGTGAAAAGGGAAGAGAGAGAGACGGAGGATTTCTCAAAGGATTTAAAGGATAAGACAGGGGTAGCGGAGGAATGCAAGAGCCTTGAGGATAAGTAGGGAGGGAGGAGAAGGATGAGGGTTCTCCGAGCGAGTGCCATCGCGTGGGGAGAGAGAGAGGGGGGGAGATTATTTACGGGGGAGAGGAAGGCGTGTGGAGACCCTGAAGCAGGGGTGGCGGGATGATCCCTCCCCGAGAAGAGAGGGGTTAGAGGCCACCTCTATCCCGCGCTTGGGGGCCCCTGGGGCAGCCTCCTCCTTCATTCCCCTCTTTGCTGTCGCGGGGCTTTGAAGCCCGGGCGGAATTGCGGCCACAAAGAGGAGCGTGGGGCTGAACTTCGCAAGGGGGCACAGAATCTCCGGCACCCCCCTCCTCGGATGCCCCGGTCCCCGGAAAACCATTTCCCTCCGGAGCCCACCGACGTCGAGATGCCGGGCAGCGCTGGCTCTCCCGGGCTCCTATGTTAAATTCACGAACATCACCAGGTCGGTTCTTTTTCTTCGCATCTCATTTATTCATTATTTCATTCTTCCTTTTTATTAGCATACAGACTATAGTTATATAGCTCTCTCTCTCTCTCTCTCTATCTTTTTACTAACATGCGACCTCCATCGGGAATATTGACGGGCAATAGTTTCCTCAGCCTCAAGTCGATTTTTTCAAATGAACATGGTAATATGATAATTATATGAAGTGAATAACGCAGAAAATGTAGGCGTTTACGTGCTAAGAAAAAACTGATGACAAGAATTCTAACTGGAAAACTATTTTTCTCCAAGAAACGTAACGCGGAACTGAAGGATCTCCTTATCTCTTATTTATCGCTGATCCCATGCAAGCTACCCCGCATAGAAAGGAACACGCGAAGCAATTTATTTTTAGTTGATACGTTGGCGGAGGTATGTAAAATATTACCTGCATTTTAAGTTCATGAAGAAGATCTTAGGCAAACTGTTCACTTCTCACCAACAATCAAATACGCGTCTCCACTGGCATCTGGACTTGATAGCTATTTACGGATGACTGATATCTACTATTTCAAAGGTATATCCTCAGTATCACCAATGTTTCCATAAAGCATATGAAGGAAAATAATTCTATAGAAGGGAGGACTCTGGGAGAGTATCCATTGCAACCTCCCGACACCTTCCGTGACTAATGCCAGAACTTGGTTTCTACAAAGCGTGAGGTTGTTGCATGGAGCGTGTTGTTGTGCAGTCCCAAAAACCAGGCTTCAAGGAGAGAGAATGTGAGTATGGATATTGAAGCTTATAAAATTTGGCAAAAGGATGAACGAATACGATCTACAGGAAAATGCATGGACAAAAAATTAATATGCGTGGAAAACGGAAGACTTTAGGAGCTAAACAAATAGACGCAGGAAATAAGTCTTTGAAGGACACAGTACTACTTAAAGCACGCGAGAAAAAATAAGTATATTATTTTTTCAACAGATGAAATAGATACGCAAGACCAATCAAATTAGAGGTAAATAATGGATAATAGATGCTAGCGGAAATAACAGCGTTAGGTAACTGTTTCAAATCCGTGCACACCAATCTATATATTAATAACCATGAAACTTTTCTTCATTTTCAGCCTAAAATTTGCCTGGTTTGATTTAGTATTACGAAAGAAATGTACAACTAACAAAAGATAAACTTGCAAACATCCAAATGGAGATATAAACAGTTTGCAACGGGGGCATAGTTAACCTCCCGTGACCTCAGTCGCATTTGTGCAAGTGGTTGGCAGGTCAAATGGCGAGCCGAGCTCCAAGAGTAGCTGTTATCGCCATGATCTCGTAATGGCGCCCATTTCGGCCGAGTGCTTGAACATTGGCATGCCCTTTTAGTGGAAAGCTGTAAAACACCTAATGTATTCACTTAAAACGGAATTGCGTGAGCGGTGAATAGTAAGCGATTCCAATTCTCTACATGCCAGATCAAACATGGCCAAAAGCAGCAAGAGTTCTTTTACCATAGTAGCCTACCATAGATTATTTTTATTTCTGTTGATTACAAAATATCATTGTTCTGCTATGTATCGCGTTTTGTGCCGAAAATGGACGCAGATGTTGAGGCTTTAAAATGCAAGATTAATTGGTGAGGTGAGAGGTATGACGAAGGCAGGCTGGTTAAGAAAAAGGCGAACAAAGAATTTTTGGGCAAGGTTGATGAGGAGATTTGTGGGAAAAATGCAAAGAGATATTATAATACTTATAACGATACAATAATATTTCCGAGAAGGAACTATATGTGTAGCGTAAACCTAAAACGTAATACTTTTCCTTATTAAACGTTCGTTGCTAATCGTTTATTTATATAGTCTTAGCTCTCAAGCCAGCAAGGAAGATGATCGATTACTTTTACTAGTGTTTATATTTTTAAAACATCATAGCCACTGAGATATCATATCCAATAAGTAGCAAATACGAAAGATTATATGCATTGTTTTAAGATTGTAATCATTTTTCGTGCTGGATAAAAATTATAGCAAATTATACAAAAATTATAGCAAAATTTCAGAAGAGTGGAAAACTAACCTTATTAAAACTATACAAAGAAGGTAGGACAACATATCGGCGATATCTTATTTTCCAAAGACAGATATTGAAGGAAAAATAAAAGGTAGGAATTGCTAGGGAAAGACCCGCTGAATGCAGCAAGTCATGAAGAATAAGAAAGAGGAATAATGTAAACAAAAGAATTTAGTGAAGAGCTGCTGCAATCCAATCTTAGAATTGATGAGTAGTGGTGATGATGCGAGTATTCAGATATTTTCAAGAAACCGTTGAAAAGGCAGAATTTGACTCATATACCAGTATCAAATAATACAATATATTTCAACAATATTTTGCATTCAATAAAAATAAATGATGACTAAGGAAAATTAAAATGAGCCACGAAAAGATGGGTGTTATACCAACTCATGACACATCTCTAAACCAAAACACTCACATATTTCATAGCGTTCAAAAATGTCTGTCACTTGCTTCTCATATTTTTTGCATCACTGTTTAACAGTTTTACTCTTTACAGAACTTTTACAGTTTACAGATCTTATAATGTCATTCGATCCGACCATTTTACCTTCAGCGTTTTACTCGGTACCTAAATTGTTGTCATTTTCTAAGTGAGGGTACAGTTGATAGTTTAATCGTCTAGCTGATTTTAATGTAGCTAATATAAACAGAATAACATGGCCAATGGCTTGTTATTGTTGAAAAATAAAGAAAAATAACAGCACATGTACTCTGGCAGAAGCACCATCATCCAGTGATATCTGGGTCAATATTCTTGTCACGTAAAACCGCCTTGGATATGCTTTTTCACAGTTACTGTCCTGAGCAAATAACGGATGCTATTATAAATACGGTAACTTCCTGTAAATAGAACATTAACTTAACAATACACAAACTACTGTTAAACTAATTACTATCATTTGTAAAACCAAGCTTGAAATTTGCCAGGTACAGCATGATTTACCTGAAAACAAGTTCGTGTTGGAGATAATGAGATTTCAATCGCATTTTAGCATCTCATCGATTTTGCATCAACTCCTTTCAGAAATTATAATATCGACGAAGAACTTCTCGCAAGTCGCGAAGGAAGAAACTGAATTCCACCACCGCATACCTGAAAGGTTACCCTGGGGGAGGCGGAGCTTTTACAGTCGAACTCCGCATAAATTTCGACGTATCCCGCGCGCCGGGAGAACGGAGCGTAAGGAAGTATCAAAGAACCGATAGCTTTTTAGACTCCCTCCTCATATTTGAGGGAGACTTAAGGCGTATCCTTCCTCCGTAGGAAGCAAAGAGCACTCGCTCGGAGCCCCGTTGAAGTTTACATTTTATTTGAAGGCAACACGTGCAACTGACCCGTGTGGCAAATCACCTACCCCTAAGGATACGCCCCCTTGGTCGACAGCGGGAAAGGGCAGTCTCTCCCTTTGTCGCCCCCAGCCCTGAACCTCATTCCTACGTCCTCTGCTGCCCTCGGAATCGCGCCTGCGCACTGCTATGGGAAAGGAGGGCACACAAGGAAATTCCACTCGGCTCCGGGAAAAGGGGACGAAGGCGGAAGTCAGAGGAGGTCGGAGAGAAGGATTGAGTCACTTGCACTCGGACAGAAAGGTTTCCTTCCCCCCCTCCCCACTTATAAACCAATCCCCACATCCGTATCCCTTCTGGTCCGCCGGAGGTAAACCACCGAAAGCCAGGGAGTCCGCCTCGGGAAGCTTATCAGCTTCAGGTGACGCCTTTCCATAGAGAGGGGAGGCGGCGTCAGGTGACTTAATCTTCCTCACTCTCATTAAGACCGAGAACGCTTAGCATAGGGAAATGTATGCGTCATCGTAGAAATCGCCATCCGAAAGAAGAGAAAGGATTTAGAATTGCATGGTGGCGATGCACAGTGGTCGGAAACCGAAACAAGCCGGACAAAAGTACAAAATTGCTTTTTTTTTAGATATGGACTTGAAACTTTCCACATATACTCAGAAACGATTAATAAAAATGGAACGATAGGTCTTTTGCCATAATTCTTACCCGTTACTTAGATGTGGATGCTCAAACATGACCAAATTTCCAAAAACCATCCCCGATTTCATTTTTCTTCTAAAATCTTAAAAGTTAGGTAAATAGTGGAAGGATTTTTATGAAATAAAAAGCATCACCATCTGTTAACATGGTGATTTTGCTATTTTTTGCTAATGTTTCAGGGATTACTGCCGACACTTGTGTGCTATTATGTCATAAAATAGCGGACGCTTTTTTCACATAAATTTTCTATTGAAGTACTCAATATGAATAGGTTTACGAATATGTTCACGGAGTTACCTTACCAGAATATTACCTATATATATTTGAAGGTGATTCCGAAAAAAATCTTCAAAAAATGTTTGCTAAGCCGAAAATAAATTCAACATTTCGATCGCGCATCACGTACCGGCTCCGTGTAGCGGGACCTGGAATTAACGCGACTGCGCTGGATTGCTCAAGTTGTGTAAACCCTGACTCCTCGAATTCACCATTTTTAAACTAAGAATGTCGTCACTGATTCTCGAATATTCTATATTAATGGATATGGGACAGAGGAATTGAATCAGTGCACGCGTAACTATGCTGGCTTTGTCTTTCTTTGGAGAATTTACGGAATTATGTTGGAAATAACGATCGTCTTTCAACTCTAGAGAAATAAAGTGGGTTCCCGGGGTAGCATGCATGATTTCTAGTGAATGCAGAATTTGGTATTCTTTTTCTTTGTACTCCCTTCCCGTACATATCCACATCTGCCGATCGATCTGCGTTGTTGCCATCCAATACGAATGTTTGTGTTCCGTATATGTATACATCATGCTGACAATCTCATTGGATACCTCAAAAGAATTGTATTTTATCGTTTCGTTAAGGTTAAATACGGCATATTAATCCATCGTCATTAAAATAAGTACTAGCCCTACATTTTCGTTTATCATTGTTAGTAGCAAAATGAAGGAGACAGAATATTTTCCCAAATTCCCTTTTTCTAAGGGATTCTAAGGCATCAAACTGCCTTAGCATATAATCTCTTTCCGCCTTTGGGATTTCTAACGTTTCTTTGACCCACTGAAGACGTATAAGCCGACGACGGCCACCAATTTTTCCAGGTAATCTTACATAAAATAGTGAACGTTTCCGGCTTGTTATCAGATTAATCGAAGATAAAACAAGATACACTTGAATTTCTTAAACGAAGACGAAGTGGCGCTAAGGAGCTCATGGTTTCAACTGATAAATCTGCTCATTCCCACAATTGCTTATATTCGGCATGGCCCGAACTTCCATCAAATCTGTACATGCATAATGATGTGCAACTAACTTTATCGCTGGATATTTCAACGGTGGAAACACATGCTAGTACCCGCGATACTGTGTGATTTAAGAGAGTGTAAAGATTAACTTCGTACAAGTTCCCCGTTATGTATCTCCATTCTGGTTATGCCAAACTTTTTGCTTTCAATACCGTGTCATCGCTGGGATATAGTTCGTCTCCATATCTAAGAGCGGTGCTCCTTAGTATATAATATACTAGTCGCTGTAGAAGTACTTGTAAGGTAAGTAATATCGTATAATTTTGGGGAAAATTGATTGACTCTATGAGTTAATCATTATATGGCATCAAAAATCGCTCATTTTTCCCGGAAGACCTTTCCCGCCTTTTTATGTAGCCACTAAAAATCTTATCCAAATGAATAGCTTTTTACAGTGTCACCATGTGGTCCTAAAGTTTAATTTAAAGACAAAAAACAATCAAATATATCTTTTGTCAGTTAATGACTTTCCCTTCACCTTCATTGTGTTTTTATTGAGTTCAAGACATGTGACCTAGTATGGCGACATTTCAGCTCAAGACTACGGAAATCCTGCGAAATGGTCCGACAGTTTAAAAAGATACAATGAAAAGGAAAAGACGTTGCCCCTATTTTGCAGTATCGATATCACCATATCACCATAAAGTGCGCGCAATAAAAGTACCATTGACAAAATATATTTGAAGACACCTGAAAAAACTGCAATGATTAAATACGATTAAAAACATCAGGAAAGAAAAAAAACCTACCTCGAAAAAAGGGTAGGTACAATGTTGCATAAATAAAAAATCGGTTCACAGCGGGGAAATGTTGCCGGAAACTATTTCAATATTTTACCAGCCAAATCACCTGATACCAGGACAGAGCACAACACTTTTTCACCATTGCCAACCTAAAATTCATCTCATGTGTGTTTTCAAGTTTGTACCCACACTAAAAGGCGCTTTAGACCAGGAGGAAAGGTATAAGGATGGGAATGGAAGGGTTACGAGGAAGGGTGGAGAGAAATCCGGTGTCGTCAATAGCCTGCTCTGAACGAAAGGTGCCAAAGGGTACACTACTTAACATCCATTCAGACAGAGTACTGTACTAGAATACTCTTCACAAAGCACTCATGTTGGGGCCGGTTTACCAAGCAAAATATTTTCCACTACTGGAATTTGAACCCGGGCCCTTCCGGTGAGGCCAGTACTTTAACCACTACACCAACTCAACCCCTCTAATCTATAACTGCATGTCGATAGGCAATTCATAAAGGAAAGGAAAACCGCAAGTGGAAGTAACTAAATACCGTGAGAGCACAGTGTCATAATACATTCTTCTTCGTCCCAGACCTCCTAAGGGAGTAAAGGTGGAGGAGGCTGGGGAATATAAGGGGGGAGAGGGAATGAAAAAGAATTTAAAATGCTGCCGTTACTAGAAACCATGCATGGTACCCCGGGAACCCGCATTCTTTCTCAAGAGCTCAGAGACGTTCATAATTCTCAGGATGCCAATATACATGCAATATCTTTAATATAGAATCTTTAGAAATCAATGACAACATTTATAGCTTAAAAACGGCAAACTAGAGAAATAGCAATTAGTAATAGTTAAGAATAAACTGTCAAACAATGCACATGTTTTATAATGATCTTGTGTGCGTGAGGAAAGAATGTGATCTATTTGGTTAGCTTCTTTATTTTCTTTTCGTATTTCTGCAAGCTAACCGTTAATTAACCCCAAAAAAAAGAATTCTTTCGTTTAAAAGATTTAATGCATTGCACCTCCAGGATCATTATTTAATACGATCTTGCAAAAGAAAAGTGTATATGTTTTAAATAAATATCCCTCCTCTCTGGTCGTAATTAGAATTATCAAAAGAGAAAAACACCCACAAACCCTGAGCGGTTTGGATGAAAGTAGTTTTTTCGCAAAAGACCAAAGTCTTTTGTGCAAGTGAGTCCAACTACGACTGAGTTTCCACTTTCCCTCCTTCTTTACTACCTTAAAGTGTGAGTCCCTAGGAACTATCTCTTAACTTTATTAACACTACCCTTTGATGGGAAAGTTCCTCAGTTTTAAGAGAATTTCTACGGTACACCGCTCATTCTCACCTCCTTAAATTTAGCCCTTCACATTGACTCTTTATCTTTGGAACAGCTGTGTGCACCTGTTCACTCACAAACTAGGCACTGTCTTTCCTATACACTCAAAATGCCCAGCCCTTCTGGCAAAAAATACTATTATCATTGGCCAAGCAATAAGAGTTAAATTAACTAACAAATAGCTAGGCGTGATCATTTCAAGGGAAATCGGTATGTTCACTATAGATGAGAAGATAACACGCATAAAATTAGCCGACACTGCAAAATCCTTTACTGTTACTTCGAAAATAGAGCGTTAAGCAACACGCCAATGCCAATGGGAGACAATAATAAATCTTACTACGACCTTGATAATAATAGTGATACGATGCTAAAGCTAGAAGAAAAATGCAACATCATTAACGCGATAAACGTCAAAATGTCACTTAACTATCTCATAAATTATCAACAATGTGTTTGAGACAACTATTACAATTGATTCAAAGATTCCTAGTCTAAAATGTTTAATTTTGCACTATTTTATCTACTCTTGTCTACTCAGGTGTAAGGAAAGTATTTAGAAAAATAATCATAGCAATACAAATTTCATCTTAATTGGTTTTCGGCGATGACGGAGATGATATTGGCTAGTGAAATATTTCGTTTAGTCAGCAATCGACAATTCGATATTCTGTTAAATTAGTGATTTACCGCTGAGTGCCAGAGGGCGAAAAGGTTGTGAATTAACCCCTCATATTAGCTTCAGTTTTTCTGCACAATACAGGCTATTCTGAGTTTAAAGATATGAATACCTTGTTTTTCAAGAATCTTTCTACACATTTTAAGTGTTTCAAAGCACGGTTTCATCAATCTACAACGGTAATAATTGGATGAATATACGATACGAAATAGTACCACTACTTAGTTATCAAATATTTCCTTTTCATAGATTAAAACTTATAATAACTAGAATTATTTAATCTAACAACCATTAATACAGAGTATACAGAGTATTGACAGTTAACTTTAATACATCTTTCTGCCGGGCAACCATAACGTCTTCTTATGAAACTCAAGACTCCCTGTCACGAACGGAAAACGCTTTGCCCAATACTTTCTAAAATTCTACTAGAAGTATCGAATCCGGATTTCTCAGCCATCGAGTTCGACAAAGGAATTTCATCTTTATGACTCTCCAGAAGAGCCATAAGGCAAGAAAAAAATATAACTGCCATTTTGAGATAGCTGATCGTTCTGAGATTTATTGAACACAACCTGTTGCTTCGATAAAAATTCTCTCTCGCTCACTATCTCATCCCAAGAGACGTGTCATTTTACTCCCTTTCCTACTTGCCTCCACCAACCATAATATGCGCGCGCATAATTTCCAACCCAATCCCAACGGTTCGCTTGGAAATCCCCAAACCGATAAAGTTTTCTTCTTGTTCGTTTCGAATCGTTCATTTCCAATAACTCGTCTTTATCTGCATTTTCCGCAACCATCTGCCGTAACCCGGACAAAAACCAGCCGAAGTCATAAAATTCGTAGTCTATGGGTTCTCAGGTCGTATTTTGTAATTTTGCGGCCTTCTTGTTTGCTTGGTAGTGGGAAACTCATTCAATTTATCCAAGGGAAATTTCCTATCAGAGTATCCCTAAATTAAAATAAATGAATATGCGGTCGATGTTCATGATTTTTGAGGAAAGATTTATTTGATAATATTGATTTAAATCGGGCAAAGAATACTACGTAATTCAATTTAAATAAAATAATTGTATTGCATTACCGGTTACATTTATGAGTAAACCATTACATTAAAAAATATGTTTAAATCCACAAACATACACTAGAAAACCTATGCACTTCGAGATTCCCATTGTGACCCTGATAATAGTTACTCTGTAAAAAACCTGGTCGTGCACTAAAATCTTATTATTTAAGTGTAATTACAGCGTGACTATCCTACGAAAGAGTTCCAAAAAGTGCGGATAGAGATGGTTTCTATCTAAATGCAGATAACAACACAAAAATTAAAGTTTGAGTTTACCAACCGTGAGGTATTTAACCATTATAATTGCAAAAGGTGCTGAGAGGCAGAATATACTCTTCACAGTTATTGCTCGGTATTCGCGCCACTAGTTTGTTTAATGGCCACTAGAGGGCAATGCGTGGCTTTCTATTAAACCGACATTCCCGAAAGTTTTTCTGTTTCGAGCCAGTTCTTCTTTTGGTCGTGAGCGATGAACCAGGCGCTCACGTGCTACGATAGAGAGAGCGTCTCGACAGCAACCCATCTGCGTACACCGAAGCAGAGAAGAAGACTTTGGGTAAGTCACGCATTGCTCGAGGTCAGAAATTAATTTGGTACAGTCCACTATTTTTCGTATTCGGCAATTAACAATCTCTCCTTGTTTCGGCCAATTGAGGGCGGAAAGAGAAAACAGTTATAAAAGAAGCATAGGTAAGTAAGAGACAAACGGAAAAAGATAATCGGAGGCTGATCAACAGTGATTGCAGCCAGGAAATATTCTTATCCTCACGTCAAGTGAAGGAATAAATATCTTTAACTTAAAACTTCTCTCCCAATATATAATATTCATTTTCACCAGGTGCACCTTCTCACAGCAAGAGAGAGAAAATTGAAATGATAAAAAATGTTATAAATCTGAAGAGTCAGTTATTTACGTAGCAAAAAGGCTGTAAGACGTAAAATAACCACAGTTAAGGAAGTATTCTACCTGAAGAAATTTCAGTTATCTGCTGAAATTGATTGCTCTAAAATCAATTGCACTCTACTAAATTCTTTGGTACCAGATCCATACATCTTATATGAGGGTTCTGTCACCGTAGCAGGACCGACCTGGCTGTAGTTACCGGGTTTAAATCACGCTATCCTATGCGATTTTGGGTTTGCATTCCGGCTTGGGCATGCATGTTGCATTTCTTTTAGATTAAGCTTGGGACTAATTTAAGTTTAAGCGTACGATTTAATCTCAGAAATTTGCATACCGTAAAACCTGATTCTAGCACTACTACCAAAATATGCATTTGGATACTTCCGCAAAAAGTATCATTCCCATTTAACTGCACCGAATATCTGCTGGGAACAAATGAATTTGCAAATAACCACCATGTGTTTGTTGAATCCAACAAAAAGTGTGTTGAACCTAAGGATTTTAATTGCATAATAAGAATTATATACACCTTTTTTTGCATGTTGTTCTTAAATGTGACGTGAAGAGTGCCATTAGCGATAAACGTTATGCACTCGTTGTTGACCGAGAAAGAATGTACTAGAGAACTCAACGTGGACTCCAGCCATGCTCGATATTATATTCCCTCATTCCCGTTAGCTCACTTCAGTAGTTCCTCCGTTTCTGCATCTATAGTAGCGATAGAAGCTTTTGTGTACTCACCCATTGTATATATTCCAATATGGAGACAGTTTTTTAAGGTTCTCTTTCCTCCCTGTAGGTTATTTGTGGTTGCTACCGTGTGATTCACTAGTATTCAGTACTTTACAGCCAGGTCCATCCACTGATGGCGAATGATGTGTATGATTGTTGTCCGGAAAGTATTTTTTTTCTCCCACTCAACATGACCTTTGCCAATTAGTGAGATAAAATCACTAGAATATTATCCTGTCCAGGATATCATCTAAATTTGTTATATTTCGCTTGACCTAAATAAACCTCCTCAACGATGTCACCTTCCCAAACCAATCTCTTTTGCTGCTCGTCACCTTACCTCCCCGCAACCCCCTCTTCCCACCCTCCCACCATCATGAATATATATGTATACTGGGCATGCTCAAATTATTGTTACCTGAAGATGGCGTAACTGCCGAAACCGGTAGTCGGTAAAATAAATTTTGTGGAAGTGACTTAGTAAATTCATCAATAGACATCATGAAAACCTTCCAGCATGTCAAAGCTTCTACTTTGATTTTAAAACTTTACTGATAATATAGTCATATATTTTAAAAGAATCCTACCAGTGTTAACCGAGGCTGTTGTTTCTACTTTCATGACTTCTACCAGCCTTGGCACGGCCTGAGAACAATGCTCAACCTGGTGGTGCTAAGCAGCGTGGCATTCTTCGTCGGTGCGGGCTCCTTCGAGGCCGACCCCACAAATTGGGCCCACGGCTTCCTTCCGGCCGGACTGTCTGGGGTGAGAGACCTTGCAATAAACTTCATATACATGTATATGCTATGTAGATGATTTTTCAAATGTGAATTTTCTCTTAAAATCAGTCCAAGGCAATTAAAATGTTTAACTGCGAATATAGCCAGTAATGATTTTTTTTTGACACTTGGTATTGTTGCAAGCGGTGGAGCATCAAATAAGCGCGCTGCACATTCACACTTTGATTAGTGACAACGCCCATGCTCAAGTGTTTAGCGAAGGAAATATTTTTATCGCACAGCCACATATGTTTTAGCCTGTTCGCCTAATTATCCTCGCTTTTTTTTGGTCAAAGCTCCAAGATTCGGTCCAAATTTAGCTCTGAGTCAATGCAGAGGCCCAAGAAAGAAGATAACTCATAAGCGAAGGTACGAGACCAGAAAGTTTCACGCATTGATTATCCGATAATAAAGGTGACGAAGTTCCCCTATGTCAATATACAATGGTCGAGAATTTTGTCGAATTGAATGAACTTCCTTTGAAATACTACAAACTTCGGGCCCTATAAAAACCACTGTAACGAATCAACCCTCTCATTAAATGATATTTCTGAGCGTGTTCCGTTCACAATTTCTCTAATTCCTTTTTGTACAGCGGAATCAGACTCAAAGGAGATATATGAACCTAACCACTCTAACCAGAATATGCTGGCTTTCATCATCTGGGAATCGTACAGATTTTGTCTACCATTCGCTGTAATTTTTTCTCCTTTCTCAACATGCCATTCTTAATTAATACTACTTATCAACCGGAAAGATTGAAGAACTGGGAATACTGCACAACGGCAGAGTGATGATATCATTTTTTTTACTTAATTGCACAATCATGACTTCAGATCAGCGTTTCCCAAGTATATATCAAGGAAAACCTCCTAATAGTGGTAAATAGTCGAATCTAGCCACATTTCCTGGAAAAATAGGCTTCCAAGGGTTATTATTTACATGTTAAATACAAAAATAATATTTCCAAAAACACCCCCATATAAAGCCAACTAAGCCAAGTAATCAGGAAAAATAGTCTTGAATAACGTATCCCTCAACCCCATGCCCGTAGGTTAAAGTAGTGAGGTTTTTTCAGCGTAAGATTCTCTGACGGTAAAAAACGTTATTGGAACCAAATACTGTATCAAAAAATAACATCACCCAATTCACTATAAAAACAGGGAAGTTTGTCGTATATTATATAACAGGAAGAGAGACATTTCCACTCTCTGCCATAGAATCAGAGGCGTATCAACATGGTTGGGGGCCTGGGGCACTATTCGACATGTGCCTATTTGGAATTTATAACATTGTTTTGTCTACGCAAGTATAATAAGAAGATGCCTTTTTCTTGTATTCCTGTAGACCCAGAATCAACTATTTATCAATGGATTGCGTCACGTATCTCAGCATTCACAGAATAGTAGGTTAAATGCATCCTAACACTCTGTTAATAACTTCGATGTAAGTACCAGAACCGGCTTATGGCCGGTGGAAATTTACGTAAGCATGCTATCACTACCACAATGGTATTTAATAGGTTGTGATGGCCCACGGAAGGCTCCGTGATGTCCATCCATCAGTCTATTTTTTTACTACGTGGAAGTTCGCGATTTGGGCAAACTATATGCAAATGTTTTTTTAAGGGTTTATTTGTGTAAATTAATTAAAAAAATGTAAACGAGTGAATTATTAGGGTTGTGTGAATGTGTGAGTAAAAAAAGTGTATTTGTTAACATAAGTGAAAAATACGAGTAATAGTTTGAGTGAGTGTCTTTAACTACGTTTCAAAAATCCCGGTTGAAAAGACCATCGAATAAGTGACTCGAACAGAACATGGGGTCATCGCGAGCCGCTCACTGTAATCGCCGCCGCCACCCTGCATCAGCTTCCAGGATCTCTGAAAGAAGAGACTTCACCCGGGCTAAATTCGTAAGAATTCCTGTCGCGACGTGCTATTCCTCCCGCCCCATTGCTCCCCCCTCTCGACCAACGACGATCCCAGACTCACGGCTAGCCTTCTTTTATGGTTGGCTTCATTCATTTGGAATCTCTGGACTAGTCTCCGTGATCACAATCCCCTGTATTTCAAGATCGCCAGCTATGCGTCATACATAGCGGACTTCAGATAAAGTTTAATCATTGGAAAAAAGGGTATTCTTTTTATTTGAAGGTGACACCGTGTGGAAAAAGGGTATTTTTGTGTGTAATTGAGACGACGCCGTGTCAAAGAAGTGTATTTTGTATTGAAGGTGACGCTGTGTGCCACTAAAGGGTATTTTTTCGTATTTATTATCGTATTGAAGGAGACGCCGTGTGGGAAAAGTGCTTTCAAGTCATTAAATGTTGTTACAGAAAAGACGCTAGTAATTATAATTTTGTTGCCTAAATCGCCAATCTTCCTTCCCTCGATCGCATTGCTTAGAATTGTAACGCGGTAGTCGCGGAACCCGGGGAACTCTACCTGTGCCCTTTTTTTTCTACATTTTTGCAAACCAAAAGTCTGATAGTGGAAGGGCATCACCCGCTTTTCGACTGCACGGTCTTCACAAGCCATGACACCCGAACAGCAATCTGTTTGTATGGCAGAACTCCGACTCATTCACCCTGGTTACGTTAATCCCGTGGGGAAAAAAGAGGTTCTAACCGAAAGGGAGGGGTGTGTTACGGGACCACTATAAGGTATGACATGAAGAGTTGTTATTTCACAGCATTATTTTATTTACAATAGAAATCAAACCCAAAAGTTAAAGATTTAAATATCACAGTAGTTAGAATTAATTTTCTTTCTTACGAGCTTTTATCTCTGCAAACTGATTTATTACATCATCAAAATTTACTCACTTAGCAACAGCGTTCTCTATCGATATTAAGGATAGGCCTGTCTGGTGGGATTGGCTTATTGTTGAGCGAAGATAGCTTTTAATTAAGATTAGAAAAACTTCTTTCACATGAAGAGACAGACACACGTACAGTCAAAAATAGTTTTATTGCTTCACAAATATTTACTAACGACTCTTGAAAATCCATTTCGATAATGAACAGCAGCATATTCAAAGCGGACCACGACACTGCATCATCTTTAGAAATCCCTGAAACCTCATTGCCTTCGAAACCTCATGATACCCGACACCATTTCTTCCTTCTCAAAATCATCAAATGTTTTTGTTAGTTGCTAAACTAGAAGGGGGAGTTGGTCATCACTTGCTTTTACAAGATTCATCGGATGAACAGCAGCAAACTGTTTGTAAACATTTTCCATTGAGGTTGATCTAGTTTTTAGCTCTACAAGAAACTTATCAGTGCACTCCAACATAGAACTCTTTACTTCCTGCGGTGGAGTCAAGCCTGCGTCTTTGACCTTTTCTCTTGGCATTAAATGTGGTTGACGGGAAGAATGGCAAAGGAAGGCCTCGTGTGAGATATATGGAACAAGTGATGGAGGATGTGAAAGAGAAGAAATATGTAAATATGAAGAGATTAGCAGATAGAAGAACTCAGTAGAGAGCTGCGTCAAACCAATCTGAGGATTGATGACTAATGATGATGACCACAAGTGCAGGAAACAAATAAAATTGAAGTTACAAATGCCTGTCATTAAAACCGGAATAAAACAATAATCAGAAAATTGAGGCATAAAATACATCGCGTTCATTGCATAGACAGTTGACTTACTGGAGGTAGGGTGGGTGACGAGTGGCGAACAGCTGATTCTGTGTCTGCACATCTGCGCGACCTGCTTCGTCTTGCCCTCTTCTCTTGTTATGCTCGTCGGGGCTTATATCATTGCTGTACAGTGGGTCTAGAAACTTCCAAAGTCGGTGTTTATACTTTGTTTCTTTGCTCATCAATTCATTTATTACCAAATTTAGGATGTGGTTCAAAAGACAGCTCAGACAACCAGTTATTCATTCAAACTAAGGTTTTTATGGTTCTGGTAAAAACGGGAAAACTAAAATATGGAGGTCTATGCTGAATTCTGGGCCTGGGGCGGACCACCCCCCCTCGCTACGCCTCTGCATACAATGCATTCGTTGCCATCTCCATCGCCAGAAACGTTCTAACCCCATCCCACCCAGCATGCTAGAAATGAAGTTGATAGAATTTCTTCCAAAATCTTGACTCATAGCAACCGCAGAAATCTGATCATAAGGTCGGTAAAGGAACCGAGGAGAATTTTAGATACGTGGGAAAATAGTAACCTTCTTCCAATACCGCGTGGGGGTCACAATTTCCTCATGCCCCTCGAGGATAGGATTTTCCGAGGAAATAGTTCTGACTCACGTAGTTGCTATTTTTTTGCCAGCTGCTACAAGATAGAGGAATCAGATTACATCTGCATCTTGCATCTGTGCTGTTGTAAAAACGGTACTCCTCAGCTTGGAATCTTTTTTGCATCCGCTAACGACGCCGACCCGAATAAGAATGACTCCGCTGGCGCAACAAGGCACACGGAACTTCCGACCGCGATGCGGGAAGGGAGGAAGAGCGTCCATTTGGAAAAATACTTTTTCATTCCCTGGTATCGTTCCAAAAAATCCAGTTCGGTATCCACTGCATGGGAAATACGATAACGTCTAGTTTCGTGTCGTGGCACCCATTCATTCGGTCTCCTCTCCCGTTCTGCCGCCACTAGAAAAATTCCATTCTTCACTCATGAGACGTGATGGAGATATCAAAGATCGTCCCAAGAATTTCTTCTCCACCCTCTCCTTTTTTCATCAGATGTAATAGCCTCACCTTCCTCCCTAAATTACGAGAAGGGGGTGAATTATCACGGGCCTGGAAACGCCCCGAGTTATCAAAGAGAAAATATTGTCTCACAGGCCTAATACACCGCTACTCACTAATAGCGTCACCCATTACTTTTCAATTAAGTCTTAATACGATGTAAGTTTTAAATATCAACCACATTATTTGAATGGGACGTAGTTTGTGTAAAAATGAAAAAAGAACAATTTCCAATGACAAGGGAATGGAATTTCTGTCACGCGGACAAAATAATTTCTTTAAACAGTAGCCAAGAGCAGGGGTTCCCAACCCTTTAGCACCTGCGTACCACTTGAAATTTTTAGAAATTTTGGCGTACCAACAGTCCTATTTTTTTATAAACAAACATTTACACTCGGAAAAAGGCCCAATGGCTTGTTTTATTTTAATTAAATTACTGAGAAAACTTCATATTTAATTATCAATGCACTTGTATTTCGGCAACCCTTTATCAAGACCCTTTTTCAAGACAACGATATATTTCTATTATATACATATATATTTCTATTTTTTCTTGATAATTTTTATTTAAAAATATATAGAGATATATATGGCGGAGGAGGGGATAGGCAGACCCGGCACCCGGCAGACGGGCAGCAGAGTAAAGTTTGCGTGCTCACGCACACAGAGGTCCTTACTAGCCTATCGCTCACATCACCCACGCGTATCACCTGAAACTTTCTCACGTACCACCAGTGGGGAACCCCTGGCCTAGAGGAAAAGCGATGTAATTCAATTTTCAATGTTAGTGTCAATAAAAATAGATTATAAATAGCATAAAACTTCCAAGTGACGCACTTTGTGTTGCTGTCTCCAAAAAAGCTACTCAAGGTTAATATATTAAACCATGTCTTTACTCTTGCATCCGCAATATGGGAATGTGGAACATAGTGTTTGATCATCAGCAGATAATAAAAGGCAGAGGAAAAGAACGGATGCAACAGAAGAAAAAGCAAGGGAAGATAGTACTCACAATAGTGTTAAGCTCTGCTTATATTATGGTCGTTAATGTTTTGTGATAAAAACGGATTCTTTAATTTCTCTGTTTGACAGTCTACTATTTTGTCACTTTTGTCAGACTGGCGAAAATTGAGATGGTATAGAAATATATCTTTTATTTCAATCTTTAGCATGTGCGATTTAATTCTTATAGCGTAAATTTTAATTTGTGAGAAACCGCGTTACTTACAATATGTTATAAAATGCAATTTTAGTCCATCACTGTCGAAGACGTAATTCATTAGCACTGGGGCGATATAATTTTACCACACGATATCATCCTAATTACTCAATCCCTAACACTTTTCACTCCGACGGCCCTGCCCTCCCCATTCCAGCTGGTTTCCGGGTCTGCGATGAGCACACTGGCCTTCGTGGGTCTACACTCCGTGGTGGCCGAGGGCCGCCGTGAGAGGGCCCTGCACCTCGCCCGCACCGCTGCCACCGCGAGCAAGGGCGGGAGGTCGTCGGCGAGAGGGCAGCACCAGTCGGGGCACCGCCACACCACCGGCGTCTTCTCCAACACCACGAGCGTGGCGCTGGCGTCACTCACTTCCCTGGCGCTCGCGTTCGCATCGTATTTCGGCGTGGCCACAACCCTTACCATGATGGTGCAGTTCAGGTGAGACCACAGAGAGGGCAAGTGGTGCGAGGACGCAAAGAGCACTTGGCTCATGGATGACATGAATTTTTTATGCTAATCTTCATTGGCCCAAAAAAAGACAATGGGTCCTCAGACCAAGGAGTAAAGCTGTTCGGTTGGTCGTAGCTTTGCACAGACATGTACACCACACAGAAATTCCTCATTCCAAATGCGGGATTCATTAGACTTGGCTTTCATGCACCATCAAGATCCAATGGGTCAGGGTATCATATCGATCCCCTAAAAACTGTGTTTACAGTCAGGAACTCTTGGTAGTGCATGGGTTTGCGCAAATGATCGGGCCTGAAATTTTCATCCGATTCTCGGCCCGCAGGAGTATTCAAATTGCTCACAGCGGTGGTATAAATATTTCACTCTAAATTGGACCTATACTGGATGAAGTAAGTTGTAATAGTGACGCCAATCTGCTATCTGAAAATATATTGACCCTGAAATACAGTGAGATCGGGTTTCAACACCGGCTGATGCTTTTAGTGGACCCAACAACTCTTTGCATTCCAATCTTGATGGGTTTTCTTCAGTCTGAAAACCCTCTTAGTGCTGAACGTCCTGAGAACACCCCAAAATACGTATAAGAGGTTATGCATACCAATAACACGCTAATGATTTCAGGGATCTGCAACAAACCATAGGAGGGGATATCTGAGAAATTTCGCAAACCCTTCGACGCTTCGAATATCAACCCCAAAAGTGTTTTTACGACAATCGCTGCCAAGTAAGCACGATAATCAAAACTTTGGAAATAATTGATACTCAAAATGTCGTGATTAAACCATGTCATCCAAAAAAAACAACCTTTTTGTTGCCATGTTCAAAACAAATAAAATTTCATTTGGTTTACAAGCTTGATATTATGCAGCTCAAATCTTGTGAAAAAACCGCAAATAAACAGTTTTTCTCTTTTTTGAGAATATATCAAATTTTCTAACTTTCTATGATGAAATGCTGATGAACTGCTAGCTATTCATGTCTCAACCCAGAATTAAGGGGATAATTTTAAAACTGAAACCAAGATCCAGTCATTTTTCATTCTCCAATTTATCGAGCAGTATAATTCTAGAAAGAAGTAGAAGTTAGGGGATATTTTTCGTATCAAGCGTTACTCCATCTGGTGGAAAAGAGAATACAACTGAATACAATACTGCAGTGGTGAAATAAGCGATATTTAGACAAAACATTTTCGCGACCAAAAGCCTCCCAGTTCTCACTTTTCTCCCGTGAAATGGAATTCAGGGTAACTTAACCAATTTGATATCTAAGAAGTGAAATCTGGATATTGTATGAAAAATATGGCTGATTATCCCTTTTCATCATAAATAACCTAACCCAGGTTTTTCTAAATCATGATTAGCCTTTATAGAGCTAAAAGAGCCTTGTAAGATAACCTTAAATCCTGGGTGCAGGTAGGTAATAAGCCCAATAATATGATCTTACCTCATACAAGCCGCATAGACTAAAAGATGCCAATAACTCCTCATCTTCGATCTTCACCGTTTTATGCATCACCTTATCTTTAGGAGCAGCTACAAAACCCTGAAAAAGATTACAGTTAATTAACTAGTTATCTATAATCACTGCTACCACTATGCTTCACTGATAGAGTGGACCTGAAACTACATCATGATTTTCAGTGACCTGCGTAACTTTTTGAATGACGAATCTTGTATTTTTCATTTCAGAGCCATTGCCCGATCTTTCTCAGTACTTAAAAATTCAAAGACCTTTTTTGATGCTTTTCGCGGTCCAAATTCGAAAGATTCCCTGAGTTAAAACCTAAAAATATGTACTAGTAGCATCCTTTGCCTAAAATACTACAGGAGGTAAACAATGTACAAAAGGACCGACATAGGTTATGATTATCACTTCGGAAAGTATAGATTAATTTGTAGTAAAACCTATAAGACGTACCTTCAATCCATTTTCAATTCACTGCGTTTCATTTATTACTTTGTATACAAAATATCAGTACCTGCAATTTCAATGGTAGTTCTGTAGTATTCTTTTTTATATTTGTGAGAGTATAAAGCATAATTTTTATCTAGTAGACCAGATATATATTATTCAGATTTCATTTAACAATATATAATTGATCAACGATATATTCATCTATTTACAATCCATTTTATCGATTGACTTTGGACAAATTCCAGAAAAAAACTTTGGAAATAGTGATTAAGGCATAAATTCGCGAGGAGGTATCTCACAGGGTACCTATATGAAGCAAGGACATCAATGGATCATCCGTTAAAATTTCATCAGATGGCTTCTAACTCCCAACAATTGTTAATCCTCACCCTTACAAGAGTAACCTTTCATGTTGGCCATCTCTACGCTGAGATTGCATGTCCTCATTGGAAATGATCGGGGCGAATGTTAAAAAAGAAAGAATTCCCGGGTTTCAATCGGCACATCTGGCATTCAAGTCTAACTTCCTTAGTCATATTAAATCACTCTAATCGGGACCCGGGAGTTTGAAAACATGTCCTTATTTTTTTACGCTTATCACGTGTTAGGCGGAAATGAAAAGTCAAGCATAAATTCCAATTAATAACTAAAATCAAACACCGATCCTGGAATTCAGACCAACAGAAAATGCATATATTATATATATGTACGTGAAATGAGAAATAAATAGGTAAATAAGCCTGAATAAGAAAGGTATTCATCGATATATTTTAAATTTGAAATGATACTAGGTGATTTATAGCTAAAAGAAACAGAAATACAATATCAGCTCATTATCATGACTAAAAATCAATTCTTTTTCGATTAGGTTAATCTCTTGCATAATGAACACTCCTATTTTATTTATATAACAGCTTTAATTTAGCTGGATATTGAAAACAGCTGAATGTCATGCTGAGAATTACGAGCGATATTTCAGGAAACGGCTGGCGTCCCAAGTGTCCCCGTCGGCTCCCATAAACAGTCTGCCAACCACTGTGAATTATTAACGTAGGAGACGCGAAATGTCCGCGAAAGTTAAAAGAGGACTTCATAGGTGGGAGGTAGGAGTGAAATATCACGAAGGCCATTAAATAGATAGGAAGTCAACGCCGCCGAAAAGGCCATTGCGCGGGGAGTCTAGGAAGGGAGGCTTGGCAAAGGTCAAAGGTATGGAAAGGGCGAGGAGAAGGGAATCGGGGAGATATTTTATAAAGGCCGACTCGTTGGATGATTAAGAAAACTAGCATTGACATCTCATGCTCACATGCAGGGTCCCATTGATTTCTCCCACCCACTCTCTAAACTTTAGAGACCAAATCAATCAGAGTGATAAGTACATACATACAACCAAAGGAAAGCTTGTGAGTGATGAAAGACTTCATTAAAAAGTAAACCTAAAGCATTTCCTTAAAGGTTAGCGAGATTTGGTTAATAACAGCTGCAGAATGTTCTACATGGAATAAAAGTATAGTTATTTAACAAAATACAGGGAAACCTTATGGCGCACATCTTGAAACACGACTATCATAAAGAAGTTAAAGCGAAAGTGAAAAAGTACCAAAGATGAGATCATGGAAAGAGTTGTGAAAGATTTAAAACAAAAGAAAAACGCCAATAAGAAGAAAAGACTGATAGATGAGCCTAGTGAAGAGCTCGTCAAATCAATCTCAGACTAATATTGATGATGTTGATGACAACTAAGGGAAAAAAATCCACGTGAAATGTTATGCACAATAACTCAATGCATTCCACTTGACATAATGGAAATATTTCCTCAGTACTATGTATCTCCTAAAATAATAAATAGTACCTCAGTATGATGGATGAAAGCTAAAAGGACTTTGAACATATTTTGACTCTAATGGCGCAATACGAGCATTAGTGATTATATAGAGGAAAGACTAACTCCAATGGCCGTAAAAGTTTACTAACCAAACGATATGAGGAACAAACTATGTGAAAGGGGGAACTAATGCGCACCCAAGTTCAAGACACACGTACATCATTTACGTAATAATACACGTACCTACTCTCAATCACTCACAAATTTATGACTCGCCATGGACAGCACAAACCAAAACCATACGTCCTATTTAAAAAAACAGATAAAAATCAGAGCAACTCTTTACAACCGTAAGAATTCCATCTTCACATTATTTTGACGATGACGACTTCCCTCATTAATTCTTCCATGATTTCATTCATCTAGCAATCATTTTTTTAAAAAGCCGATGGACATTCTGTGGGCAATATTTTATTCCTCGATTAAAGTTGTTTCAGTGGATTACAAATCAAATCGTAATCCATATAACGACTATTGATACTTTTTTGGAGATCGACTTACATCAAAGAGTACAACGGAGGTATCCGCAGCATTCCGTCCCACTCTGCATTGTATTGGCACATTTTTAATTTCATCTCAGTCCCTTAAAGACATCAAAAGATTTTCTATTCCACGATCTTCCTTACTGTTGCATCTTCCCAAGTCCTGCCTGGCTGGATAAATATAATATTTTCTAGGTCATTGTATTATCCCATTGTACCCCGCGTAACAACGCCATGATACTCCGAAGATAATTCGGATCATCATCATCAAGGGTCAACAATCCTAGGATTTGTTTGACGCAGCCCTCCACTCGATTCTTCTATCGGCCAACCTCTTCATACCAACGTAGTTCCTCTCTTTCACGTCCTTTACGACCTTTTCTATGTAACTCATACGAGGCCTGCCTTTTCCATTCTTCCCGTTCACTTTTCCGTCGACGATTGTCTTCATCAGGCCATCGTGTCTTAAGATGTGGCCGATTAAGTTGTCCCGTCTTCTTTTTATAGTTTTCAGCAGACTTCTCTTTTCTCCCACTCTTCTTAGGACTTCTTCATTTGTCATTCGCTCGATCCATTTCATCTTCATCATTCTTCGATAGCACCATATTTCGAATGCTTCCACCCTTTTCTTCTCCGCTGCTGTCATCGTCATAATTCGGATATTCTTCGGAAAAGTGAGTCACAGGAAAGATTGGAAGCAAGATTAGCTTCGGAAAGGGCCTGAAACAACCTTGAAAAACAGTCTCCCGTAGGATCACCGAAATTAAGCAACGAAGGGCCCGAACGGGGATTGGAGAGGTTACCGTCCTCCATGCCTCCACCGCGGTGCTCTTGTCCCCTGTTTGCAAGTGGTGGGCAAGTAAAATTAGGGTTGGAACTGTAGATGTAAAGGGGTCTAAGGCCACAGGGCTCCATAAGGTCCCTGCCCACCCCCTCCAATTTATATTTTAATAATAGCTTCAGATGCTACTATATGGCAGCGAAGCACGGACAATAACAGCGGCAGAGAAATCAAGGCTGGAAGCATTTGAAATGTGGTGCTACCGAAGAATGATGAAGATAAGATGGATCGACCGAGTGACAAACGAAGAAGTCCTAAGAAGTGTGAGAGAAATAAGAAGTCTGCTGAAAGCTCTAAAAGAAGACGGAATGACTTAATCGGCCATATCTTAAAACACGATGGCCTGATGAAGACAAACGTCGAGGGAAAAGTGAGCGGGAAGAATGGAAAAGACAGGTCTCGTATGAGATATATGGAGCAAGTTGTGAAAAATGTAAAAGAGAGGAATTACGTCAATATGAAGATTTTGGCCGATGGAGATCGAGTGGAGGGCTGCATCAAACCAATGTTAGGATTGTTGACCGATGATGATGAGTAGCTTCAGACTGTTGGTGCTAATCTAATCTAATCACTGTTTCCCCCTGACAGGTCTCTATCAGCCGGGACCCCTCTTGTGCAGGCCTTCGAGGTCCGGGACGTGGACTGGGCCCGCCTTGTGATGGCGGCCCTGGGCATCGCCGCGCTGGCCCTGGCCCTCGTTGAGGCCTCGCCGCCCCTGCACCGGGCCACCGTATCCCTGTCAGCGCCCGACGGCCTGCTGCCGCGCCGCCTCGCCAAGGAGCACCCGCGCACCGCCACGCCCGCCCTAGCCATCCTCGCGTCCGGCCTCCTCGCCGCCGCCCTCGCCTTCCTCGCCACGCCCCTCGCCCTGCTCCGCCTCGCCTCCGCCGCGCCCCTCCTCGCCCACGCCCTCGCCGCCGTCGACCTCGTCCGCCGCAGGTACCAGCCGCCGCCCCCCGCCGACAGCGACCGCACCACCCCCGACGAGGACGAGCCCAGGGAGGGTGAGTGGTGAATAGGCGGCGGGAACGACACCACACCCCCCACCACAGCCCCTCGTGTCCACGACCCCTCGTTCCATCTTCAGTCGGAAGCCATAGCGATCATCAGACACCACAGTTCATTTTCGTTCGCTTACAAAGAAAATTATAGCTTAGGACTCCGCATTCCAACTTAGGATTCACTTCGTGCTTATTCCACGAATTTATTTTAACCCAACCGGTTTCGACGTTAGCACGTCATCATCAGGGGTACAATCTCCGAAGTTTCTGGGAGTGCAAGTCACATATATACAAAATTCCTGAGGGTGAGGGTTAGGTGAGAAATGATTGAGGGAGGGAAGAGCCACTGAATCGGCAATGCTGGGTCAAAAGGAGTTGACTTAGGGTAGTGGTAGCGGTAGAGAACAGGGACCTGGGGGTGGGAGAATAGGTGGGGGTATTGCTGCGATGGACAAGGTGAAGAGGAAGGGGCTGCGGACGGTCATGGCGCAACACGGAGGAAAAAGGAGAACATTTAAATTCGGAAGAGTCATTTAAAACCAATACATTAGGAACACCTCGTCTCTTAACAATTTCTAAATTCTCAAAAAAATCCAGTTTAAACCCTTTGTCATTTATATATAAAATCTTGGGTGAAAAATTACCATGGTGTCCAGTCTCAATAAGATGTTTTACAAACCCGGATTTTGGGTCATTATTTAATAAATATTTCTTGTGTTCTTTTGCTCTGATGGTGAATTTACGATCTGTTTGTCCACCATAAACACCATTGCAATCATCACACTCTAGTAGATACACACCACATTTTTCGGAACTATCAATCTTGTCTTTGGAGTTGAAAAGAAGTTTTTCTACGGTTACCGGATTGTAGTAGCCAATTCTGAGTCGGTCAGCAGGAATGTGTCTAGCTATTTTGTGGGTAAAAGTACCTAAAAATGGGAGTTTACACCATTTTTTTAGGCTTGTCTGTCGATAATCTGTTTGGTGAATACACGAGTGAAATGCTTTTATATCTTAGTTTCTTATCTAGTAGTTTCTGAACCGTATCGTTGCCGTACCCGTTTTCTTCGGAGATTGTACTTCCGACTTCCGTACCCCTGATGATGGCGTGCTAACGTCGAAACCGGTTGGGTTAAAATAAATTCGTGGAATAAGTACAAAGTGAATCATTTCTCCCATCATGCCATCATTCCACAAAGTAGAGCCTGCAACAGTTGAAGTTTCAAGCTCAGGAGTCCAACTCTGAAAGCCTAAGCACACCATCATGCCACCACGGGGCACTATCGTAGAACAGATGCGCGGCAAGATTTTTCTTCTAAGCTTTCGCGTCCATTGTATTTATCAGGATGCTCGAAAAAGACTAGATTTATCTTTCAAGATTAAAGAGCCTAATTAATTGCACCTATCAAGATCAAGGAAAACCGGAATGCTTGAGAGGGGATTCAAGGGAAATCAGTTTCGCATCAGGGATCAACTCAAAGCAAATTAAGGTACACGATGATAGAGCGCACTCAAGCACCGGGGGTCGGTGAACATATTATAGTATTGGTCTCCCACACCGAGGGTCCAGGTTATAATTATGGCAGTGGACAGCATTTTTCTTAGGTAAGCCTCTACTTGAGAGCTTTGTAGATAGCATTCCAGTTCAGTGCTCCGTCCGTCGGATAGCCGTGGTCCCCTTGGCGCCTTCCGTTAAGAGTAGGTTAATCCTCTCACCCCCACATCCCCCATCTGGGTTTCTCTCCACCCTTGCTTCCTCCTTTTCCTTCCATCCATTCATTTGTCTTTCCTCCCGATCCGAAGCGAAGTGCAGGTACAGACTTGAAAGCATACATGATGATTCTAGCGCATCAAACATGGTCCAATTCCCGATGTTGCTTGAAGAAAAATTGATGAAAAAAATTGGATTCAGTCACTCTTCTTGCTAGAGACTTAGTTTCTTGGGACCAACTTACTTTCTTGGGACGTCAAAATGAGAGTAACACCACCGCATCACGGCTGGATGAGAAATTGATTCCCTCGTGAAAAAGGCGGTCTGGGAATGCACTTCCATTTGAATTTCAAAATGCATATCATACAAATCATTTCATTCCCCCAGGTCGAAATCGCCGCCGGCCCGCTTCGCGACCTCATCCACTGGTCCAGGAGGATAGGACCAGAGTCACCGTGAAGACCCTGAAGGAAGGTCTGGCCTTCCTGAGGAAAGAGGCCGCGATGGGCCAGGGCGACAAGGCAGCCTACAAGAGCCTGCCCACCTCGGAAGAGATGGCTTCGGCGGACGGGGGCAAGGTGCCGTCGACGGCGTCGACGCCTCCGGAGCCCGAAAACCCGCCGCCCCTCGACGAGGAGCCCCTGCTGAGCTCGGCGCACGACAGCGACCCCATCGAGGCGGGCTGCATGGCCTCCAGCAGTGAGGACGGCTGTGGGCCGGCCGAAGGCAAGGGTGGCCCGGCGGCTGAGGGCTGTGAGTCGGGGCTCTCCGGGTATGAGTCGGACAGCAACACGGACATCGACGCCATCGTGGCCGAGTACAAGGAGAGGTTGAGGGTATGTGGAAAGAGGGGGGGGTCGGGTCATTCCACCCCACGGGAGTCCACGTTATTCTATCCTACTACCCTTCCTCAACTCGAGATGCGATGACATCCAGATCACATCATAACGCATCAAGTACAAAAGTAAACTTAAGAGCAGCAGGGTTATCGGGATGACTTTCGGGAAGACATTCAGACTTCATACCGGAAGACGCCTGCTGTAACGCCATAAGACGCCTGCGACGAGTTTCATCGGCGCGCTGATGTACCTGTCGTTATGGATAGGCCTGAAGGACATCCCGGAAACGAGCTGTTTTTATTTCGAGCTGTTTTTTCGCGGAAGCCTATATCAATCTGAAAATCAAACTGTTAGAGCATGGTAGCTCTGTGGAAAGAGGGTTGGTCAGCTGGCCGGAGATGCCAGGCTCAAATCAAGGGAGAGGACTTTGGACATGTTCCAAAAAACCCATGTGAAGTTATATTCTGGTTATTAGTTCTGTCTCGGATGTCATAGGAGACATAGGGAAGGAAACTGCCCCCCTTCTAACAATATGTGAGAATTTCATATACCATTGTACTTAGTAGGTGGTGAGCTCTACCCTCACTGATCAGACCTACCTATGTGTTGAACACAACTTTTTTACTACAAACCGCAATATCTTTTTCATGATTAATTGTTTAATTTAAACTACATACTGGATATGTTTGTACATCTGGAGCACTTTCCGCATGATGAAAGTGAATAATATTTCTTGTTGCTCACCTTTTTAAACAAACTCAAGAGCAGTACGCATCAGAAAGTGAATGCCATAAAAATAAGAGACACATTGTGACAGAGGACTCAGAGACAAGAATGTCTTTGAGTGCTCTGAGCAAGCCCAAAGCCCACATCAGTAAGCCATCAAAAATCGAGGATTCTACAAATAACTCACTTGTGGAATTAATTCCAATTTCAGATATAAGTATCATATTTTTAACCTTTTATTATTTTCAAAAGGCATAAATATTCATGATCTTAATAAATGGGGAACTAGATGATAAAAGTTGATTAGATAACCTTGGAGTGGTTATTTCATTCAAATACTGATTCAAATGATTTTTTTAAGTAATACAATCTATTACATATATTACAATACAGTTGAGTGCATTTTTGCACATCAATTTTACAATGTGAAAGATAATATTTTACCGCATTTAACTTATTTCAATTCAAATGAAAATAAAGTATAAATAAAATAAAGTACATCAATCAGTAAGGAAATTATGGTAAATGAGGCCAAGGTGAGTGCACTCTCTGAAAGGGTTGGTTACCAAAACTTACGATAATGCACCCACCCCAGCCTACTGTGTCCTCATACATCCCTTACAGATAGGTTTTGCTTCAGCCCTGTTAAGCCTTTTAACACTTGGAGTACAGACCTCGGGTCTATGAAGACCCAAGAAATATAAAAAATATCCTCAAAAAAAATTTCATTTTATTTTTATGTAAAATTAAGAAATTCATTTCTTGAATATATAAATTTTACATAATTATCTATATAGATTATTGTCCTCAATCCAATATATACCTATATCTTACTTGGTTAGTACATACTGTTACTAGAAATTGGTTTTAAAAGTCTGGGTCAAATGGGACCCAGGTACTCGGCGTGTAGCCAGTGAGATCTGTACTTGGAGTGTTTAAGGCTTGACAGCAGGTTCAGAATTTTTGCATTATTGATCAGGCCTGG
Source organism: Platycnemis pennipes (assembly GCA_933228895.1). Lineage (NCBI taxonomy): Eukaryota > Metazoa > Arthropoda > Insecta > Odonata > Platycnemididae > Platycnemis > Platycnemis pennipes. The sequence continues at coordinate 28,713,817 of OW121851.1, forward strand.
TGAAAATTTCTAACTCATTCATTTTAACACTTCCGAAATATATATAATACAATAAATTATATATGCATAAAACTCTCTCATTCAACTAACATAACTATAATAATCACCAATGTCCATGCTTTTATAGAACCATGCATCCATCAGGTAAAATCCACACTCATAACAAGATAGGTACTGTCTCAATGAATTCATTTGTTGCAGTAGTTAATGTATTTCCTTGCTCATACCACATTTCTTACCATGCTAACTGATTCCTCACTGTACAGTTAATGCAAGACCAAATGATGTACACAGCTTAAAGATGAAAAGTTAGTCAATCCAGAAAAACGTAACCATAAAAGCAATACTAATGACTATTCTATTAATGTCTTCTATAATGTACACCAAAACTCATATTCACTTCACCATTCAAAGTAGTACCTACTCTCACATTTGTGAAGACATGCAATCATGTATTCATCATGAATTATTCACACAAGCACACACATGTCGTCAAGACATCTGAATGAGTTCTTTCTCACAGTAGTCAAAAGTTCCTCACTTATTCCCTATTTCTCACCATGCACTCATTCCTCATAGTACAGATCACACAAGAGATATGCTACTTAAGCTGTAATCTCAATGAATCAACCATGTTAACCCATTAAAACAATGATAAGGTCTACCATTAAGACACATTTACACCAACACCTCACTTAACCTAACACAGTAGCACTCTATCACCCATCATTCACCAAACAAATGCATTACTCATGAAAAAAGCTGAAAATATAAAAAAAGTATATTATATAACATAATCATTAATTAGAACATAATTATGAGTTGTACACTCTCTCAATCAACCAAATTCAAACTATAATAACAATCGAAGGGGATATCATTAACCCCTCAAGCTGGCCATTACATTTTACAGAATGATAGTTCAGGAGGCATTAAAATTTTTGGAGGGCATGAAAGACCAAGATTTAAAAGTCTATTGCTATTAAAAAGAAATATTTAAATGATCTTATGCGATGCATCTTAAGATGATAAAATGTAGATACCAGCATAATGCAGCTCTCCCAAGTTTATCACCATCATAAGGGTCAAGTAAGACAATGAGATGGCAAAGGAATCCATTTCTTAGCTGCAGAGTGCATGGGTCAATGCAAGTGTACATCAAACTATGATATGGATGGAAAACTAGGTTCATATACATGCATGTTAAACCAGCTGGAGGGGTTAAGGAATGGTAAAGGAAGAAAAGGAGGGGTTAAAGGCAAACCTATTAAATCATTAAACAAGCATACTCTTTCATTAAAATCAACTCATTCACACAACAGATTCAACCCTCATTTTAAAAAAGTTGGAAAAATCTAAAAATCTTTCAATAAACAACAGTTATGCTATAACAGCAAATCCAAGGGTATCCAACAAAGGGACATCCACACCAATTCAATCACTTAGCATATGCACTCCTTCACTCAAAGTATCATTCTCAAAGTCATAATTCACCAAACAAATTCAATCTCGACCACAATAGGGTCCTGTCACACATTCCATGCATTCTCATATCCACTCAGTAACAATCAATCACTTTTCATCTTGCAATCATAAAAAGCTAATCCAGATGATGAAGCACAGCCACTCACCAACATATGTACCATCACTTTAGCCAATGTAATCCCACATTGAATTAATTCCCTCAACCAGCACATAAACATCAATGCTAGAGCAATCCTGTCATTCACTCATCATATTCTTCAACAATTTAATCATCTAAGTTTGTAATGTATTTATGATCACTTTCATCCACTATTTTTTTCAATCACTTTCAGCATACTTTCATACAAAAACTGGCTCAATCACACCAATAACCAGTCCTGTGTTCTCATGTATCCACTAATTTTAACAATCCCTTACCTCCTACCATCGTTCACGGAAACAGTCCCAAAACAATTAATGTAAAGTCCATAACATCAGGTATTTTTTTACACCAGATTCTATCTAATTTAGCATTCAAAATTAGGTACCTTTACCAAACCAACTAAGAGTTAGGGACTTATTAGGCAATAACCCTACTTCTAAGTCAATAACCAGTCTTTTAATTTATTTTTTTTGTTGACATTTTGTATAAATTCCTTCTAATCCTATTGATAATTCTTGAGTAGGGTGGGGGGCCTTTAAGCTTAGCATCTAATGGCTGTGCACACCGTAACATATAGGAATTGAGTGTTCATTGTGGTACATTGAGTTATATTACAATAAAATTAACATTTTAAAAAATGAATCAAAAGATTCTGCCAAATGGGGTAGCAATTCCCATAAGATACGGGTCATTTGTAAATAATTCGCTACTATATCAACAATTCTCTATTATATTTACCTACTGAGAGTAATTATTCATTAATTCATTATTTCAATACAAAATATTTGCATATTAGTTTTATGCATAAAATTATGAGGCATTCAATATGTTCTCCTTAATTTCCGATTGCATATGACCAACAATGTAAAAAAGGATAAAGTAATCTATATTAAAACAATTTTGCACTATACATAATTTGGCCTGGATTTATATTGTCAAATTCTACAAACCACTTAAAAGGCAGTGTCTCATCCCAAACTTAAAACTGGTTAAATTGTTAAATATGATTGAAAATTGGAGTTTTGTTGGAATATCTCAGAATATGGGGTTCATGAATATACCTACTTCATTATCTAAAATGGAGAACCAGAAATATTCACAAGGTCTTTACCCAGTAGCTGCTCAGGACAAGCAATGTTGTTTCCTTGCATGTAACAACAATTTTTCTTGAGAACCCACAAAATTTTCCAATTTTTTCTGAGCTTGCCTGGTTTTCCTCATATATCAATGTTCTCAAATGTTCAAGAAAGATATATACTTTCACTAATAAGTAATTTTTTGATTCGTTCTCCGAATCCGGGATAAGAATTGTTCCTTTTTTCCATGGTTGCTCATATCTTTCTATTCTGCAACTGCGGCTCTGGCATTCAGTGATCATGGCAATGGCATAGATATTGATATTCTGGTAATGGCTGGTAATGGCCATTCAACACAGGTCGCCACGCTAGACGGGGGTGGCGGTAAAGCAGGAGATATGACGCCGGGCGACGGTCAACAGGTGGAACCGTCCGAGGCGACTGGCCGGAGGGTTACCATGGCGCTGTGTGGCCTCCTGGCTTGCTCTCTGGCCGCCGGAGGGTCCGTCCTGCTGCTGGCCTCGGGGGCGGGCGCTTCCGCCATTGCCTTGGCAGCAGCTTCTTCCTTTGTGGCCTTCCTCCTGCTCGCATTGATCGCCAGGCAACCACAGGGGCACGGAGATGTGCCATCTGGTTCATTCCGGATGCCTCTGGTGCCCTGGCTCCCGGGGCTGTCACTATACATGCATGTGGGCCTTCTCCTGCAGGTCTTGGTGTACGCATGGATGCCCTTTCTCGCATGGGGACTAGTCGGTAAGGAACTCAAGACAAGCATGTACCTTGACACATTTGCCTACTCTTTCTCTGAATAGAATAAGAATTTATTAATTCTGTAAGGAATGTCTTTGTACGATACCTTAAGATATGGCCAGTTTCTCTAAAAAACAATTTAATCCTGGAATCACGTAACTAATCAACTATAGGTATCTGTGAACATTACCAGCTCTTCACTGGTTACAATGGCAAACCTGGACCTGGGACGAATTGTTATGTTTCAGTTGAATTAGCAACCATAATATACTCATGGGTATAGGAGAACAAATGGCTGGCAAAAATGGGACATAATCCATAGCGGAAAGGGAAAAGATAATATGGAGACGGAGGGAGTAAATCAATTAAACTGCTGGAATTGTGTATGTAGAAGAGATGAGCAGAACCACTCGAATGAGAATCAAGGAGCATAGTGTCGCCATCAGACTGGAGCACTTACAGAAGTCAGCAGTTGCGGAACACGCCGCCCGAGGCCACAATGTTGATGCGACCAATGCCAAAATCCTCACGAAAGAAAAACATTTTAAAACAAGATTATTTAGGGAGGTCTTGGAAATCAAAAAGCATAAGAATAATTTTAATAGAGACGAGGGACAAAGGTAAGTTCATCTTGGCTAACGGTAATTTCTAGAAAGAAGAGCGACTTCGAGAAGGCTCCACAAGTACCCTCACCCCCTCCACCTCCTTCAGGATATATAGCGGCAAAGGCATGTCATTAGCCCAGATGAGGTCTCCAGCAGCAGAGACGAAATGTTAGCCTTTTAAACCTTGACGAGGGGAACCCAAAATAAAATCGCTGGATAGAAGAAGAAAGTCTTTCTTTTCAATTAGAATCATTTTTGGATTCACTCTAAACATGACCTTAATGTATTGGTTAAAAGCTTGGTAGCAATTTAGTTCCAAACTCTATAACAAATGCAAGAAAAAGGTTTTGAGGGAAATAAAGTTGTGTTTGAACTCCAGAAATCCCCTTATCACTCCTTTTAGATAAATAAATTATTTTACGCCAGTGAAACTTGCAATAATTTCCTAGCTCTTTTGAGCATTACAAAATTATTCACTAAAATTTTGCTAAAAATATCAAAAACTCCATTTCCAAAACCTTAAGTCCACCTTCCACCGATAAAGTTTTTCAGGTAGCACCGAAGTTACAAAGAAGCACGACTAACTTTGAAAACATTGCTGAATAACAATATAATACTTCGTTTATCTCACCAGAAATTAATTTTAATTAATCAACCAAGATTTAAGGGCATTTAGGCCGGTTAGGTACAGCATTAGGCTGTTGATCATAATTCCTAGGTCAAAGTCTATGAAAGGCCTCTTTGGACAGTTCTAGATAAACTCAATACTACTAGTAGTGAGATTTTCCATTAACCTGATACCTCTGGGTAACCACAGGAGACATGGAATGAAGTATAGTAGAAGCAGGTGCATTTAAGGCTCACCGATAGCTAAGGTTATATCTCACCATCTAACCTACGCTCATAAACCTAATACCAACTCAATGTTGATCTCCAACCCGGGATTTAAACCTACCATTTTTGGGTTGCCAATCTGGTGGATTTCTCACTAAGCATCCAGCACATGGTGAGGAGCCCTTATTTCTGTTAGTAATTACTACACGCCATTGGAATAAAGCTTGGCAATCTCTTACCCCATCACCTAAACCCATTTTTGGATTAAATATTGAAGATTTGCTCACCAAGATTCATTTCTGGGGGATGAGTCAAAGATTCTGGATTTGAATTCCAGCGGTGTCATATTTTTCAGTGGTATTCTAGTCCATATGACCGGTATACCAATAATATAACCATTCCATTCCATAAATAGCAAAAGAAATATGATGAATCATCACATTCCAAAATTTCAGAATATTTCTCCCTCCCACCAGAATACACTTATACATACGTGCATGCATACATCCCTCCATGCGTGTATGTGTATATTCGGACAGATTTAGATTGAAATCCACACGAATTCGGGAGACTCCCAAAATTCTGGGAGATCTACAAAACTACACCACACTACCCCCCTCCCCCCTCCCTAAATTCTTACCTCTTTCACAATTCTCTCCTGTCATAAATGACATTAGTTGTCAATCATCTCCTCCTAATAACTATTCAAATTCATCTCCCCTTACTTTACGCAATTTGAAAATCACAATTGAAAGGACACTTTTCAGCACTGACTTCGTTTCCTTTCCCTCTCGCGATTAGGCTGCTGCCTGTACTACTGGAAGAGGGGTCGGCGGAGGCATCAGTCGCCGGTGGTGCCACCCGGCTGGGGATCGAGGAGGTGCCGAGATCAGCAGTCGCACCACTACCTCCCGCACCGCCGGCCCCGGGAGCAAGTTCGCCTGCGACCACCGCCGAGGCACTCGGTGGTGTCATCGCTCATCCCCAGCCACCGCCGTGCACCCGACGAGAGCATTCGACGCCTCACCCAGGTCGACACCATCCTCATCACGAGATGACGCTGACGGGGCGCGAGACGATGACGGCCACCACTGCTGGTGCTCCTGGGGCACCAGTCCCTTCTAGGTGAGCCTCCATTCAAGCACCACCATTGATCAAGGAATGCCCAAGACTTCTACAATAGAACTTTTCTGTTGATATGCATCGAATGACATGAAATACATTGTTGCCAGACTACGTACCGGGGTCGGGTTCGTGTAGTGGTAGAATTACTGGCCTCTCAACCTACAGACCTGGTTTCGAATCCCGGTAGTGAAAAGTATTTTTAATTGGTAAGCCAGCCTCTACATATTTTGTGGGGAGCACTCCAGTTAAGGGCACCATCCATCAGATGGGACGCTAAGCCGTGGTCCCCTTAGCACATAACAGTAGGCTTATGACGACCTTGGGTTTCTCGCCACTCTTCCTTCCTCCTTTACCTTCCATTCCCATCCTTATAACTTTCCTCCCAGTCTGAAGTGACTTTAAGTGTGGGTACAGGCTTGAAAACACAAACAGAATAGACTTTGAACCCCTTTTTAGATCTAGGGACAGAATGGTGTGTATCAGCATAGAAATTGACCACGGTAGCTACTGTGTCACTCAATAAGTATTCACACAGCCTCATTAAGCAAAGCCTTTGCATTGTCGAAACTCAACGGTGACGTAATATTAATATCACTGCCTCGACAAATTCCAATGTTGTAGTAGACGATAGTCGAGGCTTTGGAGCCTTAACCCCACATTCTTGAGGCTCAACAATGCTGAATCCATTATAAATAATATCCCTGTAAGTCAATCAATGAACTTTTCAATCGATATGCCCCTCATCGATGATAAGGGGAACCCAAAGCATTGGGTTCCCCTTGGGAACAATGCTTTGGGTTCCCCTTGGAGCAAGGCTCGTGGGGCTTCCCCATTGGGAACCAAAACAGAAGTCCATTTTTGCCAGATTTCGCACACTGTGGTCTTAAGCTCGATGGACACCTTACTGTCTATGTGGCAGAAAACAGGTGAAATGGAAACCATAACTGTAGATGCGTATCGATTGCTAAGATGCGTCATACACTCGCAGGTTGGTGAAGTGCTAGCAAGGCTACCCAAAGGCCACTGAATAATACTGGCTGGTTATTTGGGGAAGGCTACCAACAGGGTGGATCACATTGAGGATAGATAATTGGGTCAGAGCAGGACCTTTCTGAAAGGAAGAAGCATGGAGTGAAACCCGGTGTCGGTGATAGCCTATAGCAAAACAAAGTCGCAGAGTTTTAATGTGCCCAGGGAAGAATTGCAGACCAGCTCCCCTTGGAATCTGAGTTTACATCAAACAACATGGGCATAATGACAACATAGTGGAGCTCCTACTGTACATCGGTAGGTTGGAATGGCCCAGGATAATAAGGGAAATAGACATCAACTCATACAGCTTTAAATACACCATTTGCCCTGCTCAAATCGTGGCCAAAATGGAGGCAATCTTATGAAGTTCAATTGTTTGAATGAGAATTAGTTTCATTCAACTCAAACACTTTATTGTACTCACAAATGCACTGGTCGCTAAGTCTCCTCACTTTCTTTATAACACGTGCTTATGCTGCTCATAGGAATTGACTTGATCTCAGCTGAAACAAATAGAAAGACCAATAAGCTGCACAGAAGAGATGTGACATTCAGTAGGGATCGGGTAAAGTGAGTTCAATGTAGTAAGGCCCAGGCAGGCAAGGCATAGAAAGGTTGGAAATTCAGCAGGAAATAAACAGAGCCCTAAGTTGAAATGACACCGTAGTAAAACCACTTCTTTCGAAGAAATATTCCATCGCTTCCAAATGTTTATAGCCTGAAAAACCTTAAACAATCAGTCAAGCCAATGTCACAGATGATGCTGAGTTCATTTACAGATTTCATCCCATATTGCTCACATGATTCCCTGGCAACAAATTCATAACACAACACTTTCATCAGACCACAGATTGATATTTTCAAAGAAAAGATCTTCTGTGGTAATTAGGTCATAGTGCTCAGCATTTAGGGATGAAATCAAAAGATTGAGGATGAAATCACATTCCAAATTTCAGACATGCCTGAAAAGACAAACTATCAGTGGCATCAGAAGTGGGGGGCAGGAGGGGCATTCGCCCCCCCCCCAGAATTTTCCCCGGGCCCTTGAGAAATGAGTCTTCATTAATAAAAATTAAATTTCACTTGTTTCCAGCTTGCCTTTTCCCTTCTGATGCATATTCTATCACCTTCACATGCACTTTTTGCAGAATTCTAGTCTCTACCCCCTCCTGTCTGCAAAAAAAATGCGGGCCCTTTTCTTAAGAGCTGGGCTCTTTTCAAGGTTGGCCCCTCCCAGCGAAAATACTTCCGACGCCCCTGCAAACTATGCAGGGGCGTATGCAAATTGCACAAACTGGTTACTCACAGCCTTTTGAGTAGTAATTATAGTTATAAAAGCAAGGCAAACAACAGCTAATGTCATTTGCCTTGTCCTTATTTTCTAGCTTGCCCTTGCTCCATTTTTCCCTATCCAATTTCATAGTTAACACTTGGTGAAGAAAGGGAAAACAAATGACACAAAACTGCTTACTTTCAGTTTACCGCAAGTCACAGTGAATAAGTGACATGAGTAGCAATACATATTAGGGGAGAGAGCAAAAGCAAACTTTCCCCTATAATGCTTTGCCAATACTAATCAATCATCAGAAGGGAATCCAAGTTAATAGCAGTGTTTCATTGAATGATCAGACATCAGGTGAAAAAATGAGAATACATATTTAGTACAAATATGCAATGTAAGTAGGTACATAAGAGCAAGGTGATATGTTGGAAATGCATATCATAACGGGATACTAACTCTATTCATAATGCACATGGTGAAGAAAAACTTGGAATGAGGGAAAGACAGAAAGAAAGTAAATTGTTATGTACCTTTGGGCTTAGTTTGGTGGAAGTTGCTGATTGAATTTCTGAAATAATAGACTTAGTAATCTTCCAAATGTTTATTGGGGAGCAAAACATATTTCATCACACAAAGCTATGGCATATAATTATGATATAGAGAGGTTAAAATGCCTTATATAGAACAACAAATCTGTGGAAGACTAGGTACTGTCCATTGTTTCAAAGGAGAAAAAGAGGATCAGAGGCATAATCCTAGATTCTTCTTTCATGTTGCCACACACGTAAAAAGAAACCTAGGTACTGTCCATTGTTTCAAAGGAGAAAAAGAGGATCAGAGGCAGAATCCTAGATTCTTCTTTCATGTTGCCACACACGTAAAAAGAAACCTATAGAAGCACACTTCATTGGGTAACAGTCCAATCTTTCTACAAATAGAGCTTTTTAATTTGAAACACCGCACAAAATTTTAGGAATAGCTATCATATTTTAGCTCTCCTTAGTAGTGCAAATATAAAAAAGTATTGATGATCCAAAAGCACATATTTTGAAAATTTGTGATCAAGTTCCAGCATGGTGTGGGAGGTAATGGCCTCCTATCCCAAGGTCCTCTGTTGACTTTGACTTTTGTTTTATTTAACCTGGGCTAGATGAGGCCCGATGGCCCCCTCTACACCTAGCCCAGGGCTCATTAAAGTACATCGTAAGAGGTTTAGATTAGATACAAGATTACAAATATATACATATTTGTAGCAAAATATGCAATTTGACATGCATAAAAATTTACAACTACAAAGCAAAAGACAAAATTTTTTTTAATTGAAAAGACACAGAAAAATAAAAAGACAAATCTAATAATTGAAATAATAAAAGAAGAAAGAAAGAAAAAGAAAAAAATGCAGGATGAAGAAAGAAAAAAAATGATAATTGGATAATTATAGGATGAGGTGACTTATCAGAAGGAATTGCTAGAGGGATATTTGAAACTGTATATTGGGAATGCGAAATCAAGAATGCGTGTTGAGGAAGATCAACGAACCATGTTCGGTAGGTCCCTAGAAAGTGTTTAATAAGTCTAGTTTTATTTAGGTTTGATCTTATTTTGGACAGCAACGAATTAAACTCCCGGGCAAAGGTTGAGCAAAAAGAACCAGCCATTCTTGACGAACAGTGACACGGGATCACAAATGAATTGCTGGCATTTCTGGTCAGTATGTTGTGTGTTGCCCCCATCAAATTTAGGTATTCAAGTATTAGGGGTGATATACTTTTCAGCAATTAACCTGTCCTTTCTTAACACATTAGGACAAACAAGAAACTTAGAAAATTGTCCTAAGAATCGAGATTTTTTTAGAATCATCATCGTATATGGCAGCAGTCCTTAAGCCGAGTTTACACGATGCATTTACACGCGCGGGTAGATGCGTGAACACATTCACCATCAAAATTGCACCGTGTAAACACTCAAAATTGCGCAAATGCGTGAATGCGTGCACAGAAAATAGCCCCTGTTCTATTTTGGTGAATGTGTGCGAGCAATTTGTAGTCGTCAACAACAAAGTCAACAACAATAACTGAAGTTCAGGCATGATGTTGTCTGTTTCGTAGAAGTGGCGCTTGATGCTAGTAAAACAAAAGAAATCGCGTAATGCGTATCTAGAAAATGGTCGAACAATTGCGCGAACACAAGCATCGTGTAAACACTCCTCAAGTGCGAGAACGCGCATCTGTCCAGACATCTATTCACGCATCTGTCCAGCCACGTACTTGCGCGGGTAAATGCATCGTGTAAACTCGGCTTTAAGGACTGCCACAACAATGGTAGCATTAGCAGCAGTCCACATGGATCACCATAGTGCTCAACATGGAAAGTGCTTAGTGGAAAGCAACATAAGTTCAACACTACATTCATGAGATGGATCATTAAACTATAGACCCATTGAGGCTTTTAGCTAAGAGCAGACTGATGGCAACACAAGTTTCCTCTCTATTCTTCCACTCTTCCCAGGAAAATTCCAACCTTGACCCAATTACCCATTTAACAGATGCAAAAATGACCTCACCCAAATAGCAACAAAAACAGGATGTGTCGAAAAAGGCAGGGCTCATTGATTGGTTGACAGGAAGACATAATTATTCAGGATCATATGTTGACAAAGTATAGAAATGATTCAGGGATAGAAACATTCAGAAGTGTTGAAAGAGAGAAGAGTTTGTCCCCAACTGACTCCACAGAAATAATAATAGAAAAATCATAAATTCAATATACATCGAGGAAGACATTTAATTAGTTTAATTAATTAATTTAATTTAATTAATTAATTAAGCAAACAAAAAGGTGGAATCAGTGATAGCCTATCACTGATAGGTGCACATATTTAGGGATGTAATGGATTAATTGAAAGCATATCTTTAAGGTTCCAAGGGTAAAAATTTTTCCACTAGTATGCTCTCTGCAAGTAATAGATTACAACACCATAAAAACAAACCAAAGACCAGGATTACATTGGTGAGGTTAATTTCACATGATACCTACCATAGTTTTACAATCTTAGATGGGATTATGAAGTTCTTCCTTGATCCCTACCTAGTATTACACTAAAAATTCTTGATATCAGAAAGGAACTTATTATAAGTTAAGATGGGGTTGAATTTTGATCTCTTTGTTTGCCATATATAATCCATTAGTCTAAAATAATCCTGGCAAATTATGCCATTTAAATTTTGATGAGCTTCTTACAGCTAGTTTGATTTTTCTTTGCCTAAACAGTGTCACAAGATAAATGTGCCATGTAATATTCATAATCACTCATAATTTTAATTGATATTTGCTTGTTTCACACATCAGCCTAATTCATGTCATTCTCATTACAGCAATAAGTAAAGTATAGCAATAAACTGGCGAAGCAGAGAAAACCTGTTCAAGATTGAAGAACCATCAAATTAAGTGAAGTATATAATTACCAGCCAACATAATGCAATGACTGCAACTTCAGGACTTTATGGTTGTTTTTTCATATTGCTAAATAATAATTAAAACTTAATACCCAACAGTAAAAAAGTATTGATATGAATGTGCTTTATGCAATTTTCAAGAAATGCAAATGTGCATGGTGATAAGAAATTTACAAAGTTTGGACTGATAGTACTAAGGGATAAATCGTTAACATATTTATAAAATAAAGGTAGATACAGTAAAAAACATACCGGCATAAACAACAAAACATTCTTCAGTACATGTATACACATCTTCAGCAATAAATTAAAGCAAATTACATAAATTCCAAATGATGTTGCTTCAATATTATCAAAAGTTTATTTTCAGTAAGTAACTAAAACTGTTTTGCTTTAAGTACTAATATAAAAGAACGACCATTAGGAAAATATTTTTGTATAAATACTGATCTTATACATCTAACCTCACTCCTTTTTGGCTTCTTAATAATAAATAGAATAGCAATGTTATAGATGTGCTACTGTTTCCATAAAAATATACAAATATAGAGACAAGTTTTATATTGCCCGTCCAGAAAAAAACAGCTGAAACTCTAAAATTAATCATAAATGACCACTGCATTGCCATCAATACATTTGTTATCACTCACATCATTGCACTCACTGTAATTCGATTTTAATTAATGATTCATGTGCCTTCAGCTTTCTGTCGGCTGATGATAAATTAAATATGTCTCCCCACATGTGATTGAATTTATCAAATTTATGTATGTAAAAAAGAATCCATCCATGGAAATGATGAAACTACGCTGGTATACAATAATTATTATAAACGCTATTATTCCAATAAAATATGCCATGTAGCAACATTTCTATTAATACTTTTTCACTTATGTTAAAAGTTCTAATATACTTAGAGACGTTAAATATAAATAATTTACATTTGTTGTAAATATTAGCCATCATTTTCATAATTTAATTAACATTGCTTAAGTGAAACTGACCTTTTGTTAGTTTTTGTGAATATAAACACCATTCAATGTACAGTCTACCATGTTTGTTGTCTTTTCGAATGATTGTAAATAAAATATGAAATATCGCCATATTTGAAGGCATTTATTTTTCCACTCGATTAGATTTTGTTCCCTCAATCAAGAAACAAGACAATCGTTTTTCAGTTTACAGGTATGATGCAGCAAGCCAAATAACGTGAAAACGCTTTTGAGGACAGTAGTTACAATACGTACATTCATTTATCCATTGAAGATTACTCACCTGCTTGAATATCCATGTTCAACTGTCAGAGAGAGAATTTTGAAGCCTTTACGACACAATCCAGAGAGAAAACATTTAAAGAATACGTACCTACAATCTCAAGAAATGAATTCGCCGCGAGAAATTAGCGAGAGCGATTACGACGCCGATTCTGATGCCACCTATTGCTCTCAAGCAGAAGCTATAAATATAAATCACGAGGGACGTTTGAATACATCCCAAGCAATTAATTTAATAACTGATGACCGCAACTACATAGAGCCATCGCAAAACGAAAATATACCAAATGAGGAAACACCAAACGATTTTTTTGAGGGCCAGGAGGATGTTATTCCTGATTCAGTCGGTACGCGATGTTCGAGCGTACACTCGGCTTTAAAAAACATCCCACGATCCACGACGACAGACACTATGACTCCGACAGATAAAGATGGCAGCGGTGAAATGGGATATAAATCAGATTATAACATTGATCAGAACGTGTATATTCCCGACTCAAGAGGCAGTCCGGGCCCTGATGCTCAAGCCTTAGGCGTAAAAAAAGACACGAATCCTCAGATGACTGCCAACATTGAACATCTTGATGATGACGAAACTGAAGACATAATACCAGTTTTTCAAAGTACTTTATCTTTTCCAAAGCAATCAAATAATATGGAAAGAGGCGGGAGACGTACCTTAACAGGATCCATAAATACCTCTCAAGGTGTATGCAGAAAAAATGATTGGCAGCAAAATCACTTCCTAAGCCATTCTGAACCTTTGCACTCACCTCAGGAAATGGATCTGCAGAAACGTAAGTGAATACGTAATGATTTTTCCCAATTAAACAACCAATATTTACAGCATAAAATATTAATAGTTGAATTGTGTATCCCTCCTAGGAAAAATTGAATTTCACTCTGAGCCAAGCAAGATTAATGCTCAGTCAGAGACAAAAAACATATCACTAATTCGTCCAGCGAAAAAAAAATTGGTGAGACCTCAGTTTGGGCCATAATGACATTTTGGATCGAACATATAAAAATCATTCCAAACATTGAAATTTATTCTAATATTTTCAAATAGTTTTCTTAACATAAATTATAATCAAAAAGGTATCATGCATTTTCTACTCATTTTCCTGACTTCCATCTTTATGAATGACTTTATCTTCACTGAATAAATCTTCTGATTTTATATTACCTAACAATTGATACTAAAATTAAAAATTGAATCATATCTGCAAATATTTCTTAGAATGCATATATTTTAGTGATGAATCTAATCATTGGTTATGCATATAGGAAATAGTTTCAGACATAACTTGGTGGAAATTATAAATATTCATACTGAAAAGTCACTCAGTAAAAATCTAGTTTTTCATTCAAATCCACCCGTTTCAGCAACTCAGTGCCATTTTCAAGGGACAGAAATCACAAATCTATGCCACTTTCAAGGCACAGATTTGTGAGGTCTGTCCCTTGCTGAAACCTGAGTCGGTTTGAATAAAAAAGCGATGAGTTTTACTGAGTGACCTTTTCAATATGAATATTGGTTATGTAATCCAAACATTTTAAATTTCAGTTAGAACACCACAGGTTGAAAATGAAAACACATTGCCAAACTATAACCTCCAGACTTTATGGTATAAAGAATGAAGTGAGTGTGTATTTTATTGGATGTGGACCAAGACTGGAGAAAACCAGAGCAATGGCTTTCTTCGAAGAAGTGAAAGTTCTGCGAGAAATCCTGTCACAACTATATGATGCTTCACAACGACTTGTATCTTACATTGGTGGAAAATCGGTGATGAGTAATTTTAGTGATCGATTTCACACATATTATTGCATGAATATTCATTAGATTTGAGTTAATGAAATGCCTGCTCAATATCCTAAGTAAATTCCTCTAAATAAGTAAGTTACAATGGGCAATCAACTCTTGCAAAGTAGTGAACTTCCTCTCAGAAATATGAACCAAAGCAATCTTCATAGAAATACAATCTGCATACTACCTTTCATCTGGCTCCGACCAATGATATCCATCAGTGAGACAACTAGGTATAGGAACCTGAATTCAGTCAGGTGACTATTCAAGTGATGGGGCCACATTAAAAGCATCATTGGATAGGGTTATTAGAAATCACCTGTATAACCTTTTCTCAAGATGAAATTTAGATGCATCAAAACAATATAATGCATTCTGGCAATTATGGAATGCATTAATGCCTAGCTCAATGGAGTGGTTATCATGCACGGATGTCAACATATAAAATCTTTGTTCAGTAACAGAAACAAGAAGAACTGGAATATCAAGGATGAAAGACACTAGATGTCCTTCATCAATGTTTTTTTCAATCATTTTATTAAAATTTACTTAATATTAGTCCTTCATTCCTCCCTATTCATTGTCAGTCCAGTTACATACTCATAATGCATCTTTCCAAAATCCCTTTGTATTTTGTCTATGTACTCATCCCCCAGCCCCCCTCATAAGGAATTTGTATCTCTTCTAACTACCCATAATTATGTTGTCATACTATGCCTCAAATAAACCTTTCTACCTTAACTCTTCTGCATGCTTCTTCATTTTTCCTTCCATCAGTCCATGCTCAGCACAGTCTCAACATACTACACCAACACCAGATCTTGAAGGCTTCTATCTACATCTACGCAATACCCTGCAAGCCACCGTGTTGGTGTGTGGCTTCTGTCCTTTTCTCATCAGCTTTTTAAATGTCTTTGACCTATAGTTTGCAATGCCCCATGTTGAAGTTTTCACATACTACTTTTTTGTTTGTGACTGCAT
Source organism: Platycnemis pennipes (assembly GCA_933228895.1). Taxonomy (NCBI): domain Eukaryota; kingdom Metazoa; phylum Arthropoda; class Insecta; order Odonata; family Platycnemididae; genus Platycnemis; species Platycnemis pennipes. The sequence continues at coordinate 28,729,668 of OW121851.1, forward strand.
ATTTTAACATTTGTTCCAATCTACATCACCAGAGGCCTCCTGTCCAATTTTATGGACAAGGAAACTAAAAATATAAACAGAAAACAAAGGAAGGGATTTAGATACAAAACGATTGTCTGACATTAAATGGAGGTAAAAGGGAGAAAACTAGAAAATAAACTAGGAATATACTTTATCGGTAGAAAGTCAACCAGAGTAGTTATAGTCCTGTGGCTGAAATGAAGAAACACAGCAGTGAATTTACATTAGAAAAGCAAATACATGACGGCCTGATGAAGGCAATCGTTGAGGGAAAAGTGAACAGGAAGAATGGAAAGGGCCTTGCATGAGAAACATGGAGCAAGTTGTGAAGGATGTAAAAGAGAAAAAATTACGTTAATATGAAGAGGTTGGCTGATAGAAGAATGGAGTCAACCCAATCCTAGGATTGTTGACTGATGATGATGAGTAGAGCGCGGAAAAAGTCTTTTGACTTTTGTAAAAGTGGGACTTTTGTGGTTTTAAATACAAATCTTCACCAATCTCATCAAGTAATACAGTTTTTAATGACTTTCTTAGAAACTTTTTGGGACTTTTTTGGCGTGGCAGGACTTTTCTGATTAAAAGAGACTTTTATGGGCCTTTTTATTTAAACCACATGCCTAAGTTAATATTTGGCTGTTGTGATCACATTTGTTCAACTGTGTGTTGGACGCATCTGCGTTTTTCATGGGGTACTATACGGAGCAGAGATGTACTGTAAAATGTAAGCTCCCAACAATTGTTAATGCGAAATTTTAATAATAGCTTCGGAAACTGCAATGAATTCTTTCTATTGCTCCACCGTTCATGAAATAATCACACTTACTCAGTGCTTCAACCCGAAGGTTGGTTTGGATAGGTGAGGGTAGAGCTCATTCCATACTTATCCATTAGCTTAGGGTGTCCAAAGACTTCACAAAGGGATAGATTGATCTGAAAGAATGCATTGATCTAATTATGAACCAGCTTATTTGAACCCGGGTGGTCTGCTGACAAACCGACAGCGCTACACTGTATGCTAGCACTCCGCTTTTGTTTAGGAGATTAGTGGAAAAATGATACAATTATATTAAAGATCACCTAGAATTTCCAACGAGGTGAACGTGTCACATTGTGTGCAGATGATAACTAAAAGAGCCTACATTGTAGCGAGGCAAGCATGACGTAGATGAACCTGGACCCTCGGCTGCGATCAAGCGGAGAAGAAGACTTTAAAATTATCGCGAAAAACAAGAGAAAAAGGTCCTCAGCTTCCCTGAAAATAGGGGTCCTGACCTGTACAATGGAAAACAAATAAGTACTTCTTTCTCATTTTTGGTTTTTCTCGAGCAGAAAACTAAGTTTTGAACTATGAAATCATGTTTCACCTGCCTTATAACATTATTGACCCTATGAAAAACTTGTTTTGTATTGTATATTATAAAATTTTCCCCTTTAAATTTGACTGAAAAAACGCCCTGCTTCCAACATTTTACAATGAAGTGTACTTCCACCCTCTTCATCATCTAATGCCTTTTTAGTAAGAGGTAGGGTGCTGGGGACTTCCAGATATTGAAATAGAGGAACAATGAGATGGGAGGGTGAGTTTCGAAGAAATTGAACCATGGGGAGACGGGAGAGCGAATATAAATGACGTGAGTGGTTAAACGGGGTTGCATAACTTGGAACATACAGCCCCGCGACGCCGAGGCGCATGTTTCATGGCGAGCTGGCGCCACCCCTGTTCATCCTACGTCAAAATGTTAGAATACCTTTTTTGTTGCTTATATTGTCTACTTTCCGATTATTTGATTAGTTTTTCCCTAAATGAAAACTAAACAATTTAAAAACTAAAAAAGCAATTTTTTTAGTGTTATTTTCAAAATTTGGGGGCGTTGCGGGGGGAATTTTTGGTGGGAAGTTTAAAATTCAGATTCAGCGACCCAAAAAGCATAGGATTAATCAATTCCAGAACTACCTCTAGTTTTTCCAAGTAAAATCCCCTAATGCCTGGACTAGCATCTCTAGGCTCTTTTCTCCAACAATTCAGTTAAATTCAGCAACTTTCTCACGGAAATAACTCAGACTTTTTTCAAAAATATTGGTGACTTTTTAGGCGACGTTTTTGACAAATTGAAGACTTATTTTCCGTACTCTAATGATGAGCAATAGATTAGTGATAATAATAGTAACACATAAAGTTATAGTATCACAGAAAGGTAACCATGGAAGTAAGCATATACCTAACCACCATGGGAGATTATAACAAAAAATTGACATAGGAAGAGAAAGAAATGAGATTGCTGAGACTGCAGGTTGGGTCATTATCATTATTAGTCAGCAATCCTGAGATTGGTTTGACACAGCTTCCACTGGATTCCTCTAGCAGCTAGTGTCTTCATATTTATGTATTTCTTCTCTTTCACATCCTTCATCACTTGTTCTATATATCTCATATGAGGACTTCCTTTACCATTCTTCCCACCCACTTGTCCATTAACAATTGTCTTCTGGGTTGGGTAGGAATAAACAGATGAAAACGCAATGGAATTCAGCTGGAGGAGTGACTTGGTAATCACCAACACCTGGTGATTGCTACAAATACAACAATGGCAAAGTTTATATACATGTGGAAGATACATTGAACATACTCAGATAGGTATGAAATAAACAAAATTATGTTGAGGTAAAGATGATGAAAATTGACATGTAGTGATGTAGAGTAGAATAAAGAAGGTTCAATTAAGTAAGATGAATATAAAAGTAGACAAAAGAAGAAATATTAGGGATGGTAGAGGATGGTAAGTTGCTGGAGGAAATTACAGAGAGGTAGAGTATGTGATGAGTAGCAATGGTATTTTTAATGTTGTTGCTTAGAGAGAATGTTATATAAGTGAGAAAAAGGATAGGTTGCTTGGATGAGAAGAACAGATACAGGAATCTTGCAGAGTTACCTACATAGGACATCATGCAAAATATGGCAATACCTACCCATAGCAAAACACTTGATATTACATATTTCACACTCATTTATTTCTACCACTGTCACCCATAGTTAATAAATGAAATGTAATATAATAATGGAACCTTCTGACAAGCCTTATGGCTTAGAAGGACCAAGTTTTTAATGCAAATAAAGGCATTCATTCATTCATTCACTAAAAAAAACAAATAGTGGGCAGACCTCCACATAATCATGATTCATCCCTAAAGAAATATATGCTCTCATTTGAATTCTTGCATTTGCATTGCAAAACATGCATATAGTAATTAAAGATAAAACAGAAAGAAATGACTGAACTATAATTTGCCATAAGTGATTCGATTTAAACTTTAAGAGTTCACTCTTTGTATTCAAAAATTTTCTCATCCCATGTCTGCATGTAGATTACTAATAAAGTCATCACAGCAACTAACCTCATTGCTATAATGTTAACCCCTGTCAAATCCCTATACTTTGAGAACCTTAAATTTAGTCTCCATAACTCATTCCTGGACAGGATTAAATATTTATTGCAGCTGAAAGGGCAATGTAGTTCACGGAGGTTCATTTCTGGCCTGGTAAGTTGTTAATAAAGTCTACCTCAGAACGCACTTTTACAGTCCTCACATCTCAAACTAGACATTTTCAGCATTGAAGAAATTATTTTTAATATATAACCAGGATCCATGAACTTCTTCCAATTCCTGCATAATATCAGCAGAGAGAGTGAAATTAAACTGTAAGAAAGTTTAAAACTAGTTCATCATTCAGCTTATTTCACTATTTCCAATCCATTCAATCAAACTTTCCATGCCTCTCACATGAGCCATGGTAATGGAGATAGAAAAATAAATAACTTTTGATGGCTTGGCATGTTTTCCACTAAAATATTTTCCACATTTTATTTGATGATTAGAAGTTAAACTTTGTCAAATCATACGAGTTTCCCCTTTTCTGGTTTAGCATTCCTCACCAAATTCACCAACCTATGAAGATAAATATACTAACTTAATGCGAGTAATAGGTAGTAATCAGATTAATATCCCAAGCTTGCTATGCTTCGGTATGGAATATATATTGCTTGGGTAATCCTACTTTGGGTATGTATAATCACAAATGGGTTGGTTAGGATTCAGTCATGATTAGAGGTGAGCCTCAGCAGAGTGCCTTAAATCTTATCTACCATCACTAAAAACTTCAAATTGACAGTTTTACCATTGAAAACATACTTCAAGTAATTATTGTTTTAATGAGCAAATAAGGTTCTTTTTGAAACTCATACTGATGAAAGAATTCATGCGGACTTATTTTAATAAGGTACTTGGTATTTTTACAAGAAAGAAGTCATTGTGAGACCAGTGATTATTCAGTCAATACTAACACATACCAAGATAATAATGGCAACTCCTTCAATAATCATGCATATATCTTCATTATTGCAACACAACTTTCTTTTTTATGCTCCATTCACAGCGTGTCGTTCAGTTCACACTTCAGGTACATACATAACCTATTACAGGGCTCCACATTTGTTTTCAGGTAAATAGGTATTACTCTCAGATAAAATATTTTTCCCAAATTTTCCATGATAGTTTCATGAAAGCAGACAAGCAATAATTCCTACATAATACCCGCACATTACAAAACTGTGTATGATTAGGACTTCAGTCAGGATTGCAATATGCACTTAAATCCCAACTTTAACTTTTTATTTACACAAAGTGTTCTTAGCTTAGCTCACAATTTTCTCGCCAAATTTTATGGTTCTAATAATAAACTCTTTTTATCAGCCATTGAAATCTACAGAATACTTGGCAGCTGAGCAAACATGTGAAAAACTTTTAGTGCAGCTAAATCCAGAAGCTTTCAGTGAAGATTTCACCCCTCTTGTGGATATGTATGATTCTGACCGAGATGGGTACCTAATTTCATGCTATCAAACTTACTATTGATGAAATTTATGAAAATATACCCCAGAGCTACTAAAATTTAGGATATTTCTTCCATTAGGTCGTTCCAGACAAATCAAATGGCAGCTGAAGGAATATCCGCCCCACAAAATAATGAAAATAATACCTCGGAAAGTATAGAGATACAGGATGATATCAGTACTAAGCACCAAGCTAAAATCAACAAAAGTGTTCGGTTTCACTTTCCACTAACAGACACTGCATCCCACTTTCACCCAGAAACAGCCAATGGAGATGCATTACCAAGAGTGAATGACAGACAAAGAGCAATTTTTCCTCAATCTGCTCCAGAGAATACAAACTGTCAGAGCAGGGACTTGACCAGCAAAGAAATCCTGAAAGCTGCAATATTTCCCAAGGCTTCAATGAGGCATGATACAACATACTCTCTCATCTCTACCATTGGACCAAAAACAAAACATAGTCTAACCTATGAAGATAACTATGATCATATGGGAAAGACTAACTCACAAGGGCCTGACGACAGCAGTCACTCTTCCCTCAATGAACCAGGCACAATTATTTCTTATGACAGCATTACAACTGAGCAAATTAGTTGCAATGCCACATTGTTTGATGACTCTCAAATATCTATTAATGATACAGAAACTACAGCATCAAACACAGAGAGAATTACATCCATCAGAATACAACAGTGTCCATCGATTGTAAGCCTGGAACCTAGCCCTGAAATATTTTTTTTTAATGCCTCATCTTCAATGATTAATGGCACTCATCAGCCACAGCAACATCATGATAAAAATAATATTGGGTCCCCAAAGGTAGCTGTTAAACCCCATCATAATATACAGGGAACCAATGATCCAAGACCAGATAAAATAGATACTATCTCAACAGAAACAAGTGTGAAGAGTTATTCATTGCCATGCAAAGATACCGATGAGACTTACATATCACAGGTACCTATTCATCTTCTGAATTATCACAAGGAAATGCCAAGCTCTGAGATATCTGAGAAGAATGCAGCAACCCCTTTTAGAAGAGAAAGAGACAATTTTAATTCCAAGGAATACATGGTATCGAATGCAATGAAGACAACAAAAAATCCTATGAACAATAATGATACCATACCATACAATAATAATGGGGTAACCCAGTCACATCAGAATAAGGCACACAATATGGAAATGTTGCCCTTGGATGACTGCAGTGAAGAGAAAAGAATTGCCGTAAAATGTCAAACAAACACAAGAAAAGTAAATAGTCAAGATACAGGGTTAACATATTTGGAACTGAAAACTAAGCAGACAACAAAGAACACTGAAGGTATTAATATTAAACCATTTCAAGAGAAAGTGGCTAAGGAAATACCTGAATTTCGGGCCATTACCCAGGCATCTGAATTTTCTGACATTGATATGCAGGATATATCATTTGATGGTTTTTCAAGTGATGAAGAAACCCAAATGTCATGCAAACAGTCTTACAATGACAGCACAAACATAGTATGCACTGAGAAGAGCAATGACAACCATTCCCAAGGCTCAGTCTCAAATTCAAAAGAATGTTTTCACTTGGAGTCATGCAAAGTTAGTGATGTGGCCCATGTAATTAAAAAGAGCCATATCGCAAAAGAAAACATTGGATCTGAAGAACTTTTCAGTGAATCACTGAGTAACAGTCAACCACCAGGGTGGTGCAACATTTTTGAACAGCATAAAGAAAAGAAAACTCTGCCTACTTTAACTGAGTTGATGATTGCTGGAATAATCTCTCCAGGTGAAATGGTGCTTTCTCTCAAGGTAAAGTAGTGGCGTAGAATTACGCTGCATACACGGCAAATTCACTCCTCGTTATATTCCCAATAACTATGCCTCCAGTTAGTAGCAAGTCATTTGAAGGATCTTACAGCCATTGCAATGGGAGAATGATTTCATATTGTTCCACCATATATGATTAATCCTATATCCCCTTGCCTTAAAGTAAAATAGTTCTTTTCTAACCAGTCCCACCCTATCTCTGAATGTTAAAGCAATTTATGACTGTATTTAAATGTAGAAATACTAATAAACTTAGCTATAACTGCCTAAGTTTATCAGTCTTTACTACAGGCTTAAGTAATTGAGAGTTTCCAAATAGTAATATTTTGTTCAATTTGAGAAAAACTCTGCAGATACCACGTGATTGATTACATAGTGATGGGCATGAGAGTTTTAATACTAAAAGGCTTGTGGAAATAGGACCTCTTTGGCTGTGAACTATATTCACATGGTGGCAGATGACATCATTCCCCCAGCTGTGAAATATCCTAGTCCATCAAAGGCAAGTAACCTTCATAGGAAAGCTTATATGTTCATTATTCATATAACACTAGTCTCTTTGGAAGCACTGCAAATTGTCTGGACATAAGCATGATACATAGTCAAAGGCCATTTATTATAGGTGTAGACCAGGGGTTGGTAACCCATAAAACAATTTCATATAGCCCGCACAATTTAAGAAACAATATCAATTACTATAAAAACATCAAAGACAGCAGTTAATATCAATTATGTATTGCTTAAATATAGTATATCAATTACTGTATCTTTCGGCAGATAAGGCGCACCTAATGTATAATGCACATTCCAACCCTTTTCGACTCTACTTTTGCTGTATAGATAACACTGCATGAGGCTCGTAAAGCGGAAGTTTGAAAAGTGAGGTAAACTAATTCATTGAAACCCCTATAATATAGGGAGTAATCTTCCGATACTAAAATTTCAAATAAAAACTTTAAATTTATGATAAAAAACCAGTCAAACATTCCTTTTTATTACTAATGTCATAATTAAATAACTTCTGGTAAATTTCTATTGCATATCGTGCAGGCTCATTTTTTGAAAATTTAACCTTTTTTGTATAGATAACATGCACGTTATCTACCGAAAAATATGGTAGTTATAAAAATAGCTTGGGGAAATATAAATATTAGCAGCCCACATAGTCATGCCAAGTTGAATATGCAGTCCACAGGTTAGGTATATGATAAGTTTGCTGACCACTAATGAAGACCATTAAGTGGTGGTCACAAAGGAAATAGAAGAGGAATTTGGCTCATTAAAGTCACCCAGATGCTTTTGAAGTTATGACTAATAATTATTAAGAATATTCAACTGTAGGTATTGGACAGTTGATGTAATTTGGAGGTTTGAATATTAATCGCCACCAGTTGGGATCATTAAAAGGCCAACATGTTGTCAACACCAGTAGGTACATTTCATAGGAAACTAAAGTGTAATTTAACGTATTTAACCAAGTAAATATTTTTATTCTTTGTGCCCCTGTGAGGGTCACAAGAATAAACATTAATTTGGGTATGTACAACAAAACATACTTAAACAAACAACCATGGCCGTACCCCATCATTTCAACCCGGTATAAATGTTCTCATATGAATAAATACTAATCCATATTGATCATTATCGTAAATGTAATGTGTTAGGCTAAGATTTTTTTGATTATTTCTTCCAACAGCAGGCGCTCTAGTACTTAATAGGAGTTAAATCTATAACTGCATTAAAAAGAAAGTATTTCTTTGGGTTTCAAGGCTTATTTTAAACCTAAAATGACAGTATTTCACATGTTTGCACAATTTCAGACTGTCAGTTCAATTTACTTGGTATACCTACCTATTAGAATTTGCAATTTTACAAACTTTTACACCAAGTATAAATATGAAGAGTTGAAACACAACTCTGATATTTCTCATAGTTCAGTGTATACCTTTCTTTTCTCTTTCACTTGAGTAACCAAAAAAGTTATTGGATTAGAGCAGTGGTTCCCAGTCTATGATATGTATGTGTACCCACTTCCAGACAGGGGTGCAGTTGGTGATTTAGAGGCACATGAGGAATGTTAATTAATGACAGAAGTCAGATACAAAGTCAGAAATTAGGTACAAATTTACATCCAGTTACAGGTGAACAGCACGCATTGCATTTAAGTGAGTAAAAAATTGTATTTTTATTATGACTATATCACAGATTCAACTGTAGAAATGAACAGCAACTACAAACCACATTTGATCTCATATAAGGTGCACCTTTTTCCAATATTAGGGCTACAAAAATGTTCCCTGGGGTTAAGATCTTACATGCAATGGCTTGGCCTTCATTGTTAACATGAAGATTGTTGCAGTTGTAATTACTATTATTTGGTGTCTATGCTATGATCAGTACTAGGGTTTGGGTCGCTTACATAATATCAAAGGAATGAGCAAGGTATTAAACAAAATTGACCAACAGAGAGGTGTAGTCATATGAAACTAGGTGTTTTTATGCAAACTGTTTCCTCATAAATATTCCTTACTGAGGGCACCAGAGTGGACTGGTGCATCTTATATGCTGTCAAATGCCATAAGTTACACAGCATGGCTCATGGATAAGGGTACAGATTAAGGAAATGGATTGCATAGGGGTACACAAGTGAACACAGGTATGGAACACCTGCATTAGAATCTACTTCAATGACATCCATTAATTAAACTGTTTACAGGGGAGCAGAGCAAAGGCAACTCTATTAAAAAATGCTAAAATTATGACATCAGAGGGAGCAACCTTTCATTCTCCAATGGCATGGTGCTCTGCATGGCATGAAGGAAAAACAGTTTCAAGGACCCTTGCCTATCAACGTGTTTATTACAATGGTGTGACCCTGATGGACATATGTCATAAGGCTTTCAACATTGCTGTAGAGGAAATGGCCTCAGAAATCCAGGGAAAGAGGAAAAGAGAAAGTGCAGCAAATCTTTCTGAAGAGAATATTCAGAAAACAATGGAAATACAAGATGTATACCCTTCAACTCCCACTAACAATGGTGTCAATGTCTCAGAGTCAGAAAAAGGAACACTGGATGATGTTATAATGGCTATTAATTCTGTTTACATCCATAATGATGATGAATATGAAGATACAAGTTGTTTAGGTGAATTATGGGATACTGGCACACTTCCTGCTGTGAATCTTGATTTCATTGACCAATGGTGACACAAGATTAAAGCAAAATGTTAGAGAGAATCACTATCATAGATGTATGTTAATTCATTCTCAAGGTAAACAATGAATATAAAGAATTATTAATGTTAAGTTATGTACTTAGGAACAAGAATAAAAATAATTTTAAAATGGCCGATATTTTAAATATAAACATTGTATATGCAAGAAATTTTGTCAATTTACAAAAAATGCACCTTTCCCTTCATATTTGAAACGTCTGTATAGACACAATGCAGAAATATTGGCTAGGGTGTCTCATTTTCTTAAGGCTGTTTCACACGATACTTGATCCAGCACAAGGTCGAGTATACTAGCAAGTATGCTAGCTTTCCAGTATCGTGTGAATAGAACCAGCATGTTGGCTAGCAAGCATGCTCACTAGTATACTCACTGAGCTACTAGATTTCATACTTGATGCGGTACTAGATTTCCTGTAGGACCCAGTAGCCATCGACCAATCAAGTCACATTACAGACGATGTGCAAACTTCTTTTTTAATTAGTATAGAATCATATGAAATAACCAATTCATAGCAACACAAGGTCGATGACCATGTGAAACCTCCCAGGATGGTTCCAATCATACTAGATTTCGTCCTCAATATCAAGTAGTGGCTAGCACACTACGTCTTGTGCTGGATGAAGTATCATGTGAAACGGGCTTTACATTGAGAAGCCCACTTTTTTTAATAAATTAAAGTACCTCCAGTCAGTATATTTTGAGGGAGCAATTGGACACAAAAAGTCATTTCAAAGATAGGAATACAGGAAAATTCACTGGTAAACTTGGCCAGTTAAATCAGTACAGAATTAGATAGTGTTCCTATCTGCCAACTCAAGACATCCAGATCCATTTAACTTACACCTTAGACATGAGAGCTGCATAAATCCTGACAGTCCAGCACCATGGAGAAATGATGAAGAGCCAAAGGGTACTACATTATCACTGGTTAGCAGTTCCAAGATTTGTTTGAGGCTGCTCTCCACAAGATTTTCCCATCAGCCAACCTCTTTATATTGAAACTTCTTTTTCATCATCCCTCATGTTCATTTCTTCTCTTTCACTTGGAGCTCAACACACCAAAGCAAAGGTTGCCACACTTGCACAATATATTACACAATCACTCATTCTCCCAAATAGTCCCCCATCAAGCTCTGGCAACGTAGACACACACTTCTGGCTAGTAAGCATGCTGTGTTAGGTTGTCCCTAGCATGCAAATAGTTTCTCATTAACAGCCCCAGAGGGAGTAGATGTGAATGCTATTTATTTAGTTGCATCTTTACTATGACCCCTAACATCCCTGAGAAGGATCTACTATTGAGTGTAGTCTGTATACAGACTATAGAGAGGTGCTTGAGGAGAGAGATTTCTTGCCACTAACAACCACAGTCCGATTGAAACTTTAAAAAAAAAATTGAAGAGGGCCTTTTGGAACCCCCTGGCAATTAGACCCCTTTGGATCAGTATGAAAAGCTCTCGGGATCTCCACCGGGTTAGGAACTTGAAGTTTGCCGATGTTTCGATGTCAGACTCTGCCATCGCCTTCCTAAAGGGTATCCACAAACCACCAGCAAAAATCCAGGACATGGGCGAAACATCCAATTGGACTAAAAACACCTGGTGTCTACCAAGTTCCTTGTGGATGCAGGAAGGTTTATGTTGGGGAGACGGGCCGCACCATAAAAACGCGGCTCAAAGAATATAAGCACCACCTCCGCCTAGGACAGCCAGAAAAGTCAGCCATAGCAAAACATTGGACCGAAAGCCAGAACTCGGTGCGGTTCGACAACACCAAGTTACTTTGCCAGTCCAACGGCTTTTGGGATCGGCTCATCAAAGAATCCATTGAAAATAATTTCAATCGGGATTCGGGTTACTCTTTGAGTAATACATGGAAGTCTGTATTGAAAAATATTCAGGAGACCAGGCGGAGCCGCCACTCGCACGACAGCCAATCAGAGCCCACTACCAATTGGAGGATTGACGAGGACCAATCAGGAGTCACTTGACCTCCTGAGTGACGGTATATAATGAGGACAAAATTCTCATTTGACATCATTAGCCCTGAAGACGATGACCGAGACGGACATCGAAACGTCGGCAACCTTAAGTTCCTGACCCAGTGGAGATCCCGAGAGCTCTTCATACAGTCTATTCGCCGGGAAAGCACCAAATCCTTCCCCTTTGGATCCCATTGCACCAACTCAGATTTTACTTGACTACTACTTGCAGACAGTGGACATCGTGTAGAGGTATGGAGGAGGGTCACCCATCCACTCCCCCTGCAGGCCCAATGTAGCTCAACTTTGGTGGCATGATAGGAACCAGTGTTTCGACATGACCAGGCCCAAGCCCTCAATTGAAAGTGAACATACTAGTACGTAATGTTTGGGTGTCTGGGACTAAAAATCAATTAACTTTTTGCCTCCCCGATTTTTCACTGCTCAAATGTTTAGTGTGAAAAATTTCTGGCAGTTTTTCTCATCATTGTTACTTTCACAGGAAGAACATTAGAGCAAGATCATTTAATCCAAATCACGAACCTTAAGTAATTATAATTGGACTGTCACTGGTATTGAAATGTTAAAAAACTAATGAATGATTTAGTTATCATGAGAGGACTTCATAGTGTTAGGTCCATTGTCGGGAACGTACGTATATTGTTAGGGTGTGCAATTTCTCATATGTGAAAAAACCAAAAGAAATATGTTGATTGGTATCATAGTTACGGTGAGGCAATAATATACTTCTTGTTGATTGATTGGTTGAGTTGTATCGTGAACGTGTCTGTAATACTTCCAAAGAAAAATAATAAGAACATAAATTACAACATATATAACACAAAGGACATTTACCTGATCAAAAAAAGCAGAAAAAACCTGTCACTGGATTTTTACGTGTATGCAGAAGTGGAATAAGTCAAAGATCATTTTCCTAAGTGGAAATAAATTCAGTCCCTATTCCTTGGCATTCTCATGTTGAATTCATTGGCATTCTCACCTTACCACCTTCATTGAGACAGCATTTCTGGCACTAAAACACAAAATTCGTAAAATTAACAGTAATTCATCTGTTTTAAAAAGTAATTAATGAATGGAAATTGTCATCAATTTAACCATCCTTAACATTGATTGAATTAATTTCACATTATACAGCTCAAATGCTAATGAAATGATTACAAACCTTTGATTAAATTTCATCTTAATGGAGTGCCAAGGCTTTTAAGAGGAAAGATCTCTGAATACGAAATCATGAAGACATTGAGGGGTCTATACCAATAATAGGACTTAAAATAAGCCAAGGATCACAAGGGTATGTAAATTTATCACGGCCATACCAATGTAGCATTATTCAAGCCAAAAATAAATATATTTGCATTGCAATATTTATAGGTCTGTACATATGTTCACCAAATTCCACCAACTAAAATAGGAAAGTCATTCATTTCATGCTGACTTATGCATTTTAATATTTTGACTTCATAATTACTTATACATATATTACTGATAGTTTTACCATTGCAACAGTGCTACATTATTGTAAACCAAACATGATGATATACATGACCCATTTGCAAAGGTCATTGAGACCAGAATAATTACATGGAAAACCACAAAAAAAATTTCCTCATGTAATAACAATGCCAAAGGTAATTAACTTCAAGAACATAACAATTTTAAACAATTTAGAATGCAAAACCATCAAGACATTCTTCACGCTGTACAAATAAAAAATTTCATTTTCAACTTTCACAGAGAAAATTAGTAGATGATGAAACCTTATTGTTCTTGTCAGTCATTACGGTAGTACAACGGGCATAATATTCTGTGGATGCCAAGTAAGCATGTCTCTTGCAATATGATCTGAAGCTGAAGAAGAAAACTAACCCACCTCCTGATAAAGTAATGGGCTGTTTCCTCATAGCAAGATTTCAAAGCTGCACTCCTAGTGAATAAGTCATCATGTTTTTTGTTTGAAAATACTGTTTGAACTAACTACAACAATCTCATTGCAAGGTCATATAAAATTAATTTGATGCTTCAAACACATTTGTTGGCTTGTGATATTTTGATCGACTTGAAAACAAGTTATTTAAGATAAAAAGGCAATAAGTATGCCCTACATATCAGCTACTATACATCAGCGAGTGAAGTTCCCCAAATACTAAATGTAAAAGCCAAAAAGCACAAAACTTCAGATTCATTCCATGAAGACAAACTGAACGCCATAAAAAGACACATAACAAGGATATATTCCAATGGCTCTTAAAATATTCATGTTAACAACAGAAGAGACACAACAGGATGCAATTAAAGGCTTAGGGTTGGTTTTTTCATGCCTGCTGAAATTGCCAGTACATACTCCATTTAAGTTTGCTAAACAAGGCACACCACAACTATGAACAATGTTAAAAAAATAAAATGAAATAAAATTGTAATGAACAATATCCACACCAGTACACTTGCCATTTCCACATTTCGAATGCTTGGCACAAAGAGATGTCATGCGTGCGTTTGGGCACTTATACTTTACTGGCATCAATAAAAATAAGGCTATTTTGGCATGGCAGCAATGTAATCAGTAAAGACTAATTCTGGAATCTCACAAGCAAAATATGCACTGCATTTTTTTTCAAGATGACAAAAAATGTCCATGCCTTCTCCATTTCAAAATGCAGCAGGCAAGTCAAATCCTTGACAATCCAACTTCATCCATTTGAATACAATTCTCTCTTCATTTTGCAAAGCCAGTGAAACTGCCCTCAATCCTAGCCACCGGCTTAAATATGCCAGTAATGAGTGACCTGGGTAAAACCACAAATCACATCGTGTTTTTGCAGCCCTCAAGTAAATCCTTTCTCTCAAAAGGAAGCTGCTATTACTATTCTATATAGTCCACTCTTAAATGTTAAGCAATGGCAATCTCTTTCAGCTATAAACAGCTGTCACTAACGGTCAAAAGTAACCTTGCCATAAATTTGACGCGAGTCAAATATCTCTCAACCCAATCCAATATGGGCCAATCCATGGGCCATTAAATAATATCATCATAGCTTTGAAACAGGGATGGCTGCAAGGAATTCTCAAAGCTTTCAACAGAACAATGTCAGTGTGAACACAGCATACTTCTCTGAATTAGAATTTTTTCTATTAAAAGCTATACGGGAAACCAAGTGAACAAGATCAGTCCGATATTACACAAAATACAAAAAAATCTACATAATAAATTTAAAAAGGCTATAAGTTGCATGCGTAAAGCTATCAATAATCCACCAACCACATTAAAACAGTCAAATTCATAGCAAGAGTTAGTGATTTCCTTCATGGTCACAGTATCATTTATGTACAAGTCTTTTTACCGATATAAACTCACATGATGTACAATATTATACACCTCACCCACACAACACACTTTATCACGTTTAAATTTCATGGCCTTTGCCAAGAATTCAACACCATCAATTTCCACCACAAAGGCAACACTGAAGCATTCTCCACCTTTAAAGTTCAACAATAACAAACTGGTTTTTCACAGGAAAGGTGGAAGAGAGGGGCCACTCTAACATTCCACTCCAATGTTCCCGATGGATCTTTTTCACTGAATGGTTTCCTAAGCACCACAAAATGGTGGCAGTTGTAAATTAATTTTCACAATAATTGCCACTCCATCTTTTTTTGTCAAACACCAACACTACCTCCGCACATGAAAGCCTTTAGTTCCGTCAGGCCCCTTGGGATGGCGTACTATATTATCTGCCTCACACCCACTTGTCCTCAACACCTCCATCTTCATCTGTATCCTATTCACCCTAGTAAAAAAAATACTATGGTTAGGCAACAATTCAGGCAAAGCAGAGAGAGAAAAAGTATGAATGATCAAGGACACTAAAACATTAAAGAAATTCCATGGTTTCCCCAAGCCAATTTCGTTGCAGGGGCAGCAATTAAAATTTTTAGAACCACCAGTTTGAAGCAATTGATTTTGATTTCAAATGAAATGACAATTTCGAGGCAAACACAACCATACCTTTATCTCTTTGGCAAAAACAGGAATGGCACATCAAGAGTTGAAACAATTACACCCCACTTAAAAACCACTATAACTCAAAGCCATAATCAGAATGTTGTAAAAATTAGTACGATAAACAGCACTATAATGTCCAATATGTTTGGGCAGAATAATTATAAATAAAAAATTTAATAATTATTCAATAAAGAATTAATGTGATGGTTATTTATCAATTTTTTTAGGTAATTTCCCGAGCTTAGAATTTTTAGACCCACTTTTTACTCTCAGGGCCTTATATTAATGTGATCTAGACTTCAGTTGCATATTCATATTAATTACCTGTCATCATTTGGTTGCTCAGCTGGACTTCTTGCTTCCCCCAGAATTCTAAGTCGTGCTTCAGCATACTCCTGTTCTCTCTAAAATCAAAAATATATACACGTTATGAGTCGACTATAAAATAAGGCACGTGGGATGTGACCACAAACATACTCACTTGCTGAAGAGTTTTTATTGGTTGCCTAGGTTTAGTATCACCATTGAACTGCAATCCATCTCCATTTCGGTTCACTGTCCTCGCAGGCCTCTTCAGGATTTTCACCGTGGGTTCAGGAGGAACATACTGAGTTCTCAAGCCATCCTCAGCTTGAATTATAACTGTGTTGATTGTAGTGATTGTCGTTGGACTGAAACAAAATTGAGCTATTGAGGGAGAATATCTAAGGAATGTACTAAATGAGAATATAAGAAAATGATGGATCAGGCTGACTGAATTGTAAAACAATTTTGATAATAAAATATCAACACCAATTTGGACATAATAATAAGATATAGGTAAATACTGGATGACGAGAGCAGAGAAAAAAATAATTTAGACACCAATGACAATGATGAATCAAATGTAATTTCAAATTATCCAAAGGATTTTTTTTTTAACTCTTAGGTCCCATTAGGAATGCAGTCAAACAAATTTATTTTAAAAATAGGTGCAATAGTTAAGCTTACAAGAAACATAAACCTGAGAAAAGGACTCAAGGGAATACAATTAATTATACAGTATTCTAACCGGAGGTATCAAGGGGATTTGAGTTTTTACACCAAGAATAACTTTGGCACCCAGTGAAACCCAACCACATTTTACTTCGCAGAGATGTCAGTTTCCAGTAATATTGCATTCCATTTGCTTTTAGTAGCAACAAGGAAGAAGGTCAGACATTTAATTATGAAGGTGTGCATTTACCCAGAGGTATTTTCTCAAAGACATGGACAAAATTATTTTAAAATCAAAGTAAATTATGTTTTCACAGGGTAGGTTGTTAAAAGATTTCAGATAATTTACCAGGAGTTCACATTAATGGAATTGTTAAATTAAAAACAAAGGAAATACCGAATAAAAAATATTAATTTTATGTTTGCTGTCCAATCATATACAATAAAACAGTTCTCATAAGTAATGTTTTTTATATTAATGCTGAATAAATCTATCTAATCACAATAATCTTGTGGAATAAAACCAAATTAATTTGCTAAATTTGACTGTTGCATATTACTTTACATTGGCTTTCCCTATAAATAATATTTAACACTAATAGAAGAAAATACACTTCTCCAAGAAACTTAGATATATGTAATGGCCACACATCTAAGGAGAGGAATACCTTAATGAAAACCAACAATACTGAGGGTGTATTTGAAGGGACCAAAGCCATTACACTGCTAATAGATGATAGGAGAGAATAAGGTCAACAATGGGGACATTAAAACTGAAACAAATTTGCTATTTTTACAAGAAATCATTAGATGAAACGAAGAATGAATATAGTGAAAAAACTAATCTTCTAACCAGAGCCATTCACTCATAAATTAAAAATTAAAATAAGCAAAAGGTGATTCCCACTGATCGAGCTGCGTGAAAGACTACCACATCATCCACCTCCCATCCTTGACTGGTTTTTGGGGGATGGGAAGGGAGTGAAGGAGGGAGAAGGGAAGGGAGTGAAGGAGGGAGAAGGAAGGTCGGCACGCACAGATCCTATAGCAACCACTTCCATTGGTAGAGTCAGCTGTGTGTCCCCTACTGTGATAAGGTTAAAGAGCTTCACGGCCACAGTAGTGACTGGACGAACTTGATGATGTACTATTCCTTTGCACACCCACTTTTCCAGAAAGGGTTAAAAACATCAGTTTGTCTCCCTTTATAACTCGAGAACTAATTGACAAATTGAAGTATGGTAAAATATGGGTCTTTCTATTTTATGAACTCTATTAGATTAAGCAATAAAAAATATGGTATATGACCCCATTTTCACCACCTGCAGACAGAGTTCAAAGTGGTGACCAGAAGAAATGCATCCCCCTCCAAATGGTATGAACATGACTGACAATGACAGAAGTGGGATACAGCCAGAATTGTGGTACTGTAATCCTCAGCCAGGGAGAGAAAAATATCTTTATTGAAACTGATGCAGCTACAAGTGATTGCAGTGGAAGAAGTAGAACATGTACAAGAGAAAAAAGTGCAACAACACAACAAAAACTAAACATAGAAGACATTGGTTTGCAAGCACTCAGGAATGAGGTAATGCATCCTTATAAAGAAAAATGGAAAATATAATAAGAGCAGTAAGGAATCCAACAAGTATAAAATTGGCCAAATCACTTAAGGAAAGAAAACTTCTTTAAAAATAGAGTTCATTGTTATCATGAAAATTACAGAATAAAATATCTCCTGAAAGAGCCATGCAGGGAAAGGTATCACGCTTCCCTCTACACTAATGTACAATAGTTTACAAGGAAAAATGCAGTATACAACATAGAAATATCTGGTGCTTTCCCAGTGTAATTGGTGAAAAAAAATCCTCTCGTGTCTTCCACCGGTCTATTGTCTGAATAAATTGGGACGACAACACGGTGGGAGCTACAAGAGAATTCTTTCAAGCATTATACTACAAGAAGGACCACAGAGCTTCTGTGTTGCCAACCACGAAAATTGCCAGGAAATCCCTTAAACGTAGGCACAACATATTGTCCAAAATTGTCAGTGAAACTTGGTACCCTTGGTCAACGCACGAAACATTGGGATCACCACCCATACTTAACCTAACAATAGTTAGTACATTTCCCGACACCGTCGTTTATCATATATAAAACGGCCGTTCAATATGTCACACTGCAATAATCGTCCCACATAACAAATTTGAGAAAATATTATACAATAAAAGGCTTTCCAATTATTCTTCAACTAAATTCGCTATAAGTACAATCCTCGAAAACCGTGGCGGATTTAACTCTGGTATTGAATAAAATCGAAAAGTCTTACACGACCAGACTTTTGCAAGAGCACTGTTTAACACGTAACTTCCGTTGTTATTTTTGGAGCGGACAGAAAATATGTACACCCTTAGGCACTCCTTACGGTCCTACACAAACACATCGTTACGCTTTCCTGGTTCTTAGGTCTAAAGAAAGTGAAGGCTACAAGTTAGATTGGCTAAAGTAGCTCTATCTCCTGACGAATATCTTAACACGAAATGATTCACCAAATTGATACAGATCGTGTACTACTACAACTTAGTAAACGTAAATGATCACCAAAACCATACCTTTTTATTTCCGACTCGTCGGGTGGCGTTTTAGGTTTCATTTTCTTTAATTTCTTGTCCAAGGCCTTAAAAATGAATAAAAACACGTAAAGGGTAATCAATGACATGACAACACAATTTAACACAAAATGCAAAATCAGCACATTTGCATGAATTTTTGCGGGGCAACTCTTTAAGTGGATCCGTATTGGCCACTCAAATACTGCCACTCACGTTACAATAACCCGCAGATGTGGCTATCGTATAACATTCCGGTTTGAAGTCACTAAACCGCCCCGGTTTCATCTCAATATCACATCAACCTTCAGTAATAACATTAAATGATATCGACAACACAGACTACCATATCAACCCCATTACTTGGGTCTACCCCATTTAGAGTCCTGTTTGGCACTTGAGCACAACCAATGAATCTGAGTTGATTAGAAAATTCGTTTTTTCCTGCAGAATATGGAATGGACGAATACCTACCCCCGAATCTTCCATTTCCTCCCAGCTTTCAAAGACTTCACTTTCGTTGGCTGCCATGTTGTAATACAACCAACACGAGGAATATAGGACCGGCCCTGCTGTGCTTCACCCTATGCTATAATGCATGATACCATGTTAACTAATCATTTCATCTTCGTACAATTCAATTATTTTTTTTCGTTTGAATGCCATACTTTACAGAAGGTAAATAATTAAACTATTGACTTGAGCATGATCTTTGCACAGCGATGCGATTCAAGGTATCGTGCAAGAAACAGTCGATATATGATAAGTAATGAATAAATGACGTGTATCTAATTTTCATTAAATTATTGTCCCTTAAATTATTTTTGTTGGCGATGAAGCTCCTCACCAGCCACGCATTGTTAAAGTCTTCAATTCTGAGAATTATTTTAGGCTACAAAATATTACGTTCAGCGCGCAAAAAATGAATGCCATACCCTGAAAAGCCTATGTTTCATCCTGTAATAAAACAACTTTTACCGAAGTGAAAGCTGATACGTGCTTAAGAGAGCATAAATTTACTTCACTAGAAAGTTTGGCAACATTGTTCTAATAACGTCGACAGGTAAGAAGTGTAAGTCAATGTCAACAGGTGACCACTTCGCGATGCGAAATTCGACGAAGGATATGGCAAGTAAAAACGACCAAGCAATTTTAAACTCAATATTCGACCCTTTGCAAGCTCTTGATGGGCGTTTTGGTGATGAAGACACCACAGGTGGCCCTGATGGTGAAGAAAGTCTTCATAAAATTCAAGGTCTTTCGGTCAATATTTTACGCAGTAAATAGTTTATGTTAAATGTAAACTCTCTTTCAGAGGAAGAAATTGAAACGGATATAATACGGGAAGCTAAGCAGCTTGAAATTGAAGGGGTAAAAACAGCTGAGAGGGGCCGACTACAAGATGCCATAAACATTTTTACAAAAGCTATACAGACCGCTCCCAATAGACCATCTGGATACAACAACCGCGCACAGGCTCTTAGACTGATTGGAAACGACGCAGGTTAGCATTTGTCAATCGATGATAAGTGTCGCGTGCTTATATAATTA
This sequence comes from Platycnemis pennipes, assembly GCA_933228895.1. Taxonomy (NCBI): domain Eukaryota; kingdom Metazoa; phylum Arthropoda; class Insecta; order Odonata; family Platycnemididae; genus Platycnemis; species Platycnemis pennipes. Next base: position 28,750,780 of record OW121851.1, read on the forward strand.
CATTGCACGATGGTGACGGACCTATAGTTAATTAACCTCTGAATGTTTCCTTAAGTCTCATGTTTTTGCATGCTCCTGAAGCTCGCAACAAGTGTTCCATCGTCTGTTCTTGCCGTTTTCATTTTCAATCAAATGGTTTTAATGAGCTGTTGACTTGTATTGATTGATGGCATATATCAGCTATAAACACAACAAGGAAAGGCTGGTGCCCTAGGGTTGTATATGCATTCGAATTATAGGTACCTATTGTCATGGTCCCTCACCTGTACAGCTTTTAGTGAAATTTTCAACATGCAAGAGAGTCCCTCCCCATAAAGTACAACATTATGTGGTGGAAGGCTTTTTCACTGTTTACCAGTGACCTCATAGTTGTAATGGCCTCTCCCTGTGGACCACCCATTCTGAATGGGACTACTTAAGTGTTTGAAAAAACCACATAGCAAAGCAAGCTGCAGTAAGCTTGTCATTGCAAGATAGCAAGCTTGCATCAGCGAGATTAAAGCTTGCTGCAAGGGTGCACTGCAAGTTGCACGCAAGTCCTGCGCAAGCTTCAACCCTGGCGAAAATAAAGGATAGGCCACGGGTAAGGAAGTATTCACAAGCCATACGCATAAACGTTGCCTAGAGCAATTAATTATACAGAGGAGCTCTACCCATGTATAAGGTGACCAGACGTCCCGCTTTTAGCGGGACAGTCCCGATTTTTAACAATTTATCCCACGTCCCACGGGGTTTTAAGAAAGTCCCGATTTTTAGAAAGAATACACGACAAGCTAGGAAGCGGTGGGAGAAAGGGAAGGGAATATGCGGTTTTCTGCTTCCATATAGCTATTTCACCAGGATACGAGTTTTATAATACTTTTGTAAATTTTATAATGTTAAACTTTAATAGTAAAATTAATTGTTGAGAACTGATCATCAGGAACTGCTTATCAAAGTTCGCCTTGATCAGTTGCTAGAATTCGACCACCATTGTTTGGACTTAATGAACAGTAGCATTTTTGGGTATTGGCAGCAATGAACAGTAGCATTTTTGGTTATTGGCAGAGACGAAAACATTTTGTAGCTGTAAAATGAAGAGAGAACAATTCGTACACTTCCACAGATTTTATTCTTATGGCAACATGTTTCGCTAGCGAACAGGATGGAATGTATGCGCGTGCTTTGTTGATTTCAAAAAGGCATTCGAAAGAGTGAGGTGGGACGAGTTAATGGAAATATTGCGGAAGATAGGAGTAGACAGGAGACTGAACCGGAATTTATGCATGGCGAAGAAGACGCAGGTGAGAGTAGCCGATGGAGAATTGGATTGGGCCACAATAGGGAGGGGAGTTAGGCAGGGCTTTTCGTTATTGCCGGTACTTTTCAACATAGGTACACATAGAGGAAATGGTGAGAGAGGCTTGGGATGAGTTGGAGGCTGGAGTAAAGGTTGGGGGGAAATTGATAAAATCAGTGAGGTTTGCGGATGACCAAGCGCTAGTAAGCCAGTCTGCCCGTGGCTTGCAAAAAATGCTGGATGCGTTGCAGGGACAGTGCGAAAGATGTGGGATGAAGATAAACCAGAAGAAAATGAAAGTAATACGATTTTCAAGAACAAAAAGGGCCAGTATAACGATAAAAGTAGGAGGTCAGAAGCTAGAGCAGGTAGAGCAATTTAGCTTTCTAGGTAGTGTGTTGGAAGTAAAAGGGTATAGCAGCCTTGAAGTAAGAACGAGAATTGCATTGGCGAAATAAGCTTTTACTTGAAGGCGTGAACTAACGACGTTAAGTAGGGAAGTGAAAAAAAGACAAGTGAAGAGTTTGATATGGAGCGTTGCACTATATGGGGTGGAAACGTGGGCTTTGCGAAAAGAAGATGAAAATAGACTCAGGGCTTTTGAGATGTGGGTGTGGAGAAGGATGGAGAAAGTAAAGTGGGTCGAAAGGAAGACGAACAAGGAAGTACTAGAACTGTTAGGAGAGGAAAGAAATTTGATAGATGAAATTAGGAGAAGGCAGAAGGTGTGGATGGAAAAGGTAATAAAAGGGGATGGAGTTTTAAAAGAAGTGATTGAGGGAAGAGCGTTGGGTAAGCGGGGAAGAGGAAGGAGAAGAACGGGTAGCTTGGATGGAATGTTGGTTGGCAGGAGGTACAAGGGGCTGATGAGGGACATCCCGTGAAATTTAGGGGGTAGGAGGAATTAAATGTCCATTTAAACCTACCTTCACCGGTAGAATACTAATAATAATAATATAGACCAAATTTTTAATCAAGAATCCCCCCTCCCCCAATCTCCCCGGGTAAATGGTGTCCCGCTTCACGAATGTTAAAATCTGGTCACCTTACCCATGTAGCCAAATAAATTAGCTATCACAAAAAAATCACTACTTGCATGAGTGTATACCCATGTGTATACACTTAGTACCAAAATCGAAAAAAAAATGATTGTAACAATTTCACGTTTATTTATAATTACACAAGTTATATTTCTCATTCATACATTGCATACATATATCCTGACCCTACGTGTCCTATCTGCCTTCATTGATCAACCTGACTACCTACTACTTTCGATGACGGCTATTGCAGCAGCCGTTGTCGAATTCATGAATGCTTCTCCAATACTACCTCTTTGTCAGGAGTCTGTATATATACAGTTACTGGCTGGCATTAATTCGTTAGTGATAATTAATTTTACTAAAATATTGACACAGGTATTTTGTGCCCTTAAAACATTGTCCCAATTACCATTTTGTGGATGAAATTAAGCATGACCATTATGAATATACATAACTCATATTCTTTCAACACCAAGAGAGATAAATAAGAGTTTCCTCAATAATGTGCCAATTGCTGTATTCGTTGGACATGCCATGGGATCCTAGACAATACAAGTAGGGACCCTGATGTCAATACCACTGATATAATCAATCTGGATTCACGGACTTTCCAACACAGTTCTTCTTACAGCTTGTTAGTTAATTTATCGTTACATGTTTAAGTTAATTTTGCACTAATTTTTTTCTATAAGCCCACCTTTCTTCAATATGGAATGGTTTTTCTCCTAAGGAAAAGGTAAGCGGTAAGTAAGCCATGCACATTCAAGCAAGGGTAGATAAAGGGTAACTATACTCCTCCCTCTGTAGGAACCTTATAGTTGCCTTGGGCCTTGCACTATTGCTACCAATCTTGCAGCAAGGTTGGCACACTCCATGCAGGTCAATATCAACTTGCACCGAACGTGAAAATAATGGCAAACTTGCAGAAGGCTTGCATCTAGATTGCGTATCTTGGCAAGTCATAAGCTAACCTCATGCAAACTTGCTGCAACCTTGCATGCTATGTGGGAAATTGCATGCGGAACCTACATAACCTGCTCACTGAGGAGATCTTGAAGTTGTCTGACTTCAGAGGGCTACTTGATGAAATTAAATGAATTGGTTTCATTATCACTGTTTTCAAAGACAATGACCACATCAGTATTCATTCCATGAAAAATATGGTCCCCAAAATTTTACTCAGGTTGTGTTTGCAACCAGGGTAAAATTTACCCCACGGAGTCCAGAATGTTGTCAATTACTCATATCATATCCCTGGTAAAAATTCTGGAAAACAAAATCAGTGTGGGTGCTGTGTTCAACTTGAATGCTAATTTGGGCGCATCAGTAGAGCACCTAAAAATTCAGCTGGGGTTTAGCTGGTCATGTCCCTTCAAGCTTCAGAACTCCACTCCTTGCAGCAACAAGACCAACTCTTTACCCGCTAAGACTCAAAGCCATCATGATATATCATCTGGCCATCACAAAGCTAATGTAATGCCTCTTACTAAGATTAACAGATAGATTTTTATATTGATTAAAGGTGTCATAACATTTATTTAACCAAATTCGAAGTTATCTTTCCTGTAACTTTGTTGCTTTGCCATGCAGAGGGCAAGGAGAAATGCTACATTAAAAATTCTAAGGACCTGACCATAACTTTAACTTTTTCTTTTAAATTTTCTACCAAGAGAACAGGTAATGGAAACGCCTAGATTAAAATATTCTACACAAAAAATAGCTCGACAATCATGTAGCCACATGGGGTGTACTCAGTAGAGCCAATCGACGAAGTCTGATAGTCAATTTGGGACTGGAAAATGGATGCAATGTCACTGCACATCTGTGGAAGATTAAAAATTTTTTAAACAGGAAAGTGGGGGACATGCCTTGACCAGTGACGTAAAAATGTTGTGAATTTAGGAAGTGAGAGGGAGGTTACAGGGGAGGGGGGCAAGTGTATGCCCCCTTTCAATTAACACACTTGGTACCCTTTTGAGATAGCAAGGGCAAGGGCCTAGCCACGTTGACACACCGGTTCCCTACGAGATCACCGAAGTTAAGCAACGTTGGGCCCGGACAGAGGTTGGATGGGTAACCCTCCTCCATACCTCTACCCCGGTGCTCTTGTTCCCTGTCTGCGAGTGGCGGGCAGGTTAAATGTGGGTTGGCACAATGGATCTAAATAAGTCTAAGTGCCAGGGGGGCTCCAGAAGGCCCCCGCCCACCCCTCCAATTTACATTTACATTTTACCCTTTTGAGAGTTCATTCAGCACTCTCCACTACATAAGAAGGGGGATGGCAAATGTACCTTTGCCCTTCCCATTGTTATGCCTTGACATTTGGATATCAGTGAGATTAAGTGGCCTGAGAGGGAGAAGGAAGTGACAAGATCATACGCACTGGATCAATAAATGTTCAGAGGTCAGAATTATGCTTAGGAAGACCACCAGAATGAACATGAAAATATTCCTTAAGTGTAAAAAGAGGACAGTCAGTGTTAAGACAATAACTAAGCTAAGAGATAAAATATCTCTACAAGTCTGCATGCAGTACATATGAACAAATGAAAGTAGTCAGTGAAAAATATCTTGGAATTTAAAAAATGTGAAAGAAGAAGAAAACTGAATAATCCTTGGATACTGGAATGCCATTGTCACACTAAAGCCTGTTTCACATGATACTTGATCCAGTACAAGGTCTAGTGTACTCGCTAGTATGCTAGCTTTCCAGTGTCGTGTGAACAGAACCAGTATACGGGTTGGCATGCATACTAGCTAGTATACTCGCTGAGCTACTGGATTTCGTACTTGATGCGGTACTAGATTTCTAGTAGGACCTAGTAGCCCAGTAGCCATCGACCAATCAAGTCACGTTACAGACGCTGTGCGAACTTCACTTTTTTTAAATTAGTATGGAATCATATGGAATAACCGATTCATAGCAAGCACAAGGTCGATGATCGTGTGAAACGTCCCAGCAGGGTTCCAATCATGCTAGATTCCGTCCTCAATATCAAGTAGCAGCTAGCACACTAGGTCTTGTGCTGGATCAAGTATCGTGTGAAACGGGCTTAAGGGGGCTGTATACTCCGGGCGAAAAGCGTCTTTTAGTTCTCGAATCCGCCACGACCTTGGAGATCCCCTCGGTTCTCCGCCAGCCTTTGGCGAGCCTATCCACCTTCCCCTCCATTCCCCACCCCACAGAAAAACGTGCTCTGCTGATAAGGTGACGAGAGTAGGGGAAAGTCAGTGGCGGTCTGGCTAGTTCGGTGATAGACGAGGGCCTCCGGCGCGAGGCGGCTTAGAGGGGCCCCTGACTGGGGGTGACAACAATATTAGCAAAGACAGTGGTTAGTCTACCATCGCGCCTCACGACAACTGACTCACTCGACAGCTAATTGCCCTCCAACCAGGCTATACCCAACATGTCGTTCATTTTTTTATTCGCCGTAACTTTCACAAAACGTGAAATACAGAAATCTAATTTAATGTAAATTCCTTTTTACATCTTAGGAACTGACTATTGCTTGCGATGCAGTAATTAAAATGCTTGGTGCTTCATGAAAAAATATTGAAAATGGTCTGCGGTCCGCTGGACCCCAATGTGTATTTCATGGTAAATTTTGAGACATATAGAATAAATCATATAGCATTGTGTATCTCCTTTTTTACTGTTAATGTATTTGTAGATATAGTATTTAATCATTTTAATTATTTAAAAACAATATTTTTAATTTTTTAAACTATTATAGGATATTTGGTACCATCGAAGATATTTCGGGAATTATCCAATTTTCCTGCATTCTCATTTGAAATTTAGAAGTGAAATGTGAATAGAAAAACTTTACGTGCATGAAGCGTAGTTTAGCAGCATTGAAGATTATTTCTTGGTTTTTCGATCCTAAATAATGCCTTATAATAATTTGGCGTTCGTCATCATTTGGATATTTTATGTATTGGAAACTGTAAAGGGGATTATATACACAGCTATAGACTGCAACCTTTTCGGGACTTGCACTTGTCACAGAATGGCAATGAGCTGGCGCCTCGGAGAGCACAAGGGAATTCACAACTAGGGCCCGGGAATATGCTGGGAAGGGAATGTCCTCAAAATTCATGAAGGGAGTAGGCATTTCTTACAAGTAGTGGCTGGCGACCCGAAGCCCATATACGTCAAAATCTGTGGAAAAAGAGAGGATAAGTCAATTGCTGGTCATTTCAGCTCGAGACCAATTGGTAGCCTGCACATTTCTATAGCGAGTCGGTGCTGCGTTAGAGATGTCTTCCTCGTCGCGATTCTACATGAGGCGTGATGAAGATATTCGTCAGGCATTGCTGGTGTTAAAAGAGGAGGAGCAGGAAGGGATGGGGGTAATTCGTCAGGCAGTGATGTAGATTCCGCACATGAGCAATCGGATTCGGAGAGTGAGGAAGATTGCGCGGATGCAGATAGAGACAGCGGTAGTAGCGGAGAACCTTTATAAGACGAAAGTGTACCAGCGACAAAGCGACCAAGAGGGAGCCAGGCGAATAGAGGCAGAAAGGCAACCTACAAACCTGCGAGGGAAAGACGGTTCTTGTTGCCGGGAAAAAGAGACCAAAAGACGATGAACTATTTTCCACCTAATGTTTTCAGAACTAAAGACTTTATTTATTTATCGCTAGATTTCGCTCTGTAAATGAATTTCCCGGTCGGTTCATAACGATTGTTTTCGATGCGTGCTTCCGAATACCTCTAACTAAATTAGCACCTACTCTTTCTCATGAACTTTAATTCTGATTTTAGCATCTTTACCTAAACCTTAAATGGTACAATAACCGTGCAATGATTATTTTTTGTTATGTCACGATTTTGAATACTGTCCGAAGACCCTGAAAGTCGATGGATATTATTGATATTACACTTATTTTATTTTTCTTTCTTTTTTGTATTTTGGAGAAGGAAACAGTAAAATTTGATTTCAGAACAACCCGGACCAAAAGGCGCAACGAGTGATATCAAAACTCCTCACCAAATTCGACAGTTATTATTTGATAGAGCTTTGCGAAATTTAATATCGATGCACAGAAATGAGGAAATATAACGGCAGCGCTTAGAGATTTAAGTTCCCAATCGTATCATAGTGATGTAGATATTGAGGAGATGGAGGCATTTTTTTGGACTTTAGTATTTTTCTGGGGTGCAGAAGACGTGCAACATTATGCTGTATGAGCTGTTATAAACTGAGTTTGCATACAATATATCAATGTACCACTCCGCTACAGTGTCTCCGGTTTCTGTTGTCAACACTGCGTTTTGATTACTTCAAGATTGCAGGGCAGGGTGATCGATCAATGTTCATCAATTCTTGAAATTTGAGAAGACATGGTGGATAATTGTAGGAATTATTACACAGCCCATGAATACCGCACGGTTGACGAACAACGCTAAAAATTCTACAGATTGATGGGCATGCAGTGCAGCAACGAGAAGGAAGGTTCGACGTAACTTATGCCCGAGTGAAAGGGAAATAAAAATGAGACATCTATGCTCATTGTGCAGCACTCCCATGTGCATAGAAGTTATCTGCGTACTGCCTGTACTGGAGTGAAAAATCAACTTCTTTCCAGTACAATGTGAATATTTATATTTATTACGCAAAGAACTATAAATTTATAAGCATTTTAATTGACATTATAAGTGTTTATGAAATTTTCGAAAAAATCACTGAAAAATTAAACTTGAAAAATACGCTTCTTTCATATGTTGTAATAAACATATTTTTGGAGAAAAACTATTAAAAACGATAGTCTTCATACACTTCAAAGTCTTATCCTTAAGTAACTAACGGCATTTCTCGGTATTGTCAAAACATGAGCAACAGAAAATAAATTTCGATTTGATGTATTTCTGAGAGATTTTCTAAGTTTTCAAATTAAAAAGGTATTTTTTACTGCGTTATATATTTTTTTAAATAAAATATTTCAACTCATTGATATTAAAAAGGCTTCACATGAATGATATTTGCCATCTTCCTCAATGAAATATAGCAAAAATCTGAAATAAAAAAAATTATAACTCATGGGGTCCGCAGGACACCAGTGTGCACTTTATGATTCTCTTAGTAAGTGTGCATTTCTAAGGTTAAAAGTGGTGATAGGGAGCACCCACATAACTACCGACCTATATCCCTCACATCCATTTCGTGCAAAGTCTTGGAACATATAATTGTCAGTTCAGTCATGGGGCATCTAGATAACCAGAATTTATTGTCCTATGTTCAGTATGGTTTCCGGAAGATAAGATCATGTGAAACTCAACTTGCTCTCTTTTCCCACGATATTTTAGTTTATGGAGAAAGTAATATCCAGTGGATGCAATATTTTTCGATTTCAAGAAAGCTTTTGACAAGGTGTCTCATAGCAAACTAATTTTGATATTAAAATCTTATGGGATAGACATTAATATTATATCATGGATAAATGATTTCCCGCATGATCGGGTGCAAAGGGTTGTTTTGGACGGTGTTACCTCTCCGGCAATTGAAGTCACTTCAGGTGTCCCACAAAGTAGTGTGAAAGGTCCACTGCTGTTCCTACTGTACAAGAATGACATCAATAAGGTGGTGAAAACTAAGCTTCGTCTATTTGCCGAATGACGCGGTACTGTACAGGGAAAGTCTATGCCCAAATGATAAAGAATATTTAAATATTGACCTACAAGCAATTGAAAAATGGTGTCATACGTCGCAGTTAGAATTAATTTTTGTTTTAAATTTGTAGTAATGAATTTTTGGAAAAAGAATTTTTCTCCTCCAATCGCTTACAAAATATGTAATAATGAAACAAACTTGGAATCCATTAAATATCTTGGGATAAGCCTGACACATGATCTTTCCTGGGGTGAATACATACGTGAAATAATGGGTCAAGGTAATCGTAAACTGGGATTCGTCAAAAGAGTATTGGTAAATGAGACGATCATGTACGAGAAATCGGCTACTTTTTCCTTGTTAGACCTCATTTGGAATATGTAGCCAGTATAGTTAAAATTACTAATTTTTAAATAAAGAAATCTACTTGAGGTTTACGCTCTCAATTTTTATATAACATTGACGGTTGAAGAAATTGCTGTTTCTGTTTTCACGGGAAATTGATAAAAAAATTTGGAAAAGGTACTAAGCGCTACGAAAATCAGTGACTATCACCAATATGCAAGACTTTGTTGTGTGAAATGAGCCGTACTGTTCTGTGGATTCCGAAAATTACCTTCAAATTCCTACATCACCTCCGGTTTTTCCACAAATCACGAAAACATGAATATTAGAAAAGGCAATTTTTTAATGTTATTGCGTGTTACTTGTGTTAGTTACACATCATTTGATTGGCCCAGAATCTGTCAACCCTCTTAAATTTTCATATAAAATGCCCCGTGGGGCCCAAAAAATAAAAATGCAATACTCCTTATTACAATGCAGTTGTTCTTGAACTTGATAATAATATTGATGATCTCTTTTTTGTTTTAATTTCCCTTCAAGAATATGGCAAAACTTGGTTATTTTTAATGCGTTCAAAAGGAGTGACCTCCCTACAAGATCAAGGGCGTTTTATTTCCAGAACACCTCTACCATCAGGTATTAGCCCATTGGGGGAGCCGCCAGAAATGGCAATTCCTGGTCTACAAACATTCCCTGTGCATCCGCTTTCCCCCGCGTAGGCCTCAATGGCTCTTCGTTCCATAGCCTTACTGTATTCTGTGGATTTGCTTCCCGAGAAGGATGGGCGTAAAATGGACTTCACAGTATTTGTCCTGGTTGCTTTGGGCCTCAATTTGCACACACGGCCGAATGTGGATACTGTCAGTCTTTTTAGGCTTTCAGGCATCAACGGCCTTGAGTACCGCTGATTCCTGGTTAGTGCCTCTAATTCCTCTGTCTCTTTCTCATTCAATGAGAGCGATTTCAGGAGGCTGGTCTTGGAGTGCTCATCTACTTCCCGATTGTCACTCTCAATGCACGCAGAGTTCTGATCTGCACCCATAGGATCTTTCTCTCTCTCCGCGCATGTCCTACCCTTCTTCATCCCGTCCATAAAACCTATTCTCATCCTTCCCCTGCCCTGCTTGCCAAACATTATTCCCTCTATCACGACTCTGAGCAACCCATCGCCCCTCATTACCTGTTCAAGCCACCTACTCTGCCTTCCCCTAATCCCATCCAGCAGCTTCTCCTCCTCCTCCCAAACGAAGTCAAGTACTCCTGCATTTGCGTTTCTCTCCGTCCAAAGCTCATTTTCCTTCTTCCTCCACACCCACATCTCGAACGCCTGCAATCTATTTTCAATTTTTCCTTTAGTCTCCATTTTTATATAGCTCCTACTTTTTCAATACTCTCCCTCTGTGTCGCACTGCCGTTATCTATCACATGTAAAAGGGTTTTGATATAATTGGATATATGCATTTTAAATAAGGTAAAATCGTACCAATCAAGATATAATGATATCTTTGTAAAACTGTCCTAAGCTAGTTGTGATGTGAATGGTGAAAAGAGTTTTACGCAAATATACATATAAATACCAATCTACATAGGGAGGAGAGCTTCGTCTACAGCGAGATCGTAAAACCAACAGTGACAACTATGAACCAACCTCACTCTCCTCATATGAGTTATGAAAAATTATGATCTCCGGCAACACCGGGTAATTCAGCTATCTAAAATATTTAAAAATAATATGCAAGGATTTTTGGAGAAATGGCTTTTAAAGGCAATGCATTGATTTTGATATTTTCCATGCTGTTGAAATTCAACGCCCCCCCGCCTCCCCCCCGCTAGTTCATTACAATTAAAAAAAGTAAGTAGAAATAGCTTCGCGTACCACTCCGGAAAGTGAGTTGTAGTTAGTCCAATACGATCTTTTCCTTAAAGACCCATTGGCAGCACTGCTATCAAGGGTATACCATCGGTATCCACGTCTCCAGCCTGCACAGCGAGATCATATTCCTACTTCCCGGCACGCCTCATCACCTCCCACGCAGCATCATGCATTCCTAGGATGCAGTATTATTGCATTTTTCGGTACGTTCTAGGAGTAATACACGGCATATCGAGAACTGCACTAAGCTCCGCTAGTTGTGAATATCCTTGGTCAGTTCATATCGTATTTGCAACCTGTAATTAAACCCTTGTCATTATCCCACAGTTTATGGCACCCGCTTCGCATATATATTTCCAAAGCACATTAGCAGAATTTTGATGGTGGCATGTCTCGAGAGAGAATGCCATGAAGTTATTTACTTGAGAAGATGATATTTATCTATGATATCCGAAGGTATTTTAGAAATGTGGTTATTAAATTGGATTTCCAATACATAATTTTAGTCTGAGTAGATTAGGGTAGTACTTGAAAACTTTAACAGTACGATCTCTACTTAATATCATTGTATTTGGGATATTTTACAAACTCGTTGGTAGCAATGTGCGCGGGGTCAGATCATCCCGTAATGCTATCAAAAAAGGAGTCAACTATTGAAGACCGAATTCAGAAGTTCAAAGAAATGCACATCTTAGAGGCGATATACAAGATATGACAAGGAATTTACAGTATAACCATGCCTTGTTAACTGATACGATTTTTTTCATTAGGGTTTTCAGTATTTAAAAATATTTCCATGTTACACATCTGACGAAATTTGCTGAAAAACCCTTTCCTTTTCTCCTCTATCACTTCCATGTCTGATATTATGCAAGAAAGCATGTTTTCCCATAGTTTTTAGGGAGGAAAAAAATGTTTTTTCCTCCCTAGAAGAAAAATTTTTATATCGAAGATTCGTCTTCCGGTTGGATCGTAAGCTTTTGTCACCGTAGATTCCGGCAAAATTATGGCATCACCGTAACGTAGACATAAAGTACTTTCATTATGTTGAGAGCAATGGATGACCATTTGATCAATAAGGAACAGACCGTTTAAGCAAATTTGCAAAGGAAAAAAAAAAAATAATCTCCAGAAACGTTTCCTGGACAAGCAATGATAGATTCATTAACGCGATTGAGGCAACAGACACACCTACAATTTATCGTAATATAGTAATAACTTACAGGTGCTCGGATGATCACCCCCCTCCACTCTCCACTGTCTACGCCAATCACTACGACAAAGCATTTGACAAATCCGAGTACAAAAGGACTGGTTGAAGAGTGAATATGATCCTTTACTAAGGATCGATCGATATCGAGCGATCCACATTGGGAGTAAGCGCGAGCAGCAAAGACAGCTGTGAAATCTTATCCCTCATGGTATTTTCATGGGGGCCTCGTACCATGTTGAAATACAAGGTCGAGGGGCGTCCCAAAAAGCTACACCTCCCCTCATCGCTCACCCCTCCCCTACCCGCTCTTCCCCCCTCCTAAGCGCTGCCACTCGCTCTCAGGCTGACAGCGGAAATCGCAGCGCCGCCGATGGAACACGTAATTTAGATCGAGGAGTCGTGAAAAATGCGTTGCATAGGTCCACGAGAATGTTCACTGTGACGCTAAAATACGCTTTATGGAACATTACCACGTTCCAACATGGAGATGAAGGTTGGTTATATAGCCAGAATGAAAAGATTTTAAAGAAATATGCGTCCAAGGCTTCATGGCGAGCTCCTGATTTTGGACAAATTTACGTTTTTCAGCTTTCGATCTATTTATATAGAAAGTGAAACGCCCATAACTGCAATGCTTATGCTAAGTATTAATCCTTATTCTAGAGTCCTGCTCAATCAGATTTGCAATAACTAGTATATTTAAGTCGTAAATCAAGAACACGTAGACGTCTGCGGACGCGTTTTTTTCAGTGGTATAGAGCCCCCTTAAGTCAAGAGGGATGAGATAGGGGCACATACTGATGATGACAATAGAATGAATGAGGAGAATCACTGTTAAAATTTCAAACTAATTAATAGTTGCTAATAGGTTGTTGATTAATCACCTTGCATGCATGTATGGAATATTATACACTAGGACTTAAAGGTGGATTGATTTTTCAATCGACAAAGTGATACTGAGAAGAGTGGGAGAAAAATGAAATCTCATAAGAACTGGAAAGAAAAGGAGGGATCATCTAATTGGGCGTATTTTAAGACACGAGTGCCTAAAGATAACATTCTTTGAGTTAACAGTACACGGGGAGAACAGCAGAGGAAGACTCAGATCAAATACATGGTACATATATGAATGATGAGGAAACAAAGAAATATGGAGGGGTGAGGAGACTAGCTGATAGAAGCAGAGAGTGGAAACCATGTCAAACCAAACAAAGAATTGATGACCAGTGATGATGATATTGACAAAGGCACAGTTTTTACTTAACCAGAATGTAGGTCAGTTTGTATAATATCACATCCAGAAACACATTACACAAAGAGTGAAAATTATTCTTTGGCAGATGTGAAAACAACTTAAATCGTCCTTTGTTTAGTCATTTAAACTTTTTAGGGGGTAGCAAACTCCCATTTTAATCATTAACAATGCCAGCATTTCCTCCATACCTTTACCTCTGTAACAAAATTTCTTCAATGTAAATTAAGGCTTTTGTACGGAAAATCATATTTCCTTATAAATTCGATACCTAAAATAATCCCATAAAATGAGAAATAAGGACTGTAGAGATTCCGACGCTCCTTTGTTTTGATATTACTGATTCACGCTGGAAGGTATAATGACATGGGAGTGGTTAGCAAGGTGTTACCTGGACCCATTCTGAGGAGAAAGAAAATATTCCATCCTCTGAAGTAACAGTGTTAAGAATAAGACCTGAGCATTTATTTTAGGTGCATATAATTGATTGCTAGGGACCAAATAAGAGATCCAGATCTGGAGCTCTTATTTGGTCTCGAGACTCATTCAGGCAAGACCAAAAGTAATAAACCAGAGCACCAAAAGAGTGTGCAAAAAATGGTGTTGCTCACTAGACGAAAACAAACAGATTTTGACTTGAGAAAGTAAATTTCCACGCCAAGTTGTCAATTTCCCTGACTTTTACAGGTTTTCCAGGTCCATAGCAACCCTATGTTCACATCATTCACTCCATACATGATGACCTAGAAGTAGTCACCTGAGTATCTTGTTTACATTTTAAAGTAACCTCTAGAAGGCACCAAGATCATTGAAATAATGAGATGAGTTGCAAAATTACTTTGCATTGCATGCTTAGGTACAATTTTAACCGGTGATACCCCTGGTCAAAACGTTCCATATCAAAAGTCCATATGGGCGATGTGGAAAAATGATGTGGGCAATGTGGACGATGTGGAAAAATGATGTGGACGATGTGGAAAACCCCTCTTAGCACCCCTCAGTTCCCCATCGTTCCACATCGTCCATATGGACTTTTGATATGGATTGTTTTGACCAGGGGAGAGCATTTATAAAGATAACATTTTGTGCAAAATTATTCAAAATTTAAACAAAAAAACGTAACTGAGATGAGAGATCTCTCATACTTTCCATAATTCAATTCCATCTCACATTCAAACTCAATCAAGAGCTGGTTACCTTGCTTTTATGTTCAACAGATACTGAAATTTGTAGCAGAATATGCATGGATGCAACTATGTAAAAGCTTTCAGTGTTTCAGTAGGTTGGATGAAGTTCCTGCAAGACCATTGTCAGGAAACCTGCAGGAACTTCACAGGGTTCCGCTAAACGTAGCTGGAATCTAGCAGGTTCCTGTGAAATGTGGCAAAAACTTAGTACAGAATCCCGATGGAATTACATCCGAAAGTGTCATTTACCTTAATACTTCGAAATTTTCTGTAAATCTCATAGTTATTCCACCATAATTACCTTCATTGTAAACACTGATAAGTATAATTATAGTCAAGAACTAGCTGAAAACGTGGAGAAACGCTATACTTTTTGGCTGGCTGATAATCATTTAAAAAGTTAGGTTGCACTGACGATTTAGCTGTATTAAAATTAAAACCAATCTTTCGCTAATAGTATGAAAATGGGAAATAAAATTCTTAGTGCCCTTAAAAATAGTAGTGTAGTAGTAGTCTTACAATTAGTGTGCCCTTAGTTGAATTTTAATTTTCAATGATGAAATTCCAAGTCCGTTCTGTTCAAATAAAGTTTAGGAAACATCTTTCTTAAAAAGAACACTATCATAAACTATAAATAACAACTTTCGTGCCCACGAGTAATTTTAACGTGAATATTCACATTTTTATAGTTCGCGGTTAGTGGAAAGTTGTATCGACACATATCGAATCGACAACTATCGATTAATTGCAAGACCACTTCGAAATTCAAAATGGCTGTCATCCTGGCGAGAAACGTGAGAAAGAATTATCTCCTCAAATAATTACGTTTTCTTGTAATTAGTGATCATGGAAGCTTACTTTTAAATTCTAATAGACAACTACGTTACGGTGAGTAAATGATTGTAATGACAAGCGATTGTGTTGAACGAATTTGTCATGTTTTCATCTGCCTCCCAAGCAGGATTTCTGAATTGCTGACACAGGCATTAACGGTATTTTTCATTTTTCAGGCACATTAAAGTCATCAAAAAATTGGAACATTTGGAATGATCCAAGGACAATTCAGATCATCATTCAGTTACATGATAAACGTGAAAATTTGTGTGTGTTGTGATAGTGAAGTGATGACTTTCGGTGATATTTTAAACGAACTCCCCGTACATAGTTTCACTTTTAAGAGGAACGTTATTTTTTTAAAAAGACTTCTGGGTTGTTGAACACCTTGATCAACCATTAAAATCTTATGCATTAACAAAGCTCGATCACAGCTTTTGATTCTCGTTCCATGTGGTATATTTAATATTGTTATTGTCACATTGGTTATTTTTGACATTACGCCTTAGATTTGGAATCTTAGGTGTTACAAAGGCAAGTGAATGCAATGATTGAAACTGGAAGTATCGTCAATAAATATAATATATTTTATTTATAAACTGTCCTGTTCGTTTAAAATTTTAACTCGCATAAGTGTGTTATTAAAATTGTGAATTCGTTATGTGACATCAAGAAGCGCTAGACGTTCACGGATTTAGGTCGGTAGTTATGTTTATAGTGTGCGTGTGCCAAATTATGCCGAATCAAATTATATGTGATATGCAATATCCGATCCGAGGTCGTACTATGTGTTATTACAGCTATCTCTAGTTCCTCAGCTTTTTTGGAGTAGGAGAAGTTGGGAGTTCCATGACGTATCTCCGGGAACAGCTTATAGGGGTTTTTGTAAATACAATTAATTTTTGTAATTCTCTTAAGAGAACAGCAGTAAACCGATCCTCCTGGAATGGTTCCAGGGTGGTTCCCCTCCCAAAATCACCCCGGAACCATTAACTACCCCGGGGGGAACCTTATAGCACGGCTAAAGGCCTGGTTAGACGATACATTAACACGTACGAGTTAATGTGTAAATGCATGAACGCAAAAATGCACCGAGTAACCACACCAAAATGTACAAATGAATGAATGCGTGAACAGAAAATAGAACCTGTTCTATTTGGTTCATGCATTCGCACAAGTTGAGCAGAAACCATTCACACAAATGTACATGAACCCGTACGTGTTAACGTATCATGTAACCAGGCCTTAACAACCTGCAGGATAGAATGGTAGTTTTTCTTCATTGTCAGCTGTCAGAACATACCATCTTATTCTAACAAGCTGACCAGAATCAAGAACAGCAAAAGAGCAGTCTGTTTTTTCATTCTTTACCTGATCACTGGTGAAAAGCAGCCCATCCTTATACATTCGATGGTATGCATAGCCATCGGGGATTTTAGGAGGAGCATCCACCGACTGAGGCTTTGGCTTTCCTAAAAAGGAAATTCCCTCCCTTCTAAGCATCCTTTTGGAGTATGCGGTGTTTGATATGGGGTCCAATTGTCATGTAATCATGTGTCATTATGGTGTTGTATGGAGTATTCAGGGTTAGAGTAATTAGGATTGAAGCTGGATTCATGCTAGGCTACAAACCCTCAGAGATTTCTCACCACTTTTATTAGGTTGAGGTAAGGCGAATTATGTGCATGGAATTATTTTTAATTCCTTAATATCATTCATTTTTTATTGAAATAACTTTTTTTGCTGATGTATATTCACTTAAAGTGAATGGTGATCTGGTAGTAATGGTAAAAATCTGTGATAAATGGTTGATGTGGACATGCCATAAGGAAAAATCTGTGGTTCCATATGGACGTCCGCATGGGAATTTCGTTCCACATCGTCCTTATGGACTGTGTCAAACGCCTTATGGCCGTCCACATCGGTTCCATATGGCCATGTTCCACATTGGCCACATGGAATTTCCATGTGGACGGCCACATGGATTTTTGACCAGGGACAGTCAAACCCGCTTATATCAAACCTGTTTATAACAAAGTGAAGGCAATTCCCCATTGAAGAGATCCATGTATAACGAAGTTCTGTTATTCGTCCCCCTCAACTTCATTATAAACGGGCTTGACTGCCCTAGTAGCAGAGAATGTTGTCACAACGTTGCATGCACGTTACAATGGGAAGAGCCTTAGGTGCACACAACGTTGTCGTTGGTGCACACAACGTTGCATGCACGTGCACTGCACGTACGAAGTTCCCACCACACAACATTGTCACAACGTTGTGTTGTAACATTCAAAAAAAATTTTGCTGTGGCAGGGTACTGGTGTGCACACAGTGAAATGAGCACCTTTAAAACTGAAAACTTTATTTCTTTGGGATTACCCGCAATTAGATTTATAAATCCTAATGACCCTCCTTTGCTGGACATCTCACTAGGGTTTGCCTTCTGTATCAGAATTGATACTCTCTATGGGGGGGAGGAAGTAGGTGGACTACTTTCTGGGTGTTTTTTCTATCCAGAGTGTACTGGAAGCCATTTCTCGCTTACCTTCAGTTCCAGATCTAATGTAGTTGTATTTCTTATTTCTATGGCCTCCCTAAACATTCAAGTCCTAAGGCATTCCTCGCAAGAGATAAAGATCAGGGAGTCATGGCTACCATGATACTTCCTAGAAAGAAAAATTTACACCAAAAATGTTCTTTAACCACTCCTCCCTCCTTGAGATTATAAATTGCGATACAATTAGGCAGCATTGATTAGTCCTGATGTGGTGAAACAGGGGACCCATTGGACCAATGGTTGGTGCTACATGGATCCTCAGTTGTTTGGACAACATTTATTATGGCCATTTTACCAACTGTTATCCAACTGCTTAGGCTCGGCAACAACGTTGCATGCACGTTGAACAACGTTACACTATGACGTTGCTTTTGGAGGTTCATGCAACGTTGCATGCACGTGCACGTTACAAAGTAACCTTGTGCACGTGCATGCAACGTTGTGACGACTTCTGCTACATGGGTGTATATGACAGTAGGTGAGGTATCAATAATGGTTAAACAGAACAATCATCACTTGAGATTACTGCATTATTCCAATTTTTTCATCTATGTCTGCTAGAAAGCAGGACATTTCTGGGCCAGGGTGAAAAGCAAGGCTAGATTGTTAAAAATCCAGAATGTTCCTCATAAAGTGGGGTGCCTGATCACTCTAATCATAGGAAAGGTGGTCTGGAAGATTCCTTAACACGTTCAACCCGACGGACGCGAATGCGCGTCCGAGGTGCGTTGCCAAGACACCGAAGGACGCACATTCGCGTCTGTTGATGACCTCTATGATGACCTCACTGAAGACCTCTCTGAAGACTTCTCTGAAAGACGTGAACTCATGTCTTTAATAAATTATCGAGTTTTGTTATTCAAAAATTTTTTTAACTAATTATATAATTACATTTAATTGACTGGGCAAATTAACGTGGAGGAAAAACCTTTCCATTTTCCATGATTGCACACTAGAAATATTCCGGGTTGAATGTGTTAAAGTATGGGAAAATGTGAAAATAGTTCGTTAAAAGAATAAACACGTTAATAACAAGCATTATTGAGAAAATAATTAGACAAAGGAAAAAAGACAAAGAGGACTGATTATTACTTAGAGAAGGTCATGAAAACGAATTAGTGGATACTTTTTACGAGGAAGTGAAATAATTGTCAGGAAGTACAGAAAGGATATTTGGAGCAATTCCAACTAGAACGTTTCTGATGAAGCAAATTTAGGCCAGGTATAAGCGGAGCAAGATGATTAAGAAGCTTGAGGGTCCCAAGGATTCACCCTTATAATAAATTAAGGATGGGAAAGTGATAATGTTAGGGCATGTAATTGATAATTTTCCTGTCTGGTCCATTTTAGGTTTGTTTGCAATGTTTTCTCTTTCATGTGTCAAAAACATGTTTTCCCTGTCATGTGATAATATAGCTTATCTTATAGTATGCACATCTCCTTTTCTTTCAATAACATCTCCATTTCACTTCATTGCACTTTCCACCATTCTTCCTTTACCCTATTTGTTTCTTTCCTTAGTTTATTTTTTCTGTATGTTCCTATACCTGGCTCAAAATTTGCATTGTTTCACATTCTCCTCCTTTCTTTCTTACAATTTCTTCTGCTTTCCACAACTTTGTTATCTTTTGTGTGTTAACTATGCCAGCATTTTTAATATTCAATTTCATGGTTAACCCTCTTATTGTTAGTGCGGCAGGCCGATATATCAGCCCAATATCAATATATTGTTCAACTTTATGACACTAAAATAATAACATTTATTTTTCAGTCACTGTAAAAGACTTGTGTCATTATAAGTTAGTTTGACTTAAGTAATGTAAAAAAAAACACATTTGGATATTTATAACAATAGCTTCATAATATTTTATTTTCCTAAGGTTCTACACTTAATTAATTTAACCTCCACATTTCTCGCTAGTGCCCCAGGAAAAAGGTTAGCACTAAGAGGGTTAAATATCAATTTTGGTTAGGTTTAGACCATGGAATTCACTTGGATGAAAAGTTCTCTGGTCTTTCAATGAGTAAAGGGCCCATTTCCACCAGCATTTTGAGGTTGGACTCATCATTATGACTGGTACCTACACAAGTAGGTAATTTAACCCAAAATATGAATTTTTATAGTCTGAAAAATGTATACATTATAATGTCTCTTCTAGATGCACTCGTGGACCTTAATAATGCTCTAAATTTGAGTCTTAAGAAAGGGCGGGTTGCACGTCAGGCTCTATGCCAAAGAGGAATGATCTACAGAAAGGAAGGGAAAGATGAGGAGGCCAGGAAAGACTTTGAAGAAGCTGTGGTGCTGGGAAGTGAGTTTGCCAAATCACAGGTATGAAACTACACTTTTTCCAACATTAATGTAAATTTGACATTCAAAAGTGCTCTCAAGGTGATTGATATACCTTTTTAAGGCTACATATTCAAATTAAAAAATTATACATTCAATCGATTAAAGCCTGTTTCACACGATACTTGATCCAGCACAGAAACCTAGTGTGCTAGCCACTACTTGATATTGAGGACGGAATCTAGTGTGATTGGAACCATCCTGGGAGTTTTCACACGATCATTGACCTTGTACTTGCTATGAATCGGTTATTCCATATGATTACATGCTAAATAAAAAAAAGAGACGTTCGCACAGCATCGTTCTTGCGTTCATCGTTCGCACGTGACTTGATTGGTCGCTGGCTACTGGGTCCTACTAGAAATCTAGTACCGCATCAAGTATGAAATCCAGTAGCTCAGTGAGTATACTAGCTAGCATGCTTGCTAGCCAGAACAGTGGTTCTATTCACACAATACTGGAAAGCTAGCATACTGGCTCGTATACTTGACCTTGTTCTGGATCAAGTACCATGTGAAGTGTTTTGTTTTCTTTATTTGTATAAGGAAAAAAAGAAACAAAGTAAATTGTCCTTATCAATTATTAATAAATCCAATATAAAAAATGGTGTTCAACATGAAGGTTAGATTTTAGAGGGTATAGAGCTCACCCTATACTAAGCCATTTGTGTGTGAAATTTACATGTTCAGGGTAGGGGGCTAGTTCATTTCCCTGGGCCACCTGCAATTTCATACGAATTTTTGATGTGCAGAAAGTCGATTTTCACGGATTGTAGATGGGGGTATCCAGAATGACTTCAGCCCGGGATTTGAACCCAGTACAGTCCTACGGTCAGTATCTCAGTGAACTACTAGGCCACCACCACCCCCCCAAATCCAATATAATCACATGATAACTTGAATAAAATCATAGTATCGATTCATTCTTATGGACATATTAGCTCTGGATGGAAAAATACTGTAATTCATGCTACTATTTTTCTTGTAAAGCCAGAAAAACAGATTTACTCTGATTTTCTTTTTTGTTACATGAGAGTCAACAGCAAGATAAAGTACACTCAAAAGATAAAGCAGTAGGATGTAACAGCATTAAAAAGCACCCCCACCAAAACACACAAAAAATGATTCTGTCATCATGCCTGATACTCCATCACTGCAAAAGTCACCATTCTATTATCCAAAGTATTTTAGTTAGACTCATCAAATAGATAACTTTAAATGAAGCCCATAAAGATCAATGGATGTGGAGTTTTTCTCACAATAGTCAAAAGTATACATGAACTATTGTGTGAGGCAGCACCACATATTGATATGTGACTTTAGTGTAGAACTCTGGATGGGTTGCTTTGACTTCTGTCACCACAAAGCTGCTAAATTTATGGATTATGAGAAATGGGTCATGGCCTCATTTGCTTTGTAAAAAAAACTCATTTTTAAAGAACAAAATGAACTTTGAAATTGTTACACAAAATGCCAAGATTGGGTCAAATTGACCCAAGCTCAAAGCTTTATATGTACATAATATTTAAAAATGCATACATGATGTCAATAATTTGAAAAGAATACCAAATGAAGAAACAAGAACAACATTAAAATTCAGGCATGTGCATGATGGCTATAACATACTGACAGTTTAAACATTTTACTACATAAGGTAATTTTGACCCTATCTTGCCTTCCGAGGGCTAATAGGACTCATTTATAATAGCATCCAATGAATGTCAATATCTTTGCCCATTAGAAGCCTTGATAATTATCATTAAATTGCTTAGTTACTTTCTGCATGTTATGTTTTCCTTTTTGAGCCCTAGGGTGCAAAGATCACTATGACAAAAATAAATTTAATTTTACTAGATTCCAGTGGTACTTATGTTTTATGGGCATTCATATTAAGCTTCTAGAAAAATCTTACCCTTAATTTCTTTATTTGTACAAGCAAAAAAAGAAACAAAGTAAATTGTCCTCATCAAAAAGAAGCAACGCCTCCATACATCCTTCAGTTGACACTTGAAGTGTTTTCATCAATGTGCCCATCATCACACTCATGCCTTTCCATCAATCACCGTGGATGCAAGTAGTTCTGTGGTAAAACTTCTATTATTTCCCACAATAAGTTGGGTGTGTGTTAGATAGATAGATTGAAATAGTGGTGGAGTTCCTCACAACGGAGGCCCTGAGGCACTTAGACCCATTGGTCCATTGTGCTAACCACCCTTTTGGAGAAGTCACCCATAGAGGCCAATCGCCTTGCTAAAGGCCAACAAGTCCCCGATGGGGATTTCCCTTACCTCCCTGGGTTCCAAAAATGGGGAACCCAGGTACCTGTTTCGAGTCCTCATCACCGCAGGGCACTCGCATAATATGTGGGATGTGGTTTCATCCTCTTCTTCGCACCACCTGCATCTGGGGGAATCTACGATTCCCAGGAGGTGCAGGTGCCTCATCACCTGGTAGTGCCCCGTGAGGAGACCCACTACCGTTTGTAGTTGACCCCTGTTTAATGACAGGAGCCTTTTGGCAGGCCCAGGCCTAGGCTCTCCAGTATGCAGTTTGGCCTGTCTAAGGCCTGGTGCAACTCGCCAGATCTCAGAATGTCGGGCTAGCCCCCACATTCTAATTTCCGCCATCCCTACCGCCGAAGCAATAGGTATGATTGGCTCTGGACCAACCGGATCTCGGCTGGAACCGGCCCTTGCCAGCTCATCAGCCATCTCATTTCCAGATATGCCTGCATGACCAGGCACCCAGAAAAGTTCCACCTTGCCGCATCTTGCTATATTATTGAGTGCCTCACGACACTCCTGCAGCAGCTGTGATTTGCACCATGGCGATGTCAGCGCCTTTAGAGCTGCCTGACTGTCCGTGCATATGTGTATCGGTCTGTTAAACATCCCGATCTCCTTAATAGCATACGCGCAGGTCAGAAGTGCATATACCTCCGCCTGGAACACCGTAGCATATTTTCCCAAAGGGATTGATAGCTTTCTTGGTGTACTACAATTGTAGACGCCCGCTCCCGCTCTTCCTTCTTTCCTAGAGCTGTCCGTATACCATATCTCGGCCCCAGAGTGAAGTTCTTTCCCCTTTCCTCTGTGGCATTTTTTGGTTCCCCCCCCCCCCCTCCCCCCCTCGTTGGACATTACCCCTCGGCGGACTAATTACCCTCCGGACTTAGCCACAGGACTTGCTCGACAGGCGTAGCTAACGACAGGCGGAGCCAACGACGCCAACAATGCCTACGATTCCAAAATGCATCGATTCTCGCCTGCACCGATTCACGCCTGCACCAATTCACGCCCGCACCAAACACACCCGCACCAATCACACCCGCACCAATCACCTCACCACATCCGCTCTCACTTATATAGCCCCCAAAGTGCGGATGAAGACCAGAAGTTAGGCCATCGTACGAGCCGTTATTTAGTGTTCCCCCGCCGTAGTGAAAAAAGAGTCCCGGATGAGCCAATCCTAATCTTCCACCTCGCCCCCTTCACATCATGCCACCTTTTCCTCCCCTCAATTTGCACCAATGGAATTCCACGTTAAACCCCATTGCACTTTGACCTTCCAGAATGTACCCCTCCTTACCCCAGAGTTTACCTCCCCTCTCACGCCCTCTGTTCCAGTCGAGACGGCAAAGAGACGATATCGAGGCGAGGTGAGAGGAGAGTTAGGTTTTTGTCGACTCTCCTTTTGGCGCCATGGACTTTTGGTGCAAGTTATTAGTTTTCCCGAAATTGTGAAGAGTATTTGAATTTTGTTGGTTTGTACCCTGTCTTTTGATTGTTAATTAGTTGGATTCTCATACTTTTGTGGTTTTTTCTATTTCTGACCTCATCTTGCTCACCCGTCTTGGAAAGAATATTTGTCCTTTGGACAAGCGTTTCTCGTGAACTGCTGTTCTTCTTTCGAGAAACGCTGCACCTCTAGCCCACTGTTCCCTATCCGGGAAGTGGGTTTTGAAGTAGGGGGGTGTTTGGTTGAATCTGGCTATCATTCCATCACTGCCCATCCCGAGGATGGGACTCGACTTCATGAGCTCCGTCCAAACCTGTCTATGACCATAGGAACTTCCTTTGTCATACCACTGTCCCATACATTTGAGACGATAGGCTGCTGTCCTTGCCTGTACCTCAGCTTCCACATGAAGTGGAGGGAGGTTCAACAGCGTTTCCAGAGCTAGAGTTGGGGTTGTTCTCATAGCCCCCGTAATGCCCATGCAGGCCATTCGCTGAAGGTGGTTCAGTTTATTCTCAGCAGTTTTGAGCCGGACTCTCTTCCACCACACTATAGAGCAGTACAGGAAACTAGGTTTAATGACTGCCGTATAAATCCATCTAGTGGCTTTTGGTTGAAGTCCCCATGTTTTACCAAGGGTCCTCCTGCACATCCATAAAGAGGCACAAGCTTTCTTTACCTTGGTCTCCAAATGCTCTCTCCAGTTAAGCTTGGAGTCCAGAATAACTCCAAGATACTTGACCGATGGTGAGGGATGTAAAACCTTTCCCTGCAAGGAGGGAGGTCTAAAGCCCTCCATTTTCCTTTTATTGGTAAACAATACAAGCTTGGTTTTCTCCGGATTTACAGTCAGCCCTGTTTCTGCACACCACCCCATTACCTTATCCAGGGCTTTCTGCATAAGTCCGGAGACAGTATCAAGGTATTTTCCAGTGATGAGTATAACTACATCATCTGCGTACCCCTGAGTGTATGCGCCAGTCCTATTCAATTTTAAGATAAGACTGTCGACTACCATATTCCAGAGGAGTGGAGATAACACTCCTCCCTGAGGGCAGCCTCGAGTCACTGCCACCTTCATTGAACTGTCTCTCAAGACCACTTTGACAGTTCTCTGTTCCAACATGTGTCTAATCCAGCTCACAATGTGAGCATGGATGCCATGTCTTCCTGCAGCAATGCAGATTTGATCGAAGGACGTGTTATTAAATGCTCCCTCGACATCAAGAAATGCCCCCAGTCCGTACATTCCGTGTTCCAGCACCCCCTCAATCCTGCTAACAAGATTGTGTAGCGCCGTCTCCACGGATTTTCCTTTCTGGTAGGCATGTTGATACAGGTGTAGGGGGTGATCTCTTAATGGTCCCTCCCTTATGTACCTGTCCACTATCTTTTCTAATGTCTTCAATAAAAAAGACATAAGACTGATTCCTCGGAAAGGAATCTGCTCTTGTGTAGTCCGTCTTACCCGGTTTAGGTATGAAGACCACCTTGGTAAGCCTCCAGGCTTTTGGAACATATCCATAAGCCAGGCATGAGCGAAATATTCTTACCATTGGAAGGAGCAAATCCTGCCCTTCCTGAAGGAGTGCAGGAAATACCCCATCCTCCCCAGCAGCCTTAAAGGGGCTAAAACTCACGATTGCCCATTTTGTAACTGAGTACATCACGATGCTGGAGGAAAGTCTCCATTCCGTCCGAGCCAGACGGATGGGATTCCTCCCATACTGCATCTCCTTCAACTCCCTGGAGCCTGGGAAGTGGGTCTCCAGCATTAGCTTTAGCGCTTCCTTATCGGAAGACGTGAAGTCTCCCGAGGGAAGCAGTAGAGAACCCACCCCTGCTTCCGAGTCTTTTGATAGGATCTTATGAAGTCTCGCCATCTGTGGAACAGTCTCTACGCTCTCACAGAAGCCCCTCCATGAGTCCCTTTTACAGCGCTTGATTGCTGCTTTGTACCTCCGTTGGGCAACCTTAAAGTTTTCCCAATCCCGAGGCATTCTTGTCCTCTTTGCTTTATTAAAGAGTTTCCTAGTCTCTCTATGGAGACCGTCTAATTCTGCTCCCCACCAGGGTAATTTACACCCTTCCTTCCTGGTCCTTAGGGGGCAGCTGTTTTCGTAGGATGTGATGATGCTACTCTGT
Source organism: Platycnemis pennipes (assembly GCA_933228895.1). Lineage (NCBI taxonomy): Eukaryota > Metazoa > Arthropoda > Insecta > Odonata > Platycnemididae > Platycnemis > Platycnemis pennipes. Next base: position 28,777,209 of record OW121851.1, read on the forward strand.
AGATACTCCTCAGCAGCCTCCACCTCATCCACGTTTCTAAACTTGCACTGAGGTGCCCCCTCTAGGGCAGCTCCCAGCCTCTCTCGATATAGTCCCCAGTTGGTATTCCTGGGGTTTCTATATGTCATTTCCCTGTAATTGGATTCTAAAAGAGTGAAGAGTATGTCTCTGTGGTCGGACAAAGTTATCTCCCCTGACACTCTCCACCCATCAATCCTGTGCAGCAGAGGACTGGTGCACAGTGTAATATCTATTACCTCCTGCCTAATGCTGTTTGCAAAGGTAGGTTGTGATCCTTTATTGAGTATTTGTAACTCCGTAGACATAAGGTACTCCAACAAGGACTCTCCTCTGCCGTTGGTGCTCCCACTCCCCCACACAATGTGGTGCGAGTTAGCATCACAACCGATAATCAGGTCCCACTTGTTGGTCTTGCAGTGACTCACCAGCCTTTCCATCTCATTCGATGGTGGGGGAGCCGGTGAATCATATGGCAGATAAGAGGAGCAGACAACAACTCTCTTCCTATTCTCACCTTCCCCAAGGGTCAGCAGAACTGCTGCTGATCCCTCGTAGTAAATTCTGATAAATGTGTTGCATTTATCCCATTCACATAGATACAAGCTCTAGGTCTATCAACAGTGGTGCAGTAAAATACTTTACCCACAGTCATACTTAGTCCTCTGACTCTGCCTTGGAAAGCCCAGGGCTCTTGAATGAGAGCTATCTTAACCTCACCTTTCGACAGGATCCTTTGCAGGACCCCCGAGGCAGCCCTGCTGTGCTGCAGGTTGGCCTGAAGCATGCCGATGCCCGCCATGCCTAGGCCCTCCCAGCGCCATCTTCCTCCCCCAGCACCCTTTCCTTGGGGGGATGTTGGACCTTCCCGTCCGCAGAAGTATGGGGCTTCTCCTCAGCCCCATCCCTACCCAAAAGGGTCACCTCTACCTGCTGTAGGCCGATGGTCCCCTTGAAATTTAGCGCTGTCAAGCACTTGATGGATGCTTCATCCACCCCCAGGACAAACCGTGTTCCCCGAGGGGTGTCGCACCTTTCATAAGGTCTCCATAGGGCTGTTTGCAGCCCCGGATTGACCCTTTGTAACCTTCCCAGGAGGGTCTTGGTGTCCGGTTTACTACGCCCCGGCACCCAGATCATCACTCTCCTCCTCCTGATGAGATTGTCGGCATCCACAGCTTGGAAGATGGTCCCCTCAACCGGTCCCATCCTCTTTGCCGCTTCAGCCAACCAGGCTGCAGAACGGTCGTTGTCACAGCTAATCTCCAACGCCCCGTTAGCAAACCTGGTCCCCCGAAAGACAGGGAGGTCCTGGTCTTCTGGGACCTCGTTCCAGAGTCCTTCCAGTTTGCTCTCTATCTCCTCTTGCCATTCCTCTATCATCATCACCTGAGGATACCCTATTGGGATGATGGCCATTTTCTTAAGATTCTTGGACGCCTCTGCATATGAGGGCCGAGAACCAGTCTTTGCCCTCTTGGCGTCCTGAATCTTGCTTGTAGGCGTACCCCCTGGGATACGCCTCCTCTTTACAGAGGTGGGGGGAGTCTCTATCGTCCCCACTCCCCGCCCTGGGGCCCCGCCAGCAGTCACACCAGCAGTTCTCCCATGAGCAGGAGGGTCCGACAGACTCTCACCACGTCCCCCCGATCCCGGCTTTTTCCTCTTCCTCCTCCTGGCGGCACCAGTCCGCTTTCCTTCCGTAGTGAGCCTCTCCATTCTTTGAGAAACGCTCCCTAGGGTGTTAATGGAGGCCCCCGAGTCAGAGTCTGCCCCTTTGGGGGGGGAGCCCCGACCCAGTGCCTCTTTGATGGTCGACTCCGAGGAGTCAGAAAGGTTGCCCATCTCCTCCAGGTGGGTGGGTAAGGATGGAACAATGGAGGCTGCATCCTCATCGGGAGCCCTGCAGGGGCTCACCGACAGTATCGATTCCTCCATAGGTAGGGATAGGGTAGTGGGGGCTGCGTCCTCACTGGGAGCCGCGCAGGGGCTCACCAGCAGTATCGCTTCCCCCACAGGTAGGGATGAGGTGGTGGAGGCCGCGTCCTCATTGGGAGCCCCGCAGGGGCTCTCCAACAGTATCGCTTCCTCCACAAGGGAAGTGAGACTACAAGAGTCCATTTCGAGAGTGTGCCTTTCAGCACCCTCCATAGCTCCCTCCTTGGTTATTTTGGTGTTGGTATCCATGTTTGGTCCCACGAGTAGCTAGGGAAATAAAGGGGTCCACCCACACAGAGCCCCGCATGCATGGGTAAGGCTAAATAAAACCGGAGGTCGCCCAGTATCCGGAGTCTCTCTGTTAGCGACTTCTTACCCTCCGCCCCGCAGCTGCGGTCACCCTAGGCACAGAGATGCACCGTGGTGATGGGAGCTGTTTATCGACCGCCAGGTCTAGATCCGTCATGTTCAGCGATACCAGGGGCACCTCGTGGAGAATGTGGCTCTTCACCACGCATGACGGTCTTGGTGGTCCATAGGCATGGTCTGCCCTTGTCCCACCCTGGAGTCCCTTACTCCTTACCCCCTGGGTGTGTGTTAGCATTATTGCACTCTCACACATCAGTCTACCAGTAACTGACGTTTGAATCAACCTTAATTAATTTTTAACGGTATGAATTGGTAATCTGGGTTCAAGGGGATGAGCTAAGTGGCAAAATTGCAACCTCATTTGTGCCATGTATATGTAGGTACTTAATTTTATCATACAACACGTTCAGAATGAGGTGATTAACCATTTTCTTCTATCTAAAAACAATTCAACAGACCTTTTTGATTAAACATTTTGGCGATGTAGAAAATGCTTCTCTTATTAGACACCCCTTAAAAATTTTGAGAGAAATGTTGAAATGTGGCATCATTTTATGTAATCTAAGTTTAAATCTGTAGAGCCCATTTCCATTCTTAACCACTTTGAACACCTTTCACTGCTGCAAATGCACCTGTTTTTTCATGCTCTAGGGCACTACACTTTTTTTTCATTGCTCCAACAGCAGCAGTTTAAAGTATTGGCAGCTGCCAAAAGTTTTCTTCTACAAATCTTTCTCTCCAGGTCTTACAAATATAAAACTAGCTTGATGGCTTTGGTTTCATTTATCTGCATTGGTTGTATTAGGCATGTTCCCATAAAATATTGATGGTATTAACATGATCTTTTGATTTTGGAGTTTTTATAAGTGATAATTCTTTTGCCTCGCAAAACCTTGTCTTGCTGGCCATACTTCATGCCTTCGCTGTCACGATTGTATCTTACATGAAATAAACTAGTCAACTTTTAACTTTGCTCTTTCTGTTATTTACTCTGACTTTCTAGATGGTTGAGATGAATCCATATGCTGCTCTGTGCAACAAAATGCTACATGATGTATTCAGCAAGCTACAAAGAGGTGAATGTGACTGACTATACTAATAACTCTGGCTCCAAACAGTACTTATAATGATCAGGCAAGAGAAAGAAATGACCAAATGCAGTTGGAAAGAAATAAATGATTATAAATACATGAAATTTATTACATTGTAAATCATACAGCCACTGACCTTGTACTCTTTCATATCAGTGGGCAAATACATTCTTGGTATTGATGGAATCTTTTATTATTTGCCATAACAATGTACAGTAACTTTCTCAACATTATACAAAACCATTTTTATATAAACCAGTCTAAAAATAAAAAGCCATACATATCATGCCGATTACACCCGATTCATATCGTACCCTGCTCACCTTGTCAAATAAGGTCACTCAATTCTTTAAATTGGAAGGAAATTAAACCACGCTGAAGGTAGCTGATACCCTTCCTTAGCCGATCAACAGAATGTAAAGGCCATAAAATATACTAATCTGTAACACATACGTAGGTAATTCCAATCTTTAACAAGCACACCAAAACAAGATAAATACACAAACACAAACCTGTACAGAACTTGTGCAATGCTTGCAGTAGTAGTGACCCAGAGAGCCTCACTTGATCCCTGTCACATTCACATATTATTTTACAACCACAGCGCTTGGAAACAAATACATTACTATCATATATATGCCACCTATCCCGAAATCTACTATGATGTCAAAGAGATTCTAAATTGTTAGCTTTACGAAAAAAGCTCAACATTTTCTTTTCTATAAAAGCTGAGAGAAAAGGTAGGTAGAAGTATTGAGTAATCTACAATATATGTTTATTTATATATTCATGTATCACAAGTATGCAAATTAATTGTAATGAAATACAAAATTGTGTACTGGTCAGATTTGAAAAAATGCCACAAATGATAACCACAAATAACTTAATTCACATACAGAAATATTGGCATAGATCCACAGGCTAGGGGCAGTAAAGAAATGCTATGATTCCACTTCATCCTTCTCAACCATTTCAAAATCCTTTCCAGTCTGTGACTTTTGACTGCTCTCGGATTCACTCTCGGAGTGCTCCTGCTCTTTCTCAGAATGGTCCTCTTCAACTGCAGTGCTGCAGGGAGGAAAAGAATTGTCAGTGGGAAGGATGATGATGTGAGCATAAGAACATCTTTGAAATCATTCAGGAAGCTTTGATTAACATCTTGAATATTTTATCACCCAACCTGAGAGTCCTGAGGATGTTTTATATAAGGCTTGTCATTGCAACATCTAATACGTACACTGTGAGATACTTTATGGAAATTACATCAGATGGAGCACAACTTCCAAAATACAAGAATGATAGTTCAGAAAATAGCCCCGTTCTATTTCAATGCTTTCATCCATGCAATTTCCCAATGTGATGCAGGTTATAACTGTGCCATTTACTGTCTGTCTTGGGTGAAATAGTCATTACACTATCACTAAATGGCAAATACGATAAGTATATAAACAGGGATAAAAATGAAGTGAAATCACTAAAAATTACTCATACCATATTTACTCGTGTAAGCCGCACACCATTTTCCCTCAAATTCCTGTTGTTTTTTCTCCTAAGTTTCACATTTTGTGAACATATCGATGTTAATTGGTAAGTATGGCCTAGTAGTAAATCGTACATTGTAAAGAATTCTGAAATTTCGCAGTAACAAGTGATAAAAATCCGTGTTTAACAAAGTATGAGCGTACAACATTACTTGAAGAAACGATAGATCAGAAACACCACTTGACAAAGCAATAGATTCATTGTGTATAGATCGTATGTAGGACAGCACATTGTATACACTGATATGTATTTAAATCTATATTGTATCCTGTAAGCTGCCGCAAGGGGGGCATCATCTTTACGTCTTTTCAAAATCATAAGCGGGGTTTGATTCGGTATCACGTATCTTTAGCAACATTTTTGCTCAATAGATAGGAGAAGAAAGACTTTGAATTTAGCAAAAAGAATGTAATCATTGAAGCCTGAGTGAATGAAAGTACACCTATAAAATGGAAATCTGCAGAAAAGGAGGCTTATAATTATCAGTTATATTCACCATTTTAAAGAACAAGGGTAAAATAAGGATCATCAAACCAAAAAAATACTGAGGAGAATAACAAGACACTAGGACAAGCTAATAATATCGCATTAGAATCCGTGTTTTTTGAATAGTTCACTCACTAACGATCAGTTTGGTAATTACAAGAGAATTTATTACTTTTGTCAGCATTTGTTATGGTAGAATTTGACGTGCCCCGGCCAGCGGCGACAATTCAAGCCGTTAAAATTTCACGCCTGACGACACAACCCGGGTTATCCCCGTGAAGCGCCTACCCCTCCAGACACCTCCCCTCTTCCCCTGCCTCCTAGGGAAGGGAGCCCGTCGCAGTGAGAACATCCTCGGCGCCTCCGCTTCGCCTGCTCTAGTGCAGGGGCTCGCAGCGAGAATATCCTTGGGCCCCTCGTTTTTCCCGGCGCTCCATGCCCAGGAGACACCGAGTGGAGCGGTGCAGCCTCCGCGCCCGCCGCTGCCAGTAGGAACCCGTGCACGGTCGCCCATGCCTCGAGCTCCGGCCACCCCAGACACCGCCCCCCACAGAGGCAGACTACTGGGACTAGCTCCATGAGCTGGGACAGCCGCCGTGGCCCCTGATCAGCCCTCTGATGCCACCCTACCACCCGCTGGATTCCCCGATGACTCCCTATACGGACCTGATGCAGAGGATCACAGACCCCCGAGTGACCCGCGTCCTGTTCGGGTCCCCAAGAAGCCCTCGCGGATCCCAGGCACTGCCGCCGCCAGGGGCCCAGCACCTCGGGAGTCATAGCCACACCACAGCGTGTTCTATCCCGCCCTTCAGGTGGGAATACTATTTTTACGGCCCCTTTTTAGGGGCCACCTAATGACCCTATGTGTAAATATCCTAAGTCAATAAAAATGATTCTCTGGTTGCCATATTCACAGTGTGTTCTTATATTCGAGCCCAGGCTCCATCACCTTCAAGCGTAACCAATGAAAACCCGGTCGCGCGGGTCGGAGTGTGTCGGTCCCTCGCACTCTCACCCCAAGGACGCGACAAATTCTACTACATCTTAAATCCCATTCACGATTTAAAGCCTATAATAATGTGGAAGCAATACAGTGAAACCCATTTATAACGAAGTTGAAGGGGCCGAATGTTAACTTCATAATAACCGAACTTCATTATATGTGGACCAGTTTTTCCCAGCATCTCTTTGATGGGGAATAGCCTTTACTTTGTTATAACCGGGACTTCGTTATAAACGGGTTTGATGTAAGTGGGCTTGACTGTATTTTGAAAGTAATCTTTTACCATGAGGAAGATTGCAGGAAGAACTTGTATCACTATCATCTTGTTGACCCTCACACAAGAATTGTTCACCTACAGATATGTAGCATCATGTGTGTACATTTGGATCAAAGACAAATTCTACTATCTTCCATAACTTGGCATTTCCTCTGCTTTTTCTATGTTTTTCCATAACTTACATCATCTGTGGCCACCTATCTACACTAATTTATTAAATATGTGACCTTAGAAAATTATAAAATTTCCAGTAATTGCAAAAACTACAGCAAAAACTTGCTCTTGAGTATGGCAAATAGAAAATAGGTCATCTCAGGGAACAGTTTATGGCATTACTAGGTGGAAATCCTTCATAGTTGGAATGTTTGGCACATAGGAATTCTGCAATTTCCTCAATTATCTTTATTTTCCATGAACATGGTTTCAAAGTAACATCACGCAAAGTAACATCATCATTGTAGTACAAATGAAAGTATAATATACACAAATAGAAAATCAGGTTGGGGCACAGTGATTTGTAGTAGTAGAATTAGGTTCAAGGTGCTTCAACTCCTAAACTCATATCGAATCATCTAACCTAATTTAATCTTCAGCCTAATCTTAAGACAAACATAACACCACTTATGAGCTTCGTCGTCAATGCACCTGTCAAACCCATACCCACAACACCCATGCCAAGGCAGGATGCAAATCTGCAACCTTTGGGATATCATGCGAGTGCTTTACCAACCTAACTTCTGTGGTCAGTAAGGGTGGTTAATGAAGGTCCAGTTGTGGATGTGAAGGGTGATGTTCACACTGCAGGTGTATTAGTGGGAGGAAGAATGGAGGGGATTGGAGATGGAATTGGGAAAGTATAGAATAAGGAGAAAATAAGGTGAAGAATAAGGAGAAAACAGTTCATTCACAATTTGGCATTCTTTTAAATAAGAATTTCTCATAATTTCTAACTCTTCCCATGCACGCATTCTCGATCCTTTCTGCTCCTGCTAAAAACTGTTAGGATAAAAACACACCTGTGACAGTTTTCTATTCAATGCCAAGCCACGTGGAATTTCATTCTTGCGGGTAAAACATGCCCTGGGCTCTTTCTCTCTGGTGGCAACATTCCCCCATTTGACCAATGTAAATGGCAATGCTGCCTGCACATTTCAGCCAGTGGACTCTTGCAAGCATGTCTGAAGACAGGAATATCAAAATGACAATTAAGGTAGGGAAATTATATCTCCGAACCTAAAACCTATTCTCCTCAAAGTAGATGGTTGCCAAGTCAGTTAAAAAATTGGTTTCAGAGATATAATATCCCTTTCTTAATCGCCATTTTGATATTCCTGTCTTTGGACATTTTCACTTATGCCAATTATTAGCTCACCTTAATTCATCCTGTAAGCAAGTTCATGAAGAGATACAATATTCTAAACATGGTAACGAGCAAAACAAGTTAGGCCTTCCATAGTAAGTCGGAAAATATTCATGGATTGCACAACCTCCAGGGGAATGATATACTTTATGATCGTTTTAGTTCATTCCATAGATAGGTGATATTCACTTGACGTATAAAAGTCTCATTTGTAAGTGTAATTATGTCTCCCAAGAAAATACACACAATGCCTTATGTTGATGCACACTAGATAATTATGACAATAATATCTAGAGATGGGATGAATAGAAGATTTCTCAAATTCAAATTCGAATATTAATCACAACTTGAATATTCCAATACTAGAATTACAATTAATACATTAATTTGTTTCTGCTAATTTATTTTTTGCCTGTTGAAGTAAAAAGCTATAACTGAATTAAATTTAAAAAATTAATTCTGGTTTTAAAATTTCAAATATATAATAAAATAACTTTATCATTTATTAAAGACTTTTGAATATTAAATATTTATAAGAGATAACAAGTGAACAGAAAGTGTTAATACACCTTTGCGTACTTTCCAGTTTTGAATTAATTAACCACAAACTAGTATCGAAGTCCAAGTAAATTGAAAATCTACAGAAAAGATTATTCTTTGCAATATGAGAAAATACGATTTGGAGGAAGAGAGACAATGTGTGACATCTTGTAAATTAATGGTGAATATGTAACAGAGTAAAAGCAAAGCTTGCATTGTGCGGCAACTGTTGGTGATGTTTACAAACTTTTGACTTTGAATAGTGATAGTTTCGGAGCTTTATTTATGGTGAAAAGACAACAGATTTGCCAGAATTCCATTTGTTGAAACTGTTGTCTTTCAACCGTTAATTAAGCTGCGAAACCCATCAATAGACTTGTATCTCCCCCATTCTCTTGTGCGCAAATGATTTAGTTTATCAACACACCAAATATAGCATTCAAAGCGGAGTGATATTTTGAATTAAGATGCTCGGGAGCAATGACCCTCCTATTGACCGACTACCTGAAAAATCTCCCACATGCCTATTGGCTCTGATTGGTTCTCCACGTATGCAAGACATGTAGAAATGAAAGTTACCTTGACCGGGACATGAACTCAGAACTCCCTGATTTCTAGCCAGGTACTCTGACAATTGAGCTATCAAGGCTTCTCTCCTGTGGATTTCTATGGACCTTGTAGAATAAGATGTTATTGGCCTTCTGTACATGCAATGTCACAAGCAAGCCAAATTTGTGCTCACAGCACTACCATCTACAAGGTTAAGGCCAACTTTAAACTCTAAGATGCTTACTTGAACCAATTCAAGGATTGAAAACTAGCCATGAATACCTTAGCGGGGTCACCCACTGAACCAATGAACAACAGCAGAATTTCCACTTTTTTCTCTGTGGAAATTCTGCTATTGTGTATTTTCAGTAGGTGACTCCACAAAGGTATTCACAGCTAGTTTGAAACCCTTGAATCCAGACTTACAAAGCATGTATGAGACAAGTCAAAAAAGATTCATGAGGAACTAAGTCATTCACAAACCTTTCCTGATCACCCTTCTCAGCACTCTCCTTGTCTCCATTTTCATCAACCGATGGCTCATCCTCATTGTCAGAATCTTTGTCTTTTTTCTTTTTCTTCCCCTTGTCACCATTCCCATCTCCTTTATACTCATACTGTGAACAGAAAGAAAAACAAAGGAAAATAAATGTAGAAGGAGACAGCCATACTATCAAAATCACGCCTTTCATTTACTGATGATGGGAGAATAAAGATTCATACTGCATGACTAATTTCCAAACAGTCACTCAAAATGAACAGCCAATTATAGAAAAAAGTGCATAGCTTAGTTGACAATTTACATTAAAAGACATTTTAAAATGGAAAGTAGTATTCATATCAGCTAACTCCAAGGTTAGCCAACCTTTTCTGTACCACACAACTATTGGACACCAAACGTCCTCAAATGGGAATAACATTAATGCTGGGTATAACCCAAAGGTTTAGAGATAATGCTCACCAAATACTAATCCCAACACACTTATGTGAAAGTATGGGATCATGATAATGGGATCAAGTTCCTTTCCCAGAGCCACATGCAGTTTCCCAGAAAGATCTGGTAACCAAAAAATAACACAGCTCACATTAGGCAGGACGTGTCCAAAGGCCTCTCCCTGAACTAAACCCAGGACCTTCAATCAGCAGCCCAATACTTTACCCATTGTCCTCAATAGGAAAGGGATCACATAGGGGGGGAGGGGAGGGGAAGGCTTGAATTGTTCAAGATTAATTTTCGTACGGAGTAACTCCAAACACAGAGTAAAAGCATACGAGTGAGTCCTTAGTTACGTAGCAGAATTAATCTCAAACATTCGAGCACACTCCCCCCCGGTCAAAGTTAACCTTCCTACATGGACAAACCCCCTGATTCCTTCAATGGCCACCCTAGATTCCACACACCAAATCTTGTGACCCAACTGCGATTATCAGCACTAAGCTACCACTAAATGCTAGCAAGATGACCCTACATATGAATGCATAAAATATAATTTGGAAATAATGCAAAACTTACCACTGTAGAGCAACTTGAACACACTACTGAAGTCAATAATACATTTAACAATTATATAGCACTACTTGCATGATACGTACATTTCTGTACACTAAAAGAACATGATGAAAATATTTTCTTTATTATTCTGGCATTTGACTACATGAATGAATTGAAATGGGGTTTTATAAGTTCCCCCATCAGACTGCCATTTACACTTCTTTCCCCAAGGTTGAACATAAAAATATCAGTTGAGCCCTATACATTTTCTATCATAGGTTTCCCAGGGAATCTTCCATTTCCGAAGGTATGGGTTATTGTGAGCACAATCTAGAATACAACAGCAAATAGCATGCCTCAAAATTGCTTCATTCACTACATAATGTTCCAAGGATAACAGACAATGCTGTCCCATCTGCTGATGAGATCATTCTTATTTCACCAAGTCAGCAATCCCAAAGAACAAAAAATGAAGTTGAAGAGGACAAAACACTGTGACCACAACAGAGAGGAATCTCCCAAAGCAGTGGACAGGTAAGCATTGACAATGCTTGGCAAAGGGTCAGTAAAATGATGAATTTCATGTTACGGAAAAAAAATATTTTTTTTTCCTTCAAATACTATTATTTTCAAAAGTATGTATACACCCACACGCCCATTATTTTATTGGATGGGAGCGAGTTGGAAAAACTTTTAAGGTTTAGCACAAACATAGCACTAATGACCCACTTAAGGAATGATTTATCGCTTCTCTTCTAAAACATTATTAATTACAGTAGGCCTATCTTACGCTAAAATGCAAAATTTAATCAATTTATTTTTCATAAGCTGGCAATAAATTATTTGAACTAATAAGTCTCAGAATGAACCATGCCTAATGTCACTGTTACTAGCTACTAGCCTAAAACATAAGGAAAGTATGACACGAGATTATGTACATTCAACCCTTAGAAGTCAATATGCTTTACTGTCATTATGATATTCTGTGAAGTAATCACTTTAAACTCATCTATCACATGATTTCCCTGAGTCACAATTTATAAATGGTAATAAACCATGAACAAATCTATAGGCTTTCAGCGGCAGAAAATAAATTACTTCACCCAATTATGCACCAGTATAAATAAATAGATGCCTACTGTACATCTGATAGAAAACTTTCAACTAAAGGTATTATCTAGTACTGAACATATAAAAATTTATTTCTCATTCATTCAATTTCAAACCTCCTTAATCACTAAATCACACCCATTCAAATGATAAAAATTTAATTTAATTAAAAATAAAAGGCAGTAAATTGATGTTTGAAAACCTCAGGGCTCCCTTTCGGGAGAGAAATATGATATACACAACTTAAAGATGACAAACACCATGTTATTACAAGCAAGCTATGGCAGAATTAAGAATTGAAACTAGATAACTTAATTTTAAAGAGGGAAGAATCAATATATTTACCTGCCAAAGGGGCCAAAATGATGCCCAAAAGCCAACATCCTCGGTTAGATTGGGGAAAACCCAAAGGTGATGCTTTCCAAAAGTGAGTACCCAAATCAAGCAGAAAATTACCAGTCGAAGTACAGTCAAAGCAATTATTAGAATGAGAAAACCTGCAGCAGCCAAACTCAGATAATACACTCCCTTCCTGGAAGAGTAAAATACTTTATTTACAAATAGGATCATGGAATTTCTGACGAGGCTAATGAATATTATCATGGTGAAGAAAATAACACTATCCAAAAATACGAAATCATATATACATCACAAAGCAAGGAATATGATTACAGTCTCACACTGAAATAGTACATCTTTATCCAATCCAATATTTCCCATTCATCTTCTACCCCTAAACTACCACATATCAAAATTTTCAATCATAAAATTCCACTACTTCTTAAAAGAAAACAAAGTTATAAAAATACAGTAAAACCTCCAAACGACACCTCCAAAAAGCAGAAGCCTCCTAAAAGCGGACAGTTTTTCAATCCCCAGCAGCATAACATGGGGACTTAAGGAACTAACACCTCCGAATAGCAGACACTTCCAATAACGCACCCGAACAACAGAGAAAAACATTTTTCTTTCTAGTTCCTCACTTAACGGACATACTCTTAGTCATACTCATACTCTAACCCTATAAATATGTCCTGCTCTGAGCAAAAAAAAATTTCTTAAAGCAAATATGTATACCAAAGAACTTTTACAGTACAAAAACCTATTGTAAGCAATTAGGGAGCAATCTGGTTGTCTAAGAGTTCATGCTCCTGCCTGTTTTCGTCACACTCACTGCCTACTACACTGCTACCTATCTCTTTTATAGGGGTCAAGTGTTCAATTCTTGTTTTTATCATGATGGTGCCAATAGTTGCACTATGGATAAAAAATTTATGATGTTTACTCGGAACCGAAATTACTATATTGTACATGGCATTGTTAGATGAAAACGAAAAATGAATTTTTGTGAGAAAATCAATCTTCTAACCAGAGCCATTCACTCATAAATCAAAATTAAAATAAACAAAAGAATAAATTGAAGGACTGAAGAATGCCAAAATACACGTCTTTTTATTTTACAAACTCTATCAGATTCGGCAATGAATAAATATGGTAAACGTAGTTTCATTCCATAATTTTTTAGGCACAAGAATTTATTTTTCAAAGTTGTATCAAATAAAAGTTGGATGTAATATATTCAATGCCTTTCTATTTTAATTTATCATATTTACTGCATATAAAAATGTCCTAATTCCAGCCCCATATGAATAGCGGATAATTTTTCTCATCCCGCACAAATGTCCACTATTGTGAGGTTTGACAGTACAGAAAATTTGCTCAAATAATGTGCATAAATATGCAACACAACCGCTTACAAATAGACTTGGGGAATAACAAAAACTAAGGCATGCATGAAATTTTAGGATTTAAGCCAACTTTTGAATTGATGAGCTATTTTACCTTTTAAATTTACATCTTAGCTATAGGAAAAGTTCTTGCTATACTAGAGAAGATAAAAATGAGCCCTTTAGAGGGACTTAAAGAGAAATTTGGAGAACCCCTCATCCCATGCCACCACCACTCATGTATATTAATCAGCACTCATAATTATGTTTGATCCACAAAACCTGCCTTGTCCCTGGGGTGGCTAAGTCTAAGTGAAGTAGACCCTCCCCTTTTCTAAGGAGGCAGGGGAAGTAACATTATATCCGAGAGGCAATTAGGCAACAGATTATGCATCAAATAAGCTCATTTGGCATATTATTAACTGTGACTGACCTTTTTGCTAACATACCATATGTGATGAAAACTACTTTTACCAAACATGATACCATGTGATTACCAAGCCATTTCAAGTTAAGACAATATAAGTGTATTTATGCATCATGCAAGACAAAATGTGCATAGTAAAAATGATGAAATTATGCCACAGATAAATCAGTTATTTTGCATCAGCTGATATCATGAATTCAGCACTGAAGATAGAGCAGTACATCATCCAAATGATTATTTATCATATTCAAGCAGTGAGATAAACGTATACCTGCAATAAATGTTCCTACCTTAATCACTGACTCAGTGATTCAGGTTGGTTTTGATAGGTGAGGGTAGAAATCACCCTGTACTAAGCCACAGGCATGTGAATTGCACACAGTCAGGATAGGGGGGCCAGTTCCTTTCCCTGGGCCACCTTGCACTCTGAGGATTTTTCGTTCTGGGGCATCCAAAGACTTCACCCTGATTTGAACCTGGGACCCTTCGATCAGTAGCCAAGTGTTCTACCCACTAGGCCACCATGCTCCCTCCTACCTTAACTATTTCATCAAGAAATGGATTGAGTTTGTGAAAGACCTTTACTTATCTCAATGTCAGTCATTCCATCCCATTATCCCAAAGGCCGAACCATTGGCTATAACTTGAAATATTTTCACCCAAAAAAGGGTGGACACAAAAATAGCAGTAGTATGACATCAACTGAAGACCTATCTATATTAATAATGACTGCAAAGTCCAATCATTCCGTTCCTCTTTTCACAGGTTACATTCTGTGCATCAAAAGTACTACTGATCAAATGGCTCATCAACTTCAGAAATTTGTTTATCAGTAATTAACTAAACAAATTCACTTAAATGGGAGAATAAGGGGCAAAATACACTGTTTAACATAATACCATTGGCATTGAAATACAAACACAATGAGTAATTGTTTGGTCCAAAACTTTTAGCAAATATTTGGAACTTATCAACGATGAAAATCAATCGAATGCATTAAAAAACAGACCTCCCTACCATACACCATGCCTGCTAAAATAAATTCGTAGTTTCCACCAGATTTGAGATATTCCCAGATAAAAGAACGATTACATGGTTTACTACAATTAATGGCAGTTAACATTATCAGCCGACGGGCACACACCTATCATCTGTGCTGGCAAGTACCTCATCTAAAGGAATGAGTGAAGTCAAGATCTTCTTTAAATTATGTTTTAATTACTTATGCAGCTACAGCAACTATTTGATAATGTCAATATATTGGGTCCAGATTCAGCAAAAGCAAAATAGTACACAATCAATAAATTAAAGCATTGACTGACCTGACAGTGGGGGGCCATAGTGGAAACAGGCATATGGCAATTGCTCCAATCACAAGAAGACTACCAAAAAACCAATAATACACCGGAATGGGGTCATATATCCAGACATAGGCATCCCAACCATCTGCAAATATTTGCTCCAAATGCATTTCCAACCTTATTTTTTTCTTCTTCTTGTCTTTTTCATCCTAATAAAAATCAATAAATCAAATTTTTAATAAAAAAACAAACAAAGTGGTAAAAACACTGCTTTGAATTGCAGAAATAATTTTTAAAAATTAAAAACATCCTCATGCACAGTTTTCTTTCAATGTGCTTCCAGTGAAAATCGTAAGACAGACATCAAATCGATACATCAAACAAAGACATTTTAGCAAAGTAGTCCTAACCAAATCGAAACGCAATGAACAGATACACGTAAAATGATACGAGGTATTGTCATACAAACAAACCAAGCAGGTTGTGGGACAGAGCCAATAGACGATTGTTGTAAAAACAGTAACTGATCTGTGTGCTATATCTAAGGAACTATTCCTTCGAAACAGTGCAGTATTGCATTGAGACATTCTGAAAAACCTTTAGTGAGAGTCAGGGTATGTCATTCCAAGTGATGTCCAAAGACAAGAAACATTTTTTTTTCATTGATCGATCACAATTCCGTGCACTAAATAGAAGTATAAAATTTTCAACATGTTCTCCAGGGAGTGTTTTTTCTGGTGACTAAAAGACTGCAATATCTGGAAGGGAGTTCTTCAAAGATTCAGCAGCTCCTCATCTGTTTTCCTCTACTTCTGCCAAGAAGAGTATTCAGCCTTGTTGAATGTTGACACAAAACAGGCATGAATGGCACAGACTTGATCTTTACTAGGAATGAGCTGATACAAAAAATTCTATACTTGATTCTCAATACCATTATTTTTCAATGCTCAATCCTTCAATTTGGTGATGATGCATTAAACAGCATTAGGTATTTTTATTCTGTTGGTGTCTTTACCATAAAAATTTGTTTTTCCCACAGTCTGCAAAAATATAACAGCTAATTGCTTGACCATACATTATTTCACAGTAAAAATTATATTTTGAGCTTTAAAGGGCCTTCCATGGTCACTTCCACCATGGTATTGGATGGTTTCAAAGGATCAACAGGCATCGAATCCCATCTTCACAATATTAGGTTGTTTTAATTTACAAAGTTCACCCATCATTTTCCAATAATTACCAACATATTTTATTGCTGATAACTTTAGATAAGATACTGAAAGGCTTTGTTGAGCGACCCATTGCCCATGAAAGAGATGCCAGAAAAAAGTTTCCAATGAAATGGAGCAACCATATGGATTAAACTATAACACGTCTCCCAGTTTTCCCTACATTCTATCCTAATTCGAAATTCTACAAAACTAGGCAAAAATTCATTTTATCAACCTTTGAAAGTCACTTGCACAATTGATGTCTGGAAACTAACATTATGTATCCCACATGAACTCTAAGAGACATCTGGCATCTAGCAAGAAATTTACAAGATTTATTATTTACCCATTCATTGTTTACAATTCAGCACAGAAATCTTCATATTTTATAATTATATGATTGCATAGTCTTAAAGTGAATGAACTTTGACACGGTGTCTTGTACGGTAGTACGATGACATTTTCCTAGTGAATTTTGCAGACGCATGTATAAGGAAGGTCGTGTGTTGGCAGTCTGTAAGCCAAAGAGAAAGATGGATGATCAGTTTTAGAAAAGTCCTTGGGTTAGTGAGTGAGGACATCAAGGAATGGATGACATGAGAAAATTTTGACGAATAGCTGCAGATGAGGCCAAGTGATTGGCTCTAATGACGGGAGGTGATTTGGAATGGGGAGGAGTTGGAAAGGGCCAGGCAAGAAGGCAATTAATATTGGTTTGCACTGGCAGACAGTAACTGACAAGAGGTGAACTAAAACACAATCCTAGCTTCCCCTATGAAAGACAATAGCCTGCAGTTACATACACACAAGACAGGTTACACACAAGGATATCTACTTCAATGTTTGGCAATATTATGCAATATTTACTACTAAAGGAGGAGTCAATAACATGTTTTTGATTGTTATCACAAATTTGGAATTGGGGCACTAATTTTGGAAATAACTCCCACAAACTTTCAATCTTATAGCATCCCATCTACCAGCTTGCTGGTGCACACAGCAGAGCAGTTTATCATCTTCATTATTATTCATACATTCTAGACTAGGAAATTGAATCATGTTATCCCTCATCACTATTTATGTTTGGGTTCCTTAGGGCATGATGATTTGAGAAAGAAAAAGTCTTACAAGAACTACCTTACATTCATACTTCCCTAACAATAGACAGTGAGCTTTGATAACAGATAAATTATGTATGTGCTTCAAATGAAACTAATGACTAACCAATCGGTCATCTTTCTTATCACGCTCTGTGTGACTGCTTTCAGCTTCTTCCCGCCTCTCTTCTTCCTTCTTCTTCTTATCATCATCCTTTTTCTTGTCCTTGTCTTTCTTCTTTGACTTCGCTTTTAACTCTTGCTCAGACACAGGAATCTTCTTGGCCCGATGAAAGAACTTGTGTCTCAGCATTCTACATATGGAAAGGAAATGTTTAGCAAACTCATACAATGATACATGCCACACAAAAAGAGCTGCATTAGCAGAATTCAGGGCTAATATCAGGGTAAAAGGAATAAAAAGTGAAAAAAGGGCTTTAAAAGAGAGATCAACAAGATCTCAAGGCATGGAGTATATGCAAGTGTTTAAAATTGAAAACAAGAGAAATATCATAAAGTTGTTTACTGAAGTTCATTATGAAAAACAAAATGCAGTAATTCACGTTTTCCTTAGATGAATGTACACCTGATATAAATCATTCACAATATGAGATATAAATAACTTAATAATCTAGGTAAAAATAAATGCCCAGAATGCCACTCATGGGATTCAAACCTAGGCCCTCAGAATGGAAAGCCAGTAACCTACCCGATACTATTTTAGCTGAGGCATGGAATTGAAATTTCCGAGGTTCAATGCAATTTTAGTAACTATTATTATGCGATATTCATGGAATGGAAATGTTCAATACAACCCGTAGTGTTGGTCGAATTACCCTTAGCTTCCCACATATTAACAATTTTCTTATATTACATTGCATGTACAATTATGGAATTATTAAATGAATATATAAAAATGATAAATAACCACCTGCCAGTTAATATTACTTCTATTTAAAAACTAAAAACACAACAATAACATTTGCAACACAAACTCTCAACTAAACACTTACTTCATTCTCTTAATGGTCAACTCAATGGCAAAAATAAATAATACACCGGCACTGAGAACACAACACGTCAATCACTGATCTCTACATAAATCTCCCAGAAATATTCAGTGCATTGTATTGAGACTATACGATGATACTTGCGTGTATTCAAATATCGGGCAAATGGAAGCCAATTAGCACAAAAGAGGCATTTATTTTCCGATTTATGAGGGATAAGGCAAGAAATGAATTTATTTCGACTGGGATCACCATAATTTCAAGTATCTCTCCTGATCCTCCCGGTCAACTTTGCTTTAGCGTCACGTATAGTATTGAATGTTTACGTTCAAATCTCAAGAGCTGTCGGTAAACAATATACTTCAATGTGTTCAAAAAACAAAAATGCCCAAGAGTAAAACGAATATTGTCATACATTCCGCTCGGCGCCGAAGAATGTCAAATTAAAAAAATGACACTATAATTGCTTGAAAAAGTGGATAGTCCGAAACAAGAGGAAATAAAACGTCGGGTGCGTACTTATCCATAAAGTCCACCACATCCTGTCTTGAGGAAAACAAAGGTTCTTCTCCTTCCTTTGCTTGAGCCCATCGTGAAGTCAATAATGCGTCTATGGCTTTACATGCTAAAAACAGACAAGTAACGGTAAACACATTTCACATGAGCAAAGTACAAATTCTACTTCATCCTCGCAAGGGGAAATCTCATAAAATTCACGACTGAATCAAAGTATCATAACACCAATGAAAAGTAAATTACCAGTAAAATACTCTACGTTATGATGAAGAAATTTTGTCCTTTTATTCGGAACATTTTTGCGGACCCATTTAGCAACTGCATACTCTTCTTTCGTAGGCTTATCAGCTTTTTCGAGGGTCAATTCCTACAGAGGATAAGAAGTAGATAACTAAGATGAACATTAACAACTTGTATACGTCAACGTAGAAACAAGAGGGCAGTGAAAAGTACTTTACACGCCATTTCAAGGTAACATAACCTAAGCATTGGAAAAAATTGGGCAAAACGCAATTAGTACGCTTCATGTACTTAAAACTCTAATGATCACTAATAGACATAGTGACATTACTTACTTCTTTTCGCTTTTTTCCCTTACGTTTCTCAGCCATGTTGACAACTACTGCGACAACTGCTGAATTCAAGTTCACTGAGTAATTCGAGGAACAAGACTGTTGGATTGAGTGAAGGAAAAACATAATAAATAAACAGTTTTACTTTCATCATTTATTAAAAAATTTTCTTTAAAATTCAACACTTTGCTAAATTATGATTAATACAGATTAAAAGGACTAAATTTGATTGAAAACAGATGAATGACATTAAAAAAATAATTTCATGATGCAACGAACGATCGTACTGCGTACCTGTGCGTACCGCAGCGTACATGAAAGAAAAAGCAGCCAGCGTAAGTGCATGCATAAGTGCATCTTCACCCCTGTTAATTGGTTAGCATCTGGAAGGTATATCAAGTGCATGCTTAGTTAGGAACGGATGGAACATTGAATAGGAATTTTTTTTTATCAGTCACGAAAATTATTGATAAATGTGCTATGCACCGTTTCTACCATGTATACATAATATTGTATTGATTACGGTTTCGAATTACTTTATTACTCTTCTATAACAAATTGGTTGCCGCAAATTTTTAGGAGCCTAACCTAAGTATTTTCACCTTTAAAATTTAAGTAATGTGATAATCTTATTAACTACCTTGAAGCCTGTCTGTATAGTAAGATTGAAAAACGACTAACAACCGCGTGAAAAAACGTACGTCTGCGGTTATGTTAAGAGCGGGTCGGCCGGTTATGCTAACCTTAGCTGCCGGGAAAACACTGAAAAATCCTAACAATGTTTGTGTTCAACCAGGTCCACCTTTATTTACGGGGCTATAGATCAATTCAGTTTTGGGTGGCGACGCACTTATGAAGGCTTCGGGCTCATATTTATCACGATCACAATAGATCAATCTGGGAATCGATAACCCAGTGTTATTTCAAGCATTCATGTCTTAGATGAACGAATTACTTGAATATATGCCCATTACATGGTTCCGTATTTTCTTCCACGTACTAGTCGGCTTGGTGACATTTTTTTCCGACAGGATAGTCAGCGAAACCGTTGTCATCAAGCCAACTAACGGGAAAGAAAACCCTAAAGCTGAGATCATCTAGCCAATGCCGCGGAAACCTTCGACCCAGACAGATCTAGGACGACTACGCCTTGTCGTGGTGGGATTGGGCTTGCGTGTTCCCGTGACCTCTAGAGCAGCTCTGGCGGGAGCAACTAATGTTGCTCCGGTAGGGTCATCCATACATAGGTCGAAGGGTAGGAGCCTGACGAAAGGTAGTTAAACGTACCGTACTCGCATCGTCCTTTTCCTTAGTGAGGCGTCTGTGAGAAGGCGTCTGGCCCCAGAGGGGTGGCCTGTCAAGTAATGGTGTCACGTGAAAAACACCTTTGAGGCAAGCAACGGGAAAGCTCCTCAATTGAACTATCCCAAGAGCACAATGAACTTGAAAAATAGAGATTTGAACCATGGCAACCACGGGGTCCGGGTACAAATGAGTGGGGCGGGTTTCGTGCCCGGCAGCAGGGGAAGCAAGGAATCTGCGCTCACCATCTCACGTAATCCTTATAGGGGGACACAAAGAATAGTAAGTAGAACGAAGTATATGACCAGTTCGAAGAAGTAATCGAGAAAGTTAAGCGAAGGAAGAATCTAATAGTTATGGGAGACTGAAACGCGGAAGTAGGGGAAGGGAGGGACGAAAGCAAGTAGAGGAGAATGGGCTGGATGTAGAAGTGACCGCGGTGAGAAAGCAGTGGAGTACTGCAGGAGGAATAATTTAGTGATTACAAGCACGTGGTTTAAACACCATTCTAGGTGCCGGTACACATGGAAAATGCCGGGGGATACGGGAAGATGCCAAATAGATTCCATCATGGTTACGCAAAGATTTAGGAACAGCGTGAAGAATTCGCAGTCTCCCTGGTACTGATGCAGACTCCGACCATAACATGGTGGTGATAGAGTGAGGTGAGATTAAAAGGATGAAAGTAGGAAAGAGAATAAAAAACATGGGACGTAGGAGCACTGATTGGTACGAAGAGGAGGGAATATCAGGAACATTGTGGATACATGGATGAGGGGAGAGGAGGAAAGAGGAACATTAGACCACGGTCACGATATACCTAGGTATCTAAGGATCTTGCAATTGGAAAACACCTCAATTCAACTCTCCCAAGACACAATGGACTTGAACAATAGAGAATTTAATCCTGGCAACTACGGGGCCCGGGACCAAATTATAGTGGGACGGGTGTCGTGCCCGGCAGCAGGGTAAAAAAGGACTCTGCGGTCGTTATCTCTCGAAATCCTTGCACGAAAAGAAAGAGAGCAGCAAAAAATTTATGTACAGAGCTAAGCAAAAAGCGTTATAAGGAGATTAACCACAGGCTTAGGAGAGAAACAAAGAGAGCAAGAGAAAAGTGGTGGAGTCGGCAATGCGAGGAGATGGAGAGACTCCAGAGAGAAGGAGAAATAGGCAGTCTGTACTCAAAGGTAAGGATTTTATCGGTAATCAAGAAATGGAAAACGGTCCCGTGCATCAAAGACAGAAGGGGAAATTTTAGCAATGGAACCAGAGAAGATCCATCGTCGTTGGAGGGAATATGTTGAGGAACTGTATGATAGCGAAAATAGGCCTAGGAACTTGGACATAGGAGAGTAAAAGGACGTAGATGACGATGAGGTGGGCCCGGGAATACCATGGATAGTGAGATAGAGGCATTGCGATAAATGAAGGCGGATAATTAGGTGGGGGTAGATAACATCCCAACTGAACTTTTGAAGTTAACCTAGGAAGAGGGGGACGAGAGAGATTCTATGGGCTTGTTCGTAGAATATAAGGGGAGGGAGCTTGGGCGGAGGATTCTGTAAAAAAACCGTGCCGACACCTATATCGAAAAAGAGGGTGACAAAAGAATGCAAAGACTATTGAACGATAAGTTTGATTCCGGCTGCGGTAGTTTGATTCATGCGGCTAAGGTAGTGCTTCGAATCATTAACAGAAGATGGAAAAGAGAGCGAACGAATTTCTAGGCAAGGATCAGTTTGAATTTCGGAATGGGAGGGCCACTCGGGATACGATTGCAGAGACGAGAATACTGGGCGGAAAGGAATCTAGACAATAATCAGGATGTAGGTATTCGTGTGCTTTGTTGATTTCGAAAATTCATTCGACAGAGTGGTGGGAAAAGGTAATGGGAATATTGCGGAAGATAGGAGTAGACTGAATAGACAGGAATTTACACATGGCACAGAAGGCGCAAGAGACAATAGGGAGGGGAGTTAGGCAGGGCTTTCCGTGGTCGCCGTTACTTTTTAACATATACTCGGAGGAAATGATGAGAGAGGCTTTGAATGAGCTCGAGGCTGGAGTAAAAGTCGGGGGAAAATTGATAAAATCGGAGAGGTTCACGGATGACCAAGCGCTAGTCAGCCCATGGCTTGAAAAAATGCTGGTTGCGTTGCAGGGACAGTGCGAAAGATACGGGATGAAGATAAACAAGAAGAAAACTACTGTAATGCATTTTTCAAAAGCAAAAAGGCCAGAGGTAAGAAACTCAAACAGGAGGAGCAATTGAACTATCTATGAAGTATATTTCAGGAAAAAGGTATAGCAGCGTTGAAGTGAGAAGGAGAATCGCATTGGCAAAAGAATTGCTTTTACTCGTAAGCGTGAACCGCTTGAACTAATGACAGGGGCGTTGAATAGGGAATAGGTAGCTTCGTCTTTCGACTTTATTGAATAGGGAAGTAAAGAAAAGACTAGGTAGTGAAAAGTTTAATATCGCGAGTTGCACTATATGGTGCGGAAACTTGGGCTTTGCGGGAAGAAGATAAAAACAGACTTAGGTCTTTTGAGATGTGGCTGTGGAGAAGGATGGAGAAAGTAAAGTGGGTGGAAAGGACGAAGGATGAATTGCTAAAATTGGTAGGAGAGGAGAGAAATTTGATAGAGGAAGTTAGGAGAAGGCAGAAAGTGTGGATGTGGAAGGAGGTAAAGGGCGACGGTGTTTTGAAGGACGTGATTGAAGGAAGAATTTTGGGTAAGCGGTGAGGAGGGAGAAGAAAAACGGGTAGCTTGGATAGAACGTAAGGGAGGGAGGAGGTATGTGGAGCTGAAGAGGATCATCGTGTGAAATGTAGGGGTGTGGGAGAATTAAATGTCAATTTAGACCTTCCCAGGTAATCGCAGGTCGCCAAGGGAAAGGAACTTACGGGGTGAGCTTTACCTAAATCCAACCTTCTCCTATTTCCTAAAATTCCAACCTTCGGGTTGAGCACTGAGTGTGATGTACAAAATATAAATAACTCATTTCCCATAAACAAGCACCTACCAATTAAGTTCCCGTCAGATCACCGAAGTTAAGCAACGTTGGGCCCGGAAGGAGGTTGGATGGTTGCCCCCTCCATACCTCTACCGTGGTGCTCTTGTCCCCTGTCTGCAAGAGTCAGGCAGGTTAAATGTGGGTTGGCACAATGGATCTAAAGAGGTCTAAGTGCCAGGGGGGCTCCAGAAGGCCCCCGCCCACTCCTCCAATTTACATTCCCTATGACAATATATTGGTATGTATAATTCAAATATGGGTGAATTATAGCGGTTATAATATTATTATACATTGTTTTATCCAATAAGTAACAATAAAATAATGGAATTCATACAATCTGTTGTTTGTGCCCTGAGGATTCCCGCGTCCTGTTTGTGTCCTGCGTCACGAAAGTTCATGATTTGTACGTTTGATTATTGGGGGCGCAAACAACCTCATCCATGGCATGACCGCTTAGAGAAGAGCGCCAAAAGTTTGCGTGCGGCGAAGAACACAACTGCTTGAGTGAAGGAATTATCAAAACAGCTGATTCTAGATTCATCTTCGCACTAGAAATTTTATTGTTATAAACGCTACGAAATTAGAGGGGAAAAAGTTCTAAGGGTAGCAAGAAAAGTGTGGGCAATATTATGTTATTTCCTGTATACTTGATGTCAATCTTGTCATTGGCATTTAGTGGATGAGAACTTCATATTCATACCATCAGTTAAGAGTATAATTTTTGTGCAAAAGGAGGGTGATAGTTGGAAAACACTCTGTTTTTTGTAATAGGTAATGGGCCCACAATCCCTCCGATGTCAGCAAAGTGAGTAATTCCTTTGAGTACAGCTTGAAAATGTCTTGCGTTATTATAAGTAAACTCCGCCATCCAGGCCAACAGAAAAAGTTGATTCCCCTGTTGTACTTCGTATCCCACAGAGGAAATTATGGCAAGTCTTCAAGTAAATACACAGTAAGTTCTGTAATTTGCATTTATGATTAAATTTTAAGACAATTCGTAGTACAATTGACTTTTCACCTGGAAGAAGTACTATAGAATATTGAATCTGCCTGAGAACTGTGATCAAGAGCAGTTAAGACAGGCATACTTAAACTTAGTGAAAAAGTACCACCCGGACAGTGACTCTCCGGAGGCGGACGGAGCCAAATTTCAAGAAGTATGTGGACTTCATCCAATTGATTTTCATCCCCTGCACATTAAAATTTAATATTTCTCCTAGTAATTTTTCCCGTGTAGGTTGAAAATGCTTATCGTACCATTCTAAGGAAAATGTCAGTGGATAGATGGAACCACCAGCAGTCAGCGGGAGAATACGGATTATATTACAAAGAGAAAAAACAATTTGATGAAGAAAAACCTCAAATTTTTGACATAAAAGTAAATATCCCCATTATTATGACTATATTTACTTTGCCATTTTCCTTGCTGAGACTGACATTTTTACAGCACACAGCTCCTCAACACAGACAGTACCTGAGTTTCGATGGCTATGGAATGGGTACACCACAGCAAAGAGAGAAGCAATATTACAAACACCGCACTGTAGTAGCGGCTGAAAATGTTTACAATCACAGGGTAGAAAAGTTAGCTCGACAGAATGAAGAAGGTCTTGTTGTTTCAGACAAGAAGGCTGCCAAGAAGATTAAGACCAGGTTAGTTTGTAGGATAAGATTACAAGATAACTTGTGAAAGGTCTTCACATAATTTTGATGAACAAGTTTTTTTCTAATTTCTGCTCAAGTTCTCTTTGGCAGTTATATTCTTGGTGACCTAGGTCCAACCCAAGTGGTTTCAGGATAATTTTTTTTAATGCATCACCATTTTGATGGACTTTAGTCCATGAATTGATGAGCCATTCTTATTCATTTCAGTTCACCTAGTCGTAGTTAGTATAATCACTAAAGAAATACGGCATCTATTTGAGTAACTTGTCATGGATTTTTAATGAAAATGCTCATGAAGCCTTGGAAGACACTGGAGGAATTTCTATGTGTAATGCAGCTGAAAATGACAGTACTAATGAAATAGCTACCTCATTATTTTAAATCATTGAGACAAATTACTATTGTTGTTGTATCATCGATCGATTGTGCTGCATTGTATCCTGGGAAAAATGAAGTGTAAGCAGATGGTAATGATACCCAGAGCCCACAGGTGATTGGTGGAAGCGGGATGGTAATTTAGAACATCGGAGGGTAGAGGAACAGTAAAGCAACTACTGGGAAACCCCTTGCGACGGTCCATCCATGTCTCCCTAGGCTGTATCGCATGGGTAGTGGAAGGTATCACTTTATCCTGTGAAGTGTAAGGTGGCAGTACACCATGAACTCCTTGAGGTGTAGGGCATGGGTAGTGGAAGATAGCACTTGTGCCTGTGAAGTGGTGGGGAATGGTAGAGCGGTGGTATGCCATGCGATCTGATTCTTCTCTATATATTCACTTTATATTCTACATAGTGATATAACGTTCTCAGTAATGTCAGGAATTTACCAATGTAAACCTTTTCCACTCAGGTGTCGAGTGATACTCGACACAGCGTAGCTCACTACCAACTTGTGTCTCCAGTGTCACTCAACACACGACATCGGAAATTCAGGGGCATTTAAAAATTCCAAGTGAACTACTGGTATAGAGGGTGAAAAAATCTGAGTGCAATGGGTTAATGAAACACAAAAGCTCTTTTTAAAAATTTTTATTTCAATCATTTTTGAAGCACTTAAGAAGCTCAAGCTTCTTCCTCTTAAGAAGTACAAGGTGGATCATTGTCTTTAGGGCTAGGATGAGGACATATGCTGAAGGTGAAAATTTGAGGATAATTATTTACCTACTTACCGACTGATGAAAATTCTGGTGCAGCTTTTACAGAAGGAATTCATTGTGTGTTATAATTTGATGAAGGAATTACCGATTGGATAGCAAAAAATGCAAAACAAGGGTACAAAATATAATTCTTTACATAAAAAACTATGCAGTTGCTCGGCTATTTGCTAAGCGGTGAACCGAAAACAAATGTGCTGATGTGTAAAATAATGATGTGATTGTACCAGCCATGCTGCCTATGTGGACAAAGTAGTGCCTCAGGGTCAAATATGCTGGTTTTCATAGTGTATTGCTCCTGAATGTTGAAATGTTGTTGCGACACTGGCTTGAAATATTTGTTCTGGTTAGTTTTAATTTTTTCACTAAGATCCACACCATCTGCTCTCTGCAAACCTAACCTTTGCAGACCACTTTTTATGTTCTCTGCCACCCTCATTTTCCATTCTTTCTTCCCTCAGCATCCTGTATATGACTTAAACAATAACCAATGCTACACAAAATATAACCACTCATGCTCTTTAGGTGGATGGTTGAATCTCTACAGGATTTTCATGGGGTGGTGTCATGGACCCCTCCTACTTACGGTGTCTCCTGCTATTTCAGTCATGCACTACCTCTTCATTATGCCCGATCAATGGTAGCTTACCACTCCCATACCCTTCCTTGGAATTTGAGTGACTGTAGGCGACGGAAATGTACAAATAGGAGGATGCCAAACTTCCCTTCAAGGTGCACAAATGAAAGGTGATCAGCACCATGTGTGGTCAAGCAAGGGTACAGCAGGCATAACACTACATCTCCCTTTCAGTTTAGGGTGGGGTTACCGCTCCTCTACCCTCCATGAACTGTAAAGGGTGAGTAGCTACACTCCACAACATGTATGGACTACCATCCCTGCACATCCTGCCTCTACCCACCACGAAGGAGCCTATTTTTAACATGGTAGGAAAGTGCTGTTCACGTGATGTGGACAATAAATGGATAAATTTGAAAATTTTCTACCGTTACAAACATCTGAATAAATAAAGTACATGGTTCTAAGTCACCAGGTGAAGCACAAAAGGATTTATAATCCAAATACATATATTACTGAAAAGCTTTCAGTTGTTAGCATTTAAAGATTCCCTACAGTCAAACCTCTCAGTAATGGACATCTTAGGGACTGAAAAAAAGCCCACTATTCTGAGGGGGCCAAGATTTTATATGCAGTAGATATTAAGGCCTTTAGTTTGTATTGTTGAACCTTTTATTTTTTAAATGCTGTAAAATACATCATTTTGACAAAATTCACGGGATAAAACTATTAAAACATTTTATCCTTTATTCAACCACATGTTTATTTTATGATGATGCTCTCTTGGCATCATCGCCATCAAAACAAAGATTGAAAACTTTTCCTGTAGGAAAGAAGCAGCAGGTTAGGCATGAAAATACAGTATAATCCCATTATTAAGTCCACCCGATATAATGTTTCCCTGCATATGAGGTTGGTCACCAGTTTTCCCAAAAAAATCTCAATCTTTTCTTTGTTAAAAATTGTATGCATATAACGTCCCCGCGTATATGGTCCATTCTCCATAGTTTCAGGGTCGTTTATAATGTTTTCAGCAAAAATATCGAAGATTTTTGGCAGATTCGTAGGTCACCGGTCGATAGGCACCGGTTCGAAAGGGTTAACACTTGCAGCGAAAGTTTCTTCTGATTTATCCTTTAATGCTTGTCTGCACAAACAAAAAATGCAACTTGCTAACGGAAGTGTAAAATGATACAAAACATTTCATCCCCTCATCGTTGATGCAAAGTACAAAATAGATTTTTAAGCTGGATAGCAAATATGGTGGATGTGTAAAAATAAAGATTTTTTCCTCATCCAACCTGACTACTTCAAATCTTATTCTTCTATCATTATATGAAATGTTTATCTGTTGTCATGAGATTATGGTCTTAAAGTACTTAAAATTAATTTTTTATGCAAGAAAAACTATTTTAGCCCATATAACCCAAAAGTATTCTGCTTCCGTTCATACCCACATATAAAGTTTCCCGCTTATAACGTTGGTCCGGGGCAACAACCAAGGCTGATGCTATAGTGGGGTTATACTGTAATTTAATTGGAGTTACCTAAATCACTTTACATACTTTGAAACAATTCAAATAATATCAGCCAAGGAAAAATATCTTGCCCTATCCATTTCCTCATTTTACCAGAGAAGTGTAGAAAATGGGATGGAAAAATTAGAAAAAATACTGTCTCATGATGTTTTCACCTTTGTCATCAGCCCATTCCTTCTGTTTCATGTATCCTATGTCATTTTTCTTAGCTTCTATGCTTCCTGTCAACTCATGTAAACACAGCCTTTTTTCTGTGACAGTCCTCATTCAATACAATGAAATATTTTATGATGGATGATATGCAAGCACTATTGATTTCTTGCGTTGTCACTTAATGCCTCATGAAATTCAAGGATATACTGATACTAGAACAAAATCAATGCTAAAATTGTGAAATCAAAAAAAATTGCAGGCAGAGAAGGCAAAGTAGGAACAATGAATAAGCAACATTTAGGTAATATAGCAAGCTTGATGCTGGCGGGTCTAGATTTCCACCAGGGCCAGATTAAGAAAAAATGTTTACCAAGGCGAGATAGTATTCCCCCTCCCTCAATTGTCAAATCCTTTTGTCACACATATTCACCAGTTAAATGAAGTAATAAAAATTAAGTAGTAAATTAGTTTGTTGGACATGAAGTAAGTTGTCAATCCCCAAATGAAATAAGCTTTTTCTATTTCCACAGTGGCCTGGGCAGCCACCCAGGTCACACAGGGGCTTAAGCCCGGTATACCACCAATATATTGGTGGTAATGATCACTTCCATTTCTGTTGCTCTGCGCTGTGCTGACTTTACATGATCAAATTCACACATTACTGCCATTTTGAATGTAGAAGTCGACTGCGTTACGATTATCGATACCTTTCCAAAAACAGCGAACTATTAAATGAATATTCGGGTTAAAGTTGTTGGTGCACCAAAGTTGTGATTTATAGTTGGTGATAGAGCTATATTTACCTATAGTACCTAAACTTTATTCTGTTTGAATGGTCCTTGAATTTGATCATTATAAATGAAAATGCAATTGTTTCAAGACATGTACTTTTTGATCCTAGAATTTTATATCCCATATTAATATTCTTAACATAAGAATGGTTTTAAGTTTAATACTATTTGAATTTTCAGCCCTTACTGAATTACTTAATGATTATAAAGGATGTGAAAACATTAGTGTTTCGGCAACTCCTTCACTAAGAACTAGACTTCTTGAGTTTTTGCTCACCTTAAACTCTTGAATTACAATCGCAGCATACCAAGCTGAACAAAGAGAAAGTGCTAAACGAGATGATATCCAACTTACATGGCCAAGCACGACATGCACAGCACTGTAATCAGTAGACCTTTCACAATTTTGGCCCAATGGCTTAACACACGGAGGCCCGTACGGGTCAAATTGACCCTATGGGACTTTTAAAGTGCCACAACTTTCTTAAATTTTAAAATAATGGGAAAACTAACCGTGACTTTTCATGGAAAGACGTTGTTTAGCTCTGAGGAAAATTTTATCTATATACCATAACATTTTCAGTCCGATTTTTAAATATTACCGTGAAGACCCGCCCGGGTCATTTTGACCCGAAGAGTTAATAGCCTTAGTTTCACCTACCATTTTTACAATTGATGGTATTTCCACATTGTTTTACACTTATTACATTGTTAAGTATTCTAATTGCCGATGTATATACGTATGCACAAGTTTCTATATACGGAGGCGGGAAGGAGGGGGTGGTAAGACATGGTGTCAGATGAAGGGGGAGGGGAAAGGAGAGATGAGACTGTCATCCGTGACAAACACCTGATATTGGATAGGGAAACATTGTTGCCATGAAACGACGCTGTGCTATATCTCCAAGAAAGATTTTGAACATAATGCAATAAATTTCAGAAAATGAATCAGACGTCAATTAGACTCTGAACTGGCTCATT
Organism: Platycnemis pennipes; assembly: GCA_933228895.1. Classification (NCBI taxonomy): domain Eukaryota; kingdom Metazoa; phylum Arthropoda; class Insecta; order Odonata; family Platycnemididae; genus Platycnemis; species Platycnemis pennipes. The sequence continues at coordinate 28,808,030 of OW121851.1, forward strand.
ACTTGGGCATGCAGCAAACCAAAACAGACCGTGTAGCAGTCGACGAAGTCGGACCTGCGGATAGGGAATAAGTGGACCAGTGAATTTTGAGTCTGAGGATACTGATGAAAATGAGACTGCATCAACTGTGGTTGAAGGTGCTGTGTGTGCGGGTGGACATCAGGAAGGTGATGGAAAAAATTTAGGACTGCGTAATTTGGCTCTCCCTAAGGTGGGTGAGACTGTTATATCAAAAATGGAATGGTCAAGTGTGCGGTGCCTGAAATTGGAGTAGAAGATCCCGGTCGGAGGGCGGTTCAAAATATAGTGAGTGATATTTCAGGTCCAACGCCTCATTGAAAATGATGCGTGGAGAATGGTTGTGCCCTTAGTGCTTAGCATTTGCTTCTTTCTGATGCAATGCTAAAGCACGTACTGACATTCATGCAAGACGAGGTCCATAGAATCACCAGCGATGAAAACTCGTCAGTTTCACTTTCAAAACTAGAATCGTTCATTGCATTGCCTTATTACCTAGGGTCATATGGTAGTCGGGCGTTCAATTTAGATTCACTCTGAAATACTACGTGGGGTCTTTCATTTTTTAGCAATACTATGCCTAAGGAAATAAGGTTCAAGGAAATTATGACTTACTTCAGGTTTGACCGTAAGTGTAATGGGCTGGAGAGGGTAAAAATTGACAAATTCGCTCTGGTATACGCTGGTCTTCGCTCTGCACATGTCTCTTCATTCAATATATGCCAAAGAAACCTGACAACTTGGTAGAAAATTCTGGTTTCTAGCTGATTCTAATAGTAAATACATGTGTAATGCAATATCTTTATGTATTCCACCACCGTTCTAAAGTCTGATGACATGACGCTTAGTGCGTATCAGTGTAGGAAGAAAAAGGAATGCAATGGTATTGAGTACATGGCACCCTTATGTTTTCATTTCCACAGGGCAAAATAAACTTCCAGAGACATGTGCATAGAAAGTCGGGTTTTTCTTTATAATGCTACGAAATGTGGCGTTGACTGTTTAGATCAAATGGCGCCTAAGTACCTACACTGTGCGAGCTTGTACACGCCTTGGGCCAGTATCAATGTGTTACAATTTGTTGGCTCTCTCAGCCATAAACCCAAGGGTGCTTTACCATGAAATTACAGGGATAGAAATATCACGGCACAAATTTCTGTTACAATGGCCTCTGAACTATGCGAGGATTACAATCAGTCAAGGGTATAGCGCAATATTTCGCTCAATATTGTAGATTCAGATTCCCCTCATGAAAAAAGAAGAAAGTGTATAACATCTATGAGCAAGAGAAATGAAAAGAAGACAATTGATTCGTGCTACAGCTACAAGAGGCCGGTGTGTGGTAAATATACTGCATCGTTGTCAAACATATGCATTGATTGTGATATCAGTTATTCTAATGATGTTCAATAAAATGTTCAAAAATATTGATTACATTATAATTGTTGGTATTAGCAGTGTTAGAACTTCTATTGATAACGGTTAATCTTAGAATAGAAAGAAAAACTCTCAAATGAGCAAAAGAGTAACTTCGGGTCAAAATGACCCGTGCGGGCTTTCTAGGAGGTAAAAAAATTCGGGCCTCCGCGTGTTAAAAATAATCCATGCAAAATACACCGAAATGAACTGTTATGGTGGTTATCAACATAGTTGTTGCGAGAGATCGAAAAAGAACGAGTAAAACCTTCATGCAAAGAGGAATGTGTGGCGTGAAGTGCGGTAAAATGTGTGAAATTGTAGGTAATTGCATCACAAAATTGCATGCGCGTTGAACAGCGTTACACTATGACGTTGCTTTTGGAGGTTAATGCAACATTGCATGCACGTGCACGTTACAAAGTAACCTTGTGCACATGCATGCAACGTTGTGACAACGACCTCTGCTACATGGGATATACAGCTGCTTCAAGGAATAGGTGCTTTTGTGGGGTGGAGCAATACTTTTACAGGATAGCTCTTTGTGAGCGTCACTTAACACGTTCAACCCGACGGATGCGAATGCGCGTCCGAGGTGCGTTGCCAAGACACCGAAGGATGCGCATTCGTGTCTGTTAATGACCTCTATGATGACCTCTCTGAAGACTTCTCTGAAAGACGCGAACTCATGTCTTTAATAAATTATCGAGTTTTGTTATTCAAAAATTTTTTAACTAATTTTAAATTACATTTAATTGACTTGCCAAATTAATGTGAAGGAAAACCCTTTCCGTTTTTCATGATTGCACACTAGAAATATTCCGGGTTGAATGTGTTAATGGAGGTAATTGAAGAAAAAAAATGATTCATTATGTTATCCACATTGAGTATGTCCACCACTTAGAAGTGCCAATTACTTATGTCTGCTGCCAGGGATTGAAAAACTGTCCATTTACAGGTGTTGTCCACAATTTTGAGGTTTCCGTTAAGGGAGCTTAGACTGTGCTTTGGTGATTAGTTATTGAGATGCTCTTTAGTTTGTCCAAAAACTGATGTTCAAGCCCATAAAACTGAGCACTAAGGTGTATACATAATGCTAAACATTTTAAGAGCACTGCTTTTTGTTTTGGATTCATGCTATAATGGAAACCACAAGTAACATTTTCACAATTTTAATCTATCGAGACTATCTGGGCGTAAAATACACCCAGAAATAGTTGATCTAAGTCGTTTATTTAAACTGTATATGATTTCTTATCTGCTGAAGTGCAACAGCTTTACTTTTTTTACAATAAAATGCTCATTTTTGACTGAAAGTTACACAATGCACCTGACAATGGATTTGAAACTCTCATTCAAACAAATCAAAAATTCATTCCAGGTATGGTATAGATCGATTGGTGGAAGATTTGATCCAGGAGTCTATGGCAAAAGGGGAATTTGACAACTTGAAGGGGAAGGGAAAGCCTTTGACATATCAAAACTACAATCCTTATGTGGACTTCACCACTCATAAACTGAATCAAGTTCTTATTGATAATGGCTTCACTCCCGAGTGGATTACATTACAAAGAGAAATCGGAGAAGAGAAAGCAGCCATTTTGGAGCATGTAGCAGCTGATCGGGCTATGCTGGGTCCTCCCCCATTGAACCATAGTGAAGAACACAAGTGGAAATCCATTCTAAGAGCACATGAACTAGCTGTCAAGGAACTGAACAGCAAAATTGTGAAATTCAATCTCCTGGTGCCACTTTTGAATAAGCAAATGTTTCTCTTTAACTTGGAGAAAGCAGCCGAGAAGGTTTTAAGAGAGGGGAAATGCAAGGACCCCCTCAGCGAAGAAAAAGTTGTGGGAAATGATAAAAATTCAAGCAACACATCTGGCAATCAAAATTTTCTTTCTTTATTAGGAAATATCTTCAGATAATTTTTTTCAAATACTATCATAATTCTGTACACCACAATGAAAATATCAGATCTGCACATCTTACCTTGACATTGATAGTGCTAATGATAGGCTGTGTATATATGTAATATTGACCATTAAAAAAATAAAAAAGTATTTTTATATAAAAACTGTCTTCATCACACAAATTCAATCCGGATAGAGTTTTTTTTCACAATCTGTACTTTCAAAGGTATAAAAACAATGTTTAACAACATGCACCATACTAAGGTTTGCATTACTGTATGGAAGACAAAGGCAATCTTGGTATGAACGATATCACAACAGTCGTGCACGTAGCACCAAAAAATATGCCAAGAATGTGGTGAATACAATTATATTCTTATAATTTTTATGAACCTCTATTTCTCAGCACAAGTGCAATGATAGATTCACAATAAAATCATGTCTTCATCTCAAATTAGAGCAACCGACCAGCTAACTTACCCCATTCCTAAATGGGCTAAAAATGCCCAAATTTGATTCATGATACAAAAGAGCTCTTTAGCATAATTAATCAGATAAAATGAAGTGAGTAAAACACTTGACAGTGATATCAATCTTGTAAAAACAAGTGTGGACTCTCGAGAAAAAAATCAACAAGAAAATATACTTTCACAATCAAAATAAAAAAGTTTCTTACATATAATGAAATTATTTGAATGTAGTACCACATTGCATGAATATAAAAGAGGAATGCAAGGCCACTAAGACACCTTTTCAAAAGGCAATACAATAAGGCAGGCACCATTTTGATTCATTGGCTCAACTATCGGTTACTCACAAATAACTATCAATACCATTACTAACCAAACAATTAATGAAATGTTATTGGCAGAACTAAAACTATTATTTGTGTGTCACAAACTTAAACTATGCATTGTCTTCCATTATTCCAAAATTTTACTTTTTGGAATTACACATTTTAGATAAATTACAAATAGAGTCATTTCTACTTCACAATTTATTAACCCAAAATCACATTTCACAATCAGATCCTAATCTAGTCCAAAATAACTGTAGACTTTATGAATGAAATTCTTTGGAATGGTGCCATTTTAAATAATATTACCTACACAGTGGAATTCCCTGAAGTATGAAATCAAACAATGCAATATGATATCAATAAATTCCAAAAGCTATGCAACAAAAATTAGTTTTGAGCTACTCTGAATCTAATGTAAATCTTAGGTTATGAAAGAGATTCTGCATGAAATACACATTTGCAGTAAAAACAATTAATTACATCATTGAGCAATATTCAAAACTCCACCTGGGTTTCAGAAAATCATACCTTCCCAGCAGATCTATTTCCACACCAGCTTGCCATCCTGGTCCAAGCTTACCTTCCTCTGAGCAATGAGCTCCAGTGCTTTGGGATAAGCAACATGCTCCACTAGCTTCACCCTTTCTTGTAATATTTCCTCAGTGTCCCCATTCAAGATTGGTGCCACCTCTTGCACCACAATTGCACCAGCATCAACATCTTCCTACAGTCATGAAAAGAACACTTTTAGAGAGGCAGATATTGGAAACCAATAATCTGAGATGATTTCAAATGTGAAAAGGGGCTGAAATTTTGAATATTCACAAAAAATATTCTGAAAGGGATCATTACTTTTGAAATCAAGGTAAACTACTATGCTTCTGAGTCTAAATAAGAACAAGGAGAGCAAATGTATACATTTAAGTCTAGCAACTGACACTAAAGCCTGAATCACACGATCATTTTTCTCGTCCCTTTAAAGGGATCATTTAAGCTATAGCTTTCAGGGACCGCAAAAATGATAGCTCAAGCTATCATTTCGCCGCTCACACGATCATTTTTGCCGTCCCTTCTCGTATCATTTCTGTACGGTAAACAACTTCGTAACTATGGATTATTTACACCGTCGTCGACAGCTTTTGGCTGCAGCTAAACGATACTTTCAGAACGTGCGCTGTGATTGGCTAAATGACAGGCCGAGGGACGGAAAAAAGGACGTGCTCAAATGACGAAAAAAGGTAAAGCGATCCCTATCATTGCCGCTATCCGTGAAGTGATCAAGTCAGACGATCATTTTTAAGCTATCATTTGAGCTATCATTTAAGCTATCCCTGAAAAGGGACGTAAAAAATGATCGTGTGATTCAGGCTTAACTCTAAATTGAGGAAAACTATAACGCACTTTCAACAGATACTGGTAACTAAGTGACACTTGGAAACCCATTCTGAGATGCATCCATGACAAACATAAGATTAAAGAGCAGAGGTACAGTTGCTGATTGGCATGAGGACCTATCAGAAGGAACCTGAGCCAGATAACATGGTAACTGACAACTTTTGACTTGGCAGGATGATGACCATGTCATTCATCAAAATTTTAGTGGAGAGCCTAACCCACATGAAAATCAGAGAGGAATTCAACAGAGGAAAACCATGTTTTTCAGTCTACATGTGAATGAGGTGAGCAAATGTAAACAATATTTAAGCTCTTAAGGTGGCCAAATAATAGGAAAAATCATTTTATTATCAAAACTCTATTAATTTCCTGTATTTGCTCCACCAGAGTTGAACTTTGGTATTGTTTAGTTACAAACTAGCTACAACTTCAAATCACTTTTTTACTGAAAACCAAGCACTTTTCCTTTCCTATATCATATACATTTGTGTCCCACAAATGGCAGGACTATCTTAGTTTCATTCTGGTGCTGGTTTTGCAACAAAAATTGTGATGATGCATAGGAGAAAGGGATAAAGATAGACCAATGCAAGCAAGTAGAATGTCACAAATCTGGGAAAATTAAAAACAATCATGGAATCTCTGCAAATATGACTTTTCACCATCAGTTGCCAAAATGCATTCTTTGAGTAAAATTTCAGCTGGGTGAACTCACCTCAACATAATGGACACTGCACCCAGTGATGCGAACACCAGCTTCCAAGGCCTGTCTGTGGGCATGAGTGCCCTTGAACAATGGCAGGAGGGCTGGGTGGATGTTGATGAGGTGGCCACGCCACCTTTTGACAAACACTCCCGTCAACACCCTCATGAAGCCAGCAAGGCAAACCAATTCCACATGTGCACTCTCCAAGGCGGCAGTCAGCGCAAGCTCAAACTCTCCCCTCGTCTTGTAATTGATGTGGGGGATAGTCAGAGTTGGGATACCAGCCTTTTCAGCTCGCTTCAGTCCCTCCACATTTGCTTTGTTGGATATCACCAACACTATCTCAGCAGCACTGTTTTTGCTGGGGTCTTTGGTGTGGTCAATGAGTGCCTGAGAATGGAAGGAATTCCGTTAGCCAAGATCATGGCCAATACCATGAACTTCTTGAGGCAATTCCTCGAGCCCAGACCATGAGGAATTAAGATGACATGCTATGTTGGTTTCATCCCCGTAGACATTATAATGGGAAACGATTAGATACATTCTGTAGATAGTTCTGAATGACGATTTACTAAGTTAAATCGGGGTTAGAGAGCCCATCACCCTTGAGATTGTTTTAAGTGGTTTAGCAAAAGCAAATGAAAAATTGATATTTATGGAAAATGAGGGGAGAAAAAGCAAGAAGGAATCTGCAGAGAGAAAATAAAAGTTGAAGGAAGTGAGGTAAATGGATTCCACATAGATAATTTCATATCACAGTTAACATCCCCTTGGAAACAACATACCCTCTGCAAGAGCTTCAATTGGGTAGTAGAATTTTGGCAGTAAGGCTTACTCTTTATGTTTGGGAATTATAGTTGTATACATAGCAGGAGATAACATATACGTGGGACAATCAGGGATTCTACAAGATTGTCCCGCAAGCATTGGTCGCCAAAGTTATAATACTAGGTTGTCGTATTGGTTATGTTGTGTCCATAATACATACTAGGCTGTAATGCATACAGAGTTTTCTTGAATTTTTTTACAAAATTCTTAACCCAAAATTTAATAATTAGCTTAATTTAAATATGAACTATGCACATATTACAACTTTGTGTAGGTGAAGTAATTTTTAGTGTTGCTAATAACACTTCTAAAGGCACAACAGAGTTAACTATACACATAATAATAATATTTATTGTTCCGTTGGTCAAGAATTTGATATAGAACATAGTCATGAAAACATATAAAAATACAAAAAACATTTTACACAATACAAACATTAACCCTTAACCAGTGACGTGCAATTTCTGTTACACAACCAGTGACGTGCGGTCTGGGAGACCGCAATAAATTAAATATTCATAAAATGTTGCAACGCCATTTTTAATGCTTAGTTTAATGTTCCTTTATCTGCTTAACTATTCTAAAACTTATATTTAATTTTATGCATTACCAATACGAACCAATTATTCGGTAAAAATAGTTCTTTGAAACAGGATCAAAAAACTTATGTCAAAAACACTTGAGTTATAATTATAGTTTTTAAGTATCAATATTTGACCAGATTTAAAAATAAGGCCTTAAATGTTAAATTACGACGGCTAAATAATAAGAAACAATTGAATTTATCTCGTTTATTCCTTTTCTTGATGCATTCTGCAGGTGATTAAAATTACATTTTTTCACAATGGCTCTCATATCTCCGTTTTCACACATTCTTTACAAATTTTCTTCATGCATTCCAAATACACAGGGATTTTGCATCGGACACATAAGAAAGAGGTTTTCCGTTTTTTTATGGCGGGCAAAGTCTACATGTTGTCCGCTTCCCGAGCCTTTCTACTTCTTCAGCCTCTTCCAACGATAGGTAGAGAATTTGCGCAATACTTAATCGAACCTGTCTCGGGAGTCTAAGATTTGACATTCTCCTTCTTATATGGGGTCTAACGAAATCTGCAGCTATCGATTTAATGAAATTAAATCGTGTCATATCTTTCTTATCTTTCGTAGACTGCTGAAGCACAAAAGAGTTGACAAAGGAAATATCTAATATTCTGAAAAATACTGCCATTGGCTCTTGGCTCCTTGTCCTTCGGCCGGATGTGTAGCTACAGCACATTTTGTCTAAAGTATCTACGCCACCCTTAGTCGCGTTGTGAAATGCAATAACCTCTGGTTTGGCTGACTCTATATCGTCACTCACCCTGTAGTGCATCGATGAAACTAAACAAACAACCTTATTTCTTTTGAGGACATGGGAAACTAGAGTCATGTTGGTCGAGAGTCCGTAAAGTGAAGAGCCCACTTTGCGCCCTTTGGATGGCGCAAAATCATAAGTTTTTTTTTTTAACTTTTTTTTTAAAGTTTAAGTAAGGCCCTTTTATTTTTCCTGATTGTACCAACGTACGTCAGCCATTTTTGTTTTAATTTTTGTACCCGTTCAATAGATGTGAACCAATTATCCGCTGTGATATTCCTGTGGAACCCCATGATTGGCTCAGAGAGACGAAGAACTGACTGGGTTGATTTTGATAGCTTTTTGTCTTTCTCTGACAAACCTATCCCATCTGTGTCTTTCCATGCGTAAAAATATGCGTTAAACAGGTAACTGTTTTCGGCGTCAGTCAAACACATCATTTTCAAACCACACTTGGAGGGCTTGCTAGGAATATACATTTTGAAACGGCATCGGCCACACTATCTCTTCTGGCGGTAAAACTCGATGCTTAGATGTTCTGTCCCCAAATGCTTAAAGGGAGACCGACAGCCAAAAGAAAGGCACAAATGAATGTTGCACTCCAGGCGTGGGCGCGCGAAATTTCGGGGTTCATTGGGTTCCGTCATTTTTAGTAAATACATTACATGCATACTGCCTAGGGGTCGACGGGGCCCCGAAATTTTCGGGTCGGGTCGGGTCATCGTCCTGACCCGACCTTCGGGTCGGGCCTTTTCAAATCTCGGGTCAAAATCGGGTCGGGTCAAAAATCGTGAGAATTTAATACATCGCGAAAAATATTTTACTTTTCTATCTTCTAACTTCTATTGTCTTTGGCAAAGTTTTAAAGCTTTTTTGGTAATTATTAGAGACAGCACTCTCAAAATATAACTTATTTCATACATTTTATGTCATAATAGGTCGTAAAATACATGCCAGCGAATATTTCCTATGTAAATGGCGATCCTGAGTCGGCGATTTCCCATGTCGGCGATCACAGATTTTATGAAATTTCCGCCCAGTTAAGAAAAGGAAAGTAACGAAAAAGTTGGACGTTTTTATATTAGAATGTAACATTCGGAATTCGCGGACATTAGAATACTAGCAACTATTAAGGATGCTATAGGCAGAAATTTGTTTCTAATATCTACGCAGTTGTGACGACAGCCGGCCCAATTACGTTTCAGTCGCACTCCGTCACTTAATTATGGAATAGCAAGGGACTAAGCCCTTTCCCAAAAAATAACATTCACGGGTTACATCTACAGCTATACGATACCCTGCAAGCCACCGCGAGGGTGTGTGGCAGGGGTTATTAGAATTGACTTCCATATTTTCAGCTGAATATACGATATTGGGATGAAATATTATTTCTTTCCGATTAAAAACAACTTCACGACAAATGGGATACGGCATATTTTCCATATCGTTTCCCTGTTAGCACCTCCGGTAACGAATAAAATGTTCTCGGCTTGGCACCAGGTTAGGCTGAAAAGTTTTTAAAGACTAACCCCATAACGGTTTGTGAAGATAAATTATGATATTTCTATTATTCCTTTAGTTTACGAAGACATAGATGAAGGGGGCTCCCTACCTGCTTTTAAAAGGCCGTTGCAGATGTCAATGCTGTTGTCAATGCGACTACGACTTTACCACAGCAGCTGGTATCTTGGAAATTTTCCCATTGTAGTAACAGGATTGTTTTTTGACTGGAGTGGAATGAATGTTTATACGTTTATTTGTAAATTTATAAAAAATAGCCAAACTTTCCATTTTTTCCTATTTTCAGCGGCTATTTGCGAAACCTAGAATACGAAACGAGGATTTCCCTTCCACCCTCCTCAAAGCTTGATCCTTCATCTACGCATTCATGTCACAACTGTTGATGCTACCCCAACTCCTGCCCTAACGCGTTCCACCCCCCTTGTTTACAAAACTCCAGAAGGGTCCGGTGTATGAGCAAGCGCGTGGGTCAGAGCAGGGTCAGTTTAACCCTCGGAGATAACAAATCTCAGTTGAGTGGACCGAGAGTGGCGGGAAACATTCTATTCGGAATATAGTCGAAACGGGTTGAGGTCAAATATATACAGTAAATAAAATAATTTAAATGAGCATTTGCAGTACGGTTGTATGAAAATATTTTTCTGTAAACATGTTAGCAACAATGATGCAATATCTAAGTTATTACATGAAATTAGTTTTCACTGACCTCAAACATGTACATGCATTCATTTTTATTTGAATCATAATGAAAAATCCAACGACTAGCGAAAAATTACGTAATAAATATAAAAAGATTAGTACTAGCAACAATATAAGGAAAATGTTAAGCTCCTTACATTCTAACTTAAGATTTGCTTTCAGTGACCCTGAAAACCTGTACTTGCATAGCAAGTCAACTGGAATTGTACTAAAACATCCTAGTGCTCGCAAAAATTTACATATTTACGCAAAAAATTAGGTTTATTAAAGTCTGACTTCATATACGTTTTCAGTGGCTTCAAAATCATAGGGATGTAAAATTTTATGTTTTTCGCATAACTTTTGCTCATTTTGGCAATATTTTAGGGTTTTTGAGCCACTGTGCGACGGTTTGAGTCATACGTTAGAGGAATTCACGCAAGTGAACCCATTACTTCACCTAAAGATGACGCTATGCGACAAAACGTGGGTCAAGGCAAATAAAATCACTATTGTTAGCAAAGTTTCTTTTTCCAATCCTAGAAAACAAAAGATACTTCTAGTCTCAAAGCGATTGGAAATTTACTTCTGGTACTGGGAAGGTGAGCCATGAGTTTACTCTCCGGAGAATGTTCCAAGTGGGGCATAGAGGCCTACCTAAGGTTGCCTGAGCTAAGGAGATGGGTGAGGATATGGCAGATGAAAGAGGGGAGGTAAGGGGGCTTGGTCTTGCCTGAAGATGAGTTGGGGGAGCATTTTTTTTAACGACGCAGTAGGGCACCGATAAGGAGGGAGTGAATCGGAAATGCTAGGGGGGGAGAGGGTGTCGAAGATGCAGATAAAGAGACAGGCGGTAGGAAAGAGTAAACAAGGCTTTGGAAGGAAAGGTCTCTCCTGATGGGATAAGGGGAAGATGACTAAAAGGTGGAGGAAAGTTCTCGGTGAGAGTCCCGCTCTGCCTTTTCGCTATAAAACTTCCAGCCTTTGACCTCCCTTCTCCCCCCCTCAACAGCTTGTTCCCCTCCCTCTCAATATCTTGTGCCCAACCCTCAAGGAAAATCGTACATCCGCCCCTCCAAACGGCATTACATTACGCAAATCCCTCTTCGTGTAGTGAAAACTGAGCTAAAGTCGTTTCGCAAAAATGAGGACAACATTTCAATAAATTAAGTTATAATATTTAAATTTCACGAAAAAATTGATGAAGGCTAAAATATGGACGTGGTAACTTTTGATTGCAATCAAGTGAAAAGATTTTGCGTTTAGTAATCCTCGACATTTGGACATTGCATCTAGCGAGAAAAAAAAAGGACTCGTGTTTTCCAATTCTCTCAAACAACATACAGTTGAGCATCTTTAATCCGGCACAGTCGGGACCGAAGTGATGCCGGATTAGGGATTTTGCCGGACTATGGGTCATGCATGGCAACTTGTCTATTTTTGACGTCAGGATGTTTTCATTGAAAGGAGTCGATTATTTGTAACAAAATATATTCGTTTGCCATTTACTGAACATTATTTTAAAAAGCCACTGAGAATAATCAGAAAGAAATTGTTTCTTAATTCTCAAAGTTATTACTTAAAAGTATCGAAGTTGCGCAGAGATTGAGTGAGAATAACGCAATCTACGCATTGTGTGCGTCATTTTTATGCACAGTTAAAAGTATACTATTATTATTGGAAAAGGGTAAATAGAATTTGATATTTCTTATGCATTGCCTCGTGCTACATACTTCCTATCGTGCTTGGTTTGTTATCAGCTGAATCAGCGCGACGTCAACGCGTGTGTGTCGTCTACACGGCCGCCCATCACTACCTCGCGGGCGATCGGACTGGATCATTGTTCAAAGACAACCATCAATGATAGTCTGTCTTCAACAATTTCAGGCTGATCATCTTCATCCCCACTCGGATTTATTGTTATTAATTACCATTTCGATGATTTCATCATCTGCGATGTTGTGTGGTGAGAATATCGTTGCCGCTGACTATCCTTTCCTCTAAATTTACCAATTCCATTTCCTTTAAATCAGGGTTATGGATGATGTTTGCAAACTCCATCTATATTTTTATCCTCAGAAACACGAAATTTTTTAAATCCCCACTTATTTAGTCTACATCAAACCTTAAAGCAGCCCACAATTTAAACCACGCGTGTTTTAAAACTGACTGCGAAATACTATTCCATGCACGCGAAATTTCCCACATCATGTCTTCTAGATTGACGTCTGTTTCTGAAATAGTCTATCCTGCTCCATTAGCATTTGGCCAGAAATACTAAGGCCTTCACATCGATGCAATCGAAACCACGCAATCTAAATCAGCACTTAAATCTTCTTTTATAGTTTTTCTCCTTGTCATCCGTTTCTTCGTGTCACTTTAACAATAAAATTTAAAGTATTTTCTCTTTCAGCTTCTTAATGTGCTATATTGTTGAAGATCCCACGTAGTATGTTTCAGTCAAACGCTTTACTGATGCAACGGCGTCAAGCTTTTTCACAACTTGCACTTTTTCTGCAATGGTTAACGTTTTGTACTGATTTCTCTCTTCTCTGCTGTTGCCATAACTGTATAGATGAGATATGCTTTGGGAGAAACATAAGCAGATAACGAATAATTTTATCAAATTACGTCTAGTGGTCAATCGGGCGCAAAAATGCGCGCGCCATTGAAAATGGCCGATCTGTAAATTAGTCGTAGTCCGTCTCGGCGATGTCTTCAAATTTATGTTTACTTAAAGTTGCAGAATAATTCCAGTGTACACGAAGTACCAGAAATTAATATGTTTAAATTATTCTGATTCTCGTAATGGGAAAATTAACGTTAAGAATGGGATATCTCGGCAGGTTATGAAGCAATGTTTCGGCATTTTCCATGAAGGACCATGAAGGTTGGTCATGAGAAAATTGCCGGATTATGGGTGTTCCCGAATTAGGGATTGCCGGATTAAGGGTGCTCAACTCTACTATTATCTACTTTCATTTTTTCCTCTTCACTATCTAACGTGAACTGAAAAATGTTACATTTTGATTTCAGTTTCATAAAAATCGGCCTGGCCGCTCTTTAGATAATAAGTCAGGGAAAAAAAATACTTTCTGCGCTCTATGCGGGGGCCCTTCGACTACATTATTAAATTTCAGGTCTCATACCACGGCAGACAACAGTCCCAGTCCAATTTCTACAGCCCTGATGCAACAATGTCATGAGCTTAATATGAATGAATGAATTTATTTTCTCCAGTAGCATTGCATAAAATATAACATGGATATATATATATATATCTTCCTCAAAGACAGAGGCCCTACAGAAGGCCTGACTAATGAAGAAATTTCTCTTCTCTCTCCCCCACATCCTCGCACCCCTCACTTTTACCTCCTTCCTAAAATTCACAAGGAGAACAATCCTGGCCGCCCAATTGTTTCCTCGTGCAACTCGCCCACGGAACGCATTTCTGCCTTCGTGGACTACTATCTCCAACCTCATGTCCAGTCCCTACCCTCATACGTCCGTGACACCTATCATTTTCTCTCCATATTGAACTCCATCACCCTTCCCCCCAACCAACCCATTATCATGGCTACCATAGATGTTACCTCTCTCTACACCTCCATCCCACATCATGAAGGCCTTTCCGCTCTCCGCCACTACCTATCACAACGTCCTACGCCCCACGTCCCTAGCACTGAATTCCTACTCGACCTATCCTACTTCATTCTCACCCACAACGCCTTCTCGTTCAACAATCAACACTATCTTCAAACCAAAGGTTGTGCCATGGGAAGTAGGTTCAGCCCCTCGTACGCCAATCTCTATCTCGGCTTCCTTGAAAAGAACTTTCTTCCCCACTACCCACTTAAACCCCTACTATGGGTGAGATACATTGATGACATTTTCCTCCTCTGGCCGCACGACATTGATTCCCTCAACACTTTCATTTCTTCACTTGATGACTCTTCGTCTCTTTCTTTCACTTCAACCACCTCTACCACTAACATTTCTTTCCTCGATGTCAACATTTCCCTCTCAGACAATAAATTCAAAACCGCAGTCCACATAAAGCCAACTAATAAACTTCAATATCTACACTATAGCAGCTGCCATCCCTCCCACACTAAACGCTCTATTCCCTTCTCTCTCTCCATCCGCGGCCACCGCATTTGTAATAACCCGGACTCCCTACATGAATTCCTTTCAACCCTTCATAAGTCTCTTCTCTGCCGTGGCTACCCAGAATCCCTTCTAAACAAAAAAATCCTTAAAACTCCGTATCAACCTAAACCTCCTCTTCCGAATCGCCACAACATCCCCTCCATCTGCACTACCTACTTCCCTGGCTCACATTCCCTCAAACTTATACTTAAGGAACTCTTCCCCATCCTTTCCAACAGCAGCTCCACCTCCAAAATATTCCCTGTCTGCCCTTCTGTTACCTACAGATGCCCAGCCAACCTTAGTAGTATTTTCAAAAGTACTAATCCTCTCCTCAAAGACTCCCACAACATTAAAGCCACCCCGACTCCATGAAATCGCGCGAGATGCAAGACATGCCCTATTTTCACCGCACCACCCACATCTCTCTCTCATCTTCTTAACTCTCTCCCTCACTTTCCATCTTCCTCCTGTATTTCCAGTAATGTTATTTACCACCTTCAATGTAGTCTCTGCCCCGCTTTCTATATTGGCCAATGCACCACACCCCTTAATATTCGCATGAATAATCACCGCGCTTCTTGCAATCCCTCCTCTCCGCACTTCTCTCTCCCTGTCCCCAAACATGTCTCTGAACATGATTCTTCGTTCAACTCGTGTTTCAAAGTTTCAATTCTTTCCTCTCTCTCTCCTACAGATCCACCCGTTAAATTGCACACTATTGAGCTAACATGCATCTATCTTTTAGATGCATGTAAATATCCTGGAATCAATGCGATGCATTAACCCTCCCCCACCCTTCCCCCCACCCTCTCCTTGTACAATTTTCGCTTCGAGCTTCAGTTGAACTCGTGATTCACTACATATCCATGACGCGGCGAGTGTTACTTTCTTTCTCGTAAAGTTACTTTCATTCTCTGTGTGATAAGTGTAAAAAAATTAGGTTTAATTATTTTCACTTCTGACAAAGTCACTAATAATTTATAAATTGTGTAATTAAAGTAAATAACTAGGCATAAGTCATTCTTACTAGACAAATATTAATGGATAGTGATAATTGTTACTAGCTTTCACCAGTTATCATTCTATTCTTAAAAGACTGAGTTTTGGTTTCTCTAATCTTTTTGTAACTAAAGAGTTGAGCATTTATTCAAACAAAATATTTCCTGTGTATATTTGTTTTTGATTTTAAAAATTTCTAATATGGGCCATTAAGTTTAAAAATAGCCTATCTCAAATTAAGTGAAAATGAAGAATAGTTTTTGGGATGCATTTACTACTACAGGAAATACAGTAAGATGTTTGTTTTACCCTTAATTCATTTTCCAACCTAGTATTGTATTTATTTGTGTTATTATTGAAGTCAACTGTTTTCAGATATTTGAATTTCTATTTTGAGTCTATACACTTAAACTTTAGTCCACCATGTACGTCTAGATTGTTTCTT
This sequence comes from Platycnemis pennipes, assembly GCA_933228895.1. Classification (NCBI taxonomy): domain Eukaryota; kingdom Metazoa; phylum Arthropoda; class Insecta; order Odonata; family Platycnemididae; genus Platycnemis; species Platycnemis pennipes. The sequence goes on from OW121851.1 coordinate 28,824,254, forward strand.
TTTCTTTTATTTCCTTTTATTGGCCTTCATAAAGATATTTTTGGACATTTCTGCATAAACTTCTGGAAAAAAATTACGAACAAATTATAGGATGCGACCCGACCCGAGACCCGACCCGACCCGAGGGTCAAAAAAAATACCCGACCCGACCCGACACGAACCTTAAAATTTTGACCCGTCCATCCCTAATACTGCCTGCAAGGGGTAGAGAAATTAACCACTGTTTTATTGTAATTATTTATAAAATCTATAAGAATCTTAACATTTAAAGAACAAAATATGTAATATTTTCAATAAAAACCGGATTTCATTTGTTTTGCGTTCGCCTTCAGCAACGACTAGAATAGTCATTTTTTCTTACTCAATGTATTTTAGAAAAATTAAGTACTTTATTATCCACGTTGTGTAACTAAAAATGCTTCCTAACAAATTATTAATTATTCTTATACATGAAAAATCACTACGAATTGTTTTTAACAACTTTTTGAATCATGTCCACCAGCATTACGTTTACTGATTTTTTCCAATTTAGTGACGTGCGGTCTCTCAGACCGCTAATCGAATTCAGTTGCGAATTTACAGAAATAAATAATACAAATGTTAAATTTTAAGAGTGTTAGATCCTTATTATACAAAAATATGAAGCTAACGAGAATTATAGACATTTTAAAATAGTCATTTTGAAAATATTCATAATTTTAAAAACGCTGCGGTCTCTCAGACCGCACGTCACCGGTAAAGGGTTAATAATACAAATATTATAGACTGTCAGAAAAATATTCATTTACACTGTAGTAGCCTTTGTTGAGCAACATTTTCTTTAATTGGCATTTGAAAGTATAAGGAGATTTTATTAACTTAATTGTTTGGGGCAATTTATTGTATACAACGGATGCAGAGTGATGCGGTCCATGTTGGGCAGCAGTCAGATTATAACTATGAAGGTGAATGTGGTTCTTGGAACGAGTGGAGTGCTGATGAATGGTTGAACTTGGTGGAAACAGGGAGGGATTACTTTTTACGAAGGTGCAGCATTGTAAAATATACAAACAAGGTAGAGTAAGTATATTTAGTGCTTTGAAGAGAGGTCTTCCAGGTGCTCTAATGGACACTCTAACAATGGCTTTAACTGATCTTTTTTGAGAAGAGAAAGCTTTAATTGCAGCACTACTGTTACCCCAGAAGATAATCCCGTAGGACAGGACATACTAACGCTTACGATGGATCTTGGATTTTTTTAAACAGAATCAATATGCCTTCAAAATAGTTTTTCTTATTTAGCTGTCTCATTTTGTTTGTACTCTAGTTTTACCCTAAATAATGTCTGAATCATTTTAATAAGTTTAATTCAATAATAAGTTAAAACTAGCATCTGTGACAGTGAAATTACTAACTATATAAACAATGAATACTAATTGTAACATCTGCAACCGTGTAAGGATTTTTAGAGCAGTTTGTCTCTACTTGCAGAGGTTGAAGTTTTAGTGATTTATGCTTCAAAAAGTAATCACAGCTGTGATCTTATACATCCAAACACTCTTTAAAGCAATAAATTATGAATATTTAATATCAAACACTTGGTTTCATCACATTTTCATCATGGTCTCTCATTATAATGGAGAACACCAGAAAAACTTCCCCAGTAGTAATTTTGAGAATATGAAACAAAAATGGCATTAATTTTTATTGAAGGAACAAAAAAAGCCATTATTGTTATTCCTGAGGATGGAAATACACATTTTTATGACGATCATGATCAAAAAGAGATAGGATTAACTCACACCCTTTTGGTAATAATGGCATTAGAAGTCAACTGTGTTCTAGGCTGAAAACTGTTGTGCAGACATAGTAAAAGAATTTTATAAAAATTAAATAAGATAATTTTGGGTCTGATGCATTTTTTCTGCGATCCTCACATCATTTTGGAGAGCTGAAAAAATTTTTCAGAAATGATTCTCGAATGAGTGAGATGATATTTACGAAATGAGTGAGTAAAGATGGCACAAGGTAAAAGTTAGTAACAATTTAATGAAATACCAAAGACTTTCTTCATATTTTTAGGTAAAACATAATCATAGTTTTCATTTCAATTGCAGAAACTTAAACATCATAGGAAATCACAGAATACAGTATGGAAAGATGAAAATTCGAGGGAATGTGGTTGGCTCTAGGTTTACTGCATTGGAGGTTCAACCAAAGATATGGGTAACAGTTACATGATTTTTATCTTGGTATAAAAATAAGAAATAAAGAATACACGCATAACTAATGAGCAAAAGCCGAGATCCCTGTTGACAACTAATTTTGGCTTCATGCCTTAAAATGGACATTATAGTCAATAAAATTAGAACAAATCAATATTTGTTCTACTACACCACTGAAGCTACTATATTAAGCTACTAACCTGAAGATTGGTTCCACTCCCAGATATAAGTACACCAACACGCATTTTGTGAACAATTTGATGACTAACACTGAAAGCAATAAATGGCCTCATAATTGCATCCATTGCAGGAACAAAGTTGTTAACCATCACTTGATGATCACCTAAAATATATGCAGGCAAACATGTAAACTTTTACACAAATTAATGAAAATAAATACAATCCAATAAGTATTTCTACTCTCCACTCACCCTTATTTCTTGGCATAACTTTCCCAATGACGCAACATTTATCATCTATCGTCTTCAAAACAGTCTCTTTGTTCTCCTGGCTCACAACCAACACAGCACCAATTCCACAGTTGAAAGTTCTAAGCATTTCATGCTGACTAACACCACCTATGAAAAGAAAAAAAGTCAACACTCAACTTCATTCTACAGGCTTCAAGCAGCTAAAGTAGACCATTTTGTTCAAATACTTTCTTCATGGAGAAATCATGGTTTCCCCGAATTCTGCAGCTCGACCCCCTTCATTAGCATATAGTAGCAGTGTCAGGTCAGAAGACAAGAGTGAGTGAGTTCGATATACCAGACAGACCTCAGTACATTTGACATTGAGGCATTTTTCCAAGAATTGGAGATGAAGTAAGATTCCACACAAATTTTCAGCACAACAATAAAGAACTATCATAGGATTACATAAGTTAAAAAATAATAAAAAATATCATCACTCCTTGAATGCTAATTTATGAGATTTAATTATTAGGCATCAAGGATGTGAAACATAGGATTATGAAGTTAAAAATGGATATGAGTTGAACTTATTACCTTAACAATTTGGGTTTGGGAAAGGAGAAAAAGAATCACACAACTTTGTGAAAATCACTTTGAAATTCTTTAATATACATGATCTGGGTTTCAACTGTTTATGCATCTTCATATACTACTGATGAATCAGGATCACATAGATGAAAATTTTTAGAGTAAATTACACTAGATGTATTTCTATTCCTCAACTTTCAGCGTGAAAAATTCCACAGTTAACCTACTTCGGTGAATCTCAAAAACTAAGATAAAGAGATGAGTCGATACCAAAATTTATCGATTCTCGATACCGATTCCTGGAAAATCGATTCTTGATACCAATACCATCAACCTATACATGTATGCTTTTTTTACCTAGTTTCCCTATACATTATTATTAAATGTTCCATGAAATCTAAAAATACAATTTTACGAAACAAAAATTTGAATATACAATTTACTTTGGGAAAAAACTTTCTTTATTGGCGAATCTCCACTGCTAAGTCCAGATTTATTCACAGCTACTTGGTTTTTACATAAACATAATTTTTCCATCATTGCAGAAGACTGACAATTACTTTCAGAATATCAAGAATTGAATTCCACGTTGTCAAAAGCCTTCACCAAATCCACAAACTCAAAGGACGACAGTACTTTTTCTCCATTCTCTGCAGAAGATATGACCTCATTTTATGGGAACACTCTAACCGATAGCCTTTAAAAATTCAAAAGCTAGGAGGATTTCAAATATAAAGATAACATGCTCACTGAGCAATCTAGAGTTTTAAATGCTGATTTCAAGCTTAATATTAAAAAATTACATTGATTTAGAGATCCTTGATGAAGACAAAATACTCGATTTTCTAAGTTGATTAATGGGCATTTTCAACTTCGGAATTATTATTTGGATAACATAAGTAAAATGTCTACATATTTTATAATGCCACAGATGAACTAAGATTTTCTCACTAGAGGTAGCAACAATCCAACTAAAATACAGTTAATCCATTTTCCAAATAATTTACAAAAAAAGTTAAACCAGTGCCCATAATAATTAATTTAATAAAATAATCAATGTATTAATTTTTAAAAAGTACCTAATTGTAGAGTTAGCATGGAAAACTTCATTATTTGTCCAATACCTTCCATGGGTGTATAGATCTTTGCTTCAATCATTTAATCAACTAATGAAAGTACAGATTGACAAAAACGTTAAATTTCTATCTGCAGAAAACAAGTTATTACTAGGGACATGACATTTTCGCGAAACGTTTTTTGCGACAGGATTCACGAAATAAGCGACTTGAGGGTTTAATCACGAAATTAACAGTGTCTTCTTTGAAACGCGATTTTTTTAACGAAATTTGAGATATTTTGCAAATGCCGAATTTTTGTAGCATGAAATATTTTCTTTAGTGATGGCCGGATTGGATCCGTCAGATCTTTCATTTTTCTCGGTTCTGGACTCGGATCCAAAGACACGGAGTAAAATCGGATCCGGATCGTAGATTTTAAATTTTCGCGGCTTAGCAATCGAAGTGCCCCGTAAATGGAATGCAGGTGCGGTAGATATTGACAAGAAGAGGATGTGTAACTACGGTCACGTAATCAGATTAAAATGTTCCCGTGCAACTAGAAGCAAAATAAAGAAATATGACTTTTTTCCCCCCCATTACCCCGGTATCTCTGGAAAAAAAAACGTAGGATGTCATGTGGGTGGCCTACATTCACCAGGATCAGGCGTACAACGAGAGCTAGTGTACTGTGCGAAGTTCAATCCTAATCGCAGTTTAATTTTTTCTTTCAGTCATTGCATCAAAAATGTTATCATATTCAATTTCAAACCATTACATCTGAATACTCACTTGATTATACTTTTGTTGTTTAAATTAGATTTACAAATGTACCACTCATAAATTAAGGATGGTCGGGTCAGATCCAAAGATCCACGGGTCTTTCATTTCATTCGCTACTGAAATCATATCCGAGGACAGTAAAAATTCTGATCCAGATCGGAGATTTTAACATCTCGCGGCCTCGTGATCGATGCGCCCCACGAATGGAATGTACATATGGTAGATACCAACAAGGAGAGGTTAAGTAACTGGGGTCACGAAATGAGAAGATTTTTTCCGTGCCACAAACAAGGAAAACAAAATAAAAAATACTCGTCTTGACCTTTTTCTCCATGGGCCCGGATGTGCGAGAAAAAAATTAAGCCGAATGTCATGCGGGTCGCCTACATTCGCCAGATTCCCGTGAACCCATGAGAGCATAGTTGTTAAAAATGAGGGCTAGTGTACTGCCAGTCGCAAGTTCGATCCTTAACACTACCTAAGAATACAGCCGTGCTGTATTCCTAGGGTAATGCTAGTAGGCAGTTAAAAAAAGTAGATTATCAGAAATTTCATGCCAAATTATAAGTCAAAAAAATAATTAAATTTGGCGAAAGGAAATTATTGGAAAAAATTTATATTACAGAATTAAATTGTGGAATCATTACGTTAACTTTACTGTGTATTTTTGAGTGACGCATTTGTAAATCTAGTTGAAGCGATAGAAGTACAAAAAAGTCAGTATCCACACACAAAGGTTGGAAATGAAAGATGATAAAGTTTTTTATTCAATGGTTGAAAAAAAAATTTGAAACAGCATAAGAATCGAACTTCATTACTTGCAGTCCACTACTCCACTCTGTTATTGTCGGCTTACCCGAGTTTGGAGAATGCATGCTCCCCATAAGTCATTCTATGAGTGCCTACTGTGTTTTTTATGTTGCGTAGGGTAGCCATAACTTCTGTATTGGATCTCAAATGTATGTACTATTAACTGTTTGTTCACATTGGTATGAAGTCTTTATTAATAATATTTAAAAAAAACCCTTCCTTTAACACTCCTTTTTCCCAACATTAAACAGCTTTCACCTTTTTAAAACAATTTTATTTACCGTATTTGTCATTTTTAAACACAGCTTTTGATGATTTTTATTTACCATTTTTCGGTGTCCCTAGTTATTACGCACATAAATGCGGCATTTTTAATGCATCCCCTCATCTCCTACCCCCCACTTTCTCTGCAATTCCCCTCTTCGGACAATTTCCCCTCTGCAGACTGCTTATCATGCAGAGTTAGCTGAAGGACTTGCCCATAGTGTGCACAACATGTGAGCCAACGATATCAACAATGCCTATGATTCCAAAATGCAGCAATTTTTGGCAGCATCGATGGGCCACATTGGTGGGTCACAATGTTTCCACATCAAGTTTGCTTTTGCTTATACAGCCCCTCGAGGCGGAAGAAGAACAGAATCTTAGGTCATGCTAAACAAGTCACAAAGTTCATGACCCTGTATTTTGTAGCTGGAGTCAGAAAAGTGTTCCTGAGGCTCCAATTGAAAACTTCCACCACACTCATGCACCCATCCCACTACTTCCTCCCATCCAAGACTACCAATGCCTACATCTTAAGTCATGCCACTCCACCTCAACCTTGCCGAAAAACCTCCCCTCATGAAATGGTTCATCACCTGTAATGTGCTCTGTTTAAGTTGAGACATCAGGCAGTAGACATCCCATTGGGAACCGTCTTTCCGATATCAAATTTTTAAGGATCTTCACCTCTTGCACTTGTACAAGCTTTTCATTGATTCTGAGTGGAAGTTATAAAATGGTCTCCTAGGTCTAAAGTTGTTCGTTATTAATTTGGATGGTGTTTTCTGAAATACATCTGCTTGTTCAACTATTGATTGATAATACTCATGTTACATTGAATTTCCTCACGTTGTCCCACCGAAGCTTAGAGAGAGTTTTGCCCTGGACAGGCATTATCGGTGAGAAAAAGATTTCATTTTCCTGTTAAGCTACACAAATATTTGAGGTACATCCTCCTATGCCATCATTAATTTTTCACCTAATTTTAAGGAGGGCACAAAAATTTACTTGTTTATGAAAGCAAATACATATAAATGCATATAAATATACTGCAAATATAAAAATGCTAAAAAAATACCTAAGCCAAATTTCCCATTTCATTTTCAAAGACTAAAATCCAATGCTGAAGTTGATGGAATTCATTGTCTGTACAATGAAACACCTACATATTTATAAAGGTTAAACTATGAAGTGTATTTTCTTGTTTGTCACACACAATTAAGAATGTAAAGGCAGAAGTAATTTCATTAAATGTATTGATATTTGAACATAATTCATATGCTTATTTCAGACACACCATGAGAGAAAATGTGCATTGAATCAAGGTAAAATTTAAAGTTTATACTTCAAACCACTTGCAACAATGTATATGTGATGTAAAATTAGTTTTATGCTAGAAGAATCAATAAAAATCACTAACCAACAGCAGCAAGCCACCCAAAAACTGGAAGGATGTCCCATGAATTGGCATCCAGAGTGACTGCTAAATGACTAGGAAGCACCCGGGGTACATTCTCTGTCAGTCCTCCTCCAGTGATGTGGGCAAAAGCTTTCACCAAGCCCTTTTTCAAGGCAGGCAGCACACTTTTCACGTACAACTTGGTTGGGACTAATAATGCTTCACCTGCAAGGAAAGAAATAAGCCTCATCATTTCTACAAATAACTTGACTGGATGGGAAAATTGGCATGACCATCTCATTCCCATCCATCCCTATACCATTCTAGTTTCAGGGACACCATATGAGAACAAAAAACCACAGGCTTATCTGGTTGATGAGAGTGGAACTCAACCAAGTGCTAAGCTGAACAGCATGTAGAATTCACACAAAAGTTAAGTGAGGGGAGCAACTTACCTTGTTCTACCTGTGGTTTCCCAAGATTATCTGATACCCAGAAAATAACTCACCTTGGGATTGATTGTGTGTGTCAGAAGGCAAGATCAAATTTGAACCTGTGGCATACAGACAGTAGCCCAACACTCAACCCACTGAGGTAGTACAACATCAATTGAACAGCAAAAATGTTTTTATGCTTCTCTCCGTAAACTGATATTAATAGTGTGATTTTTTCCAAGTGGATGTATCAGTGTAAACTGCAACTGAATTACCTTAACCCTTTCCAATTAACCCTTTCACTGCAAGTGACAATAATGTCTCGCCATGAGAGCCTATTGCTAGTATGCACATGACGAGTATGTTTCGTCTTGATTTTCATTTGGGTTTTTGTCTTCTCCACTTATTTCATTCTAACTCTACCACATGTGGAAATGCAGAGGATGATAAAACACTCACACTTTATTCACTAGATGGAGTCATGGTCACTTTCAAATTTTAATTCATACATATTGCATTCAAATGTTGAGAGTGAAAATTTTTACTTGAGAACACCCATGAACCAGCTACGTAGTACATCTTTAGAAACCATACAACCAGTACATCATTAAAATACCATTGCAGCGAAAGGGTTAAGGCAAACCAAACTTGGAAATCAGTGTTACAAGGGTGTAATTAACTCCACTGAATTAATCTGAAATAGAGTGGTGGGATATTCCATTAAACATGCAGTTACGAGGCTAATGAATAACATCGTTTGGAATACTATTATAAAGTAACTTTGGTTCTAAAAAGTTTTTACGAACTTATTCCTGAAAGACTGAGGCTGGAAAAGGGAAACAACCCCAATTAAATTTACCCAATGCAATTGTGATGTACTAGGTCCATGTCCTAATCAATGCTGGTGACTATGGGCCTAGTTACAAGTCACTGGGATGACTGCTGTGCCTGGTATTGGGAAATTGTTTGCACCTCATGGAATCTTAGTGCAGAAAGAAGAGTAAACAGCAGAGGCTAAGAGACAACACTGTACAGAACAATGACAACTGCTACACTAGAATGTGACACATTCACATGACATAAGTTGATGGAATAGTTGATCATTGGAGCCATTTTTCGCATGATGACTGAAATGACAGAAAGTGAAGGGACATAAAGCAGGGACCTCCTGTATCTCTGTTTGGTAAATCATTTGGATCATTATCACATGTTTTGATCTAGACTACTGAAGACAAGGCAAGGAGAGCAATAGAAGAATTAAATTAGGAAATTTTGAGGAGTGACAGTGAGGATTATATTTTGACAAAACAAGCTAATGATATTGACAATCAAATTATTATAAAATATTAGCTTCGGTGCCATGGCCATCAATATAAAAACATCAGGAAAACTCTTGTGAGAGCAACAAATTGTAATGCTTTGCAATATATTAGCAACTACTAAGTAGTTAGTCTTTTGTCATGAATTCAGTTAATATTAATAGGAGAATTTCATTTTAAAAAAGGGCACACACAACAAAACTTGAGAAATAGATGCTGAGTCCAGAGTATTTTAGGTTGTAATAATCGTTTATTAATAAACATCATGACATAAAGTATAAATAGGATCATAGCCACCTGCAAACTTGTCCCTATGGCACACAGTGAAATAAGCTCCATGCAAGACAGTAACAAGAACTCACAGGGTATTCTGGAAATTGGAAATATTTTCCAAAACATTCCTCCAGCACAAAAGGGTTATGTGAGGTATTAAACCGAGAAATTAATAAGTTATGGTTTGGTAGCAAATTAAGGATAAGTAAAAAAGAAAGAAATCTTACCAATTGTAATTCCTCCATTGCCAAAAGGAGCAACATCAGAATAGGTCATGCCAGCTTTTTCAAGAACCTTCCGTACTAAACTAAAACCATTGCTATGAACTCCACTGGAAGCAATGCCAATTATGACATCACCATCACCAATCTGTGGTGTCAAAGGTAGCACTTTATCCTTCTCTACAGCACCAACAGCAAATCCAGCCAAGTCATACTCATCACCTTTATAAATACCAGGCATTTCAGCAGTCTCACCACCTACAATGTCCACAAAAATAGTGAAAATCGCCCCAAGTATTCCAGGATACTAAAATCTCATCTAACCAAAAAGCTCATAAAAACCAAAATTAAGTTTAAAAAAATAAAAATCAAGGAATAGAACAGAACTTGACAATATTCACAAATAAATATTCCATGCAGAAAGATAAATGATGAAATCATATGAAAACATAGATTTACAAAATCACTCAGTTCTTTGGCGAGGATCATTTGCTGAAACATTAGTTTTAGAAAAATCTTACAGAAACCTAAAAACAAAGACATATAAAGCAATGAATCAAGATCATAAGCTACTGGAAGTTTTAAGCAAATGAAATTGATAAGCCACCTTATCTTATTGGTTCAATCAAAAACGACTTACATTTTGAACTGATGATTAGGTAACAAAGAACCACTACTGGCTTAGCTTTGATCCAATCAAATCCCAGGATAAATACATGGGTCAATGCCACACTCTCGAAACCTAGAGTTTACCATGAGCTACTTTTTGAACAACCATAATAGCACCAATTTGGATTTTTTAAAATTCTTGCATGGGTTTTCTGTTGCTATATAAAGCACAAATAAAAACATATTCACAAACTCTGTTGCATAATGTACACTAAAATAGCAATAAGGAAGACATGAATTTAAATTTCTCTCAAATGGCAGAAAGGTAACTGGAAAAAGTTATCATCACATATTTTGAGATATAAAAATAATATGTATGTACTTCACTCATTTCACTAAGACCAATTCCTTACCATATCATATCCTACAGCTGGGACCAGAAGTATCTCTCATTCTGATTATGAGAATTATTTTAACACCTCTCATTAAAACCATTAAAACCTACATAAGTTTATTGACATGGAAACATAACGGAAACAGAAATGTGCTGAAGATCTTACCAATCAAGGCACAGCCTGACAGCCTGCACCCTTCAGCAATCCCAGAAACAACTTCAGCTGCAATGTTAACGTTCAACATGCCACAAGCAAAGTAATCAAGAAAAAACAATGGTTCTGCACCATGGGCTAGGATGTCATTGACACACATTGCTACTAGATCAATTCCAATCGTGCTATGCTTTCCAATACTTTGAGCAATCTGAAAAACATTACACATTAGCAGGCTGAAAGGTTAATGGTGGTAAAAGTTTAAAGCCATAAAAATAGGCTAAAACTCAGATAAAATTAAAATATTACCGCAGAAAGTAATAATAAATCAGTGGAAAAGAGAATCCAAACAGGTTAGGAGAAAGAAAGCATTAATATAGCTTTCCAAGATTAAAAAAAAGCACACATGATTTAACTCAGTTTTCTGGGTAAGAATTCTGGATAAAATTACCGATACAATACTCAGAACTAATCAAGTATTAAATATAATCAACATTAATAGCACTTTCTTGTAATAAAATTAACAGTCATGCTTTTAAAATGGCTAATTTGCAACAAAATTATAAACATTAACCAACTATTTCATAGTGATAGGCAAATAAAACCTGGGTTACAGGAGTGAATACAATAAATGAATAGAACACCATATCACACCATGTTCTAATGACTCCATGCTCCATCCATTGAACAAGCTATGCATTAATACATTAGCATATAACCATAGAGTACATTCAGCATGAGAAATACCTTAAGCTTGGTTCCAACACCATCAGTTCCGGAAACCAAAAGGGCATCCTTATATCCAGCTGCTTTCACATCAAAGAGTCCTCCAAAACCTCCAATTGAACCAACACTTCCAGTTCGTTGAGTGAGATTTATTGCAGGCTTAATTCTGTTAACCAGTGTATCACCAGCAACTATGTCCACACCACTGGCTTTATAGGTCAATTTTCCCCTCTCCAGGATGGCTCTGTCAGTACCAATTTCAGAGATTATTATTTCAATTATGATGTGAATTGATTCAATAATTTTACATCCAACACAACTTATTATTTCTCTTCCTCTTTAGACTTTTAAAATCATGGTAATTTTTTTCCACATGAGATGATTTCAATCGTAATTTGATAAAACTATTTTCATAGCAATGAATGGAATTTTGTATCCACCCGCTAAACATTCACTACATTGTATCCTTGAGGATTTCCACCCCCTTCCACTACCTTCTTCCTCCCCCACCCCAACGCCTACCCAGGATGGTATATAAAGATCATATTTTTGCTTTTACTCTTCGTACCTGAAAATGACACAGCTGCGTCGAAACTAGTTGTACCTGAGAATAAATTGGTGGAATATAACAAAAGGTACTGATTTTTGGCATGAGGTGTAACTATACCCATTATCCTTAATAATAACCTGTTGTTTTCTCTCATCATGATAAGAATGAATCCAGTTATTGGCAATCCCACGAATGCCAAGTCCATTGAGTTTGACAAGGAGTAGCTCATGATTCACACAGCCTTGCTAAAGTCAAAAAGCATTGTAGTGGTTTCAAGTTTATCATCTAGTGAGGTTAATAATTAGTTAATGGCACTGTCCATTGCTGATGTTGTAGATTTCTTTTGTCTAAATCCATGCTGGTTTAGAGAAAAGAGATTATGAGCATCTATGTAAGTGATAAGTTTCTTATAAAATACCTTTTCAAAGATTTTTGCAAACTGAGATTGTGTTGAAATAGGGTAATATGAATTAAAGTCAGATTCACTTCCTTTTCTTTTGCATAGTGGAATAACTTTAGATGTTTTCAAACTATTAGGAAACACGCCTTGATGTAAGGAATCATTAATAAGTGTCAACAATGAAGCTTTTATTACACCGAAGCAACAAGTCAGTAAAAAGTTTGGTATTTCGTCAATGCCAGAGCATCATTTTGATCCCAAATTTTTTACAATATCCATCAATTCAATTTCTGTGCAAGGAGAGAGAAAAAAAGTCTTGGGCTGATTAGGAGAATTTTGATGCACATGCTTTGGGGAAACTTGAGAGAAAAGTGGCAAGCTGAGGAAGTGATGGTTGAAATTATTGGCAAGATCAGTCATATTAGTATTGTGTGCACCTGATTTATCAGTTATATTAAAAGAGGAGTAGGAAGAACTTAGGTTCTTTTTTTTGAGCCATTAATGATTTTCCAGATTTCTTTAGGTCTATTGCTGGAAGTTAGCACTCTGTTGCCATTATATGATTTTTTAGCATCTCTGATAATTCTATGATAAGAAGATTTAAAGCATTTGTAACTATTTTTCAACTCAACATCATCACTGTGGTTGCTATGTCTCCAACTTCCTGGGAAAGCCTAAACTGTTTAGCAAGTTTTCCACCGCACCACATTCAGAAATTTGGGTCAATACATAAACGTGATAACCAGAGTCCACTGTAACGAGCACACCTTTTACTAAAGAATTTACAACTTTAATTAGCACTTGTTATGGTGGACTGCTACTGTATTTCAGTAGGATTTATGAGAAAGTTTTGAATGAACAAGGGGAGAGAGTTCTAAATTATTACAAAAAATGCTATAGAAACATTAGCAATAAAGAATCTACCAAATATACTCAAGTATAGCAAGAGATTTTTAAGTTCTGATTTTGAGCAATTGGGGGGAGGGAAGGCTGAAATATATATGCAAACAGTCTAAATTTAAAGTTTAGTTGACAAAATTTTTTATTGATGTTTTAAATTAGACAAGGACTTTAGAGAAGTACAGAACTTAACAATGTATTTCCGCTTTTCAGAAGCTTGATATTAATATTTTAATGCCTTTGGCACTTGAAAAATTAATACATTACTACATCACAAATTTAGGCCTCTTAAGTTTAATCCTCACATTACATTTGAGAATTCTCAGAAAATTTAAACGAAAATGAATATGGGCTAAAAAGGAATGAAGGGCTGAAAAGCCGAAGGGCCGAAAACCTGGTATGTGCGAAAAATGCAAATTTTAGTCTAAGGATTAAATGTCTTGGTCAGATAGATCAGCCTGCTGACATTTCTCAACCACATCATAAAAGCTAATAGATTGGCTGGCTGACACTATTAGGATTAAATGTCTGCACTAACCTAGCAATGCTCTTGTGTGCTATGTCACCTCGGAACTGGGCACCATCAAAAGTGATTCGACAGCAAGCGGCATGCGCCCTGGCAGCTGAGAGTGCCAAGTCAGAGGAAAGTGCCACTGCAATGAGGACTCGACCACCATTTGTAACAAAAACTGGAGCTCCATCTCCCACATTCTGGACAGCAGTGCCACTGTGGAAGACAATGTGGTCTGCCATGTGGCTAACTTCATCTAAACCTGTAACCAAAAGATGATAAAAAAGGGGTGGGTATGATATCAATTATTATTTATAGTTAACTGTATCTAAAGTAACCTTGTGGAATTGCTTCATAATTGAAATAAAAACATTACTTGGTTGTTTCACATAAAACATTTATTATACGCATGTAAAAAATATTTTGATGTGGAACAATCAAGAAATTATTTTATTTCAATCAATTATTATTAATTATATAGTTAGTAATTAATTTTGGTAAATTAGAAATCAAAGCATAGTGAAGATCAAATAGATAGATTGAATAATCAACGAAGGGATTCTATGAGTAGAAGAAATAGATTATCTATTAAAAATTTGGATATCAAGATAGAATAACCTTACTGGACACACATTAATAATGATGGTGACACACATTAATAAAATATGCATTGCAGAAAATATGAACAGGAAGAAATGCAAAGAAAGTCCTAAGATTACATACATAAGATAACAAATAATTGTTTGATGACTGATTATCATGAAGTCAGTTTTGACTGTAAAAATTCGATTGTTATTCAAGCAGCTTTTCTCCGCATATAACAAGTAGCTTTATGAAAAACATTAATAATTAAAATGATTAATAAACTAATTACTTCCCTTTATTTTTTCATGCAACTGTGGATACTTTTCAACATATGCTTCATTCACAACAATTCATGCATTTTCTGCAGCAGCTACAATATTTAGCAATACTTTAATGGGAAAAGAATTACAGTAAAACCTCTCTACAACGAACCCCCATACAGCGAAATTTTAAGGAAACCTCCCTATTTCGAAGTCATTGGTCCCGGACCCTTCCAATGGACAATGCACGCAAAAAAACCTCCCGTAACGAACCTCTCTAATTACGAAAACTCCCTACAACGAAGCTGGTGAAGTCTTCACGGGTTCTCCACCGGGTCAGGGAAACGGCTAAGGCCGACGTTTTGACGGCTAACACTGCCATCGTCCTCAGGGCGTTGAGTCGATGGCAGTGTTAGCCGTCGAAACGTCGGCCTTAGCTGTTTCCCTGACCCGGTGGAGAACCCGTGAAGACTTCACCAGCATTATACGCCGGGAAAAAACTAGATCCTACATCCCTACAACGAAGTCTGATAATGTGCCCAAGACATGAAAAGTGCCCCTCTAGAACGAATTATTGAGAACAAACGCAGTATTTTGCATTTGCAGGTAATTTTTTCCATCGATATTTGCGTAATAAGCACGAAGTAGAACCGCAGCGGAGTATACTGCGTCTTAACCGTTCTGCTCCGAGCTTCGAAGGGGTTCAAATCCGAGACCTACAGAGCGGAGGGCATGAAGGAAACTTGACGCTCTGGCTCGGTGAAGGCCATAGTCAACTCTGATCGTTCCCACCATAAGAAACGTGTAAGGGAAGCCAAAGCTCCACTCCACGTGGCTCCGTCTATTGCTCCGCTCCGACCTTTGTGCCACTCCGAGCAGGAGTGCTTGGCAATTTTGCGCTCCTCTCTGAACCGCCTAGGCAGTTTACAAGTCGAACTGGTTTGACAGAAAATTCACGGAGCAGCTCTTTTTAAATTAAATTTCGATAATATCCCATTGAGCATCCTTTATCAGGGTGTCCACTGACCGGGAAAACCTAGAAAATCGGGAATTATTCGTGAATTTTCAATGCAGGGAAATGTCCGTGGATTATTCATGATTTTCTGGTCTGAGTCGGGAATTTTAAAAATTCTTAATAGGAGACAAAAAATCCTTATTTTAGAAATAGGATCAACAACGATGTCTTTAAGATACTTATATATTATTTGATAACTGTACAAGATGTAATGGATTTGATGTTGGTATGAATGAATAAATAAACGACGAAAAAGTAGTTAGGCTCAATGAATCTTCAGCGCTGTATGCATCGGAGACGTCAACTGATCGAATGTCGTCGAACAGATGCCTTCAGCGTCACTTCAAGTGTCCTTAATGTTCTCACTCATTGCGCATATAGAAGGCAACTAGTCGAATATCTTCTAACTAGACTAGGAAACACTGAAGACATCAAGTCATTGAAGTGGAACATCCTGCAAACCATTCAGCGTCTGTGTGTTGCTTGGGATGGAGTAGAGAGAAGCGCGATCTCGAATTGCTTCAGGAGGGCAAGCTTTCTCGGAGAGATGAACGCCCAAGACGACCCACAGCCGGAGGAGAGGGAGGAATGGGGTGAAGTCGCTCAATTATTAAACATTGAAGGGGTATCTTATTCGAGTATTGATAATGATTTCGCTGTATTTGCCGACAATGAGGATCCCAAATTTTGGCGGAGATGCAGGATGTGAGCGATGAAGAGAGAGGAGCACAGCAATAGCGTAGTGCGCTCCGGTTGGAAGGAAGTGGTGGACGCAATAGATGTTTTGGAGCGAGTTTTTTTAATGTCAGAAGATGGAATAGAGAATTTGAAGATTCTGCGGCAGGTTGTGCAAGCAGCCAGCAAAGAAATGAGGAAAGGGATGAGACAGACGACTTTAGAAAACTATTTTAAATAGAATAATTTTGAATTAATATAACTTAAAAACAGCTACCACTTCGTATTTATAAATAAAAAATTTGCTTTAAACCTATGTAATTTTTCGAAATTTGTATTTAACTTCCTGGAATATAGGTACTCATTTTCAAGCAATATGGAATGTTTCGGCCGAGGTAAGTCGCACGAGAGCTGACTGTATGCACGGCGAGGATGGTAGATGGTCCTATATTTATATTTGTGAGGAGGTAAGTGAAGGAGAGATAAATCGAAAACCGGATTAGTTATTACAGGAACTATTGTACTTCTTCTGTCTGTGTGCCTAACCAGTTGGGCTATTTGAAGAGCGGCAGACCACTGGGCCACGATATATCGGAAACACATGAGCTTTCGGTTAGGGGTAAGGGGAGTCATTGAGGAGTGGAATGGGCGAGGGAGGTCTCCCCGAAGGAACGTGGGAGGGGAGATGACAGCAGCATTGTAGAGAAAGAGGCGAGTAAGGGCGTAGTTATTCTTTCTTTCGGAGGGGGAAGGTTATTGAATAATAGGCATTTTGGTATAGAATGTTTGGGAGGGGTTAGTTGGCAATGTACTCTTTCCTCTTACTCATTTCAGTGCGTGCACTAGGTTAGATTTCTTGCTGCGTCCAACTCAAAACGTCTCCATTCCAAATCGTTAGCATGCAATATTACTGGTGCAACTAGAGTTTTCAGAACAGCAATTTTCGCGGTCTACTTGGTTTAGAAAGAGGTCCTTCTAATGTCATAAAAGACGCGAAAAGAGTGGGCTTAGGTTCTTTTACGTGTTTTTATTCTCTTAATTGCTAACATAAGACATATTAAACTCATGTGATTCTGCTTTAGCGACTAATTATTCCAGTTTAATAGTTTTAGCGTGCAAATGGCGCACATTTTAAAATGAGAGACGTTTGGCAAAGGACTGAAAAAGGGCAAACCTGGTTTTAAATTTTCTTCAACTATGAAGAGGTAATTGAACTCGGTAACTGGATGAACGGCGACACTAGGCGTGGATTCAAATATTACCTGGCGTACTCGAGGATGGTACTGCGTTTTGGCACCGAAGAACGGGTGTGCCATCAGAATACCGATCGTATCCAGCTTCTATGAAGGCATCATCAATGCAATATCATTTGAGATTGCCATTGTAACCTCAGGGCATTGCCGACTGCCACATTTTTACTCGTGGTAACTAACTCACCCCACCTAACTTCCATCGTTGTTTATCGATATCTAATATATACTGGTCACGAACATAGATATTTACCAGTATTTTTTAATGGGATTTCAATTCCAACATTGCATTTTATTTCGTAAGTATAAATGGCAATATGTGCTCTTTCAAGCAAAATTGCTGTATAAAACTGCCAATTGATATCGACTTAAATTATTGCACTCCAAGAATAATATCGACTAGATACTGAGAAAAATTATGGAGTACTTTAAAAATACGTAATCCACAGGCATTAATTTTGGCATTCCTTTAATATCCAGAACATAACTAAAGTAAGCAATGAGGCGTAGAGCAGAATGGACGAGAAAAACGATAATTTCAATTAGAAATACGCAAATTGAAAATCACGAGGTGATAGCCATGGTATTTGATGGTAAATAATAACAATTGTTTATCATCACTATAGGAAAGGTGAATAAAGCAAGATTAAGAAATTTACACGACTTGCATCGTAAACATCACGGAACACTTGGATGCCCCTGCGATGACGCGACCCGCATATCACTTCCGTTCAACGAAACCCCCTACAGCGAAGTCATGATTTTTTCGGTCCCAACAAATTCGTTGTATGGAGGTTTTACTGTAAATGCCTATACAGCATCCGAATGTTATTAAAAATTGCCTAATTAAGAGATTATCAGCCATTGCCACACAACCTTGATTCACAAAATATTACCTCTGATTATGTTTCCTTTGGTAGAAGTTTCTGGATAGCCTTTGCTAGCCATGACGACACCAACAGCATAAATGCCTTCTTTCCACTTGAGACTATGCTTATCCAACTGCCCCTTACTGCAGTCCTGAAAGCATAATTAGAGAGTAAATTACTGTCAATTTAATATCATCAATAAAATACCATATGTTCTTGGTACAGTTTGAGTTCCTGAGACAATTTTTCAACAGAAATTGGGGATTGAAATGTGTGACTTTTTTTACGGGTTTGAAACCTTGACTCTAAAAGTCTCATAATGTTAACATTTTTAAGTACCGATTTTGTTTTTTCTGGGCTAATAATATTTAATAAGTATTCGTGGGTCTTCCACCAGGATAAGCTTTCAATAGAAGCCGACGTTTCGAAGTCCGTCTCGGACTTCATCCTCAAGGCAAATGATGGATTTTCATTGTAAAGTCAACCTTCACCATTGTTGTGTGTGGTCAAAGGAATCGAAGGGTCAACAAGCTGTCATTAGATTTTGAATTGGCCAGCCATTTTAATAACGGTTTCCATGAGCCACTAAGAGAAAAGTCAAGGTCTCCATTGAAATTCCTTCATTCTAGTAAGTTCAGTAAGTAAATCAAGTTCCCTTAGTGGCTCATGGAAACCATTATTTAAAAAAAATTCAAAACGTAACGGCCGGCTTGCTGACCCCTCGAATCCCTTGACCACGCACAACAATGGTGAAGATTGACTTTAAAATTTAATCCATCATTTGCCTTGAGGATGGAGTACGAGACAGACTTCGAAACGTTGGCTTCTATTGAAGAGTAAAGAGACTGGAAAGCTGCAATATCATTTGTGTCCATGAGATGTAAGATATGTAGGTTCTTCCTGCAGTGTTATATTTTATCTGAAATGGCTTCTTTTATTTCTATGAAGTCTTATTATTGCACATTTTTAACAAAGTTGCAATTTTGCAATCTCACCCTCTTTAATAGTCAAGAACATTTTTATCTTATTTTATATATTTATCTTTATGCAATTCACTGTTGTTGGTTGTCACTTACAGTCATATTTTATCTTTCCCCTGCAGAGAATATGTCTATGATACGTTTTTGTTCTTATATTAGTTGAACACAGAAGTACAGTAAAACCTCGTTGGTTCCAAATTCAAGGGACCAAAAAAATTGGACTTCAAATTGTCCGGGTTCGAACTAAACGTACGTTCTGAAAATTAACGAAAAATATCCCGTATTTCCGAGATAATCACTGTACTGCTATATTTTTCGATAAAAAGGCAAATAATATGCACTAAAATGAGGAGTTAATTGCTGAAATTCTTCGCATTATGATTCAGGTGTAACTTCTCTCTACCATCGCAATTGCAACATAGAACTACAGTTAGTCTCTCCATACTTCTTTTTCCTCCAAAGTAAAAGGTTGTAAAATATTCCACTTTCATCCATGTTAAAAATATCTTTAGGAGTGCAGTTCACAAAAATGTGTTTGACATTCGATTGCCATGTCTCAGCTGTTTCTATGGCAACTGATTATCCTTCTACACTCATGTGCAAAACCACAATACCATGCCACTTGATATTTCAGTAACCACCTGTTGGAGCATTTAAATTCTTGGCCCATTTTAAAGGCGATCATGTCAGCCTTTTCTTTTGCCAATGGCCCTGATAGAGGAATGTTATTTGACCTGCATTAGAAGAACCACTCCATTTACTCACTCTCCGAATCTTCAAATTTTGCTCCCCGTATCCTCTTCTTCCTGCCATCCTCCTTTCCTCTCTCTAGTTGTGATTCAATTGCACCACGATTTTTAAGTAATGTCGACAGGACCGAAAGCGGAATATCATAATGCTTTGCATTTTCCATTTTTGTTTATACATGATCTCCTTACAAATTACACTGAATTTCTCTTTTATTGTCAGTTCCTTGTGTTTTCTCTTTGGAGGCATCTCAAATCCTACCTTCCATCCACGGACGTAATGGACAAAACGGATTTCACGTTCAACGAAAGAATAAATTGTTATCGGTAAAATATGAAGCTCAGGAATTCCGCAAGGAGTACAAAACAGCAGGCAAAGAAAAACAGTACTGCGCTAAATCATAGTTATGAAGTTTTTCGCATATGATACCTATGATGCTAAATACTTACATGAAACACATGACTATGGTTAAAATCACAGTGAGGCAATAAAAATACCTGGGAAATTTTTTCTCGAAAGATGGATCTTTACGATTTACCCTTGTATTTTTTCTTTTCATTTTCATTTCTTTTCGATTTTTGTTTTACCCTCCGACGTAAGAAGACCTGTAAGAAGAACTTCGTGTGTCAAGATGTTACAGTGACCTTTAATGGTGATGGTCAAATGCTGAATCCTACAGTCATCACTCGAGAAGGGGAGGCTCAGTACGAAGAAAGGGGAAGGCATTATTCATTGCGTGAATGCTCCTGAGAAAAGCTAAGGACAGAGCGGCCGAGATGTATGTGCACTCGAGATATATTTTATTAGGGCAGCTGCTGGTGCACGGCACACCATAAGTACAATATAAGCACTAACTACCCTCGAATTGCGCTGCCCCAGTGAATCGTTTCGAAATAAACGATATGTTGGGGCATCACGGGTCAAAATTCGACTTCAAGTTACATATTAAGCGTATTTCGAATTATCCGCAATATAAAGTATGCAATTTCCTATTCCATTTGTTAGGAACTGCTCACAACTTTGAATTATTCGATATTTCGAATTAAGAGGGTTCGAACTAATGGGGGTTTACTGTATTCAGCCATCACAAGTATGGCTTATAGCAAGGGTATCACCATAGTGAGTGTTTTTCTCCTTGGCTGGTCCATAATGAGAAGCATACAGAATTTCCCCAGGGATACATCCGAGTGTTCATTGCTGTCACATGGCCAGAATGAGTCAGAGTCCATGATTTTCATTCCCGTTGCATAACATGGGGATTGGCTAATGGCACCTATCGCACCGATGATGAAATTTTATTTCTTTATGAGGCATATGACTTCCAATGAATTTACTGATGGATTATTGCATATACTCAGTAGTTTATCTTCACCCTAACCATTTGACATGATACTTGAGGATAGGGATGCTTAAAAAAATTATGTTGGTTATAATGAGTGCATATAAAACAAATTTGCAACTTGTATCAACACTCGTAATAGGGGATTTCTACTGTTATTTGAACCTTGAAAATTCGATTATCAGTCTCAAAAACCTTGAAAAGGCCTGGAATCTTTTTGCCATTTCGGTACACACCTAGACGCCGCTACCCATTCTTCCCCCATGTCCCTGCAAGAGGGATCAAGGTGGGGGGAAGTTACATAATTTCGGGTTTATATGAAACAACAGCAGTACATGAATGACCAACTCGCAAAACAGCGATCCTCTGTCGAACCCAGCGATTTTCAGTTTCTAGGGCCAACAACTAGTTGCTTTCTGATAGCATTTAGCATAAGGTTTTGTCGAGCATTGGAAATCTTAGCATTTTGGTCTGAATTTTATTCTTTCCATTCAATGATGTAAGCAGTAATAGGGTTGAACAAAATGGACAATCCCTCTTCAACAAAAAGTTGAGTTGCTGTGAAAATTATATCGTTTTGCAGCTTTGTCCTGCTCATGTTGTAGGACATTCGACCATACACATTCTTCAGAGAAAATTCTGCAGTTTGTTGCAGAATCCAATTTGATGACAAGCCTTTATTCAAGGAGATAATTACATGGGTTTATCACCAACGAGCTTCTCACCAATGTGCCTCATACACCAACAAGTTGGTGTATGAGTGGTTCTATCAGCTCAGAAGTGAAGGCATCCCAAATACACTCTCGAAAAGTGAATGTCGAGAGCTCACCCCCATCTCACTGCTGCAATGCACTCTGTGGTGACAGTGGGGAGATGATTGCATGATAACGTAGCTGTTATACTTTCATCCCAAAAGACCAGATTGATTTTAGAACAAATTTAAGAGTAAACCAGTTTGTTTTATGGGCTTATTGGCAAATAGGGGCATGTGAAAGACTGATGTTCCTGTAATTGTACAGAACGAAGTGCTATTTTTTTCATTTTCAAGTAGTCTCATCTGGAATTTCCTATTTTCTTCATGGTTATTTAGTCAAGAATGGAAAACCTAATATTAAAGATTTTTACATTGAATAAATGATGTGTGGTAAAATAGATAATTATTTTTCATTACACTTACCACCTCATTGATCATATACTATAGTATCTTATACAATGAATTTCTACAGGTTTTTTCAGTCATACTCTCCACAAAAAGGAAATTGATCTAAACTCCAGAAATGTCATGATTCCAGAATGCATCGGATACCGATCATTCTGGAGTATCAATCTTCTACTGTATTGATATTGATTTATTGCTAATTTTATATTTTTAAACTTCATACTAATAATTATTGTTATGCTTAACTTGTATAATTATGCATTTAAAAATATTTAAATCATTGGATAGCTGACCATATCCTCAATAAATAAATATATTATGCACATTGAATATTCACATTTTCTTTAAAATGTAACTCACCAGCATCACTTCAAACAAGTCTGATTCTAAGAGGGGCAAAATAACTTGGGTCTCAGGATCTCCAAAGCGGCAATTAAATTCCAGAGTTTTTGGGCCATCTTTGGTCAGCATCATACCAGCATAAAGAACACCTGCTCCAGGAGAAAAAAGAAACCAATTCTGAGCATATCTATTTAAAAGTTGAGAATATTACAAAATTTATAGTTTTATTCAATTAATGTGTCTCTTAAGTTTAAATACCAAAACAAACAATTTTGAACATAAATAATGAAATCAAAGGCAAGATTTGAACATTTAAATCAAATCTATTTACTAAACTGAGACAAGCTATAGTGATTCAAAATTTCTACTTCTAAAGCAATAAAAATAAAATAACAGTAATAAATGTAGCAGAGTTCTATTAAATTTATGCAACTTAACAATTTTTTTAAATAATAAAGTCTGCATTTGTAAGACAGTGAAATATCATTCTTTTTTGACACACTATTAGCACACAGGTAAATTCTGTTTGAGAAATGTTGCTGGTTCCCCAAACACTACTATGCATATGTAAATACTACAAAGTAAAGTAGTAAGTAAGTCAAGTAAGTGATAAAATAATATGTATCCCTAAATTATTTTTATTTCAAAGGACATTAAAGGTTCTACTAAGATTACCACTGAAACGATAAGTGGTGGACTGAGATAATACTTTTATTTCCTCAACTCATCAAAGAATGCTTACCTTTCATAAACAGTGCTTACCTTTCATAAACAGCCCTTATCTTTCATTTCTTATCATAAGATACAGTAAAATAGGCTTCACTATTAGTCATGGCAAACAACTATCAGACCAAAAACACCTCTAAAATACAGTAAAACCTGATACATATATGCATTCTCGGAATTTACATTTTCCGGTGATTTACAAGGTTTCTATCGAGTCCCATCCTATTTCCTATAACTGCAAAATAAGTATAACTCCGTCTTAGCATCATGTATTTTACGTTTCCCCGCTATTTGCGTTAGATGTGGGTAAGAATGTGATACATTAAAAAAACAAACGTCACTTCTAAGATAGCCATAATAACTTTAGCCATACATACCCAAAAACAAAAAACACTTTTTTTAAACTCGTTTCGTGCATATAAACTTCAAAACATGAGAGAGAGTAGTAATGTGCTCCGTTTTTTTTATAAGACTTTGAACGCAACGGGGCAATACACAGAACCACTAGTGACGGAAAGATGATATATTTACACTCGTGATCTCTTTGCCAAGAAAAGATACATGCTATGAAATGAATTCAATTAGGATGCAATTTATACAATTAAATAATTGAGATCATTTGCACTGCCTTGATACATCAGTTTTACTATGATGGGAAGGGACATTCGAATCTCTCAAATACAGCCTTTTTCCTCAAATCTTCAAATTCTCCAATCCATTACGTTTCACCTCAAATCAAAATCCTTAAAAATACGAGTCACTTACATCCTCAGCTGACAAAAATCCTATACTGCTAGAATTTGGCTTTGAAATTAACTTAGGATCCAAGGAAATGATAACATTAAGATTTTAGATAAAATTTAGGATTAAAGGTAAAGATAAGTTTCGGATTTGAAATGAGATTCGAGGGTGGATTTCAGATTTGAATTTGAGAAAAACTGGATTCGACCCATCTCTAGTCTCTACAAAATAAAACTTATTGAAACTTGTTTTAAGATGTGAAAACCGCAATGAATAAAAAACATTATTTTGTTGAGAAATGTGTCAAGTTGGATAACTGCTTGCACTAGCTGACCACCGAGGTAGTTCATACTCTCATGTGTTGTGAATGTTATTCTCAACTAGTGATGGGTTGATACCATTTTTTCTCGACACTCGATACCGAGTACGGCACCAATAAGTACTCAAGATACTACTTGATACCAGACATTAAGAATCAATTAAAAATTTTAAAGATATTTTGGTTTAAAATGTATTGTAAACAGAAAAACTACAGGACTAGGTACAAGCAAACAGTAATAATGGTTTTGAAGAGCATCTGGAAGAATAAAAAAAAACAGGTATTTCTGATAACTGAGCCAATTTACTTTGTTTTACTGAATATAAATATATATTAGCATCATAATCATTAAAGTATGTTGTGCACATTTTCCAACATTAAAACAGGCACTTCTGAGTCCTTTGTAAATAGTTTAGCATGCCATCTTACAGTGGTTATGATTAAATGCTTAAACAATATGTCTGTGGCCCACATATTTCCATATGCCGTATGTGCATTAGGAATCATGGCGACCAAATGTTTTTTCATTTAAAATACCACCCTCTGTAGTTATCACTCACCATGGTTACAAGAAATCAAGGTTACTGAGATCGAGGTTAAGGATTATTTAAAAAAAAGATGACGATATAATTAAAGGACACAAATTCATAAATCTCCATCTTCTTTATTGAGTTTTGCTTTACGATGCAGGTAGTTTTTTTTTCAAATAAAAGCTTTGTTATACCCATGTTTGTGTACATAATCACATAATAGCCATTGTCCAGAAGTACATACAGTAGAACCTCTTTTTTTACGAAGTTGAAGGGACCCAAAAATTTGAGCTTTGTAAATCAGAGGGTTTGTAAATTGGAGGTTATCTTCCACTAACTCCTCTGTCTCCAGAACTGATGTGTCACCAAAACCAGCTGATCTCCAACTGTTGGAAATAGTTTTTGTGGTGACACTGTCCCATGCTCTGGCAACAACTCGCACAGCATGGAGTAATGTCCATGGAGGCACACCATGCACATAGGAGGCTTGATATGCGACCAATGTACGTCTACTAAAACTCTGCTGACAGTAATGTGAGTATACTTTCAATGCAATTAAACACTATGCTCTACTAAAATTGTCAAATAGCTATGTCAGGGTTGAAATCAAACTAATTTCTATAACAAATAATAGTCATCTGCTCATTCAGGGAAAAAACAACAGATATTACATGAAATTCACTGTGTGCAGTGTATCTGCATCAAATTGATAGGATTTAAAAATTAGACCTCAATTGTATTGAATCGCTTAGCATAGGCGTTATTCCTAAGGCTAGGAGACTCACTTTAGTCAAAGTGAATGAAACTCACAGCCATGAATTCCAAAAAAATCTTAAAATATTTTTCTACAAATTTTTGATGATATGAACTTGGCTTCTGCAACTGAATTAAGTTCTTGTAGCTTCAAGTTGGTAGATCAGACAATAAGGGGAATAAGTGAATTAATTCATCCCACAGTGTATTTTAAGCACATGCATTTATGCATTAATTAACGAAAGGGGCATATTTAGTGCTCGTAGATTTGTTCAAGATGCCATTTTAACATGGGAAAGCCAGGGGTGCATTCTAACTAGGAAATTTCAAAACAAAGTTCCAACTGAATGAAATTTCCTACATTTTCATCCGAAGTATTTCTTATATTTCGGACCTTCGGACCCATCTGGAATGCCTAAGAAACTGTTGAACATCAGGATGAATAAACACGGAAAATCCCAGAAAGCCTCGAGTCATTTCTGATCACTATAATCATCGCGGAAGCCTTCGCAGCCACTAGAATAGTTTCAATTTTGGCATAAATAAAAAATTGAGGATCAAGTGGATTCTCATGATGCAATTCATACTGACGTGGCCAAACATCTAAGATTATTGGTCTCTATAATGAATATAATCATGAAAAATTGCGATGTAATTTAGAAACATGCTAGCTGGTGAAGATACATGTTCAAAATGAGGAAATGTCAAGAAATCTTGACATGAAGGAACACCACCTACAAAGATGATTTTAATTTCTAGAACATCAAATATCACCGTAAATAGCTTTGTCATAAGAGAAAAGCCATTGCCCAATGTCTACAGTTCGGGAATTATGGATTTGACAATGTCCAATGGTTGGTTGGGTAGTTGAAAATTTAGTAGAACTATATAATCTACATCTACATAATACCCTGCAAACCACCATAATGAAGCGTGGCAAATAACGTACAAATATAAATCAGAGCAGCTATATGCTTTAAGAAATAATTAATGATACCCATATCTCAGGTGGGCAACTACTGCCTTAAATGTTAAAAAGCATTTGCAACAAACACACATATGACTAGGGACATTACATTTTCACAAAAGGTTTTTTGCGACAGGATTCACGAAATAAGCGACTTTTTGGGTTTAATCGCGAAATAACCGTGTCTTCTTTGAAACGTGATTTTTTAAACGAAATTTGAGATATTGCGCAAATGCCGAATTTTTGTAGCATGAAATATTTTCTTTAGTGATGACCGGATCGGATCTTTCATTTTTCTCGGTTCCGGATTCGGATCCAAAGACATGGCGTAAAATCGGATCCGGATCGTAGATTTTAAATTTTCGCGGTTTAGCGATCGAAGTGCCCCATGAATGGAATGTAGGTGCGGTAGATATTGACAAGAAGAGGATGTGTAACTAAGGTCACGTAATTAGATTAAAATGTTCCCGTGCAACTAGAAGCAAAATAAAGAAATACGACTCTTTTCCCCCCCATTACCCCGGTATCTCTGGAAAAAAACGTAGGATGTCATGTGGGTGGCCTACATTCACCAGGATCAGGCGTACAACGAGAGCTAGTGTACTGTGCGAAGTTCGATCCTAATCGCAGTTTAATTTTTTCTTTCAGTCATTGCATCAAAAATGTTATCATATTCAATTTCAAACCATTACATCTGAATACTCACTTGATTATACTTTTGTTGTTTAAATTAGATTTACAAATGTACCACTCATAAATTAAGGATGGCCGGGTCGGATCCAAAGATCCACGGGTCTTTCATTTCATTTGCTACTGAAATCATATCCGAGGACAGTAAAATTCTGATCCGGATCGGAAATTTTAACATCTCGTGGCCTCGTGATCGATGTGCCCCGCGAATGGAATGTACGTATGGTAGATACCAACAAGGAGAGGTTAAGTAACTCGGGTCACGAAATGAGAAGAAGATTTTTTCCGTGCCACAAACGAGGGAACAAAATAAAAAATACTCGTCTTGACCTTTTTCTCCATGGGCCCGGATGTGCGAGAAAAAAATTAAGCCGAATGTCATGCGGGTCGCCTACATTCGCCAGATTCCCGTGAACCCATGAGAGCGTAGTTGTTAAAAATGAGGGCTAGTGTACTGCCAGTCGCAAGTGCGATCCTTAACACTACCTAAGAATACAGCCGTGCTGTATTCCTAGGGTAATGCTAGTAGGCAGTTAAAAAAAGTAGATTATCAGAAATTTCATGCCAAGTTATAAGTGAAAAAAATAATTAAATTTGGCGAAAGGAAGTGATTCCAAAAAATTGATGTTACAGAATTAAATAGTGGAATCATTACGTTAACTTTACAGTGTATTTTTGAGTGACGCATTTGTAAATCTAGTTGAAGCGATAGAAGTACAAAAAAGTCAGTATCCACACACAAAGGTTGGAAATGAAGGATGATAAAGTTTTTTATTCAATGGTTGAAAAAAAAATTTGGAACAGCATAAGAATCGAACTTCATTACCTGCAGTCCACTACTCCACTCTGTTATTGTCGGCCCCATAAGTCATTCTATGAGTGCCTACTGTGTTTTTTATGTTGCGTAGGGTAGCCATAACTTCTGTATTGGATCTCAAATGTATGTACTATTAACTGTTTGTTCACATTGTTATGAAGTCTTTATTAATAATATTTAAAAAAAAACCTTCCTTTAACACTCCTTTTTCCCAACATTAAACAGCTTTCACCTTTTTAAAACGATTTTATTTACCGTATTTGTCATTTTTAAACACAGCTTTTGATGATTTTTATTTACCATTTTTCGGTGTCCCTAGTTATTATGCACATAAATGCGGCATTTTTAATGCATCCCCACATCTCCTACCCCCCACTTTCTCTGCAATTCCCCTCTTCGGACAATTTCCCCTCTGCAGACTGCTTATCATGCAGAGTTAGCTGAAGGACTTGCCCATAGTGTGCACAACATGTGAGCCAACGATATCAACAATGCCTATGATTCCAAAATGCAGCAATTTTTGGCAGCATCGATGGGCCACATTGGTGGGTCACAATGTTTCCACATCAAGTTTGCTTTTGCTTATACAGCCCCTCGAAGCGGAAGAAGAACAGAATCTTAGGTCATGCTAAACAAGTCACAAAGTTCATGACCCTGTATTTTGTAGCTGGAGTCAGAAAAGTGTTCCTGAGGCTCCAATTGAAAACTTCCACCACACTCATGCACCCATCCCACTACTTCCGCCCATCCACTATTCCACTCTGTTATTGTTATTACCATTATCTCATTAATTTGCCTTTAACTTAAATTTGCCTACTGTGTTTTTTATGTTGCGTAGGGTAGCCATAACTTCTGTATTGGACCTGAAATGTATATAATTAACTGTTTGTTCACATTGGTATGAAGTATTTATTAATAATATTTAAAAAAAAAACCCTTCCTTTAAGACTCCTTTTTCCCAACATTAAACACAGCTTTCACCTTTTTAAAACGATTTTATTTACCGCATTTGTCATTTTAAACACCGCTTTTGATGATTTTTATTTACCATTTTTCGGTGTCCCTACATATGACTAATAATGAAATTCACTAAGTTTGTTCCTTTTCCACCATGGAGAAATTTTGCATAGTTGCCGCTGATGCCATACGTTATGTAGCACATGATTACATTGAACGGTACATGAAGCTTAAATTGCAGCTGAAACTGGTCACACAGTCAATGCATAATTGATAAACCAACACTTTAAAAAAATGGGCTTCTGGCTAAAAACGCTTTGGCATAATGACATGAAAATTTTGGCTTTTATCTGATACAGTTGTTACTGACTATGAATAATTTCTTTGCGAGTATAAGGAGATTGAATGGTCATGATCTGTATATGAAAAAGAAACAAGTCTACTCTCACCTGTGAAAGGTATTTTCTCCTTCACAAGCCCATCAGCTGCTCTCTGAAGCACTTCCTTCCTCACTTGGTCCAACTGCTCCTTGCTGATGATTGGGCAAGGGCAATATGCACCCATTCCACCAGTGTTTGGTCCTTCATCATTGTCTTTCAGTCGCTTATGGTCCTGAGCAGGCAACATGATCCTAACTGTGCCACCAGACACAAAGGCAAGGACCTGTAAATCATTGCAAAGATTAATCAGTTTAAAGGGCAAGGGCCTAGCCACGTTGATACACCGGTTCCCGTCAGATCACCGAAGTTAAGCAACGTTGGGCCCGGACGGAGGTTGGATGGGTGTCCCCCTTCCATACCTCTACCGTGGTGTACTTGTCCCCTGTCTGCAAGTGGCGGCAGGTTAAATGTGGGTTGGCACAATGGATCTAAAGAGGTCTAAGTGCCAGGGGGGCTCCAGAAGGCCTCTGCCCACCCCTCCAATTTACAATCAGTTTAAAACATCATCCAGAATTTGAAAAACATTTGCCCTCTCACTTTTGCTAATTAGAGCTTATATCTGGACATTTATTACACACAGCAACAAATATTTCCTTGTTGGATCCACTTGAATCAGACCTGGGTTTGCTCGTAAAACATAAAATATTGTAGAAGAGAGAAAAGAATTCCAAGTATTACATTTTACATGCATTCAAAGCTTTGGACAGAGTATTGCCAAGAGTCAATCATTGATTACTACTACTTTATAGCACCATGGAAATTTTATCATACGATGAAGCACAATGAAATTAACACACATTTTTCATTGTTTCTCTTCATCATAAGAATTGCAAATTTTAGGTAAAAATAAGATATGTGGAAATAACTACCAGTGAATACGCAAATACTTGAATACTAGGAAGTATTTCATATTTGATATCTCGATTAATTATGCTACAAGACAGAACTCGAATATCTTGAACATCATGACGAAAACAGAATTTGTATGCTATCAAAATTCCCTTTCATTCGTTCATTTCACATTTTTACGAAGAAAGGCCAAAGTGACACAAACTCCTACAGCTTAAAAAACTGGGGCCATTTTTTATTTTCACTGCAAAAACATGCCTCAAAGTATATAGTAATAAAAAAAACTTTCCATTACCAGCATTAAATGTAGGACTAGATAGATAGATAGATTATTTTTCGGTAGAGTTCCTCCAAGGAGGCCCTGAGGCACTCAGACCTATTGGCCCATTGTGCCAACCACCCTTCTAAGGAAATCACCCATAAAGGCCAATCGCCTTGCTAAAGGCCAACAGGTCCCCTATGGGGATTTCCCTTACCTCCCTGGGTTCCAAAAATGGAGACCCCAGGTACCTATTTCGAGTCCTCATCACAGCAGGGCACTCGCATAATATGTGGGATGTAGTTTCATCCCCTTCTTCGCACCACCGTTTTCGGGGTTTTCTCCCTGCCCTTTTAGTCGCCTCTTACGACGAGCAGGGATACTGGGGGAGTATTATCAATCCCCCTACCTGCAGGGGGGAAGAAGAATCTACTTATAGCATACTTCTACTTCTAAACTTGTATTTCATGCTGTAAGAAGAATCTACTTAAAGCATGAAATACAAGTGTAGAAGTAAGGAAACAATCAGAACATACACCTGGAGTGTGCTTTTTATGGCAGTGAGGC
The DNA here is from genome assembly GCA_933228895.1 of Platycnemis pennipes. Taxonomy (NCBI): domain Eukaryota; kingdom Metazoa; phylum Arthropoda; class Insecta; order Odonata; family Platycnemididae; genus Platycnemis; species Platycnemis pennipes. Next base: position 28,856,097 of record OW121851.1, read on the forward strand.
ATGGGTGAAGACAGCAGTGGAGAAGTCAAGGGTGGAAGCATTCGAAATGTGGTGCTACAGAAGATGAATGATGAAGATTAAATGGATCGACTGAGTACGTAACGAGGAAGTCCTCAGAAGAGTGGGAGAAAAGAGAAGTCTTCTGAATACCCTAAGAAGAAGATGGGACGATCTAATAGGCCACATCATGAGATATTATGGCCTGATGAAGACAAGCGTTGAAGGACAAGTGAACGGGAAGAATGGCAAAGGAAGGCCTGGTGTGAGATACATATATGGAACGCTGAAGGATGCGAAATAGAAGAAATTTAAAGCAAATATGAAGAGAATTGAGTGGAGAGCTTCTTCAAACCAATCTCAGGATAGTTGACTGATGATGACACACTTTATCACAAGAAGATTTATAAAAATGCAGCAGGAAAAAAATGAAATTTTCTAAACTTCTTAGTGTTGTGAGCTGATATACTGGCTTTCGCTCCTCAGGTTAAAAGAGCCACGGGCTCATCAGTCTCGGGTTGCCATAGATAAAATAGTAAGAACTTAGTAACATACAAATTTTTATCTTCATTTGAGTGTAAATGATTTTTTTGCCAATAAATAAATTTAAACAAACCCCAAAAACTGATATCTACAAATTAACATTGGAGTATTTTTTTCCCAAAGTGATACATTGCTGTTTAACTTCCCATGGCACTTCGAGCATTTATGTCCATTTGGTTGACTAAAGGGGTTAAGTAAAGAGCTATTACCGAAACTTCTTCTCCCTGTAGAAGCTCCTCCACCACCACAGTCTCTCCAGCACTGCCATACTTCCGATCAGTGGCAATAGAATTAACAGCTTCACAGGCCTCTTCCTTTGAGCTAGCAACCACAACACCCTTCCCAGCAGCCAAACCACTTGCTTTCACCACAAGAGCAGGATACGGGGCACTATAAAATGATTCCATACACTTTCAACCAGCTATATAACTTAAGTATGATTTAATTCTTATTGCTAATTATATTATTAATTTTATTAATGAATTGTATTATTATATATTTTGAACAGTATATTAACAAACAAGTTATATAACTATGTACCTGTTTTGGAGGTGAACAACATATTAAAGGATATTAAAAAATACATATGCAGAGTAAAAAAAGTAGAGGGCATTCAACATCATAATCTAACAAAGTTGAGTATATTGAGTATTGTGGCATTTGCAAAAATTAATTTTGATATTCTCAACATGTCTGAGTTATGTTTAGAAAAGAGTGTTTACTAAGAGCAGCTGTTACTACTTTAGCTTTACTAAGATCTTAGTAAAGCTAAAGTAGTCGGCTCGAGCCGCATGTTTTCTCTGGTATGATAATTTTGGGGCCTATAGCTCAAAATGTTCTTTCTCCGTAAATTCCTCTTAACTTCCAATTCTTGATCTAGATACCTTGATTGCCCAACATAATTATAAGACAAATCATTTAAAATGTCATAAATTGATTACTTTTATGAATTATTTCACTATGTGATGCTGAAAATATTAGTTACAATGTTGCAGAGTTGGTTAACAGGTACAACACATCTAATATTTTATATACCCAATGGAAACAATGCGAGCTGGAAACGCTTAGTCAGAGAATCACACCAAAGGTTACCTTCACCTTTTAACTACACAATGAAAAGGAGTCACAGGTTGTGAAATTATTGGTATCAGTGAGTCATGTGTTATTTGATTCTTATGGTAGCATTGCATTTACCATTTACTTTTCCTTAAAAAAAGTGATTGCAGTTGCTCCATTTTCTTACACAAGGCATTTGCGTCAACTTAAACAAGTGAACAATGCATTTTATGATGGGAACAATTTTACAAGCTAAATGCAATTGGCAACAATACTCAATGAATTTCAGTTGACTTGGTGGAGTCTTCCAATATGTATAAAACAAAAAAGGAAAACTAGTGTACTCTTCAGATTATTTATCATTATTATAACACCAGTTTTGACCCCTAGACAATCTTCAGGTGCAAATGGAAACAGTGACATCATTCCGTGACAATACAACAAAAGGATCATTAATTGAATATTGCTGAAAAATATCTTACCTTAAAATAAATTTCTTGGCATCAGATGCAGACTGGAATGATTTCCATCGAGCAGTTGGTATACCATGCCTATCCATAAATGCTTTAGACCAATTTTTATCTGATTCAATTTGAGCCGCAGCTTTTTTAGGACCAAAGCAGTTTAGACCATAGCCAGATAAAACATCCACCAGTCCATTAGCGAGAGGATCTTCAGGTCCTACCACTACCAGATCTATATTATTTTTTTTGCTCCATTCACCAACTGCCTGTGAATAATCAATGGAAAAAAATGAGCAATGAAGTGGAAATGAATAGCCGACAGATGAAAATCAACATTTTTCATTTGCATTTTCAGTGCATTTATAAATATTAAAAGTCAAAGATTAAATTGGTCACACATCCACTTATAATATTTTCAAATTATGGAAATTGTTGCTGATTCAGTTGCAAGAACAATATGTACTACTTAGTCTGAGTAACAAAATACACTTAACCAGGGTGAACTTGTAGAAAATAACATGAAAATAGGTAAATATATACAAAAATGACTAGCGGGCAATAGAGGGAAAAGTGAGTTCGATGTTTCCGAGAATTAAATGTTTTTATAGTATGAATTGGACAAGGAAAAAATGACAAGATTAAGGTCAGTTTAGAACAAAATGCATTAAGTGGTGAAAAATCTTAAAGGCTCATATGCTTACAGTAGCTAAATTATTGTAAAATACATTCTTGGTTGAAAATACATGTTTCAGGACTGTAGCCTGGAGTTCTATTTACTTCATATGTTTCATAAATGATTTTTAAGCATTTAATAATCAACTTTTTCAGGAACATGAGACTAACTTTGCTCATTCGATAACAGGCATACAATAATTATGCAGTGAATGTCGAATGCTATTACCAGTTATATTTGACCATTTAATACTTAAAGCAGAGTATTTAATTGTAGATAGAGTTATTTCTGAAAAAAGAACAAAAAAGAGGCATTTTTGCAGTTGACAAGTAGGCAATATGAGATAATCAAGTTAAGAACTTGACACGCTCAGCTCAAGAGCTTGTGTTCCACTAAGAGGTACATATGCTCAAGGAATATATCTTTATTCTGTATTTATCCCTGTCTCTTAAGCTGAGAACCTCAAGAGCCCATGCCCATAATAAGGAACTGGCCTATGACAGCTTTCAGGTATGGATGACGATCTTTAGTGAGATAAATGGCTGTGAACTTAACAAGATAGCCTTTTAAGGATAGGATGAATTTTGCCAGTTGAAACTGCATATACAGTAAAACCTCTGTACAACGAACCCTCATACAGCGAAATTTTAAGGAAACCTCCCTATTTCGAAGTCATTGGCCCGGTCCCGGACCCTTCCCATGGACAATGCACGCAAAAAAACATCCCGTAACGAACCTCTATAATTACGAAAACTCCCTACAACGAAGTCTGAGAATCGGCCCAAAACATGAAAAGTGCCCCTCTATAACGAATTATTGAGAACAAACTCAGTATTTTGCATTTACAGGTAGTTTTTTCCATCGATATTTACGTAATAAGCAGGAAGTAGAACCGCAACGGAGTGTATCGCGTCTTAAACGTTCTGCTCCGAGCTTCGAAGGGATTCAAATCTGAGACCTACAGAGTGGATGGCATGAAGGAAACTTGACGCTCTGGCTCGGTGAAGGCCATAGTCAACTCTGATGGTTTCCACCATAAGAAACGTGTAAGTGAAGCCAAAGCTCCGCTCCGCGTGGCTCCATCTATTTCTCCGCTCCGACCTTTGTGCCGCTCCAAGCAGGAGCGCTTGGCAATTTTGCGCTCCTCTCTGAACCGCCTAGGCAGTTTACAAGTCGAACTGGTTTGACAGAAAGTCCGCAGAGCAGCTCTTTTTAAATTAAATTCGATAATATCCCATTGAGCATCCCTTATCATAATGTCCACTGACCGGGAAAACTTGGAAAATAGGGAATTATTCGTGAATTTTCAATGCAGGGAAATGTTCGTGGATTATTCATGATTTTCTGGTCTGAGTCGGGAATTTTTAAAATTCTTAATTCAAGACAAAAAATCCTTATTTTAGAAATAGGATAGAAAGACGATGTCTTTAAGATACATATATTATTTGATAACTGTACAAAATGTAATGGATTTGCCGTTGGTATGAATGAATAAATAAACGACGAAAAAGTAGTTAGGCTCAATGAATCTTCAGCGCTGTATGCATCGGAGACGTCAACTGATCGAATGTCGTCGAACAGCTGCCTTCAGCATCATGTCAAGTGTCCTTTGTTTTCACTCATTGCGCATATCGAAGGCAACTAGTCGAATATTTTATAAATAGACTAGGAAACACTGAAGACATCAAGTCATTGAAGTGGAATATCCTGCAAGCCATTCAGCGTCTGTGTGTTGCTTGGGATGGAGTAGAGAGAAGCGCGATCTCGAATTGCTTCATGAGGGCAGGCTTTCCCGGAGAGATGGACGGCCAATTCGACCCACAGCCAGAGGAGAGGGAGGAATGGAGTGAATTCGCTCAATTATTAAACATTGAAGGGGTATCTTTCGAAGAGTATGTGAGTATTGATAATGATATCGCTGTATTTGCCGACAATGAGGATCCCGAAATATTGGCGGAGACGCAGGATGTGAGCGATGAAGAGAGAGAAGAGCCCAGCAATAGCGTAGTGCGCCCCGGTTGGAAGGAAGTGGTGGACGCAATAGATGTTTTGGAGCGAGTTTTTTTAATGTCAGAAAATGGAGTAGAGAATTTGAAGATTCTGCGGCAGGTTGAGCAAGCAGCCAGCAAAGAAATGAGACAGACGACTTTGGAAAACTATTTTCAATAGAATAATTTTGAATTAATATTACTTAAAAACAGCTACCGCTTCTTATTTATAAATAAAAAATTGCTTCAAACCTATGAAATTTTTCGAAATTTGTTTTAACTTCCTGAAATATACTCATTTTCAAGCAATATGGAATGTTTCAACTGAGGTAAGTCGCACGAGAGCTGACTGTATGTACGGCGAGGATGGTAGATGGTCCTGTATTTATATTTGTGAGGAGGTAAGTGAAGGAGAGATAAATCGAAATCCGGATTAGTTATTACAGGAACTATTGTACTTCTTCTGTCTGTGTACCTAACCAGTTGGGCTATTTGAAGAGTGGCAGACCACTGGGCCACAATATATTGGAAACACATGAGCTTACGGTTAGGGGTAAGGGGAGTCATTGAGGAGTGGAATGGGCGAGGGAGGTCTCCCCGAAGGAACATGGGAAGGGGAGGGTAGATAACAGCGGCATTGTAGAGAAAGAGGCGAGTAAGGGCATAGTTATTCTTTCTTTCGGAGGGGAAGGCTATTGAATAATAGGCATTTTGGTATGGAATGTTTGGGAGGGGTTAGTTGGCAATGCAGTCTTTCCTCTTACTCGCTTCAGTGCATGCGCTAGGTTAGATTTCTTGCTGCGTCCAACTCAAAACGTCTCCATTCCAAATTGTTAGCATGCAATATTACTGGTGCAACTAGAGTTTTCAGAACAGTGATCTTCGTTCGTATACTTGGTTTAGCAAGAGGTCCTAATGTCATAAAAGATGCGAAAAGAGTGGGCTCAGGTTCTTTTACGTGTTTTTATTCTCTTCATTGCTAACATAAGACATATTTAACTCGTGTGATTCTGCTTTAGCGACCACTTATTCCAGTTTAATAGTTTTAGCCTGCAAATGGCGCACATTTTAAAATGAGAGACGTTCTGCAAAGGACTGAAAAAGGGCAAACCTGGTTTTAAATTTTCTTCAAGTATGAAGAGGTAATAAACTGGATGAACGGCAACAAGGCGTGGATTCAAATATTACCTGGCGTAATTGAGGATGGTACTGCGTTTTGGCACCGAAGAACGGGTGTGCCAACAGAGTACCGATCGTGTCCAGCTTCTATGAAGGCATCATCAATGCATTATCATCTGAGATTGCCATTGTGACCTCAGGGCATTGCCAACTGCCACGTTTTTACTCGTGGTAACTAACTCACCCCACCTAACTTCCATCGTTGCTTATCGATATCTAATATATACCGGTCTCGAACATAGACATTTACCAGTATTTCAATGAGATTTCAATTTCAATTCCAACAATGCATTTTATTTCGTAAGTCTAAATGGCAATACCTCTCTCTCTCTCAAGCAAAATTGCTGCATAAAACTGCCGATTGATATTGACTTAAATTATTGCACTCCAAGAATAATATCGACTAGATACTCAGAAAAATTATGGAGCACTTTAAAAATACGTAATCCACAGGCATTAATTTTGGAATTCCTTTAATATCAGAATGTAACTAAAGTAAGCAATGAGGCGTAGAGCAGAATGGACGAGAAAAACAATAATTTCAATTAGAAATACGCAGATTGAAAATCACGAGGTGATAGCCACGGTATTTGATGGTAAATAATAACAACAGTTCATCATCGCTATAGGAAAGGTGAACAAAGCAAGATTAAGAAATTTACACGACTTGCATTGTAAACATCACGGCACACTTAGGTGCCCCTGCGATGGTGCAACCCGCACATCGCCTCCGTACCCCCTACAGCGAAGTCATGAATTTTTCGGTCCCAACAAATTCGTTGTATGGAGGTTTTACTGTACATCTTTAGCTCTATAAATCCCTTCTAGACCCTGTGAGACAATCAATGCAGAGCTATGATATATGTCTTTGGCTCTGTTTAAGGCTTAGAAAGAAAACAGCAATACATAACATGTAAAATTACATAGGTGAGTGTATATTTACATGCAGTGAATGATTATAGTAGTGGTATGCACATATGAAAAGCTTATAAAATCTTTTCCCCTCTCTTGATAACAGTGGCATTTCAACAGTGATCAAAACTTTTCCTGTAACTATACAACATCTTCAGCAAAAAACAAAGACATCTTTTCTTCTGCCTCACTTTAATTTTCTCACACATTCCTCTAGAATCACTATACTCACATAATGTACGTCACTCAGCATAAATATTAAGTTTACAGATTTCATGCATACAAAGAATAAGTCCCATTCTAAATCACTGAAATAAAACTCCAAGAAGACTCCACAGACTCCAAGACCACACAGCAATCCAAACAAAATAGCACCATTTGTGATTTCGAGTTACTAACTGTCCATCATATGAATCAAATAGATTGACTATTACGAATTAGGCCAATGTCATTAATGTAATAGGGAGAAAAAAATTGAAAAGGTACTACATAATTACTATAACTTGAATTACAAATTTTTAACCTAAAAAGAAAAATTATAAACATTAAACACCCATATTGGCTCAAAGGCTGAAATTACCTTAAAATTTTTGAGATCCAGGTCGACTTTTACTACTTTTCCCATGGATGTTATCCCTACGTTTCCTGGTGCAACATACACCTGTTTGACCTAAAATAGAAAGACACAATACATTATAAGTTGTGTTCTACCTAAGTTAATTTCTAAGTCTGTGGTTCAACCCAAAGGCTGGTATTTTTGGAGAGGGTGGTGCTCACCAAATACTAAGCCTAACAGCATGCAAAATTCACACATTAGAATATGGGGGGATGTAGGGGACAGTTTCTTTCCCAGTGTGGCCTGTAGTTTCTCAAAAGGATCTGGTAACTATAAAATAATCTTGTTTGGGTTTGGGTAGACATGTCCAAAGGCTTCTTCAAGGATTCAAACCCAAGACCTCCAGTAAGCAACCCAACACTACTACTGGATTAGCATGCTCAACACATCTTGCATTGCATCACCCACACACCATACATCAAAGAAGCATAATTATTTACCTTCATTCATCAAGGCAAAAATCTAATGTTACACTAAACCCTTATCGGTAGGAACCAAAGCAAAATGAATATAATTCGTAAGTATTCTGCGAAACTGACATACACTTTTTTGAATTAAGTAATTTCAAAAGTAGTTTATAAAGGGGTTAAAAAAGGGGTGAAGGGGTGCATATATACATGCACTCATTTACATCCATATATGTACCTACCCATATTTTAAGACTTTGTTTTTGTAAAAAAGCTAAAATTTAAAATTAAAGATTTGGGAGCTATAATTTTTAAATTACGAATAAATAAGCATTGTCATTAATAAGCATAGCTAGAGCTGGTGAAAAATGGTGAATAAAATTCCTGAATTTTGGTGAATAAAATAGTGGTAAAATAGTAGTAGTAAGTGGAACACTAAATAAATGAAATTTCGGCGAAAAAATGTTTATTTGGAAATATTTTAAAACACAATAAAACGTGCACAGTAAGTGATATTTAAACAAATTTTTATGTAATATTAAAGAAAGAGATCATCAAGGCTTGTTTGAGTAATACAACAATAGAAAGGAAAATAAATTATTGTTTCTTAACCACATTTATTCCAATAAGTAAAATTGACTTTATTCACAAAAATAGAGGTCCATTAGCGTCTCCATATTCACTGGCTTTATCGATGCCCTTTTGGTAGATATAATGTTACTTCATACTGAGAATGGTCTAATTCTCTTATTACTATTACAGGCTAGTGTTGGATTTCAATTTGATAAAAATTTAATCTGTATTTTCAAATTTGGATTTCACGTAAATACTTTGTTTCAGTAAATATGCAGCATTATCCTTTTTGTGCTACTTTGGTAGAGGTTGCCTGAAATGGCTTTTTTAAACATTATAGATAGGTACTCGTTATCAGTATGTAATATAATATTTAGACTTGTACCGATACCACTTTTTCAATACAAAACCGATACCTCGATACCAACCACTGCAGAGGCTGATACCAATAGTATTACTTGCCGGTACCCTACCTATTTTTCTAAAAAAAATTTGATAAGTGCTTTCCTTCTCATGAAGTCAACTTAGTAATCAAAAGTGTTATAAAAGAGTACCTAATTATTGAGAGAAATGACATTGTGGCAACTCTTATTTTACTACTCTTACAATTTTGCAAGAGAACTTTACACTGTATGTTTGAGTGACGCATTTGTAAATCTAATTTCAGCGATAGAAGTGCAAAAAAGTCAGTATCCACACAAAAAGGTTGGAAATGAAGGAAGATAAAGGTTTTGATTTGATGGCTGAAAGAAAAATTTTAAACAGCGATAAGAATTGAACTTCATTACCTGCAGTCCACTACCCCACTCTACTATTGTCAGCTTTCCCCAGTTCAGAGAATGCAGGATCCCTGCATGTCATTGTACTTTTTTTCTTGGGATCCCGGGCCAATGGAGAAAAAAGCCGAGACGCATATTTATTTATTTTCCTTCTAGTAGCATGAAAAAAGGCTAGTCTCATTTTAAGATCAGAGTTACACAACCTCTCCTTAGGAGTATAAAATTCTCAAATTTCATTTTAAAGGTTATTATTAATAAGACATCGCAAATTACTAGTTTAGCAGCTTGAAATATTCTGTAATATTTTTTCGTCTTATAAATAGAATCTCCTAACCGCATTAAAAAGATTTTGCTACTAAAAAAGAATTTGAAAGCATTCAAGGATTTGATTAATAATTAAAAATAATTATTAAAATTAATGAAAATGAACTTATAATGTTTCTTTTAACTGCACTCTAAATAATAGCTGCACAGGTTTCAAAAATGTATTGCTTGATGAGTATGTGATAAGGAAAGTGATCTTTATATTAGAAATAATGAGATATAGTTATTGCATCCATAAATCTTGATCCAGGAAAATATTATCCACGTAGATGATAGGAAGTTGATTTTTTTACAATAAATTTACTTGTTTTTTGGTAATTCTATTGTTGCTGTATTTATATATTTATTAAAAATCTGGGATTAGAAAAGGAATGAAATTCAGAATCAAGTAACTGAAACTAAGGATCCAAAACCAAGATAAAGATCCAAAACCCAGGCAAGGATCCGGTTCCGGATCCAACAAAAAACTTGGATCCATCCATCACTAGTTGAGAGGAATTGCATATGGCATACTAAGAGTTGAAAATTTCTGAATAACTGCAGGAGCAGGAGACATTCCCGGTGCTGATACCTGCAGACCAAAATATGGCCCACAAGTTGCCAAGAAAAGGAAGGAGCAGATAAAGACATCAGGTATAGGCCAAGAAGTTGCTGGCCTTATGTTTATCTCAGGTCACTCGATCTAGTTTAAAACATTGATAAATATGGTGTAGAGATGAAGAGAGCATTACATTAAGTTGTTGAGAGTTTAGAAAAAAGAAATTTTTAAAAATAATGTGGTAAAATAATCCATAAAGTGAAAAAAACATTATGAAAGCAAAAGCCACGATGACAGGGCACGATACCAGAACTCAAAATGTTCCCCGTCTGCTCTCTGATTTTGAATTTCGTCTTACGGCTTATGTCTCCCATTGGTGAGAGGCTGTTGTAAGAAAACCCTTACGGCTTACGGTATAAGTCTTACGGCTAATGTCCATTGTAGACCAGGCATAAAAGCCTTCACATTTCTTCAGCAAATGCCTTGCCTTCTGCGACCATCACTGTAGGGACTGCAACTACTTAACTCTACGCATTACGCAGCTTTAAATAATGGGAAGGAAACGTAATCTCCAAATTTGCGACACAACAGATTTTTCCAGAGAACTTGCAAATTCCCTGAGTTTTCCAGAAGACCGAAATTCCCTGAGTATTCCAGGTTTGTAGACACCCTGCTTGACCGTGCCACGATATTTGAATTATATAATTTTGGAAAACGAGCTTGGAATGTAGGCGGAATGCCGAACAACGTGTGGGTTGAGCAGAACGAACTTCAGTTGACGGCAGAACTTAAATTTTTGCCACTATTTCAGCAAACTTTCTTGCACGTGGATTTTTGTCTACTTTTCGGAGTAGGCTGAGCTTTTGCCTCAGGCTTTCCCATAGCCAATTCTAAGCACTTATCTCACTTTTACTGTCACGAAGATTGCAGCTACATAAACAAATACGCGAGACGTTGGTAAGTCAGCTGAAGAAGGCACGATTACAAAATTATACGTTTTCAGATGACTTTTTTAGATTTTTTCCCAATCTTTCGCAATCCGATTTTTTCCCAATCTCCCAAAGGTATCAGAAAAAAACAAATACTCAAAATTATTGAAGTATCGGGAAGTGGCTGATACCCGATACTCGCTATCAGTCCAAGTCTTATAATATTGAAGGTAAATTATCGCTTATCGTCCCTTCTGTGTTCTTGAAGTCATTTTTTCAGTGCAATGAGGCAATTTCCCTAATTGTGAGATGAATTTTCCAGAGGTTTACCGGGTAATAATACTTATGGCCTCAGTTTTAACAATGAAAATATGCATATGCTTAAAAATAATTAACGTGATTACCTACTGATTGTTTTTCTGCAAGTTAAAAACTACAAAACATCTATTGCTGATGTGTAACTTCTAAATGCCGCTTTTGATGACATTTTGCATAAAAACACGATAATTTCACGGCAGATTTAGCGAATTATTAATGATTTCGCGAAATAGTATGGATTTCACGAAAACAAAATGCTTAATATTCAACTTTTTTAAGCGGTAATATATCAAAATATGACTATTCGGTGTTCTTGAACTTCTTTCGGGAATTTCGTGAATTTGTCAAAAATGAAAATAGCCTACCTTTAAGCATAGCACTTTTTAAAGGGATAAGGTAATTTCCAAGCAAAATGTCTGAATTAGTCATTCTAAACTTATTTGAAAATGAATATTCCCCATTTATAAAATTAATCAGTAAACTCATACAACATGACTAGAATTTTAGCTCTAAAGAAAAGGAGCTTATAAGGGACTGTTTTTAAGAAAAAAGTGTGTGTAGGTGCTGGAAAAATGGTATTTATCTACACTTGTTCCTTTACTTGCCAAAATACAACTCACTTAAATACAAAATTATTCACGCTAACATAAAGTTGAATAACATACTCCAGCATTAAAGTGGAAAATACCACAAATAAGCTATCACAGCAAGCAGAGGATGATGCTGAGATTATAACTGACAACCAGGACACAACTGTCGTGATGAGAGTTGGGGAACAAACCCATTCAAGCCTGGAGATTGAAATTTAAATAAAAGGAAATTTTAATAAATCCCATCTTGTAGGTCAGAGGAGATTCAAATGGAATTACTGGTTTTTGTCGGTCTTTATTTAAAAAATTATGGTTACAGTTATCAAGAAAACTAAAGTTATTAACACAAAAAGTCCATGTATTCATCTTTCAAATTATGGCAATATGTAAAAGATAGAAAAATATTATAATGTATAAAAAAATGGAAATATGAAGTTGGCTGCGGTGTTGTCAGTACATCGTTTGATTGCATGTGAAGTTCATGCCCAATATAGTGACTATGCCACTCATTGTTGAAGGGTCAATATTCTATCGAAATTAAAATGAAGCCAAGAATACTGACAGAGTTACCTTCATTGATTGTGCCAGTTTCCAGCAAAGGGCATGTTCCCTTCCACCACTTCCAATGACAAGGACATTGGCAGCCATTACCTGGAACATCAAGATATAAGAGCCATTTTAGTACAATAAAATTGGTCATCATGATATTCAGCCAGAGGTGTTGGAAATGGGCAGCAGGAGGGGCCTAAGGCCCCAACAGAATTTGTCCCGGGCCCTTTAAGGCGAACCAATAAACGAAGGAAATTTTTTGGAATAGCTTTTAATCCTTTGTAATCTTAATTGAATATCATGAACAAAATAATTCCTATGAAAACTTATAAGGAATGAGTAGTCTTCATTGATAAAAATTTAATTTCACTTGTTTCCAGCTTGCTTTTTCCCTTCTGAAACACATTCTCAAGCCTTCATTTGCTCTATTAGCAAAAAAAAACTAGTCTCTACCCCCTCCTATCTGCAAAAAAATGTGGGCCATTTTCAAGGTTGCCCCCCCTCTCCCTAATGAAAATAGTTCCAATGCCCCTGTTTTCAGCTCCATATTTTTTTAGATAAGAGAATTCAAAATATTTTTAATTATGCATGGTAGGACCAAAATAAGTCCATAAGCATGAAATTATAACAAACTGTTTGTTTTATCACTACCACTCAATCAACTGACAATAAACCTAAAGTTGTGTTCAACCTGAAGGCTGGTCTGGTCAGGGTGGATAGAGTTTAACAAATAATGACTAAACCCAATGGCATATGAAATTCACATATTGGGGTAGGGGGGCTAATTCCTTGTCCTGTGTTGCCAGTAGTTTCATGGAGAGATCCAGTTCCCAGATAGTAACACCTTTTTTGGATTTTTCTGGAACACATCCAAAGGTCTCCCCCAGCCTGGGACCTCCAGTAAGCAACCCAATGGCTCTACCTACTGGGCTCCCATACTCATCCAATAAACTTACTGAGCCACTAAAAGAAGAGAAAATATTATGACTCATTCTCTTTCTATAAGGAATATTTTAATTTTAGCTCACTCATCCTACATCAGAAAAAGCAACCAGTTAAATGAAGCAATGTGATACCCCACTAGCCAGTGAAGGATCCAGACATAAGGTTTGGGGAGGGCGGTTACCAGTCTTGAACTCCTTACCTCCACCCCTCCAATGAAAAGACAATCTATGGATATATATTCCAGAAAACATTGCTCGGGGTAGATGACCACCCTCTTTTATTGAATTATCAGTTTAGGCTCCATTTCTACCAATATTTCAAAAAGCAACTTGCTTTTCATCCTCAGGTCTTTTGAGTCAGAAGTCAGTCAGAAGCCCTAAGGATGAAAAGTGAGTTGCTTTTCGAAAATTTGGCAGAAACGGATAGACTATTGTCTCAGAGGCAGTCCCTGAACTTAATGATGGATGATTATTTCAGAAAGTTATTTGGATATTTCCTAAGGAGTAAGGCAGATGTGTTGGGAGTCATTTAAAGAATTCATGTTGTTAATTGAGGATCACACTGATGAAACTATAAAAATTCTCTGCAATGACAATGAGACTGAATTATGCAACAAACCATTTGCTGATTTCTTGAGTAAAAATGGCACTAAGCATGAAAAAAATGTGCCATATTTTCCAGAACAAAATTGGAGAATCAAGAACGGTTATTGGACTTATGGGTAGCAGTGTTTCCGGAAACTGACAAGGACAGTAATGAGTTGCCATTAAATCCAGATAAAGACTAGCTCATACAACCATTTGCATGCTTTTGGAACCTGTGTGTTTTACTGAAGTGCGAAATGCAACCTCAGCGAAAGCAACCTGGAAGAATCTCTGTGACCGATATGAGGACAAGGGTTGGGGCAGACTCCTGTGACTACAACAAAGTCTGTGGCATTGCAAACTGGAGACATCGTGATCAATGGAAGATTATTTGATGAAAGTAATGAATCTTGCTCATCAGCTAGAAGACATCAATGCCAACGGTAGTGAGGATTGGCTGATATCCATAATTCTAGGAGGGCTAACTGATCATTATGCACTGTTTATCATGTCCATTGACAATAGTAACGAAGTGGTTAGAATTGATGAGCTAATGAATAAACTTTTATCAAAGAGTGATTGGCAGCAATCCAGTGAAGTCCAGAACCATGATGATGTGGCCCTGAACACCGCAGCAAAGATGAATGCCTATGGTAAGAAATTGGGCAAAGGTGGTGAATGCAGAACTGTTAAGCAAACTGATGGGAAGAAGTTTGTATTCAAATGCTTTAAGTGCCATGAGGAAGGTCACAAAGTTACTGAACGTCCTGAGAAAGAAGACCTCAAACAAAAATAATTCTTTGGAGTGAAGATGAGAAGTTGGGCAAGCCTTGACAGCACTTACTGATCAGTTTGTTCCTGGAAAATGATATCCCAACACATTGTGATGCGTACTTGGGTTTTCGAGTGTTTATATTCAGTAGGGGTCTTCAAGTACCTACCTTTCCACCTTAATTTCCCTGCTGGAATAATCCAAAGCAAATGAATTAGATGAGTGGAGTGGAATTCATTTTTTAAAGCACTTTCACATTGGAAGGACTTAATTTAGACAATCTAGATACATACTACAAGATTGTATACCAGAGTAAATTTGAACATGAAATGTTCAATTTGTAAAAGCTAGGGAATGACAAGGCAGATAATGCTGAAGTAAAATGAGCCTACATGAAAATTTAAGGCTCCACCATGCATTTTCCTTTCTCCATTAAGGCCGCTTTGCCAGAACCTTTGAACAAGCTCTTATATGGTTCTAATTTTTTTCAAAGCGAAAAACAAGTACTCTATTTTTACCACTAACTTAACTTTCGCCAATCGCTTTAGTCTTATAACTTACCTTAACGCTAACTTATAACATTAGCAGTATTTTGGGGTCGCCTACACCCACTAAGTTACATAACCGAAAGGAATATTTAAAAATATATCCTTCACAGAATCAGCAACGTTAAAACTACAGACATTTTTTTCCCAATGAAATTTTTAAAAATAACGCTTTAAAAGTTAAAAAGTTTGACTCGATTTCTGCAGTCACATTTTTGCAGATGGAAAACGGTAGGTAATAGGGAAGGATTGCATACAATAATACAAGCATAAAAACAACCCCGAGGTATATTTAAATAAAAAATAGAAAACTCTTACTTGATTATCAACGTCGAAGAACTAGACAAACTATAGAGGCTTCTGGATGCAGAGCAAATTCGATCCAGTAAGACTGAGCGATGCAACTTGAGAAGATTACGTACTGCTTTGACCGCAACCGAAGGTCATTAAGGGACCTTACGCTCGTAAAACAGAATTGACTGCTTATTAAGACAGACTAATGGAGGGACCTTACAGTAAGATTAGTATCAACTAAGAGCAGGTTTGTGTTTAAAAAGGGAAATTTGCGGTCTTTTTGAATTTATTCGCATACCTGTCTTCTTTTGTTTTGTAAAATTTGACAATTTGATGTGCGATTTTTTTGTTTACTAGTGTCGCAAATAGGAGTTGGAAGAAATAGAAATGCCAAAAAATTGCAGCAGATGATTAATCCTGTGTCAAAAGCCTTAAATTAAAGTGGGCTCAGGAAGGCTATTATTGAGAAATTTTAGGTATGTACCTACTTCTTGACGTCTTTTGTGATGTTGTAATTATTGACCTGTTTGCTGCACTGATAGGAATGGGTCAAGCAAGTACATTCATCTTTCACCATCCGTTATCACATGTTGTATGCCTCTCATCTACGCATGGAAATAAAAAGTGACCTTTCCGGTCAGTTCTAATCGATCATGCAAGTTTTAAATCCCTTCAAGAAATGCTATTTAGAATTGCGTCGCGAAAGATGTATACAATTCAAGACACCATATAAATCCCTGTTTTTTGAACCCATCTAGCTAGGGAAATAAAATGATCTTTTGGGAATTCAGGAAATCCGTTATTTTGTGGTATCTTCCGTGTAGCTGTTACCACAAGTGGGTGGACCGGGTTTTACCATAGGGGTGATACAAAGTAGATCGAGTATTATCTACTGCTAATGATAATGGAATCACTTTGGATATATGGACTGGTAAACGCAACAGAAAATGAATTGCAAAACTTTGCCACCTCGGCATCTTCGCTTTTACTGTTGATTTTAAATTTTATTTTTCAGAAGAAATTAATGAATTTTCTGAACGATGACTTCGGGAGCAGACATGGGTAAGTGTTAGCCCAATAATTATCACCTGAGGTCAAATGTTACATCATGACATTGCATGTGAATGTCTATCAAATGTAATTTGCAGCTTGCAAGTTTGCTAATATCTTTCTCATTGATCAGAATTTAAGGTGTTCAATGACAGCGTCCATGGACACATGGAAATGCACCCATTGTGTGTTAAAATCATCGACACTCCCGAGTTTCAGCGACTGAGGAATATAAAGCAGGTTGGCCTAACGTACTTAGTGTATCCTGGTGCTGCCCATAATCGTTTTGAGCATTGCCTTGGGTAAGTTTCGTCACTGAACGTTTTCGTGACAATGTTAAATCACTGTAAAGTAAATATGGAAATGTGCTTTCATATACATTATTTCAGGGTTGGCTACTTGGCTGGAGAGATGCTTGAGGCTCTGAAAAAAAATCAACCTTCTCTTAATATTAATGCTACAGATAAACTCTGTGTCCAGATTGCAGGCCTCTGCCATGACTTAGGGCACGGTCCTTTCTCTCACTTATGGGAAGCTTTCCTCAAGCAAAAAGGAGTGAAGTGGCATGTATGTTCATTTATTTGTACAGTTCTAGGGTAGAATATTTTTGAAAATGATGGTTTCTGAAATTTGCTTTCGGTTAACTTTTCGGTTTTCTTTCTGTGCTGTAACTCAATTTAAAAGTGGATTAACTTGAATTCCAGTGCCATATGAATAACAAAATAAATACTGATAGAATTAAACCAGGAAAGGAGCATAATAATTTCTCTAGCTTGCATGGAATTTTTGAGCTCTTGGCTAAGAATGTGGTAGTTCATAGAATGACAGTGGAAAATTCTTTTAAGCCTAATCAAATTTGTAAGTTGTAACGATAATGATGTTTATTATCCAAAGACCAGATTACACTGATAAAGGGTTTGTCAAAAATACACAACATATACATAGACAAAATATTTATGCACTACATATTATCATGGAGAAATTCTTCTAAGGAATAATAGAGTTTGTCTTGTAAAAAACTATTCACCTTTCCTTTAAAGGAGGCAGCAGTTTTTTGAGACTGGTAGGTAACATGTTAAAGAGGTGCAACCCCAGAGTTTAAGGACCGCAAAAGGCTGATTTGGTCCTGGTGTACTTATAATGAATGGCATCATGACCACATGAATAACATTCATTTAAAAAATACTTAAAAAATAAAAATTTAAATGGAAGAAAACTATTCTAAATGATTGGAAGAACATTCCTAAATACAACAGAAGCAAACGGGAAAATAAGTAACTGATATTAAAATAATCAGAATAAGATTTGTTCTCACATGCGAAAACACGGAAATCTCCGTGACCGGTCCTCAGCGTTCGGCACGCAAAACACGGAGATTTCCGTGATCGGTCCGCAACGTGTTAAGTATCTTTCATCTGAGGAAAACAAATGCAGAATTTGAGATAATTACCCATGAAAATCGGAAGCTGATTTTGAATCACGTATATATAAGTATAGTCTACTTAATAGTAGGTAGTCTTCAATTGACTATATCAACGCTTAAAGAGTGAAACAAGAATCGCAAATACATACCCTGAAAATTGTGTGAATACCGTATTCCTCCAAACATAGTCCCTGCCTGATTTTAGTCCACCCCCAATTTTTGAAGTTCAGCTTCGGAAAAAATTTTTTGAAATGCAAAGCAGGACTTGCACATAATTTTCTCAGTTTAACAACTTGAGCACCTTCAGTAATAAGCATTTCCATTGTTTCCCTTATCAATATGGAGTATCAAGTTAATATATTTACAAAATACTCACCATAACTTCTCCCATTAAAGTTGACTATCTATTGTATTTAGGGAAACTATATTTCCATAATTAGGTGGAATGGAGGTGTGACATGTAAAGAGAATTCATGAGAAATCACGATTTTGAAGTGTAAGCAATGTGCATTGGGAATCATAGCGACCAAATGTTTTTCATTTAAAATGCCTCCCTCTGTAGTTAACACTGGTGTCGGTTGCAAGAAATCGAGGTTACTGAGATCGCAGTGAAGGATTATTTTAAAAATGAATGGCGATATAATTAAAGGACAAATTCCTAAATCTCCATCTTCTTTATTGAGTTTTGCTTTACGTTGCAGGTAGTTTTTTTTTCAAATAAAAGCTTCTTTATACCCACGTTTGTGTACATAATCACATAATAGCCATTGTTCAAAAGTGCATGTTTGGCAGCAGTATGAAATTTAATCTTCACAAGTGTTCAAGGGTCCATTTACCAAATATTTCATACTTTGACTACCTTCTCCACTCAGGATAGTGTTTGTTTAGTTCTGATTATTTCATTTGTATCTTCTATTATTATTTTTGGGGGCTGAATAATAATTCAAGATGCTATCTCTCTTATCATTGATTTTATTTTGGTGAATACTGCAACTTATAAACTTTTATTCAAGCATGGGCAAGGATATTTTTCCTGTGCATACTATAGATTTTTTTCGCGTGGTGTTTGGTGCACACGGTACCTATGGTAGCTTATAACTTGGCAACCTCGAGCAGCTTATCTCTCCTGGCCGAAAGTCCTATCGCGTGGAGCTTCGTTTCCGATATAAATATATACAGGTTGAAAGCATATCTAATTTTCCCTATTTGTTAAGTCATTTTACACATGCTTAGTTTTCAAGCACAAAGAATATGGTCAAAACTAACTAAATTTCCAACTTCCACAAGCTGACATAGTGCTTGTTTTTAAAATTTGTCATAACGTAATTGTTAACTGAGTAATCTGTTTTACACTTTGTTTTGTCTAAGATAAATATATGTTCCATATCTTATGCGAAGAAAAGAGAAGTAGCTTTTCTTGTTTTTCTTCAAGTGGGCATCAAAGTTAAACTTGCTTCCCGGAACTTGAAAAAAAATCGGGCATTTCTATCTGTCTCAGTCTTGTATCTGATGATGATGCTGATGCATTGAAACTAGTAGTGCCAAATAAATTTAAGTGGAAAGATACATAGGTGTCGGTTTCTTTATTTAGCCTACTCTTAACGACAGACACCAAGGAGACTATGGCTTAAAGTCCCATCCGACAGACGGAGTACTGAATCTGAAGTGTCCTCCGCTAGGCACTCAAGTAGGGACCGGTTTGCCACTGAAAAATCCACCACTGCTGAGAATCAAACCCGGGCCCTTGGGGTGGGAGGCCAGTACTCTAGCCACCACACCAGCCCAATCCCTGGGGATGTTGTTGTTACCATAGTTGTTACCTTGTGGTGAAATTGTGCTTGAGTCGTCTGCAATTTTGGAGCTTGAACGTGAAGAAGTTAGTACCTTAGTGTGTAGATGGCAACATGGGAGTGGACATGTAAACAAGGCACCATAGTTTTCATTTTAAAAGTGTGTGTTCTCTTAGACACTCATTTTCGCCCCTGGTCGTTGGCCCCTGGTGGAATGTTGGTCCCTGTGCAATTCTTGACATAATTTTGTTATAACTATGCCTTACAACTATGAACAATTATTGGACTTTTCCTGATGGGTAATATAAATTATATATATATATATAGTTTGGGGAGCGTGGTGGCCTAGTTGGTAGAGCACTTGGCTACTGATGGAAGGGTCCCGGGTTCAAATCCGGGTGAAGCCTTTGGACGCCCCCGAACGAAAAATCCTCAGAGTGCGAGGTGGCCCAGGGAAAGGAACTGGCCCCCCTACCCTGAATGTGTGCAATTCACATGCTTGTGGCTTAGTCCGGGGTGAGCTCTACCCTCACCTATCAAAACCAACCCTCGGGTTGAATCACTGAGTGAGTGAGTGATATGTAGTTTAGAATTGCGATGTTATTAAGTCTACTTATTCTGGTAAATGTTTTTTTTTTTTGTGATTTGAAGTTTCTTAGTTGTGGTAGTGTGTGAGTGATATGTAGTTTAGAATTGCGATGTTATTAAAGTCTACTTATTCTGGTAAATGTTTTTTTTTGTGATTTGAAGTTTCTTAGCTGTGGTAATTTTCCTATTTACCCAATGTTGTTTTTCAGCATGAAGAGCAGTCAGTGGTTATGTTTAATCACCTCATAGAAAAAAATGACCTCATTGATGAATGTGAAAAGTATGGACTTTATAAGCGAGAGAGGAAGTTCATTACAGAGCTCATTCTAGGACGAGGAAACTCATGTGATGAAGGAAAGCAGTTCCTTTTCCAGGTAAGATTGATTGCATCCTTGGCTACTGTAATCTTATCGCCACTTGAGCTGTGGAGAGGAGTCTGTTGTTTTAGTGTTATGGGGTTGAATATCTGACTGGCCTATGCCTTGACATCCAGGCTGTGTAATCCATTTATATTTTTTATCTAAAAATGCTTCTACCACTCCAGCGCAAAGTAGTCGTAGTGAAGGTAGTAATGGAACTTGGGACCACTTTAATCAGGTTGATGTTCCTTATTTTAATAGAAATTATTTCATCTCAAGAACGTATTGGTGAGAAATTCACTGTATGAATGCCATCAGCTCATTGGATGACTTCATTGAACTGAAAATTTTGTGATGGTAATGTGTTCATTTTGTTGGCCCTCACATCTTTGCTGTGTGGACATCAGGGTCTTAAGTTGTGAGTCCTCTTCATTTCCGCTGACAATATTCTTTCCTCCCTTGCTATGCATGATTTGTAATCATTCACCTTCCTTTCAGGTTCATCATAACTTTTCCATTCTCCTCACCCACATCTCAAAAGTATCCAATCCATTCTAGTCATCTCTCCCTTAAATCCAGGTCTTGGCCTGCAAAATTCAATGCTCTACGTTAAGATCTTTAGTAACCTTTTATTCTTATTAGAAGCTTTCTTTGGTTGACAAATATGTATATGTATAGCTAAAACAATTAGACTCCAAGTATCATCAGCACTATGCCCACCTTCATTCAAAATGCTGCTCAAGGGGCTAACTGATATCACTGTTGAAGCCATTGCCCTCATATTTTAATGTTAGGTTTAGGCCAGTTGTCCCACCATTTTCTATAAAACCTTTTGTTATTCCTTTCTTTTAATTATCAAAATATTATGTTCAAAATTAGTGCATTCATATTTCACCTTTATTATTCATTCAGCATATTATGTGTAAACTCTTTTAGTTGGACTTTCTATTCTGTTTCAACTATAATTCAGAATCATGATAATTATTATGTAAAAATACTGTTTTTTCAATAAAATACATTGGATATAAATTTGCAGTTTGGCCCCTGGGACTTGACCCCAGATTTTGCAATAATAAGCATTAAAAAAAGCAGTTGATTAGGCTATAGAAATTTCATATTTCCATTTCATATCTTAGGGGGAAGAAATCATGAAATAATGTGCAAACAGTAAAAAAATTGAACATCTGAGTTATTGTAATCCTAAGAACAGTTGATCACTCCATGATATAAAAGTTTTTAATGAAAACATGTTTCCTGTTTTTATCCTATTTTTCTGACTCTGTTCGGATTCTGATATGGAAAAATCCATTAATGTAGTTCATCATGGTTTTTCTCGAATTCCCTGTGTTAAACTTGGATGAATTAGATTTGCCATATTCTGCTCTTTTTATTTGCCTGAAAATCTAGCAAACATACTACTGCAATATCCAATTTTAAGGCTATCATTTTTTATTGATAGTTTTCTACCAGTTAGGGTAGGTTTTGATGTATTTCATGTATTGGCTCCTGGACACTATTTCTTTCTCAAGATCAGTCTATTGCTTACCTCTCTTCATGCATCAAAAATACCTTTTATTTCCCTTTCTCTACCTAGCTGACAAATTCTCTGAATGACTATGATCTACTGTATCATTTATCCTCCATTCCATCCATTGTACTTTTTCTTTTCTCCTTCACAACCACATTTCTTCTTGTAATCTTTACATTGGGTTTCTTAGATCCCATAAAAAGCCATACTTCAAGTCAAGCTCTATCCCACGTAGCACACAAACGTTCGCAAGCAGAACATTATGCAAACGTTCATATTGAACCGAGGGAATGTTATGGAAACCAACCACAAGAACCTTCCCAAATGGTTCCCATGTTGCCCGACCGGAACATTGCACAGAGGTTCACGCCATCCATGTTCCCATTTGGTTGCAATGTCGTTCTGCCCAAATGTTGCACAAACATTCGCGTCTATGGAACGAACAATGCTCTGTGCATGCATGTGACAGGGATTATTAAACAGGGAGATATATGTTTTATGAATAAAAAATTAATAATTACGGCCGTATATAAAGGAAATGACAGATTTTAATACAACATAATTTATCATCACATCTTTCCTACTCATCAGCTTTCGCATTATAATTAATGTAGATTGGTAAGCTGTTAGGATTCCTTCCATGGACAGCTTTTTCACCTATAGGAATGTAAAAAAAGCATGGAAGTAGACATGATATGAAATTAAAGTTGTAGGTATGTAACTAGAGAGGGGCCAAAGGGATACATACCAAATACTCAAAATTTGCTGGCTTGAGGAGAGCCACCTCCAACTGGTCCATTTCTATCAAGGACTTAAGAGGAATGAAGGGCATTTTCTCAGGGTGACAAAAAATTTTTCCGAAACTGGTGAGGGAATGTAGGAAAAGTGTCACGGCTTTCCCTGGCGATGGATCCAGAAGTCATAACATCACTCTCAGAATTTGACCCAGCCACCATTTCCTCATAGCACTTAACTATAAGCGTGCGAGTCAGTATTTTGGCTCCAAGAATCTAAAATCATTAAAAACAACACACATTATCATCTAACAGAAATAGCGATGGATCGGGAAGCAATTACACCACACATGAAATTTGACTCAACTACCATTTCCGCATGGCCTGTCTCTATAGCATATGAGCAGTTTCTTTTTTTTACTACAAGAATCTAAAATCATTCAAACTAACGCAGTACTTATCATCTAACAGAAATGACGATGGCTTAGGTGGCAATTACACCATACTGAATTTGACCTAGCCACCATTTCTGCACATTGCATATCTACAAGCATGTGAGTCAGTTTTATGGATAGAAGAATCTAAAATCATTCGATATATCAAGCTCTCATTATCTAACAACAGTAAACACTTCAGTACTATAGTAAATTCAGCACCGATAGCAGCAAGATTATTTTTAGAATATGTAGCTCATTCAGGATAGTATGGTAAATACAAGTTTAATCTCACCTGAATACATTATATACAAGTTGTATTCTCTGCAATATCATCCTGAAATTGACTGGATGACCTCAAAGTAGTCACTTCCACATGCTTGGTGTAATCACTGTAAAGTTTCAAAGAGTCAGGTTCTGAAAATTCTGTGTTCACTCCTTGGTTGCTTGCTGAAAAAGGGGCATTTCCAACAAAATACCCTCAGCAAATTTCAATGTGATATAATGTGATGGATGGCACTGATATATACAAAGTGCCAAAGGTTCGAATTGCAATGTCCCCCTAATGTTCTATTGCAACGTGCATGCAACTAAATGTAAAGGATGGCCTGTGAATGTTCACATGCCACTTTTCTTTACAACCCTGCTTAAGGTTCTCACCATAAGTTGTCTTGTTTAGGTAAATACCAAGACTTCTTTTAATACCATTACTTCTATTCCTATCTTTCTCCAAATTGCTATCAAAATAAAACTATTCAACCTGTTTTAGCGTATGCCTTCCTATTTTTATATTCAACTTTATCTTCTTTATCCTTTAGGATCTTTTAATTTTTTGTTTTCCTGTAGTTTATTTTTTAGGGCTTATCATTAAAAGTCATAAATTATGGATGTCCATTCCCTAAGTTAAAAATGTCACTACTGGAAATTTATCTCGAGTTTCAGTCTGTAGTAATTTATGTATTCTTTAAAATTTTCTGTGTTTGAGAGGAGTTTGGATAGTAAATACTTATTGGATAAAATTTCATGTAATAAACTTCCTGATATAAAAATAATGAAAATGTCATTTTTTTATAGGTTTATTTGGAATCCTTCTACAAAGTGACCATGTTTATTACTTTCAAGGTTTCATTTTGTGTGATTAAAATATTATCTTAAATTGAAATGATTCCCTGGGGTAACTTATTTCTCTTCATTACTGCAATATGATCATAACTGAAAATGTGAGATGTAGAGGCTTTTTTCTTCCAGTCTCCATTCCTGCTGACAAGATTTAATTCCAGATTCTTTACCACTGTTATTGGCTTGAAAAAATAATCAAAAGCTCTGTAAATCTTCTACTCAACTGATGGATATGTTCCCATATTCACTCATGAATTTGAACTAATCAATTGTGTGTTATAATCTTGGCAAGATTTACAGAGGTCATTTAAACAGGTGCCCTTACACTTTGATGACAGAAACTTATTTAATCATGTTATCCTCATGTTATAATGGCATGTGATCTTAATGCAGCAATCTCTGTGATAAAATACTGGGATATGTATGAGGTTACATTATTTTCAAAAAATAGGTGATTTTGGCATTAGATATGCTTCTCTTTTTGTTTCCAGTGAGCTCTATGTTAATGGATGCCTATCATACCAGAGTGGACATAGCATCTATGTATTGACTTTTAATTTGTTGCTATTTAAGGCTTTAGCTATCTTTAATCCTAGATTTTTTTGTTCAAGTCTATTTTTGGTGCTTGAGGTTTGTCTTCATAATGCTTTGTATACCCTACTTTTCAAATTGCACTTATGTCTTGAACCATTAATGAATTGGCTTACTTACTGCTCTTTCATGATTTGCTTGGTGTGGGCATTTCTTTCTTTTGGACAGTTTTTTGGCTCTCCTTATACTCTTTGCCTAATCAGTTGGTAGAATATGCTGTTCTTAAATGTGTGATTGATCATTTAAATTGTTACATCCATCTTATGATACAGACATGAAAGATTCAAAGGTAGGAACTACTTAAATGAAAATTAGTCAAGTGATAGAAAGTGAATCAGTTAACTCAAATTGTCATCAGCCTAAATCTAAAGAAATTGAATTGATTGAAATGTTAATATCGGCTTAGTATTGAAATTGATAAACTGTTTGAACAAGAGTTCTGCATTTTTCTTATTTTTCTAATGCTCTTTTCTAATTACACATCCAGCTTCAAAAGCTGTTTTGCCCATGCATGTTAAGCTCGTTAGAGTTTGGCATTGTTTGTGAGGTAATGTGTTCTTTCCAGTGAAATAGGGTAGAATTGGCTGTCATCATGCCAATAGCATTTTAATTGTTGTGGGGTAAAATTTTTACTGTTTATTGTTAAATATTTGCTAAGAACTTGTCTAACTCCTGAAACTTCTTAGTATATTCCTCATCTGCACTGTCAGGCCCAACCCGACTTACTGTCGCATCGTGAACTTACACATGTTTTTTGAATCTATTAAACCAGTCAAAGCTAGCATTCAAGTATTAGTCATTATCCTCACTCTCATTTTTATTTTCAAATGGCATATGTGTTTTAGGATTGTTTACAGCCTTAAATAAATTCATTTTTGAATTTGATCCTCTAACTAAATAACAAGCAGCTTCTCCATTTCATAGATGGGTACTTTTCTCTTTCAAGCAGTTATTGTGGCATTAAAGTTATCGTGTAGTTCCTTTAACAATATCCATTACCTAATTACTATATTTTTATTGGTGGCCACTGTTGACTTCGATAGGGTAATCATCCATGCTAAAGAAGTCAACATCTGACCTGCTTAATACTGTCTAAAAATGTCAGCCAACTTTTTCACACTGAAGACATTGGTTTTTATTATAATGTGACAGTCAACACATTGTAAATAATACAATGCAAGTCAATATTGACTAGGACTAGGAACTACCTACACATAAGATCGATTTCAAATGAAAACTATAAAATTAACTGGCTCTTCAGGCAAAGGGTGGAACATGATGTGTGGTTGTTGGGTGCTACTGTTACAGTGTTACTCCAAACTTTGTGCTTGCTAACTGAAATATCTCAAAGTGAAATTTTAATGCATTTTTATGGTAGTTTCAAATGGCAGTTTTCAACAAATTTCAGTCGTAATGGGCCCTGTAATAATACACAACATTGTTCAATACTTAATGTTCACCAACATGTAGTTTACAATGAAATTTTAAAGGCATCGTAAAAGTAATCTGCCATTTTAAAACTGAATTTTTCAAAAGATTTTGGTCAAGACATTAGATGGTCATAAGTCAGGGAATGTCGGTATTAAGATCTCTTTATTAGTATTCTAGAAACTAACTTCCTGCAAATACAACTACTTGGCCTTTCAGACATTTATTCTGATCCCATATTTGCATGGAAAAATAAGGTACCGTATTTACCCGATTTTAAGACGACCTTTTTTGCCTAATTTTCGACCTACGATATCTAGACTTGTCTTAGGTTTGAGTACAACTGTGTTTATGTGGCGCTATGGTTTGCATTTACGAATATGTTTGACTAAGTGATTTATAGGGATACATTCCATGAGGATCCATTGCAATAATTACTTAAACAATACTAACGGTAAAATTTTAGTACAATGGCGTGTAATTTTTTCCAGTACAAACGATTATCTATGGCCGCAGTGATGTATTTCAAACGAGCGCTTTGGGCACACAAAAACAAATGAAGGTTGGAATTCACTTGCAGCGGTTTTTATCTTCTCTGAAAATTTGAATTCGTGACTGAATTGTACCTTATGTACATAGCACTTAAACATGGCATCATATAGAATTAGGTGGCGTGAGTGCAAAGGTAAAGTTAACCAAATATATTAGACGTAGTTACGATACAAATTTTAAGCTACTTGTACAATATGCCGATAAAACAAATAACTGTGACGCAATTAAAAAGTTTGGAGTTCCTAAGGTAAATGTGTGAAGATGGAGTTCTGCAAAACACAAAATGCAGAATGTCAAATCTATGAGGAAGTCATTTAGAGGTCCCAAAGCAGGCCGATTCTCTAACGTCGAAGAAGTGGTGGAGTTCGTACACACTCTGCGGCAGAATGGCATGCCTGTTTGTACGGTAGTTATCACTCTTAAAGCTCACAAAGTTGCTGGAGGACTTAACATACCAGCGCAAGAATTAAAAGCAAGCAGAGGTTGGTGCACCAGACTCATGCGACGAAATAATTTTTCTTTACGGCGAAGAACTTCATTGTGCCAGAAATTGCCTGAAGACTACATCGAAAAACTAATCGCTTACCAAAAAGATGTAATTGGACTCAAGAAAAAAAATATCTCATGAGCCAAATTGGAAGTGCAGACGAGACTCCTGTTTTTTTTGACATGCCATCAAATTACACTGTGAACGAGAAAGGAGCCAAGTCTGTCCTTATAAAAACTACCAGTAACGAAAAAATGTGAGTGACTTATGTTGGGAGTATTAGCAGATGGTACTAAATTAGTACCGTATGCGATTCTAAAACGGAAACTATGCCCAATGGACATATACCGAGTGGAATCATAGTAAGATGGCAGGAAAAGGGATGGATGACAGAAGATCTAATGAAAGATTGGCTACATGTGGTGTGGAATAGACGTCCAGGGGCACTACTGAAACAAAGAGCTATGCTTTCACTGGATTCATTTACAGGGTACCTAGTGTCTGAAGTTAAAAAGGAAATCAGTGAAATGAAAACTGATCTTATTGTGATACCTGGAGGAATGACATCACAACAGCAAGTACTGGATGATGCTGTCAATAAGTGTTTTAAACAATATAAAGACTTAGTATGCTGAGTGGTTGCAGAGTGGCACTCATAATTTAACAGCCACAGGAAAACTTAGGAAACCTGAAGTTGCACTCCTCTGTCAGTGGATTGACATCATGGCTACAAATAAATCCAAACACAATAGTGAAGGGGTTCAAGATGTGCTGTTTGTCCAATGCTCTGGATGGGAGTGAAGATGATATCCTGTGGGAAAGTGATGGTGATTAATATGTATTTATTAATGAAAGAAAAGTCTCTATTATCTCTTAAGAAAAGTCTCTATTTTTATGTTTCCATGTATTAATGTTCAAAAAAGGTTGTTAAATTTTATTATTTGTGTCTATTTTCTTCAATTTTTCTTTTCTCACATGGAATGTTTTTAAGTCTGGATGGTTGTATTGCAAAAGTTATCCTGTGATATTTCATGCCAGAAGGCAGTTATGAATAAAGAAAGTATCTGATTTTTTTGTTACTCAGAATAAAGTTGTAAGTTATATATTTCTGTGTATAAGAGCAGTATATTTTTTAATTTTCCAAAAGTTTGAATGTTTTGTAAATGTTTTTCTTATTTTTATCTTAAATTGGATGTTTTTAAGCCTGAACATTTCTGTTACAAAAGTTATCGTGTGGTATGCTAAAAGGCAAAAATGTATAAGGAAAGTATGTATCTACAATTTCTGTTGCTCAGGATAAAGTTTAAGTTATGTGTTTTCTGGTTATGTTTTCTGTTTGAATTTGAAAAGAGTATATGCTTCATTTTCCAAATTTAGTGCAAAAGAATTTAGAAAAGTAGAGGACTGATGAATATAAAACAAATAGCATAGTTACAAGTGATTTTGTTATTTTAATATCAATTGGGTGATCAAAATGAGGGGTCGTCTCATATTCAGGGTCATCTTAGAAATGGGTAAATACGGCATTTGGAGATGTAGTTTTTGTGGTGGTGAAAGTAATGGTTTCCATCCCTGGCATTGAGTACCAACAGTAGCAGATTTTACAGTCAAATCCTGGTCTGTACTCAAATGCTGTGGAGGGCAGTAAAAGTTTTAGTGCTCTGGTTCCCTTTTATGATACTAATCTCTGGACCCCTTTGAGCCTTTCATTAATGGTAGGTTAATTCTGACCTAGGACTCCTTCACCTTCCCTCCTAAGCTCTCTAAAATCCTTAACTTTCCCCAAATATCCATCTATCCTTAATGTTATAAGCAACCTTAGCTGTCGGTAACCTCTTCTATGGCAACTGCAAAGGAATTTTAAATGTAGGTCTTCCCTAGCCTCTTTCATCTTTTAACTATGTTAAAATTTCTTGTAGGTCATCATAGTGGGTGGTTGATAAGGTACTGGCTTTCCATTTTAAGGACACAGGCTCAATTCACGGTTGCAGCAGGGGTTTTTCAGTGTTGGTTTCTTCTTCAGTGATGTTTAGAATGCACTTGGGTTGCTAGTCCTTCCATGAGATTGGATTTCAATCAGTGGATTATTTGGTTTCCTTTGTTAAGATTTGGCTATTGTCAATACTGGGTATCACTCCTACCATTCCTCATCTTCATTAAACATTTCTGCCTTTACCCTTAAAAAATCCATCCCTTGACTTGAGGTGCCTCAGAGATCACTCACTCCGCTGAATATCTACTGTGGCATTTCAAATTGATTCTTGAATAACAGTTCTTAAAACGTTTTTGGTATCTTCGAAAAACTGATTGGCTTCGTCTGTAGTTTAACAGAGTCGGTGAGTGTTTTAACATTTTGTCTGGTGCATGAAGTGGGGAGGATGGAGAAGTGAAAGTTTTAAACGTAAAACAAGGATTCTTTGTTTAACTTTTCACAAAAGGCTTAGGGATACTTTCCTGTTGAGTGTATTAAAGAGCTATATTGTATAGAAAATGACACAGAGCTGAGAAACATGTATGCTTGAATATTCTTGGATTTAGTACATACATTCACCTCACATGTAGGAATGATTATTTAATGGTAAAACTCTTCATCAAATATCACTTTTACATATGCAATGCAGTTTTAACCTCTCGAAAAAGCCCTCCCTAGAAAATTGTCTTTGTCTTTTTCACCTGAGTGGAAAGTTCCTACAGTCAGCCATCTCAAAAAAACATGCCTGTCACAAACAGAAAAGGAACCAATGTTACAGTAGTCAATTTAAGAAGACAGTTTTAGGTAGACAACATTCCATCAATTTTTTTGACAGTCACTATCCACATATTTTGCTTTGTTTCCCAAATATCTTTGTACTGGTCTAGTTTTGAATCAGTAAAACCTAAATTGCCAGGGTTTGTTTCAAGTTGGGATTTCTTAGAAAATGATGAATTTGTCATTGTCCTAACTTGATTTTTCTGTATCATGGCATATTTGTTTTAGATTGTTTGCAACCAGACGAACAGCATTGACGTTGACAAGTGGGACTACCTCATGCGTGATGGGCTCCATCTGAACTTGAAAGTTAGCTTTGATTACCAGCGTGTGCTCAAATTTTGCAAAGTAATTGAGAGGGAAGACTGTGGGAAGAAGAAATTGCACATTGCATTTAGGAATAAGGAGGCATACAACCTTTATGAGATGTTTCTTGTTCGCTCTACACTACATTACAGGGCCTATCAACATCGTGTTTCCTTGCTGATTAGTCAAATGTAAGTAACAATAATTTTTTAATGGCATTGCATAAATTTCTGGTTTTATTTTATTTAGCTACATTGTAATGAATTAGAAAATACATACTGCACGATGTTAATGTTCACAGTGATTTTACTGCTTGCTTCAACCTGTTATGAATGGTAAGGGATGAGGTTGTATCTACTTGAAATATCTAAAACAATTAAATTGAGGATGAACTGCTGCATGGATTCAAATGCTTTTTTTTAAACATAAGTACAAGATATAGGTTTCAGGTGAAGAAAATTCCTGGACATAATTGGCTCAAGTCTACATAATTGGATAGATTCTTTAAATAATTCATGATACTCGTGTCTAAAAACTCATTGTACCCTCTTAACTCCACAATTGACGACATATTGTCAGAGTATTGTCTGTAAGATATTAAAATTGTTATTTTTCTTATCAATAACAGTCATAAATTGATTAACATTGATATTTGCAGTATCTGTTTAGGTTGGAGTAAATAGTAATGGTTGAGCAACAATATTTTGTCCTCTGATATGATAATGAGCAACAGTATTCTTTGTTAGAACAGTTAGATTCTGTAGGATAAACATTTTCCTGCAACACCTCATTGCTAAGTTCCCTGTTTGAATCAAGGGATTGGGAACATTTTTTGACCTGGAACTGGTACAAAAGTATTTAGTGTTCCTACCAATCCAGTGGTGGTACTGCACCACTTGATCATGTGAAAATGTGATCTTTGGATAAATACACTATTATTATTATGTGCTCAATTGACTATAATTCTATTTTAGATAAAACATTTTTGCTTTTAAATTTTTGTCATGCTGGATTCTTTGGGTGATTCCTAATTTTTTTAAAGTTGTGATTTTACTGCCAAGCAAGATAATATTCTTGTTACCATTCCTTTTTTACTGCAATATCCTATGTTATGTACAGGGATCTTTGGACAAATAAAATTATTATTATTATTGCTGTTTTTTTGGCATACAGGGTATAATTATACTCTATGCTAAATTCTCAGGAAAATTTTGATGACTTTAGAAAGTTCATCAATTTCACTCAATAAGAGTGCATGGGGATCAATTAAGCTTTATTCATTGCCCTTCATTGATGCTAAAATTCCCAATTAACTATTCACTTGTAATTGTATCAAGTGAGTCCACTGATGCATGAATAACTGAATATTTTAATATTCGGGAAAAGTCATTCTTTCATTTAATGTATCCTAAATATGTATTTTGTTCTAGGAAAAAATATAGTTTTGGTGGCTAGTTTCCCTAATCATTAACATTCTGAGCTATTAATTTAGTGTCTTTATTGCTTTGATCCAAAAAAGAGAATTGTGCATTAATGCTACTCCATCCCCTATTGACATACCTTTTATTTTGTGTGGTAATAATTTATAATTGAATTATTTTGATTCACACTGTAGTAGCATTAGATGGCAAAATGATCATTTTCATGACTTGAATATTGTTTAGATTGACAAGGGAATGTTGACTTGCCAGGATGAATAGCCCATTAAAGTTTCTGTATGGTTGTCATTTTCCTCCTTTTCTTTTCTTCTTGGAATATTCTAGAGAGTGCATTAGATGAGTGCATCCTCTAATCATATAGCAACATTAAAAGCAGTGTGTGAGAACTCTGGACTAGTAATCCATGGTTTGTTCTTAATATGTATGTCTATCATGTCCTTTCTCATAATCATTATATTATTTTCATTATTCATGAAGGCTTTCCTGGTGAAATGATGCCTTGAAATTTCTTCCCGGATATCTTCTGCGTAGGTGCATATTGCTTGTATGAAAGTTTCACCCATGTTGCAGTAGGCATCTTCAGGTCACAGGAGATATCCCAGGAGAAATGCCAAGCCTAATTTTTTCATGCTAACCAAATTTTTTTTGCACCTCAAATTTAGGAAAAATCTATGTACTTGCATTTCTAAAAAGACCCCTTAGTTTCAGTGAGAAATCTGAGCCAACAGCATTTGTATATGAGAAAATTCACTCTTTGAATTACTTCTAATGTTGATTCTTTATGTAAACTTTAGGTCGCACTTGCGAAAATGCCGTGTGTGTATTGGCCTTCATAGTTACAAAAGAGTTTGTTTGATTGGTGGGGAGACTTTTTGCTCTTGCACAATTGTAATGAATGACTCGTGTGGGTGTATTGCTGTTGATCTAATCATTAAATTTTTATTCTAGTTATAATTATCAGTCTTGTCCAAAAAATGTACATTCTTGGTAATAACGTACATTTCCGATGCCTTTCAGGTGTGTGGATGCTTTTATTGCTGCAGATGATCATTTCAGCCTTAAATTGGATGGAAATACTGAGTAAGTTGGGAAAAACAAACATTCAGTCAACTTTTAAAATCAGTGTTATGTATCTCTTTCTTTAAACCTTGTCCGTGAAAATGATTTCTAAATGAGGTATATGGTTTTGAAAGAGAGGGTTAATAATGTACCGCGTATGACCTTCCATCTTCTCTCTTTTCCTCACATACTCCTTTAACTGGTCCTTGTGGCCCAGTTTCTAAATAAGCTCCCCTATAATGCATATCTTCTTGCAGCCAATTACTCTGTGGTACAATGAACAGCTTACATCCTAGCTCTGTGGATGTTTCATACAGAGCACATACTACATAGGCATCATTATTTATAAAATAGAAATTTATATTTTATGTGCCATCTGAATAATTTTGCTTAACCTGTTTAGTACCAGCCCTAATCACCTTGTTTGTGTAAATATTGCCAGGGCTTTTTTAATACAAATTTATGTTTTCAATAAATAATTTATATAAAACCTAATATTAACACTCTGAAGTCAAATTTCTGTACTATTATAGAATGAAACATAAAAATTTCTAATACACATGTTTTTTGCACACTATTAAAATATTGCTTAAATGTTTTCTCTACAAGGGAAAAAATGCCTTGGGCCAGTAGATTGTCCTGCTCGCATTTCTCACTCATACTCGAAGGGCCTAAAAATTGCCCTTTACATTTTGGTGTTCTAATTGCTATTTAGTCTTGGCTGACTGTTTGTACATACGAAGGTTAATAAGTGCCTAAATAAATTGGGCAGATTATTACTTTTTTAAGAGTCTTGATAAAATTTTGTACCTTCTGAAGCACATATTTGAAACCGTGAGTTGAGTATTTTTACCATTAAAAAAATGGGAAACATTTTAACTTCAAACTATTGAACAATGGTCAATTCTGTATGTGATGTCAAAGTTGATGCACTCTTTCCCTTCCTCTAGTGGTTCTGCAAATGCCACTAAGTAGACTATGCTCTCCATGAAAGCATATTAACCTGTATTTGAGGAACAATAATTCAGTTAATTTATTCTTTACCTTAATTTATAATTATTTATTCAGTTTATTAATTTGAAACAGTTGCTCATTTTATTTTGCATGGTATGAACTTATAGCACTCATAGCAGAGACAGAGAGGGATCTGAATAAGATGCTGATAACCATGGAAAGGACAATGGCCAGATATCAGCTGAAGATCAATAAGTAGAAGACTAAGATGCTGGTGTGCAGCCAGAGAGAAGAGGCCAAAACCAAGGTTATACTAGGAAAACAAAAGCTGGAAGAGGTGAAAGAGTTCTGTTACCTTGGAAGCCGAGTAACCAACGACAGACGAAGCAAGAAAGAAATAGTCAGCAGAATAGCCCAGGCAAAGAGGGTATTCTATCAAAAGAAGAATCTACTTACCGCTGGAAATACAAGCATAGAAGTAATGAAACAATTCATCAGAATGTACATCTGGAGCATATTTCTTTTTGGCAGCGAGGCATGGACAATGACAGCAGTGGAAAAGAAAAGGGTGGAAGCATTTGAAATATGATGCTGTCGAAGAATGATGAAGATAAAATGGATCGACCGAGTGACAAATGAAGAAGTCCTAAGAAGAGTGGGAGAAAAGAGAAGCCTTCTGAATACCCTAAGAAGAAGATGGGACAACTTGATCGGCCACATCATGAGACATGAAGGCCTGATGAAGGCAATCATCAAGGGACAAGTGGAAGGGAAGAATGGCAAAGGAAGGCCTCATGCAAGATATATATAACAAGAGATAAAGGATGTAAAAGAGAAGAATTACGTAAATAT
The DNA here is from genome assembly GCA_933228895.1 of Platycnemis pennipes. NCBI lineage: Eukaryota > Metazoa > Arthropoda > Insecta > Odonata > Platycnemididae > Platycnemis > Platycnemis pennipes. Next base: position 28,891,114 of record OW121851.1, read on the forward strand.
AAAGAGATTAGCCGATAGAAGAACTCAGTGGAGAGCTGCGTCAAACCAATCTGAGGATTGATGACTTATGATGATGGTATGAACTTGCTCCACAAGGAACAGCTGTGCTTCACAGAAGCATAGGACTACTGGAAGGAAGCATAGGTGCTTAGAAAATTACTATTAATACAATATTCAGCAGGGTAGACTTTCCAAGCTTTGAGAATTTTACAAATAGTTTCAGGCTTGCATTTGTGGAACTCTTACATATTGAAAAAGAAAAAAAAAACTTGAAAAATAGGATTATCCACACAATTTAATGCAGCCACCAACCAAGGTTTCAATGGATCACTATCATTTTCAAGGGGTCTCATGTCAGTAATGCAACTATGTATGTTACGGCCATGGTGGAAGTTTAATAGAAAACTGCCGCTAAGGGGGAGGTGCTGTGATGGACTTGAAAGTGGCAAAAACCAAGCCAAATAGATAGTGTAAAATCAACAAAACAATAAAATAATTATTACAATAAAGAAATAAGATAGAAACCTCAGTAAAAGGCATGAAGAAAGGGGGAGGGGAGGTGAGTTTCTCAAAGTGAGGAAGGACAACGGACAGCTAAGGAAAATGACAATAAAAAATGTGATCATTTCACAAACATTTCTGTGGAATTAGCAATTTCAAGCACATCCAGAAATTTAATTTTCTCCCTTACTTTCTGTCAAATGTTGGTTTTAAAATCACTAGTGTGTCCACTTTCCTTAAGATGTTTATCATAATTTGAACAAAATTATTCTTCTTCCACATATGTACATATAATGTTCTCTAATTCTTGTCTGAAAGTTCCAGCCTGATTGCCCTATATATGTCGTTTGACACCCATTGCAAGATAAGGCATAGACTCCACCTCTTTCCATAGGCCGTATTTGTCTTAAGATTTGCAGAGAGCCTTCCCCAGAGTAGAAGGGTTATAAATTTCATATTTGACGTTGTCGTTGGTAACACTTTCAAAAGGTATGTGTTAACTTCCCTGTAAAAGATAACTTACACCAATAATTGGGCACATCAGATAAGGAAGAGGTAAAAGCAATTTTACATAATCTGTCTATAACAATAAAATCAAGTTTTTACCATAGCCATTATTTCCAGCTCATTTTCTCGAAATAAATTAATTGTGTGTAAGGGGTACATTTATGGTGGGTCGTAAATCACACAATGAATTCTTTTTTTACGAAGGAATTATCTTATTGAAATTTAAGGTTCTAGCTGAATTCCTGAAGACCTCTCATTTTCCCTCGTAGTGTAGAGTCTGTTGTGATGTATTTTATTGTTATAATATGCTATATATCTGATAATTCTTAATTTAAGGGTATAAAGGAGGAAGTTATGAGAAGTGAATTTGAAATTTAGGGGTCGTTGGCAATATTTTTTATCTCAGTGTGGTAGCTAATCTTTTAGGATTATTTTAAGTTGTTATAGTGAACTGGGATCTGACTTTTATTAAACATATTTATTGCTATTGTATTTATGCTATTTGTATTTGTGTTGTGTGTTTATTGCTATTTGTAAAAATATAACTGTGAGTATACACTTAATTAATTTTCTATTTCTTGGATCAGTTTTGTAAATGCCCATTATTGCATAACTTCATGTATGCATTTTCAGCGTATTTAATGAAATGTTTTTCAATAATGCACTTTTTTATCCATACATTGATAAATTTTCATGCTATTTTACTGTAGTAAGTGCCATCTTCATTCCATAAGCATTTGAGTTGTGTGTTCTTGAAGAGTTCTATTTTAAAAAAGTGAATCCAGAAGAATTAACTTCTCAAGCCTTCTATAATTTTTTTTTTAGCTGTAAGGCAAAAGTTATCTGAGTAGGGTGGAATGTATGCATACATTTATATAAATATGTAATTTTACATCTGATTTGTTTCACGCATATTGATTGGGAGAATTTTTGGGTGTGAAATCGATTCTGCTTAGGATGGAGTAAGTCACGATGAAAGTCCTGGTCACATTTCAGAAGGAAATTCTCCATACTGTGAACAGGAAGTAAAATGGAGTAATATGACCAAGGTGTTGATGTATCTCCAAAATACTAATGCTAATAAAATAGTATTCAGCATACAAAATTTCTCAAATAGGCTTGCTTACGATCAAGAGAGCTGAATCCATAAGGAATAGCACGTATTTTTGTTGGACAGTAAAACAAATGGTGATTTTAGAAAGGTCATGCCTAAACTATTGAATGGAAATTTAAAGATTAATGATTACATTCCTGGGCTCAGCACACCTCTATTTCATCTCACTTGCTCATTCTCTTCTGCAGTTTTGGTAAAAATTGCTAAGTAATGCAAAATGAAATAAATTTTTTCCCATTAGTTCTTTTTTCCTCATTGTGTTCTTTTTTTCCTCATCAGTTCTGTGTTGTTCATCATTAATTGATGTTTTTTTCTACATTTAAGGTACAAACTCTCACAAGCTCATGAAAATCCTTTGATTTGGACAAACTTAACTGACAACATATTTTATGACATACTTGGGAGTTATTCTAATGAATTAGCTGCTGCCAAAGATATTCTGAACCTCATACTCTGCAGAAAACTCTACAAATTTATTGCATCAAAAAATGTTATTCCTGTAAGCACTACAAAGAAGTAGAAATACTTAAAGATGTGATTATATCATTATTTCACAGATGTACTAATCCAACTAAACCATCTTTTATGCAGTCTGAATTGTTCAAGAAGCGGAACCCAAGTTGGATGGATAGTGTTCAAAGGGGCATTGAGAGCAAACTGAATGCTGAAATCTGTTGTGGAAATAATTCCAATAGGTTTCTTGTTTTGTTTTCTAGTTTTTATTTAGGATCAAATTGTCCTGAACCATTTAAACGTGTGTATTTTTATGATAAAAATGACTCTGAGAGAGCTGAAGAAAAAGACTGGAAGGACATTGCTCTTTTTCCCATATGCCAGTAAGTTCTTATGCCTATAAATATCTAAGTATTGTGATTCTTCTCCAATTCGAGTTATTTAGTAATTTTATGAGGACTGTTTGCCTTAAATTCTTTCCTAATTATTTACTTTATAAATGGAACTGGAATTTTATTCTGAAATGAAAAAATGCTCATTTTTTTCAGAGAGACTGCCCATCACGTTGATTTTTATCTTTTTGACAAACAGCAGGGTGGGACTGATGCTGAACAAGCAAAGGCCAAATCTTTATTTGAGAAATTTATCGGTTCTGTTATGGATGTGGGAGTATACAATGGTTCCTAAAATATTAGAGTAATATATTTTTTATACAATTTTATTTCCTTATTTAAATTGGTTGATACAAAAATAATTGATTGTTATTATGACATCCTTTTGTTAATTACTCATGGACATTAGTTTCAGACTGTATGCTTTATTGATTGAAATTTATGATACTCCAAACTTAGCTACTGAAGTCAGTAGCATGATTCTTGGCATTACAGTGATTCATACTTATGTTATAATATTCAGTATTTTTAGTACCAGATAAATTTTATTTTTATATATTTTATTCTTATCAAATTGTTTTGTTTTTATTGCACCATGGTATCACTATTTATTGAAACTGGTTTTCACATTGTAGTTAGGTGGCAATTTGAGGATTAACGCTTTGCTTGTTAATTATGTGATATTGCTGTTGATCCCTGTTGAAGTTCATTAATTTGTGATTGTTGGAAAGATTTTTTTGTTTGCTGATTGTTTTACCTACAGAAATCAAAAAATTAGATGAATCTCGAGGAGTTGATTGTTTAGGGGAATTATTTGAAAAGAGTCATATTCCTCAATTTGTATGGTGTTTGGAATTTTTGATCCTGTTTGCTGTTTTCATGATCACTAAAAGGGAAGTTGTGATTCTTTTAGGATCATCAATTCTGAGTTTTTTTCTAAGTTTTGGCAAAATATAATTGTCCACCTCTCATTGTAATAACAGCTCTTTTATGAGCCACCTTAAAAATAACTAGTCATATTTTGTGAGCGAATTAATGAAAAAGGAGAAAAAACCAGTTTAGTTTAATGTTACTGCTGATAAAAAATTTGTTTTAGATTGTAAGTACTTGAAATTGATTTATTTTGACTAGTGTGTTTGTTATCATAGGGACACAGCCATTTTTTTGCTGCACTGTTAAGAATGTGTACTTTTTTCTAACTGCTAATTTATTTTTGTGATGTTGATGCATTGTATAAACTCACTAGTTTCTATGAAGTACCTATCTCCCTCTGTTTGCCACTCCCTGCAAGTTATAATTTGTTCATTTTGAAGTTTAATGAGGAAGTTTCAATAGAAAAGTGACTACCCCAGTGATGACAAGGTACAAACATGTTTATATAGATAAAGACTGCCATAGGAACACTTAGCAATCTCCTTAATTATTACTGCTGTCAATAAATTGGCCAGGGTGCTTAATATTTAGTTGGCTTATCTTATTTATTTTTTCTGTTATAAAATTGAGTTTTCTGCCTTAACTTTTTTTTTGGAAATATGTATTTTCATGAGAAATGATTATTTTGAGTTGAATCCTAGTCCCTCAGCAGTACAAAAAATAATCATTGATGTGATCTAAATTTCAGTTCGGTTTTAATGTTTTTGATGGAATTTAGATCATGTATGTCTATCTTGTGATTTATTACTAAATATTTATGTTCTTTTTACGTGTTGATGAGGAGGACATATGTTTCAATTATGGTTTCAGTATTGGATAATTCTCCACTATATTTATGCTAAGCACGCACCCAAGTTCTTCACAATTTGCACTCCTGAATAATGTTGCAGATCATACAAAGGTGGAACTGGACTTTTTATTGGAAGTACTCTCTAGCTATGCAAACTTAATAAATATATCAGGAAATATCACTGTTATTTTTATTACTTGTCATGTCCTACCCTTAGAAAAAAATACTATGGAACTATATATAGTGATTATATATAGTTTTCTATAATCACTATGGCTATAGTCCTATAGTTATTTGGAACATAGTGATTATAGGACTATATATAGTGATTATAGGACTATATATAGTGATTATAGGACTATATATAGTGATTATATATAGTTTTCTATAATCACTATGGCTAAGGTATTTGGAACATACCCATGTAGCACAGACGGCTGGGCCAACGTTTGGTCATGAGGATTCCTATATTATTATTATTCTAGGTGCAGCGGTTGGCCAACCATTATTCGTATCCGTTTTGCCAACTGTTCCCCAAAGGAACAAAATTGAAAAAAAAAAGGAAAATGAAGGATCGTGATTCTCACTTACTGAATGATTAATATCTTTATCTCACATACTACTTATACACCTACCTTACAACCTACACTTAACTATGTACTTTGTATCCTATCATCCCTATCATCCTTTGACATACGGCCCGACACATTTTCCAATAATGGGAACAAGACAGGGAGGCCATATATATACAGCTGCTGGCTGGCATTAAGTCGTTTGTGATTATTAACTTTACTCTAAGATTGACACGGATAATTTGCACCGTTAAAGCATTTCCCTAATAACCATTTTGTGGCTAAAAATAAGCATGACCATTATAAATATACGTCTCTGATATTCTTTGAACTCTAGGAGAGATAAATAAGAGTTTCCTCCATAATGCTGAGAACCTGTTTTCCGGCGAGCGCACCAGATTTTTCTCTAAGTCCGATACCGTCTACGAGGGACTGAGGAAAATCATCCAATCATAGATATCCATTTGAATGGATATAAGATGAATGTGACATTAGATTCCATATGAGATGAATAAAAAATAAAATTTTCAGAATGTTTTGCTTTTAAGATACATAATTTGAAACCTCTCTCTTATAGACAGCATGGTCCAGGAGAATGTCTGTATATGAGAGGTCTATGTAAGTTATGTATGTATAAACTATAGAACTGTATCCTATAGTGATTATAGGAATACACCCTATAGTGATTATAGAACTATACCCCATAGTGATTATAGGACTATAGAACTATACCCCATAGTGATTATAGGACTATAGAACTATAGCCCATAGTGATTATAGGACTATAGAACTCTACCCCATAGTGATTATAGAAATTTCTATAGTGATTATAGGACTATAGAACTATACCCCATAGTGATTATAGGACTATAGAACTCTACCCCATAGTGATTATAGAAATTTCTATAGTGATTATAGAAATTTCTTTAGTGATTATAGAAATTTCTATAGTGATTATAGAAATTTCTATAGTGATTATAGAAATTTCTATAGTGATTATAGAATTCCTATAATCACTATATATAGTAGTTCTATAGTACTTTTTTCTTAGGGTATACTGTGGTTAAATTCTGTGACATTTTCTTTTTCCTTACCCTACAACCGACAGCATGCTGAAGTGTACTTGTCATGACATATATCTTGAATTTACTTGTTTTTTCCATCCTGTCTCTCTCTATAACTAATATTCAACTATTAGCTTCCTATTGTCTGAGAGATCTCCATTTGGGGTGAATTCTAACAATCCAAGTAGTTCCGTAGTTAAAACTGTATCATTGTTCATCAATGCCTTTCTCACAAATTCAATGTAGTCTCCAACTCAAAATTACGTGCACCAAAAGAAAACAAGATTTTGAGTTGATGAGTAAATTTGTTAGTATGCACTGGAGTAACACTTTGTGAACAGTGATAGGATTTTAAATACATGTGTTACCATAGTTATTAAGCGCGAGCAAATATGTTCTTAATTTCTACAATATGTACAATAAAGCTGCAATGCCTTGATTTAGGTCTCCCAAAACGCGTAGGATGCACTCGTGATACTAACGCAAGTTATGCCACCCACCAAACGTGTATGTTCTGTGGGACTTTACCCCTCCCGGAACGAAATCTCTGTTAAAACTGCGCGGTGCACGCCGAATTTAGCGATGTACTTTGTGGTAAACCATTGGGATTGTCTCATGCCCCGCCAATCTTACTTCTGTTCAGGGTAGCTAATCCATCGGGGAAAGATTGCAAGAAGGCAAGCCACGAAGGGAGGGTTAAATTTGTACGGGACTGAGCGGAGACACCAGAGGGCTTAACGCTCCCAAAACCAGTTGAATGGGTTGTTCGAAGGTCCCTTTGTGACATCAATTTTTTCGAACGTATTCCGGTGGACTGGAAATTAGGAACATTTTAAGTCCGGAAGTGTATCCGGAAAAGGAAAAGAACGGAATTCAATTAGAGCTCGATAAAAATCAGTAATGTTCAATTCTGATGAATATGTCACTGATTTAGTCAATGTAATTCTTGCAAATGTGGAATTCAAATATCTTTTACGCTGAGTTCAAACGATTTCTGGACTGCCTACCTTTCCACTGAACAGGAGTTGTTGAATATGGTGGTATTGATTCAACTAACACGATTTTTACTAAAACCTGAAAATGTTTTTTTTTTTCAATCTTGTGGAATCGATGAAGTTATGAATTTCTGTTAGTTTTTCTGCTGAGTTGTTGGTAAAAACCTTGGTAGAGAAAGTGAAGATATTCAAATCGTTTTTTTAATGATAATTTTTCTTCGTTTTGTAGCATTTCCGGGGTATTCATAGCCAATAATATTCACTTTCTAATATACTGTTTTTCATGTGGTTACGGTTCATTGTTGTCTCTCTAGCCATGTTCAGGTGGATTATTCTGTAGTGAAGTGTAGGTATAGAAAGTTGAGTCGTGTTTCGTAGAAGCTGCACGTCCTGTTACCTTCCATTCAGAAATTTCTTTTTCAGCAGAAACTTAATTGTACTGTAATGGTTTGTCAAATAGATTTCCATGATTAATATTTCGTGTTTATAAAATAGAAACTAAATCCAGAAAGCAGCCAGAAAATGAAATATAAATTACTCTATAAAGAGAGTTCTATTAATGGAGATCCTGATAAAAAGCTCTGTCAACGTGTATGCAATGGAAATTATTTATCGATGAAGTAATCGCATGTGTCCGACAATTGTGAGTTCATTGTAATTGAATTAGAGTTCCTAAGAATTCCGCCCTCGGATACGCACTGGGATAACTTTCTTCGAGAGTATCGGCAATACTTGTACCAATATCGTGGCATTAACAAAGACTTAATAAATATGAGGGCAGAAGAAATCGGGTGGGTGTGGTGCCAGAACACGCTTCGTATCCCTAAGATCCGGGATCGAATTTCGGTCGTGTCACATTTTTAGGGAATACCGGTCTCCATTTGAATGTTGTGTGAGAAGTAGTTCCTAGTTCAGTTTGGTCCGCCCGTCGGATGACTATAAACTACAGAGGTGGATAAACAGGAAGATTATCATTGAGTTGTATCTCGTAAAAATTTACTCATAACGAACGTTGCCAATGGGGCCACGGTTAAACGTCCTACCCGACGAACGGAGTACTGAACTCGTGTTCTCCACAGACATTCAAGCAGGGACCAGTATCCCCCTAAAAAATCTGCCTAGTCTCGAACGTGTGTTACTTGGATGGGAGGCGAACCACATAATGTAGCTATATAAGATTTTTAAGGTGCGATAATTAGTGGAAAATGTAGCGAATAAGGATGCATAAAAATTTCTCAATTCTTCCGGCGAATAACTTCCGTTGGGGACGTGAATTTTATTTCCTCGTTAAATTCTTAGGATACACTATCGTTCATTTAATCCAGAACACATTTCCATTTCAACCGTAAAAGAAATTCCACCCAACGTGTGTTTAACACGCGACGAACGTTTGACATTGGACCATGTAACTGCATCCGGCGTCAAATCGAAGAAGCTAATTTCCGTTCTCCATCCTCTCGATATTCGAGCATACACCACCATATTTCGATCATGCTCACGGTCCTGGTATCAGGGACAGCAATGCTGTCTTGGGTCTTCTCAGCAGCAACGACCCTTGGGGACCGTGGGGATGGGCCTCTCGCGACGACGGCGAATCGCCTTCGGGGGCCTCACCTCGGTCCTCTCGCCCCACTGGCACCGGTCCCCACCCCGGTCCTTGAGGGGCTCGGGCCAGTCGTACATCTGCTCGCAGGCCAGCCCTCGACTCATGGTGATCAAATCGCTGAAAGACCACAGGGCGTCGACCTGCGGTACTCCTGAGGACGGAAGCACGTAGAAGCTGAAGACTTGGATAATATATATGATGATTGTTGTCGAAACAAGAGGGGAAATATTCTCTGCGGCCACAAAAACTGGTTATTGAACAATACCCATACTGCAAAGTCACAGGGAGAACTGCTATGGTCAATATTAATGTTATTACCTTGACGTTAATAATGACATTGATTATTTTACTTCAGCATATGATTAGAAATTTCTCTCAGGAGGTTACGCGTACAAACCCGGGGGAGGCCTCCGAGCTCCAGTTAAGCTGGGCAATTTCATAGGTACCAGATCACCCTTGGGGAAAAATGCAGCATTCAGAAAGGAGCCGACACCTTATATGTGAATATCACAGCCTGAAATTTTTACGGTCTAACAAATAAGTTGCCTTAGAATTTGGTGAGCTCCGTCCTAAGCAACCAGACCGACTTTCGACTTAAAGTATATGCTATATTTCTTTGTAATTCGGTTACTAGTTGTTTGATGCATTATTTGTTACCAAATATGATATCAATAGAGTAATACGTTATGGAAACCGCAGCAAATCCACACACCATGTTTTTAGTAGTGTGTTAAAGTAGCAAATCGTAGTTATCGTTGCCTAAGTAGCACCATATTGGTTTGACAAAACTGTTATTCTATTCGCTTTCAATATCAGCTAATTTCTAAATTTGAACGTAATGCAAGTCTTTTCCATCTTTCTATACTTTATTTGTTTATCTCGGCTGTCATCCTAAACAGTTTTTTCACAAGGATTTCCTCGTCGATTCTTTCATGAGATCATCATATCTCCAGACATGTGGTAAATATATCGCGTATTCGCTTCAAAGTTGAAAAAAATAGATAAGATGGATAAATATATTACGGGGCAATGGTCGATGATGGATGATGTATAGTTTTTCTTAAAACTAAGGAAGAACAACAGAGGCCAATATGCATTTTTCTGCATCTGATATATGCATACGCGTGTTCATTGCTGTCGGGAGGCTTGCCGATCGCCAGTTGCGCTGCTGTAAATTTTGATGGAATCATTTAATTTTTTTTAAAGGGGTTAAATTAATATTGGAGCAAGGCAAGCAATCCGAAAGGGTGGTATTTCCGAAACTGATGTAAATAAGTCGAAGTGGCCTCCGAAATGGCGTCTCTTAAGTAATCCACGTCTTTGCAAAAGATCACTTAAACGAACTTAGGGGTCATCTATAAATTACGTAATGCTGAAGGGGGGAGGGTTCAGGCTAATTAATAGGACACAATCTTAAAAGGGAGGGCAGTGTCCAGCCTTCCTTGACGCTTGGAGGAAGATACGAAATTTTAGTTTTGGAAATAAATAAGGCATTTGTGACGACTCTCTGTTATACCATTTTTAGACTTATCACCACAAAAAAGAGGTGACTCATTGGCAGCGTTACGTAATTTAGGGACCTTAAAGAATCGGCAATATGAGAGGGGGGATAAAAAAGGGGGAAATCAACATTATGTTATATATGGACCCCTATTCTTTGGTGAAAAATTTGACTGCCTGACGGGGCTATTGGAGACTCATTTCACAAACTATTAATCCTTGGTGTATCATCACGGTGGAATTGGGAGAGCAATTTTCGGCTTCAATATGCTTACCTGGTGGGGTGTAATCGCGTTGGTAGGTACTGGTGTATATCCTTCTGTTTTTCTTCGCCTCACTGTCTGTCGCAACGATTTCCCTCTCAAGTTGTCTCTTCTGCGGAGAGAGAAAGAGTGGGTTATGAAATAGTTCAATTTCCGGCTTCTATTTACGACGAAATTTTAATACACCATTTAACTATCGTGTCATTTCTTGGCTATTCGAGCATCCCTGGTAGAATGTAAAAGGTGCATACATGATTGATTATTTTCACCTTAAGTTATTCTTTCCCGATGTAGTTTTTAAGGAGTCAACTCAGAAAGACGATATGCATAAAATACCATGTCCTGATTATGAGAGAATAAGTAACTATCATCGGAATGAAAATTCAAAGTACTCCTCAGGAAACGGGATTTCTTCTTTGGCTTTTAAGAGTCATGGGAGACTGGGTTATAGGAAGAGATTCCTCGATATTACGGTCCAAATGAAAGTATGGCTGGCTCTCCCGTCTTACTCCTCTTCATCCTCACTCCAGTTTTTACTCCCTCCAAAAATTAATAAGTTCAATAACCTGTCTCCAGGATATCCACTTCGTATTCTAGGAATTCCCGTTATATAGTCAAAAGGGCTCACGTGGCTAATTTAAAGCTAATGTACTTGTTTCTCGGTAGCGGTGAGCATGAGATTCTGTGTGACATTTATGACATTATCATACTAGTAAAACATTTGATATGAAATTTATTATTTTTTCCCTTTTAAAAAAATCTTTATTTATCTCAGAAAATTCCTGTGATTTCTCTACTGTCAATACCAGAATCCTGTGATTCTGAAAAAATATACAGCTTAACGCCAAACTTTTCCTCGGCCTTCTCGAGAAATCATTTCTATCGTTATGCCCTCTTAAATCTCTATAACCGCTACGTTCACGGTTTTTTTCCTTTTGGCCCCTAACATCGAATCCTCACATTTGTTTCTCATCCTCAATAAATGCCTTTACTTCAGTTTCATGCTCCTTAAACATATCCTCCTCAGTGATACATTCCCTTTATCTAGACATATCTCTTTCCGCAATTAAAAGTTCAGCACTCATGACCAAATTAAACCCGTTAGCAAGCAACAGAACATTCTATTACCTACATTAGTTGCCATCCCTCTCACACTAAAAGGAACCTCCCTCCCTTACTCCACCTTTACCGTCGGCACAAATTTGCAAAAATTCTGATCCCCTAGATATAATTCTTTCTAACCTGAACCTATCTCCTCTCAGCAGAGGTTGTTATGAGCCCCTCTAATACCTTTGAAAACATCCTTCTCTCCCAAACCATTTCCTTCGATTACTTTGAACAGAAGTTCACCCTTGTGAGACCCACTCCCCGAATATTTATTCCCTCAAAAGAACCCGCAAACATATTTTATTTTTCCCATCCGACAGTCTTCTTACTACCTTGTTTTTCTATGTAACCGCATCACCTTAAAACCTCTCTGGCATTCTAAATACCATCAAGTCACTGTCGAAATCACATTATGATTAAGCTACCGGTAGAACCGGTACTATAGTGTTTTATCGCTAAAGTAGGTTCAGAATAACTCTTAAGCACCCTTAATCACGCGAGATGTAAAACATTCTCCATTCTCATATTTTCTTTAAAAACATTTCATGTTCTCTTCTATCCATGCCTTCCCATTCCTGCACCACATACCTACCTACCTATTTACATTCAACTTTGCCAACCGTTCGTCTTATTGACTTCTTCCTTTACACAATTTCTATTCTTATTCTTTCAATGTGCACAACATTCTCCTATCATTGCCCTCAATATCCCGTTATCCCGTTTTCTCTTGATGATTTGATATTTCAACAACTTACAAACTACGCCACTCCAATGCCGTCAGAGGTCACATATTGAGGCTACTCAAAATTGCGCTCCAAATTAAAGTCTTAAGTTGATTTCTTATTGGCTTTATTGTAATCCATCTCATAAATTCTCACCTCATTGTTACACCTTTTGTTGGTGGATACAATTATTCCCGTAATGAATTCACACCGTTTTATTGGACTTCATTTAAATGCCAAATCATTCTACTGAAACCTTAGGGAGATCACTCTCCCATTAAAGCAAAAGCTTGCCGCACGACCCAAAATTTCAGATCCACCAAATAATTTTTAGTTGGGTGTGGTCTGCGTATTTGCTGACCGCAAAGAAGCATTCATCATTGCTTTGCACTTGTCCGAAATACATCTGCCGTGATGGAGTTTAGTTTAAAGACGGAGGTCTCTGCTTTCAGACAAAAAAAATATTTTTCCATGTATAATTATTTTTTTTTCTTTCGGTGAACTTTCCCATTCCTGCTGCTCCCAATTACGTAACCAATTCCACGCACAAGACTGGCCATCATCGCGCTCGGAAAATTGCCTCGGGTGCCAATCAAGTGTTGGAGAGAAATCATTTAATCAAATCATCAAATTACGTGCGGAAAATGACTTATGGACATTAACGTACAGGATCAAATAGCCCGTCGTGAGAGAACATTAAGGCGAATGGTGAGTGGCCTATGGTGTGAATCTCCCCTGCCAAGATGGAACCACAGTCGATGACTGTCAGCGCTCCATGACACTAACTAAGTGACCTGACGATTCCCAAATATGGCCTTGGTCTCCCCTCGGACACCGGCTGCACCCTCCCCTACATCGCCCATACCCTTGCCCCACTCCTAACATTGCAACATCGCAGCAGTTTTACAATGTCTCGCTCGGACTGCGTCTAGCCAGAATATCTCGCCTCGGCTGCCTCTGGCGTGAACCGGCAACCCACCCACCCTTTTTCTTTTCTGTGGGAGGGAACTGGGAAGCCGTCGCAAGCATTGGTCATTATTCTTTATTCATCGTTTTCTGCAATATATTTTTCACTATTTGTATCGGAAGAAGACTGCATGATGACTGGCGAAAAGATAGTCCTAAAAATAGAGCAATGCGGCGAAAGCCTCGAATCCCAAGGATGTTCATCAGAAGCCACTGGGTAGCCTCGAAAACAATCCACATCGCTCTTACTAAATGAAAAATATTCTACAGCACCTGGTAAGGTAGGAAATAAGACGAGTTCAAGAGGTCGGCAGGAGAGAAATTAGGAATTTTCTTTCCAGCAGCGCATCACACATCACCATTGCTATGATAACATTTATCATAGTTTTTTAACAGACTAAAGGTAGGATTTCACAAAGCATCTCCATTCACTGTCAACCCCCTCATCTCGGCGTATTTTTTTTGCATCCGCACCACTTTCCAACACCCCTCATCTGACATGCTTCACAACCCTCTTCTCCTTTTTCCAAGCATTCCACCCTCAAGAGCTATCTTCAACATCCTCTCGTCACCTATTACCTACTCGCCCCAGTGACATGCTTTGTCTTATCCTGATTTCCAAATATCTTCCCTCCCCCAATGTCCACTGAATCCGCTTTAATTTTCTTTTCGCTCCATCCTACGAAGATGACGGCACGAAAGATGTCTGAATCACTTTTCAGGTGGCGAGCCTGAATGGTATGTTATAACATACTAATGTGTGCTAAATACTTGCTTCTATCTTCTATACTGAAGTGTCATACGTTAAGTTACTTCAGGACGGATTTCAAAAAGGAGTCCGTGTTCTGTTCCCTCTGTAAAAGAGCGCAGCTTATTCTAGGCAAAATTGGAATAAAATACTAATCAACAGAGTAAAAAAGGCTTCAGGTGGGCATTCCTTGATATCAAATCGGCTGTAACAGAACTCGAGTGACATGCAGAATAGTAAAACGGGTAGTAGAGAGTAGAGTGATAGGAGCAAAGTTCTCACGCGGATCATATTCCGGCCAGAATAATTGGACCCGATGGAATATTACGCCCTGCATTCGATGCTTGCAGAAACCCCTTGACCTGCTCAGAAGGGGCTGCGGGGCATATGTTCTGCTCGTAGCAAAATTCAATAAAAAACTTTCACAACTAATTACTGTCAGGAGTAAAACCTGGATGTTTTCACATAAAAGCTTGGCCAGTAACAGCAGCAGAATAGAGAACATTGGAAGCGATGGAAATGAGTGGTGTTGTAGAAGATTAATGAAGATCAAACGTACAGACTGAAATACGAATAAAGAAGTTGTACGAAGAGTTGGGGAAAGACGTTTTCTGTAGATGATTTGCATTAGGAGATAATCTCATCGGACATACTATAATAATAATAATAATAATAATAATAAAAGGTCTTTATTGGGGCGAGATTGAGACAAAACTGTCCCTTCTGCCATCTAACCCCTCGTCAAAATAAATATATAAAAGAAATAGTGGTCAATACTTAAAACAATTACAATCTGAGGTCAAAAAAAAAATGATCTATCCTTGGCCTTCCGTGGTAATTCTATCCGTCTACTATTCCTTCAATGATTGTCATCAGGAGGCTGTTATGCCTCATAGTAGGAGGCATAACAGCCTCCTGATGACAATCATTGAAGGAATAGTAGACGGATAGAATTACCACGGAAGGCCAAGGATAGATCATCGTGAGCAAATAAATGGATACGCTAAGGTAAGAAAGATGAGGGAGTAAAGAGGTTCGTTGAGAAGAGTGCAGATTGTAGAGCTACAGCATAGGTACCAATTTTCGGATTGATGGCTGCTAATGACTTAGGAGTAATTCGGTGCATTAACATGAATTTCCTATTCTTGAGCCAACATTGCCGGTTGTATCATGTAATTGAAAGTTTAAACATTTTATAGATGGCAATAATAAATGTACTTTAACACTATTCAAACTTTTATTTCCGGTTCTCTTATTTCCATAGATCGGAAAAGTCGGGGGTCAATTATTTCGGGAAGCAAAGCTTTATTATACAATTAAAGAAATTTGTTCTCCATGCGATTCTTCCAGAATTCACCATTCCGGAAGATTATTTGGATTTTGCAGTCCATAGGAGCTTCCACACCATAAAATTACAAAAGGAATATCGGGAAACATGTAATTGTCCCTGAATTTCGTAGTAATAATTATGGTTTAAAACCATTGGTTTTCTTGAGTTTAAGATCCTCATCCAAGCAAAAACACTTTATTTCCTCAGCTGCCTGTTTTAATGTCATATGTTCCGATGATATTGGACATTTTACTTCAATGATGCTGCATCAATTGTTTTTCCATCAGGCGAGGCTGCTAGGAAACAGTGTCCGGGATCAACAAAAAGGCCACATGGAAACTCTGCTACCCGTTAACTCCTCATATTTCTTAATCGCATAAATTCATTTAGGCTACCGTATCTCATTGTATCATTTTCAGATGACTGGGCATAAAACTTTTCTTTTCTTTGTCTTTTCACAAGTGATTTTCCCTTCTCCTACAAATAACACCAAAATTTGATTACGTCAATCTATTCTGTCTTTCATCAAACCATTGCTCACATTCGGTTTGGACCCGCGTCTCTCTCTCTAGAGCTTCTATTGACCCCTCAACCGTCAATTTCTTTATCAGCTCTTCGATTTCTACATCCATTTCCTATTGGTCCATGTCCAATTTCTGACAGAACTCTCCATAATCCTTAGTTTCTTTTGCCTCATAAATTTCCCTAACTTTCCTCTTAGGCTTTTTTGCAAGACACCTCCTAGTTGACTGTTAGCGTTTAGGCCTTCGCTCGCCAAGTCTGTGTATACTTTTGAAAGGGCTTCTTCCACATATCATTTTCTACGCAGAATAATTCCACCCTGGTCCCAGCTGAAAATCAAGCCCCTGCACCCTGCACACGATGAGCATACAAACTACTTTTTCCGCGGTTCACTTGCTTGCCTCCCATAAACTTAGCCACTAACGACAAAATTCTCCGCCAGATTACTAGTGTCAATCATGGCTAGCATAATTGATTTCCATACCTAGGGTTTTAATAATTCGTTGACTCTTTCCAGGGCACCCATCTCCTTGTCGTTGAAAATGTTTTCCCTCCCCTCCTGATCATTGCAGTTATATACTTTGCAATTCGAGTGCTGTTGAATACGCGAAGCGGCCCGTTTTTTAGATCCTCAACTAAAAAAAATCCTATATATATAGTGAGTTGCAGCCATATTTTTCTTTTACTTTCTTTTGTTAGAAATAGTTTCAATTCAGGGTGTTCATCCAGAATTTTGAAGATGGATTTTGTATAACATGTAACCTCGTGACTAGAACAATCACTTTTCTTAACCAGTTTCCCACATGGAACGGATTCACGCACCTTTTCAAAAGCACTCGAATCACCACTGCCTACGAGGAAATGGTATTGAAAGAAAAGTAATTGCATCTCCTCGCTCTATCGAAATGCCTGAACAGACATGTCAGCTTCCATGCCACGTGATGATCCACTTATGGTGACCAACAACTATATTTGAAGAAAATAAGGGAGATTTCCATATTCTTGACCAAAAATAAGGGAGATTTAGAACACGGCAAAATTTCATAACAAAAAAGAAAAAAACTATGCACTTCTTGTAAACAAAATTAAAAAGAACTTTATTTTATACTTTGAGAAGGCCTAAATATATTTTGCCGCAGATTTTGCTTCATAAAATAGTTTGCCATCACTTTTTTTTAGTGTTATTAGATTTAAAATTCAATTTACATTTTGTTATGATTACCGGGGGTTTTACTAATTATATAATTAGTAATTACAAAAAAAAACAAAAATAATGCAGGAATATAGGACGTGGCGATTCCAGGCTGAAGATAACTCTCTCAGAAAGTACCACGGTTTACTCATCGGATTTAATTGGAACAAACATTGCGTCTCTTGCAATGTAAAATAATATCGCTAACAATTAAATGACTTTTAGAAAAGTGACGGCTACATTTTCGCATTCGTATGTTAAGATGAAACTGATGAAACCACTGTCTAAACATACTGTGGTGAAACAGTCAAATCAGCCATGGACAACAATTATACTTAAATCTTAACGGCCGTATTCATAGATTCGTTAGTCTACGACTAAGATAGGTTTAAGGAAGTTCGTCCGGCGATTTCGTTAAACCCGTAT
The DNA here is from genome assembly GCA_933228895.1 of Platycnemis pennipes. NCBI lineage: Eukaryota > Metazoa > Arthropoda > Insecta > Odonata > Platycnemididae > Platycnemis > Platycnemis pennipes. Next base: position 28,908,817 of record OW121851.1, read on the forward strand.
TCATAGTGACGTTTTAGCACTGACCGACCTTAATCCAGGTAGATTTAGTCCAGAGAAAGTTAAACCTATAGCATCATGGTTTAACAATGAGTTTAAGTGCATCGAACAGCTATTTTCTCATCAACTTTTGTGGAGTGTTGATTTACGAAGGTGTTCTCTGAAATATTTCGATTTATCTCCTCTTTACAGGAAGTCTACTGTTGAAATATGTTCGCGTTTCCTTAAAAGAACGAAATTTCGAGAGGCGGGGTAAAAATAATACAGTAAAGAAGACCAAATTGGTGGAGAGAACCGTTGCGAAATACTGCTTCTACTAGACTAACTCATTTTTACAGGGTGAGAACAGCTCGTTGCATCAAAATAATAAAGTAAACAAATGAGCAACAAAATAAAGTAGGCAAAAGCCGACAGGCAGACAGTTGCCTTATAATTGGACCAAGAACACTGTATATACATGTGTTCTTGAATTGAACATACAATTTTTTTTCTTCCTCAAACACCTACGCGAAAGTATTATTAGTTAGTTGTATCTGTAGTATCACCCCGGATATCGTTAGCTTAATAGTTTAGATTTATATTCATATGTTAATACTTTTAGATTTACTGCAGAAGATTAATAAAGTAGTTTTGTTCTCATGTTAGGTAATTAGTTAATCAGCATGATCTAACAAGGGAAGACTACGAACCTTGTCACGCCTTTTTAAATGACATATTTTTTATGATGTTCGGAATGCCAAAGGCTGCTAGGATCACGTCGTAGTTTGGTTGAATAGACTTTATTTTGACTGCAATAAATTAATTAAAATTCATTATTTTCAGCGCGCTCATCATAACCTTAAGGCAACGCTCACTCTTCAACGATCCCACTTGGCCTGGTGGTTACGATCGCCGGCTCCAGTGTCGGGGGTCGTAAGATCCAGTCGTGATGTTGGAAGTTTTATTTTCGTCTCGATTTTATTAGTTTTCATTTTTTCTATTATTTTCAAAGATGGAACTTCTATTTTTGGCGCGCCTAGTGGCAACACTGTTAAAATTGTAAATCAACGTTCTTTTTACAGTGTTCTTGCTTAAAATTATTACGGGAGTAAAGAAGCTCTTTTCTGTAGAAGAAAAGCTTTAATTCAATTGTAAGCATATCAATCTATTAGAATACAGCAATTTTATTTGTTGCTTTAATTATTAGTGCACAAACAGCCTTTCACATTAATTAATATCAATTTTGATTGAAAAGAAACTTGTATAAAAATTTAGGAGAAGTTTATCGTGACTAATATACTGGTGAATACATAATTATCATGTTTATTAACGGGAGGAAAAGTACCTATGTGTGCTAGATTAACTATCCATGAATAACTCAAAAGATTGCATGATCTTAATGTCTAGCATGCACATTGTATAGCCTTTACAACAAATACCTATAATGTGTAATAGCACCAATGGACATAATGATAAACTGGTTATAATTAGGGATATTCATGAGTTCCCCGGATATCAAATTACCAAACATTTATTGCATATATAGTGCAGATACAAAAAAAGCGGACTTTCAGCACTTTAAAGAAGTTGGGAATTCTCTGAAAGTCACAACATTATTTCACTATTAGTTCATCATTACATTCATAAGATAAGAGCAATGTGATGTATTTTTAGTAAACATTCAATGAAACTGCCTCAATTTTCTTTTGCAATGAGATTATGATATTTAAATTAATTGCTCATAAAAGCTGCTGATAAAAATTGCTAATATCATCTGAGGATCAATAAGAATAAAACTAAGATATCGGTGTGCAGCAAGAGAGAAGAGGCCAAAACCCACATTAAACTAGGGAAGCAAAAACTGGAAGTGGTGAAAGAGTTCTGCTGCCTAGGAAGCCGAGTAACCAACGAACATAAATATATGGTGGAGTAGGCTAAGGAGAAAATGAAACTGCTTGAGGAGGAGGAGGAAAGAAAGAGAGTGGCGTTTGAGGTTGAGGAGAGGAGAAAAGGGGATCTTCATAGGCTTCAAATGACAATATTACGAAAGCAACTTAACTTAAAATGTAACAATTTTCAGAGATAATAATTGATTAAATTGAAACAACCTAGTTTTATTAACTATTGTAAAATTTGCCTCATTTACAACGCTATAATGAATAATGATTTGAATAAACTACTGCCCAATAACATTTCCACATGATTTTGATTTTAGATGGGTAATGGCTGGTGGTTTTGGGCTTCATTGGGCACAGGTACTGTGTTTGATTCGTCATCCATTACATTTCATAGATCTTGATAGTGTGACCCAATATTGTGCAGTACAATTACAAATACAGTACAAGCAACAAACTTGTGTTGTCCTCATATTTGTTACAAGTTTTATTCGAAGACACTGGAACTTTTGTTTCAGAACTCCATTTCAATGATATTCCTTGTCCTTCTGTTGGCTAAATTGCACCTGGAAAATAAGTTTTTTTGTTATCAAAGAGCGTTTTTGTCTTTCGAGAATTAAAGCTACATCATATATAGTGGAATACCACATGCATTTGAGCTGCACTCTGTTTATTTTTCCTAACACTCAAGAAAGTTAGCCACATATTTACTAAAAAATGATTAGTATGTGGCGAGACATTTCACTTTATCTTCTTATGGTAATTACTATAAAATTGATACATTTTTATAGGCGTATAGCCAAATAATTAACCTATAATTTATAATAAAATAATGAGCGATTATAGGTTCTGTTTAATTTTCTTTGCAATTATTTCTAATTCTCATTGCTTATTAATGTTTAAGACTGTTTTGACTCTAGCCAATGTGCAAATCCCACATAATTTGTAAATTACTAATTACACCAATGTATTAAATATCGGAGGTGTTCTCTCATTTTAATATTAATGCAGGGTAGTTGTGAATATTTGGACATACTGTGAACTTACTACCATTGGCAGGAGAGACAAGCAGAAATGTTGCAACATAAAGTTTTCCTGCTTCACGAACAAAGTATTGCCACAGTATTGCACTCAATAAATTCACTTTCTATTGGTTGATACAATTTAAATGTATAGGTATTTCTATTTATTTTACCTGTCATGGGTATATAGTAAATTCATATAATGCCAAATATCCTCAATCACTCGTTAATAACTATCTTTCTACTGTATTTTTTGCATAATTTATGAATGCTGACTCATCGTCGATGCCATTACTTCCATTTGTGATATTGGCATTGGCTGTGTATGTTGTATGCAATCATATTTTTCATTCCGTACATTGACTTCAAACACAAAACCTAAAAGTTAATTGTGGGAAAATTATCAATATTGGCATCAGAATAGCGCTAATATATAATGTGAAACGGACAGCATAAAGACATAACTGGAGACTTTCTGCACCTGCAGAAAGTCTCCAGTTGCATAAAAACGTAGAGTAACTAGCAGTTGCAGCATTACTGGAGCTGGAAGACCCCTGTTTCACTGGCCCTCTTCGATGTCCACAATGGAATAAATACCATTTCAAACGGTGCCTTCAGAAAATAGGCGCCGTTTGTAAAATTCCTCATCCGAATAATATTACATGGGTTCTCATTGTCCCCAATATATCGCTTCGGTACTCTCTCTTCATCTTCCTCCAAAAAGTCCATCAATTTCCTAAATCATGGTACAAAACACCGACCATTACCCGTCGAAAATCAAGATCACTTCACCAAGAATCAAATTCGAGGATTTCAGAGTAAGAAAATATAAGAAAACAGGAGAGTTACAAATATGAAGCTGATCGTAATCGTCATCCAACGCCAGGGTGCATTGGTCAAAATTGCACCGTTAAACGATCCAGCAGAACAATTTCTTACCTGTGTTAAGCGAAGCCAAGATCAAGAGCGTATTCCAAAAGATATATCCACATCAAGTGAGAATGAAGTCTTGACCCGGTGGAGCACCCGTGAGAACTTTGCGAATTTTATGCGCACCCGATCCGGGACCGCCGGGAAAGCACCAGACCGTACTTAACAAGAGTAATCCTCGTCAAATAATGTAAATAATATCACCAAACGCCTGAATATACAAAAACAAGTCAATAATAGCAAAGAATAATCGCATTAGCGCTCGAGCGTTCATTCACCCAATGTGTTTTCAAGCGGTATCCCAAACAAATAACAACAATCGTATTCACCCGTCAAAGTAATTAAAATGTGGTTTGCCGTTATTGTTTACAACAAATAAGTTAAAATAACTCCAAAACGTCGAAGCGTATGGAATATAAATGAATCTAAAAACGATATTCGGTGTTACGCCATCGGCCATATTGGTGCAAGTTGGTCTTATGAATACGCTACTACGTTAGTCTCGGAGTTAGTTCGGACTACGTTAGTCCCCGAGGCTATCTCCCTCGACCGAAGCTATGAATACCAACTTTTAGTTCCGTTCTAAACTACTCTTAGACCGGACTAAGATAAACCTCCACAACACAGGTTTAACGAGAAATCTATGAATACGGCCGTAAATGTTTAATCTGTTCCGGTGAGGCTAGGTCATTAGCAGAAACACGTATTTTTCTGAGAATCGGTTTGATGAAAACAAAAAAACGTACAAAATCTGAAGAATTGGTTCATTGTAGTCGTCCTCAACCAAATAATTACTTCGCTTGCCATTTCCTGAGACTCCCGGCAGACCTTTTCTTTCGTTTTGCAGATGAGAATAGACCACGTCTTTCTTACTTCGAGGATGGCCCTTTCTGGCAGTTTACATGATAATCTTTTTTTCAGAGATAATTTAAATCGAAGAAATTGATTGTAAATTATTTCTTGACTCACTGAATGTAGAAAAATTTCTTGAAAGATTTACGCAAATATTAGGCAATTGGAAATAGCTCTCGATACGAAAAGTCGAGACGGACTGAGAGCAACGAAGAGGGACGCATAACCTTGCGACACCCTGCGCGCTGTCCTCTTCTCAGCAAAAACACAAGGTTGCAAGATTTGTCTTTCGTTCGTCCCTCCCCTTAAACGCCTCCAGCAGCCCTCATCCCTCCAGCGGCATCTCTCCCTCCCCTCCCTCATCGCTCCTCGGGTGCTTCGTAATGGTTCCCTGATTTCGCCGCAAGTGACGCTCCTAGCAGCGCGTTTTTAGCGACTTCTAATTATTCTAATTACTAGTTATTACCTTCTCGTAATATTATTTAGAAAATTGGAATTGATTAGTGAAGAAACTCGAAAACTTCGTAGTTTTTCGATTTTTATAAATAACAACGCATTCTGCCATTTTGGTAATTTTTTATCATGTTTTTTAATTTTTTGCAAAATGTAAAAAGCAAAAAAGAATTTCATTGGCCAAAAAAAGTTGATGGTGAAAGATTCCTGTCGATAACTTTATTTGCCTAGCTGCGAGAAGAAAAACCGTTTCAGGGGCAGTCACCATTGGCCTTAAGGCCAGCTATTGAGAGCAATTACGACCTGGTGGCGCACATTAAGCCTGATATGGAAAGCAAATGTTGCTGTTGGATCCGATCCGAATTGGTATCGAGGAACATGTCAGTTTTTTCTTTTAGAATGTTCATTCCTCATCTTCGCTGATCGGTGGCAGGCTCATGTTTTACTTCTTGTCCGATCAACGTCTCACAATACCTACGAAACAGCCGTATAGTACCCATCTATGAGCTGTTCAACTTATTTCATTTGTCCTTAGTCAAAGAAATCGCTTGATAATGTGAGGTTTCTTGTATCCATAAAACCATCGAATATGCTACACCCTTGATATCTTGAGGCTTGATCAATGTTTTACAAGTTTTTGCTCTATGTGAACAACTTTTTCTCTTTCTTAAAGATAGCGTCAGACGTCATCCAAGATTAATGGATACGAAATTGAATTAGAAATTTGTATTTCATTTTTAGGACAAATTATTTTACAACTTTTTTAATACTGTGAAAATACGAATCAGGTTTATTTACTACAAAAAGTTTTGTTGATTTGGCTTTAAGGTCTAGGTTCCATTGCTATGCTCCATATTAAAATGAACTGTATGATGTAAATGCTCTAGCAAGCTACGCGCTATTACAATGCGCCGTCCAAAGAAAGAATTAATTCAACTGTCATGATAATCCACCAGTAGATTTTTCGTTTGTGAAAAAGAAGCGCGCCAATCAACGTTTCCATAAACTATTCAGAATTTAAGCACTTTCTCTGAGTAATAAGAGTGATGAATGAAGTCAAATGATAACTAGAATCTACATATCCATCTATTCTACGCCTGCGATCTACGCGCGTGCATTCAGATCGTGAAAGTGACATTGAATAATGATTATTGCTTCGTATGGCAATGAGACAGCAAAGATGCCACGGCTGGAAGCATTGAAATTGTAGTGCTACAGAATAATGATGAAGATAAAATGAATTGACCAAGTGACAAACGAAGAAGTTCTAAAAAGAGTGGGAGAAAGGAAAGCCTGGTGAAAACTATGAATAAAAATGATGGGACTTTCCTTACTCAATCGGCCGTATCTTGAGACGTAATGGCCTGTTGAAGACCATCGTTGAAACGTTAACGGGAAGATGGAATAGGAGGCCTAGGATATGAAGCAAGTCGTGAAGGATTGAAAAGACGAATTAATTTAATATGAAGAGGTTAACGGATAGGAGAATTGAGTGAAGAGCTGGGCCAAACCAATCTTAGGATTGTTGACTGATGACGATGGCTTTATATTAGTACATTGAAGGAGTATTCTGATTTACTTCTTCTCCCACAACTTTTTGCATACATCAATTTAGTCACTATCCGGGTGATAAAATATTTGGCTGGATATCGAGAAATATGTCGTAGCACCTAGAGGATAATAATTCACGAAACATTATGGCATCCATTGCCCATGGAACTCAGTGCACCGATTACTACATAGTTTTATATCGATCTAAAGCATCGTAGCATTTAATACTATTAATCCGATTGATCAGTCTAAAGTCCTACTTCAGAGTGCATTTTATTTCCTAAGCAAAACGAGATACATGTGGCTATTTTATATTTGTACATGATATTTTCCTTATGATCTCCAAACCCTCGGTGTTTTTTCCATTCAAAGGCTGTTCTTATTTATTTCGGTGATTTGATACTTCAGCTGCAGGAATTATTCGTTGCTTCTTCTATTTGGATCGCCTACTACTTCCTCTACACTAGAAAACTCTGCTTACATTTGTCAGAATGCTTCCTTTTTGCTTGGCTTATTTTCCATCATTAACGAACTCAACTCACTTCAGAAAATTGAGGGAAATTTATATGAAATTATGCGCTCAAAAGGTGCTTCGACTTCATTTGAATATGTCAGCTTGTTTATCATTTTAATATTCATAATTATGAAGAAAGTAGACCTTGAAATAAGAGTCAAAGGAAACAAGCAGTTTTGCAAGCTGCCTTTGACAGATTCGAACTGTCCTTAACGTTCCAAGAACAGTTAGCGAATCATGGCATTTGTACTTCTATTCTTGCCCTCGCAATTTTTCAGCGCTTCCTCCATTCCACCATGGACATTAACTTTACATTCCTAAGACTGCTGCCTTATATTCTTTTATATTCATTTTTTATTCTATAAACCTCTGACATTAGTCTTTCCTCTCTTCATTTCTCATTTGAATGCATGGACTTCTGAATGGGAATTTTCATTATATGTATACCCTTATTTGATGTTCCAAGCTCATTACAAAGCAGTTTGAAATGTGTTCAATTCACTGAAAAATTCTTTCTTATTTCTTCTAAGTTTTAGGCCTAGGATATTGGTACATCGGTTTTGTATTGGCACATTGATGGAGTAATCTGATATACTTCTTCTCCTTCACATTTTTGCATACATCAATTTAGCCACTATCCGAGTGATCAAATATTTGGCTGGATTATATTTGGCAGCTCCCATACGTACGCATTAGCGATAAAAAGGAATTCCTGCCCAGTGCAATGAAGACGAGTACACGTGGGATTGATATTGTTTTACTGTAAGAGTTACCAACTCTTGTACTTCATGTGCTAAAAAATTCGTTACCAACATGACAGATTTTTGGAGTGAAACCAATGGGAGATTGGTTAATTGATGGCTTTCTGCCAATTAGGGTAGGTTTTGATGATGTCCCTGTTTTACTTTGCATTTTAACCATCTATCAGCTTTATCTCCTGAGCTATTCCTCTTTTAAAGTCAGCATATTTATTACCCTCTTAATGCCATCCGTTCATAATATTTTTCCCCTTTCTTTTTGTTATGATTATTTATCCTCTTCCTTGGTAACAACATTCTACCTTCAATAGGGACCTTCTTCATCCCTTATGCTCTATCAAAAATCTCCCTACAGAATATCTATTGGATTTTGGCTATGGGATCTATAGGAAAATACTCCCAGACCAGAAAGATTCCTCTAGAAATCAGCAAGTTCCTCATTCGATATGGCGTGAAATGGTTCTGAGACCTTTACCTTGGGGAAAAATGATCAAAAAAGATTGGAGAGAGTTTCTTCGCAGGTTTGGAAAAATAAAGAGTAAATACGACGGATGAGAGGAAAGACACTGAATAGTAAGAGTGGTGTAGAGGTTTTTGGAAGATAAAAAAGGCGTATTTAAATGAAATTATAAGTAATGGAAGGGAATCAGCTATCTACATACTGAAAAATATCTTTGGAGAGAGAATCAGAATCATGTCGTAGAGGGAATGAATGAAAAGGAATTTTAAATGGGATGAAGAAAGGCAGAAATTATGCATATCTGGAGAGAGAAATACTGTTGACAAGATGTACAGGAAGAGTGGAGGAGACATCAAACAGATTACGAAAACTTTACCAAAACCGATCCTAACCGGTATTCTCTTGGGAAAGGAATGTACATGAGTATACACTCATGTATATTATTTTAAGCTTTTAAGTCGTTTAAGTACAACAGGAAGTATGTACATTTAGACTAGCTACCCTTGCGTCGTCTATCTCCGTGAATATGGTTTAATCAGTTTTGTAATAAAAAAATAAGGATATAGCTACGTCAAATGACCATTGTATGCTCATCCTTAGAGATGAAAAGCAGTTTTTCCCTTTCTCCGCGTTATATCTGTCTCCAGAAAGGCCTAATAAAATTTTAATCGAGCTATTACGCCATATTCATGCTACTATACACCCACTAAATATTTTTACGATTTTAAATACGAATTTTAGTTTAATATAATCCCATGTGGTCTAGTGGCTAGGATATCTGGCTTTCACCCATAAGGCCCGCGTTCCATTCTCGGCATGGGAATTTTTTTCAATGGTGGAGCATATAATTTAGATGATTTATTGATGCGAATCCAATCAATAAGCCTCCTTTTTCTAGGTCAACGTTTACTCTTAATTTATAGGTGATTTAACCGGACCTGGAGTTCTATTTTTTTTCGAATAATTGAAAACATTTTGCTACATTTTCCTTCTTTCATTGTAAATACGTGAGCTCGTTTACGTGCCTTCTCTGGAGTATCCCCTACGCTATTTTTGTTTAAACGCTAAGGAAATAGGATACTAAGAAGTCAATCATCGTAGTATAATAACGACTACTCTGACTGATAGAAAACCGATTAATGATATTAATAGTCTTCAGTGACTTTATTTTGACACCACGCGTTCTTCATTTGGGCTGACATTATCGCTATCAATAACTAGATCTCCTTTAGAAGCAAACTGTTCTTAGCAATCATCCTAGCTACTCATCAAGATTTTGTGATTAAAGATGTAGAGGAACGGACAAAAATTAAAGAATACTGATCAAATTTTTTCTCTTCCACGCGCAATTAAAAATGGCGATGACACGATTGCGAGCGTTTTTAAAGCCTTAGATCTTGCCCCATATGAAGTCGTGTTCATTGCTTCGGTATTCAATTTAAATTGGATCAAAGTTTTCCGTGGCTTTTATCTTCAATAGTAACGGTTTCGGGTTTTCCTTTGCGTCAGGTTGTCCCTCGATGACGAAATTTTCTCCAGCCATCCTGCTGGCTTCTTCAAATCATAAGTTTGTAGAGGCTCAAAGGATATTACATAATTACATACTATTAATTCAATATAAACAGAGCCAATTTTTACGATTTAAAGCCTCTGAATCTATTTAGCATTGGCATGCATAGTTTTGAGTTTGCCGTGTACATACTGTGATATTGGAGGGCTCACCCACCTGCAGATTGAGGGCCCGGAGTTGGGCCATGCCGATGCGGTCCATCTGCTGGAGTGTGCACGGCTTCTTCTGCGGCTTCCGGGCCTTGACCGCCTCCAACCACTCCGCGCCGATGTTGGCCTCGTCGGTACCCGTCCACGCTGCTGAGCAGAGGCCCATTTCCTTCTCCCAGGCCTCGATGGCCCAGTGGGTCTCCCCCACGTCCGGAGGGGGTCGGGGCCTGTGCATTCCCGCGTTTCATTATCAAAAGCATTCCACAAAACTCTATCGATAGGTTTGTGAATAGTCTCCGCTCGGTATTATCCACACATACATGTTTTCGCTTACATTCATCTCTATCAAGCCCGCGTTTTCTGCATTCAGTCCCGTTTTAAATCCTCGCCTCTAATAAGTTGCTATTGCTGAGGTATGGCGACAGAAAGGTCATTTTATACCTTCAAAATACATGTCTTTTTCAGAGGAAGAAGAAGATAATTTTTACTGATGCCACTGGATTTATTCAAACTCGACCCGGGTTTCGACGTCGATTCGCATCATCATCAGGTAAAAAGGTGGGGGAAGCGCAAGACTTATATACATGACATTTTGAGGTGAGGAAAGTAAGTAATCGAGAATCCCGTACCATCAAGCAGATTACAGTCAACAACGGCTACCCACCCACACTAATAGACAAACTTATACGCAACAAAAGGAGAAAATTAGCTGTAGCCAGTTTATATAAAAAAACAGAACCCCCCGGTTAAAAAGTGGTGCTCGATTACTTACTTAGGGGAGATTTCCTCTCGAGTGGCGAAACTTAGGTATGCCAAGTGACCGTTTTAAAGTGGCATTCAAAACCCCATTTCGTGTGAAGAACCTTTTATCGAACTGTAAGTACCCTATTGGCCCTCAGAAGAAAAGTGGTGTAGGACTTAATGGAATGCAGTGATTGCGGTGGACGGTATATTGGTCAGACGAGCAGAAATCTTAAAACAAGACAAAACACGGTCGATAACACCATCTACAAGACAAAAGGAGCATGCAAGGGATTTTAAAAAGTTGAAATGTTAACGGAAGGAACTTCGCCAAACATCTTTTAACCCACGGACATAAAAGCGATTTTACCATGACACCTCTCCATTTTACTAATGACAGACGAAAGCTGAACACTTTAGAACAGCTGGAGATTTAAAAAAAACATTTTTTCTGCGATAAATTCCTTGTTAATGAATGTATATCGCTTTCCCCATCCTCAAAGCTTTAACCCCCTCCCCTTTGTCCTCTTAGTCCATCTCTCTCGTTCACCTCCTGTGTTTCTCTCCTTCCTTCCCCCTTTTCCCCCACCGTCCTCCCCCACCTTCACCTCACAATGTCATGTATGTAAGGCTTTCGCTTCCCTCTCCTTTTACCTGATGATGATGTGAATCCACGTCGAAAATTAATAAATCCAGTGGTATCAGTAAAAGTTGTCTTTTTCTTCCTCTAATGATTGAATACCACCAAGTAAACCTTGCGAAAGTGATTGCTCTATGTATTTCTCAGATAAAAAGGGAGTGTATCGTACAAAAAAATTCGAGGTAGTTTTTTTTTTAATAATTCCATTGGGGGTGGATTTCTTTCTCACCAACATTGCTGAGTCTAGCTGGTGTAAACAGCATTTTAAATGAAAATTTTAAAATTTTATGATTTTAATGAGACAGGACCATTTTAGAAAGAATATGAGTCGTGTCTCATTCCATGTATATTATCTGTCTTGTTTTCATTAATAATGCGTTTTTTCCTCCCTTTCACGCGCGTAAATGACATTCTCCCCTCTGTCCCCCTGTCCCACAACCTATTACTTCTGAAAACGTCCTCCGCCCTCTTTTGTTGCCTTTTTCTATTTCTTCCGACCCTTCCGACTCCTTTCACTCCAAGCACATTGGCATTATGCATTCTTCATCCAGTCATGACATCTCTTTTAGTCATGCAATAAACCTTCGTTACCCAAACAATATAACTAATAGAAAGATTACAAATACTCCCGAGGAGCTGAATTTTCCATTCTATCATGACTTCGCGCCATACTAGTGAATGGCTCTGGTGACTTTTACAATGATCTTTCACCGGGTTAGCTGAATTGCTCCCGAAGTTTCAGTTACTAACTCAGCAATCCCTGTAGTAAATGCCTTGCACAAGTCACATTAGGAGTTTTAGCATTTCCTTTTGTGTTATTTTTCGAGAATAAAGTGCGTATCACTCCCTGGAAATTCATAGAATTATTTCTGAAATAGTTCTCTTTTGAAATCCTGTGAGAATAAATTATTAGTCCATACGGTTCAAATATGTAAGATTTGGACTGATGCAATATATGTCTAAATAAACTGATATTATGGGCAGATAAAATATAAGATTCCCAAACCAGGAACTTGTGGCTAGAGATGTGTATGAGGTAGTGAATCCGAAGCGTGAAAAAGCGTAGTGAAACCAGGTTCAGATAAGGATAGAAAAAGCATCATTGACAGAATTGAAGACGTGCGAAGAGCTGTTTGGAGTGGATGGTAAGAAAATGAAGAAGAAAACTGGACAAATTCAGAGTTGGAGTATAATGAGAGTGGTTTTGATGCTGGGGCGATGAAAGTTATGATGATAGGTTGATGAGAAACTGAACAAGAGAGAAAAAAAATTAATAGGATTCTTAGATGAGATTAAGAACGGTTGGAATAGGGCCGGGATGAGATAGAAATACCAAGTAAAACCAGAGAATGTTAGAGCGAGACTTTTAGAATTTGTATAATCCCTATCTAAATGAAATCGGTGGAATATTCCTGAAATTTTAATAAGAATGATAAACTTAAAACATGTAAATTTAACCAAAGGAATACATCATACGATAGATATTGAGTTAAGTGTGAATCATGCGGCAGTAGCAATAATTAAAACATCCGGACGCTGCTTCAAAATAGTTTTAGCTTAGAAAGTGACGAATGAATCAGGCCGCGACACTTTTCTGGTGTATGACATTACACGGAAGGTAAATACTCTAAATCGAGGCATGGTATAAGTGGGTATACGTTAGTTTTACGTAGATTTGAATTAAACATCAAAAGTTTACCTATATAACCGTTCCTTGGAAATTAACAAACGTTCCAAAGCTTCGACTTCCGATCCCGCAAGTTTCAGCTGGAGCGCGGTATCGTAAAATCTTTACTGCACTCATGACTCGGTGGTCGTGCCGCTAATGTAAGAAGAACGCCCTGGGTCAGTATGGCGCAGGGACAACCATATTTGTTAGTCTGCGGACCTAAATCATCTCTTACTTCCGCCTTCGACGCACGAAACATGCTACGTGCATGAGACATGCGACACATTCACGAGAGGCAAACAAAATTCCCTATTTTTAAAAAAAAAGTAGCGAGGGTACCGGGGTCACAACACGGTGTCGTTTCCTTTGTTTTGCTGAATCCTCAAAAGAAATAACAGTGATGTGAGAGCTAAAAGGCATAGTTTAATTAGAATTTTATGGCCAAGTAAATAGGCCGTGCCGTTTTTTATATTTGAATGCATAAACGTGGGGCTTAAATATGAACACTCACGCTTGGACGAATTAATTTCGCCCTAATGTGGCATATCACGAAGCCACGGGGGTTTAAATTAATGATGAAGACCAAAGTAACGCGATCGTGTCCGCTTGGTAAAAGTTCATCTCAAACATTATCTCTTTAATTAAAATGATTTCTTTCACAAAATAGCGTTTTTCCGTTAGCGATTAAGGCATTTTTTTTGCACGATGGCTAGCGTAAAGAATTTGATTTGCCTGACGATTTATCCAGCTAATCCAATATAATTTCTCATCATTTTTCTGTGCATATCGTGGCATGAGGCGCCTCTATCGAAGTGAAGGGTAACGTTTAATGACTCAAACGATTTACTTGAAGCAGTCTCGATGGCATGCAATGTGTTTTCCACTAATAAAATATCTTTGTCCCGTGAGTTACGTCATTGCGTTCGTGAAGTGTTCGCTAATGTCATGGTTTAATAGAAATTAATGGAAACAATGTTGAACGTAATTTTTGCCGGCGCTTATCTCTAATAATAATTGCCGAATATTGTTTCTTTGTCCACCCATCCGTCCATCTGCCTATATCCCCTCGCTGTCAGCAACAATTCTTCATAGAGAGATGGCAGAACCAGCTTTGTTTCTAGCACCCTGAAAGTCCTGGTATAACTATAACCATTTTTGTTCGATTTGCGGCGGAAATTTTGAGTTTACATTTGTTTAAACTAGGATTATCAATTTAAGAGAGTGCATGAATGTTTTTCTTTCACTCAGTTAAACGCTTAAATACCATTACATTTCTTTAATTTTTCTTTGTTCAATGGACATTAAAACTTTCTTATTCTTGTAATCTCTTTAAGCTGCGCTATCCAGGTTTATCTAAAATGTGTTAGTTATGTCAACATTTACTGATTTTTCCGAGAGTTGATAAGGATATTGCCATTTTCGCCTCCGAATAAAATCATCGATGATGCTGATACAGTTCTTCCTAAGGGATGCTGTTATCTGCATTGTGTTTATGGAAATGATGTTAAAAGGTTTTGGAGGCAGCATCGCAACTGATTCATGAAGAAAAGTTGGTCATATCATTCGGCACATACATTTGGGCTTCCTGCTCGTACTACTCACGGGTCGGGTGGTTTTTGCGCGCGTTAAAGCTAAGAGTTATGAATGAGTAATGGAATGCATAAAAAAACGTGAGTATGGAAATAAAAGCGAAAAACATTCACCAAAATAATAGTAAGGTGAACATGATTTATGCTTCAAAAGTGCGACGGATCAAAAGTGAAAAGTGTGCGGATAAGCAAACGAACGCCATCTATGTAGTTACATTTGTTGAATTTGTTCCAACTTTTGGCAACAAAATTAACTCGTAACGCAAGAAAATGCATTATTAATTTCCTTAAATATCCTTTATGACGCCACTGCGATGAATGTTTCGCCCATCAACGCGCACACGGACTCCGTATGAGGTCGTAGAATACGAAGCGCTTAGTGCCGAGGAGGCGGGAACTAAACCTTCCCGAGTATCCTCAATATGGCTTCATTTTCACTAGTAGGCTAGCATGCGTATACCACCTCCTGTACTATTTAACCTACCAAGTTTCCCGCATCCTGAGAGGTTCGGAAAACTATTCCCTTTTTGTAAAGGCCCAAGTGATATTAAATTTTAGTTTTCGAATGCTCACCCTCTGACCAATCTTCTCCCGGTGGCAGGCCAAAAGTACTCTTTCCTGTAGATCGTAAGGAAGTCATCCATTCCGGCGTTTATTTGAGATCACCTGAAATTCAAAAATTGATATGATCACACTTTCTTCTAAAAAACGTCTTTGTGTTAGAAACTTGAATTAGGAGGGTAGAGCAGTGTCGTTAACTGTATATGGGTTCAGAATTCGGGATCAAATTCAAGGGTATTGGGTAGGTATGGTGGCTAGAGTACTGCCTTCCCTTTTCGAGGGGCCAGTCTCGAATATTGACTGCGGCAGAAATTTCCATCGGTATATTGGTCTCTTTTAGGTGCTTTGTGCAGAGGACTGCTGTGCAGCACTCCGTCCATGAGATACGATGTTAAATCGTGGAAACCTTGGAGCCTTCATTTAGAGAAGGCTAATACCGACTTCTGTGGGCTGTAGATGTGCTGCTACTAGAATTTTTATTAATTTTTGTGAGCATATATTGAGATAAAATTTGGATTTCTTCTGGAGGAAAGGCTGATACCAAAGCATGGAAGATTGATTATTATTTCAATTGTTTAATCGCGGATATATCCTTAATAGTTCGTGAAACATGTTTCCTGTGTTGATGATGATGAACATAACCTGAATGATACTGAAGTAAAATCAACATTTTATCTGGAATAACTTTTTCTCAATCAATGCTGCTCAAAACAAAGCACGTTTCGCGTTATTCATAATCCATCTCCAACAAATGGTAGGGATTACCTTGCTGCCACAGTAACCATCATGAAGTGGGAAGATGGCGGATCTATGAGTTTCTTTCCAAGTGGAACAATGCTTTTACAGTGAGTTAAACTCATCAGTTAAACGTTCCCTCTGATACGTGGCCGTATTATTTCTCTTGGGCAGGTGTATCGGCCCAACCCTGACGGTTCCAAAACCCTCCCCTGAAATGGATGGTGGGCCTACTCTTTGGTAGCTTTTAGGAATATCTAACGGTTCACATGCACAGAAATGCTTTCCGGAATTCCAAGGTCCTATTGGCGGCTAATGCGTCCATAGACGAAAGGAGTGGATGAACACCACTGAAATTTTGAACTGGCTATGGCCGCAGCATAAATAAAAAACACAGAAAAATTAGGTGCATTAATTTTAAAGTTGAAAACAAAGCGTACTATTTAATAATGGCGGAGACCGTTGAGATCAGCCCCACGAAGCGGTGGAACGTCGCCCATTAATAACAGGAAGAGTGGGGAAATAATGAAGTCAATATCATATCACCGATATTTCCCCTAAATGTATTTAAATCATTTATTTTAAATGAGACTTTGGTCATTAATATTGACGGGGGGTTAGGCGGATGAAGGGACTCACTAGTCTCAATCTCGCTTCAATTAAAACAACGTATTGCAATTAAATTTCTCGGGCCTCAGGAAAATGCCGAGTTTACTTTTCATGACCATGATTACCACCTAGGGGCTTTCCATAAATTACGTAACGACAAAGGAGGGGAGAGGTAGGCTAACTGTAACGATGCATCATCGAGAAGATGGGGATAATAATTCATAATTTATTCCTGATGATGCGGCCTGTAATGGACGTGAAAGCTAGGAAGACAAAGCTTCACAAGCAGCGGCTCCCGAATGAGACAACTGTAAGTGAGAAACTAATGCAAACAAAAAATTATGACCTTTCGCCAGCCTCTTTCAGCATCAACGGTTATGCCTCCAATAAAAAAATTGTATCTGAGATTAAAGATAGTGAATGTATAAATGAAACTCGCAAAATGGTTCTTGCATTAAAAGCTGATTTCAGCCAGATGAACTTGACCCTTGGATTGACCCTCAAATTTAAAATTTAATTAATCGAAGATTAGAGTACCAGAAACTTAAGTGTAATGATGAATAATCAATTACAATCAGATTCCTATGAAATGGAGAAAAACGAGGAGTACCTAATACCAATAAATAATGGAGTACAGCTGAGAAAAATAACTCTCTTGCGAAGTACAAGGGAAAATTTAACCAAAGGCAAAAAACATATGGAATAAAAATTCGTGTTCACGTGTGTGAAAGTAATTGAATTCAGCGCTTTATAATTAGCAGTCTTTGAATACTAATTGTATGTCATTCAACGCTAATTAGGAATTTAAAGTCATTTGTACACGAATAAATCTCTTAAGCAAATTTTCAGAAAATCGTAATGATACTCATGTAGAATATACTGATTCCGACAAGACCTTGTGGGGCAGATCATTCGTTATTGCAATAAAATACTTTGTACTGTACGCTAAATATATTTAGATCACTTAAAAATAATGCATGAGCTTTGAAACGTATCGTGGTTTGTTAAATGAATTGTGTGGACTGTACAAAGTTATTTTATTGTAATTATGCTATTCATCATTGTGGCAGTTGTTTTCATTTACACATTACTTCCTTAACTCAGATTTACAAGACAATGAATATCATATTTAAGTTCCTGTCACTGGAACAGGAGAACTAATATCAGCCCATATCCTTTCTTTTTTATCGTGGAATTGTAACGAAGAAAATTCAAATATTAAAAGAAATAATTATTATTAATAATATTAGACTAACCTCATGAAGACGACGGAGCGCTTCAATAGGTGCGATACTAATCACTTGAAAATTTTCATGTTTGATTAAATTTCTCCTCCCTTTAGCGAAAAAGCCTTCTTTAATGATTGTTTACAAAAGTTGTAAACAACGGGAATGGATGACGTCACTACGGTTCAGAGTCTAAAATTTTAATTATTTGCTATCGCATGTTTTAAACGAAATTCCAAAAGTATTGCCGTCCCAACATTTACATGTTTTCGAGTATATAAAAAGACTCAAGAATTTAATTCCATTAACAGTAAAAATTACCTTCCGTTAAATTGTTTTCCCCAATCGAAAACCCATACTCGACAGTATGGTAATAACCTACGACAAGAATTCACGTGCAAAACAGTTGCAATAGCCTGTGGCATCTCTATGGGCACTGCAATAAAATCGTTCTCAAACTCTGGGAACCTTCTCTGTGCCTGAGAAAACTTGCTATTACATTTTATCTAGAATGTGCGCTTCCGAGAAAAAGAAACATTTCCTTTCAAATGGTCTCGCTGAAAATTTTTTACACCGGCACTTTATAATCCAATAAAAGTCTTAGAATTACGTGAAAAATTTGGTAAAATTTAGCGACAGACATTGAATATTTCCAAGTCAAATGTATCAAATCGTGCGTACTTGCGTTTCTCCAGGAAATTTCCTAATAAATACAATTTTGGTTCAGTTGTTTCCATGTTCCTAGTGACCAAAAGGTACCTCAGTGCTCAGGTCGATTTTCGCTCAGCAAAAAGATTATGAGGTCAGGTGATTGAAAAAAAAGCAAGTAACCATTATTTTAACATCATTATTACCAATCATGACTGCTTCGGACCCAAGGAGGTTAAAATGTACTGGAGGAAGTATCAAAACTGATTTGAGAAGCCAGCGGCCATCTTAGTAGGCACGGGCATATGGCCTTGTTACTCGCGATACTCGTACGGATTAAGTTGTTTTTAAACTTATTGTATGTTAAACTAAGAGTAGTAAGATGAATAATGGAATGCGTATTTATAATTCGTCAAATAAACAAAAGAAAGTGTCCAAATACGCAAACAAATGCCAAATATATAGTTAAAATAGGTTAAATTCGAACCAGTTTTAGTAATAGATAGAGCGCGGAAAAAAAGTCTTCAATTTTGCAAAAAAAAGTCGCCTAAAAAGTCACCAATATTTTTGAAAAAAGTCTCTCAAAAGTCTGATTTATTTCCGTGAGAAGAAACCCCTTAAATACTATAGATACTAACAATCAAGTTGCATGAGACAATATAGTTGCTTGTTTGCATGTTAGTAGTGCATGCTTGGTGATCTTCACCCCCTGCCACACACCCTCGCGGTGTCTTGCAGGGTATCGTGTAGATGTAGATGAGAAAGTTGCTGAATTTAACTGAATTGTTGGAGAAAAGAACCTAGTGATACTAGTCCAGGCATTAGGGGATTTTACTTGTAAAAAGTAGAGGTAGTTCTGGAAATTGATGTATCCTATTCTTTTTGGGTCGCTGAATCCTAATTTCTAACTTCCCACCAAAAATCCCCCCCGCAACCCCCCCAAATTTGGAAAATAACACTCAAAAAATCGCTTTTTTAGTTTTTAAATCGTTTAGTTTTGATTTTGGGAAAAACTAATCATCGGATAATCGGAAAGTAGACAATATAAGCAACAAAAAAGGTATTCTAACATTTTGACGTAGGACGAACAGGGGGGGCGCCAGCGCGCCCTGAAACATGTGCCTCGGCGTCGCGGGGCTGTATGCTCCAAGTTATGCAACCCCGCTTAACCACTCACGCCGTTTATATTCGCTCTCCCGTCTCCCCATGGTTCATTTTCTTCGAAACTCTCCCTCCCATCTCATTGTTCCTCTATTTCCATATCTGGAAGTCCCCAGCACCCTACCTCTTACTAAAAAGGCATTAGATGACAAAGAGTGTGGAAGTACGCTCCATTGTAAAACCTAGGAAACAGGGCGTTTTTTTCGTCAAATTTAAAGGGGAAAATTTTATAATATACAATACAAAACAAGTTTTTACATAGGATAAATAATGTTATAAGGCAGTTGAAACATGATTTAATAGTTCAAAACATAGTTTTCTGCTCAAGAAATACCGAAAATGAGAAAAAAGTACTTATTTGTTGTCCATTGTACAGGTCCTCTACCCCTATTTTCGGGGAAGCTGAGGACCTTTTTCTCTTGTTTTTCGCGATTATTTTAAAATCTTCTTCTCCGCTTGATCGCAGCCGAGGGTCCAGGTTCATCTACGTCCTGCTTGCCTCGCTACAATGTAGGCTCATTTAATGGTCATCTGCACACAATGTGACGACTTCGCCTCGTCGGAAATTCTAGATGATCTTTCATATAATTGTATCATTTTTCCACTAATCTCCTAAACAAAAGCGGAGTGCTTGCATACAGTGGAGCGCTGTCGGCTTGTCAGCAGACCACCCGGGTTCAAATAAGCTGGTTCATAATTAGATCAATGCATTCTTTCAGATCAATCTATCCCTTTGTGAAGTCTTTGGACACCCTCAGCAAAAAAGAACTCGAAGTGCGAGGTGGCCCAGGGAAAGGAACAATATGTGAATTTGACATGCAAATGGATAAATACGGGGTGAGCTCTACCCTCACCTATCCAAACCAACCTTCGGGTTGAAGCACTGAGTGAGTGTGATTATTTCATGAACGGTGGAGCAATAGAAAGAATTCATTGCAGTTTCCGGAATTATTATTAAAATTTCGCATTAACAATTGTTAGGAGCTTACATTTTACAGTGCATCTCTGCTCCGTGTAGTACCGCATGAAAAACACAGATGCGTCCAACACACAGTTGAACAAATGTGATCACAACAGCCAAATATTAACTTAGGCATGTGGTTTAAAGAAAAAGGCCCATAAAAGTCTCTTTTAATCAGAAAAGTCCCGCCACGCCAAAAAAGTCCCAAAAAGTCTCTAAGAAAGTCATTAAAAACTGTTTCATTTGATGAGATTGGCGAAGATTTGTATTTAAAACCACAAAAGTCCCACTTTTACAAAAAGTCAAAAGACTTTTTTTCCGCGCTCTAGTAATGAACTTAACTCCCAGGAGAATCAAATGCATTAATACATTCCTTAAGATAGCCTTAGGAAGATTTAGTAATATTGGTGCGTATGAATTTTGGCCTGATTTAATTGTTATTTATGTTTTAATATACATGCAGTCTCTATGAGTGGCCGTATAAAACGCAATGTTAATATTTCCTAGGCACCCCCATTCTGGCTCCATTGTCACGCATAGGCTAGCATGCCAATGCCTCCTCAAGTACATTCTAACATCTTTGTTCAGCCCCTACCCCTAAGTACTAGGATAATTGTATATGCACCCTCTACGTGACTTATAGGTCTTTATGCGGATATTTACAATAAATATTTATATTGTATTCGGATATTTACAATAGCGTGTTCTTCCTCGGAGAATATGTCGTATTTAGCTAGATTATAAAACCTTTTACTATATAAAATATTTCAAATACAACCCCAAAATGGGGATCGTTTTTATGACTACCCTTCCGCCGATTTGCATCAAAAGAGGAGACACGGTATAGTAAAGCTGCGCTCGTTAAATTCCAACCATATGCATCCATAAACATTTAGTTTAATGACTGGTTCACAGCAATCCTCGTCACAGTTAGCGACTAAATGTGCATTTATTTGTAGCTGAAACCGCATATTTAAAATTCAAAACTAAATTTCCTTCCTCGCGTGATATTATCGCGAACTCTTTTGGTCGTCGCTTTTAGGGCATAAGAATTGATTTTGCCTAATGGGTATGTGGATTAGGGTATCCCGGATGGTGTGCATGATTACACCGAAGGGGTGTCTCAGGTATGCTCTTTGTGTGCGAAAGGTCCAGTGAAGGGGAACAGTGTCCACAGAAGAATGCCTCAGTGCATCGCACTAAATATAGAATGTAGTGTACATGATGTATAACTCCGAATACATTGCCTCTAGCGTGACTAACTTGGAGTGATTAAGGGTATGATGGAGAGAAAATATGGAGATTATAGAAAATTTGTAGGCAATGCAAAGACAAGGGAGAATTCGGAGAACTTTTAAACATGAGGGAGTATGGATCAATGAATGAAAGCAGCTTTTTCATAATTGCTTCATTCGTTGAAAAATGTGCTTTTCACGCAAGCGAAATCCTGTTTTTCCACGCCTAGTGCTATTAACTGTTATATAGTGGGGGTGACCGACATAGAAGGCAATTTTATCCATTAAAGATAGTTGAGTGGTGGGGTGAAGGAAAGATTAAATGTGAGCAGAGATTTAAGAGACGAAAGTAACCCAGAGTTGAATACTCTTAAACGAACAGGCACCTGGATACTTTGAATTTAACGTACCATACGACGGACGGAGTTCTACACTTAAGTGCTCTCCAAATGACACTCGAGCAAGGACTGAAATCTGATTGAAAAACCTTTATCATTACCGGAATTCGTTCTCGGACCCTCAGAATGAAAGGGTAGCATTCTATTCTCCATACCGACCCGATACTCATTTCCACTTTTCTTTTTCGTTTTTCACAAATTAGTCATGAAAATGCTTTGGCGCGTTGTGGGGAATGGAAGCTATGTAGGAAAAAGCTTTATCTTCGACAGAGTATGTCCTGATCTTTTGTAAATGAAATTGAGGTACCGGCGCACCTCAGTTTTTTTTAGCTTAAGATTAAAAATCTCTGGCATTGATTCATAATTATGAGTCGGTTGTTATTTTCGACGCGATTTTTTTTATTCAATCCTTCACCTGATGATGATGCTTCCGTATAGAAATGACGTACGTTGTGAATTGAATAATTTCGTGGAAAATTAAAAAAGACCTATAATTAATCCAAAGAATAAGAGCTAGAAATGCATATTGGTCATGTTGTTAGAATATTAAGATCCATGCTAACACTTTATGGAGGTTTAGAGATGATATAAGTGAAAGGCTTTCTTTTCAATTTCATTGAAATAGTGAAAAAGGAATGCACATGTAGAACTTCATATTTTATAGAAGTGAGATGTGGACAATAACAGCCGCAGAAATGGTAGACTTGGGTGGTGTTACAGGAGTCATTAGGAGGAGGAGGAGACATTTTATTGAGAAAGAAGTTTTGAAGCCTTAAAAATTGAAACTTTCAACTTCCATTTGCCAGGAGAAGGAAAACGAGAATCATGTGTATTAAATACATACTTAGTATATAATTTCTTTAAATCAACATAATCAGCGGACTGAAAAAATAGTTAGGCGTTTTCAATTATATCCAGTATTAGTAGAAAATTCCTCCTGGGAAAATAATGGCGGAGTAATATGCGTGGAGGAAGAAAAGAAGAATTTACATCATTGAAAGGATTTAAGATGCCATAGATAATGGACAGAACTCTCCAGAAATCAGGAAAAGTTATTACAGAGTTTGAATACTATGTTTCTGTCGCCACTATGGGAATGATGACTCTTCAGAGACCTTCCGGACTAAGTATTTTTTTCCGCGATGGTGAACGACTTTCAAACAACGACTCAGAGCGGAGAAAGGCACCCGAAATATTCGCAACTTCTCACGCCTTTCTTTTTCCCAATCCTCTGCGTACTTCCCCATCATCGCCTTCGATCCCCCTTTGCATGCCCGGCTGGGGTCTCTCATCATTTTAATTCTGACCCACATCCGTGAAGGTGTGTGTACACGGAGAAGGATTATAACAAACAATTTCTAAACCTCGGTGGACCGACACACCTCTTTTAGGGCGACTCCCTCGGTCACGCTCCCTCTCTGTTTCATTTACTCGCTTCCATTTTTTTCCCCCGAGGAAAAAAAAGAAAAAGATTATTTAAAAAATGTAGGTATGCATGCACACCGTGGTGCTTAGTTGTCTTACGGCCCGCGCCGCGACGCCACGATCGCCTCGGCTGGACACCGAGCGGTCGGTCTCTTCACCAAACCGGCTCTGCACAGCCTGACATCTTCGCTCGCCTGGCGGTGGAGACAGACGTAGAGAACAAGGTGTGCGCAGCTGTAACCTCGGCTCCGAAGACGTCTGCGTCTACCATCTTCCCTGGAAGGCAGGTCAGAAAGTTTTTTCGTGCTTAGCTCTCCTTCAAACTCACTTGTTTTGTGTGCACTGTGGGATTCGCTGGTTATGTTTGAGTGGTAAAATATTGTATTCGTCTCTTTGGCGAAGTTCATCAGCTGGAGTTTTGTTTGTTCATTCGTACATTGTTCACCAATATTTCTTGAGAGTGGAAGAGGGCAATAGGCGCAATTTCTAGAGAGCTCCTCTGATTTCTAAAGCTGTTACGGACATGTGAGCGAGCGATGCGATGGTTTTGTAGTTAGTAGAGGTGGAGAGACACCCGACGTCGGCACTAGCCTGCTGTTAACGAAAAGCGCCTAGGGTTACACGGGTTTACGTCCCATCCGACGGACGGAACAGTGAACTTGAAGTGCTTTCCTCGCGGTAATCAAGTAGGGACTGGTATATCAGTGAAAATTTTTAGCCACTGTAGGGATACGAACCCAGCTACTTGGAATGAGGAGTCTGTTCTCAAGCTCTAACATCTGCCCGATTTCCTTACAATCCCAATGCAACATGATGAATGTGATACGGCCCTTGACTGTCACTTAGCGATGAAAATAACAACGAATTTGGAGTAGAAAAACTATTGAAAGCCGGCCACGTTAGAGACTGCGCCTCGTGACACAAATGTCACCGGTTCAATTTCCCTCACGTGTAGTAGCTTTGAGTCAGTGTCCGGAATATATTTGATCAGGACGATGAGATAGAACTCAGCAGTTGGCGCTCTTTGGCCTAACTTTACAGCAACTCTACTCGAAAAGTGAAAGCATATCGCATATATACCCTGATTATAATCTATTCCTACTCAGTGAAAAAATATTAACGTCGAGAATACTTCAGATTTTGTGATGAGTGAATGTTGAAATATTTTATTTCAAGAGTGAATTAACCAAAATTACAATTTCTTTACCACTGTGATTGTCTCAATGAGTCGTCACCAGTGTCGCAATCAACAGAGCACGAATCTTATATCCCTCTCTTTTAATTCAACAGTATCAAATCTATCTTAAATGGAGAGGAATCTTAGTAATAATTATTTTTCTCCTTCTAAACTCAGATGTCATACATCTTCTGAAAAATGTAGACTGGTTGATTTATTTCAGGTATGTACCTTAAAAGTGTAGGGTTAAGCCTCTAGCAGTGTATTTTTTTAAACTTATACTGTTTCAAAACAAAAAAAATATTAGATGCATAGGCATTTTGAAAGTCGATTTTGAAGGTGAATTGCTTGGTAAGCAAGGAAATGGGAGGGGGGGATGACAGGGTATTTTGAATTATATGAAGTAGGAAGTATAATCATTTGAATAAATAAATAAGGTGGGGAAGGGTACGCTCAGAAAATGTACAGCAGAGTTTGGGTACTCAGTCAAAATATAGGTACTCCGACCGGTGGAACAATAATATTAAATAAATATAATATGTTGGAATGCATCTGTAATTCTCTGTTTGAAGTATCCTCCTCGCTACGTTTTTTAAATACGTGGTGAATCATATAATTTCTTCGTTCGCGCCTGTTCGTGTTTTGGCGAAAGTGTCCTCTGTCCAAGATGACGATTCGTCCACCGCGAGACATCGCATCGTCATCGTGTGGGGAGGGGCGCGCGATAGTGGATCCGCGAAGATTTCTCCGCGCGGCGGGAAGGATTTTCGCGCGAGGAAACCTTCCTTTCCCCTTCTTTGAGGTCACGCGCCCGGCGTCACCCAAGTGCTAGCTCACCACTCCGCGGTGGGTTACTCCAAAGCCGAAAGCGTTTTTCCTGCCGTGCGGTTAGAACATTCGTGGAGCGTAAGGCTGTCTCACTCTCTTCCCACCATACACCCCACCGCATTTCCGAGAACGAATCACGGCGGTCGGCACTTTCCCATCCGCCGGAAGGTTTGAAGTCGCTGAGTTCGAAAAAAAAAATCAAAGAGGACTCAGAGAAGTTCGCGAATCATGGACCGATGGGCACCCCTCTCTATGGAAAGGTGTGACAGGCCCCTTATTCAGGTAGGACTCGACATTACGAGTCTCGTTAATGTGTAAATAGAGACGTCAAGGACCTGCGAATCCCAAGTTTTTCAAAGCAAAAATTGGTCAAGTTTTGTCTAGTTGGCGACGTGAAAATGTCGTCACTTTCCAGAGCGAATTGTATAAACTCCTTTAATAATGATTGGTACCCCAACTATTCCAATGATCAAATATCCTAAATGATTTTTCCCAACGCAGCACTTGTTTGAAAACGCATTTTCACGATTGATATTAGGCATATTATAGATTATACGAGTCATATTATAGATTCACCCCGTTTCCTCAAAATTCTTCGCGCCCTTTTTAATTGGCAGGTTGCAATGGCCAAGTTGGCGAACCTCCGGGTGGGAAACCTTAAGATCGCGAGTTCGAAACCCACCTCAAGCATGGACTCTGTGTTTGTCTCAGAAGAATGCACTTATAGGTTAGATGGTGAAATATAATTTTATCAATTTTAGTTCCTTAATACATTTGTTATACTTTCTTCTACCACTCATATCAACGTTTCGAATACACAATATCCAAAAATCTGACAATTCACATTTCACTTTCGACTATTTTTTAACTGATATTAGACAGGTACAGGAAAAATGGAAAAAGCAGGCCTCGTATGAGATACATGGAGCAAGTTGTGAAGGATGTAAAAGAGAAAAATTACCTTGATATGAAGAGGTTGGCCGATAGAAAAATCTAGTGGAGGGCTGCGTCAAATCAATCTTAGGATTGTTGACCGATGATGATGATAATTAGACAAGAACTCATTTATGATATGCATCGCATTAATCCGCATGTAAGCAATTGGAGCTTCCAAGAGATTTTGAGATCACTCGATAGGAGTTGCCCGCTTGAGAGAAATCTTGGACGGCAACGAAGAAATTCCGACTGGGTCAACAGCTCCATCATACCGCGAGTCCTCTCTCTGTCCCTCCCAGTCGTTCCTCCGGAGCCGGTTTCACCCGTCGACCGGGAACGCCTCAGGCTTCGTTCGATGCCTCACCGTCGCATTATAAACCATGGATGAAAAATCGTCAGCAACCTGCTCTCCTTCGTCCAGTGTCGATTTAATTGTGGAAGTGGTTCACTACAACTCCCCAGACAGACTAACTCCACAGTCATCTGTTGTCGCTGATGTTATTAAAGCTAGGAGACTGATGGCTGAGATTACAGATGTTATTGCTATTTTGTTCTGTCATTCCCGAGCACATGAGTATTTGCGCCGTTAGGATAATTAGGGGTATATTGGGTAGAGTTAGGAATGTTTCAGGGAACAGAAGTGGTCGTCGTCATCAGCCTACTTTTAGCATAAGGCGCCAAGGAGTCCCCGGTGTAACATACTATCCGACGAACTGAGTACTCGACTCGATGTGCTTTCTACATAGTATGGTGTGGCACACCAACAAAAATTTCAATCGCTACCCGTATTCAAATCTGGTCTCTCGGGATCAGAGGTTCTTCCCCCAAATCAACCGGGTACCAATAGGAGGCCCGTGAATCTCCTACTCTATCCACTAGCGCACGGATAGCTTTGATAAGGATTTTGATGTGAGTCACTTTACTCCATGATAATTATCCTTCAATAATCATGTGATGTTCGGAACTCAGCATTGTATATGGCGAATTTTCTAATTGAAAATAAGGTTCACTGGATTAATATGCCAAACATAGATTAGTGGAAGCGTATTACTCAGTAAAATAAGAAAACTTGGTAAGGTTTCTAACATTTGTTTTGATTCCTCGACTTTGGTCTTGATTATAACAAAAACTCAAGGGTGAACCATGAGTGTGTTTGTACCAATGGAACCTAGGTCGGTGAATTAAAAACTTTTTTCGAATCCAACCAAGCTTTCTTATTTCCCTTGGTGACTGGATTTGTTCACTCACTCGAGTTCTAATTTGCTTACTACACGAGCACTAATGTTTTGCGTGTTTGCTCCTAATTATAGGTTGTTAAGATGAGCTGGATTAAATTGAGTTTTTTTCTGTTTATTATCACTGGCTGTGTCATCACATGTCATTGGTCAAAACTACTGTGACGTAGCTCTCCACTCCATTCTCTTGCCAGCTGACCTCTTAAAATTTGTATAAATATTCTCTTACATATCCTTGACTACTTGCCCATGCGAGGTCTTCTTCCTTTTCTATCCCTTGCAATTGCATTCACTTGGCTCTCAACCTCATCATAATATAATGTCTCAAGATATGACCTATTAAGTTGTCCCCTATTCTTTTTTAATTTTTTCAGCAAACTTCTCTTTTCTCCCGTTATTCTGTAGACTTCCTCGTTAGCCACTCGGTCTAGCCATTTTCACTTCATCATTCTTCTGTTTCACCTCATTTTAACACAGCAAGCCTTGATTTCCTTGCTGCTGTCATTATCCATGCCTCATTACCACAAAGAAGCGTGTTGCAGATGTAGGTTCTGATTACTTTTTTCCTTCCACGTTTGTATTTCCAGCTGTGAGTAGATTATTGTGGTAGAATGCTCCGTTCTCCTGGGCTATTCTACTTACTATCTCATTCTTGCTTGAAACTTCGCTGGTATTTCGGCTTCCTGGATAGCAATACTCGCTCACATCTTCCAGCTTTTGCTTCCGAAGGTTGGGACTTTGGTCTTGGCCATTCGTTGCACAGGGGGGGAATAAATGACAAAAAAGTGCTATGTTATTGTGTACTGGTTCGGGCTAGCAACATGTATGAGCTAGAGTAATTAATGTAAAGCAACAATAAATCGATGAAATCAAAGCGAGAGAACGTGAAAGGAAAGCTGTAAGCATTCTTTAAAAATTCCGTTTCATGCCGTCAAAGCCTATCATTTACACCTCGAGGGGCGAAATGACCTTTAAAAAAATGCAGCGGAGATGATTTAAAAAATGTTTACTCACGTTGAGTTATCGTGACTCAAACTACCAATTATGTTATTTTGCTCTGTATGACCGTCAGTTTCAAAACATCGCATTTCTTGGAAACTGAGAGAAATTATACTGGAGGGGCCAATCTGTCTTAAAGGCTTGAGGTTTGACTCTTCGCTACTTATTCTTAGCAATGAGAACTGATAGGATTCACTAGCTGTTTTTTATCATAAGGGAAACTTTAATATATTACATAATACCTTAAGGTGAGTCGGACATTGATGGACATTTGATATCCCTGAGAAAAATCGATAATTTTATTGTTATTGAATTTTATCGTGTGATATTGTATTTTAGCTTTCAATAAAATCGCAGCCTAGGTACTACTAAAAAGAATTTTTGACAGTCATTTTTCACTCCCATTCTTGCTCTGCCTCCAATCTACAATTGCGACTCCATTTGACCATAACAACTACAACATTTTTGAACAATTTTAATTGGAGAAAAAAGAAATATCATGAACGAAAATATCATCTAACGAAAATGATGAAATTCGTTTGATGAAAGAATGAAGTCATTTGTTTGTAGTTTCGATTATGCTTTTCTTGAAATATGCGTAGCTTGAAAATGCATGCGATAGGATATGCTTTTTAAAAATGCATTTTTTGCAATCTATTCAATATGCACTCAATGCTTGATGGCATATTTCCAAATGCGTTAAAATTCTTTCATTTGAACCTTGTGCATCACGGGAGGGTGCAGTTATAGCCCTGCAAAATCATGGACGGTCGAAGAAACTTACTGGCATGTAGAAAATATCACAGTTTGAATATAAAATTGAGGTGATAATATAAATGCGAAAAGTCGAAAAACCATTGCAAACCGTCCATTAACTGTCCTGCTATCTAAAACAAGGTCTATTCAACTTTGTATAACTCATGACCGACCCACGTTGCCGTGCCATATTTGGGCATTGAACTCTGAGAACATTTCTTCACAAGAGGCCAAGGTCTTTTGCAGCACTCAGTACTCTTCTTCTTCTGATTAACTTGCCCAGCATCCCTAATATCATCTGATGATCTTCATCCCGCTCTTGCATTCTTATGTAGGACATCCAACTCTTGCCCTCCTTATCACTACTGTTACTTCCATACCGTTTTAAATTCTTTCTTCCACCTATTTCCTTCGATTCTAGCCCATCGACATGCGTTATAATTTTTTCATGGAGCATCTGTGGTATTTGCGTTTGATATTCGTTAGCGCAAACTTTAATTCAGTACAGTTCTTTGCGCCTCCGGTATCCGTAGCATTTATATTTTGCCAGTTTGTTTAAGCCAGTTTACGGTTCCATACCAGCCGATGCAATCCGCAAGCCGTGGGTGTGAATCCTACTTGTCGTGTTTATCTTATGTATGAGCTTAGGGTTTCTAATAACCATGGAAAGGACTATGACCAGATATCAACTGAAGATCAATAAGAAGAAGGCTAAGATAATGGTGTGCAGCAAGAAAGAAGATGCCAAAACCAACGTTAAACTAGGAAAATAAAACTTTGAAGAGGTGAAAGAGTTCTGTTACCTGGGAAGCCGATCAACCAACGAGGGACGAAGCAAGAAAGAAATAGTCGGAAGAATAGCCCAGGAAAAGATGGCATTCTAACACAAGAAAATCTGCTTACAGCTGGAAATACAAGCGTAGAAGTAAGGAAACAGTTCATCAGAACGTACATCTGGAGTATGTTTTTTATGGTGATGAGACATGGACGATGCATGCAGCAGCGGAGAAGAAAAGGGTGGAATCATTCGAAATGTGGTGCTACTGGAGAATGATGAAGATTAACTGACCGAGACTGAGTAAGTATCGAGGAAGTCCTAAAAAGAGTGGGATAAAAGAGAAGTCTTCTGAATAATCTAAGAAGAAACGGGACAACTAAATCGGCCACATCATAAAACCTGATGGCCTGATGACGACAATCGTTGAGGGACAAGTGGACGGTAAGAATGACAAAGGAAGACCTCGTATGAGGTATATAGAACAGGTGATGATGGATGTGGAAGAGAAGAAATACGTAAATATGAAGATATTAGCTGATAGAAGAATTCAGCAGAAAGCTGTTTCAAACCAATCTCAGGATTGCTGACTAATTATGATGATGATGTGCTTTGGATAGAGGGCGCGATAGAACCCCAACAGTTGGATCACAATGAAATCTAAAGCTACACTCTACTTATTTCGTTTGAATTTTCCACCTTTTGCATTCTAGTCCCGAATCCGAAAAAAATTCCACCACTTCGGTCAACGTCCTCGTCTCTCCAATAAGAGCAATTACACCGGGGAACGTGGAGGCTCTCACACTCCTCGCTAGCTTGGCGAAAGGTTTGCACGCCTGTCTGATGGGGAAGCCCCTTTCTCCTCCTCGTGCTCTCCTCTCCAGCAATAATCTCCCTCTCCTGCCAACTATCTTCTCCTCAGCGGGAAATTTTCGAAGTTTGTTTAGCTGCGTTTGTTTGCCTATATCAGGCAATTGGGGAAAAATAGAACCTACATGCACCCACAAATTATGTGCTTGAGTTTAGATCCAGACTATAGAAGAGATTAACACGTCAGTGGGCTGTGGGAGGAGTGAGAGCTTTAATTATTTATCTTTATGGACCCAAAAACAGCACAAATACACAACTCACACAGTCATGCGCTGGGTGGTGAAAATCCTACCCAGGTGGGACTCGAACCCGCGACCCCCGTGGCCCGAGTCTTGAACCTTACGTTATTCACCGAATAAATATTGACGTGTTCGTTACCAGCGAAAACGTCATATTTTGTTATCAACGTGGATAAACGAATAACTTGAAACGAATGATGTTATCATAACGACAAATTTCATTCGTTATAGCGTAACGAAAGATTAAGACTTGGGCCCCTGGGGTAGCAGACGAGGCAACTCCGACACCACCGAGGCCGGCTAACTTCTTGGATGTTGTTGTTTTTTTGGGGTGGCGGCCGATAATTGAGGCCATTTGCGCCTGAGCATAGGGAGGTAACTGGTCAAAGGTAAGAGTTCTCAAGGAAAGGAGGGAGGAGGGGAGAGAAACCCGGCATCGGCATTACCCTACTCTTAACAATAGGCGCCAAGGGTACCATGACTTAACGTCCCATCTAACAGAAGGAGTACTCGACTCAGTACTCTCTACTAGTGCTGGACTTGTACTCCACTACACGAATGCTCTCGATTAAGGCCGCTTTACACGATACAATTTTTTGTACATCTTCTTGTACTAACGCGTGTACGAGGAAATTGTACCGCGTAAAGCGGCAAATTTTGTGAACGCTTGTGCGAATGACTGAACGGAAAATAGAACTTGTTCTAATTCCATTCAGACAACCATAAAATTTCATTCAGTTTATACAGGCGTTTGTACAAGAAATTGTGCAGAAAATTGTATCGTGTAAAGTGGCGTTAAGACACTCAAGTAGGGACAGGGAACCATGGATTAACGTCCCATCTAACGGAAGGAGTACTGGACTCGGTGCTCTCCACCAGTGCTGGACTTGTGCTCCACTACACTAGTGCTCTCCATAAGACACTGAAGTAGGGACAGGTATACTAATGATCCTCGGGATGGGAAACCAGCACTGTAGCCACCACATGAACTCGATCCCTAGGTTTTTAGTGAATTTAAAGCCTCCCCAATGCTCTGACATTTTAATACCTGATTATGACACCAATGTGTTGATACCGGGAGGGTAATTAAAGTCGCGTGGAATATTACAAAGTTTGTTCTTATTTTCAAGTATGGGAAAATTTTATGAAATAAAGTGTTTGAAGTGATCTCTATTCAACATATAAAAGTAGGAACTGGGATTCAAGTAAAAAATAGCTTCATCCTCACTAGGATATGAATCCTGACCATCGGGATGGGAGGCCAGTTTTTTTACCATCACAAACTTTACACATCCATCCATCGCATTTGAAGATAGAAAAATACGGAGAAGGAATGACTGGTAAAGTAAAATTAATTATTTGACAAAAGAAAAATAAATTAATAAAATACGTTTACGCTTAAAACATTAACAAATAAAGTCCAGCTAAGCCTATGGTTTGTCAGCAGGTGCTCATTTTTATCCACCGAATTTTAACAAAAATTTTTATACAAACATCGAAGAAGAAAAGATTTAAAAACGTATGATGATATAGCTAAAACATTTAACTGTCGGGAAACGTCATTTAATAAAATATAAAAGAAAACATTTAAAAACTTAAATGTAGTTGTACATAAAACATTAAAAACACATAATTTTACAAAAAACAATTTTTATAGCATATATATCAAGTCATAAATATTTTAGAGCTATTGGTTTGTTATTTTAAATTCAAAGTGCGTAATATACATGTGCTGGTAAACAAAAAAAGGAACTACAGCCACTAATGGATATGATAGTGGTGCATAAGAAAATATTTGAAATTAACATCAATCACATGCATGTAATGCATAATGATTCTTAAGCATGGAAAAAATAATGTATGCAAGTAATAGATGGTTTAGAATGAATATGTATACAAGGTGATAGGGTACAAGAAAGAGCACTTGGAGTTTTTCTCTCATGCTGGAGTAATGTGGATGTAATGGATTCTGAGAGTTAACAGGGCAATTTAGTACACCGAAGATGCATTTACGAAGAGGGAGATGTTGAGAAAATACTCCGAGACAAAATGAAGTTTTTTTAAAAAATTAATTCATTCTTAGTTCGAATGAAGCAGAATTTATGTTTCGAAATATAGGTTCTGAGACGCCAAACTATGTGCAAAATACTCCGAGACTAAATGAAGTTTTTTTTTAAATTAATTCATTTTTAGTTCGAATGAAGCAGAATTTATGTTTCGAAATATAGGTTCTGAGACGCTAAACTATGTGGATGGGAATGGATAATTGTTAAATAAGGTGCTAGAGGAAAGGATATTGGTGTAAGATTTCGGTAAGATGGAGCATGAGTGGTATGATGTCATGTTTAGAGTGTACGGAATGTTAAAGAAGACGATTGGGCGGGGGGAGGAGAAGTGAGCCAGGCGCAGAATAGGGTGGAGAAGAATCAGGATTTGAGACATTATCAATATGGACAAAATAAATGAAGAGTAAGTGTTAATATTCGTTTATGAGGTCGAAAAAACGGAGTAATTTTGGTGGAAAGGTTAGATATTACCTGTATTTGGGAAGTAAATACGGTAGGGACCTTCCAAAGATCTGATAATATAATACGTGGCGACGATTTTTTTAGCATTTTTTTCTCATTTTCCCGGTTGAGCAGGATGTTGTTTGTTCGTGACACGCCGCTTGTAGATACCTTAATTTCGGAGACCACCAGATTAGAGATTAGTGGATTATGAGTTAGAGAGGAAAATAGGACGAACGGGTTAGTTAATAGCGTTTTCGATTACCACCCATTAGGTCCTCATACTCGCGCTGATGCCTCCACAACACGAGATGAGTATAGTATTAGTTTGTGATAACGCCTCATTTTTATCTTAGATATCGAGCCACCTTCGTGATTCCCACGAATCACGAAGTTTTATTAATGTGCAAATGGAGTTTTCTCGTAAATTTGAAAATTTTTCACTCGTCTGTCTATACTACTTCGCTACCATGAAAGAGTTTTGCAAGGGCGGATGTTCTTGCACGTTGTCCATATTTACCCCAATTAAAATGTTGTCAAGTTTTGACATCCTTTGATGCTTAATTAAACTGGATGTACTTTTCGCATCTCAGTGGTAAAATAGTGTAGCGAGCGTGATTAATTGATATTTGTATTTGTGTATTTTTCTGTTAGGATCTCAGTTTTTCTCACTGGAATGATGTCAATCAACTAATGACTGAACAAGCTCTTTCGCTATATTGGCTTGAATTATTTCGTAAGGAAATGAACTTTTTCTGAATCAGGAGAGTTATTTTCAGCCCTTACTGAGATTTGGTCATCTGTCTAAGTTTCTTTCTCCTAGGGTCATGATATGCGTTTGTATGTAACTGGAGGTTTGAGAGGTTTCTTCATTACGAAATCAGTCTTTACGCAGGTTTTCATTACTTTCATACGTTATTTTATAATTTTTTGAATTACTGTAGAGTGGAATGAACCCCTCTGTTAGCTTTATAATATTTTAATAACGCTTCTAAGATGGCTGAGAAAACCTAAATTGATTCAGAGATTTTGGAGATATGAAGTCTTCTAAACCTGCAGGGTACCTGCATAATCATCTATCTACCACAACTCTGCGACAGCTATTTTGAAGTATTTGTGTTGTACCTACGTTTGGGGTGGGAAACCCTGGTTTCAACGTTTGAAGAAAGGTCACATTCACATTGAGAAGATAGAACTCCATGTGAAAGTTGAATCGAGTTTGAACGACGTCGGCGAGCGATGTTCAGCTGTATATTAAGTACAGTTCCACGGGATAGATTATCTACGGTGTCATCTTTCCCAAATTAATCTACAGGAAAACAATCATCGATAGAAAGTAGTGGAGTTTGAATCTCTTAAAATCGCCTATGATATCAAAAATATCTGTAGAATAATGTCTTAGACTCTCAACAGTTCCCGGCTGTTACCAGTTTTTACCAGCTGGCTTCCTAATGTCAACGCCCCCTTATATCAAGGACGCTTTCACTTGCTGAAATTCTTCTTTTATGGCCACGAGTCATTATTCTTGAAATCTATTAAGTGCAGATTTCCACTCAAGCCGCCACGAGTTCTTGTAATCTATTGAGGCTCGGCCTGAGAATGATTCGCTTTCTTGTTTCGGTGAATATCCTACTTATATTCCATTTGTGTTGAGGCTTGTATTTTATCATCTTTTTATCATTTTTTATAATTTTTCTCATTTTTTATCATTATTATTTATCATTTTACTATGGGAATTGCAGTTTAAATTAAATAAAACCGCATTTAATGAAGTATATCTCTTCAATATTCACCTAAGGGTACAGTTAAACTTTTATTCAGTGGCTACATTTCTATACACAGTATTGAGAGGAAAAAATGTATGATAATTACACCACTATCAATAACGATGGATAATGACAATTAGCGGTGACGTAAGGAAATATTGAGTTTTTAAAAATAATGAGAGTATGAAAATACGATGAATACTATGGGAAGCAGTTCGATGCATTTTCAAAACGATGAATTTTTAGTGCCTTGAACTGCTCGTCTAGTTTTCATTTTATTTCCTTTGAGGGCATTATAAGGATTGTGGGACAGGGAAGGAAGTAGGTCTTAGAGATTGCAAAAAGGTAAAAAAGTGAATGGAGGACATTTATGGAGGTAACAGGAGGGGGTAGTTTCGGGGAGAATGTCAGGTGAGCGCGGTAGAGGGAGGAAGAAAATTAATGCTGTGGCTGGAGAAAAGGGTAGGCAGAAGACATGAGGATTTAAAGGGGGATTTAATGTTGAGAATGCGGCTTGTTTAGGAAGGAAGGTATAAAAAGACATATTCCGGTTGGGCATTGCAGGCTGGGCCGATCCAGAAAGCACACATATGTTGTTATAATACTTATAATGATCATGTGAAGTGCAGTTAAATTGATGCTGGCAGCTAATAACCGTAAAGGAAGCAAAATAAGGGAGTATTTTGCTTTTTAAATATAAGGCAAAGTGAGTCATTGCATATATAAATCGACTCACGTAGTTTTCGCAAAATAAAGATAATTCCCCAAAACACCAGGGAAAACTTCGTATGTAAGCAACGAGAATATGAAAGCCATTAATTTAATTCCTTTGAAATCAACTGAAATATATTTTAAAGTGATATTCCTAGTCAATAAAAAGCGTTACCTTGCCGGGTATAGAACCCGGGCCTTCTGGATGAAAGCAAAATATCCTAGCCACTATACCACATGGGACCAAACGATTTGTGATAAAAATGTATCCAAATACAGAGGAGTTTTCACTACGCAATTAGAATTACTCGATTAAAATTGCAGCAACGTCAGGCGGAAGTCACCGCTAGGCAGGGAAGAAGGACGATCAATTCCCGAAGAACGCCCATTCCTTAACCTGCCGTATGAGTTTGTGCACTAAAATCGAGGTGAAGATGACTTGTGCAAATACTTTGAACACTATAATAGATGGGTAACCCATATGATCAGGAGTTGTGTTATTGACGTTTCCATGAGTGGCTATGCGCGCACATTACAAGTCTTACGCGAATTTTTCCCTACCTGAAAATACTACCATTTTGTTATTATATAATTATAAAGTGTTATAAATGTTTTGTATGCATAGTGGAGATTTGCTTGGCGTGCTAATAAGGCAAGATTAGTGGTATTTTCACACTCAGACCGATATTTTACCCCCCGAGACCTCATATTACCATATTCCTGAGACGCTTCTGATTGTGTAACGCCGAAAGTGTTTAAAATATTCCAATGCATACTAAAGAAAATATTTTATGTATTTTACGGCGTATTAAATATTGTTATTTGAATTTAACGTTGTGTTAAAAATATTCAAAAGTACTCACGGATGTAGTGCTATGTAACTCTGTTCATATTTATGTACGATTTATTTTAAATAAACGAAAATCTTGGTTACTGAATAAAATGTGCATGTTAATATACTATATTATTGCACACTGAGGATGAGTTAAAATCATATTAATGTATTTAAATAAAAGCTGCGGGATCCTGTGATCACTACGGAGCGTTCGGAGCGTTGGAGGGCGAAAACAAAACAGTTACTGTGAATGTGTGAAGGAGATTAATTGGTTGAGATATGCCAAATCTGTGATCAGTTCGATAATTTGGTATAATAGGGAGGAGCATGGAGCACATACGAGTTGCGAATAGTAAATCGAGGTAAAGATCGACAGCTGAGGTCTTTTACGACTTTTACGAGGGTAGGTGTAGGCGAGAGTATCGGGTGGGGTTGAGAATTTTCCGAGGAGCGAAGGAAGATCGAAGTAAAATGCGATCTTTCCTTAATCTACTCTCAATGATAGACGTAGCGTTCCACCCAATTTAGTACAGTAAACTCCCGATTTTCCGTACTAATGACTGATAAAGATACCACTGATAATTAAATAATCCGTTGTTTGGTTCTTTCCAAATTCCTTTTTCTTCGGTGCGCCGCCAAAATAAATAAACTCCCTAAGAAAATAACACAATCTGCCAATGAAAAGATCCTCGCTATATATATTATCGTTTCATGACAAAAAGTATCCAGTAGTGATGTCCCGGCAGCAATTAAATGTTCGCAAGCCTCGGGTGGCGGAAGGCATCGGACCCTTCGGTAGGGCTGTTGGGAAAGCCACGATTGGAGGAAAATAACCAAAGTTTACTTACCTTTGAGACCACTGCCGATGCACTACTATAAATAGATTGTCAATGCAGGGCTAATCTGCAGCCCGGATAATGCGCACACGGAAAAATCGGGAGTTTACTGTATTAACATTGATTTTCCCTCCACACAGTATTCAAACAGGAACTGTAATATCACCGGTAACGGTATTCGAACCTGGGCCCTCGAGAGCAAAAGCCAGCCATCCAGCCGCAACATCAACCTGATCCCCAGTTTCAAAAGAAACAGAATCAGGGAACCGTGAAGGGAGAAAGGGACATGAAAAAGAAAATTTCGTTACATAACTGAGTCGGTGACAAGGGAAAGGAATTTCCGCGTCTTGAGATTAAAGAAACAAACGCTTCAATCGAAACTCCGTGAGCCTTAAAAAAACTGTTACGTATGCGATATAAAGCTATGAAAGATATTATACACATTATAGAGATATACTGTGGAAGTAACCGCGCTAGCAATGAATATTGGTAGCGCATGGAGGGATACAGTCAACCAAACTTAGGATTTAAAAACTTTGATGTCGAAGTCTCCGAAAATAAGTAAAATTTGGTAAAAGTTTTAAGACCTCCTCATATATGAGCTATATTAGTAAACCAACATTTGGATGCTGGTAAATAATTTCCAAGAACAAGACCAATGGCCTCACCGCTTAAAAAAATATTCCCATGCCGGGAATCGAACCCGGGCCTTCTGGGTGAAAGCCAGATATCCTAGCCACTAGACCACATGGGACATGAAGAAGGAAGGTCGCTGATCGCTTGAAGAATGATGGCTGCAAGAAATTACAAAAATATATGGCATTTGTGTTTGCACCTTTGTGTTAACAAATTATTTGCATAAGATGATGCCCATGTTTGTAGCAGTAATTAACACAGAGGAAAAGACGCAGTACTCTTCATCCTAGGGGAAAGACAAAATTGCAATAGCTCACTTGCTTTTCTACATGAACTGATTACGTCACATCAACGTAGACAGATGATGCAAGCTGCAAGTTTGCTGGTCTTATTGCACTGCTTGTTATTCCGAGACAATTTCCGAGCTAGCAGCAATTAAATTCTACAGGTTGGGGTAGGATTTACAGGAATAGTAGTTTAAGGAACACTCCCGTTTAGCTTTACTTCATCTTTTCCATTCTCTAGAATCCTTTATCTACTCTTATTTCTCATTTCACTTAAGCATACTCTCCACCTCACTTCATGCCATCTAAAATGCTAATTTTCTCACTCTCTCTCTCCCTCGCTCTCCCAGCATTCTTCCCTCTATTTCCCCATTCTGAACCTCATCCCCGTAATTATATGCCTCATCCATCTTCTCTGCCTCTTCAATATTTTGTCTGACTTCATTTTTTTCGAGAATGATTGTTAGATATAAAGAATAAACTATTCTCGTAAGTTAAAGAAGTTCACTCATTTATTCTGCCGAGGTCTTTACGGTGAGAATGGGAAATTCTATTATACTTACCTACCGTTTTTGGGTTTCGATAGATGCGGTTCTATAATGCCCGATGCATTCTGATCCTTGATGCAACAGTCATGTATCAAGCTTCCTGCGGCATTTTTTGTTTCTCCCATCTCATTTTTAGCTTTGCTATTTTGGTTAATGTAAATGTGTAGGTAGTACTATAGAGTGTATGACTTGTCTTCCTAGAAAAAAATCATCTCACCAAGTATTATTTCGTGCTTGGGATTATACGTTCTTACTAAGTTTAATGCTCGCATTTCTTGTTTTACGTGAAATAGACTTCTATGAACATTTTGCCGGTTATTAGGCACAGTGAGGTGAAAATGGCCATGTAAATGATTGCGAGTAATTAGTAAAACTACATTCTAAAATCCGCCCATCGTTTTCCATCCTTTTTACAATCGCAGCGGAGAGAAAAATTTTTAAAATGACCGGTGGCAAACGTACCTTATCATTTACCGGAATATTTCAAGAATTGCTGCCTTAGTTTTTAAGCTTCGTCATTCTTTAAGGCACAGCATGCGTAATAAAAACACAATCATGGCTCATTTGTCAAATGGTTAGTAGAGTAAAGCCTTCTGGGACGGAACAACTCGACCCGCCTCAGGCAAGTCAGAAACGTGAGGACGGCGTAGTGCCAGCGACAACTGTCCCGGGGAATTTCATTCTTACACGCTAGCCTATCCGCAGAATTAGCAGCGTTGGAGAACTGGAATACGGATCCTGAGAAACACGGGGATGAGAATTCGACATGACTCCCGCGACGGAGCGCTGTTACATTGAGTGAAGCGGGTTAATTGATCGCGCAGTGAATCCACCGGTGTCGAGCCGTGAAACCTCGTTTCGCAACCCGTAAGAGTTTAGGTCTCCGACCTCGGGGAAGATTAGGAATGCTTTTTGCACATGCGCGTGCGGCCAAGTCACCGGCGATGTTCACTCCCCGCATATGGAACACGATCTCGTTTCATGTTCCGACGCTTCCCACGCAGAATTGTCCACGGACATCCCAGCGTCCTCAGAAATCTATGCCTGAGCTCCGAAGTCCAGGCACCCATAGTTGCCCCGTCCAATGTTTACCATTTCCGATAACTTTGGGTAAAAGTGTGGAGAATTATAATTCTTGTGTTAATCTTTCGAAATCAGCGCCACTTGTCTGGTGTACATGTACAAAATCAGTAGCATTCTACGTTGCTTTGCACTCTTATAATTTATTATTTGCCTGGAAATACAAGCATGTAAGTATTGGAGGCAATTAATCAGAACATGCACCTGGAACACGATTATTTTCGGCAAGGAGGCTTGGACGATGGCAGTAGTAGAGAAGTAAAAGCTGGAAACATTCGACATGTGGTGCTACGGAATAATAATGAAGATAAAATGGGTAGACTGAGTCTTTTAGGAAGAGGTCCTAAGAAGAGTGGAAGAAAAGAGAAGTCTTCTGAAAACCTTAAATAAAGATAGGACAAATTAATCAGCCATTTCTTGAGATATAATGGCCGAATGAAGACAATTATTGAGGGAAATTTGAATGGAAAGAATGGAAAATGCACGAGAAATATAGAGCAAGTAGTGAAGGATGTGCAAGAAGAATAAACTAAATACGAGGAAGATAGCTGAAAGGAGAATCGAGTGGAGAGCTGGGTCAAACCAATCTTAGGACGTTTGAACTTATCACGATGATGATTCAAGGTATGACATAGCTCTCAGTTGTAGAAGTTGATGTTATAGTGCCTCCACTGCTTAGGTTTTTACGTTTTGTTGAACATAATTCAATGCCATGCTTAACTGCCAGATGAATGCAACATTTACTTTCGCGACTTAAATATTACCCAGCTGTCGTTTCGCCCATTCAGCAGTATAGGCCATTTTGATTTCATTCCGCAAATATTTTTACAAAGATTGGAAGACTTATAAAAGTGGGTTTGGAGGAGAATGAAAGTAGAAGTGATGGACGGAAAGGAAGACGAGAGAAAAAGGGCTGAGCGTGGAGGGGTCGGAAGGAAATTTGTGAGTATAAATTAGAGGAGGCAGAGTATGTGGATGGTAGTCAGAAAAGTAGGAATAGAATGCTGAATATAGTTTTTGGAGGTTGAATGCTGGTTAACCTGCAGGAAGAAAGAAAACAAAATGCATTTTGGGTAGTATGAAGAGTGGTAGGAAATACGGTGTTCTGAAAAGAGCAATGGCAAGGAAAAGAGCCATTAGATGAAAGCAATTCAAAGGAAAGTGTTGACTTTACTTTGTGTCTACTTCCTTTGTCTTTGGCAGTTAAAAGGGGTTCGTTCACTTTGAAGTGACTGATTTTCCACCGTAACTAATAGTTGAAGCAATGAAGGGATCATATAAGGTGCGTCATGGTAAGTTAGGCCACAGAAAATGGGAGGCACAATAAATATCCCACAGCGTCATTCTAACGACTGAGTGATGAGGTGAGGTGTTTTCCAACACTTTTCCTCATGACCTTATTTTTCATGAGCCATGTCTCGTTTGTGCTACGAGATTCATTCGCGTGTAGCCCGTTACGTTTGTAACGCGAAATTATTTATGCAAACGCCGGCGAAGCTGACCTTTGTAAAATCTTAAAATACCGCTCAAGTTACTCAGTAACCGGCTCATAGCCTTGGTACTAGATGGAGTTTTGTGGACCCGCTTAAAAATGAACGAGGGGGAGGAGAACAGTTGCCACGAACTATCTTTCGCAAAATCTTGGGGTCAAGGAGAAGAGAAAAAATTAGGCATAATTTTTAGGCATCTTCAAGGTCAATGCAAAACTTAATGTGAGTGCTTAAAGAAGTAAAGGGGATAGTAAGGAGTTACTGTCACTGCAAAGATATTATATGTTTGGAATTTGACTCGTTTCTCAGTAACGTTGGGCGAGTTTGGTGGGACGTATTTTACATTATTGGAAAGAAAATTCATTTATCTTTAAGATGGAATGCGTTCTGAGTTAATAAGATCCCCTTGTTTGATGTTAATCGTCAAACACCAAATCAAAACACGGTAAAAACACCCAACTTGGATTTCTTTACAACATTGTAGAAGAGTTTGTTGGACGACATTGTTTGGATAAAAATGAAGCCAAATTTTTATCAAAATTATAGAATGTATTCCTAAAGCATTCTACTCGTTTTTAAGGTCCGACCATCTTTGGTTGAGTTTTGATCCACACTTGAATTTTTAATCAAAATTCGATTGGAGTGAAAAACGTTGTACGATAGAGTTGCAATTTGAGTCTCTTTTATAAAATCAAAAATTACTTGTGAGAGAGATTTTTTTCTGAAAGCAACGGAGGGGAGGAGGGGGGGGGGAGATAAGAGCACCGGGGGGGAGGGGAGGGGGAGGAATAAGAAGGGGCCTTGTCGATGACGTCAGTCCGGCTGTACGTCATCGTTGCTTATGATAATTCGTGGCAGTGTAACCCGCGAACCTTTCGAATGCCTTAACTCGTGGCCATCTGCCGCTTCTGAGGCTAAAACTGAGATCGCGCATCATCTCATGATTGCCAACTGTGGTCGTTAC
Organism: Platycnemis pennipes; assembly: GCA_933228895.1. Lineage (NCBI taxonomy): Eukaryota > Metazoa > Arthropoda > Insecta > Odonata > Platycnemididae > Platycnemis > Platycnemis pennipes. The sequence continues at coordinate 28,952,017 of OW121851.1, forward strand.
CTCGTGGGATGTGCTTAATTTACTTGCGAGTTCAAGGACCAACATCCATCGTTCAGTAGGAATGGTTGAAATTAAAGTGATGTGTGGTATGGAGTTAAGTTTCTTAAACGCGCAATTCTTATACGATGCTGACTGACCCCAAAATCCTAATTTTACCCTCGGTTTTCACCACCTACGAGGAAAATCTTTTAAGGGTTCTCATCATGAAGATTTAGGCTACTCAACATTAAGCCTCTTTAGTTTTAGGTGCTCCAAATGCTATGGCTATATTTCATTGAGCCGCGCATATCTCATAAGTAACGTTCTATAGAAGACATGCTCCGATTCCTATAGGAATGCTATGCTATAGCATATATTCGCCAGTATTATTATATAACCAGCATTATTATCGCCTGTCAGGTATAAATAGCAATACGAATGAGGCATTCTGAAAATCATCCAGTACAATCAACATCCGGTGAAAGACCCAGGTACCTAAATTTGATGCGTTATTTTTGTTGGGCAAGTTAAAGATCCACTACTTTGGCCAACGTGCCATTATTCGTTGCGTAATTATTAGTTTATAAATAAAATTATTAATTTATTTTCAATATCCAAATTTAACCTAATTGGTGATGATATCATCGCAAAATTCAAAACGAAGGGAATTATGCTAGTAATTACCCCATCGATGGGTATTCCTCAAATGATCTCAGATGCTTGGTAACATATGTCCTTCAGTGCGTAATTAAATTATCATTAATTATGTTGAAATCAATGAGTCAACAAAATCTTTGCTCCTGAAACTGACTGATTATTATCCATGACATCTCAACTCATAGGATAACTGAGAATTAATTATTTCGACAACTTTGGTTGCTAATAATACAAGGCAATGTTTTTACAGTAGTCTCTAACGCGTAAATTACCACATATTCCTCCTATAAATACACCTTAAGCAGCATCTATAAACTGAGGGAAGCGTTATCATCATTTTTCGTAAAGGTCACACTTTATATATTGAGGAGAGGACTTAGTTTCTATAGGCGATGTTTTCATGTTTTCGCACAGAAATTTGATATGATTTAAAGAGCAGCATTTTGTTCAACTGTCGCCGATTGAAATGTTATTTTTCCTCAGAACGCCGCCCTATTAATTCGATCGGCTATTTTTCACCGTACACTCGAATTTTCGGCCGTGTTATCGTCTGTTACATGACGGGGGGAGAAGGACCGAGGAAGAAAAATGAAAATTACGCCTTGAGTTCAGTGCCCGCAACAATTACATTTTCTCGCCGTACCACGTGTCATGCTTCCAGAGTTCCCAGAAGCTGCTTGGGTACCACGAATGTCCTCGCCCTTTGGACTCGCCTGTTGAATCCACCCGCGAAATTCTCCCCAGCATGTACGCCGCAAACTCAGCGTACCCGTTAGACGGCTCTCATCCGCAGAAACTTGTTTATCCTCTTGCGGCCTCTCGAAGGTCGGCAAGGATATTTCCTTCGGCGGATTCCGAAGATTCCCGGCACTCATGCAATCACCTTCCCCTCGAGGACGTAACTATCAAATTTGCTGATAGATGCTGGGAATGGTGAAGAAGAAGAGCTGTGGAGTACACCGAGACAACTCCACTTGTTTTTCTTTATTCGCTGTAATTTCCCGATCATGGTACACGGTTCGCTCACATCTCATCTGATTTTGCGGTGAACGGTGAGGATGCTTTTTTTTAGCTGTAGGCAGTGTTCTGAAAGTATCTGGATAACTTCAAAATTGTCTGGTTTGGTTAGCTGAAATTGATGGCGGTCTCCGGTAAATTTGTTTTTCCCACCTCGGTAGTAAAGAAATGACAAGGAGATCAAACCGCAAAAGCATGGCTTCGTGAACCAGTTGGAGTTCTTCGCTAATTTTCTCCTTCAAGGAGGTTGGTTGCCTTTTCTATTCTTTGATGCGACTTGATACAGGTTGAGTATCCGGTTAATGAGATTCTTATGGCCTAGTTTAATGCTCGAAAAAAATCTGGTACGATCCTGCGTTTCGAATTTATACTCACCTAAAAATACGTGGATTCCGGGGTTGATTGGAATTCATTGCAACGATGGCTTCAAAACTGAAACGTGTTTGGATTCAATATATTGTGTACTACACTATGTGGACACAGATATATGGTATTTTATAGAGTTACAAAAGAGCACCTGCTTATAAGAGCACCACGCTTATAAGCGTGCCGACCGCCAGGGGCGTCGGAACTATTTTCGCTGGGAGGGGCCAACCGTGAAAATGGCCCGGTTCTTAACAAAAGGCCTCGGCTCCTATGAAAAGGGCCCGCATTTTTTTGCGGATAGGAGGGGGAAGAGACTAGAATTCCGCTAAAAGTGCATATGAAGGTGGTAGAATATGCGTCAGAAGGGAAAAGGCAAGCTGGAAACAGGTGAAATTTAATTTTTATTAATGAAGACTCATTTCTCAAGGGCCCGGGGCCAAATGCCCCCACCTATCCCCCACTTCCGAAGCCGCTGCCGACCGCGGTAGCCAGGACGGTGCCAGTCTAGTTATTTCAAAGTTCATTTGTTTGAATTTCGGCTTATAAATGGATGCCTTGCTTGTATTTGGATTAAACTTCCTTAGATATTTAATATAACCTCGGAAATTGTAGCACTTGAATCGTACAGTACCCGCCCCCAAGTTAAACGGCGGTATCCCCCGCCGTACTTTGAGTGCCTTGGGGGAGAGCATTCCATGTTCAGTACACCGTCCGTCGGATAGGAGGTCGAACCGCGGTACCCTTCACCCGTTTTTTTTAAGAGTAATGACATTTATTTTATTTCAAGGATATACTGTATGTACATGCATACATAAACAAAAATATACAAATATATACTTTGAAATTATTTTAGAGAACATTTAAAATTTGTGTTATTAAACCCTACATTTCACATAAAATGTGTAATACAATCCAATTTCTTATATATTAATTTTTTTATGTCGACTAGCGAGTCCTTCTGAGCCTTAACAGGCTCATCAGAAGGTGCTCCATTGTAACTCTATAAAATACCATATATCTGTGTCCATATAGTGTAGTACACAAGCAAATAAATAAATAAAAATAGATAAATGCATTCAGTCCCTGAGATTATGCCACATTTCCAACAAGTGCTTCTTTAGTTTTATTTTTGCTTCTGAGTATGTTTTTAAATTATGCTTATTAAGCTTAAATTAAGGTAGAGCAGGCTAATGGTGAAGTCAGATTTCTCTCCAACCGTCCTTAATTCCTTGAAAAATCCCTGTCTCTACCAAACCTCCCAACTACCATAATGGCGCAAATGACCCAGGACGTTGTTTACCTCTCCCGAATAACTATTGAGACAGAAAACAGAGATAGTGAAATATTCATTGTATGTTTTATGAAGGGAATTGGATTGGTGTGGTGGATGGAGTACTGTTACCCCATTCCAAATGCCTACCCCGACGGTCCGTGTTCGATCCACGGCAGTGGCAGAGGCTTTTTATTTGGTGTACCGGTTGCTACTTGGATAGCACTTCGAGTTCACAGTACCCACTCTGCTCGTCCAATTGGATGTTAAGCCGTGGACCCTTTCGCGATTTTCGTTAAGAACAGGTTAATACCGATGCCAATTTTCCGTCCATGCTTTCTTCGGCATGGACGGAAAATTGGTATATTTTCAAAGGTCCACCGATAAAAAATCATCCATCTATCTTAATGACGTCGGTCTTAAAGTAGCAACCTTAAAGTAGCAACAAAAAAATTATAAAAAAGTATTGTTTTTGACGACTTAAGGTTTTGAAAAAAAAACTGTTTCAGTTACTGATCTCCATTCCATCACTCTATGTAGTGCTCTTCGTTGACATGGAATGCATTGAATATTCTAGTTTTTCATTAAATATGAATTACATGCGTCAAAAAAATAGAACTCTTAACCGTCGTATTTAAACCGAATGGAGTCTAAATCATTCTTTCCCAATTTCGTATTCCAATGACCGGGTTATGTTTTGATGCAGGCCGAGCGGTAAAGAAGAAATAAAGTAATTACCGACTAACTTGCGAGAGGGAAGGTGGACGTCCTTGGAGAGCAGAGATTCTATGTAATCTCTCTGATATTTCACGATCGAGGGAATGACTGCGCGTCAATCTCATCATGCCGTCCAATAATGTGACCTCAGCTTTCCTTTCCCGGCTCAGATTCCGCGGTGCCTTCTGAAGAAAATTTCTCCATCACTCATCGTGAATCGCGTGTGATACATCGTGATATATTTCGTCATTCTGAAAAAGCTGAAATATGATTACCTACTAGTAAGGCTTTCTTTGACCATTGCATCCTGTGCGATCAGAATATTTCCAGGCAGAATCTCCACGCTTAAGAAAATGAATTTTCACGCTTTGATTTAACTGTTGTTTTTAAGAGACGCAAATTGCAAGCAAAATTAATAATTTCTAGCCGAAGATGAGAATTATAATGGAGCAGCTAGGTTTTCATATTTTCTGAACTTCAATTAACCGCAAACTGAAGATGATAAAACATTTTCATTCCAATTTTCTTCATAATGACTACGCTCCTAAATCATCCGATTTTAACTCAATCTGAAGGGGTTTTAATAGAATATTGATCCAAGGTTAATTTCAGAGGTGATTAATAATTTTATCACAGGCATACGCTTATTAGTTTTGATTGTCCTTTATCATTAAATTGGTGATGTCAAGTTACGATTGTTTTAGATATTTATCCATTTTCATAGTCATTAACATCGTACGGCTCCGAGAAAAAATCTTAAAGGAAAAAGAAGAAAAAAAGGGTGCTTTTTAGATGCTTTGAGATTAAGATGGAAAAATCTGATTTGACGGAAAGGAAGTTCTTGGAGACAGCAAAAAAAAAGTTCTTGGGAAAGTTACAAAAGGAAAGAAGTTGCCCGAGGAAATTGTAAGGACAAAGAATGGAATAATGGAGCATATGATTGTCGGTGATGAATTCTGAGAGTTGTTATTGAGTAGAAAGCTGAGAATACAAGAGGGAGAATGATAATGGGCACTTAGCATGGGATGAAAAGAAGTAAAGAATGTTTATTTGAAGAGAGAAACAGTGTAGGAAGAGAAGAATTCAAGAAAAACGGGAGAGAAAATGTAGGGTTGATGTATTAAACAAAAGCTCCACTGGCTTGTGGACCATTGAATAATAAATGAACTTGTGCTGCTCCTTTATTCTTAATGTAATTAATTTTAGGGTTTTTCATGACAAAAAATCGTTTTTTCCAATTCTTAAATCTTTCGGCTTTGTTTCTAGGAATGTTATTCATACGTCTCGTTTTACTAGATGGTTACAATCATTTTTCAAATAATTTATCCTAAATATATTTTCCTGGAAGAAAAGACGTGGATAATTTTTCTTTGCGAGAGACTGATATCTAAGAAATTGCTTGAAGCTGAAAGGTCGGCCCATCGAATTTAAGGTTTAATTAATTAAACTCTTTCTTCGCAAAAGGCTTCAGGAAGATAGGTTAACTACTTATTTGAAGGGAAAATATTGAAATAATGGTAAAGGCTCGTGGAATTTCTATTTGTAGGTATGAGTTTTTGGTGCTCCGATTTCTAAGGTTATATTGCGCCGAGTACTATCTCTGGCAAAATGTTCCTTTATATTCCACGAATAAGGAGTCAAAAAGCGGCAACTTGTACAATTGCACATTTTTCTCGCTGAGATATGCAACTATAATATTCTTATTGCTTCTCTTCCATCGAAAATTCCTCTCCAGCCTTCCTCTACCAATTTTTCTCTCTTGGAGGGCAATTGTTCCATTCCTCTCTCTGCCCTCGGAGGCCAATACTCTGAGCGCTACACTCGATTGTAGCTTCTTTAATTGTATCATTTATTCCGGCTTGATATTGAGACAACTAGCGTAGAAAAAATAGTTATAACATGCCAGTTTGTTGAACGAGTTTGCCCAGTGGGTAGAGCACATATATATATATACAGAGGTAGAGGGGTAGAGCGTGTGGCAGTTAAGAGCTACAGGAACTGAGGTAAAAATAACGGTTATCTGAGGTTACATTCTATTAATTCCAAGCGGAGAGATTTTATAAGTACCAGATCCTTCTGCGTACTAAGATAAAAATAAAACAGTTACTTATGAGTGGATCTCATATACCATTGGGCATTGCACTCGATGAGCTCTACGTATGTACATGAAGCAGACTGGTCGGTAACGGATCAAGACTGTTTTTTTAATCAAGTATGAATCTATGTCTCTTTTAATAGACTAATGGGGGTATATTTTTCCCGAACTGGCAGGTGAACGTAATATTGACGAATATATCAACAATAACATGAAACGGACGAAACAGTGTCAGGCTAAATATTGTGGAAATGATCCAGTATGGATAAAACGAGCAATGGCTTTATGAACTCGTAACAGTTATCACCTTCAGGATGTTGAAACCTATATAATGCCAATGAGAATTTAGTTGTAGAATCTGCAAAGTAATTTCTCATTTCATCCATAATAAAATTTAAGGTTTGCTGACAGCCAAGAACCAAATAGATGAAGTTAAAGATGCTTACAAATAAAATAAACTTCGTTGAATTCCACAAAATTATTATCACTAACCACTCGACCGGTTTCGACCTCTTCATGTCGATATTCCACAATGTGAACTTGCCTGCTGTTGCTATGATGTTTTAATATGGGAAACTTGGAACTATTTTCACATCTGAAAACAGGAATTATATTGGCGTTTGCTGTATTTTGACATATGTAGTCATTTTCCGTTGATCTGAACTAACCTCGTCATGAACGCGTAGTATTAATTAAATTTTACTAACAAGAGGTAAACCGGAATTTTCTTCCTTTCTGAGCGTAAAATACTTGGTTAAGATTACGTAATGGAGAGAATCGGATCAATCCTTACACCTTTGGCGTGCGCCGCAAAGTCAGAATCTAATCATATGTACATAAAAGTTTTCTTGAGCTCTCCACCAGGTCAGGAACTAGTAGCGAAATACCTGACCTGGTGAAAGTCCGAGAAAACTTTATTCACAACGTACACCGGGAAGTAACCAAATCATTCAGAATGGAATTGATGGACTGATTTCGAAACCATCTTGGCTTTCTTGCCCGTTTCAACAGCGCCGAGGTTGACATGTCTCGCGTTGGAAGTCTCACCGCATTGTATCTGCACAAGACTCTTGGAGAATGTGCAAAAAATGACCTCTTTGCCGAAAGCAGGAAAATCCGCGCACACGAAACAAATGAAAAAAGAGAATGTTTAATTCTCCTGGCACGTTATATTTATCCATTAGCGTGAAAAGCCTCTTTTTTTGTTTTCATTCTTGGAAACGACGCTTATATGGAGGGAATTCAAATAAAATAAAATAGAAATTGCGTGTTTGTGGTTGAAGCTAATTATGAATGCAGTAAACCCTCGTAAAAATTTAATCACGAAGGAAAAATAAATGAAATACCATAAATTACATTTTCGCACCAACGAATTCGATTGAAATAGCTTGATATATTTTGGTTAAATATTAGCGGATTGGTTATGGTATTCATAACGCACTGAGTTTAGTTTCACAAATAAATAGATTTTGGAAATCGATTGTAGATTTTGATCGAGATTCGTATACTTCCGCCAGTCATACGTATCTCCAGTCATACGTGAGAGGCTTCAGAAAGGTCGCACTGAGAAAATTAATGAAATTTCACTCAGTAGTAGTCGTCAACTTTGTTCGTTATGCTTCAACGGCTAAGGTCATGTCGCTTACCGACCTGGCTACCACGGCCGGCCAAATCTTCTTCGAATGTCTAGGCATTGGTTTAGACCACGGATTAAAATGTCAACAAAGAAATGCGGTTTCGACGTAGCGAAATCAAATTAATCTTAACTCTTATTATTAGGGGAGATGACCGGAAGCTACCATCATTTTTGCCATAAAAGATAGTGGGTGTTTGAGTAGGTGTAGTCAGGGTTAATGAGAGCAGTGAAGAGATGGAAAAAACCTAGCGTTGCCACTGCCCTGTCTTAAGCGAAAGCCGCAAGGTGTCCACAGTTTAAAGCCTCCGGATGGACGTACTACTCCTAAAATTCTCCCTATTAATCATCCCAGTAGTGCGGTCCATTCGGGCCGTTAGTGCGCTGGAAAATCTCGGCCACTACCGAGATTATAACCCTGAACCTCTGGGTGGGAGGCCAGTACTCTTCCCATCACACTAACACCCGATTCTATAATTTCTCTTCTTTAGCGCAACGTTGTCTCTCTAAGCTACCAAAGGTCATAGTATCAGTTATTCAGTAAAGGCGACTGAGGGCATTTAGGAGTTTGTTGGGTAGAGGTCGGAAGTTTTCAGGGAACGGTTGAAGGGTTGAGAGAATCCTGGCGTCGGCATTAACCTATAGGCTATAAGTAGCCTTAAGCCTATAGAGTATATCTACTTTTAACAAAAGACGCGAGGTTTAACGTACCATTCGACGGACAGAGCAGAGAGCTCCGAGAGAAAGAACCATAGAGCTATATGTACCCTCCAAAACTCATTCGACTGGGGTGCTGTAGAGCAAAGAAAAATCTCTGATACTAGGATTACCCGCTAGTATTACTAGAGATGGAAAGCCAGTACTTGGGCCACCACAGCAACCTGATTACTTCTCTTCTTTAGCGGAAAGTTGTGCCTGGAAGCTAATATAATCTGGGAAAACCATAATTCACTCGCTGGCTCTCACGGTATCCTTCACCATTGTCCGTTGTGACGTCAGCGTGCTTGTTCAGTTATCGCAAAGGACGCCGCTGGTCGTGATTCGAGCACGTGCCCAAGCATGGCGCCGGCGCGCAAGTGCGTGACTCCTCAACGGTGAAGGTAAACGACACGCATCCTGTCGCCGTCAATCTAGGCGGTGTTTTATTATTAAAAACGAAAGAAAGGCGACGACCGCTGTATCACACCTCGCCACGGCAACGCCTCCCATTGTGAGATAAGGTCGCGAGGCTGGCGTGGCTCGGGGCAACTCGTTGAGGTGCCTTTCCCCCTATTTTCTTCAGCCACTTGCCATTATTTAGGATATACCGCCTCTCGATCCGGCAGCAGAGCTTCTACTTGATGGGAAATTATAAACGTTTATTGTCTTAGGCGAACATGGGCCTGTCAAACTTTTGAATACAAAATTTATTGAAACATCAGTTTTCAAAAATTGATTTAAAGAATACAAAAAAAAGGAAAATAAAATAAATTTTAGAAGCTGGGCTGATTTTATTTTTCCAGATAAGATCACGGAGATCGGTTCTCTTGGCGATCCTGGCGATGGCGATGGGACCCGTCTCTTTAGCTCCGTTATAGGAATCATTTGTGAACAGATTTGACGGGAATTCAAATCTCTGCCTCAGACTAACTATAAGTAACATTCATTATATCGCATTTTAGAATACACTAATCATTGAATTCAGTGTCTTACATGAAATGACTGGTGTCCCAAAGGAACCTCTCCGATAAAGCCGAATTTAAAGGATTTATCAAATCGATAAAATTACTTAAGACATTTTTTTCATATTCGACATGGTTTTTCGCCAGATTTATACACACTTAGAAGATTTATATGCACCTCTTCTATAAAATTCGAAAACGTTATTAAATATCCCCTTTCATCTACATTTGATCATTGATTATTTTGATTTGTATTCATTCAAGCGTTTCTAATATTCAACGGTTGCGAACTAGCCGCGAAAATATTTAGCGGAGTTACAGGGTGCGTTCCGAAAGTAATACAATTAATATTTTTTAAAATAATTTATTGAACAGATTTGCGCAAACACTTAAAATTCTTCAAAGTACTGTCCTAGACCCTCTACACATTTTTTCCAGCGACTCTGCCATAACCGGTACGCGCCCTGGAAGGCGCCTTCGGGGACCTCTCGCAAGGTCTTCGTCATGGCTGATTCTTCTACGGACGAGAAATGGGTTCCTTTCAGGGCTGATTTAATCCAAGGGATCAAAAAGAAGTCTGCTGGGGCGACGTCAGGACTATAGAGGGAGTGGGGCAGCATTGGAACCTGGTGTTTGGCCAGGAACTCGCGGATTCATAGTGCGTTGTTGCAAGGCGCGTTGTCGTGATGGAGTTGCCAGTCTTTTCTCGTCCTGACGACCCTTTTTCGGAGTCTTTCCAGCACATCCACGTAGTAGGCAGCGTTAAATGTCTGTCCTTGAGGAACAAACTCCTTGTGGACCACTCCTTTGCTGTCGACAAAAGACAGTGAGCATTGTTTTCACTTTTGATTTGCTCATTCTTGCCTTTTTGTGCTTGGGGGACTGGTTGGTGTGCCACTCAAGAGTTGGTGTGCCACTTTAACCACCTCAAAACTTGTGAGTAGGACAGAGTAGAGTCCTAGAGTCCCCGTAAGCCTCTCAAACCATTTTGTTAGTCTTCTCAAGAGATTTTTTCAGTTTAGCACAAAACTTAATCGCGTAACGTTGCTCTATCGTCGATTCCATTTTTTCCGTGACACGGTCGGCGCGCAGAGGTTTACAATAACTGATGTCCTGCCACTTCCACAGCTTGGAGAGCACTGAGATCAGTTTTGCGGCAAAGCTTAGCGTCCCCGCCACCTACTCCAAGTGGTCCGATCCCACTCCGACCAATAGGAGCTGCGCGGGAAATTCAATTGCATTACTTTCGGAGTGCACCCTGTACTCTCTGATAGACACAATAACAAGATTTCTGCAGAGAAAAAAAACCTCCACCTTCACCGGTATTCGATCCCGGATCCCTCTGAATCTTAGTGATCCGGATTCGAATCGCAGCCAAATTTTCTTCAGGGAAATTTTGCTAATTCTGAAATTCCATAAATCAGCAATGCTTGGAGTTCTGTTTACCCTTGACACATCCATACACGGGAAGCAACTTTCAGATTGACGATGAAAAAGCTAAAACTTGGCGGTAACTGTAATCATATTTCATCACACCCAGAGACTTAAAGGAGGCGCGAAGACGTTTGGCATGGAGCTATAGCATTCAAGACCCAATCTTCGACCTGTAAACGAAGGAGATGACATTAGTGTAGGGTAACGCCGTCGAATTAGCATGCTCCACTTTTTGGGGCTAGTCCATGTTTCTCAGTAATGATTGGTTACAGTTCATCTACATCTACGCAATACCCTGCAAGCCACCGTGAGGATGTGTGGCTGGGGGTGAAGATGAAGATCACCAAACATGCACTACTGACATGCAACTAGGCTACTGCCTGGAATCATGTTAGATACGCATTTACTCTTTTTTTCTTGCATGCTCTCACGTGAAAGTTAACGCCCTCCGTAATAGAATGTCGTAAGTTGCCTTGAAAAATGGTGGCAAATTTGCAATCAATCACCGAGGCATCCATCGACTGATTCCCTGACAATGGGGGCTCATCGGACATGAGTTATTATTACGTATGGGTAGCTTAGGTCCAGTAAATGTTAGATCCGAGATTGGGAAAGCGTTGCAGGGAATTAAGGCAAACAGAGGAGGAATAAAATATGATATCCCCCTTAGCTACTGAAAATACAGGGGAAATATGGGATATGATTTATAAAGCATCAAGAGAATTAATAGAACTTGAGTATGAAGGTTTCAGTGTAACTTTATCCATCATGTCCTGAAGAATAGAAAATCAGATGTTTCCAAAGACTAAAATAATTTTACCTAATATTGCATAAAGAAAAAAGCTTCACTTTTAATTACAAAAACACTAGAGAGGAGGACTAAAAAAAGCTGGATGTGGGTGTAACTGGAGGAGAGTTAGAGAGGAGATAAAATATGCCAGGTTTGAGGAAAACTAACTTTCAGTCTGAGTGTCTGCTGATTGCTGGACTGGAGCTGAATGAATATATCCTCCTTGCTAAATGCCAAACAATCGTTGCGAGAGATGAGAGATGAATTTTAGTCGTTTTTTAGAAAAGTTTGGAGATTTCTCAAGAGAAAAAAGCCTAAACTAAGAATAAAAGTTGGTGGAATAGAATGAAGCATGCCAGTGAACTTATTTTATGGGCAGGATCTTGGACGAAGGTGGGCGTCGCATTAAAGATATTAGGCGTTGCGTTAGAAGAAGACCCATTCGTCATTTAAGAGAGAGAGTATACACTATCGAGACCTTGAGCAAATAATGTCAAGGAACGGTCACAATAGAGAATTATATGGGCGGCGGCGTTAGGATTATTTCGAATAGGTAACCAAGGAGTCACGTGATACAAACAAATGGTTTCAAAATTTAATGTGTCTGAATCGCTCTTTACAACGTTATTCTTTGTTTGCACTTGTGTCATATCTCAACTGGGGGCTCTTTAGTTGGAATAGATGAGAAAAACTCAAGTGAAAACAATTAATGATGTTGTAAAGAGCGATTCAGACACCTTAAATTTTAAAACCATTTGTTTGTATCACGTGACTCCTTGGTTACCTATTAGAGATAATCCCGACGGTTTCAAATACAACCCCCCAGGAGAAAGAAGATTTAAGGAAATAGAATCGGAGGTTTTTTAGACGTAGATTCTGAGAAGAATGGTAGGATTTCCATTCACAGGAAAGAAGAGGGACGAGGAACTATTGGGATACTGGGGAGAAAGAAAGTAGACAAAAGTTTGAAGAGGCAGAATAGGTGGTTGGAGCAAATGTTATTTTTTGCGAGATTTTGGAGCTCGTCATAAATGAAGAATGGTATAAAAACTAGGAAATGGATGTAAGAAACTGAGCTTTTTATGTGGATGAAATATGGCAAACGTATGGTAATTTGAAGAGAGAAAAAATGAGGGGAAGCAGCTTGGAGAAAAAGCAGAGGAGATTCCGCAAAAGCCTACCATAAGTGTTAGAGTACTGGATACTGGATGGTTAGATCTCCATAAGTTAGATTACAAGTAACGAAATTTCTCCTGTATTCGGGCAATAGAATGCGTCCAAAAATAGCGGTACTAGGCAATAAGTACTAGTAATTTCCACGTCGTTGATCATAAACGTGCGGTGAAAAAGTCTCATGGTTTGAAGGAGCGGATGTTTACTTTATAGATTATTGAAAATAGTCATATGCGGAAGAAGAGAGGTATCTGGTGCCAAAAGTTGTGTATTTTGAGGGAAACCAATCACTCATATAGGCTCCTACAAGTCTCTCAGCCTCCTCTTTTCTCCTTTTCTTCAAAATGTTATTTTCCCTTCTGACCAACTTGAACACTCCTTTATTTGTTTTTCACTCTTTGTAAAAGAGCTTTCATCTTCTAAGTGAGTATGATGAAACCTGCATTTCACTTACTAACTCCACGTATTTTCATTAAAGTACAGTTTTGTGTGGTGACCACAACGATTTTCCAAATTTGTTGAGCCTTGGGAATAAGGCATAGGCAATTCCCCAAATGATAGGATCTCAGGGAAGCAAGCCCCTTCGTAAATGATTTGAGGTAATGTAAAATTCTAAAAACCTTCGCATTCTTTAATATTTTAATCTATGGTGGTTCTTATCACTAATTTAAAACACAATTTACCAATTACGATATCTAAATAAACTTCATAATTATGATTTTAGCATTCATCAGCATTATTCCAAATATGAATAAAAAAGTTGTTGGCTTATCGGTTGTCAACCCGGGGAAGCTAATTTCCAAATGGAGACTATTCAGAGGTTGTATTTCAAGTAGGTGAAATTATAATAGCAATTACTAGAGGCAATAGAAAACTTCTCTTCGAAAGGTGGTTTTTATTGGAATAATTTACAAAGTGTTTGGAATGGTATGAGGAGGGTCACATTCACGAAAGGAGAATTTACATGGAGAAGAGAAACAATACAAGGACTGTAAATGAAGGACACTTCTGAACTGAAAATGGGCGTTGTCTGTTTCCAAAATATAGAGCAGAGAAGAGAATATTAAAGCATCTGAGGCCGTTTAAAAGTCGTTTTGCAGTGATGTGAAGGAGTTTATCACCACCATCCTAATCCACCGATAATTATACGTTCTTGATCAGTTCTTACCTGATCTACTTCTAGTTTTCCCTATTGTCGTTGTTAGTTATTCCCTGTCTTTCTAAAGCAACTTATTCCCTACACCATAGTTCTAAAATCTTTATATTCTTTACTTTCTCTTATGCTGTTAAACATCTCTGTTCTTTCCCTATTCCCTTTCTAATCAATTATTCTCTCTACGGTTCCAGAATTCGTGAGCTTCCATTATATTCAAATACTTTTTCCGTCCACTTTTTCTGCCTCCATCAAACATGTTTCAGTAATTCCTCCCTCACAAAAATTCTTCAGTCGCCTTCCTCTCTAATCAGGTCACCTTCTCCATAATTCTCCAAACCCATATCACAAAGTCCACCAAACTACGCTCATCTTCCCTCATCAAAGAATAAGTTTCACTACCATATTCACTCCACACCAAACACTGAAAGGAAAAGAGAGGAAGTTGGAGTAAATTTGGAAGAGATCGAGTGAGTGGATGGAGTGTACACTCCTGTGCAGGCATGCGACTTTTGAAGGCACCGAAAGAATCGGAGAATTAGAGTGGTGTATGGGGAAGAGGAAGAAAATAACAGGGTCTATTGATGGATTGAAAAAAAACAGGGAGAAAGTGCCGAGAGTTGAAAAATGAAACGGCTCTCAGGGAAATCAGTTTTTAAATATGAGTAAAATCTCCATGGTCTCGATAATTTTATTAGACTTCTGAATAGGTAGCCTCATATTTCAAGATGTAGAAACTTTCTATTTTTTCCGGTTTCGGGATTTGAAACAGTTTGAAATGACCGGAAGAGCTCTGTAATTCCATGTGGCACTCTTAATCATTTAATGGCCAGCCAACTGAATAAATTTCAAATATATACGAGACCATAATTGTAGCGTTTTAATGGCCAGTGAGAGATAGCCAAAATACATTGGATAAATAGTTGAATGGATATCCCTCTTCAAGCTTAGAAAATAAGCCTATCTTCTATTCTTTGTCGGATAAAACCAACGATTGATAAACCGTATATCCTTCCCATCTTCACCGCTGCGTTGTGTCGGCGAGCCCGTACCATTGATGCTTCAGGATGGAAGGAATGTTTGTGCAAAAGTCTTTAGTGTGGGAAGAAGATCTTGTCGTGAGCGTTATTCGGAAGAGGAACTCGTTGACCTTGTCCCTTAGAGGAGAGAACAGTGGACCCCGGGCAGGAAGCTCACGCCAGAGGATGTGGGAGGAGATATATGGACGTAAACGAAGGTGGGCCCGGATGAAATTTGGCGTGTGATTTTATGTCGCGTACCCAACCTCACTACTTATGTAACAATATTTATACTAGAGAAAAAAGGCGGGCTTTATCAAGAAAAAGACTTGTAAGTAGACGTCCAACGGGAATTTAAGTAACAGTAATTCCCTACTGAAAAGTGAAGTACATCTTCATCCAGAGGTAGTTACTCGGGAACCTCACGATTGTAAACAATAACTTGATTACCTATTTAGCATGAGTGAGGTGATATATTGTAATCATGGAGAGAATAAAAAGTTTTCGGCAAAATGTATCCCGTGGATCTCTATTTGGATTGCAGGAAATACCTGCATTGTCTGAAAGTAGTCCTAACTTTATTCACTTCAGTGATTAGAAGGCCATTGCAGATGCTTCACTTGCCTATATCTAATTCTTTGAGGATTTTTTGCTTCACGGTCGTCTCCGCTCATCCTGAGGCATAGCTAAAAACTGTTGTCACAATATTAATTGTAATATATTTCAATGGCCAGTTTCTTTGACAAAAACATATAAATTTTGTTAAAGTACGGTCGATTAGTACTCACCATTATTTCTTCAAAAACGGTTCATTGGCATAAATTACGGATTATTAGGAAGAATCTACATCTGTGCAGTACCCTGCAAGACACAGCGGTGCAAGACACCGCGAGGGTGTGTGGCAGGGGGGATGCGCATATGGTATCAATTAAAGCCTATGATTTGAAACCCTTTTCAATAGGTTCCCTGGTTTCGCTATAATGAATTGATATTTTCTTGTATTTCGTGAGTACATCATTTAGTTACGCACACATACATTATTGTTACAACTTCAATACTACTAGTTCTTTTCGTCTAAGTAACGTATTTTGAGTATACATTTCCATCTGTGAGCTAAGCTTATTAAAGGAAAAAGTATTTATTTCATCCAAATAAGTTTAGTGTAAAAATTTTTTTCCGAAGTGAATATTCATATGGATGATGCAAGCGAATTTTCATGTGTCCATCCCGCTCAAACTAGGTAGACTATCAAGTCTTTTCTTGTGAGAGCATTTCTAGTCCAAAAGTGTATCCAAATTCAAAAGAGATATTACCGATTCCACTTAACCGAAATTCAAGTCTCGTATCTGAAGTTGGGAGATATGAATGCTTGCATACGAACGTGAGCAGAAATATAAGAATTTCACCCATTGGAATTTAACGTATATATACTTTCATTTTCCTTACGTAACTAACGGGTCCCTGGAGGTGATATTCTCATGCTAATAGAGACAATAAAGTGCGATATAAAGGGGACAATAAAGTGCGATAGCGCACTCATATGAGTTTAAAGACAAAATTTAAGGGAATATCTCCCTAGGAAATCTTTGGAGCAAATGAGATGGGGTGAACCATCCTTTCCACAATGAATACCTATTTTAACTATGCTCTTTAAAGGATTTGCACTGGGTGAGATCCACTCTTAAAACTCAATAAAAATGTTTCGGAGCTAGACCGAGTTTATACAGTGCCTACAGATCTGACTTTCCATCTTGTGGATTCGGGTTTAAACCGCGGTAATGATTTTTCCCGGTAGGCATTATCTCTTAGAATACTGGCACCTACTTGAGCTGTGTTGAGGGTATTACAAATCATATCACTCTGTCTATCGGAACTGTTAACTGTTGACTCTCGTTTTATGCTCACGTTGAAGCCAGGTTTCTCTTCACTTGCCATCAATTTGCAATAAATACCAGCTCATCACCTACTTATCCTCGTTTAATGTCGCAAATGACGTCAATTGTACGTCACCTACACTGATAGTAACTGAGCTGATAAGATTACGAATATTTTGCCTAGGTGTTGTTTTTAGCGAAGCCGAATGACAACCTAGACCCTTTCAACCGTTATAAAATATCAGGAATTTTGGGAGGTTATGATTTTAAGGAGTGAAGAGTAGAGAGAAACCCAGCGTCAGCAGTAGCCTTCTTTGAAAACAAACGATTCCAATGCGCTGACATTTTAACGTTCCATCCTTTGGAAGTAATGTAACCTCAGCCAGAACCTATGTTATAGGAATCGGAATACCCATTTTAGTTCCACTCCACCTGTATTTGGACTTTTGATCACATTTTCAGGACTTCTCCATCAGTTTTTATGAATAGCATTTTGTATTGTTTTAGGTATATTATCAGTGGTTATCGCCGCAAATAATGAGGCGAGCATAGCAGGGACAACAAAAAAGTTACTTTGTTTTACCAACGTAGAATCTTTACTTTCAACGCCAAGCTTTCAGGTACCTACTTTGACATTTTTGGTGAATTACTTTTCAATAGATGTTTATGCAATTGTTGGAAACTAGGGATTGGAAAACAAATATTCCGTGTGGAAACATCGATCATTTTGTCATTGGCTCCCCGATGGATCTTTTTCAAAGTAACGCCTGAATTCGTAAATTATGTCTTACATTTATGAGCATCAAATAATTCTACGCCATCCACAAGATAGCTAGTTCTCAGAGGTTCAGCCGCTATTTTTCCGCCTCCCCTTCCTTAGCGTGCCTAAGCAAATTTACGTATTTTCCCCCTATTACCATAAAAGCACGCGCTTTCACTTTTCGCAACGGAGGTAGAAGAGAGGAGGAAAATCTGATCTGCGGCCGACCGACTTCTTTACTTTTGGCGCGGTATTCGTTAGGAGCCCGTGTTGGAATCCAAGAAAGTGCTTCCCTCAGGTTTATTCCTCCCCCACTTCAAAGTGGATTCCGGCTAGTCTCCGGCAAACTCCGGACATGAAATCGCTCGCCTAATTCGTCCTCCAGCGCTACTGGTCCACAATCCCGGAGAACTATTATGGGGTAGTGTAGAGTCATGAGCGACCTTCAATTAGCTTCCTGATTACAAACTCCAGGGTCATTTAATATCCATTTGTAAGAACACCTTTTTGTTCTCAGAGAGGAGAAAGTTCTTGCGGTATAACTTTCTTCCTGAAGGAGGGTGTGGAAAAAATCGAAAACCGAACAGTGTGAGTAGATACAATGAAGTGATTGCTTCTTTCTCATAAATGGAGCAAGCAGAAGGTTAGGCGAAGTGTTTAAACTGATTTCAATGTTTAGATTTTAACTAATATCCGGCCACCTGAGTCCTTTTTAGCGCCTGAGCATTATTTTGTGCAATTGTGGTAACTATTTAAGTAACTATCATGGCAGAATCACGTTCATATATATTCATTTATGGACAAAATAGTTTGAATTTCACCGTTAAAAATACCTTTTGAATTCCCTAATGCCGAGGTCATACTACCTACTTGCAAGTAAAATTACTTGATTTTCTTCTTTTGAAGTGAATTTCTTAGTCGTCTGAGGCAAAGGATGCCTCTCTCTGCCTTTTCTGCACTTGTGTCCCCTGTGAATAAATCGTTTTTATACTAATCGCAGATTTGAAAGCTGAAAATTGTAGCATTGTGAGGGTCTACTTCGAAACTCCAACCCCTCAGAACATTTCATACCACTATACACATTCGTACGCTAGAGTTCAAACTGATACCATAATGAGAAATATAATTAAATACCTAATAACCTATTATAATTATTAAATTAACCAATTAAAATAGTCAATGCTTTAACTCCCATCTAATTGAGTATCTGTACAAGCTCATTACCAAATTATCACCCGCTCCTCAGTTTCCCCGAGCCAAAGTTTATACCAAGGCAATTCACGCAAAACTTGTTTTTAAAAAATAGACGATTAATAGGCACTTGTAATGGTTTCAATTTTCAAGTATTTTTGTCATGGTGTTCACCTACTCTTTTCAAATTAAATATTGTAAATGATTGAGTTATTAGGAGAATAAAGAATTAATTAAAATATAAAAATTGCTACATGTTCAGGTCTTCAGATTTTCAGGTCACTGGTTAGATTGGTCTCTTTTTTTTACAAATCACGTGAAACGTGACTCGATAAAAACAAAAACATTTGAAGAGCGTGCCGTTGACTTGATGAGTCACATAAACTGATTGCCGAATACTTTCGTGCTTCCTTGAAATGACCTTTGAAATGACCTTGTACATTCGGCATCTGATCCCACAGAGTGGCATGGGATATGGGACATGGAACTCGAGATTAATTTCTGCACGGCTTGGAGCTGTTAGTTTCAATGAAGCAAAGGGCACAAAACACGGTATGATAGTAATTGAAACATGCTATGAAAGTTTTCGTCAAGCATTGAAAGTTGCCATATTACCCTTGGAGCCACCGCAAATGCGTGTAAAAGCAGGACACTAGTCGCCATCTATCAATAAGGGTGGGGTGAGGAAAAGAGGTAACAGGCTAGAAAATGGAAAAAATTGTAGTTAAAAAATTATTATTCAGTTGTTTTTGTTGCACCAGTAAATCTTGAGTAGGAATATGAATTTTGGAACCATATTGGTCAAATGTTTTGTTGGCTATTTTAGTGCAGGTGTAGTAGGAAGATAGAAGCGCCAATTAACTGTCTGCCAATTGCTTTCGTGATTGAATTTAGTAAGCGACTTAATATAGCGTATAATATTCGAGACCTCGCAAGGTTCCATCCCAATTCATTATTTCACCGAAAGGAACTTTCTTTTCGTCCGCAGAACGAATTAATCCAATATTCAAATTAGAGGAATGCATTTGAAATTTTCAATTGAAATGTAATCTCAAAACGAATGCAATAGGTATTTACCACAAATGCGAGCGAAGGTATGCAATGAGGTTGGGAAAAAGTGGTCATCAGGACTAAAGTTGTAGTTATTTGGTGAAGGCAACCGCCAAATGAGGTCAAAGTATGGGTATTTTTATTTTACATACTCTATCAGGTTCTGCAATTAAAAATATGATGAACGACCAAATTTTCACCTCCCACTGCCACACCCAAATCTTATAACTGGGAATTGATTTTTTTTTACCAATTCCAAATGTAGAAATCCCTTTCCTACATATCTCTGAAGAGATTGGAAAGCAAAGAAACGCTTAGCAATCAATATTTAACTGTCGACTTCCGAGTAAATTTACAATTGAGGATTCTCTTGAGAAGCTCCATATTCCGCCACCGGTGAAAATGAAAAGCATATTGCCCGTGGTGTTTGAATTTTAAGAACTGCAGAAGTTATAAGTTGAATGTACCGTTATGTTAGTATGTTTCTCGTAGGGAGAGGTTGCTTAATTTTCTCGATTTAAAGCCGTATTTTTTTCTCGTGATGCAGAAGGGGTGTTCTTTGTTACTGTACTGTGGTTTTTGAATGAATCGGCATTATTTTTGAAGAAATTATTATTCTTTTCATCGGCATTTTCGGCAGTAAAGAGCAAACGGAAGACGTACTCGGGAAAAAGAGGTTTGGTTGAGATAATAGAGGCCATGGATAAAGAAAGGATTGGGGTCTGTTTTATTCGTTAGTGCGTTATTCGGGTGAGGCGATCAACAGCTGATGTTATTTTCACCACTTCAGGATTGGAGAGTAATTAGACAAAGGTAGGATTCTTTCTGGGAACGGAGGAAGGGAGGAGAATAACCGTGCACTAGCATGCTCTAAACGAAAAGCGCCAAGGGGTCCACGGTTTAACGTCCCATCCGAGGGAAAGAGTACTGCACTCGAAGTTACCTCCACACCTCGCTCAAGTAGTAACCGAGGTATCATTAAAAATCCCTTACACAGTCGAGATTCGAAACCGGGACTTTGGGGTGGGACAGAAGTACCATAGCCGGCCACCAACCCGATCAACGAGGGAAGAAAAGAATAGGTAATTGCATGAGGCCAGACGTAAAGAGCTGAAGAACCCACCAACGTTGTTAGAGCACTTTTGATTATAGAAATGGAGGCAGAAAATAGCTAGGCTCCATAAATATCTGCGGGTGTATTACAATGGAAAAGATGTGCGAGCTTATATGGGATCATAAAATAGCCATCATTGATCAGTACCCTACTTTACATTCTTTGCTCGTAAAACAAACCGTTGCCATCGTCTTTCCTCAGGTTATAGCAGAAAAAATGATCCTTAAGTAGGGGCTGGAGAGTCATAAAAGAACGGCTTCTTTCAATAAAATGGTTCCTTTTAACTTTTCCGACCCGGAAATCATTCAAGCTTTGGACTCAAAGCGAAACACTTCGGTTCTCAACTGATTTGACACGGCACACTAACACTTTTTTAAAAGACACAATCACCTAGCAGATTGTGAGGAAGGGGATGCTGAGAAATGTAGCCTCCCTAATTTCTGGATAATTTTCTTTAGCATTTTTAAAACAGAAAGGGGAATGGCGATTGAAACTACGTTTCATCTTTGCAAATGCCTGTATGAACGATGCCTCGTGGCTGAAACGCCGCAATGCATACCAGCGTGGGACCATCAATTCCATTCCATATTTGATTCCACCTAATCATCTACAGATTTCATACCGAATAAGTATGGGTTTTTCCAGGCATATCCACTTCTCGTTATTATTGCCTCTGCTGTACCCTGTAATTTCTTGACCAGTTGTTGTGTTCTCCCTCGTATATTTTTTCCAGTGTTTTGCTTCTTTGATCTTCTGAAATCAAAATCCTCTTGAATCCTACAACTACCACCCACCTGGAATGTTCTTTCACGGCAGACAGGGATGTTTTACTTGCACCAATTCAGGTACTGCACCGGCACCTACCTAATAAATGGGTTTTTTGATCGGCTATCCGGTGGCCATCTCTTTTCAATCAATGTCTACCTCTCTTTCATCCTCCACATTTAGCATTTCAGCCAGAGAATTTAATCGTTGAACGTTATCTAAGAAACACCAATCGTTATCGAAACGCGTTTGATTTAAAAAAAACACAAGTTTTTACGAAATTTCCAAAATGTTATCCCTATGCGCGAACGCAGAATGGGGTGAATGGTTTTAAAATATAATTTTCCTATTATAAGGAAGCTCAAGTGAAGTACGTAGACGCTATTAAAAAGCAAAAAACGTTACCTGTATTTTAAGGGTAACTGTGAAATTTGGTGTTTTTGTCATTTTTTCCTAACATTAGGCCATTTGCGCGAACTCAAGATCCAACCGATAATTTTTTTGTTTTTCCGTTAAATAGCATGCAACTACGCAACCGTTAGAATTTGCTGCTCGAAAAATGCAGTTTTTCGACCCACCCTACATTGTACACCCCTTATTCTATTCATTATTGTTCGTCAAACATTAATGCTTCTCCTCTTCTCTGACTTTCACAAGCTATGTTTCAACCAACCAGCTCTTGATATTCATCATTCTTATCCAATACCCCAGTACCATCACTTTCTTTCCTCCACTATAAACACTGAAACTTGTAAGCATGACCTCATGTGGCTCTGCATACATGAGTCTATTTAATGCTTGAGACTTTCAAGGATTTTGTTTTGTGTCGTTATTGTAAATTTTTTTCATGCGTCTGTCCACTGTAGCAGGATCTACTCCGCTCTGTCCTTCTTTGTTGAAAGTCATAGACATGGCCCTTGTAGCTCTCGATTGGCCGCTGCTCACTAAGCGTGCATACCTCTTCTGCTGTCCCTGGGTTTCGAGTTCGCAGTTAGAGTATTTGTAAGCACGTCACTCGTTACCAGGAAGATGAGGACTTTTTTTTCGTTTGAAGTTATATGGGATCGTCCTCGAAAACACAAACAATTGAAATTGTCTTTTGCGTTGGCTCCGTGCCGTTTCAAAGTGATTGCATCGCCTTCTATTATTAAAGAAATTGTGAAACCTAGAGAATAAAAGTATATGTCCACTTTAAATTTATTAAGCACCATGAATTTCCATATCTTTGCGCCACAAAGCATTAAGTAATTTTCTATTCTGTCAAATCCTTCATTTCCTCTTTAGAAACTTAGAAACATTTCCTCTTTAGAAAGACTTTTTAGAAATGATTTAAGCCCACGTATGGTTGGCGCCCGGATGTGAATAGAATGTGATTGGAATGTGTTTATGGAAGAAAGATGCATAGAAACTGGAAATGTGGTGAATGGTTGGTGGGAGGCTACATGGAGGGAGGTTAACAACAAAAAAGGAAAATGGAGATCATGGAGATTATTAATCTGATAAATACTGTAATATGAAAGGGGGGTAAACTTATTGGTAAAACCCCCATGTAATTTGGGTTAATAAACACGCGTCCTCCTGATTCCCTCTGAGATAAGACGGTGCGCGTTTTTGTTAAATATCTAATAATCGAGACCTATCTTTTTCGGAAATAATCCGTCTGATAATAATTGTCGTCCGTGAAAATGGTGGTGCTGTATAAACACATATTTAACCCGGTGGAAATCCCGAGAAGACTTCACCAGAATAATTCGTCGGAAAGAATTAAATCGTAATCCATCTGAGGTTTTCCTCTGTGTTGCGAATCTAGGATTAAATTTCGTAAGTTAATTCAAGCTCGGATCCGTTTACCGATGGTGCCAAAAATACAGTGACTCCGATTTATGATCGATTGGATTACGATCATGATCAGAGAGACAGCGATGCCAATAAAGAGCGACCTTGAGAATGACAAAATTTGTCGAAACCTAGGTCGGTTATTTAAAAAGTGTGGAATAGACTAAAAGTTTTTATTTTTATTCGTTACAATGGATAAATTTAAAATGCCTTTCATTCAGTTAGGTTATAGGCAAAAGTTACTAAATTGAACATACTTTGGCGATGTTTCCTGAATATATATGGATAAAAATATTCATTCAGCGAAAGGATTATCATATAAACTAAAGCAATCCAAAGCTTGATTTTCGTCAAAAAATTACAGTGTGTTCTAAACCATTATTCTTGACTTGAGCCCTAATCTTAACACCAGTTCACCTCGTCATTCCTCGCGTTTTCAATCAGTACTGAGAAATTATGTTTCTTTCCTGTCGATCTCTCCATGCTCCATGAAATTGATTGCCGAACTGACCGATTCAAAATGTCCTTTTTCCCTCGCACAATAAGAGATACGAATAACGGTAAATATGTCCTATCGGAGAGTAGCAATGAATAGCATTGGTAGCTGCATGTTGGTATGAGTACTTAAAGCTAACCCTACTAACAGAATGTTTTTGCATGTTTGCTTTGCAATTTCTATCTTTTTTAAATAGTGTAGTTCTGACTACTATATTAATACTATTCCTTTTTTATGCATGATATGTAGTGCATGTTTGGTGAGCAATCACCCCCTGCCACACACCCTTGTGGTGGCTTGCAGGGTATTATGTAGATGTAGATGCTTTTTGTCCTGCCCGAAGTGCTTCCCAATCTATTTTCATTCCAAAATTTTGATTCTATTCTTCTTAACTACATACTTTGACAGCCATGGGAGGCCACTCGAAACCCTCTACTTCCCGGAGAAGGGCTGCGACCATGCTCCTGATGACCTTGGTGTTGCCTTTGGCTGCCCGCGGGTCCGCTAGCGTCGATCGCGGGCCGAACGAGCCTCCCTGCCGTGCCTGGATGCGGCTTGACCTCCCGCGCCTTGAACCCATGGGCAACGGGAGCGCCTGGGACCCGGAAAATGGGGTGATGTGGCCCCGCGGGGCCTACTGGGGAGCGGAAGACGGCACTCCTGAAGGAGCCGTAGACGCCCCGGAGGCTCTCTTCGCGTGTCCCTGTAATTCCGGAGGGTCCTCCCGACCCTGCCTCCGCAAGTGCTGTCCGGTTGACCAGGCCATGAACCACTCGTCCCTCGAGTGCGTCCCATACAAGGCGCAGGGGTCGTGGTTCATTCCACCGGTGAAAGGAGGTGCGTCGGAGGACTCCATCGGTTTGAATTCGGCCACGGAGTTAGAGAAGCACTTCTTCGTCTTCCACAGCGCTGAAGACGACTGTGGGAAAAGGTAAGGAGCTAGGGAACGATGCCGGAGAATCAGGAAACTCTAAGAAACTTCTCAAGTTTATATCGTTACTGTCCCACCAGTGTGGAGCAATATTTTAACATTAGATGCGCAACGAAAGTACGTCTACATCTACATAATACTGTGCAAGCCACCATAGAGGTGTGTGGCAGGGGGTGAATTCACACCAAACATGCATTACATATCATGCATAAAAATGATTTGTAATAATATTCTAGTATAAACTTCACAATTTAAAAAATATAAAAATAGCAAAGCAAGCATTCAAAAAGGTTGGGGTAGCTTAAAGTCCTACCTACATTCCTATGCTGTCCATTGATACACTTATATTTACGCTATCGGAAATATTTACAGCTAGGACATTTTGAATCTGTGAGTTCGGCAACCAATTTCTCTAATTTTGTGATTATGGTCCAACCTACCATAATATTTTTCGAGTTATCCATAATAGCAGTAATAAGTCCAATACCTGTTGGAGTTTGCTTAATATTTTTAACGTCATCAGTGAAAATATTATCTTGGAATTTATTTAAGAGATTAAATCTAAATTTCAACCTTCTATCTGACAATGATTCCCATTTTAGTTCATTTTATAGACTGGTTACGCTAATATGGAATGAAAGTAATGGGCTTTCGAGAAAAAAAACCGCGAGAGAATTTGGAGAATACAAAGCATTCACATATGTTGGGCAGCATTCGCTGAAGAAAACAAGGTCGTTGAGAAGGTACATAAAGACTAGACTGGCGGAAATTCGCATAGCATTGTATGGACTGGAAGAACAGTGGATGAATATAGACTTTTATTCAGATAAATTAAGCTCTTGAGATGAGGAGGTGGAAAACGGAGATGGTAAGAAGGGCGGGTAGGGAGACGAATAAGGGTCTGTTAGAATTGGTACGGAAGGAAAATAAGCTTAATGAAGAATTTAAGAAAGGCGGAAATGGATGAAACATGTGATAAAGGGCGATGATGACTTGAATGAAGTGATGGAGGGAAGTATGTTGCGTAAGCGGATTAGAGGGGAAGAACGGAAAGACTGAGAGGTGGGATTCGTGCGAATCTAAAGGACATCATACAAAAAGTTAGGGGTAGCGTTTTTATGCCTAGTTTTTTGTCTAAATAATCTGCCTTAACCGCTAAAATACTATTATTAATAATTATTTATTAGTCTGATTTGATTCCTTGGTGAATTCATTTTATTTGATAGTGGTAATGGGCGAATAGCTGCGAATCGTCCCTCTTTATCCGATGCTCTCTCGGATCCGAACTACCGAGCACTCGAATCGAGAAAAACCAGGTATGAGTATTGTATGAGTATCTAGTATTTACTCGTGGTAGTGACTCGGCCTTAGGTAGTCTTATAGGTACACCGATATATGGGTGTACCGAAACGGGAAACAGGTATTTTAGGTGTAGGTACCCATATTTGGGCGTTCCTGAAGAGGTACCTGAGGATTCACCTCACTTACAGAGGTACCTACCGAGGGGTATTATAAGGACTGATACCTTATTAATATGGAAAAAGTTTTGGGTCCTAATGGCTATATTTATTAAGATGTTAAAAAGCTCTCACCAGGACTAACTTAACGATAATAGCTATAATTAATCACAGGGATACGTTAAATTATTTGAAGTGTTGAATATTTCTGAATGCATGTATAATATAGGAAAATTAGCCAACAAACTCTATATGGGATTTTTCGTTCTAATGAATGCCTCTTATACTGATGAATTATACTGATTATCGGGTACGCGAGTAAC
The DNA here is from genome assembly GCA_933228895.1 of Platycnemis pennipes. Lineage (NCBI taxonomy): Eukaryota > Metazoa > Arthropoda > Insecta > Odonata > Platycnemididae > Platycnemis > Platycnemis pennipes. Next base: position 28,978,778 of record OW121851.1, read on the forward strand.
GATACAGGTGTCGTTCGAGGCTCGAACATAAATTACCTGCATTGTTGCAAATCTAGATCCTGACTAGGAATTGATACTTAAAGTACTTACGAAATAACTATCTCTTACGCGCTATTAGTATGTTTTTCATTATTATATGACCATTCCTTTCTGGTTCTATTAATATTAAACATACTCCTGTAAACATTTCCCCAGAACAGGAATGAATTCATTGAACAAGTTCAATTACAAACCCATTTAATGAGGTAAGTCCATTGCCGAATATCTTAGCAACCACAAATTTCAACGCCACTAAAAGTAAGATGGAAAAAGTGCCGCCTTTTCTCGTTTGGATTTTTACGATAGAGAATACATCTCGTCATATTTTCTCCTGTTTATAAGATCTTTCTTACGTTTTACTTCTAAATCTAGGCCATTGGGAAATTATGCTGGTATTATAAAGAAGACCTACGGAGAAATGAATACCAAGTGACTTGTCGAAAGCATGGAGGCGTTGTTAGAAAGAAACGAGTAGTACCGAACTAAGTTAGGGTCCGTAATTACCATCGCTTCCTTTGGTTCATTTGAGTACCGATTATTGAGGGACAGCGCGAACGCAGTCCCTACTACCAAAAATTGTGCGCCCGAGTTACCCACATTAGGGGCAATCACAGGGGTCAACCTGCCCGGAGTGCAATGGGCAAGCCTCACCCTGGGGCATCCACCTAGCTGATCATGGAACACCCCACGCCAGGTAAGTATGAGTTGCGTGGAGGTAGGGAAGGGCCCGGTACCTCACCTGCTTCTTATCTATTCTTGACTTCTACATTTTGGTATACCATTCTACTTCCAGCCTTGAATAATACACTATTGGGCAGAGTTTAACGGGAATTGATTACATTTTGAGCGCAAAACAGTCATTTAATTATGAGGAATACTATTCCCCACTAATCCATGCTCGCAAGTAAACTTCAGCTAACGGTACGATTACGACGAGAAATATACCACACAATGAGTCAAGAGTGACCTCCTCTGCGTAATAGACGTCTACCTAGTACCGTGCGAGCCTCCAAGATGATGTGTGGCAGGGTGAGTCCTCTTACCGATGTATAAAATTTTTTAAAAAACCTTTTTTTCCGCGCACAAATAGGGACAGTAAAAGATTTCAGCGGACGTCATTGAGAAAAGAGAATAGGCATTATATAGATATAGATGAGTGCAGACCAACAATCCAACATCATTCATTGCCTGTACAACTATAAACATGTGAACTGAGTTCAAATTGATGTTTCACCAGTGCCTGTATTCTAACCGGTGTCGAAGGGCACCTCATGGGGCACCTAGATAGCCAGAATTTATTGTCCAATGTTCAGCATGGATTCCGGAAGAACAGATCATGTAAAACTCAACTTGCACTCTTTTCCCACGATATTTTTGCTTCTGGTGAAAATAATATTCCAGTGGATGCTATATTTCTCGATTTCAAGAAAGTTTTGACAAGGTGTCTCATAGCAAACTAATTTTGAAATTAAAATCTCATGGGTTAGATAGTAATATTGTATCAAGGATAAATGATTTTCTCCATGATCGGGTGCAGACGGTTGTTTTGGACGGTTTTACCTCCCCGGCAATTGAAGTCACTTCAGGTGTGCCACGAGGTAGTTTGATAGGTCCATATTTGCCGAGTACATCACAAAACTCTTGACAGGGGTTTTTAAAAAATTGCAATCCTGGCTCCAATCACAAAGAAGAAAAATGATTTTGAAATAGGGTGATTGAACTCCTTTTGTAGGACATTTATAATGCCTGACGATGTTACGGGTAAGGAAAACTAGTATTAATATTCCTACTCACATATTAAACAAATAGAACGCTAAAGGTCATTTGAAAACGGTCCTCTTTCTTCCGTGAAATTTCACATCGTCCTCATTCATAGTCTATAAAAATAATTAATTTTCTAGGCTCAGTTCCACCCATAAACTAGTAAAAATAGGAAAGGATTTTATTTTGTAGTGCGTTGACACCTAAGGATGTAATGTACATGCACTAGTTACAAATATATTATGTGAATCGGGTTGGTGTGGTGGCTAGAGTTCCCATCCAGAGGGCTCCAGTTCGAGTCCCCGATAGTGACAGAGATTATTTACTTGGTATATCACTTCCTTCTTACGTTCAATGTGCATAACCCTTCGAGTTCAGTACTCCTCCCGTCGGATACGACGTTAAACCGGGGTCCCCTTGGTGCCTTTCGTTCAGTGATGGCTAATACCAACATGGGGTTTCTCTCTACCCTTCTTCCGCTACCTGAAAAACTCTTACCACTACTCGATTACTCGCTTATCCTATATGCTGAAAATAACGTACGTTATAGGTCACCTCCCACGAATAAATATCTAACCAGCAAATGTCTTATATCTGGATAATATTCCTATCACACTCGATTAGTCGTGTATTGTAAATGCTGAAAATAAATTACGTTGTAGGTCATATCCCACGATTAGCTAGCTAACTAACAAATGCTATATATCTGGATAATATTATTATGACTTTAAAAATCATAAAATATGGCTTTTATGACTTTAAAACATCATAAAATAGATTTTTTACATTATTTAATTTACATAGAAGACTTGATCCCTTCCCTTATTCCCCATCACAATAACGGCAACAACATAAGTTAATGAGTTACTGAGCATTTTTTAGTAGAAGTACCCGACATGTTAGGCAAATAACTGAATGTTGAGTCCACCAGTCACATAATTGTCGGAGACCAAGATCTGAGATGTCCGCCTCACGTGCAAAAGACGACTCTGTCCTTGACGCCGGGGACTCAAAACGAGTAGGTAGGTAACTCCCTCCACACAAGGTCGGCAAAGATTCTGCCGACGTACCTTGAGAATCACTTCTGGGCTTACTTTGGTGTAAACATGAGGGTGAAGTAAAACAAAAAAAATTAACTCCCTGACCCAACCACGTGCGAAGCACACCCAACTTGAGTTCTACAAGGCCAAATTTGCGCGTACGGAGAGAATAATGTAGGAGAGTAAAGAGGTTAGCTTGGTGTGCTGCGGAATGAAGATTTAGAACTCCAAGAATATCAGCGGAATTAGATTTTCAGGTGCTCCAGCTCTAGCAAAGGTTAAAACTCATTGGGTAAATTAAACTTAATTTCAAGGAAAGCACTTCATCCGTATAAGAGGCAGGAATCGAACCCGCTACTTTCTGCAGGCTGGCGCTTTACTGCCTTAGCCCGCAACACATCAGAAACTCAATCCAAAGATTGGTTAGGTGCAGATCTCCTCTCCATTTTTCTATTGGCAAACCTTCCTTTAAATAATCCTTCTCTTTAACATCGTTCTCCATGCATGTTCGTCATTAGAGGTCTTCCTTAGCCACTTTTTCTTTTCACATCTCCTTAAGTTTCAAACTCAGGGATATGTGAAAAGAGAGTGTATGCAAAATAGCCATAATTTACTCTAATACATTTTAATTTTACTTAGTATTAACACAGAATCAATTTCCGAAAGCATACGAGAAATTCCGTCTTTTTACTCATTAGTAGTCATCAATTCTATGATTGCTTGAACACAGCTCTCCGCTACTATCCTTCCGACTACTTCTTTGCAAAATTTATAGAATTGGCACCTAGTGGAATTACTTCATAATGACAGAATCGATGACTTGGCCCTCAACAGTTAAGCAATATACGTACTACCCGGGCTTCGTTGCATTACAAAATCAGGTGGGGTTGCGATCCAATGAAACCCGGGACGTACGAATGAAAGAAAGAAAAAAACACTTGTGACTTCTACAGTTTAATAAGACATACGACCGGTTTCGGCTGTTAGGCCATCATCATGTTGGTGATCTTCAACCCCTGCCACACATCCTCGCGGTGGCTTGCACGGTATCGCCTAGATGTAGATGAATGATAACGCTCTTCCACCACGAACAAGATTCGCGATTAGAATTGGGTCGTAAAATATCAAAATAAATATTGTGTGGGAAATCAAGTCACTGATTCTGTTACAGATGCTTCATATTAGCATGAATACTCTCTTATACAATCTTCACCATCTCCATGTACCTCATAAGAGTTCTTCCTGTGCCATTCCTCCCTTTCACATCTCCATAAACGATTATCTTCACGAGACCAATATGTCTCAAGATGCTTACGATGATGCTGCTTCATATTCCTGTCTGAATTTTCATCGAATTACTTTTCGTCCTATATTCCATAGAACTACTTCGTTTGTTACTCAGACTCCCTCTGATTTTCATAATCCTTCTTTAACACCACATGTTTATGCTTCTAGACTGGCTTTTATTGCATTATTATTATTATTCATTTTGTAAATGCGCATGATCGAAATGTAGGTTCTAATCACGTTCCTCAAACAAGCGTATTCACCTGTCGCCAAAATTTACATTTTGGTTTGATTAAATGCTAATCCAACGGCGTAAAGGAATATAAAAGAACTATCATAAAGCAAGGTATTCGAGTGATATAGAGGAATTTGAAAACATTCCACTCGATTATTTCTACATCTACATCTACATAATACCCTGCAAGCCACCACAAGGGTGTGTGGCAGGGGGTGATTGCTCACCAAACAACAAATTGTTTATTGTCTTAGGCAACACTCAATGAAAATGAATTCAATTAGTGATTAAACATTCTACCAAATACTCATGTACTATCAATGCAATCCACATTTACTTGATGGAATTGATTCAAGAACAATAGTTAATTTCACATATATCTGCATATATCACTATATCTATAGTATCGCATGAAGGTTGCAATTAAGCATTCAGGACGACAAATACGCGACGTGAGGTTCGGTGCGTAGAAAGTGTGCCTCTCTTCTGTGTTTTCAAGTCTGTTTCCGCACTAATAGGCGCTTCAGACTGGGAGAAAAGGAGGAAGGATGGGAATGGAAGGGAAAGATGTAGATTGCGCAGATGTAGATGATGGAAGGAAGAATAGTGGATAGAAACCCGGCGTTGGTATTAGCTTTCTCTTTACGAAAGGCGCCGAGGGGACCACGGATTAACGCCCCATACGACGGACGGAGTACTGTACTCGAATGTTCTCCACAAAACACTCAAGTAAGGGTCGGTTTTCCGATGAAAAATATCTTCCATAACCGAACCGAGGGATTCAAACTTGGGTCCTACTGGTGAGAGGCCAGTAGTCTAACCACTGCACCAACCCGGCCCCCAAAAAAGCGCATCTCTGAATATCTGACCGTACTATTATAGCTCTCCGGAATCCGCCCGTTGTGGAGCGACGGGCCCCAGCCAACTCCAATTTTCTTCCGGACCTCTCCCGACCAACTACGCAGCATTCGACCCACCTGAACTGACCAAACTCCTATCCCCTGAGAGCATCCGGCCCACCCCAACTACCCTACACACCACCCTCCCGCAAGGAAGCCACGCCTCCCCGACCCTTCCTGGCGCTCAACGACATAACCAGTCAAGAAGCCTGAGAATGGAATTCCTCCTCTCACTTAAAACCACCTGGCACCTCCCCTGACTCCCCTCCGGACCCGAATTTCTTTTTTTTATCTTCCACCATCCCCCATACTTGCCTATGTATCCTCCAACTCCTCTTCCATTCATTCATCACCTTGGCATATGTAATACTTTAAGTGATAGAGAGTAAGACAGATAGGTTCGATTATTTTTTCTGCGTACAATTGCGGAGAGTGATAGATTTTTTTACCTTTTTGCTAACTTCTTTTCATGTCGTTATTCATCTACATCTACATAATACCCTGCAAGCCACCATAAAGGTGTGTGGCAGGGGGTGAACTCTCACCAAACATGCACTTCATATCATGCATGAAATTTGTAATTAAAAATTAAAATAACAAAGCATACATGCAAAAACATGCTGTTAGTTGGGTTAGCTTTAAGTCCTTATACCAACATGCAGCTACCAATGTTATCAATTGCTACACTCGTACTAAATACATTTACCGTTATTCATGTCCCTAATAGTACGAGGAAAAAAGGACATTCTGAATCTGTCAGTTCGGCAATCCATTTCTCTAATTTTGTGATTATGGTCCAGTCTAACATAGTAAGTTGGGGTCCGCAAAATATTTTTAACATCACTGAAAATATGGTCTTGGAATTTATTTAAGAGATTAAGTCTAAATTTCAACCTGCTATATGACAATGATTCCCAATTTAATTCATTTAATAGACTGGTTACGCTAATATAATTATCGTATCGTCCCTTTACAAATCTTGCCGATCTTCGCTGCACACGTTCAAGTTCGTTATTTAGACCGATTTCGTAGGGATCCCATACACTGGCAGCATATTCCAAATGAGGTCTTACAAGGGAAAAGTAGCTGATTTCTCGTACATGATCGTCACATTTACCTTACATTACATTATTCTGGTATTATTCTTACATTATTATCTGTTACATTATTCTTACATTATTATCTGTTATCTCTTAGTATCTGGCATTATTCTTACATTTACATTATTCTGGTATAATCGTTTCTTAATTCATAATGTGTCAGCAATTCCTGCAGTTGTTTTATTTAGGGGAGGTACCAAACAAGTAAGGTCATTTCAAAAATCCTAATGCAGCTCTTTTTATTCCCTAGTGGCACTAGTTTAACACAGCGTTGCAGGGACGTATTATAATTGTTTCGAGACTTTAAAGAAATTACTGCGAAGACGATTTGAACAACGGAAATAATAGGTGCGCTCAATGTGAGTAAGACTAACTCGATACAAAGGAGAGTCCGGTAGCTTTCATGAGAGCGCATTCTTAGCGGACATGTGGAGGGGAAGAGGATGACATAAGCCGAGGAAAGATATACATTCATTTCTAGTGTTCTCTTTGCCAATGAGGCCACAGCAAAGAGCGCTGTGAGAGAACAAGTTTTTAGTGGTAAGACCTCTCTGTTTAACTGAGGTACGGGATGATGGAATGGAGAGGTAATTATTGAAGGTAAGGACTATGGAAGGAAGCCGGCATTGAGTGAGATGAGATGTCCAACCCACCAATTCTTGAGCAACAACCTTCCAATGACCACCCTATGACCACACACCTTTATGGTGGCTTGCAGGGTATTATGTAGATGTATATATATTGCCCATCCTTATGCTACAACTACTACAGATTTGTCGTGGAGAAATCACATTCGCGAGGAATGCGGTCAAACCAACAGAAAACTGGAATTTATTAAATTAATGGGATTAAAATGTGACGAGAAGACGAAATACCGACTTTTCTTACTTTTCACGTGTTAGAACTCACCCAGAATATCAGGCAATTATATGGGTCAAGATGAAGTACGTTTGAACTGGGAATCAGATATTACGCAGAGAAGGGCAGCTAGACTTGCCAAAATGAGTTGCGAAAGGTTTAGCAGTGTATTGACATTATTAGAAAGATTAGTTTGGGAATCACTATGGAATAGGGTGCATTTTAGGACAAATCTCCTGCAGATATTTTGGGTGGGCACCGTCTACATCTACATCTACACGATACCCTGCAAGCCACCGCGAGGGTGTGTGGCAGGGGGTGAAGATCACCAAGCACTCACTACCGACATGCAAACAAGCAACTAAAGTGTCTCATGCAACTAGATTTTTAGTATCTATAGTATTTGAGGGGTTAATACATGCATCATGCACTACAGAATACTCTAAAATTTCTCCTACCTATCCCTTTGCTATGCTGCCTATTCTGTTCTCTTATAGTACGGGGGAAAAATGCCATTTTGAATCTATCGGTACGACAATCTATCTCTCTAATCTTATTTATCTGGTCGAATCTAGCATAATACGCTGGTTTTTTTAATATGTACCTAACATCTTCAGTAAATCTATCCGATTGAAATTTCTCTAATAGATTTAATCTGTACTTTAACCTACGCTCTGATAATGATTCCCACCCTAATTCTTTTATTAATTCTGAAACGCTACTCTACCTATCGTAACACCTTTTAACGAACCCGTCTCTGAAAATGTAGAATATATATTCAAAACTCCAGCGTACTATGGTATGTTAGATCATTATATTGAAGTAAGAGAGATAGATCGCCAGACAGAGAGGCATTTAATTTTTCTCCGCGAATAATTGGGGACAGTAATAGAAGAGACCGTAGTTATCAGGGGAAAATAAGATCAGTTATGAAGATTTAAGCCATTTGTTTTTCCTGTCTGCATGAGACGACTGATAACCAATTTAAATATTTTTAAGGTTCTAATTTCTTATGTGAAATCAATATTTTATAACACGTGACTAAAAAAGAACCCGTAATATAGTAACTAACATAGGATTTGACTTCGTGGTTTAATGTACGTACACCCTGGCGCTGGGTCACCCCCAGCCACATCCCCTTGTAGTGTGTCTTAGGGTGTACTGTAGAAAGTGCAGGGCGGACTCGAAAGCACTTATGATGAGATCGAGAGGTTTAAAAAGTCACTTTTCACGCGTACAAATAGGGAAAATAATATATTAGTTGGAAGATACCGGGTTGCAAAATGGGATAGGTAAATCATATCATTGCCTGCTAGCATGAATGCCTTCAAGAGACTAAATCTAAAATATTTCATTTATTTGCTTGATTGTCTTTAAAGTGCGATATAACAGCGTCCGTCTCAATGAATGATAGAATTTCATTGAAAGCAGAAGTTATGTTAATATACACTATTGACGTTATAATTTTAGATCAATAGAATAGTATCTCTAATTTAGTAATTATACTTAGTTTTCATTTCTCAACACTTTTTCACTTCACCTTCTAGCACCCTTGCTGAGGCTTGCAGGGTAATGTGTTCGTATTCGGAGATTATAAATATGCCCTTCTGTAGCCTCTAATGTCCGAATAAAGTGAAACATTAAAGTTCTTCCACATTTGACCTTACCCTGATGCGTTGAAGTTTTTCCACCATTGACTTACTCTTCAGTTTATGATAATCATTCCTCCACTCTACACGAATTTATAGAAAATTAAGATTTCCAATCATTTTTTTCCTCCATTAATGATGATGACGTTCCGTTTTGATTAAATAAGCTTTTCTAGGGGTAATACGAGATGAGATATATCGACTGGATTATAGGAGAAAACGGGACGAATGACGATGTCGTAACAGTAGCCCACGGCAACGTTTATTCCAGTATTTGCTATTCCTTTGCGCTTGTCGTCCTTGGACATGTAGGTCTCACTTTATTTCAAATTAATTCATCAATGCGTGCATCTCAGTAACGTTCTTCATCGCAATAAAGTCCTCATGGATCTTAATCCAACCACAAAGATAGTTAAGTTCTGCGAATTTGAAAGACACCGTTAGTGGGTCAGGTGTGACCCTTAATAATAAAAAATAATTTTAATGGGAGACATTGTCAGATCGCAGGTTGAAATTTAGATTTAATCTCCTAGATAAATTCCAAGATAATATTTTCAGTGATGACGTTAAAAATATTTTGCGAACCCCAACTTACTATGGTAGACTGGACCATAATTACAAAATTAGAGAAATTGATTGCCGAACTGACAGATTCAAAATGTCCTTTTTTCCTCGTACAAATAGGGAAATGAATAGCGGTAAATATGTCCAATACGAGTGATTCAATCCATAGCATAGGTAGTTGCATGTTGGTGTAAGGACTTGAACGTAACCCAACTAACAGCACGTTTTTGCATGCATAGCTGCTATTTTTATCTTTTTAAATATTGCAGTTTAGACTAATATATTAATACCAATCCTTTTAAATGCATGTTTGGTGAGAATTCGCCCCCTGCCACACACCTTTGAGGTGGCTTGCAGGGTATTATGTAGATGTAGATGCAATGGGTGTACTGTCGTGAAATTAAACAGGGACACCCAGTTCATTCATTCACTTATCAATTATTTCCTCGGGCCAGCCGTGCCCTGTCGTGATCTTTCTGCGATATGATAAGGCCTCTCGATAACCTTTCTCGTGCTTTGAGGTAACTACTTCATAAAGAAAAACTTTAGAATTGATGCCAAAAACCACCAAATCTTCCGATACTTCGTACAAACTTCGAAAGGGGGCGTCCATTAGTCACGTGATATATTTTAGGATACCTTATGACCCCTCCCCTCTCCGTCGTGATTTTGGTGACCCTCTTCCTCCAGGGTTAGTGTCTCATATCAATTTTTACGGAGCAACTGTAAAGAGTGGTGTAACACAAATGTATGAGTACCTATATTCAAGAGAGCAGAAATGAGTAATATGTAGCCAAAGATCGGAACAACAGAAAATTTATTCCGTTGCGATGGTCACCCAAAAAAGAAGTAGGTGGCGAGAGTGGCAAGATTATTTTCTCTTCCAGGAGGGGTGCTCAAACTTAGTGAGTAGCTCTTTCTTGCGTGAACGGTCTGTAATGAGACGTCTGAATAAAACAAACAGGGACAGGCTGCTGCCCAATTGAACGATATATGAACATAATTTGAACCAGGTGGGCTCGTCCAGATGATAAAAACGAGCGTATTTCACCAGAAGACCTCCCTCCCCCACTACCAGGGAGTGCTTCGTGAATTTTCACTTTACCCCTCCTCCCTCTTCGTCATTCAGTGTGATTGATGAAGGCCCTATATAAGTTGGCAGTGAGTGAAACAGAACTATTCATAAGATATGCTGGTAATTTTTTTTTCATGGGTGTTTTCAAGTCTGTTTCCGCACTAATAGGCGCTTCAGACCGGGAGGAAAGGTATAAGGATAGGAATGGAAGGGATTGGAGGCCGAAATATCAGTACCTATATATATAAGTTACCTATATATATAAGTACCTATATATATATATATAAGTTGGCAGTGAGTGAAACACGACTATTCATAAGATATGCTGGTAAAGTTTACATTTCATGGGTGTTTTCAAGTCTGTTTCCGCACTAATAGGCGCTTCAGACCGGGAGGAAAGGTTTTCCAAGCACAACGTACATTGTACCAGTGAATAATAATTTTTAAAGGTAGGAATCCGTTCACAAAATGTCAAGTGCTCTACCGCGTAGTAGATATATTCGTATTAATCTTTAAATTAAACTTTATAACAAGTAATAAAACAATCTTCTTTCCGGCATTCCATCCCGAGTTCGGGTTCGTCAACGTAATACCCTTCCCAATGCGAGTGCTATGGGACACTTCAAGTGCTGTTCTCTAGCGGCTGTGACGTAAATCAGTGGACCCCATCGAGCCTTTCATTAATAGCAGTTTCATTATGCTTTGCACTTTATCCCTCTTTTCTTCTTCCCCACTGCTTTATGATCTCCCACCTATCCGTAACGGTGCAAATTTCTTTGTTAGTATTTTTTTCATTAGTCAAAAGAATGTATTCTCAATGTATTAATGTGTAACCTCTTTTTCCGGCCCGGTTGGTTTTCTCTTACTACTTGAAGACACTGTATACCTGAAAGTGAAGTCTATGCGCAGTACCAGCGAAAAGATAAAATTCAGTGCAATTGTATTGTTTTAAGAACATGGTGTTGTTACTAAATGAATATGGATTTCAACAAAGTTGAGCCTGAGAACATTGAGTGAATTAAATTTTCTTCTTTTTGCGTATTTCCAGCGGCAGAATCCTACTGGATGGTGAAGAATTCTTCATAAGCTCCAAGGACGGATCTCTGGTAACGCAGAACGGCACGCAGAGAGACGAACCCGGTAGTTTCTGTGTCGATTACTTCATCGGGGAAGACACTTACGTCCCGATGCTTTGCTATGAGCAGGAGACAACCGCGGCTGAGATTGGCGAAGAAACGGCCACGGTTAGTACGACTAAAAATGTAATGTGGGCAATTCTTTTGAATTTCACCGAAGTACCCTAGTTTTCCCCATAAGTGTATAGATCATTAATGATTTCTTATTCAGTGACATAACACTGCACTACTCGTAAGTTTATAACATATATGAGGTTATTGCATATTTCATCATAATTTTCACACATTTTTCAATACATACCTGTCAGTAAACAATAACATAATTGAAACAGAGCCAAAAGTTTCCAGAGAAACATCAGTACTATAAATGTTGTAAAAGAATGAACTACTGATTTCAAGATGATATATCAGTATGCAGGTGATATACTACTCACCAAAACTGCATTATGAAACTACCATAGTGCACTTCCTTCCACAGCCTCCTATCAAACGGCCACGCTTCGCATGTACTTATTAAAATGTACTCTGCATTCCTCTTCTTATCCAATTTGTTCCGTTGTCTTCATCATGTTAAACTTTGTTCCATAATTACTCGTGTTGTTGTAAGTAACTAATAACACATAATGCTTTTTATAATTCCTCTTAAATATTGAGTCCTCACATAACTACCCATTAATCACTACCCGTAGAAATAATCTGCATTCTTACTCTAACACTAGATGTTATTTTCTCTGTCATCATCAATTTATCGTAGTTTCTAGTCTCGGATTAATTTTTCGCGACCATAATCTGATTGTTGGAATACGGAAATCGAGTCGGTGCAAACGCTAGAGCACTGGTTCCACCTCTCGAGGTCTCGCTTTCGAATCCTGGGTAAGGCAGACATTTTTCATTGGTATACCAGTTCCTTACGTGACTGCTGCGTGGAGAGCACTACAAGTGCAGTATTCGGATGGGACGTTTAACTGTTAATTACTTAGAGCCTTCCGTTGAGGGTAAGTTAATTCCGACGCCAGGTTTCACTCCACCCTTACTCAATGCCATGAAAAATAAATACACTATCCAATATAACACCAATCTTAAATTACTTACATCAGTGTTTCCCAACCGGTGTGACCAGTCTCACTTGTGGGATGTATGGGACTCGAGCTGACTGAATTCGCTCTCTACCCTTAACTTCTGCGAGAATCTGGTAAATGAGCAACGTCAGCAACATACGCATTTTCCCTAAATACGAGCAAAATGTTGAAAAAAAACGACTTCTCTTTCCATGCACCATGGTGACACATAGTTTTCCTAGTGATTAAAAGTAGAACGGAAGACTATAAAAGTTGAGACCCCTGACTTTGATTACCCTAATTGTTAGACGCCTCCCACGAATAAGAACAGCAAAAACGATCTGCTAGCATTGATGTGTTCTCCTGTTTGGGTCGTCGGTGTCACAGACGGCGAACGCGACGGCTGACGGCCGTGACCGGAGCACGTGCGATCGCATCATCTACATCCTGTACCCGATCGGCATGATGGTGTCCATTGTGTTCCTCTCGCTGTCGCTCTTCGTGCACGCCTACATCCGGGAGCTGAGGAACCTCCATGGCAAGTGTCTCATGTGCCACATCTCCAGCCTCCTCAATGCCTACATCTTCCTCACCATCGTGCAGGTCTTCGGCAACTATATGGACGACAACTTCTGCACCGCCTCCGGTAAGTGTCCCTGCGCTGGCTCATCGGCATATCTTCGAAGTTCTTTTCCCTCTCGTGCGATGCTTTTGTTCAATGTCTTTTTTTTGCTATCTTGTGCGTAGATTGAGGGATAGTACGGGAGTGTAGTACTATGGTCGCTTTAGACTGGCAGTTGGGGCGGACGTTAAGCGGAAGTCATTAACAAGCATCAATGCGTAAAATATATTTATCTGCATCATATCCCGAAAGAGTGCTTGGCGGGAAAAGACTCCGCACCAGGCATGCATGACCGACGAGTAAACAATCCTGTTGTTAGTTACTACATATCGGTTTTACCATGACTTCTAATAAAATTCAACAAGAAAGCACGGTGTTTTTACAAGCAATAGAGCCTCCTACCTTAACGTGACATCCTGCAGGTCAGATTCTGAAAAGATCCCATTAAAAATATTTCGGATAAAATTACTTACCATTCGTCACAACTGGTGAAGTGAAAAATTGCCTTTTTTAACATTTCATTCATTCGGCAAACTAAAGTCCTTCTCAGAAATTACGTGAACCCTTGGTCAATTTTGTTATAGCTTGGATGAAAATGAATTAAGTGACCATACCAATAACAAACATCGCCTAATTTCTTACCGGTGAGTATTCCTGATGAACCTCCTTACAACCATCAACCTCTCTTCTTTCCATAGTTTTGATGGGTCAAAGATCTACCTTCTCTTCATTGAGCATCGAACGTCTATCATTCCGTCCTCGTGATATGGTTGACTGAAGGTTTAAGGTTAGAATACAAGGTTTGGTATTAAAAAGGGCATAGTTTTTACTGCCATCTTATGAGGATGATCTATAGGATTAGTTAGGCGTGAGAGCTCACGGAGTGATAGCCCGCAAAGGTCGCGGAGTTCTTGAAAATGACTTCTCATCAAAATTGAAGGGCGAAGATGGGTCTTTATAGGAAACAGGGAGCCCAATGATAATTCCCCATAACCCGCATGGGGGCCTGGCCTTATGCGGGCAATGACGTGATAGCATTGATCTCGCATTTTCCTGTCTAGTTGCCTTCAGGCTCGTGACATCCTCTCAATTTAGATGACCCACCTTTCCTTTCATTTATCTATTTTGTTTGGGGTTTCGCAGTTAATTCACTCCAGTCGTGATATTATGAGAGCTTAAATTTTTTATTATTTTTTAAGATGTCAATTACGATATTCGTGACATTTCTCGGATATTCGTGATGCTGCACGCATTTGTAAATGGCTCCTTGCCAAATATTAGTAATGAACTAAAAATATATTTATATAATGTATATTAGTAGTTGTAATTCGGTACGGTATGGGAATGTGTCATTTTTAGCAATAAATAATATGATTTATCGCTGAGGATCAGATTGGTGTGCTTGCGTGAGTACTGATTTCCCATCCCAAGAGCCAGGGCTCAAATTCTAGTAATAGTAGTGATTTATCCTTCGGATACGAACTCATACTGTAGTTCCACTTTAAGGGTACAACAAGTTCAATACTTCGTCTATTGGATGAGACGCTAAACCACGGACCTTTTCGCTAAGAGTAGGCCAATGTCGACGCCGAGTTTCATTCAGCCCTTCCTCCTTATTCCTAAGAAATTCCCATCTCCACCTTACTACCCGCCTGTCCTTAACGACGCATATGACCTTATCTGTCGGTCGCTTTCTCCGAATAGCTACCACTACAACAAAAGTAATTAGCATTAGCATTGGGGATGTTCAATCGATCTCCTGCTGACCGTGACCGATTGAACTTATCTTTGACATCTTTTTCAGGTTTCATCGTGTACTTCTCGTTCCTCTCGACCTTCCTGTGGCTGAACATCATGTGCATCGACATGTTCATAGCATTCAGGTAAATCGACTAAAAGTGGTTCATACAAATATTTGTTTGATAAAAATGAAAATTCCACAGTACCTAGATGAGGTTGCGTCATGGTGAATGCCCAAACTCATATTCCTTTTGTGTCGTACTATCATATTAAAATACATTATCGGCTCTCTTTCCAGTGAATGGCTGTAAAAGTACAATTTCATGAACTCTACGGACTCATGCTCGCAATTTGAAGTAAAACCATTTCACACTCCATAGGAAATTAATTGTATCTACTTTCCGCACTTCTTCATTCGGTACGAGCTTACGCCTGACTCGCGTCATCATCTAGCGCAAAATCTTTTACTCTCTGTAGCGATATTTGTACATATGCCGCAACGGAATATGTATTTCATGATGCAATAGGGTGGAGAAACGTGTCGCAAAGTAAAAGAATCATGGAAAAGTACATTTGATTTCCTCCCTAATATGGATAATACTTTCTCAAATTTTTAATAATGTTATCGTCGAAAAAATGATATACGCCTACAAAGACTGTACTTCTTGCACTAATTATTGTAGCCGTTTTTAGTTATTTAGTAGGTACTTAACACTGAATCTGGTAAATGTCAGTGATATTAATTTGTATTCTATGAACCATTTTCTTTTACGTGGTTGTTACTATCATTATGACTGGAACAACGAGGAATATCAATTTAACACTTTTTTCTTGGATATATTTCCCCATTTTTGTTAATTCCTTACCATTTCCAAGTTACAAAAATTTTTTTCTCGTCCTTTTTAACAGGAAGCTATATGTTAAGGCATGAAATGGCAACGAGATACTAAGAAAATAAAGAAATGATAAGAAACTAATTTCTTCTTATGCAAAATTTCCCCAAGTAGATTTTCCTTTGATGAAGATTATTCAACGGGGATGTTCCGACTTTTGCTGAAATTTCAACACGCCAGAAATCTCCATCAAGGGTGGCAACCTCTGAGGTAGCTAGATTGATCATGTTTATGACAAGTTATTATAAGTAATTTTATGCCAAATATTTGTTTTTTCTCCAAAACATCGCCTTGTATTACTGTTGATTTATCCTCTCTCCTTTGCCAAATTTCTTGCCAAAATCTTTGCATCGCGTCAGAGAATTGCTGCTTCGTGGTATTGCCAACGAAGGAATATGGATGACTAAGACCATTCCAAATGGTAAAAATTGCCATTTGAGTTCTCATTTTGTAAAGGTCTGGTGCATTTCCTCTCATATTCGGGATTGATGTGCTCGTCAGATGTGAGGAAAATCAGGTAGAAATAAAAAGAGAGAAATTAACTCCCCATTGCTGAAACCCGTAGTAAAACAAGGGATCATAATGTTTATAAATTTTGAACTCCTTTAGGGATCATTCGAAATTCTGAATATTCTTAGGGAATGAAGTTAATAATTTTGTGTTCTACGGTCTATTTCCCATAACTTCTTGTATGCTACTTTATCTATCTGTTAAAATTTGTTTGGTTATACGCTTTATTCTCTCGCGTTAAATCTTAACGTCTGGCTGGCAGGTTTTTCTTATATATTATTCGTAAAACGGCTTTTGGGTTTTCGTAGCGAGTTAAATACGTCACGTGCCACTTCTAAAACTTAGCCACCTAACGGAAGAATGGAAACAGTTGTTGCACTCTTTATGTGATTAGCGTGAAAAGTGAAGAAGTTTATTTGAGAGAAAACAAAAGGAAATGAAATTTCGGAGGTATCAGCGAACGTTATAAATCGTCAAAGTGCAGATTGAGCGGTCCATCTTCTGTGTTAGTATTTTGGATGATAACGGATGTAGGAAGAAGGATATTAAGGGAGTTAAATTTTCGAAGTGGAATTATATAAAAATAGGAAGATAAGATTATATGGGGCTTCTGAATAAAAACTTAACGATGACAGCAGTTAGTTCTTATATATAGCGCGGCGTCGTGCGGTGTCAAAACTTGGGACCCTAGAGGCAGAGGATGAGAATAGTCCATTCAGTTGCAACTGGGCGCGGAGAAACTCTCGAAAGCAGTTATTATGGAGCAACAACTCCGCGGAAACTTAAGGAATGGATGTCAGGATGAGATTAGACAAGAGATTTCAAATAGAAGAATGGTGAATCAGGTAAAAGAGGGAGAAAGGAGAGAAACACGATTAGATATTTGGCTTGTTATAGGAAGAAAGATGGAAGGAAGTCGAAAGTCTCAAAAGGCAGTAGAGATGGATGGAGGAGGTAATTAGAGACAGGGAGATGTCGAAGGCCGCGAATGCTGAAAGAATTCTGAGTTACGGGGAAGGAGGAAGGAAAAAGAGTGCCATATTGGATTATCGGATTTCATGCTAGAAGTATTTCCAGGAAAAAAATGTGGTTATAATATAATGTGTGAGTTTTGCCTTTAAAATTCGCCGTATTGTAATAGAAACCGCTTACGTCAAATCCATCCAGGATTACTCATTTCAATACTAATGAATTAATTTGAAATTAAGGTAAATTTAAAATTGATAACGACGTTTTCTGGTCCTTTCCAGTGGCATGCGGTCTATGGTCGGGGCCCAGGAGAGTGAACGTAAGAAGTTTTTTCTGTACGCGGCGTACTCCTGGGGCATCCCGTTCATCATCCTGATCATCACACTCGCCATGGAGTTCGGCCCCGTTCCAGATTATATCCTTAAGCCCGAGTTCCGGGTGACATGCTGGTTCAAGAGTGAGTATAAACTCCTCAACTGAGTGAGTTACCCTGCAAGCCACCTTCTGAGTATGAGAGGATTCCCTGCATGGAATAAATGTCATCTTCTTTTCATTTATATCCTTTATTTCTTGCTGTCATTTGAACAAACCCACCGTCCATCTTTGAAAGGGTATAACTACAATGAATATTAAAGTTGACGAACAGTTCACTTAGAACGCAGAACATTCAGTTAAACGTCTGGACTTTAGATCTTTATTCGGCCATCTGACGAATATAACTAACGGCTGCAATATAAATGCCTTCAATTCGAGGGATTGGAAATTTACCATACAAAGTAAGACTATTTCCGCTAGCATTCGTCTCGAATATAATGAACTTAGGGAACCAGAGAAAGGGATTTATCAACTTAAACATAGTTTCATGGTTTGATAAAGCACGGTTAGAGCGAACTCCATTCATTTTCATGGGTGTTTTCAAGTCTGTTTCCGCACTAATAGGCGCTTCAGACCGGGAGGAAAGGTATAAGGATAGGGATGGAAGGGATGGGATATCATGAATCCCTCCATTCATTCATTCATTTATATCACACAGCATGCTAGTTATGGGCTTCAGTCCAAACATTGTCCGTACGAAAGTTATTATTTTCCTTGCAATATCATTCTTTTCGCCTATTTCATCCCTTTACAGTGCCCCATTTCCTTTTCATAGTTTATTTTTTCACTTGCCTCAGTCACTTACTCCCTGTGACTGCATTTCATAACTTTTATTAACTTGTCTTTCTGGCCATTCAATGTCGTTCTAATCTTACCTACCACCTGGTGCAGGCCGTGATTCAAATATGTGGCACTTCACGTGAAACCTTCAAACCTAGCGTCATATAATGCGCGATGAATCATTCTTATCAGTCCTTATCTTCCAGTCACCACTAGCCTCCAGACTGATCAAGTGAAGCGTTAATTAGTGGATTAACTACCTATGATAGACAAAATAGCTTCGTACATATCCACAAACTTTATTGTTCCCAATCGATTTCAACGATAAACCGTCATTTTCCGTTTGAAAATACCGTTTGAAACGTCATTTTCCGTCATGAACTTGATTTATTAACGTATGCCTCACGATCCTGAGTAAAATTAAGAAGAAGAAAAATTAGTTGACATTTTTCTGATGTTTTTAATGATAAAGAATTTTTTATCACCTAGGCTTAACAAAAAGAAGTGCGTTGAATCTGTAATTAATTCTTATCAAGTCTTCTCTCGCTTAGAGGGAAAAAAATTCCCATTAAATATGGCTTGAAAATGAAAGAAGGCGACAATGAATTGAAATTTATTATGAAGACATCCTTTAAATTTTTCCGATGCCAACTAGGTAATACACAATCTGGATTCCCTAACTCTCTCATAGAAATCCTGTGGTCAGGTAAATATGACTCCCAGCGTGTAGGAACGAACAAAGTTGAAGGTGTAAATATGGCTCAAAACCAATGTCAAGGACTTGCATCATGACTCGACACAATGTGTACTGAATAATCATCAAGTAAATTTCTGACACATTCTTGTGTTTGACATTATGAACTGGTTGAGTTGCTGTTTTTTTCGGTGCAAATGAATTTATTGTCGGAATGAAAGTCTCTTATTTATTTTACTTTTGTTCCTTTTTTAACTGCTTATTTTTGTCGGAATATGCCCTTCGTTCGCTGAAACGGCGTCAACTCATTCATTTTACCGTCGACGTATAACGTTACGAGATCTTACATCCAATATTTTTCATCTTGACACCTGCTCCAGCTTAGTATAACATTCTTCTTTTCAGTTTAAGCTTGCCACTTTTTCTCTCAAATATATCTTTACTTTTCGTGTTCTTATGGCTTAATCCCATTCCATTTTTTCGGAATTCTTTTGTGCATCTACATCTACGCGATACCCTGCAAGACACCGCGAGGGTGTGTGGCAGGTGGTGAAGATCACCAAGCATGCACTATAGACATGCAAACATGCTACTATGGAGTCTCAGGCAACTAGATTGTTAGTATCTATATAGTATTAAGGGATTAATATATGTATCATGCACTACAGACTACTCTAAAATATTTCCCCTTCCTATCCCTTTGCTATGCTGCCTATTCTGTTCTCGTATAGTACGGGGGGAAAATGCTATTTTGAATCTATCAGTACGACAATCTATCTCTCTAATCTAATTTATCTGGTCGAATCTAGCATAATACGCTGGTGTTTTTAATATGTGCGTAACATCTTCAGTAAAGCTATTCGATTTAAGTTTCTGTAAGAGATTTAATCTGTTCTTTAAGCTGTGCTCTGATAATGATTCCCACCCTAATTCCTGTATTAATTCTGATACACTACTAAACCTATCGTAACACCTTTTATCGTAACCTAGGTACTCTACGCTGCGCACTGTCTAGTTCTCTGATCAAACCTAATTCATTCAGATCCCATACGCTGGCTACATACTCTAGGTGGGGCCTAACTAGTGAAAAGTTGTTGTTGTTGCTGTTGTAAGTGCTGCTGCTGTAAAAAAAGCTGTTGTAACGTATCAAAAACTTTTGCAAGCCCTTTACTGTCTAACGCAACATCATACAACAACTTTACCGACTTTATCAACTTTCCCTGCACCATTGCACTTACATCTAGCCCATCCCACACCCCATTCACATTTTCTTCCGAATATGTATATGTATACAAAAGAATACCGGTTATAATGGACAACCCTGTCCCACCTCTCTCCTTATTACTACTCACTCAGATTTGCCATCATTCTGGGATATAAAAAATTCCGAATACCTCCAGACCCTTCAATCTACTCCCATCATAGCTATTATATTCCATCCGCTCCGATAGTATTTTTATCATTTCAGTCACATCTCTGGTTGCCCTAGCGTTACGAAATCCTAACTGCTGGTGAAAATTGCCTATTGAACTTTTGATTGCATCCATTCCGCAGGTGACAGCAGCAGGATCGCCTATTTCATTGCGCCCGTGGGAGTGATTATCGCCTGCAATATCGTTTTGTTCGTCTTGACGGCCGTCAAGATCTACAAGTTGAAGAAAGACACGAAGGTGCTGAAGAAAGGAGACAGCAGGAGACACCAGCAAGAGGGAGATGACAACAACCAAAGGTCCGAGAGCATTGCTCATGCTGGTTGCGACCTTGTCAAAAAAGAGCGAAATCCAAAATTCATTTGTGAATCTCAGAAATTACGCATTAACCCTTTTTTTGATTGCGTTCTTTCAATAGCATTTACTTAGGCTAATAATCTATATTAATTTGGTGATCTTCGATTTAAGAAAGCTTTAGCAACGCAGTACGCCGTATTGGTACTCAGTCATTTGTTATTAGTCTTACATAAGAGTTCATTTTCTATGTGAAGAGTCGCCTATTGAATCTGATCTCAGGTTCTTCAATTTATGCTTTGAGGATGGTTTTTAAAAATATTTCTGGTTTTCAGTCGCTTGTTCTAAATTTAAAATATGAAGACGCGATTTCGATTGTTTTTACCCTGAAATTTTCAATTACATTATTTAAGAAGTATTTGATGCTTTGAACATCATACTTAAGTTACCTATACGTTCGATGGCCATTTATACGATAAAAATGTAAATATTTTCGTACTTACGTAATAACTTACAAATGTGAATTTATGCACTCAATAATTAATATTTTCCGGGTCATTCAGAAATTTTTTATCCTGAAAAATGACTTGGGGGATAATGTTGGCATTTTAGCTAGAGAACTGACCTTCCAACCCTAAAGTAAGGCGTCACATTCCGGGATAGGCATATTTTTAGTAGAATCTGTAATGATTGGCACGTGTTGAATGACCTTATTTTCCGGTCACCTTACCCAATGGCAACGATCACAAAATGACGTGACTTAACCAAAACGGAAGGTGGTTCACAAGAAAGATAAAGGTTTAATGAAAGTTGATAGAAGTCTATGACAACCTAACGTAAAATTATTCATTTCCAGGTTCCAGCTTTATCTGAAACTCTTCATCGTCATGGGAGTCAACTGGGCTCTGGAGATCATCTCGTGGATCGTCGGTGGCGAATGCATCTGGATCCCGTTCGACCTCCTCAACACCATGCAGGGCCTATTCGTGTTCTTCATCTTCGTGTGGAAGGTGAAGATCCGCCGTAAGCTCGCCAAGACGCTCTGCCCTAGACTGGCGGCCAAGCTGAAATTCATGGTGCCCACAACCACCCTCACTTCCGACCGAAGGACATCGGCCTCCACCGCCTCCTCCAACATGGTCCACTCGTGCGCCGATGACGCCAAGCTCAGATTGGAAACGGTGGCGTCCAGGGTCCCAGAGACGACGCCGTCCGCGGAATTGACTACGGTCACCTGAACAATGACCAGACTGGATACCCAGGACGATTGAGCTGAACCGTATTGTCAGCAAGACCTGTCTCCGTGATTGGGTGACGGATATCTCCTCCTGCGGTGTTCTCTTTCCTGCAGAAGGTGAAAGGCAAACTGTCGCGGATGGAGTTCGCCTGAATGGGCAAGATGTGTCGTTTATGTCGCTCTTTTACCGATCAATCTCCAAAAGAGTGGCTGAGGTGTTTCCGTCGGGCTCGAGGAAGTTCGGAATTTGAACAGGTTGCAGTGGATGACGAAATTTTTGCTCGCTCACTTGGATGATTTTACTCCCTAAACAAGTGCATAGCGATCTTTGTGGTTCTGACTGGCGACTAAAGGAAAAAAATCCTCGAGTGAAGGAAATGAATGCACAGCGGGAGAAGAGGGAACCATATCCTAATCCCGAGTAGCTGTTCTCATTTTTTCTCTGCCTAATTTATGTCTTTTTTGGCTCTCTACGGTCTCAATATCGATGACATTACCTACTTGTGCACTTACCTACACATTAACTTATCTATCAGAGAGAGTTAGGCGGGCTGGAGTCCAAAACATCAAAAGATTGTGGAGTTGTGCCCGCATTTTGTGACGTTAGCTCACAAGCTCAAACGAATCAGTAGCTGAACCAGAAAAATCAAATTTCTCTACAAGCCTTTGTGAAGGTGGAGTCAAAATCAACTAACATGTAACTACCCTGGCCCACAACTTATTTGTGTTCCGACGTAGGGTGAGCTAAGTTGAAAGTGTGTTCTCTCCTTGCTTTTGGTGTCTAGCATAAAACTGATGATAGTGGTCCCTGAGTTCATTTAAGTGAGTTTTGAACGATCACATTGAAAAATCGAACCTATGTTGAACAGTCTTAAATGACTGCAAGGTGTGTGTGTGTGTGTGTGTGTGTGTGTGTGTGTGTGTGTGTGTGTGTGTGCATGCGTGCGTGTCTAAGCATACGAACTTTCTCGAATTTGAACTTTTCATTATATCCATCACGTTCTGGAGTATAATGTATGGCTTGCAACAACTTTTAAACTATGAATGGAAATATTGCCAGTGGTACTCTAAACATATTTAACTAAAATTTTCAAGATGATCAAATAATGGAAAAAGATGCATCAGACCAGGTGTGGTGCAATTCAAACATATTATTGGCGGAAAAAATGCAAGTTTCCACGAAATATTGATTTTGTGGAAATTGCAATTTATCTGTCCATATGATGAAATAAGATCCTCTGTTTGACCTCTTCTGGTACTTGTCTGAAGAGTGATGGAATAAATTGTTTAATACCATTATTATTCATGGAATTGGAGTACTACATACACCATGTATCGAGCTTACATACAATTGATGGTTTCAGACTCCTAGCAGTGACTCCTAGCGTGACGTACTTTACTATTTCAATGCCGTGATTGAGTCTCCATTTCATAGCTTTTTATCTCATTATACGTTTTCATTTCATGTGTGTAATTGCCTTTTATGATGCTGGAGCATCAAATGTCCAATATCAATCAGCACGAAGTCATGTATTTAAATGTTTTTACTTAAATCAGAAATAAATATTTTTACTTTACGAGATTTTGATTTGTTTTATAAGTGTTCTATCGGGTACGCCGGGTTTTAATGGGGTTTCCCTTTAATATTTTTGCGTTACTTACTTAATGACTACTTCCCAGCACTATCTCCCCCCCTCCACAAAAACATTTATTCCACTCATTATACCATCCAAAATTCCTTTTCTTTTCCTACCTCTTCTTTCTTTTTCTAGTTCTCTACCTTCAATTATGGCCCTCAGTATTAGAATTATTCCCAGAATGCGTAATGAAGAAGTAAGCTTACTTGCATAGTAAGGATATTTTGACGAGAGAAAATACATTAACACGGGTATACTTTCTGTTCAATAAATTTCTATCGAATATTAAATTATTTATAGGCTACATGCTCATAAATTTAAGATAAACTCTTATTTTGTGCCATGAATGCAACTCGATGGGATCCTTTAAAATAGCTATGTTTCAAACTTATGTACCCACAATTGCTGTAAGGGAATTAATGCTCTTTTGACATAGTATTATTATCACTACGATGTTGTAACTTCATTGTTTTTTCATTTATAATCCAAAAGAATTTTCTCCAAATATAATCCCTTGTAAACATCTTAATTGTAAAAATATTTTAACAATTTTTTCAAGCAATATCTGAGGAAATAAATATTATCATACTTAATGCCATGACAGATTAGATAGCTATTGTGAAACTTGGGCATCATAATAGAATTCCTTAAAGGCTTCCCTTTTCCATATTATATTTTCACTGCCATCGGTTTCGTTACGATCCATCAATGGATTTGATAATGAAGTAAAGGGTCGAAAAAATTGTATTTGAGTGGAAAATTTCAAAATTATTCTCCCTGTTATCACAAATATTTCGGAAGTAGAACTAGTTAAATTTCCACCAGAAAAATGCCAAAGAAATTTTGCACACAAGCTACTAGCATGGCAGACTGAAGCGATATATTGCTTACTCCCGATGTTATATTTGTTATCATAGCCTCTATAAAAATATACTTGATATTACAATTCATTTTATCAACATCAACAACCTTTGAAAATCCCTAACCACCTGTAATCAATGATTTTTCGTCACAGATAGAATGTGAACTTTCAGGGGTAATGCATGTTTGGTGTGAATTCACCACCCTCCCACACACCTTGATGATGGCTTGCAGGGTGTTATGCAAATGTGGACGAACTTCTCAATAGCTCGAGTAATGGTGAAGAAGCTGGAAAAATTTATTCCGAATTTGTAAATCTCGTATCAAGGTGAAAAG
Source organism: Platycnemis pennipes (assembly GCA_933228895.1). Taxonomy (NCBI): domain Eukaryota; kingdom Metazoa; phylum Arthropoda; class Insecta; order Odonata; family Platycnemididae; genus Platycnemis; species Platycnemis pennipes. The sequence goes on from OW121851.1 coordinate 29,003,857, forward strand.
TCTTTTAAGCTCCGGAGAATTTAATGTTCATTTTCCGGGAAACGTACAAAGCATACTTCATCAGGTAGCATCGTAAATAGTAACTAAAGCTCTCATGGACTACCTTGCAGTTGATGGCGAGATAAATGCATTCTACCTCCCGGGATCATGAAGTAACTCGCTGGGAAAATCGATTACAGCATTGGTGTTTCCTGTGCACCAGGGACCCATTGACACGGAAATATAAGTGCTAGCGGTTAACCTCAGAATGTGTCTTTCAAGGACACAAATCGTGTGGACGAGACTCTCTTGTGAGGTGTATCCTTCATCATATCTTTGCACCACAAACTCATCACCATTGGAAGCAGCCGCTCCCATATGCAACATGGCTTTTAACGGAAGAGTTAAGATTGTTTGCACAAACGTCGCGTTCCCAGGAAATGCTGGGTTTGTCAAACGGTTGGCGAAGATGGGTACCGCGTTCCTCAATATTTAATATTTACTCAATTTGATTACCCATACACGCAAGTCAAACTTTCTGCATTTGCGATGCAAAATTGGACGCGCAAAAAAACCTATCCCATTACCAAAACATTTCAATATTCTCGAGATTTTTTTCCATATTTATTTTTAACAATGGAAATGAGACTATTAGAATCATTAATATAGCATTTTAGGATATGCATAATCTTTCTCGTTGTTTCTGGGCATTCCAATTGAGCGCGAATGAGAAAGATTCGGGGGTGAAAATTTTTGAATAGTTAAAGTACTTAAGTGTGGAATTTTTCCGAGAAAATGGTGTCAAAGACGGAAATGAATGAGGCAGGGTGTAAGTTTGGACAAATTGTATTCTAAATTTGGCTAATAGGGAGCCGTTTCGGACGGATAATAAGATAGAATTAAATATATTAGGTATGTATTGGCAAAGGAACGAACTTTGCATTCCCATGGGAATTTCACCATTTTTTTTTAATTCACGACTCGGGTTTCGACAGCTTACGAAACCTTCTATAAACCTTTACCTGAAGATGACATAGACTCGAAACCCGGGTCGTTGATAAAATGTTTTAGTGAAATTAATAAAGTTTGTTCCTTTTTCACCATGGAGAAATTTCACATACGTAGTTATCCCTGACACCGTCCGATCTATCAGGTATATATTTGCGTTAATGTATGTTGTGTGATTCAATGGGGCTTATGACTGGAACCTTGCTCAGCACTGCTAAGGAAAGGTTTTGACTAACAGTTGAGCATGGAACGTGAGTTTTTGTGGGTTCAAGTGCTGGAGGCTGTGGGGAGGCAATGGTAATTAATAGGAAGCTTTTGTAATGCAGATGTGAAGACTTCGGGGATATTACCTATGGTGAGTTGACAGAAACACGAACAAAGGGTTAAATATGGTTTTGATTGAGAGAAAATTGTTAAGATGAGTTAGAAAGTAGGAGGATATAAGAAACATATGGGGGGTGGAATTTAAGACTGTTGTTAAAGGTATTCGCTGAACGAAAAGAGAGAAATAATATGGGACTGCTAGACAGATGGTTTGTTGAAGAAATATTTAAAAAATAGAGAGGAAGAGAGTTAGTCTAACTTTTGAATCTATAAATATTATGACTAGTGTTTGGAAAAAATCTTTTATTCAACCAGTGACAGGGTGTGATTTGGCAACTCGACAGAATAGCCAACCAAAAGTCATGGTTTCTTATCCCACCTCGAACAGAGGTGTCACATTTGTTTCTAGGATCAAGATAGAATTATTCGGTGCGGATTAAGATGAACAGTTGGGTCAAACTTAATCCTTTCTACCACTAAGCTTTATACCCCTTCATGTTCCTATTCAGCGCATTAGTAGAAAAAAATACCAGTACCTTCGTAAGCCTTTTGTGGAGAAGCAGGCGAATGTTTTAAGTGCGGCGAAAGGTCAATAGAATATAAAAGAAGGGCTCTCCAATATTTCACGGGAATAGTGATGGAGTAAGAAAGAGGATGAAATGGAAAGAGAGAGATTTCGCAAGTAAAGTGAGATCATCCCTAAATCCACAGTGAATGTGCTTTATTTTATCAGACAAGCACTCAAGAGAAATGAAAAATCACTGAGGAAGAAGCTAACTTATTTATTCCTAAAACAAGGAGTCTTCTATGAGCTTAGGTAATCAAGTCCCACGGAGCAATTTCTTTTGCTTGCCTAGAGGCGATATGGAGGTTATATATATGTTCTTCTCTTCTACTGTAAATAATGGTTTCAACAAGTGGAAGTCAGAGGAAAGTGAGTAATCCTTATCTAGACTAGAGCATTGTTTTTTATACTTTTTAATTTAGTGGACGCAGAAATCATAAACTGAAACAAGGTATCCAGACTTTGAGAAAAAATGTTATTTCTCTTGTTACGCTTAGATAAATGATGAACCTCACTTCGCAGTCTTCTTTCCAGATCATTTTCTGAAATACTTAAATACTACTGAACCGCTGGAAATGCTTTGCCTATATCCTCCGTTCCTCAACACAGAGAATACATTTCAAAGTATGAATACGGTTTATGAGCTTCGTCTAACCATGCGAACCCAGTGAATGTTTTTTTTATTTTCCATTTTATTTTTTCTTCACAAAAAAATTAATGTGTTAAATTTGGACTCATAGAGACGGGTTTTAGAGGTGGATGTAAAATTCCGCCAAATTTCGGAATTTCGACTGAGACTCTCACGCAACATGCTTGGGAGATGGGAGACTGCATTTCAGCGCAAGAGAATGAGGGATGCTGCGGTCACACCTACGGTCTCCCATATGGTTTTACGGCTATGGCGAATGGTTAAAGTATAGGAAGATGGGACTGTTTATGGGAGAGATGAGAGAGTGAGATACTTTCTTATCCTCCGACGGAAAGGTCCGTGGAAGGGGACTTCAAAGGATCGGTCAAGAGGACTTAGGTGCGAAGTCTAGACGCGAGGTAAATATTATTAGGCTGAGGAACCAACCTCGCGCTCAAACTGTTCTGTTATGCTCATCAACTACAGAATATATTTGCATAACTCGTTTTTTTCGCATTATCGGTAACTTTGCATAATGTGCTCACAACTACTGACTTAAAGGTCACGAGTATCGACCTGAGTGAACCGTTTGAAAAGCAAACTCCAAAGCTGGACCGTGAATAATTCTTTAGGTACCAGAACATTCTATTCAACTATAGGCTGGGCATTATGTACTCTCATATTTTATCAATTCCGCGAGCAGACCATGTAAGCCAGATAGGTAACGTGCTGCTGGTATGGCAACACATAGGTCGCGAGTTCGAATTCAAACCAGGGCATGGATAGGTATTGTATTTTTCTCAAGCCTTGGCCTGGCCTTCCATCACGAGGGCCCTGGTTCGATTCCAATGGAGGATTATTCAGTGGCAAACTGAGCTGTTCTGCTGCGTTGCAACTGCTACTAACCCAATGAATGGATGACCTCAGTTGCTATCCCCAATTGTGTAAAACCAATTCCTGGGGATCGGGTTGGTGTGGTGGCTAGAGTACTGGCCTCCCATCCCGAGGGCCTGAGTTATATTACCGGCAGTGGCGGATTTTTCAGTGGAAATCCGGTCCCCACTTGAGTGCCTAGTGGAGGGCATTTCAGGTTCAGTATTCCGTCCGTCGGATGGGACGTTAAGCCGTGGTCCCCTTGGCGACTGTCGTTAAAAGTAGTCAAATGCCGACGCTGGGTTTCTGTCCACCCTTCCTCCGTTTCCTGAAAACTCCTACCATTACCCAATTAACCACATTTCCTAAATGGCATAAATAACCTCAGCTGTCGGTCGCCTCCCCTGAATAATCAACCTGCCAACCAATTCCTTCCTAACAAACTGGGTCCATTGACCAAGATTGTTAGTAAGCCGGTAGTTAGTAATAACAGTAAGACGAAGTTTTAGCAATGCAGGGTGGAATACATCTCCTTTACAGTTCTTTCAAGCAATTTCTCCCTCAATTTCAGTAATCTTAAATTTCCCCCCATCATTTGCAGTAATTGTGAGGCAGCTTACCATAAAAAGTGTAGTAAACTTAATTAGAGCACGTTTAAATCGATAGTGGAGTTATAGATAGAATGATTTTGCATGGACTGTAACCGTAAGTTGGTAAACAAATTGCTTGCGAGTAGTTCATGCTGCAGCTCAGTCATTAAAGACCTAGGAGCCATAATACTCTACTTAAAAAAGAAAATTGAATCCCTGAAGAAAGGCATCAAAGCTCCTGTGGTTATTAATCAAGATTACGCAACGATGCAATCCTTTGCTTAAGAGGCAAATGAGCGCGCAAGGAGTAAGAACGTTATTTTGTATGGTGAGCCTGAAAACACTCGCAGTGAGGTAGGTAACAAGCAAGTCTCATGATGTGGAATTCGTAAATCGCGTTCTGACAAAGATGGTGTCCCGTGTGTCCACCGAGAAAGGCTACGCTGTGTGCGTCTGGGTAGGAACATTACAAGCAAGCCTAGACCGTTGTTGGTGTCATTGCCCTCTGAGAGTGAAGTGTCGGATTTCCTGAAGGGTCAATGAAAGAAAAGCGAGTGGTGGCAATTTTCTTCTATTTCTGTCAATTTCTAGGGTGATGGAAAGGAGCTTTCTGCAGTCGGTCAGATCTGAATTGAAAAATAGGATTGATGCAAGAGAATCTGACCTAAAATAGGTATGTGAAAGGTATTCCTACCATAGTTCCAAAAAACTGCAATATGCCAGAGAAGTGAGATATGCCTACAAGGCCGATGTCACGTCTCTATCCAGTTATTACCAGAACGTTCAGGGCCTAAACACAAAGCTTAATAAACTTAATGTATCTGTTATGCTTTCGAATTTTGACGTGATCGTCTTGACTGAAACCTGGCTATAGAAATGATGTTAAGCCTACTGAACTCTACTGGCCTAATTATAATATTTACCTAAGAGACCGTAGTATTTCTAACTCTTCCAAGTGTCGGGGTGGTGGTGTTTTAGTTGGTGTTAAATCCACTCGAACTCCTGCGAAATCAAGACCTCTTGTGATAATGTGGAACTAGTAATGGTCTATGTTTATTCTGGAAATATAAATTTTAATTGGTTCTGTTTATATCCCTCCTCGTCCCAACTCTGATATTTACGATTATATTGCGCCTGCATTTAAATGTTACGTTAACTACCGATTATCGTGTAGTTTTATTATTAGGGAATTTTAATTTGCCCGATTTTAATTGGTACGGTGCATCTGTTAACAAATCAGCTTTGGATCCTGCCACCGGTAAAGTATCTTCATCAGCGAAGGCACTGAATGATAACTTGTCGTTTTTAGGTCTTCAGCAAATTAATAGTATTATCTCTAATGATCTTGGGGTATTTTTAGACTTAGCTTTTTCCAATTCTGGTATGTGCCCCACCAACACACTAACGTTAGAAAAACGTCAGTATAACGTTTTTTGGTTAGTGCACGCCACTTTCGTTAGATTTCCTAACCACCCTAACGGCCAAGTTCTATAGCCGCGTCAAGTGGTTTGAGAAAAACGCTAAAGTAACGTTCGCCGCGAACCTCTGTCTAGTCGAGGAGGGGGCCGGGTCCGAGCGTCGCAGCTCTCCGTCAAACTTCGGTAACCTTCGGGAGTTATCAACACATCGCTGATACTTTGCCAATGCCTCCTTTGATAAAATTATTATATTAGTATTAAAGGATTATTATTATACTAGTATTAAAGGAGGCCATGGCTACAATCGATGTAGAAAAACAAGATCGACTTCGACCACCTCGAAATTCAAAATGGCAGTTGTTGATAAGCCGGAAACATAAGAAAGAACTATCTCCTCTAATATTTACGTTTTCTTGTAATTTGTGATCACAGAAGCTTACATTTAAATTCTAATGGACAATTAAGTTACGGTGAGTACCTAGATGATTGTTATGACAAGTGATTGCGTTGAATATTATTTATGAATTTGTCAGTTTTCATCAGCCTTCCATGCTGACTTTTTGAATTGCTGCAACAGGAATTGAGTCTATTTATCATTTTTCAGGCACATAAAGTCATTAACAAGTTGGGATGTTAGCAGTGAGCCAACGACAATTCAGATCATCATTCAACTGCTGGACAAATGTGGAAATGTTTTGTGTGTGTTATGACAGTGCAGTGAATGACTTTCGATGATATTTGAACGAACCACCTGTTGGAAAAATATAGTTTCAAGTTTTAGAAGAGCGTTGTTTTTTTTTAAAGACAGCTGGTTGTTGTACACCCAGATCAACCATTTAAAATTAAATGTTACGGAAAAATCGAGCTTGATCGCTAATTTTTATTCACATGCCATGTATAGTTTGATATTGGTGATTGTCCCACTGGCTGTTCTGGAGATTATGCCTAAGTATTTGAATCTTATGTGTCAAAGGCAAGTGAATGCAATGGTTGAAAATGGAAATAGTGTCAATAAATGAAATTTATTTTACTAACAAACCGTCGTTTTCGTTTACAATCGTCTTAACTCGCCTAAATGTGCTATTGAAGTTGTGAATTCGCTATGTGACATCAAGAAGCGGCAAACGTGCACGAATTTATCACGCTCTAAGTCTGTGTATATTTAACTTGTACCAAATTATTCCGAATCAAATTACGTGATCTGTTCTATCCGAACCGAGGTCGGCTAGTTCCTCAACTTTTTCAGTGCTTATTCTGCAAATAAATATGTTCTTAGTTTGCTTTAAATTGTTTGACAAAGATCCTAATGTCCGGAGTTCGGGGGAATGGAATGGAGTTACATTCTCGTTTTATGTTGTCGTTATTTTAACGTTATCCCCAAACGGTTTGCTCTAAACGTAAAAAAAACGTTCGGATGGTTGGACATTATAACGTGTTTCAAACCACGTTCGTTCGAACGTTATACTAGCGTAATTCTAACGTTTTTGTGTTGGTGGGGTGTCTTGCAATCTTGATATTGATCCCCTGTTATCCTTCGATCCCTATCATCCCCTTTAAACTTTGATTTAGACTTAGATAATCATAAAGAAAATATCGTTAGGTACCCCTAATTTTATGTTGTATGACTTTCAAAACTGTGATTTTAGTGGGTTAAATGATCATTTAAGGGATGTGAACTGGTCGGAGATTTTATGCAACCGAGAATGTAATGACACCCTGGATAGTTTTTATGCTGTACTGCAACATACCTACTGTTATAACAGCTCCTCCTTCTTCCATGTGTCTACCGGTTGATGATCTACAGATAGACATCTATATAGATACAATATTGTATGTAATATAAATATAGATACATTTCCTCAGGGCTCTTGGCATATGGTACCATCTGGCATGTACCCACCATTGAAAGCACACAGAAATATTTCTTATTAAAGAATTATCGTCCAACGAGTCCATAATTTTAACAACACACGTCTGAGAAGTCTAGTTGTAGTCATGGACTTGCAGAAGTTATGAAATATTAAACTTCTCGTCTACGCGGACTCTAGCAGACGACAGCGGCCATTATTTGTTAGGCAGAATTTTAAAAACGAAAAATGCTTTAAGTATAAAATTCTTACGAAACATTGAATACTCAAAGAACTTTATATGATTTTTGAAGCAAAAATTCTTACTTACAGTTGATTGAGTGCCATTAAAGAAGAATCGTGATATTCTCTCTCTTTTGCACACGGTCGTATATACAAAACCTACAAAACAATACTCATGCGCATAGAGGCCTACCAAAGGGCGCTAAATCCGGGCGACCCTCGCCCGCCGCGCACCTTCTTCCTCCCTTTATTTAGGCGGCCAATCATTTTGTCCCGCCGTCGGCCAATGAGCATTTTGGCATTTGAAAATCAACGCCGTAGGAAACAGTGGAATCGTGGAATGATGAAGCTGGTGAAGAGCACGCAATTTACTTGTGATAACATTCGGTACATGGTCCTTATTCGTGATTATTCCATGAAACAGTTGTCTATCAAGTTCTTTGCTGAGATTGGAAGCATGGGATATGCCAGTGGCATATTTATAGCTAGGTAGGTACCTTGAGGAATGTGCTTCATCTCGCAGTGTATGGTCGATGTTAAAGTTATATTTATCAGTAGGAGATAGTGTTATTACCACGCCAATGGTGAAGTTCGTCAATGTGATCAGCTTGTTTGGACGCAGTTTACTATGCTCGAAATATCATCTAGTGTTCTGTAGTCTTGTGTGTAAAGGATGATTCTGGTGAATAAATGCGTCACCACGTATTGTGACTTCGTAGTGAAACATACCATCCAATCTTGGTGTAATAGCGTGAACAGGTATCTGAAAGGCAAACACAACTCACACCTGACATTGACTCTATACATGGACAGGATCACCAATATTTTATGTAAAGGAAGCATAACAGTTGATGTACGCGGATTAGTATTTCTGAGGCCCCGTTTCCACTACTGACATTCTACCACGGTTATTTCAGCCCTCATAACCTACCTGCGTTCCAGTTAGCTACAAAGTTACCCTTGTAATCACTGCTTTCGTCACATAGCGGTTACCAGTATTCCAGTTCAAAAGAAAATCGACGATCGTTATATAAATGCGCAAAGATGGTAGCACATTGTAAGCACTATTGTGTAAGCACTTGAAGCTTTATTCAAGAATCTATATTGATTGTTATAATCAAATGTCGTCGGGCTTATCGCGTACGCCCAAGGAGCAAGTCCGTCTCCTCGTGAGCAAAGTTTTTGCAATTCTTTTGTTCGGTCATTGGTCGGAAAATATAATTAAATTATGTAAACCATAGGTAATAACAACTCTGGAGCATCATTGAGCATAGACAAAAATCAAGTATTAAGCCAAACAAAGCCACACCAACCACGTTTTCCTAGATGCATATGCCGCGATCCTACACCGCTATCCGTGATTCAACTGTTTTCCCATAATTCTTACCAGGATTTTGACTAACTTGCGTTCCAATTACAAAAGAGACGCGACGGTAACCACTATTCCCTGATCTAACAAGGGTAACTCAATGCTAGTAGGACTATCTACCATGGTTGGCGTTTTCGAGCGTTTCCATTACTAGCATTGCGCGGGTAGAGAGTTACCGTCGTAGAAATGTCAGTAGTGGAAACGGGGCCTGACCCGGGAGCCATAACGTACTCCTTGATCTGGCTGTTTATTGGAGTGAGCTAGCTAATAAGGATTCAGATCATCGTTTAACTGGTCTAACCATGTGATTAATGTGAAAATGTTTTGTGTCTGTTGTGTCTTAACTTCATGTAACCTTGTGTAGTGATGATTTTCGATGAGATTTGAAAGAACTTCCTATAGGGAAAATCTACCCTTAGAAAAAAATACTATGGAACTATATATAGTGATTATATATAGTTTTCTATAATCACTATGGCTATAGTCCTATAGTTATTTGGAACATAGTGATTATAGGACTATATATAGTGATTATAGGACTATATATAGTGATTATATATAGTTTTCTATAATCACTATGGCTAAGGTATTTGGAACATACCCATGTAGCACAGATGGCTGGGCCAACGTTTGGTCATGAGGATTCCTATATTATTATTATTCTAGGTGCAGCGGTTGGCCAACCATTATTCGTATCCGTTTTGCCAACTGTTCCCCAAAGGAACAAAATTGAAAAAAAAAAAGGAAAATGAAGGATCGCGATTCTCACTTACTGAATGATTAATATCTTTATCTCACATACTACTTATACCCCTACCTTACGACTTACACTAAATACTTTGTATCCTATCAACCTTTGACATACGGCCTGACACATTTTCCAATTATGGTAATGAGACAGGGAGGCCATATATATACTGCTGCTGGCTGGCATTAAGTCGTTTGTGATTACTAACATTACTCTAAGATTGAGACGGATAATTTGCACCGTTAAAGCATTTCCCTAATAACCATTTTGTGGCTAAAATTAAGCATGACCATTATAAATATACGTCTCTGATATTCTTTGAACTCTAGGAGAGATAAATAAGAGTTTCCTCCATAATGCTGAGAACCTGTTTTCCAGCGAGCGCACCAGATTTTTCTCTAAGTCCGATACCGTCTACGAGGGACTGAGGAAAATCATACAATCATGGATATCCATTTGAATGGATATAAGATGAATGTGACATTTGAATCCATATGAGATGAATAAAAAATAAAATGTTCAGAATGTTTTGCTTTTAAGATACATAATTTGAAAACTCTCTCCTATAGACAGCATGGTCCAGGAGAATATGTCTGTATATGAGAGGTCTATGTAAGTTATGTATGTATAAACTATAGAACTGTATCCTATAGTGATTATAGGAATATACCCTATAGTGATTATAGGACTATAGAACTATACCCCATAGTGATTATAGGACTATAGAACTATACCCATAGTGATTATAGGACTATAGAACTATACCCTATAGTGATTATAGAAATTTCTATAGTGATTATAGAAATTTCTATAGTGATTATAGAAATTTCTATAGTGATTATAGGACTATAGAACTATACCCCATAGTGATTATAGGACTATAGAACTATACCCTATAGTGATTATAGAAATTTCTATAGTGATTATAGAAATTTCTATAGTGATTATAGAAATTTCTATAGTGATTATAGAATTCCTATAATCACTATATATAGTTCTATAGTATTTTTTTCTTAGGGTACCTTCACCTCTGTGAGGAGCATTATTTTGTTAAAAGACCCTTGAAAGCTGAATACTCAGACGAAACTATAAAAAATTTCGTGCTGTGCAACTAGCAAAGTCGATCCCTACAATTGCTTCTTACGTTGTGCACATTGTTTGATATTGGTGTACGCCAGATTGGCTATTCTTAAGATTATGCCTTATTGTTTCTTATGTTCTACATCGGCAAGTGAATGCTTTTATTGAAATTTGAAGTAGTGCTAATAAATATGTAAATCTACATCCGTTTCTGTTTAAAATCATCTCTAACTCTTATTAGAGTGTTGTTAAAATTGTGGATTCGTTATATTTCTTGTAAATATTTATATTTCACAGTATCCATGTACATTTCCGTACGTATACTTTGTAAACATCTTTTCGATATATTCGGTAGATATCTATTTCATATGCTGCCATATGGACCATAATATATCTATTAGATGTCTATGGTAGATATGTATTTCACAATATCTAATTTACATCTACCATTTATATCTATTAAATATCTAGTCATCAATTTCACTATATTTAAGCTACATCTAATAGATATCTATTTTCTGTCTGGGTTTTGTCCTTTCTGCACTTTGTTATCTCAGCTTTGCATGATCATTTCCAAGTTGACTCTGTATACTGTGACTTTTCTAAGACCTTTGACAAAGTTAACCATTTGCTATTAGCAGCAAAACTTGAAACCTATGAAATATCTGTTCACATGCTATCTTGGTTTATAAGCTATATGTCAAAGAGAGAACTAGTAGTTAAAATCCAGATTGTTGTATAACCCCCTTTCTATGCTACATCTGGTGTTCCTCAAGGTTCCCTCCTGGGACCCCATCTTTTCTTACTTTTTGCCGTCTACTAATAAGAACTCTTAGTCACTTCCACAGAATTTTATTTAACAAACGACCGGTTTCGGCAGTTACGCCATCTTCAGGCCTGAAGATGGCATAACTGCCGAAACCGGTCGTTTGTTAAATAAAATTCTGTGGAAGTGACTAAGAGTTCTTATTAGTAGACATCATGACAACCTTTCGCCTCACCAATGCTTCGGAATTTGATTTAATTACTTTCTGCCAATATTATTGGAGCTTCTCTAAATTCGATTAAGATTCTAATTTATGCAGATGACCTAAAAAATTTAAATCCTATTGATTCGTACAAAGATGTTATGGACCTTAAGGAGCATTTAATTTCTCTTGCTTCCTGGTGTGAAAATAATTCATTGCAGCTGAACATAGGCAAATGCAATATACTTACTCTTAGTAGAGGGCAACTCCCTTATTTAAATAATTACTATTTACGTATCCGGGTACACACTAAATAGGGTCCAATGTAAACAGGACCTAGGTGTACTGTTTGATTCTCGACTAACATTTGACATGCAAATCGACTCTATGGTAAGCAAAGCATAAGTCCCTTGGATTGATATGTCGACATAGTCAAGACTTCAGCAATATTTTCACTTGCTGATTGCTCTATAGTACCGTAGTCAGATCTGTACTAGAATACTGCTCATTAGTATGGAATCCATATTACTTCAAATATGAGGCAGCTATTGAAGGGCTTCAGAATAAATTTTTAAGGCTGATTTCATTTAGATTTGGCTTTGAAAGAAAGAAAGGATCATATGCCAAATTGTTACATTTGCTTAATCGTAATTCACTATCTAACAGGAGAAAACAATTGGGTTTATTGTTCTTGTGTGCCTTGTTACTTAATTTAGTCCAATGTTCAGATCTGTTACCTTTAATTAATATCAAAGTTCCTTCCTCACACTCAAGATCTCAGAGTTTATTCTATCTCCCATACAGTAGTTCTAATTATCGTTACTAATTGCCCATGTATAGGATAGAGAGAGATTTTAATAATGTTTGTGTAGACGCTGATATTTTTCAATTGTCTAAATTTTCTTTTAAAATCTTTTTAATGAACCATGTGAGGTGTTCAATTGGAATTACTTCATTTCAAATTTTTTGTTACTTTCAGCTTTATCAATAACTAATAAATATATTTATTTTTTAAATTATCAATTGTAAAATTCTATTTGATTTTCCTCTCATGTATTTTTCTATCTTATGATTCATTTTATGATTTTTTGTATTATAGTTCTTACTGTTTCCTATGTTAATGTTGTATTTCTTATGTTTACACATGATAACTGTGCAATATATTTCAATTATACTTTTGTAAAAGGGTTTCAGCCCATGAATAAATTTTGAATTGAATTTAAAAAAAAGATGTGCATGTCATCAATAAGATTATCCCATTTTATTTCATAATTTTTAATGGGATTTTTTCTTCCTCCTACCTATCTTAGAACATGTTCAATTCTAGGTATATCCATTTCATTTTCATGTTCTATCTGTATCATCCATCAACATTTAAAATGTTACATTTATTGCTTTTTTGGTAAATGTTGCTGTCCATATACCACATCCCTCTTTGCAATTAAGGTAAATGTGTCAGTTGTCAATGAAATTTTTCCGTACATCTATATATTTTATTGCTTTTTGTATCTCCTGCTATTAGTGACTATTTGACAGAATTGTTTGCCCCACAAATACCCATCTCTTCACATGGTGGAGGAGGCAGCAGCTCTCATCATTAGCAGACATCCTTAGTGATCAGCATTACAACTCTACTTTCACAACAGGCATGATAACTATTACTTTAATAGCCAGAGTAAGTGGTACAACATGAAGGGCAAAGGCAATACCACAGTAAAATGTATAGAATCAACAACTCGCCGAATGCTATATTGATAGAATATGTTTGGAAATAGCTTTGATTCGTGATTTTGTATGGTAGTCTTGAGTTGAAACATTTCATTTATACCTAAAATTAGATAGATTGAGGCTAAGCATATAGATACTATTGTGGTGCAAGTTTACATGCCTACATTGGACTATGAAGAAGTGGAAGATGTCTACGAAGATATCGCGGAAGTTATAAAACAGGTAAGAGGAGAAGAAAATCTAATTATTTCAGGAGACTGGAACACTGTCGTCAGCGAAGGTCATGATGGAAAAATAACTGGAAAATATGGGTTGGGAAACTGAAACGAAAGAGAAGAAAGACTGCTGGAGTTCTGCACACAACATAAGTTGGTGGTTACTAACACATTGTTTAAAAATCACAACCGAAGAATATACACTTGGAAGATGCCAGGAGACAGAGGAAGATTTAAAATAAACTACATTTTAGTGACGCAGAGGTTCAGGAATCAGGTGAAGGACTGCAAAAGCTACCCAGGTGCAGACATGGACAAAAATTGAAGAAATCAGTCAAGATTATTTGGTAAGTATAAAACTGAAGGAGACTTGACATCAGCTGGCATTTCAAAAAGCAGTAGGAAACAACATAGGAGAGGACCTGACTGAGAAACAGGTAGAAGAGTGTTGGGAAAACATTGAATGTGGACTACAGGAAGCCGCAAAAGAAGTTCTTAGGCAGAAGAAAAATTGTCAAGAAGAAGCCATGGATCATGGAAGTCTTAGTGCTGGTTGAAGAAAGAAGTAAGTAGCTGCCTATAGAATAGTGAGGAACCACTTCAAGGAGCGCAAGATGCCATGCCATAAGGGACAAGAATGGAGAACTTTTGATTGAACATGAAGACAAAGTGAAGAGATGGAAAGAATATCTGGAAAAGTTATACAACAGAAGCAATCTCAGCACAAAAGTGATTGAAGAGGAAAGCGAAGTCGAAAAGGATGATATGGGAGCATCAATATTGAGATCGGAATTCGACGTTACAGCAAGGGACCTTCGGATGAATAAGGCTTCTGGAATTGATGATATCCCCGTGGAATTAATAAAAAATGCAGGAGATAAGACATAAACCCACCTCTACAAAACCATCTGTGACATGTACTCAACAGGAGTAATACCCAGGGACATCGAGAAAAACAATTTGTATTCCCAATAAGTAGAAAGCAGAGAAATGTGAAAATTTTAGGACTATAAGCCTGACGACACATGCATCGAAGATATTGACAAGGATCATCTACAGAGGATTGTAACGAAATGAAGAGGAGTTCCTGGATGAAGATCAATTCAGATTCAGGAAATATAAGGGTACAAGAGAAGCAATATTGGCCCTTAGGCTGCTCATAGAGAAGAGAATGGAGAAGAACAAACCGACCTTCATTGCATTTGTGTATTTAGAGAAGGCTTTTGACAACGTGGATTGGAATTCTTTAAGGAATTGGGGTGTCGTACAATGACCAAAGAATTATCCACAGTCTGTATAAAAACCAAATAGCTGTAATTAAATCTGGACCCAGCTCTGAAGAAGCAAGAATGAAGAAAGGAGTGAGATAAGGCTGTGCACTGTCTCCCATAATTTTTAAAATGTTTATATTGAGAGAGGCATTAATGAAATCAAGGAGTAGTGTTCTGAAGAGAACGTCCTCGGAGAAACAATCAGCATACTACGATTCGCTGATGTCCTGGCACTCATAGCGGAGACAGAGAAGGATCTGAATAAGATGCTAACAACCATAGAAAGGCAGTTGTCCAAAAATCAGCTGAAGATCAATAAGAAGAAGACTAATATATTGGTGTGCAGCAAGAGAGAAGAGGCCAAAACTAATGTTATGCTAGGAAAACAAAAACTGGAAGAGGTGAAAGAGTTCTGTTACCTAGGAAGCAGAGTAACCAACGATGGATGAAGCAAGAAAGAAATAATAAGTATAATAGCCCAGGCAAAGAGGGCATTCTATCACAAGAAGAATCTACTTGCTCAAGAAAGTAAAACTTCGTATTTCCACACAAACGTATTATAATGGCACGATCGGTTTCACCCGTTAGGGCATCATCAGGTACATGTACCTGATGACGCCCGATAGGAAGTAAGGGATAATTAATGATGCTCTTATTTCCTTGTGATGTTGAATTTCCATAAAGTTACGCCTGAAACTGTTAATTTTAGAATCTACCAACAGCTGGAAATACAAGCCTAGAAGTAAGGAGTCAATCCATCAGAACGTATATCTGGAGCATGTTTCTTTACAGCAGTGAGGCATAGATGATGACTGCAGTGGAGAAGAAAAGAGTGGAAGCATTTGAAATATGGTGCTACCAAAGAATAATGAAGATAAAATGGATTGACCAAGTGACAAATGAAGAAGTGGGAGAAAAAAGAAGTCTACTGAACACTATAAAAAGAAGACGAGACAACCCAATTGGCCATATCTTAAGACGCGATGACCTGATGAAGACAATCATCGAAGGAAAAATAAATGGGAAGAATGGAAAAGGCAGGCCTCATATCAGTTATATAGAACAGGTCATGAAGGACGTGAAAGAGAAAAATTACGGTAATATGAAGAGGTTGGCCAATAGAAGATTCGAGTGGAGGGCTGCGTCAAACCAATCCTAGGATTATTGACCCATGATGATGATAGATAGATATATTTATATATGTTTTAGGGCACGCCCTGTAGAACCAATCAAATACATTATTATTGCAAAACAGCTCGGACTTTTACATGATAGTAACACTCATTCAACAAAGCATACATCTAGCACAGGTAGATATACACAATATTGCATAGATTTCCTGCTTTTACATAACTCACTAATGTTGTTACTTAGTTTATTCTTTAGGGACTGATGTTTTTACAAACATTAAATTTTGCTAACTGATTCGTTTCTAACTAATTTTATGTGAATATTTTAATTATAGTTTTTGATTTTCTAATTATTGCTTGTCAATGTCAGATTCTTAGATGATTAACTATGTTTATGTATAACGGATATGTTAAGTAACTTGACTGCTAAACAGAAATACATTTTATTTCTGTCTTCACTCCATGTCAATTTTTAATTTGCACATCAAGCTGCACAAAAATGCTAGAAGCTTCATTATGAAAGATACCATTGAAGACAAATTTTCATTCACATTAATCTATATTTGGCTAAATTAAAGGACTTTTTGACTTTTAACCCTTATTCTGCTGGTGGGCCAAATAATTTGCTATTGATTCATATTGAATTTGACATTGATCTATATTTGGCTAAATTAAAGGATTGA
Organism: Platycnemis pennipes; assembly: GCA_933228895.1. Classification (NCBI taxonomy): domain Eukaryota; kingdom Metazoa; phylum Arthropoda; class Insecta; order Odonata; family Platycnemididae; genus Platycnemis; species Platycnemis pennipes. The sequence continues at coordinate 29,020,524 of OW121851.1, forward strand.
CTTTTAACCCTTATTCTGCCGGTGGGCCAAATAATTTGCCCTCTTGTACAAAAACTGCCAGCAGGCCAGTATATCAGCGGACTTACATTGCATCATAGCATACAGGGCTGAGTAGTGCCCATTTCAAATATGTACATGTATTTTTGTAATACATTTGTATCTTATATTTGAAACACAAAGTTTTAGTATTTTACTATTCTAGAATACAAAATACAGTTGTTTAATACTTTTGAAGCAGGTTTTATTGCAGCTTTTTCAAAACTATGATTCAGAGATTATATGTATAATGAATAAGTGAATGTAACACATAAATGAAATATAGAACCTTCATTCAGTGTCAATTTTCTTTATGTCTTGACTTGAATTCAAGACAGGCTTTGAGTTGAGTGGAAGCTACAGTCTGAGCTGAGACATTCAAGGTTTATTAGGGTATAAGTTGTTGCATCTTTGTCTCATGAGGTGGAATTCACTCTATGACTCTATTGATCAATTAATAAAACACAAAGATAAGTTGAATATAGTGTTTAAGAAACTCAATTTAAGCTATACATTTAAAGGAGTTAGAATTGAGTATTTAGATGAGTTTATTATCATGGTGAAACTGATCACCACTGACATAGAATACTCTCAGGGTCACAAAACCTGTTATTATGGGCAACTACTACCTATACAAATGCTTCTGTGTAGCAGGTTGCAAACTTTGATGTAAAAATATTTGCATCTTACAGCTGAAACAGCATCAGCATTATTGTAGAGCTTACATAATAGTTTTTTTATATTTATAATCTGAAGTTTAAAGGCAGAATGAGGTGATTTTGGCATCTTGTGTTCATCCAAATTTCAAACTGCAGTGGTTTCAAGATCTTATTTTGGACTCTGAATGCAAACCCATCCGAAATCTCTGTATTAATTCCTTAGAGTAATATATAGCAGGTACATATGATGATACCTGTGGCACTATGAGTGGTGGAGGGGATGACTTCTATGTGCTTTCGATAACTAGTGAAAGAAAGCCACTTTCCCAAATTGAGTTAGAGGTGATCAGCTAGTTTAATGATAGAAACAAATCTGTAAAGTTTGCAAAACTATCCTAATATTAAGAAAATGTTTATCAGATCAAATGCAAGCCTACAATCATCTTCACCAGTGAAGAGACTTAGTGAAGGCGCTCCTGAGTCAGACTCTACCCACTTGGGGGATTTCAGGCTTGTTGCCTGCTAGAAGGTGGACTCGGATAGGTTGGAAAGGATGTCATCCCCCTCTCCCCATGAGGGGTGTGAGGGGCAAGTGGTAGGTGTGGGCCTCCCAGATGGGACCACCACAGGGAAGGATAAAGTAGTAGAGTGGGTGTCCTCATTGGGAGCCCCAGCGGGGACTGACTAATCTGCCACAGGTGGATGATATGTCTAGTCATCTATGATCACCTCCCCCTAGTAGGAACTTGGACTACAAGAGTCCATGTCAAGAGTGTGCCTCTTAGCAGGCTCCATTGTTATTTCACGTAGGGATTCCATGTTTGGTCCCATGAGTAACAAGGAAAATATAGTGTCCGCCCATGCATGGGCAAGGCTAAATACAACCGGAGGTCACTGTATCCAGAGTCTCCCTGATAATGACTTCTAAGTCTCCCTGATAATCAGTCTACTGTGCAGATGTGGTCAACCTTAGCACACAGAAGCGCCATGATGAGAGTAGATTATTATTGACCTAGTTCTTTTATGATCTGCAGACACCAGGGGCACTTCATGGCTCTTCACCATGCTTGATATTCTTGATGGTCCATGGGCATGTTCTGCCCTTTGTCCCATCCTGGAGTCAGTCACCCATTACTGAACATAGCCAGTACCTATGAGTGATGGTACCTAGATGGTAGAGAATGCATGAATGATGACTTCTATGTGCTTTCAATTACTAGTGGAAGAATGCCACAAATCCAAATTATATTGGAGGTAATCAGTTTAATTTTATTTTAATGGCAGATAAAAATGTGTAAAGTTTGCAAAACTATCCTAATATTAAGAAAATATTTAGAAGATCATACACGAAAATACTAATACATTTCAAAAAACTTTTAATCCTCAAGGGGAACAATTCATTTAAAGAGAGTGACCCTTGATAAGTTTTAATATTAAGAAAATTAGTTGGTTTACTTCTAATTCTGTGATGTAAAGTTTATATTTGCCCTTATTGTGCATGAATGCATGAGCTAAATCTTAGGTTCTTAAATATTTCTTTGTTTCCATCCAAATGTACTTTTTATTTAAAAAAAATATTTCAAATAGTACGAGGGGGAGTCAAATGAAAACCATAAATATTTTTGTACATGTGATTTATTGAACAAAAGTGAAACACTAGTGTATCATTTTTCGACAGTCTCCCTGATGTTCAACACAAACACACACCAGAAAAAAATTCTTGCCATCGTGTGAGCAGCCACTCATGCACCATCTGGTGCACCTCTTTGTTTGAAATAAATTTCTTTCTCCCATCGCCTCTCTGACAGGTCCAAACATGTGTTAATCACTTGGGAGGTCTGGTGTGTATGTTGGATGTGGAAGAGTATCAAATTGAAGATCAGTAGTGTTTGCAACTATTGCGCATGCAGAATGAGATCGAGCAAACATCACAAACTTTCTTCACAGGCATCAACGTGTTGCTCTTTCAGTTTTGGAGTGAGATGCCCTGCCACCTACCTTGCAGACACTTTGTGAAACTGAAGCACTCGTGAAGAATGTGATGTACTGAACCATGACTAATGTTCAGATTTGTGACTTTCATCCACCCTCACATGGCGATTGTCCATCACAATAGCTTCAGTTGCTGCAACAGACTCTGTTGTCACAACACAATGTGCCTGACCTGGGTGGGGAGCATACGCTAAATATGTCATGCCGTTTTTAGACCTCTTACTCCACTCGTACCCTTGCTGTAGTGATAAACATGCCTCACCATACTGGAATTATTCATCGATAGATTACAATAGCTTTCGTTCCTTCACTGCTCAGAAAATGTATAATAGTTTGTTGTTCTTCCCTGGTGCATGTCACAAGAGAGTCAGCCTTTGTTAGCTGGTATTGTTGCAGCGTTTCACTTTCCTGCAGTATGCTATCAACTATTGGGCTTTCTTTAAAGCATCGATAACAGTACTGCCAATGTTGCCATTCTTTAAAGTGTTGATAACAGTACTTACAGGCCAATGTTGTGGGAAATTGAATGTTTATTACGTTTTTACTGTTTTCATTTGACTCCACCATGTACTTTTTATTTCAAATTGGAATAGAATTTTGTACCATATATTTCAAATAATCCTTGGTTGTTTTTTGCCTAGCCTTGGTTACAAATTTTTAATATTTTATTTCCTTCCAATCAGGAACAGCACAAATGATTTCTTCATCTTCCTAAACTTAAAATATATTGTCAACATTGTGATAAATGCTGGAATAAAATTTCATGGAAATATATAAGTAAGTATATACTTGTGTGAGTTTTTGCACAGTATAAATGCAAGGGGCTAGCTGTAAAAGTGTTTGTCTCAATTAATTGTTCATAATCCTTTAAAAGGATCTAAATTTTTTACCTCAGTTATTTACTGTACAATAAGGTTCCCAATAATTAATGGGTTTATAATTTCACTCTAGAAATCAAGCAGAGATGTGGTAGGTACATGCTGAATCGTAAAAAAACATGGCAAAACCTTATGCAGGAAATGTCAAAAGGCCAGGTTTCTTTCACGATGAGGTTGGAACATAAAAACTCCTTGATAATAATATGTGAAGTAATTTATAGAGATATAAGGAGAGCCTATGTTGGTTGTTACACATCCTACTGTGATTTTGTCTTCTGGTGCTTTTTGTGATTGGATTTTAACAGTGATACATGGAATGATTTACAGAAAGAAAGGTGACAGATGGCTGTATCAAAGGGTTCAGACTCTAGGCGGAGGTGTGGATTACCAACTGGGCTAGTTCATGTGTCTCTCTGTCAGGAGACACCTTATGAAAAATTTTTCTTTGATACATAGGTACCTACTTTTGAATTCCCTTCATGATGATTCTTTGGTAAAAAATCTGAAATGATTTTCTTTTAAATGTTGGAACAATCAAATAATATTAATGTACTCCTGAACACACATTTATTCCTGAAACTGAAAACGAGCTTATAAGTCTGGGTGTAGTTGTTCCTGATGTTGGATTTTTAAAGAGTCCATATTGTTTTATCTATCACACATTACTTCATCAAATGCCTCCTCAAACTCATTATCACTAAACTTTATTATTATCATCAATTTTTTCACAAACAACACTGTGTACTCAACCAACTCTCTCGACTCACTGGTGGTCACTAATAAGTTACTGGAAGCCATTAATGGCCTCGTGTGTAAGCTTACTGACTGGTAAATTTATTGGCATCCACTTCTGGCCACCACAACTGGCTGTTACTACTGGCTCCGTGTACATACAGCTTAAGATATCAAATAAACCACATAATCACTAAGCACAGATTTAGAAACAGCATCATCCATTCCCGTAACTTCCCAGATGCTGATGCAAACTTTGATCATGCTTAGAGGTCATGTAGTATGGTGTTAGATTCGAAAGGATAAATGGGGCCAAGAAGGGTTAGGAAATGAAATTCAGAAGTCTTCATTTGGTTAAAAAAAAGGAGGAATACTAAAAAGGAGGAACACTAAAAAGCTAGTCCATAGCCTTATGAGATATAATAATGAAAAACATAATGTAAGGGAAAGCTGGGCAGATCCAAAAAATAGGGGTTAGAAAAGTATAGGAAGAGCAAGCTGGTAAAAAATTTGTCAATAGCTGAAGAAATTATAAGGAAAATAGAAAGGAGAGAAGAAAATTGAGAAACTTAAATACTGCATCCAGAGAAAGTACAAAGATATGAACAATAAAATTGACAAAAGCCAGACAGGACAAAGGATGTGCAGGGTTATTTGAGGTAATGAAAAAGTTACAAAAAGAGGGAGAAATAGGTGTTTGCAATGGGAAATTTAAAATACCATCCTGTGGCAAGGGATCAATAACAAATATGTACCTACTTCTATCAAGAATAAGGTAGTGGATTCATAAGAAATTCACGCTAGGTGAAAATGATATGCCAAGAACTATATAAGGCAGAAAGGAGGTCTGGATGGAAATGAAAACCAGAAAGCAGCAGGAATACACAGCATACCACTGGAGTCTTCCACAAACTTTATTCCGACCCAGGTTTCGTTGGTGCTGCAACATCGTCAGGTGAAAAATAACATCCATAGGGCGCTGCATAGTATTCCATATTTCCTGGTTTTATTCTACCTGAGATTGTTGTTTTCATACACTCTTCTTTGTTGATGATGCTACCTAAATACCAGAATGTATTAACTGCTTCAAAGGAGTTAACCCTCTAATAATAATACATATAGTAGGTAGTCCCATTTATAATAATGCAATTCATCATCATTGGTCATCAATCCTCAGATTGGTTTGATGCAGCTCTCCATTGATTCCTTCTATCAGCTAACCTCTTCATATTTACATATTTCTTCTCTTTCCCATCCTTCATTACTTGTTCCATATATCTTGGATAAGGCCTTCCTTTGCCATTCTTCCCATCCACTTGTCCGTTGACGATGTCTTCATCAGGCCATCATATCTCATGTTGTGACCGATCAAATTGTACTGTCTTCTTCTCAGGGTATTCAGAAGACTTTCTCTTTTCTCCCACTCTTCGTAGAACTTCCTCTTTACTTTCTTGGTCGATCCATTTAATCTTCATCATTCTTCTGTCGCACCACATTTCGAATGCTTCCACCCTTTTCTTTTCCACTGCTGTCATTGTCAATGCCAACTTGCAATAAAGAAACATGCTTCAGATGTATGTTCTGATGAACTGTTTCCTTACTTCTATGCTTGTATTTCCAGTGGTGAGTACTTCTTTTGATAGAATTCCCTCTTTGCCTGGGCTATTCTGCTGACTATTTCTTTCTTACTTTGTCCGCCATTGATTATTCGGCTTCCAAGGTAACAGAACTCTTCCAATTTTTGTTTTCCTAGTGTAACCTTGGTTTTGGCCTCTTCTTTCTTGCTGCACACCAATACCTTAGTTTTATTCTTATGGATCTTGGATAATGGCCAGATGATAATTGGCCATTGTCCTTTCCATGGTTATTAAATTCTTATTCAGATCCTTCTGTCTCTGCTGCAAGTGCTATGTTATCAGCGAATTGCAGCATGCTAATTTTTTCTCCATGGGTATTCACTCCAGAAGACTTCTCCTTGATTTCATTGATGGCTTTATCGATGTAAACATTAAAAATTACAGGAGACAGTACACATCCTTGTCTCACTCCTTTCTTTATCCTTGCTTCTCACAGCTGGGTCCAGATTTAATCACAGCTGCTTGGGTTTTATAAAAAACTGTGTATAATTCTTTGATCATCGTAGGACACTTCAATTCCTTTTAGAATTCCAAGCATTGAATTCAAGTCCACCTTGTCAAAAACCTTCTCATTATCCATGAATGCAATGAACATCGATTTTTCCTTCTCCATTCTCTTCTCTCTGAGCAGCACAATGCAACTGTCATGTGTTAAGTTTTTCTGGTATTTAAATTTAATCTCATTCCTTCAAAGACAAATAGTTATTCCTCTCATATTAAATGCTTTGTAATGGGTTGCAAGATTTAATACCATTAGAAAGGAGAGCTTTAAATTGATTTTGAAGATAAAGGGAATAGAGGGAAGGAATATTTGGAGCAGTTAACAATGGAATAAATCTATATCTATGTAATACTTTGTGAGCCACTGCATGGGTGTGTGGTAGGGGATGAAAGATCACCATGTACAGGCACTACTTACATGTAACTAAGAAGTGCAATGCTATCACTTCATGGAAAGAATCTCAATTTGAAGGTAATCAAGGAAAGGAAATTAAGATGAGGAGGGTGATAACTATGGGAGATCTGAAACTGAAAGACCTAAGGGTCTTGGGATAAATTAGGCATCTGAAATTGATTATGTTCCTGCCAAGCTAACTGAAAATTCAGGAGAGGTGACATTAATCCAGCTGTACAAAACCAACTTTGATGCATACTCAACAGGAATGATACGATTGGACTTTGAGAGGAATATCATCATCCTAACTATCAAAAAGAATTTAGATGTTTGAAAATTTTAGGGCTATAAGCTTGATGACAATCGCCTCAAGGGTAAAAAAAGTATTTAAAAGGAAAAGGACCTTTTGGACCATGAAAAAGTAAGAATTCAAAGGGAAGTACAGAATATAATCCCTCAGGCTACTCATAGAGAACAGGATGGAGAAGAACAAACCAATGCTCATCGCATTTGCGAATTTGGAGAAAGCTTCTGACAATATTGATAGGAATTCAACCATAAGAATTATAAAGGAAGCTAATATGCTTTGCATATTAGTTTGCATTGCATTATCCAGATTGTCTGGACTTCAGAATCAGGGAATAATATAATGGCCCCGCTGGTCACTATCTGCCATTCAGAATAGCAAATTACAACCATACTCTGGGTAATATGTAGAATAGTGACTTCTGGTGACATTTCTGCATTCAGAATAGCATATAGCAACTGGGTCGTGATAATGCAGTGGATGGTAGAGGCCAAGACTTTGTGGAAGTCCATAGTGTAGGATGAAAGGTAAAAACTTTAGCGTTCCACAGGTTAAAGAGATTTATTACGACATGTTTCACCTCGCTGAAGCTTCATCAGGCACAAGTGCGTCAGTACATGTGGGTAATAATAATCTTGAAAATAGTGACTTTTGCCGCTAATATGACATATAACATGGTTGCTATTTCATTCAGAATAGCATTTTTGGAGTATCATACAATGACTGAAGAATCATTCATAATCTGTTTAAAAACCAGGAAGCTAGTTGTATTTAAATCTGCACCTAGCACTAGGGAAACAAGAAAGAGTAAGACGAAGCTGTGCATAATCTCCTGTAATTGTCAATGTTTACGCTGAAAAAGCTAAAAAGAAAAGACCTCAGGAGAAAATTCCCATGGGAAAAAATTAGAATGCTGAATTTCACTGATGGCATAGCAGTCATAGCTGAGGCAGAAATAGATTTAAGAAAGGCAATTGGTTGTTAACCTACAAAAGTTGTTGACCAGATATTACTTGAAGGTCAATAAAAAACAAAAGGTATAAGAAACAATACACATATGTAGCAGAAAATAAAAAGTCAAACATAATTTTAACTCAGAAAGCAAAAGCAGTATAAGTATATGCATGTCTATCTGAGATGCCAAATACCTAGTTATGGGCAAAGCTAGGAGGAAATAGTCAGTAGAACAGCCAGGTGAAAAGGGCATTCTGCAAGTAGAATAATCAACCAACAGCTGGTAATACTTGCTTGGAATTAAGGAAACACTTTACTGTGACTTACTTCTGAAGCATGCTTCTTCCTGACCATAGGGCATGGATGATAACAACCTCAAGAAAATAAAGACTGGTAGTTTTTCAAAAGAATGAAGAATAAAAAATGGATTAACCAAGTAAAAATCTTAAGAATATTGAAGAAAAGAGAAGACAGCTGACAACTTTTAAAAGAAGATGGGAAAATCTATTCAGCCATATCTTGAGACATGATGAAGACAGCTGTTGAGAGAAAAGTAATGGGATGGATAGCAAAGGAAGGCCATGCATGAAAGTAGTGATAGATGAGAAGGAATGAAAAAGAAGTGAGCTAATAGTAAAAGATGTAAAAGAGAATAATTATGTGACAATAAAGAGGTTAGCTAATGGGAGACTTTGAGTACAGAGCTGCATAAAACCAATCAATGGGGGGAAATCTAACAATTGCCTAACAAAAGAGGTAGTCAATCAAGTATGTACTGAACGTCTTCGTCAAGTTACCGAAAATCGTGAAAGGCTGAGGCCTATTATTAAAACCATTATCTTGCTTGGATGTCAGAACATCCCTCTTAAGGGGTCATAGGGGCCCCATTAATCCTGTGGCCTCAGCTTTAAACCAAGGTAATTTCAAAGCTCTGTTGTAGTTCAGGGTAGACGCAGGTGACAAAATGCTTGAGGAACACCTAAAAAGTGCATCTTCCCATGCTACCTATATTAGTAAAACTACTCAAAATGTATTGATAGAATGTTGTGAGGAAGAAATGAGGGAAGAAATCCTAAAACGAATTCATGAAGGTAAATATTGGTCAATATTGTTCGACGGAACACCTGATCTGTCTCGCAAGGAACAAATTGCCTTAATTGCAAGGTATCCGTACAAAGAAACTATAAGGGAACATTTCATTACATTCATTGATGCATACAAGTCTGCTGCAGATATGAATGATGTGCGATTTACAGAAAAGACGGAAACAAAACGTACTGAGGAGACTCTTGGTAAAATAGTATTATAAAATGTGAAAGAACTGGGTTTAGATTTGAGTCTCTGTGTAGGAATCGGTACGGATGGAGCATCTGCATCTGCATCTATAATCTACATCTACACAATACCCTGTAAGCCACCACGAGGGTGTGTGGCAGGGGGTGAAGATCACCAAGCATGCACTACTGACATGCAAGCAAGCAACTATAGGGTCTCATGCAACTAGATTGTTAGTATCTATAGTATTTAAGGGATTAATACATGCATCATGCACTACAAACTACTCTAGAATATTTCCCCTACCTATCCCTTTGCTATGATGCCTATCCTGTTCTCTTAAAGTAAGGGGAAAATGCCATTTTGAATCTATCAGTACTACAATCTATCTCTCTAATCTTATTTATCTGGTCGAATCTAGCATAATACGCTGGTGTTTTTAATATGTGCCTAACATCTTCAGTAAAGCTATCCGATTGAAATTTCTCTAATAGAAAAAGTACTTTACTGTCGATGACAATACCTTTTTAAGTAGTTCAGAGTAGTGGGAAATAATGTAGTAGTTTGGTCATATTAAATACAAGTAAGAGTAAGATTTTCAGGAAAGAAATGAAAATGTCTCTAAACGAAGGCAAACCAAAGTTACAATTTTCTGGGTGAGAACATAAACCCCCCCCCCCCCCCCCCCCCCCCCCCCCCCGGGCCTGGATCCGCCACTGGATGAGAATGGCATTATTTTATTAATGCATCTCCTTCATCCATTCTGCAAAATGTCTGTGTGGATTATTGAAGTAGACAGAAGGTGGAAGCATTCAAAATGTGGTGCTACAGAGGAATGATCAAGATTAAATGGATCAACCAAGCAAGTGACGAGGAAATCCTGTGAGGAGTTGGAAAAAAGAGATCTTCTGAATACCCTAAGAAGAAGATGGGACAACTTAATCGGCCATATCTTAAGACACGATGGCCTAATGAAGACAATTGTCAAGGGAAAAGTGAACGGGAAGAATGAAAGAGGCAGGCCTCTTATGATGTAAATGGAGCAAGTTGTGAAGGATGTGAAAGAGAGGAACTATGTTAATATGAAGAGGTTGGCTGATAGAAGAATCGAGTGGAGTGAACTAATTGAGTTCTTTTTCCCATAAGCAGTTAGATCCTCTAGACACACTATCATATAGCAAAGTCATGAGTAGCATAAATGAATAGGGCCCATGTCAGTTATTGGTTTAAAATATACTGTAAATATTCAAATATTCATCCATAAGGATTTTTGCTGAACAAAACTTAGGTTAAAAAACTATGATAGCATTTATTTTATGATTAAGGACATATATTTCATGCTGTGATTTAATTTTGAGGCATTAAATTCTATGTGCTCAGGTTAGCATAGAATTTTATTCTCAATGATACAGAATATTTTTCTACCTTGTAATTTGCAGCATAGGTATGTACCTGCCAATATTATTTACACCTGCACACATTAATGAACAATGACTATTGAAGGCAGTGGATAAATGGAAATAAATTGCTAATGCTCATTTTTGCAGGAGTTCCTTATATATTTATTCTTATGGTAGCTAATGATAAATAATCCCGTTAAATCATTCCATTAGAGCAGACAGAAGATTGGTTACTTTTGACATGAGTGAATATATGTTTTTGCAGGAAGAGCAATAATTTTATCAGTGATATTTTAGTTTAATATTTTGTATCATGTTACTGATGACTCTTCTTCAATTAATCTGGCAGACATTAAAATAATAGCAACACGTCATTTGGTGTCTGTACTGATGGATAATTTCAAAAGGTATAATGAAATGTTCATGAGCTAAATGATTGAAGAAAACCCTATTTTTGATGATTTACTGCTTGAGTGAAATGTTGTCTCAGTTTAATAATGAATTTCATAGGCATTGAGTATCGTAGGGCTGCTTTTTCTTTTGTCTCTATAATCTAATAATTATTGCATGACATTCATATTATCACATGGTTTATTAGAATGTCATCATCATCACAGGTGATCAATCCTTAGATTGATTTGGTACAGCTCTCCATTCATTTCGACAATCACCTAACCATTTCATATTTAGTATTTCATTCAAGTATTTTTTTGAAATCCTTCATTACTCACTCTTTAGATGTGTTTCAAATGGGGGTCCTCCTGTCCTATTCTTATCATTCACATTTTTCTCAATGATTCTCTTCATCAGACCATAATATCTCAATATATGAATGATCAGGTGGTCCCATCTCATCTTTAAATCCTTATCAGACTTCTTTATTTTCTTTCACTTGAAAACTCTTTATTTTAAATACATATACTTAAGGCAATAGATTAAATTCAGTGGATGCCTAATCAATCACTGTACATTAGGGTGGTCCAAAAAAAAAATTTTTTTGAAACACCCGCTCCACATGTTTGCCCTTGTTTCAATTGGTGTTAGAAAGCTATGAAAAAAAATTCAGGCGATTTGTTTAAGAGGTCCCTATGATTGAGCACTTTTTGGATGAATACGGATTTTTAACTAAAACATTGGTATTTTAATGAAAACATTTAATGGTGACATAACTGAATACATAAATAATACTAAATCATCATGATGCATTTACTGTGACCATAAATAAGTCTCTGAAAAGGTAAAAGGTATGTTCAATAAAAGATTACAATATGTTTTTTTCACTAAGCCCCTTTACCATCATCATCGTCAGCCATGAGTAATGCCTTCTTACAAGTTGATTACTTCTTACAAGTTGAAGTTCGGTGTGATTTAACAATCTGAAGAAGATACTGAAACTGGCCTTCATTCTTGGTTATACACATATTGAATGTTTGTGTCAGGGCAATGCCCCTTTCAGCACAGTCATTAACTACTTTCATCTTGTGAACAGCCTGTTTGAGTTATATGTAATCGGGATCCGAATCCCACAAATTAGGTTCTTGGCAAAGAAATGAAGCAGCCTTTTCATTCCCATCTTTATGGAGTATGTCATAGAATTTTGCAGTTTGCTGTGTCACATATGTTTCCAGAGGAGTGTCATGTTTAAATGTTTTACTCTCAACTCTCTTAAGAGCCTTGGCTTTTGGTGGGCGCTGTAGGTTGGTAACCATTTTAACTTTGGTAGAGTCACAGACACGGGAATCAAAGAGGGGAAGTCCAATCAAATGCTCTGAAAAGAACCACAGATGGCGGTGAAAAACTACCAAAGCAGCCTTCTTAACATTGCAGTTGGGATAAGTTTCAATTTGTTTTAAAAGAATTGCATCATTCATGACAGCTTTGGGGGCCTCATTCCGATGTCGACCGTAGATGAGAGCTACATACAAGCTTACTTTAGTGATTCCTTTTTTTTCCTCCAGCTGTAAGGGTGAACTGACCTCTAAATAAGTAAATTTTAAGAGAATAAATAGCCTTTGCCATCCAACATGCGTTGTGCAAACCACCTGGTGCTCGGAATTTCTCTTTGGATCAATTAGGACTTAGACCACCAAGAAAGGTATAACACAACTTTAAAAGCTCGAGGTAATCATCCCTAGGCTACTTTGACTTAATTGGGTCTTCTAAAATAGCAGCATAATATCCCATCATTTCTCCTCTTAACATTTTTATTTCATTGGAATCATACAGATCATCACTGCCTTGAGAATATATTAGCTTGTCGATACGAGGCCATTGTTTCTGGAAATTCTTAAATATTGCGACATCTGGACCCAAATGCTGTGGTAAAAAGGAAGACAATATGATTTAAAGTACATGGTGCCTGCATGGAATCCACACAAGACTACATAGTTCCTAAACTCTCCTCGAAAATAGTTCATGCTGCACTCTTCAGGCCTGTATTGGCAGCTGTTGTGTCAAATACTAGAGCCCGCACATTTTGTCTGAGTACAATTTATTAAGTTTTCTTTCAATTGTATTTATTCTTTGAGTAGGAATTCTTGCCATTCCCCAAATTTTCAGTGCATCCTCAACAATGGCTCTTATTCCTTTTTTTAAGCCCAAATTTTGGTTAATATGGTGGAAAACAAGTCGTTGTAACATGTTTCGTTTTGAAAGTCTAGATTTGGGCAGTGACTCAGTAGGCTTTCCATTGAGCCGCATCTGCCTGCAACCAAGAGATTTAATATAGTAGATATAAGAACTATCATATTAACCTTAGCAAACATGCGCTCCAAAAGTTAGGTAGGTCTGGTAGGTACTCGATACGTCAATTTAAATATTTATTACTCTACCTTTATATTGTGTGATTCATTTTAAAATCTAGGTATTATTAATTATATATACCTTTTGTTGTATTAGAATAGAGATTTACAAAGTATGACAATGACACTGACAGCTGGCACAGAATGGCCACCTGTCAGTTTGATGAGAATACCTAGGTAATACTATAGGTTCTCTACTGCTACTGCTTTCTAGTGTTGTTCTATGGAAATATTTTCTCAGTAAACACTGGAACGTGCTATTATCTATTGAGAAATGATAGAACTAAGTAAAACTTTTTGTCTACTTAAAGTACATTGGAATAGTCCAGTAATTTTCTAACAGGAACCTGTAAATGGCAAACTTTAGAAGCGATTACTAAAACAATGCTTATTTCTTCAAAACGTTCAAATCATAGGGACCCCTAAACATCATCTTATTGATCCAAATTTTGGCATGGTATTTCAGTTTACCATAGTGGAACAAGGGCAGCAATGTGGAGATGAACATTTTTAACTTTTATTTTTTTCTTGAGATTTTGGACCACCTTACTGTACATGACTCAATAAAACATTTAGTTTGAGGGATGAATGATCAGAACTTTTTGGTAAAATATTTGTCCAAAATTGCTGAGATTTTATTAAAATGCCTTATTCAAGTACAGTGTGTGGCTGCAAGTAGCTAATCAGGGATGTACCACAGTTACAAGTTTATTAAATTAAAAACAAATCATGGAGTTCTCACAGGTTAACAATTTTTTCATAGCTAGGAATTGCTTTGGCATGGAGAAAAATTGATCATTTTTTGTATTAAACCCATGATGAAAGCAGAGGTTCACAATGACTCAATAAGAATTAAGCCTGGAAAAAATCACAGGTAATCCACTGAAGTCCAATGAAGCTTTGTGATCTATCCACAGATATTCTGTTATCCGTCACTATGGATTCTGAAAGTATATCTTTCTCCTTTCCCACATCCATTTCATCTAGTTCCCAGTTCTTTTTGCCGTCCTCCTTTGTGATACAAAATACCTGTTCTTTTTCCCCTTCCTATTTTGCTCCATATCTATCATGACATGCTATCAGCAGCCTGTAAACTCTGAATACATCTTTTATCCACACATTCTTCTAGATATTTATATATAGATTGTATTTTCAGTGGGGCTCCTCTCAAGCAGGCCCTGAAGCACTTAGACCTATTGGTACATTATGCCAAAAACCCTTATGGTTTGGGGTATATCTCTACTCAGTTTCTCAATCAGATACGATCTTCATATTTACACAATTCTTCTCTTTTACATCCCTTCACTACTTGCTCTCAAAATGACATATCAGGTCACATGAGGCCATTTGCCTTTATAAAAACCAACAGGTTCCCTATGGAGATTTCCCTAAACTCCCTGGTCTCCATGAATGTTACGATTTGAAGTTATAGGCTAACTTTATTGACTTCACTAACAGGAAATAAATTACAATTTGGTTTGTTCCACACTATTTTATCATTGACGACCATGGTTTCAACACATACAATGTCATTATCAATGTACAGTATTTTTTCAGAAAGCATCCTTATACAGTCCAACTGGCGGGGTGGTTGGGATAGAGGAAGTGGATAAGGGAGGGGGTGGAAGAGAAATACATCTAACGCTACGTTAGGGTTTTTTTTACACCTATGACCAAAGGTCTTGAACGGCGAATGAGGGAGAGAGGAGATTCGAGATACCCCTGGGAAGACAATTGTTGTGATTCATCAAATAAACAACTGGAAAGTTCTAGACCTTTATAGACATCAAAGATGAATGTCAGTCAATAGCTACTTCATTAATCTTTTTTTTAAATTCAGATAGTATGTAATATTAAACTGATAAATGACGTTATTTTTGACTGGAATTCACCTTTAACGTCTATAAAGGTCTAGAAATTTCCAGCTGTTTATTCGGTGAATCACAACCAGTAGCGTACCAAGGGGGGTGCGAATCGGGGCGGCCACCCCGGGCGCCGAAGAGGGGGAGGGGGGCGCCAAAATTGAAAAAACATATTTTTTTAGTTTAATTAAAAAATAATTTTTTTGGTACCGGGGGCGGCTACCATCTAGTTAGCTCCGGGCGCCAAGGTAGCCTTGGTACGCCACTGATCACAACCATTCTCTTACCTCTTCCTCTCTCATTCGCCTTTCTAGACCTAGACCCGTAGGTGTCAAATAAACCCTGACGTAGCGTTAGACGTGTTTCTTCTCCACCCCCACGCTCCCTCTTAACCACTTCCTCTATCCCACCCGCATCTCCGGTTGGACTGTATAAGGATCTATATATCTGTGATAAAGACGCTCCCGAAGAAATACTGCACCTTGATAATGACATTGTATGTGTTGAAACCATGATCGATAGCAATACAATAGTTTGAAACGTGCCAAATTGTAATTTCTTTCCTCTTCTTCACTCCACCTGCATCTGGGTGAAACTGCGATTCTCAGGAGGTGTAGGTGCCTCATTACTAGATAGTGCCTGGTAAGGAGTCCCACTATAGTTCGTAAAAGTAGTCTTTTTGAGGTCCCAGGCCTATGTTCTCCAAAGTGCAATTTTGACTGTCGACTCTATATGGCTTGCCAGATCTCAGATTACAGGGCAAGGCCCAACAGTTTGATTTCATTCTGCTATCCTTATTGTGGAAGTACACACAAGTAATTTGGTCTAACAATACGATGCACTTTTTGATTGTGTTTCTCTTCATCCAGCTCCCTTTTTACACAACCTTTCATACACCCTTTTCCCTACCCTCATAGCAGGTGACACACAGGACACACATTGCTGGGAACAGGCCCGGCGACAGGATTTTCGGGCCCCTGGGCAACTGAGTGGTCCGGGCCCGCTAAATACCGGCAAACCCCCTCACTCAATTTAGACCAGAACTGCGAACTTTCAGGTTATTTTATAACCAAGACTTACCTGATTACCAGCATTTTCTGCAGAAGAAACTTTCACACTCTCATACATAATCTTTTGATTTACTATAAATAATTTAAACAATTATTGTCCTTTTTTTTAAATAAACACATCAGTGGAATGGGATGGGAAACAATTCAAAATGAAAAATTTTTGACGGTGTAACACACTTTACACTTTCATTTTAAAGTAATCAAAACTAGGACTTACTTGAACTAGAAAATTATATAAAAATTCATAATAAAACGTTTTTTTCTTTTTTTCAAAATTAGCATATCCACAATTTCTCCCATCTTTTCGGAGATACGGAGATAATTATATCACTAGCAAATGAAATTGAATGCAGAGTGTTCACTTCTACTAAGCTTTGCTTTCACTACAACTCTTTCAATCAAACATAACAGCAGGGAATGGGTAAAAATAATGTAAGTTAAGGGTTTTGACGAACAGAATATATTTTTGTTGTGCCTCAATATTAAGTTATTTTCGATAATTTGTTACATTCCTGTGTGCATAATTCAAGTAAAGTAAAAACTAAAGTTTTCCTAGATGAATAAAGTCTAATGTGACCTATAAATCAGGTATATGCATAGTGTAACGCAGGGAAAATGAAAGATTTGAGTAGATTTTCTCGATGAACAACCAAAATCTCCGCGGTGTCCAAAATGTACGGATATGCATATTGTAACGGAGGGAAAATGAAAGATTTGAGTAGATTTTCTCGATGAACAACCAAAAGCTCCGCGGTGTCCGAAATGTACCTTTCTGCATGAACCTCCTAGGAGGGTCAAAGGCTTGGACTGCTGGGGCGAATGAACAAATAAACGGAAAGAAGTCCTTAATAGTGCCCCTCTGGAACGTAAAATAATGTTTCATGTGAAAAATACAGGAATTTTAAGGCTTTGAGGGTGTGAATAAGAAGTTTACTTTTGAGAGAAGAAACCTTGAACGCGATTTCACGTACACTGACAGACCTTAATATTTCTATATATCCCCATGATTTTAAACATGTAGAGCCGGTGGAGATCAATAGCAATGTACGCATATTAAAAAAGGCCAATAAGAAGCGTTATGTTCCTTATGGCTTGAAAAAACTTACTCGCGTCACGTCATTTCCAGCTCTCGGCGCGTGTCTCAAGCTCCAGACGCGCGTACGAAAAATCAAATGTAATTTTTGGCGTTGTAAACGAATTTTCAATTTTTTTTTCATATCTACCTTTAAAAAGCATCAACAATTGATTTAATATTAGTCACTTGACAGGCACTTAACATGCCAGATATTTACTACTTCAAAAGGAATTTTTGCGTGAAAATAGCGTCCGCCATTTTGCCACGTAATTCGCCTGCATTAAAGAAAAAATCTCCCAAAGTCAACAACAGTAAAATAAAAGTGTGGTTTTAACAGACATACTAGTTTTTTATCCGAACAAATTCCTCCCACGGCGTCACCCTCAACTTAAATAGGAAGATTTTCAAAGAAAACTGAAGTCGGGTGTAATTTTGGAATTTTGGCTATGTTTGAGCCCCTGCATCTCGGTAACGGCGACAGAACATGACCAATGACATGCCATTTCATGGTTGCCAATCAATTATGAGTATTTGTACCAATTTTCATGATTCTATCTCCAAAAAAGTCATTTTGGAATTTTTACCATTTATTTCGATTTCAGCCTACTGTGCATCGGTTCAAATTTTCCTTCCTCTCCTTTCTATTAACAAAAACCACACAAAATCATGACACTGCGTGCTTGGGCCTTGAACTTATTTCAGTAAAACAAGGAAACAAATTTAGAAAAATTTCACAAGCATAAAGTGTACATCATGTTTAAGAATGAATAACTTTCTGAAATATGTATATATTCACAAAATTTTAAATGCAAAATCTTTTTTTGCTTCCCTTTTTTATTTTCCCTGGGAGTTAAGGATTGCAATCCCGGAATCTTGGATGAAATGACAATCCCGAAATCCCGGGATTTAGTATAAACGAATTCCGGGATACCGGGATTGACGTACACCTTTTCGCTAACAGGCAGCGCTAATAAATAAGTTTTATTGGACATGAAATTCAACACGGTAGATGTCTGAGTCCATTGGCTAATATATTTTCTTGGAATAAGTAATTTGTCATCATTTGTAATACATAAGAAAACTGAAATGAGCTTACGGTGCGCGTGTTAAAGACATAGTGATCGCCAGCATTAAACAAGATGGACTAAATTCCAGAAAATTTTGACTAATTTTTGATGTTGATCCCGTAATCCTGGGATTGAAAAATCTGGTTAATGGTAGTTTTCTGGGGGGCAGAGCAGGTAGACGGTCATTAGCGAGGGTCTCTGCTCGCGATCGTCCTAATCCGTCCCTCGCTCGGCTTCGACCCTCATCAGCGACCGGACTCTCGCGGCAAGGGGCCGCGCGGACGAAACTGACCGCGTCCAATACGATGTTAAAAGTTATTAACTATTTAAATGAGCAACAATTTATTACCGCCATTGTATCACACGTTCTAAGAGAATTACGGGCGTCTTTTGATCGACGTTCTACGATAAAAATTAGCGTTCTTCATGCATCCTTCAGAAAGATACCGTTTACACTTGGCAACGTTGCATATTCTGGAGGTTAAAAGCGGTGGTTTTAAACAGCTTAGAGCGTTGATAGAGGGAGATCTTGATGGAATAATGTAATAATAACTGTTGAAACATAAGTTTTAACATGTTAAAGCAGTTTAATACATTTTAACTGTTGAGTGCTTGAAATATATGAAAGTTATTGCCTGGAAGATGCCCTATTTGTTATGTTAAGTATGTTATTAATGGAGACAATCATCCATTGTGCTAACTTCAACAGTGAATGAAATTATTAAAAACAGTACGATACTTTTTCGAACTTATTTAAAGATTCTTACGCCATTATCAACTCCCAAAGATTGACTAGTAATAATTGCGAATCTCCGTGAACTCGGTCTCGTAAATGTTGACGTTTTTGAGCCTTCGATAACATTTGTTTCTCTGAATGTGTTGAGAGTTTATTTTAGCATATTTTCCCGGAACGAAATGAACAACAAATTATGGAAAATCACATCCGAGACGTTCAAATAAAAATTTTACATGAGAGGAAGTATTGTTTCTACTATGATCTTCTAGTCCTTGCCATTAACTCGCGCGCAACTAGGCTGCTACATGGAAGCATGCTAGACAATAGATATAGCCAATAGACAATATCGATCTGGTTAGTATCTACATAGCATTAAAGGGAAAATTGGTTACAATATCATTTATCTACGTATTTTTATCTACATTTACCTACCATGAATGGGTGCGTGCAGCATGCATTGCAGACTACTCTAGCAATATCTCACCTACGTATCTCTTTGCTATCCTGCTTATTGTGTTCTCTTACAGTACGGGGGAAAAATGATATTTAAAGTCTATCGGTCAGACAACCAATCTCTCTTACGTTATTTATCTGGTTTAATTTAGCATAATACGCTGGTGTTTTTAATATATGCTAAACATCTTCACTAAACCCTTCTGATTAAAATTTCTCAAATAGATTTAAACTGCACTTTAACCTACGCTCTGATAATGATTCCCACCCTAATTCTTTCATTAATTCTGAAACGCTACTCAACCTATCGTAACACCTTTTAACGAACCTAGCTGCTCTACGCTGCGCACTGACTAGTTCTCTGATCATACCCAATTCATTCGGATCCCATACACTGGCTGCATACTCAACGTGGGGCCTAACTATTGAAAAGTAACATCGCCCTTTTGTCTTCTCATCACATTTCCCAAGTACTCTTTTTATATATCCTAGCTTTCTCTTCGCTCGGCCGCATATTTCCCTAATGTGTCTTCCCCAATATAAATCCTTAGTCATTGTTACACCTACATATGTTATGGTTTCAACGCTTTCGATCTTCTTGTAATTAATTTCATAGGATCGCTCAATCGAATTATTCCTTTCCAAAAATTGATAGCTATACACATTTTAAGGTTAAGTTGTAACTGCAATTTGTCGCACCGCTCTTGAATTGCATCTAAATCCTTGCTAAGCGATTTCGTGTCCTCTTCGTTTGATATACCCCTGTACACCACCGCATCGTCTGCAAAAAGTCTAAGACATGACACCATCTATGACAACCCTCTGCTCTCGCCCACATAAGAATTCTTTTACTCAACATACAACGTCTTTATTTATACCAAAACTCTCTAACTTCAAGATTAATTTATCATGAGGAACGTTATCGAATGCCTTATTAAAATCTAAAAATATCGCATCAACTTCAGTACTGTTTTCGCCGTAGACTAAAATATCGTGTACGAATAAAGCTAATTGTGTCTCGCAAGATCTACCTTTCCGGAACCTATGTTGGCTGTTTATGAGTAATTCCTAACTATCCAAATGCCCCATGATCGAACTGACTGCATTGTGCTCAAATATCGTACAAGAGATTGACGTGAGTGAAATGGGTCTGTAGTTACTAGGTTCTTCCCTGTCACCGCTTTTAAAAATTGGTGTTAGAATAGCTACTTTCCAATCCTTGGGTACTGTGTGGTTATTTAGTGTTTTATTGAATATTATTTCCATTATGTAAGCGATCCATTTCTCGAATTGTCTTTCTACTTTTATATATCTCAGACTCGGTTCTCCTTTTATTTCTGCTATTTATACTATTTATACTCCTTCCTTCACATTCCATGGTTCCCTGGCATTCATTCCACCCTCAACCGTTGCAAACCTAATATCCCATCACCTCTTTTTGTCTCATTGATGCTCAAGTTTTGACGATTGGCTCCCTAATTCTTCTATTAATTCTAAAACGCTCCAAAATCAATCGTAACACCTTTTAACGAAACTAGCTGCTCCACGCTGAACACTTTCTAGCTCTCTAATCAAACCTAATTCATTCGGATACCATACACTACTATAGCTACATGTTTAATGTGGGGCCTGAGTAGTGAAAAGTAACATCGCCTTTTTGTCTTCTCATCAGTTTCCAAGTAATCTTTTTATAAATCCTAGCTTTCTCTTGTCTCGGCGGCATATGTGTCCTCCCCACGAAAAACCTTTAGGGATTTTTACACCTAAGTTCCTACTTCTGGCTACAACGCTTTCGATTTTCGAGTCACTAACGCTATAGAATCGCTCTATCGAATTATTCCTCTTCAAAAATGTAATAATTACACACTTTTTAAGGCTAATTTCTAACTGCCATTTGTCGCACCACTCTTGATATGCATCTAAATCCTTGATAAGTGATTCTCTATCTTCTTTTGTTAAACCCCTGTGAACTACCACCTAGTCTGCAAAAAGTCTAAGCCTACCACTAACTACGGTACCCAAATCGTTTATGTATAAAAGAAATAGGAGATATTACACTACCCAGAGTACTCCCGATGTGACTCTGATTGTGTCCGACATTATACCATCTATGTATAATAAACCTTCTTCTCTCACCCACTTAAGGATTATTTTACACACCACACAACGTCTTTATTTTTACCAATACTCTCTAACTTCAAGATTAATTCGTTATGAGGAACTTTATCAAATATCTTTCTATAATACCTCACGATTCTTCTCCTCATATCATACTTGATGGTGGACCAGAGGTTTTCAATGTACTGAGTTGCGTTTCCTTATCCCCGGGCTTCGCGAAATGTAGGAAAAGATTAATAGTGTCGTGGATGTACCCTAATTCATTTAATCTGGAGTATCTCCTCAATACTCCCTCAACATTTATATACAATGCCTTCACGAAGCTCTGAATTGCCTTGAGAAGCGCTCTTAGCCTGGTTAAAGAGAAGAGATTGGAGAGGAACGAACAGAGGTTATTTGCATTTGTGGAATTCGAGAATCATTTTGATAACGTGGATAGCAATTCAATGCTTTAATTTAGCTTGGAATTCTGAAAAGAATTCCAAGCTGAATTTGAATTCTGAAAGGAATCTGAAGACACGATGGCCAGATGAAGACAATTGCCTTGGGAATAGTTAGTGGCAAATGAAGGCCACGTATGAGATATATGGAACAGTAAGGTATGTGAAAGAGAGGAATTAAATTAATATGAAGAGGTTGGCCGATAGAAGAATCGAGTGGAGGGGTGTGTCAATCCAATCCTAGGATTGTTTGCCGATGATGATGATGATGATATATATATTAAGTCGGGGGTAAAATATATGTAAGAAGATCTGAGATGGTATTGATGAGATAAACAATGTGAGAGAGATAGATTGTCGGATAGATGTTTCCATGTAGTTTTATCCTGGCAGCTCTTAGTTGTTTGCCAGTAGTGCATGTTTTCTTCGTACTGATAGATTCAAAATCCCATTCTTCCCCCACACTATAAGGGATTTGTTGTCTACATCTACATAATACCCTGCGAGCCACCACTACGGTGTGTTGCAGGAGGCATAAGAGAACAGAATAGGAAGCATAGCAAAGGAATAGTTAGGGGAAATATTTTAGAGTAGTTTTGTAGTCATGTAGTGCATGATGCAGGTATTAACAACCAATCCCTTATTACTATGTAGATACTAATAATCTAGTTGCCTGAGACCCTATAGTAGCAAGTTTGCATGCTTACAGTGCATGCTTGGTGATTTCACCCCTTGCCACATATCCTCCCGGTGGCTTGCAGGGTATCGCGTACATTTAGATTAACAAATGTTCACAAATCCAGCTCATCTCCTCTGAATTTTAATTAATTCTTAAATAATCCGTTTTTCCTCGGGTTCCAAATAAGGAAGACATATTTCACATCCTTTACTATTTGTGCTTTGCCCATGTGTGGAGAAAACTCATCTATTGCAACACATCCTCGAGGATAGTCAGTGCTGAGCCGAACTGACAGATTCAAAATGTCCTTTTTTCCTCGCACAATTAGGGATATGAATAAGGGTAAATATATCCAATACGAATGTAGCAATGGATAACATTGGTAGCTGCATGTTGTGATAAGGACTTGAAGTTAACCCAACTAACAGCATGTTTTTGCATGTTTGAGTTGCTATTTATATCTTTTTCAAAATAGTGTAGTTTAGAACAGTATATAAATACTAATCCTTTTTTATGCATGATATGTAGTGCATGTTTGGTGAGATTTCACCCCTTGCCACAAACCTTTATGGTGGCTTGCAGGGTATTATGTAGATGTAGATGTAAATAATAATATAGATGCCAATTCGATTACTGATTTTAGAAAAACGCCTTTTTAACATCATCGATGAAATCCTTTTTGAAATGCCAAGGATGCAGCTTGTCAGTTGTCAGTCCGCATTTGGTATATCCTCTGGTGTGCACGGAGATATGGATGTTTCTCGACATTCATAGACAGGTAGGCGTTGAATGGTCGGAAGGGGACAGCGGGGGGTTAATGGGAAGGGAAGGAAGCGATCGCGGACAGCGGACTCCCCACTGTCCCTCTCCTGCAAAAACTAGCCCTCTCTCCTTTCCCTTGGCCACTGGAGGTGTCTTCGGTGTCATTACATTGCTATATCAGGGTAGGTACCTTCCCGCCAACTTGCATGCATGCTTGTTATTTCAAAGGACGCTTGCCGCCCCGAGATTGTCGCAGCGTCATAGTTAAACGTGACTGTTATATCAAACTTGTTGCCATGGAGTACACATCCTCATCTACATAATACATCCACATCTACATCTACACGATGCCCTGCAAGCCACCACGAGAGTGTGTGGCAGGGGGTGAAGATCACCAAGCATGAACTACTAACATGCAAACAAGCAACTCTGCAATCCACCATAAAAGCGTGTGACAGGGGGTGAATTCACACCCCACACACACTTTTCACATCCCTACCACACAAACTTTATGTTGCTCACAGGATGTTATGTAGTAGTATATCTACTGTATAACCTGAAATTACTGAAATAACGAGGAATGAGGAGGTAAGTGAATTGATTAATGTATTTAGCGACGAAACAAAGAATTAGAACAGAAGATTCGTGGAGAGAATTTCCTGAGGTCGCCCGTAAAGTTGTCAAAGAATACACACCAAGCAAATTGAGAAGTATACAGTGCAAAAGTGGTATAACACGGATGTTATGAAATTATTAAAGAAGGGACAAAGGGTATGCCACGCTAGCATAAAGAATGCAAGAGAGGGCCTGTCGGTAGAGGAAAAAAAGGGTTAGTTCAAAACTACAACAAATCGAAGTGTTAGTAAGAAAAGCATGTTGGAAAGCGTCATCGTACTTCAAGAGCAAGATGTTAGGAGAATATTTAGAAAGCAATCCTAAAGCGTTTTGGTCATATGTGAGAGAGAGAACTTCAGGGAAATAGGTCCACAGTATGTTTACACACCTAAAAAAGATAAAGGAATTAGAGTCACCAGCATTTTAGAAAAATCCAATACTTTAAACACCGTCTTCCGAAGCGTATTCCACTCATCGTCAACCAAAACAGGGGAACCACCGCCGAAGATATTCTGTGAGAAAATGCCCGAAATAGTTATTTCGTGTCGCTGAATAGAGTAGCAGTTAAAAAACATTAGTAAAAACGAATCACCAGGTCCCGATCTAATTCCTTCCAGAGTATATAAAATATAAGCTACTGAAATAGCCCCCTATCTAGAAATAATATTCAATAAAACACCAAAGAACCACACAGTATCCAAGAGTTGGAAAGTAGCTAACATTACACCTATTTTTAAAAGCGGTGATAGGGAAGAACCTAGAAACTACAGACCCATTTCACTCAAGTCAATCTCTTGTTAGGAACTTGAGCACATTGTAGTCAGCTCAATCATGGGGCATTTGGATAGTTAGAGATTGCTCATAAACAGCCGAGATGGATTCCGGAAAGGTAGATACTTTTCCCTTGTTAGACCTCATTTGGAATATGCTGCCAGTGTATGGGATCCCTACGAAATCGGTCTAAGTAATGAACTTGAACGTGTGCAGCGAAGATCGGCAAGATTTGTAAAGGGACGATACGATAATTATATTAGCGTAACCAGTCTATTAAATGAATTGAAATGGGAATCATTGTCAGATCGCAGGTTGAAATTTAGACTTAATCTCTTCCACAAATTCCAAGGCAATATTTTCAGTGATGATGTTAAAAATATTTTACGAACCCCAACTTACTATGGCAGACTGGACCATAATCATAAAGTTAGAGAAATTGATTGCCGAACTGACCGATTCAAAATGTCCTTTTTCCCTCGCACAATAAGAGATACGAATAACGGTAAATATGTCCTATCGGAGAGTAGCAATGAATAGCATTGGTAGCTGCATGTTGGTATGAGTACTTAAAGCTAACCCTACTAACAGAATGTTTTTGCATGTTTGCTTTGCAATTTCTATCATTTTTAAATAGTGTAGTTCTGACTACTATATTAATACTATTCCTTTTTTATGCATGATATGTAGTGCATGTTTGGTGAGAAATCACCCCCTGCCACACACCCTTGTGGTGGCTTGCAGGGTATTATGTAGATGTAGATGTAGATCTTGCGAGACACAATTAGCTTTATTCGTATATGACATTTTAGTCTACGGCGAAAACAGTACTGAAGTTGATGCGATATTTTTAGATTTTAAAAAGGTTTTCGATAAAGTTCCTCATGACAAATTAATCTTGAAGTTAGAGAGTTTTGGTATAAAGAAAGACGTTGTATGTTGGGTAAAATAATTCTTAAGTGGGCGAGAGCAGAGGGTTGTCATAGATGGTATCATGTCGGACACAATCGAAGTCACATCGGGAGTTCCACAGGGTAGCGTAGTAGGTCCGCTTCTATTTCTTTTATACATAACGATTTGGGTACCGTAGTTAGTAGTAACCTTAGACTTTTTGCAGACGATGCGGTGGTGTACAGGGGTATATCAAACGAAGAGGACACGAAATCACTTAGCAAGGATTTAGATGCAATTCAAGAGTGGTGCGACAAATGGCAGTTAGAAATCAACCTTAATTGTTGTGTAGCTATCAATTTTTGGAGGAGGAATAATTCGATAAAGCGATCCTATAGAATTAATAACACGAAGATCGAAAACGTTGAAACCGTAAGATATTTAGGTGTAACAATCACTAAAGATTTATCGTGGGGAGGACACATTAGGGAAATATGCGGCCGAGCGAAGAGAAAGCTAGGATATATAAAAAGAGTACTTGGGAAATGTGATGAGAAGACAAAAGGGCGATGTTACTTTTCAATAGTTAGGCCCCACGTTGAGTATGCAGCCAGTGTATGGGATCCGAATGAATTGGGTATGATCAGAGAACTAGTCAGTGCGCAGCGTAGAGCAGCTAGGTTCGTTAAAAGGTGTTACGATAGGTTGAGCAGTGTATCAGAATTAATAAAAGAACTAGGGTGGGAATCATTATCAGACCGTAGGTTTAAGTACAGATTAATTCTATTAGAGAAATTTTAATTGGTTAGCTTTACTGAAGATGTTAGGCACAAATTAAGAACTCCAGCATATTATCCTAGATTCGACCAGATAAAAAAGATTAGAGAGATAGATTGTCGTACTGATAGATTTAAATTGGCATATTTCCCATACTATAAGAGAACAGAATAGGCAGCATAGCAAAGGGATAGTTAGGGGAAATACTGTAGAGTAGTTATAGTGCATGATGCATGTTTTAATCCCTTAATACTAAGATACTAACGTCGAGGAGCCGTGCCGTGAAGCGCGATCGAAAAATTGCGTTCATTTTCGCAGCCGCAAACTTTTTTCCAAGATTTTTGCTTTACATTCTTAAAATATCTTTATTAAATACTTTCATGAAAGTTTTTGCGGTGGCAATTTTGTTAAACTAAAGATATTGTCTACTTTATGTCAAATTTTACCCGGAAAAAGGGTCCGCCATTTTGCGACGTAATACCACACTAATATTAACCAAAATCTTCGAAACTAACAGATGATATAGATAAAGTACCATATTACCGGAATATAATGTTTTTTACTTCATAAAAATCCTTCCAAAACTCCACCAGCAGCTTAACTACAAATATTTTTGAAGAAAAACAAGATCGGGTGTGTTTTTGGAAACTTGGCCAAGTTTGGGCCTCTGTACCTCAAAAACGGATGAGATCATCCAAAAATGGCTTATTGTTTCATGATCAGTGATCAATTCTGAGCGTTTATGTCAAGTTTCAAGTGTGTACCTCAAAAGAAGCAATTTTGGACTTTTGTCCGGCTATTTCCGATTTCAGACCACAGTGCGATGGATTCAAAATGTCATTTTTCCCCCTAACTGTAAGAGAGCACAATAAGCAGCATAGCAAAGGAATAGGTAGGGGAAATAATTTAGACTAGTCTGTAGTGCAAGATGCATGTATTAACAACCAATCCCTTATTACTATGTACACCTACAGACCTGCTGCCAGTCATTCAAGCACTTCTCATAAGCATTTCGTATGCAGAGAGAAGGAAATTGCTATTTTATAAATAGAGAAACGTGTCCCACTCTGATTATTTTTCTACTTTTTTCTACACCATATTTTCATTATATGTTGTCTCCCACTCTCAAACATCATGTTTTTTTGCATTATTTCTATACTCAAACTGCTAAAAATCCAAAACTACTACCAAATCATACAGACAGAAAATTCACAGTCAACGCACCAAACATCACTCTTTTAGCTGAAAACTTGGTAGAGAGCAAAACAAAACGGATACTGAATGACTGACTGACACGTGTAACGTCTGATGAGACTTGTTTTGTTTGATTGAGAGTTGTTGGTGGGTTGCTGGGGGAGTGAAGCGGGGGATTTTTGTTTTCTTGATGGGTTGTTGATTTTGTGCGGAGAAGGAAGAATAAAGGAGTCTGAAAAGTAGCGTCTTCTTTATTGAAATGAGTTGTCTCCCGTAGTATTTGTCCGACGTTACACACGCTACAAAATTAATATAGTATATAGATACTAACAATATAGTTACCTGAGACCCTATAGTATTATGTATGCTTGTTTAAAGTGCGTGCTTGGTGATTATCACCCTCTGCTAAACACCTCCTCGGTGCCTTGCAGGGTATCGTATAAACGTAGATGTAGATAACAAATAGGGCATCTTCCAGGCAATAACTTTCATATATTTCAAGCACTCAACAGTTAAAATGTATTAAACTGCTTTAACATGTTAAAACTTATGTTTCAACAGTTATTATTACATTATTCCATCAAGATCTCCCTCTATCAACGCTCTAAGCTGTTTAAAACCACCGCTTTTAACCTCCAGAATATGCAACGTTGCCAAGTGTAAACGGTATCTTTCTGAAGGATGCATGAAGAACGCTAATTTTTATCGTAGAACGTCGATCAAAAGACGCCCGTAATTCTCTTAGAACGTGTGATACAATGGCGGTAATAAATTGTTGCTCATTTAAATAGTTAATAACTTTTAACATCGTATTGGACGCGGTCAGTTTCGTCCGCGCGGCCCCTTGCCGCGAGAGTCCGGTCGCTGATGAGGGTCGAAGCCGAGCGAGGGACGGATTAGGACGATCGCGAGCAGGGACCCTCGCTAATGACCGTCTACCTGCTCTGCCCCCCAGAAAACTACCATTAACCAAAAATCTCTCTGGGATTGCAATCCTTACTGGGAGGCTAGGTTGGGGGGCCGCGGTCCCTCCCTACCCCCGTGTATGGGCGCTCACGTATACAAAACCAATAACACAACACTAGAATGTGTAGCTTGCTACTGCTAATCTGTAACTTTGACTGTAGAATGAACGATTATTTACAGTAAACTACCAAGTAAACAATGGACTTTAGACGGGGGATGGGGTTTCTTGTCGTTCAAGTTACAATATGTCACTGAGTGGCGAATGTTCCTGGCAAAGGGTAGGAAGGTGAGTCACAGCGCCCGCGCTTCTCGCTATATCGTCCCCATCACCCCAAAACCCTCGTAGACCACAGCAACAATGCTAACGTCATACTTCTCTATTGCACACTGACACACGTTCTACCTTCATTTGTTTTTTTCACTTTTTAAACAACAAAATTTTGTATTCTCTTTGGCATTTAAATTTATTCATACTTTAAATTTTTATTTTCAATTAATTTATATTGGCCCGGGCCCCCTGATGACCCGGGCCCCTGGGCATTTGCCCCCTTTGCCCCCCCTTGTCGCCGGCCCTGGCTGGGAAAGGGAACGTGCTATGCTGCTGCTTTCCCATTCTGCTAAATGTTTCGTAAGGATGCCATATGCATCTACATCTCCGTGATACCCTGCGAGCCACCACGAGGGTGTGTGGCAGGTTGTTTAGAGCAGAATTGGGATTTAATTGACAACCGATGATGGAATGCATATTTTTATTATAATGAGATTTCTAACATGTTTAATAATGCGCAATTAATTACAAGTGCCCATGTATTTTTATCTGATATTGATTTTTCATCATATTTACAGGCAATCCATCCAACAGGAAAGTAATGAATGCTCAGAGGATTACGTGACGGAATGAAGAATTCCAAATCGATGATCAAGACATCATACTGTAAGTTCTATCTCAAGTATTTTTCCATGGCATATTTCTTTCTATATCCTTTTCAATTTGTCATAATCAACAGAAAAACAGAAGGCCGTAAGGCCTACGCACTTGATAGAATGAACTCATCCTATTAGAGTTGAACCATTAACCAGGATTGTTAATAAATACCAATCAGCGTTTCGTAATCACTTATACCTACTTTCCACAAAAAGTTTTCTCGGCAAGTGCTGACTGATGCAATGTGATGACCGCAGTGATTTATTACTTTGCCAGTTCTTCGCCCTTGGATGTGCGTGAAACGTCGAGTGAAAAGACAACTCGCGCCGTTAGGTCATTTCGCCTTCTCTGTTTGTTTGCAACGCTCTTCGGCGTTACCATAGCATCGCCCTCCGTCGAAGTCTACCGGGGATGAATTTCGAGCTCCGAAATTATCGTCGCCAGCCCGGTTATATGTAGTGAATCGGCGGCCGTTCCGTGGTGTATGGGGAACAGGGTGGCGAGTAGATACGAGACCCGAGTAATCGCCGTAAACTGACGCTTTGCACCCGGGTAGAAACGGCTGGATTGTGTCCCGTGGCACGAATCGCTTTCGATCCGCGTCCTCACGGGTCGTTGGAAGCTATTTGGACGGTGGAACGCCCAACGACGCGTGTTTGGCGCTCCTCCTGTCCTTGGAGAGCACTTCACTCCGCGTAGATCCACCGGCGAGGCGGTGTTTGCGCTCTCGCCTCCTCGTCTGTTTATAGTGTTAGGCGATTTGCAGTCGTTTGTTATTGCCGCACGGAATGAGGAGTCGGGATAGGATCGCTTCAGGGGTGGCGGGCGGAATAGGGGGAGGTGAGAAAGGCACACTCACAGGGCAAAGAGATCAAAGGGTATCCTGTATAAACCAGGTGTTCGAGAGTTGTAGGTACCCTCCACGACCCTTCAACGCAGACTACGGCGGCCATTGGTTTAGTTTTTTTTTCCAGACGACAACCCTTCCCTCACATCCATTTCCATCCTCCCCACAAGATCCTCGGGAGAGTATTAAAGGAAAAAAAACGACCCGCATGATTCTTCTCTGACAATGAGACAGCCGCCTACCAAGCCCATACGATCTCAGAGGGCAGATCGTATCGAGGCTATTGCTTTTTTTTAATGGCTCGGTACCGAACGAAATTGTCCGCACCAGATCTTTTCTTCAACGATACCAACTACCATTGGATTAAATGCGGTAGGTAGTCTTTTGTCCAATACTCTCTTCCGAGCTACAAAGGTGATTTTTTTCACTTACTGGTTTGATTTTTTTAAACATCCCTACACCAATTCACTGAATGTTGGTTTCCTAATATTCGATGCTGAGCAAGTTTTTTTAAAACAGACAAGTCATACATTTTAAAAAGGCGTAGACAATTTTTAATTACCTACGGGCGGGGTTCATGTTGACTGTGGTCGGCGGTAAATGTGTGAGGTTGTTGACTGTTTGTTTCTGATAGCGAAATGTTTCCTGCTATTATAGTGCGAAGGTTGTAAAAGAATATGAAAATGTAAAGAGATAAGCCGATTGGAGACTTTAGTGGAAAACTGCGTCAAACCAATCGTAGGATTAATGACTGGTGTTGGTGATTCATAGGTAGCTCTCAAGACTGATTTTTTTCCCTACTATTGTGCTGGTGTATAGACGTCGATATAATTTATTGGCTTATCGTCTTTAAAAAATCCATAGTGAAGAAGCTAGTAAGTTTAAAAATTCAATTTCATATCCAATGATTTCTTACGGAGCTTTCATGCTTAATTCGCTCCTCGAAAGATGAAAAAATTAAAAGTATTTTTATTACCTTTTATGGGATTTGGGTGGGCGGTCATGAGGATGTTTTGCACTCGCTTCAGTGTTCATTTTTTTATTGCTAATCGTCCTGACTCTTTCGTGGCTCATGTTAAAATTTTTGTTATTTTTGTGGGAGCAACCCATTGTCTCAAAATTGACGACTTGGGCGCCTGCCCTTGATTGTTAGGACGAGAGCATCTGGCTTCCCTTGGCCTCGGACCATTGTCAAGATGTAGACGAAATTACAGTCAAAAAAACCAAGCTGAAATTGATAAGGGGAAGTATATCGAACCTAAGCACAAGAAGGTGGACTCCTGAACCGAGAATTGAATCATATAGGTACTATATCAGCTCAACGGGTCGAATAAGTACCGATCGCGCGTAAAATAATATCTCCTTTAAATGAGTCTTGTTTCATTGCCTCGGGCGGTGATGTCGGCTCGTCGGAGCTCCCTACAAAATCCAACCAGCCCAACGAGAGGGGCCGTTT
The DNA here is from genome assembly GCA_933228895.1 of Platycnemis pennipes. Classification (NCBI taxonomy): domain Eukaryota; kingdom Metazoa; phylum Arthropoda; class Insecta; order Odonata; family Platycnemididae; genus Platycnemis; species Platycnemis pennipes. Next base: position 29,052,794 of record OW121851.1, read on the forward strand.
GAAAAAAGCAGACAGTTTGCCTCGTCCGCGCGACGCCCTGCGGCGCGTGAAATCAGGCATTCATCGCCAGGGCAAAATCTTCCTTTCACTTTTGCCGATCGAGGGTGTCCCCAGCAGTAAATAATATATACTCGCGAAATATCAAATGTTATACATTTACGGGTATCCCCTGATAAACCGCCACGAGTATCCTACGGCGTAGAGTCTAATAAGGGCCGCATTCAGATGTCTCCACTACATCGCCTAGTCGCAGCTTCACTCCATGAAGATTAGTGCTCCTTCTCCTGCAAATTGGCATTCAGCACCACTACTTCCACTCCTTCTTCCGGAGTGTTGATAGTCCCTATGTTGCCAACTCGACTCAAGTGTAAGCAGCGACATTTACGTAATCCTGGTTACGGTTATATACGGAACTAGGTGTAAAATAGAGGGAGTTTTGAACATCAATCCCATGGTCTCCATTGGATTGTATAAATATTATTATATTATTCTGATATACATGATCAATAATTTAAATATTATTGGAATATCAGTCTCTTTTTCGTAAAATAGCTATTCTCACAGTCAGTACAAAATATATGCAATAAAAATAAGGATGGCACATTTTTCACACAGTTATAATATTGAATAACATTGGTTTTTATTAACAATCCATACTCTTACGTACATACACTCCACATTACTATGATATTTAATCATATGCATTCTAACATGCTCCTGAAAATGTGCAAAACATTAATTCTTCAAAATTATTTGTTACCGCTGGTATTTTATCAGTTTCCAAGCGATGTCCCTGGTTCGAAACTCGCTCCCACCAGAACATTTCGCCCGATCACCCGAACATTTCGGTAGATACTTACAATTATATGATTGCAGAGCTTAAGTTCTTTTTTCTCTTGCGATTAGTTTTTCCAAAAAAAGCACAGTGCTGGAAAATCACGGCACCAGGCAAATTAGAACAAATGTTGTACGTGCGTCGGGACTGCGTGGCCAGAGATACGGAAATTAAAAATCACGATCACACTTCATGCTCTTCCGTTAATTTCGTACACAAAAAACTACAGGGCGTGCGGACGTATTTCCGCCACGTGCTAATTACTTACGTGATTTAGGTAAATAACGTAATTAACTATTTTACGTAATAATTACGCAATAATTACGCAATTTTAGCAAATTACGTAATTAGTACGTGAAATAGTTAAAATGCATCCCGGGTAAACAGATTAAAAATATGTAAACCAGGGACAGTCGTACAACGAAACTGCGACGAAAAAAAAATTGGAGGAGGAGAGTTACGAACCAGGGGCGTCGACACTGTGAAGCAAGCACCTAACCCCTATCCCAAACTGCCATGCATATATGTTAAATACAAATTTTGATTCATAATCCAGAATCCGTAATCAAGATATTCCTGCCAAACAGTTTCATTGATCGCACACAAGTTGATATCAGTGTACTCTTGCTATGTTGCTTGATATTACAAAACGTATCAATGACGCTTAATAACCTTATATCGCATGAAAACAGCGTTTATATTTGCGAAGCGTCGACCATTATACGCCGTCGGCCATGTTGATATTCGATGTAGTGGTGATTTTAGGGTGGGTATGGGTACCCTACCACTTTAGGCCGGCTGTTACTACAACCGCAGTGAGACCGCCACTCCATAGAGCTTCTGAATACCATGTAGTGTTGATTAACGTCATAAGGAGTGGAAGCTCCACTCCATTGGAGGTTGTGAATACGGCCCTAAGCGTCGTTAACCCTTTAACGCCTGAATTAATATTTTTTTCTGATTTGCTTTATAATACATATTTTTTCTTATTACCTTCTTCTTATTCATAATCTAAAATATCATAGCAATATTCATTATAATTTCTGAGATATAGGGTGTACCATATATGGTACGCTAGGCGCTTGTATGGTGTATGTTGTAATGCAGAGTTATCTGCTCCTTTATACATCCCTACAGTTTATTTCAAAATAAAATTACTATTCAAGTTATTTTAAGCAATGCAAATAAAGGGCAAAGACAGAGATTATGCATATATATTTTTCATCCTTGAAATGGATAAGATATATATTCTCAGAAACATAACTCTTTACAAATAGGATAATTCTTATTCAGTTGAAATAATGGGAATTGCATTTTTCAAAGCGTTACTGTGTTAATGTATAAAATATTTATGATTTATGGAATTCTTTATGATTTATGAAATTCTTTATGGTTTATGGTCAAACCTTTATGATGTATGGAACTTGATAAAACAGACAATACAGCAACCCACATTGCACTTTATGCACTCATATCTAGATTTAGCTCCACACAGTCCACACCTCTTTTTTTCAGCAATACTTGCTTCGAAATGACTGTAGCCATCTTTGCGGACAGTGTCACTAACCTGGCTATTTATGTTACTTTGCCTCATTGGTGGTCTTTCTGGCCCCCTTGGAATAGACCCGTAACGAATAAGATAGTTCAATACAATCTGCCTTCTCAATTCTAATTGTGGTATAGATTTCCATGCCTTTCTCATAAGAATCCACGCATTATGAGTCGCTTTATCGATCAACCAGGTAAATAATGGCCACCACCATTTCTTACTCCGGAAACCGATGCGGTAATTTCGTACATTTTCATATATACGATCAGTGTCCCCCATGTGCTTATTATACTGGCTAATCGCATATGGTCGGGGAATAGCTACTCGTTTCTTTTTCGATCGACAATACCGTCCTACCGGTGAAACTGGATTTACCCCATAAGTAGTTGCGTGAGATGGCTATTTTTCGGAACCCTATTCTCGCGTATAGTGCCCGTGCCACCCAGTCCCCTTTGTTTTAGATGTTGAAGAAGGTTGATCGCCGTAAATAGATTGTCAAAATACAAATGATGTGATAAGTTCTTTATCAACGGCGGAAAATTTTCTTCATCAATCAAAAACATCTTGATCATAGGAGTTGCCGCTTTACCAAATTTAGCCTCATAGTCCGTATTTGGCTCAGAAGATTTTCCCTGTTTATAGTCTAAAGAGATCAAATAGCCATCTGGTGTATTCAAGCACCATATTTTGTAGCCAAATCGAATGGGCTTACCCTTGATGAATTGCTTACAGCAATGGCGGCCGTAATAGGGAACCATGCACTCATCATAGTCGATGTGTCTCTCCGGCCGAAATTCCATCATGTACTTATTTTGAAGCATGTTAGAGAAAGGCCTCAGTTTCGACATCTTATCACTACCATCCATGCGGTTATTATCTGCACAGTGTATAAATCGGCATATTTGAAGGAAACAATCCCTTCGAATGGCATTTAGGATGAGATCATTTCGAAGATCTTTTTCGTTCTTCCAATAACTTCGCTTACTTGGCACTACAATATACCCTGAGAGTACCAGAATTGCTATAAAAACTTGCATTTCACATGTGAAACATTAGTACCTGAACAGTTTTTGAACAGTGCATATTTAGATGTTTCTTTGTAAGGGAAATCAATAATATCTTCATCGAAAATGCTTTCAAAACTATCTACCGAAGACATATCTCGCTCTATGGTGAAGTTGGGCTCAGGAAAAGCACCAAATTCCCGTTGTTCAAAATTCCCATCAGTCCATGATACCTCGGCTGCCTTCGACTTGGCCCCAGGATTTAATTTCCGTACAGAGAGATGCTTGGTTTCTTGCCGAGCCAGATTAGTATCTGTAGTTTGCAGACGAGCCAGATGATCATGAAGCTGGCTGGGAAGGGCATCTGTCGCGAAAATCAGTGTCACTGTCAGTGCCCAGAACAAGATCGCCGTAAAATACCACTTCAGCTGGACTGAGTAACTGCCTCCCGGACAAATTGTCTATTAGATTACCACTATCTTCGTCAGCTGAATTCTCGTCTGTATTGATATTTGTCTCTGGAGGTTCAACAAATATATCTCTCACATCTAACGTCTCTTATTCCCCCAATACTAAAAGAACTTCTTCAAGTGTTAGGGCCGTAAAACCATGAACGAAATGCGAACTGTTGGTAGTAATCCTATAACAACATATCGAGCTATTCGCTCTTTCTGGCCGTGGTTGGAATGTTGAATTGAAAGATGGCCTGATTGGGGAGGGAGGGTAAGTGGAAGGGATGGATTTTTTTTTCTCAGAAGGATAATTTACAACAAAGCCAAATACTGCATAAAACTACCAGCATCGTAGGAAAAATAGTATTTCAAACGAAGAGATCAAGTTTGTACAGCTATAGCTGCAGATTTACACAAAAAAATTAGAAAAAATCTAGAGGATCCTAAATGACCACGTAGGCGCCTAGCGTACCATATAAGGTACACCAAATTGTTTTCACACCAAATAACCACAAAAATAGCATAAGACTCTTTAGTGATTAACATACTGGTAGTAATACATGTTAACTATGAATGAGATTAATACTATGTGCAAAAAAGCTGTTATCAAAGAAGAAATGAAGCACTAACCTCGAGGACAACGCCATCATTCCCTACTTCAGCTTGTAGTCTATCACACTCCTTCCTCCAACCATGCACAGTGACAATTGATTCTAACAAAAAGAAACGAGGAATACTACTATATATTGAGCAAGGATTCATCGTGCTAGCGACGCAATTTCGATGCAAATATAACAATGTAAGCACATATTAGTGCCGCCGAAACTTCACCCTGCATTACGTACCATATATGGTACGCTAGGCGTTAACGGGTTAAGCTAAGGGAAGGACAAGGGCTAGTCGCGAAGAGGATTAAAGCTGAAGTATTGGATGAAATAGGAAGAGAGTTTTGCGGTGAATGATTGACTTATTGAATGAACCTTTCAGATGTCTGCTTAAGTTAAATGTGTAATGGTGATTTAATGGCTTTCCGATTTCTTACTATTTAGCGCATATTTTCTTATAGTGTTAAAAGGGTCAGAGGTATATTAAAATACAGAAAAAATATGTTCCTATTGCTATTGCTTCAGTAACAAAGCTCTTATTCCTGTTGCTATTGTTTCAGTAACAGCATTACTTCAACCTCATTTCAACACTATTATTTCTAAAGTTGAAAACGCTGAGCAGGTAATTCATTTGCGAACTGCTTTATATTAATATGTTATACTCAATACACTTCAAAGCTGGTCAACGTGGGACTCCTGCACGTTGCAAGTAAAGATTATCATCAACATGTTCTACGAGTTCTTATTAGTAGACATCATGACAACCTTCCACCACGTCAATGCTTCGGACTTTGATTTTATATCATCAACATCATCATCATCGTCAACAGTCATCAATCCTGGCTTTGGTTTGACGTAGTTCTCCCTCAACTATCCTATCTACCCAGATCCTAAGGCCCACCTCTACCTGTTCACACGTCCTTTAAATCCCTCTCTATTTGCCCCGTGCACCTCGTACGAGTTATCCTTTGCCATTTTTCCTTTTCAATTTACCCTCGGCGTATGTCCTCATCAAACCATTTATTTGTTATGGTTACCGAATCGACCGTTATGGTCGATTCGGTTGTCCCATTTACTTTTTAAAGTTTTCATCAGTCTTCTCTTTTCTTTCACTCTTACAAGCTCTTCTTCGTTTGTTACCCAGACGATCCATTTATCTTCATCATTCTCTTGAAAAATTACATTTTGAATGCTTCCAATCTTGACTATATTGCGGCTGCTATTATCGTCCATGTCTCGCCTCTATAAAGAAGCATGTTTCAGATGTAAGTTGTGAGGGTTCTAAGTAACGATTTTTATTTACCATAATAGCTACAATTCCTATCGTGGTGACCTTAGAGTGGAATGCATGTTAATATTTATTGGTTATTTTCTTAAAAATTGGTATTCTTAAAAATGTATTACGGACCTCTGAGGATCAATTTTATAATTTTAGATAAATTTTTCTTGCGGCCCAAAACTGTCATAGATAAGTTATTTCAAAGCAAACGATCATGTCAACTGAGTGATGCCTGTTATGCTTGACTGAATCGTAACCCTAGGCTATCACAGCATTAATTTGACACCCGCACCAGCCGTCGGTTAACGTTAACCAGTTATAAAAGCTTTCTTGATAGATGAAGCTGTTTGCCCATTCTGTAAGTCACCTGGATCAAATTCACCAATTTGTGAATTGGATTAGTGTATCATTCCCGCAGTGTTGTAAATTATTCCATTTTGCCAGATATCCGTCATTTCTCTTCTGTTCCCATTCACTTCATCTCTTTTAGACTCACTGTGGGCGATTTTATGACAGGTTGACATGCAATAACATCTGGATAGGATGTCTTCCACCCAAAATACTCGATTACAACGCTCTTTGTTTTTTCTTCTGGGGATGTGAGAGGTTTTGGGGTCAAAGACCGCTAGAAATCGCTACGTTTTGGTAAAGGGTAATTTAAAAGACCACTGGATGAATCATAAAAAAACCCACTCCTTTTTTCACATGCGTAAAAATTTTCCTTATTTTATTGCAAACAAATATGTCTTCAAACTACTCCAAACTGACAAAATTTTTTAAATAGCACCCCTAAAGTCTCTCTTGTGGTTACTTTGTAGCATGACGTTACATCTTTACTAGTAGTTCACAAGTTCCGCTCAATTTCAGTCGTATCAAGTTTACTATAAGATATTAGCTTATGTTCAACTTCTTTTTTTATCCCCATTTTGAGGTACTATGGTTAATTATAACCCTCAGTACCCATCTGTCAATGAAAGGAAGCGCCAATCTTCTTTTTGTAAGAATGCTATTACTGCTCTCTCACCATTTACTCCCTCCTCATGCGATAACCCATCATTATCGCTGACTCACGGAATCCAAAAAAGACGTGTGCCCTTCAAGGTGGCGTTTTGGTCATGGCTCATACTGCATGATTCTGGTGCGCGATAGTTGCCGATTCATTGAGTGTTTTCGTGCTAAGGCGTGCGTTGGCGTGAGAGAGTGATCATTTAACGTGAATGGCTTAGTAGCGTTTATCGCTCGAAGAGTCGACGAACTGGAGCAATCATAATTCGCTGGAGGATTTCTTAAGAGTAACCGAAACATCATTCCGCGAACGTATTACCTCTAAATCGTTCTTCAGATGCTTACGAGCCATTTACGTTCATTTCCGAGTATTCCGTCTTCGGATTCGCACTGTTGCGCACGCGTTTGACATAAGCGTGCATCCGGTTTTGAATTACACCTGTATCGAGGCACAAATAAACGTGTTAAGTCCGCACGCACGTGTTAGATACGTGACGACGCAGAATGCATGCCAGCGTGTTTGACCACTCACGCGCAAGTAGGGGAAGCTCCACTCCTGACCCTCATGTTTATCACAAGGAATTTACATTCGTAGTCGAGACGAAATTAGTAGATCCCTCGGACTTTGTTTGGGTCGTATAGTAAACAGTTGAACGCGACTTCTCTTTCCTGTCCCTCTCTCTCTCCTGCGATTACGGCAAGCTTTTACCCTTCCGAAAGACCTCTTTCTCTCGAGCGCACTCTTTTGTTTCGGCACACCTCGCTTGGGAAAGGTGGTCGTCAAGGTAAATAAATATTCGCGGTCCTCCTCATCTGTCTACGAGAGAAGAGACGGAGACGAAAGGGTTAAAAAAAAAAAAGCATTTCGGATCTTTTGAATCGGGTTTGAGTGGATCCTCTCGCGGAATTCATATCCGACAACCGGAGAATAAATAACTTTCGAAGAGAGAAATTGGTAGGACGCCACGGAACGGAAGACGGAGCTGACGTTTTTCACAAATTGTTACCGAGTTTCGAGGGTGGAGGGGAATGGCGTTTTGAAGGGATGATAGGCAATCAATCGGAGCGGGCTCTGGTGCACAAAAAACTCACTCACTCAACGGGATAAGAAATAAAAGAGTTAGGGATTGAAAGGAAAGAAAAAAAATAACGCGAAAGGGGGAAACCTTTCCCCACTGCGCCGCCGACGGGAAGAGTTGAGTTCAAATAATAATCAACAAATGAAATTTCCGATGTGAGTGCATTCTATACGCCATAACTTTGTTCCCCAAAACAGACCGCGGATTTTAATTAACTGAATTTCCAATAGAAGAAAAAAGCATAAGATGTATTTTCTCGCTTTTCATTTCAATATTCCGAGTAGTGAAGTAAGATTTAATTTTTTCCCGGCGAATAATATGCAGGAAATCTTCTCGGATCTTCCACCAGGATACATATTTATAATATCCGACGTTTCGGAGCTTGAACTGAACTCCTTCCTCAGGGCAATTGAGGATCATTTATACTGAGGATGGTGTTCGAGATAGGCTCCCGAACGTCGGTATCTATAAAATATTTATCAGGCGGAAGAGCCGAGAAGACTATAGTATGCAGTTAAACATTTACAATAATATTTTTTCACTGCAGTGCAGTAATGCCGAGGATTCCGCAGAGAAATCGTCTTCAATTCCTCATTCGGAATTTAAATTTAAGAGTGATATCACCTAGGAATAATCTGTTCACCTGTTTTCAATATTAATACGCGATGTACAACTTCGTCGATGACGGTAACAAAAAATCTAGAGAAATTACTCCTTACACTTCCCTTTTTTATGCTGAAATTCTCGGCTATCGTGATTTTTCACGGGTGACAACTGGGATGCACAATGGAAGGAATGATTCCGGCGTGATCTGTAGAGAAGTAGGGATGGGGGTGTGAGGAAATGTATCACGTGACGAGAGATAAAAAAAGAGGGAGATGTCGTAGCTATTAGATTGAATGAGACTAGATTCAGATTCGATACCTGCGCGAATGAGCCTCGTAAGAGGAGATAGAACAGGTGAACCATCTTGTCGGGATCGTGGAAAGGCGGAGATGAGCGCATGCATATATATTTTCATATAAAGTCTTTTTTTTGCATCCTTCCCCGGTGATAAATAACCAAATTTTCGGGAAAAAATCAGCGTTATCTCTCGGGCGAGGCCAACTTTCACCACCTTCCCTCAACTGTTCACAGCTAACCCTCTTTTCATCCAGAACCTCTCCTCTTCCCTTTTGCTCCCACACCCTTACCCCGAAGAGAGCACACACCCCTTCTGAATTTTTTTATTCCATCCAATTTTTTTTATTCCTACCTTCCCATCTCTTCCCATCACCCCGACATCCCCTCGTCCTTTCATAAAACTTCCCTCCCCTCGTTTTCCTCCTTCACCCTCTACCCTCAATCTCCCTCCCCAAAACATTCCGTCCTCCACCCCCCGACCTGAAAAACTCACACCCTTACCCTCCACCCTCCCCTGCGCTCTTATAAACCCCTCCCCAAAACCTGGGCCAACCCCCATCTTCCCTCCCCTCTCATCCACTTTTATACATATATATTATATATATGCTTCGCCATCTGCCGGTATAAGGGGAGGGTAGGAGCAGGGGCGTTGCTGGTGGTGTAGGGGCTCTGGCTATCGATTGCCGCCGAGGGCGCACTCGGAAGGGTGGGGAGGACTGAGAGGAGGGGGTAGGAAGGGTAAGTGAGGGAATGAGGAAGGGTTACATGGGGAGCGGATGAGAAAGAGGGTTCCGGAGGAGATGGGAAAGGGGAATAGTTTTTTTTTTGAGAAGTCTCGTAGGGTTAAGGACGGAGGGATTTTTTTTAAGAGTGAGACAAGAATGCCGGCAAGAGAGGTGATCCGAAAAATAAAGGCATCGCTTTCCTTCGTCCGGAGGAAAATTGAGTAGGCCGGAGTGTCTCTTTTATTGCGATATCATTGCGTGGTTATTACATAAACGAACTCTGTGACATAAGGGTCAACGAATCCAATTAGCATTTGGAACGTTGTCGCGAAGGGTGACCGTTCGTGGTTCCTCCCTCTTTGACCTGTGTGGTGGGCCGCGGTCGTACTGGAATGCGTCCAAGACGTACCTGTTTTGACGCGAAACGGAAATTCTAATCACGTAATCGATTGCCGAGAGGATCCCCGATATTTCCCCCCCTCTTAAACCGGTAAAGTTTCGACGCTAAATTACCTTTCAACTCACAGCCGATTAATCTACATCAACTTGTATGAGGAAAGAATTTGCATCTTGGTGATCACTTTTCCGCAATATCAAGCTCCAAAGTAATATTCGTTGAATTTAATTGTATATGCACATACAGACATTCGAATACTAAAATAATTAGGTATTTATGTGCCTGACTGTAAATAGGGTCAACCATTTTGTTCTATATCTGTGGTAAATAATTCAGCTTAATCATGAAACCTATACGTTATTAAAGAAAAAACTATTCTATAGCATGGTTTCGTTTTTTACGCAAAATTCTCATATCACAAAGTTCAGCAGTAGCTTGATTTTCTAGATTTTCAGGGGTTATTGAAGTGGGGCGTTATTTGCAAAACTTGATCGATTTTTGACCCCGCGCAAACTGTTAACTTGTGAGAATCAGGCCAAAGGGCATGTGAAACCAAATGTTTAATCACTGCATTATGCAAAATTAAAGTTTGGGTTGAAAAAAAATGGCTTTTCGACTTTTGGCGAGATTTTTTCGATTTCAGCCCACTGTGTTCTGCTGATCAGCGAGTCAACTCTCTTCCCTGCCATTCAGTTGTTTGTTTCAGATTTCCCGTGTTGTCTTTCACGTAATAAACATATAACGTTAGGCACTATAAACAAATATGAGAGCAATGTTGACTCCGTTTCCTTCGCAAAACTTTCTTGGTGGCTTGCGTTTCGCAAGTGCTCTCCCAGAAGTGCGGCGTTTCGAATGCGGCTGTTTGATCAAACCAAGCTGACGCATTTTTATTCTAATAGATGTACTCCGACCAAAGGTTGGTATTCATGTTCCAATTCTACTCCGCATCTTCAACATCATTCGTCTGTATTTAAACTGCTCCTCTCCTCAGCTCCTGCCCTCGTTCATCCCCTTTAAATTGTCTCTAGGTTTCTTTACACTCTTCTTTGCACATTACCTGACCTAACTCTTCATTTCATAATGTGCTTGACTACAACTGTGAGGAATACCTTGAATAATTTAATGATACTTATCCGATGGACAAATGGATATGCGAAGTATGGAGTAAATTGCCATTCAAAAAGTGAAAAGATCAAATGACAATTCAATTTTCCTGGAATAAAGAATTCATTAACAAAATAGGTTTCGATATACTAAACTATCTCCACAATCGTACCTGAAGATGATATGATGCATGGAAACCTAGGTTTTTATTTCATTATTTATTTTTGTGAAATATTGCATTGCCGTTTGATCTGCCATGTTTCAGTTACACCACACTCCCCTGATATCTTTTTATTTAATGAGTAAAACTTTTTCATTTAAGGGTAAAATATTTTGCAAATAAATTCAATATAAACATAACTATCTGTAATTCCTGTTTTTTTTTGCTGTTTGAGATCATTTTTTGCTCTCATAGAATAAGAATGGGAACTGGAAAAAAGTACGAGTGAATTTCAAAAGGTTAAGGTCATCACTCTTAACGGAACCGTGTCTGTATAGGATAGGAAACTTTATAAATATTAAGTTACCAATATCGAGGACATGTACTATCAATTAAACACAAGTTATCATTTTGAGATTCAATGGGATGCAGCAAAGGCAGTGGAACTGTGTCTGGTCCCGGCGCTTGAATACATTTCCTCTCTCACTGAATTTGGAGGCGCTTTGAAGTTATCGCGTCGTGCAAAGGATTGCGGATGTTTGCGTTTCACTCGAAAGGAATGAGGAAGCGATAACGCTAGACACTCGGTGCAGACCTCCAAACGACGACACGGTTTTGCCGAGACTGAGTTAATTGTGTTTTGATACCGAATTTTATCCACTTGTTTTCGGTCTCTATTTCCCTTTTAGATTAATGTTGAAGTAGGCAATCTAACGGAGTGGAAATTTCCAGCACATTAAGTCGAAAAAATCTTCTTCTTCCCCGCAAAAGGAATACTAAGTTATAATGCGAATGCGAGTACTTCCGTCCGTAAGGCCTAATTTTTTTCTAAATTAGTGTTAGTTGTAATTAGTCGAAAAACTTAGGATTTATTTTTTCCAACTTATAATTTCAGTTTTATTTATACGCATGGCATGATTCGTTTTTAGTTTTTTTGTCTCATGAGAAATGAGTAGTGGAGATTTTGAGCAAAATCTTCAACAGCTAAAGTTGATGTTGTTTAGCAGAAAGCTACTTTCATTTTTTAAATTGGTGGCCTTACGAAATTAAAAATATCTGCTAAAATCCGTGGGCACCATTAGGCATCGTTGCCTAATATTTTAATACGTTAATCATCAGTTTATGTACATCCCAATTACGTGAATTTTATTCCAATCTCATAGCAGTCCGGAGTCCATTTAGCATATTGGACATGGCGTGAGTGGTGAAAGAGAATATCGATAACCATAGTCAAACTTTATATATTGTATAAATTACTATTAGCAGTCATTATGCTTCTTTTAATATTATTTCATGTTAATAACATGATTTTTACAAGTATCTTACGAGCCTTGTGAATTCAAATATATTTTTTCGTCATAGCCTCTAGTCTTTTGTCCCACGATTTCCATTATTGTTTATTTATTTATTTACGGGCACTAAACCCACTATAGAAGTACAAGAACAATTACAAAAAGTGAACTTGATAATAAAGTAATGTGAAATAAACAAACAGATGGAAAATTACATTTTTGTTGTTATTATTTGTATTCTACCGGTGAAGGTAGGTTTAAATGGACATTTAATTCTTCCCACCTCCCCCTATATTTCACACGATGTCCCCATTCAGCCCCTCATACCTCCTGACCCCCATCATTCTATCTGAGCTACCTGTTCTTCTCCTCCCTCTTGCCCAACGCTCTTCTCTAAATCACCTCCTTCAAAACACCATCCCCTTTTATTACCTTTTCCATCCACACTTTCTTCCTTCTCCTAATTTCATCTATCAAATTTCTTTCCTCTCCTACCAATTCTAGCACTTCATCGTTCGTCTTCCTTTCGACCCACTTTACTTTCTCCATCCTTCTCCACACCCATATTTAAAAAGCACTAAGTCTATTTTCATCTTCTTTTCGCAAAGCCCACGTTTCCGCCCCATACAGTGCAACGCCCTATATTAAACTTTTCACTAGTCTTTTCTTCACTTCCCTACTCAACGCCCCTGTCTTTAGTTCACGCCTACGAGTTAAAGCTTCTTTTGCCAATGCGATTCTCCTTCTCTCTTCAATGCTGCTATACCCTTTTTCTTCCAACACACTACCTAGATAGCTAAATTGCTCTACCTGCTCTAGCTTCAGACCTCCTACTTTTATCGTTATACTGGCCCTTTTTGTTCTTGAAAATCGCATTACTTTCGTTTTATTCTGGTTTATCTTCATCCCGTATCTTTCGCACTATCCCTGCAACGTATCCAGAATTTTTTTACAAGCCACGGGCTGACTGGCTTACTAGCGCTTGGTCATCCGCAAACCTCACTGATTTTATCAATTTCCTCCCGACCTTTACTCCAGCCTCCAGCTCATCCTAAGCCTCTCTCACCATTTCCTCCGAGTGTATGTTGAAAAGTACCGGCGATAACGGACAGCCCTGCCTAAATCCCCTCCCTATTGTGGCCCAATCCGATTCTCCATCGGCTACTCGCACTTGCGCCTTCTGCGCCATGTATAAATTCCGGATCATTCTCCAGTCTTCTCCTATTTTCCGCAATATTTCCATTAACTCGTCCCACCTCACTATGTCGAACGCCTTTTCGAAATCAACAAAGCACGCGAATACATCCTGATTGTATTCTAGATTCCTTTCCACTAGTATTCTCATCACTGCAATCGCATCCCGAGTGGCCCTCCCCTTCCGAAATCCAAACTGATCTTCGCCTAGAAATTCGTTTGCTCTCTTTTCCATTCTCCTATTGAGGATTCTACGCTCTAACTTCGCCGCATGAGAAATCAAACTTATCGTTCTATAGTCTTCACATTCTTTTGTCACCCTCTTTTTCGGTATAGGTATCAGCACGGTTTTTACAGAATCCTCCGGTCAAGCCCCCTCCTCGTATATTATACGAACAAGTTCATAAAATCTGTCCCTTCCCCTCTTCCTAGGTTTTTCAGAAGCTCAGCTGGGATATCTATCCCCACCGCTTTACCTGCCTTCATTTCTCTCAGTGCCTTCTCTATCTCACTATCTAGTATTCCGGGGCCCATGTCATCCTGATCTACGTCCTTTTCCTCTTCTATGTCCAAGTCCCTAGACCTATTATCGCTATCATACAGTTCCTCAACATATTCCCTCCAACGACGCTGGATCTCCTCTGGTTCCATTGCTAAATTTCCCCTTCTGTCTTTGATACACGGGACCGTTTTCCATTTCTTGTTTCCTGATAACATTCTAACCTTTGAGTACAGACTGCCTATTTCTCCTTCTCTACCATGGGTGACCCTACCAGGAGCCATATTAGTTGCTCCCGCCAGTGCATCTCTAGGGGTCACGGGAACACGCAAACCCCCATCCCACCACGGCAAGGCGTAGTCCATGGGGAAGGGTACATTTATATAAAAGTCATAATTACACAAACAAATTATTTATATAAGAGTGTATTTTTAGTGTAAACAATATTTTCGTAGTTTATTTTTTTTTTAATTTGGTCATTGATAGACAGAAGTCAATCTCTTTAACTTCATTTGCTAACCTCTGTATTCTCAAGACAGGGTTACTTTCCAGGTTACTTCCAATACATTGATTGGTTCTTGTGCGAAATGACTAGTGTTTAGAATACAAGCTACTGACAGGAGATCTGGAAATAGGAAGAATGGAGAAAATCAGCATAGTGTTGAAAGAGTGAAATTAAGAGACTTGAGGTGGAGAACGAAGTAGAAAAAGAAGAATTAGGAAGGTTAACTTTGTAGACAGCGCTCTAGAGGATGAGCGTATTATAGAAATATGTGGAATTGAAGTTGAGAGTTGTTGGAGTTGAGAATATCCGAGAAGTGCGGAAGAAGGAGGCAAAGCTAGAGATTGGAGTCATCCGAAGGGTTGTAGGCACTTGAGTTGGAGAAGGAAGAAATCATGTTTTTCGACTGGAGTGTTGTCTGAGAATAAATGCGATGCCCCAAAGATTGGAAAAATTTGTCTATTGTAGGCTGTCTCCCCAAAGATACTTTTTTATGATTGTTGCAACTATATGATGATGAGTTGCCTATATGCAATTTTCTGCTCCGTTGTTTGCCTTGGCGTACTCTCAATGCTTTCGATGCGAACCACTCCACCGTTCGTGAGATCCTGTGTTACCCATTACTCAAGTTTTCCCTTATGACTTTCAATGAACCTCAGAGGCTGGCACCGATAGATTCAGTGTTTCTCTTCTTCCCTTCTCTTTGAATAATTTCTTCCTTGTTCATTCGTATTTTGCCTTCTGATTTCTTACATTCCGTGGTGTCGTTTACATGAACTACATGTGTATATTCGCTACTTCTGCTCCCATACCTCAGCGTAGTTTCTTTAGTACCATAAGTTGTCGACAGTAGTTTTTTTCTATTCCATTTTTAAAGGAGATAGACTATTTCAGTTTTTTGGGTGCAACGTTTGAGTACTAGCTTTGGTGATATGGTAAATTCGGCAATTTTTGATAACCACTGCTTTGCCAAAACTGCGTGTTTCCTCTTAACACCAGCATAGTCTTCAAGACGCTATCAGCTAATGAGGGTAACTGTCACTCCCACTTGAACTACAACAACAGAGTGATCTGCTATCTACCTTGAGGGTATGTGGTAGGGGTGAATCGTCACTTAATTGCAACTTAAGCACCCGTTAACGCTGTCACCCCGTATGAAACCCAGGAATCCATTATAATAAGGAATCTAGTTTATTTTATTAATGTGTCACGCATTTAACTTGAGTTCACTAAAATACACTGATACCTCGGCTAACGAAGATAATTAGTTTTGGATTCCCATTCGTTAGCCGAAGTTTTTGTCAGCCGAAACGTGATTTTCCGCAGGTTTCCATGGAAAATCGTTTATATTCGTTCTGAATTCTGCCAAATATTTAAATATAAGTTTTATGAAATGGTAAAAAGCACACTAAAGAAGCTAAAAACTCACCATCGACTGAAATGAGCAGGTACCCAATTGGAAGGAGGAGAATGGAAAACAGAACTGAAAAAACTGACGACCTTGATTGCACTGAAAATATTTTATGAAAATATGCACGCGACATTTTTTTTTACTTTTCTTACCTTACATTTTAGGAGTTAAATCTTTTTATTACAGTGCGCATATCAACTGCAACATACGTGGGCTGAGTCCATAAAAAAGCGAAAATAAACTTCGTTAACCGGGGGAAGGTTTTACATAGTCATAACTGCCACAGGTGACCCACAATCAGGCCAGAACATGGCCGTATTTTCTGTTTTGACTGTGTTGTTGGCCAAGGCATTGCTGTATTTTTTTAATAAGGTATAGTAGGATGTGGGTAACATGAGTTCGCAGAGTGCTTACGTTATATTCGAGTGTCTATGCTGTTGGGTGTAGAGGCGTGAGATATCCCATCGAAGACTGAGAGAACCCGGCCCGATAGAGAAGCGCTTACGACAGCTGCGCCTGGCTAAGCCCGACGTGACGTGGACCCAGACGCGTTTCAAACCCTGTGCAGGTATGTACAATCCCACTCGCTGTATATTGGGTTATAATCCCGACCCGACACTTGGCGAACGGGCTTACCGTACGTGCCCGATAGGCGTGTGCTAGATTCCCTGTCCTGCGTCGATTTCATTGAAAATTCCGGACGTGATAACTGCGGTGAACAGAAATTGAACATCGTAGTAACATGCGAGGCGCTGCTTACACCTACCAATATCAACTATGCATTTGGGTATCATTTGCCTATCCCTGTAGGGGGTGGAATCCGTCCCTGAGGGTTATAGCTTTTCACTAGTAGGTAGCGTAATTATATTTGAAGATACTTTATTTCTTAGGTGATGATCAACAGAACTTGTAAGGTAATTACGAACCAAAGGTTTGTGTCCTTGAAATTAATGTATGTTGAATGTTGATTCACCTCATGCCACACACCCTTGTAGTGGCTTGTCGGGTAATATGTAGATGAGAGGAAGTAGGAATATAAACTCAGCCCTATCATACCGAAAATAAATATTAATAAATCGATGTTTAAGAAGGCATTGCAAACTGTTTTCTATAGTTAATTTAATGATACGCGCAAAAAATAACGTATAGTTTAATATATCAGTGTTGTTCTACCCTTATAGGGTAATATGTAGATGAGAGGAAGGAGGAATATAAACTCTTTCCTATCTAACCGAAAATATATATTAACAAATTGGTGTTTAAGAAGGAATCGATAACTATTTTCTTAGTTAAAAAGAACGTATAATTTAAATATATTATGATGTTCTACCCTTCAGGGTAGTTTCCCATGTAGCACTTCCACTCTATATCGTCACTGTTGAAAGTTTTTCTCAAGTGCTGTTTCCCTCTTTCGTTCCGCAATGTTCTGCCTCTCCTCATGCTCTCCATAGGCCTATCCTCTTCCCCTCTCTCCCTGCTTACTCTCTTTTTAACGGCCTTCAATAAACCACCGCCTTTCATTACTTGCCCCAACCACTCACTCCGCCTTCTCCTTATTTTCTTGTTGTTATTAGGGGAGGAGACCGACAGCTGAAGTCATTTGCGCCTTGGGAGATATGAGAGTATTTGGTAAGATGAAGGAATTTAGGGAACGGACGAGTGAGGATGGGGAGAAATCGGGAACCGGGATTAAATTACTTTTAACGAGGTAAAGGCGCCAAGAGGTCATCTATTTTAACGCCCCATCCAACGGAAGGAGTACTGAACTTGAGGAGTTTTCCACACAGCACTCAAATTAGGGAGATTATACCGCTGAAAAATCTGCTAACTCTGCTACTGCTGGATTCGAACCCGGGCCCTCGGGGTGAGAGGTTGGTAATCTAGCCAGAACACCAACCATTGTTCCCTCATAGTTTTCCCTCAACTTGCTCCCCTCCCAAACGATTTGAAAAATACATTATTTATTTCGACTATGAGCTGTTCAGACTGTAACTGACTCTTTCCTTTGCCCACTTTTACATACGTTTTACAAAAAATTAACTTAATATTTCCTAAGTTAAATGACTGAAATGCTCTGCCTGTTCAATTTCTGCTATCTTAATTTTATGATTATTTTTGGCTCATTTTCCTGAAAAATGCCATCACTCCTTCCGCTTTAGTTATTTTCATGCCATATCTCTCTCACTTATCCCAGAATGCATTTACCAGTAACTGCAACCCATTTGCTGACCAGTTAACTAAAGCTTGGTCTTCCACTCATCTCTACGACTTTTTCCACCCTCCATCTATCCTTATTCCTGGTTCTAGCTTCGCCACGCCTAACACACCATTTATTTAGAATACGTGCTGCAGAAATCCGGTTACAACTGACAGTCTTGCTTACTCCCCACCGAATGATTGCCTACTCGAGAACCTACCTCTCCTATTCTCCCATGTGCGGTCCTCCTCGAATAGAAGTTTGCAAAATGTTATTGATACATCCGATATGCATCCATCTTCCATAGATAACCTATCACCTTTCTCCAGTTTACTATGTCAAATGCTTTATCCAAGTCAACAACACTAGCAATAAAATCCCAAATATTCCTAATGAATGTGAATCTATCTATATCTATATCTATCTATGTATCTATAAAGGGACAACTTAATCGGCGATTAAAGAGGAAATCCTCAGGCTTCACTTGGTGGAACCGCATGATAGTACATAAAATGATTACTTAGTAAGATACCACAAATTTGTATGTTACAAATTTGTGTGTATGTTCACAAATTTGTGGAATCTTACTAAGTAATCATTTTATTTATTAATCGGCGATATCTTTAGGCATGATGTCCTGATGAAGACAATCGTCGAATGATGGGTGAACGGGAGGAATGGCAAAGGAAGACTTCATATTAGATATATAGAACAAGTAATGGAGGATGTGAAAGAGAAGAAAACGTGAATATGAAGAGATTAGTTGATATGAGGATGGAGTGGAGAGCTGCGTCAAAACAACCTCAGAATTGTGGACTGATGATGATGATGATCTGTGAATGTATTTATACTACTTTTTATCCTTTAGATTCTCGTTTAACCCGGATTGGTGTACCAGAATCGAGATTTTCTGGGAAACCTCCAACGATAACCTAACTTCCCGGAGTCATCATCTATCTCAGCCTCTGAGGTTGTACCCTTAGACGACCAAAGTGGGGAATATTTTCATTTTGACAACATTTTTCAGCATTTGAACATTGTATTTATATCCACATATCCACATCCACAAATACCCGTATTTGGTCTCGATAGCAATTTGAAAAAAAAAGTCTTGTACATACTGGCATTTCAACGCTGTGGTAATGTGGTGTTACAGTAAATAATAACCAATAGTTTTTGGGCGAATGTTCGAAGTTTTATCGCGAACATTTCTTTCCTCCTCTTCCCCACCTGTTCTTATTTTCTTGCGTCACTTACTCTCCCGGCTTGCTAACGGCGCACTAGACTTTCATCCAGAATATATGGGGAACTCTTCGTTTAATGAAGCCTCTCTGGGCTCGAGCACATTCAGGAGAGGTCGGGACCCCGCACTTGTGACTGAGCCCGACCAAGCCCGATGTCTTGTGAGTTTAATCGGACGAAATTCCTCCCCGTGTGGCTTGTCGAAATTTTTGGGTCATGCTCTCGGAGTGAAATGCGCGCTCCATCTTGGGTAGGCTGGGGGTCATTTGTGATCTGCCCTTTGGAGGATGTCGATTGTATCTATGTCTAACGTAAGTTGTACTTCTGATGAGTAGGTTGGTGAAATTGGTTCTCATTCATCAGACCAACGGTACTGTAGCGAGTGAAATGTGAGCTTCTAAAGAGGCTGTATAATTGATGCTAAGCACATTATTTGTACCACTGTTTTACGACTTTTTTTTCTAATTGCACTACCCACTACTCCCCTTACTATTCCGATTTCTACCATTTTTACCCACATTTATAGTGCTATATAACTGTATTAACGATGTATTGTCAACTTACAGAAAACACATAGAAAATGTAAGCTTCACCATCAACAAAGCCTCTACATCACAACTAAAGTCACGATGATACTCACTACGAACACCGTAAGGGATATTTGTGGTTACATACCAAACATGCGTGCACACAGAAATGTTGGAAACAATATTACAATTGTATGTTTCGTATTTAATTTCTGGTTACATTGCTATTATCCCTAATTGCGTGTGAAAAAGGTATTTTTATCCTTTCAGATTTTAGTAGTTTTACTATCAAGTCTCTGATTTTAATATTGTGATTTAATTTTCCATAGACCCATTGAGCTATTGATGGTTTTCAAACGCCCTCGTAAAATCTATACCCTTAATTTACGCACGATATTTAATTATAACACTGCTTGAATGTACTAACCAGGAAAAATCTGCATCATGCCCCCCCTTACTGTTGCTTGCGACAATCCTGAAGTTTATTCGCAAACGTCGTGAATGTGCCGCAAGGAATGTACATGCTGTGCATGTGTACGAAGCCAGCCCAAATTACTTTAGGCGTAATTTCGATACTTTGGCACCAGGAGGAATTTCCGCCCACGGTGCCGGAGAACCGGGCCCGGGCCGAAATGGATCTCAGCATGTGCAAAAGCTTTGTTTGGGCTGCGGACCAAGAATTTCCTCGGGTAATATGGGGGCGAGAGATATCGGGGAAAGATGTTGTGAGAAGGCGTGGGGCGGTTTCTCCCTTGGAGAGGGAGAGTGGATGAGATTGAGAAGGTTCCCATGCGCCGTGGAAGGAGGGAAAGGAAGGAGGAAGGAAGAGGGGAAGAAGGAGAGAAGATGAACGTCTTTTCTCGCCTCGGTATTGAGATCATAAGTCCGCGCTCCTTCCCCCGTTCAACACGTCGTAAAACTCCGAGAAAACGGGCGAGTATTAAGGGGAGGAGAAAACAAATGACCCCGAGGCATAAAAAGAATGACGCGAGTGAATGAATTTTTGTTTCGCGAGGGAGCTGGAAGGCGAAGACCGCTAGGAACCGATGGGATAGGACCAGCGTGGATAAGAAGATATGCTTAAGGCATGCAGCAAGAGCGTTGCGACATTGGTTCAATCTAAATGGAGTGGATATTAATTCGCATTACATTTAAATAACCTGGTAAACTACGTGAAATAACCCGTAAGACCATTAACTATTAAATCACTCGCAATAATTTAGATATCAAAGTCAGCCGATAAAACTGTCAAATTTTGGTAAACTAGAAAATTTTACAGGTCTTGACTTAGCTCATTGCTCCAACATGCTCCATTTCTTTATCAGCACATTCTGGATCGTTCCTTTCGTCTTTCTCTCACTATAGGCTTCTAAGAGGCTCGCAACTTTCTCCTGAACGTCCATCAGATAGCGTGGGCGCATGCACATCGGTAGTAGCCTACTAAAAAGCCTAGTAGTCCATTATCCCCCAAGGCGCAACTCCATTTATTTAGCTTCATCATGCTTCAACATGTACTACAGGGCTTATTAAATAGCTAAATTATTCCGCTGTTGTTCGCGTAAAACCATATAATTAATTCTACTTATCTCATGATAAGTTAACTGATTCACTCACCTAGTTACTTATTCATATATGACTTTTTTGATTTGAAAAGAATTCTTCAAATATTTGTAATCGCTAAAATCACATTTATGAGTGATTTATGAGTCATTCACACACACCCTTAAAATTTTTAAAGCCCTGAGATGGATATATCTCCATAAACAATTTGAAACTACTTTAAAATCCAATTTCTATTTAAGCAGTATCCATATAGTATCAAAGAAATACTGACCTTTCATGCGGCTGGTATTCTGCTCGTTCTTATTCAAAGGTACATGTAATATTTCGTTCAATGCGAATGCGGCCACAGACCGAATAACAGTTAGAAGTAAATATTTTTGGGAAAAGGGAATCGGAATATCTATTTACCTTATTTGGAAAAAATCAAAGTCATTTTACGTCCAATTTTAGCAGAGAAAAACCTTCAATTTGAGTAATGGGACCACTTTTAAAGGGATATTCATGTGGTAGAATGGACTCAGTAGCGCAAATTATCAAATACCGTATTTTAAAAGGAAAACCAGGAAAGTGAGGTATGATATCGTTCTGTGCAAAATAATAGAGAGACAGGTGAGTGGAAGTAGGGGAAATCCGGTCGAAAAAGTGAAACATGTCGACAAAATTATTACTAAAAAGACATAAAATAGGGTATAAATTTTAAATAGTGTAGATGTAGATGAAAAAACGAAGAAGCTAGAAAATAACGAAATAATGATTGAGTAATAATATCTGAAATGAATCAGATGATACTGATTGAACCAATTTTAAGTGAAAACTTTTAAACAAAAGTCAAAGGAAATCTATGATTTTATGTTGACAAGATACGACAAAAATTAACATGTTATTAGGCCAGAGTGTTTCTATTCTGCACAAAGGATGACAAGGATAGATGTTTAAGCCGATGTATTAAACTCGGGCGCAACTACCTTCTGAGAGATGAAAGGCCCAAAATTCAGCGAGGTGCATGAAAGAGCGAGGTCTTTAATGGGCGGGCTGGATTGCGAGCCGTTTAAAATAAAAGTGCGAGGAGACGAAGGGACTGAGTCATGCGAAGCTCGGCGAAGGAAGGAAAGAAGAATAGGCTGGGGACTTTAGATGGGAGGAGAAATGGCTCGCTGGCAGGCAAGATATCCTCTTCAGGGGACGTATCACAAAGGCTTTTATAATTTAGGCAAGCGGAAAATATTTTCAAATCCCTGCGTAATCCATTTTCCGCTCGACGGCCTGGGAGATCGACAACAATTTACCTTCTGATGTTGATTATTGTGCAGTCAGAGTAATCAGGGAAAATAAATTACTTACTCAAGTCTTTTTCCGTGCCGAACTCACTGCACGCAAAAGAGAAACGTATCCATATACGTCGACCGAGGCTTTGAAGAAAATTAGTTTACGTCGTCACATATCTATACACGCTGCCATAACTGTTTAAATGCTAAGTACCGGTAGAATGAGCACACCTATTCCACAAATTATTCTAACGTGCTGCGTATTCTAAGGGAACACTAGTAAATTCCTCTTTGACCCGACTTTTCTGTGGAAACAACTTCCGTGAAACGTGTTTTTAAAGGTTTAACCTAACGTTTGAAAGGAATGAGATGACCCGTTTGTGTATATGATAGAAACTTTGAAAATCATAACGATCCATTCTCATTATTTAACCATAACTCTTGTTTCTACCACAAATGAAATAGCATTTTTTTTAATCCGATCCAAAAAAAGATGATTTGAGGTAAAGAAGAGGAAAATGCTAAAAGAACGAAATTGGGAACATATTTTCGAATATTGGCAAAGGAAAATTAAGGGCGGATATGCCACGTTTTCCGATATTTCGACTAAGAGAAGAGAAGGACTTATTCTTCATCGTTGTCTTATATGTGATTGGATACAAGCAACAGTTACCCGAGAGCAAATAATATATAATTAAATATCGTGATCTCCTTCGTATACCTATAAATGCAAGGAAACGTTTTCAATATATTTTATACCTGAAAACACGTAGAATGTGGATACAAAGGAGGCTTCAGCTCCTTTGGCCCTAGGTCAGCATATTTTCCTTTATTTTGTCATTTTATCGTCATGAAATGTTGCTATTTAATTAGCTTGTTACGTTCTGGCGTAGAAAATATTTTAGAAAGTATATTTGCATCCAAGACAGAGTCAAAATGTGGAAAATAATGAATACACTTCTACCACCATCACTCTCTCTAAGCCGCTCTCCCTAAAGGGATTTATTATAACGACGCTACATTAAGTTAATTGTGAATGGGCAAAATTTTTTTTACTGTTCTCCATCAAAAGGGAGTATGCCTTTCGCCCACCCTCACAGCCAAATGTACTGAGAATGTTTACTTTGATGCTATGAAATTTTAGCTTTGTTGTGAGAAAGCACTTCCAAGAGGAACAAAACACTGGAAGTAATTTAAAGCTGTTCTCTTCGGTATTTTCTATTCCTTGTATTCTGTTCAGGTGGTTTTAATCGTCTGATGTATGGTGGAGTTCCAAAAAAAGGAATCAGTCTTGGTCCTTAGGGTGTAACTTTTTTTGTTTCGTAGTCTGGCTTTCTGCAGACGTCGTTGGAAGGGTTACTACCCTTACATTTCTTTTGCATATTTCGACACGGATTTTTTGTCTTAGGATGCTGTGGTTCTCTTTTTCTCTTAACGCATTCCCTTGATTAATGCCTTGTCCGTCGGGTCCCAAACACAAGAACTCTATTTAGACTTTTCTGAAAGTTGTTTTGAAAAGGCAACTACTCGAGCTAATTGGTGAATTTCACGAGCACTAATGAAACATTTTGATTGAAATAAGGCTCCCATTTATGGCTTGCAGGGCTGGTAGCAACCCGCTAAAAGTTTTTCTCCAGTGCTGTTGACCTCAACATTCGGAAAAAAAATTGTCCAGACTGCTTTAAAATAGGACTCATGGAGATGAAAGGGATGAGGCGTATGTAAAAGGATGAGAAGATATAGCCGAAGATAAAGAGGAAACATTACGGAGGAAAATGTTGAATGCAAAGTTGGGGAAAATTATGTCCAGTGGGAATTAAATACTGCAATTATATCACTCCATTAAATTCCAGGAGATGAAAAGTTTTCACATCCAAATTAGAGAAGTCATGAATGGGGTTGACATACATTACGTTGTATGTACCATTAGGCCACCACTTTATTAATGAAATGGGAGTTAGTTTGATTAAGGACTGCAGCAAAAGTTATAAGTTGTGATTGCTCGGTCAAAGTGAGGTAAATTACGATTACGGTGAGATGTCAGGAAGTTGAAATGAACGAATATTCTTTTAAAAATGAATGCGGACCATGAATAAATAAATGATCGATCATAGAGAAATTTAACACATAACTTGAGATTGTAATTTTTTCGGGTTATTTCACGCTAACTAGTGTGAAGTGACTGACAGTACTAAACGATAATAGGTGGAAGAAATGGAACATGGTATTTCAATGATGTATTTGTGACATTCTTGGAGACTTCACATGCTTATTGATTTGTACGGGATTTCTAGTTAGTCATCGGAGTACGCTATGAAAAAAGTTGGCTGCTTAGCGAGAATCTTGTTTCTAGAGAAAACTTTCTTTGCCGAACGACGATAATGAACAATTTGTACTCTTTATACTGCTAATGGAAATGCAGAAATGGTATCGCAAAATTTGGTTTTGTATGTACTTAAGTATGAAAAATCATAATAATTACAGTGCGAGCGAGCCTAGTGCATTGCGTGAATAAAAATTTGTCAGATCATAATCTCAACTATCATTAATTTTATGGGGTTGCTTCTGGAAAACATCGTTCTCTAATTCCGATGCATCCCGAGAGCCGCACCAAAGATGTAAACATTCAAGATTTATTTCATTTTTGTGTCCATGAGTTGTGTTTAATAGCTGCCAAAGTCTTTAGAGACGAACTTTGCTGTTGATCTCCATACATTTTCTTCATAATGTTTGAAATTAGATACGAACGTCTGAGGAGATGTTAGATAAGATGTTTCTCGTCTTTGCCTTCGTTTATTGGATTAAACATATTGAAGAGTTGGGATATTTCCATTTGGAAACTTTCCTATGGAACTTTTCAGAACGGCTCGGCTATAAACTTTCCTTCTTCTTTTAGTCTTATTTTATTTACCTCGCAGAGTTCCGCACAGCACAAGAGATTATTCAGAGTTATTCAATTTTATGGCCGCAGAAGTTTACAATAAATCCGTGGGATAAGTCGAGGAGAAAAAATAACGTTTGAGATGATATATTTCTTCACACATTAATCGGAATAACTTCAAACTTTCTGGGGGAAAACGCTTTTAACATGGGCGTTAATCCTGTTTTGAGCCGAGAAATAAACTTCGATCGAGGAGAATAGGGGAATGATTTTTCAAAAGGCAGTCCATTTAGATTGAAAGAAATCCCTTTGATTAATGACTTCACAAAGGAGAGCAGTCGAACGGAGCGCCGAGATGAGGCTGGCGGTCTGTTTTAGTTTTCCTTTCCGTTTTAGCTCGATACCGTCGTCCGAGTGATTCCATGCAACTGGCGCCGGTTCGCCCCGCTCAAGTCAGAAACTGAGACGAAAGAAGGAACTAGGTGGAGGGGATTTCTCTTGGGATATGAAACCCTGCCGCACTCTCCCCACGAGATAATTTGATGCACTAATGAACCCCAAGGAGTGAACGAGGTGGTCAAAGGATCGTGCATCTTGCATCGTGCCCAGCAGCGGCAACAGGTTGACGGCTTTTAAATAAATAAAATCTCACCACGTAGTAAATTCTGGTGAATATAAATAAATCGTTAGTCTTCTCTCCGTGTCTGATCATCATCATCGTCAGTGTTCGACCAGTAATGGTGGGAACTTAGAAAGTTACGACTCCCGTTTTAACTCAGCGGTTATTTTGTCATTTTACCCTTCTAGGCCTTATATCAGGTATTTCCTTAAATCTTCTACCCTCCCTCATGGTGTTTGATATTCCAATTTAGGTGCTTTCTACGTCCACTTTATCTGCCTCTTTCGTACCCATTTCAGCAACTTTTTTCCTCTCCTTTCAAACCCAAGTTTTCTTTGTTCTTCTCTCTAACCTGCTATCTTTTCCATTTCCCTCCAACCCAACCTGTAAAGCCCTTTTTCTAAAGCTATATGCATTGCTGATGTGACTCGATGAGTCCAAATCGGGGAAGGAGGTGATAAACGTCCGTTTTCTTAAGCTCAGGTATTTTTGTAATCAAAATATTAGAGCTAAGTGATTCGCTCAACATATACGACAAAAATTTCAAAATTAAATGCTTTTTCTTCTGCGGTAAACCGGAAGGCAAAGGTGTAGATTTTATAATATATGGCCGCAAGTTTGCCTTAAGTCGATAAAAGTTTAAGCTTTTACGAATCCTGAGATGCCTAAATATGAAGGTATGTGCAATAACTTGAATCTGGTTACCTTATTTAGCAGAATCGAAATTTAAAGATACGAGATGATGTGCAAGGGGCGTACATTTTGGAATGCTAAAAGTGGTTGCATTTATTTCCCTTCGCGGATGCAACAAATCACATTTTACGCGCAAATAACAGGTAATGCAGCGTAAATGATCAAGAACTATGGGGCGAGAGGGTTAATGCTCCATGGCTCCAGAATGCAGGCGGCATTATTAATAGCATCACTTGAACAGCTTTCTAGGATTAGCGAGCGGTCCGTCCTCAGCGCGTTTAATGATTCATTCGGTTATCCTGGGCTTTATTTACGCAAGGGATCAAAGCAGTCCACTCCGGAGAGAGTGGGGGCTCGCTCCCTCCCCCTTCCGACTCAATGGCTCTTCAGGGTGTTTGTGGCGGCTTCCTCAACTATTTCTGTCCCCCGAAGATGGGATTTCTCGTGGATGGAGGGTATGAAGGAAGGAGAGAAAGAGAATCATCGCCAATATTCGTAATTCCCTTCGTGCCGTCCGGCACTTCTTCATCTTACGCGGAACTTCTTCCACACTATGTGAGATTGACTCGTCTCGGGAGAACATCGCGTTTAATCGTTATGAATAGAAGGCACGGTAAAGAAGTTAAAGACCTCATCAGTCACGGGCCTGCGTAGCCATTACCTTTAAGCTCTGAAGTACTTAACCAGGAGGGAGGGATAATTGGATCAAGTCTATCGCTGAACCATACTGATGCATCAAGAAAACCGAAGTTACTAAGTTGTGGAATTTAGTCCTTCACAGAAAATGTTAGTAGTTTGCCTTACCAAATTACCACATAAATGAGAATGGTGTCTTGATTAGTGACATATTACGTCATTCACCAGATACCGTTGCCTAACTGAAGCAGATGATGTTACAGACTTAATGCTGGTGGCATAGTCTATCATTTATACTCGTAGTTATAAATCTTGACTTTAAACCCTCCAACCGACCGAGGTGGCAAGGTTGGTAATCTGCCAGCTTGGCAACCCAAAGGCCGAAGGTTCGGATCTTGGAATGTCTGAAACTCAAATTTAATTACCCAAAATCCTCTAAATGGAGCAAAGTATGGCACTTTTCATTTCGTTAGTTGGCTCTAAGAATCTATGCCCATAAGGCCATCCCAAACTGTGTACTAGTCCTATAGTTTATTGTAAGGAAAATATTTTTACACGTATGTTTCATAGAATAGATATAGAAGGATAAAAATAATCAAACAAAAGTAACTTTTAACCGCATACAGCCACAAAATCGGCCCAAAGAAAAAATATGAATGGATTGATTAATCTCTCACATCAGCACCGTGTTGATACGTTCTTTCTTGGAATCTGGGTGAGGAAAACACGATTTTAGGAGGCAAATAGGTGGAATGAAATTGTTTATGAAAATGTTTTAAATTAAAATTCAAGGGCAAGACCTCCAAAACTTATTGCTTTCGCTCTTTTCCAGTAATTCACCTCTTCATCCTAGCTTTAGTGCATATTTTTTCAGAAAAAATCTCAAAAATCGTGATTATACGAAGTATATCAGCGAAGGTGCATTAGCGAAGCAGGGAGTGGGTAATAAGGAAAGTAAAAGAAAATGGAAGATGAAAATTATGAGTTGTGAGCACCGAACTCAAGATCATACACTCTTTTAAGTTACGACCACTTTTGTCAGCATGAAATCTTTAATCTCGGGATTCAACTACTCACCGGAAGAAAAACTATATCAATAATGTATCCCAACTGTTTCAAATCAACGGGATATTTTGGGAAAGCTTTCCTATTAATTCATATGTATCTGGCTTATCTGACTAATATATATTGGCTAAGGTACTTGTGTGATTGAGATCAAAATTCACCTGCATAAAGATAATGCAACAAATACTTCACATGTTGTATAAAGCATTGACACATTTTGTGTCAGCCAATTTCCTTTTTCTTTCACCATGCAATGACGAGCACACCGCCATTAATAAATTTCTTTCTCTCCTGTGAGAGTGTCTGGGTCAAGTTCAAATTGAAGATAGAATGTAGTTCTCGTGTTCCTATTTGTTCCACTCTCCCTTCAATTGTTTCGTTCGCAGGGCCTGGCAGGACAGCGGCATTTTCCATGACCTTCTTTTAAGGTGACCTTCACGAAAAGAGAGACGATTGGAAGAATTCCTTCGTCCGCGATTCCATCCCTTCCGCAGTATTTTTCAGAGCGGATATTGCGACCCTATTTGTGCGGAGCGCATATTGCATTCGCGTCCCCTCCCACGTCTTTCGCGGCCGTGAATTCCATTCCTCTGCAAATGAAACACTATTCTTTTCGAGGGAAGATTTCAAGGTCCTATCCGCTATCTTTTTTGCGTAAAGCTGATTCAGGAGGTTTGCAATGGTATTCTAGAATAATGAGCAAAACGGTGTTCAATTACAAGTATGAGGCTAGGGAGTTAAATGAATAATTCAGTTTCAGTTGATTAAATCCTTATTTTTCCAGTGATGAAGCTTATTTATTTCAGTTATTCTATTGATGTACGCGATGAATTACATCACTGATAGATGTGAAGCTGACATTAATTCCGATTCATATTTGACTCGCATCGAAGGCACGAAAAAATGTAAACACCGTTTAACTATCTTTATTGCTTATTACTCCCATGTTACCTGTTTCCTTACATTAAAATCTACGCAGAAACAAGCAGTAAGGCTTTTGAAGGGATAGCAACATCAAAATTAACGAGAGAAGGTGAGTGAATCACTCTTGCAGTGAACGACAAGGTTATTTACCTCCCATCCTTGGGACTCGAGATCGAATCCTGTTTTATACTATATTTTAATCACTCATGGGACGTAAGTACATACAATGGAGAGCATTCCAATCTAAAACCTACTCCGTCCGTCGGATGGGACGTAAATCTATGATCCCCTTTTGTCAAAAGAAGCTTGATGCCGAGGGCAGATTTCCCTTCACCCTTCCACCTTTTCCTTTCAAGCCCATTCTTAGCGTGCTTAAAAACCATTGATGATATTGAGGTTTCCAGTAAGTGGTGGAAGATGTGCAGTGTGAGATGAAAGATCTAATGAGAGAGCGGTTAAAATGTACTGGCCTCCCATACCGGGTCCCGGGTTCGAATCCCGGCAGTGGCGGATTTTTTTCAGTGGAAAACCGGTCCCCACTTAAGTGCCTACTAGTAGTGGAGAGCATTTCAAGTTCAGTGCTCCGTCCATCGGACGGGACGTTAAGCCGTGGTCCCCTTGGCGCCTGTCGTTAAGAGTAGGCTAATTCCGACGCCGGGTTTCTGTCCACCCTTCCTCCGTTCCCTGAAAAATTCCTACCATTACCCAATTCCCCAACTATCCTAAATGGCGCAAATGGCCACAGCTGTCGGTCGCCTCCCCTGAATAACCAACCAACCAAGCGGTTAAAATGAAAGGGCGACTTTGAAAAGCTCCCCATGTTTAGGTTGAAACAAGAATATTGATATTTATTTTTAGCCAGCTGCGATCACAAAGACACATTGGTCACTTGCCTTACATTGGCCAATGGGAATGGGGGAGTTGATGGAACGCGAGGTAGTGCTTTTTACGGTGCCTGCGAGTGAAAGACGAGGCCGCGTCCGTCCTATTACAGTTGATCGCCGCGGGGGTGAACGACGCATATCGCCCCACCAACGGCTCGAACCAAGTGATACTCAGGGACGCGCTCCATAACAGGCTGCGATATCCTAAGCATAGGCAAGATGTCATAAAATCAAAGGTTCCCACCGTACTAGCTTCCCTCATTGCGATTCTCCGTAGGACTGGCCGTCCCCGGCGATCGAGAACTTGCGAATGAACTGCCCGAGAATCAGGCGTCAGAGGTCGCGGCGATGACGAGAGGGAATATTTGAGAATTTGGAACGAGGAACGGGAACGCTCACAGAAGCCCTGCAAATGCTAATGTCGTAATCCGACATTAGCCATCACTCTGACTCTACATTAAACACCACTATTTCCCTGCATTAGACACTACCATTACCCTACATAACACTCATGCACACTTTACCCTACGATCAACTACAAGGGCGCGTGGCAGGAGGGAATAGGTCACCAGCCGTGAAGTTAAGTATTTGGCTGAAAATACTTAGTTAATTAATAATGAAATATGGTGAGTAATGTTTGAGAGAATTACACGTTGTTTGCGTTGTAGTCTATTGTGCGTGAGAAAAACTAATTCTCGTATCCATCGGTCCAATTATTTATTAATTTGTCCCATTGTATTTCATGTTGATGAAGTGCGAGGGTGAAAATTGTGTCTGCAGTGCCAGTTTTGAATTTGTATAGTTTGATTTTTTTCGTGTAGCTTTTATCTTGCGAACAACTCTCTAGTCTCTAGGGTTTCTCAGCCACCATGATCCTGTTATAGACACATCGTGATCATGATTCAACTTCGTCAGCATACGATGATCGTATTGCGGGTACGGTGAGTAAAATGAACATGAGGGAGACGGATTGTCACTTAAATAGCAGTTATTTTCGGGATAGGCAAACGACACGCCATTTAGGATAGGTGGGCAATAGAGTAGAGATAGGATATTTTACAGAGAACGGAGGAATAGAGGAGAGAAATCCTTCATCGGAATTGACTTATATACAACGAAAGGCGCCAGGAGATCCACGGTTTAACGCCCAAATTTTCGGACGGAGCACTGCACTGTTGCTCTCCATACAGCACTGAAATAGGCGTCGGAATACCAATAATAAATATCTCCTAGTGCTGGGATTCGTACCCGGACTTTCGGAATGGAAAACCTGCACTCTAGCCAAAACAACAACTCCGTCCATGATAAACTCTTTCTAGCTCTAATGGGTCGTCATCCGTTTCGTACTCATCTTTTTTATTCCCCAAAATCCTAGTTGCATTTGGATCACTTCAAACTTCTTCTTACTCCGGTATTGCGAAGGTAACATTACAAATATACATGTGTATATTTACAGACCATGCGATCATGTGCGCTACGGTAGAGCATGCGTCGTACGGATTCACATTCTGCCGTACACGCTTACGGTGGCTTGCAGTACTATAAGCAATTTAAAAATTTCTTATAAGTACATACATATATTATGTATGCACAAATTTTTAAGATATTTACTACGATACATACACCAATAATAACGCTAAGATACAGTTAACATTCTGATAGTGAACTTTAAACCTTGTTCTCTAAAGTTTTACAAGTTGGACTATCATCAAACCAATCTATCCGGTTATTACAACGCCTCTATCTTGATCTCTTTTTGTTTACGGGGAGAAAGACGTTTTCAATCCATCTGTGAAGGCAGTCCATCCCTCCAACCATCTTTTCGTTATCGAATCAATCGATGGAAATAAACATCCTGAAAGGGCGAGAAGTAACTTTCCTAGCTGCAACCGTCCGGGTGGCCAAATTGGATTGGGAAGCGATGGATTAGGAGGAGGGGGTTGGGAAAGGGGGGAGGGGGGGAAGGACGCGTCCCTCTTCAAAGGAAGGCAATTCGGAAGTTCGGAGGGGCGGCGGAGGAAGGGAAATTCAAATGGACCTCGTTTGTTGGGGGGCAAACACGCCACATTCCCAATATCCTCACACCAAGTGCCCGTGACCCTCGACCAACCTTTCCTCTCTCTGTCACCCTAACTCCATCCATTCATCCTTTGTGAACTACCTCTTTTCCTCTCTCTCGCCCTAACCTCTCCTTAACTTCTCCGACTCTTTCTCTCTCGCAGTCACCCAAATAAAAATTCACTCCCTCTGATCTTTCGCATAGATTAGTCTTTATTCTCATCCTCACTTATTTTTTCGGCCCGAAAGTTATCTTTCGTGTCCTTCTCCCCCTCCCCCACCCCCCCTGTTACTCGCCGTACGAACGCCCTCAATCGCCCCTCGGGAGATCATGCATCAGCGCCCGGGGCAGGGTTAATGCACCCCAATTTCCCTCCAAAAAAAAAACCCTTAATACTCTCGTTTTATTGACAGTCTGTCTCACCCCTTCCTTAGTTTCAGTGCACGATTCCGTTTTCTTTTTTTTTGTCTTCTCCGTCCACATGAGTAGGGTTCCATAAAGGCACGCTTTCATGTCTTTTCATCCCTGCATTCTTACGGTCTACTTTCCAGATTAAAAGGATTGAATGTACAGAGTATCTCTGGCCGACAATGATTTGACTTTTTGGGAATCTCGTCAGGCGTACGAAAATCATATTCATTTCTTTTTCTTGCTATACGCTACTTCATTTTATTGTTGGACTCTTTGATTTATTCCTTGCAAATTCAAGGAACTCAGCGTTCAGAAACAGCGTGAGGACAAAATTGATAGAAGATTTAGATTGGGGATCATTATCAGATCGTAGGTAAAAGTGCAGATTAGTGCAAGTTCATTATTTAGGCCTTTTTTGTATGGATCCCATATACTGGGAGTGTATTCCAAATGAGGTCTAACAAGGTTAAATTAGCTGATATCTCGCACATGATCGTCACATTTACCCAGTACTCTATTGATGAATCCCAGTTTATGATTAGCTTGACCCATTATTTCACATATGCTGTGTATCGGTCGTCCTTACATAGCAGTTTTAGTTCTCTTTTGTAACCGAATAATCAAAACAGGCAGTATTTATATTTTAAGACTCCTCTTTATGTAGTTCCTTTTTTACACTCTGGACTACTCAATATTTAGGCTAGGCGAAGAACCAGGATACTGAAGCTCCACTTTACCTTACACGGGATACATCAAATCACATTCGTTTAAGTTAGCTTCAGACTAAAATTTTCCCCTACACCTCAAAATTTGAATCCACGTCTGCGCTCTCTTCCTACACACGCTCTGCTATTGCTTTCCGATCTCCTCAAGCTTTAGTCTTTGGTTTAGGCAGCACAAAGCGCCCGATATATCACGTGCTGGGCGTCCCCGCTTTTTTCTTTTCTAAAGTGCATCGATAGAACGTGTTTAAAATTCTAGACGGCTGGGCGGAAAAGGAGGTTGGTGTGGTAAATCCGCCCGCGGGAAAGACATTTTTTTGAGTGGCTGGGGGGTGGGGATTCGATTTTGGTGTGGAGGTGGAGCGGAGGGTAATGTGAAGGGGTTTCTTCACAGGGAACAGGGACATGATGAGATGGGAAGGAAAACGGCAACGGTTGAAAGGCAGCGGTTGATCCAACGGGGGTGAGGAACGTGAAGTAAATAGTCTCACCTTGGATTATTTACAGTACAGATTTTGATTCTCGGACCGTTCGTTGTGCTGTCATTCAAGAGGCTTATGCTTAAGTTATGTGTTCGCTAAACAGAACAAATTATTTATTACTTTCTCCTCATTTGTAGTTTCCTTATTAGATTTTTTTAAATAAAACATTGATGATCAGTTGGGAAAAATCTGAGGACTTTTTAAAAAATAACAGAGAGCGCACACACTTAAAGAGTTCGATTTTGAGAAAAGTTACAGGAATGAGCCATTCTTCATGACGTGGTTACTTCACGCACTGAGGGAATCACATGCATGATGCATGTATTAACAGCCAATCCTTTTATTACCACGTAGATACCAACAATCTAGCTGGATGTGGCCCTGTTATGTAGCATGTTTCCATGTAGTAGCCTAGTTGCATGTCAATAGTGCATGTTTGGTGATCTTCACCCCCTGCCGCACTCCCTCGTGGTGGCTTGCAGCGTATTGCGTAGATGTAGATGTAGGTGTAGATGAATCACGAGCACTAAGATTCTTTGAAGTGATGTGGAAAGAATAAAATCTCTCGGCATCCGAGGGGTGGTTACATGAGATAAGTACAACGTCCATGATGTTTTCGCCTCCTAATATCACACAAATATTTTAATTGGAAATTGATTTTTCACTA
Source organism: Platycnemis pennipes (assembly GCA_933228895.1). Classification (NCBI taxonomy): domain Eukaryota; kingdom Metazoa; phylum Arthropoda; class Insecta; order Odonata; family Platycnemididae; genus Platycnemis; species Platycnemis pennipes. The sequence continues at coordinate 29,087,626 of OW121851.1, forward strand.
ATTTAAAAAAGTTATCCCTTCCCTGTGTATCTTTGAAAAGATTGGAAAGCAAAGAAATGCTTAATAGTCAATATTTAAGAGCCCACTCCTGAGTATATTTACAAATGAGGGTTCTTTAGGGAAGCTTTTATATTCCGCCTCCGGCGAGAACGAAATGGAGATTTACCAAGGTGTGGAATTTAAGCACGGCAATTGTAATAAATTACGCCGATATGTTGTTATTTTTTTGCAGGGAGAGACTGCTTACGTTTCTCGTTCAACTTCAATTCGTATTTTTTTCACGTCATGCACGGAGGAAACCTCTGATGTTTTACGGTATTTTGATTGAATTAGCATTAGTTTGGGAGTAATATTAATCTTTTCTTCGGGAGTTTCGGCGGTTACAAGCAAATGGAAGAAACCTTCGGGATAAAGAAAGGAATTGAGATTTGTTTTATTCGTTATTAGTTATTCGGCGGAGTGATCGATAACTGTGGCCGTTTTAGATTAGGTTGGTAATTTGTTAGAATTAAAATTTTCCTGGAAAGGGTGAAAGGGTGAAAATAAACCTGTATCGTCATTAGCCTACTTTTAAGGAACGGCGCCAATGGGATCACGGATCGAAGTCTCATTCGACGGATGGACTACTGCACTCGAAGTGCTTTCCACGCAGCACGTAGGGGCAAGTAAACCAATGAAAAATCTCTACTATTGCCTGTATTCAAATCCGAGTCCTCAGGACGAGAAGCTAATACTCTAGCCACCACACTAACCTGTCCAGGTTTCATTTTTATTGATATATTTAGTAATATAATTTACACATTCAATCGTTCACAGTATTCGTCCCTATAGAAAGACGCAAACTGGGATAAAAGAAACAGTTTTTTTGATCCGTTCGGTTGCTTAGGCAGGATAAAATAAACAATAAGCAGCTTTATAAAAGAAATATCTCCATCTTTCCGATAAAACTCTCCATCGTCCAGAGTAATCCTAGATCCTGGGTTTTTGATTGAATATAATACGGTTGATAAGAAAACTGCAATAGCTCTTAAAGATGATATGCTGTTAGATTACGCCAGGTGATAATTAATATATGGCGGAATAGAAACACGTAACGGTGCCATGAATAACAATTTATGAATTGTAGAAATTTCTCTCGGCTTTCCGACCGGGTCAGGCCCTCCATGTAGGCCAACGTTTCGATACTTGACTCTTGCATCGTCCTCATAGCTGTTGAGTGCGTCGAAACGTTGGCCTATATAGAAGACCTGACCCGGTGGGAAACCCAAGAGAAATTTCTACATTTAATACTCCTGAAAAGTTACAGATCATATTGTAATTTATGAATTGAATTATGCTGGCGTTAGCCTACGAGATAGCCGTGAAAAGATGAATTTTCCGTTAGTTATAGTGGCTGAAACTGCCGATAGGAAGAATAATCATCAAATAGAACTCACCTTTTCAGTCAAGCCACGGCTCATTAGTTCATTTAAATCCACAGTGAAGCCTAGTCTCTCATTTTCAGTACTGAAATCGAAATTTGCTATTTCCATTCAGGCGTTGACCTGATTATGATTAGAATGATTTGAAGAAATTGACATCCACTGAGTATTCGTGGGAGAACCAGGTTTGAAGTCGCTACAAATTCTGACTTGTCCCACCGTCTATCCCATTTTATCCTGCAACTGATCCTAACACATACGTATACCACTCCCATGCCTTAAGCCGGATTCGATCCCTTGACTTTCGTATTTGCAGGCAGGTGCCTCACCACCCTCATCCGCTGAGTTTTATCTACGTCTACTATGTATCCTTGTTGCCATCTCGAGAGCTTGAGGCATGGAGTGAATTATCAAGTTTATAGAATGGATCAAGCAAACAAAGAAGATATTCATGATAGTGAGACATGGATAATGACAGCAGCAGAGACGTCAAAGCTTTCGGAAATCTGGAGAAAGGTGAAGATCAAATGGATCAACCGAGTTACTAACAAAGAGGTTCTAAGAAGAGTGGGGAAAACTAAAAGTCTTCTGAACACCTGAAGACGGGACAACTTGATCGTCTATATCTTGAAAAATGATGGCTTGATGAAGACATTCATTTGGGAAAAGTGAATTGGATGAAAGTAAAAAAGAAAGTCTTCGTATAAAATATTTAGAGCAAGTTGTTTAGGATGTTAAACAGAAGAATTATGTAAATATGATTTGAATCCCTGATCGGAGAGCTGCGTCAAACCAATCTCTGTCTTCAGCCATTCTCTTTATTTCAGGATACGCGTTGCATCCCATTTCCCATAACTTTTAAATATGAAGTTCTTGGTCGCCCTCTTAGTTTTTTCCCTAGAATTTTGCTTTCATAAATATTTTGTATGAGGTGTAGGTGTCATGAGGTTAACTTTTCTTGCCTTAATAGTTTTCAATTGTTCTCTTTCCGCATGTACTTGATTTAGCACTTGCTCAGTTGTTTTTCTAACGGTCCACCTAGTTCTTGATACTCTCGTTTTATGGATTAGTTCGATCAAAATAAACTACTTTCTACCGATTAAGTTTATATTATCAACTTGTGAGGTACATGCTATCTATTTTTTTAGCATTACCTGTTTTGCATGCAAACGCCCGATGAGAAAACCGTTCACTAAGATCGTTATGCCTTCGATGATGACGCAACCTGCGAAGCGATTCCTGCGCTACTTCAAGAATTGTGTGTGACGTTATTCCCCTGTCATTCCTCGCTCCTCGTTTCTCGGGGGGCGTAGAGGGTGAGACGAGGGAGTGAAAGGAGCGGAACTAAGGTTATTCACAAGGGGCGGTTTTTCGAGGGGAGGAGGAGGAATGATGGAGCGCCACAGCGGCTGCATGCAAAGTGGAAATGGGGGAGGAGGGGTGTAATTGGGGGGGTTGGTGATTGGGGGTGGAAAGCAGTGTTGCAATAATAACGGCTTCCATCCACTCCTACCCTCTCCGTGCGCGGCGTTGTGGCGGGGTGAAGGGGGGACCTCCCCCCCACTATTGCATGCTTACCAACCTCTATTCTTTCAGCACCATTTTTTCAGATAGTGCGCACTCACCAGGCAGGAATCTCTCCCCCTCAGGTCGTGCCGTTGTTCATGGATTTAGGCCCCCATCCAACGCGAGGGAATCCGTGGTAATGGAAGGATTTGAGAGGGATGGAAAAAATATCGGTTTCAATATGATTGGCGTCCGTGAATATTGAACGCTGAAATCACGCATTTCGATTCATGAAAGATGGAAAACCCAAAGAGCCTCGGCGTAAGCGCGGTTTTCCGCGATTCATTTGCCCCACAAGGACTGAAATTCACTCAAAGGGGAGGAATGAATGGTCTGGACGAACCACTCAGCGGCTACTCGTTCGTTACGACTCGTGATCTGCTTATCCGGGATCACTGGCTTTCGTTAGGTTTGCTTAGTAGCTAACGAATGAATATTAATCGAAATTCCGAACAACACGCGTATTTTAATAACTTATTAAAATCTTTGTGGACCATGCTACCTCTTAGAAGCATACTTTTAGGATATTTTTTTCTAAATACAGTTGAATTAAATCCCGATGTTTCCCCGTCAAATACTGGAGGGTAGGTACTTTATAGCATATTTTATTGGTAAGAGATAACTTGCTGGTGCCAGGATGAGGGTTTTCTCCCATACAATGGTAGAAAATATATTATTGCATTAGACTGATTCATCCTCTACGGCTCTAAAAATAAGCAATTCAACCTGAGTATTTCTGAGCATGCATTGAGTGAGTCTGGGCACGATATTAATTTCAGTGAGGGGAAAGTAATTGTAAAAGGACAACGATATTACCCCAGGCTAATTAGAGAATCGAGTGTTATCATGGAAACACAGAATTTCTGCCGTAAAGATGATTATAAAATCTTAAATTCATGGAAGAGACTATCAAGAAACGGCGACTTACAAGGGAATAGTAATAGGAGGCAGAATGTGCAATGGTAGCCAAAAAATTTTCCATTATTCAGTTCTGAATACGCTGTATAGAATTCCAGCGAAGCTGTTGTCTTTTCAACATGAATAGCGTGGAAAAATCCGTCATGATGCAAACAAAATTAAAATCTCCTTTCTTTGGAAAAATAACTTAGACTCGTTTGGCTTGTTTGAAGAAAAAATACGATACCAAATACTTCCCCGATTGTTCATTTTTAAATACACGTGCATGGGCTAACTAGAGCTCCTGTTTAAAAAATTGTATGCGTAAGGTATTCCTTTAAATATTTTAAATGATGAAATTGAAATGCCACTTTTCCTAAGAAAATTTTATTGATAAATACGTACTTTTTGTACACGCAGAGAGGTACAGGTTTTTAAGGACACTTATTAGTGATTGTGTTTTTGATAGTTACGTAAACAAAGAAACACATAATTATAAGGGCAAAAGTTTCAATTTCGAACAGCACGTTATGCAATAATAGATAATATTAGTGAAAAAGACCTTTAATTCATCTTCCAATGTTCATTTCTTTATTTTATTTCTCTGTGATATGAATATGCATGGAATTTCAATCTCCTTGAAAGAATTGCCCTATTTGTTTCTTAATTTCTACTTCTTGCGTGAATATTACTAACGTGACTGCCAAACTAAGTGAGTTACGCATATTAAAAAAAATACAAAAAGTCCCCCTGATCAGCGATTATTTTCGGAAATTGCACCAAATAGTGTTAAGTGACTATCGGTGTGTAGATACGTCCCTTTTTATTCTCGCATTCCTTGTTTTTTTTCCTTCGAGAAGGTGGCATCTGATAGGAAAGGACATCTCTGTTTCCTCGTGTCCTCACAGGCGACCCTCTCACTCAGGGAAATGAAAAGGGGAAGGGGGGGAGGGGGAGACCAGATTCCGGTTCTCCCCTGTAGTCACACACTCGATGGAGGAGTGGAGTCGGACGATCACTTTAGGGTCTATCAGATGTTATCGACGTCAAGCCTCTCCTTCCCTTCGAGCCGCTCGTCGTGGGGGGACTCGCGTGAAATATATAGGCGGAAATAGAACGGAGAGGAGTCCACCTGGGGAGTCCACATAGCTCCTCTGTATGTCAGTGCTTCTCAATCTTTCGTGCTTAGCGGTGCTCAGGAAGCAGCTCGAGCCTCGCGGCACGACCCCGAACCCGTAAGAAATGCGGGCGTACTTTGCCGAGCCTGGGACAGAGGGCGTAAAGACCGTGCATACAATAGGGGGCACGTCATGAACTTCCCCTTAGGAACGCTTTTGTCCCTTGATGTATCGATTGAGATACTCTCCGAAAACATTGAGCTGGTGTAACGACTACCAGGGACGGAATTCCATTCCACTCACATAACATATGCTAATTATTCTCCAGGGAAATGTCCTGTGAAACCTGGTTAAAATTAAAAATATTAATAGACTAAATGCTAAAATTTGCCGGCCCCGGTTTTAGAGGAATTAAACCTGCCTTGCCTGCCAATTTTAAGGTCGAGGGTCCGGATCCCGCCAAGATGGCTTTTGCACCACCGAGGGCATAGATGCGTATTTTGTTGTCTTCATTGCAAATTTATATACTTATCGGTAAGATACCAAGTGCTGTTACACTCGTTTCAGAAATGAATGTTCGATTTCGTTGTTTTATTTTTGCTTATTATGCTTATAAAAACATATAATTGCTTATTATGATAAGCAATTATATGTTTAATCTTCAGTGTTACTGCGCGATATTTTGTTCCTCTCATAAATTTGACAGAGCCTTTCTATATTGTGGCATTAGTTTAAATATGCTGGCTGCCTCAATCATAATTTAATTTCCTTAATTTAATTTATCAATATTTTCCCTTTAACCCGACTTTGTCGCTATCTATTAAGATCCCAATTAACTGAATCGAAGGGCAGCAGGCCAAACTTCATTTTTTTCAGTTAAAATTGTCCACCAGCTTTGCTGGTCCGGCCAAGATATGTGACACCATTCTTTCTTTTTTTCTTTGCATTTTTTGCTCTTTACTTTTGGTGTACCTGTTCGATATTTTCGTTTGAACTTTGTCAATTTACCTAGACTTCGTCAGGATTTTCAAAGAATATTCTATTTATTAAGTAATTAATCAACTAATCACCTTAATTCATGTTTGCACAACAAATTAAAAATTCAATGACAAGGAAAGTTACATAGAAAAATTAACAGTAAGCTGCAAGAATGAGAATTAGTTGCAATAAGGGTCAGGCGGAAAACATAATGTCGGAGTATTTTCATACAGAAGAAGTGAGTAATTTCTGCAGTGATGAAAGTGTTCTCTGATTCCATTAGTTATCATTCCCTAGTAATGAGTTTTGCGAGTAAATAAAATTCCTATCCGTGATAAGATTTAGTGGGTCAGAGGGCCAAACCGAGAGTCAGCCACCTTACTTATTCAAAATCTAATTAGTATGTGTTTGCATTTTTTTCTTTGCACCAGGGAGTAAGGCGCCAAGGGTGTCTAAGAGTATCGAACGGACTCTACACCTTTTTAATTGTTCCGCTGACTGTATCCCGCCTATATTAATAGTTTTACGAAAAAAAATTGGATACTGGATCGTGAGAGAGCTCTTAAATTTCCCTTTTTTTTAGAAATTTGCACTACGTACGGTCATCCCAGCTGGGAATGGAACATAGCATAAAATTATGGCTAATGTCGGTGTTATAGGCTTAAATATTACGAGAAATCTTCATGTGTATATGTTACCTTGGGAGCTACCAAAATGGTCCATTGCATGCAGGACAGATTAGTCGTGCCATGAAAATTACATTTTGCTGAAAAAATACTTGGTGAATGAATTATGAAGAGTGGTTCTTGAAAATTCTTTGAAAGAAGTGTGCTTTGTTTGCGTTGTAATCGTATATTAAATAAACAACAGCAATACAATATTTATAATCATGTACAAATGTATGCCTAAACTATTGCAGAATGACCAATTGTGTCGTCATTTGGAGAGAATTTCAATCTGGAATGACGAGGCGGAAGACTTTTTTCATGTTTCTGACTCTCTGGAAAGTTGCCCTGTATCCACTTGGGAGCCGCCAATTCAACGCCTCGATTACTTTTTAGCTAAATGGGCCTTGAGAGATGAGTTCAGCTAGCGATGCTCCCTTGGGTCGTAAAGAAAACTATGAAAGCAGAAACCCTCCTGTGTCTTCTGAATTTGCGTGGAGAGAGCCCATAAAAATAAGCATTTTCTTTCCTTCCCTTTCTTATTCAGTGATCGTTTCGTGAATGCACTGGCAAGCGCTATTGAATCCCTCCCAGAAAATTTATTAATAGCATGAAAAGAATGACTTCATCTAATTTTGGAAATGTACTCGGAAGTGGCGTGGAACAAAGCAGTTGCTGTTGCTTCTTTCAGTCTCATTCAAGTATGCTTCTTATATTTTTTCTACTTAGGAGATGAGCTCAGAAATTGATGGACAAAATGCGGAATCAGTGCCAGATATATATTACTTAATTTTGGTAAAACGGTCAAGTTTGTTCTCCACCCGTCTACCCTTGATCCGTCTCCCTCCACTAGTGTTAAAATAAAATAAGTGAAAATATTCAATAGTAAAAATAGAGAGAAAGATGGACAATTTATTAAACTAGTCTCCCACCCCGAGGGTTCAGGTGCGAATCCAGGCTGAGGCGGATTTTTCATTGGTATACAGGTCCCCTACTTGAGTGGCTTATGGAGTACATTACTCCGTCCGTCGTATGGGATCCCTTGTCGCCTTTATTTAAGAGCAAGCTAATGCCAACGCTGGGTTTCTCTTCACCCTTCATCCTTTAACCGACAATACCCACTCTCTTTTTATAACCCACTAATTGTCGCAAGTGATCTAACCTGTCGGTCGCCTCCCTCGAAGAACTAACCAACTAACTGATTGACCTCGACTTCGTCCCTTTATATCTGTAAGACCGGTGAAAGTTCAAATTGAAGCTTAAACCCTTCCCTGAATCTAGTTCGAAATAGACCAATCATGACTCCGGATTCATCCCCGTCCCTCTTTCCATAAAAAATATATTTCCAATACCTGACCATTTTTCTGTTCTCTGTGGCAGCAACTATCACAAGAGATGAATGTGTATGCTGACAAAGTCATCCTACCTACGCGAGGTACTTTGAAGCCCCTGTAAGGTCATGAGGCGAGGTGTATTAGAGAATCATCGCAGAGAGTAGAGAATAGAGAAGTCATCGCAGTTTTTTCACTCCTTACTTTCGTGAGGGCAAGAATATGGAATTCCGTTTAGCCTACGTAATAAATACGATTGCACGAGATTCCAGGGTAGAATAGAAATTCTTGCCATTGTGATATCGAAATGAAGTGCACAAACTGTGATGTTCCGATTTCGCTGCTTCGTTAAATAATTCTTCTCGTGCCTGTATTAACGAGGATTATAAAAAAATTACCACATTTTTTCCTATCTTGCCAATTGATACATAATCAGTGACTATTGTTAATTTGGCAATGCCGTGGCATCCATTGTAAAATAAAGCAGTCTTAACTCTGAAAGAGCCTTCGCCAGAATTGTATTCGAGAAGTGCAGTTCACTCAACAAAAAAACGGGATTTGCCTTTTGAAAAATAAATAATTTCCTAAAAATCGTTAAAAACTCAAGTTCATCGATATATTTTGACAGCTCAATGAGTAGCAGCCAGGCGTTTATGAGTAAAGACATCTTTTAGAGTCAATTATATGCATTAACCAAAAGTAATTAGCGATACAAATTTTGTCTGAATGAATTTTGCTCAAAAGTTGGAGTTGTCTTCTTCCTTTGTGCGTAGAGGATTGAGAATTTTATCTTTTGTCAAATGAATCGTATTTATGATACTTTTATTACCATATATCATCTACATCTACGTAATACTCTGCAAGCCACCAGGTGTGTGGCAGGGCGTGAATTCACAACAAGCATGATTTACATTTCATGCTTAAAAAGGATTGGTGACTATAGTCTAACCTTAACAATTTTTAAAAAGATTAAAATAGCAAAACAGGTATGTAAAACATGCTGTTAATAGGGTTATCTTAAAATCCTTATACCTACATACAGCTACCTATGCCATCCGTTAATACAATTATATATACATATGTACCTACTATTGAACATATGTACAACTGTTCACATCCCTAATTGTACGTGAGAAGAAGGACGCTTTGAATCTGTCGGCTGGGTAATCAATTACTCTAATGTTATGATCATGGTCCAGTCTACCATAGTAGGTTGGAACTCGCAAAATATTTTTAACGTCAGCACTGATAACATTGTCTTGGAATTTAGTTAAAAGATTAATCCAAATTTCAACGTACGGTCTGACGATTCCCATTTTTGTTTATGTAATAGACTGGTTACGCTAATATAGTTATCTTACCTTCACTTTACAAATCTCGCCGATCTTCGCTGCGCACGCTCCTGTTTGTTATTTAAGCCTGATGAGTTCTATGTCTAACATGTGTTCTAACAAGTGAAAAGTGACCAATTTCTCGTGCTTGTTCGTCGCATTTGTGCAGTACCATTTTTTTGAATCCCAATTTACGATTAGCTTGGCCCTTAATTTCACGCAGGTGTTTACCCCAAGAAAGATCACGTGTTAGTCTTATTCCAAGATATGCAATGGATTCCACGCGTTTTAATTTATTATTCCTTGTGTAGTAAGGGTTATGAGGAGAACTATTATTTTTCCAAAAATTCATTGCTACATTTTTTTCAAATTCAATATAATTTATTATTTTTATCATTTATATTATTTCTATCATTGATCTATGGATTTAAAGTATTGTTAATTGAACGGTTTTGATATCTCTCCTGCCTCACAAACAATGGCAGCGATGGTCAGGACTGCGTGGCGGAAGCACAAGCCCAATCCGTAGTGTGTGGTAAGGGGGAGGTTGGAGGCCAGGGCAGGACTCACTCACTTAAGTTCGGGGGGCGTGCCGGGGGGCAGGTGTGGGCGGGCAAGGGGCGGGCCGAGGTCAGGGAGGGAGGGGTCCGGGGCAAATTGGTTTGGGTCGGCGGTTGTAGGGAAGCGAGGTTCAGGACAAAGGGCCAGGTGCTTGCTTCGGGGATCGGGTAAGTGTGGTGGCTGCACGGGCCGTGATCGAATCTCAGCTGTGGTGGATATTTGTCGGAGGAATACGGTTGGTCTCTCCTTCAGTGCCGTGAAAAGAGCAATTCGAGGACTGTGCTCCATGTCGGATAGGGCTTTGAATGTCGGACCTCTTGGTACCTCTCGTCATAGAGTAGGTATACACTATTGATGCAGTGTGGTTAAACATAATCTTTTCAGCACAATTACAGCTCGGCAATGCAGAGTAAATGAAACCTTACGCTTTGCACCGAAGCTACACGGGATAACTAACATATGCCGTTTCCTAACGTCAACAGTCGCATGGATAAGTAATCATTTATATCGCTATTGGAGCAAACATCTTTTCGATGGAGGAATGCGTATTTGTCTCATTAAAAACATATAATCCACCACTGCAAGGAGCAGACTACACGGAACTTGCGAAAGTAAGTCTTTCGATGTATCGATTGTTCCGCTGAAGTCGATTACAAGAACGAAAGCGATGGAAGCGATATATATCGTCCACCAAAACCTTTCAGCACTGCTTCAAAAACGTATAACAGTTTTTCCCTGTGTGGTGAGCCCTCTAGTCTATACTTACTCTATGTTTTCCGTAATGGTAGTTCGGTAATCAGTAATTAGTCATCTACTTGTTAAGGTAGTTTTAGACGAACATGAAAACTTAGCGAATCCCTATCTTTTTAAATAACCTTCTATATTCCAGTATACTCTCTACCTCCCATAACTCTATCCAAACTACCTTTTCTTCTCCACCCTTCACCCCACTCGATCCATATTCTTCCTTCTATAACGCTCTTCAAAACACCCTCGCTCCTACTCCATCCAGCCCTTCTGCCTTCTTATTTCCTCAATCAACTTCCTTTCCCGCTACCATCTCTAGTACTTCCTCGTGCACCTTCCTTTCCGCCCACCTCACCTATATTCTTCTCAACATTCATCTCTCAAAAGCCCTAAAGCCTATTTTCTCCTTATTTCCTCAAAGTCCAAATAAACTATCCAGCCATCAGTTCTCTTTTACGGGTAATTTCCTCTTTCCCCAACGGGATTCTCATTCGAAACCATTCTGTTAACTATCCACTACGATCTGAGTACGCTTCCTTATACCCCCTCGGCTATTTTATAATCATCAGGTTTATCTCGAAAATATTTACCAATGAGTTAAGGAAAGAAATTTCAAGTCCGTGATTCGTGTTGATGGCTCACAATTAATTGTAATAATAGTGAAAAGCACAATCACTGGAACAAATGCACTAAAATATTATTGGTAAGCTGATTTCCAGACCTCTTTTTTAATATATGGATGGTTTATTCATGAGTTTAGGTCTTTGAGAAAATGAAAAATTTTATCTATTTGGCCGATGTTTCGGAAAATATATTTTTTTTGCTTCTTCAAAACAAATTCACCTCAAAAAAACTTAAAAAGCTGAAGAAGGAAAAAACATATTTTCCGAAACGTCGGCCAAATAGTTAAAATTTTTCATTTTCTCAAGGATCTAAACTCCTGAAAAAATCATCTATGTACTAAAATATTATATTTGAAACTCCTGCTTAAATGTCTCCCATTTTGTTGTAATTATGTCGTCCAAGTAACACAAACGAGATACAACCCCCGAAGAAACCTCATCTAAATCCAATAAAATCCTTAAGATTTCTCCATAATTTGTCGCTTATATGACCTACATTTACTGTAGTAACATGCATCTATAAATTCCTTTGCCTCATGAGGATTTAGTCTGTGTTGCATTTTGGCATCATTAGAAATAAATTGTTCTCTGAATTTCATCAGATAAAATTTTTAACCAATTGGACCACATAATCATACCACACGACAGAAAATCTATCTCATTCGATTCCCTTACTGCTTACGCTGCCACTAAGGTAAGCGAAAAATTCATTCAAACATCCGTATAGCGCTCTCAACCGCCTCACTCACTTTTTGAAATAATAAAGTTGTAGTATTATATATGCGGACCTTGATGGGAACGAGACGATCACGGAAATTCGTCGTCCTTGGCGAGCGTGACGGGGCATGATTGATGAGACTGTCAGCTCAGCTGTCTGCAATATCCGTCATCTCGACAAATTCCACTTCTGAAAAATGCTGGAAAATTCATAATTAACGCTAAACCATTCTGGTGGAAATCAAACCATGTTAATTCCCCTCGATCAGATTTGAGTTCCTATACGGAGGTTGAAAACAAATTAATGAGCACTAAAACAAGAAAATATAGGGAAAAGGGAAACTAAAGGGGTGGGAGAGGCCTTCTGGAACCTCCCTGGTACTTAGACCTCTTAAGATCCATTGTGCCAACTCAAATGGAGAATATACTGGAAAGTATGTAACTATAACATCATTTATTCTCTCACGTTATTAGAAAGTCCCCTGCCTCACACCTTTATGGTGGCTTGCAGGGTATTATGTAGATGTTATAGCCTGCTAAAAACTCTAATGCGTAGACCTATGATAGGATACTGCATAATCTGATCCCTCCTCTTTCCTAACGACGGGAATGTTCACACTCACAGAATATAAAGTTATTGTATTTTGCGCACCACTGAAGTTTCAATATTTCCGAAATATTTTATGAATAGCTTTATTTACTTCCCAAAACATTTCAAAAACACGTTTCCCTACCTCTTCGCTGAGATTTTCGTTCCTTTTTGACCTTTTAAGGGAAGTATTTCCCGTTTTGCGGGACAAAAGGTGTTGGTTTAACTGCTACCAGCGTTAATAATCGAGGGATTATTTTCTCCTTGCGGATTTAAAAAATATTCCCCGCACGACTTAGTCCTCGTTCTGGGAAAAGCTGTCATCCTCCCTCCCTCTCTTTCCCTCCGCAGTGAGCTTCTTTTATCACAAAAATAGCCTTCCTCTCATTTTGAGGTCACGGAATGCCCCCCCTCCTCCCTCCGTTTCCCCAGCCAAGTTCGCTCCGCCAGTAAATGCGGAATCCATACTCGTCATGAACCTGCATATTGTCCTCCAAATAGCTTCCAAAGGGGCTTTCAACAGGGAGTGCAAATATGGATGCTATCCTCAAAAAGGACGCAGGGTAAAAATTTAAATGGTAAAAGTGGTTGTTGTACGACTTGGAAAACTGGTGTTGACGGAATGTCATCATTACCCAATGTGATGCCCTTTACTTCATCGCACAAAAGATGTCTGAGGAAAAGAGTGATCGTGTAGTATCAAAATGGTACCTTAAATGAATAGTAGGGTAGCTACATCATTATTTTAAGACCAGAAGCGTAGTAAACCCTTACGATAAATTCGCACATTCAACCTTCTCCCACACTCCAAAAAATTTGATTTAGTCTTTTGTTTAGTTGCTGAAATGGAATCGTTAGTGAAGAGTATATACAGAATATCAAAGACAGTTTATTAATGAAAACGTATTTACAATACCTCTTATTAAGTATTTACTTGCACTATCAAGAGCATCATATATGTCTCCTACCAACAATAAACTTCGTTGTTTGAAAACAATAATTTACAATGCCTCTTATTAAGTATTTACTTGCCCAGTCAAATGCATCATATACGACTCCTACAGACAATAATCCTTTTTCTTCATTGATTATCGACACAGTCTCTGTGGGGGCGTTCTTGCATCGTTACGCTTTTTATAAAAGATTTTTCTTTGAACTTTAATAATAAACAAACCACGTGTTATAATGTAAACTGAAAATTTTGAATCAGAAGTCAAAAAATCTATCCATATTGATGCATTATTCGTTGCTACATGCTTTGGATTAGTTGAGAAAAAGGGATGTTGGCAACAGAAATAATATCAATAATAAAAAACAGAATTAGAGAGAAAGACTCGAATAAAGAGGTGTAAAAATGCCTTTCTTACCACGCATTATGAGAGATAATAGATAAAATCGAAGTTTCCGTAAAGATAATGAAATCTACAATATGTATGTACGTACGTAGCACCCTGAAAATTATTCTAAGGGTGTTTGGCAGGAGGTGAACCATTTCCAGGCATGAATTTTAAATCCAAAGAGAGTCAAATATTTACTACAGTCATGTAGGTATGTAAAGATACTTGTCTTGTATGAACAACGTACATGCAACTTAGAGATATAATGCTTCTACTTAATGATAAATGGTAGATATGAATTCACGAGACACGTTTAACTAAATTGTTAATATCTACAATTAGGATAGATAATGTAGATTTTATCCTTTTTTATGCCCGCACGGACCTATAAATGTAAACGCATGACTATAGTTATGTGACTAATAATGACTGTCTTTAATATCTCCTTGCATGTTTAGTGGGTAACCAGGAATGTTTGTATAAACATAGTGTGAATTTTCTAAGGTATATGTTAGTCTGAAGAAGGATGCCGTGTTATATGTGAAGTTGCCGTGTTTCTATATTGAATTAGTTGAGCTAACATTGGTATTGGTAGCATAGCCTCCAGCAAAATGACTGTATAGTCGTCGATAATGCATACCTGCCATGGAGACACCCCCTGTGGTGAATTATGATGTAAATCGACAATGACGTAGATGTAAATAACAAATGTAGAAGAAATCATTGAATCAGAGTAAGGCTGTAAGATGCTACTACTACCGAAGATTCTCACCCCAGGGTAAGATTTTATTTTGCCGTTATGTACGTCAGGCGTGTTCAAAATTGCCAGAGGAAAAAGGCTTTCTGGATCGGGTATCAAACCGTGAACCTTAGCTTTGACGGGCTAGAGCACAGGTCACCACGCTACCAAAGTCTCTGACCCCAGAGGCAATTTTTAGGAGTAACTATTGGAGTTAGACGTCCTTCGCCAGGGCAGTCTTTCAAGGAAGGCACTCGTAAGGCGGCATTGGGCTTCAAAGAAGCCTCAATATACGAAAATCGGTGCTATAAATTATCGCAAAGGGCGATAGGTCACTCTGTAAGACTTATTTTGAGTATGGAACATTTATTTATTTGTTGAGTAACATGCTCGGCAAGCAAATGTTTTGAAATTTGCGGGAGGGAAAAGGTATTTTCGGCCGGTAATCGAATCAATCGGATCCTTTGATTGCCGGGCCTGTGCGAATACCACAGTGCAAGGTCCGACCTAATTTTATTCAACGACGAGCGGTAACACATACCCAAGGTTTAATTCGATCCCGCGGCTTTTGGGTTACCAAATTGGCGACCCTTCAGCCGAGGTACGACAATAAAAGATCATGGTACCGGAAGTTATGAAGCTATCAAAATTCAATTTAAAATCGATTTTTATAAAATTAGCTTAAAAATAACCTTACTTGATTTTTATCTAAGATTGGGAAAAATTCCGGCGAGTTGAGATTCCCAGATTTTTTTGTATCAGGACGATTCTTTTGGCCCATATACCCCTGGGGTCCCAATAGGCATTGGTCTGTCATCAGGTTTCCCAGGGGCTTATCCAACAGAGCTTGGAAAACATACATGCCCTGGGAGGAGAAAAACCCACCCAGGTGGGATTCGAACCCGCGACCCCAGGATTAGCAGGCGAGGATCTCGCCGCCATCGGGGCCGGCGCTATCCAAGACCTCTGATGATTTTAATAAGAAAAACCTAATTTTTCCTCTCAATAAGAAATACTATATTTTTTCTTTGGTAATTCTAATTGGTGACCACATTAGGTGGATAGTAAAATGTAGTATTTCATTGAGATCTCGGTATTGTATCTCAAAAGGGTTTTGTAGTTGTCAGGCAGGAGTAATACCTACAACACCGATGGCGAACCTTGGTGTGCGTGCAAAAAGCCTCGTGATTTTGATTTATTTGAAGGAACCACGCAATTAGAGAATCATTTTACTTCAAAACGGAAAGGATGGAGATATTATCGGTCCCTTCTAAAATTATGAAATTCGGCTTCCAAGAATTTAAGTACGAAGTTAATACCCGGATTTCAGTGGTTCAACCGGATATCGGCTAAGATTGAAAACGTGGGCTGAGGTAGAAAAACAATAGTATTGGCTAGAAGGGCTATTACGGCTAGGAGGGAGTATTTAAACCACAAATTGTTTCCTTCCTTCCATACGGAGAGAGTTATTTTTCAATGACATTGCTATAGTAATAAAGAGAGAGAAAATTGTGAATTCCACTGGTTAATTGTAGGAACTACCGGTTTCAGCCGTTAGGCCATCATCAGGTACCTACACAATAGAATATTTTTCGTCAAGTACCTTTATATACAGTTAGGGAACAGGCAGGGGAGGGGAGGGGGAAGGAATGTGAGAGTGAATTGTGGAAAAGGGATTAGGGGCAGGTTTATTGGTCGTGGGATTTCCGTGGGTAAAACAACTGAAACTAGGGGTGGGAAGCTAAAAAAGGTGATGTCGTTCAGCAGTCCAGGGTCCATCCAGAGGCCAACCTCTCGCTGCTCCCAGGCATCCTGCTTTCGATGATGGCCTTCCACAAAAATTCCTCAAAAAAAGTTTTATCACATTGTTATAGTTTATTCTTATTTAGATGTCATTGTCATATCACTCATTTTCTCAGTGATTGAACCAGAAAGTTGTTTTTGATAGGTGAGAGTAGAGCTCATCCCGTACTAAGCCACGCGTGTGAAATTCACACATTCAGGGTAGGGGGGCCAGTTGCTTTCTCTAGTAAATTTTGCTCTGTCCTTCGATCCTCTGTCCTGTTCCGATTAGTCATTGTAATAATTCTATATTTACTTTCCCTAGGAACTGGCCCCCAGGCAGTAAGTTCTGACACGCAGAAAATCGAATCGCGAGGATTTTAGGTGGGGGTGTCCAGAAAGGCTCTTGCCTTAGCTACTGACTGGAGGGTCCCGGGTTCAAATCAGTGCTCTACCCACTAGGCCACCACGACCCCTCTTATTTAGTTATACATTCTTAATGTTTATTATATTGTATCCTACTCAAAAGTTCACTTCAATCAATGCGATTGCTCTTGCTCAATTGCACGCATAATGAGAGTAATTAAAACTGTAACGTATACATTTTAATACAGTCGCAATTCGTTCATCAAAACATTTGTGTATTCTTGGTTTTAGTAAATTTTGCTCTGTCCTTTCATCGTAATAATTCTATATTTTTCTATTGGAATACTTTTCTGCCTTTTGATTTTTCAAATAGCACCAATGTCATTACGGTCATTTAACTGTCCTTTCCGTGCAAAAAAAATTTAGCGGGGAATCCATGACTTATCCTCGGAAAACATAAAGCTGTTGTATTTGAATTCTTCTCAGAAATTCTCCATAATTTTCGCCTTGCAATATCTAAATTTTATTTTAATTTACGTTTTGCCAGAATTAGCATGATAATATTCATAGGCAATTTTAAGTATGCAAAGCATGACGTTCCCTAAAACTTCCCATGCTGGGAATTGAACCCGGGCCTTCTGGCCAGATATCCTAGCCACTAGACAGCATGGGACTCATTCTCATTCGTGTCCCTGAAGATTACGTTTTAAATAACGGAGTTAATTCACGTTCAAGTAATTTACCAATCATATGATTTTCTTTCCATCCAAACGTAAATAACATGAATATAAGTTTTACAGGGCAGTTCCACTACAAGCTATTTCACTGTTTCTTCTCATATCGGTTGCTTATAATTGATTTTCTCCTGTGACGCATGAATATGTTACTCTCTCTGTGATAAAATGCCTCATACCCTATATGCTCTTATCGTATTACCTTTAATTTATCCTTTGGCTGCTGTTAACGGCCATTTAATTTAAATGGAAAGAGAATAAGCCATCAAAAGGAAAATAATTGTGTGTTGGTCCGAAAGGAATATTTATCTCTTCTTCAAATACGATAAATCGTATTACTATGGGCATTATTCGTTTAGTTCAACAAACAATTCTCATCCGTTCTACTCACGCATTATATTCACACTGCATATTTCATTTGCTATTTATAAAGTTTCTTTCCGCTATTTTTCATTCACCGTAAAGCCTATTTTCTGTTATTCAAGCTTTATATTAAAATCTTTAGGCAGCAAAGAAAATACCATTAAATATAAGCATTCCATTTGACAGCACAATCTGTTTGTTACTTTTTTAAGTTTTTTCTCTCTTTAACCACGCCAGTTTTTGTTGCAGACTGCATGGAAGCACCCTTTTACTCTTATATTAACGCAAGACAGCACTTTTTGTATATTTAAATTAATATTTGAAGCTAAAATAATTTTTTAAATTTCTAACTTTTGCATTCTGTTTTCTTCATCCACTTAAGTATCAAACATTTCATTCATTTCCAAGTCCGCTTGCATTACAAAATAACCAACAGTTTAAAATACAAACTCTGGTGATCAGGATGCGAAATTTACGTATCATTATTAGTCATTAGAAGTACCTATCTGCTTACATTTTTCACAATGTGATAAAAGAAACTTTGTATTTAATTCGTAGTTCAGCTGACGTTCTGCTTAGGTTTAGACATTCATCGTTATTACATTATGTAAGGGTATATATTTTTTATTTTCCTCGAGAGTTTTCATCTTAACATTTTCATTATGCAAAAGCAATACTAATATCATTTATTTTTGTATAATTATTTAATAATCTGGAGGTTTTATATTGAGTTTTCAATATGCTAAAAAGGAAAAATAGTAGCTAAAATTCTCTTCTGCTTATCACACCAGAAGCGATTGTTTAACCGCATAGTTTATTTAGAGATTAATGGCTGATTACGATATTACTCCGCTCCATGAAATTTTTATTATTAAATTGTGTTCTATGATTTTTTCCGCCTATCGCTGATGGCAAGAACTATTTGATAAGATCATTGAACACAAATCCAAACTTTAATGTATAAGGGATACACTGTGCTTGCGGTACAGTAAAACAAGTTTGAGTATTTATATTTTTCCAGAAAAATAGAGAGAAATGAAATAAAGTGTACAAATATGAGATATTCTGTTGTTTAATATAAACGATGCATTTAATCCCTCCCTTTTATTATTATCCCTGGCGCCGTGTACTGAACAATTTAGTATTTATCGGAGTGCCCCAGACTAAACTCTTGATAACTCGACTCTGCAGTACCTACCAGCTCAACGCAAGCTGTGTTATGTCTGGGAATCAGAACTTCTTGGGGAATCGCAAGTAAATCAGTAGGGAAGGAGCTTTCCCCTTGTGATAATATCCTTTGCCCAGAGTGCGTGATAATATCCTTTAACCGTTGGACGTCGGGGTGAGGGCCTTTATTTACCCAGTTCATACACAGGATGAAGAATGTGGTTCGGCTACTGTCATGCATATATGAATTAAAATATACTAGAGGTTTTTTAATAGATTGGAAAGAGGTCATTTTCCAACGAGATGTTCAACAAAAAATAATACTTAAACTGTTTTTCTCTTCAGCGAGGCGCACCTCATTAATAATTTTTCGAATACCGTTTTTCTCCTTTAAAACGTTTATATTTTCCTTTTTTGTAGCCGCGCTCGATGTATTCGACATAATTTTTCACACATTTCTACACATCTGCCTTCTATTGTTTCTGATTTTAGTCTAATAATCATCTATCGTTCAATACCTTTCTCCTGCCACAGTTCGTCACTCTTTGGCCTTTTTTTCTCTCTCTTGTATTCACCGTCTCCATATTTTTCCAACCCCGTGATTATTTTTTATTTGAAACATTTATTTCTATTTATTATCCTAAGTATAACTCAGTAAGTTTATAAAGTGAGCAGGTCAGCGTTTCACGTTCCTTGTCGTCATGGCCTTGTTGTTTCGTTGAAGTTTATAGAGCGACCATGGAAGAAATTTTTTTACATCACGCCATGTTAAGGTTTTTATATTTAAAACGGGCATCCCTTGTTTTCGACGCGAAACACCACGTAATTTACATGAATTTCCCTCCTTGACTTTTACCACCTAGGCTGACGCGAACAGAAAGAATTTTTTTGTGCCTCTCACCCTCTCTCTTTTTCCGCGGACGGAGATGGAGAAAGATTTTTTCTCTTCGCCAACCCCAAACGCAGACGCCATTTTCCTAATCAGCCGAATACATCGGCCAATGAGATAGCGGGGATTTGCTCCAAAATTTGGCGGAAATGGGGTTGGAAGAGAGTGGGAGAGTAGGAGGGTTTGCGAAAACACTCTTCTCAGGAAATTTTCTCCCTCTTCCTCGAGTTTCGTCCGTTCATTTTCTCTCTCTCTCCACTCGAGCTTTTCCCTCGCCACGGGGGTAAGCGGTGTGAGGTGGCCGTGCCGTGGGTGGAAGGAATTATAAGGACCCCCCTTCAAGCAACATCCTGCCCCGGAAAAGTTTCGCAGCTACCTCTATTTTTTCTACCCTCGCTCCTCCTCACCTCTTCTCTTTCTCACACCCACCCTTTTCTTCCAGCCGCGTTTCTTCGCACGCCGAAAACGTGCACAAGCTCAAGTAGTCATGAAAGTATTTACCATTTCAACATTCTTGTTCGCTTATCCTAAGGTAAATTTACTTGCCCTTTATTCGAATTTGTGCATCCGTGGTGTCATCTTTTTTTATCTGTTCAACGCTTTCTACCCAATTGAATATTCTTGTTCGACAAAATAAGATGACAGCGTGTATAACTTACGCTGAAGTCATTCCGCCAAAGAATTTGCGCAAGCGTTTTTATCACTTTTTGTTACGAGACGCAGTTCATAGTGGTACAGTAGCAGCACTGTCGAGTGCGGGCACTTGTGCTTCCAATTCGCTCGAAAGCGATTTTTTTTCGCATGGAAAGGAACTCCTTAAAAATGAGTGAGGAGCATTCCGTCTGATCTTATTTACTCACGACTGCTGCGCAAAAAATGCGCTCGCCTCTTGACGGAATCTGTTGGTCCCAAAAGCAAATAGTAGATACGATGGGAATAAGTTTAGCATCGCTAGAATTCAATCCCTTTAATGCACACTTCAGTAAATTCAAGAACAGTCTTTCACCCCCGAGTGGTACGTCATATCATCACTGTATCATTATTGGAATGGAAAATTTGTTTTTCAGAAACTACGTATCCATTTCAGAGGACCTAACTTTAAAAAATATTTTAGTAAAAATGAAGATCTAGTAATTGAGTAACTGGTTAGTGGTTATTATGCAAAGCTCTGTTGACTAAATTCATTCATGGAGCATTCATCACAGCTAATATGTAATTAATATCTATTGCTCGTATTTCTCTTTGTACGGGCGATTGATGGTCACAATGTTTTAATTGCTTCATCGATCTCCCAATATCTTATATTTTCTCATATTGAGCCTTTAGCATTTTTCATATCTCTTGAAGCTTGAAGTTTTTGCAAGGCAAAACCCTCTCCCTTTTCCTCTTGTTCGAGAGAAATGTTCCACTTTCAATAAGAACAGGTTTTGTCACCATCTTCTTCTACCATGGTAATCTCTTCCACGTACTCTAATTCCACATTCAATTTGAAGTCCTTCATTGCAAACCTTACTTTTTTCCTTGACATTAGTCTGTTTCGCTGAGATTATAGTGCTTTATCCACGGTTATGAGTTTTTTTTTAACATGCAGGTGATGTTTCGCTCGTATGGACTGCAAGAAATATTTGAATTGCGATTTAATAAATATCTTCTGAGGAAAATCTGGCTAATATTTTGACAATCGCAATTTAGCTGCGCTAATGTAATTGACTTGACATTTTATGGCCAGACACATCCACTGAAAATTTGGCAAAAAATTGAGGTGTATAGTGGGGGTTGTACTGCTGGATAGATGATTTAGTGTCTGTATAGGTAGTAGGTACCCTTGAATACAATAATGCATGGCTTATTTATTAGCTATTAGGGCACTGAGCAACTTACGTCGTAGTTGCTGTTTAGGAAGGATGGATAATTCCGGAAAGGATGATTTGGTCATGATGCCTCATAATGACTTTATCAGTAAGGGTGTATCAGAGGTCATAATGTAAAAATTATGATAATTTGTATGCCATAGCAATATTTTCTTATTTGGAAGGTTGGAAAACTTCTCCTGATTATATGTCCACGTAGTTCTTACGATGACTTTAGACTGAAAGAAAGTTATTTTCTCCGAGAATCGGACTAGACCACTCAGCAATGGAATCCATGTCTCTCTTTTATCAGTCTCCAGTGAGAATGGTTACGCAGAACGAATGTTCTCGATGTTCTCGCTACCTGTGCAAATGAATGATCCACACCAAGGAGCGTTGGATTGCATAAGCTAAGGTATCCTGTAGAAACAAATCAGGAAGTAGTGCGTTCCCCTTTACACGCCACTGAAGCACAAAACATTTTCCAACACCGTAACGGAATCGGTCGATCCACACGAGGAGAAGTGAGTACGATAGGATAAAGCAAGGTAAAAAGGTTGCTTGAGAGGATAGAAAAAAGTTCTGCTGGAAGGAGATAACGACGCTTGAGAGAGAAGCAAGAAAAATCATGACTCAGGGAACGCATTCAATAAAAAATACCGCTGGGGATGGCGGCTCTTTGAGAGATAAGACTTGCCTGCGAAGTCTCGGTTGGAAAGTTCAGCTTAAGTTCCTTGCAAGGATCCGCTGTCTTTAATGATACCTTTCGAACAGAGGTCTATTTCTGTCTCCTCTGCTTAAGTTTACATTTCCCTTACAAAAGGAAAATATTTATTTTTTAACTCAGGATTTTTCCTGCTTTTATTAACAAGCTACTTTTAGTTAAATCCAATATCAAAATAATTAATAATAAAATGATGATTTAAAACAGACTTATATTGGAATAGTGCTCGGCATAAGTAGTTGTGTTATTGATCGCGATAACTTATTTGTCTGGAGTAGGTTTAACGGAAGAAAACAGACATGAAAGAAAACTTCGTACATTTTTATTGTTTCTCTTGGCCTCGAAAAAAGTCACAAAAACCAGGTCCTTGAAGTCATGTTCGGGGTGTTTACGACATTACCCCTTGCACGTATGAGAGGTGGAATATCTCAGAATATTCTCTGCTCTGAGAGGAGGAAGGTCCTTACATTCAGTTCAGCAATTCCGATATCGCCATGCTCGTGGATGACAAAAGTTAACGTTTCAACAAGAGGACTTTTGAAAGGGCCTACTAGTAGTCTAGTAGCTACTAGTAGCTATGATACAATTCCGTTCTGTTTTCCTCCCCTCTGTTTTTAACTTGGTCGGGACCACCCTCTTAGGTCGACCATAGATCAATGTAGAATTGCAAGTATTTTGCCTATAGGGTATACTAATAGCCCGCATTTGAAGAATACCCTCCTTTTCAAGGCACATGCCATACGTTGTCTCCCTCATTATTTCCTATTTTCTACCATCTCAAACGCTACACGTCTTTCCTTCCTCTCCTCATCTAACTGAATATACTCCCCTTTATCGCAATGTTCGAAGGCCCTTCATTTCTTTGGACGTCCATAAACAACTTCTTTCCCCCTCCTTTGAATTTCTTGCCACAGATTCCTTTCCGTCACCACAATTCCTATAAAATCTCTTAGTACCTTCATATCTCTCTCCCTCTCTCTCACTCCCTCCCTCTCCCTCTCTCCAGCCAACCGTTTACATTCTTTCTTGTGCTCGAATCTAACAGGCCTCCAATCTACATTCACCCTATTCCCTCTAAGGAAGCAAGTAGCTTTATTGAGAACGTAGAATCGTTTTCCCTGGATCGTCGCAGCTGAGGAGTCCTTTCAAAGAGCATCACTTATTATGGCTCGCAGGAGTCCACCAAATAACGGTGCAAATGAGGTCGAGTCGAAAATGGTCAAGAACGCAAGGGGTATCCAGAATTGTCGCGGTCAGGCAGAGGAAATGGATGGGAGTCGAATAATCAAACAAATGACTTCAGTATTCCTTGCCAAAGACGACGAGTTAGACTTCTAGAGTAGGCTTCCGCTACAAAGGACAATTTTGCGGGGAATTCATCCCCGTATGCGTGCTACTTAGAATGAATTTTGCCCCTTCGCCGAAATCTTCATCGCGGAAGCTCCGAGCTCACTCGGATTTGCCGGATTTCATGAGATGGAAGGGAATGGGATCCCATCATACGTATCGATTACCCCAGGGATCTGAATACTGAAAAACTTGGAAGTCATTGCTTGACAAGGTGAAGGGAAATAGTTCCGAGCTCGCTACAGAGGCGACGAGTATGGAGGCATATAAAGCGGAAGGAGAGGGGGGAGAAAGAGATGAAAATGGTGAAAGAGAGGCCAAATGGGGTAGATAAAGGGAAGGAACGAAAGAGAGGAAGGAAATGGAATGAAGCGGGTCGAACAGATGGAGAGCCGAGGGTGGAAGAGGTGGGCGGAAGGGAAGGGAGGAATAAAGTTCAGTGGGGAGGAGGGAGAAGGGTTGGAAAGTGTATTTTTTTCTTCTTTTTAAGGGTCCGTTTGTTGGGGGAAAGGATGGGTGGCAGTTAGAGAAACAGAGAGAGGAGGGCGAATGGGAGTAGGAGGGGTGAGTGGGGGGATGAGCGAAGGGAAGGGGGTTTGCCCAGCAAATCGATATGAAGGCCGGGAGGGGAGGGTAATCTCTGGAAACCCTCCTTCCCCCACCCTTCTGCTCCCCCCCCCCCCCCTTTGTCCTGAAACCCTCGTCGTCCTCTCGCCCCTGCCTCACCTACAGCCGCCCCTACGTGGTTGTGGAGCAGAGGGGTTAGAGAGCGGCGTGGTCCAGGTTTTTCTCTTCGGGAGGGAACAGAATAAGGGGGGTGAGATGGGAAAGAAGGAGGCGGTAGTCAGTCGGATGTGTTTCGCACTTAGTGCGTGAGTCTGCTTGTGCGTGCGTTTGTGTTATCGAGGTGGTGGGGAAACCGCCTCTATCTTCCTCCCTGCCCAGGAAAATGGCAGGGGCGTGATAGGGATGGGGGAGGAGGAAGAAATGACCGCGCGGGACGATAATCTCATAAAAACAAACGAAGGTAGAAAAGAATGATGGGAGAAAGAGGAAAAACCATTATATCATGATAGTGATAATGGTCCGGTTTGGTTATAAAGGCAGAAAATTGTGTGCAGTCGCATACTAGGGTAAGTCAATGGACAGGCAATTTATGATGGGCCTGGAAAAATCGTTTGAGCATAGGATATGAAAACAGGATCTCCAAATTTATCAAGCTCAAATTCTAAACGAGCCAAACTCAGACCTGCTATACGTCGAATCCTAATATTCATTTTGTTCCCGTATAACCTTTTCTCTTGTAAGTCGTTATACAAACTGTTTTCCCCAGATCATTCACTTCAATTTCATCTTAAAAACTACTTCTCATTATAAAGTTATTCTGATGGAATATGAGGGAGCGAATGGAGGGAGGAAATGTATTCAGCCGGCTCACGAATGTAAAAACATACATCGTTGGCAGGTTTCAATCCATCTTGAATTTAATTCAACAGCAAAGTCTCCAATGATGATGAAGAAGTCGTTTGGATGTAACACTAACAATGAGAATTTTTCTGCATAAGCTGCTTAAAGCACCCATACAGTCTTCCCAATCAACTTCATTATCTAGGTAACTTACTACTATAGTACCTACATTTATCAGCATAAAAGTTTTTATATGTAGTAGATGAGAAAAAAATTACATAGTGGTAGGTAGAACGCGTGACCTTGGAATGGAGAAGTTTATTTAAATATGTTGAGACGTGAAGAGAGTCAAAATTTTACCAGAAGCATTTATAAAACTAAAAAAACAACGATTATTCAAACCAAGTATGCGGAGGTGTTGAAAATCAATGAATATCTAAAAATGGTAAATCTGATTACCAAAACCGATGTATAATGTTGTAAGTGTGTACCGCAGCGCAAGTATCTAAAGGCACTGAGGGAATATATTCCTTCATGAGCTTGTTCCGCATATGATTTAAAGAGGATGTTCGCAAGCAGTCATCCGCTCAGCTCTGCCTCGGCTGGAGAAATACTCTTAAACCATCCGAACCGCGTGCCATAAGCTTTTGGCGGATAATATTCACGGAAGAATGCTCTCCCGAGTGAGTTTTTTCAGTTGGTCTGGAAACCATCTACCCATTTATTACTTGGCATTCTACCTGTGTTGCTCTGTATTTGTTACTTCATCCCTACGCGTGTATGAGATTCATTTTTATAGAAGAGCAAAGAATTTATCGCAACCAAACTCAAAGATATGAGTAGTTACGTTACAGTATGAATAAGGGTTTTTTCATCGGTCTGGTTAATATTCATTGAACAAATTCTACCATCCTTTGCTGCAAGGAAAGAAACGTGGCACCTTATTTCATATCAATCCTCACACGTTACAAGTATCAGTGATACACCATTACATCCTATGCAAAAACCTACCCTTTTCTCCCCTCTGTTCTCCAGCCCCAGTTTGTATGTTGCGCTATCAGTACACAATCTTCTTAAATTATTCAACTCTTCCGACCACTCTGTCTGTACAAGGGGTATTCAAAACATTTATATGTCCCATCCGGCGTGGCGGTCGGATTACTAGATTAGAAGTTTGTACCAGATGATAATGAAGAGCGGACCGGCATTTAATGGAAAATCTCTGCTACTGCCGAGATTTGAACCCGGTCCCTCGGGATGAGAAGGCAGTAATTTAGTCACCACACCAGTTCGATCCCCCATGAATGGCAGAGTGTATACTGGACTACCTTCCAGTCTTTTCTACAAACAAATACGTATATAAGTCCAATGAAAATCATGAATTATTTTTCGTGGAAATCAAGTCTTCATGTTTTTTGAGCCATTAATTTGAATAAAGCAGAAAGCCGGCTGTTGTTTTAACTGAAAACATCCAATCCGCTCCGATGCGTCAATTTTCCGTCCCAATCCGGCTTCCTGTCCCACCTTCTCAGGAGATTACAACTCCTATCCACCGCAATAACCCCACCAACCCCTTTCCTTGTCATCCACGAAACAATGTGTCATTTCAGTCTCTGGGGGAGGGGAGATGGCTAGGATCGCAACCGATTTTCACCACGGCAAGATCTCCAGGGTGTGAGCATTCACGTCTAATGTATGTACTTCTAAGGGTACGCCCCACCTCCCTCTTTATTCCCTACTTTCTCCCCCCCCCCCCCTACTCCACTTTCTTCTCAGCGGAATCCTTATTATCCTCCTAACCACACTCTCTGATCCTCTGTCTCCCTCCGGACAAACAAATACAATTCCATCGCAAGGCAACAGCAGTGTCGCTACCGACTCTCGACAACCACAGCAACAACAACAGCTCTCACGCACCCTCTATCGGATCGCAAGGAAACCCTCGCCAACACGCCTGCCTCCCTTCCCGACACCCCTCCGGTTACATTTAAAGCGCCGAATTAATTAATTCCATTAATCATCCGACGTCATCATCCGTCCGATGTTCAGACTCGGGGATAATGAAAATTGATGCAAATAATTAAATACTATTGTTCCGTCGGCTCAGTTACTTGCGGATGGAGGGGATGAGGGGAGGGTGGGGACTTTAAGGGGGTTTAATTAAGCTAAAATCGTATGTACGAGTAGTGTAGTGGCGAACACGAGCGGACGAGAGGACGAGCGTGTGGAGGAGGTCAGAGAAGGACCAGTTTATTTACTTATACTGCTTTTTTTCGGGAGGGGTTGGTTTGGTCTGAGGGGGTTGGAGAGAGGATTTTGCGGACGTTGCTACGCATTTATTATCGCTCGAACACGACTTCTGGCGGATGGATGCGTTCAGAGTTGCCCTCCCTACTCACCCCGTCACCAAAACTCCTCCCACCCACCCACCCTCCACCCGACAATTTAGCATCCTTCTGGCGATGACTGTTGGTTGACCCGTATTTGTCCACCGACTACCCCCCCCCTCCTCCACCCTAATTGCATGCATTAATCCCGACCTTTAAAAACACGGCGCACTCTCTCGCCCTCGCCCGTCGAGAAGGGAATGAAAAATAGGAGGATTGGGGGAATAGAGAGGGTCGATTTAGTCGCTTTTGTTTAATCTTGCTTGAGAGGAGGGACAGACAGGCACACACACAGGCAGAAAGAGTGAAGAATTCGTAATCACGTCATCAATAGTACGGGTCCTCTGGGCCATTTTTCTCTCCGCAAAATCACCCTCGCGCGACTGCATTTGAAGTCGTCCGGAGGACGGGCAGGAAATGGAAGGGTTTTGGGGATTAATACAGGACCGCGCAGATATTATGATGCCTTTTAACGTGCCCTCGGGGTCGTGCGAGAGATGTTTTAAGAGACAGCATTCATTTGTTCTCGAAGTGTTGGAAAATCAAGAATGTTTTTCATGGAGTTTATAGGGAACGTGAAGGGCGATAAAAATGACATGAAATCCTTATGACTCTGTGCTTCTTCCGTGGTTATTCTTCGCGTTTGGTTGTTGGTTATAGCGTTAATGAGGGGGAAGTTTGAATGGGTTGCAAGGATGTTATGAGGATATAGGTGATAATCGGCTGACAAATTAAGAGAAATTAGGGCATTAAAATAAATGTATCCCTTCGTACTATTAAACACTTTATTTAACTTTTCATATCCTCAGCCACTGTCAATGTGAAGCTTACGTCGTTACCAAAACGCCAAAGCAATTTCCTGGCGCATATCATACCTAGAAAACTAAATTTTAGATCTGCAATGGTTAAAAAAATTTTGGGGATTTGGTGGTGGTTAGGGTAAAAGGCCTTTCTTCCCTAAGGCCCGGGTTCGAATACAGGCTGAGGCATATTTTTTCAATAGTATGCCGATCCTCACGTTGGTGCTTTGTGTTTATCATATCAAGCTCAATACCCTGACCATCGAATGGGACATTAAACCGTGCTCCCCTTTGGTTTGGCTTTGGTTAAGAGCAAGGCAAATGCCGACTCCAAGTTTCTCTCCACCCTTCCTCCATTGCCTAAAATAATCCTGCTCAGTTACCCACATATTCTAAATGGTGCAAATGGCCTTAATTATCTCATATATGGTTACATCTACATAATATGTACTCTGCAAGCCACCCTAGAGGTATGTGGCAGGGGGTGAATTTACACTAAACATGCATTGCATTTCATGCACAAAAAGGGTTAGTACTAATATTCTAGACTAAACTTCACCATTTAAAAAAGATAAAAAAATAGCAAAGCAAACATGCACACACATGCTGTTAGCTAGGTTAGCTTGAAGACATTATACCTACATGCAACTGCCTATGCTATCCATTGATACACTCCTTTTTTGATTGAACTACATTTTTAATCTGTCAGTTCGGAAATCAATTTCTCGAATTTTGTGACAATGGTCAATTCTACCATAGTAATTTGAAGTTCTCAAAATATTTTTAACGCCATTAGTGAAAATATTATCTTGAAATTTATTTAAGAAATTAAGTCTAAATTTCAACCTACGATTTGACACATTACCAGAATCGATCGAATGTCGATCGCCTTCTCCCATTGAGAAGAGATTGAAAGATGTGAAGAGGAACGGTATTGTTGGTATTCTTCTTTTATTGCCAACGAATCTCCTCCGAAAACGTCCGTTCTTCCTAACATTCCCAATATCTCTTCGTCTTTCTATCTCTCCGTCTAATCTTTTCCTTCCTTCTCCAAATCTGCTTCTCGAAATCGTCTTCTCTCAACGTCTTTCCCTTGAACCATCAGCTTTTTTACGTCCGGTAAGGGAAAAAATGCTTGGGAGTAGGAATCTGAATCAATCTAAAAGCAGTTTGATTTAATTTAACCGACAAATGATGGGATGAATTGGTGTTCGGGGTTTAACTAGTCCCCAAGAGTGCTGCAGAGTCCTATAGAATATCTCATGCTCTTGTAAAATTCTTAAACACTCTTTTTCCTGCCAGTTACTTACTGCCTTGGTAGGTAAGACATGTAGGACTTTAAATTTAATTGCTTACCTATATCAACATACAGCGATAAAGCCGTGTTACCTCTTATATGCATAGTGATCATAATTGGAGAGCTTTTTAGAAAGGTTTTTCATTTAGAATCGTCTATTATACCAAGATAGCTCATTTAATATACCATGCCTCCTATAAGTTTTTTCTTAACTATAACTACGACATACAGCCGAGCTCAAGGATTTTCTCAGTGACAGATCTTCACCTATCTTGTAATCCGCGGCTTGCAAAATAGATTTTTGATTAGTTTAGCTCAACGACAACGCTCGTTCGCAATGTTGATTCCGTTTAATATTTTTGAAATTCTTTGCTCATCGCGATCAATCCAGATATTTGCTACCTTAAGCTCCTTTCTGGTTTTGAATTGTGAGAATAAAGGCTGGAACTTCTTCCTTTCGGATTGGACGAAAACCTGAGGACTATTTTGCACCTATCGTGTAGAGTAGTCTCCCGAGGGGGTTGGGTTTCACTCCATCCATAAGCACCACGTAAGGGAACCGATATCCAAGAAATGGAACTGTTGGTTAATGACTGAAAGAAGCGCATCGGAGATAAGTTAGTAACCTCGACACAATTGATTCATAATCTAGAAATAATAGGGGCATATCAACGGATATTTTTTTTTAGCACTTCGTGTTTTTGGATCGGTGATGTTACACAATGTGTGCATAGGTCCACATTACATGATATCACTGATCATATAAAATACTCTTTGGCACTTTATGCCTTCGGCAATTGAGAAAACTTGAACTCGAAAACTTTATTTGTCGTGAGTTGCATTTGCCTTCATATGTCTTCATAGGCTGAGAAGGACAAAGAGTGAAAAGAAATTTTGGAAGAATTCGAAGTTTTTATCCTGGAATCTGGGGCAGTATACATGTTAATCAATCATGAAATACATATTTTTTACTTAGTAACAAGGTGAGTTTTACATTCATCCTTTTTATTGTTTAGAAATTTGTCTTGCGGACACCCCACTGTAGGCTGTTGTATGAAATGCAACGTCGCAGAGCCTCGTTCTCGAGAGTTTGTCTAGAGGGCGGGGGAAAGACGCAATTTTCATCTCTTCTCGGGCACAGGAGTCAGGGAATCCGTTGAGCGAAGGAGAGACGCCACCACCGCCCCGTGCTCTGCTCCACACCCAAAAAACACGAGGCCCGCACCCCTTCAACCCTTAGAATGAGCCCCACCCCGCGACTACTCGCTAAGCTCCCCTCCACCCTCACCGAACCCCTCCACCTCGGCCGCCACCTTGGATATCATCTTGCCTCTCCACCCTCTCTGCGCGCAGGGGAGGAGGCCTGCGGGGGTGAAGGGGGCAGGGGAGGGGTTGAGAGGGAGGGGGACGAGGGTTGAAATGGAAAGAACAATTCCCCGCGTTTCTGACGCTTGGTCGATTCTTCTCACGCCGCGAAGAGGGGCGAGAGAGGGCCGGGAGGACTCGGCTGGCACGTGAAGGGATCCAGTCTTCCTCTTCTTGGTTTTGCTCCTTTCAAGGACGACGCCCTTCCCCTTTTAATGCAGCGTAATCAGCAGTCAATGATCAACCAGGATTAGGTCTCTGCCACCATTCTTAGCCCTAAACTGCCCAATTTCAACTTCACAGATTTTCCGGACACCTCAAGTTTGTTAAGTAATTTCGCACTGGAGAGTCCTCACCAGGAGAATGCATAATTGAGTATTTGGAATCCAACATATATATATTTTACTTGGGAACTAATTAAGATCCAAATGGAATAGGTACATTTGGTTACGAATTCCCGCGAGCGTTCAGAAAGTGTCGTTTAGCTAATTGTCGGAAGGCTTGGGTGGGAAATCCTTAAATGTCTGGAATTTTTCGTAGTCGTTGTAGTTATCCATGGGAGGAAGCCGACAACTATGGTCATTTGCGCCATTTAGGATAGAGAGGTATTTGGGCAGTGGAAGGACTTTTGGGGCGAACGGAGGAAGGGTGGAGAGAAATTTTTCTCGGTTCGTGTTGCCGTATTTGTATACTGGAATATTTTGATAAATATTATTTTCATTACTTGAAGTTTCAGTTAGTTCTTTGAGGAAGGCGACCGGCAGCTGAGGTCATTTGCAATAGGTGGGTAATTGGAGATATGGAGGATATAGCAGGAAACAGATATGAGGTGAAGAGGAACCCGTCGTCGGTATTAGCTTGCTCTGATCGAAAAGTGCCAGGGCGACCACGGTTTAAGGTCCCATTTGACGGACACATAGGGTTTTCCACAAAGCACTCAAGTAGAGGTCGGTTTACGAATGAAAAATATCTGCCACTGCCAGGGGTCGAACCTGGGCCTTCTGGGGGAGAGGCAGTACTCGAATCACTACACCAACCCGACCTCCTTCTCCACTACAATATTTTGGTTAACCAAACCATAAAAAATATTAAGAATTAAACATAACTTATTACTTCCATTTCGGTCACAATCACGATCTAGGCATGGGAGTCCAATAACATGGTCGAGTAAGTGGAACAGAACTTAACGGGAGAGACATTTGCAGAAGATGAAACTATTTGCAGAATGGACCAAATTACTGTTTACAAACTCGATCTGGATACCTATCCCACCCGTGGAGATATATCTGGGAAGGCAATGAAACAGGAAGTACGAGGGAAGCCATTTAGTAGAACAAGTACCTCACTTGTTGGTTAAAAAAAAGAACGAGGAAAGCTTGTAGTCTCTACTAAATGAACAACGTTCCCAAACGAGAGAGCCGGAATAGGAGGAAGGCTCAGCATCCGAGATACCCGGCGATTTTGATGTTTGCTCAGAAGCACAAGGAGCAACCGCAGTTCGTTGCCCTAATGGCCGAGCGGACGAAGTTGGGCTTCTTGGATTCTGCTCAACTCTCTACAATATTGAATTGTTTCCAATCGAAGGGTCTATGTCCACCTCGCATTGATCTTCATGAGATATCTTTCTTCGCGGTTCAGTCTCAAATGGGTTACAGTCCACAGGGGTATAAACTATGGTGGAAAACTGCATTTTTTTACAGTAAAGTATCACTTTGATAAATTTACCAGATGCCTGCGTTGATTTTGAAGAGCATTCCCCGTCTGAAATGCATCATGAAACCAGATATATGGGTGCACCACTAATGAGAAGAACGGTTGTTTTATTTCATTTGGTTTTGAAAACGTTCTAATTAAGTTGACCATAATTGGAGTTATTGGGTAAATATTCCTATTAATGATGCCTTTAATTAGCCATACGCGGATCGTTGCGCTCTCTTTATACAAATACTACGTTTGATTTATTTCCATAGCGATATAACAGAGCCGTCATGCCAAATTCAATTTATAGGTGAAAGCAGAGACAAATGTTTGCAATTCCTAGAAAACGTTTAGCAAAACCACGTTACCTGATGAATGTGTTGTTTTGGAGCACAGCATGGGAAATTTGCTGTTATTATTTCACTCTACTGATGTGAGATCACGAATTTTGCCACATTTCCCTTTTATTTCCATGCATATTACTCTACTAACTGTCGAGTATTAATCTAACTAACTCCATGGAATACCTCATTGGCGAGGCAAAGTTCACGTGCCCCCAAAAAATAAATCCTAGACCCTCGGTGTTATTTTTATTGACCTTCTCCGGGCACATCTTTCTTTATATATGTGGAAGCATCCTTTAGCATCAGAGCGTAAATCTCTCCATCTTGATTGCGCATACCTAAATAAGGTTAATAGCTTGTAGTCCAGGACGGGCTTAATAAAAAGACAACCGTCTCCTGCCGAAAATTTGAAGGCGTGGCACGAAATAACTCCTATGGTATTATATAGGTATACAGCCGCCTTTTAGTGCGGAAAAACAGGTAAAAAAGCACCATTAAAGCGACCTTCAGTAAGATGACCACTTTAAAGTCAACCCCTCTGGGTTCATTCTTGGATAAATATGCCACAAAGGAGGCACCATAATGCCCATAACTCAAACACCCGCTCTCGAAAGCTCTCCCTCCATCCAGCTTCCCTCATCATTCTCAGCCCCTCCGACCCTATTCAGGCCCGTCCGCCCACCCTGCCTCGAGGGAGCAGCTTGGGGGGCGACCCCACTGCCCCCCCGGGCCCAATTCACGCGAGATAAGACTCCCGGTTCCCCCAGCCTCATTCTCCTCAGACCCACCCGGTCCTCGACTTGAACGCGGAAGAAGAAAGGAGAAGAGTTCCGGGACCGAAGAACGTCGGTGGGTGAAGTTTTTTGAATCTTGTTTAGAGGAAGAGGTGAGAAATACAAGGATGGTGTGAATTGCTAAGTTCCGTTGACGGTTATATTAGTTGTCAACTCGGCCCGGGGTGGAGAGTTCATTATGAAAAAAACTTTTTAAATTCTGTCCATCCTGGGTTATTTTTGTAAAAGACCCAGGTTTTAGTATCTACAACAGCCTAGCACCTTACTAGCGATCATGAGTTTGTAGAAGGGGCGAATAATTGCTAAATTACTAAACTCACCTATACAATCGCAACGTAATACCAATGATACAATCGTGTCCGTTACACATGCACCAGTTACGCGAAGCTAAATGCTAAGTTTCCATTAAGTGATATAATTTTTCTTGATAGTTTTGGCATTTATTTAAATGCATAGCTTTTGAATCCAATTACGCATGCATATGCACAATTAAAATGAGTATTTGAGAACATCTTTTTCAGATGCACTAAAGATACTTTTCTAATATTATACCAAAATATCTCACTATATACCTACCGTGTGGTTTACGGTAGGAATTACGTTGGAAATGTTCCGTTCGGCAGTCTATCTTGTATTCGTAATCGAATCAAGCGTGATATGCGGACTCCCTCCATATATTTCTAACGTCATCGAAAAAACAGATCAGCTTCACATTTTCGAAAAGTATTAGGTTTAAATTTTATCCTATAATGTGTATGATTCCCATTCGAATTCTTCCAGTAGGGTTGCGACGCTAACGCAATTACCGTAACGACCTCCCTCAAATTTCGCCAATCTCCTCTGTACCTATTCTGATTGATTATTCAAATAATGCTTTTACGTATACCATATTCTAGCGGCATATTCTAAGTGGGGAGTGATGAGAGAAAAAAGCACCTCTTTCATACTTATCAGCACATTAATATTGAAACATAATCATGAATCCAAATCGAAAGATTAAAAATATAAATAGATCGAAGAATATGAACATGTAGAACTCCATCGTAAGACTATACTATATATATATATATATATATAAAGTAGACTTTGATCGTGGTATCACCTACATCTACATAGTAAACTGCAAGTCACCATAAAGGCCTGTGTAATCGAAATTCACAATATTATATTTACTCATTTTATTCCAACTTAAAGTGTTTCCCAGAATGTGAAACGTGCACCGTGAATTTTATTACCTTACAGAGTATTATTTATTCGGAGGTGATGATATAGGAAGTGCTTCAAGGACCAAAATAAATGCTTTTTTTGCTCCTTTTTACCCTTGGTTGCGTTACACAAAATGGAAGTTCTTCATTTTATCAATATTTCGTCCTCTTCGGTGGCGTGCAACCGAGGTAGTTGTTTTTGCTCTTTTTTCTCGACCAACACAGTTGGACAAGCACCCTGCATCGCGCGATTGGGAATCTGGCGAAGGGTGCCAGAGGGGAGGAAGGCAATTCGGATCGATTCTCATCTCGCGGTCAACGACGCCAAGCAGGGACCATTATGTGTCGCATGCGCCGCTGCTCAAGGCGAGAAAAATGTTAACGATAGGGCTCATGCGGTGCGAGACCAACTCACCCCGACGATTTAGCCATCCCGGAAGGGTTGCTGCTCACCTGCGTTCGTGGGGATACTGAAATTTATTGTCGTTTGGTAGTCTGGCTCACGGGTGCTTAAAATAACAATTTGATACAATAAAGCGTCAGTGGTTTACGAGATAGAACGAAGTGTAATCAACAGCAATCATTTTATTCTCCCATTTATAAAGTGTTTTGCTTCCATTTATTTTGCCAGGGGTCAACGATCTCCGATCACTTTTATATCATCATGATTACTTCAACGAAAATTAATAATAATTTCAGGAGGGATAAAATTTTCATTTTTAATAAAGGAAGAGCGCTGATCATCTGCTTTTTGTTGAATATGGCAAGAGATCAAATAAAGGAGCATTTCGAGTCTTTTACTGTTTTAGCATCATTACGATTTTTAATCTATTTTAGAGGTACTCAATCTCTTTTGACTTTCGAACCCCTTAGAAGTCTAATTCCCCAAACTGTATGACTTATAATTTAAAAATTTAAATAAAAACTAATACTTAAAAAAACAACTTATACAACAGTCATTCGTTGAAAATTATTACAAACTAAAATATATTACATAGGCCAGAGTTAGAGGAAATGCAAGCACAGTTTGTGCATAGAAATATCACATTCAAATAGTGACTATACTATATTAGATATAGACGTTACTAAATATTACAGGCTTTTAGATCTGAGAATAAAAAATACCTAAAGACGTATACTACACACAAATACGAATACAAAGCTTCATAATAGTCATAGACTTCGTATTTTATTAGTCCTAGCTTCATAATTCGTATTATGAAGCTAGGACTAGTAAGTACTGGATGTTTAATCTGCTTTTCACTGATTTTCGTTCAGTTCACCAAGGCAAGAAATTAAAAGGTCTAATACAAAATAATCTGAGTAAGGCCCACACATATTTTTCAAGGCTCAAAATATACAAAAGAAACTTACCCAATCATAAACAAAAATTTACATCAGTAAGATAAGTAGTTTTCCAAGGGCTTATTGCTACATTCACTATTATTAAACTTTTCTCGCGTACCCCTGCATAATCAAGCTTGTACTACCCGCAGTATGCATATTCTATGTTGAGAACCACTAATCTATCCTTTATTGAGGTATAATGTGATTCCGCATTAATTTCTTCTCTCGCGTACGACCTCATTAATGATATCATACTCTCGCTTTCATAACTATTTTTTAGCCTTCGTTAATCTACAAGAAAGGGACCATAAATTCATAAATAATATATTAATATCGACTACAATATAGGCTTTATAATATATTGCATGGCATTTAATGATAAATAATGATAATAGAAAATAGAAGAGGAATATATTACAGGCCTTTTAGATCTGAGAATTGAAAGGGAGGGAAATGTTGGATTTAAGAAAAACTACAATACCACGAGCAGCCAAGCCAATAAAGGATTAAAATAGTAGGAATATATGCCTAGAAGGGAGAAAAATCTATGATTGAGGCATAAGGGAGTAATAAGTTATTAATTAATGACGTTATAGAATTAATAGACGAGGTAGAGTAAGGGAAAATGTTTGCATTTTTTATTGAAGTGGTTTAATAATATTCGTTCCAACTATAATAGCGATATTTATTGTGGAACACAATCACATTTATAAGTCGAGATTTGCACAGTATCTTCCCCGCACTTTTGTAATTTTAAATCATCAGATGTGCTGTATGGAGGCTGCATTGCTTCATAGGAAAACATTGCAGTAAAATCGGTAGTGTGGCAATTAAATTAGGATAGTGGATACCTGTTATGAATCACACCCTGCCACATACCCTCGCAGTGCATTTTAGGGTACAATAAAGGGCAGGTTAGTGGTTTTCACACTATCTCCTCAATGAGTTTAATCGATAAGCAACTATGATCCGTGCGATTTTTCGTTCAAATCCACCTCGTCAAAATTCCAGAATTATGTCCGTATATATATTTTTTATTTAAATGCAAGAGTTGATGAAACAGGTACCTATGCTCCAAAGCACCCCACAAACGTACTCCGTTAGAATGGGGTTGATGTAGTGAAGGAAGAGGAGAGAAAAGACGAATGGGGAAAAAGGGCTGCCTCTCCGCAAAAAAAAGGCGGGATGGAAGACCCTTGATCGGCAAGTTGAAGAACAGCCCTTTTTGCCCTCCTCGACCGGAGCGAGTCGGTACTTTTATTTTTTTTCCGCCCCATCCTTCTTTTCTTCGCACTCTTGTTCCTTGCCCTCTCAACCCTCTGAGCCCTCCAGGCGAGGGCTGGATTTTCTGCGCCCCGAGGATTCGTGGGGCGTAAGGTGCGTGAGTGGTGGACATACCCACGAAGAATGGAGGAAATGGAAAGGAATGAGAGCCACAGGCGCTGAGCTCGGCAGACTGAAATAGTCCCAATTTTGTCCACAGGCGAATCTTGATTAATCGTCCCCGACAACTATAGTCAGCTCTTTTCTGCACTAGGAAGTTCATTTAGTTCATTGTATAAAGTTTATAGCAACAAAATACCGTTTTTAAGTTATCTAGGCTTACTGGCAAACTTACTTTAATTAAACTTATTTATTATGCTTCAAGTCAAGTCGTCCAACAAAAAATTACAGGGTAAACGTTATCACATACAATAAATTATAACGAAGTATGTTATCCACCACTTTATTTATGTATTTATTTTCATACGACCAAACAACTCCATACAACTTTTCCATTTCTACATAAATTATAACGCATATATATGTATAGAAAGAGTAGTGTTTACCACATGGTTTATAAAACAATATTGTTTCGCTGAGAACAGACATGGCTTCTCTTTTGAAATAATTCAAGTTCATGGCAATGTTTGTTAAAGGTTTGGCACTTCTGTATCATGTTGAGTTTGGTACATCTGTATGATGTTGAGTTTGCACAATAGTTTGTTTTTCCATGGTTTAAATGAAATGCCCTTTTTGCCTCACATTATTTATTTTGTACTAAAATTTAATTTAACTCACTAGGTTATAATTTTCTCCTATGTTGTCTTGGTCAAACAAATACAATAATTCATCATTCGTTCTTCTTTTCCTTAAACCATGATATCCGTACATTTCCAATGAAAATTTATAGCTTATATAATTTCCGAGCATTGGACAAATGTTATCATGGGAATTTTACACGTAACGTATAAATCTCTTCTGTACATTTCCTGTGCAATGTCTCATTCTATCTCACTTTAAAGCCACATTGATGTATGTAGTTTTCTATTGAAATTTGGTCTGAATACGGTCGACTCCAGCTGGCTTGTCAATTACAAATTAATTTAAATATGTCGTTGCATGACTAATTAAATTGTTATGCGGAAGCAAATTGAAGGGTAACGATAGCATATGAGTCGTTTATGTCGTCTAAATTATTCTACTGCTAATAAAGCCACATATAAGAGCTATCTAAAGTTTCTACTACAATTCTTTTATAATATCTGTATCCGGAGAGTTTCAGTTCTCCCGAAGTATAGACAGAGAGTATTCTATCTATTATTCTAGTGAAAATCTCTGGATTTTAATGTTCATTTATTTTATTCTTTCCCTACGCTAATATAATTATATTACCGTCCCTTTACAAATCTTGCCGATGTTTACTGTACACGCTAAGGTTGTTTTTTTAAGTTTATTTCGTAAGGATCCCACATACTGCTAGCATATTCCAAATGAGGTCTAACAAGGGAAAAGTAGCTAATTTATTGTACATGATTGTTACATTTGCCCAGTACTCTTTGGATAAATCCCAGTCTACGATTAGCTTGACCAATTATTTCACGTATGTATTTACCCAAAGAAAAATCATGTGCCAGTCTCATTCAATGATATTCAACGGATTCAGCGTTAGTTAATTTGCTACAATTAAAGTAGTAAGTGTTAGGAGGAGAACTATTCCTTTTTCAAAGATAAAAGTTTAAGTTTTCGCCTAACAAATACAAAAGACGAACAAGTTCCCTGCCACACACCTCTATAGTGACTTGCAGGGTATTATGTAGATGAAGTCTCTTTTAAAATCTCTGGCACTCGAATCTTCCGACCATTTGGCAATCGATCACAACGAAAACGTTTTAAATATGATGATTTAAATAATTGCTGATAAACGAAATTTTCTACCATGCCACACCATACCATTATCCACATGTGTTATCATTGAACGCGAATAAACGTCTAGATCTGATAACTCACGATTTTTATGCCTTTCTACATTTAAGTATATCATTTAAAGGAATAACATCTTCTTCCTGACTCATATTGGTTCATTAATATGCACATTCGCTGAAATCCGCTGAAATATTTCATTCACTCTGCTTTCATCAGTTAGGAAGCGCTAGCATTCTTAACGTCAGCCATTCCGTTACTCTCCTATCCGCTTTAAAACGATCCCGGTTTCCTAACACGCGACCCATATGTGGGTCGTTCAGCTACTTTTTTCAGTTGATCGAGAAACGTTCGTAATATTCTTCAGCCAGGGTGTTACGTGCTGAGGTGCTGTTATGAGAATCTGATTTATTTCGCGAGGCCTCCCTTGCTTCCGACTCGTCGGTCTCGAGATAAAAACCCATTAGTGTTATCTGGGTCGCAGTAAAAAATGAGCTTGAGAGCCACTGCTTCCTCCTTGTGGTTCGTTGGTTTTTGTCTTTCCATCATTACTCTGCCCTTACCTTCTCTTCTTCCTCACTGACTCGTTCTTCCTTCTCTACAACGATCGTAAATTCATGTAGCTTTCAATGTTGAATCGTCATCTGTTGGATCATCATTTTTAAGGTGATTGTGAAATCTAGTCGGATTTTATTTCTTCTCTACTTAATCCACATAATGACACCTTCCTTTTCCCACTCTGCTATCGTAACTGCTATGAGTCGTACTTAAAAAGTTTCCCTCCCTTGAAAAAATTGAATAACTATCCCAAGCCGCCGCTTGAAGCTTTAATTTTTTTAATCTTATGGCATCTCATAAATGTGCATATACGGTCTCTTTCAATACCAAAACAACCAGTCGACAAGAAAATATCACACTACCTCGGCATAGACAAAAAAACATGATAGATAACGTCGCTTTCCATGAATTCATGAAGGCATTGATATCATGACTAAGGACCATTGAGTTTACGACATCATCTTTTATGCATCTACAATTATCTACATCTACATAATACCCTGCAAGCCACCTCCAAGGTGTGTGGCAGGGGGTGAATTCTCACCAAACATGCAGTACATATCATGCATTTAAAAGGATTTTTAAAAGGATTAGTATTAATATATTAGTCTAAACTGCAATATTTAAAAAGATAAAAATAGCCAACTACGCATGCAAATACGTGCTGTTAGTTGGTTACCTTCAAGTCCTTACACCAACATGCAACTACCTATGCTATGGATTCAATCACTCGTATTGGACATTATTACCGCTATTCATATCCCTAATTGTACGAGGAAAAAATGTTATAAATATTATTAAAAAAGTCATAAATGCACCTTGCGAGACTTTGCGCAGAGTTTCATCGCGACTTTACGAAGTCCGAGGCAATTAGAGATATCTAGGCCTGCGATTTTTTTTAATGTCCTTGATTGTATTTAACCTTTACTTCCGTTTGTCAATATTGCCTTTGATAAAGTCGTAATTTACTTGGATATTTAAAACAAACATTTATTCATTGTATAAATAATTAGTTGGTCACATTTACCTAATCCGAATATCAGAAATGTTTTTGGTAAAAGGCTCTTGTATTAAGTTGGTGAATCTAGTTTACTTACAATGCATTCAAACGTTACTTCTTCCTAATATTTCGTAATATGAGCTTATCCCATAGATCACCTAGTTTATATCATCACGGTTGTTAATTAACCAGTGTGTGGAATATATGTAAATGTATCATACTGGGAGCATGAAAACCGAAGAATATGATTGCTTATTAGCATGATGACAAAGAATCATAATTTTACCAAATGAAGAACCCTATTTTAACATAATGATCAATTGAGCTCACTAAGACGGTAAATTTTCCTATGCAGCATAAATAATGAAATTTTGTAAAAACAATTACGCATGTATATTTTTTATAACTGATACTAGAACAATAGGTATGGAATGCTGTGGAAACAAGCTAACCTTAGCTCAACACATTTCTCCTGCTTTCAATTCTTAGTGACTTACTTACATCGTCCTCATCCGTTTGCTTCAAATTTCAGGATCATATAATTTACTCCTGTGTCGGAATCGCATTACTGCAAGCAATATCTTTTTATCGTAACAGAGTCAACGATTGCGCAAAAAAGGCACAATTTTAACCAGTACATTCGTAGGATAAACATACGCGTACTCAATAGCTTTTAATAGTTATTTATCAAGTACTCTTTCCCCTTGAGAAGACATCTGACTCGTATCTTTTTCTTTGGAAATATTAAAAATACTCGTCCCGCTGGGTAATTAAGTCAGTGGTGCGGTTGGCTAATTACCGAAAATCGAATTTACTCACAGTCTCCAAGCAAACTTTTGGTCCGTTGCCATCGTGCATTTGCATATGTTCAGTAAATACGTAGCTTCTGCCGAGCAAACTTTTACAATTCGGAGAGAAGTTATCGCCTGATTCTATTACGTATCGTGGTCGAGGCAATACCTCCAGACGGTGCTTCATTTCCGCATCCGTTCCCTTATTAGTTAGTCCCACGTGGTGTGGGTCGTATTATTTGCCTTTTGAGCGATAGCTCTACACTCGGGAGCGTAGAGTACTACATGTGAACAACTTTTATGGAATGTTTTCAGACCCTTGAAATTTAGGGGAAACAATATTTTCTAGTTTGCGTCGTCGACAATAGTCTTCAAATAACGGTAATGCAAACATCACAGTGGTCTGTTTTATTTCATATAGTCCAATGTATTGTAATAAATCATTTATAATCATATAAAATAACTTCGGAATTTGTAAAGTATTTTTTTACGATTTGTTTATCTCATTAGTATGATAAATTAAATTTTCAAGTGTACTCTAGCCTTGTTTTTGATTATGATGACGCAATTTTTATTTAAAAAATAAAATTGAGGTAATTAATAAAATCTGTATTCTATATTATCTTAGGCTGATTACTGAGATGTCATACACCTTGAGTTATAATTCATAATACATCAGTGAGCGTTCCAATTAGCGTGTGATTTTTCAAAAATATTTTTGGCGTCCTCTGTGCCGTGTCTCTGAATCTCTGCTATTCATTTCTGACTGCAAAATAATAAGAAAATTAAAAAGACGATAGCCACTCGATCGCTTGTTAAGTATCGGATA
The DNA here is from genome assembly GCA_933228895.1 of Platycnemis pennipes. Lineage (NCBI taxonomy): Eukaryota > Metazoa > Arthropoda > Insecta > Odonata > Platycnemididae > Platycnemis > Platycnemis pennipes. The sequence goes on from OW121851.1 coordinate 29,130,473, forward strand.
AGAAGTTGGAGATGCTAATGATGACTTTATTGCATAGCTACAAATGATATTTTAGCTCACCATCATAATTTACGACCAAACATTAAAGAAAAATACAGCGTCTCTACTTCTCTGCTCTTACAGAGCCTTGCCTTTTAGCCGATCATCATTGCTAAGTATCCGCCCGTAAAAAATAAAATTCCACAGTCATTAATTTATTGCATTTCATCTTGTTCTCACGACTTATTGTCACAGTTGATGGACAAACATTTATGTGCAACATCGTTTCTCATTATAATTCTCATAGGCACCAAAAGAATTTAAGCAATATTTAAAAAGGCACTTGACGTGTTCGTGAACTTGATCATGAATTACTCGTGGCCGCCTTTGATGATAAATTCTAACCAACAAGCTCCCATACTCAATGTTTACAACGCAGCTTTCCGCGAATTCAATAATTCGATACTTGCTCATTAACTTTTGTTATTTGTTTGCCATTTAGGGGGCCTTATGGGGTAACGTTAAGGTATAAAGTTGAAGATCGAATAAGGTACTTGAAGTACAAATTTTACCGGTTAATTTCAATTAAAAAATGAAAGTTAAAAACCTCGCATTCGATTAATTTGAAATTATAATAATGCAGATATAGTTTGAATTTCCTTTTAGTGTAGGCTAAAATGTGACCAATAACACGTCTATTTCCGTAAAGGAGTTGTTTCTCATGCGCCCGCTGATTTTTCCCACCGCACGCCGCATATCAGAGGAGAAACAAGGATATTTTATGTAAGCTAGGTACACCTTGTGATTATCATTCAAGCTACCTAGAGGGTTTACAGCAGGCGATGAGTTATATCCAAACATGGACCAATCTTTATAGGTATTAATAATGAATTAGTGTTACGATGAGTTTTGTGCGGGATGTACTGTACCAATTTCACCTTTTTCAGGCACACAATGAAATCTTTGATGAATGCTACAAACATTCATTATATATTAATGGAAACGTTGAGATAAAGCCATGTTATATCTTCCACCAATGCGGAATTAGGAGATATATAGCAGAAGAGACAGTTTTGTCTCAATATCGCCCCAATAAAGACCTTTTATTACAATTATTATTAATGCTCAAGCATTGAAGAACAGAGTTATAAAAGCATATTCTTGTGATGTTTCTAAGCCGCTTGATTTCCATCTACTTTCTTTGGTAAATGTAACCATTCTATCAAAAACTACTTACTTTTAGTATTATCAATGTGGTTTCAAAGATTAGTGGGCTGCTTACTAATTCACATTGTAATATTTGAGAAGCTCTTCTTACCAACTCCCTAGTTTCTCCCGCTTTTTTGTCCATACTTTGAAGTATATACCTACTAGTACTAAAAAGTGTTGTTTAATTTTTAGTATTTGTTTCCATCTCATTCGGTCTCATCTGACTTCGCACTGGTCTCATTTTTTTCGAAGTAGTTTACCTCTTAATATATTCTTTACTGCATATTTTTGTAGCATTAAAGCATTTAATCCTACTTATTCTTAAATGTCATTTTCGAAGGGCTAAGTATTTCATGATAGCGATAAGTAGATAAAAAATAGTGATTGGTAGGTATGTGTATCTTACTGTGAAGTTAATGAATGGCCACAATGATGCAGTAGGTACTCCGTTCTAGCTGCTTAACAACCGTGAATCTTCTGCTTGAAATGGTCCGGGTCTAGATATCTGAAAAGTTTCCCGGATCTATGTATGTACCTATTGTTCACTATTTCAATACACATCATGCGGCATTTCGAGATGGTTCGAGCATATTTTTGGAGCATTATTTTTTCTCTCTTGTCCGTACGGAAGACTTATACTCTCCACTTTTCGTGATTTTTTGCCGATTCTATAAATGCAAAACCGCTTTTGGCAACTTAGTTCCACATCGAAGTTCCCATAATGTTTTTCATCGGGGAGGTTTGGCAAAACATAGTCCCTTTTGTCATTACTCCAGCTCGCGCACGTGAGATGTTTCTGGAATGAACCCAGCTCTCTTTTTGTGGCGCGGAATCGTGACCTAATTAGGGTGAAATGTGGCCATTCTTAGCACTCAGCGATGCACGGAGTGTATTCAAGAGAACGGCGCATTTCCTCTGTTGCATCGAGTCCTGTGGCCTCAGTCCTTTCACGGATTCCCAAATTGTTTTAACTCGTCACAAACATAGGGAAAATCGTCGTTTGATTTCCGCTTCAAAACCAGGTTTCCACCGGTGGCACTTATTTCATTAATATTATTGCGTTTAAAAGGACTCAAAATACTAGCAGCGAGAGAGAGCAGAGAAAAGTTCAATTGAAAAGCAAAAAGCAGGTGACATTGCGAACGAACGAAGCCGTTAATATCACACACAACTAGTGGAGATTGAATAAAATTAAATTGCCGGAGAAAATCAAAATTCTATGATTGAGAGCGATTATGACACAATTTGAACGCTATATGCTTCTCGCGGTTGGGATGGGTGTCCCAATGGTTTTTGTATGGAAAGAAATTATTGTTATCAGACAAGGAAGGAACAGAACGTACCAAAACGGAGGTAGCCTTTTAATAATGTGAATAGAATAGCTGGTAAGCGGTTGAAGTAGGACAAAAAGAAAATCGATGTTTATTCAGCTCAATTTTTCATTATGTAGGTACTCTGCTCCTATCCTATGTACTCGACTTTCACAAATCGACATTTAGAAAACATTATTTATTGTACAAGACGTAATTCAAACTAATATTGCACAACACATTACTTTGCAAAATTGATAGGTTTGGTACATTAGCATGTAAATGTAACTTACTTTTTATTAGTGAGCATTGTTTATCACTTGTTTATTGAGGCTGATTAACGCATAATGGTGTTTAGCTTTTACCTTTCTGTAATTGTCGAAATTTATCGCAGTTAAATTACGAAAATTTCATTATCTTAGCAATCGATTTAAATTTAAAGTACATATCGAAGTCCAATTGAATTTATAAGAAAATTTGCATTTCGTTACCATTAAAATTGAATTTAACGAGGCCGTAAACAATATTTTGTCAAGTGGCTGTTTTAAATTTTGCTCTCCAAGAGCTATATATTATAAGAGTATATTGCTTTCTAATTCAAATTTTCAACCCACTGTATTGCTGTTGATAGCAATTTTCATTTTGAATTTTATTAGAAATTTTGTTTTGTTCTTTCAACATTATCATATTTGTGACTCTATACAAAGTTGTCTTTGTGGCACTGAGTCCAATTAATTTTATGCTGCAAATGCGATGAAAGCCATGAATTTTGATCCTATAATATCAGCTATGCTTAAATAAAAGCGTCATAAAGAATTTTTAAACCTAAACCTGTAGAACTTCAGTGAAACCACCTATGAGGCTGGATAATCCAGGCAGCTTGATTTTCCAGTTAGCAGCACACAGATTCCCACAGTAACTGCAAAGAATTTAGTGAAACTTTAAGCTTTGGCGGAAGCCTTAAAGTAGTAAGACATACCAAGTTAGAGAAGAGTATAATATCTTCGTTACCAGGGAAATCTTTGTTTTTGAGTTCGATCATTTGGACTCTATTTCTTCCCGCAAATATTGTACTTTCCAAATATCCATGTGGATTCGGAAACACCAGTTGCATGCTATAGTTTGCCAGTATATCTATGATTTAATGCTACATGGTGAATGAAAAACCAAGCTATGGAATAGTTTGGTCGTGTAAGAGAAATTGTATTGAGAAAAAGTATTGATACATTTAGTTGGTTGAATCCATTGAGACAATCATTTGTTCGCCAATGTGAGGTGAATTTTATTTCTTCCATTTGAACCCCATAAGCACACATTCGAACGGCTGTCATTTATAAGTTTGTCTCTCCAATTCACTCATCTCTATTATCCTTTCCTTATCTCTATCTCTACTATCCTTTCTTATGCTCACCTTAGTTGTGATATCTGGACCGGCCCTTGATGTAATCTAGAGCGTCTTTTCCCTTGCTAGTTCATCTTGTCCTACTACCCTTATTTCCACCGAGCATATTTCATGCAAGGTAGAGTATGAAATTTTGGCTGACTTCCGTAGTCCCATTACACAGACAATGACGTAAAGTTTCTCCATTATGAGAAAAAGGGAAGACGCCGAACACATTGGAGGAAAGAGAGGTCATCAAATAAAAGAAGAAGAGAATTAAACTTTTAAACTTTGAGGAATTTGATTTTCACTCCCACATTCTATCTTTAACCAGCTGATAACAAAACTACTACCCCCTCTCTCTCCTTCCTCTAGCTTACTCAGAATTTTACAAGGACCCCTTCTCCTCCTACCCCCTTCTATTATATCTTTTTAGTATATGTATTATTATATCTTTTTTGTATTTATGCATAAAACCTCTTGATGTAACTGTTAATGACGCTTAGGCGTTGACACACATGTTGTGTGCAAGAGTGTATTGAAAATAAGTGGGTGGCAGGAGCAACTTGTGCTTTTTAATTTTTACTTGACAAGCTCTTCCGCCAAGTAACGCCAGGATACGGTCGAATTTAAAAGGAAGATGTTATTTTACACTTATTACACCTCACTCAAAGCATGCATCAAGCATATGGGATCCAATGAGTAAAATTTTAATTCGGGAATTAAATAAGATACATAGGAAAGCAACGCGTTTCATAACAAGTTCCTAAAAACGTAGAGAAAGTGTACCTCGGCTGTTGGAAGAATTGGGAAACCCTAGCAAATAAAAGGTTTTTCGCAGCATGTTAAGCAAAATGAATAATTATAATACCATGAATTCGGGTCTTCAACAACGCAGACATATTTCTAACCCTCCACTCAAAAACAGAGGGACAGACAGAAGTGACAAATTAAAGAAAAACACTGTTGGTCAGAGTGCTACACGAATTCGTTATTCTCACGCGAAGTACTCAACTATAATGCAAGCAAAGTATAATTCTTTCAAACACACCATTCTTCATAGCAATATTGATAAGGGAGGCTATAGAAATAGCAAAAATATCTCTTGACATCAATGGAGAAGACGATGATGAACTAAACAACGATATACAACGGATTTTTCAAACTTTCAAGTTAAGTCGGACAACAATGCACACGTCCTCCCTAAGTAAGACGTGAGATAATCAAGGTATCAATACATCAGCAGACCTACTAAGTAAGGAAGTAAGGAGGAGCGCTGGCGAAATGTTCTCCCAAAATGTACATAAAATCACGGATTTTATTCCGACAAAAATGTTGTAAAACCATAATTCTTTGAAATATTTTACACTATATACTTAGGTATTAATTAAATTAACAAATTAAGAAAATTGTTTTAGCTAAAATCCAACTTTACGGCTGATGATTTACCAACCCCTGACACCTACCCTTGCGGCGGCTCGCAGGTTAAATTGTATGAAGTATGTATGTACATACAGGTGTATTAGATCTCCGCTTGAGTTCATTCCAACTCCATAATCCTCATCCCCCCTTCGAAATGGCGTGTTCCCGTGAGTCACCGTGGTGCCCGTTACCAATATCGACATATCACTTTCGAAAGGCGACAACTACTTTTTTTTCAAATCTCTCGGAGCAAGTGTCTCTCACGTAAGTAGTACATCGCCACTTCAGGCCTTCGGCTGTTCCCCCCTCCGGATCCTCTATCTGCGTGGGCAGGCCACCGACCTTATTGAAGCACCCGCCAAGTGCGACCGGCGCGCAACGGACCCTGGCGCCGGCCCGACGTGGCGCCGAGAGGGTTCCACTGCGTTTAAAAAGGCGGCCTTCCGAACGGCTGTGGGTGTTTTCGTCCTTGGGCGATTGAGATCTAGGCGTCGCGATAAGGATAAGAGTCCCCCTCGTAGGGGAAATATTAGCTTTATCCACATCTACCCTGAGTACCCTGCAAATCCACCTTGAGGGTGTGCGGTAGGGGGTGAATAATCACTGAAAAATTACCACGCACTATGCACTAATAGTTGCGATGTAACTGAATTAATGATTACTATATTTATCACATGGGACACACATTTTTAAGTTTAGTTTTTTAGGCAACGGGCAGTAAAATATATTGAAGAAAAGATACACGCATGTATTGTACATTTAATGGTTCATGCAGATATGCAAAAAAGCCTAAAATCCACATTACCATTCCCAATTATCTCCCTGGTAACTTTAAACAATAAATGCCAACCATGATACACAGAAATAATTACATTTTCAACCTCTCTGTCTTACTTTGTAGCTCTATTACTTTATCATCACGATATAACCTAATATAGTACGCTTACTTCACGAATATCTGCGACACCCTCTTTTCTTTCAGTGGTAAAATTCGATTTTAGATGCTCCAATTGCTTATTTAATATTACTCCTCCTAAATTAAATCTAAGGCAATCTTGTTTTCCCTCCCGGTGGCGGGATTTGAACCTCGACCTCCGGGTTTCCAGCCCGGTGGGTTACTGACCTGGCTACCGCTTCCATCTCCATGGTCTTAACTGGGTTCTTTTAAATACTAAGTCAACAGGACCTCGCCGAGATAATCAGAGATTAGTACTGTCCACTGTAATATCATGAAATACACTGCCTATTTCGGAACTAGAGCGTCTTCATCAAGAGTATACATATATATGATGGCCTTACCTTATGATGGCACTCTGGTGACGAAACACGTGTTGCTTACTTTCACAATAAAACGAAGAGGCAGTGCAAATTACAGTATATTATGTTTAATACAATTCAAGGATCCACCATTTAACCCTTGGCACTAGATTTTATGAAAGAATAGAAAATAAATCGCTTTAAATTTGTCTCTAGAAAGTGATTACGCGTGATATATCGTGAACTATTATTCTCTGGCGACGCCGTCAAGGTCAGAGCACAAGGTTCGCCTATTTTTACGATTTCGCCTTCGCCGAACGAAAATAATCACTCCTCGCGCTTTAAATTGGAACTGAGAAAATGTCGCCTCAAGAAAAAAAAAAACAGGGGAAGCCGAAGGTGAGGTTATGTACGCGAAGGCTCGGAAAGTTACTTTAGCGGTTGAGGTTGTTTTATGAGCGGCTGTGTTACTGTACCCTCCATCGCACGGCCCTGAAGCTAATATACAGGGGCTCCCAACAATTCGGGTGCAGTAAATACGAAGGCGGAAATTGGGGACTCGGGAACTTTGCTGGTGAGTCATCTCTTCCGCAACATCGGAGCCCGCTGGAATGAATATATCTCGTCGCTTTTTCGTCCGAATCAAAAAGGGAGTAACTTGGACTCACTTGAGAAAAAAATGAGAGGAAACTAAAAGGCGTGAAAAAATATTCACGAAAGTTTACCGCAGGAATGAAACATCCCCGGTTAGCTGAAAAAAAGTACATTTGCGTGCAACCGCCGCCCGGTGGTTTCGGATAATTTTGAAGCAAAACACCAGGATTGCGAGTTTGTTCAAGGTATTTGTTTTCTGAATTCCCCAGAAAAATAAACTGGCTGTGAGACAAACCCCAGGCAGAGTTACCAATTTTGAGTGAGAAGGATATTTAATAGGCTGAAAATGAGTTCGATGCGGAACTGAAAAGTGAGCGATCATGGGCGTAAAGGTTTAGGTTACCTCCGCACATGATAGCTTTGTTCGCAACGATAATATCACCTGCGTCATAGATGTTCTTAGTTCATCTCAAGGTTGAAATCTTAAGTTAAATGGTGTAATATAATTTAAGCCGTTGGAACACCTAAAATAATATACCGCTGCTTAGTTAGTCCTTGCTAGCCCGAGAGTACTCTTCATTTGAGGGATTAGGTGTTAGGTACTTGGAGGCAATCGAAATAGGATATTCATAATAGCCTTAAGAGAAATCTAAGAGTACTTTGATACAGTTGTAGTTTTAGCGGAATTATGTTTTAAAGCTGCTCTAACTGCTAAACATGTTCAATTTCCTCTTCTACTTAATTTAATTGTAAACCTAAAGTTAAGAATAGCATAGCACCCAGATTTGAGGCGGGATTTGAACCCTCGACCTTTATGTGTCCAGACCGGTCCAGACTGACGCGGTACCGTCCTCACTACCGTGAGCATGAGTTTATTGTGGTAGCTTTAGTAGTGGTTTCCCGTCCTAAAGTTCCGGGTAGGAGTCCAAGTGGTGGCAGAGATATTAATTTGTCGATTGGTCCCTATTTGCGAGCTCTGTGGAGAGCACTAAAGGTATTCCACTCGTTTCGTTGGATGGAGAGTTAAACTGTTGACCCTTTAGCACGCTTCGTTAATTATAATATTCTCATGCCGGCGCCTGGTCCAGCCATCTCTACACCCTTCGTCCGTTCCCTACAACCATGTTTAGATTACCAAATCACCTGTCTGTCCTGAACATCGCATATGGAAATGTCCGAAGACTAGAATATCCTAATGCCAAATTAAATTATGGAAAACAATATCTCCGAAACCGGTTTTTCGATTGTCTAGGCAATCATCAACAGGCGGAGGGACTCTCCGCTTGGCTCTCGACAGGTTCTGACCTAAAATTGATGTTTTCTAGCGTCAATTTATGGAATTCACTTGTATTCATTATGAATGACAAAATAAACTTTGTATTTCCACATTTATTATCTCACGCTACGACCATGGTTTCGACGATTAACGTCATCATCAGGTTCTGACCTGCTTTGCCTGGTTCCCTACCCGTTGATGATTGCCTAGACAATCGAAAAACCAGTTTCGGAGATATTATTTTCCATAATTTAATTTGGCATTTGGATATTCAGATATTTTCAATTATGCCAAATTAGAAGCTCGCATTATTTCAGCGCATATGACCTTAGCTGTCGGCCGCCTCCTTCCGATTAACAACTATTAACTACCTTCAATTTGAATATCTTTTCCCACTCACTTTTTCCAGGTATGTTTTATCTCAGACTTACCTTAAATTCAGAGTGGCTTAATGTGTCTATGGTTTTTGCAATAACAAATTAATAGTAATTATTCTTCTTTCAATGCCTTCTTATTCCAAATAAGCCCTATATTCATCACTATTATTCTTCTTTCAATGCCTTCTTATTCCAAATAAACCCTATATTCATCACTTGGCATTAATTGTTTCTTCGGAACTTTTTTTGTGGAATCAATCATCATAGAACCATGTGACTGGTCTAACATGCTTGGAATGCCTCTCATCTTTAATGGGTCGTTCATTTACTTCAAATTATAGCAAATGTCTACCGCGAACCACGTAACTTCATGCTCCTGGATCCAACTTCACCCTTAATGACGCCAGTAGGTGCGATGAAAATGACCTGTTTAACAGAAATAACAGTGGCTCGTGATTAGCAGAGTAACGAAGCGGAAATGGCTAGGAGATGAAGGAAATTCGCTTGGGGCGACGCTCTCCGAATTGCGGTCTCTGGAGGGGGAAGGAGAGGAAAGAGGGTAGTCGAGGAGGATTTGTGTCGTAGGCAGGGAGGCAAGTAGACGGCCAGTTGGAAGGGATGCCAACTTCGGAAGCACAGGTGAGGGAGGGAAGAGTTTTCGCTGGCCAAGTTAAAATTCATGTCGTGAGGTGTTTACAATTGTCCCGACGCGTTAATCCGAAAACAATGCGGCAAAGTTATTTACGAACCTTCCACAGCTAGCGTAAATGAGTACATTGTCCAACGAAACCTCACATTACGGGGCTATTAAGGTACTCGTTACTATACTTTCAACGAACTCGCTGCAAAAAAGAGATAAGCAGATAACGGTCCGCCTTCAGAAGACTATTATTCACTATGCAAATTATGAAGAATATTTTTTACTCCATTCATGACTTGACAATTGGAAAAAGCTTTTAATTAAATAAATAAGGACATTATTCTGATAGATGAGAATTTTAGGTCCCATGGGAATTTTCACGTCCCGATGCAATTGAAATTCAGGTATCACAATGAGTTGAAACCCGAACCGTGTAAATAAATAATCAGTTAAAATAACCGAGTCGATTTTCATTATATCTATAAATTATTAGGTGTTGGACGTGATTTAAGAACAGTATGTAGAATTATTGTTGGAAATTAATTTTTTCACAATCTGTTTTTTTTTTCATTAAAAGGTACATAATTTTTCATGAAAGTGATTAAAATGAAGACTATGAAATTTGAAAAATAAAATCAATACGTTTATGTTTTAGCTGTTTATGTTATTTTTCTTTTTTCTTGAAAATTATACAATAGTTTTGGAATAACATGATAATTTCCAGCTCTATATCATGGGAAATGTTGCATTTCAATCCCATTGAAATTAATTTGACTTGTAACGGCCAATTATTCCCAACATGTCTTCCCGAGTGCAAGTAATGGCTTCATTGCTCCAATATAGTCACTAAATTAAAATGGTTCCAAAGACTGAAGATTAGGGTAATTTGTTAAGAAAAATGACAGGTGAAGTAAGTACTGCTGTTACCTCAATCCTCTCTCCAGAAAGCAAAACTCGGAGCGGAAGCCTTTGGATTGAAATAAAAGCTTCCCATTTATCATACCAAATAAACTTAAATCTTTATGCACCCCACAGGATTTCTGGTAACTAGCTCTTTGACGTCCGGGATGCGTTGATTTCATCATCAATGAGAGTCATTGAAGGGATGGGTGTCTAATCAAATGAATTAAGTATCAATGAGAGATTAAGATGTTCCTCTGCTCTTACTTAAAATCAAGTGAGAAAAAACATTAACTTATTGATTACATAAATTAAGAATTCACTTATCATTAAAATATTCATCGAATCGCTTTTTTCATCTGCTCGTTTTTAAGCGGTATTGTTGAGCACCGTAGCAAAGTTGAACCGTAAAGTTAGAAATTTATTTCCTCTTATGTACTTCAATCGTCAATCTAAATTCGCCACCGATTCTCATAAATGACAACATTGTTTAGTCACCCACCTAAGCAAATTAACTGTCAAAACATTTTATTTCCATTTTCTCTTTCAGATTAAGTGTGGAGACCGCTTCCGAAATCCGGGATACGCTTGTTACTTTTAGGAAGGAGGATGGCAAAATTAACTGGGAGTCTGCCGGCTTTGGCCTACTCATTGAGAAAGGTGCAAAAGATTTCAAAGTAAGTTTTATAGCCTAGCCGTTAGTCGTGTTTTACTCCGTAAACTACACAGCTCAAGTTAATTAAATCAGCAGTGAAACTTTGCCGTTGAGTTTGGTAGCAAGAGATTACTTCTGCCCCAAAATCGCCGGAATAAAGTTGTATGCAATTCTCTTCTTCTGCCGACGTAGTGGCTCAGCGGACAAATTGCTTCTCAAAACCGAAGTGGACAAAGGAGAGGGTTTTTGTCAAAGAGATCAACTTATGGCCACTGCCCAAGGAACACTCCTTTTAATTTAAAAAGTTGATTTTCTGAGAGGCTAAATTTTCCGGCAAACCAAAGAAAACATAGATAAAAGAACTGCTTCCTATCCCTCAATTTGTTAATTTCATATGCTTTAGGTATTAGAAGCATATGAGCATTAAACAAACAATTAGGATGAGGTTTTGTACAAGCATTCTTAGACTCAAAATTTGTTTCACTGATATGGAAAATGACATAACGTAAGATGTTTAGCAAAAGGTTCCTCATAAATTAAAGCTGATTCCATCACTGAAACCTTTAAGATCATTCAGGCAATTTTGATTTGAGCAGTAGCCGAACCGACAAAATATTCATGCTACAGAGTTTCTAAAGGAGTGTTTGGAGAAGATTTTAATAAAACGAGCAGGCTAAAGCAAGAAGCGTTAGCGTTGAGTTAAGTGTGGCCTCTCAAATAATGCGCAGGAGAAATAATAAATGAGGTAACGTGCTTATCGCTACGGAATACTCATGGTTTTCCTTGGAGGGAGAGTTTTGTGTTAAAGTGACATAAGGCATTAAAACAGTCAATCCTGCTCACGTCAATAAAGAATGTAGAAAGTATAAGGTAAATAATGTGGAGAAGGAGAAGGAGTCAGTGAGAGGTATATCTATAAATGGCCCTGGCAGTATGGAATAATTTCTATTCGCAGACTGTAGAAAGACTTGGCTGCATTCGGTAGAATATGAGTGTGATGATAATACGTATCAATAGATGCAAGCCAATATTCTTCAAGCCGAGAGTCTATGTGATCGGTGGGGTAGAACATATACGTGCTGAGCACATCGATGGGTGAAATTTATTTATCAGTTAAGGGGACACTGTATATTTTCCCCGTGTAGCCTGCGGTTCCCACGAAAGCTACGGCAGTAACAAAATCACTCAGCTTTGAATCAGCTGAACGTGTCCCGAGTCTTTTCTAGGACTTTAACCATAGCTCAATGCTGTACACACTAGCATAGTATAAAAAGGTTTACAAATAATTTTAAGAGGAATAAAATTGCCAAATAACGGATGGAAGAAACATAACTCTTAACCCAGGTTTCGTAAACAGTTAGGAAGAGCGAGTTGTTTGCTTGGATTATGCTGACTTCAATTTATTACAAATCTATTGTTTAACTTGATGGTTAAACGCAATGGATTGAATTATTGGAGTGCATTGCCAAAACGTAATCATTGTGATCGGCAAACCAATCCGGTTGCCATAGGAGGAGATAAAAATCTGAGGTTTCTCTCACAAAGAGCGTATCATGAAATTTCGAAAACAGGAAACTGGGGATAATTACTCGCTGAAAATTAGGTTAAAGCCATTCCTTTTTCTATTGGTATCCACAAAAGTTATATTCCAAAAATAATCATAGATTGCCTCACACTCCACGGTGGCTCGGAGAGGACCATACAGATTTAGAAATGGAAGTGGCTTTCGAAAATGTTGCTTATTTACCTATGTTGATGGTCAACGTAGCAAAAGACTCCTGTTAAAGTTAAGCTCACTTCCTTTCCGTCTGTAATACTGCTCGCCACTACTCTTTGCTGAATCCGTCCTCCCATCCTTCTCTCTTCTATCTTTCTCTTCCTTTTCGCTCCTTTCACATCCTCCACCTCTCCTCCCTCTCTCCCCGCTCAACATCGTCCCCGCGACAGAGCCCTTTGATGTGCTCAAAGGGAAAATGAGATGTCGTGTTTCACCCTTGGGAGCGACGTGGGCGTCAGGGTGGTGGTTTGGGGGGGTGAGGCAGGCATTGAAGGAAGGAAGGGAGAGACGGAATTGGGGGTTGGAAGTGTGCGGCGAAAGAGGCTGGGTGGGTGGATTGTGGAAGTGTGTGCGTGGGGTGGGTGGGAGTTATCGGAGAGGGGGTGGGGTTTGTTCTGAGGGGAGGACAGCATCCTCACCGACGACTCCGGGATGGAGAGGGAGGATTGAAGAGAGATAGAAGGAGAGAGAACGCTTCCGACCGACCGCGGGGTTTATCGCAGTGATCTTGCCTGCCGCTCGCAGCCTCTCTCGCCGAGCTGAGAAGGGCTCTTTGGATCCCGTCGAGGAAGGAGAAGTCGGAGGAGGAGGGATGGCAGGCTTACCCTGTGGGGAAGGGGAAGCTAGACGATGGGAGGAGTTGAAGGAGGGGAGCGAGGGAAGGACGACTGGGGGTAGAACGTAGGGGCTGCTCAATGAATCCCATATTCATAGGGCCGGAACTGAGGAGTAAGCAGGGGGGGTGGTTTTTTTCAGCACCCGCTGGGTGTCGAGAGGGGGTTAGGCGCGGGTTGTGTTCAAGGGAAGCGGCCCTAGAGGTTAGGGGGGAGGGGTGTAAGGGCTGGGGGGGAGGGGCTGAAGTATGCGAAGCCGATGGGAGCGCCGAGATAAAAACGATACACGGTAGGAATCAAAAGGCGATGATGTTAAATGGATGCGAGCGCAAAATCCGAACGGATTTGCATTTTCATGACGTTTTACAGGAATCGGAAGATTCAAAAGGGAGGAGGGTCCGCATCGAATATATTAATGCGCGCACGGGAAGATGGGTGACCAGATGGGCGCCCCTGGCGGCAACCGCTGCGAAACGATTTCAGGAGGGAAAAATGCCATTGAGGGGAATATATCAAAAGAGCGTGGGAAGGAGGATGGTTAACCTTGCTTATGCGATGAATTTGAAATAAATTGTCGGAAAAGCATAGTGTCAGTGATACTCATAAGCTACGTGGTGAAAACGTGTTTATTTAATGTGAAAAAAAATGAAAATATGCCATCGTTTAGTAAAGAGACGATAGTTCATACCGGTTAAATTCACCTCTGGGATTATCTTGTAGTTGCCGATTTGTGCTGCAATCTATATCTTAATTATACGGCCTTCAATCCCTTCAGTGGTGACTTAATTTTTTTCCTGGTCATGTCCACAGATCGGGTTCTTAAATTGGTTGGGTTTTGAAAAGCATTGATATTTGGTCTTCCCATGTTAAAATTATATTAAAGAATAAAATAATTATTAATTCATCGCGATATAATGATAAACTACAATCAAATTTGTATAGTAAATGTTTCGGGAGTGAACAAATTGAACAAGTGGACCACGGAAATCTTTTGGGATAAAACGTTACAAGGACCGGAACTTTTCCGGGCATTTCACTTAAGAGGATGATTGATTACCCATGATTAAGAAAGTTATAAAGTACAGATTGGTCTTGCAAAAATAATTAAATTATTTCCTTCGTGAATAAATATGGCTCAAATGAGACTCGTGATAATATAAAAGGAATTAAATGCTCTTTATGGTGGTTTCATTCCAATGGACTCTGATGGTCCACTTGGCCGAACTGACCCGTTATCCTTTGTACACTCAGGATAAAATCTAAGCACTAATTTATAGGTAGGTAGTCAGGCTGACTCTATTGCAAGCCTACGAATGAAAATGACTTTTTATCTCTGTCAATTATTTTGCGATATTTTTTTTCATTTTCAGTGTAATTCTACACATAGTAACGAATTGAAAATTTCTTTTTTTTATTCTCTTTAAAAGCTATATGTACGAGAACATAGCGTGTGATCAATATTTCATAATAACTCAGGTAATATATAAAGCACCAGCGATATTTCAAGAATAAAAATAGGAAACTGTACCTGCATGAGTGATATCCACTGAAGTCTATACCCGAAAGTATATGTTTAAAAGTAAAGTAAAAAAGTACACGTCTACACGTACGTATATAACACATAGACACGGAAAGGATATGTAGGGTGGAATGGGGTTACCTGGAGCCAGACAAGCCTCACTATCGTCATAATCAATCCACCTTATTGGTAGATTTGTTAGTTAATAGCCCCAGTCAGCTATTCTCCACTCACATATTGATCTTCACCATTCCACATTTTCAATATTTCATCTCTCTTTAGTTCTTATATTCTGCCTGCCTTCATTCCAACCATAATCCCACTTCCATTTCTCCCTCACCCTCTCTTTCCTGACATTCGTCTATTTCTTACTGTCATCAACATTTTATCGCCTCTCAAGACATCACCTGTCCACTTCTCATATCGTCTTCTAATTTTTTCGGCCCATTTTTCCCATATTTCCATCTCCAATCTCCGTTCAACCACAGTCTGCAATAACCTGGTTTCTGGGCCATGTAACGCCACGTTTCAATTTAGGAAGAGCATGAATAATCTCCACTGAGAGATCCCTCACTGATTCCCTCCTCTTCACAAATGCCTCTTTGGCGAATAACTCTCTTCTTGATATCCCTGATACTAAATTCACTATCACCTATGATACTCCCAAGGTAAGAGAGATGCGCCAACTGTTTTAGTAAGTGTCCCACCAACCGTAATAGCATTTTTATCTTTGATAATCTCGAAATACTTCCATTACTTATAAACTATCTTGTTTTTAGTCACTAGATAACTTTTTTGTGGTTAAATCAACTAAACACATCTTGGAAGCAAAGGAGCTTCAAAACAATGCATGTTATTTTAATATATCGTCGTGTGGCACAGACTAAGTACGCAAATATATCATACAAGTATTAATATGTTAATGCCAAACGTGAAAATGCTATGAATCTAAACTTAATAAGCCCAAAATATTCCCTGGAACTTCAATTGTGTCTAATATTGTAATTTTTGAACGCTGAAAAAAATAAAACTTCCTCCCTCTTCTGCCTATCTCTCTGAAATTTATTCTTATTGTCTAACCTACCATAGTCCAAAGGAATTTTTAATATGTTTTCATACCATTGGCAAAGCAATCAAACTTACGTTCGGCGGCAGATTTTTTCCTTTTCTCCATACGATACGTCCTGAGACGCTATGCAGATTTTGCCGAAGATACGAGAGGGGTATTTGTCATCCCTAGGGCCAAAAATGCAGTCCTTACTCATTTTAATATTGGTACACCTGCAAAGTAGGATGTTAGCTCTTACCTAAAATGGTCGAAAAATATTTTTTACCATCCTTGTCAGACGGGAATGGCAATCATTGGCCTGAAAACGAAAAAGATGATGTCAGAATACTTATTATTAAAAAAAATGCTTTGAAAATGGATAATATAGGAGAGGTAAATTTAAGGTTGCCACTTTTGTCATCATTATCGGGGCCTTCACCTGCCACCAACGAATCGACGACGACTCTCAATGTATTCTTCCCACTCTTGACCTCTCTCCACTGCCACCTTCCATTGTCATCTTTTTATTTATTTTTTCCCAGCATCCGTCACTTCTCCTATCTGTCCTCTCCATCCATTCTAATGGGATCTTCGTCCCCGCCGATGATACGAGTGATGGGAATTCGCTCCCGGGGATCCAGGATTTCTGACCTTCAAGAAAAAGGCTTTTTCTCTCATCACACGATATCAAAAATGATTTTCTCTCTTCAAATTATTCCCACTTTCTTCTCTCTTTCTCATTCCCCAACGCACCCATATATGTCCAGCTCTATCAAAACAGATTTTTCCGTTTCTCTGGAAACGCAAGCACATACGCGGAAAGACTTTTCCAGGAATATCGAGAGAGAGGGGGAAAAAAAATATATATATAAGATTCTCCTCCCTACTCGATGCTTCAGCTGGAAGCGGTCGTCCTGATTCTTTTTTTTTATTTATGCGAGATATTTTACGAGAACGTAAACACACATTATATACGTATATATATAGCAAACACATGCATCCCGCCTCCTCCTCGCTCTCCCCCCATGGCGATACGGAGTTCGCTCTTCTTTTGTCAGCGTGCGTTCGAGTGGAAGGAGAGCGAAAAAAAATTAATATCGAGACGGGAGTGAGTGCATGCATTCTTTCCGGGACCCGTTATTGCTCCGTGGCCAGTCCGCTGTAAAACGCGGGAGACCATCGCCACAATACGCCGTTTCATTCCCTTCTCTGAGGAGCGAGAAAATTTTTACTTATGAAAATCACGCCGGCAAAGTTTCCTTCGTTCCCGTTGCATTTTCTCATCTCCACAGGAGAAATTCTTCCTCGTGGAAATCGAAGTGGCTCTCTCAGATTCGCGCGACGATAGGCATTTTTTCCCCTCCTCTCCCAGTGAAGAAGTTCGGAAACAAACCAAGCCGATGTATCGCAAAAAGAAAGGAGAAGAAATAAGTACAACGGCACTGGCCCCAGGGGAACGTACTCACGTGATGCTCTGTTTATCGCACCGGCGGTGTATCTGGAAATCTCGGACGAGGGAGAGCACGAGTCTCGTCGAGATTCAAGAGTGGAAATCGTCGCACGCGCCAATGGTGATAATAATCCCGGAGTGGCGCTCGGTTCTTCAAGACCTCACGGGTTGATACTTAAACTACAAGGACGCCGGGAGGAAAAAGCATTTTTCAAACCGTTCGCGGCTTTTCAAACTTTCTTATCTCCCCCGCGCACGCAATGCCTTAATTATTTCACGTAGCTGTCGACATAAATTTCACATCTTTCCATCGATAAGCTGTGTCGTTTGTTCCTCAAGAGTCGTGGCTATTCCTCACTTTTAAGAAACCTCCGATCTAGCCCATTAAAGAATAGACCACCATCAATTATTCAAGACTCCCAAGCAAACACTCTGTAGGGTAAATTTTTGCAAGTCAAGAATAATACGCCAAATGAATATTCAACCGCCTTTACTTGTATGGCGGTATATACATTAATTAAGCGCCTATGCGCGTCTGTATTTTTTTATAATAAGTGATTGCGGATGGGGGTCAGTGGGTGTTTTTCGTGTGTAAGCTTCTGGGCTGGGTGTCTTATTTTCCGTGATTAATGACACGACTTTTGATCTTAATACACTAATAATTATATTTATAATTTTATTTTGTGCCGTATATTTTTATTTCATAATGATTGTAATGGGGAGGGCATGAATGGCGTGATCAACAATTTGAGGGAAAAAAGTGATATTCAAATTAGGGTTGGAGGTAGACTGTTTAAGGAAACTCTCCCCTTCCTATCTTTCTTCCACCCCCTTCCTCTCCACCTCTTCCCCTTATAGGTCAACGAAGTTTATATTCCGCCCTGCTTTCTCCCTTCAGTGACAAATGACCATAATATCTCCTGATGGGGGATAAATGCTTCGGGTACGGTATCAAATCCCGAATCCTTGTACTCCATATAATCTTTCATTCGTTGATTAATTCGCGTGCGCCAGTGGGAAACTAATAAATTAAATCACTCTAATTTTTCCTGAGGGGAAAATACAGAAGCGAAAAAAGCAAGTTCATCGCACCCTCACGACAGTGATCACGAGGAAGCGACAATAATTCCAGGGATCATGAACTTTGTTCAGCTATTTCAATTCAAATATTTGAATTTAAACGATATCCGATAAAAAACTCAGGATAATGATAATTTAAAGTTTCAGAGTTCTTGGCAATGAGCCTTAATTAACTCCAAGTTTTTCTTTCTACAAGAATGAATCATTTACTTACAAAAGACGCAAGCTAGCCCGTATAATTAGATTGCATTCCTAACGTATTGGAGGTCAGAAGATTATGAAAAAGGGGAACACTCCTGTAATGTGCTCGTTATAATTCAGTTGGTTCGTTACAGTAAATGAAAAAAAATTCAAATTTTAATCATCCCTCAACTCATTCACCTTAGCTTGATTCCTGGTTGGATTTTCCCAGCAGTGCTAGGCTTAGTGTTTAGGTGCTCCTGCGGCTAAGGCTATGTCGCACCATCTAATCCATTTAGTTCCTAGGAACAATAATCATCTGTACCTGAGGCGGGATTAGATTCCGTGATTCTTGGATCCCATGGCGGACTGACCTAGAACCGGCATACTTATGCCTAGTTGTCTGGACTAACTTTTTCCAAATCCCAATGTGTATTTTATCCCTAGTACTGTGTATAATTATTATTTGCCCTTCCTTCAATGCTTTAGTAATAAGGGCGAAAAGTTATTTTCTGCGCATATCTTTTTATAATTTTTATTTTCTATTTTATCCATCTCCTTATTTTATTTCTATGTAGCGACGACATTTATCTTGTCTGAAATATTTTCTTTTCGTTCATTAAATATTGTATGATTAAATCATTCTCTATGATGCAAAATTTATAATAGAATGAATATAGATGGGTATGCTTTATTTCGGCCAAGCTTCCAATCGAGTCATATTACAGATTTATTTTACTTTTACCCTTGGTAATATATATTTTTCCTAAAATGACATGCTCTATTGTAATAATATTTCGTCGTTCTTTCAATTCCACTGCTCATTTATCCTTTGAATCCCTATCAATTGTTAAACTACCAATCGACGTAAAAACGAATAAAATTAAAATGCGAAAAAAGATAAGATTTTTATGCTATATTTTTATAGCATTAAACCTATATTCCCCAAAATTCTCTAACGATATAAAAATCTTCCTCACGGAAGTCTCATTGAAGCCAATCCACGGAATAAGCTTTTATAATTTACGCTGCATAAAGGATAAAATTCTTTTATCCGAAATTTTTGCAAACCTTTTAAATCGCATTTGCCGTTAAAATATTTAGTCCTTTAATTTTTTTGGCGAATGATCCAGAATGCCAGCGAGCTTTATGTGAAGCGAGAGGGAGAATTGGATTCTCGCATTTTTTAATGAAATTAACACTCTTCGATGATAGAAAAAATAACATTTCATTACGTAAACTATAAATTTTAATCCAAAGAAGTGCATTGAATCAGTGGTAGGGCTGATTATGATGAGAATATTTCATGTCAAATTAATTAATTAATTAACTTCTTTAGAGAGCTCTAAGAAATCAAATTAGGCTTTTCATAATTATCCTTATGGTTTGAAAGCACTTCGAAGATTGATAAGTCTTTATAGTCTATAAGCCGTTTCTACTTGCTTTATGTGAATAGGTGTAATGGTTATCGTGTTTTTTAAATGTTAAGACACTGTTATTTTCACAGCGATGAATGATGTTTTTTTGTTCCCCCTGCTTTATTTCATACAAATCCGTTTCTTATTAGTGACCCTATTATTTTTATTCGGCTGCCGACGAAGCGCGAGCCGCAGGCGGTGCTTGGCAGTGGCTTAAATTTAATCCGCGGGGAGGAAGCAAAGGATTGCGTCCCTGCAGCGAAGGAACGGGTTTGAGGGGGACGGAGGGAGAAGGGTGTAGAAAGGAGGAATGAAGTAGCGTTTACCGGGGTTGATAAAGAGCGAAGAAGGAAATGGGGGGGGGGGGATCGCCGTAGGGTTAGGGGAATAGGGGGATGAAGAGATAGTGGTGGGGGTGAATTCTTAGGCGATAAAAGGGTCCGCAGTGAGGGGATTGATGGAACCCCTGGCCCTACATTAAAAGGGTATATATATATATAAATGAGGTAAATCCTTTTATGGACACCCTAACACACGCACATTCACGCACTCATCAATTTTTATTTTCAATCCTATCTCCGCAGAGCTACCATTGCTTCGTAAAGGAGATTTAGATTTAGGTGGGGGGATGCGAGGGAGCCATAAGGAATATAAAAACGAGAGTGGGAAAGGGTGGGTCGGTAGTCCTATTGTATGCGAGGGGAATTTTTTTCTTTTCTTTATTTTTACTTTTGCGGAATATGATTGGATATTTTTTTTTCTCTCTCATTCCATTATCGAAGTAAGAAAATTGAAGATGGTTGGACGTTTAGATGGGAAAAAGAGAAGCGCATTTGCTCATTCATTCGGGAAGAAGTGGCCTTCAAATCCACAGCGACGTGACTTTTTTCCGACACGATGCGCGCCCAAATACTTAGTGGGGGAAAATTGTGATTTCTAACTATTAACCATCATCGTTATTTTAAATTTGAACGAGGGAAATTACTCTACATCCATTCTCCGTTGTTATGGGAAAATATTTTTAACAGCTCTTCCACTCCGCTTTCACGATATGTTATAGCTTACCAGCAGCCCTTAAGAAAATCAGCAAGGAAATGGTGGGGGAAAATTTTCGATTGTCATTGTCTCATGAAAAACAGAAGCACTCAGAAATACTCATTAACGAGAAAGACTTACCTTACTGTGAAAGGAAATTCAAACTTAATGAAAAGAAATAATTTGTCACATGGAAAAGCATCAAGCATTGAGTCCTTCCATTGTATCACACGGCAGAATATTACTTTTATAAATAATTGAAAATTATTTATTTACTGTAGTCATTACGACAAGATTACCAACAAGCAGAGAACCAACAGCGTGAACCAGTGTATTTACCTATTTATTTCAGATATCGAGTTTGAATCTGAAACTCCTTAACAACCTAGTGGGAGGAATGTAGCATTTTTTGTGGATTAAAAGAGAGACTAGCTTTGCTTTGCAGGCACTTTTCATAAGCACTTCGTATGCAGAGAGAAGAAAATGGATATTTTATAAATAGAGAAATGTGTCCCACTCTAATTACCCTATATGTTTTTGTACTTTTTTTCTGTGCCATATTTTCATTATATGTTGTCTCGCGCTCTCAAAAACCACGTTTTTTTACATTTTTCTCTGCGCCACAAACTGCTAAAAATCCAAAACTATTACCAAATCATACAGACCTAATCAATACCAAATCATACAGACAGATAATTCACACTCAATGCACCAAATCTCACTCTTTTAGCTCAAGAATTAAGAGATAACGAAACAAAACGGATACAGAATGACGGACCGACTGTCACGCTACAATATTAATATATATAGAATATTGTGATCTCGTGACAAAGATTTGCAAGGTAATCAAAGAGGACTACACCGATTGTCTTTTGACTCATATCTATATCTACGACATACCCTGCAAGCCACCTCGAGGGTGTGTGGAAGGGGGTGCATCCACACCAGGAACAATGACACAACAAACACAGATGAACAAAACAAAACAAACACCACACCTTTAAAAGTAATTAGGGAAAAAAACTACCAAATCCCAATCATGCAGGACACACCCACGAATACCATGCATGACTTGAAATCCGACACCAATTCAATAGATACTCATGCATAAAAAAAATAAATCCAGGGAATGCTAAGAGCAATGCATGCGAGTAACACATTGATTTGAACATGCAGGAAATAAAAAATACTATCGACCTACTCTGAATACTACCTCTATAGTTGTTACCGATTTACGTGATTATAACGTTCTGATCTCGAATCGTACGTGGAAAAAATGACATTTTAAACCTGTCCGTCCTGCAATCCATCTCCTTAATTTTATTAGAATTATCGAGACTACCATAATAAATCGGAGTTAGCAATATATAATTAATGTCATTAATGAAATATCCCTCCTTAAATTTTCCCAGAATATTAAGTCTATAATTCAGCCTACGTTGTGACAGCGATTCCCATCCCAATTCGGCTAACATACCAGACACACTGCTTTCCCTATCGTAACACCCTTTTACATATCTCGCTGCTACTCGATCTAATTCGTAAATTAAGCCTGCTTCATAAGGGTCCCATATACTCGCAGCATATTCTAAGTGTGGCCTAACAATTGAAAAATAGCAACGTTCCTTTACCCTTTCCTCACTTTTCCCTAATATTCTTTCAATAAACCCCAACTTTCTATTTGCTTGACTGCATTTTTCCCTGATATGTTTCCCGCGTAATAGATCCTGAGTAAGTGTTACCCCTAAATACTCAACTGATTCCTCGTTTACTAATTCCGTACCTTGAATCATATAGTATATTTCTATCGAGTTTTTCTTTTTCCAAAAATTTACTGTCACGCACTTTTTTATGTTCAGTTCTAGTTTCCATTTATCGCACCACGCCTGAATTGCTACGAGGTCTTTTTCTAACGATGCCTTGTCTCCCTGACTGCTAATTTCACTATACACTACTGCATCATCTGCGAAAAGCCGAATTCTACTGTTTACTACAACACTGCCAAGGTAATTGATATATAAAAGAAATAAAAGTGGGCCTATCACACTTCCCTGGGGAACACCTGATGTGACATTAACTATATTGGATATGATACCGCCTATAGTAACTCTCTGTTCGCGGCCAACTAAGAGTTCATTAATCCAGCATACTACTACGAGTTTATCTATACCGTAACTTTCTAGCTTTAAGAGCAATATGTCATGAGGTACTTGATCAAAGGCTTTTTTAAAATTGAGGAATGTCTCATCAACCTGAGCATTATTTTCTCCCGAAACCAATAAGTCATGAACAAAGAGTGCCAATTGCGTTTCGTCTGAAATATATTTTCGGAAACCGTGTTGGTTATTTAATAACAAATTTTCGCTGTCAAAAGTGTCCCATAATCGAGCTAAATATTATGTTCCATTATCTTACACGATATCGAGGCTAGTGAGATAGGTCTGTAGTTGCTAGGATCTTCTCTATCGCCGGATTAGAATAAAGGTGTAATATTAGCTATTTTCCAGTCCTTGGGAACCATGTGCTCAAACAACGATTTACGAAAATTATTTCTAAGTAAGGTGAAATTTCTGATACTAGTGTTTTATAAACACGTGCCGGAATTTGATCAGGGCCGGGGGATTTATTGGTGTTTATGTTTTTTAGTTGTTGCTCTATACCGCGTGGCTGTATGGCGATTTCAGGCATCGGATGTTTGAAATGTTTATTTAGTTGTTCAATTGAATCTAAAGTGCTGGTAGTGAAAACACTTTGGTAATATGTGTTTAACTTATTAGCTTTTTCCAGACTATCATTCATTTTTTCTCCATTATCATCCCTAAGCATTTCTACAGTAGATAAGTAGGTATTAAGTAGGCTGACCAATAATCAAATAAGAAATGGATCTCTCGTATTAGAATGCACCGTCTCAACTTTCCTTATTGTGTCTCCAAAAATTTGACTTTTTTTCATTTCATTTAGGGAATCATCGCAGATACTTAAAAAGTCTGTTTATGAGGCAGGTAACACTGAAGTTCTTGGACAAGCGTCAAATCGTGGAAATTGCATGGGAATAATGGGAAGAGAAATAGTTATTTTCCACGCATTATATATCATATATTTCTATAAGGCAAGTTTTCCATTCAAGTCGTTGATTGACGCGAGAAAATTTTTACTGCCCTTACCTCTCTGACTGCGCGATGGATAGCCTCATGTTTATCTGTCCGAGCAAATGTTCGGCGCTCATGCTAATGTTTGTGAGTGATATATTTTTACATACCCAGTGCGCCACAATAAGAACTGGAGTTAGGTATATTTAATTTTGCTCAGGTTTACGCGTTTTAACTGAAAGTAGTGCTTGAAAATAAAAAGTAGGTAATCTTAAACGAGCATTTTAATCATTCCTTGTACTAATTTTCGGCTGGCCATCATGTCTAGGATTAAGGGATAATACAACTCCCTTTCCGCATGCATCATGAAAATATATCTCATTTAAGATTACTAATTCACCTAAAACATTTTCATCCCGTTATGTATCTGCATGCAAGTGGTGCTTATTCATCAAAATGAAGACATTTAATAGCAATGCATATAATTTTCTTTTTAGAATATGCTGAGAAACTTTTTGCATTACTTTATTATTTTTAAAGCAACATTGCTTTTTATCGGTATATTAAGTACTTTTCTCCACGTCGGCTTATTTATGAATTGAAGTTGATAAATCCCCCTTTATGTGCCATAAACTCTGCTTTAGGGGTTAAGGGCTAGCAGAAGGGACATTTTTTATCAATGTCGTCCCAATAAAGACTATTTATTATTATTAATGTACACCAAAGTAGGTTAAGATTGCGGATTTTGATGTTTTTGTCACTATCGCTTTCAGTTGATGACGTAAATGTATAATCGTGCTAAATTTCTTTTTCCTATTGTGACTGCATCGTGAAATATTAGTGTCCATTATAGGGATTGAATTTTACATCTTTTTAAAATAGGTATTCATATTCAGTAAATGATATTCGAGCTTGCAGTTGAGTTTCAGTTGATGCGATTTAGCATTTAGACAGCTGTTTCCGTGCAGCAGTGTGTATAAGTCCTGAGATAATGATAATAGTAATGCATTATAGTATCCTTCCAATGATCAGGGTAAAGGAATGCGTATTTAACTCATCACTTGGTAATGGTGACGGAATATCCGCTCAGTTTCTGAGTAGCTCTCTCCTTATAAGATGCTTGAGTCTATTGATCGGAACTTTCCAAGGCTTCGAAGTGAACTCCGCGACCGCAGATTTAAGACGTCTAGAGATTGGATTCAGTCTACGGCGGAGAAAATCAAGTGCAGTTTTTTCCACCGAGACACACAAAAAAGCTCCAGTTATCGTAGCTAATCAATGAGTCCCCCAATACGCATTCAGCAAAAGACGAAGTTGTGGCTCGGTGAATGATGAGTATTACTTGGAACCGTCTGAATAGGTATATGACTTAGTGTAAGAATTCAACGGGCGATTAACGCGAGAACGTGAATTGGGCAACGCTAACACGAAAATGAAAATAAAGTATAAATTTCTCTAAAATTTACTTCATGGGTAGGGATGAAAGTTTACAACATGAGCCCAGAAGACATATAAGTCAATCAGTTTGGTTTTATGGAGTAAAAAGAGCCTAAAATTATAACGGGGCATCTTCTGATTTGAAATCATGACGGAATGCATCATTGATTGGTGGGGACACCAGAGAGAAAATGATGAAATTGCACCAATTATTCCTGGGAATTATGTGAAAAGAGATCGTGCTGGTTTCTCTAGAGAGAACGTTGGAAGGGGATCGGGTTGATATGGGTGGCTAGTGAATTGGCCTCTCTTCTCGAGGGCCGTGCTCGAATCCCGACGGTTTACGAGACTGTTCATTGGTATACCATTACCCAGTTGAGTTCTGTGTGGAGAGCACTTCATGTTTAACACTCCGCTCGTCGGATTCGACGCAAAAACAGTGGAACCCTTGGTTTCTTTCTTTTAGAGCAGGCTAATGTCGTCGCCGGGTTTTGGTCTACCCCTCCTCCGTTACCTAAATATCTCTACCTAAATACCTTTCCTTAACATTGTAAATGATCTGTTGTCGACGATATGTTGTCGGCCACCTCCCACGATTAATAACGGCAACGAGGACGATTTGGGATTGGAGAGCAGTAACGAATGTCGGGGTGGTGTTGCCATCACTCTACTATGAGCCGTGAGAAATAGGCAAATCTTTTGGAAACGATAGGAACTATCCAGGGACTTGCTTGTTGCTTGCTTGTTTGCGGCCTTGCTAGAGAAAAATCTGTCACGGATTGGAGTCAACCCCTGACCCTCAGTATAGGAGGCCATTAATCCAGCTGCTTCACTAACTTGATTCACACACCCCTCTTTCAAAATTTTTCACTGACCAGCTATTAAGGGGTAGAAAGGTTAACGTAGAACTTTTGACCGGCAATCAAGCAAACTAACCCGATCCCCTTCTGATCCGGAATAATGGATTCAAAACAGGAATAAGACTTAGGGCGCATTTGGCATTTAACAAACTATTAGCGAGTACATCTTTCGGCGCAATCAAGGTCATAAGCAATGCATGTTCTATGTTCCAGTGCATGTTCTATTTCCACTGTGAGTACCACCTTACTGGTGAATAAAACTCGCAAATAAAATTTATTACGACGCTACTCCCGATTCTTAAATGGAATGTGACGCAGTGCATATCTTGTGAAGATACATCTCCGCAAAAACATCCTAGAAGTAAGTAGTTTTCAGGGTACTCCGTAGATATGAAATTGTTGGCCAATCTATAAATTCTTTCTGGATGCCTGTAAAAACAATACTTCGCTTCACCATGAAATTGCGATTTTATTGACACCTTTTATCCTAGTCATCGCTTCCGATAGTATCTTCTATTCGTTCGGTTTCCTTCACTCCACGAATGAATTCCGCGCGAGAAGAGGCACCAGTCATGGAGGTAGTTAACGGTGAACTTAATTGGCCGTTCGTGTTTGCTCTACACGTCGGTTATGAAGTTATTGCTTTCCGAGCACTTGTTATCTTCGGAAGCGATCCTTCGCGACGGGGTTAGAGGAGGAACAAATAAACAGGAGAGAGAAAGAGATAAGGGATGTTCTAGCGCAAAAACGGAGATGGAATCATCGCACGAGTGGGAGGCGCGAGAGGATGGTTTTCGATTAGACCGGGAAGACTTTTATGAGCCGATGCCGGGCTGCATAGGTTTGATATCTTTCCAAGCTGAGGTCAGCTCACTCAGGCTGGGATTATCAATTTATTTATACCCCTTTCCTGAAATCCATACAACCTTTAAGAATTCTAGTTCGTATCAAAGTAATATTTTACCACATTACCACCTAAACCTTCTGAAGCTGGAGCTGTCATCTAAAATATACGGATGCATTAACGGACGCCTCATTTGAAACTAAAGTATCCCTGTGTAATGAAATGTGAACAATTAACGTAATGATAGTTTATTATTAATTTAATCCACATGTTTTCAATATTGTAAATTCGCTTGTTAAATTGGATATCATATGGAATTCATAGGCGGGTGTAGTTTTAAAAGTGGCTGATGTGTGATTCATTGATGTTTAAGTTTCATAAGTCATCACCTGTTTTTTACTTACTTTTCTATTATTCTAAGCATACCAAATGCACATCTTACGATTTACTATCAGATTGTGAATAGAAACATATTATTTAAGCCTACTCAGAGGTTTATGAACCAATAAAATATTTTATTTGGGTTCTTTTCACCAAATACACGCTCTAAAATTCTTGAGTACCTACCTACCTCAGCACTTGAAATTAGAAACATTAATATTGAATGAAAACTCTTAAATTCTTATGTCAAAGAGTTTAACAAATCAGTGCAACCGTTAATATAGGTACTCGAAATTTAATTTTGTAAGTGGGTCGGGTGCATGGCTGTGCATATGCCGAGTGTGGAGTTATATAGTTCCCCGCCACTCCAATTTCCGGTGGCTTGTGAAGCACTATGAAAATGTAAATTAGCTTCTTTTGCCATTTCTCGTATTCGTTGTGCTTTACATTTTATACTAGAGGCAGCTGCACCTTTAAATTTGTAGAATAAGCGTATTCCTGATAATTATATATTCTACTCCGCCTGAAACTACACTTATACTTATGATAAGTTCCATATTATTTCTATGTTTAAAGCCCTATTCTTTGAATGAATAAAATAACCTCAAAGGCAGTACAAAATAACTTCGTTCTCACAAGGTGGAGCTCATTGCCTTACGAGTGGTAAACAGCTTCCGACGTTAATAGACGTGGGTTATGTGATAGATTTAAATGATGGCCCTTAGAAATCATTGAAGAATCTTAATTGCACTAATACCAAATTAGGGAGAGGCGATGGGAGTGGAAGAGTTTTTCTTAATAAGCGTCGTTAAGTTGCGAGATTCGCGCATGAGCATGAACTTAAAGAAGCTCTCGTTTTTGTAAACAAACCTCGGTAAGCATTCTCTTAGGTTTTTTCCGCTTCTCTTCGGTTTTTTCCGCTTCTCTTCTCTGTAAGTGAATTCTCGACTTTTCGCTTTCTAGGAAATTGAGTTCTTAGAAATGGCAACTGACTCAGAATGATATAAATTGTATGAGACCAATCCAAACGTAAATGATTCCATTACCTATTCAAAAAATTCACCTTCTTTCTATACTTTTTAATCGTTTTCCTACAAAGTTTTCATTTATAGTCTGTTTATTTTTATTCTACTCACCTGTTTATATTTTTCATTTCTGTCGTTCTCTAATGGTCCAATTATATAGGCTATCTTCTTTCATTCATGTAGGTACTCAGCAGAAAAAAACCTGGTCCCAGGCATTCTGCATTTGAAGTGAAAAATCTTCTACGATCAGTTATCTACTGTTGATTGCTCGCATGTTGTATGTATTCATTAATTTCTCTACCCACTCATTCGTCCATTATTTTGATTCATCATTCATCCATCTTAGTCTATATTATAATTTTGATAGTACTGCTTTTTCTGGGTAGAAAACCCGAGGGCTCTGTCCATTAGCTCCATCACAGATGCGATGGAAATTGGAAATTTCATGGGAATAAAGTTGAACAGGAAGGAAGGAGTGATACCCTAGGAATAAGTGCACGAAACGAAGGGCGTCAAGTGGTTCACAGATCTTCGTGCCATCAGGCGGGCGACCGCGGCTTGATGTGCTTTCATCAAGTAGGAATAATTCTATGATAAAATTCTGTCACTGCCTGGACTCGAATCCATGCCTTCGAGATAGGAATTTTGTTACTTCTCCCACCGCCACAGCAACCCATTCCCACCACTAAATTTTCATACATTCATTCCGCTCAGTCAGCATTGAGTCGAAATGAGCATTATGCTAAGATAACCAAATGCTCAAGAGGGAATAAGGCATTAACCTCTTGTGAACCTTGCTTTTAGCTTCCTCGATCTTTTTTCGGGCCTTCCGATTGATTTTTTCTTTATGATTGACATTCATTCGTATCTTTTTTTGTTTTCCTTGCTCGTGCATTCCGTTCAAAATTGATTTTCATCATTTCAAAAATTATTTGAAAATTTCTTTCATTCTTTATTTAATAAAAGTAGTTTTTGTTAATATGTTTTCCTTTTAAATCTTTCTTCTGCATATTGCTATGCTTTATAGCGATTACATTTTTTAGCCTCTTTTCCTTCTTGATTAGATGTAGAGATATTCCATGTTTTACTAATGCATAAAATGTACATCTTATAAAATGCCCATTATGCATCTTTCCTCGTACAATTTTTTACATTCCTTCCATGGTTCTACTGATATAGAGGGAGCGTTCTTTTTTCTGCATTTCTTCTTTGTCGAAAGGAATATTTCCTCTGGGATGGAGCTTTATGGATCTTTAATCATCCGCATCAGTGGAGCTTTATCGTCAGTTATCGTATTATATTCTCAATATACAGTAAAAAAACACTATTATCCTCAAGGCAATTGCTTTTCAAGTAGGTCTCACATAATTTTATACTTTGTCTGTGTATACATAGTATTCCCGAATTGTTTCATTATCTGCATAAACAGATTTTCCGTCTTCGAATAATATAGCTTTCGCAATTTGTTTTATTTATCAATGGCGTGCGTAATATTTTAACTTTCTCATTCACAGGCGTGTTACGTCGCGTCGCTAGCGTACAAAGTATTTGATCAATAGATGGCCAAGCATTTTGAACCTAATTCATTCATGTCTTAATTAAAGATCTATTTATGTTTGAGGTATCCTTTCTAGAAGTGCTCATTTTTTCTCAGTAAACAGGATTATGGTTATCTTTTCATGCTCCGTTCAGCAATTCCTCCATCATGCACCTCTTTTAGTATTTTTCTAAGGATGCCTTTTATTTGCCATTAATTCATTGATTAATTTTCCAATAATATTATTATTTTCATACGAAAGGCATGTCATTTTAATTATTCCGCGGATTCCACCTGGATTCATTAAAGTAATGATTTTCCTTTCCGCTCAACTACTCGGAGACACCGAAGGAATGCTGGAGGACAACTGGAGAGGGCTGATGAATGCACACCGCCGGGCGGAAAAAAGTGTATTCTTGTTGCTCCTTCAAGCTAAGAAAAAATAGTAATAAATCCACTCCACTCTCCTTCAAGCTGAAAAAATGATAAATTCACCCAGCTAATTGCTAGCACTAATTCCCTTCTCGCGAAAGAAATCCCTCACCCTTCCTCAAACTTAAAAACGCAGTTTTTTTCCTCAACAGCTACGCTTCGCGGCAATTAAAGCTGTCTTTCTCTCTCTCGAACTCAGCTCGGGCGAAAAAGTATCATCATGTTTTCACCGGGTGGACCTTTTGTCGTTTGGGTGGAGAAAAAAATGCGTCAGCCTTATTCCGTTTCCCCGCGATGAATAGGATGAATGCGAGCGAATGTATTGCACGGCTTGAGAAAGCTGTCTTTTCCTCTCTCTCCTCTCCCCTCGTCATCCATTCCGCATCGGCTGCATCAAGCAAAATTCTCTCTAAAATGTTTTTTCCACCATGAATGTCATAGGCAAATCAACCCTTTCGTCTACTGAATACGGGGAAATCTGTCGGAGAGGGGTGAAGGAGTGAATACACCAATAAGCATTGAGTCATCTACTTTCATTTGACGCATTTTGATTTTGATTATTATATACTTAATAAAAATAGTGATATTTAAGATGGCGCTGGAATTAGATGTGAATGACGGTGGTGTTAAAAATGCGGGAATATCGTTTTATTTACACTCATCTCGCTGCTCCAATTATGAGCAATCGAAAAAAATTTCTCACTTGAGTTTTTCTCATCCGCAGTAGCTTTGCACGCAATCATTCACTTTGAAATTACGTTGCCAGCTGTTTTCGTTTTAACGGGAGTATTCCGGAATCCGGAAATAATTAATAATCATTATTAAAATAAATAAATAATTAAAAATTTCTCGCCACCGAACTGAGACGTTTTCCCCTTAATTTTACTCAGCATTTCAAACATTAATCTGACGGGTTGTAAACTAGATCGCTAGCCTGTAAAGAGGTTGTTCTTGCAAAGGGAGCTCAATACTACCGCAGCAATATTAAAAGGTTGTGAACGATCCTCTGAAATTCATTGTACTCCTTATGCCCGTCTAATTTTAATGGTTTTTAAATCATTTTAAATCTTTTTAAAAAATACCTTCAAGTAAAATTAGGTCGACTGTGATTGAAGTGCACATTTATGGCGTTCATTAATGAAGAATACGCATTCTAGGGCTGTTATAACTTTTCCCTACTCGTAGATCTCCTTGAATCTCACGGATTTTCTTATTCATGAAGCGAACAACTTCAGTTGTTGGCCACCCTACTTCATTTACCTTTTGCCCTCCGTCCCTCCTCTTCTCGGGTCAATATGGGGAGAGATTTCGAAGAAGGTACGGGAGTACATCTACATCTACATAATACTCTGCAAGCCACCACAAGGGTGTGTGGCGGGGGGTGATTTCTCACCAAACATGCACTACATATCATGCATAAAAAGAAATAGTATTAATATAGTAGTCAGAACTACACTATTTAAAAAAGATAGAAATTGCAAAGCAAACATGCAAAAACATTCTGTTAGTAGGGTTAGCTTTAAGTACTCATACCAACATGCAGCTACCAATGCTATTCATTGCTACTCTCCGATAGGAGATATTTACCGTTATTCGTATCTCTAATTGTACGCGGGAAAAAGGACATTTTGAATCGGTCAGTTCGGCAATCAATTTCTCTAATTTTATGATTATGGTCCAGTCTACCATTGTAAGTTGGGGTTCGTAAAATATTTTTAACATTGAAAGAGTACTGGGGGAGGAAGAAAGAAGACACAAGGCGATAGGCGAGAAGGAGATCCTCATTTTGTGAGAAATGGAGATCACGAATCCACGTGCGCTTTCTCGGCTTTAGCTCTCGTCGGGTTGGTAGTGATTAGGAGCGCTGATAGAAGCAACCGGAATCGTGATCAGCGAATGCCATCAAACATCAACTTGTATTTTGATTTTGAGTTCGGCGAAATCAATTCGTTTTTTAAAACACTCTTACCATTGCGCTGAAGCCCTGACATGCAGCGGAAATTATGACGATTTTGTGTTCGCATTTTTCGCTTAAATTGACTATTAATCATTCGTCGCAGTTGATAGTCAAATAATAGAGTGAAGTAAACGTGCTAACTAAACAGAAATGTAGCCAAGTCTACGGTTGGATTAGCATATTTAGAGGTTGTAGTTTGAAGCATAGTCTCCCGAAATACCCTTAATGAAGATCTCAACAGAGATTCTGGTTTGAAGATAAAGAATTACGGAATTTGTGTGATTGGGAGATATTTAAGCGCATGCAGGTGTTTCACTTCCCTCTGTCGTAGAATGAAAAGTTAATGAATGCTTAAGCAGCAAGGCATGTGATAATCTATCATGCCAAGACTAATCGCGGAAAACAGATGTGCTACACTTGATGACAGTGGCTAGCTACCCCGGCGTAAAACGTTAATCTTTATACATTTTCGGAAAGTGAATACTCCCAGTACTTACCTCAATAAGTGTCTAATTATTCGTGACATGTCGTTATCCCTTTGGCATTCTCTATTTGACCACGGGTATTAATGTCTCTATCCCAGGAAATTCATAAATGCTAATGAATTGAATGTTTGTAGTGGTATATACCCACCATAAAATCTCCATTACTTGAACTAGCTATGTTGTAGTGGGTATATATTCAAGCCCTTAACTGTGATAAAAATGAATCCCACAAATGAATTTTGCTCTTGTCTAAAATAAAAAGTAATTATGTCTTAGTCTCCATTCATTCCAAACATACCATACGTCATTTATAACTATCTCCTCGTTCCCGTAAAATTTTAATCACTGTTGAATTAAATTTTAATTTGTTCTGTTCCTTAGTTTTCTATACTCAGTGCTTGCTGTGTGCACTCATTTCTAAGAGCAGTTACTCGGTAACTCTGAGCTGTAATTCATTTACCTAGTTTGATACCCAGAGTCACAAATCCTTCTCGTTTACAAACTCTCAATTCTCGCTCGCAAAGTCGCACCCTCAGCGGCAGCTAACAACCGTAGAGGAGGGAAACGATGACTTTGAGAAACGACGGGTATCCGTAGCTTAAGCCATGTGAATGCGTCTCCTTTTGTGTGCAGTGGGTGTTGAAGTCTTAGAAAGCAGCGCTATCCTTTCCTTGAGTGAGGCGTAAAAACGACTCCTCGGCGTCTTTCGTCGAGTAGTGTAAAAGCTAATAAGAGAGAACGCTTGTTTTATCTCTACTTCCCCTCCTGCTATAACTCTTTCTCTGTCTGAAGGACCCAAATATATGTCTTACAGTGTCATTAATGGCCACAATCGTCGCTTGTTTCCTTGTTAAAAACTGTGGAATAAAGCACACAATGCTCAATGCCAATCTTTTGTGTGCCTCCATGAACTATGAAAATGCACATACAACTCAAAACTTTTTTTTGGAGACATCTCCTTGCCTGCTCTGCAAACGGTTAACTTCGTAGTGTTTTTCCCGCATGATAGTAGTGTAAGCAGGGTTTTTTATATCATGTGAAGCCACTCTGTTCTCTTTTAGGAATTCATATGACTTGGCATTGAAACATATTTTACGCTTATCAGCTGTGGAATTTCTTGCTAGTCGAAAGTGTATGCCTGGCGTGGATTCACTCCATGCCACACACCCCAATCTTTCTGGGTACAAACTACATATGTTATTCTTTCGAAGCTTCACTCGTCTTAAAAATACTCAACAGTCGAAAGTCCCATTTGAGGGCCTCCGAGGTTTGTTCCCACGGAAAGCTCAGCTGCGAGGCAAAGCTCTGGTCTTTTTCACATTTCTCTCCTCACATTCTTACCCAAGTCATAACTCTGCGATACAAAAAAATGATTCTTTTTCTGCTCTTTTATATACAGCTTTGTTGGGTGAGTAAAAAGCATAATATCGAATGCAAAACGACGAGAGTAGAGAGCGCTAGGCACTCGTCCTTTCATATGTAATTAATAAATTTCACGATTGCTTTCCACCATTGAACCGTTGACGTCAATATTTGGCTGTATTTTGGGTATTATGGTTGTCCGAACATTTTATACTTTCCTGGGAGAACTATTTCCTTTTCTTGTGTGCTCTGTGTCTTGGTCATTCGGGAAGTATTATCTTCAAGTTTAGATCCTTCATTCATCAGTTTTAATCCGTCGTTATATTTCATGCGATTTTTTCCTGAGAGATTTAAAAACTTTTTTGTAGTATCATTGAGAGTAATTCACTTGCCTAAAAATTAAGAATTTAGCTGCAATATATTGGAACGACAAAGTTCATAAAAGTTTGTCGAGTGCTTGAGGAAGGAAACGGAGAAAGTACACTTATGCCGGAAAAATTACCGCACCCCGGTTACCTGAAACTTCTTTCCTTAGATTTTGTAATCAAATTCAAATACAAATGTTTGCCACAACGCCTTTTGATACATCGGTCTCTTATAAGTTTTTAATTTTCATTTCTCTGACCCAATATCCTAAGCGTAATAAACTTCCGAACGACCTTATTACGCTTATAGTTTATACCATCCATGCTCTAAACAGAACGATTTGATATTCTGAATTTATGGGATTCGGGGTGGGATAAAATTGATAGAATTGCAATTTAAACGGAGGACAAAGGAAATTGAGGCAAAAAGATGAAATTCAAGAAATTTTTCCGTACACTTGAACATGTTTCAGCAAATTACGGCTATTTCCATCCATAAACGTCAAGGTCCTTAGCTCTCATCGTAATTCCTACTTTATGTAAGGCTAATAAGAGAATGTCAACATTCGTATTTGCTAGTAGCTCCTTTAGATGCACCATTATTACTATAATTGCATAAACCTCTAATTCAAGAAGCAAGGAGAACCCACCATATTATAATCTATGAAAATGAAAGTGTGTTTCTCTCCCGCTATACCGTATCCTTTCCCTGTTTCTATTATTTAAATTATCTCTTACTCATTAATTTTGATTGCCTTCCACCAGCTGTTCTCAATTCAGTTAAAAAGTACTGTGAGCAAACTTGTTTTTTGTTTCACCTTCTGAATTTAAAAGGTACTCACATAATAGAGTTTTACAGCAAGCTGCGCGCCACGATGATTGTGGAAAGCCAGCCTTGAAATCGAAAGCAAATTTAAATAACCTTTTCATGCATAGTCTTCTCTTCCCCCGAGAGCTCATTTCTTTGCCTAAATTTTGCAGACTTTTCCTTTTCCCCTAGGTTTTAATTGCCGGAGTTGGGAGACGATAAATTGGAGGAGGGAACGAGAGATTGAGAAGTGGTTAAAAGGAAGGCAAAATTTAATGCTTATGTCCGTGTTGGCGTAAAATGCGTACCGTAAATTAATTAGTAGAGCCAGGCGCCGAGTTTCGAGAGTGAGTCTGAAAGAGATGAAGGGGAGCTTTAGATCTAGTGGAAGAGAGAGAAAGATAGATAGATAGACTATTTATTTGCTCTGGGACATCGTCCCTTAAGTACAACAAAGACACGAAAATACCAGTTTTACATCAAGGTTCCTACTAATTCACAGAACATGCAGTGAATATACAAATACATACAATACAAAGCGAATATATAGTGAATATACAGCACATATCCACCTATGGAGAATATCCAATACACATAAAAATGCACAGATAACATCAATACAACACAGAACAACGATGTATAATTTTTAGCGAAAAACATACAATGACACATAAATTGTGGGTATTACCATTATACAAATACATTGAAGGGAAAAAAGGTAACTATTTGCCTAACAATACGTGAAATAAACTGTTTTTAAAGTGGAATACAGACTTCAGATTTTTTAATTCATCGGGTAGGGAGTTCTAGAGTTTTGCTCCGGTAACTTGGAAAGAATTTTGAAAGGTTGCAGTGCATTGACCTGGATAGTATAGATATTGGGATGAGGATCTAGTTTCTATTGTTAGGGTAGACGGTGAGACAGGGAAGAGGTTTAGGAGATATTCAGGTTGCTTACTATGGAAAAGGGAGTAAAGGGATTTGGCCAGTAGGTACGTTAGACGTGAATTTGTTGAAAGCCATCCAAGTTGTCGGATATATGTTCATCACGCCGGAGATTGAATATGAATCTTACACATGAATTTAACGATCTCTGTAATTAAAGGAGTGAGGTGGAAACGTGATAGGCAGGAGTAGGAGAAAGGTGGTTATCCAGGATATATAACGTTCCGTAGCATCGCACGTACCATCGTGATCAATCAACACGTGGTGCCGATATCTCTTGCTCTACAATCGTAACGCAATGCAAGCCCTGTCAAGGAAGCAATGAATACCTAATCTAAATGGTACCCAGTAGCATATCCCGGAAGTATTTAAAACTCAAGCTCACCTTACCCAAGTTTAGCATATTTTTTTATATCCTTAAAATCAAATGCCATTCATCTCCATCTCTTCATCAGTCTATTCTTAATCAATATTCATGCTGAATTTCTCGGTCTATTTCCACGCATCCTTGCTATTCCGGTTTCCATCCCTCTGAAGGCACTAAGCATGGTAAGTTGGTAACGCTCGTAAGTGCGTGCAACGACAACGTGCGACCTTGTGTTTCTCGAACGAGAGAAAAGAGTTTGTCCGTAACCGATACTGACCGGTAGAACAACACTTAATCTAAACCACTTGCCTACTTACTAAACATTGCCTACTTATTCGGTTTTTGGTGCGCCAACTGCTTAGATTATAACTTAGTCTATCACACGTCATCTTAGGCCTACTACAGAAGATGCGCGTGTCACGCATGCGTGCGTCATGCGCATAAGGTCACGCGTGGATGAGGGATTCAAACCCGAGACTTTTAAGTTACCAGTTAGGTGCGGTACTGGTTTGACTACTGATTTCGGGTCTATATTAAGATAACTTTACAAATAACATCGATTAATCTTTATCTATTTCTTTAATTATTTTATCATTACTATACATTGTTCTCCTATTTTCTAGGGTAGTTTTCCATATTTTTACAGTATTGTTCAAAAGTTCATAACTTCTGGATAACGCATTTGAAGCCGTTTGATTTTAACATGACGTTTCGTATTTTTCCTCATTAATCAAAAAGTAAAAATTTCAAGGCGCTAAAACGCGATGGCTAACTATTGCTTGCCGGTTAATTATACGTGTGACGTGAAAGGTACGTAATACTTACGCTTTATCTCCTCCCTCCCGCAAGGTGGCGCTGCGGACGGCGCTAAATCAGATGATGCACTCCGTGAAAGCTTATTAACAAGTATCCGAGGAACATTTATTCAGTTTATTAATTTTCATCTACTTTTATTTATTTTATTTCAATGGGGAGCATGCACTATTTTTTTAAACTCTTTGAATGAGAATTCTGTTAGCTAAAATGTGCTTGGCGAAAATATTGCTGAAGAATTAAGTTTTGTTACAAAGATATTACTCTTTGAAGATTGTACCTTTTTGGAAGCTTAAAAACATGACGTCATCGCATGACGTCACGGCCCGGTATCACTATGAGCGTTGTTTAATTGTTTATGCGTGGACGTAAGTTGTTAAATGAATAGTTGGCGATAACGTATGCATTTATCTCATTTGTTTAATGTAATAAGCGATGGTATTTCGATTTTTTAATTACGTATTATGGATGGTAATGAGCAAACCGTCCATAAATTATATAATGCCTGTATGGTGCCCAAGAATTTCTATTACGTCTATGCAATCGGTGGTTTTTTATAGCAGAACGCCGCCATAAGGGAGTCAACTGAAGGAAATTGTCGGAATGTGCTTTTGAAGTATTTTTTCAGTCATCGTTTTGTTCAAGAAACGGCTAAAAACCTCAAAACAATATATTTACTTCGTTTTTCCTTAAAAATAAATGTCTATCTACGTAGCAATATGGAACCTATACCGTGCAGTGACGTCAGAAGGCTTTTCAGATCACGTGACTTTCGTCAATTTTCGGGAACATTTTAATATCATTTAATAATCTTTCTTGTTGGCAGAGAAAAGTTTGGCTTATATATTTGAATTGTTCAGAAAATTTCGCATCTAGTACATCATTAATCTTTGAGAAACTAATTTCATGCATATTCCCCATTATATATTCAGTTTATTCATTCAAAAACAGATAGTATTCATGTTACTAAGTGTTGTGTGAACTCGGTCCATAGTCGTGCCAAGTTTACACCACGCCTCGTGGCAGCAGAGGAGGAAGCTTAGGATCCTATAAAACTACTATTATATCATTTTTAACGGAGGAGACTTTCCGAGTTGTAAGAATTTTTGCAGGCGACTATTAATACACGTTCTCTTGCGGTTAAGGACTCTGAAACACAATTGTAACTTCAGGCGATGGATATTCCCTATGCCTCGCAACTCAAACTATGTACCTGTTACGTCAGCAGCAACGCTGCCGAAGTCCCTCCATTTCTGAGCTTTTTTAATTGATCTTAAAATTAATATTAAATTTTCTGTTAAACTGAGATTTATTAATCAAAATTATTTGCGTATAATTAATACATTTATGGTGAGGTACGAATCGCAATTAATCAATTACATTTTCTTTGATGAAGGAAATTACCCTATTTATCAATTATTAAACGCATTGTATCTTTTTAACAGACAACTTAATCGGCCACATGTTAAGACACGATGGTCTGAGGAAGACAATCGTCGACGGAAAAGTGAACGGGAAGAATGGAAAAGGCAGGCCTTGAATGAGATATATGGTACAGGTTGTGAAGGATTTAAAAGAGAGGAGTTACGTCAATATGAAGAGGTTGGCCGATCGACGAATCGAGTGGAGGGCTGCGTCAAACCAATCCTAAGTTTATTGACCGATGATGATCTTTTTAACCCTTCTACGGAGATAAAAGCAGTTTGCAAGTGTCTTGAAACATCGCCTCTTTTCACCATTTGGTTTAAACTCTGCAACTCCAGTGACTCCCCGCCGCTCCCTGGCTTATTTTCGCCCCTCCAAGTCAAAGCCCCGACCCTCGGGGGTGTTAGCACCCTCTTTGAGTAACACTGGATTAAAGTCCCCTGAGGGCCTCATGCTTGTCCTCAGTTGCGGTCGCTAAATCGTGTGTTTCCAGAGCCTTTTCCGCCTGCAACTGAAGGCGTGCTAAGGTCCATACGTCGGTGGTGCAAATGAGGCATCAGATCTTTGTCATCCCTCCCTTTGCTTTTCCTCTTCCATCCCTTCCCCCCACATACTGTCACGGTCTCACTATTTGACATTCATCTGAACCCGCAATCTTAACTCACGGTGCCGACTCCCTGCGCCTGCTATCCGTTACACTCACATAAAAGTTGTAACGTGAACTCCTGTCAGCGTTGACCAAGGCATTAATTTCATTCTTATAATTTACCCTGGATGTCACTATGCAGCTGGGGCTCCGGTGCATATAATAACGGTAGTTGAATATGAGAACATGGAGTTGGAGAAAGCTTGCGATTAATTGAGGATAAATTAGTGAAAGGAGAATGTTCCGTGGGTGAATGGACATTTAGAACCTTTAGGCATTATTACTATCGTTTTCATCCCTGTCGTGAGCAAGAGCCAGCGGAGGATCAGATGCTTTGGTACCAAGCGTTCATTCAATTATTTCATTGGTTGATTGAGTCAATATAAATGGAAATTAATTACATTATCAAGAGTAACGCCAGCAAATAAAAAGGCGTAACCGAAGGCGTGGCATAGCACTTAAAGGAAGAGCGTGAAAGAAATACTTGTAAAAAATTTAGGCATGGGGCGTATGGTACGGTTGCGAAACAAAATCTTTGAGATAGGAGGACAAATCTAGGCTGTAGGCTTCCGAGATATTTTGTACAAGAATAGATGGAGTGAGCTGCCATAGGGAAGCTAATTTATATTCACAGAAAGGCTGAATGAGTGAAATGTAAGCGATGAAGGTCAATGGAATCGCTAAATCGTCATCGGAAAAGAGAATATTACATCAGTGGCGAAGAATAGATACTAAAAGAAACATTATGTGGGTTGGGAACTACATTGAGAGAATGAAGTAATCATATCAGTGTATGTTTTTTCAGTTTAAGCGAAACGCGAGGAAAAATCCTAGTTTTCGCCAAGGCTTATCATATTTGGCGCGACACCTATATGATTGCAAAGTGAAATGCAGAACGGAAGTTTAGCGAGTAGCTCGTTA
Organism: Platycnemis pennipes; assembly: GCA_933228895.1. Classification (NCBI taxonomy): domain Eukaryota; kingdom Metazoa; phylum Arthropoda; class Insecta; order Odonata; family Platycnemididae; genus Platycnemis; species Platycnemis pennipes. The sequence continues at coordinate 29,171,293 of OW121851.1, forward strand.
GGGTATTTATTCTTGCAAAGGTGATGAAAGCAAGGCGAAGCTCCTTCGAACACGCCTACGGAGTTATGGGAAAGTGAATGCGGCAAAGTGAAAGGTATTGCCGCCCCCGACTCTCACATGTGAAATTATCTCACCACACAGATTAGCTGTTGAGAATCTCAACCCTCGCCTATCAAGCCCATCATCTAATGTTATTTCATCTAATGTTATTTTATCTGGTAAATTGTTTCTTTGATCAAATACTAATTACTCACGCACGACCCCTGACCCGTCCCTGGTCACGCATATATGTATATTCATTTGTTTCTGGCTCTTAAAGATAACCTCGAGGATTGAGGTAGGAAAAGGCCAGGACAATTTTAGCCTCAATAAAGATCAGATAACGTAATTATTCACCCCCACCTTTGCTGAATGCGGTCGTAATACTTTGCGGTCGTTAACATGCCAGGTGGGATTATTCGCGCTAAGAACGGCTCCTCGGGAATAGCACGCCTAGTGGTTACCGGCGTTTCCTACTACCGTCGTAAGAAGCTTGTAATGAGGAGGGAGGCATCTTGAGGCGGGCCCCCACCATCCTCGTGTGCCCACCCACGCCAAACCCTTCCCTCCGCCCCCAGGGTTTCCGGTGAAGGGAAAAGGGGCGGGTGGATGAGAGAGAGAGAGAGGTGAAAGGTGGTGAAGAGGAGAGTGGTATCTTGTCGCGAGGACTGGGAGGGAAAGGCGCAGTTTATCAAGATGGTGGGTGACTGCGCACGTGTGGGGAGAGGCGGTGGACTAAGACGCGCCCTGGCGATGGGTCGCTCAAGTTTCAGCGCTCCTCGCGGGGAGTGGGAGAGGTGAAAAGAATACAAACAACGCCTTTACAATCCCGCTAATTTATTCCACATCACACCTGCTGATGGCACTCCGTAATATTCGCGCGATAAATCTCCCTCCCACCCTCCCCCTCCCCCCAAGTATTTTTTTCCTCTCCCCCTTTCTCTTTTATTTTCGAATCTCTCCGCGAGTTATTTTCGTCAAGCTGCACTTCCGTCTCATGGGAATGGAATTCCCTTCCAGGAGTTTTTGAAAAAACCCCTTCCCTCGCACATCCTCTCCGAAAGGGAAGAGTTTTCCTCCTTCATCCCGAGGGAATGTGCGTGTTGGAGGTCGGATGGAAAAAAGGAAAGAAAGGTTAGGTTTCAAGTCCGCAATCAGGCGTGTTGCGAATAGCCTGGCTCTCACTCTGTCAGAACTCTTATCTCGAGATATCATTATCATTCCTATTCCCAAGAAGAAGAGAGCGGAGAAATGCGAAAATTTTATGACTATTAGCCTGACGACACATGCATCGAAGATACTGACCAGGATCATCTACAGAAGAATAGAACGAAAAGCAGAAGAGTTCCTGGATGAAGATCAATTCGGATTCAGGAAAAGTAAGGGTACAAGGGAAGCAATATTGGCCCTTAGGCTACTCATAGAGCAGAGAATGGAGAAGAACAAACCGACTTTCATTGCACTTGTGGATTTAGAGAAGGCTTTTGACAACGTGTATTGGGATTAAATGCTTGGAATTCTGAAGGGAATTGGAGAATCCTGCAATGACCGAAGAAGTATACACAGTCTATACAAAAACAAAGTAGCTGTGATTAAATCTGGACACAGCTGTGAAGAGTCAAGAATAAGGAAAGGAGTGAGACAAGGCTTTGCACTGTCTCCCGCAATTATTAATGTTTACATCGAGAGAGCCATCAATGAAATCAAGGAGAAGTCTTCTGGAGTTACTTTCCACGGAGAAAAAATAAGCATGCTGCGATTCGCTGATGACACAGCACTCATAGCAGAGACAGAGAGGGATCTGAACAAGATTCTAGTAGCCACGGAAAGGACAGTGGCCAGATATCAACTGAAGATAAATAAGAAGAAGACTAAGATATTAGTGTGCAGCAAGAAATAAGAGGCCAAAACCAATATCAAACTAGGAAAACTAAAACTTGAAGAGGTGAAAGAGTTCTCTTACCTAGGAAGCCGAGTAACCAGCGATGGACGAAGCAAGAAAGAAATAGTGAGTAGAATAGCCCAGGCAAAGAGGGCAATCTTTCAAAAGAAGAATCTACTTACAGCAGGAAATACAAGCATAGAAGTAAGGAAACAGTTCATCAGAACATACATCTGGAGCATTTTTCTTTACGGCAGTGAATCATGGACGATGACAGCAGCGGAGAAGAAAGGGGTAGAAGCATTCGAAATGTGGTGCTACAGAAGACTGATGAACATTAAATGGATCGACCGAGTAAGTAACGAGGAAGTCCTAAAAAGAGTGGGAGAAAAAAGAAGTCTGCTGACAACTCTAAAAAGAAGAAGGGACAACTTAATCGGCCACATCTTGAGGTACGATGGCCTGATGAAGAGAATCGTCGAGGAAAAAATTGAACGGGAAGATTGGAAAATGTACGCCTTGTATGAGATACATGGAACAGGTTGTGAAGGATGTATAAGAGAAGAATTACGATGAAACGTTTGGCCGATAGAAGAATCGAGTGTAAAGCTGCGTCAAACCAATCCTAGGATTGTTGACCAATCATGATGATGATGATGATTTTTCCGTACGGCTCTCTATTTTCCTAATCTTATTACTGGAAGTGAGTGGCATGGGGTAAATCTACACGTGGAATATATGCATTATCCGTAAAGGAAATTTTTTCCGAAAAATTATACTCCAAATCTTCTTCTTAATTACCAGAACAATAGTGAGAGCAATTTATGTTACTTGGCTAATATTACGTACATACTAGCTGAAATTATGTAAGCATGTAAAAATTTTGGAATGGCTTTTTCGAAGAGTACAATTATGCTTTGAGTATCTATTACTAAAATGATGATGTTCCGTGAACTCATAGCGTGGTTTGCATTTTGCATATGCCAGTCTGGATAAAATTTCCCTTCAGTCGAATCTCAAACATGTAACTTGATCCTTCAAGCTAGGGTAAACCTGTTTTACCGACCGGATCACCATGGGGCAATAAATCTTCGCTATCATTGAGTGCTCACAAATTAGTTTCGTATAATGTAATCCAGTCTGTGTATATCAGGTGGGTAAAGTGATGGCTAACCTGTTGACTCAAAAGGCCGCAAATGTGAGTCTCCCCTCGCACTAGGTGTCAAAATAACTCGGGTAATCCATACAGCATTGAATGGCACCCGGGCCACACAAGACGTTAGAATTTCACAGAGAATAAGAGGTCATCCATTTATTTCATAACGCTGATTTTCCACTTTTTTTAACACTCCTTCTCTCTTCCAGTATCGCTCCGTAATATTCTTTAAGACTACTCATTCCCACATAATGTAACGCTGCCAAAGAACTATTTCTTTTTTATGAATGACAAAAATAGACATTCTTTAAATACACCTTATTTCTCACGGCTATTATTTGTTTTCTATTATTATTTGTCATAATGTATGTTGTATCTATCTGATATCATAACGGACGGTTGTGCCCAACCTCACCCTGTTGATAGTGTATCGTAACCATATCATAACTGCATCTCTATATCTGTGATCGTAACAGTTAGCCCAACCCCTCCCCACTCTCTTCCTCCTCCCTTTTAACGTAACGTAGTATGTGAACGGTCCACTGAGTAAAACATATACCGTTACCAGAGTTTCTTTGGAGTACATTCACCCTGCCTAGTCCTATTACAGCTCTACTTCATTTCAAACGCTTTCCTTCTTTCTTTCTCCACCGTCCTCCTCTTGACTCTAAATCAGTCGTGCCCTACCTCTCATTTATGACTTCGGTGAGCCAACGCCCCCTACCGCTTGCCCCCGTAGCTGTCAATTGGATGTAGCTGGCCCGATTGGGACCGATCAGTGGGAGACGTGCTTTGTATTTCTCGGAAAACGTCCCCCAGGTCGGGTGACAACGCGTTTATGGGGTCCCGCTGTAGGGGAAGCGAAAGTGCCCTCTCGAACCCAGAGCGCTCAACTTTAGCTTTGTCCTTCGACCCCTCTCCATCCCCCCGACATTGCACCCGCTTCGTCCTCAGGGCACTTGTGGCAACAATGGACGGAAGACTCTTCTTCTCTCCCCCACTCCTCCCTACCTTGCCTCCTCTTGCAACGGTAGGAGAAGAGCAAGAGGCAGAAAGTGGAGAAAGTAGATGGGGGAGAGGAAGCGAGGTCCTTGATGTTAAGCTCTCCTTACAATGGAGGGGTTGAAGAGATCCACGGTCCCCTCTACGACGTCAGGTTCCCTACGGATCCCAACGCATGCCGCCATCTGTGATGCTACCGTGGCAATATAGTTACAGTTATGATACCGGGTGTGGATATTTAAATTTTGTATATACTTGCGTCGAACTTGTGATTCATTAGAGTGCTATTCAAATTAATTAGACATAACCTTAATGATTAAAATTGTCAAATATGTTTGTCTAAAACATGGCTTGAGGTTAGATTTACCGCCAAGAACCGCTTATGCCGACAAGAGTTAAACGTCATTCCGTGCATTGCAGGTTTACATTTAGTATTTTACATCAATCTATAAGAAACATGCATCAAAATTATTTTATTTCCGAGGCACACAGATGAGCAATTTTGTATCTGTAATTAATGATTATTTAATTGATCTACGTGGAAGATATCAAATTCATAAAAAATATACCCTATTTCTTTCCTGTAATCACCAAGTTAAAATTTTGAAATATATGAATTTTAAAACGACTGGTTCAGAAGCAGGAGAAGTCTCTCCGAATACTTCCAGCTAAAGAATTGGTGAATCTTTTTATCATCAATCCTACTCACTTCGGCTTATGTACTGCTGCTATAAAGCATGTACGCAATTGAATATGGTATACGTGATCGCGAATAATAGGTAACGTGACGGTGATGAAAGAATGACTCCCGTGTGATAATCCCTGTATTTCATATTCCATTGCTCATAATTATGAAAAGCTAATGAGATTTAATTATTCATTAATTATATGTAGTCAGAGCTAACGGGTTTAACTTCTTTCAATCTATTTGCTTGCATGCCTGTGATCTTATGATACTCCGCGAAGCCTTGAAGAATTCTTTCGTGCTGTAGAACTTCGCGAGTACTATTAAATTTACATGGTCTGCAACCATATAATTTTTAGTAATGATGTAAGATTCAATAATCATTGGTGTCATTAAAACATGATATGCGGAGATAATGAAGAAGGCAACATTAAGGCCAACTTGCTAAAGATAAATGTTACTCCTTTTCTTTCATTCGCTCCGAGATTTCATCACTTTCAATGAACTTTGGGGGGCGCATCAACATGCTCTTCCTGATGATGCTGCACCGCAGTGAAACCTAGGTCCAATGAAAGCCTATTTTTATGTGGAATTACAAAGTTTTGTTTCATTGTTATTCATCATGATCTTTAATGTTGGTGTATTTGGAAACGATCGTCCTAAATGAATCAGTTTTGCCATTCACGTCTTTTCCACAGAAATCGAGATCACCGAAAGGGAGAAATCAGCTAGGAAGGAAGAAGCGACTCGTTCGCAGTAGTCTTGGGTTTTAGGTGCTCCTATAGGTAAAGTAATACCACAATTTCTGAACTAAAAACTTAATCTTAGGACAAACACAAATTCAATGCAATCCCAGGGTGGGATTCGATCCCGTGGCCTTTGAGTTGCCGACCCGACTACCACGACCGGCTCAACTCGTTCGTCGACGGCAATACGTGCCGTCTACTCATGACGAAGGTCCGAAAGTTTGATTTTCAATCTAAAGGACGTTATGCTGTCCTTGAGGAGCCATTTATGCGTCACCATCCTTGTTATATGAACTCGGAAGTGGAAAATTGACATCGCATGTGTTCGAATCCGAGCCATCGGCTTGGAAAACCCGTTCGTTCGACAGAGCCCCACCGACTTCAGTCCCCCTTCTTCTTCGCCTCCAAAGTTACCGTCGTGGAAAGGGGGAATAAGGGAGCCTACATCTGCCGTGGTGGCGGGATGAAAGGAAGGAGAGGTCAGGGAAGGGGAGGTGCCTTTTTTTTCAAGGGTGGCAAGCGTTTTCATCAGGAGCCAATTCGTCCCCGGTCTCCCATTATTTACTGTACCCCTCTCATTCCACTCCACTAAATACACCAATTCACACACTTAATTTCACTCTCCATCGATGTTTTCTATCTTCAGACACCTTTGTGTGCTTTGCTCATGAGGCTTATTGGGTTGCTTTCTCCTCCCGTAAGAAAAATTCTACGAACCAGAAGAGATGTAAGCGTGGGGTCAAAAGTTGTTTCCTCGATCCGATCGGTCCCCTGCAAAATTATTCTTACCTGAGAACCTTGGGATGATAAATTATTTTGACATTAAAATACCTGCCCTCCGTATCGACTTAAAAATATCGATGTTGCTTTGGATCAAAAAAATAACTCCGATTATTTCTTTTACACTCGCTAATACTAGGACGCTCGGACTTCTCGACATCATTCAACGCCCAAACTTCACTTTGACTAACGGTAGTTAATAAATTATATTTCACTATGCAATCACACATTTACATTTTTATAATTTTTTATTAACCTTCGCTCTAATTCAGCACATTCTAATATTCCACAGGGAAAGATGACGCCTCGGTAGCTTAACTGTTTAAAGCACCTGGCCGGGTTCGAATCCCGGTCAAGGCGAATGATTTTTTCTCTGTGGAATTCATGCTATTTTTTCTCCGTTTTTATTGATATTAGCTTGATAATACGAGATAAAAGTGAAGATATTTGCAGCAGAATGATAGAATGAATACAAATAACAAAAGAAATTTTGGTGAAGATATAACGCACCAATATACCCCGGGGTCAAAATGACACATATTTGCGTTCAAGGTAAATTTTAAAAAACTTATTAATGGATTATTTCAGGAAAGTGAAAGATTTTGGATATGGACGCCTATCTAAATGAGTTAAGGTTACGAGAGGAAAGTCTGCTCGGTTTAAAAATGAGGTCAAAAACTAAATTTAAAATCACGTCTGCGTCAAAATTACCTGTGTGAACGTTCTAATATTAAAGGTGTAAAAGTATTGAATTGAAAATACCATCTCATTTTGGAGAGAAATGTAAATCAAGTACGAAATGCAAAGTGGGGAAGTGATTTCTCGTTAAAATTAGCGCGTCGATCGGCATTTCATGAGGCGATTTCATTACTACCCCTCATTAATTTAATGCATCTAAATTACATTTTGATTGCAAATAGCTCATTTATATACGACCCTTAATTTGCCGAATTTAATCCGTTTGTATCCACAATATCCTCGGAAATGTGATATTGATTGAATTGTCCGTTCGAATTATAATTACGGTATCAATTTCGGATCACGTTCTTCATGAACGGAATATAAATAGGAAGTGGGGAATAAATCTGCGATCGACGCAGGTGAGACGTGTAACCCCCCTCATCCAACGAAAGTTTGTGCTGCCTCCTATTTCATTACAAAACTATGGTAAATTATGTTGTAACTACACCCAGTCGCGGGGATGAGTAGGGTTACCTTGAAATATGATCCGGTTTTCCTCATCGCAGTTCATACCCTTGTATGAATACCCAAGCAGGGCTTTTCGAGAGTTACCCGTACCCCGAGACCGTAAGTGGAAGTTTTTATTTTTGGTCATGCTATGGAAGTCAGAGTTAAACAACGGAAATCGGAATGAAGTCTCACAAGGAAGTGTGAATAGGAAAGCGGAATGCAGAGCAATGAGGAATATGCACGAAATTTGTTTCTCGCGTACTAATGACGTACTTTGTGTGAAATTTTCTCACAAATTTAAATATATGAGCCAAAATTTTCTACGCCAACCACAAAGACTTTTAAACGGTATGAAATTGTTCCCGAAAATTGACGAAAGTCACGTGACATGAAACGCCTTCTGCCGTCACTGCACGGTATATTGCTGCAATTCCATATTGCTGCGGAAACAGACGTTCATTTTAGAAGAAAACGAAGCAAATACATCGTTTTGAAGATTTTAACCGTGTCATGATCATAATAATGACCGAAAAGGGATTTAAAACAGCACAATTCGACATTTTGCCTTTGGTCCATTTTTCTTCACAAACAGCTATTGCTTTGTCGTAGCAGAGATTCGTGGAGTGAAAACAAACAGGGTACCTACTACACAGGTATTTATTACAATTTAGGGATCATTTGCTCGTTACGATCTATACTGCTAAAATAAAAAATTGAAATACTTTAGTTTATTACATTAAACAAAAGAGATAAATACAAACGTTTTTTCCGAGTATTCATAAACCAACTTGCTTCCACGTACAAACGATAAACAACTGCCATAGAGCAAGTTCCCCATTGTGTCCCGACAGCGACAACTCAATCTCCTGTAAAACTGCAAAATTATATTTTCAGGTTCTCCAGCTTCCGTGGTTACATCGTGTTACCAATGCGAACGTAATCCTAAGACAAACTAGACATCCATTGCTGAGGTGAAATTCTGACTGGCGACCTCTTGGTTTGTATCTGATTGGGTTTCCAGCCTGGTTACTAAGATCAGCGTCATTTTCTTTACGAAACAAAGATACGTTTTATACTGAAGTAATATACGTGCAATTTTCCACAAAATAAAAGTTTTTACATCGACCCGGGTTTCAATCTTGATGCGTCATCGTCGGGTGTAATACCCGGTGTATGACCCGGGTCGATGTAAAACGTTTTATTTTGTGGAAAATTGCACGTACATTACCTCAGTGTGTACAAATTCCACTCGATTTCGCGAGTATCCTCGGATTTTATGTTTTATAGAACTTTAATGTAAAACATGGCAGGTATAGTTGTTTTTTCAATGAGTGAAGTCAAATCATGCGTTCAGCTCATTTTGTAGCTTAAAAATGGATAACTTTTACGTGATACCAATTTATTAAATTGCTTGGAGTATTGGCATAGGAGAAGAATCAATCGAAGGGAAAAGCCGGAACCCAAAGAACGGATTGCTTCGTCGATCGAACGGGAACTTCTCTTGTATTATGATTTTTAGATTTTAGGTTAGGTCTGGGGTCCTAAAATAATGCTTATCCTCAAACTCGAATGGATTAGCTACAGAGAAGAACGTGACGACTAAGCAAATGTGCACAACACTTACACCTCGAAGAAAAACAAGAAAATCAGAGAGAATAACAAGTATTAGAGGAGCAACCCAATACGTGATATTACTAACATCGTTTTATGGTATTTGAACGAACGGTTGAGAAGGTTGCTGTGGAAAGCGGATTGAATTCGAGGAATGTACAGGTATATAGACCGGATGAATTTAAAATCATTTTAAAAATTGAGTTAATTGCAGACCGTGACAAAGGTTAGAAAAAACGTTCACCAAACTGTGCATATTATTCTTTTGCTTTTCACGCCTTGCTTACAGTTGCAGTGGTTCTTCTGCCATTGAGAAATTAGAATTCATTTTCCTACTCTTCCTAGGTTTATCAGTGAACGGATACAGAAAGGCGGTTGAGAAGGTTGCTGTGGAAAGCGGATTGAATTCGAGGAATGAATTTAAAATCATTTTAAAAATTGAGTTAATTGCAGACCGTGACAAAGGTTAGAATAATTAAAGGTTATAGTTACTGTGAATGCGCCTTCAGTATGACGTGAAGTGGAAAAGGAGTAGCAACAGTACATAATAGGTTTCACGGTTCTCCAACAGCGATGGTTACATCGCACCGTCTAATCTTACTTAACCATATGGCAATAACTACACCAATGCCCAAGGTACGTCGCGTTGCCAACCTGACTACCATGGCCAACAAAGGAAAAGGAAGTGTTCTGAACATAAAAGGAAGTAGTTGGGGTGAGTAAATACATGTTAGCGAGTGAGACATCTTTGAAAAATGTCTGATAATTTATCCAAATCTGGCAATAAACCATAGAATACAGTTAATATTTTTTTACATTCGATTCATCGGTGACAGTTCAGATTACGAGCGAAGTGGTTGATGACGAAGAAGATGACGGATACTGCTAACAAATTCGATTCGTCAGTGACAGTTCAGATCAAAGGCGAAGTGGTAGATGACGAAGAAGATGGCAGATACTGTAAACACCTCTAATTTAAAATTGGTTCGGTTCAACTCTTTGATGTGGTCCTCCCCTGTTTATACCTACCATTTGCCTCTTCGCGCCAAACGATCCTGTAGTAGACGCATTAAAACCCTTCCGAATGGTAAAGAGCGAGGGATGGACAATGAATGAACTCCATTACGGTCGGGTGATCGACCAACGAGCATCGATTTCCAGCACACTGTGTTCACCTCGGCGAGTAGAGCTTTTGATGACACGAGCCGAGCGTGTTTGCGGGAAGAGGCGATCATTGTCGAGAGCACACTTGGGCCGAGACGAGAGTGCCCTTTGACCCCGAGGAAACCGCTGTCCTCGCCAAGTGCGAGGCGAAGCGTCGTCGGCACCCTTGTTACCACCCCCTCCCCAACCCCACCTTACCCCCTCCTCCTCCCCATCCTCCCTCCGCTGCTTCACGATTGGTCCACTTAAGGGTTGTGGTGTGTGCGACTGTGTCGACTCAACAACCGCAAAGAAATTATTCATCTACATCTACGGAGCAACATGCAAGGCACCTCGAGGTTTTGTGACAGGGGGTGAATAAATACCACAAATGCTCGATGTACACGCTGTTAAGAGGCACAACACTACCGCTTAATAGAAAAGTGATAGCATACACCAGACACGTGCGACTAAAGGATTAGTATCTGCGTAGGAATATTTTATTTTTGGTTAGGCGTTTCTTAAGATCCATTAGTCGATGATTACCCTTAGGAATCCGTTTTCCCACAAGTTTTAAGAACAAGAATCACTGACAGACTACTTCCATTTCACCAAACCGAATCTCATTTTGATTTCGTATACTCTGGTCGAAGAAATAATAATAATCGATTTAGAGTTATGGCTAGAGATTGGGTTTCGTATCCCTAAGGCCTGGGTTCGACTCTCGGTTGTGGCAGAGGTTTTTTCTGGTGTTGGCATAAACCTGCTCTTGATAAAAATCACCAAGGAATCCATGGTTTAACGCCCCATCCAAATGGGAAGGATTACTCTCTTGAAGATGCTAAAAATACATTGAAAACTCCGGCGTACTGAGGCCATTAAGCCATTAAGGAAAACTTAGAGCCGGTTTTATAGTGTCTCATTAAATATATTTTTAAGGTAGGAAATATCTGCTTTTACGATTTATGCAGTTAATGTTGATGTAAGCTAATGTTTTTCTGATGCACTTTCTGTAACCAGAGGTGTCAAGAACCGGCAAAGTAACATAACATATGCATGAAACAATTTTCGACTCAAATCAGAAATTATGTAATCTTGTCGTAGGATGATAGGAAATGAGACGGATAGGTTTAAATGTGTCTTTTTTCAGCGTCCAATAAGGTATAATAGTATATTATATTGAAGTCCCAGTAGAGATAATAATTAGGATAGGTAATGTGGATTGCCACCCTGCATCAGCAAGATGGACAGAAGCGGCAACTTAAAAGAGATTAAGTGTAAGATAGGGAAATAAAATAAATGGGTTTTCCCACACACAAAACAAGATCACAACGCAAACAAGTGATAATTATTTCAAAAATGTTCCGTACCACATTTCATTGCTACCTAACAGTTTTGTCGACAAATTCACATTTTTAAGGCTGGTGATCAACCGTACCCCATCCTAAGCTCTTGCCGTGACACGCAGGCTAACATTTAGATGTATATGTTATGTTTGGTAACAGACCATATTGTAAGTAAAGCCATCGTGTGTACTTAGTGAATTTGAGTGACTAATGAAGCTGGTAGAGGAGTAACAATAAGAATGTCTCATCGTCGATACAGCATGCCTGATATGGAGCACCCCCTGCCACACATCCCTTCGGTGGCCATCAGGGTAGATAAATTAATGTCGACTTCCATTAAAAATAGGACAAGACCATCGCTGGGTTTCTTCCCATCCTCTCTACCCGTTCCCACAAGAATTTCTACCAAAATCCAACAAACCATCATTCGTAAAGATGTGAGTGAAATCCATCTGTTGATCGTCTTGTTTGAATGTTTAATGCTAGTTGACGATGACAGCGTGAAAAATAAAAGTCTGGCCTTAAATATAAATTTACATTGATCATGCATTGCTTTTCACCTGCTGTCTGACATTAACGATAGGAAAAGAAAAGACGATAGTGTCCATGACAGTATTTGACTCAGGTGAGGAAATGGGAATCAAATGGATACATCACTTGAAATCTGAATGAATCCCATCAAAGGAGTGTGAGTGAGCTTTTTTGTTAGATGGAGAAAGGAAAAATACTTGCCCTCACGCCAAAGCTAAAGAGTTTGCTGTATTTTTGGCGCTATCTGAAGAAACATGATAAGGGAGAGAGTTGCAACAGAGCTAACTGCTTTTTTTTTGCTACTACTATTACATAAAAAGCTTCTAATACATTGAGCCATCATGTCATGCTCATATTATTCGGAGAATTCTTGACTAGTAATAAAGGGATAAGGTCAGCGCCTACGTACCGAGAACAAAAACAACCTAATGGAAGGCATAATACAATATGCCGGTAGCGCAAGGTGAGATCAAAATGTAACAGATGGGAATGAAGGTCCTTTATGAATTATGGCCTCAGTTCTTGATGTTTGCCGATATTATATTACTCAACTTAATTTAACTACTCTCAAGTATTAAATACCCTGAAGTAAATCGTAGGATAGAGATGAAAGATTACAGTAAAAAAAATAGCCTAACTACATCGGACTGAGTGCTCATTTTTCTCCCTCATATTTCTAGGCTGTAGCTACAAAAAGGTTAAGCATCCCAGCGCTCTCATTCTATGCAAGTTGTTAACTACTATTTAAGTGCGGCCCAATTTGATGGAGTACATAGCTTCGCCTCTTTTTTTGTTTCTCAGGTGGATATAAAATCATATCACCCCTTCCTTAATTGCAAAATGATAGCCGCTTATTCTCACACATACAAGCGGATTCAAGTTGGACTGCCTCACTAGAAAATATGAACATAATTAAAGCTATCCTTTTTCTTTAGAGTACTAAGTGTTCTCTATAAAACTTTAACTATTAGGCGGCTTGTTGCCTTGGTAAAAAGCTTTAAAACCATCCATAGAATCATCCCATCATCTGATGCGCGCGGTTCAAAAATATTTTCAAATAAAAGAATACGAGTTCATGAGAACGAAAGTAATGGATGCCGTAAGACCATCGCTGAAAACGCTGTCTCTTTCCATCGCCGTGCCATTGCATCTGTTTTCTCCGGCCTACGTATTTTACCTTCCCAATTAAAATGTGAATTATGTAGGCATGTGGCTCGTGCATAATTTTGCTCTCTCGCAAATATTCGCCTGGTGTACGAGTGACTTCGATCTTACGATATTCACACACCAATGTGTTGGCGGCCCGAAGCGTGAGATTTAGATCGTGGAGTCGACGCGAGCCATTAATTGATGAAAGCGCATAAAATCGGTTCCTCCCCTCAGTCAACCCAATTACTTCCGTACAATCGCGCGCAAGAGAGGGCTATCGACGGCGGGAGTGTGCAGGAGTCGATCGATCGATTCGCCCGTTCATTCGATTGATTGGTCGACCGACGTCTTCACTAATGCGGAGCAGTGCTTGGACCAGAGAGTACCCGTGACCCACATGCGTAGCAAGTATTTATTGGTATCGGGCGATGTCCTTTTCGTGACATCGAATTAATGATGGCACGTTGGCGTTTACGGATATCGTCGATCCTGCGGTAGAATCATAAACAACGGTGCTGATCGAAAGATCGATGGGGCATACACTGATATACAGTACACGTGGTTATAATGAGTAAATTTGACCAAAATAAAAAACGAATATTTTGCAAAGACATGTCGGTCAAATTTAAAAAAATATGTCTTATAAATTAAAATGGGAGAAAAAACAACCAATTGTCTTAATCCCACTCACAGATTTATTCTAAGCACCACCTTGTGTCATCATCAAAATTATCCTTCCGTTACGGATAAATTCCTCACAGTGGAGCCTAAGGTTGTCTTATTCGTAAAAAATATTTCAAATTTTAAACAATTTTTTACGAGAGAAAATACGGAGAAAGGAATAGAGAATGTATTGAAAGGCTGAATACTCATGATATTTGCCACACCAAAAGGGAGAATGAACGGTGGGAGTGAGAGAAATAGATTAATAGTGTAAGGAGGAAAAAATGTAGTAGGAAGAGATGGGAATTACTGCAAGAAAGAAATAGATCAGGCAGGAACTACCCAGGAATCGCAAAAGAAAACAAATGTACATATACAATGTTCCCTGAAAGCCACTCCGATGGTGTGTGGCAGGAGCTGACTCCACACCAGGCATGCATTATTGACGACAAGACAATCATATTGTCTGTGGTTCACTACTAATTCGACAAGAAAATGTAACAATTTCACATTCAATACGGTCTACGAAAAACTAACATCCAGCTGGGTAGTAAAAACTACACGAATATTTCTGATTGGGTTCCAAACATATCAGAGAGATTTCCAAAAAAAATTACTTACATTTGTATTACAATAATTGTTGCATGCAGGAATACCAAAAAACTTGAAATCTACATTACCAATCCTAATCAAGTAGTTGTAGCATTTATCCTGGGGAGGTGAACGACAATTAAGGCATTTGCGTCGTTTTAGATTGGTAATGGGGTGCGGTTGGAATATTCAGGGTAGGGAGGAATGATAGAGGAAAACTCGGTGTCGGCATTAGCCGAGTAAATGCTTAAGTAAATGCGCCATGGGGACCACGTCCCCCCACCCGACGGACGGAGTAATAAACTCGAATGCTCTCTGCACAATAAGTACTCAAATAACTGTAAACTGTGTACAAATGAAAAATCTCCTGAGTGCCCGAGTTAGAATCACTGTCGTGAGCATTTCATCTTATCGATGGACGGAATAGTAACTGAAATCTTGAAATTCTCACCCATGGTTTGACACAGATTTTATGGTGAAACCCGCCTAGGGCTCCACTAAAAAAATCTGTCACTGTCGGGATTCGAACCCGGGGGAGCGAATAAAGGAGTCGATTACAAACCGGGAGGGTTTCGGATTCAAATCTGTGAGAAACCTCTGGGTTCCAATCGAAATCCAAATACTGCAGTTTTGTGGATATAGGATCTTCGTGGTAAACGGCAATTACCATGGATAAGCATCAGATCATTTCTCATGTACCTATATCACTTCGCGTATTGAAAATTTTGCTCAAGTGCTCATTTAGTTGAAGATATCCACTGTGTACACGCAGGTTTCTTTTTCCCGCCAATCTAACTTTAAATGCGATATGTTTCTCAAGGGAAGTGGTGAAATATTATTGATGAAAAACTTTATCCCGATAAAATCTTTTGGAATATGGAATAAAAATAATTTTATTCTTTGCTGTTTTCTTCCATTAAATGATGGTTACGAAGAATTAATTAGCATCAATGAAACACACATCTATGTGTCAGATGAAGTTCATTTCTTCTCAAACTACCAATCGTGAGTTAACCAACCTTTAATCTCTGCTGCTGGTCGCTACCAAGAAGGGAGACTTAGTGTGCAGCTCCGTTTTAAGATAACTATGAGGGAAAGATTGAGAAAAAAGATGAAAACTGCGTTAACCTTTGTTGAAAGCAGAAGCCTCTAATGCCATCTGTGTTTTATTATTTACTACTGATTTTTCATTACATTAATATGTTCTTTTCTTGAATTAAGTACATATTTTCTCCTCCGATTAGTACTTGACCTACAACCTCTCCAATTTGAGTATTCCAACCTCTCCAAGGGCCACATTAAACTGTATAGCTGCACAAAATGTGTGTATTGGAACTCCCTAAGTGGGTGATACATTAATTTGTAACCTTCAACGGTCGTCAAGCATCTGGGGAAAGAATGGGTATTTACCATCATGAGAATCACGCAGTTTCCAATTGAATGACTATATTTCCTCTTACTTCTTTCAATTTAATCGCTTGGTTTTCCGTATTTAATGGTAATAAATTGTGTGATCATTCGGAGAAAAGAAATATCCGGGGTTAAGAGGGCGATGAATGTGCAAGTATGTACGTCTACAAACCACTAGTCCAGGGATAAAAATAGTAATGATAGAAATGATGTTTCTCTCCGGGAATTGGGAGAGAAATCAAAAGTACCTCAAATATAATCTTAGCGAATTGTCATCCCCATATTGTATTCCCTTTGCAATATTTTTATAGTTCGACTAAAAATGCATAAAGTAACGTGTACATATAATTTGTTCGTTGTTCGCAAAACCTACTCCCTGATAGAGTGCACGGTAAGGAGTACCTTTTATCTAATATAAAACATGATCCCAGGTGCTCGGTTCTGGTCACAAGGGCAAAGCCTGAGATAATAATCCGTCCTAATTAGAGGCGAACTGGGTCAACGGAGGCTTGGCAGGCATAAAACCGAATTTACCTCAGCAGAGTCGGCCTTGAGCCGAGAATTTATCGGAATACATCCTCTTTGACTTGGTAATGGGGATCCAGTAGGATGTTAGAGTATCATATACATTACAGAAGTCTTTTCTAAATAAGTGAGTAACCTCCAATTGTTCTATTTTGTATTATGAGACCTTGAATTGTGGTAAAACGCCCACAGTCTATTATATTCGACTTGGTCGGTAAAATACGTGATGTTTAACGTCATATGGAAACGAAAAATTCGAGATACGAATGTTTCTCGAAAACTTTAAATTGCAAGGATTTTAACTGACCTCAAATTTTACTTTCTTAGAACCTTTAACTGCTGTGTTCAAATACGTCGTCTACTCATAAATTAATCAGCAAATTTATGGTAATTTGACGATTTTTTCCTTGTCCATTTTCCTTTCAGTGTTATAAAATTATGAATAACTAATTTATAATTCATATATTGTTCTATTCTAACCAGTCTTCTAACTGATAGTTTGTGCATTGTTTGTTCGGCTTTTATTCTCTCTACGAATGTATGCATGCCGTAAGTAACTAAGTAAGATAGGCCGATACTTTGTGAAGCCAAGGCTCCCAGCTTTTTAATATTTTCGTGAGTTGTTGCAATGATCATTTTTATATTTCATGAAGAACGAAACATTTATAATCTCAAAGGATTACCACGTCAGATCTTGGCATCTTATTACATTTCGATGCCTTACTAAATTTATTTGCGTAGCAAACGCTTTATTTTATCAGCTCAATAGTATTAGGGAATTAAAAGTATTTGTAGTAAAAATTTCAAAAGCATTTACATTCCTGGTACACCAGTGGTTGAAAATGGAATACCTATCTTATTGCAGTCCAACCATGGAAGCTAGGTCGATACCTCGTTGGTATGTCTATTTAAATTTTCATGTCTAGCTATTAATTTTTTTTAAATGTTTGAGAACTGAGGGTAGACGAATCGGTATAAACTTGGTGTTGGAGTACATAATATTCAAGTCAGCTTCCCCGCATCGTAATTTGTAGGAAAAATATTTTCACAACAAATATTTTATTCTTAGCGAGGTTTTGTGATTAAGTCAAGAAGCTCTAAATGGCAATTCTGTATAAAATTCGAAGTATGACATCATTGTATTGGTGCACACGAGTTTCCACGGCCACTCTTACATCCGTCCACTACAAATTTTGCATAGGTAAACAGGTTAACGATCCATTTGTCGGAAATGCGGGGTACACGACCGTATGCTGAATTCATTTGCGTCATTTAGAAATCGGTTGGTGATTAGGCGTGAATTGAATTGTGAGGGGGTGGGGGGTGAGAGGAGTTAGGCTTATCGTCGATCGCAGCTCACTCAAACTGAAAGACTCCTCAGAGTTCGCTGTTTTAAGCTTCATCCAGCGAACGGCGTGTGGCCTTTGAATTGCTATGCACTTAGAACCTCCAACTGTGGAGAGAGATTCCACCGAAATATTATGTAATACAAACACTGATCAAATAGGTTCAAATCCCATGCAGTTGTCAAATAGCTTTACCACATTTTTTTATTCGTTCGTAGCGAATTTCACTCTCAAATCTGAGAATAAATTATTTGTGGAATTTAGCAAGCTGCATGTTTTTCCTTTCGTTATAATAAATTAAATGGGAATCGCTATTAGACTCTAAGTCACAGTTTAGACTGAATCTTTTCAGTAAATTTGTAGCTGGTCTGTTTTCCAACTGAATCTGAAATATTTTGAGAAAGTGAATGGATAGACTTCGGCCACTATATCAACCCGATCTCTTGGTTGGCTATCGAATATAAATATAACCTAGTTGCTGACATTGCTATGAACGTATACGTATTTTCCGTGCCCTCCTCTATTACGTGATGGAATAAGACGTGTGACACTTTTACAGTTACATCTTGAGCAGGCGAAGGATATATTATTTGAAGACGAACTAGGTTTTCTACACTACCGATGGTGAACTCTTATAAATACTGTGTATAATCAGTCCCACAAATGTGGAAAGATTAACTCTCGGACCGAAAGATATAAACGTGCTTTTTTTCCTGCACACAAAACACGGCTTTGACGTAAACAAAGTATAAATATTTAAAAAATATGACGCACCACTTTTTTTACTAAATTACGATGTTGCAAAATGTCATCTTAACAGCTGGTGGGTCGACTACCAATGGTGGATGTCATACGCCCTTGCGGCGGCTTGTAGGGTAACGCAGAGATGTAGATGTTCTATCCTAGAGAGTGAAAAGAAAAAGATGCCTTAATATTAGGGATGGGTCGGTTCGGTTCTTCGGTTCTCGGTTCCACCGGTTCTTGAGCTTAGAACCGGAACCGGAACCGAGGCCAAAAAGAATCGGTACCGAAATAATTGGCGCGAAAACCAGTTTGAAACCTGCTCACACTCTGAAAGCGGAGGCTTCACATTCAAACCTGGTGAAATAGTGTACTTAGATGTTTCAAAGTTGCTGTGAATTATTCTAATTCAGTCGTTAAAAGACCATATGATTTATTTTATTACATCCAATTCTAGTAAGTGATGAAATACCACCGTAATAAGGATATACTGATTGATATGTATGTGTTACGTCCACCTCCTTTCGAGGTGCGAGCCCTCAAATCATTTTCGTAAATTTATATAATAATAAAGTGTATAGGTTTTAGAAGATTTAATTCATGCTTTGAACATTGCTTTCGTTAAGTCAGCAAATTATTCGTCATTTGTACAATAGCATTAACTTTGCTCATGCAAGAGAACGTTGTCCACTTCGCCACGCAGTAAATAGCAGACGACAATCGACTATTTGAAAAATTGACAGCGCAAAGATAGCCGGAAATGAAAGGCACCCACAATATGCGGTCAATTACAACTAAATTGTTTTATCAAGTTTCTTCTTCCCTTGATGCAAGGGTCGTATTCAGCCAAGTAACTATCAACCGTTTCCGTTGACCATTCTGCTTTCTTGATTACTGGAGTATAAATGGACAATCATTACAAAAACGTTGGGTTGACTGGTCATGTTTAACTTTAAAAAATTTTTGTGCCATGAAACGTGAATAAAAATGCACGTGTAGGATATAAAAGCTGATATTGGTATTATCTTCCAATGGGAGAGTGTAACTAAGTATTTGCAGTAACATACGAATTTAAATATTTAAGTTTATGAGAAATATGTTGGTAATGACAAAACCATGGTTGAAAGTGCACACTCGGTTTATCTTACGCGTATCATACATAACTAGAGCGCGGAAAAAAAATCTTTTGACTTTTTGTAAAAGTGGGACTTTTGTGGTTTTAAATACAAATCTTCACCAATCTCATCAAATAAAACAGTTTTTAATGACTTTCATAGACACTTTTTGGGACTTTTGTGGCGTGACGGGACTTTTCTGATTAAAAGAGACTTATTATTTAAACCGCATGCCTAAGTTAATATTTGGCTGTTGTGATCACATTTGTTCAACTGTGTGTTGGACGCATCTGTGTTTTTCATGCGGTACTACACGGAGCAGAGATGTACTGTAAAATGTAAGCTCCTAACAATTGTTAATGCGAAATTTTAATAATAGCTCCGGAAACTGCAATGAAATCTTTCTATTGCTCCACCGTTCATGAAATAATCACACTCACTCAGTGCTTCAACCCGAAGGTTGGTTTGGATAGGTGAGGGTAGAGCTCACACCGTACTTATCCATTTGCAGCTCAAATTCACATATTGTTCCTTTCCCTGGGCCACCTCGCACTTCGAGTTTTTTTTGCTGAGGGTGTCCAAAGACTTCACAAAGGGATAGATTGATCTGAAAGAATGCATTGATCTAATAATGAACCAGCTTATTTGAACCCGGGTGGTCTGCTGACAAGCCGACAGCGCTACACTGCATGGTAGCACTCCGCTTTTGTTTAGGAGATTAGTGGAAAAATGGTACAATTATATGAAAGATCATCTAGAATTTCCGACGAGGTGAACGCGTCACATTGTGTGCAGATGATCATTAAATGAGCCTACATTGTAGCGAGGCAAGCATGACGTAGATGAACCTGGACCCTCTGCTGCGATCAAGCGGAGAAGAAGATTTTAAAATTATCGCGAAAAACAAGAGAAAGAGGTCCTTAGCTTCCCCGAAAATAGGGGTCCTGACCTGTACAATGGACAACAAATAAGTACTTTTTTCTCATTTTCGGTATTTCTTGAGCAGAAAACTAAGTTTTGAACTATTGAATCATGTTTCAACTGCCTTATAACATTATTGATTCTATGTAAAAACTTGTTTTGTATTGTATATTATAAAATTTTCCCCTTTAAATTTGACCGAAAAACGCCGTTTCCAAGGTTTTACAATGGAGTGTACTTCCACCCTCTTTGTCATCTAATGCCTTTTTGGTAAGAGGTAGGGTATTGGGGACTTCCAGATATTAAAAAGAGGAACAATGAGATGGAAGGGTGAGTTTCGAAGAAAATGAACCATGGGGAGACGGGAGAGCGAATATAAACGACGTGAGTGGTTAAGCGGGGTTGCATAACTTGGAGCATACAGCCCCGCGACGCCGAGGCGCATGCTTCAGGGCGCGCTCCCCCCCTGTTAGTTCTACGTCAAAATGTTAGAATACCTTTTTTGTTGCTTATATTGTCTACTTTACGATTATTTGATTAGTTTTTCCCAAAATCAAAACTAAACGATTTAAAAACTAAAAAAGCGATTTTTTTAGTGTTATTTTCAAAATTTGGGGGGTTGCGGGGTGAATTTTTGGTGGAAAGTTAGAAATTCGGATTCAGCGACCCAAAAAGAATAGGATAAATCAATTTCCAGAACTACCTCTAATTTCCCAAGTAAAATCCCCTAATGCCTGGACTAGCATCTCTAGGCTGTTTTCTCCAACAATTCAGTTAAATTCAGCAACTTTCTCACGGAAATAACTCAGACTTTTGAGAGACTTTTTACAAAAATATTGGTGACTTTTTAGGCGACTTTTTTTTGCAAAATTGAAGACTTTTTTTCCGCGCTCTATACATAACTAACGTATCGCCATTAAATATAATCACGGCATAGGAGATCCCGGAAAGATTCCGAAACGAAATAGGAAAGCAGAATCTTTTGAAACGACGGAAATGGTACACGTAAATTTATGTCAACGAATGTCACAGAGATGGTCTAACTGAGATGTAAGCCAATGGTGAAAAAATCAAACGCGCAAGGTAGTGCCAAGTTACCATCAAGAGCCATGGCATACGAATCAGCACTGTTACCACTTCGTATGTGCCCAGATCCCAGATATCAGGCCCAGATGAATGCTTCCTAAGTCGCATGTCGATAAATGAAGTGCTATCGAAATACGGCATGCCTATCGATATTATATCATACCTATCGATATTTTAAAAATATCGATAGCTGGTGAAATTACGCCTTAATTTACTCACGCGGTTGAATCCTTCGCAATGTCTTCCGAAGTGTGGAAATACTTCACAGTTGATGCAGCAAATGAAAATTTCGCAAAGCGTAATAATTGTCATTCCCTGATTTACAGGGGTGCATGTAAATCCACTCCTAACCTGAAAAAGCATGCGGAAAAGAGGCATAAAATAAATTTTCGAGGGAAGAGTCCAATCGTGTCTCCTTAGAGACGGAATACTTCAGTAACTAGTAGAGGCCTGCACACGGTCGCAAAATACGGGCGAGGGTCGCCTGCCTGTGTGCGAGAGATAAAGAGAGAGGCACAACCCGAAGACATTTTTTCTTTCTTTCGGACTTTTCCGAAGTGTCACGTATGTGGCCTTAACGGAGAAATGGCCGAGAAGAAGCGGTCACCCGTCGTCTGCTGGGCGGGCGACCGCCTCCATCCATGGATGGGCAACGAGTATAAAACTAAAAGTGCTTGAGTTCTATAAATATGTTCACATGAAGGGTAAAAATGGATTAAAATTACATAAACACAAAAATATTATGAAGAATTCTTTTTCAAGCAGTATGTCTCTGAAAATGATTATTTATTATCTTATCTTACCATTGAGCAATGCAAAGTAAGTGGTAAATTAAGAACCGGAACCGAGAATCGGAACCGAGAACCGAAGTTAAGAACCGAACCGGAACCGGAACCGAAAAAAAGTGGAACCGACCCATCCCTACTTAATATCTTTCTCCATTTGTCAGTGTGATATAGTCCTCTCCGCACGGAAAAATAATCTAAAATGGGGTAAACACGACGAATTCATAGTTACTCACGAGAGTGACTGAACGTATTATAATCGATAAATATTAACACTTTGACCACCGGCGAAAATAAAAGACCTACCATGTAAACGGTGGAATTCTTTCTCCATGATATTTGCGTAAAGTACATAATAAATTCCCTTCTATAACTTGATATTATCCGTTGCATCGTACATACATCTTCAATCCTGGACTCCGAACTCACGATGTAGCGTTAAGATATGTGGCTGTTTCATGATAGGACAATGCATTTAAAGAAAAATTGGCTAACACCGTTGGAATGCACAAACTCTCCTCAGAAGAGTGGTTTCTTAGAGAGACGTCAATTTAAGCCCCGGCTGGAGCGTCTGAAGTAGCTAGCTATGCGCCGCTTACAGAATGGGGTCGAGAGTTTTTATGCTCCAAGGGACTTGCTGCTGGCCCCTTTTCTGCGGACCTTCGAATTACAAAATACTATCGGGAGATAGGAGACCATTGAATCTCCCGTAATCTCCTAAGTTTCGAGTAATAGAAAAACCCTTTAGGTGTTTGAAAGAACGCACGACCTGGGTATTAAATAGGCACGAGATTCTTTAGAGCTTCTGTACAACCGTTGAGCCAGTAACTGAACCTCAGGGATATTATTTACTCGAATGACAGCCAGCGATGAGGTATTGTTTTGCTCATTCCGGAGCTCCTACGAGTCAGTAAAAATCTGCGTGGTTTAAAATGCAAGTAAGTAACGTTATTGTAAGGGTATATCATAGAGTTTTCACAATTTTATGACCTCATCTCGGATACAGTTTTGATCAAGTCCCAGCCAGAAACCGCTTGGACATTGACGTTGGAATTACTTGTTGTTGTCCACCATCATGATTTCTTGGTCCGCTTTTCTAACTGTTAACTTATACTGTTAGTTTCTGACAATGTTTTTTTTTACTTACTCGGTCGAGAAAGCGCGTCATTATTTAGTAATGAACTTGAAACATTAACGGGTGGAACATAACTGATATGTGGGAATCTCTCAAATGACAATCACCTACTGCTATTCTTATCACTAATCAGTGAATGTTAACATTTTGTTTATTTGAATTCATCACTGCAAGTTTTAAACGGTAAATAAGTGTTTAGTCCTTCCACTATTCAGGTTTTTCTCTTAATTCATGCTCATTTCAGATCGTTTCAAGCGAATCTTCACCTTCTGTAACCGTTGCAATCACCTACTTATCGCCACCAAACTTTTAATGACTATGGAAAAAAATGTTATTTCATTGCTCAACCTAATTTTGCAAGGCATTTAATTCAGAATGTTTTTTTTTAATTCCCTTGTATTATGTAGTAAGATTCTTATTAATTTGATTCTTTCAAAGTCTTTATTTAATACGTTCATTTCATTAAAGCTTAGAATGGTATTCCTTAAACAAAAGTCACCAGACTAATATAGCCATCATCATATTAGTATCTGAACAACGTACTGGTATATGTATTCAGCTTCAACTTAACATTTATAAAGGAAAAAATGCTTCTGTGGCTGATTTTTTGTTTCACCTCGCGTGAATGTTTTTTTATTATTATTGCCTGACTCAAATATTACTGATATCACCTCCCATCACCAACCGACAGTTAATCAGGGGATCAGTTTAACACCTAAACTTATCCATGCATTTTATCTCCAGCAGTATAAGTATTGTTAATCAGTTTTTCTCATCACGTTGGTTGGTTGGTTGGTTATTTAGGGGAGGCGACCGACAGCTGAGGTCATTTGCGCCATATAGGATAGGTGGGTAATTGGGTAATGGTAGGAATTTTTAGGGAACGGAGGAAGGGTGGAGAGAAACCCGGCGTCGGCATTAGCCTACTCTTAACGAAAGGCGCCAAGGGGACCACGGCTTAACGTCCCATCCGACGGACGGAGTACTGTACTTGAAATGCCCTCCACTAGGCACTCAAGTGGGGACCGGTTTTCCACTGAAAAATCCGCCACTGCCGGGAATCGAACCCGGGCCCTGGGGATGGGAGGCCAGTACTCTAGCCACCATACCAACCCGAACCCCTTCTCATTACGTCATTCCCTGATCATCCACTACGCCATATTAATTGATTAATCTCTTCTCTGAGGTGATAGCAGGAAGTGTTATATGTAATTAATTAGTGAATATATATCAAGTCATTTTTAAAAATTCCAACACCTATCTTGTCGAATTCGCATGGAAAAAAATTGATTCTATATTTGAATAAATGGGATACTGCGGATATAAGATAACTGCATACTATTGGCTTTTGCCTGAAAATTTTATAATTTACGCATCAGATGGATGTGAATGCATAAAAGTAAAATATTCGAATTTTTTAGGATCACTCCTCTGTGCTAGAAATGTGAGAACGTTGTGTTTTGAATAGGGGAACCACTGAGACTTCCGGCCCGGGTTAATTATGTTCACTCTAGCCCTGAATTATAAAATTGATTCTTATCATAAAATATTATTTTTAAATTATTTCTCCGGGGCCGTGGTGGCATAATTGGTAGAACGCTGAAATAGGGACCGGATGGTCCCGGATTTATGCGTTGGCGAAGCCTCTTTAGACACCCACACATAAAATCCTCGCGACGATGTTTTATGATTTTCGGAACTTCGTGGGAAATGTTAGGTGGCTCAGGGAAAGTCTCCCTACCTTGAATGTTAAAATTTCACACGCCAACTCTTTAGTACGGGGTGAGTTCTACCCTCGCGTATCAAACTAAGCTTCGGGCTGAACACTGAGTTAGTGAGTGAAATTATTGATCACAACTAAGGAAAGAAGGAAGGGTATATATTATGGTAATATCAGATTAGGGGTCCTCAAAAATGCGGAGTCCGGCTCAAAGAATGCCACTGGTTCAGACTGATGGCTTCATATTGAGTCCAATATGTACCAACGAAACCGCAATCTTGCTGTCGTTAAGACATTTAATCGCGCTCCTCATGTAATTACTTGAGATTATTTGGAAAATCTTCAAAATTATTACATCCCGAGACTAAAGTTTTTTAAAGCTACACCAGCCTTGGTGGTATTTTTCGGTAGTAGGGCGCGTAGGGAGGCCAAGGGAGGTGACTAACGACACCCACTAGATATCGCGACGCCTGTAAAATTACCGGAGTGACCACAGGCGCTCCGTAAAGATACTATGTTAAGATCTCATTCGCTCTCTGCACGGGAATCCGGTCATAACATTTTTTTTCTTCGAATTTTTGACCAGCCTACGTCAGATTTTGTGATTGAAATATCCACGTCCGCGGAATTGTCACAGCTGGGCGATCAGCTTCTCTGCCAGATATCCGTTTTGAAATTTCTGGTGCGCGAATAACACATGAGTGTACAGTTAATAAGCCAAATCCGTATCAATAATTACCACCGTTAATTATTCAGTCGATTGATTTAGGTTCATTAAATGTTATTGAATGCCACGCGACATATTTAGCGCATGACGAGAGGGAGGATGTTGCAGATAACCGATGGCTAACGGTCACGCATCAGTATTCAGAGACAAAATATAGTCACGCAGATGGCTACTTATTTCTATAGAATGTGAAAGTCAAGAATATGAAAGTCTATAATATGAAAGCACTTTATTTATGTAGTATTAAATACGAGAGTAAATCATTGATTCCTTTCCTTCAATTAAGTAAAGTTAAGTTAAATCGCACTGTTAAGTAAAATGAACCCGCGACAGTAAAATAACTCACTCAATCCCAATAAAAATATCATTACCCACCGCACAGTTCTAGCATACTCATTTTCACCGTGATGCATGACTCCCCAGTGCGAATATATGCACACCTGAGGGGAAACTAGACTCCTTTTTTCTTGTGCCTGCTGCTACTTACCAATGTTTTTAGCCTCCAACACCAATTTCCTCCTCTATGCAATCTCTTTACACCCTCTCATGGCCATTATTCTAAGGCCATCTAACACTATCAACCCATCCATATTCTTCTCGGTCGTTCTCTATTTCTGTTTTTGTACACTTGCACCTTCAGGATTTTTTCTTTAGCATTCGCTGCTTATACGTTTTTCCACGTGGCCTAACCGTCGAATCCACTGAGATTTTATAAATCTTAGGATATACTCGTATTTTAATGTTTCATCTATTTATTGGTTGTATATTATTCTCCGCTCATCATTTTCTTTGAATGGGCCGTAAATACTTGATTTTTTTTCATATTTACTCAGCTCGTCTTTCTCCGTTTTTGTGTTTGTTTTACATCCATATGTAAGGTCTGGTAAGGATTTAATATTTAGGTTTTTAGGTCTGGACAAGGAATTTTTTCTTTTTCACTTTTAGCCAATTTTGTGCATACTAAGGCCACGGAATACAATCGAATCGCCATGAAATGAATTGGCTTCAGATTTTCAAAAGAAAAATTGTCGCTCCAAATGAATTATTCAAAACTGAAAAACTCTAGAATTCTTACCAAGTTTTATCGCGCATCAGTCAAAGTCATATCGTTGTGGCTTCCTTGAAAATATTTTCGGATGCACGGATATTAATATTATTTCACTTAATTTTTGGGTTATCATGACCAGGAAAAAATTATTTTTCCAAGTGAAAATCCGGTATTATTAAAAGTTCGTTACACATATATTAGCGGTAGATCTTAGATAGTATATGCATACATTTTAATGGCAATATTGGCAAATGATGAAGCAGTTTCGTGATTCGAGATACGTTTTTCTTTACATCTTCTGTCCCAGTAAAAAAGGGGCTTTGGACCAATCTACTAAATTGAATGTCCATTGAACGAAACATCTGTTTGAATTGTCGGTTCCACAGTGAGGATACTTTGAGAGAGTGCACCCTCTATCGCTTTCAGGCCAGCCAATTTAAACTCTTTGAAATGTTTGAAAAAGATCAAACGAGGTCTATCTGATAGTTAACGAGAGAAAATCAATCCAAATTAGCTGAAAGGCCATTGGATATTTGAGAGAGGCGAAAATTTGTTCCGCCGTAGCAATGGTGTCGAAATGATTCATTATAAACCTAAATGTGTGAAATAGAAACATGAAGCCAATGTGGCTCTAACTAGAATATGCACTACAAAAGAATGCTCTCTTTCTCTCTCATTCTTAACGAGAACATAACAAATTTTCCTAACAGCAGTGATTACATACGATTTGATTTGTAAATAGATAGAAGAATTGAATTATTGAATAGGTACATCAAAAGTTAAATTCATTACATTAGAAGGCCCAAGATGTATGTGTGTTTAGTTGTGGAGAGGAATAAATGGGAATCTGTATCAAATCACTCTCTGAATTAATGAACTGCAGGCATTAATTGGTATTTATATATGAGCATATTTGTTGATAATTCACGTGAGTTTGTGGACGAAGTTATTATGGTATCAATAATTTCTTGTCACCGGTATGGCATGAATGTAAAATCTAAATATAGTTTTAAAATTAGAATTAATTCATTTTCAGGTATGATATCCCATGTCTTTTTTAAGAATCAAAGTGAATAATGCGTTGAAATAATTTTTGAACACCAATTTTGAGATACTTTGCGTAAAAATTATTGCAACAAAAATCCTGTGCAGACAGACCCCTGAATGGTCATGTTAGTTGAGATTTTTGTATAATATTTCGCGAAGCTGTTTTTGCTCCAGTAAATATTATTTTTCCTCCAATTAATTTGAGATTAACATTAGATTTTGTAATTCCACCGTGAGTGATTTTAATATATCTGCGTATGTTGAATTTTCCTCTTGTACGCCAGCATATAAAAGTGTCCTTAGTCACGTGTAAACTTCTGCAAGCTCAAGATTTTTTCTAGGTATTATAAATATACCATTCCCACAAGTAGTAGATGCTATGGAGTATACGAAGCACCTATTTATAATGTGATAAAATTAACATATTTGTGAAGTTTTCTTTAAAATGACCAAGGTATTTCAATGAAATGCATTATATCCACCAAGTTCTGTTGTGAAAATGTGATTATTGCCTATCTGGAGTTGGGAGAAGAGGTCTTTCTAGACTGAGCATGAAGATATTTCTAGATTATATCCCTCTAGGATCATACAATAAGGTACACTGATGGAAATTTATTTTACTTGATTCATACGTGTCTCATGCTATCGTGAATATTACACGCAATCCAAACCTTGGGAAGCATCAAATTCACACAATTGATTTCCCTTGACGCGAGAAATGAAGCTTCTCTTCCGTTTTCACTTGAGGAAACCTATATAAGGATGTAAATCTAATTCTTTCAATTCAACACGTAATGATCAATCTCCTCTACCGCGAGAAAAGTCGTGGCTATTACCTCGACGACCAAGTAATTTAAAAGATGATGATTATTCTTTCTATCGATATTGATTTTAAATTTAAAAAATCTGTTTATTACACCTTGGTAAAATCGGCTTAGGTGTGCAATGATAAATGAAAATAAAGTGATGGCCATAATTTTTTGACGGAAAGGTAATTTTGCAAAAGCTTCCTTGCCTGGAATAAATCTGTCTTCCAGTTACTTATAATTTAATCGCACCTGCTTGGATGCCCATTTATTTTCTTATTTACCGTTGGCGAAGCGGATATCGTTATGGGGAAGGGGTGGTTAAGGATTGGATCTTTTAATGGCAAGGAAGTGAAGGACGGGGGTGAGAGGAGGGGTGAAGGAGGAAAGAGGGAAAAGACCCACGCGAAGAATGCGCAATTCCGTCCGGCACTATTCTTGGATTCACGGATTTCAATCTCGGGGCCGCGAGCATCCACCACCCCCTTACCTCTTCTTTCTCCCCCTACCACCCCTTTTATATATCTCTCTTCCTCTCCTCCCAACTCCCGTCCCGCCCGCCGCATTCTCCAATTTCCACTCCTAACGTTCCCCCAACCCCCTCCCGACTTACCCCCAACGTTCCCTCAACCTTTCGCCAACATTCCCCCAACCCCCTCCCAACTCACCCCCAACATTCCCCCAACCTCTCCTCAGCTTCTCACGCCGATGCGTTGCCCTCACCATTCCCTCCTCTCTCCACATTCTTGCCCAACCCTTCGTTCGACTCCCACTCTTCCCTACTTCGTCCCCTTTCCCGCCGAGGTCTCCGCCCGCCACTTTTTCTCTCTTCCCGCCCGTTCCGCACCCCTTCGATTCCCTACGCATTCGCCGCCCCGAGAATAGATCCTCCTCCTAACCCTCTTCGGCTTCCCTCCTCCTCCTCCAGTCAGTGTCACTCCACTCGGGCCCCTCCCCCCTCCCCCCCCTCCCCCCGGGAAGTTGGCTGCGTTGGCCTGGAAACTACTGCTGAATCGATGCTCCCTCTCTCTCTCTTCCTCCCATTCCTCTCCGATCCGTCTTCCACCTCCTACCGTTCCTCTCATTGTCTCTCGATGGCTTTCGGGCATGTCTAATTACATTAGTTCCCATTGTTTTGTTTTGGGCCTTGTTTATGCGAGTCCTCATTCTCGTGAATGCAATGGCTTCTTGAATCGTTCTTGCATCGCTTAAAAAATTCATCTTGAAATATCTGTTCTCTATTTTCCCTGTTTTCTCACTCTCTCCCTTTGCTCTCATAATATCCCCAAATGTATTTCTTTGTAACAATGCATCTCCTATAACAGAATTTAACTTACAATTTTTCGTACTGAATCTGTTTTCTTCACCATAGAGACGTTCTCTGTGGTTTCGCCTAATTATTTCTCAGCTATTTTACATATTGTGTAAGCAATTTAGGCTGATTATTAAAGGTTCCTCTGTAACACAATAGTATGTAACTGTGCATGATAACCGTCAGCAGCTCAGATACTATCTGTACGAACTCGATTTTTAAGATTTGTCTTCTCAGTCAATCAATGGTGGTGTGATATGGAATTTATTGCATCTCTTCGAATAAGAGAATGATAGAATTTTTGTAAGAATAGTTATTTGCGTAGCATAACTCGTATTTCAAAACGCATCATGAATTAGTAAATTTGAGGAAAACCTGAATTTCCTACAATATGTGAGCATGGGTCTAAATTTTTCATCAGGCAAAATCCGTACGATAATTAATAATACCTGTAACATTCCTGCGTTCAAGCCGTATTTGTGCTCCGATTGTAGCCAGTGACCTCAACAACCCCTTAGATCTCGATTAGCTCTTGGCGTCTGTCAACCAGTTGTATAGCTGCCAAATTTTGCATGATTCCACTTCTAAGACTGGACCCGAAGGATGCGACTTTAAATTTTCCATATGATAAATTGTTCAATCATTTAAATCGGACATCCGACTCGCCCTTACGGAAATTAACTCTTCTCGGCTATCGTGTGGTGGAATATTGGTCGGGTTAATCAGATACTTTTCTTATTTCTTTGGAAATAAGAACGCCTGTGCTGCACGGGTGACCACAATCGATGCACCACTTCATAGCGTTGCGTTGAAAGCCCCTTCTCAAATTCTCTCTGGGCCACCTGAAAAACTCGATGCTGTACCTCAAATGAACCCAAAGGAAAGTGTGTGTCCCCTTGTTTCACGTATTCCACCGCAACACCATTTACTTACAGGTTTATTTTACTTTGCTCGTAGTTCATAATTAGCTATTAGAGTGACGTACGAGATGAAATTTAATAATATTCAAGGTCACAAATAAAGAAAACATATGCCTTAAATAGTCCTCGGTTCACACAAAAATGTCAAAAGTCCTTGCTAATCGCTATTATATCCTATTATATCGCTATCTGAGTATATGGACATATTAGTACAGTATTACTTGCTCACTTGGCATTCTACTTTTTATCATACAAATGAAACATAAAAAATGACACTGTAAATAGGCAGTTGACAAAAATCAGTATTTCCCGGAGGCGTACACTAATCAAATACCGGTATTTAGCATTGCTGAATAGGTTCCTCACGATCAATCATTCTTTCATAAATCCGTTTTACTACACAAGTATTACATATTACATACATATTAGCAACACATTGACAGCCAGAGAACGACGTCGACGTAAGCATTTCACATAGAGCTTCATGAAAAAAAATAGATGACGTACAGAACGGGGAACCTATACCATTACCGGGGTCCCACCCAACTATCGGCTTCACTCATGACTCCAAAAGTCATCCTCGGATGAATGATCACCGGTAGAGCTATATTCCATTCCCCTCCGACCCTTCAGTTAGTCATTAGAGGAAAACGCCTCCGTCCCCTCTATGTCCCTCTTGGGTCCAAACGGACAAGCGACCGTGCCTATTCAAACAGGAAATCCGATATAGATCGCCCACACGTCCCTTTTTTTAAACAGAACGGCTCAACTTAAATGATTGATTTTCGCCCCGCGTGATGGCAAGAGGGATCTTATGGGTGAGAAGGGTGTCATAGACATACAGTCACTCTTTCGTTATGTCGTATAGCAAAAAAAACCACAATTTTTCTCAGATATTTTTTGGGGAAAATATACAAAAAATATGTCTTGGTGAGCAGTGATTAAATTAATAAGAGCATAATAAGCATCATCAAATGTTAAAAATATATCAAAAAATCCTGCGCTAAAGGTAAGTTAGATCATTAAAATGAAAATTGAGAGAAAGAAAGAAGAACACAGAAGTTCAAAAAGTCATTCCCCCACGTATAATAGGGTTGATTCATGTACTTCATGGATAGGAAACTAGCCGCGAAAAGACTCAACAGAGTAGCCCACAAATATTCACAAGAGCGAGATATCCATAGAGAACAAAATCATACATCTATACCGGGATTCGAATAGTAATTCTGCTGTGTACACTGCTCTGTGTAGTTATCTCGAATGTCTATTATCGGCCTATTCCTTACCATATGGAAGCTAAGAGTCTTCACAAGACGAAATTTGAAAATTAATTTCCTGCTAAGTTGCAGTATTCCTGGTCATGGTGCCAAAGTTGTTTTACCTTCAAATATTTGTCTTTGGACAGAGAACTATCGATTTAAAAATCTTTTTATCCTGCCATTTTCATGTCTAGCCGAGTTTTAGTGCATGGTGTTTCAATAATTATAAAATGGGTACGTCATCAGAAAAATAATCCGCGTCATTCTTTCTTTTGATTATTGCGATAAACTAAATTGACGTTCACTTGTTAGTTGATATGAAACAATGATAATCTGGTTTAAAGAACTATTTATGGATTGCAATGACAAATATATAGACTTTCAAAAATTGGATTGGGACAAAGATGCTTGTTTTTTCAATCAAATAGGAGTTTACCCAGATATTTTCGTTAATTTACGCTAACGACCACTAATGAAACACAAACTTGACTAAAACAGCCTCAATAGCCCCTAAGCAGAAAAATTTCCTTATTTTATTGGTATGATGATATACATATAAAAATACACAGTTCCCTGTGAGCCATCGCCAGGGTGTGTCAGGGGTTGATTCCACACCAAGTGTTAAAACAACCAGGTGTGACTACCGTCAAGCATGCAATCTTATTTTCAGTAGACACACAAACGTTTACTGATCTTCAACATGGATCAAAAATTGTAAAATTAATTTGACGCGTCTTAACTTCCACTCTTCTCCACTTTCTTTTTGGGAAGAGGGATGATGATATTCTTCTTGAAGTCCGTGGGTATCTCTCCTGCTGAGTACATATCGCAGATAGTATTGTACAGCTGGATAAATGTCTTGTCTCCTGAATTTTTAATTATCTCGGTAGGAATACCCTTAATTCTGTAATCTATATTTTTATTCGGAGGTCCCTTACTACTTTAAGCTAAATAAATTTAACCTCAAAACATGGCAGCCCCTCATGCAAGAATGAGTTGAGACTGTCGAAAGACGGGAGGGATATTTCACAAATCATGGAAAAGTATTCATATTCTCATATTTAATTGTTAATATAAATATAATTTTTATGACATTCATATAATATTTAAATTAAAATAGTCATCAGCAGCAGTTTTAAAATTGAAAAGCATGGGAATGAATCGAAGAGCATTATCCTTATGTTTGCTTATGAAAAAATAGGAAGATTTTAGTGCATGGATTTCAGGTGGAGCAACAATTTTGCTGTTATTTAATTCGTTGCAAAGCTAATATTTTGCTTCCCGAAGCATCCATATGTTATGCACTCGACTACGAAGACGGCAGCACCCAGGATAGTCGAATTGAAACTAAGAAATATTTTCCATCATCGCCGAAGCCGGAAATGCTTGGTTAAAAGTGCTTTTTAGTAATTTTAACCAATATGGGCCGATATTTAGGCCTTAAAATGCCGTTGAAATCCCCTTCCTTTACGCTATGGTATTTTCCGAAATCTCCCCAGAGATATTTTTGATTGCTGGCTCGAACGAAATTGGTGTGTTTTCAAGTTATTACAACTTGATGTTTTCAGCCGTTAAACTGCATCATTGATTTGACCCGAGGGCAATATTTAATGGTGGCGAGAGAGGGGAAAGGTTTCTCTAGCCTGCTCGATATTGGTCATTTAACTCTCTAGATCATTATCTTCTTCGGGTGGTAAAAAAATAATCTCCCGCGAAAGCTTCATTTATTTTTCATAAGCGCTCTCGTTCCGTTGGATGCTGGAGCGAGTGACCTACTCCTTGGTGCCAACTCATCCGCGATTTTAGGCCACGGCAGCATGAATTCAGCGGCCTGCACTGGCGCTCAATTTCAAGTAAAAAATGCATGAAGTTGAACTTTCCGCCAGTCGATGCATGGAAATTTCACGCAATATTATCCCTATCCCACAGAAAATTATCTCAGCGCGAAAACTTCTGAGTGCTTCTTCTCGCCAGACTTTTTTATAGTTTACAGGAGAAATAGGAATTACGTCACTCCTTAAGGTCATGTAAAGAGTTAATTTGAGGCTGGAAGAGAAAGAAATGAAATTTAGTTCACGGAAGGAATTAGGAGTTGGCAGAGTAAGTGATTGGGAGAGGTAATTAGCCAAAGTAATTTTTAAAAAAATACTCTTATAGAAGGGAGAATATGAGAGAGGTAGAGCAGGAGGAAATGGGCCAGCGTTATGGATGGGATGAAAAGTAGTGGGAATCATTCGGAGCTTAAGAATGAAGTTGTGAGAAGAATGGGTTTTTACATTTTAGGGAAGTGAAACATTTTACACCTCATAATGCCCTGCGGGCCACCGGAAAGGTGTTTGTCGAGGGGTGAGCCAATACCAGGGATATTAATGTCAAGGAAACAAACGTTTCGTTATTACATACATTGCGGATTATTGTTAGTCTGAAATTCTAAAATAAGTTTAATCCACTTACAAATTAAAGTAGCTTGATATGTACTAAAGTTGCAAACGAAAAGATACCTATCACGCAACGTGACGGAAATTTGGCATATACATACAAATATTCAAAGTTATTTGAAAATCGTGCAATAAAATTTGATGATGTACGTTTAGTTTGATGCAAATAAAAGACAAAAATCTGCTAATCCTATTTACACCATTGCAAGCTTCGATCTACTTTATCACTGTTACTTATTGTAAAAAACATTTTAAAGTCTCTGTCTGTCTGACCAATAATTTTATCTTTACGATCCAACCTACCGTAGTTAATAGGAGTTCTCAATATAAGTTTAACGACTTCAAGAAACGAAGCGTTTTAAATTTCAAATAGGATTGCAAAAATCATTAAGATTATTTGGTAATTATTAAAAATATTTGTTATTTATTCCCTTAAAAACTTAGGTATTTCCTATAAAACCTAAAATTGATCAACTGACGATGAAAAATCTTTCTGAACGTAATGAAGCCATTACTTCTCATCCTGGTGGAATGATATAAATTGCTATTATTGGAAAGGTATGTGAATATTGTAGCGGTATTTTGACCCATGTTGCCGACTGCAGTATCCAGATCCAAGTGACATGGTAACCCCAAAGTCGCGGGTACAAATTCCCACTTGGCCGTAGATGTTGTCTTAGGCTTAAGATCTTATATTAGACAGTAAAATTTGAACATAAAAACCCCAGATTTTTAGGCAAAAGTTTTCATTGATTTTAAGATACCATTATTCCCCAAAAAAGAAC
Source organism: Platycnemis pennipes (assembly GCA_933228895.1). NCBI lineage: Eukaryota > Metazoa > Arthropoda > Insecta > Odonata > Platycnemididae > Platycnemis > Platycnemis pennipes. The sequence goes on from OW121851.1 coordinate 29,206,934, forward strand.
TGTTTTATATTAATTTTGGCTCTAAATAAGGCATATGGACTTACTGTCTTATTGTTTACAGAGCATAGATTCACTTTTAGAAATAGCCTACTGCCGAAGTGCCAATATGCTTTACAGTGATTGTACATATAAAGCATTTACTAAAATTCAATCCATCTGGCCTACGATATTAACTATAGGACTCAAATTTGAAGTAAGGCATAGATAACGAGCATCGTCAAAATTCGTGATAGTGCTTATTCCCGATTAGGTCTTATTATTAAACGGTGTTACACGGTATTAGAAGGAGATATGTTATTCCTGAATGCTCATTTCCTTATTGGATTACTTTGTTCACTACGCAGCGGGAGGAAAAATTAAATATAGCCAATCATTCCTCTTGCCCAATCCATTGTCATATACCACACTCCATTGTAATGATATTCAGGCAACAAATCATTTCCAAGCAGGGTTGCCATCTCTTCTGAAATTGGGCCTATTTAGAGACACATCTCTCTTGGTCCTGTGTGGGTGGCAAAACTCTCTTGGAATTTAGGAATCAGTAGATCCGTGGCAGCATTAATTCATTGTATTTATAGATTAAATCTGTCAATTTATTACTATCGTAATCATTATGAATGACAAAATAACCTTTGTATTTCCACAATTTATTCTCTCGCACAACGGTCATGGTTTCGACGATTAACGTCATCCTCAGGTTCATAATTCGTCATCCTCATCCTAACGTCATCCTCAGGATGACGTTAATCGTCGAAACCATGGTCGTAGTGTGAGAGAATAGTGGAAATACAAAGGTTATTTTGTCATTCATAATGAATACAAGTAAATTCCATAAAGTGACGCCAGAAACCAGTAATTTTACTATCGTAATATTCAACCCAAACTAATGGGTATTTTATTACCAGGGTGTTTACCATATCGGCAACTCTCTCATATTTCCCATTTAAATGGTAATGACTCACCATACGAGTTTGTTTACAAATGTTAAAGTAAACCATAAACGCTTATTGCCGCATGAAGAAATTCGAACTAGCCATTTAAATTGAATAAATATCCAAGGGTTTCCGAAATGAATCTCAATTTAGTGTTTTCCTTTAATTATGCGTTAAAGACGATCAGTTTCCAGTTGAGCTTAATTCTTTCCTTTATCAAACGTGTTTTACATTTTCATTTACACTACAAAATATTTTCCGCAAAATTTGCTGAAATTCAGCAATTTCCCTTACTTGAGGCTGTACCAATTTTCAGGTTAATCTGAAAAGCTTAGAATTTTAAAACCGAATATATTGACAGAAAAGTATAAACCTGAATTTCAGATAGGGTTTTGCTGGAAATAAAAAAAAGGTACAAAATAAAGTTCAACATCATTGCTAAACAACTTATTTTCCTATAATATAGCTAAAACAACTTATACACACAAGGGAAAAATAAAACCAAGAAACAAATTATTACTCGCACATTAACTGCCATCGCACTGCCATCAATTTCCTGACAGTAGCTAAGAAATAATTACAAGATTGTTGAGAGTGCGATCCAAGGTTATATTATCCATCAAATGAAGGAAATTCCTATGCTCCCTGGGATATTCTCTCTTTTATATACTAAGGTATTTCGATGCTGATAATTCGATCTATTCGATAATTCGATACTAAGGTATTTCGATAATTCGAAGGTATTTCAATGCTGAGAATACAGTGGAGTATGATAGTAGGAGACTGGTTTTCCATTAAGAGAAAACGTTTTTGCACGCTCACAACCCTTCGTGGATTGCGTTGAAAGATTGCAGTTTTATTTAATGTCTTTAATGCATACAAATTTTCCCACTGTAACACATTTTCAAGTGAATATTACTGTTTCAGTTTAATGCCCTGTCGAGAGCCTATTGAGAGGTTTATATCTTACCTTAATCTCACGGAATGTTCGCTAGCTAAATTGAAAAGAAAAGTCTTGTGATAATTCTAACATGGAGCGTCGACTTGCATGGTGCCGAAACATGGACTTTAAAGAAAGAAGATTAAAGCAAGGGGTTTTGAGATATGAATATGAAAAAGAATGTAAGAGGTTAAGTGTGGGGTTGGAAAGGAAGACAAACGAGGAAGTTCTAGAGATGTTTGGGGGGAAAGGATTGAGGAAAAAGAAGGCAGAGGGGTGAGGGTGTTTTGAAGGATGTTATAGACAGAAGGATGCTGTGTAATCGGGGCAGAGGGAGGAGAAGAACTGTTAGTTTGGATGGAATAATGGGAGGCAGGATGTATTCTAAAATGCAGAAGGACATCTAATCAAGGAGAGGTATCGGGGTAATAATTTTATGTCCATCTAAACCTACCTTAACCGATGGATCACTAAAAACAATAAATTAGATGTAGCCCGGAATGCACTGCCCGCAAGGTGGTGATTCTAGGTCCATCCCATCGAGGACGTTTGGGCACGTGATCTCCTGGAAATATGCGCGCCGATGGTAATTTTTGGCGAGAGACCGAGGAAAAGATAAAACAAAATGATTTTCATCCGCCCTCGTGATTTGTCCCCTTCTTCATTGATATCGATGACACGTCCTTCCCTTATCGGGATTTCGACTGCTCATTAGGATTCAACGTCCGAAGGCGATCCGTCTCCGTGGAACTCCTCTCTCTCTCTCTTTCCCCATAATAGGGACGTCAATGATGTGCATGAGCGGCAGATTACTAAAAAAAAAAGAATGAATGATAAATAAAATTTTCGATTCATGATCTCTTCCTCATTTAATCGGGAATGGAAATGAATGAATGGTCGATGAGATGGGCATGTTTGCCCTTCAACTTTTGATTCCGTGTCCTTTATACAAATGCTATTTTTTTATTTTGAAAGGGAATTTCGTTGGTGTGGTGTTTATAGTATGTACTGTCCTAACACCCAGGAGGTCTGGGTTCGAACAACTCTTGATTCCGTGGCCTTTATACAATTGCTATTTTATATTTTGTAAGGGAATTGCGTTGGTGTGGTGGTTGGAGAGCACTGGCCTGTCGTCCAGAAGGTCCGGGTTTGAATCCCATCTAGGAAAATTATTCATTAGTACACTGGTCCCAAGTTAAGTGCTTTTTGGAGAGCATTCGAGTTCACTACTCCGTCCGTCAGATGAGACGCTCAACAGTGGACCCCTTGGCGTCTGTCGAGGCGAGTAGGCTAATGCCGACGACGGATTTCTATCTAACCTTCCTCCTCGTTTCACTTACATTCCCTTCGTTGTAACTTTCCTCCTGATCTGAAGCGCTGAGTGGTTGTGAAACCATAGATGAGAAATGTTCTCACTCCACACTTCCTACATCCATTGGAAAATTCCAACCTACATGAAATCACCCACCTATCCTAATAGGTGCTAAGACCTCAGCTGTTAGCTGCCTCTACTGATTAACGGCTACTTATTTTATAACCTATCATTCTCTTCGGAACTGGAGAATATTGTGGATTAGATGCATTTGTGTGACCATATGGATGGCGTGATCTCATGACAAAAGTGATCATATGGCACCTTTATGACAAATTGTAAATACTCGTTGAACTCCAGCAGTTAAAAAGTGGTTAATAATTACTATAAAACAATAAGTTCTTCATTAAGATATTTGGTGTAGCAAATATGTGTGTCGAAAATAATCCTTCGCTTGCTCCTCCAAAACACAGCAATTTTTTAAGATCAAGTGTTCCAATATCAGTGACACAGAGAGTGGTCTAGACGTCGGTCAATCAGATTTACGAGGGATGACGAATAGCTCCTCTCCCTGCTATAACTATCCTACCGCTTCAACGGTAGAGATATCTATGAATTGGATTATGGTGACAAAGGTGGTTTATATGAAGTATAAATATATGATAATATGACAGGGAAATGTTCAGCAGCTAGACTAGCAAAGCACTAGTAGAGCAAATAAGGTCAAGAAGGCGATGATTCAGTTTTGAAATCAGGTGAAAATTGAGTCAGAAAAAAATTTACATTCTCCTCTGATTAATCCTGTAGGGAATATAACTAATAATAAGTCTTCCGGTGGGAAAGGAAATTTCTTATTTTCTGAACAGTCATCTCTCCACATGAACTCGGGCAGGAGAACAGATGTTATAAAATAGTGACGATAATAATAACGATTCTGACCTTGAATGGATAGAAAAAAATTAAAAACCGCAATATGTTATCAATTTCATTTTTTTCCGCTCTCCCTCTCTTGCGCCATCCAACGGTGGAGATCCAAACTAATCGACATGCTTGTTGTGCCAATCGCGCGCGCCGATTCTATTTTTTTTTTCAACCGCCGGCAGCGCTGTAAATAGCGGGTCCGCATTATTGGAGATGGCATTTTAAGATAAATATGCCGATTACGGGCGACGGGAGAGTGAGGGAGGGGTAGGTTTGGGGGAGAAGGTTAGGGTGGGAAGGGGAGGATGATGTGGAAAATAGGGTGTATATAAATGCTGGGAGGGGGGTATGGGTCGATGGTGGCGAGTGGGAACGAGTGTGTGGTGTGGGAACGACAGATGGAGCTGGAGTGGGGGGATGAAAGTGAGTGAGGCGGAAAGAAAAACGTGTCTTCATTGTCGCGGTTGATAGTAATTAGTATCCCCCCAACACTTCCCGACCCGGAATGTGTGGTTGAGCTGGAATTTTCCCTATTTATTTGGTCCGTGCTTTGCTGATTCATGAACCTACCATAGTTGCTGCGCACAATGCGCGCGGGAAAATTGACTAGACCAAACGTTAGCTCCTTCCTGCTTATTTATTAAACCCTAATTTTTTCCATTATTCCTCGTCCCCTTCTATTTTTTCATTTATTTTTCTAACGAAAATTTCGGTCGCGGACAATCTCTCGGGTCTGGTGAAATATTTTCGCGTCCGTGTCAACCTGCGGTGGAAATGTTTTCTCGATTCCGGAGCGTGGCGAAAAAATTCGGGAGAAATAAATCTGGCAGCGTCCGTAAAAAAATTTTTGGGAGAAATACAATCACTCACCGAACTCGGCAATCTGACGAAAAAAAAGAAATTCTCAGCGCAAGTCTGAAATATTAGTTTTCCCTCTTTTGTTCATTTTTTTAATTGCGACTTTTTAAAGCCCTTTTTACGCGGATAAAAAAATATATTTTTAAACTCCACACAAATGTAAATTAATCTTCCACTCCAATTTCTATGGAACGGGAAATTTAAAAAAATATTGTAAAAGTTTAATAAAACACTATCGCTTGTAATGGAACGCTGGATCTAGTTCGTTATTCCCTTTTGACCCCGTTGAGTTTGTTCTCAAAACAAATAGAATTATTTTGGTAAGAGAAGCATGGTGATGGGGAGAGAGGTTTTTTTTATTTTTCATTCTCTTTATTGGAGGATATTTAGGCACCAGAAATAACTGTTTGGCATAAGTTGACCAGATAATGGAGATTGGAAAATGCAGTAACCGAATTCGAAAGAATTTTACCTTGTTTGCGTCGTGGTCATCTATTGTGAGTGAGAAAAGCGAATACTTGTATCGCTTGGCCCGACAGTTGACTTTTTCAAAATGTTTGAAATGTGATTTCCCCAATTGACTTAACTATATGTAACGGGAAGCCTAGATATGTAACTTCGCCCATTACATTTATATATACTCCACCAAAGTTATTAGTTTGTGGTTCCTGTAGCACTTTATTTGACAGATGTGGATTTTCAACCCGCAGGCATCAACAATTATTGATACATATTTGAATTGAATGTGAGAGTCTTAACCCCTTGGTTGGGGAGCAGTGTTTCCTTATCTTTCACCTGGTGGGGAACAAATCCACCGATTTTCATGTAATAAAAACCTATGTACATATTTTTTGTACCTCTTAGATTATAATGCATAGATATTTCCTTGGATTTGTTAACAAAAAAAATTCCCTTCTTTAGCGCATTTTCCTATGACATGAATATGGAAAAACTCTAGATATCTCCTAAAAGAGCCATTAAATATTAGAGATAAAAAGGGGACATTTATGCATTATTTTGTTATATATTTAGTAAATTATGGCATTAACATTGTTTTAACAATGATAAAATATTACATTTTACATTGTTTATGAGCTGATATTCATTTCTCTATAACTAACTGCACCATCACCAAACGTCCCTAAATTATAAATACGCTAACAAACCACTTTGTGGCACCTTTGAATGCTACCTGCCTTTTTTTCGAACTTTAAATCATGACTTGCATTTAGGAGAGGCTCAGATCGTGAATAATGCCTGCACTGTTACGAGGAAAATGCCGACACCCACTGAGATTCTCCAAGAGAAGATGGTGTTCTTCCATTTCTACCCCAAGTACCATCTCCTCATCTCGTATTCCATGGAAATCTTTAGTGACACCTCACGCTAATTAGGGAGAAATGCTTAAGTACTCTTCTCTTCGCTATTGGAGACCCTAGTTCTCGGAGAGACGGGTGAAGAAAGGACGTGAAAGTGTGTTTTCTGTAGTCAACTTCTGTTTTCGCTTGCTGTTCTGTTATCGTTGAGAGAAACTAGAAGAGCTATTCATTACACGTCTGAATACGAAGGATAATTTCGCAAATTAAAAGAGGAGTATTTAAAGGATTATTGGAGTTTACGGAATTTGGAAGGGTGAAAGGAGAATTTTTTTTTTAATGGCGTAGAAATATCACTTACTATGCGCCTCATCCGTGAGAAATGGTACTGACGTTAAAAGGTTACATCCTTAGGAACGAGAAAACCGCTTCTCCAATCCATCTGAGAATATTTGGCCTGTCCCAAGGCGCAGAAATCTTCAACTCTCTCCGCTCCAATATTTTGCCAGAGAATTACAGGACCATGGTATATCCAGTGTGATGAATACATGTGTTTTCAGAAACATTCCGAAAATGAGTTAATTCCAGGATTGGGTATAATTTTACCCAATGTAGCGGAGGATGGAATTTGGTGAAAGTTCCATTTCAAGAGCGGTTAGAAAGGGATTCGCAAGCTAACTGAATAATAATCAGTATAATTTAAATGAAACACTCCTGAAGAAAACACTCCATAAGCCGCTCACGGTAAATGTCCAGTATAATTACGTGCATACCCATAAGATATGCCATTTGTAGCAAAGGATTTACGTGTGCTTAAGAACATTTTAATTATAAAAGCATCAGTTTCCGAGTGTATCATTTGTTTTACACTTTACTGATCATGTAAAATGAGTGTGATAAGTTTGCTTGATATCAGCTGTGAAGTGAATACCTTATATGTTTTTCTGTTGCAAGAATTCTCATCTATGTTCCATACTAAGCTGGTCAAAATATATGTAAAAACTGGATTATCTTTGCACTAGGAAGAACACAAAACAAAAGTTCTTAAACAGCAGAGAATGGAACCCTTATTTACTCCTCTCTAATATGATGAATGCCTGGTGTGATTCATCCCCTTCCACACGCTCTTGTGGTGGTTTTCACGGAAGAATGTTGATGCAGATGTAAGGCATGATTTAAAATGAAAAAAACTTAGTTCTTTTCCACCACTATATTTAAACAAATCATCCACCGGTTTCGGCCTTCTCAGGCCATTCTCAAGATTACGCTGTAATATTATAACTCAAGATTATACCACTATATTTAAGCAAATCATCCACCGGTTTCGGCCTTCTCAGGCAATTCTCAAGATTACACCGGTTGAACAACAAACCGGTTGATTTATTTTTTGATGATTTGTTTAAATATATTGGTGGAAAAGAACTAAGTTTTTTTCATTTTAAAATGAAAACTAACTTCCACAATGTAAAATCGCCAACCATTGCTTTTATTAGTAAGGCATGATTCGGAAAATTCTACATCTCAATTTAGAGCTTCAGTAAATCGATTATGGCCTGATGTCTACCTTGAATGAGCCATTTTTATAGCTGTGGAACAATATCCTCGTTTTTTTTCAATTCCAAGGGCACCCGTAATCGTATTAATTTTTGCGTGGCCCTCGCTAATTGGAACACGTTCGTACCCGATACATGACCCATTTGATAACAGATGCGCATTTTCCCTTTTCCTTTTCGTTGCGCATCTCGCTTAAACCCTCCACAGCATTCCACCACCCTTTGTCACCCACAATAGTCCCATCCAACCCATCCCCGTCCGTTCCCCTTCTCATCGCCTCCGAAGCTACCCCCTCCGAAACAATATGCGAGGGATGCCAACCCCGACGGGAACGGCCCCTAACGAAATTCCTGCTCGGAAGCCGGTTGCATCACGCCGCATATTAATGGCCGTCGTTGTCATTCACGTCCCCGGAATAAAACCGGCAGGGGCAGCAGCAGCAGCAGCACCGACGTACCCAAGTCGATAGCCACGGCTTTTGTGTTTTTCCCTTCTTGCTCCATCCACATCATGTATTCAGGGCGCCGGGAGGGGTGCGGGCGAGGAGCATTGTTGCGGAGGAAAAAAGATTCAGAGTTAGGTGAGACCGAGCGCATTTATCACCGCTCGCATCTAGCAATCATGAATGCAACTCGTTTTTTTTTCGGGGGACCCGACACAAAAGCACACGTCGTTCGCCATGTGAGGGAAAGAATCTCGCCAGAAATTGCCCTTTTGCGAAAACGAAACCTCTGTCCCAACTCAGCGGGTGGAATCAGGCTATTGAATAATTAATAACATGCTGAATCACTGGTATCGTGATTGAACTTGTTCCGAAGTGAGCTAACACTTGATATGACGTACCTATCACTTATACAGTGTGCACTCAATCCTTCTCTCCGAAGCATTATCTGGTATAAATATCATCATTGGTATGTCTTAAGTGAAACGACTATTGATATCAGTGAACCATCCTAAGAATTTTTAACTACAGCCCTCCACTACCCTATTCAGTGCAATCTCTTTAACATCCCTGTAATTATTCTCGGCAACATCGCTTTCTGTCTGTCCAAGGTCTTCTTTGTCTCTCCGTCTTCCTCGCGGGGCTTTTCCTTCGATTTTCCCCCCGTATAGTATTTACAGATGTGTTGTGCCTCAAGATGTGCCCGATCCACCACATTCTTCTTCACTGTATGCTACTCAATAGCCCTTTCATCTTCATATCCTATATATACTTTCTTATTTCTTACCCTTTCCGTGCATTTAATCTTCAGCAATCTTCCACATTTCGAAGGCTCCAAGTCTTTTCTGATCCGCTTTTCTAATGGTTCACATTCCAGATCCGAAGTGTGCCACTACCGACACAAACTTTTTTACATATTGCTTCCTGGTCTTCGGTGGTATCTTGTTTAATCTTCATCATATACGACTTTTTAGCTTGGGCTATTCTTCTCTTACTTATCACTGTGCTTCTTTCATCCCACATAATGCTGCTCCCAAAGTAGAGGAATTTTGTTACTTGCTCTTGTTTCTCCTCATAGAGGAACATATCTGCTTTCGTTTTTTTCTCTTCCATATCCTAGTATCTTAGTAGTATCTCTAGTTTTATTTTTTTTTATTTTCGTATTGCATTCTCGGAGCTCTTTCTTTATTTCATTCAGGGAGGACCGTAGGTCTTCTCGGCTCTGGTCTGGGAGGGACTGAAGAACGATAACTTCACTTACTTGCAGTCGCAGCAGTACAGTAAAACACAGTAGCATAAAAACCAGTATGATTTACTATTGCGTCGTAGCAATGAGGCTCACCGGCTCCGTAATAACTCCTTGGTGATGGCTGAGTTTCATTTTCAAATTTTTCTGCTCAATTCATCCATATTTGTAGACCAAAATTTACTATATTTATTTTTCTGTACGCATCATTACTCTAATACGCATCATTTGGCGTAGTATTTTTCTATAAATAACGATGAAGTCAAAATACCTAATAATAATCCTAGAGAGATACTAATGTTCCAAAGTAATTAGAGCCATAAAGCTTCAAGTCGGCACCTATATAGTGCTAAAGTCTTAAAACAGATTTACAATTTCACTGAATACTTCATGAAAACTATAATTATAAGTGAAATTATTTTTAAATTATAGAGGTGAGATACAACCAATCTATTTAAAAACTCTTCAGCAGGGCTATATTTCCTATGAAATCTTAAAATGTGATAATGTCAGTCTTTTTACTACATAGAGCAGAAAATATGGAAGGTTACGTTCTTTGATAAATGGACAATATGCTACTAGGGTGGAACTTGAGAAAGCGGAATCCCTGGGGTTCGAGGTATTGAAATGAAGGGAACAAAAGACGCATAAGAACCAACAGGGAATAATTTTCTTGAAGAATAAATTTAAAAACTGGACTTTCAATCAAAAAAATATTCCGCGGACTGCATAGATAAATTAGAAAAATTTGTTAAAAGGAAGTGAAATTACCTTCTTAAAAGATAATAAATGGTCACGGTACGATAGCGAGAAATATATTGCTTTGTGTCTCTCCCGTCGGTCGGACTTGGTCGGACCCTGCTAATGACGGAGGACCGTGAGTTCTACCCACGTGAGCGACACAAACCGATATGCCATAATTTTCCTCTTACATATGAATTTCTTCGGCTTCAAAACAACACCACAATTGAGAACGGCTAGTAGGAACAATTTGGATATCCTTTACACCGGTCTGAATTAACTGAGAGACTTTGTTATTGTTTACAGATCTAAAATCCCCTGGCTACAGTGTTTAGAATCTCGTTTCATTTTGGCAATTCATTGGAGGAGATAATTCATTGGAGTCCAAGTTGATTTTCTCAGAAGCGTTTATGATTCAGGCTGATTCCTATGATATGTTTATGAACATTTCATTGGGAAAATGGCGGATTTCTTATAGAAATGAATTAAATGATTAACCATGCGCACAGTGGCGCACAAATTATAACTTTCGAGGTGCTGGTTCGGCGAATGATGGAGAGAAGGACGATGAATAAGGATGAATCTAAATTTGAAGTGGGGAAGTTACCGGAAGTAATTAAAATGAGGCACAATAGGTGGGCGGAACAAGCAATACAGGTGTGATGGGGTGGGATAAGGTCGAGAGACCAGGGAAGCGAGTGAGAGGGATGAAGTCAATGGCTTTTTAAGCGTGTTAAAAATAGGTAGAAAGTATGGCTATCTAAAGAGATGTCTAGCCAAAGAAAGGGGAAATTTAAGGGAAGAACGGGAGAATAAATAAATCTGATTGGATTGCTCTATCCATACTTAATCTAATCTGTAAAATACCTAATAATAATCCTAGAGAGATACTAATATTCCAAAGCGATCAGAGCCATAAAGAGCTATTGAGTCTTCAAGTCTACACCTATATAGTGCTAAAGCCTTAAAACAAATTTAAAATTTCTCTGAATAGTCCATGAAAACTATAATTATAAGTGCAATTGTTTTTATCGCCAATAATTGGAGAGTATCAGTGAAACTATCATACAACAATAGCTATATTACTAAGAATAGTGTAAATAAAAAGTACTATTATAAGTTTATTTTAGAGAGTGTGAAAGAACAACGGACGAACAACGCTTTTTATTTATTTCATGTTCGTTGTTTGTGCGGACAAAGAACGAACATTCTATACTTGTCTGAGATTCGGAGGTGGAACATTCACTCGATATGAATAATATAGAAAGAATAGTTTTTGCTTCTCCGTTTTATTTACTCCATAGCACATGCGATAATTTTCCATGGTATGCCTTACAAAAAATGATCGTTTGACGTTAAATAAGAGTATTTAAACCCAAATATTTTTTCCTGACAAAACTTTCAAAAAAACTACTTTTACATGGATTGACGAGTTTCTGTGCGAGTTCACTTATAGGAAACATTAATGATTGGATAAGCAAATTTTATTGACGTTATGAAATAAAACCGGCACAACTTTCTGGGCAATCCTTTCCCTTATCAATTGCCATCTCTCGAACTCTACGCACAATAATAGTTTTCAGTTTGTAAATTTCTCGCTACTAGTTGTTTGATCCTCATGCTACACTCTCCCTTTTAAGCCTTCGAGCCTTTGATTCTCCTGTTTTAGTGTTGACTTTGGGATTTACGGCGGGCGCTCAGGGGAATAATAGCTTCAGAAGCAATAGCAAAGCTCCATCGTAAGAGATTCTGAGACTCTGGAACGACTGGTCTTTCTACAAATCCCCTCGTATAGGGCTGGTTCCCTGTCTATATCCATAGGGGTTCAAGGAGTAAATTACTAAGTGGCACGTGGGACCGTCATTTCGATGCGTTGAAGTTAATTTGTCGAAGGTAGCTTTTAAATAAAGTGGTCTTAAATATCTTCGCACCAATGTATTATAAGCAATTGAACATAACAGGAATGATAACGATAAGATCAAATTGTATCAAACGCGTTGCTGAAATCAGTCCTGCATTGTCTATTTCCTACACTGTACCCAATAATTCACCGCAAGGGTGTGGCAAGAAGTATGCTGACTAAACTATTTAAAATAAAATATAAAGATCATTGTAATGATTTAAAAAAATCCTAGCAACCACGTAATCAGAGCGCAACAAATTGTTTACTATAAAAATGTGAGGCACTCTTGAGACAAACGACGCGGATAAATATGGAAGATAGAGCAGAATTGATCAGTATTTCAGAGGAATTGCCCTCGGAGTTCAGTCTTGTGGTATCGTATCATTTGGTATTTTATGTATCGTATATGGAAGGAAATGCAATAGCTATAAAGCACTCGGTCGCAGAATTTGGTGGAAAATTTCAGTAATAATAATAGGCCAACCAAAACAATTTAAATTTAATTAATCTACATCCAATTCTACGATGCCGACTTCAGATTCTACATTCAATATCAAAAGTTAAGGAGTAAATACTTTTGTTAATTACATTTTAGAATGGCTACGCGATGCTAAAAATCGGTTGAGTTTGATTCGCAGGGTGAAACAGAATAGCAACACATCCTCCTATATGAATAGGGAAGGTGATAGAAGAAATGATGATAAATTACGTCACCAATAAAATATTAAAATGGTGTCCTTATCTATCGAGCAAATTAAGGACTATAAAGTCCTCTCTTGCAATGAACTCGTCTCAATCCTACATGCTCCGGGCAGTGAATCTCACCCGGGTGGGATTTGAACCCGCGACTATGGGTTTGATAGGCTAAGTACTTACCCCGCCGTCACCAAGAAATTAGGAGAAATGGAAAACTCCAAAAAAAATTGGGTTACGTTATCAATCATCGGTACATCACGTAACAGATGCCTGGCGATAGCCTATTAAGTTAAATTTCAGAGAACATTTAGTAAACAATTTTCGTGAACGCCTATTATTTTGAAATGAATGCCTTTTTTGTATCGATCTACTCGTAGTGCATATTTTATTCCTTTTTTAATAGCAAAGGTACACTCTCCTTTATCTTTAAACTCTTTCCCCATTTCTCATCTATTGGAACAGGTCAACTCCAATCAATTCTCTAATTGGCTTATCTCTTCATATTTACATGACTCTTTCTCAGGACTTCTTCGTTATTTCATCAAAACTAAGGTGGCTCCCGATCCTATATCGTGCGCATCGGGGGAAGCCCTCTCGGAGAGTTGGTTTATTTATTCGCTTTCCGCTCTATACGGCTCACTGCGAGCTATAATTACTCGCTCACACGCCCCTCCTCACCCCAGGGGTACGTCTCCCTCTCCTCTCGCAAAACGCGATACTTGGACGACTGAGAGCCGGCCCAACCTCCTCCCCTACCGTCAGATGGTGCGGAAAACGAGGAATCCGGACGGGGTGCGGGGCCCGTGCGTGGCGTCAGAACTTATCCCTCTTTCCCCCTCTTCCTTCGCTCTCCTCTCCTACCCGCCAACCCCTCAACTACAAGGAGAAAGATATTTGTCAGAATCCCTCTCAAAATACCTCCCCAGAGTGCGTGCGTGGGGGGTGGGAAAGGACGCTGACGGGGGTTGGGAAGGATTGCCCTCATGAGAGGAGGGTATGTATCGGGCGGATTTCGCAGTCGTAGTGACATAATGTATCGTCGGCAATTAGCTATGTATCGAAATTAATATAAGAATTAGATTGAGAATCTTAACAAGTCGTAAGTTAAAGTGCCGATTAAATCTCCTGCAGAAATTTTAAACGAATAGGTTTGCTGAAGATGTTAGATAGGTGTATATTAAGAACCCCTGCGTATTATGCTAGATTTGACCAGTCAAATAAGGTTAGAGAGGTAGATTGCCACACCGATAGATTTAAAATATCATTTTTCCCGCGTAATATTAGAGAACATAGACAGCATATAAAAGGGATAGGTAGGTGAAATATTGCCAGAGTATTCTGTCGTGGTAGCTCATTGTTGGTAGCTATTAGTTGCATGCTTAGTATGCAACTAATGCATACTAAGTATGCATACATGAATGGTAGCTCTTAGTCACATGGCTCTATGGCAGTTTCATGCAAGTAGGTCTTGGTGGCTCTTAGTTGCATGTAAGTGGTGCCTGCTTCGTGATCTTCTCCCTCTCCCACACACTCGCGCTCTGGTCCGCAGGGTATTATTTGGATGTAAATGATTACCCAGACTGCCTCCCGCCAACTAGGCCACCTGGCTCAAAATTTGACTACTCTCCTAACCACTCATTTCTCATCTCCGCTCCACTATAAATTTATCAATATATGTCAACGTTTTAGTCGGTTGTTCAACACTTTTTTCCATTAATTTTTTATAGGCCTATCGTCCTAATTCAAACTTAAGGGGTAAGAAGTCATTTCAGGCGTTACATTTTGGAAGTTACTGACATTCATAATAAAATACAATAGTAATACTCCACTCTCAATTTTTAATAATATCCGACCCTGGTTTCGACAACTCGCCTAGAAAATGGCACTTAGTTGCCATTAATTAAGTATTAATTGCCATTAATTAAAAATTAAGTGTGGAGTATTACTATTGTATTTTATTATGAACAAGCTTAGGAGAGTCTAGTGAAAGTGTGTAATGTCAAACCCGGAACTCTCAGATGAATGAAATCTAGTGGGTTGACCGCTGCAGGAGTTGGTCGAGCGTAGTCGACCATGGTGCGAGCTATTAGTAGAATTAAATCCCGCATACGTTAAGGCGGAGAGATACTCGCAGTCTTTGCATCAACTGGATGTTCTACAGCCTCCTGCTCCTTCAATAATTAGCAATAACCCCCTTAGCTTCAATAATGGGGGCGTTTACTCGGAACCGAAATCGCAATTTTGTACACGAAATCGTTAGATGGAAACGAAAAACGAATTTTAGTGAAAAAATTAATCTTCTAACCACAACCATTCACTCATAAATCAAAAATTAAAATAAGCAAAAGGTGACGCCCACCGAAAATGCTGCTGTGATAACATTGACGTCATTTTCCTCCCGTCCTTGACTGCTTTCAGGGGAGGGGGAAGGGAGTGGAGGGGGGTTCTCGGAAGGTCTGCTCGCACAGATGCTGTCGAAATCGCTCCCATTGGCCGAGTCAGCTGTGTCCCCCCCTTTGCGATAAGGCGAAGTAGCTTTGCGGGCTCAGTTGTGATTGGACGAAGTCGATATACGTCAGAGGTTGCACCACACCCACTTTTCCGAAAGGGTTAAAAACATCAGTTTTTCGCCGCTTATAACTAGGGAAATAATTGTCGGATCAGAAAACGGAAAAATACGGGTCCTTTTATTTTACAAACTCTATCAGATTCGGCAATAAAAAAAATATGGTAAACGACCCCATTTACAATTTATCGTATTTTATTAGTATTATTGGATATCATAGAATATGATCGAAAATTGCTGTACCGTTCCAATAAACAGTTTCATCTGAAATTATACTGTATCTAGCATATAAGATGCAAATTCCACACAAGAAACTATGCGGCATCCAACGTGAAATGCAACTCAGTCATTTTAATTTTCGGTTTCCATGTATTCACATGCATGCGGTTGCTTCTGGATCATCATCGTAAATAGAGGATGTTACTACGAAATCATCGTGATTAATCCCTTTCTAAGATTGGTTTTATTACAATGGGAACTTCCTACTCAATACTCTCCTATACTCTAACCACTCTGTATATGCTCTTTTTATTTTAGCATTATTCTTCTCTTTTAAATACATAACTACCAGTACCTCTCATGCGAGATCTTCCCTTGCCATTCTTTCCTTTCACTTTTCCGTCGACAATTGGCTTCTTTTCATATTTAAACATGCTGCTTTAATAGAGGTTCCGTCTCCTTTTCAGAATTTTCATCATACTTCTTATACACTTCTTATAACTTCTTTGATCTCTAGATTCTTCCATTTTATTTTCATTATCCTTATGTGAGCCCCTCGTTTTAAATGCTTCCAGCCATACTTTTTTAGTGTCCATTATTGTCCTAAATTATTATTTTTATTATTTGTTATGAAATTTTATGCTCAGGATGCATCAATAAAATGAATAACTTTTACAAAACCTGTCTTTCGTAAACTTTTTTAACTTTTGTAAAATTTGTTTATTTTATTGATAAAATGTCATACCATTAAGTCAATAGTGATATTGTTTTATTTGCTCTGGATGCATGTTCATGTTTTCTAACTCCCAGCTGTAAATAGTTTCTCCTGGATAAATGTCCTTCTCACCTGATTCATTCCGCTTATTGTTTCTCTCTTCCTCCATTCTATTCCACTTCCCGCTTGGCAATGCCTCTTACCTCTTTTCTACCTTTTATACTATTTGTACTGTTTTCTTGACTCTCTCGACTTTGAATGGTAACTCGACCGTATCTTCCTTAAGCCAACAATTGCCTACCTAAGATTTCGCCCAGTCTTTACAATGACAGCGGTATAGTTGGCAAAATGCTAAGATAATATTTTTTAATGCCTTTGCCATGTGCTATTTTTTCACTGTGTCCATACATTGGAACTACTGTGACTAGCACAATAAATTTTTAAATCCCTTCTTTAAATCTTCTCATTTTAAGCGTTGTACCATTAGTCATAACAATACTACCATAACCGTGAAGTTTTATTAAAAGGAATTAAATGATACTCCTGAATCACGCCCTTAGAGTTCGGATGCGCCTTTTTTTCGCCGACAACCGGAGGTTAGTAGGATGTGGTTTAATTTTTTTCTAATTTAACAGATTACTTTACATTGCGTATTCTTGATTGAATGGAAAGGGTTCCGTATTCATGTCCCGGCCAAGGTGAATAATTTTTTCCCCCGTGAAAATTCTGTTCTTATGTATTGTCACTCGGTGGGCGGGTCACTTTGATGACATTTTCGCGGCAAGTTTGCAATTATTGAATTTGAATAGATACAAATAATTCAAAATTGATAAATTCCGCGATACAATTGCCGTGGTTCTTTTTTGAGGGCTAAAATTTTTTTCATGTAGGTATCACCATAAATTGTATATTTAGACCACGTTTTTCTGCCAAATGAAGCTGACTTATAAGATGACTTAAGATATGATAGGGGACTCGATGGTGAGATCACAGGAAATATTTTTTATTTCCATTGCGTATAGGGTATTATGGCTCAATATTTGCTGTTTCCTCAGAAGAGCTGAATATACACTTGGAATCCTTTCGAAATTGGATTTTTAACTGGTAATTTATGAAATTTCAGTTGACTGGAAAGAACATATAAAGCAATATTCGCATTTCTCCAACATATTCACGCAATCGTACGCAAAGAATATAATTGCCGGTCGTGCAGTAGAATATAGCCTACAATTTTTCAGAGTGGTTTTAATTCATAAATAAATTGGAATTAAATTTCCATGAACGTATTTTTACGATGCATTCGCATGAAACACAGCTCTAATGGAAGGGTATATGTTATGTCACCTGGGGAGCAGATAAAGGTAGTTGAAAGGGAATGTTTGCCTTTAGACCCATGCATAAATGTGCGAGACATATTTATAGTAGCCCCTTAGTTTACGGCTTGAGTGTTCACCCCTATAACTTCCAGGGAGAAAAATTATCTATCTACATACTTGTGAGGTACGGCAAGGGAAAAAATAGTTTATAATTGGGCAGCACCTCGGTTCAACCCGTTTTGAGTTAATTGCACGAGTTATCGTATACCACAATCGCCTACATTTTCCTTTTAACTCATGCGCATTTTCCGCTTCTGTTTCACCTTAATAGATATTTTTATCGAATACCTCTTTAATGATCAAGATTTTGACCTTTATAACGTATAAAAATGAAAATTATCGAGACAAATAGTGACAGCTATCAAAAATATCCTATCAAAGTAGTATCACGAGGATTTGAAACGTCCTCTTTATTTTTCAGATATTTGAATTTAATTTGATTGTATGCTTTGGTGCTTTGATTTGAAGTATCTCCGTTTATAATTTGTATTAAATATTTTCTATAGTATTTGTTTTTTGCTTGATGGCATTGAGGAATCTACAAAATGCAACATTCTAGAATAATCAGTCTTGCATTTGATAGTTATCAAAAGGAGAAATTAAAATCTGTAAATAAAATGGTAAAGTATATTGTGTAAAATGTAAGAAATATTTGGTGAAACCCTATTTCTTTTTAGAGACAATTGAAGATTTACGGAGGAATAACCCTACGCCTGCTATCGCCTTAAGAATTCTTCTCCACTGCCAAGAACTATTTTCCTCTATCTGAGGTACGTATCTTTTAATGCCTTGAAGGGTTATTCCTTTTTGCTGAAAGTTCAATCCCGACGTCATGCTAAATGGATTTATGACCTACCCACCGCCCACGGTCGGCCTTAACGAATTCTACTCAGACGTTTTCCCCCTTTTCTCACGATAGCTGCAGGAATTCAATACATTGTATGGACAATGAAAACATATCCTCTTGCGGAAAAAAATTTCACAGGAAATATCCGCATCCAAAATTTTGAGAGAGTTTTGAGGGGGTAAAATTCTGTGATAGCCGCCGTAGAATGGATCAAAATGTAGGAATTATGTGCCCTGTTTGCATGGGACATAAAAACAAATGAAGAAAATCGGAGAAGAATCTTTCGAGGAGGAGAAATTCCAGAGGATCCTGAATCCTGGATGTCCTCTTAACATGTAATAATAATAGTATCAAAATTTTCGGTCCAACGTATCGGATGAAGTTTCTCAATACCGGGCTTTCAAGGCTGTATTGAGGAAGGACGGACTAGGTTCGGTAGTTGGAAGAATGTTGCTGGGTTTTCAGTAGTAAAGAGGTCGTGATAGAATGCAGGCGTGAGAAAGGAAACAGCCACATTCCTTTTTAGGACACGACTTCGGATACTCTTCTTCCAAATTTTTGGATATTTCTTGGAGCTGTAGCACCAAATCATAGTCTCATGTTCTCTGGTCATTTGATAAACCTTATATATCGAAGAGAGGACGCGCTGGTCGGATGCACAAAAATTAACACAAGAAATAAAAACTGAACATAAAACATGGAGTCACGAAAAAATGGGGGGACACTCACATATGTATGTTGGAGACGTTTCGGCGCTTTTGGCACCATTCTCGTTCCGAAAAGACTGAAGTTCTCTACGGAAAGGAAAAGGGGCAATTGGGGAGGAGGGAACGGTGGCCAGTGGGGGACCTCAAATTGAGAATATTTTAATTCCATAAATGCGATTAGTGGAAAGAAATTATAAAGGCACATGTTCTTATTCTGCAATTGAAAATCAAAAATAAAATGGTGTAATTCTTTTATAGCCGTAATCTGCAACCCTTTAGTCCTTCTTTTCCTTTATTGATTGCAGCATTGTGTATTTCAGCATCCATTCTTTTATTTCATCTGGAAACTCTCCTTCTTATTGAGGGGGAGAAGAATAGGAAATGTTCGGATCCGCACCTAAGTGTTTCATGTCGAGCTACTCTTAAGCATTTCTTCGGAGATGCTGTAACTTATTTACGATGCCTCTAGATTTGTTGGTCACGGCAGGTGGAGGGAGCGACAACCTGAATCAGTGTTTCCGATTTCACTTTTCCCTTTCTTCCCGAGGTTGCTTGATTTTGATCATAAATAGCACAAAAAAGCTCTCTAAATCTTAACCGAACAACAACCTCCGTTTTCGACCCGAAATTCGTACTGAATGGAGAAGGCAGTCACCGAGTTTTCAGCTCAACGGTGCGGCTGTGAAATACATATAATATTTGCAATAGGGGGACTGCTGAGTTTTCTGAAACGGCACAGCGTTCAGAAAGACAAAGCTCAGGAATAACACGCCCACACATGCCTCTCCAGGAAACCTATTTGTACAGAACCATATTTTAATATCAGTTGATAATAATGATAATAATAAAAATTCTTAAAATCAGTCGATAAAAGTTAACCAGTAGTGGCTAAAGCAAGAAGTAAATAATCAGTAATTTAGCCCAGTTGAAGAGGTCATTACACTAAAAGAAGAATTTACTTAATGTGGAAATTAGGCAACACTTCATTAAAACTTATATCTGGAGCATATATTTTTATACCAGTGAGGCATGGCTGACATCAGCAGCTAAGAAGTCACGACTGGAAGCATTTAAATGCATTTTTGCTGAAAAATGATCAAGATAAATTGGGTGATGTGAGTAGCAAACAGGAAATTATTATAAAGAGTGGAATAAAAGAGAAGTCAGTTGAATAATTAGATAAGAAATGGGACCACCTATTCGGTCATGTCTTGATGCGCCCTGATCTGATTGGGTCAATCGTCGAGGGACAAGTAAATGGGAAGAAGGGATGCATAAGGGAAATACATAAATATGAAGGTGTTAGCTGATAGTAGAACCGAGTAGAGAGTGGTGTGAAACCAATGTAAGGATTGATCACTACGTCTGCATCTACAGATTAGCTTGCTAGCCACCTGTAAGGTGTAAATCCCCCAGGAAGTAAATCATCACAATCAAGAAAAATCTGCCTGCATGAACTAAGGAGTATAATAAACTTAATAATAAAAACGTGCTCTTCATGATTGCACCAGCTGAATGCAACCAATTCGTTAGAATCTACCAAATACATAATTGATTTCTTATTACTCGGTCAGGCATTTACGGTCACGCAATAATTTTCATTCAATTTATTCAAAAGATGGGTTAGTAGAGTGATGATCATGAATAATTAATTGCTGATGATGATGAATTGTCAATTAATAAATCTATCTAAAAAGACCACTTGTTCGTCCCATTTATCGTTGCCAAGGCTGAATGGAAGGCCAGCGTTTTCAACTACCTACTTAATGCTCTAAGGTGCCCCTTTACATTGTAGTCTCTCCTCCGCGTTTTCGTACGCATCGTATTCAACTGGAATCCCACCTATTGGACGAGCTGCTCTACGAGAACCCGCGTATTTTTCGGATTCCAGCGCTTAAAAAAACCGTGGCGCAAATACTCTGGGGAAATCGCTTCGCGAGATGACAAAATGATAAAGCGGAGAGGTTTTGGAGGGGGATTTGCAGCGCGTCCCTCGTCCAAACCCTGTGCATTAGTTCGGCTATTCCACGCGGAGGGCGCACGAGGTACGCAATAATTTAATCCCCCCTTGGTGCGACGGCATTGAGTGCCGCACGGTGGAACACACGGCGACATAAATATATCGAGTGGAGCACGCGAGGTCGGGAACATAACACAGTTCCCCCTCGATCCGTCCTAAACCTAACCCACCCCACCCCCTCCTCTTCGCCCTCGCGCCCTTATTTCAATACCCTTGGGCCCCAACCCGGCGCCCCTTATCTGACAAGGTATCTCCATTCAAAGGCCCTGTTTATTCGACTCGGATATGATAATGCGCCGCCCCGCGCATTTGGCATTGCAAACATCGGGCGACGGGCAGTTCGGGTGCCCGCCGCAGACGGCGCTTGCATCGGGAAATTCGCAAATCCGGACGAGAGGGGAAAGTCGATGGCGGAGGGTCGAGTGGAACCAAACAGACGAGGGCCACAGGGGCCACCCGATCGTTTGTTTTCTCCCGGGTTCGGCTCCGGGGGAAATTTATGCCCGATCGAATTCCCGACGAATTATTTCAGACAGACGGTAGTTTATCCACCCACGGAGTAACCATGCATGCTGAGTAGTGGTTACCGCAGCAATTTACCAATCCAAGCTAATTTTGTTATTTTTATTGGTTTTATATTTTTTGGAATTGTGATATTCTTACAAGTGAATTCCTTTGATTCCGAATTCACTACAGCTCCTACTAGTTACCCCTTACCTTATCATATAACATTTATTTTCTTTTCGACTGTTTATGTAATAAATGATCATTGTCAGAATCAGAAAAAATTCCAAGAGTTATGCTATGCATTACGTTTCTGATCTCTATAACTTAAGTTCAAAATCCATTAGGTCATTCTTTGGATTAATACTTGAACGAAATCTTTCCCTTTACATTTGGGGGTAAGGAGAAAGTGACTCCAGGGTGGGACGAGGGCAGAACATGCCCATGGACCGCCAAACCGTTATGCGTGGTGAAGAGCCACATCCTCCTCGAGGTGCCCTTGGTTTCCCTGAACATGACGGATCTAGACCTGGCGGTCAATAAACAGCTCCCATTACCACGGTGCGTCTCTGTGCTAAGGGTGACCGCATTTGCGGGTCGGAGGGTAGGAAGTCGCTAACAGAGAAACTCCGGATACTGGGAGACTTCCGGTTTTATTTAGCCTTACCCATAAATGCGGGGCTCTGCCTGGTCGGACACCTTATTTCCCTAGCTACTGTGGGACCAAACTTGGAACCCTTAAACAAAACAATGGAGGGCGCTGAGAGGCGCACTCTTCACATGGACTCTTGTAGTCCGTCTTCTTCCATGCAGAATGCGATACTGTAGGAGAGCCCCGATGGTGATCCTAGTCGGGACAAACCCTCTACTACCTTAAACTTTATTTGGGGGTTCCTTCTGGGAGACCCACACATCCTGGTTGCCCCTCATACCCTTCGAGGGGAGAGAAGGACGACATACTTTCCAACCTCTCTGGCCCCGCCTTCAAGGAGGCACCGAGCCTGGGCTCCCCAATGGGGGTAGAGTCTGACTCGGGAGCCCCTGTGGGTGGGGGCCTAAGGGAAGGCTCCATATCCCCTCGAAGAGAAGGAGACAAGGGTGGAAGAAGACGTGAGCGGGGCCGAACCATGGCTGGCATAGCCGTGCTTCAGGCCAACCTACAACACAGTAAGGCTGCCTCAGGTGTCCTGCAAAGGATACTCTCTGAAGGTATGGTCAAAATAACTCAGATTCAGGAACCCTGGGTTTTCCAGGGAAGATTCAGGGGCCTGAAACAAGGGGGAAAATATATTACTGTACCACTGTTGATAGTCCTCGAGATAGGCAGTGATGGAATGATAGCCAGGTTCAACCAATCATCCCTCTACTTCAAAACCCGCTTCCGGGATAGTAAACAGTGGGCTAGGAGAAAGGGGAAAGAACTTCACCCTGGGGCCGAGGTATGGTATACGGATAGCTCCAGAAAAGAAGGAAGAGCGGGAGCAGGGGTCTGCAATTGCAGCACACCAAGGAAGCTCTCAATCCCTCTGGGAAAATATACTACGGTGTTCCAGGCAGAGATATATGATCTTCTGACCTGCGCGTATGCCATTAAAGAGATCAGGATGTTCAACAGACTGATACTCATATGCACGGATAGTCAGGCAGCTCTAAAGGCACTGACATCACCATGGTGCAAATCACAGCTGCTGCAGGAGTGTCGTGAGGCACTCAATGATATAGGCAGATGAGGCAAGGTGGAACTTTTCTGGATGCCTGGTCATGCAGGCATATCCGGAAATGAGATGGCTGGTGAGCTGGCAAGGGCGGGTTCCAGACGAAATCCAAATGGACCAGAGCCAATCATACCTATTGCTACGTCAATAGGCATAGCAGAAATTAGAATGTGGGGCTTAGCCCGGCATTCTGAGATCTGGCGAACTACACCAAGCCTTAGACAGGCCAAACTTCACATAGGAGAACCCAGGCCTGGGCTTGCCAAAAGACTTCTGTCACTAAACAGGGGTCAATTACGAACGGTAGTGGGACTCCTTACTGGGCATTACCAGGTGATGAGACAACTGCACCTCTTAGGAATTGTAGATTCACCTAGATGCAGATGGTGTGAAGAAGGGGATGAAACCACATCCCACATACTGTGCGAGTGCCCTGCTGTAATGAGGAGTCGAAATAGGTACCTGGGTTCACCATTTTTGGAACCCAGGGAGCTAAGGGAAATCCCCATGGGGGACCTGTTGACCATCAGCAAGGCGATTGGGCTCTATGGATGATTTCTCCAGAAGAATGGACCAATAGGTCTAAGTGCCTCAGGGCCTCCTTGGAGGAACTCCACCACAAAACAATCTATCTATCTATCTATCTTCACTTTACATTTTATCCCAGACTCACCTTAAATTTAAGATTGACTTCATTTATCAATGATCTTCAAAAATAGCTAATTAATTATAATTCTTCTCATTCAAAATATTATTCATTGCTCCATCCGTCATTTGGCATTAACTGTTCCTTAGTTTTTGAGGTGTCAATGAAAACATTCTAAGAAGGCCTCTATTTGGTCTAATTGGCCTCTCTCTAACTGTTTACTATTTGGAGAGAATTTCCGCGTTGAATATGAGACTCTCCCAGGGGTTTTCAGCATGAGTGAGTAAAACATCCTGCTGGAGAGAAATTTGCCTCAGGAGACAGATTTAATCGGGATATTCTGCAGCCTTCCCCAAATCATGGATTTTGCTGGCCTAAATTAATCTTTGAAGGTGCTCACCGCCTCAGGCTTCTGGAAAGCGGTGCTAAGGAAGTTTCGGGATAAATAAATTATGCATGTGACCATGGGCGCCCTTAGGGATCGCGGGTAACTATGGTTTTCAGGGTCCCGGGAAACTATAGTTGACGAGTCCGGAAAAATATAGTCATTCGAAGCATATAATCAATTCTTATGCTAAAACAATATTCTATGATTTATTTTTTACAATGAGTTACAATGAGGAAGTTTCGGGGTAAATAAATTATGCATATGACCATGGGCGCCCTTAGGGATCGCGGGTAGCTATGGTTTTCAGGGTCCCGGGAAACTATAGTTGACGAGTCCGGAAAAATATAGTCATTCAAAGCATTTAATCAATTTTTGCTAAAACAATATTCTATGATTTATTTTTTACAATGAATAAACCGGAAGAATAATGAATAATATCGTATAATGTATTGTTTTCTCGGCGGAAGATCCTCAAATATGCATAGCTCTTACAGACGTGGGTTCCCGCTTTACCGGCTCAAAGGGACCTAACAAGAGAGGATTTTATTTATTGTGATAACTCTAGATTTGTGTCACATCCCAAGAAATGATTTTGGAAGTGAGGTCTTGAGGTTCCAAAAGTTGATTCGATTGGCTCTATTCATTCGGTTATCGGTGAAAGTGAGCCCTACTGCGCGCGAAATTCTCCCTGCAGCGCAGCTCTCAATGCGCCCGCCGCATGTTCCACCTCATGAATGTTTGGTATTCAGAAAATCACATGGCTTGCAATCAACTCAGGAGATCCATTGAGGTTCCGCTTGGATATGGGAATCACTACTAACCGGAGGGTAGCCGAACGCTCAGCTCGCCGAGCTATCGCCCAGTGTAGTAAATGTAGACCAGCTCGGAATATTTCACGAACTAGCCTTTTATTAGATTGAACGATAATTTATCAAGGATCAAAAATGATTGGTTTCTTAAGATGCTGAAAAGGAGTTCACGCATGAACTGATTATAGATACTTATTCAACCTACCGCTTAGATAAGCTTAGTTTTTCTTCAACGCTACCTTTCCTTTTCTTGTACATGACGTCAAATATAAATGACCTGATTGATGACGGACTGGCGTGTTATGTTAATGGTGACCCTATGATAGTTCGCTTCCCCCATATTTTTTTAATATTCTGATTTTGCATGGCATATATGTATGTATTGATATGAATATTGATGGAATTGATCGCATGGACATACGTCATTGAACCACTTCACTTTCTATCTCATTTTATTCTCCGATTACAGGTTCTTCTTTTTCCTTTTCGTAGTAACAGAATTACGTTTCAAGGCGCTATAACAGCTTAGCCTACCATGCACATTCTTGCTTAACTAATCAATTTCAAGAACAAACACAGCATCTTTTCTCCAAGATGGGTTGAACCCGTGACCTTAAGGTTATCAGGCAGCCGTTTTAACGACCTGACTATCGGAAACGGCACCCACCGATTTCTGTGGCTTGCGACCTGTTACCTTCCCCTATTTGAACATTCGGTCAGCTGGAAAGTACGTGTACGAGGCAGACGCTCCAAATCAGCCTTTTTTTTATCAAAATGTTGACGGTATATTCAATGCCACCTCATTTTGTACGCCATGTTATTAGTATACTTGAACTTCGGTGCCAAATAATCCATGCGAAGGCAGTCTCTGCCGTTGGAAACGACCAAATGATTACAAATTAAGGCGATTGTGTTCGCAAGCTTCGAATATTTAAAATTATGCGAAATATACCAATTTCTCTCTTGACCACTTAGAAATATTTACATAATAACTTATGTTTCCCAAGTTTTCCGATAGTGTTTTGTGGATGAAAATGTAGTGCAAAGAATAAATTCTCAGGATATATTATCTGTACCACCTATATAAACACTTCTGCCTTTAAATTGTTGACTCTAAAGGGAAACTAATGCACATCGAACATTTTATGAATGAGTCCAGGCACGTAGCCAGGGGGGGGGGGGGGGCTTCTGTTGCTTCAGCCCCCGCGAAAATTTTTCGGTAAGTATATTTCAACTATCAATTCAATTGCAATGAGTGCGTTTTTTTCAAATTTCAAAAAAACAAATTTTGTTGTTCTGATTTTAGCAGTGAACTTTTCTAGTTCGAAGAGATAATTATGGGCACTGTAAAAGTAAATACCAAGCACTGAAAACTAAGAGAAGAGATTTGTAACATGTAGTCACCGAATGGGCAAGGCTGATTTGTTTCAGGTTACGCAAGACTTAGCCCCGCCCGAGGCAAATTTCTGGCTACGTGCCTGTGAATGACTGATGCTGCTGATAATAAAGTATACGATTTCGCAGCGTAGGGGTGTGCAGAGAAGTCATCACATTTCTACAGGGCTAGGGGCAAGAGTCTAAAGCACACCGTCTCCCTTTAAGAATGCCTTCACAGATTCAAAAGACACCTTCTCATCGCTAGTGAAGAATGAAGGCTCTGGAATAAAAATTTGAGCCGAAGCTTGAGCTGGCAATTTTACTCCTCAAAACATTGTAAGGCCCTCACATAGATCTCGTAAGTGAATCCAACTTTCTAGTATCTTTACTGACAACACCTCCGTGAAAATTTTCTGTTTTGATCTAATAAACAATATTGTACTATTCATATATGTATTGCGTAACAAAGACTTTCCACTTTTTTCAACCCACCTTCCAGTAACGCGGACTGTCACATTCAACATCCCCCTTAATTACGTCACATGAAATAAGATACACGTCACGCTATGAAATAAAATCAAACATTGATTACGAATATACATTAATGGAAACAATGCTACTCAATCGGTTATTATCATGAATATTGCAAGAGAGAGTTCTCCTCTAACACAACAATAATAGAATTTTTTTAAATCAAATACGTCTTGCATATTTAATACTTCACGCTGGTACGAAAAAAATGCCTAAAAATCTGCATTGCCTATCTTATTATCTCCATCGTAACTTCGGTTTAACCTGCTATTATCCCTTAATGTTCGCGGGAGAAATCCCTCTTGCTCACCATATATCTCCCTACTTTTATCTTCGTGACTCAACCTACCTCAGCACACGGGTTTTAATGTCTCAATTGAAAACCTTCAGTAAAGGTTTTCATGTTACATTTCTTCGGGAAATTTAGTGCGTTTTTTCAACCTACGATCTGAAATGATGCCAATCTAATTCTTCTAACAATTAGGACACGCTACTAACTTATCATAGCATATATCAATTAAAAAAGTCTCTTCTACGCTGCACACTAATCCATTCCAAAATAAAAGATGTTTTCTCGATGCTGTTAGCGGCATTTTACATTCAACTCGCTGCTACAGTTTAAATTCTATTTTATTACTTTTTTGCCCCTTCCAATTGACTCGCAATTTTGAATAGGTAGTACCTGGTGCTGGAATCACAATCCTGAAGGGAATTAACGAACAGCGTAGCGTCTCCGCGATATCGCGTTAGCCACCCTCAGGGGGTAATCATTTACTCCTAAACCTCGTGCTGAAAGCTGCCGACTGGCTGGAGGGCGAGGCGTGCAAAAAAAAAAAGAGTTGACGGAAGACATGCGGAGAGGCAGCGGCGGGTATAACTCCGCAAGGCAGTGAGAGGGAGAAAGAGAGAGAAGAAGAAGGGAGAGAGAGAGATAGCGGTGGTTGGGAATGAGTGCGCCTCACGTACGTCGGACAGGGAGTGTTCTTGTGCGCTTTGGAGGAGGACGGGAAGGGGCGAGGAGATGGTTGAGCGGATTATCGCTGTTCACGCCGGGGTGAGCACTGCGGAGTGGTTAGGGGAGCCGGTGCCCCTTCCTCTCCCACCCCAAGCCGGGGAGGAGACAAGGGATCGGGGGAGAGAGAGATTCGCTCTTGATTAAGTGGGCGGCCTGCACTTGTCTTTGCGCGTGTGGTTGTGTCTGCAAGTGGGTCTGCCTGCGAGAGGGACGAAGACGTGTTTCGTCCCCGCGTACAACGACCAGGGGCGGCTTCTCCCTACATCTCCCTCTTCCCATCCCTCGTCCGGCAGGCCTCAGTGGTAGCAGGGTGAATCCCTTGACTGACAATTCCGAGGTCGCGGATTCGATTCCCACCCGGGAAATGGATGTTTGCGGTGCCATGAATTAATTGTGAGGGACAACTTCATAGTCCGAAATTCTCTCAGTAAAAAAAAGAGGTGTTTATAGTCAATGTTATAATTAACAACTCTTTCTCTCGCACTTCATTGCTCATTTTACTCTTCCTCTTCCCTTTCCTCTCTCCCCATCATTCATGCATGTATTCGTGAGTGACCACAGGACAGTTACAGGTAGCTCCAGGCACGTCTTTCCCAAAGGCCGACGAATTCAAGCCAGGAGTATGCCATAATTACTCATGCATAGGGGTTTGAGTACCCGATTGAATACATGGGGTCCTGACAGTCCTTTCCTGACAATGCCTCCTGCACGAGTACGCAAATAAATACAAGGGCAACTACTTGAGAGCCTCGGCGAATACTCGGTTATCTGGTTGAATATGTCGGAAGATAAGAACCGGAACGAATACTCAGGTGACTATCCGAGAACTTCGGTAATAACGGAGCCGCCAGCTGTATCTAGATCAGTACGGGGGCATTCATTAATCACGGGATGCATTTTAGGTCACTTTATAATCCCCTCCCCGTCATGACAATTGGTGACATTTGAATATATCCCCCTTTTGGGCCCCCTCATGTCATTTTTTTTGGAAATGCTGTTAAGAGTTGTGTGAAACATTTGTGCATGGTAAATTTTTTTTTAATGAATGGAGAGAGGGATCATATAATAAATCAATTGCTATCAAAAATTAAAGACAATTATTCATTTCAAATTGACGTAATTACAGCAGAACTTTGCATTTCCTTATTTTAACTTAGCCTGTATTCCAATCTGTTTTTTATCTCGATTTTTTAGATTCATCCTCAATTCATTCTTACGGGGAAAAAGGGAATCTAAGAGATTTGACACCTAGAGCTGGATTCGTTTTGCCAAACATTTAAATAAATACCTACTTAAAACCAAGAGAGCAGATATT
The DNA here is from genome assembly GCA_933228895.1 of Platycnemis pennipes. Lineage (NCBI taxonomy): Eukaryota > Metazoa > Arthropoda > Insecta > Odonata > Platycnemididae > Platycnemis > Platycnemis pennipes. The sequence continues at coordinate 29,236,545 of OW121851.1, forward strand.
GAGAATAGGTAACAAATGTTGGGAACAAAGTAAATTTCATTCTGGTGCGATGGACACGCAGATAGTGGAAAGTGGCGGGGGTGGAAGTGTTTCCCTTGCAAGGAGAGGGTGCGCAAAAGCAAGTTTCGGTAGCTTCTTTCTTGCGCGAATGGAATGTAATGAGGCTTCTGATGAAAACAAACAAAGATGTAGTTTGCTGTCTGCTTGAACGACGCTTAAACATAACTTGTACTTGGTGGGTTCTTCTAAATGATAAAAATATACGTGACTTACCAGAAGACCCTTCTCCCACTTCTAGGTAGTTCTTGGTGACTTTTCGTGACTTCGCGACATGAATGTTGTGTTTGTCTTGGTGAAGATGCTAGGTTAGACAATGCGATACAACCTTAGCTGTTGGAGCAGCTAAAAACCCGTCTTTCACTCGAACAATACAGAATTGTCTGGATAAAAACAGCTGTTTCCACTACGATCATCCTCACGCTGGTTAGAAAATGGTAACTAACCCGCGCTCCAGGAGGTAAGTAACGGCCAGTGACATAATCTTAAAACTACCCACGATGTGCCCACGCTGATAAATCTCTCATGTGGCCGGCGTGATCAAGTGTGAAATACATACTTCACTTGTTGATACATGGGGAACTATCGTCCCAATTACTATTTTTGATCCGCATTTCCAGCTAAGCAGGATCAACCGACCGTAGTTAAGAATTCACCCGTGGCTGGCTCTAACTGACGTTTCCAGCACGAAATGTAACAAGCGTCTGGTCTAACTGGCGTAAGATGAGCGTGGTGGAATCGAACCGTAATGGAGACACAGTCCTCACATGGTTATCAAAGCCCTCAGTGCCTTGAGTATTCGCAATCCTGAAAAACTAGTTGAAAGCTAAGGTTTACGAATAGTCTCCTGAGCATTCCTTTTGGCTCCGTATTCAAGTGTATTCAGCAAGATTTTTTGAGTATTCCCCGGGGAGTTCAAGAATTAACCCATTTATTCATCCAGGTACCCATGCACTATAGGTAAATACCAATCTTCCACTCACAAACTATTCGTCAGGCACACATACATTCAATCAAGCTCTCAAATACTTGTGGGTGAATACATACGGCACACTTCTATTTCAGACCTTGGCAGCGTTGGTTTTCTGGATTCCCTGAGTCTTCCTGCCACGAGTGGCAGCGTTGGCTTATATTACGCGTCGAATCGAGGGAAGGTATTTGACCGTCCAGTGCATGGCCACAGCTCGGAAACCTTCAAATTCGTGAAACCAACGCGATGAGCCAAACACCGCTAACTTCTGTTAGCAGTGGCCCACATTGCCCATTAGTGAGCCGGCAAGGGTTTCATCCGATGCGGAGGTGTGTTAATTTTTGGGTGTGAAGGAAGTAGGTGTTTGGCTAAATGCCTCTTCATTCACGTCTTAGTCAGAAAGGCAAAGAGGGTGTGAAAATGAGGAGTTGAATAGAGTTGGTTGAAGAGGTAGTGCCAGAGGCCGTGGAAAGATATTGTACGCGTTACCCTTTTGTAACAGTAGCAATCCGGAGCTGACTATGGAGATAATGTAGGTTAGAATTTTTTTTGCTCATCAGAAGATTATAATGTTCTTGGTTCCTTATGGCGTCGGTATCTCAAAGAACTTCCTTCCACCCTCGCTTTCGTTATCTTAAGTTTGACCGTTTTTCCTCTTAGGTATCTCTTTTCACCCCCATAGGTACCTTTTCTAATGAATTTGAAAGGACTGGCTACGGAACGTTTGCACACGCTGAAGTTGTAATTTTAGCTCTAATTGTAAGCCTCGATACAATGCCTTTCGATGGACAGGATACCCTATTTCCCTCCATGGGCAAAGTTACAATGCATCTCTAAGACAACCACTCTAATTTAAACGGTAAAATTGTGAAGCCAATCATTTGCATGGCTTGATTGAATATTAGCCATCGTTTTAACCACTTAAATATCGTTTAGTATTAAATTTATATTAATACGTTTATTGACTAATTAATTCGCTGATTGTTCCTAAACATTGAACTCTGCTGCTACTTTATAATTATAGATAATACAGTTTTTTAACTATTTAAATACCTGTATGGCACATCATGGCGTATTTTAAGTACAACATAAAGGTTTTTCAACACCTTCTTACCTTTCAACATATATGACTCATAGCCGTGAATAAACTCCTACGTATGATTTTGGAAGCGTCAGTATCGTACTGCAATCTTTCGAAATTAGCTGATTTATATAGGCATGGAGAAGCATTGCTTCTATAAAGACTTCTTCGTTTGTTACCCTCTCTATTTATTTTACTCTCATCATTCTTCGGTAGCATTGCATTTTTAATGCTTCCAGTCTTGGCTCTACTTCGTTCACTATTGTTGATGCAAGAAATTGGAGCCATTTTGACAAAAATAAATCAAAAGAGTCTCACGGGAAGTGAAGGAGGATGTGAGGATGTTGCCGATACAAAAATCGCGTCTAATTCTTTTCTCTGCGCGACGGCGATGATCATCTTCCACCACTTCATCTCTTTTTCGCCAAAAGCGCTCGTGATACAAAGGTGGTGGGAGGTACTTTGAGAGTCCCGCCACGAAGCCCGCAACGATCCACTTCCGCTTGCTCTCTCGGCCGGAAAATATGTAGCGGGGTGGAAAAAAAAGAGTGGACGCGGAAAGGGGAAAACGTTTTAGGTGACAAAATCAAAGGCAAGGAACGATCGAGTAAATTGGGCGAAAACACAGACGGCAAACTTCTGCGCGGAGGTGCACCACGCTGGACTGTGAAAGCCCATTAAAAAGACAATTTTCCAAGTAGGAAATTCGGGCCTAATTTAGACTGCCACAGTCTTTCTCCTTAGCTACCAGCAGTGGGAGAGGAGTTAGACCTCCCATTCCTTGATCCGCACCCATTCCGTCCCATCAGTTCTGAAGTGCATTGCCCGAAATGTAAGACGGGACAGATCCAGGGTATATTAAAATAATACCGATCGTACGAATTGAAAATTTCTAATCTAATATATGGCACCTGCTAAAGGGACCAAGCTAGAGAATGTCAGTGAAATGGGTTCACCCATGTGAGTCTAACAGCTTCATTGTTGCCACTGACATCTTGGGAAACGGCCATCAGCTTAGATTGCGCCATTGAGGATATTTTAACAATAGCATTGAGGTGTGGTTTCATTGGATCGGATGAAGACTGCGGGAATCTAGAAAGGGGTCTATTGTTTAGCGTCCTAGTAGAAGTAGGCTTGGGTTTATGGGTGGTTCAACGTCTAAGATTATATTGTACCGTCTATCCTTAAAACTAAATACTAAGGCTTAATACCACATTCGTACCGTGGGGGGTTGTGTTTGAAACCGTCGGGATTATCTCGAATGGGGAACCAAGGAGTCATGTGGTACGAACACGAATGGTTCGTTAATTTGCCTTGTTAAAACCGCTGATTACAACCTCATTCATTGTTCACACTTATGTTATATCTCATCTGTGGCCCGAGTCTTGAATCTTTCGTTACTCACCGAATAAATATTGACTTAATTAATATAAATTAATATAATACGTTTTCGTTATCGACGAAAACGTCATATTTTGTTATCAACGTGGATAAACGAATAACTTGAAACGAATGACGTTATCATATCGACAAATTTCATTCGTTATAGCCTAACGAAAGATTCAAGACTTGGGCCCCTAGAGTCTCTACTCGTATAGTCGAGACAGTTGAGAAAAGCTCAAGGGAAAACAATTAATGATATTGTAACGAGCGAATCAGACACAGTAAATTAGCAAACCACTCGTGTTTGCACCGCGTGATTCCTTGCTTGCCTATTCGAGATAAAACCTATGATTTCAAACACACTCCCCCTAGGAAGGATTCGAACTCACGATCATTGGATTGCCAGGACGATGGGTCATCAACTTGGATATCGTGGCGTCTGTTTAGCGTCCTATGATGAGGAAGGGATATCTATTGAAATACTTTACGCCGTACACTTAAGTAAAAATGGATATTTGACTGTAAAGTGTGTACTATTGCCTGGATTTGAACTAGACCCATCGTTATGGGAGGCCGCTCTTTAACAGTCTGCATTAACGATAGACCACTCCTAACCGATGCCATCAATCAGCTCTAAATGAATCTTTCTAGCTTATAATAATTAATCAGTTACCTAGGTGTCAGTTACCATTGTGTTGAACCAATAAGCATACTCATTCTAATTTCCAGAATCAAACCTTAAGTGGGTCATTTGGCCTATCATGCATGATGATGTTGGCGGCTGGTATTCTAACACTCCTGTTTACACCTGTTGTGTGTTATTCCCTGGATATCACGTCTAAATTCGTACATGCCTAAATTCGTATTCAGGGAAAATTCAAACTGTCTCAGCCTCATCTATCTCAAGAACATTAGGTGATGACCACGGTAATTCAAAGTAGTTGAATCCCTAATGCAAGATTTTTCGAGACAGGTTTCAAGATTTAGCAAAATTTTAGCGAAAAAATTAATCTTCTGACCACAACCATTCACTCAAAAATCAAATTAAAATAAGCAAAAGGTGACGCCCACCGAAAAAGCTGCTTTGATATCATTGACGTCATCTTCCTCCCGTCCTTGACTGCTTTTAGGGGAAGGGAGTGGAGGGGGGTTCTCGGAAGGTCTCCTCGCACAGATGCTGTCGCAACTGGTCCTATTGGCTGAGTCAGCTGTGTCCCCCCATGGCGATAAGGCAAAGTAGCTTCGCGGGCTCAGTTGTGATTGAACGAAGTCGATATACGTCAGAGGTTGCACCACGCCCACTTTTCCGAAAGGGTTAAAAACATCAGTTTTTCGCCGCTTATAACTCGAGAAATAATTGACGGATCAAAAAACGGAAAAATACGGGTCCTTTTAGTTTACAAACTCTATCAGATTTGACTATAAAAAATATGGTTACCGACCCCATTAATCCCATTTTTTTATTTCAAAAAAGCGAGCGGATTCCTCGAGGCAGTGTAGTCAGCATTCCGACAACATGTAGTGTTGAAAATTTCGAGTTCTTCCTGGATAGGTATATACGCCTGAAGTTATCGATCGATGTGAATGGTGGCAACATTTTTTATATTTTTTTGCTATTTCGCAATTTTTCCTGCATGATATTGGTCCTCACTTTCTAAAAAAAATCATACTTTCCTTTAAGAGTGTCAGCTTCTGTAAAATGGCATTTTGCACTCGAAGCGATCAAGTTTGTAGTGCGGAAGTCGATGCTCGTCCGTTATCCTTTTGATCGCCTTGATGTGATCACATCTCCGATGGAAACACTTGTGCTTATCTGTACCACGCGATCATCGCTGGGGAGCAGCTGGCAAAAGGGATCGCGCTTGGATTCCCTCGACATTTCTCCGTCGCCACAAATCACAAATACTCTCTCTTTCATAAAATTTTGACCTTTTTCTGTGGCAGAAAAAGAATGTGTTTGTAGTGGAGAACCGATTGAATGAATGGGGAATTTTACTTTCACCCGCCTCTTTTTGTATGTAGGTAGCGGTCTCGTGCGATTAAGATGCATAAACTGCTAGCCTCGAGATATTCTGAGAACCGAAAATGATGAAATGAAGGAAAATCGAATCAAAAGATATATTCTCAGTCTTACGTAAATCTCTCGATAACGCATCGCAATGATATACAATCTATTCCCTTAAAGTTTTAGAGTAGCAATAAACGTTGGTACCTAAGTTTAATTGATAGCTAAGAGCTCTACAAACAATATACAGGTAGGAAACTTCCTTTCAGGATTTGGGGGCTTATCCAAACGCTGAACCTTTTGTGGCTTTACAAGGAGGTGTGATCCATCCAGATATCTTACATCTGTAGTCCAGATAGACGTTACCGAAAAGGGTTCCTCAGGGTAAAACCCCGGGGTCGGAATGTAAGTAAGGAAACGCTCGAGCGCGCTCTGCCTCTATATAAAAATAATATCGTGGGTTCGTATTTCTAAAACTAATATTGTAATTCAATTCTAAAATGGATTCATCAATAACATGAATATTAAGCGTGGGGAAAACGATAAATAATTTGACTAGCCTAGAATGTCTACAGAAATAAACTAACATTGACAATTACTCCACATTACGAATAAATAATTACCTATCACTGTGAAAACTCATTACAGCTCCTCACTTCCTATGCCAGAACGGCCGGAACATAAGCATACTCACTGCTTTACTATTGGCTTCGATGATAAGTCAATTAAAGGCTGCAGTTGAGTTCAAATTTATCTTGTTTACCAATTAAAGATAACTATGCACTGTAGTCTTGGTGTTTTACTAATAGAACTGATGTACCGTTATCATAACAAAGTATTTTTTAACATATAATTAGAGAAGGGTATTCAATGGTATCATTTTTCCAAAATGGTAAACATTAATTTGTCTCTAGCCAGCGGGGATGCATACAAGTATTACTTGAGCGTTAAGTGCCCTCACAGGAAGGTTTATGCCTAGAGCGTATGTGTCCTTTAACGGTTCGTAACTGGAAGGGAAAACATCATTTACCACTCAAATCATGCCCTTATTTTCACGTCAAGCTATGACAAGGCGGTGAATGGGAGAGCAGGTGAAAGCAATTTATTACCGCCAGCCGTTCTCCACCGGCACTTTGTACATATATATGCTCGGCCATCATCCGCATGGGAAAATAATGATGATTATACGTGCCGCGTCTGATATATGTGTTGATGCTTTCAGCAAAATGAATACTTTTTGTGGTTGTAAATAATTTTCAGATAATTTTGATAGCCTAACTGTTCGGAGAAGCTTTTTTATGATTCCTTAACAAAATCATTGGCACATTATTTTTGACACCTCGAAGCGTTCACAAATCGCTTACAATTTTGGTTTCAGTTTTGAATCAAAACGACTGTAAATGTGATTAAAAGCTGTGAATGTCAATATTTTTACCGTGTTCCTTCTTTTACAATGACAAAAATGCCGAGTACATGCGATTCCTAATCTTTGCCTTGAATAGTATGGTTTAGACACCTTTTGATGATCGCATTGAAGTAACTTAGATTCTCAATGATAGTTTTAAAAACATATTTTTAACATACCATTGCTACTATTTCATTTAAATGTCTGCTAAATATTTATTTCAAAACTTTTTCTGTGATGTTTAATAATGGGACTTAGTAATGTGAATCTCTCGATAAGAATAAGAAATAATCATTAGAAACATTGTCATTAAATCATGGCCGACATTTTGTGAATAACTGGGAACTACTGTGTTACATCCATAGTTTTTGATTCAGCTTCTCTTTAGCAGTTCACGATAAGAAGACATTAATAGCAACATTATTTTAGGGCACTATCAAGCACCCACTGTCAACCCGAAGATCGGTCTGGTTAGTGAGGGTTGCGCTTACCTTGTACTATGGCGTGTCCAATTAACTCATCATGGTTGGGGGACAGTTCCTTACCCCTGCCGCTGGTGGATCCCCAAAATATTTTGGTATCCAGAAAATTACTCAGCGTGGTTTTAGATGGACGAGTCCAATGATGCCTATTCCTGACAATATGAAACAGTCACCTGCAGGCAATAGCTGAAATTTCTATACCTTGGGCTGATCAACCATCAAACACGTTGATAATAAAAGGTTAATTTGATGAAATAAATACTAGCCCTCAAAGTGGAATGATTGCTGTCTAATGATTGCCAAGTGAGATTTCCGAGAAATCTTTCGTGAAATCTCTATGCCCACCTGCTTACTAGACGCTAATAGAACTAAAGAAAGTCAACAAGGATAACGAAACATTAAGGAACTTGAAAAACACGGATATCTTCCACGATTATTAACTGCAATACATTTTCAATAATTAAACTTAAGAGTCAAAAATATCAGACGAAAAGGCTTTTTTCTTATTTACTTAACCTAATTGTATGGTGACGAAAAATGGACGTAAGGAAAAGAATATAGAATTAGGCATGAGAAATTTAAGATTAGATTATGGAGAAGGTGAGTTGGGAAGAAAAATGACGAACAATGACGCGTGGGATAGAGATGGTGGGGAAGGAAAGGAATTTGACTGAGGAAATTGGGAAAAGGAAGAGGGACTGCATGAGGTATTAAGAGGTGAGGGTGTTTTGAAGGATGAAGGAGAAGAGGGAGGAATATTGGGTGAAGAGCGGTAGAGGTAGGAATATTGGGTGAAGAACGGTAGAGGTAGGAGAATATTAGGTAGTTTACTTAGAGTAATGGGAGATAGGCAGTATGCTGAACTAAATATGGGCATAGTATAAATGATAGAAGATAAGAGTATTGTGTCCATCTAAAACTAATTTTTTTGCAGAAGGAAGCACATTTAATATTTTTGTTGCAAAACACACATTTTACATTAAATGACAAAAATTCCATTATCACATATTTAAAATTTTTATATTGCCTCACGAGTCCTGAGCCTTAACAGGCTATAAGAATTTGCTCTTTTTTTAATCTATAAAATACTATAGTACTGTGCCCATATAGTATGAAATAATTTAACGAATAGAAAAGTAATAAAGATGGTTTGCGCAAAATACGAAAATAACATATAATAGGAACTTTCTCATATTTACTCCAAAATATTATAGGTTTAGAAAAAAATATATGCATACGATTTTAAAACTCAATGCTGCAATATGTCAGCCAAACGTTTTCGTGAACTGAACAAATGTAAGTACTGCGTAGTTCATAGATTTTCAAAAATAAAGAGGATGAGGTGATTCAGGTGAGGAAGAGATCTGTATTCCACGCCTGCGTGGAGTTGAGTAGCCAAGGAAGCCGTAGGGTTTCCGGGCTGGAAGAGGCACCGTCGTTGTTGCCTGGGTCGGACGCAGCTGTGTTTGCATATCCAGTGGCCGACGTCCGCTCGCTGCCGGGAACGCCATTAGGGAGGGGCGCGCGCTGCTCGGACGAGGGTAGCGAGTGCCGGCCTATTTGACGTCGGCACCTGAAAAGGGGCGCGGGAGGGAAGCGATCCACCGTAAAGTCGAACCCGGCCCACCGGAGCGGAATGCCTGCCGCCCAGTGCACCGCCACCTGGCGGGGAGGGAGAGGAGTGGGAAGGGGGAAGAGGGAGGAAAGGGGAGGGGTAGGAAGGAACGTTTTAAAGTAAGCCTAAGCGAGTGTGGCAAATAAACATAAGTTCAATGACATCTCGGATGCATAATATAATTCGTTCTGGATTCACAATCATAAGCCGAAACCTTTAGTAGCTGATATGTGATTTCCCGTAGGTTTCCATGGAAAATCGTTTGATTCGTTCTGAATACTGCATTTTAAAAATGAGTTTTATCATAAAATAATATAAAAATAGATGAAAATCAACCCGATGGACGGATAGACGGATGCACTTCATCAGCGACTGTTTATTAGTCTTGTGTTTCTTTCATCATTTAACGAGTATCGCATTTAAAGTGAGCATCGGCAGTGAAATTTACAAGTTAATTACAGCTGAAAAATGTATCGTAAACAAAAGAAACAATATCAACCTACAACAAAAGAATATGACCTAAGATACTTACAGCACACACGCAGGACTCAGATGTTAGGTGTCCACAGCAGCACCCTAGCGGCTTTATCCCACAACCATCCTGGTTAGTTTACATCACGTGGTCTCGTGACGTTTTACGTTTATTCTTCCATATGGTGAAGACGAATAAAAGTTGGGTGAAAACTAAAGAACTCTATACTGTTATGCGTTAAATATTTTGTACACTTTATGCTAATAAACTGAAGGATTACCATTATTTTCTCAAGTATAAGAAGTTAATCTTTCTTGTTAGAGCTCGCATTCGATAAAACTTCTTTTAAAGGAATACGTATTTGTTGGATGAGTTCTGAAAGCAGCGGAAAAAATCTCCTTCTGTCGGAAACTTCGTTAGTCAGATCCCTACTCATCTGAGGCATTGTTGCATGCAGATATACAACGGCGCACACGTGAATGTCTGTATATTATCGTGAGTGTGCATGGTATTACCTACTTGATGGAGTTAGTGTGGGCGTGTGTTTTGTTTTTGGCGATTTCGCAGCCGGTGCCCGTTGCTGTCATCTCCTTTCCGGAATTCTCCCTGGGGATGTTGAGAGGGGGGTTGGAGGGAGGGGAGAAAATGTGATGGCTAAGGGAAAGGAAAGGAGGGCGGTGTGGAGGGGGACAATGGCGGTTAGCAAGCAAGTGTTCTTCCCGCTAATTGGAGAGGGCGGTCGAGCACGTGTGGGGAAAGGAACAAGGGTTGCTTTTTTTTATTTCCTTTTAGGGGAAGCAGCGGTAATGGGTGGATGGGGAAGGGTGGGGAGTGTGTGATACAAGGGAGTCGGGGGACTTGCTATTGCACCGCTGGTGTATCACCATCATGGCGTGCGGACATCAGTTATTGCCCGCGTGAGAATACCACGAAGGTGAAATGATCCCTATAGACATAGACAAGATCGATTTATTTATAGGAGCATACTTTAAAATTCAAAATGTTCAACTTCGGAGGCTTATAAAAAGGAAGTTCTCAGGCTTTACTTGATAGAACCGAAACTTGATCGAAAATTATAACTTATGTTTTTAATGCTCCTCATTTTTTTCGGTTTCTGTTGTAATTGCTATCTTAACCTTTTCCCTGCCTATGCTAAATGCCTCCTAAATGGATTAATTGACTTATGCTAACATTAGTATTATAAGAAGTTAGCTGATGGAAAAATAGTGTTCCCCTCAAACTCAAAAGTTTTGTGGAACATTACTAAGTGAATTGTTATTTTCGATCTTGGAAAAATCACACGAAGTGAAAGCCGAAGTTTTTGTCGATTCTATGCTTCAACACTTTCTTCAAATATCTGTTTGGAAGTCTCCTCTAGCCATTCTTTCCTTTTTAATACTCCTTTTGTCCACAAATACATCAGGTGTGGAATCACGGATCTATCTTTCGCGTTATCGCAATCTTTATCGTTAACGCTTACCCCTAGAGTAGCGCAGGGTTAACAATAATCGTCTATAAAATTCGCTCCATTGATTTTAATAAGCGATTTGAAGTGCTGTACGAAAAATGAAGAATGGATATCACGTTCTCTCTGAGATAAGTTTAATCAATAAATAACGATAACGCTAGCGCACGCGTTATGAAGATCCATGATCGAGGCCCAGGTATAAGATGTATCAAAAACTTTAGGCTTTACTTAATGAAACTGCTTCACAGAAAGATAATTAGAAATTAGTACGTTCCACACTTTATTTTTGCGTCTAAAGATGTTACCGTTAAAGGATTCGTCATATTCTGTTCAGTATTTTTATCGAATTTGTTTCTCCTGCGATCCTTTGAACATCTCTATTAGTTATTCGGGCCTTTTTAGCTCCTTCGTGAAATTTCATTTGCGAGGAAGATTAATCGGTCGCGAGCATTAATGTTCTGTACAGCACAGCAATTGTGATAATCTTCTGCACGCTTTGTAAATGATCTCGCCAATGTTTTCCATAGTATTGCCCAATGATCATTTAAATTGCTTAACTCGATTCAATCATCACAGGGACGCTTCTTCCCAACGCTACTTTGGAATGTCGTTGAAGCAGCTGGAACGGCAAGAAGCAACGTGCCTTGTGTGATTAAAAGAGCCAGGAATATTTTGTGCGGCGATGCTGATCACTTTCTCTGACTTGACTGCTGATTGCGGGCTGGTCACTTTGAATATTGTTTCTGACAAGAATTCGGATTTCTTGGGACGTTAGGAGGAAGAAATCTGATTTCTGATCCACAGCAATCTCATTCGCTAGTATCTTCTTTGCCTTGCTTCCAGGGAAAAAAGGAGGAATTGTTATGACGATGAATAAATCCCAATCAGAATTTCTGACGACTCACTGCACCACCAATAAACGGCCATAGTGCATTAACTTTTGGTGATATTCACCCCCTGCCACACACCCTCGTTGTGTCTTGCAGGGTATCGCATAGATTTAGATGTAGATGAATTTTCATATACGTACTTCCAGAGAGTGCCCCGTAAACCACCTCGAGTGTGTATGGCAGGGAGTACGTCATCACCTAGCATACGCCAGGCACATTCCCTAAAAGGCATGTTTCTACGTAAATATAATGGTCGAGAGCATAATACGCTTGTGCTCTAATAATATTTTCTGTCCAGAAGATAGGAATCTTCGGGAGTATCTTTTATGTTGGTTCATATTTCTCGAGTAACAGGTCAGGTTACTAGAGTTGAGGTCAACGTCGTCAAAGACGCCTGTAAACACTGAAGAAATTGTCCTGTAAGCGATATGGACCAACATAAAAGCCTCTAAGAAACTTAACTTCAGCAGCACACCGCGTAAAATATGTCCTGTTTCACTGGAAAGCATTTCCTTCAAGTTAACACTGATTATTAATTCCAATTTTAACGTAATATCTGATAACGGCTCCTATCTGAGTTCTTGTACGTGATATTCTTATATTTCTTCGTATTAAGCCCAATAGAGGAATCTTCCATAAATCTTGCCCATCGAAGTTATTTAAAATCAACTATGACTGAAACTTGATTGTTGGGTCAACAGTTATAACGATGTCAGCACATTTAATGAAAACATTTTGCAACTACATTTTAGGTACAACACGTCGTACGAAAATTTCTTATTTTGATTACCAAGCGATCATTAGTTTTTTGTTTTAATGTGTTTTTGGCCTACGGCACGATAAATGTATTTTTTATCCTCCCTGATGGCAATACTAAATTATTAGCCTCGGCTGTGAACACGATTTCAGATGACTTTGAACAATATTAAACGTGTAAAAAAGGTATTTTCCATGTACAAAATGGACGAAAAACTATAATGTAATTAAACCTTACCAAGGAGGTATTTAGCGTGGGTAATGTAAATTTTAGCCTTTCATCCATGACTGAATGAACATTTATATGAACACCACATTCGTGTAATGTTATTCAGACTTCTGGAAATGCTCGAGAAAAGAAAACTTTGAGATATCCGTTCTGCAATTGCTTGCTATTCATCTTTAATTCAACATAATTCGAATTTAAATTAGTCCATATTTGTAGTGCCTGTTTGCTTATAATTCAACCGATACCCCGCATCCTAGAGGTGGCTTGCAGAATATTCACTAGCTGTAGAATTAGGTGAAAATCCAATTATCGAAAAGAAGAAAATTGGCATTATATCGGGAATACATAATGAAGGCTTCTGATCATCTTCGGAACAGAAGCGTGACCAATCAACTTACCCTCTTCTACTGATCGCTTATTGTTTCGCGTCTCGGTGCTGCCTCAGTGATTCGCCAAAACAGTTTATTTTTCTTTAGAGTTGCCGTTATATTCGGGACACGATGCTGCCACCATTTTGATGGCTTGATGTAATTTTGAACCGTTCCGTGTGTGTTTAGTTGCGCTCGCGTCTGTGAGCCTCCAATGCATTAAGTAAACTGCGCAACGAAACGAAAAGAGAAAAAAATTAAGACGACCGCCTGCCCTGGAGATGTTTCCACTCTTTTTTATATTTATTCTGGAAAGAGATCCTTCTCGGTCTCTCGAACGATGGAAAGACTTAGATAAGAGCGGCGAAATACTTACTTGCTCCTCCTCCCCCCCTCATCCTCTCTCTCCTTCTCTCTTTCTGTCTCTCATTCTGCTTCGCTGGCTCTGATTACTCCGGCATGATTGCTGGGGACGGAGACCTGGAGAAGGGGGTATATGGGGGGGAGGGTGGAGGTGGAACAGAAAGGGGTGTTCCCCTCTTTCCCCCGTTCCCCAAGTGCGCGCGTCCCTCTCATCAAAAAAAGAAGAAGGGGAAATGGCGGAGTAGAGGACCTCCGTCCCTGGAGGTTTCCATATCTCCCGTCCCACATTTCTTTTTTTCGAGACCATGTTTCAAAGACTCTAGGTTTTTCCTTCATGAAATCGGCTGCCTGGGTGAAGGCACGAGGGATGCTATAAAATTACATTATAACTTAATCACGTCATAAGGCAAAGTAATACCGGGAAGATATTAACCCAGTGATGGCCTCTTTTCGAAAATAGCTCAAGATCTGGTTTGAGGATGGCATGCCCGCTGCTGGGAGGTTGGTTTTGTTGCAATCACCCACTTAACCTATCGTGCAGGAATATTATTTTCCTTGGAAGTTGTTATTGAATCTTTTTCTCAGCTTCTACAAAATTACTTAAGAGTAATTATTCGATGCCATCCTCGCTGGAAACATCTTAGTAACTATCTTGATTCTTCGTATCAGTAGCATTATATTTGGAGAGTAATGGTTGGAAGCTCAAATTTCATTACAAAACGTCTTTAGATATCATGTATGATGCATTGAAGCCTAGATCAACTTACGCATTCCAGAAACTTTCTATTCACTTTCAGAAGCATTCAGAAACACATTTTTATGTTGATCAAACCGCCTGATAAAAACATATGGACGTAGTATTTAAGGAATAGTTTTTTCTTGGGGGAAATATATTTCGTTAGAAAAAAGAGAATTGAGCAATGAGACGTAATGAGCTATTACGGCGAGGATAAATCATTAAAAAATTTGGATTATGTAGGATTATGTGAAAGAAAGTATAATAGAGTCATTTTTATATCCAAATGGTCATTCATTTCGCCATTTTCCAAAGTTAAGATTTTCGATAAGGGATAAACCATATCCCTCTTGTCTTCCATAGCGTCGAATCACAAAATTGAATTTTCGCGGTCAAAATATTGATAAACATGTGAATTAAGCCTGTGAATAACTTTTAGAATTTAATTTTAATTTATTGAGTCACTTTCCTATGCCGAAACTCTCGTCAGTTAATTCTTGACATATTATCATTAAGAATCAGGGGACATCTCAGCAACTGAGAGCTAAACATTTTCTATCCATAAAATAGTGAGGAACGGAAAAAAGTATTGTTCTATTGCATAAATAACTATTTTAATTCTATGGTTAGTTTAAAAATTTCACGAAGGCCTTTAAACATGTATGTTTTCGCGTACCAAGGCAAATGTTTGCATGATGTTCGCACCAATCACTTAACTCCAGGCTAACATAAACTCGCGGAAAAATTAATCCTGAAAAGAGACGATTTTGATTTAAGTCGTTTATTATCCATATTCATGCAATTTCTGGCGCGGATTGAGATAAATGTCCCTCTTGGAGTGGTCGCAGTTCAGTTTACCTTGTGGTTTCTTATTTTTTTCACAAAGTAGGGCCCATCTCGCTCCCGCGCGCATTCCAGTCCCCACAAACGGCCACAAATTTGAGGTCTCCGGGCCCCTTTCCTTATGGCCTATGGAACGGAATCCGTCGTGAAAGGGTATAAGAATCCATTGGAACGGTCCCGAGCAATTTGCCACCGAATCGGACCAATTTTTATGCAATCGACGGTCGATTCCTTTCTTTTACGAGTATGCGTGGGAGTGAGGACAGTATTTTTTTGGCCGCGTCTAAAATGAAGTAAATCTCAAAAAAAAGAAATGAAACCTAGAAATACATAAAGGGCGTTCGCAAGAATTAATTTAAACTTTCATGGCGGGCGATCACCGCCGAAAATGTTCCCACAAAAATTTGTCTCCTGTATGCTTTAAGTAACTCTTTATTGTATGTATTAGTGATTTTTCTAATGTTGCATGCACAAGAAGTTATATCATATCGAAGATAAAATGGGCAGCATGAGTAACAAAAGAAAAGAAGTAGATGAGAAAAAGTCTTAATAAGAGAAAGTAGAGGTCTGCAGAAAAAAATAAGGCTGAACAACTTAACCGGCCTTATTTCAAGACATGATGGAGTCATGAAGACAATCGTTGATGGATAATTGAGTGAGTTGAATGTCAGAGAAAGGCCTCGTTGAAAAACTACGAAGCAAGTAGTCATGTATGCAAATAGAGAAGAAGTATAGGAATATGAAGATGTTAGCCGATAAGGGAAGTGAGTAGCTGTGTCAAGCCTAACTTCTAGTGAAAAATAATAAAAAAAAAGTAAGTTGTTATTTCATACTTGTAAGGTCATCGTGCCTGCCGCAAGCGTTTGGAATCCAATGGAATACTTATTACTACAGAAAATGAATGAGATAAATTTAAAAAATTGCATTATAAACGCTATCTACGTACATAAAATGACACTCGGCTATCGGAAGAGCTCGGTTGAGAAACCCTAGACTCTGGAAGATTGTTCGCAATGTTAACGTTACTTCTGTAATTCAAATGACATGACTTTGAATCTGATAGTGCTTCTACGGCAATGCAGCGTGGTGACGAGCCACGTCCTGCACCAGGTGGCCCTGCTTATAGAGAACACGGCGGATCTAGACTGGAAAGTCCATAAATATCTCTGGTGGGGGCCAACAGCAGCCACCAATACTGGTGTGGGGCGAAAGATGGTATGAGTTGGTAGGGACTATGGTAAGATATCATCTGGCGCAACTGAAGGGCATTAGTATGGTATAGGTGAACTGTGGGGACAAACAAAGACAGCCTCTCTGGTACAGGAACACTCCAATATCAAATATCCTGGTCCTCCAAGTTGGGGTTTAGCGTAGGCTATTGGACCCTATCTTAAAAAAAACTACCTTGTTACGGATACAGATGAAATGTCTCGGAATAGGACTTGAATTTTGAAATGGACCCGACGAACTAAGACTGGGGGTCAGGAGATGGAGGCGAGTCTCTGAAGATAGAGGTTTATTTATTTATTTATTTATTTGTTGTCCATTTCCGCGCATCCGTCAAAGCGAGTTTCTCAAGCGTTGGATCGAATCTTTTTATGTCACCCCTGTGTCACCATCCTAACCACATATCGCTTCCTGATCGCCGCAAGTGCCCTCTAGGGCAAGCGAAGTCGTAATACGACGGAGTGATTCGGGAAAGGCTCCATTTTTTTCCTTCGGCGGGGTGAACAGAGGGATGACGTTCGAAGGAGGGTTAAAAATCTCGAGGGTGGGGAGGAACTGCTCCACTTTCCTGGCAGGCGGAGGTGGAGGGAATGATCTAGAGCTATTTATCGGCTCCGCCCCCACTTCTAACGTCCGTCCCACCGAGGAGAAGGATCGCGTCGACAGTTGGAGTTCATTCCATACATCCCATTCCCCCCTTTCCTTCCCAGCGAAGGGAAAGTGGCATTCTGAATCGAAACTGCACCGACTGAAGTGCGTGTGGAACATCCATCCATCCGGGTCTGCGACACACGCCTTCGGACAAGGAAGTACACGAAAAATCGAAGCCTAAAGCCCACTCTACAATGGACTTGAGGCAACACTTTAACAGTAGGACATAAGACGTAAAGAGTTCCTATCGGCAGTCAATCTCCAATGCAGACATAAGCCGTAAGAGACTGACTTGAATATTAAATATATGAAGTGTCGAAATTTTGCAATTAATTTATGTATTTGTCGAGAATACCTAGTTTAATAATATTTATTGTTGTAGCTAAATGTTGCCTGAACAGATTCATTTGTTCGTTTCTATGTTGGTTCAAAAATGCATATGAACAGACAGTGGGCAGTGACTGACACCGGTAGTTGTAATGATTTTCTTTGTTGTTTCTTGGTGATTTGGTGGTATTTTTTTCGTTTCTTTAGGTGTGAATAACGTTTTTGTTGTTGTTTTAAATGAAATGTTTTTGTTAATTGTTAAATGGTTATTTTGTGAAAAAGATTGTTAAACAGCTTTTGATAGAGGAGAGAAGGGGGGTTGTGTTGCGAGATATGCTGGAGGGAGAGGAGCAGAACGTATATGTTATTGTACGATTGTATACAATCTCTAATAAAGAGGGTCTGGAAACGTAGAAAATAAGTTATTTGTTGGAAAGAAAAGGTCAGAGCATCACAGTATCCTAGTTATTTGAACTTAGTGACTGACCATAGTGCTAGGTACGAGATGGGCGAGCATAACGAGTCGAAAGCATTTGAAGTTGAGGGTAAATTCAATAGGCAGTGATAGGAAGTGGACAAAGTTAAGTCACGGAAATAAAATACTACTCCTATTATTCTATATTATTTTATTGCTAACGTTATTATCCAACAGTTGTGAAATGTTGGATTGCCAATGAACGGGAGTAAATTGAGGTATCGCAGTTTTCATATGCTGGAGTGGAAACAAATTACGCGAATGATGATTGGAGATAAAGTCGTTTATCTCCAAATGACGACGTTTCCCGTGAGGTGGTGTGGGAGAGATAGAGAAGCAGCCGAACGTAAATGAGGCTTGTCCGCTAATGGAAACGACGGAAGGGAATACAGAAGGGGCATTGTTTGAAATATCTTTGAGCGCAAAATAAAACGAGCGAAAACACCTTCATCCCTGAGGTAAAATGAGGCGGAACATCGCGGATGCCAAAAGATATTAGTTTAGGGATCTTAAGAACGCGACATCAAAGCTTATTTTCTTTCCCGCATCCACCCGCTTCCCCCACCTCCTCGTTTGCTTTCATGCCCGAGGCTACTTCCTCCCTCCCTCAGACCGATATATTCTCATTCCCTTCCCTTTTCCACTTATTCGGAATGGAACTGACGAAGTTTATCGACTGTTCCGATGCATGTGATTTTGAGAGCAGACCAACGACGGGGAGAAACAAAAAATGGACGAAATTCATCAACTGACAATACATGTGCTTTCGAGCAGAGAAACGAGAGGAGGAGGAAAAAAACAGAAGAGCTCGCGGCGTAACTTTTTCTTTACCTCCGGATTCATGGGAACGAGTTGCTAGATAAAACTCTTTTGTTTCTTCGGAAAGGACAGAGCTTCAATATTTGAGGACTTGAAAATGCTAGTCATGCATGAAATTCATTTATTAATCTCATCCAATAGTCATTGCTATCAGGGGAACAAATTCGTAATACACATTTGCATATGCATATACCTAAAATCGCTGTAATTAGGGAACGAAAAGATTTCATTGAATGTGCCGTCATTATAGTCGACTTAACGTCAAATATTCTTTTCCATGTATTTTTACAGGGAAGATATCGAAAAAATTGTAATCATCTTCTGTGGGTGGTATTGCTTAGATATATTTTCTTCGTAAAATTAAATAGAATGAAAATATATATGACCATTTTGGTATTGCGACCGATTACAAGACGAGAGATTGAAAGTCGGGACCAGGGATCGAAAGGACCTGGTTTTGAAAATATATCTTAATTTTCACGCATATTACGAATTAAAAACATTGCTGAAATTTTTCGAAAATATTTAGTCATTTAATAATTTCTCTAATGATCACAGGTGCCCCCAATTACGATCATTTTAATATATATGGACAACGCATTTAAAAACATCCATGCCCTGGACAGTTGAGTTTTACCCAGGCTGGACTCGAACCCGCGACCTTTGGAATGGCAGGCGAGGACTATACCCCGCCGCCACCGAGGCCGGCGAATTTATTTATGAATTCATTGTTTTGAAAAATATTTCATGGTTTCTATCAAATTTTAAGGCATTACGTCCATAATGGCTCATAATTTTCACTCAATAAATTGTATCATGGGGTCTCTCATAATGGATTGTGTGGGCTTTTTTAGGATGTTCAATTAAATTTTATGCTAATGAAAAATGCTTTACCCATTCCAGATACAAGCTATTAATTGCAGCATAAGTCAGGAAAATAGGGTCTGATATCAAATTAACGAGCAGTGTGTCCGAATTTGATTATTCAACACTTAATTAGCGGTTCTAGAAGCCCTACTCGAATCCTGGTGGTATATATTAGTTCTCAAGGTTACATTCTACGTATACCTACGTATTTCATCGTTCAACTCACCCATAAATTAAGGAAGTAAAAACCTCAAAAAATAGTACTCCTACACACTTAGTACACTTTGCAACATTTGGGTAAATGAATCATAAAGACCTTTTCAAATCTAAGTTAACTCATATAGTTTTTTAAGCAGCCCTACCCTGATGGTTGAATTTCTTACGCCGGTATGGCTACATGGAGATTATTTGGGGGGTTTACCCTTCCCTTCGGACCAACCTTCGGATTCTACGGAATAAAGCAATACACTCTGTATATTTACGGTTTCTCTATTTTAAGAAAAAAATAATATAATGATCGGTAATTGTAAGTAGTCCTTGCGAGCAAACATTTTATCAAATTTGAATCTTCTTAATTAGTGTTAATGCAAAAAGTTTTTTTTTTAACTGTAAGGAAAAAATGTCATATCTCCCGTCTAGCTTATTGCCTCCATATTTTCCTCCTAAATAGTTTCCTCGCTTCAAAAATATGCCTTGGTAAATAATGGAAAGGCGATATTTGATTTTTTTCTCTTTTTTGTGACGGGAAGATTTATGAATGCTGAATTCCTCTCTTTTCCCCCATTTCCTCTCCGTCACCACTATGTCCCATTCAATTACCCGTTCCTCCCTCCAGCCATGATATAACTGTAAAACACATAGCTCACCAGTAGGTGACTATTGACCAGGACTCGGTTCTAGATTCGCATTTCATTCGTCACTTTTTTGCAATTTTGGTACGCATAAAAATATTCTTATAAAAGATATTTTAATTTGTTTAATTTTAAAGTATTACTCACGTGATGTCTCACCTGAAGATCAATAAAAAGAAAGAAAACTAAAGCAAGGGTGTGTAGTGGAAGAAAAGACCCTCAACGTCAACGTCAAAACCAAACAAAATCTCGAGGGGGTGAACCGGTACGCTGAGTAAATAGAAATGCAGGAAGCAAGAAAGAAATAGTGGAAGGCGAAGAGAGCATTTTATCAAAAGAAGAATGTACTTATAGCTGAAAATACAAGTATGGATGCAAGAAAACACTTCGTTAAAACATACATCTGCAGCACGCTTCTTTGTGGCAGTAAGGCGTGGGTAGTGAAAGCGGTAGAGAAGTCAAGGCCGGAAACATTCGAAATGTGATGTCACAAGAAACCAATAATGAAGATAAAATGGGTCGACTGTGTGGAAAACTAAGTTCTAAGAAAAGTGGGAGAAAAGAGAAGTCTGCTGAAATCTTTGAAAACAAGACGGAACATCTCAATCGGCCGTATCTTCAAACATGATGGCCTGATTAAGACAATCGTTAGGGGAAAATTGAATGGAAAGAGTGAAAAATGAGGGTCTTGCATGGAGCTATGGAACCATTTGTGAAGGATATGAAAGAGAAGAATTATGGCAATATGAATAAGTAAGCCGACAGAAGAATCGAGTGGAGAGCCGCGTCCAAATCATTTTAGGATCAATGACTAATAATGCTAAGTAATTTGATCAAATACCTTCTTAATGAACAAATTAATTAACTTTTAAGAACGACAAAATGGAAGGAAATACTTCACAATGAAGACTTAGGGTTTGGATTGTAGGTCGAATAAAGATGGATTAATGGAAGAAGAAGTACCGGGATGTAACTGAGCTAGTCATGAGTAGGAAAGAATAAGGGGCTGCAGAGGTGCAGAGGCTGCTGCAGGCGAATCTTAGGGTTAAAAACGACTTTGATGGTGATCTAAAGAATATGATAAATTCTTTAGATCACCGTCAAATAATAATTTAAAAAAAAGGGATCTAAAGAATATTCGAATATTCTTTAGTTCATCATCAACGACGCTTTTTGTGAAGGATATTCAAATATTCTTTACATCACCTGTACGTATTCTGCGACTCAAAATAGGCGTTTCTCGTGAAATCCCAATTCAATTTTCCATTGCTACCTCAATACACTTCCCTGCATTTCAGAATTGAGGAAGTGATGGCATACATAAGAATTCATCCCCATAAGAAGTACGTTCACAAATAAATATAGCGAAATCTTTGCAGATAACTCAGAATCAAGTCGTTTTTACAGACCTTATACAGCGTGTTCATCCACGATCCGAGCTTAAATTTATTTTTTATCGTCGAAGCTATTTTTTGGGATATTCACATCCGCGCGCGGCTCAAACCTCAAGGCGTTGTTCCTCCTGCTTGGGATTTTTGTATCATGACTGGCTCGAGAGAATTCCCCCCGGGACGTTTTTCATCTTTTGTTGTCTTTATTCTACCACGTCTCTTCTCAGCCCCTCATACCCCATCATCATCTGTTTTCAATTCTAAGGTTCCCCGTAAACTGAAACCTTTCTTGCCCCCCCTTCTCGACCGCGATAATCCCCGAATACCCTTTTATGCGGACACCTTCATACATCTTCATCTTTCCTCCTCCGAGCAGTATTTCATCGGATTTTGCGGCTTTTACGAACCCCGCAGCTCCTTCCCAAAAGTCTTGAAGTGGACTTTAAACTTTTCGTTGGGTGGATACTTTTGGTGGGGTAGCTGTGTGTGTACGTATCGCGGACTTGGTGGTGGGGCCGGCGTTGAAGAACGTGACTTAGGGGTTTCTAGTTACATATATGGTGAAACGCTCAAGAGGGGGTGGGGAGTTATGGCCAGGTAACTATGTACAGACTATCGATTTGGATGGGGAAGGTTACGGCCTTCTGTAAAGTTTGTAGAAAGATACATTATAAATGCATTACTTATCAGATAATAACGATGACACAAAGTAATGCACAATAATAATATTAATAAAATGTCTTTGTTTGGGTCGAGATTGAGACCATATATTCCATTCTACCACCTAACCCCTCGTCAATAATACAGTATTTTAAGGAGAATAACGGCATAAATAAACATATGGTTGAAATATAAACGAAGATTTAAAAGTATTTCAATATTTACAGCATTTAAAGACAGAAATATGTATGACTAACCAACTGAAAATGAGACGATGGAAAATAAAGAGTGATAAAATAATTAGAAAATAATAATAGACTAAGTTAATAAATAAATGTTAGGCAATTTACGTAGCGCCATAGGGGGAAAGAAATGGGATAAAATAAGTATAAAATCAGCGTCACGCAATACATGTATGATAAGAAATTGAGAAATGATGGAAATCCCCTCGAGAAATGATAGAAACCGTTCGTGGGAGTATCACCCACCTTTTTCTTACTTGTACATACTCTGGCTACGCGCGCCTCCGCCAACTGCGAAGGAGTGTGCCGCCAAGTTCAGCGATGCCTGCAGAAAGGGAAGAAATTCTCATTTTCCTCTCCCCTCTGCCAACGCCCCCTTCCCTAAATTCCGTCAAACAATGCGTCGAACGAACGCCGGGAATTTCGCTCCCCCGCCCCCCGCCGCGTGCATTATCCCCGCCCCTCACACACGCGCTCACTCCGGGGCGTATCTCAACGTCACACTCCGACGCATTTATCAGGATTCGCCGCCGCCTAACGCTCTCAACCCTTTTTCAGTCCCAAGCGGGTCCTTCGCCACCCCCAACCCTTTCTTCCACGATTCCGTTAAACAATTACGCCCGTCTCTCCCCCTCCCCCCCATCCGAACCTTCATGCTCACGTACACACACACACATGAGTCGGTATAAAGCAACGACAGGAGTTGGTGGAATTTGTATCCCAACTTCAAGTTCCCCGCGACGGAAGGGTCGAAGACGATTAGCCGCCTGGTTGGAGAGGATTCCCTCATCTGCTTAATAGCAGGCCGGAGTATGATCAGGGGGTTCGGGGTGAACAGAGAGACCCAAGGACACAAAACGGTTGGAGGGCCTCCTACTTTTAATTAAATCTTCCGATCCAAAATCGAGTTTACTCCTAAAATTTAATTATGTATCCCGACAAATTGGTAACTTTTCCAATTTTG
The DNA here is from genome assembly GCA_933228895.1 of Platycnemis pennipes. Classification (NCBI taxonomy): domain Eukaryota; kingdom Metazoa; phylum Arthropoda; class Insecta; order Odonata; family Platycnemididae; genus Platycnemis; species Platycnemis pennipes. The sequence continues at coordinate 29,260,142 of OW121851.1, forward strand.
CTCGAACACATTAAGTTTTTGGGTGACAATTTGGTAACTTAAAACCCACGTGGAATTCTACCTCTACTGAAAAGCCGACGTACGAGTAGAGTCTACCTTTATAACGTCCCTATAACCATCGATGCGTGATGGTAAGCCACTGATGATATGAATCAATCCATTTAACAAAACGATTTCGTTTTCAGTTTTTGCCTTATATAATAACCAGCAGACATCGAGCTACTATTGAGTGCAATGAAAATTTCAAATCGCACGAAAACAATTCGCGCACTGTAATTGCTAGTTACGAGAATTTTTTTTTCAGCTTGGAGTCCTTAATTTAGTAGTCCTGGTAAAATTTGAAAGCACCGCGGCTATGTTAAAAAAAAGCTATTAACTTTAAAAATGGAGAATAAAAGTACAACTATATCTAACCTTGGAACTTTGCATAGAGAGACAAACAGGTTCTAGTGTAACAAAAGTCAAGCTAATCGCAGTTTTTCCCATACTTTGTCTAAATTCGCTGTAGAAACTTCATTCTCACTATCTGCTAGTAAGTCTAGGATGTATTTTCATTCTGACCCCTTCACATAGGTAAGCAAATAGATGGGAAGAGGATTTGATGAAAAGTAAATGACTGTGGAACTTACCTCGACGCCTTTTTTTTACCGGCAAACAGGATGTTTACCCGCTGAGTAGGGAATAAAGTTACAGAAAATTTAGATCCTGTTTTATTATACCTGATTAGCTTAAACCGGCTTCTATTTAGGGTGTTTTTTTCAGTGGTTACAGAATTTTAAAGTGTTTTCAAAGGACACATGATTGTAATTAGTGTTCGTGAGTATTAACAGCAAAAGGTCTAATCCGTAACGGCTCCAATGGTTAAAAAATACTCAACATGCCATTACGTCGGAAATAGCATATAAGAGCTGGCGGAAGTAGCCACGTGTTTCACTGACCCGCCTTGCAACCAAAAGGTTGCCGGCTCGGATCCGCCTCGAGCATTAATATCCATTCGTGTTAGCGTTAAGATAAGGCTAACATAAACAGCAAAATCTCAGCAGTCCACAACTGAACCCAAAATCTACAGCGACAAATCAAAGTGAGCCCTTTGCAAGCGTAATGATCGCCTTAATCATCAAAGCGGAACGTATCTTCTTGTTTGCAGTCGACGATTGGTAGGAAAATCATCCATTATTTGAGGAGAGGCATGCCGTGATAATCATTTACTGTTCCGAAGAATACAAAGGTGAAACTAAGTGGAGAGAACATTTGAGGAAATTTATTATCAAGAAATCGTTTCTACTATTAATAATGACATCAAATTATCGGTCCACGTACATTAAGCCCTCCGCATGAGAAGTTTTTATGTTGACACGCGTGCAGGAATGAGGCTGTCATATGAAGCCTCGCCCTAACGTACCTTTGGTTTACGCTGCAGTTTATGGCTGTTGATGTATGTACCTTACCTCTGCTTAATCCCTCACCCCGAACCCAGAACTACATCTGAGCGTGCAACGCCGTGTTACTCTTTTCCAGACAAATTAAGGACGTAGTAAAGATTTCAAAGTGTGCACTGAACACATGCCCTTTGCTGTTTCCGCTCTGGAAGGACCCTTCGGGCTACTTCTCATGGAGGCCCTCTCCTACGCTGGGGGCCCATGGGGTCATGTCTGCTCGTCCCGGAGAGGTGGGGGGGAGTTAATAATGAAGCCACTGTACGTATGTATTCAGGAGAAGGAAAAAAAGGACAGCGGAAATAGGAGAGACGATTTACGGCCTCAGGAAGAATAATGAAATACAGCGGAAAACCTCTTATCACGAGTGAGAGTTCAGAGAGGAACATTTATCGGTTAGCAAGAAATTACTGTTTAGTTAATTCTGTGATCCCGGCAAATTTATTAGTGTGCATTCTCCCATTTGGGCTCATGCAATATATCACTTAACATTAATACCATTCCTGACGTCGAGGGGATAATCCTGTGTCGCTTTTTTTTAAGCAGTATAAAAGTTTTACTGCGCTCACTCCCACTCATTAGTTACCCTATCGGGAGGGATTTCTTTAATATTAACAGCATTTACGTCTATTCGACCCTTGCTTTTTATTTCCATTGCCTAGAAGGTGTCAAGTTGGTCTATTTTTCTTGGTCAAAACTTTTATAAAAAATATCCTTTCCCGGTTCATCCCTCTACTGTGAAACTTTGATACGGTTTGGATTTTTGTTAATCCCCCAGACGATAATTGTTACTTTTTGATGCTAACTCAAGTTACAAGCTGTCTAGGTGCCTTACCGTTTGGTCATTCATTGCGATTTACCCAACGCATGTTTTAGAGGTGCTTGATGCGGGTGTAGATCGTTAATGCATACCATAAAGGCGATATAGGATTCCAAAAAGAAGACAGAAGAACCTTGTCGGTAAAACTATAGACTGGGTATTATTTGAAGGTAGTAGGGACGGCTGTAAAAAAGAATAATTACATTCATCTGCACCTACATTTTACTCTATGATACGCCGCAAGGGAGTGTATCAGAAGGTGTAGTCAGAGTGTATGGCACCAGCCGCGAAGTTGACTTTTATTTGAAAAAAAAAGTGTTAATTTAATAATGGAGTACGGTGTGTATTTGCATAAAGCAGGAATTCCAAGAGAAAAAGTCATTCACCTTGAAAGCCTCAAGAAATCTACAGTGAATAAATACGCCTTAGTAGTTTAACTGGTTTAAACATCTGGCCGGAAATCAGGGGCTTTCGGGTTCGAGTCCCGGTCAAGGTGAACGATTGTTACTCTGTGGAAATTTGCTGTTGCACATATCAGCTAGGAATGTTTTAAGGTTTTTACAGCTAGTTCGCAATCCTTGAATTAGTTGTAAGTAAGAACCTTAGTGTTTAATTGCAAGTAATCACCCCAGTGCTAAGGTTAACGGCTGATTTGTGGCATTGCATGTTCGGTAGTTCGTCCAACATCTCTTACTAGTAGTTCTTTTCAACGGTTTAGAAATACACAGGGAATAAGGACGCCGTGGAAATTCTTCATTTTAAATTACAAGTTATGTGCACTGTCACGAGCACCCCTACCTGATATTGATCACCCTCAGTCACAAATGTGCAGCCTCCAAGCACCTCAACAATACCTAAGACCCATGTACAATTGTTCAATTGCAATCTTTAGAGTTGCGACACTTTTTAGCAAACACAACAGTGGATCTTGATGACAGATTGGACTGGGATGTCCTAAGGATTGGCCCGAGGGAATTCGTGCAATTTAGAGCCCAAGTCAATGATCCTATCAAATGGGAAAGCAGGCATTGCTGTGCTTTTCAGTTTCTTATTGCGAACGCTGGGAAGCTTAAGCACCTAACTGAAGCTGCCAAGGGGCCCACAGTTTAGCGTCTTATCTAATGGACGGAGCCCTGTACTTGAAATTGTCTTCACACAGTACTCCAATGGGGACCTATATGTACCTACAATCTCTACCATGCTGGGATTCGAATACTGGCCTCGAGACGAGAGGCCAGCAATATCTTTTGTTACCTCAGTGGCCCGATTCCGTTAACTAGTACGACCAGGACACCGACAAGAAGATCCTATAAGTGTTTTCTCTTTTATGTATTATAATATTAGAAGTAATCTTAAAAAATCAGTACCTAGCATAGTGGAATACGGCCCTAAATGAATCAGTGTTCATGAAGGAATTTTTCAGACAGGTCGTACGTCTTAATGCTCATAGCTGGCAATCAATATTCAATTTGTTCAAGCTGTAACAGAACAGATTACGGTTGAGATATAACCCATCTTTTACCCGGTGCACTTCCCTAACATCTTCTTCCCTCTTTCAATGGCTCGTTAATATCCCATCCACCTTTGATTACGACGCTGAATGTGGAAAGCCGATTGCATAAGCCGTATTGCGTTTAATATGGAGCCTAAAAGGTCATTAAAGTTTAGTCAGTGCTTCGACTCCTTTCCGCCGATCGTTGATTCAAATGAAAATTGCCTCTGCAGATGACCGAAATCAATCGAAGTTTCTCCTTCAGGATTGAGATCGCATGGACGAGAGAACACCCTAAACCAATTTAAATTCATCGGCTGGCGTCCTCTTTAAGCCTGGCCATAAATGCACTTACTTACACTTTGTTTGTTTTTTTACGCCTCTTTTAGTGTGGCCTCGGCCATAAAATTTCACTCCGTTGTCAGTACTTATTTGGTCAGGCGTACCAACCGTAAAAGTTTCCGACTCCCGTGTTTGGAGTTCCCTTTCCGGCGACGAAGGAAATTGCCACCTCATAAAAGAGCGTCCCCTCTCTTTCTTTCTCTCTCTCTCTCTCTCACTCGCTTACAATCTCGAATTTCGCAAAGGAAATAATCTGTTTCCCGGAACAGGAGAAAAATTCTGGAAACCATCGTTATATTTCTTAGGATTATTTTTTTTCAAAACATTTATCAAGATTTTATTTTATCGAGGTTGGTATCCTTGGAAGAATCCTGAAAAACATTACCCGATATCCCTCTTTTTCCCGAATCTAATACTCTTTACATTTTATTGATTTTTAACAGCTTAAAATCCTATTAACTTCCCACTAGTCACTAGTCTTTGAAAAGACATTTCCCCGAAGAAGAGGGGAGCCCTTTCCCCGCTTCTCGACGGTAGAATACTTGGCTGTGGTAGAGTTGTATTCTCGGTATGCCGGTTCGTACTCGAGCACATTATGTAATTACTTCTGGTTCAGACCTCCGTCCATCGGATGGGACGTTAAAGCGTGACACACCCCTTGGCTCCTTTCTTTAACATCAGGCTAATACGACGTCGGGTTTCTCTTCACCCTTCATCCGTTCCCTGAAAATGTTCTTCCTCCAATCAAGTAACCCCCATTCTAAATTAGGCAAATCCCGAAATGCCACTGCATCTACTTGTTTTTCATTGAAATTCATGTCCTTACTTGTTTACTGTATGGGTTTCACCTTAACTGTATTATTTCTCCGCCGAATAAGACGTTACTTAAAGAACTAGCTTGCACCATTCATTATGAGCATTCTAATGCGAGCAACGGTCCAATCCTTGTCCTCATTTTCCATTAATTATGCCTATGGCCTACAACTATCCCATCTTCTTGGCTAAAAATGATATCAGTGACATCAGTGTTGCGTCTTCAAGAATGATTTTATAATCTGAGATCGATAATATAGTGTAGTTTCCAATTATTTTTTATCGTGTTGATAGAAAGTTTATAACCTCTGGAGTACGTATTTTAAGCTGTTCGATTTTAAAATGACATTAAGTATATTTCCTCATTAATTAAAAAGTGGAAAAAATCAAAACGTCGCGAATAGAATTGCGAGCCGGTAAATCACGTGTGTGACGTGACAGTCTTTCCTCTACCTCTCACTAGGTGGTGCTGCGACACTTCCAAGCAGGTGGTGCACTCCCTTAAAGCTTATTAACTAGTATCGGATGTATATTTATTCATTCAATTTATTATCTTTAACTTTTATTCATTTATTTAAAATTATTTATGCACTTGATCCATTTAAAAACAGTTATTATCCATTTTACTAAGCACACCGTAAAGTTCGCCCATCGCCGCGTGAACTTCACGCCATACTTCGAGTTGCAGAGGACTCCACGAGCGAGCAGGATGCCCTGGAGCCTATAAAATGACAATTAATACCATTTTTAACGAAGGTGACTTTTCGAACTTAGATAGTGCTCACAGGATGTTATAATACATATTCATATGAGCTAAGAGGCTCTGAAATACGATGGTAAGTTCAGGAGACGAGCATTTCCTATCCCTCGCTACGTAAACTGTATACCTGTTACGTCAGCAAGAAGGCCGCTGCCTTTTTGAGATTTTTCAAATGGTCTTAAAATTAACATTTAATTCTCTATTAAGCTGGGGTTTCTCAATCCATACTTTCTACGTAAAATGAATCCATTTGTGCACGAATCGCAATTAATGAATTCTGTTTTCTTTGATGAAGGAAACTACCCTATTAGCTTGAGTTTTGAACGCAGTGTTCCCTCTGGTTTCTTGAGATACTGATATCTTCTAATCCACTCCTGTCGTTCGTCGATGTACCCTAATTCCACCACTTTGGATACAATTCATTAAATATGTTGCCGGATTTCCCTGCAAGGAGAGATTTCACTGAGTAAGAGAATTATCTTGGGTAGGGAAGGAAGGGAGGATAGATAGAGGCCAATCTTCGGATTTAATGTCTAATGAATGAACCGGATTTCCATGGATTGGATTTCACTTTCGGATATCACGACGTGCTCCTCAAGTCAGTTGATCGAGCGGCATAGCAAATTAATAGGTAATCGCTAACCCGAGGGCACGTTAACGAATTCTCACTCTTTTTGTTCCCCTCAGGCACTATTTCCTCTCCCTTCAATTCTTCAAATCATGTCTTTCTTGATTGAGGGGTTTAAAAGGGGAATAGGATTATCCACACCACATTTATCGTCATTGCATTTTTTCATGTCACGGAAAAAATCTGGGATTAATGGTCGATAGGAAAGTTAAATTGGTAGTCAAAGCTCTATTATTAGTATTGCTCAATGTGAGCCATACGACCTTATTGTAACGGTGATATGGGATTTTATAAATAGCGAAGCATTTTGTTCACAGGCTGTGATCGCTTGATTAAAAATCGATTGTAAAAAGTGAGGCCTTTTAGTAAAACAATCTATCTGAACGTGAAGGCAAGTTATTAAGTTATATTTAAATATGGTTATTAATTTACTTTGTTGGCTCAAAGGCACATTTTTATTCCAGCACAATAGACGAGGAATAAGCATGAAGACCCTAAGTTTACATTTTCAGTTTGAATGGTTGTGGTGTGGATTATTCTAAAGTGGACAAGTACAGACTATTTAATAAAACACTCTTTCCTCTTTTTGTGTTCACCCCGCAGATCATCATAACAGGTCATATTAATTAACTGATTAATAATAGCCGAGCCATTTGATACCTATTCTAAACGATTTATTCGGATTAAAAGTGTCCAAATTAATTGGATAAAGTAAATTCAATTACTTTTGTAATTTCCCCCTGAAGCATCGGTGATCAGTGAGAGATTAATTATACTTTCTTTTAAATTTGAAGGCGCACACCTATAACACTAATTATAATGGCAAGACTCAAATTGGCGAGACCTCAAAAAGGGATAGGCACAATGAGGACCTGAGGATCAGCTATAAATTTTTATTGTCCGTACCAAAGAACATCGCGCACCGCATTAAATGGTGGAGAGGATTTCTCCTTCCTTTCCTTTTTTCTTTTTGTTTTCCTTTTCTTTTAATCTCAAAGAAGAAGTAGATAAAAAGCGATTTTTTTATAGGAAGGGATGGTGGTTATTTTCTCTGAATGGTTTGCGAGGATCTCGTCTGACAAAAATAGGGACCTGTTGAATCAGTGGGAACCAATCAGAAGAGATAACAAAGACTGTTGAATTTAAAGGAAGCTCTAGCACTTATATTGGCACCAATAAAATGAAAATTCACTGAGGCAGACGTGTTAGTGTTAATAAAATGGAATTCCGAGGGCGCGTTTTATATTCATCATCGAAGATGTTGTGCTATGTTTGTCCCTCAGGCTAGACGTGAGAAAGATATAAAGTAGTAATAGACTTGGGTTTTAAGGAGATCCAACTGTTAAGATAATATCACACCGTGAAACCTTAGTCAATGCTAAACTTAGGCCTGAGAAAAACACAAAATCCTTGATCAAGACAGGAATCGAACCCTTGACCTATGGCATCCGCGCATTGCCAATCTGAATAGCTCCTACTGGCAGAAGGATATAAAGAATCATTTATTAACTAACCTTGTATCTTTGACTTTAATGAACGCAGTCATCATCATCATCGGTCAACAATACTAGGTCTGGTTTGACGCAGCCCTCCACTCGAATCTTCTATCGGCCAACCTCTTCATATCGACGAAATTCCTCTCTTTCACATCCTTCACAACTTGCTCCGTTTGTCTCATGCGAAGCCTGCCTCATAATATATATACATAATATAATAATATAATATATTTATTTACTCCACAGTTTCATACATGTTTTTTTTCCATTCTCCGCGTTTAGTTTTCCCTTGACGATTGTCTTCATTAGGCCATCGTGTCTTAAGATGTGGCCGATTATGTGTCCCGTCTTCTTTTTAGGGTTTTCAGTAGACTTCTCTTTTCTCCCACTCTTCTTAAGACTTCTTCGTTTGTCACCCATTGTCGACCCATTTTATCTTCATTATTGGTTTCTTGCGATATCACATTTCGAATATTTTCAGCCTTGACTTATCTGCCTCTGTTATCGTCCATGCTTCGCTTCCATATAGTGCAATGCTCCAGATGTATGTTCTAATGAAATATTTCCTCACTTGCATTCATATCTCTATATATCGATATTTAGATATATATATCGAAGTGATTGTGAATCAGATTTTGGGATAATCACACAATGAAAAGTCTGAACCTGTTTGGAAATGTGAATAACGTTAACAACCATTGATGGTCTTGATCATCAAAATTAGTAATTAATCCTAAAATTGGTTTGACTTAGCTCTCCATTAAAATTTTTCTATAGGTTAACCTCTGAAAATTTGCATCATTCTACTCATTTACATCCTTCACTTCCCGTGATGTGCCTCTCATATGAGACTTCCTTTTCCATTCTTCACGTTCACTTTTCCCTTTACGAGTGTCTTCATCATACAATCAAGTCCTAGGATATAGCCGATCATATTGTCGTGTTCGATTTTTTATTTTCATCAGACTTTTCAATTTGCCTTCCCTTCAAGAAACTTCTCCGTTGGTCCCTCGATCTATCCATTTTATCCTCTCCATTCCTCTGTAACTACTCTCATCTAATCAATATTGTAAAGGTAGATTAAAAGTCTTGCGTCATAAGGTCTTGTTCTGGCTCCAAGTATACTCATCGTACGATTAAAAAAATTCAGTCTTCGGGAGAATGTTATATGTTCCTTGTTTGTCAAATATGGAAATTGGCTTTGGATAAAATTGTAAATTTTTATGCGGGACGGGTCTTGGTTCTTCCATCTCAAATGTTTACTGATCCATGCCCAAAGCTGCCAATAAAATTCCGGCCTTCATGATCTCCCGAACAGAACGGGAAAATTGGGGTCGATTCGCACATTTTTAATTACATTCCATTATCCTAGAAAAGTCCAGATTTTACTGAGCAGTACTGTAGATTTTTAATATAAGATACTTCAATTACTTAGGTTATTTCGATTCACCTAGCTTAGACTTAAAGCTGACGACGAACACAACATCCATGCCTCAGGCGGGAGCCGAACCCACGCCCTTTGGGTTGCGAGGCCGGTCGGTCACCAACCTGGCTACCAGTATCGGCTGCCGGAGATTACATGTTCTGCAACTACCCTCTCCTACGGATTAAAATCTCAAACAATGTAACACTATTATTGACACATAAAGGAAATAAACATATTCCACCTCTATTTCAACGGAAAATCGAACTAACCCTACTACTGCTCTTTCATGATATTAGCCACCACTCTAAGGTCTGGCTGCACTCCAACGGAGCTGATACTCTCATTACGGTACTACAATGATGCGGTTTATACGGCATGAAGATTATTGGCACCATAAAGTGGGGAGCGGTTATATGTGGGATTAAAAAATGTAGTTTGCATGCCATGCACGCTAGGTCAACGCAGAAGTGTCTACGTATGGTCTACGGACGCATACTTTTCTACGACGATATATATGGTCGACGCATGCGTGCCAACGTATATGACCTGGCAGCCTAAAGCTCATGGGTTTGAATCCCGCCTTGGGCTTAGATGTTGTTGTTCTAGGGATAATGTTTGGCGTTACGTAAGGATGGACGGTGCGATATAACCTTATTAGTTGAAAAGCATAAGAACACCTAATTTCACTACTGCGGAGCGTAGTTTTATGGAATATTGCTGGAATATAGAATAATAATTCTGGATCAGCAATGACTTTGAATCTAAAATTTGTCGTAATTCATCATATAAAGATATTGAAATGTAATTTAGAATTATTGCAATAAATTACAGATCGCATGTGAATGGCAGGATGGTTATGTCGTCTAAAAAAGAGAAGTCTTCTGAAAATTTTTAAACTAAGACAGGAAAATTTATCAGCCAAATGTTGAGACATCATGGTCTGATAAATAAAATCGGCGAGGGACAAGGGAACTGAAAGAATGGAAAAGGCATGCCTCTGATGAGATGCATGAATCGACAATGAAGGATACGAAATAGAAGAGTTATATCATAATGAATAGGTTAGCCGATGGTAGAGTCGAGTGGGAGGCTGCGTCAAACCAATCTTAGAATTATTGACTGATGATGATGATTCATAAAAAAACTGCGCAATTAAAAAACGGCATTAGTATACTCAAGAATTGCTAAAACTTAATCCAACACTTCCAGGATATATCAATCCTATGCTGATTTTTTTCTATTTTTCCTATCGTTAGGCGGGATAAAAATGTCATTTAATCGAAATTTCGCCTATTTTGATGGATGCGATGTGAGATATAATTATTCAGCTCCTAACATTGTTTCACCAAGCCACGTTAACTACCTTCGAAAACGGAGAACATTTGAAGCAGAGCTCAATGATAACATATTGCTCTCATGAGTTGGCCTTGAGGGGCCTTGTGACTCCAACGCTGCCTCAATTTTCGTTGCTTCATCTAATCGCACGCTTTCGGCGACAATGGGTCACGTGGCGCCTCGAGGGGAAATGGGAGGGTAGAGGGCACGAAAGAAATGCAGTCCCGAAACGGTGTAACAGCGAATGAAAAGAACTTTCTTTTCCTACCATCAGTCCCACTCCCGTCGCTTCGTCGTTGTTTTTTTCTCGGTGTATCGTTAATTGGAGTAAAAATGCGCCAGAGGGCGTGCGGGAGGCTGCTCGAACCGTTTCTCCTCTTTGTTTTTACTTTTTTTTCAATAATTCTTTTTCTCCACCTCGGAGAAACATTGGCGAATGCAAAAACCGAAAAGGAAAGCTCCAGTGAGTAGTTAAGTGCATTGATTAACTCGTTAATGATCCTAAAAACGCGCACTCAACGCGCTGAGGGCGTTTCGACCTTCTCTCCGGGTCGGAGAGGGGAGGGAGGAAGGGGAGGTGGCGTTTGTTTGTTCACCGAATGAATCCGGGACTCAAATGTAAACGGTACCTGCGAACCGGAAGTATTTTTTTTATGTGACCGTATGTATGTACATAGTAAATATATCTCCCCTTGGCCCTTAAGCGCGGGCCTGATTAAAGGTAGCGCTGTATACGCGTGGAGGTAAACGCCAGCGGAAACTTAAAAATTCGGAAACTTCATTGGTATCCCGACTCCTCCTAGAGCGAGAAATTCGCTCCAGGCGAGGGGAGGTATTTAAAGGGCGATGATCGGGACGCAGGCGAGCGATTGAGACAGATCCCTTTACCTCCAGCATCGCTGGAGCCTCGGGCGGCAATAATTCTACTCGCTCTCTCGAAGCTGTGCTGCGTACACGGCACTTTATTAAGTGTTCGGACGGCGGCCGACCTTTAAAGACCAAGGGAAGCGCGCAAGAGCAAAATGTAATATTGCCTTAAGGGCAGCTGACCAAAGGCGACATTTCTGAGGAAAACGTCGGGAAAAGTTCAGTTCTTACTTTCAAGGAACGAGGAGCAATTTAAACGCTCCAGCCTCGAGAGCCTTGCAACGTCGAAACGAGAGTGAATTTTACAGATGTGTTCTAGGCGTGTGAGAGAGGGGAGAAATTTCAATGTAAAAGGCAATTATTTCAAATCTATTCCTTTAAATGGTTTTCATTCTCTAATGTTTTCTTACCATATGAAACGAAAGTAGTTACGCTCAAGATAAGTGATAATTTGTTAGCATAAAACCGATTCAATGCACGTATTCCCCGCCATTCTTGCTCGTAACTTATTAATACATCGGCATCATTCAACTTAGAAAAGTAATTATTTGGTTAGACCACTCGAAGGATCAAACGCTCATTAATAATAAATTAACCGGCACTTCTTTCTTGCTAAGTGAGCCACAGAAACCTCATTACATGCTTTGGCAATGAATTATTACCAATTCTTGGAAACTGAGACGATGAAATTACCTATTTCAATCTTATTTATATCGTTAGAAGTATTTTTAACCTACTGGTGGTATTATTTTAAGGCTAAACCTTACCTAAATAATTAATTCCAATTGAAAATTAATATTATGGTATGTTCTTTTTATCCATTATGGTTTGAAGCACATACTTTTATCTATTTTTTATGACATAGGTAAATCAGAATATTTTATATAATGAGCTAATTTATTTACGTGGACTTTATATCCAAGTGCTGTGTGTTCTGTGATCTAAAGGAGCACAGAACTCAAGTTATTACCAAAGGTGGCTGGGAAAGGTACGCACAGCTATTAGGCATGCACTAAGGGAACCTTCAAACGTCATCAATGATGCATAGCGATTCCGTGAGCTGATGATCTCATGCGGCGGAACAAGAGTTTTCCGTGATTGAATTAGCTTCTCGAGTTAACTCCATAAACTTATACAGTTTAAGCCTCCATGATGCACAAGAAGCACTGTTACATCGAACGACTGACTTTGGGACGGAACATGTATCTACCACCACTTCTTTCCCTAGCTCCCTAGGTTGTGTCCCTAACTTGTGTTCGAGTTGGGGGGTATATTCAGGCATTAGGTTTGAACTCTTAATGACTCGAGGTTCCAATAAAACTTTAATTCATATTAATTCAATTAGAGGTGCAGCCACCCCAAATTCGAACATAAGTAACATTTTATACATTATGATAGTAATATTCGATATATTTATAGTAATATTTGATATATTTATAATAATATTTTATATAATATTCTGCATGAATGAACGTGGTTAAACTCGAAGGTGGATAGATGCCTAATTCCTTTATAGTGTTATAGAGTGTGAGCGCCTGGTATATGATGCTAGTAAAATTGTGCTTTAAGAACAATTTGTTTCAACTTATTATCCTAATTGTTTTTTTTTATCTAATTTATTCATTTGATCTTAAAAATAATTTTACTCTTTTAAAAACCAACTGTGCGTAGACAAATGGTTGTTTGAAAGGTTTTCAGTTATTTATGCATATTGGTAAAGTCAGTCGTTCGATAATACCGTGGTTCTTGTGCATCATGAGGGCTTAAACTACATAAATTGATAAGTTACTAAGAGTAACTACTATCTATAATTTCATATCATACGAAATTATATTGAATTTAACATTCGAAACTCATTGTAAACGACCAAAAAAAGGTTTTATGAATTTGTCAATCTTCTGTGGATGTACAATGGGCAATGTGCAAAAACTAAATATATTCAACCCCAGATAGAAATAAAACCTATATTTTTGAACCAACCTTATCTGAAACACAGGAATTCGTTGGTAGAACAGTTTTCCTCGCGTCTTAAAATCCATATAAATTGCTGTTTTGATGGATATTGTTTGGCATCGAAGACTTTTTCGTCTAATTCTCCCTTTCACCCTAAAAATCTAACGCAAAATCGATAAATATTGTGAAGGAACTAAGCAATCGGAGCATTCCAATAAATCTCTTCCCTGGAGAAATGGCGACAAATTTGGATCTGAAAAGTTTCTATGCCATCTGTGAACGACGCCTCGTATGTAACGCAACAGAATTCGCTGAGCGAAATTTCACCCGCAACGAATTTTACGGCGTGGAAGTTGCGACTGCACTTAAAGCCATTTATGTGCCACATTGATTCTGACTTGCGAATTCAAATTCGTTTCACTCTGAGACTTCCCCTTGAGGTCTCTCCGGTCTTATGCTCCTCTTTATAACCGGCTCGAGCTGATCGCTCGAGAGAAGAAGTCAGCGAGCCACTATTCTGTTTGAAGTACGTTCTGCACTCGGCACTCCCATTCTTGACCGCTGTCATCTCAGTTCGCCGGTTGAGAAGAACTACAAGTGTTTTCTTTTTTCGTTCACTGCGACCTCCCATAGTTCGCAGTTCACCTTTCTTGGGGTAAGTTATCGCGGTCGGGATGCGGAAAAGTATGTACATGAAAGTGCACCGAAGTCCGGTTAGAAATTATGGCAAACATCTCGTTTTTTCCAACTCTGAGTCAGACATTGCCGTAAGAAAGGTACGAGGCAATGTCCCCGCTGTAGCGTTGTTTAATTTGTTTACATTTTAAACCTGACTTCCTCAGATCTTTGGCACCGATTCTAAATTAACATGAAAATATAAAATATATTTCTCTCGGGTTCTCAGATGTAGCCGAAAAAAATATAATTTTTTATTAACAAGCCACGGTCTCCTTTTTCTTCCACTTGACAGGTCAAAGTTGCGGACAGAGAGGTGGCTTAGAGTTTGAACTCAAAATATATTTGTTTGAGAACAAGATAAACTGCATTTTCTGTTTACCTCAGTTGGCCATTGGTTTGATTTTTCAAATCATTAACAAGAAACAGAGGATTCAGGTGTGGCATGTGAAAGAAATCGATCCTATTTCGATTAGATTAGATTCGATTAGATTAGATTAGAAATTATGGCAAAAATCTCGTTTTTTCCAACTCTTTCACATTAAGTAGTTTGAGAACTGAGTTTAGTCAGACTCTTTTATTCATTCACACGTTTTAAGTGTGGATTTAAAAGAGTCAGTTAATTTTTTGGTGGCGCTCGATTTATCTTGAGGAAGCGAACGCAAAACATATCCGAAATAGCATTTAATTGGGACCGTTAGAATGGACACTGGAAAAAATGAATGAGTTGAGTGGAACTCGACTTGGCGTTAAATACGCGCCCGCTTTGTAAGGATTTATTTTCCAATTGCAATAATAGTGACGTTAATAGTCACAAGATTACGCAACATGCTTAGAAATATGAAATTGTGTCGATCGAATAAAAATATTATTCAAGTAGGTAACAGAATTCCATTATTAACAGACAGTGTAAGGGAATAGATGTTTTAGCGTGCCCTATCGTTGATTGAACCCAATCCAATAATTATTTAACAAAAGTATAAGTAATCAATCCAATACTCCCTCAGGCAGTCGACAATACGATTGCCTATATACTACCTTTAAGGTAGTATCACGACTGGTTTTTATTCCATTCATTTAAAAATTGGTTTCTTTGTCCTATCTTTATTAGGGGAAGGCTCCCGTATACATACAAGTTAGTCCTAAAACCATGGCAGAATGGTTTTATCACATGCCAAAGAGTTACACGAAAAAAGGCGTATGTTTATGTGACTTGAATCAATCTTGGCGGGAAAAACTCACTCAGAATTTCTAAAGATGGTATTCAATATGTTGACATGTTAATAGACGCTGAATTATACCCACAAGGGTAGTAGATGTAATGCATTGCAATCAAAATTACCTCCATTCATGCATCGTCTGATACTAAAACGAGGATCATAGATTTTTTGTCTCTTCGCCCTTGATCTCATAGAAACAGCGGTATAAATAGCCAGTGGAGACTTTTAAGCCGTTCAGAGTAATTTAATACACATTTTCTATTTTATAGCGGATTTAGAAGTGGCAGCCATAAATTGACCCAAAGAAACGCACCGTTGTGAAATCTTTTAAGAAGGCTAGCGATTAAAAAAAACAAATGTTTATTTATAGACGCTAGAATTAAGAGGGAAAGAAAATGTGTTTTAAGTGTGGATTTAAAAGAGTCAGTTAATTTTTTGGTGGCGCTCGATTTATCTTGAGGAAGCGAACGCAAAACATCTCCGAAATAGCATTTAATTGGGACCGTTAGAATGGACACTGGAAAAAATGAATGAGTTGAGTGGAACTCGCCTTGGCGTTAAATACGCACCCGCTTTGTGAGGATTTATTTTCGAAACTAATCCGTTGATATTTACCGTGAAACGGGTCAATTTATATCGTTTCACGAGTAATTTTAACCGAATGTATTTCAATTTTTTTAATTCGCACAAAATGGTAAATATTACCTATCAGCCTAAAAGAAAGGAGTTTATGCTAAATTTATTGCCGAAACAACATTTTCATAAAGTCGATATATTTTATTAGAATTGAGATATATGTTGTGATGCTGCTGTTTTAAAGTTACTTCCTTTAAGCGAATCAAATTAATATAAAGGCGAATATAAAAAGCAAATTCATTCATAGAGTCAAAGTATAAGTCCTCAAAATCTTGTCAATGAAATGCACAGGTTGTATTATTATTCGAACCTGAGTGGAATTCTTCAAATTAGTAAATGCAACTTTGCTGAAGTTAGCAGGCAATTTATTGCAATGGAATGTTTCCAAATTCATTCATTTTTCACTGTTTCACGAATATTATCATGGTGGGATGAACTGGGGGGAAAGGCCACGGATAGAATATTCGGAATAAAATCTTTAGGATAGCGTTTAAAATACTTTTTCTCTTACGAACCACTCTGCAATATTTTTCGAACTTCTAACTTAATTCGTGACCTACAAAATTGGTTGTAACTAAGGCTGCTTGTGTTCATCAGATACGTAGTCTCTAATAATATGATTTACTCGTCGATCATGCAATGCCGCTTTTCCACCCATAACTGAATGTAAAATTTCCTAAGATCGAAGTGCTTACGGTTATTCCTCCATTATTAATCTTTCTTTGCCTAACTCTAAATATTTGAGCGCATACTCAAAGTTGGGGACCGCTGTTGTAGATTACAAAAGAGAAGAATTATGCTAATGTGAAGAGGTTAACCGACAAAGTATTCGAATGGAAAGCTGCCACAAACCAATGGTGGGATTAATGGCCAAGTTCATAATGACGACAGGTGTTGGTAATTATTAATAAAATTTATTTCAATCCATTATATTCGCTAGCAATGCAATGTTTCTTCGTCAACAAATGCTTTGGCCTGAAGATAAAACTCGACCGTTTTTATTTTTTTTTCTGTGTGAATTCGTCGAATTGAATGAATATCCTACGTGGTATGAGTATGCTTCGTTTTATCAAAATATTGAGGGAAAAAATTCAAAGAAGAGCGGAGATATTTTTTTGACATACTAGCCCCTACTTGAGGGCACTTCAAAGTTAGTATTCCGTCGGATTGAGACTGAGGAACCCTTGGAGCCTTTCGTTAAAGCTGATGCCGATTTCTTTTACGCCATTCCTCCAGTCTCTGGAGAGTTCTTATCTCCTCCTGTTACCCTTTCAATTCTGAAACGGCGCAAATGATTTTCGAAATGATTCACCCGAATAACAAATACTGAATACAACCATGAGCCAAGTTTTTGACAAATAGGAATGATGGGGGAATTTGTTAGGAACTGATATCGATTTTTGGTGCACGAAATCGTTAGATGGGAACGTAAAAAGAATTTTAGTGATAAAATTAATCTTATAACCAGAGCCATTCGCAATTCATAAAATAATAAATTGTGACGCCCTTGATTGTTTTGAGGAAGAAGGGATGGTGGGTGGAACTGGGGAGGGGAGGTATGCCTGAAGAGGTCCTTTCGCATCCTGAAAATGACCCAAAACAGCTGAACAACTAAATATTTTCGTATGCATTTTGGTGTGACTAAAAGAGTGCTGAAGTTTATTCGCTTATTCACAAATTACGATGTAGTCAAATATGCAATGCCTTTCGAAATAATACTAATGGTGTCTTCCACTTCCATTGTCCACCACTGAGTCAGTTGTGTGTCCCCCATTGTGATTGAGCGAAGGAGCTGCGCAGTCTCAGTTGCGATTGGACGAAGTGGATGATGTACGAGTCTTTTGCACGCCCACTTTTCCGAAAGGGTTAAACACATCCATCTACATCTACACGATACTCTACAAGCTACCGCGAGGGTGTGTGGCAGGGGGTGAAGATCACCAAGCATGCACTATTGGCATGCAAACAAGCAACTAGGGTCTCATGCATTCATAGATTGTTAGTATATATAGTATTTAAGGGATTAATACATGCATCATGCACTACAGACTAATCTAAAATATTTCCCCTACCTATCCCTTTGCTATGCTGCCTATTCTGTTCCCTTACAGTACGGGGGAAAAATGACATTTTGAATCTATCAGTACGACAATCTATCTCTCTAATCTTATTTATCTGGTCGAATCTAGCATAATACGCTGGTGTTTTCAATATGCGCCTAACATCTTCAGTAAAGCTATCCGATCGAAATTTCTCTAACAGATTTAATCTGCAACATCAGTTGTTCGCGGCTTATAACGCGAGAACGACTCGACGGATAGAAGAACGGAAAAATATTTGTCTTTTTATGTTACATACTCTATCAGATTCGGCAATTAAAAAACGACTCCATTGTTGTTGTTGTTGTTGTTGAAAATTTAAGATGCTTCCAATCAATTACTCCTTATGTTTTCCACAATCATGTGTTTGATTGTGCATGGGCGTGTCTGCATGATTCATTGGATATCTGAGCCTGTGGTTTTATCCGTGGTGAGGCGGAATAAATCTGTTTAGCCTAAACGTCACGCGTCCGAATCCAAAACTGCCCAGGAGTGTAAAAGGCCAGAGATTATGCTGCAAGCCTTCTTACTTTTTAGATGAGAGGCAAGAAAAATAGTAGCAAGGGAATCAAGGGCTCAAGAAGAAATATTGCAATACCTCATTTCTTATCTAAAATATGAATTGAATAAAAAATAGGTGAGGTTCTTTTCCTTTTGTTTTGTCTGGAGAGAAAACGTCGGCTCTGAATCATGCGTTGGAGAACGTGGATCTCCGGGGAGGAAATGGAGTCTCGGAGCCGAATGAATATTTGAGCTTGAGAACTTCCGCGAGGACTTTGAACGAGGAAGTGGATAAAAATCCCAGTAAAATAAGACGCCGGGAGACTCCTTTGGTTTGGGTCGCGTTGATAGATAAGGTCCTTTCACTGCTTGGTCGCCGAGGAAGACATTCCAACCAAGCTTGGTCGGAGGATCATGGAGCTTGGGCAATCTACGTATCCATCAGTCTTAGCACATGAATATTTTTTTGGTAATGCACGTACACCGATCACAACCACATCTACATATTAATTCTACGAGCCGCCACAAGGGTGTGTCGCAGGTCACCCACTACCGTAAAAATCTCCAAAAAGGATGACATTTTACGGAATAAGAAAAGAATAAATTAAAACCTTAGGAAATTCAAGAATCCCTTCTTGCCGTGAAAACGTTAGCGAATGTAGCCACAGAAAACGTACGATAGCAGAATATCCACATCATTTCCGGCATAGTGCTTTTCCCTCCTAATCTAACAAGTTATCACTTTCATCATGATCGTCTCTTTTGCTGTGAATGATATCCACTGGAGAAGGGGTCGTCTTGGTAGCTTAAATTAAGTATATAAAAGAAGTACCTGGCCGGAAATCAAGGAGTTCCGGGTTCGATTCACGGTCAAGGTGAATGAAAACTTTGGGAAATAATTATGTGTGATTGGTCGTTTTTAAAAAGAATTATTAGCTTAGCTTAGCTTGCGTTGTTGTCGTTTAGTGTCCATGAGGAAATCTAACTCTTTTTTCTTCCTATCTGACAGTTAAACTCTCTTCACTCTCACTTCTGTCTGTCCTGCTGTTGCAGTGCGGGATAGAAACATGTATGAAGTGTCAACCTCGCCATGGATATAATTATGTCTTGCCGGGGGCGGCCTTCCCGGCCTTAAACTCATTTTAGCTCATGGTTCATATGAACGAGGTACATCGTATGATCTAAGAAATATTACGTTTCATTGAATCCTTTCAGCCAAATTTAGATCTTAATATTCTATCCACTACACACGCCGCTATTAGAGTTTTTCTGTCGATGCATTAATATGTTTTTTAAAGTGCTTTATGTTTAAGCTGCCGAATGATACAAAATTAAAAAACTACCCTTTGTGATTACGTGGAAAGTCAGAACTTTTCCCATAATTCCAACCTCTTCCGTTTTATTGTCCATTGCCTTAAAGACTCGGCGATTCGCCGGCTGGCAGAACTTGGCCTTCCGTTAAAAAGCCGGCTAATTAATCAATGAATGAATGAATTAATTAATAATTATCATTGATAAGGGCTGTAAAATGTTTTAATCGATTGAAAATAAATACAAAATATAATTTCGATAAAATATAGTGAAATAAGTGGCAAAAAAGGAGTAAAAGATGGGTTACCCCATTGACTTAGTATTTTCAACTCCTTTTTTGCCACTTATTTCACTATATTTTATTGAAATCATATTGTGTATTTATTTTTAATCGATTAAAAACATTTTACAACCATTATCAGAGAGATAAAATCATAAAGGAGCAACAAATATAAAACTTTCTTTCATGAACCTGCTATAAACTTGTTTTATGAATCATGAAATGATTAGCATAACATGACGATTAAGCACACGAACTTGAAATTTAGTAATATGTAATGAACTCAAAAGTAAATTACCACTAATGAATTGAGCTGTTTGAAAGAATATATGAGTGAACTCAGCGTGAAACCCATCGAACTTTAAAGTTTGCTTTGTTCATCACCACCTGGGGCAGAGTCCAAAAGGGAAAAATGTGGAATACATGTCGTTTGTAGCACTGTTGTACATTATGACTTTTTTGGATAAACACAAGCTGAACTTGAGTGAAGATAAATGTCCAGTTAGTCATTATCTCATTACGTAACTCTATACGCAATCACACATAGTTAAACAACAACATTAATGCCGCAGCAACTAGATTTGGACGGTTTTAAGGCTTAAACCTTATTCACGCTGGTGGGAAATTAATGGCAAAATAAGTGAATTTGAATCGAGTTGCAGCTGCATATGGTATTATTTACAGGAGGCATAAAGATGTGTATCAATATTTTCTTATTTATGGGCGCATATATTTTCTCTTTTCTTAGTTAAAATAATTGAGTTAATTACCAATATTTACCCTCGACTTAAAGCCTATAAGTTCTTCATTAGCACGTATAAACGACTTTCCTGCAGCACATAGTGAAGCATAATAATGTGCCTTCGTATTTTACCTTTGTTTCATCTTTGTTTATGGAGTCCCAATTCTTTTCCCTCTTCAGAAATGTTATCGAGCGCTATCGAGGTTCGAGGAAAACGAGTGGGGTTGACTCAGTAGCTATTTTCACCACGGATAGTTACTAAATATTTCGCTTAATGCGCTTTCCATGTTTTACCCCGTATACTGAAGTTTTATCCGTAAAAGTGATTTATTCTATTGTCTCCCATCGCTTAGCACCGCAAGCCTCGATTCCCCCACTCTCCAGACGCGTGCAATAAAAGTTTTAAGATCGCCACTCGCATTTATGCGATTCGATTTCATGGCGCTCACGTATCAGAGAATGCACAGTATCCGTAGAATTAAGTACCCACGCCTCGGCACACGCGATCATTCACCTCATCTCAAAGTGGAATCCGTTGGATTTATTGTTTCCATTCGAAGGGGAAAATCCTTAAGTGATTACATTGATGGAAATCGGCAACCTGAGAGATCCCGCAGCCTCTTTAGGCTTCTGGAGTGGTAGATTTTCCCTTGAAAGGAATAGCGTGGGGGCTGATAATGAACTTGGAATGGATACGGGAAGAGAAAGACTACACCCAGAGCCCAGCGAGTATTAATGTTTTTTTTTCATCCCCACGATTATGTTGTTCCATATATCCCTGGAATCCCAATAGACATTGGCCTGTCATCAGGTTTCCTAGGGGCTGAATCAACAGAGTTTGACAAACATCCATGTCCTGCGTGGGAATAAATTCACCTAGGCGAGACTCGAACCCACGACCCCAGGATTAGCACGCGAGGACTTTACCTCGCCGCCACCGGAGCGGGCATAGTAGAAAACTTGTCTTAATTTTACCTTTCATTTAGCAATAAAATTTCATTGTGCCATGGACTGCAATGTTACAGCTCATGAAACATTGCTGTAGATGAATTTAAAACGTCTTCTTTTTCAAAGAATGCCAGTAACAAAAAGTAATTACTTTTTTTTTAATCATGGGTGTTTTCAGGTGTTTCCTCACTCTTAGGTGCTTCAGACCGGAAGGAAAGGTATAAGAATAGGAATGGAAGGGATAGAGGACATCTAACTTAATTAGTATTGAGGCAAGCATTATCATGATTCGCTTATTGTAATCTGGTTATGAAATGTTGGAAAAATAGAAAATCTTCTAAATCCTTTGGACTTTTCCCTGACCACAAGTTATGAAAAGTTGCGCAAGTTATGAAAAAATCGGATTTCATCACGTGATTTTCAGGGCTTTTATTGTTTCTAGAGTTTCGTAACGGCCTATTGGCATTATTAGGCGATCGTTTTCTGAATGTAAGTAAAATGCGGCCTCTGTTGGGTAAAATTATCTTCACTTACCTACTTTTCTCATTGATAAAATTCATTCACTTTTCTTTATGGATTTTTGTACTTTTAATTTGTGACTGAGATGGACACCGAGAATATGAAAGATTAAGTGGTTGATATAAAAGGAACCCACCTTAAAGAACGGATTAAGAATGCTATTTGTTCTAGATCGAATAATAATTGTGTTGATACTCTACCACATATACGATTACGTTAACGTTAACTCTGTTCTCTGCTCATTACAGGCATTACAACCAAGAAATAACTCTTGAAAATAGCTGATATACCAATGTAAGTACCACTAATAGCTTCTAAATCCCGCTTCTTATCCCACTAAATTCATGAAGTTTTCCCTCATTGGTATATTTTATTCTGTCGGATATTTAGTATAAAGTTTAGACTAATATATTATTACTAATTTTTATGCATGATATGCTGTGCATGTTTAGTAATAGTTCACCCCCTGCCACACACCTTTATGGTGGATTTCAGGGTACTATGTAGATGTAATTGTACCATCTGAAACGGAGGTAGAAGATGACGGAAAGTTACTGGGCCAACTTTGCTCATAGATCTTCAGTATTAAATAATATTCTCTGAAGAAATATTACCAACACAGGGATTCATACCCTCGTGATGGACTTAGATTGCAAAGGAAATGTTTTTACTTACATCACTCCTATGACTGATGGAATAAAGTGCACTTTTTATTACAAATTGCTTGTGCCACAAAAGCGTGCTTGGTAAATAAACATTGCCTAAAGAGTCTCTATTTGTGTTTCACATTTACAAAATTTAATCGTTTAAATGAACCCCCACAGGGGATAAAATTAGAATTGAAAGACTACGTAAATGGATAAAAACTCATAGTTTTTTATGTATTTGTAACCGCTTCGAAAGGCTTTCGAATTATTGACCCGAAAGCAGGAAGATCATAACAAAATGCGACATTGTAGATCAAAATAAAAATTCTTAAATTCGTTATTTACTCCAGAGTGTAAAATTTTTTCAGCTTTCTCATCACTTGCAGTCAGTAGAATAATTTAATGGCAGCTAATTGAATGAGATTTCATTAAAATTTGCCTCAGTATTTGAAAGTAATAAATAAAACGGCGTAGATCAATAGGATGTGTCTATGCTCTTTTTCCTTTCAAGCAGAAGGGCAGTAAAAGACTCGGCGTACATAAATTTCGAGTTTTCATAACAGTATTATTTTATACTTTTTACTGTTGATCGTTGTCGTCATTGATCGTTGATCGGGAGTGTCGACTGTGATTAACATCTTCTCTACTTCAATATAAGATATAGTGTCGATTTAAGTGTTCCAACTGCTTACATTATATCTAACCGTCTAAACATATTCTTTTACCTAAGCCCAAAAAACTACAATTGCATGATGCAGGATTCACAGTAATGTCTTTTAAAACATAATTTTTACAGGTCGAATCGGAAGTTTGCTTTAATCTAATTTTATTTTTACGTGACGTTCAAAGGAAAGTTATGTGCCTCCGGGTCTACCGATAAGAAATAACTAGCAGGCCATTGTGGGTTTCATCGATGTCTGGCGGTGTAGATAGGTGATTGGCAATTTGTTTTTCGAACGAATGCATTTTTTTCGCGCGATTTTCCGAGAGGGATGGTCCCGTGCGGAGCGAGAGAAGGTTCACAGCGTCAAACAGAAGGGGGGAGGAATTACTTAAACCCGTCAAGGTGTGTCCCTCTTCGTGCTGACGGAATCCGTCACCGGTTGCCGTAGCAGCAGCTTCGGCGGCATTAACAGTCCCTCCCCTCCTCCCGTGGGGGATGGGGAGAGATGAAGATGGATGGACTCCAGTCAACGAGGCGGGACTGACTACTCCTCCCTCCGTCCTCCCAACCATCTCCCTACCGTCCTCACCACTGAAGCCGTCCTACTCCTCCCTCGAACCTGAGAATGAAATCGAACAGGATGCAATTCGCCGGCACACGTGTACGCGGACGCATGTTTCATTTCTTTTTTTTTTCTTCGACAGGGAAGCCATCGATTCCAGTCCCTCGCGATATAAATAAATACCATAACATGTCGAGCATCGGGGGCATTTGTCTAACCACCGCCGGTCATCCGTCCTATAAAATGGCCGTCAGAGTCCCGCAAAACCAAATGTCCCCCGCTGCTGATATTCATCAAGTCAGCCGACTCTCCTAATTTTTCGAGACAGTTGCACTTTAACACAATGAAATATAATGCTGTTTTCGATCGAAAATATGAGATGTTTACAATGAACCGTCGATTATTCTTGGCTTCACTCACTACTCCTTCCGACACCAAGTCTGTGTATAAATTGTATGCCACGTATAATAAGGGCATTGATGGATCAAAGTTACCGTGAAGATAATTAGTGTAGGTAGTCCTTTTAGCAGTCTTTTTGCATTTCTGCACGAAACTAAATGTAAACACGTATGCTTGGCTCATTACTAAAACTTTTTATATAAAAGTTGTGCAGTATCTCCGTCCGACTATACCTATATTAAGCTCATAAGACGCTTATCTATATTACTTTGAGACTGGAGATGGTGTTGCATGTGGACACGCCGTGTTTTCTTGCTCCAGTAGTTTCTAGCAGTAATTATTTGGGAGTTTAGTCATACACTGTAGTACATTGATGAATGATTTAAAGCGTTTTGTAAACACACGCCCAAGTAGTGGATAGTTAGATTAAAATATACATAGATTAATGTAGCTGTCTGTTTGAACGAGATTGAGGTGATTTTGGATTCAAGAATCGGATGATGTGACAATAGTAATTTTTTTTATTAAAACCTCAAGATCAGGGGTCCCCAAAGTGACCGATATATTCCCCAATGGGTCGATTTGATATTACAAGGAGTCGAGTCAAGCTTCGGTGGTCGATTTACAGTCGATGGAAAAAAAGATATTTAAAAATTAATAATTCCATGCAAACTTCTATTTTTAGTTTATTAATGAAATAATTCTGTAAAAAGCATTCTTAAGAAATAACATTAAAATTCTTTTGTATAACGAGGGCTACAATTTTCAAAGAAACTGTGCAAAATAAACTGCGGAATAATTGTTTGTGAATTGCTATAAAATTTTAATCGCCGAATATTAAAGAAGAGATTCTTGAAATTAAAGAAATTCTTGACGGGTCCGACTGCGAAAAAAGTCAGGAGTTCCCCTGTTCTAGATAATGTATTAATTATTATTGAAAACCTGGGGAGGGAGGGAATTTGGATGCAAAAACTAAGTGCGACATATTATTGCAATGACTGTAAAAAATTAAGCTTAACAATTAACTTGTTTCACCGCAGTGATCTACGCGGCAACAATGCAAAACCAATGAGATGCCAATTTTTGCCAAATTATCCTCCTCTTTTTCGCAGTATGTTGATATCCCCCACGGTTTACCCTGATTGCAGGTACTACGCAAGAGTTTCTTGGATGCTTCAGTCAACTTCCATCCAGCATTAAATTCTTTCGGATCAAATCCCTAAAGACTATCGTGTTAAATTAAACTAATGCGTGGGGTCGTCCACGATCGAATGAGAGAAAATGGGTGATGCGTGAAAGTTGAGTTCATGAAAATTAATTCTTCAAGCATCATGGAGCATTTATTTGAACCTTTTATTTTTGGATCGCAATCGACAGAATTTTTCGTTCATTAAAACTTTTTTTCTATCTCGATTGAATTTGTTAGGAACGTTCAGAAATGCCAAGTTTCTCAATGGTTTCCATTTTTTTACTCCGGCAAGGGATTGATGACCCTTTTTTATCGACCAGTGAACCGGAAACAAGATGACACGAATCAAGTTCCGTCTTTGCCTGCCAAGCAGAATGTTTCTCCTCTGTCGATGAGTAATTAAATGGTCTGGGACATAAATGGTGACAGTCGTTAACGAGTGCCGAAACCTTACCCAACAGCTGCTTCGCATTCGAAAGTGTAATCAAGTTTCACATTACGCCTCTCGCCTTTCAAATACAGGTGAAAAAATAATTTACCCAATAGCTCATGAATGCATGAGTGGACATGGCAACTGAGAAAGAAAAGTCTGAATCAAGTAATCATTCAATGGAATCGAGATTTCGGATTCATTGTTCCGCCGAATTGATGCGCAAAGGTTTCGAGTATGCAGATTCAAACTTGGACGTGAATTCCAGGGGAAATAGCCGAGGGAAACCAACTTCGTCTCAATTATGAAACGTTCCTCACGTTTTTTTTTATTTTGAACGGTAGCTCATTTTTTTAATTTTTCCCATCGATCATTATAATTCATTGTTATCCAACCGGGGAAGTAATTTTCCAAGCGACTTTTTTTTTCAAATGATTGATCACCTTTCTGGCGTTCAGAGACGCATATTCAAAGCGACGCCTTTCTGTGACGTCTCCCGTGAAATCTGGAACTCTACGCCAAAAATCAAGACGTGACGTGTTTAGCGATGCCCTTACCGTTTCTTCCTGTGTCGAAAATACAAAATTAGAATAAAATGTTTTTTCTGAGAAGAAAACTAAGATCTGAGTTCGTTGCGTTACTAAAAAGGTGGCTAGTTTTTTACTGCTTTGGAATTTATGGAATTATGAAAAAGTGTGAATACAAATTTGATTCAAAATGGTAAATATGAGTGAGGTTTTCCATGACTACACCACAGTCAGCATCTCAAATGCAACAGGGTAATTCTTTCCTGCCATGTTTGGCACGCAACCACAAATACTTTTACATGGTATTCTGTCCCCTATGATGTAGGTACGTACTATAAGCCCTTTCTGTATGCCTGTAAGATACTTTGAATGTACATAATATTAATGGTATTTTTGTAAATGTGCATCACATATTTTTTCATGCAATTTATAAGCATATGAAGTAGATCTGGATATGTCACCTCGTAATGACGGTTTAAAATTTGATGCTGTATTATATTTGAATCTACATTTTTGTGTAGGTGAAATTAGAGTAAAAAACTGGTTATATAATTACTAACAACTGGCTCATGTGTACGACTGCATTGCATGCCTGGTTTGGAGTCATCCCTTTTTCGTAAACAATCAGTGGCTTGCAAAGAAAATTTCAGATGTAGATGTGGGGGTACTGCAGTGAAATATTTGATCCTGATCAAGATATCGGAAATTACAATAGTAATATAAATGCAGAGCTCTTCTCACAACAGAAACCCAGGCTTTGAATCAAATATCTAACTCTTCAAATAAGTTTTCATTAGTACAAGGGACCCAGCAAAACCCCGGCTCATTCTTAAGTGCATGAGATTCTGAAATGAAAATGAAAAAGTTAATTATTGTCCGAAGCATACAATTTTTGTTTTGTAGGACCTTATTCGTTTTTTATGAATTTATTTTAAAATGAGCTTACCAGTAACGATAATTTATTGCTCTAGAATAATATTTTTATTGTTGTCAAGGACTGGTTTTGCTCTTTGCTCTCATAAATAGCTTGCCGTATCCTTGCAGAGAATTTCCAATGGCATTATTATCCTAGTAACTATCATCAGCAACTCCGTGATGGAGGGAATATTTATTGTCTATAGGTGATTATTTCACAGCAGCTGTTACTGAAATTCTTGTGTAGTTTCTTTATTTCATAAATAAAAAAACTGATTCATACCACCGATTCGAAATTGATAGGGACTGTTTCAACTTTATAAATTGGAATGTTTGTTTCGTCAACTCTAAGCGGGAAAACATTTTTTTTATCGGTTGTTGCCTAAGGTATTGTTGGCCAGCGGGGTTAAAAGTTTGCAGGGGCGTCGTCGTATGTGGACGTGGTCTTTCCCCCCTAATTCACACCCTACGGCGTATTTCCCGCGTTGCGACTTCCTCCACTCCCCCCCAGGGAACCCCTCGGTGAGTGCTGTACCGGAGAGGAGCGGGAGTTGGGGGAAGGGGGAGGGAGAGTCGACGGACTCCCCTCGAAAAAATCAGTTTGCATGGCTGAGCATCAGTTAAAATCGATTGCGTCCGTCCACTTCGTCCCTCCCCTCGGCCGATTCAAGGGTGACCAACCCCCCTTTTTGCCCAGTTTATCCGCGCGATGAGTCGCATTGTTTGGATGCTGGGCGCATGCGAATTTTTTTTTAGCTCACGAAGGTTCAACGCATACCTCTCCCTATCTCTTTCGCCACCACCCCATCTCTTTCCTCCGCTGTGGGGGTGACGGAAATCCGTCCGAATCCACGCCGGCTGTCGTCGTATCAAGGAATTCCTGCTATTGGAATCCGTTACCTTGCGAGCTGGAACCGTCTGTGGTTCGAATTCTGTCGATTGGGATTTCATCCCGGTTAATGTTGCCCATTATTAATGCTAAGTATGCCCACTTCAGCGTGTATTCACATGTTGAACCATAATAAATTTCAGTCGCGAAATTTTCCAGCACCGTTATAATGCAGTTGTGAATATAAAAGTAGGGAGGCTTATCCAAAGCTGGTGTGACTGCTTAGCTACTTGGTTAATATCTTTGAGGAAATTCTATGCTTGGTGACTGGGATATCACATTGAGATTTACTTAAACGAAAAAGGTGTGTACCCGTAAGAGGAAGGTAATGATGATGCAGTTAAATAGAGACTAGGTGGAAACACCGGTGAACATTGTGATTTCATAAATAATTCTGTTTTTAGGAGCTCTAGTTGCTTGGCGAATGTCGCATCAACTATGCTACTCTTAAATACTCAACACATTTTCCATATCTGTGGTGGCTTTGAAGCCACGACCTTTGCCTGGGAGCGTTACCGAACAGGCTACAGCAGCAGGTGATAATATGATTTCGAACCTGGTGTTGCCCGCCGCCGAAATATGGGCATTATGGTCGATGGACGGATGTATGTTGACAGCAATTGAGCGGAAGTGGTTTGAAGGGTGGGTAAACGAGAAACAGCTGTGTGGGATGAATTAGGTGGGGCAGGGTGAGTGATTGGAATACGTAATAGGAAAGTTTTAGGAAAGTGTGATTTTTATGGCTTTTGGTTCGTCTTTTTCATGAGTAGGAATTACGCACTCTTATTTTGGGTAATTTACTCAACATGAGTCTTCACCCATACATCTCCGAAAAAAACGATAGTTCAACGCATTCTGTTCGTATGATGAGTATGAAGAGGTCGTAAACTGTAGGGAGTGATTTTCCACTTGGAAAATCACTCCCTACAGTTTACGACCTCTTTGATTTTGATTTGCATGGCTGAGCATCAGTTAAAATCGATTGCGTCCGTGTAGGGTATTCTAGTATAACACACATAGCACCACGTAGCTCTTCACTAAATTCCATATAAGTTATAAGTATAGTTCATGATGAATTAGCGAACTCGCCATCACGCTATAAGCTAAAATAAAGACGCAATGTTGGCCAATAACCGTTAAATACCGATATAGCGCGATCGCTAAATCATTCAGAATAGCGGCCCTGGTTTACTCTTAAGCCCTTTCCCAAAACATTTAAAGATTTTAAAATAAAATGCAGAGGGATTGCTTTATAGGCTTGCAAATAATTGTTAAGGCTCACTTGCAACCACGCCACGCGATTTGCCTAGCAGGAATGTATCGCGAATAAACAAATATTCATTGTAAAGCCATAATTATTGGCCATGATATCTTGAAAAAGAGTAAAACTAAGTCATTTAAAGAATTTTGTCACAAAATATGATAGATACCTATTCCCAATCTAATTCTGCAGCGATGCGGATACATTGCTAACACTATTATAACACCTATAGCACATACCTCGTTGATTTTACGGTATATCTACATAATATCCTGCAAGGCACCTAGAGGGGTGTGTGGCAGGGGGTGAATTCACACCAAACATGCATTACATACCATGGATTAGTAATTATATTCTAGTATAAACTTCGGTACTTACGAAAGGGGCTATTGGTCATGGTTGATTCCTAATACCTTACGCATTCGAACGCAACTTAATTGGTTTATCTAAGTTAACCGCATAATTCGACTCCGGTGGCTTGTCGACGGGTCAAATGGGCAGTTAGCGCGCATTCCGCGGGTCGAGTCGGCGACGCGTGCCCAATCAGAGGGGCGAGGAGGCACGCGACTGCGGCGTCGAGTACATAACCCGCCCGGTGCATTAATGGCCGCCGCCGTGCCCGCGTCGCCCGATCATAAATTTTCATTCGATCCGGAAAGCCAGCCGCGCGGCGAAACTCGAGAGAGTGTCGGGAGAGTGAGGAAGAGAGAGGATTTTGAAAATCCTCGCCGGGGTCGGAATTAACGGGATGGAAAATGTGTTTGCCTCCAGAAACGAAAGGAATGAAATAGTCCTCCACCATTCCGCTTGCCTCCGGATTGGACCGAATCTCATGGTACCATTCAATCTTCACCGCATGTCCAAGAGTATTTCATCATCAGGAGCCTTCAGTCCTATAAAAATGGTTTGACGTAGCTCTTCACTAAGTTCCACTATAGGCCAACGTCTTCATATTTACCTTAGTATTTTGTTTACCCCATTTAGTACTTTCATATGCAATATATGAATGAATGTTCATTAATTGTCGTGGGGCTAGGCCCCTTAAGGACAAAAACAATGTAGATAGTTGTACGAGCTACAAAAAGAGAGAAATGAATCAAAATATTCAGACAATATACAAGTTGCGACAAAGTTAAATATTAAATAAAACAATTGGCAAGTAAAAAAAAAAGATATCATAATTTCAATCAAGAATATATGTTTTTTATGTCGTCGCAACAAGTGACTATTATACATGTGTTACACGTCACGTGCTTCCTGAAATTACTATATATATTATATATATATCATAGTTTTGCATTCTTTTCTCTTCCTTGAGGAAAAAGGTGGCGGCCAACTAAATATCGGAAATACATCAAAGTGTGAATCTCGTTGTTGTTGTTATTTTGGGGAGGCGACCGATAACTGACGTCTTTTGCGCCAGAGAGGATAGGTGGTTAACTGGATGAAGTTAGGAGTTTTCAGGAAACGGAGGAAGGGTGGAGAGAAACCCGGCGTCAGGATTAACCTGCTCTTACGAAAGGCACCAAGGGGACAATGGCTTGACGTCCCATCCGACGGACGGAGTACTGGACAAGAAGTGCTCTCGACAAGGCACTCAAGTATGGACCGGTATAACAATGAAAAATCCGCCAGTGCCGGGATTCTAACCCGGGACAACGAGATGGGAGTCTAGTACTCCAGCCACCACACCAACTCGATCCCCGTGTGTGAATGTATTTTTATTTGTTTTAGTGGTTTATTCACGCCTATGACTATAGTATATGTACGTACATATATTTTTCCCATACGTGGCCCTCCAATGTCATCTTTCCCGTTTGCTTCTCCCAATACCACTGTCTTCAGCAACCCACCATGTCTCATGGTATAATAGATCATTTTGCCCCGTCATCTTTTAAGTGGTTTCATTCTTTCCTTCCCTCTTCTTTGGGCTTCTTCGTTTCGTGGTCAGTTACTTGGAGAAGGAGGCCGACAGCTGAAATAATATGCATGTACCATTTTGGATAGTGCGGTGTTGGGTTCGGTGCGGTCGGTTCGGAGTTTGGATAGTAAACATGAGGAGTGTTTTTTGTCGATATCCCAAGGATACAAAAATTAAATCGGAAAGTTCCAATTCCACCATTTATTTAACTTACATCTTGCATCAGTTAGCCCTGATGAAGCCACAATAAAGAGGCGAAACGTTGGTAAAATTGGTATTTCTCTTAACGACCAAACTACTCCAGACAAATTATCCATTTCAGCATTTATTGATTTTGAATTATTAGTCCCACGTGTTCTTTTAGTACTTCAGTTATATCTTTCACATTTCTGGCCCGTAAATTGGATCATGGAGTGTCTCCAAAGCTCAGGTGAAGTCTCCAAAACTAAGAGTGAAGAAAAAAGTAGAAAGTGGGATTTTCATAATATATAGCAACGCTCGTTATCGAAAATTGACACGTATCAGTCATCAGTTTACGACAGAAGTACCATCTAAATCTATATAATACCCTTCAAGCCACCATAAAATGTGTGGTAGAGGGTGAATTCACTCAAAACATGCATTGGATTTAATGCTTAAAAGGTATTTGTAACTATATTGTTCTAAACATAACAGTTCAAAAAAAAACATTCCAATAAAAAGCAAGCATACACAAGCATACTGTAAGTTGGGTTACTTCAAGTTCTTATTCCAACATAAAACCACCGATGCTATCCATTGATATACATGTATATATGAACTATTGAATATATTAACAACCATACATATCCCTAATTGTACGAGGGAAGATTGACATTTTTAATCTGTCGGTTCGGTAATCAATTTCTCTAATTTTATATTCATGATCCAGCCTACCGTAGTGATTCTGAGTTCGTAAAATGTTGTTAACGTCATCAGTGAAAAATACTTAAAAGATTGAGTCTTAATTTCAACCTACGGTCTGATAAATCTACATCTACATAATACCCTGCAAGCCACCATAAAGGTGTGTGGCAGGGGGCAAATCCTCACCAAACATGCACTACAATTCATCATACATAAAATAGGATTAATATTAATATATTAGTCTAAACTTCACTATTCAAAAAGATAAAAATAGCAAACTAAGCATGCAAAAAATAAATAAATATTCCCATTATAGTTCATCTAATAACCTGGTTACCGTCGCGTGAATGAATAATACCATCAACCGTTACCTACGTCAGATATTCTTTGCCAGAAAATATTCTTGTTTTGTTTCCTGAAAACTCTCTGGCATGGCTTTTTCAAATTAGCCGTGAAGGTCGAAAGATCTTGAGTCCTAAAATAACTCGGAATCTTTTCCAGTTTGTCGGAGGCACGGAGAGATCTCATTTAGCCGGGAGCACGGGTCGCCGCGCAGCGGTCCGCGGTGGCGGCGTTCGCCGGGAGAGCATCCTCGCGCCCCCCGGCAAGCGTCGTCTAAGTGCGCATGATTCCGAACCTGACTTCAAATTGTATCGAATTGTAAAACACATCGATATGCGCTAGATTAAAATCAACATCAAACGGAGCAGGCGACCGGGATGACACGAAATGTTCCGGCGAGACCAAAGATAAACAAATGCTCGACTAAATGTCTCGACATTAATATTCACCCTCAAACGTCGCATCGATCGATCGCTTGGAAAACCAACATCGGACGGATAATCGGAGCGAACGTCAGGGAGGGAAATAAAATAAATCCAGTAATCTAAACACTACATCAATTTATTAAGTTTATGACCCGAACGCTGAGGTATTTAAATGGATGTGACTCCCGTGACGCACTATTGCGTAGAGAAGGGTTCAAAATTTATTTGACGGTACGTCTGTTCCATGCTAATGCACTCCTGTCGGATCCCCTCCCCCCTTCGATGTTTCTCCTTTAATTTTTTTCCCATATCGTTTCCGTCGGGCTAAAACGAAAAAGGCTAAATCTTTTCAACTTTCCCAACGGCAGCGTTTACGAGATTGCCCCGGCCGTCATCCATATGGAAAAGGTTCGTTTATTTGTTTGTTTATTTTTCCACCGCCCCTCCTAACCCCGCATTACCCCTTTGCAAATGGATTACTCATAATATTACCGACTCATTTATTAAAGTGGCCATTTATAACTCGCCAGTGATGGGAGCCTAATTGTGAAACTGGTTACACTAATTACGGAGACGGGCGCGCGGGATTCGGAGAGAGGGAGAGGGGAGCAAATGGGAAATGGCAGCGCACAACTCCATCCTCGACAGCGCAATAATCTCGCTGCAGTCCCTCGGCTCCGAGCGCCTCGTAACTGCTGCTGCAGGAGGGACCACGTAAGAAAGATGACGTGAGAGAACACGCCGCCTACGACAACGTGTCTCACGGGCTCCAATCTCCTTGCCCGGGGAAAGAGCCCCGCGGCAGTTAAGCAAACCGCTTCGGAAAATTTTTCCGTTTTCTTCAGCCACGTCCTTTAGCTACAGCAGGGGGTGGTTCCACGCTAGCACAAGGATCAAGGATCACTATATTTTAGGGTTTCCCAACCTGGGTGGTCGCATCCCTTGGGAGATGCCATTGCAGTTTTTTATTAGTATTTATGGTACAGTCCCATACATTTAAGATAAAAATATCGATTTATGGAGTCCACATTAAAAATGGTGACGGTTTCTTTTTTTCTGACAATCAGTAGAATGAGATTCTCTATGAATTTCAGCGCGTTTCGATGCTCTGCTTCTTGGCATTCACGTAAGTTAATTTAACATGCGAATTTGTCCCCGTAAAAATTAATCCATTGGCTTAAAAATCATGAAGTCACCATCTAGTTTCTAGATCTCTCTAACATGATCTGTTTACATCGTTACTTGAAAATAAAATGTAAAGGTTAGTTTTTGTGGTTGAAAATATGAAGCTTTGTAAATGGCTAAAGAGGTACGAGTAGTGCGAATCATATGGGGTGTGAGAACATATTAAAATATTTTAGGGATGTGGGGCATGAAAAATGTAGGTAACCAATTGTCTGTTGTCTTTCCACTGCCATTGTCAAGTATGCAAACTCCTCTAGTAGTTCAGAGCTGGAGGTAATCCAAACGATACGCTTTATCAGTGGTAATTAGTGGCTCAAAGTACAATAAAAATATAAAGGATTGTAATCACGTTTTCGCTCCCTCAAACATTACGGAAAAGATAACCTTTTGCGCAATGTACGCGAGTTTTGAAGATCCGTGATCGAACCCCTGCCGTGCATTACCCACGAGTAAACAATACTGTCGTTAGTACCTTATGTAAGTTAGTTTTTACTGATTTTTAAACTATTTTCGCCATGGAAACATAAGTAACTTTGCATGCGATACAGACAATTTAAAACTATAATGCGGACAGACACTGCACAAATCTTATACACATATTTGTGATGAAATGTAAGGAAATTACCAAGTTCAGTTGCATACTCCTCGTTAACGTCGAATAACTACTAGTTTTTTTTGAATTTCATTGTAATATCAGGAAAAATGTCGGTCCCCTCACCAGAAAAACTACAGGAAATGGCGAAGAGAAACCCATCGTCCAAATTACTACACTCCCAGCGCAGCGAAGGGTCCATGGTTTAATGGAGTAATGCACTCCACACGGTATTTAAGTGGGAACCGGTTTTCCACTGAAATATATCTTTCAACGCAGGAATTCGTGCAAGGACCCTTGGGAAGGGAAATTGTTGCGATAGCCGCTTCACTTATACAGTCCATGGTCCTTCAGTTGTTGGGTCTGAATGACAATTAACTTCATTTACGTATAAAAGGAGTCGTTTCAGTAGTTATGTGGTGGAAAAACATAATTAGATAATATTGGCAATTTTCCACAAAGAAATCTTAACTACGACCGGTTTCGATGTGATGCATGATGATGAGGTATCACATCGAAACGGGTCGTAGTAAATATGTATCTCTTTGTGGAAAATTGCCAATATTATTTAATTCATTTGCGTCATTAAGAATAAGTTGTATTTTAAAAGAGTTACGTACATATGTAGGTAAGAAGTAGGTGAAAAGAATCCATGCGTCGGCATTTGATTACTCTTAACGAAAGGTACCAAGGAATCCACAATTTAGCGTCCCATCCGACGGACAGAGCGCTGAACTTGAAAGTGCTCTTAATATAAAATGGACAGCTATATCACTGAAAATATGCCGTTACTTAATTTTCTACGCACTGCACTTCAAATTAGTATTGGCCAACAATTTTTTAACATTTTTATGCAAAATCTCAATCATTTTGGACTTACCTATCAATTCTGGCGTTGGTACCTTACATTTTGGCAATTCAGTTTTCACTACGTATATTTCTCAGTATTGAAAATGAAAGGAAAAGAATATTTCTTCGCAACTGATGATAATACTCGAACCCGGATTCCTCTGATTTCCGGCCAGGTGCTTTAAGCCAGTTCAGCTACCAAGAAGTGCAATCTACACCTACGCGATACCCTGCAAGCCACCGCGAGGGCGTGTGGCAGGGGGTGAAGATCACCAAGCATGAACTATGTACCTGCAAACATTCTACTATAGGGTCACAGACAACTAGATTGTTAACATCTACATACTAATTAAGGAATTGGTTGTCAATACATGCATCATGCACTACAGACTACTCTAAAATATTTCCACTACTTATCCCTTTCCTATGCTGCCTATTCTGTTCTCTTAACCCGTAAATTTGTTTAAAGTAAGTACCTTAGTGTTAGATGATGGCTTTGTTGGCTTACCGTTCGCGAGATCAAACGTGCCTCTTTCCTTTGAAATTTGAGGGACTCTACACGCTGAGGAGAACTGCCCCGCATAGAGTATTACAAAGCAGCTGTAACTGTGGACACTGTAATACCGTTCACGAGATCAAAGCCATCATCTAACACTAAGGTACTTACTTTAAGCAAATTCACGGGTGCGATTGGGATTCCTTGAACTTTGTTGGTTTGAAATTGTAAGCTGTATTGCTTATCATTACAGCCGGCAGTGAAGTTAATAACGATAGGAACTTACTTAAGTTTGAAACTTACCCTTGAGGTAAATAATACGATAAAACATACCTGATATGGAGTCAGCCACTGCCACACGCCCTTTCGGCGACTTTTAGATTACAGTGTAGACGAGCTATATAAATACACATAGCATAATGCGCAAAACTGTTTACAATTATTAAGGTTTCGAGATCACATAATAGCATATTTAATGTCTTTGCTCCTTCCACAATAGATTTTGTGAAGCTGAAATCTGAGTCGGTATAATACAAAGTATCAGAGACAACCAAAGTTTTATTTTTTTCAGTCAACTTACGGTACCACTCAATGACATCTGAAATCATAACCTTTGTGGTGCATATAATTGTATGGCAACTTAAGGAGACGATTAACGCTGTCCAAGACGCATTGATGGCTAACTGCTTAATTAAATGCAGTTCATTAATTAAATTGAAATTAGTTATGAGCTCTCTGCTATTCAGTCTTTTTGGAGTGATTTTGAGGTAACGGTACTAATAAAATTTACTCGGGACTCATTGGTTTATTTACGGTCCCAAGCCTTAGGAAACCCCTACAAATAGGATAAGTTACTAATAAACCAATAAAAACAAAGTTGGAGGGTTATTCTTGCCTAAAACCTTTCCAAAGAAATGAGATGATCCTGTATCCATCCCCGGCCATAAAAAAGTTATCCAAAATACGGCGAATGATTAAATGTCGTTATAAACAATGAGTACCACAGACCGAAGACCTTGTTAGAGTTCGGACTATTTAATTATTTTAAGACCCACGTTGAACCTAAATAACTTGTGTCCTACCATTGCACCTGGAGCTCAGGATTAGGCTGCTTTACTCTGCTTGGTATGAGCCCTTGGATCAATCCTTTCATCTTATCCTGTCGCTTTTCTTATGCAGCCTCTCATCCTCCAGAAACAATTTTTGAAAACTTAACGGAGGCGTTGTTGGAGTAGCCCCAGCTCGCATAAAAATCTTTCCGGCATTTCTTTTCCCTCGAATAACGCAGCTCGAGGCTTAATGAAACTTTGAAGCATGACTTCAAGCGGGAATTGGTGGGGAAAGAGAGGAGGTGGGGTGGAATAAGATCCTCTCCAAACGATTACCATTCTTCAGTTCTCTCGATAAACATTTCTTTTTCTCGTCTCCCGGCATGTTGAACAACGCTCCCTCGTCGACCTCGTCTTCATCTTCGTCATAAAAATTCGAATAATCCCGTCGCCTTCCGGAGAGTGTGTTCTTACCCATTCATTCCTCTTGCACTGTTTTTGCTCCTCGTCTGGATAGGAGTCGCGGATTGTTTTTCTTCCCGTCGAGCGGATCCCTGTTGTTTTTATCTCCGCAGGGAAAAAAAATTCAATACGCTTACCTTAGCAGAACTCAATCCTTTCCCCCCCGACCCCACTCCGCTACCCTCTTGATTTCCATTCCCCTCGCCAACTTACTTTCGCGAAAACGGCACTTCTACCGCACACTTCCGCAAAGATCCCAGTATCCCACCTACCCCACCAAAAAAAGAGGCTCTTTTATTTTCGCAAAAAGCAGCTAGGGGTAGAGCGAGGGGGGAAGAGGGTGCGGGGTTTATCGTTCTCTTGTTCGTGCTCCCCGGCGCCGAGGCGAGTTTTCGCGATGAATAATTAGAGACTGCTCGGGAGTAGAATTTTCCTTGAATTATTCATTGTTTCGTCCTCCCCGGAGTCGTCGATCCATCTTTTTAACCTTTGCGAAATTTGCCGGTTCTCCCAGCTGCCCCGCCCCCCCCCCCTCCCCCCTCTACCTTTACCCCGGAACCGTCGCTAAATCAGTTTCCCACGATATTGATGGCTTTCAGATTTCGTCGAGCGGGAATAAAAACTTGAGCGCCGCCGAGAGAAAAGGTATCTGATTCAATCCACAATCCAGTCGGTCAATTCTGTCAAGGAAACGTTTTGGAGTTTTTTTTAATTGCGATTAGATTTTCATTTTCACGAGCATTTCACGAAATTTGATCACACCGCGTGATTAGATCGGTTCGGGCTCGATTGATTAATTGGCGTTGCCTTGCGCCCGGCAATCGCGTGACGGCAATTGTTTATTCTCGAATTGACGGTGCGTGGCTGTTTTCATGGGCTATCCCACTTTGCTGAATCAATTCAAATGGCGGAATTTGTATTGCAAGCGAGCGGTATGGGAGAGACCTCAAGTCTATCCGTTAACCCGTCGGGTAATCGTCATCACTAGCCATCCATTCTAAATTGGTTTGACGCAGCACTCCACTCGGTCCCTTATCAGCTAAACTCTTCATATTTAAATAGTTCTTCTCTTTTTCGTCAATTACCACTTGCTCTAAAAATCACTTACCTTACTTCGCCATCCTTACCATTGAATTTTTCCCTCAATGTACGTCAACATCAGACCATATCTACATCTACATCTAAGTACATAATACCCGGCAAGCCACCTTAAAGGTTTGTGGCAGGGGGTGAATGAACATCAAACTTGCATTACAAATCATGCATATAAAGGATTAGTAATTATATTCTACCTTAGCAATTAAAAAAACAAGCATGCTGTTAGTTGGGTTAGCTTATAGTCCTTATTAGCAAATTATTTTTAGCATGTCTCTACCTATGGCCAATTAGATTGAACCGTCTTCTCGTTAAAATTGTGCACTTTTTTCTCCCATTCCTCTCGGGATCTCTTTCGTTTGTCACTCGTTCGATCTGTTTTATCTTCAACATCCCACTGAAACACCACTTTCAAATCCTTGACATCTTCGCTGCTGTTATTGTTCACGATTTACAGCAACATGAAGAAGAATGCTTTAGTTCTAATAAAACTTTTCCTGACTCACAAGCTTGTATTTTTGGCAGTAAGGAGATCGTTCTTTCGGTAGGATGCCTTACGCGCCGGAGCTATTTAACCTTCTGGTACCGAACCAAAATGCCGCTTTTTAAACATATAGTGTAACGTTTCTCGGTGCGCAGTTATGTGACATCAAAAAGAATAATACGAGAAAGTCATTAGCCCCATGAATTTGAATGCGGCCACGTTTTTAAGTAAGCCGATGGCTTGCTATCTCACAGGCCTTTGCGGACAGGAGAGGGTATGGATCCCCGTGAATGTAGGCGAGTATGAGAGTTTGTAAGTTTTTTTAGCTTCGGGAGAAGGCCTGTAATTATGCTTCATCCCCTCGATTATATATTTCTCCTTTGCTCGCTTTCGGTGTATCACCTCGCGGAAAAAAAACGCGAAGTTTTGCCTCCATCAAATTTAAAAATATTTCACCCACCGCCTTCCATGCCATACTCTTGCATGCGTCCCCTATCGGCCTCCCCTGCATTCATGTATACCTAATCACTAGCTGACCCAACTCCCGCTCTAAATTCAGCGTCGAGATAACAAATAATTTGAAAGGACTAGCGATTTTGATGCAAATATTTCTTCCTGCACCACGTTCAAACGATGCATCAACACATTAGCAACTCTTCCGTCACGCAGCTGAAAAACGGCATTATGCCATAGCTATTTAGGCGAGGAACAAATATTCCAGCCTCCTTTCGAGTGGTTAATGGCTCATATTTCCTCATTAGTTTGAGAGCATGAAATCTAGACGAAAAGACTCCATCTATTTTCTACTTTAATCCTTTCTGCGACGTGCGTAGTAAATGGAACTCGGAAAAAAAACACCGTTTCAGGTTTAAAAACGAAAATATAATTAATTTAGAAGAATGGGAGGTACATGTACGGCATTCACAATTTTTTGCAAGCTTATAAAAGTAAATTTTAAGAAGAAGAGGTTGAATACAATGGGAATAATTTTGTCTTTTACTTTCGTTTTGCTCGCAGTCATTAAGTTCTGTCTCAAATGGAATCATTATGCATTTCCATATTATTCAATGACTACACTTTTTTTCTGTAGTTTATTTGCTTCTGGAGGAAGAAAATATTTTTTATCTTTCGGCTTCATTTGTTCGCGTCGATTTTATAACCATAAGTTAAAAAGGCTTCTTAGGTCAAACCTTAAACGAAAGCATGGAGATGCATAGAAAAGAAAAGGAATCCAAATAAACGTATTATTAAGAGTACGAGACAATGAGCCAAGAATGCAGTAGAACCCTTTGCATCTAACACTGAGTGAGTGTGAAATTTTTATCATGAAAAAACTAATTAAGAAAATGATTCAACAAAATTGGATAAATTATAACAAATGACCAATGGGATCGAGAATTGAAACTTCACTTACCTACTATATCTAGTTCAACGCACAACTATTCTGTACTAAGAGATCAGAACTTTGAGGATTTTATAAGAGCTGCTGGGTGATTGCCTTGCGATTAATATCCCCTTAATCCAGTTACCTTCACAGGAAGGACATAAATCTGGATGGTCTCGAGAGCGGATCATATTTCTTCAGTTTACGTTTGCCTTACGCTTTTCTCTTGTATTTTTCAGTAACTCTAGAAAGTTCCACCAGAAATGCATTCTTAGAACTAGTTCGTTGCATAAGGACATGCTTCCATCCACCCTTTAAGTACAAATATAGTGATTGATCAACTGCCTATTAAAACAGGAATAATTAATATTTCAGTTTTTGTTAATTTTCCTCATGATTTGATAATTACAATAAGCGGAAAGAAATTTCTTAAGGTTTAAAGTTCTTATTCCAAGACATTGGTTTGCTATTGTTACCAGCGGTTGAGATTTAATTGCTGATTTAAACCCCTTGACCTAATTTGAGAGAAAATGTTTCATTTTATGCTTTAAAACATTAATTGAATCCACCTAAAAAGGACTTCTCTTTTTTTAATGCGAATTTTAGTTTCCACTGTGACCTCGGGTTTGATATTAATGTAACTTAGCGCATGTAGCATCAGTAGCTCGGGTTTTAAGTGGCGTTGGGCGCATATTAATTCAGTTCGGTGCAATCGGTTAATATTATGTAGCATAGCGTTTCAAGGGAATCCTATTGCACAAACAAATTTGAAACTAAAGGTTGTTCATTATTGCGATTTAAAATGCCTCAGGGATTCTACCTATTACTAAACGGATTGGTATTGTGATTAGCATACTGTCCTCTTATCCCGAGAGTCCAGGTTCAAATCTCGGATGTGGAAGGCATTTTCTGGGGCATACTGATGCCTACTTGAGTGGCCTGTGGAGAACACTTATTCCGTCCGTCGAATGGGACGTTAAACAGAGTACTCGTTGGATATTTTCGCATAGAGCAAGCTAATGTCGACGCCGGGTTTCCATCCACTCTAATTCCATTTCGTTAAAGCTCTTGCAATCCTCCTAAATATCCACCCATACGTAGAGTAGTAAATGACCATAGTTGTTTCCCGCCTCCCATTGTAACAACAATATGGTGAACGTCACTCGACCTCGAACCCAGGACTTTTCAGTCAGTGATCTTGTGCTCTACCTCAACAGACACACCATGACGGCTTAGAAATATCCAGTCTTCAAAAAATCCTCGTGGATGGTCTGGAGGGTGGGGTTATAGAACCTTTTTACCTTTGTTTGAATCCAGTCGTGTGCCCTTCCCAAACAACATAATGAATACGACGAATCCGTTTCGCTAAAAAAAAACAGAACTGGTTCTGATAATCTGCCTTTCGCCCTTTCCTCTTTTTTCTTCCCCTACCGGTCTAGTCCTCCACCCCGGCAGGCCTCGCTATCGCTCGTTTGTTCGCCGATCAGGGGGAGTATCTGGGCAGCCTGGCCTGTTGAAACGGAATTGGATTTCCACCTCCTCCCTGGAATTTTTTCCCCAATTCCCTCGCGATAGACTTTTTTCCAACTTTTCCTTCCCCCTTCCTGTATTTCCATCCCTCCCTCATCCCTCTCTTTAGCATGTGCCGACTCCAGCCATCATCTTCTTTTATTTTTTTTAAATTTTTATTTATTTTTCTAAATTTCCATCGAAATGTGAAATGTGCCGACCTCCTCGTGATCGATTTCTACAAGTTGATGAAATTCTCCCATGATGGTCGGTCGCATGGCAATTTTTTTATTGCTTTCCATGCCCACGCTGATTAATTCCGCGCGAACGATTCGTCGTCCCCTTTTGTGCATGACCTTTTTTTCACTGTATCTGCTATGGATCCTGTGGTGACATCAACAGAGGGTGTTAAGAACCGTCCGTACGTAACCGTGTTGAAATATTTTCCTCAGTTCATTTCCCTGTTTTACTGCACCATTAGGTGCATTTCCGCAAGCTTTAATTTCACTCATTAGTAACAAAAAGCATATTTTATTAAAATTCTCACTACGGAGCGGGTAACCTGTTATAAGTTTCAACTAATATCATGTATTTTTATCGTACTTATATCACTCCCGTAAGTATTACGCACGGCGAACTCTACAAAAACAATGATAGAAGTAATGGATGTTGATGGCATTGAGGATATTCATTTTCCAGGAACGCACAATTACGAAGTAAAAATCACTCTGCACTAACTGTTGAAACGAAGCACTGCATAAATCACTTTCACCGTTTTTCCTCAGGTAAAAATTCCCTCCTTCCTCTTTGTTTCATTCTAATTGTAGAGAGAGTAAAATGAGAAACATCCGACCGTAGTGAGACCATATTTGTATCTTTATGTTTTCGGTAATGCCTCAAGGTTCAATTGGATACGTCTCCAATTGAAGGGCGTTCAAACAGTGGAATTACAAGCTTTGATTGCAGTTCTAACCATAAGACTCGGCTGGTTTATATTGATTGGAAGGAAAAAAAATCTTATAAATTATCCAAAGATGGAGGGGTCTGGTTCCATCACGTGGGTAAGTGGCTGGAATCATTTTTTCTTATCAAGAGGGGCGTCAAGGTTCGTAGTTGCAAATAGGTTCGATTATTGGAACCGGATGAAGAGTTGAGCGAAGGCTGGAATTGAAAACAGTCTAGTCGTTTGAAGAAAGGCACCATGTGTTCACAGTTTGGTACCCTTCTCGATGGTCGTGGCACTGATCTTGGGGCATTTCCCAACTAAAGCAGGGAACGGCATTCCAAAGAACTATCTTTCTGAACAGTAAATACCCAAAGAAGAAATGAATTATTCCAGTGCGATCATATCCTGCAAGTGTGCATTGAATATTAAGACCGAAAAGCGTTCTTTTATCACACCCCACAATTTCCAATCCCAAGTCTTAAGAAATCATTCTATATCAGAATTGCAGCACGGTTGGTGACGCATAATTTTACTCAAATTCTAAAATGGGTGTCGACCACAATCTGGATTACTCAATCGATTGAGTAATCCATCATGAGGAATATTTTTTTTTTTATCGTTTTAAATCATACTCTGGAACAAAATGGACAATTGGGTATTGAAAGGAGCGTTTAGAATGATCCAATTGAAATTAATTAGGTCTATGAAAGCATACCCTGACAGCTAGAGCACTTCTAAAAGCTGACTGGAAATGTTTGTTTAATTTTTGTACTTTTATTATGCGTTATGGCATCTACACGTAAGTTTTGAGATATTTATGAAAATTGAAGACTCACCCTGCTACTAGTTCAAATGCCATTCACGTTTGCATCATTATGTTTTTCAATTTCAACCATGTCTGGTGAATTATAAATACTATTTTCAACCATTGAATTAGGATTTATCTATTACTAGTGTCAGACGTATGTAAGTATGCAACAAGAATATATTGCCATGCAACGATGCTGGTTGAAAAGAAATTCTCCTTAAAATAGGAAACATTGAAAATATAATTTGGTATGGAGCACTTTCACCACCTCAAGCCTGATGCAGCATAGCATAGTCTTCAAT
The DNA here is from genome assembly GCA_933228895.1 of Platycnemis pennipes. Classification (NCBI taxonomy): domain Eukaryota; kingdom Metazoa; phylum Arthropoda; class Insecta; order Odonata; family Platycnemididae; genus Platycnemis; species Platycnemis pennipes. Next base: position 29,304,658 of record OW121851.1, read on the forward strand.
TCTCTTTATTCTCTTCACAGAGCTCATTGGTTCTACCCCTTACTTAACCACCTCCAATATACATATCCTTCCTCTTTCTTCTTCCTTTCCTTCCCAGCGTACTTCCTTCATACTTCTCCTTACCCAAATCTCAGAAGCCTCGAGTTTATTTTCATCTTCTTTCTACGAATCTATGTTTCGGCGCCATGCAATTCCATAATCCCTGTTATAATTTTCTCGTCTTTCCTTTACGTCACTACTCCACGACTCTGTCGTTATCTTTTTCCAGCATGAGCCACTTAACGGCAACGCGTTTCTCCTTCAGGATCCGATACTATCCAGGTACATAGATGCATTCTCGAAAATATTTTACGGCCCTCACCTTTGGATCGCACTCCGGTGTTTACCGTCACGTGACCCATTCTAGCTTATTGTTCTTACGCACAATATGGTCTCGCATGCCACCAAATAGGCGGTGCTTACCCTTTCCCAATGCTTTCGGCGCTTTTCTTCGGAACATGAAAGGGGCTATTTGAGAAGAGGAGGAAGAAGAGGGGAAAAAATAAGATGGATTAATTTACCGCCTCTCGGATTGACCGATGGAATTGATGAGGCTATAAAGAGGTCGCCCTTTGCGAAACGAGAATCGAGAGCATCCAACGCTTGCAAATCGTCGATGGCGTCCTCAATGGCTATCGATCGACGAAGACCCTGAGCAGGAGTTGGCGAGCGGATTTATTTCGGACGAGATCATTCCTCACCAGTAAACGGGACGATTTGTTCCCCCCCTCTCTCTCCACGCCCTTTCAGGACCCCGAACTAAGAGACCAAGAGGAATGCTTGAAGGGAAGGGATGCCGTAGTTCCCTGCTAAAGCGATTCACGGCATATGGGTGCATTCACGATTCACGGCATAGATGGATCGAAGAGAGAGCGATGTCACTTTTCACTAGTTAGGGGTCCCACATAGAATATGCAGTTAGTATACAGGATCCAGATGAGATGTAGTTTGTATGCTGGAATTTTCGATTGGATAATGCACATCGGGATGCATCTAGGTTTGAAAAAAAAAAAGATTTCATGGTAGAATTATCGGTGTCCAAATTGTTTGAAGAATTAGGCAGAAAATCGCAAAATAGTGTAGGATAAAGTAGAGATTTAATCTCCTTCTTAATTTTAAGACCAATTTCTTTATGGTAGGTGATAAAATATGCCAACAATGTTGAAAAGACAACAGATTCATCGGAATCCATTTGGCGCCAGAATAAAAAAATAACTATTTTCGCTCCTTTTATATACGCTGCCTTCCATCGTTTTTCCATGGTGAATTGCCTTTTCATCAACTATCTCTTTTATAAATTTGAGATTTTGTAGCCGTCTTTTCGATTGAAATTCTGTGCTTTTATAATTTGTGTCAATTCTGTAATGAGTCTGGGGTGATAGCGAAGTTGTTTCACTATTTCCTTCGCCTTACCCAATTAAATTTCCTGCCCGGTCTCACTCCATGCAAGCTGCACAATACCTAGTAGGCTGAATTATGAAAGAAAGAAAGAGAAAGAAAAAGGTTTCCACAGTGGAATGTTTTTTATACATAACATAATAATAAATACAATGCGTTACCTTTTTCAAATTGAAAACAATGTATGAGAACAAATAAAAACCACGATATACATTCGAATCTATTACTTAAAATTAGCAGTGGTGAAGTGAAGTTTAATTTCCCATAAATTACATTTATTCAAACCTCATAATCCCGTAACTAGCACCGCTGGTACTGATTAATTACTTAATTAAGTCGCAAAAGGCATTTGAACTGTGATGAAATCCCATCCATAGAAAAAATTTCCCGATTTAAAAAAATGCTTTGACCGAGAGAACAGACTGCATCAATTGATAATAAAGAGCAAACAGTCGTAAAATTTTGATTTACCGGAGACTCAACGGTGGATTGTAATTGGCTGCATTTGTTGGAGTTCTGAGAGCTATCACTCGGTAAATTATTCTGAAATCGTGATCATCGAATTCAAGCCTCTGAATAAATTAATATGTTGCTACAATGAATTGCGGGAAACTGGCTGTGTGGCAAACATATCCCAAAATTGAACAATTTTAATGCTAATTACTGTTGGAAATGCGTTAGTTGATTCGTCCAATCATTTATCAAGTTTCATTCACATTACTTAATTTTTATCACATTACTGGGGGAATATGAAAAAGCCTGTGACAAAAATTCCATATTTACAGTGTCAGCAACTATATTTTTAAATCATATATTTCATGTGTCATAACCTAGATACTGGGGCTGGGGAACGTCTTCTTTTTTAAGTACTTGAGACTAAGATCGCTTCTGGCAAGACCACCATCGATTAATTATAGAATAATACGATTCTTTTTAGTTCTATAAACAATACTCATCAAATACCGATATTTTCTAGCTTTATAAACACTATATGTGCTTCAGGGAATAAAATGTGTTTCTGCAATTTATCTCAGACGTGGTTGCCCTGGGGAATAGATTTTGCCAACTGACTGGAAGTACCGAGTTTGGATTTCGGGTGAGGACTTCGTGGACACTTACAACTAAACTCAAGCTGTGAATAACAGATCCTCCTAGATAACGACAGGTGGCAGAGGGAAGAAAGCCCCTACCCCACTCCCCCCATTCCCCTATCACCCCAAGCTGTCAGTGGGCTTAATACTTGGAGATCTGTACCCTCACCGACTACCGACCGTAGACACACATTTGGGTTAATAATATACGTCTCGGCAAAATTGGAAGGTGGATGGGTGTATTGGCCTGAGTTTCCCTGGCTTCCCAAAGGGCTTACAAGGGTTCGACCCAGGGCAATGGCATAGATTTATCGTTCCTATTGACAGCTATATTGTCAGCATTTGATATCCACTACTTTACTGAATGACTTTCCGTAAATGAATTGAGGGCAGTAGTTAAAAATAGCAAGCTCCAACTGTTTGCCGATGATGAGGTAGTGTATAAAGATATTAGGAATGAAGATGACAGTCAGTCTTTATCAAAGAATTAAAATGCGATTGATGATTGGCGTGCTAGTTGGAAGCTAGAATTAAATTTGAAGAAATGCGCTATTAAAAACTTTTGGAAAAGTGAATAGCTTTCCCCGGAGTAATTATTGCATCAAAGATAAGAAAATATCAAACATAGAAACTACTAAATACTTAGGCGTCAATACCACTGATGACATGTCTTGGGAGAAACACATCAGGGAAATAACTATTGTTTCAAACCATAGATTAGGATTCGTAAAAAGGGTTCTAGGGAAATGCGATTAGAGAGTGCGAGAAGGAAGCTATTTTACACTTGTCAGTCCTCATTTTGTGTGTGCCGCTAGAATATAGGATCTGTAAGAGGAAAGTATGATAAAGGAATTAAGAACTCATACTAATTATGCTAAGTTTGATCAGATAAACAAGATTAGAGAGAGAGTCGTATCGACCGATTTAAAATGTCATTTTTCCCGCGTGCTCTAAGGGAGCACAATAGCGAGAATAAAATAGGGTTAGGTAGGTGAAAAATCGAGTCTATAGTGCATGATGCATGTTTAAGCATTACTAACACATGCAGTGTAGGGAAATACCGATTAATATATTTAGGAACATGTTTTTTAAAACGTTTCTAATCAATTCATTAATGTGTAGTAACTATCCACCTAGTCGCACGTGACCCTTACATGTGTGCATGAAGTAGTGACACTGCATCTCATAGTTGCATGCAATCATGTTGGGCATGTTTGTGATCTTCACCCCTGCTAAACACCTTCGCAGTACCTCACAGGGTATTGCGTAGATGCAGACGTAGACTTTGCCAATTGTATAGAATTCAATTAATTCTGTGTACCCCTTGGTAGCTTTCGTCCATTTCATATAGTGACGCTGAAATTCGATCTTTATCTTCCATGCGCTTTGCTACACTTCTCTTGCCAATCTGAAGCACGTGATAATGACGGCATTAACATTCCGTTATGCAAAGACAACCTACGCCCTTTCGTGTTGCATAAAACGTTTGAGCTCTACTTTACAATGCGTAAAACGCCATAGGAGTTTATGTTTTGCAAAAGAAACAGGGAACTTCGCTCAAATCTCAGTGCTTCAATTTTTTATTTGCTAATCATCGATAATTTTGACATCCGGAATTTTTTATATGTTCAGGGATTTGTACCTTTCCAATCCTCTTTCTCACAAACGCCAATCAATTTCCAAAGGAGCTTCGATGAACTTTTATCGTTTCTTGAAAGGACTAATAAATGAACAATTGCAACCCTGATTCTAATTTTGCCATACATATATTGTATTTAACATGCGTTCATATACAAGTTAAATGGAGAATTTGACTAGTGACTTATTTGACTCTCAGAAGCTGTTTCTCGGATATTTTTGCGTAAGGGGCACATTAATTGCAAATTATGGCACCTCTTTTTCATTTTAATCACTAGAGAATTTTAGAATTTTTGGTGCAATTTTAGTGAAAGATTCTCATTCTTTGTCCGTATTTTAATTTATTCATCTTTGTTTTTAACTGGTACCGCCTCCCATGCGCTGTTTTTGGTGGTTTTCAAGCCATTATGTAGACGTGAATGGATGCTTCTGGGCTGCGGACGGAGGATTGATAAGTATAAACGTAAATGGGGAAGAAATGCCCCGGCGAAATTTCTTCTCCCGTTTTAATCGGTTCGCCGGAATGAGAGAAATTTCGTGCCTCGTTTTAACGGCTGACGCTTTACCACTCTCTTTCTCTCTCCCCCTTGAACTCCCCTTTCCTTTATTTTTTTTATCCTTAATCCTTAACGCCCAGGAGCACTTCATTATGGGTGCGCATTTCCCAGTTTCCTTCCCGGAATTATTTTTCTCCGCCACTTTCACGCGCAATTAAGATCAATTACTCTCCATCCCCGCGATGCAACTGGTCCGTTCAATAAGATAAGTTTATATTTTATTCAAGGAGGTCAAAGTCGATGGGTAAAACTGCCTCGTCATTTGGGTGAAAATTAATTTCCATTAGGATGCTCTAAGCATCCCAGATAGAGAGAGAGAGATTATGAAAAAACCATTTGCTCAGGGGGTATCACGCAATCAAAACATGAACTTGATTATTACATAATTGTTATGTTCTTCGGGTATACTTTTTTCCTAAATATTACTTTGAAGGAAACTATTTTCCTTTTTATTTAACTATATTCCTATTTATTCTATTATTTAAAGTTTTGTTTGCCTCAAATAGAATGAAGCTTAGGTCAATAGAATAAAAAGTCAAAACTTTATGTCTACGTTCCGGATATTTATGTATCCATCTTCCGGGCTGTTATGATTGTATGATGATTAATAATCCATTTTTAAGAAACAGTATTCTTTAAAAATTACAATTAATTATAATTAAAATGAAAAATTGTAATTACAAATGTAAATAAAACACCAAAAACTTGAAGGTAATGTAATCTGAAAACTGTCTTCACATATTTTTTTTAATAACTGTTCATTATAATTTTTAAACTATACTGTTTTAAAAAAATGGATTGTTAACTGATGTTAATCATCATACACTCATTACAGACCTGAAGATGGATACATAAATATCCGAAACGTCGGCCTATAGTTTTGATTTTTTAAATTCTATTGACCTAAGCTCCTGATTTAAAAAATATTTATATTAAAATAAGAGGTCAAAAAAACAGATCATATGCATATACCTTTTTTACATTCTCTTCGTATAGATTCCATTGTTTAGGGTGTTTGTCTGTTCGTTAAACGGTATCCTATGGAAAATTTAATTTTGTTATTATATTTACCGATAATTCATACGTAATCTAGGGATATTATTACGTATACGCTTTCATGTTTATGCGTTGTCATGCTCAGAAAATTAGGGAACAATGTTCCATGAAGCGCTATGGCTGACTTGCTTTTTACAATATCCACTGTATTTCTGATGGCAATATATAGCAATGGAGTATAATATGGGACGCCGTGAATGAGAAAGAAGGCCGCCATCTTTGAATCACGTTAACTGGGATGATGAGGTGTGCAATAAATAGATAACGGACAATTGTCGAGTAATTGCTAATTAATACTGAAGGCTGAGTATGAAATTATTCAATACGTCATTTAGCTTTAACGCGGCTACTCTTTACGGATCAGCAATTCAGGTTCGCCAGAAATTCCTTTAGTGCCGAATTCTGTTATTCTCTCAACTCATCTGACACAGAGGCATTTTCGTTTAATATAAGCTGATTGCGTAAATATTAGTTTCATGAAACATTCAGTTTGGGATACCGGCTTAGCGACCGAATTCCGAGAACGTTTCTACTGCGAGTCCGATTGAGGATTTTAATGATTTCGCTGTCAAATGAATGACATTAAAATGATATTCTGCATTTTCCAGCTTTCCTATTTCAATATCGCTCTCGCAGAGTTTGCGTAAAATATATTTGGAGTCTCATTTTCCAAATCTGGACTAAGTGCATAGTTAGAATTGCATGGGTCGGTCAGCCGTTGTTAACCTAAATGTTGACACCATTTCGTAACTTTGACTATTATTGTGTTCTTAAAATAAATGACCATCTGCTTTAATTTTTTCTCCCGTTGCTCTCCTATGCCATTGAAAACCAATCCAACGAAACTCTTTACTACAAATCTTATGTGTTCAATGGATATGCTTTTAGAATATTATCCGTCCTTTAATTCGACATACTCGGCGCTCTAACTAAACAGAGTTCGTGCTACTGAGAAGAGATCATTTAATGCCAATTTACCACTTCGCCTGTCAATAAGAATGAGTAGTTTACATAGTGCGTATAAGATCCCGCTAAACCTTTTTCGAAACAAGTTTAGCGACTCCAATTCAGCATGTCTTTCTTCCCTCTTCCGTTCTAGCCAGTGGTGTTACTCCATTTCGGGGAATATCAGATTATTTTTTCCAGATGCCAAACGAGCGGCCACCGAAAATTTAATGTGGCTGCTCTTTCGTATCTCGCACTTCCAAATTAAGTATTGAGTATAGAAGAGCATATGTAAAAATATGAAAAACCAGTGGAGTACTTACCAATTGCTATCATCATCATTGGCCATCAATCCTCAGATTGGTTTGACGAAGCTCTCTACTGAGGCCTTCTATCGTCTAATATCTTCATATTTACGTATTTCTTCTCTTTCACATCCTTCATCACTTGTTCCATATATCTCGCACGAGGCCTTCCTTTGCCATTCTTCTCGTCCACTTGCCATCATGTCTCATGATGTGGCCGATTAAGTTGTTCCGTCTTCTTCGTAGGGTATTCAAAAGACCTCTTTTCTCCCAATCCTCTTCGGACTTCCTCGTTACTTACTCGGTCGATCCATTTAATCTTCATCACTCTTATGTGGCACCATTGCTATCAAATAAGTATATTTGATAGAAAATTATCCATACCTATCTTCTTAATGGCTAAACGACGAACGGGTTCAAAAAACCAATCCTTCAGATTGATCCCGGTGATTTTAGAAAATAAAGCGAACTGAATGTCCATTCAAACATCACCATAGTCGGAAAAATGGCTTAAATGGGAGCATCTACTCCGGAAAAATTCGATGTGTCCAGTTTCAGCACCTCTCTTGAGGCCAGAATCAATAAATCCCCGTCGAATTATTTAAATAATTAAATAAAAAGGCGCTGAAATGAAGCGGTGGCCTCAGCAAAATTGGTTAGTGGCCACGTGTGGCCACCTTTGAGAGTAGCTCCTCTTCATCCACATTTCCTCAAACCTTGTTGACATTGGGAAAACAAATTCTTTCCGAGAGAAAAACTGAGGATTTAACTGAATGAATTCTTTTAGAAACTGGCAAAATAGCTAGGCTTAGAGAATTATTTATCAAAGATGACTTACTTTGAAAGAGGAATGGTTGGAAACGGAATTATTGGGAAATGTTAAACATTTAGGATGGGGTTCAATACTTTGGAACCATAAATGAATCGTGTCGATACAGTGAAGAGAATGAAGGTTAGCATTGCATAATGGCTCTTATTGTTAGTTGCATGGCCGCAAGACTAGATTGGATGTAAATGGTGCATGTTTGGTGATATTCACCCCCTGCCACAAACCCTCACGTTGGTTCGCAGGGTTTTACGTAGATGTAGATGTAATAGAGTAAAATATTTTTTAAGATTTGGGGCATCACTTATCGTACGATAAGCTATAATAATAAATGAATATGCTCTAATTATTGCTGCAATAAAAAGCATATTGAATAAAACAGAAATAGGTATCTGGCGAGGGAGGTATTTTCAAAGTTGCGTTGATCGGAACATGTGTTGAGACTTAGGTGCAAGATTTCATTCAGGCTTTCGAGAAACCAATTTCACGATTAAACGAGCGTATACGACCGATGGAAACCGACATACAACAGCCTTAATCTGAAAAATTGGTTTTACACGTGATTCAGGTTCAACTAATGGCTATTTTATTAATTATACGAGCCTGTGTGTAGTCGTAGCTCCATTCTCTAGTCAATTAAACGGCAACCGATTAGCAACGTAATATTGGTTGCCACTGTCATTTATATCATTATTTTATACTCTCTTCCTGCCGTAATAAAGTTAATAATTTGGCATATAATTACCTAAATAAATCTTTTTAGTGGCGCTACGCATACAGAGTACTCTATTAAAAACGGAAATATTATTTATTTTTATTTATTTATTTATAACCCAAACCAATAACCCGAAAACAACACAGAATGTCTTTATATCGGGCCATTTAACAATTAACAATTATACAAGCACAGACATCCATGCCCCAGGAAGTGAAAATTCTCCCCGGGCGGGATTCGAACCCGCGACCCTGGAATTATCAGGCGAAGGATTTACCCCGCCGCGGCGGAGCCACGGGGGTCGGCAAAATTATTAAACCATTAATTAAGCCGGCAATTACTTTAAATCATCGCCTAGCTAGTAGGTTTTCGCAAAATTTTCACGCGCATAACGCACGAGAATTTCACAGTGATGCTTTCGAAGTGAGTAAAGAACATAGAAGATTTTATTAGGGCCTAAACCTACTCCCCAGTTTGCTGCCAGACGCTGTGCCAGGGTCTCTCAGTGGCAGTAATCGTGAGATTTGAGTTTTTCGGGATTGAATATTTATTCCCATATAGTTTATACCCAGCTACAAAGATGCAAGTGAGATAAACCATGATCCACCTAAAACCTTGAAGTGCACCGTGACAAAATGTCATGTTTTCCCTGTTGAGTTCTTGGGTAATTTCAACGTGAACGCCTCGCGCAATAATTCAGAGATGCTAATTAAAATCTTCGCCGACACGCTGGCTTTCATCCATAACGCTGCGGAAGAGATGTTTGTGCCCTGTCCGTGGCGAGGCAAACATTTTAACCCAACGAATGCCGTATAACTCTAGTTTAAAAAAAAACTGAGAGGATAGGTGACGTCCTTGACGGATTGCGTGAGGGCTCCTGAATAGACTCTCAATATGAATTTAAATGAGTTGGTTATTTAAGGTTTATCGCCATCAGTAGGCTTCCTCCGGGATCGTAAAAGTAGCCCTGCGTAAATTTTCTCTTTGAAATTAAAAGCTGTAAATCTTTTGTATCTACTCCTAGGCCAATGAAATTTTGTATTCATTCCAGGAATCGAATTTGCATTATTTTCAAAACTTGGCAGTAAGATACGGCGTTGAGCCATAAAACTAATCTGGTTTCAGTTTACTTTATATGTAATAATGTAACCTATCCATAAAACTCTCGATTTCCAGTGCCATATAATTTACTAAGTAAGTGCAAAAAATATTACCTTAAATTCTATGGCTGATTTGACATGCTCTGATAGGCATAAGTCATTGATTAATAATTACTATCCAACTACACTAAATATAGTTTTTTAAGTAGAGCTGTCATTTTTATCTCTAATTCATCTTTTTACTACATATGTGTATGTAATATATCTTTACATACATATATGGCAGCCACAGGTAATCGAATAATGCGGAATACATGTTCATAACACACAGAATATCGTGAAATATTATTAGCCTCTGAACTTTGGGTTGACATGTTTTAGTCTGTGATATAGTAATACGCTTCACTCCTCTCCCCAAAATATATTTCCTTTATAGCGTTTACTATAGTCTGAAAAGGTCTCCCTGTTAGTAAAATGAGCTGCAACGCCTCATCAATAAATAATGGTACCAAATGGCCAGTCCATTCGTACCCCTCGACAAATCCCAATAGAACTGCTGGTCGTCATAAAATTGGGGACGTTTTCATGAGGCATGTGAACTCGATAAAATAACTAAGCATCCCGGTAACATTCCAAGTTCGAAATTTATCTGTCGACTGCGGTTCCGGCATTAGCACGTCATCAGCGATGCAGGCAAACTCGTTTCAGAGGTGCTTTCATAATGACGTGCTTAGCGTCAGCGCTGCGGCGGGCGAATAAATTTCATAGGTTGGATTATTACGCGGTGGCCAGCGTTCGATGAAAAATGGTGCCAGGCAGAGGAATGTGCAAACACAAAAGAATGCTGCGACTGCAGCCAATTGAAAGCCAAGCTGCGAGCGAATCCGTGATTGGTGGTGATTATTTCGCGATGAGCGGGTGAATATTCGTGAATTTGAAACAAATCAAAATTGCTGTTTGTTTTTATCCTCGAGGATTCTTGGAATCGATTCATACGGTAAACTTCAGTCACCTTTTACAGTGACCCTTCATAACGACTTGACATTGGTGTATTATTTACATATATATGTCGCAATGTTCTTTTGTTCTCCACGGTCATCGTCGCTTGTCATTGTTTTCAGGAAGTAATCCAACTGATCATTTTCAATATTAACTCTAATCCACGACTAAAGTCGTGCTTTAAGTTGAACTTTGATACATTACCTTTTTATTTCCGCGGTGCGACTTTCTACGACGGCTTTTCATCTTCTAACAAGTGGCAATCTTTCACGAGAAACGTTGATTTGATTCGAAGCTCTTAACGTTTAATGCTTATCATAGATCATTTGGCTCGAGGTGATGACTACCGCCTATCATTACATCTCCATCATTACAGCGTGCTGCTGCAAGAGCGTGCTGTACGATGAGTTGGGACATCTCACATCTAATTATGTAATTGTGAACTCATTGAAGGCATGCAAATGAGTAATGGTCGTATACATTTACTGAGTTTCAATAATCAAAACTGTTGGAGCGCCAATCTTAATTTTGTTGCGGTAGCAAATTACGTGATAAAAAAAGCCTATTATTGACCTGCGCACTATCATTTCACTTGTGTTCACCTCCTATTTCTTACTTTAGCTAGAAACCTGCCGAAAGTTTTCCAGTCATCATAATCTTCACGACATCATCAGAACACTGGAGTAGCTCATATGCATATCACTCATAAGATCATTATCGTGCTAGCTTTCTCCTCTTTTGAATGATCATTTGAATGTACACTGTACCGTTCCTAATGTAGAAATTTTTCGTATTTATAGATACGCCTCGCATGCAATCTTTTTTTTCATCTATTTACTCCTTTTCCCCTTGGGCTCAAAGGCTCACCGATTATCAGTGATGTGAACTTACGAATGTAATTCACATCCTCTGCTTAATTTGCCTGCATAACATCCAAGAATCCAAATGTTTTCCAACTGGATCCTTATGCTTTTCGTGTGATTGCAGTAGGTACCTATTGCCATTTATGTTGACAGAAAAAACCGTGTAACTTCTACGGGTCGCATGATATGAATCACTAGACCTACAAGATACTTTATCCACCTCTATTATTACATTCTTCCAGATTTAATGTCATTTAAATACCAGAAAATTGGAGTTATAAGTGTAAATAGGTGCTTAAAAGCAAAACTCCATCCTACGTATGCCATTATTACTTAATCACCTCCAGAAATTGTTAACGATAATTACTTTTTCCCCTCAAGACTCTATATGCAGTTTAATCAAAAGCTCCAAGCGTGGAGTCATAGTTTTACGTGTTATGATTTCAAGTGCTCCAATTTCTAACTCTCTCTCCCTTTCTTACGGGATCACGGCGTCATTTCCAGCGAGCTTGATTATTCAACCGCGTTCCTCACGAGCACGGTTAACAAGCTAGTGCTCTCTCACTCCGTGAACATGAATTTAAGGGTAAGAGAGCTCAATGTATGACCTGATGTTTTGATTTAATACTCTAAATATTTCCTTTAAATTTGGTTTAAAAAAATCAGGAACTCGGCTTGCTAGTTTCATGCTGTCACGTTTCACGAAATAACTATTTACCGGATCTGCGAGATTGCGATAATCTACTCGTTTGATGGAAGGGTTTGCACTACCCCTAAACGGACATTCTAATATGGAGCACATATTTCACTGCGACTTTTGAAACGTCCACGTTTATATATTTTAACGAGTGCCTCAGCGTCAGTTCTTTGGAGGGAATTTGAGTCCTCACTGCATGCTTATTACATAGATTTTCGTTCGCGTTCTAACAAATTCATTTACTGCATTAAGGATGCAGTTTCTGGGTTAAATAATTCTTTGAAGCGTAGGCCTTCTCATCGTAAATGTAACTATAAAATAAAACGATTCTACCATACGTACGCAGCCGGCGTAACGAAGTAAGCTTGGATACGGAATCAGAAGGTGAGCAGGGACGTACTGCGAGATTTGTGAAACGTCGTTATGATAATTGCGTTAGTGTGACTAGCCAATTAAAAGGACTCGGACAGGAATCGTAATAAGGCCGTGCCTTATAATGTAGACATTAAACTTCAAGTATAACTGAAGATATTCTATATGTGGAATATGTCAAGATTTTTGAGAACTACTACATATTATTACTTATCTGAATACGACCTCGGTTTACGAGAGATAGGCTGCTGTTAATTCAAAACAGATTTTTTCTGATAACTTCAGTATTCTTCTTTATTAGTATAAGTATCACATCTGACGAATGGGCAGTATTATATGCATATATCTCAGTTAATACAGCACCAAGAAAAAACTTTCATTACTTCCGATTAGGGAGGTTAAGTCAGTATCTCGGAACACAAGTTCTTGGCAATCCAAGGATTTTAATTCCTTCTCAGGGATGGATGTTGTGCTTGTTTTAGGATTAGGCTAGGGATAAAATTATTTTGAACGGTACAAAATAACCTTGGCAGTTGGAGTACCTTTAAACCAAATTCTATCAGTCATACTTCAAAGTATTTGGTAAATTAAAAGTCTCTGTACTAAGGTAGGTAAAATTGCATAAACCATTGATACAAATTTTTTTCTACGTAAGCACTTGATTATTGAATTTCATGAAAGTTTGTGAATAATTGGTGATGATTCACCCGTTGCCTCACACCATGGAATTGTTTGATATGGTTTATCGTTTGATATAGATTTATCGTTTGGTACAAAATAAATTCATGTTTCTAATTTGATGACGGCTTGTGCCCTCGCACACGAGCAATCATCCGTGAGCATGACGGAGCTGAATGAAGAACAAGGATAGAACAGTGTAAGATCATTAATCAAGTTGATCTGAGTCTAGCACTTCAAATTGAACGCGTTAACGCATCCGGAAGTTCTGTGGCATCGTGTAAAAATTGCGCCCCTCGAGAAATCGTGCGTGTCTATCCATCATTGAAGTGTCGAGAGCCTAGAGGAAATTTAGGTTCACTCGCCTTTCTTATCTCCATGCTCGAGTTACGGAATTTCTTCTCCATCGAGATATTTTGTCATAATAATAACTTGTTCCCCTTTTCGCCGTTAAATTAATTTAAACGCTGTAATTCATTGCAGCAAAAAGTAATCTAATTTGAAATGAAGTCGCTATTAAAAGTTAACCTCTTAAGTTAGGTTTATTAGTGTCTCCAGTTAACCTCTTAAGTTAGGATTATAAGTGTGTCTCCAGCTCCGAAATTTTAATTATTCAACAACACTTGTTCTGATTTTGCAGTGTAGGAATTTTTAACCATCAAAATATATAGCACAAACATATCAAGCCGTTTTAATTTGATTTTGTCGGCGCAATATTACAAAGTATAATACTTAATATTAAAATGTACTGTTAATTCTGTATTAGGGATTATGCATTTCACGCGTTGAGCATTAAATTCTCAGTCTGCTGGAAATGCAACAATTTCCTCAACGCCCTTTAAATTCCACAATGTTTTAAATTCGCGTTTAAACATAGCTTCGGCGATTCGACTGCTATCGTATGAGGCAATGATTTATACTTCAAAATATGATTTTTGGAATTGTATGAGAAGGTAAATGAGATTATCTTCACCACTACCGAATATTTACCATAATGTAAAGTGATTATTATCTCCGACAGTTGAATATTTGTCAAGTGAAAATGGAATTCAGATTACTTGTTGGTAGAAGAATCATTACAACATATTGATAATTTGATAAATGAATACGGTTTATGGACAAGTTTTTCTTATATTATTGGGCACTGTCATTAATTATTAATATTTGCTGTAAAAAAGAGTAGGTACGATAGTTTTTCATTTTTGCAGAGTTTTAATTTGGATGCATTATACGAGTAGCATAATAAATCTCATAGTTCCTTTCACAGATATTATAAAATTGTGTTTCATGAAGTAGATTGATAAGGAAGTTGGAGCATAAAGATTCATAAGGAAGTGGGCATTCATTTCATCTCCAAATTAAGTCTATGAGGTCTTAGAAGGAGGCTTACGTTAACGGAGGGAGAACGATTACTACACCAACACCTAGCAAGGAATGACTGTAAATAAGATGTTAGAGAAGACATTGATGTAGATGTGATGGTCTATAGTCACGTAGCGTGAGGAACTCTGATAAATTGAGGGTGTAACCAGATTGGACCCATTTGATATCAATATTGGTGTTTTCAGCCTTTCATCGTGTCGCACACAACATCCACCATCCTCCACACTAACATCCTTTCCTCTCTAATTCTGTTCAACATTTTATTACCCTTCAAAACTCCCTCCATGTTGCTGCCTTCTTATCTTTTCTCTGACCACATTTCTAAAGTTGATTTAACACTTTTTCATTCGTCTTGATCTCCATCGAGATAGCTTTTCCATTCTTCTCTAAGCACATACTTTAAAATCCTTAATTTCCCGTCTCTACTCAATGACCAGGTTTCTGAACGATACCTCGTAATACCCTCCAAATTAAAATGTTTTGCAATATTTTCTTCATGTCTCTAAAATAATATTCCCTTATTATTTTCCTCCTCTTTTTGAATGCTTCCTTGTCCAGCGCAATTCTTCACCTGACACTAAACCCCCTACTAAGAGTTCTGTGACTTCAGGTAAGAAGTAGGTCCGAAGAATGATTTTGAATACAAAAGCAAGAAAGGGAAGACATGTGGAAAGGTTTAAACGCCGAATCAAGTCCAAAAGGAAGACCAAAGGGAAAATTCTTTGTTGGGGAAGATGGAAGGAAATGGAATTCTAAAGGACGTAACAGAAGGGAGAATTCCGGGTATAAAAGTGGAAATGGGAAAAAAGACGTTTACGGGGTAATCGGATTAATGTTTTGCTGGCCTGTCATGTGGAGGGTGCCAGTATGAATTTTATTTGTGGTTGATTTTGGTTTTACTCGCTCCAACGGATAAGGTATTATCGAACCGTCTCGCCTAAGATCATAATCCGGTAATAAACACAATATCCACGGCTTGGTCCGAACCCACGAACTTCGGGTTGGAAAGACGGCAGGTTGATGCCCTGCCTCCCTCAGCCGGCGATAATAATCTAGTCAGTGATACATTTTTCAACGTAGTACCGGCACCTAATTAGCTTTGCGTAGAGCACTTCAAGTTCAGTACTCCGTCCGTCGGATGGGATGTTAAACAGTGGACCCTTTGGAGCCAGGCTACTTTCATCGCCGGGTTTCTCTCCACCTCTCCACATTCCCTACAATTCTACCTTTTCCCAAATGCACACTTATGCTTCGTGGCGTAAATGACCCTAAGCTGACAGCCCCATCACAGAATAACAATAACATAACAAGACCGGATTTTAGTGACGCAAAAGGAAAGTGGAGGCATGCTTTGCTCTGGATCGGAAGAGTAGGTACTTGCAGGACTTCGGCAAGGCCCTTTCTGTTGAGATAAGAGATAATTTCTTCGTAGTTCACCTAAAACCTCCGTACGCGATGGAGTATAATCTAACTGGTAACTTACCATTCCAGCTAAATTCCCTCTGGTTGGGTATGGCCTCGAATCGTCTCCTGAGGGCCGTCAGGGCCGAAACAACGCTTTTATAGGAGTGCCCACTTAACCGCCGACGCCGAACGCATCCTCGGCTTCCCCCGAAAACCTCTCCAGAGCGGTAATCCCCTCTGAATACGTTCGAGCGGCCCGCATTTCAAAGCTCTTGAGGGCCAATCATCCACCACTGCTCTCACTCCCTTCCACCGCCTGAGGCACCGAAAATACGTTTTAAAGGCTGAAGTTCTGAGCGGGGTTTCGTAGGTCCATCTCCGACACTCCATTCGCTCTTCAGGAATCGCGTTTGTTAAGCTTCAGGATGCAACGGCAATAGCTGTTGAAGTATTTCCAATGCAGGGGTAATAGCTATAGTTAAGTATACACGAGTCTGCATCAGAAAGAACGATTTGCTAAATAGATAATAAAGAAATATCCCTACGTTCATATATCATTCATCCATCGTATACGCCTAGAATATTAATAAAACTCTTTATAATTGCAGGGAAAACTGTCAATCCTGGGTTCCCATTTTTGAAAACTAAACAAGCACCTACATCTAGATACATCTCTGCAAAGCTACCACAAGAGTGTGTGGCAGGGGGTGACCCAATGAATTTTAATCCAGTAACCGGAATCCTGTTTCAGTAACTACAGCACGGGTCTTTTCATCCAATACAACCAGAGTCAAGTGAAATAAAAATTTAAATTTACACTTATTATCACACAGACATGCAAAAAAATAGTAAATAATCGACAATACCTATCCTAATTTCCCCATAGTATCTTCACTATAATCAATCAAATGTACCTACTTATGGATAAATACTTATGAAGAAAGTTGTGAGTAAAGCCCATCACTTGTCTGGTTCAGCTGTATGTTTCCAAATAAATTCTTGACTCCCATATCCGTAGTACGATATTTTGCGTGTAAGATTAATTATGGATGTATTCGCGCTTATATCATGAGTTTTCGAATTTAGTTCCATAACAACTACGAACTTGGGCCATTGTTCTGATCTCCCTCGATTGAGTACCCTGTCAGTTCTTTTGAAAATGTATTCCTTTGTATTGGGGGATGGGGATTCGGTCAACAGTCGAGAAATAGAAACGATACCTGACCACCGTTAGCAACAGATACTGCTCCTAGATTTTATCAGTGAATCAATCCTTTTTTAAGCGACCACTGCGACGAAGAAGACAGACCTGTCACTTAAAGCGGTGACCTGTGGGTAAAGTTGAAGGTCCATCACTTTTATCAGCTGACAAAACAAAAAAATGAGAAAAACTCAAAAGTATCACAGTCTAAACAGTTTAAAAATACCTGAATGAATAAGAGTCTTTCACGATGGGGAAATAATATGTCATTGATGGCATTTTTCGATTAATCATTTGTCAGTTACACAAAATTCAAGAGGAAAAATGTATCCCTCCCGATGAAGCTAGCTTTTCCGCAGGCTTCTGCCGATGTTTATAGTTATCGTTCGGATACCCTCTTCTTTCCCAAGCAGCCAAATTTCATCCACATACCCTACCTTTTCAAGAAATCTTACCGACTTTCTTGACCACTAAATACTAGGCTGGCCTTCCCTCCTGGGGATCATTGGCTTCTGCCCTACACCCCTCTCCCTTCCCCGATCCAAAAGATTGAATCATCTGCTCTCGAAAGTGATGCATCGTATGGAATGAAATCAATTTGGAACTACCAGTGAGGAATAAAGGCTGTTTTAGTCCCTTGTAGCGATATTCTTTATATTTTAACAAAGGTTAATATTAATGGTAATTATGTTTGTAGATTTTTTGACCTGATGGACATGGATAGCATCATTCTAATTGATTAAGTGACGCTGGTGTACGAAAATGAAGTTTGCAAAATGACTTGGCTCTTCTGGCTAGGGTATTTAAAGCGATTTTGGAACTAAACGCCGTTCTTTGATATTTGCTAAAATAGTTTGGTTAATTACATTGGCGTAACGAAGGAGCAATTGTTTTTCAAGTTGTAATGAAAACGTGAAGAAAAAATCTTGTTTCCATTTACAATGGGGTCATACCGAAAAGGCAAATTATTTTATTCTTATAAATGTTTTGATCAATAATAATAGAATAAAATATATGGTCTTGGAATGAAAAACACCTAATGTCAACATATTTTTGCTGCTTCTTCAAGCGCGGTTTACCTGATACGGTATTCTTGTGCTGTGTTTAGAAGGCAGGTTGCTGCCGACTGGGTTAGGAAGGTATGTATAGTGAATTCTTTTTCGTGGCGTAACGAGGAGAAATTGGTTTCAACAGAAAGGCATACAAAAATCTTTTCTCTCTTAAGAAAGAAAACCGTTCAGAACTGGCCAGAGATCCATAAAAATTATTCATAGTTTCTGATAAAATTTTTGATAAACAACAGAACAAAAAGAGATGCTATACTCTAGGGAAAGTAAAACATAATATCAGCACTTATTTCCTGCTGATCCGTTCCTGGAGTAATTGCAAATATACTTGTTCGATGTTAGGAGGGTTCAATGTTCACTGGGTAAGGAAGGTGAAATGAAGTAAGGCACGGAAAGGAAATTGCCCTCGGGCCGTAAAACATTAGCTGTCGGTGATAAAAACGCAAATGTCGACGCATCTCCTTGGGAACGGAATTTCGAAGTGCTCCCCCCCCCCCTTTACGATTTCGTATGCCTGAGATATGAGAGCCATCTAAAGTTTCGATGTGGGTTGGATGGAAACACCTGGGTCCATCTAAGCCGAGCTCAAATTGTGTCCATCGATTTTTGTGGCTGGCTACAGGTTCTCTTCTCTTTTTTATAACTTCGGTGGGGTCGGGGGGATAAGTTCCTTGTAGAATTCGGCTTGTGGCTTCCTCGCTGGGAGCTGGAGAGATGCGGTTTCACTTCGATAAGAGTGTCGGAAGGACGGTTTTATTTTACGGCCTCCCACGCCGCGCCTTTGCCGTTCGCCATGTGGATCGGAAGCCCACAAAACTTCGGATAAATACAGTAGCGAATCTAGTCGAGTCCAGGCTAGCGAGAAGAAAATAGCATGGGAAGGAATAGTGCTGGTGAATCCGATTGGATCTTTCTTGAAAACGTATATAACTGATAGAGCGAATAAATTTTCACACATTACGAAAGGCCAGACGATCTTAGCAAGGCCGATATTTTGGGTCGGAATAAAAATCTTACAATTTCTAATGATTTAGTGGTGTAATAAATTTTATCACCTCGTTTAGTATCTGGAAGAATTATTAGTATTCTTGCTGCAACATGAATATCGAAGAACTCATCGAAATTAAGTTTGAGTTATGTAGGTCTTTAATTCTCAAACTCTCTCACACCTAAATACGGAACTCACTCGCAACACTTTTATTATTAAAGTGTCAACGGATTTTTTCCGAAAAGATTGAGTCCGTTTCCTGTACTCTCGATTTCTTAGGATAATGGAGTTTGTTGGTAATTCACTCGGCAGTCACTAGATATTCCTCAAGGAAATTTTAGAAAATATGATATTGGTTTTAATTTTTTAAAACAATGATAGCTTCATTGTTTTGTAGAAAAACATACATTTGAATACATAATTTGGATCTCTGAAATTGTATACGAAAGTGTGTCATTAAATTGTTTGACTACATTAATTAAACCAAAGGACAAGTAAGAAAAATAGTAATGTCTTAAAGCTATTTATAATTGCTTTGATTAAGTAAAATAGTAATTAATCTGTCATCAATCCTAAGAATGGTATGACGCAAATCTCCACCTGATCCTTCTTCCAACTAGCACCTTACTCTCTTCCCAATTCTCCCCATTTTACACCTTAATATTTGCTCCATATATTTCACATGACGTATTCATATGCCAGTCTTCCCGTTCACGTTTTCCGCGTCGACTGTCTTCATCATGGATTTGTTTAGGACGCTGAATTTTCCTGAATGAGTTCTAGAAGGAGGTCATTTGAGGGAAAGGAACACATTCGAGGGAAACCTTCACGGGATTTCCTCGAGATGAGATATTTGCTGGCTGGCGTTTCGACTGCTGACTTGGTATTGTTCTCAGACATCAATGCCCTGTAGATGATTGACGAATCAGCTGTTGAAACGTCAGCCAGTCACTATCTCACTTGGTGGGAATCTCATTAAGACTTCATCCGTATCTTTCCCCAAATAGGTACGCGATCCTCTACATAATACATCTCTAATAAGAGACTCGCTTCCTTCCTTTTTTATTCTCCTTCTTCCCTTTCTCCCTTCTCCGTTTCTTCTATTTCCTTACTTTAATCTTTTATTTCTTTATCTTCTCTGCTTCCTAAGTTATTAGCCTTAAGCTGTTGGATTCACTGTGGTATTTTGCCAAAACCGTACGGCGGCACGAAGCATTAAAAATACGAGCTATCAAAGAAGCAATGGAGTTTTATGATTATGAAATTAGAGCAAATACTGCCCGTTTATACCAATCCTATTACATAAACATATTTTCAGTTCCTCACCAACAATGTTACAGTGCTGAAAGTAACAAATTTGTTGTAATTGTACAGCTGTTCAAGTCCTCATGTGCTATCATGTTACATTTCGTTGGATTTTGAAATTGAGTGAACCAATAAGAATTTTCATCAATTCGAATGTGGTTACAACCATGTATTGTATGTGGTTATAACCAAATTAGCGTTACGGATATATTACGAGAAGAGGCTGTCCCTCAGCCATGGGTATTGAATCATTACACATTTTTCCGAACTCATTAATTATGTTGTATTATTTACCAGTTATGTCTGCAACCTATGTTAAAGAAGCAGAATGAGTATGGATCAGATCTTATGTGATGTGGGCCTGGAAAAGAAAAGAAGAATAGCCAGGGAAGAAGAAAAGAGAATGAGGTAGGATAAACGTTGAGGGTACTTATAAAATGTCGATAGAAAATTCTAAGGCAGAAGAAATAAGGGTGAGCGCGACCCTGAAAAGTGGTGAGACCTTGAAGGGTGACGGAATTTCCTTTCCTTCCTCCGAACTCGAGGAGAGACACCTAATTCTCACTCACTCAAAGGCTAAGGATAGACTTGCGAGCCCTCCCTGTTCTCTCCTCAGAAATTCCTGCACAGGTCACTTTTTGTCCCGTTGCCGAGGCAAGGGACGGAATGGGGCTTTTTTACTGGCCCTAGCATTTCAACCGTTCACCTCGGGTCGTCGTGTTGAAGCACTGCAGCATCGTCTTCAGATCAGAGCTTAGAAAATGACACCTCCAAAGTGATAATTTACTCCGGACGATTTAGAATATTCCTTAGCGTAAGTGGCCTTCAGGGAGAAGACTCCAATTTATCAAAGAAATTGTGAATGGGATAAACCAATTTTTCTTAGGATGCCAGTAACATAAAAAAGGTTTTTAATCGTGAAACAAACATGGGCATCATTTGTTTGATATATTCGTTTTTACCCTAGATAGCTAAAGAGGTTTTCAAGACTATATTTAGGCTTTTATCTGTTGGATCGTATAATGTGCTTCGTATACTTATCTATACCTTAGGGTTGAACACTGTGGTTTTGTCGCACGCAAGCATGTCGTAGCACGTAGTCTGAAACGGGCAATGTATTAATAATAACGTCAATGTAATGTTAATATATTGGTAAATTTTTCTCGGGTTTACTGCAGGTAAAGAGAAAATTGAATGTGCAGTTGAGCATCCTTAATCCGGAGATCCCTAATCCGGGAACACCCATAATCTGGCAACGTGGCCATGACCAAGTACCCGGTACTTTGTGGAAAGTGCCGAAACATTTTTTACCGAAACATTGCTTCATAACCTGCCGAGATATCATCCCATTCTTAACGTCAATTTTCTCATTCCGAGAATCAGAACAATTTAAACATATTAATTTCTGGTACTTCGTTAACACTGGAATCTTTCTGCAACTTGAACTAAGCCTACAAAATTGAAGACATCGCCGAGACGGACTACCACCAATTTACAGATCGGCCACTTTCAATGGCGCACGCATCTTGATTGACCACTAGACGTAATTTGATTAAATGATTTTTTATCTGCTTATGTTTCTCCCAAATCATGTCTCATCGATACAGTTGTGGCAACAGCAGAGGAGTGAGGCATCAGTACAATACCTACGTTATTGATCGCAGAAAAAGTGCAAGTTGTGAAAAAGCTCGACGCCAAATCCCTAATCCGGCATCACTTCGGCCCCGACTGTGCCGGATTAAAAATGCTCAACTGCGCATACATTATGCGCCAGAAAAATTCCAAATCTTTCATAAATAGTAACATTTTGTTACGAGGTGAATTGATTAATATTGGCAATAATAACGGTTCGTCGTAGGCATGGTTAATTACCAAAATACAAAGAATGATGAAATGTAAAATAGAACATTTTAAACTACCGCTAGTCGTCAAAACGCTAAAAAATTACCTCTTACAAGGTTATCTCCACAAGGTTTGGCACGTTTGAGTCAATGAATGTTGAATCAATAGGCCTTCTCGAAATTCTGCGAACGCAACTGAATATTGAACGAGTTATTCGCTCTACAATGGAGATGAAACGATGGTTTTGAGCCTTATTCGTGTACCGAGCAACACTTGATATATTTCAAAATCTCTTTGCTATCCCATTTGCGTAATTTATATTTCATTTGATTCCTCGAGTCTTTTTTAGTTTTCTCACAGCAAGAATTCGAAGACCGAGATGCTCTTTACGGAAACGGTTTCCTTCCCGTTCGATTGAGAAGAAGACCGATCCCCCTGCCCGTTCTCTTCCGCCTCACCTCTCTCTCTCTCTCTTCCTCTCCTGAGTCGAAGTGAATTTCCTCACGCTTCTTTTTTGTTTTTGTTACGTTGCCACGAACTCCTCTATTTACATTTGGTCGCATTATTTACCGCCGCGCTCTAGCGAAACTTGTCCCGGCTCGTAATGAATTCATTCATCACTCCCCTTACTCCTTTCCCGACGCTGTAAACTGCGGAACCTCCTACCCCCACTTCCCACAACCCTTCCCTCCCCACTCCTTTGCATTAATACAAGAGAGTGCTTTCACGTCAATCCATACGTTATGCTTATAATATGTGCGGTGATGGGTGTAACATTAATGTGTTCTATTACAAGCTGCGCACCTCGGCGAAATGCCGGGGTACCGGGTTGGAATGTTGGCTGTAGCATTGGTTTTCCATTCCTAGGGTCCGGGTTCGATTCCCGGCTGTTTGATCTTTCAGTGATTAGCCGGTTCGTACTTGAATGCCATGTGGAGGGAATTTCAAGTTCAATGCGCCGTCCGTTGGATGGGACTTTAAACCATGAACCCCTTGGCACCTTAAGTGTAAGCCATTGCCAGAGCCGGGTTTCCCTCCAAGTCTCCTTCTTTCCCTGAAATATTTCTACTTCTTCCCACTACTTCACACTTCCTTCTACTTATTCACAAATCCTAAATGCTGCAAATGGCCATAGCTGGTCGCCACACCCGAATAACTAACTAACAAAACGTTAGCATTCTTTTTCAAATCATGATATATACATCACAATCTTTGCACTACTATCCGGTATTTGCAGGAGTCGACAAACTGCGGCTATATCAATCGCCTGCATTTATAAGGTTTAATTTTCTTCACTTATTTAACTATATATGGCTCTCGAATTATTTTTGAATCCCGCCCGGGATGGTTGTTGTTTTTGTCTTAGGACTAAGATCTTTGGTTAGACGATGCAATGTAACTTTATTCTTTGGTGCCCCTAAAAACTCAAGTCTAATACACACAACTCGAATAGTTTTACAATCTCTGTGAGGGACAGGTTTTGTCTCTTCTTTCTGAAATGTTTGCAGACTCCTGGGTTTATCAGCACAGATCCTCGTATATGGATCTACTTCCGGTGACCGGCATTCTTTTGCTCAAGAAAATGATATGTGTCATGATTAATAATTGAAAGCAGAACTAGGATGATTATTGATTACATATCTGTCACAATGGCAACACCAAATTCTCGTTCCAAACGATGCCCGTCCCAATGGGTTCTCAAAACAGATGAAGGTATTTTTTCGGTGAAGACGGTGAGGGTTGAGGTTCATATTCAATGAAATTTTGATGCATGGTATCAAATTGTACGTTGATAGACTTAATTTACGCGAACCAGGTATATTTAGGGTGAGAGCGGTTAAATTTATAGAGGCGGCTTGCTTTGCAATTTACCCACGAAATGACGAAGCCGACAAAAAAAAACTTGATGTACGATCCAGCTCTATTTTGGCCATATTTAGAACTCGAAGTGATCGGTGAAATTTATACCAGACGAAACCACTGTAAATTTACGCCAATAATTTTAATTGCATTAGATTTACTTCCCCCAACCTTTGAGGCATAGTTAGATATTATTACGAAACACGACAAAGCTTCTCATCTGCGATACGGATGCGCGGTGATATTCGCGGATATTGATGTCAGAGGAGTCCCTGCGGATGCTGGGCGGTTGGAGATGATGTTTTATTCAGCCGCGCGGGACTGCCCATATCCATTAGGCACCTCTTGAGAAATGCATGCATCTCTTTTCAAACATTTTCCCTTCGTATCTCACCACCGTTCCCGAACGTAGGTTTTGTTGTGTTGCGTTTTTTTCCACTTTCCTCTCTCCCCGCTTTCCCCCTCCTTTATTCCTTCTCGTTCCTCCCCACTCCTCCCTCCCCGCCACTTCCCATTCCTCACCCTCCCGCCAGCTCAACCTATCGCAGTCGATTCAATAAGCCTTATGATAACTTTGTAATGGGAAATAAACCCGTCACACAAGTCAGTAGTGCCTTTGACGGCGTAGTAAACGCATTGTCGGTGCGCGCGCAATTAAGGCCGGCCTCTTCTTCCTCTCGGAGGTCATTACCTGCTCGCTCAATCCTCGCTCCGGGCTAACTTTTTTTTCCTTTTTTTCTTTCGACGGATGCGAATTGAGACGGTTGGTCCCTCAAATGGAAGTAGGAATGGATATTCATTTTTAGAAGTAGAGTTTATTCATTATTTAGCATTAATTCATTAATTAGCATTTATAGTTCATTCATCATTTACATACTTCAGCAAGGCACGTGGCCAGGGCTTCGGGGGCGCCCCCCTCCCCAAGCCTTTTCCCAATAATTTTGTTGTTCTAATTTTAACTGGGCATGATGATCCGAAAGTACACTGCTAATAATTCATGTGTAAAGTGTCTTAAAACGTTATCGCTAGTTTGATGCATGTGTACGGTTGATAATTCTTCTTTTCAATGTGATATGTATATATGTGTTGGACATTCTGTCCTGGAGCCGGCCAAATTAACCACTTCATAGCAGGGTAAGCAGTGAACTTTACCAGTGATAAGAGATAGGAATGCGCACTGTGAAAGTATATACCAAGGACTGAAAACTAAGGGAAGAGATTTGTAACATGTTGGCACGGAACGGGCAAGGATGATTTGTTTTAGGTTACGCTACACTAAACTTGCCCCCCCCCCCCCCCCTTAAGCAAATTTCCGGCTACGTGCCTGACTTGGGCGTATCTTTCATTATTCCATAATAATGTTAAGAAGCGTCATTTATCTTTATCATATCCCATTTTTATTTTCTATCTGGATTGAACGTGTTAATCATCGTATTAAAATTCATGCATATTTTTCCAGAATAATAATTATGTTAAATCGGCATATTTTTAAGGAACCAACATAAAACAAAGGAAACGGCATAAATTTCCTGAGAACAACTGTGATAAGACCACAACAAGCAAATTAAACAAAGCCTAATACCATTCTTTTTATCCACGAGGTTAAGCGCCTCCTTTGGAAACAAATATGTTATCCTTACGACTTCCCATTATGATCGTTTGGTATTTTTTTTAGATTAACACGTTCAAAGATACTCTTATGGTCATAAAAACCGGGTCAAATATAAAAATGTGTATACCGGACAGACTTAAAACACTTACTTTTACATATGTAGGCAGATTATAAGGGTGACGGAAACGAAACACAGGAAAAAAAGACATTCAACAGACAATAGTTTCTTTTGCATGAAAAATAAAAATTAGTCTACCTGAGCTCTAGTAAAAACTCCTATCTTGTTTCTAGGCCTTTGTATACACGCACGCACTCGAGGTGAATAATGTTCATGATTCTTTTAGTTTGGTTATGGAAGAGCCGTTGATAGCGAGTGTGCGTGCTTGAGTAGGTACACAGAGTAGGCAATAAATGTGATTAATGAACCGGGGTCGAGAGAGATAAAGAGATGGAGAAGACAGAAAGGCCCTTACAGCTTTCTTTTTCTTCCCTTTCCCCCGGATCCAGCCCATACCTCCCCTTTTTTCCTCTTCCTCTCATCCGTAAGATAAGTCTCGCCCACAAGGGAAGTCACGATCGGATTCTTAGAAGGGTTTATCTTATTTATTTATTTTTTTGTAATTCCTCAGCCAGTTGACGTTATATACAAATGTCTCTACGGAAATGGAGATGCAAAACTACGAGCAGCGACTTCGAGTTAAATGAAAAATTAACCTGAGCTCCGTCGTAGTTCGCGCCGTTTTACCGGAAATTAACTCCAGAGTGGTGTTCAGTCGTCTCATAACTTCACGCCTCAAGTAGTTTTGCGTGCATTATGGGGCTTTTTTTCAAAGTTGAAATGTGACGTCTTATAAGATTTGCATGCTATTTTAATCGTGCCGTTTGTCAACGTGACAATCCTCTTCGTTCATCTTCTATTACCTTGAACTTGCTTACCAAGGACAAGGCCGGGTCCTTCACATTCCGAAAATATGAAGAATGCTTGCTTATAATTTTAAAAACATTTTCAGCTTTTGAGCTTGAAGTGATGTTTACGTTGAAGTCGTCGCGACAAATCAATTTCGAAGGTCAACTCCAAGCATACTCTCAGAGTTGGTTCTTTAAATGCTCCAATTCAATATTAGACTTAATAATAATATAAATTTAACTATCCGCTCTAAGAAATGAGTTTCAATTTGAATTCGTAATAGTATCTCTTTAATTAATATATACACTTATTAGGTACTCAATTAACGTTATTAATACCATTATTTTCTAATATGTATAGATGATAATGCTAGCACTTACGATGAATTACAGAGGTGAAAATAAATTTGGGCTAATCAAATATTCTTTGATATATATTCTAGTTTATGTTAAATTAGTTAATCATTGGAATTAAAATTCCACTCCAGTATAGTTCTTCTTTGTTTCGATAAAAAAGTAAACTTTAATATTCCGCCCTTCTGACCTTCCGCCCTTTAATTTTCACCCTTCTGACATCTTACGTTAAAAGAGTAGACTATTTCCAACCCCGGATCTCTGCCCACCCTTCATCGACACCCTTTAACTCCTACCCGCAACCTCTCACTTATCATTATCGTCGCGAGTGACTACAGCCGGTCTCCCCTTCTAATAACTGCTACTTCCTCTAGATATTTCCAAGTACTTCTAGGAACTACAAATTGTACGCCCAACCCCCATATCTGAGTGGGTCCTAGATATGAAATTGAGAATATTGATATACAATGCTCATATCTGTCCAGTCTGAATGCGTAAGTCTCATAGTAAGATGCCATCACTCCCTAGAGGATGGAGAAAGAAATATGTCATTTAGATTCCTTCCTGTACTATCTTTTCTGAGTGCTCCCAGTACCTACAAATAAATAAACGTTTATGCTATTATTAGTTGCAAACACTGCAAAAATGTATGATGGTAAATATTTTTATGATATTTTTATATTTTATCCTTATTGTTTATATCAATATTAACTCAAGCATTTACTTCAATCATCAAAAAGTAGGCACATGATATCAAAAATTGTGATTTTGGGATAAAACTTCCTGTATAGGCCACAGAACCTGTGGTTTTACATCATAGACTGATTGTAGTTCTTGATTCTCTGTATAATTCAAAATTAGCCCGAAAAATTCATGAAAGACGCAAAGCAATAGTTGCCATTTTATATCGTATCAAAGACAAACCTTTCACTTTGCATTATTTCCCGGTAATCAAGTGTTATCTACTAGATATTAACCCCGCCTACAGAGCAGGAGACCGTGGTTTGATTTCCCGCCGGAGAAGGTCTTCTTATTCTTTTTCTTTCCAATGAATGTTATTTTAAAAAAGTACGATTCAAGGTCCTCCCGTGAGAAATAACTGAATATTATTAATAAACCCTTATAATTAAAATAAAACAACCCATCTCAAAATATGTTTTCATGTATTCCATCGTTTTTAAATGTTTTCTGCCCCTGCGAACAGAAGGGAAATATTTTGAGCGAACTTTTTAAAAGCTAAGTCTGCTATTTTTTATAACCGTAGCTAAAAGATGCACCGGCCTTATGAATCATATGCATAACGTCAATAAGCAGCGAGGTTTAAGGAGACTTTAAGATATGAGCCACGTTGGCCGTTTCAAGTGTGTTAAAGACCTTGTCTCAAAAAGATATAATACCATAGATATTAAAAAAACAAAATTTTTATAAGTCTGGTAATCATTTGAATGGAAATGAACTGTCCTAAGGTGAAGAACGCGCCCGAAGCAATTAACCGTTCAGTTATAATTGATAGTTGCTATAGATTCAAAAAGATGTTCAGGCCGAAATTATGTTCCTGATTCTCAATTGTAAATTCAGGTCTGTAGAGATGCAATTATTCTCGTTGTGATTATTTTCAATGAAGGCAAATCTATGTCTGAATTATTATTATTCCAGTTGAATTGTCTAACATTGTGATACCTATATGGTCTTTTCTCTTCCCTTATTCTCTGTTTATCTCTTTCACTTTAACTCACCTGCAGCTATTCTCCCTTTTGATCCTATTCCTTCCCTGATTGTTAATAGCTGGATAATTCGGGTTTTGGTGCTCCAATTGCCAAGGCTATATTGAACAGTCTAACCTAACCCACTAACTAAATCGAATCACGACATAAATGCGCTAAGTTTCTTCTTTTCCATTCCTATACTATTCAGGGATGGTGATCAGCTATTCCCTTGCCACACATCCTAACAGCAGCTGGGAGAATCACACCAAGAGTGCAGTTGAATGCTGTCAAATGACCCCTACCTTCTCATTGCAAGCCTCAGTTCACAAAGCGGGCGTATGACCAAAAACAGAAACACCTCTCGCGGTCAGTTGATCTGCACCTCCAGACATGATGACTGCGAATTCTTCGGCGGCTTCCTGAATGTAATGCATCATGGGGATAAAAAATAAGTTCATTGGTGGGTGGACTAAATCTCCCAACTTCCTCCCTGCCGCTCGAGTAGTTTGTTTTAAACGAGGGCTGTACGTCAATTTGAGAGGGTCCGCGTGTGAACATCCGCCGGGACGGACAAGCGGTTCATACAAGTAATAATCCGCTCGAGGGGTGCGCTAAGTCCAAGAACTGGTTTTCCCCTCACACTCCTGGCCAAAGAGCGGGGTGGAAGAGAGGCACGTGAGGGCAAAGGCTGTTGGAGCCGATGAGGAAAGGTGCCCCAGCAAGGGTGGCTAATAGCCCTGGCACTGGCTATGCGGTACGGTGCGAAATCGTTTTGGCCAAAACCATCGTGCGAAATCGCGGGTCGAGATATTTTCATGGGAGCGAAACTACTTATACAGTTATAAGATTGTAAGTCGCCGTTATGCGAAGTAAGCAGGTGTATTTAAAGTTTCCTGTAGAAAAAGGTCCGTGGTTGGATTCCCGGTTCAGGTAACCTTTCCCCTCCGTCAATTTTAATACACTTGCTTGCTGTTCAACATCAACTTTTTAAGTAGTGGCTTATCTCCCTTTGCGATAATTATTAGGATCTATGCTCGTGGACAGTGGCTTTGAAGCACAATTCCGTCTTACTTGTACCATCCTTGATGAACCGTAATTAAAAGCGTAACGGAATGGGATTAAGATGCTGAAAATAGCTTTTGGGACTCGAATCCTGTGTAGCGTGGTGACTTGCGCATTGGCCCGGGAATCCAAAAGTTCGTGTGTTGGTTCTCAGCCCAGGAAGCCATTTTCCTCCGGCAATTTTCAATGTACTAACACAGTTGTTGGTACCAATTAGGCACCTCACCACTCCACATTTCTTTCTATCAAGACTTCAACAATCAACGTTTGCGAAATGAGTACATTTTCAATGTTTTCATCTACATCTACATAATACCCTGCAAGCCACCATAAAGGTGTGTGGCAGGGGGTGAATTCTCACCAAACATGCACTACATATCATGCATAAAAAAGGATTAGTATTTATATACTGTTCTGAACTTCACCATTTAAAAAAGATAAAAATAGCAAAGCAAACATGCAAAAACATGCTGTTATTTGGGTTAGCTTTAAGTCCTCATACCAACATGCAGCTACCAATGTTATCCATTGCTACACTCGTATTGGATATATTTACCGTTATTCATATCCCTAATTGTACGAGGAAAAAAGGACATTTTGAATCCGTCATTTCGGCAGTCAATTTCTCTAATTTTGTGATTATGGTCCAGTCTGCCATAGTAAGTAGGGGTTCACAAAATATTTTTAACATCATCACTGGAAATATAGTCTTGGAATTTATTTAAGAGATTAAGCCTAAATTTCAACCTGCGATCTGACAATGATTCCCAATTCAATTCATTTATTAGACTGGTTACGCTAATAAGGTTATCTAACCGTCCCTTTACAAATCTTGCCGATCTTCGCTGCACACGTTCAAGTTCATTATTTAGATCGATTTCGTAGGGATCCCATGCACTGGCAGCATATTCCAAATGAGGTCTAACAAGGAAAAGTAGCTGATTTCTCCTACATGATCGTCACATTTACCCAGTACTCTTTTGATGAATCCCAGTTTACGATTAGCTTGGCGCAAATCGGTTTTTATTCCTTTCCTTTTAAATGTGGCTCATAGGTATTTCATGCATTAATTTTGATGTAATAGTGGTGGCTTTGCTTTGGGATTATTGACCTCTTTCAGGGTTGTATCAACTTTACTGTGGGTATTTGGTCAGTGGCTGCATCACGTGTGGTATCTTTGTTAGAGAATAATATGAAAATAGAATACCGTCCAGGGTTGAATCAACGTTATCGTGGGCATTTGATTTTAGTCAGTGGCTGCATCACGTGTGGTGTTGGATGGATGGTGGAGGTGGTTGGATGTGCCCAATGTGAAAAAAGAATGCCGTGTCGTATCATACTGCCAAGTCCCAAGTTCAGCAGTAAGGTCCTTTCGAATGGACTCTGGGCTCAGGATAACAAGCGACTGGTTCCCCCTCTATACATCATCGTAATACCCTGCGAGTCACCACAAGGGTGTGTGGCAGTGGGTAAAGGTCTCTACCCCCTTAAGGGTCTAAAGGGCTCTAGGTCTCCTACCCAGAGCGGTTGAACATACATATTCCCATTGGAGATTGATTGATGAGCCGATCTTCGGGACTGATGTGATCGGTCAAATCCTCTGTAGTCTAGCCTTCCATCGAGGTCCACCCAATACTCTAGAAGCTCTTGTATTCAACTCCATACCTTGGGATCGGTAGGAAGGCATAGTTCCGAAAAATAGGCCCGTGGGCAACGACGTCACTTCAGATTTTGTTTGCATGAGCTAGACTTTCTGGGTAAGAGCGTTGGTTCGAAGTGTCCTCTATTTGTACTAGTCAACAGAAGGGGCTCATACTGCGTTGCTTTTTCCACACTACGTAGTTGAAATTATACGAGCTGGCATCACATAGGAAAAAAAAGTTTTTATATTGCAGGTATATGTCATTTAAAAAATAACTGATGATCTATTTCCCAATGAATAAAATGGTTATGATATTAAGCTACTGGCCCGCGTTAGTTAAAAAGATGATATTGCTTTTATTGCGTTCAGTTCAAGTCCAAGTTCAAATATATACACAAACTTAAAAAAATATTTAAAAATAAATAATAATAGTAAATAACAACACTGGTCGCTGCCCTATTTGACAATTTTCCCCTTCAGGGCTCTGATAAAACTCACTGAATCCACCGTAATTGTTCTTTTGTACTGGACAATATAAATTATTGCATACAAGTTACTGCAGCAAACAATGCATACTGCAGTTATTGCAGATGAATTTCATTGGTGATCTTGAAACGGTACTGCAATAGGACTTAATGGATTCCTTTGAAAATGAAAAACACTGATTAAATAGGCTATAAAATGGATTCGAGGGACTATTTTAATTTATAATATTTAGAGCATTATTAATGCTTTAAGAATTGCAAACTTTTGAATCTGAAGCATGTTCACGATTTTGACTCAATTTCCAGGCTGAGTAGGAAATACACTCTCACTCTTTTCTATGACAACTCTGCATCTTTAGTGATTTACTTTCTTCTTTCGGTGGATTAGGTATTTGGTAAGACACAGCAGTATTTTTTCCAGGCGTTCAACGTACCGAAGAAACTGAAATTTGACTGAGGTTTTCACTCACACGGTCCAGAGCCAAGATTTTTAATGATTCCTCAGTATTTAACAAGAGTTCAAAATTTGCTTGCTTAAGTAGATACATTATAATGTATTATTGCTTAATAAATGCCCAAAACCTTTCATTCATACATATACAGTCTGTATAATGTTATTTGTGTTGATTTTTATTTTTGAACATTGTTTTTCTTCTCCAATCCAGAGAGATTCGTGTGGTCATTGGAGGGAACCGAAGGCGTCTGGTCGCTTGAGAGCAGAATTGGCATTGTAACGACTAGAGCTCTGACAGGTGATATGACTAGGTGAGTTTACCTTATTTACATATGCACAATGTTGATTAATAAATACTCTTGACTTTTAACTTGCCTTACGCAAACTAATGACATAACAAAAGTTCCTGATTCCTACAGATGAGTAAGATAATTACAGAAGGAATCCGATATAAAACCCGGCTGCAGGTGCATAGGACTATTTCTTTGTGCTTCATTGGAATCGTTTAATACCTAACCTACCTCTTAATTATTTTCTTCTTCACAACCTGTGATGGGGATATAAAAATGTATACTACACTGCTATCGTCGCTTAAGCATTAGGTTAAATGGCAACCAAAAATATGAGTGTGCGTTTGGAGCCATAGGAGCCCTTTGGGTGTGTATTTTATATTTATTTTACGAATTGACCTTTAAAAGAGTAAGCTCAACTTGTGGATTTCCATGACACCACGGTACATATTTCGGAGTAAATTACATTGCTAGAAAGAAAAAAAATCTTTCGCAATTAGTGGCTAATGTACCATTGAGTCAAGAGTACAATTATAATTCTATGCTAGGCACCTGCATGTCGAAAAAGTGCTTAGTTTTTATCTCAATAACCGCAAATAAAAATATTTAAGCAGAAGTAACATCACTGCCGAAAAGGAAAGTGAAAAAAAAATTCTCCCCGGCGGGGAATCGAACCCCGGTCTCCCGCGTGACAGGCGGGGATACTGACCACTATACTACCGAGGATCAGCGAGAAAAGGGGCGACTTTTAAGCCTTATATTTCAACTATCTTTCTTTGCATGCTATATTTTGGTTTTTGATGAATAAATTTTCCTTCTAATGTATTTATAGATTATTTGTATTTGTTGCAATCTATTCCCGCTGTCATTCCGCACAAAGGTAGTGAATAATTTCCATCAAATGGCGGCAATCGTTTTATTTCAAGCCTTTCTTAAAAAGCTGTGTCCTTTTGCAAGTGCAGATCTTTACAATTATATTTAGTTATGTTAGCGGTGAAGGTAAGATTAAACTTTTATAATATATAGTACGTGAGAAGAGAGTTTTATAATATTCTAGTCTCACGACTAGATTGTTATTTATTTTCTATGCCTGTTTTATCCACTGTGAATATGTAATATCCAACAATTCCCTACAATATTCACTGGTTTGAATGACTTTTAATAGTGCAAGGTATGGTTAGTCATGTTTTCTTTCAAGTTCTGACTAATGGCGTCCTTTACCTATGTAAAATAATTCTCTTTTCCCATCGATATGTCGTAGTTATTGTTTGGCTTCCCGAAACCGAACTCCTATTCTACGTTGGTTAACTTTGTTTGCTTAGCGACACGCGATCAATTAAAGAAATTTTATTAATCCCTCAATTGTTGTCTGGGCACTTATTCAAATGAAAATAAACATTTATTAGGTTGGACATAACGTTGAGGATGAGTAATGTGAGCTGTAACCACAAATACCAATGGCATGGCCAGTCAGTATGGATAATACCTAATTCTATTGTTTTTTCATTCTATCCTATTCTTGCTATAACCATCATTTTCCGGACGAATAATACCGCTTAAACAACTCTTGGTTAACTCTCTCAAGTGAATGGGTGCTTCCATTTATGGTTATAGCTTCGCGCTCAAAGTGTGGTTGAGTGTTTGTTTTATATGCAACTGTAAAAATACAATTGCTTCTTAGGAATGAAGGATGAAATTGAAACACTGCAATTTCCTGTGTGTGGAAATTGCAGTGTTTCAATTTCATCCTTCATTCCTACGATGAAAGATTTCCACAACGTTAAGCCTGAAACTATTAACTACAATTGCTTCTATAGTACCAAAAAAGTTTTAGTCTCATAAATCATTTCCAGAGTGACTTTAGAAAGATTGTATTCCTTCTGCGCATGCAGTGAGTAGCCCAAGGGCTTAGCAATTAATTAATTAGATGTAGCCAGTAGGTAGAGATTTATATGTCCTCTATTTTCACTTTAGTGTTCGTATATGCGTCACTTTTGGTGGTCTTCACCGGATTGAAAAATGTATGTGTATCATTCATATGCTTTTTTATCCTATTAGTATATACCATTAAGTTTTCTCAGGAAGGTGATTTCCCGACTGTTGCCCAACTCGCCGTAATTTCCCAGGAATTTCGGCAGTTTTAGAAGTGCCCTGGATTGAGGAGACATTCCTACTATTCATTCCCATGTATTACCATATTTGAGTTTTTTGTCAACCAAATAGCCTTGACGACACGTATGTCAACCCCGTAATTTGGCACTTTTCCCAAAGAATTTCGAACCCTCTCGCCAAGCCTTTAAGAATGATCTTATCCAGTATTTTGAATGCAGTGAAGTAGGAAATATTTATAGAAATCTGCTACGTGCATCGTTAGTCTCGACGAAGGCGGTGTGAGGTGGAAGGAACTCTTTTTATTCTTCCCATGTGTGCGTGACAGAGAATTTGCGGTGTGGATTTGGCCGCGGAATAGGCAAGCAAGGGTCTACAGCCTCTCCTCTGAGGCAAGTAATCCCTGGAAAAGCCGCCGCGCCAGTCCCTGGTGGCGATTAAGGGTCACTGGCTGGTGTGTACTTACTCTCTGCAGGGCACTAAATCGCTCTCGATAATGACGCAGAAGACTCGAAACTGCTCGTTGTTTTTAAAATAAGATCAGGGACGCTCTTTTAAAGTGGACTATTTTACAAATTATTGCTGTTAACCAAGGGAACTGTTATCCACTACCACCAGTAGCCAGGATGGATAATTCGCTCTTTCCTTGAAGGTAGTAGGAGAAGCCCTCATTATCTCGAGTCTAATTGAAACCAAATTCTTCCCTTAGTTCACATTTACGCAATATCTCACTCAAGGAAGATCATTGACGCTTTTTTAGTCACTAATTTATAATGCGTGAGGCCACGATGCAGGTACACGAGTTGACATTACAAAATATCCTTTCGCATAGTATCAGTCAATCTTTCTGTGAACGTTAAGGTTTTTCACGGCTGATTCTCAATCTTTGAATGAGAAACTATTCCTCTCGCACTGAATTTGGACCTGAAATGGAGAAATGGGATTGTAATTGAAATACTGAGGTGATTATAGGGAAATATGGGATTGCTATTGACTTGTAGGTCATCATGTCAACGATTTCCAGTTTTATTCTTCCGCTGAGAGAAGTACACGGTGACGCCTCTCTGATACGACAACGAAATAATAATAATGAGGTGTAGCAAGCGTGTCGGGATGATTTATCTCACTTGATGCACATTGAAAAAATGCTGTTCATTTAGGATAATTTGGTGTAACGCAGCGGTATGAGGAGGTTCAATTCGAAATAACTAAGTTCTAATGTATTTTATTCCTTGCATCGATTATCTAGCTATTCTTGGTTACTCCAGTTACCTTGATGTATAGTCTTTATTCGTGTTATAATTTTGTTCTTTTTTAATTGACCTTCATTGTGCCATAATTTTCAGAAAATAATTGTTCATATTTTATTTTTATGCCGATACTGATATACCAGTATCCGAAACACTATGAACCGTGTCCTTCCGTCAACGATTTAGATCAAACAAATTCAGTATTTTTTACTTGAGGGGAGATTACTCTGTTCCGTAAATGCAGCAGTACCAAGTCTCAGACGAGGTCGCGCGTTTGCAAACTGGAACCCTAGTACGTACATGTACATACGAGGAGCTATTTTGTTTTTATCATTTTAGCAGTCGTCAATGGGCTTTGATTATTTTTTGTTTAGCTTTCATCTTTCTGAGGACTTAGTTCTTCAAAAAAGTTCGAGGTAGAGTTCTTAAAAACTCTAGATCTTAAAAAAGATAGATATTGTATTTTGAAGAATACAGAGAGGGAACGTTAAAGTGAATTTTTGCGGAGCTAAAATAGAAGGCATTCACTTCAGGACTGAATCTGTCTACATTTTCAAGATTACATACTCCACATAAAATAAATTATTGGAATTTGATAGAGCATGAGATTTTATTCCAATGCATTGAAACCTAAACAAATGACTAATGATGCCAAGTTATCTGTGCGTCGACCTAAATGATTAGATCCTTTATAATACAAGAACACCCATTATATGCGTTAAGATATAAACTGAATCTCACTACATTAGTCTGCAAGACAAAAATGTTGTCCCTGGAAAAACACTGATGACCAGGGCTTTACAGTCTGGGGTCCCTCCCAACTTCTGATGAAGAAAGAATTGACCCTAAACACTAACCAAAACGATTTTTGAACCTCATTTCGTACATTTACTGCGAAGCGTATTACTCAATATTTAACAGGCTTAATTCAAGGTTTATAAATTGCGTAATGGCTACCTTAATGTGTCCATTCGATTGGCACGAAGAGTCGACTGAAGTGGTCTAAGGGGTCGATTTACCACCTCCCTCCCAACCCCCCTCCCTGGATATTCCACACCGATAGAGTCAAGTCCTCCTCGCGCAGCGGAGAGGATCCGAACCGTTACTCATGTGAAGAGGAAACAGCTGAGTCGCACGTATGAAAGACAAATTATGAATGCCTCATTTTGCGCCTCCAGTCCGTGAGTCTTTTAAGAAGCAAGAATCAGCTGCCAACTTGAAGGGTGGCGAGAGAGAGAGGGGGAGGGAGGGTGGTAATCTTCTTGAGTGATGCATCGCCAGCTCCCGCCCCGTGAGAACCCGCGCCTCCCCGCCTTCTGCCTTCGCCGCCTTGATCACCTGCGATCCCTTGGCGAGGTGGCGGCAGTGCCCGACGACTCCGCATCTCAACGAGGCGGCCTCCCCCCCGCCCTTAACCCCTCTTCAAGCTACCACCGACGACCCCGCGGTCCCGCCCGTCTCGCGTGTTAACGAGGGGAGGTATCCGCACGATTTGGTTCATTCGGGGAGGTGTTTACGGCTTGTTAATGGTACGAAAACAATATCCCATTCCACCTGTTCCCCGCCCCCTCCCCACGCGAAGTCCCGGGGCGATCGAAAAATATCTCGCGTCGGTCCTCGCGGAATGCCTACGCCCACATCTGCTGTTGTTCTCGGCTTGCCAGAGACGTTGTCGGCGGCGTCGAAAGAGGGGATAAAATATCGACAACTACAGTATATCTGACCTCTCCTCAGCGGTAAGTGGCAGCTGGAGTCTCAGGACAACGAGGATAATGTCATCCCTTTTCAAATTAAAACACACCTACTTCAAGGTTGACTTCGTGGAAGTGTGGAGTGTCCATTATTATTAAAATTGTATTATCTGCCACAGAACTGCGATTGAATTGAAAAAATACGAGTTATTCTATCAAAATGTATTAATGATTTCGAGTAATGGTTTATACCAGAGATGAAATAGTAATGCAAATCTATCAATTTCTACGTTTTTTTTCATTGAATAAGCACTTTTTTCTGGACGTTCTCAAATTTAACTGCGTAAAATGCAAATGTTTTATTGCCTCTCCCGTATGATGGCAATATAAATAATCTCTTATTAAGTAGTATTGTAACTATTATGGCATATACGTAGTCTATGCTCGATGATTACACTCTCTCTGCCACACAACCCCTAGGGGGCATGCAGGATACTGCGTAGATGGAGATGCTTCCGAAATTCTACATAGTACTGTGCAACCAGCACGAAGGATACGTGACTGGTCTCAGTTACAAAATGCTATTAATGAGGCAAAATTACCTGACAATGCGGATATCTTTACATAAAGTATAGAATTTAGCTTTTTAAAATCGTTCAGTCCGGGTACAGAGACGTAAGTTTTGAAATTCTAAGTGAGCTACGTACATATATATCTAAATACAGATAAACATGTCCTTAGGTCTAGCTTTTCTATTTAAGGTTTAACTGCAAATTGGGAGAAAATAGATAATTATTCCCTGGGTCAAATAAGGCTAAAATGGTCTATTTCCCTTTCTAGGAAAACACTCAATTTCGTAGAATACTATATAATCTTTAACATCTTCAAAACCATATTACTGAAACAAAACACTTCAAGTAAAGGGATCTTTTATCGTCTTTTGATTAAGAACCATCCTTAATAATGCATTATTCATGTCTTCACTTCTGCGAAAAATCAATCTGTAGGTAAAACTTAACAGCGAATAATTCAGTTCCATGAGGAATTTTTACATTTTAGTAGCTCGTTTGATTTTAGCATAGATTTTCTCGCGGAAATTTTCAGCTGCCGGCCAATTCACATTTTCAGTGCATTACGCGACTTTGCGCATCGAATAGAGGGTGTTTGGCCACCTGAATCCAGGAGCCGCACTTTTGTAAACTTCAGTCGGGTTTCTGAACTCGAATTGGTTGTCGAGGTCGCATTTTCTTTTTAAAAGAATTTCCTCTCGGAGGAAACGTGGGAAGAGGGAGAGAGGAGATCTTTTTTTTCTTTAAATTTCATAAAGAAGAAAATGAAAAAAAATACCTATTAGCAATTAAGGGTGCTCCCGTCAAAAAGGGAGGGAAACTCTTCATGTTGTCGAAACGAGATCTTTCCCCCACCCTGAAGAAATGAACTTTTTGGGCAAGGGAGCTCGAGACTGCTCCATGGTGTGGCCGGAGACCCTGACCGTGAACTGATGGTGCACCAGGTGGTGACTACAATTACTATCGTCACGGAATGAGGGATAGGGCCATGGGTGGCGGGAAGGGATCGAATTTGGTCCCCGCCGAAGAAAAAGAAATTTCGCCGCCATTCCGTGAGTAACGAAACGTAAATGACCGTGGCTCAGTTTCAAATTCGCTCACCGAAAAAAAAGGATCCGCTCTCTTCAGCGATGAAAGAAAAAAAATTGAGTGAAGAGTTTATAAAAGAAATCTCCCTCGCCCTTCTCTTTCCGTCTCCGCAGCTACCTTTTTCCATCCGGGTTCAGAAAGCCTCTCGCCTTCTCTTCTCTCTCTCACTCTTCTCCCTTTCACTCTGCTAAGTATCCTTTTCCCTTACCTTCATCTTCTTCGTCTTCCCATTCCTCTCCCACGACAGCCACTCCCCCCCCCACCCTCCGCCCCCACGTCTCCCCACCCCTCCACTCATTTCTCTCGTGCCTTCCACCTCTCTTCTTCTGTCCTTCTCCTACAGAGAGAGAGAGAGAGGGAACGATCCTCGCAAGCCAAACCAACCCAGCTGATGGAGAGTCTGCGGAGTGGGGTGGGGGCGAGAGGGGAGGAGGAAGAGGGGGTGAATGCTTCAGGGTGGGGTGGGAATAGCTGGGCTGGAGAGAAGCTTGTCGGGGAAGTAGGGGGGAAGAAATAGGGGAAGGGAATTAGGGGAGGGAGAAGAGGTAGGTAGGGGGGATAAGGTAAGGTAAATAAGGAATGGTGGGGGTTGCAAAAGTGAGTGAAGGTGGGGGAATTTGGAGGGGATGGAGGAGAAGTAGTCTGTGTATGGGAGGGGAGGGAAAGAGTGAGCAGGTCTCCCTTCTCTCTCTACCTCTCTCTCTTTCTCCCCATGTCATCGAACGGCAGGGAACAGTGGCTTCCTCTAGCAGAGGGAATGGGAGGAGGGAAGTATAGGGGGATGGGGTGCGGAGGGAGCAAAAGGGTGGTGGAAGGGATGAGAAAATAGGATGATGGGATGGGATGAGAGGGGCAGTCTTCTTTTTGAATGCGTAGGGAGGAGGAGGGAAAGAGGAGAGCCGGTGGATCTCGCGGTGAGTGTAAGAGCTGCTTTTTCGAAATAGCGGGGAAGGAGGAATGGAGAGAGAGAATCCCTCCCCTTCGACTCCACGTCTTAATCTTTTCGACTAATGTAACGACCGCAGCAACATTTTCAAAATAGCTTAATTATACCGTCTAAAAACGACGCCTTAGCATGTTGAAACAAGGGAGTTGAAAAGGGGACGTGACTGATGATAATGATTTACATCATGCGCGCCCTCGCGCCTGCATGACGCGAGCAAGAGGGAAGGACCAGATTCCCCGAAACCGGGGATGTTACCATGAAAAAGGGCTGAAATGCCCTTTATGTGTCCCTATCATTCGAAGACTGTGGAGCGTAATGGTTTCGAATACAGACCTCCGGAGGAAAAACGCAGATCGAAGGCTTCTGCGAATTGGTTTGCGGAGAAAGACGCATAAAGTGGGAGTGAAGCAAACGAGGAAGTATTAGGAATGTAAGGGAAGATAAAGGAGTTGCCGTGAGAATTTCAAAGGATGAAGTGAGGGTGGAGAAGATATCAAGCGATAATGGGGTGCAGAGGGTTGCGATAAATGAGAAAAGCTTAGCTGAAAGAATAAGGAAGAATTAATTTGGCATCTTAGAAAGCAAGGATGGAGTTACTAGTAGTTGCGCGGATTCGAAGAAAGGAACATTTTGAATGAAAAGGTATTAGAGCCTTGCTATGCTTTACAGCCCCAAAGATCTCCATGATGTATTTTTTTAAGGATCCATCTAATACCTGCGCTCAATTTGCAGGGGTTTATCTCTCTTTGCAAAATGTCTCTCTTGATATAGGTAAATCTCCTTCTGAATCGATCATTGAATAATTTTATAATACACCACAATCATCAATAAGGTATAACTCCTTATTCAATTCACATGATCAAATGATTAGTCAAAATGTTGGCAGGTTCTTTTTGAGATCAAAATTAACTTCACGCGCCTGATTAAGAAAAGTAATTTGAGTTCGACATGATTGATGTAGAAAATATGTCGCTACAAGATACCTCACGTATATATTCATGTAATGATCATTACGGTGAGTAAAAACCGGAACCCGTCTTTTAATAAAGATAGACGTAGACAGCAGAAAAGCAGCAAACTTTAAGCGTGCTACAGAAGTTGTAAAAGTTAGAATCCCTCGCTCATTTTACACTTGCTTCAGAGTTAATTAGATGCTATAACGTCCTATGAATCTGCAGGTATTTTGTCTTTTTTGATGGGTACTAAGTTAAGGCATAATAGCTGCAAAACTTCCTTTTGCGGAGGTTTTACCGTAGTATAAAGATAAATAGGTTTTACCTCAGGAAGTAAATAATTTAGCCAACTTTTTAAAACCGCCCTTTATACAATTTCATCGCCTTCAGCAACGTTATCTTTAAAATAAAATATGCAAATGCTAAATTATCATCAACTCAAGAACATGGCAACTCTTTTGATGTACCCTTCTAACTGGATTTCTTCTGAAGGATTTGAATTTTTCTCGGGATTTGCCACCGGGTATCTTGAGTGAGCCCACATATAACCCGGTGGGAATCCTGAGAAGAATTCACTGTATTTCTTCTGTTCCTATTTTCAGTCACTTATTATGGATATAAGTTCGGCGAGATTTGTAAAACGAACGAAGTTTTGACAAAGGTGTGTCAAAGACGCATCAAAAGAACTCGGATGTAGCCATCAGACCACTGGTGACATCAAAGGCTGATTATTTCAAGTAAATTGAAAGGCAGTATTTTCCGAAGGCAGTATAATATTGGGGAAATTCATAAAACTCAAAATTGATACGAACATAACATTCGATCGATTTACTGCCATTCGAACAGATCAATAGTGACATTTTCCGCCTAAAAATAAGAGATCAGAACCGGCGCGGATCGGTAGATGTATAAGCAGCTGCTGCAAATAGCGCTTAATTCTACTACCTCATGCAAGGAGCAACCTTCTGTACCTGGTGTAATTAGTACCACAACGAATGCTAAATAGTGTGTAAACCGGTAGTGAAAGTGTTCCGAGATTCATCTACAGTATTGGCAGAGATATTTCGGACTAAAATTATCTGAGTCTTAATGCATCTGAAGATGATTCTTGACTAATATTCCCATTCAGTACGATATACAGATAGAAATAATCATTCATGATGGCCTTACCATACGGCACACGAGATGCGATTTTTTTCCTACCCAAATTCTTCGGCTTCAAACTGAGTAAATTTGAGGAAAAACGTTCAGACACGGATGGAGCTCTTATCTTCTTCTTAGATCTTCTTATCTCTTAGCTTCTTTTGCAAGTGCCTTTTCATTCAATGAGTCAGGAATACATGTTTCGTTCTTCACGAAAATGGCGTTCAACAATCACCGTTGACAGTTAAGCAACGAATCCACCGCAGAGTAAAACATTATCTCATTGAGGGTTAAGAGAAGATTTAGCGAAACTATCTTTCCTAACTAGTCATTTCTAATCACGAGACGTTCTTGGTAGCCATGTCGGTAACGGCGCTGTCCTGGCAATCCTGAGGAAACGGGGTTGAATCCCAGCTAAGGCATGGATATATTTTCTGTCCTAGGATCAAGTCTTAGGTTACATGGTGCGAAATAACCATCTGAGTACCTAAAACCCGAGACCACTACTATTTCATATCACGAGAAAATTTCTGCTAAAGCTTCTCGGTAATCAGTGAGATTTTCCTGCACCAAAATTTCGGCCCTAACCTTATGAGCTCTGGTTCAAATCCCGTCAAACATAACTTTGAAATCCCGATCAATGCTTGGGTATCGTGAGGAGAATATTCGCGGCTCGGTGTGCCATCTGTCGGGTGGGATATAAAGCATTCGACCCCTTGCTGATTTTATGTTGAGCGTAGGCTAAGGCCGACGCCGGGTTTCCCCCCTTCCCCCCTCCTACAGTACCGTCCTTGTCCCTCTTCTCTCTCTCCCTCTCTGAAGCACCTATAAGTGCGGGGCAGAATCGGAACTCCGCCACGGGAAAACGAGTGGTGGAAAGAGCACGGCACCGTTGCGCTGGGAACGGAATCCGACGAGGCCCTTCTCTCGCTGCTCAGATTAATTTGACGCGCGTCGTTTGGCCCGAGAGGCTTTTAACGACCCTCCGGTGCGTCTGCACGCGTGTCTTCGACTGTTGAACCACCCCCGCAATCGAGAGGGCAAAACAAGAGAGTCAGTCGCTCAAAGCAAACTCACCCCCTTCCCGCCAGTCTCGTGTTAATAAAGCGAGGGCTTCTGCTCTTCGATGAACTTACGTTTGAGGAGGCGAGGATAGAGCCCATGTATCGACTTCGCCACGTAACACCGTAGACACCGCGAAATACCGCCCACTGGTAAGACCTGTTAACACATGTAAGAACATTGACATGAAAGTCGATCGAAAGTAACACTTAGATGTGTAATCATCAACTTATATGCAATAGTGGCTCGATAGGTGCTGGAATTGATATA
This sequence comes from Platycnemis pennipes, assembly GCA_933228895.1. Classification (NCBI taxonomy): domain Eukaryota; kingdom Metazoa; phylum Arthropoda; class Insecta; order Odonata; family Platycnemididae; genus Platycnemis; species Platycnemis pennipes. Next base: position 29,348,580 of record OW121851.1, read on the forward strand.
CCATCGACCATGGTATATCCTAAATCTTTTCTAGGTCGATGAAAGCCTCCTAGACTTTCATCGACCTAGGAAATAAACACTTATTTTGCTTCTAAGTGGAGATGGCGAGGCATATTAAGTCGCATAATGTTGGTCAATTTCGACGGAAAATGGCCAATAGCGGGACATTAAACGTATCCAAATACATAATAAATATGCCGGTGGAGGACATAATTAGATATATAACTAGCTACACGCTTGCATAAATATGAGAGAAGCATACTGTATAGATAGCTTTGACGACACCCATCTCAAAAGTGAACATATGGCTAACAGAGGTTTTTATTATTACAAACCACGTATATCTGTGGAATAGTAAACGTTTAGCCTAAAAGTAGATATTCTGCGGCAATGCTGTCATTTTTTATATGGCAAGTAACGAGTAACTCCGTAGGCAGTTCAGAACAAAATAATTGATTAACAAGCCGCATATAATTGGTAGTAGTCCTTGTCATCACCCGCAATTATTCTTCAACCGGCTCAAATCGGATCATTTGAGTAGACGCTCCTTCGTTCAATATTTTCCTTTCTACGTTGGAGGTGTTTGAAACGGTAAAAGCCAAAAGGGCGCGTCTTCTCTGATATAGCTGCCTTTTGTACGCCACATTCAACAATGTTTACTTTCGAGTTTCCATGCCTCTTTCTAAAGGTGCGTTTACACGTAGCAGTTTACTTCCATGGCAGTCAACTGCTAAGCACCACTCGCATGGATAAACAGCCCCTGCGATGCGAGCTCAGTTCGATATTGGACATATGTCGAAAACTATCGATCCACGTTCGAGCTATTAGCAAAGTTGAAGTCCTTCTACTTTCCAGCCGCAATGTAGCCAGCACAATCGCAACAATAGCAAACGTGAAGCTGAGCACGATGTACCTGTAATTTAGAAGGAATCACAAGGTTATCCCTCTCCGAAGGGAAGATTCTACACTGTAAATAATCATTAGGCAATATAAATGGCAATGGAATATGTTGTTTGAAGAATTGCAGGAAAATTTGAGTAAATATCACTTGGTACGTCAAACTCTTTGTCTTTGTTACCACCACTCCGAGCTAGCGGCTTTCAACCACATAGAAGTTGGCATACATAGCAGCATCGCAGCAGTAGCCATGGCGATATGTCGCACATCTCGCTGCTATCCTGACAGTCAACTGCTGTGTGTAAACACTGATTAATAATAAGCGGAAGTAAGCAGCTCGAGTCTCAGCAAGTAGCGATTTATATCGATATACGGCTACTCACGCTACTGCTATGAAAGCCAACTTCAGCGTATAAAGCGGCCTATATGTGTCGCGTTGGCTGCCGTCTCACTCTCGAATTAATATCGCAATGCGAAGCCCATGCATCGCCACATCACACAACATTATGCAGAGAAATTCGTGTCCGAGGTTGGTTTAAATAAGCCGCAGCATTGAGTACTGATGTGCATGTGTAGCACGGGTTAGAATCAATGACCCGGTCTGTGAAAATAAAGCCAGCAGCACAGGCATGCAAAGTGACGACGGAATTGCGTTCTTGATGTAATGACTTCAGCATCACCGGGCCTGACAACCATTTCTCGGAGTGTAAAATCTGAATCAAATGGAGCGGAGTTAATACCTGAATACACACAATGATTACTTGACTAAGCGCCTCAGAACCTCAATTGCAATGAACATCGTAATTGAAGCGTTTTCGACAATTTTCAATATAGAACTGAGTTTATTTTCAGGTGAGAGTATTAAAATGAGGTTAAATAATCTAATAATTTATTTGCCCCTAATACGACGATAGATGATATCACCAAGTTTGTATGCATGTATTTGAAATATAAGATTATCAGACATAAGAGGAGGATATTCGTTAAGTATTCATTCGCGCAGATGAATCATTTGTTTGGTTGTTCTGATCGGTGAGGGTAACCCCCGAGCTAAAATCAAAGTTTATTGATCCAAAGTGAACGCCATGCAATACGAAATCCATTCACAAAATAAATTATGATCTTTAAAACCTTCCCCGCGGGATATTTTTTCGGCACTCCATTAATCTCTTTCATTTTGCATTTAAAGCAGAGGACATTTTATTTTCCGCTAAAATCACATTCGAAGTCCTCAAGTGGCTAAATCCAATAAGTTGAATCGTGGAATAATGGGTGTTTTGTGTTTTTGTGTTTACGATTGAAATAATACTCTGCTTATTAACGTTAAAGTAGTTTTATATGTCACAATTTACTTGTGATAAACTTATTTTGAATTTAAATTGCCCTTAGGGTAGCGTATCGTTAAAAATTCTCCTTTATTATTGATTTAATTTATGTTATTTTATCAGAAAAATAGATTTATAATGCGTTTCTTTGTATGAGATAACATGCTATAGAATGGAAGCCATCGTCTCCACAGCCTGTCGTCACCATACCATCAGCGTTTGTTTGGTTTCTGCTGTAATATAATGAAAATTGTATTGGGTGTTTTTATGGAGAATTCATTTTACTTTTTGTTGGCTAGAGAACGTCATCGATGAAAACCGTAAAGACAGCACTTTCCAAAATGTTGTGATTTCTCATTAGATTCAATTCACGCTCCAACCTCTGCAATGTTCAAGCGGCCTCTATCATAAATTACCCGCCCAATTAGGCAGAGCGATTCACATTCACTAATCCTCCCAAAATGCCGCCGAGTCGTCAAGCCAGCCGCCCGGACTTCCTTCAATTCAATCTCCCGCCGTTGTTTGCCCGAAAGATCCCACGCGGTCACTGCGTAGGGACTGCTATGCTACTGTCTGGCTCCTGCTCGCAATCAAAGCATGTCACGTATTCAGTGTCCCTTCCATTCTACGAGGATTTCGTATCGGATGATTACTTCAGCCAGCTGAATATCCGGTTCCGACAACGGCAGTGATAACGAGCGACCATAAATATCCCTCACGAAGTGAATGACGTACTATCCGTGCTAACCATTTGTGCTGACACTCTTGACCGTTGACATTAGCGTTGATGGCGTTGGAATTCGGTCCTTTTTCGGCTCTTCCGCATAGAATGCAACAATCATCTACGCTTTTAATAGAGCCGACGATATTTTCCGCCGCGCTTTATTAGCGGGTCCGGAAGGTTGGTTCTGTCTGACGTGAAGCAATTAAATACGTTATCTTGAAACGTATTTTTTGCGTGTATTTCGAAAACAATACCCGCTGAAAATGATTTCTCAACTGCCCAGCTCGATCAAAAATTAATGCCTTCGTAAATAGTGATCATACTCAATAGATTAATTAATCTAACACGCCACTCAATCGTCAACCACATGCTATTCATAATATACTAAACAGACAATTACAATCAATGAGGTGGCCAATGGCACCGGCACTCATTTCCAGCATCATTATCGAGAACGCTCAATGAATCGATGGCTTTTGATAAGAAAAACATTCTCTTCTTCCGCATGTTTCTTGGCCTATTTTTGGGTGAAATAGCATGATATTGAAGCGGAATTAATTAAATTTTAATAACACCATGACGAGCATACACAAAGGGAATACACCATATCGAGTATGCACTAGCGTCACGCACACAATAATATTGTTGGGTACTGTTCTATCGGCTGCGCTGTTAAGTTAAATAACTGAACTCACTAATAAAATAAGGTGACGACACATACGATAAATTAAATGGTGAGAGACATCACCTAATATGGCCCAAGCCGTTGGTCAGGACGCAACACTTATGGAAGGCACTGGCACTGGTATTTAACTCATAACATTGCTCGTCCGGATCATATCGTTATAGAGGAAATATGCTCTACTATAACTCAAAATACCTCTAACATTCCGATTATCCTCCGAGGATTACGTATAAAATGTCGAAAATCTGTCAAACCGGCTCTATATAGAGACGCTAAAGGACGTATTCCACGTTCATCGTCAACACATTCCATCTGTAACAATCAAGCGAATGAACCATTATTAAAATTCCCGTGAAATCCATAGGTGAGCGTGTTCCCACTCTACTGTTCCCACTCTGTGGCAAATCGGATGGAAATCGCCACCTAATATAAGTTACACTTAGATAGAATCGATATATCTTCAGATGGCGTTAAAAATAATTACATTTATATCGCGGTACATTAGATCGTTAAGCCAGGATAATATTGCTAATCTGCAGTCCGGAGTAATGGATATAAAATACCTTTTAGCCCACCAACGATAAAATAGATAGATTGTAGGTAGGAGTACTTCTGAGAGCACAGCTAGTAGTTCGTCTCTAAAACGTTCTTGATCTGTTTTCTCCTGTTAACTCCACTCTGCTGAATGCCTGCTGTAAAAAACATCGGAACGAAACCTAGATTACTAGATTAAATATTATATTCCTCTGTGTATTCAAAAACTTTAGTTACACATACCCAATCCATACCCAAGTTTAGCCATTTTTTTATTAAGCCATAAAATATCTTTTAGGTAATGTTCCTTGGGCATGTTTAATAATGATTCACCCCCTGCCACGCATCCTCGAGATGCATCGCAGGGTACTAATTCAATGTAGATGCAATTTAAATCCAATGTTACATGAGAGCTGTTTGCGTGACTGATTAGAAGCTATCTTTCGAATTGCCATGGCCTTAAACCTGAAAATTCTGGGAAATTTCTCTTCAGACCGCTGAATAATAAAACTTCCCATTAGTTTTGCCATCGGCTCAATTCCTCTTAGGAGATATATTATACTTGCTAAATTTTCATCCTGATCTTGAGAAACTCACAATCACTCGCATTAAAATTGCAGTACCCCATTAACCCTCATCATCCCCAAGCATACCAAAAAATACCTCTTGCGCGTCACAAAAATCTCTGCGAAATTACACCTACAACTCATGTTAACTACACCCTTGGGAACTGCCAATTGGGAATTATAAATTATAGTAATTTTAGAAATGGCTATCCACTTAATAATTATTTATTACTTGACAAATACTAATCGTTTAGTTGCTCGTGACTTTAGGATGCGTAACTAACATGTGTCTCTGTACAAGTAGTGTTATACGTCTTAGTTCTATTTACATGGTACATATTTGGTGATTGTTCATTCCCTGCCACACACCCTCGAGTTGACTCGCATGGTACTTTGTAGATGTATATGCACAAGTTTCCTCTCTGCTTGCATCCTAGTATTGAGGGCATATAGCGTTGGCATTTGTGTGAGTGCTTGAAATCATTAAACTAACAATTTACGAACGAATAACGATTTAGCGTGAGAAGCATATATCCTTCTTGCAACGATAACTCGAGCCGAGGTACATTGCCCGTCGATATTCGCAAAAGGACATTGCATGCATGCATGACGAGAAATTGACCTCTGGGTCACATAATGTCCGTCGACCCACGACCATGCATTTGTGAGCCGGGAACCGCATAAGTTATCCCAGTACTCATATTCAACGGCGGTTAATGGAAGCAAAGGAAACAAGGCACAGCCTTCGTCTCGTGAATACCCAGCGCCGAGCTCCACTCGCTAGCCGTAGGTTCCGATCGGCTTGGCTAAGCGAGTCTCCCTCCCCTCACTCTTATATTCTCTCCCTCCCCCCACTCCACTCCTCCCTCCCCTCCCAACCCCCCACCCATTTTCCCTGGCGTAAGATTACAGCGGCGGCTCAAGAGCCCAAGGCCGTTTGCTGTAGAATACCTGACTCTTCTGTTCTGCACTCAGGAGGGAGAGGTCGGCTGCTGCGGTTTGAAATTTGAGATTAAGTAAATGCTAACGCGAGTTTCGAATATCGGAACCTGAGTGAACGAGGCTATTTGACTGCCGAAGTGGAACACGCTTCAAAAGCCTTCCGCACCACGATGCATGTACGTGCGTCAATTTGACAACCGGGGAATATAATGCAGGCAATGAACGGATCGGAATTATGAAAGACTGGAGGTTCGCTGTGTAATGACGGCCGCTACTTTTTTTTAGCTTTGCTTTTAGCTTCGATTTAACGAGAGGCACAGAAGCTGACCGCAGAAGGGATTAGAATAATGTAGGCGACGAAAATGAGAATTTTTCAGCCGCAGGTAAAATTGTGAAAATGATATTGTCGATTCAAGTGACAAACGATGAATTTAATTCGACAATATATGAGGTGACGTATGCCTGTATAGAGGTGTAAATATTTTCGGACCGCTCGCTGAAGCAGCATCGTTGAAGAAATGGGGAAAGAGGACTATATATTGAGAAAATCACTGCCTATGCTATTCGCAGAAGTATTGTAAGCCTAGAAATGTTACAAGGAGCGTATGAAGAGGCTAAAATCCTTATCTTTAACCCCTTAGGGTTTAATTGGAATATAAGGATTACTTGACCCGTTAATGACCACAACGTTACTGAACGTGAAATATTAACAAATTGAAAGAGGACTCCGTACCTAACTGAAATATCCCGGGACACAGTTCAGATTTTCGGTTTTGGCTTTTCTGGTTTTTAGAGGCGCCCTAAGGCCTCATCTTTGCGGTATTCCAATCCGGAACTCTGTAGCCAGTTATCGAACGGTGTACAGCCGTAACACTTAATTCAATTTTTAGTGGAAACCAGCTTCGGATGAACCGTCATATTTACTCATAGTGAAATATGAATTACCAGAACAATGGGGAATATCAGTTCCTGTTTTGAGAGTCCCAGCAAACAGTAAATACTTAAACAGATTAAGATGCACCTGTGAGCCTTTTTATAGCCCCAATCACTTCCAATTATAGCTACAAATTATTTTTCAAGGTATACGTGCGGAACATTATAATTCCTAAGGAGAAAATTCCCAGTGAGTACGACGCCAATAAATGCCCTAAATCTCACTGATATCCTCCAAGGTGGACCCCTCAAACCTGGGATATTTTTGGTCATTAAATTACCTGAGCAAATGATGTATTGCCATCTAGTTCAAATTATAACGCTTGGCTAATTATTCCTGAGGTCGAGTGTGCAAAAATGCGAATGACATTAAAAAAATAATTATACGGTCAATAACATCCTCATAACTCTTTGATCATTTGGATTAATAGTCATCTCATCCCGCAAGGAAGGTTTCAAGCTTCAAGATTCTTTCCAACTACATGAGCACATATACTTCATCAATGTATTTTCTCTGATTTAGTTCTGAACGGTTCTGAATAACCTAACATTATTCTGATCTCAGAGAAGATTAATTCACAGTATGGTAACCTGATCCCTCAGAAAAATACCTTAATGTTGGTGGCATGGATACTGATGATAAAAAGTTGGAGTTTGGTAGCTTATAACGGTACAATAAATTTTAACAACAACAAAATATAAGATACTAAGAACTACTCGCTTCCCGCTGTTTCCCTCGGCGGCCGTATTGTCTATATTTTTAATACCTAGTTTCTGTACTTGGAATTATCATTTCCCCACTGTATTTTTTGGAAGTTGGTGAGTAATTTATTTATTCATAAGTATGCCCAAAGGTTAGACGAGGTTATAGTGTGGCCAGAGGTTTGAACTTCCTCGGGTCAAGCCATACGTCTTTTGACCTGTGATGACGATTAAGAATGTCTCACTGCCCATTACTCTTCTCGTTGTAGTGGCTCCATTCATGAATGCTGTGGGTCCCTTCGCCCAATCTTTTCTGTCCACGCGTGCCGTGAGGAGGGCTACTTGGCCGCCACTGTCAGTGTGGAAAAGCGGACGTTGAGCACAGCGTGGCCGGGCGCTCGTATCACGTTGACAGGAAGCGAACCGTGATAATGAAGCTTTTTTTTTCCCTATGGGAATGCGCCAACACGTCGTCACAAATAGTTATCGCGGATCGTTTAAGGTGGTCGGGTCAATATTTTAATCGTCAAATCATGTAATAATATCGATAAAAGTTTAATTTTATACATCGCTTTCAATAAAAGTAACCAAGTAGTAAAAAGATGGCATTTTGTTTCAGCGAATCAATTTTTACTCCAAAAAAATTCAATAATTGGATTATAGATTAAGATATAGCTTTAATATGTCACATTACTACTGCAAGACCAGCAAGATTAAGATATTAAATAATTCTCTGCCGCTACAATTAGTTACTGTAGTTTCTACGCGGATGGAATTACTTACCGCATTCTAATGATGCACTTATGACAATTATCTTAGCATCATAAGCTTACTACAGTAACTCGCATGGTAAACATTATCACAGACTGTGCGTTAAAATGTAGACTGAATCTTTAATGTGCATTTGAAGTTGATCTGTTTTCCGATGACGGTAAAAATGCAGTAAGAACACTAGTATACCTATTAGGCTAAATTGCTAAGAAAAACAATATTAAAGAGATATATATCGTATGGATAGATATAATGTTTTTCTTCCTGCGCGCAATAATAGATCATAATAGGGAACTTTGTGAAATGTATGTATATTAGTCTGCATCTGCGCTATGTTCTTGAACTTGGTGCATCATATCCACTGCACCCTTGCATGTCTAATAGACGTTTTAAATTAATGCATTTAGAAAAATGCCCCACTAATTAATAATTATTATCCTACTAGGTAGATGTTGATAATTTAGTTGCATAGCCTTTAAGATGCGTAAATAATAAGATTCTTTCATTGCGTAATATGGTGCCTCCTTGTTGCCCGTACGAAGTGCGTGATTGATGGTTATTTACCCCCTATCCTACACCCTCGATGTGAATATTCCGTAGATATAGATGGAAATAATCTTTAACATGTAGGAAGTTACTGTGGACATCCTATGAAAGTTTGAAGGTTTCACGTGATTGAAAATATTGCCAACTTCATCACAGTAGATACGATTGAGTGCATTACGTGCATAACATTAGAGAGATATTAGAAATTTCTTTCTTATAGCACAAAAATTGAATGATCGGCATCAGCATAACTTAGCAAAATAATTAGACCAGATAGCTGAAGTTCCTTGTGTACAGCTTTCATCATACGGAAACCACGACTGTTAATACGCTTCTCAAGCAGGTATTAAATTTGCTTTATCCGTAAATGCGGAGGCATTGGAGTTGTTGTCCACAACAACTCACTTCCGACTTTCTTCTCCACTTGTCCACAACAGCTCTATTCTCAACTTTTGCCATTTATATAATTCAGCTCTTCATTATTACTGTGAACTGGTAAAATAGTCGATATATGTGTGGCATTAAATATCGCGTCTATTAGTTTCCTCAAATAAAAATGTAAGTATTTCGCAATGCATGTTATTCAAGTCGTCCGATGTCTCCCCTGCTTTTGCGGTTGAATGCTAATAAAAGTACCAATGCCCGCTCCGGTGTCATCGTCTGCCACCCACCCTCACGTTGGCGCGCAGGGTACTTTGTAGGATGAATAATGACTCGAAACTGGCAGTCTTTTAATGTGGTGCTTCCCAACCACCTCCTTGCATCCAGGGGTCCATTCAAATCGAGCCGTGGGGGTTGGGGGGAGGGGGAGGCAAGTAAAGGGGGTGGACAAAGGGGGCTCACGCGGGAGGAATTCGCTTCCTTGCTCGTCGCATCTCGAGGGGCAAGTTTCTGCCTGCATCTACGGCTCGCTAAAGAGAGGGGGGGGGGGGGGGGCATTGCTGTGGCGGAACCATTTTTTTTCTCCGACGACCTGAATAGCGTGATGCACTTGGAGTCATTTCGTCGTGATTATTTACTGCTCATTTCATCTCAATGTCATTTGATTTTTACTACTTTCCACCAATGAGCTCATTTCACACAGGGAATGGCAGGTAACGTATTTAGGATGTCTCTCGTGTTGGAGGCATATAGTGATTAAATCACACACATTGGGTATCGTGAGTTATTTATCAAGGAAATTCCGCATTTTATCAGAGAATGAATTCCTTTTGAAAGGTCTATGCATTTTCCAGCGCTGCTGTTTGGTTTTCACATCACCTCTCCATCCGTTAAACGCCTCATCGCTGAGATAGAGTCTTTGCTTTGCCGTGTGCAACTCGTCCGTAAACATTTTGATAACAATGTAAAGAGATCACGGGCTCGAGGCGTTATTTTTTTCTTTAATAAATCAGTACGCTTTTGATTTCAATCTCAAGAGCTTAACCTGGGGTGCATTTAGGTAAAATGAAATGCTTTTCATCACGGAACGAGAAGAAAAATTCATGCGATTCCGCAGTATGCTCCGGATGAAAAGGAGAGAAAAAAGAGGCCTTATTTTATGAAACGCTTGATGAGAAGAGCACCTCACGGGTAGAGAGAGCTAACACAGGAGAGTACATGCATAACAGAGCCTGCCCAAGGGAGATAGAAGAGGGAGGGGAAGGGCTTTCCCTCTCCCCTCCGCCCGTTCCGCACCCCCCTCCCCCCGAACTTCTCCCTCTCCCTCCATCAACCCTCCCCTCTTTCTCCTCCCGTCGCTCGCAACAGCCAGCCAGCCGGCCTGCCTGGCTCGAGCACGGCTGCCAGCGCCACTGCCGTTTCAAACCACGACATCTATAGTCTTGTATGTGCCGTGGCCGTCGGCCGGTCTATACGCTCCTCGGATGCGTTAGCTGCGGAAGAGTAACGAGCGGTCTCTTTTATTTTTTTTCATCTTCGAGTGAACTCCCCCCCCCACCCCCTCATAACATACCCCCCCTCTTTCATTCACCCCCCCTTCCCCCTGCACACCCGAAAAATATCCCTCCCGCTTAAGAGAGAGCGTTTGATGCGTGAGTCGTGAAGTATCGCATCCGTGTTGGTTCCAGCGATGTGCCCCTGCGGTGGATGTATCGACGCTTACGTGGGAAGTGCGTGAGGCGAGCCGATGCCTACTCTCGCGAGGCGGAGGAAGAGACTAGCTCGTCGTAGGGGGCGGAAGGATACACGGCCATTTTAGCTTGCGATGCGCCTCCAGTGTGCTTTCCGCCATTTGAAACAATCAAAGTGTTTTTCCTCAGGTGTGAGTGTTGGCATCTCTCGATTACGTGCTGCGAGACCCCCCTTACCTCATTTAATTCAGGATGTAATGGTGTGGTGAGTGATCGTCATAATAATAATATATGTATCCGAGTTTCCGCCATGTCCGCGAAGGATCGAGGATTACGGCAGCTGTAGGAAGGTTGGAAGTGATGTAGAAATTCAAAATATTTATATGAAAATTTAATAAAAATATATAATAAAGTGTGCCGCGTGCAAGTGGAGTGTTTCCCCGATTTGTCTCCGGTGGTGGAGGAAAAGAAAGGGAGAAAGGAAGGGATAGGAGATATAAGTGGAGTAGAAGGGTATTGTGGAATATGAGGAGCTGATGATGATAATGATGATGTCGAAGAGGAGAGGTCGGAAGTGAGAGAAAGAGCGAGAGGTAGAGAGAGAGAGAGCGATGGAGAACGAAGCTAAGCAACGGAAGCAGAGGAACCGACGTCGTGAGAGGGCGCAGCGCATGCAAGCCCAAGCGAGGGAGAGCAAAGCAAAAGATGGAGACAGCGAAGGGGAGGACGAATCTCCTTCGAGGGAAAAGCCATCCAGGCCTCCTAATAGAAGAAAGAAACTCAAGGAACCTGTCTTTGAAGAGGACATAATAGACGGATTTGCTATCTTGGCCTTCAAGTCATACGAGGATCTCGAGGTAGGTGTGAAATTTCCTTTTCGTTGCTCATTTGTTTTGCCGTCGCTCGATTGAGTTTTGTTGTTGATTATTGGCTATTCCACGCCGGCATTATTTTTTAAGCGCACCAAGTAGGGGTTAAAGCGAAGTTATTAATCTTCAACGAATATTCGAAATAATTTTTGTTATTATAACGGTAATTTCCGTTTATAATACTTATTCACCCAGTGGGGTAGGCATAAGGAGACCCGATTGTTTAGGCTTCTCGTGTGGGTTAATCGAGGAATCTATATTCTTTACCCAATATTTAATATTTATGCCAGTGTAATTTCAGTTAGAAATATTTGAAGATGTATGCTTCTTAAGATGTCTAAATTTAAAGTCCTCTAATCATCACTGAATCATAATATAGCCTGCCCAAGTGTGATGACGGAGAATGTCATCTCACTACAATATTAATGATACCAAATGTATCACGTTATACATTTCACAGGTGGTGAAAGTCTACCATCAAGCGTGTGTTTATTTCAGTGTGTAGTAAAACTCGTGAGATGTGTGCAATTTTACATGACCTTGTCTTGCAGGAAAGGAAATGGTCTCGCCCTTATCTCGTAGAAGAATTCAAATTTTCCTCAATTGGTGATCCGGCGACACGTTATTCACGAATAGATGGCAACAGTGTACTGGTAGGCCTTTTCTTGATCGGCGGATATGATTATTCATTTATTTTTGTTCTTCTATTATCGAATGTGTGCCTAGTATTTATTTTTGCAGTGGTTAAGTTTAGGAGGGATGATACATTTCTTTAAATAAACGGAGAACGGACTTCATATGTGTGATTTGTTCGAGTAAATGAGTCTTTTCCAATCTAAGGAATGGCATTTGCGTATTAATTCGTGACTAAAATATTTAAACCGACGCGAGTAATTAAATTCCAAGCCTTTGATTTTTAGTATTGTCTACTGTATCATCCACATTGCTCACAAACGTGCCTTGGTTTGTCGTATTGTTAGCTCAGAATCAGGCCCTTATTGCTTATAGAAATACCCATTGAACTTAAAATTGACCATTATTCCTCGACTTATTATAATCCTCATTTTCACTTATGCTGTCGTTTGAAATCAACTTTGTTCGCTTGTGATAGCATCCCTTATTTCTTGCAAAGATAAGATTTTTGAAGGGATTACACTGTAGGTTTTTTTCTGGATCCTTTCGCGTATCTATAATTATTGACCGCGGAGTCCTACTTCTTGTACTTAGAGTATTAGGTCAGTGCACTTGGTTGATGGACTTCTTATTCTCTGCGGCGATATCCTCCCAGTGGAGAGCAGTATCTTCAGTAACGTCAGCCTAATTGCAACATTTTCTTGCTGACATATTACTGTATGACAGCAAAGTTTCCATCCATTTCTATATCATTTGATTGACATAAATCAAGCGTAATAACACTCCTATTCTTTATCGATATATTGAGTACCTAGACAGGAGTTTCATACTCTTAAACTTTTTCTTATTTTCTCTTAATTTGTCTTCTCTATGCATAACAGTCTCGATATGGCGAAACCGTACAGCCTATGTGATTTCTAGTTAATTCTAAATCCTCCATTCCCCTTCCTTGCCCGATAGTAATTTTCCTTATCTGACTCGAGTGCTTGGGTTATTGACTTGGTGATCGAGAAGTTGACGTTTGTGAGTAAGAAGTAGATGTCTGGACATATTGGCCTGAATGGTGCCCTCTGTGACCTACGATAGTCTATCCATGGAACTTCTAATGTTAGCTTGTAGTATCTGCTACAGTATCCACAGTGTGCGTGGGGCCAGATTTATCCTGTGACACGGCAGTCAGCTGTTGGCCCTATCCAAAAGACAGTGGATCGTTCTGCTTGAGTAATTTTAAGCGGTGTGAAAACTTTAGCTTAAAGTTACATGTGTCATACACATAAAAACAAACAGAAATATAATAGAATTGTACACTGCCAGATTTTTTATATGAATCGCGTAATGTGTTCTTGCCGTTTTAAAAATTAACCAGGATGATCCAGAAATTATCGACATCTGTCGAACTAAAGTTTTTATTTGCGTAATATACAAGGCGGCTTTCCGGGAATGACAGTGTCCGCAACCTTACTCGTTGTGAAATAATCGAAATAAGTTAAATTTAAATTGCTCATTGCGTGGACTTTCGTGCTCCCGGAAGGCGATTTAGTGAATGTCGTGGTAAGGACAGCAAAATTAATAGACTGGTAATAGTGTGTCTGTGCGCAATAGTGACTTAAATGTCTCAGTAAGTGCATTTAGTGAAGTGGGCCATCGTCCATTAGTCCTCGTCCATAGTCCTCGTAAGTGCTGTACCTCATGTCTAAAGAAATCAGTCACGTGCGGTAAAGATGTTGCTAGTAATATTATTTGGCTACGTATGCAATTTCACCATATTTTTTTCATATACAATGAAAAGATTGGGGCCTACATATTTTTGTTCATGGGTTACTTATTAACCAACACTAACTACTGTGTTTGAACATTGGAATGACACTGTGGTGTAAAAGGGTACGGTTATTATAGTAGGATATCAGAGTACTTCATCTAGGTACATCCTTGAAACCGTTACCTGTGACATCTACCCGTTACCCCTATCACTCCAGTTACTTTCGTAATTGAGGCCCGACAATTTGCTACTCTCGTAAGTGAGGCCCGACGTTTTGCTCATACTAGTCCCGGAGAGGTATATTTTTCGAGGAAGGAGAAAATGGAATAGTGTTTTGCGATGGGAAGAAGCATTGTTTGGAACGGTTAGCGTCTGACCGCCGCGGCTGTGGGGTTTTGCGGCGGAGGTTTCGGAGGGCGGGTGCCGTTCGAGATGTTAGATTTGGAAGAGGCTCGGAGGGAGATGAATGCGAATCGGCCGAGGGGCGGTAGACATACGAGGAGCTTTGGGATTCATTTTATTTTCGAGAGTTGCGGGAGGAGGACGGCGTGTCGAAGAGATATGGAAAGAGGTTAATAAAAAATGTTAGAAAATGTCTGTCGATGGGACCGCGGGTTGTGTCCGGTTGGTATATGTATCTTGTGAAAATAGGGATGGAAGCGAATGAGAGGGATGAGGAAGACGTAGAGGTGTGCGTGTGAACATTTCGCCCGCGTGCTAAAGGTCAAGTGTGTACTGCGGCGTTGAGAGCGCGAACTCCGTTTATCAAGTTCTCGTTTCAAGATGAATGATTTCTCAGGTGGGGCCGTTTGTGGCTCGAAAAAGTTTATGCTAAACCACCAGCTCTATATGGGTGCTTATCCTTCAAGCACTTCAGTGAAGATGCAGTTTTCCTCGTGAAGTGTAAGCCGTACCGTACCCTAGTTTTTCTCAACGTTTTTACAGTCAAGAGCCAGATTCGTAAATTTCCTAACTCTCCCTCGGATATTACGGTGTTGATATTTTCACTTGCGTACTTATATGCAGACATTTCATCTTAATGATCCCCAATGCCTTTGCATCAGGATATTCTGTGTTCTTGAGAAATGAGCATTCTATGTGGCAACTGTGGTGTGAGGTTTAAGTATCCCAAACAGCCAGGTTGACCAGTAGTTATGGGGTAGATATTATGCATCGTGATCAATCACGTTCATGAGTGTCACCTCTTTATTTCGCGGATAAAAGTTCTCAAAGAATTTTAGTGGTTTGTCACCGATATAACACGCGTGAAACCCTAAGAGGTTTGGGGGATTTTAGAACGCGATGGAATAAATTTGGTGAGCCACGCTCGGTGACATTTGTCATATGGGCATAATAAATCTCCATTTATTCCTCGGTGAATTACAGCCAAGAATTTTTCGAATAAAATAGGGTGTTGGTGAGAGGAAAGTTGTGTGTTATCATGTTTTATCCGAATAATTGGATTGATGTCTTGATTCCGTGATAGTTTCGAGGAAGTAAGGAATTCTAAAAGTTCTCAGACTTATATTAGTTGTAATGTCTGTTTCCTCAAGTTTATCTTAGGTGGTCGGATCTGCCCGTTTGGTGTAGGAGCCCTGTTGTCCAGATGAAACGCTATGAAGCTTGGAAAATTGTTTTCTCTTTGTGAATATCCGGGCGCTCAGAACGTGTGCATCTCCTTTTTTTCATCGAGGAGGCGGCGGATGGGGGCCTGTCGTTTCGAAATGGCTTTCTCGGCTTGCAACTCCTTGTGCACTTTCCCCCCACCCGCTCCTCCTCCCCTTGAATTCCGGGTGGACGCGATGCGCATTGCGATCGTCTCACGGGAGGTCGCCCCGATCGGTTGGCACATCGTGTGCGTGTGAGAACGTGTACGCACGCACTCCTCACGGACACCTCTCGATATCGCTTCTTCCCCTCCCCCCCTCCGTACTCATACCCCTCCCTCCCTGTCTTTCTCTCTCCCTCTCCATCTTTTCCCCCTAATGAAAGGACTCCTCGCCTCCCCATAGCCCCCGGAACCCCTTCAAAACCCTCTCTCTCTCTCTCCTTATCCCATCTCTCGGCCAGAGGCCCGGTTGTAGGAGGGGAGGGGGAGAGATCGGTCAGGTTATTACCGGAAGGAGTGGTGGGAAGGATAGGTGGGGGTCGATTAAGCAAATTCATGAGCTCGGTTACCGGCGCCAAAAAGGATTTTCAATACGGTCCGCTAGTCTTATCGGAATTCCCCGCATCCAGTGTCCAAGTCAAGCATATCGCCTCTGTTTTTTAATAAAGAACGTGCAACGAGATATCATTAATACGATTCATCACAGAAGCAAATACTTGAAACCCTGGGAGGTAAATGTGTATTACTCGGGATGAGCGAATACTCACTAGATATACCCCACTCGTGCATCTAAATGTGTGCTAACTTGTGACCTTTAATCAATGGATTGCATACTAATATGGCTAAAAATCTTTTTTTTGTGATATCAATACTTGATGTCATTGCAGGTTATATTGTAAGGGGGATTTATAGTTTAGAAAAACAAATAACTGGCCCACCAGTCAACTGATAGTTGTATTGTTCCATTTACCTAGATTGTAACCGGTATCTTGCGCAGAGAGAAGGAAGTGTTGTATCCAATCAATCTTACTGTTTTAATGTTTGTGATAAAAAATAGCGTTGCGTAATGGGGTGGATAATTTATTCATCTTCGGAAAGTATAGTTTTCGGATTGCATCATAGAACTCAGTATTTAAGTTAGTTACTGAGGGAGATCCGGAAAAAAATGTCGCCGGCGGATCTGCGGTCCGCCGTCGTGGCCGCTGTCTGTGAGGGCCCCGTAGGAAGAAGGGCCCTTGCGAGGGTCTCCCACTTTCCCTACCCGGCGTTTGCCTCTCTTTTTTGTGTCACCGTTGCCCGACGCGGCGAACCACCATCCCTGCTTGCCCTCCAACCAACGGTACATCCTGCACCGTGCTCATCACGCCCGGCTATGTTCCCCTGCACCTCGCGTGACACTTATAAATCGAGGGAGTGCACGCTTGTCGTTTGAAAACGGTCGTCATGGGTGTTCGGCGTCTTTTGGGAGGATGCTCCGGCTCCATTTATCAAAACGTGAAATAAATGCTTAAGCGCATGCTTTTACATGTGGCCGGTGTCGTTGGATCTATGTTGCCCAAATTTGTTTACCTCAGCCTTGTTTTGTGTGTGTGCTCAAGTATGTTAGTCGTTATACTGTTCATTACCTCTTCGGGGAATTTCCTCGTGGGGCTGTGCGGGATAAATCAAGACGTGGTGCCCAATATTTATGCCTCTCGTGACTATCTGATTATAACTACGTAACCATGTCCCATTCTTCTTTCGTACAAGATGATTGCGTAGTGGTCTTAAGTGCTCACGGAGATTGCATTCATACAGATAGTGGATAAAATCGTGTTTACATACCATCATATTGGTGGAAGTAAGTTTGGGATTACGTCATTTGTACATTGGTGTTAATTCGCGTCCGTTGCTATAATAATTCCCGCTAATTGATTTGTAACGTTATTCATGTGATAAAGCTATTGTGGAAGTTATTTCTGGGACCACAAGAGTAATTCGGAGCGAGGTGATAACCATGGAATTTAACGCCTGTAATCGCAGTGATTTCAACTTAGACCGATTTTTAGAGTGATCGGGAACTAACTTTTTATGTGACTGTTATCGAAGTGCGTGATTTGGTTTTCATTGCTGGTTAATACGCTACTACGCTTTCTACGCTCTACTATAGTAGTTATTCTACCCAGTTAGAAATAGTATGTGATGTCTTCAACCTATCGCTTTCCTCATGGAAAAGAGTCAGCTGTCTGTGACGTTAATCAATGTTGCCCCAAGATCGAGTTTACTTCATTTTCCTAAATTGCTACGTGATTTTACGCCTGAAGATGCTTTGCCGGTAAATTTAGTTGCACAAGAAATGTCGAATCTCATACAGTGTATTCCCAGTCCTTCCAGTAGTCGTATATCGTTAGTTTCGCTCTTGTTGCACGATATGCAGTGCCGATGCTTGAAAGATAAGAAAATCAACAAAATACTGTTTGGTTATTGGGCAGATATTCGACCGACAGCGCAGCAAACTGATGGCGCTTATGTATTTGGTGCTTGTGTGACCTTGTGCAAGCGTGCTTGATGTCTTCCATGTGTTGCTTTTAAAAGAAATGGTTGGCGAGTTTACGTTGTGGAAGTTATTCATTATAAAAAAGAAAAAATTTAGTTCTTTTCCACAAATATATTTAAGACAAATCAACCGGTTTCGGCCTTCTCAGGCCATTCTCAAGATTACACTGTAATAAGAATACACTGTTTTAAATATATTTGTGGAAAAGAACTAAGTTTTTTTCTTTTTTATAGTGTTGCTTTTACTTTCGTTCATCCTAGCGTTAAATTGTGTGCGTTCTTCGGCGTATATTGACTAGCAAATTGGCATATTTTGCGCACCAAATCCCGCCTGATGTGGTTCGTCGTGCCATAGCGGAGTTCTACCAAGCGCGGGCGGCTCCGATCGTCCGGCTGCCCGTGAGCCGGGCATCCCCGCGTCAGCTGCCGGGTGAACCTACTTCCCGCAGCCGGTCCAATTTTCTTAGTCATCAGCCGCGCTTTATCTCCACAGGAAAAGCCACCCTCCCGTATAAATATATATATCGGTATCGTATGTTTTTTGCTGTAATCGAAACCGCGTGAGATATGTGAGCTAAGGGACGCATAGGTATGGATAGATATTGCTTATCTCCAGTGCCAAAAAAAACTGGGGACAATCCTACCCATGATTCCATTTACCGGAGATACCAAACCTTCCGACGTGCTTCACAGGCGTTGAAGTTCGTCCTTATTTAGGCCTCGGCACGTACATTGGAGGTTGGTTATATGCCGTTACGCATATCGCATATATTATCATGAGAGGGTGTTTTATCGATATTTATACTTACCGATCGGGGGAAATATCTTTTCGTTTAGAAATGCATGTTAGTAAAAGTAGTCCATGTGCCATCGATCGGTCCAATTGACATTAAAAAGCACTGAAAGTCAAGGATAGATTAGGAAAGAGATTCCTTGTGGCTAGCGTGAAAAAACTTTCATTCCCTCTCCATTTTTGAATGTATTCAACGTGGCGCTTTCACCTATTAATACCATCTGCTCCGGATTTTCTATCTGTCCGTACGTGATCTGAGAAGATGTGGCGATTGTGTGGAAAAATGCCCGTTATGACCGGGGAGAGTCTGATTGAGATTTCAGTGTAAATATTTCGCCCGACAATGTTGGGCGCATAAATAGAAATCGAAGCCTGTAGCACCGCCACAACGTACCTTCCGGGGATGACGTAACGGAAGTGGAGAGGGCAGTTATACAGAATGCACGCGGAGAAAACTGTGGTCGGGGAGGAGTTTCTGCCTTGCTGCAGCCTCTTTACCAATGCTTTCTCTTAGAAATTATATTTCTAGCCGAAGACAGATCTCATTCATTGGGTCCATGTGTACATAAAAATGTATCAAGTCTAAGAAACCATGCCTACTAACCTTTTAAATGGTTTACAGATGTGTAAAATGGTACCCTTTTTTAAGGATGCTCCGTAATAAAATTTACATGAATGTTGCAAAATATATATTTTGTCACTGGACAGAGTTTTAATTTCATCTCAATACTATTATATTAGGATGCTCAACGTAATTTTTTTCCCGTTAGAGCGTTTTGAAAGTAAAGGCAGCCTGTTATATTAGTTATCACTCGCAGTTGTCGGATGTAGAATCCGGCCCGTGCATTCGGTCGAGAAAGACTGTTCATCTCCTTGTGCATACTCTATGGTGAGCGTAGTGGCCGTCAGATTTTATGGGAGATAAGCCTGAATATACATGGAATTCGAACGCTTCGCCCTAAAAACTAATACGTTCCAATCCCGTGTTGTAGCATCTAAGAAAGTAGACTGTGCGAACGGACTAAATCCCTCTTTATTTCATTTGAAGTAATCCTTTTGTTAGAAATCCTGTAAAGTGAAAAGTCGCTGTTGACCAGCACGTAATGATTTTTTTGTCATCGGTAAAACTATCGTTCCGCAGTTCTGATCATCAATTCTTTTCAGTCGTCGGTGCGCACATTGGCGCGCGACTGAACCGTAGTTATTGCCGCCCAGTGCCCGTGATTTCCCTCGGATTTCTAACGTTCCGATCGATAGGCATTTTCCTCGTCTCCACTCGTCTTCCCGCTCTCGCGCGGTGGTCTTTGCTATTGCAACTGTTTACAGACGCTCCGTGGATTTATGGATCACGGCTGGTATTTTTAGTATTCGGGCAGGAAGTACTAGGGTACGTGTGTGTGTGTGTTTGGGGTGTATTATTTCGGAGTAATGTGGGCAAGGTTTAACGGTCGCTTGGTGACGAAATCCGTGATCCTGTGTGCTCCTCTCTTTCGAGTAGGAGGCGCAGGGAGGCAAGTGGTGGTGTGAGGCGTGGCTCTCTTTGTCGGTGGGGGGAGCGCTCGAGCGGCTTGGAGCGGTGGGATGCAATGGGGCGTTGAGAACTGGCGGGGGAGTGCTTGGCGGCCGGGGAGGAGGCATTTCGTTGGCCTGCCCCTAGAACCTTCCGGGGCCGTCCCTTTCGTGTTACGGTGAAACCGTTGGCTTTAAAGCACCATTGGCTGAATGTTTAGCGGTAATTTGATTCCGGGTTCTCGTCTACATCCAGACAATACCTTGAAAGTCAACGTAAGGGTGTGTGACAGGAGTGATACAACACCAGGCATGCATTACTATCAAGGAGATGGACCTTTTTTCAAAAACTTCATTACCGGCTATTAAGAGTTCATCTACATCTACACGATACCCTGCGAGCCACCGCGAGGGTGTGTGGCAAGGGGCGAATATCACCTAGCATGCTCTATTGACATGCAAACAAGCAACTATAGGGTCTCATGCAATTAGATTGTTACTATCTATAGTATTTAAGGGATTAATACATGCATCATTCACTACAGACTACTCTAAAATAATTCCCTTACCCTTTGCTATGATGCCTGTTCTGTTCTCTTATAACGCGGGGGAAAAATGCCATTTTGAATCTATAGGTACGAAAATCTATCTCTCTAATCTTATAGCTATTACTATTGTTAATCTAAAATTATTATTACCAGGCTAATTTAATACCAGTTTATTGAATTATTATTACCAGGCTCATAAATACCAGTTACAATTGTTAATCTAAAATTCAAGTAGTAAATTTAATTCACGCAGGAAATGTAATAACTTCACTTGCAGCTCCCCTAATAGAGAAAATCTATCACGCTGTGGGACAGGAATGGCACATGTATAAAACGTTAAAGTTACTCGACTGTCATGCGAAAATGAAATGGAATTTTATTAGGGCATGCAAAAACGGACATAAATATTAATGTTAATTATCCCCCCAGGTAACTTTGGTATCATTTATAATGGTCCATAACAATATGCGGAAAATTGGCGTTTTAAATATCTCTATTTCATCTTCTCATCTCCCATTACTCCCAGTGCTGTCATTCTCACCTCTCTAAGTATATCTTTATCAAACTTACCGTTGTACGCTGGAGTTTTAATTGTATTTTTGACACCTGAAGTGCAAGTGCCCGCCTTTAATTTCAGCTGAAGAGTCTGCGCTTCAACTTGTAACCTTAGCCGGGTCTAAATTCCAAAATACTCCAGAATGGGCGTGCATTGAGTGCACGATGGGCGATATGTTGTCCCTCCATAGTTTCTTGAAGTTATTGGAACCACATCGGTATTTTCTTCGCAGACTTCCGTCAAAGTTTCCGTTTTATCGCTTATTAACTTAGCATTGGAGAGCAGATAGAATTTTTTCACGCGACATGATTATAGTCTAGTGAAGTAGGATAGGAAAACTGCCTCCTCTCCTTCAGTATGTATGAACAGGAAACTCATAGCGTTAAGAACACACCTAGATGGTAACCACGGTTCATGAGCAACCACATCCGAAGGTGACGCAACCACCAGAACCTCATTTGCGTGCTGCGGCAACAGTTATGAATTCTTGTAGGCATCCGACCAGGTTTCGCATTTCACGTTTCAACTTAGACTCGCCGACTTTGGGGCACCTTCTAGGATATCCCGCAAGCACATGCGTCACCTACAGTTTCAAGGCGGGTTATGGCTTGGAGATGGGTATAATTACTGCAAGCCGTAATTGCGATTTGTCTCGGTGCTCATTAGGACCTGGTGGGTAATTTCGAGGCGGGAGTTGAATATATTAAACAGCGTCCGTGTCCTTCGAGAGGAAAAGCAACCTGTGGTATGCGAGAGGAATGAATGGACGCTAAGCATTGGTCTAATCCTGCGCTACATTTGGCTTAAGAGGCGTTGCCTGAGAAAAATTTATGTAAGTGGAGTGATTTATTCCAGATTGCTTATCCAGTACCGTTAGTTTTTCCGCGTTGGTGTGTGCACATAATCCAGTCAGTTATACATTAGACGGCTAGTGTGCATTAGTGCTGATACACTATATCTCTGTTGAATGGTCACAAACCACACACCACTGTATAAGTTTCAATTCTTCCTATTATTATCAAGATCGGAACGTAATGATATGGTCTTTAGTTACATGTAACCGCGTAGTTTAAAAGTAAAAAGTGCATGAATGTTTAAAGGTGGATAGATGACTCCCCTTTCTAGTATACGAAAGCCGCCATCGTATATCATGCTGTTCTCGAACCTGGGAGCACGCTCGGGTAAATAAATCAATGTCATTTTTATTATATTTATCTCCCAAATTCTGTGAACTTAATCGGATTAAGCGGCATCTACACAGCATTATAGGAAAGCATTATATTCTTAAAGTTCATATTTCAGGCTTTTTACTATACGTTTTACACTACTATTTTTAGCATACATTAGTTCTATATTTGATCGCACAGGAGTCCACCTACTCGCTTATTCCTTCGAAGTTTTATGGCTTCGTGTGACTTGGTAATTCGACGGGTAATTGAGAATAACCTTTTTTTAACTTGCTAAAACATTTTTATTATGGGTCACGCCTAAATTTATTTTAATCACGGAATTTTTCCCTTCAAATTACAGCATGATGGGTTGGGGTGCATGAATTATGGATTGACAGTTTTAATTTTTTTTATTCACACGTATTTTCCATACTATGCCGTATGCTTTCTCACCTAACTATAAGAGCTATCGTGACATCTGTTCTGAAACCTTGTGATGCGTGGAAAAATGGATATTTTAAATATGCTGTTATTCTGTCATTGAATCCTATTTTTCGTTTATCTCTGCGTAACTTGAGCTTGTCTCTCTAATATGGACAAAATTACTCGTTTGAAGGTAGGACCATGAGGGCCACGGTAAACATCGGTGGAATATACCTTAAGAATACATTGTTCTTGCATTTTTTGTTTCAAATTTAGCTCGCATTTTTCACGTTGACATTCACGTTTTATGCGTGGAGAAAGGAAGTAGAAGTTGATTATGTGCCCAATATGTAAATTATGTTTTCTGTTTACCTCAGCGTGCCGGGCTTTGGACTAATGTGGGTTGAATAACAGAATTCTGCTCCTAGGCAGAGCTACCTTTTTGGTCGTGTAAAAGAAAGACTATTTAAGGCAAATAAATTCATCCCTTACGTTAAAGTTATTAGATATTTGCGTGCGTGGGACTGGAATAACACGGCTGGACCCCACTGGGATTGTGGAAATCGATATCTTATGTTTATTCAGGGCTAACCGGCAATCGATAAATCAATAAAACTGCCTGGGTTATTTTCCTCCCAACTCCCGCCTTCCGCGAGTGTCTGCGGTGTTTTTGGAGAGAAAAAGTACCCCGCTTATTTGAAAATTGGTTCTATTTTGGGCTAATAGTGGTTATTTATGAATATTAGGTCTGCTATTAGCTCTCGTGTTCCTTTTTAGCATTTGTTGATGTTTCGAGCGCAGTTGATGTGGCAAGCGATAAGTAACGATCCGTATATATCACAGTTCTTTGGTTTAGATACCTTTTTGGATTCCCTTCCTTGTTTATTTTAGCGGTACACCTGCGCACTCCAGAGTTCTTATTTCACCGTGTCCATGGTTAATCGATGGCGATGTTATCGGAATGTAGGTTGGTAGTACTCATTGCAAGGGTGTGTGGCAGACAGTGACTCAGCGTTACATTTGCTTCTTAAACTTACCTTTTTTTCCGAATTTTTTCCGAATGCTATCGTTGACAAGTGTTTATTTTTCCTTTAAGTGGTAGGTGAGAAACATATGGCAGTTTCGGATTAATTAATTTTCGTGCCTTAAGTTTCGAAATGCTGCTTTTATTAAGGCGGAAATGAATTGTTTGAAATGAGGCGTATGGTCTTGTAACGCATGGTAGAAGGGAACCTAGTGGTTGTTAAAAATAATGCCAGGTTTTGGTGCGGAAAGCATGTATATCGTTCGTCCTTGTAGGATTTGCGTTTGAGGTGCATATTCGGAGCCCCTCCATTTTGGAGACGTTTTAACTCCTTTACTTAATTTGTAATTAGATTTTCCCCGTGAAACTCCGTCTCAACAATAAAGTTGGTTAGTTTGATGCAGAAATATAAAACTGTAAAGTAGTTTTTGTTGTTGTAAATCATTTTGTCTTTTAATATTATTTCATACCAGTTTTGTTTATACTATTGCTTAATACGCTTTGCATGCTGCTTAAATTATCAGTCAGCGTATGTTCTCTTTGATGGGAAAGTAGTTCTCTATTTTGAGTGAGATAAAATCCGCCTTGCGTTCACGCTCGAGTCTCTTTAGCCATGGAGGCGAATCGTATTGTTGCTTAAATTAGTCATCGCCCCAACTGCTCTTGATGGTCGTTTCTGGAATCCCCTTACTCGGAATCCTGGTGGTCTGGCGGAGTCGAAAATCCTGGCGGCGCATTACGATTTCGGAAGAACCGGTGGCTGTGAATCAAGCCTCTGCGGGTGTACCAGCGAGAAACACCCCGGGGTCGCCGTCTCTACCGCCCGCCCTCTCACTCCCGGGAATGCCCGGGCGGTCTCGCGCCGAAGTTGGGTGAAAACCTTTTCAGGACCCCCCTCATCCTCCATCGGCCCATTTCTTTTGCCCAGCGGTCCGTGATTGCTTCTCGGAGAAGAATTCCAGTAAGCCGGATGCAGTACGATTTTTTCCCCCATCTCTTCCCTCCTTCGATTTCCTCATGGCTCTCGCTTCTATTCAGGATAAAAATTACTAAGACTCTCTTTTGATATTTAAAGCACGGTAGTGTTTGGTTAGTTATGGCGTGATATAGCCATGCAGGCGAATCGTCTTGAAACGCGTAACGCTTCGTCGATTTGGTAGGTACTGGATGGGGAGTATGATATGGCTGCGGAGGATGATGATGATACAGCGATTTTGAAAGGCAAACCATATTAGTTTGGACTCTTGTCTGGGCGATATTTTTTGTATTCGTTCTCCGGTTTAAATTTGCGAATCAGTTTTCAAATTGTCGGCGTGGGAATTTTGTATGAACCGTGCCGGTTTTTATTGGTCTGCAGTTACAATTTCATTCGCGCTCACCGCGAACCAGCTATATGGTGTGTGACAGGGGTAGAATTATCGAACCTTATATCCCGCAAGCCGTAAAAATGGTATGTGTCCAGATGTGTTGGGTCATCATCTTTCATTCGTGAGTCAGCGAGTAAATTTTTGAAGTAGAAGTTGGTAGTTATGGTTTTCGTTATTACGGTTCGACGCGTGTTCACATTTTCAGACATTGCAAATCCTGTGGAACGTGAATTAGTCTTTCAATATTAATAATTCCACTGAGCGAAGCCTAATGCAGTTCATTCGTGATTAGTTTCCTGCCCCTGTGGCGGCGGGGTTAATCTCTCGCCCTCTATCCCAGGGTCTCGGGTTCGAATCCCGCCCGGGGAAGATTTTCACTGTCCGGAGCATGGATGTTTTTGACGTCTAATCTTTTAAATGTAAAAGAGGACTTGGAATCCTAAATTCGCAGAATAAACAAAGACTAGTTTAATTATAATCCTTAATTGTGTTTATTCAAAATAGGCGGCTCAGAAACTGTAGTACTGGGAAAAAACATTCTATTATCTAGACAAAAAATAAATAAATTTAACGGGGTGATTGCAACTGCAATGATGGTAACTAATACGTGCAATGAGATCTCAAGTTTTTTTCGATTAATCCATGCACGAGGAACGTGTGGAATACACGGGTCCTCTTCAAAAGAAATTAATGACGGGATAATATAAATTCAGGTTCAGGGGTTTACAAATTCAGGTACGCACAATTGCGGGGCGACGAAGGGAGGGCAACCGCATGAGGGTATTTTTTGCTCATGCCTCAATCGCACATCGCCAAAACCTGTCTGCATGCGCGTATACTCGTGCATTTTTTCCCGAGGCGTAGCGAAGGTAGGAAGGAAGGATGGTTGGGGAGGGGGATTAAGTCGCTTGCACTTTTAGCGGCCGAACAGTAGGATTAAGACTGTCGTTCATGGAAATTGCATGAAAAATACACTTGCTCGCACGAATGAGAGTGAAAGAGTTCGAGTTTTTTTTCCAAGGAAAAGTTGGAATAATTAAGCTGCAGGCTTGAAGAGTGGCCCAGTAGGGAAAGAAACAGAACTGTTGTCGTCAAACACGTTTTCGTGGACGAGTCGGATACTCTTCTCGCGACAGCCGTGGATAGGTTTGCCCGCCTCTCTTCATTTCAAGGCCATAGGAGCTCAGCTTCGCCGATAACAGTGCCTGCTTGTTCGAGGGATGAAGAGAGGGCGGGGGTCACGAGCGGTGAGGTGCATCGGCAGTTAGTGGAGGCAAAATCTGTCGGGGAGGGGGAGGAGTGCTAGAGTTGTATGTTCGATCCCTGACCCCCACAGCTCCTCACCATGGCTTCCCGAACTAAGTCCTCGTCACACCCCGCAGGCCTCTTCACGTAGGCGTGTGGCTGGGTGTGGTTTCGGAAAACAAGCCTTTAATTATGTAATTGCGAGTGAATGTGAAGTGTTCGTAAAAGGAACTACCGATGGCAGCCGCGGTTGTAGATAAAAGTTGTTGGGGCACTCCAATTTGGTTTGGCTTCGTGGGAGACAGAAACGAAAGCTCCATCACCGCGTTTCAGCCTCTAATAACTCTTAGTAGAATGTCTCCGCTTATCTCAGAAGATGTGGTATTTCGTAACAAAAAAGTAGCCAAAATTTTTCCATGATCTAGGAAAAAAAATGAAAATATCCCTCAATCTTTTTTCCTAGATTAGACTATTACAGAGCAGCTAATAAAGCATGAAATGATGCCGGCATTCAGTTCATCTTCTGAGTCCTGAGCTCGTGTAAATAAATATTGGATAACATGACTTACGAAATCAATTTAATCGATAAGAATAGTGATATTGTTAGCTCCCTTCAGCAGTTTCTACCTGTAATTGTTAGCATTTACAATTTTTTGCGATGTTGTATTCGTATATTTATTTCTTATATAAGCATATATGCAGAGAAAAATATCTTTAAATAAATCCATTTAAGAAAATCGAGGTATACTAGGAATATAGGTCCCCATAATATAGCATCCTGATTGGGGAAAGCGACTCTTCTTTATGACATCAAAACATCAAAAAAGAAGGCGCTGCTCTGGAAATTATACATCTTACTATAATTTATATTTCATACCGTAGTAATAAAAATAAATGAACAATAAGAAAATGTAGCATAACAAAAACAATACTAATTAATCCTCATTATCATCGCTATATTGCATCTTATCATACGTCTTGTGATTCTTATTCTCTTCTTTGGGAAAGCGACCCGCGAAGCGACCCTCAGTAATTCTAGCATTCTAGTTGTTACACGGGTTATGTATAGGCCCAATTTTATTTCTTCTCTACGTTAATGACTTGAATGAAGTAGTTAAAAATAAGAGCGCCGTCTTTTTTCCTGTGATGCAGTAGTGTGTAAGGAAGTTAGAAATGAAGAGGACAGTCAGTCTTTAGCTAAGGATTTAGATGCGATTAATGATTGGTGTGATAGTTGGCAGCTAGAATTAAATTTGAAGAAATGCGCGATAATGAACTTTTGGAAAAAGAATAGCTTTCCTCGGAATAATTATTGCATCAAAGAAAAGAAAATATCTAACGTAGAATCTATTAAATACTTAGGCGTCACCATCACCGATGACATGTCATGGGGAAACATATCAGGGAAGTAACTATTGTAGCAAACCGTAGAGTAGGATTCGCAAAAAGAGTTCTAGGCAAATGCGATGATTATCTAGCATGTCTCCATTATATATCCTAGTTGCATGTCAACAGTGCATGTTTGGTGATCTTCACCCCCTGCCACACACCATCGTGGTGGCTCGCAGGGTATTACGTAGATGTATCTGTATGCAGCAGATCTTGTTTGGACGTCATTTTATCCCTCATTGGAATGTTTCCCTTGGAATCCCCAATACCGTAATTGTTGCTCAAACGTGGTAAAATGACCCACACTCGCTCTCCATCCGCTGGCCAATTGAGAAAAAGCTGTAAGTAATTAACTCTGTTTTCAATTGAGGTACTCGTTCGGGAGTGTGAAAAGAGGAAATGTTTTTGCTCACATGGTGTATGGAGAGAAATGGCCGTTCCGGTCCTGCCACGCAAACTAACTTTTTTTGGGCAGTCCCGTATATATGTGTAGGTATATATATTTTTTTTCTTTTTAATCTCCTCGCCCACTTATCGTCGCTAATCGCATTTAATCGCCTTGCATCCGGTGGCTTATCGTCGTCCTCTTTGCCTACCACCACCACTCACTCTCCCTTCTTCTTCCCCTTATCGATCGAGCTGGATGGGGCTGCGCACCCATAAAGGCCGTCTGTGGAACCTGCTTTCTTGCCCGGCGACTTCCAGTCTGCTCTTTCCGCCGGGTTGGACGAAAATTCCCGGCTCCCCTTCGGTAAACCCCATTCCCTGTGTAACCACAATTGCTCCCTCTCTCTCTCTCGTCCCCGCATCGCTCTGCCACTTCCATTTAAGTTGAAAGAATCGTGCTCGAGTCCTGCGCTCTTCATTTTATGCGTTTATTTTTCATTCCACCTTCTCTCGACTCAAGTTCTCAAAAACCTCGGCTCCACATCGCTGGCGGAAAATTATTGACTTCTTTCGAGAATTAATATCGGTATCTCTTGGGTGACGATATGTGTCCCAAACTTGAAGGTGTTATTCTCACGCTGAATGATAATTAGTTCCAGTTTTTATCTAGAAGACCAAAGAATATATTCACTGAAGTTGCTGAAATTGAAAAGAAATCGTTGCACGGTCTTCGTTAACAGGAATGAAAATGGAAAGGCACGATGTGTGTCGTGATTAGGCATGTTCGGTATTTAAAATCGATGGTTGGCAAGTTTACTTGGGGGAATTTAGACACGGTAAAGATAAAAGTACCTGGTCGATTCCACAATTTATTTAAATAGACTCTACCGGTTTCAACCTTTACAGGTCATCCTCAGGAGTAAAATATCTGTATTTATTCGTAACTATTCTAAAACCTTTTTATATGTGATCATTTCTCTGCGATGTTATTTCATGAGAGAGAATACGTGCTCACCCTAACTTTGAAAACCTTCCTTGATTCCTCGTAACGTAGTTGTCGTGAATTGGGCACAGCAAGATTCGCATTTCCATGAAGAAATTGTGAAGAGTATACAGTTCCGCATTGATTGCTGTTTTTCTTTCCTTTCTTTGTCTATGGAAAATCATGGCTAGTTCATTACCTCTAATGACCATCATGCTGCCAAATTTCATTCGCTAATCACTACCTCATTTTTTGTAGTCGTGCTTATGTGTAATGCGTGAGGAGATTTTGTTGTTATCTCGGTCTGGATCACGAAAATATCCTTTTGGGTACGCTACCTACTCGAGTCCTAACATGCTCGGTGCGCTGTAATGATTAATCACTTCCTATATTGAAAATTTCAGAGTGAAAAAAACCGAAGTGTTTTCTTAATACGCCGGAAAAGGTTCTTTTTTTTATAGTCGTACGTTTGTCAGTTTGGGATTTAGTTGGAGAGAAAATGGCCCCAGTTAGCTTGAAGGGTGACAAATGGGTTACGGCCGGTGAGGTTTTTCACATCCCACGTCGAGATGTTGGCACATAAAAAGAAAGAAATAACGAAGCAAGGAGTGGATCGGCCCGCGGGTGAACATAATTTAAGAGATTCCCTGCTCACCGAATGCATGGGAATGTGCGTGTGAACATAGATTCATAGATGTGTCTATTTATGTTGAAAAATTTTTCTCTCGACGCTCTAGGATGCAAAACGCACAGAAAAACATCTTCACAAAGAAAAGATCTCCTGCAACGTTGACCTTCCACCTTTCCTCAGCGAGAGAATGCAGTCTCTTTTTTTTCTTCCCTTTTCCGTAAGACTTTGACGGCATGCGCAGCTTATGTGCCGAGCGACTGTGATGCGGTCGAAGTGTTTGACTTTTATCCCCATTTCCACCGTAGCCCTTCGTCAATCATGTGATCTCTGGTCTCCTCTTCCCCACACCATTTCATCAACATTAACTTCGCTCCCGAGTCACCATCGTGAAGTTTTTCCTCCTCTTTTTCGTGTGTCATTAAATGGTTTATCCTGCCCATCTCCGAGGAAAATCAATACGGGACGGGATTTCTGGCAGGGGGAGGGCGTGCTGGCCACTGACCCCCCGCCGGCGCTAATCCACCGGGGGACTCAGAACACGAGCGACGAGGCGACTCCGCAGCTGTCCCTATCGGAAGTGACCAAGATTTATCACACCAGGGTTTCTCGCGAGCCAAATTTGCGCTGATGTCTCGTCGTCGCCAGCGCGAATAGACTCGAGTTGCCTCCGGTACTCGTTCGGAACAAACATTAATGGAAGCGTGACATAATGTGACATTTAGTGCGGCTGAAATGACTGAAAGTACTAGCCTGCGCCAAGTATTTTTTTATTCTTCTTCTTCTAAAGCAGCATTTTATAAACGAATTCTGGTGATCTGTAAGAGGTCAGTCGCTCCTGTGACCACATCTTTCTCCGGTTTTAATTTCCATTGATTTTTCGTGCCGGTGCGCGCTCGTAGCGTTTCACTTGTTTATTTCAACAACTCCGTTAATGTCGAACTGGGACTTGAATTCGTAATTGCTTTCGTAAAATTGCAAAGACACTGCCACTGCATGCAATCCCCATCATTTGGCGCGCTGTCTTCCTCTCGGTCCTCCGCCTCCTCCTTATAAAGAAGTTTCCCCGCTCCGGAACCGGCCGTAATTTACGCGGTTCTTAGGCCGGGTCCCTCCCCGGTCTGACTCGCTCCATTTCGGACGTTTTTCTTTTTTATAATGAGTGGCCAGTCTACGTCACGGGATGGCGGTTGTAGGTACTCCCTGCGATGTTGGCCGGTGAGGCGAACCTGCGAGTTATTCCCTCCCTCCCCAACTCTCCCTCTCTCTTCCCCCCCTTCCATTTTTATTCCTACTTTCTCCCTGCCTGTCTGACCTTGAGCCGCGGGCCTTGCCCCGAGGTCCCGCCTCCTTCCCTGGTCGTGCACCTTGAAGAGTGAGAGAGAAAGAGGGATCCTCTTGGGACGACCTGACTCTCTTCGGGCTGTTTAGTGGCTCGCCGCCAATGAGTGCCGTTCTCGCTCAGCTCGCCTCTTTTTGTGCTCGGGCGACTGACTGCTTGCGTCCTTGCGTTTCGATCAGTCCTCCGCCGGGATCGTCTCTAGCAATCGTGGCACTCGTGGATTTCATTCATTGTCGAGCGTGATTCTGTGGTTACTTTCGGTGGGTAGTCGTGGGAACGCCTGCTTTCCGAATGGGACTGTGTCTGTCGGGCGACCTTTGCCGTGGCCTTGACGTTGACCGTTGCGTGGATAGCTTTTGATTCTCGGCTTTGATGCTTGGGCTGAAACTTTCCTATTGGATTTCGGTTGGCATGGGAGCGTCTTCTTAGTGAGTGAATGAGAGAGAGAGAGAGGAATGAATGAATATGAATGTGAGTGAGGGAGCGGAAAGGTCGATAAGTCGAAATGCGATTAAAACTTAACGTGAAACATGTGTTAGTAGCTGTGACTTGGACGAAGCGCCAGGCGAAGCTGAGAATCCAATGATTGCTCTGGGCAGTAAAAGCGGACGATCCATTTCTTTTGAGTTGGAGTTGGAAAATGTTGGATGAGACTCGTAGAATCTTTGTGGAATTCCATTTATACACTGAATGAATTAAATTTTGGACCCTGTGGTTTGTGAAAGTCAATTAATTCATTGTATTGTTGGGAAGATTTATGATGGACGATTCTACTATCAGCCTCGATCGGAAGCTGAACCGGAATAAAAATGTCTATGAAATGATGATTATGAAATTATTGCCCCATCTAATGCTTGATGGTGTCGATCGCTTAATGCAGATTGTATTGCTCCAGTTTTATATATTTGTTCAGCTACAATTACTTTTGCTCGAGATAAAAAACAAGTTTAAGTGCCCCTCATTCCACTCGATTGAGTTTTACCCTTCATGCCCAATCACACTCACGCGATATCGGTCGCGAGGAAAAGATAAACCGATCTCAACTCGATACCGCATTCCGTATCCGTGATCCTGTTTTTAGAACATCACTCTTATTGATCATGACGTTTTTGTGTCATTTTGGAATCGTTCATAACTGCTCATATATTCCCGTACCCGTGACGAGAGTTGCTTTGCGTAGTTGCGTAGATAATATTTGCCTGAAACTCCACTCTTTCTATCCCAATGTGGCTAATATAATTTCGGATTTTAATGAAGTTGAAAGAGTTATTTAGGCTCGCCCCGTGGTGTAATCTTTTCACTTTATATCCCTGAGGCATTTCCTTGTGCATTGTTCGCTGAGACTTTATTGTCTGCTGAGATTGGCGGGTCATTCCTCCCTGGGCCATAGCTGTAGGCATTCCCGCGTGAGTGTACATCTATCTACACCTACATAATACCCAGCAAGCCACCACAATGGTGTATGGCAGGGGGTGAATTCTCACCAAAATGCACTACATATTCGTCCCGTATTCTTCGAACTCAGATGGTAAATAATTTCGTAGCAGTTATTTTAGGGGGATTACCGACAGCTAAGGTTATTGTCGCCATTTGGGATTTGGGTTGAGTTAGATTTTTTTGGAAATGGAGGAACGGTGGAGAGAAACACTGCTTCGGGGTCTGCACTCTCTTCTTAACGAAAGTGGTCTACGGTTTAACGTCCTATCCGGCGGACGAATTACTGAACTTGAAGTGCTCTTCACATAGCAATCAGTAGGGACCGGTAAGCCATCGAAAAATCTTCCACTGCCAATACTCGAACCACTGCTCCCGGGATGGGAATCCAGTACACTAGCAACCACACCAACCCGATCCCCGTTGAGTCACATGTGCTGCAATTATTGGGTGATGATTAGGGCTCTAGGTAATACTCTCTAGGTAGTTAGGGCCCTAGAGAAAACACTCTAGGTAGTTATGGAAACTAACAGAATGCTTTCACGTGATGGCTAAATAACGAGGCGTTTCCCAAAAGCAAATAAAATGTAAAACTTTAAAAGCCATGGAGAAAGGTATTATTATCCGCACCTATCTCACCGGAGGATATTTACCAACTTCCACAGCGGTGCAAAAAACATCTGATTTCTTTTGGCACGATAGTTAAATATTAAAGGATTCACTGTTATTGAGGTGATTAATGGGACAATAATTTATCATGAAATCGCATTTGATGAGTTCGTTTCAATATGGGCAGTCAATTTTAGCATAGTCCTTTGAACTAAAAGCGAATGAGGATATTACGAATAGAATTTGCTGTTGGATTAGACCGTACCTGCGTAAACTCTCCCATATATGCGATCTGCAATGAAGGTCGTTCCGTTGCTCGAATAATTATTCCGTAAATCTTGGAATTACCATCGGGAAGTGGCGTTTATGTTTCATCATTTAACCTTAGCGTTCGAATCTCATATCAACGCTTTCAAATCCTCGTAAAATTCACCACTGTCCCCTTTGATTTACTAGCATCTTCAGTATCTCAGTATTTGGTAAACCCACAGTGTGTAATTACCGAATTAGTAGTTTCCTGCCTGTCTCTCCGCTGAAACAAGTTCATTTTGAAACCTAATAATTTCCTTTTTTTGTTACGCTAAGATGAGGTTTTCTCATAGAAATCACGTGTCGTGCACTATGCTGTTTTTTGTCATGTTTTCCTATCCAGTCGGTCGTAAAGCTTTTCCTGGCTCATCCTCTCATAGGGACGATGGCGGACTCCAATGCGGCGAGAGGTCAAAGGTTGGAATGGTTGCGTAAGCTGGAACGAGTTATCTTGCCTGTGTAACCCGGGCGTCAGGAATAAATCTGTCATTACCATTAACAGCGAGAGATTGGTGGTGGATTCATTGAGTTGTTTATTTATTCTCCCGCTGTGGAAATTAAAGCGAGTTCATAAAAATCATTTAACGTTTTTCCTACACTTGTGTACACAGTATCCCTTCGAGCGAATAAATATGTTGCACTTGTGAAATACTCTGGAGGATGCAACGATTAGCGAGTGCCGCTATCTCGATATTAAATACACGGAAGCTTATAGGAATTCATTCCATGGGTCATGATAGCTGCCACATCCACAATTTATTGCCCTTATTTTTTTTAGATTAGTTTCAATTTCAATGTATCCTCCGAGATCTTCTCCCCATCCCTCTCGAGAAGTCTCGACTTTAAACTTGCTGTAAAGCGACCATGCGTTCTCGATATGACCTATTCGCACTTAAGTGTGATATTACTGTGAGAGGCGTGATATATCGTTGTCCATGCCCGTTCATTATTGAAGTCATATTTTAGATTTTCGCTGAAAAGTGGTTCGCGCTGTACCTAGTTTTTTTGTAACGATTGCAAATGGACTCCTTCATTCTCCTACACCCCTTCTCACTTCTCCCCTTTCATCCTTGCTCATGAATCACCGAATGCCGTCAAAGATTTCGATGAATGAAAGCGGTTTGGAGTTTGCATGACCTCACTCATTCGTTGCGGATTGGAGGCAAATATTTGTAAATCGATCTCAAGAACGTCTTTACTTCCTTGTCGAAACATGGCGTGTCAACGGCTGGAGACGAAGAGAGATGATAGCGGGGAATAGTACGTGTTCGTTCCGGTGAGGAAATAATTGTTTCCCCGTCCAATTTTTATCTCAGGCTCCTTTCCCTACATTGGTATGCCATGCGCTACTCAGTCAGTGAGAGTTAGATTCAAGATAAGTGAAACTGGACTCTCTATTGTCATCTCTTCAGTCTTGATTTAAATTTCGTTTCTGCGTGCTTGCTTGCAAGTGTGGCGTGAGTTGTCCGTTTATTTTTTCTAGCAAAAATATGATCCTTCGTATGGCTATCCTATCCTGTCTTCGGCCATGGGCGGTTCCTTATATGTTAAGGTTATCTCGGGGGTTAAATTCCTCTGTTCGTATAAACCTCGTTTATGTATTGTAACGTTAAATACACGCAATGAGAAGCTTTTTTTTGCTGTTTCGTGATTCATCACACGGGTATGCCATTAGCAAGGCTGTATTTTCTCTCTCTATTTCTCATTTGATCATTTTTGTGATACATAAATATTATTCTGCCTGGTATAGTTCGCAATACGCTGGAGAGTTATTTTCCTGGCTTTGAGTGAGGCGATACATCTCTCTAATTAATTACGCCGTTGACGCACGTCGTAAGCCTTGGCGCTGACAAATTGACTGCAAACGATTGGGTAGTGTTCGTTCCCGCTAAAATACTTCGTGCATCATGAAACCTCCTTTTAGCGGTCTTTATTGCAGTACCTATATAGATGTGCTAATTGTTAACTCCCTTCATTATCGTTGCGAATTTTTTTACAGATTCAAATATGCAGAAGGCATGTAATGAAAGTAGAAGTCGCCTTTCTCTTTCATTCCCTTGCCACCTTTAATATAGAGGGGAACTCATTTATGAAGTGATCTTTAGTGGAGGATAGCTGGAAAATACTCTCCTGGTGGAATTGTGCTCTAATCTTAGCTCTTTCGGAAATGTGTTGTCGATGGCTGATAATACAAGCATGCATGATACCTGTGTTTTATTATATGTAACTTTACCGCACGCTGCATGTCACGAAGCTCTTTGCACAGCTTTTAGTGTCGAATGTGAGTTTGTGTCCTATTTAGTTTACATTTGTGTTTACTATGCAGTGCCTAATTGGCGTTTTTTGCTCATTTCTGGATGATATTTACATCTCAGGTTTATTGTTAGTTTACTTTATCCTGAGATTTCCCAATGGATACAGTGAAGTAGTGGGTATGTATGGGAAATTTGGAAATATGCGAAACGAAGGAGTTCCCTGTAACAAACCCATGTAACCTTTATAGTCAAGGTTTAGATTAGTGGGTTTATACCGGTCAGGGTAGGTTTTCCTGGACCACTTCTCCCTTATCCAACTCTGAACGCGTCTCTGCTTACCCTAAATACCTCTTTAGTTCAGCATATGTCGTGATTCCAGACATCCTCTCCAAAAGAACTCTCCGTATGCTTCCTCTTCACCAGCATTCTCTCCACCGCCCTCGGCAAACCATCGCCTTATATTGCTTGGCTCATCCACCTACTCTTTCTGCCTATTAATTTCTTCCACCAACTTTCTCTCCCCAGACATGCCCAGCGCCTCCGTTCCTCTTCCATTTCCTTCTCATAATGACCGTAGGGTATATGAACAGTACTATTCCTTTAGTTTTTTGTTGATATGTATTCAATGTACTTATACCGTTTAAAGATGCGATGGAGCAAAAATGGAGTTATTATAAAAAAAAACTGTTCAGCATTTATAGTTCGATTTCAAATTTGCATAAATGGTTCATTCAATATTGCGCAGACCATGGATGCGAAGTGAATTGGCCCAGTGCCGTTCACGAGAGAGTACATCCTGTCTGACCTGATTGGGAGGAGGTTGGAAGAGAGCGAGATGGATGGATGTAGATGGGGGGGAGGGAGGGGGGGAGGCGTGCAGCGGCACAAAAGCGCTTTTCACAAAAAGGTATATATCCTCCCCCCTCCCCCCCTGGGCGACGTGGCGTGAGTTTGCTAACTTCGGCCTGGGGAGGGGAAAGGGTAAGGGGAACGCGTTCGGGTTATTTCCAGAGCTAGGGCACGCGTCACGGGCCGCGGGGTGGACGTCGCACCCCCTCCCTCCATCTCTACCGAAGCGCGTGCGGCGAGGCGGGGTTGTTTGATAAGTGGCGCTTGGCGGGTGTTGGCAGTAGTGTGTTATTTGTTGTCTTTAGTGCCTCTTCGCAACGACTTCCGCCATTGGCCGCTCCATTTCTGAATGACGTGAATGTTTTCGGCCCGAACCCGTGGCGAGTGAATCCACTCTTGTTGTTCAAACGGATATAATATCAGTTGATCGAGCAATATGGAACGGCCTAGTGGATGATATGATTACTCATTTGGACGAGGTTGTGAGTACGAATGCCATTTGTTGGTCATTTGCCATCAGTATTAATTTACCGATCGATGGTTGGGTTGTTATGATCATCTATATATTGTTCTTACTAATCTTGCCTTTCACTATTTCGTCTTCTTGCTAAGGTTGCTAACCTTTCTCATATCGTCGAAATCGCCTGTTCATTGACCCCACAGCCCAGCTTGCATTCCACCCCGATATTTAACGTTCCCATTCCGCCCATACCTTTACTGAGTTATCTATCAGTACCAGTATGCTTTTATTATCTAATAACTACTTCCTAACGTTTCTCGGTATGCCTTCTAAGCGGTGTTTGGCAAGGGTGATTAATGCCACGCCAGTGTCTCCCGTTCTTTGTCGATAAAGAATAACTATTTAGGTTGTGGTGAAATTTGGGTGGGCCTCTAATTAGTATTCTCTATTAGAAATTACAGCATGTGTTCAAGAGAATTTTTAGGTGACGTTTGTAATTTGAGAATGTTTTAAAGATCCCGTTCATTTAACTTCTGGTGCAGATACTCAAGTATTAGTATTATATTTTTGTAAATTTTTGGTAAATAGATCTGCTTCGATTGTACTTTATATATTCTGTGAGTATTAGCCGGCGACCTAGTAACGATTCTCGCATTAGGTTCTTAGATTGCACGAGATTTTCTCCGCGACAATTTTCTAATTTCTTAGACCAATGCTGCACACACCCCAAGCAGATTTTTATAAATTTCGTTACAATGGGAGGAAACCAACATTTTTACAACCCCCGCTCGGATCAACGACCGTTAATTGTGTCTGTGAGTCAATTTCCCAGCTTTCTTGAAATTTTTGGCCAAATTGCTTCGTTGAGGGACTCAATAGTTCGTTTGGAAAATCTCTTGACGTCTTTAGGTGTACGTTCCTGCCAGACGGCAGTCGGGCTTGCGTTGGGTAATTGGAGAGTGGGAGGGGGGAGGGAGGTGAGAGGAGGGAGGGAGTGGAGGGGGGTGAGGCAGACGATAGCCTACTCTCCGCGGGAGGGCACCATGTTTCTATTCGAACCTAGATAAATAATCGTAAAATTTCAAAATGCTCCCATTTTTTCTCTTTGAACGTCGCAGCAGTTATTCTCACTTAACTCTTCAACCGCACTCCTTGTCATAGACAGCCCCATCATTTTCAATGTCCAGGTTCCGTCCTTCCCCAAGTAGTTGGACCTTTTCTTTCGCCTCTGTCTTCTAATCTCCGCTTTCCGTGGGCTCCGTGTCGTAATGTCGTTGGGTACTCTCTTTAGTCATCCAAGTTTGCGCCTTGGATCTTCAAAGTTCCCCCTTAATCGTCACGATGCCCTCGCGAGGCCATTTCCCTTTTGCATTGGAATCATAGCTTCCTTTTCACAATTTCATCTCAACGGTCCTTGCGTTCGAACAGAAAGGTCAAAGCGAACTCGACTCACCTCGTCCTGTTGGAAAAAATGCTCAATGGGTATCTACGTATAGAGGCATTAAGTTATAATGTTAAAATATGATTGTTCTTATAGTTGTATCTCGTGAAACTGTGCATTTCAGTACCACAGTACCGTCACTTTCTGGTGTTACCGGATGGTTAATCCACTAAACTTAAAATCTGGTCAGAAATTCAGTAGATATCTTGTGAACATCTGACCAGAGGCATATCGTTGTTCCACTCCGTCTTCCGTTCCCGCCGTAACCTCGGTGGTGATATCTCACGTTTAATTTAACTAGTTGAATTGATGACGTCAAACGATCTGTGTCTATTTAACGATATTATCCGAGGCCATGAGGAGAGCCATTAATTGAATTGAAATCGCTACTCCGCTGTTGACAATTCATTATCCGTTGTGAAACTATAGTCCTCCGATCCCCAAGTCCCAGCATTAGCTATGATTCAGTTATTGTGGCATCAACCACTCAAGCTTTTACGTCCAATTCTGTGTAACTTCAAGAGCGACGCCTTTGGGATGAATTTTTTCGTCCTTATCAGCCTCTTTCTAATCACATACTCTAAGAAAGTACTTATTCGACTAGTAAACCTTTTGCTGCTTTTAGTGTGGATGATGATCTAAAAAGAGGGACTGTTTTACCTCTTGAAACAAACCTAGACCTTGAAGAGGTTAAATTCCCTTTGTCGAATTATTTCCAAAGTGTTGTGGATGATATTGCGATGTCGCTCGATAAAGGAGTACACGGGGGTAATGATATGTCATGTAGCAGATACGGGAAGACTGGTCATGAAAAACAGAGATTTTTCTCTCTTTGATATTGCTGAAGCTCCCTTACGATGCAATCAATCCCGTCTTTTGATCCCCGTAGCAGGTGCGCCGGTAGCCGAGCAAAATTTCCCCCTGCGCACGTCTCATCACTACGCAACCGCGCAGTCATCTCGACCAGCCTTTCCCCGTGGAATTGGTCGATCGCCGCAGAGGTTTATGCCGGCTAGTGGGAAACTTCTGGCCTGTAATGTGCAACCCCATATATTCCCCCACTTCCCCCACGTTTTTCCTTTAAATAGACGTAAGCCATTAATGTTCGTGACTGGTGATTAGCAGACTTCCTATAGAACGCGCGTGCATCACTCTTTCTCCTTTTTGGGTGGAGAGTGGGATGACTTCTCCCACTTCCGCCCGAATGGATAACTATCTGGAGCTTCCTCTGCGTTTGTCCCTGCTGGAAAAAATCTCGTGTTTTTTTTATCAGAACGCTCGGATATTCTTGGAACATTCTTATTTGTGGGGGCATGGGTTTCTTAGACCACCACAAGCGGAGCCGGTTGAAGTTCCATGATAGTTCGAGGGGAGGAAACGCTCCTGAATGAGAAATTTTTTGGTTCTCTTTTGTTGAGGTGTATACACTACTGTTTTCCTTTCCGCTAGTCATATGGTATGGAGAGACTGGGCGAGAGTTGTGAGGAGATCACTGGTCAGGCATCATCGAATTCTTAGAGAGTTCATCCTTTGAAATCCCCTCTCAGTTCGCGGTTCGAGTTATATGGCCAACTGTTCGCCATTCTCATTAGCCCCGAGGAAAAATAAAATGAAGCTTCGGTCCAGCCAGCCGTAAAAATGTTCTGATTCAGACCATCCCGTCGCCATCGGCCCGAGTTGGGAACAATTAATTTTTTTTATCATCAACGCAGGGCGCTGTTTATTGTTGGTCGAACAGTCTCTCTTATCTAAAGTGCGATGCGAGTTGGATTTTATTAGTTTCCCAAACTCCATTGTCAAGCTTTAAATTTTATATAGGGGTTATGGTGTGGAATAAATTTCGTCAAACTAATGCGTTGTATCTCCTAAGCTTGTAAGTTATTTTTGCTTTAAATGCACCATTCGCGCATATGGTATATGTGTCTTTTGGACATCTCTTGTTCTTGTTTCCGATTCAGTCATTTTGTCGCGTTACGATCTCGTTTAGTGGTTGGAGTATACGTCTAAAGAGTCCCGTACCGTCGGCATTTCACTTGCTTCACATCTAAGTCTCCTTGTAGGTATCTGTTCTTCCTGACCGTTAATTTGTTTTTTTTTTTTCTGGAAAGCTGTTCCGAAATATATACTTAGGTTATATATAATTCTCCCCGAGACACTTACTAAGTTGCTTGTGTCCATAACATCAACGGGAAGTATGGAACGAATGCCGTCGTTCTTGCCTACATAACGTAATTAAACGCGATTTAAAATTTTTATTCGATGTGTCTAGTGACACGTCGAATAAACATTTAAATCGCGTCCTGGGAGTTGGACGGGTTTTGGCGTTCCGATTTTGGTGAACGTGGGACATTTTATCCCGGACTTGTGCCGACTCGTTCTCGCACAATTTGCACCGCGAGATTAGTTTCCGATGATAGTCTCGCGGACGCTTTCCCGGCAGCTTCATGTATTATTCATACGCGAGGCCTTCGACGGATGCAATTGAAACATTTCGAGTTTTATTTATTGAAGCGAAGCGACGAGAGTTTATGTGTAATAAATTTTC
Organism: Platycnemis pennipes; assembly: GCA_933228895.1. Taxonomy (NCBI): domain Eukaryota; kingdom Metazoa; phylum Arthropoda; class Insecta; order Odonata; family Platycnemididae; genus Platycnemis; species Platycnemis pennipes. The sequence goes on from OW121851.1 coordinate 29,389,946, forward strand.
ATATGCGTTTAATACAGCCTTAATAATGGCGCTCGATCGTCGTTTCTTTCTTCTTTCATGCGCGCTGAAAAACTGTATTTTCGTCTACATTTTTTTGATTGCGTTAAATGCGAAGGCAATCCCATCGATTTGTGCTCGGGTGAAAATGTGCATTCTGATTTTCGCATTAAGTCGCTGGCGACGGTAGAATGCAGTTTTAAAAGGCCGGGAGAGGGTGTTATTGGGCCGGCTGAGATAGCGGCAGTTATATGTTTTGAGTGCACCTCGCCTTGCCTTCGCGAGAGTTGCATTCGACCTGTTCCTTGAGTCATGTGCTAACGCTTTTCGCACTAGCTGGGAAGAAAACCTTCCACGCGCTCTCTCCTTGAGCTAATTGCCTTGCTGACTTGATACCTACACTTGCGCATGGCTACGAGATCAATGGGAGCATTTGGACTTCATGCAAACATCTTTTTTTAAGAATGAATTTTTTTGTGTGAAATTGATCATGGCTATTCGAAACGAATTCATAATATATAATTTTTCCCCCCGTACTATAAGAGAACAGAATAGGCAGCATAGCAAGGGGATAGGTAGGGGAAATATTTTAGAGTAGTCTGTGGTGCATGATGCATGTATTAATCCCTTAAATACTATTGATACTAACAATCTAGTTGCATGAGACCTTATAGTTGCTTGTTTGCATGTCGGTATTGCATGCTTGGTGATCCCTGCCACACACCCTCGTGGTGGCGTGCAGTGTATCGTGTAGATGTAGATATTTCCGTTTTTACGTCCACTGTGTTTACTCCCAGTGACCCGGTGTTTTTAATATGCTAACCTTTAAAACTATGTGTTCCAGGTGAATGCAATTGCATCCATCTGGGGCTTAGTGCTAGGCTTCGTTCCGTTTTGGTCGCGAATAATGGGAAGGGAAAACAAGCGTATCAACGTATCAGGTGTGGTGTCCTTAATTTGTGTCTCGATTGGTTTTGCTTTTCCCAAGTGCTGGATTGGATGGAGTCTCCGCCATACTCAACCATAAAAGTCCTGCCGGAAACAAATCCCCGGAAATTCGCATTAAACGAAATATCTATTTCGAAAAAAATGTTCTTTTAGCTTATCCTTCCTCCCTGTTTCGTGCCTTGGCCTCTCCCGGAAGGTGACCACGAAAAAAAAAAAATTCGATTGAAAATAATTCAGTCCCCTACCGAGCTCTGAAAACGCAAGCTTCCTTTTGTCATATCGTTCCTGTTCGATCTCCTGAAATAGATGCGGGGAAGGGACACACACAACACATCAATCGGACTGCGACGACTCGGTGCGTCCTATTTCTGGCAGGCGTCGAGGTATTTTTGGATCATCATCCCTTCCTCCATTCCTCAATCCCTCTCGCCACTTCACTCCCCCCCCCCCCCACACCCTTTTCTGCGGCCGACGTCACTTGCCACATGCAAATGCATCGATCTGCAGAGTCGCGTCGCCCGAGAGCTTTAGCCGGACTCCAGAGGCACTCTCAGGAATGTGCTTTCTTGCTTCATTTTCTTTTTTTTTATGTGAATGGAGCCAGGCCTCACACTCGGGTGCATGAGACAGTTAGTCCTCACAACCAGTTCTCTTTTTACTATTCCTGAATCGACGACACCATGTCCTTTTCAGGATTAGCGTTTTATTTTGCCACGAGGAACTCCACGAAGGAGGAATTCCCTCTATCAATCGAAACGAAACAACTCTAAGAGCATTACGCTTGCAGCAGGTACGTAGCCAGGGGGAGGGGGGGCTTCTGGTGCTTCAGCCCACGGAATTTTTTTTCCAATTATTTTGTTGTTCTGATTTTAGCGGTGAACATTACCAGTGAGAAGAGATAAGTATGGGCACTTTAAAAGTAAATATCAAGCACTGAAAATTAAGGGAGGAAATTTGTAACATATTGGCACCAAATGGGCAAGGGTGATTTGTTTCAAGTTACGCAAGACGTAGCCTCCCCCCCTGTGCCTGGCTTGCAGTAACGAATCTCTTTATTGAAGTGTGAATGTGATGTAGAAATGCACGTACAGACATACGTCAGTCACGACTCTCTCTATTAGAGCACGGGCAGTCTCTATGACCTAGCTATTGGCAATAAAAGTTTGAACTGGTACATGTTGGGTCGTATAGAAAGAACAATATTGTCAGTGAACTCATGTGCAGTTTCACCTGCTGGACGTGTAGTCATTATTATCGAGGTGATTTGGAACCCCATCATTTTCAGACTTTGTTTAGGAGGCGTGCGATTGAAACCAGACAGGTGCTATGTTGACGTCAAAAGTTCCCCTGTGCCCCTCCCTTAAATATTCATTTGGCTCTAATTCTCCGTGTTATCGACCACGTCGATAGCAACTGATGTTTCCGCTGCCTTGCCACGTAGCTCTGTAGTATGACATTTTATCTTAATTGAATCAAATAAATTATTCCCGGTGGTCATATATTTTTCATACACGATAATAAATCACTTTCCTTTATAACATTTTCTCAGGTCTTCCACCTGATTACGCTTCGATTTCCACGTTTCGAAGAGCGAATTCCGCTTTACTCGCTCTTCGAAAGCCCCTGGCGTCGGGAAAACATTATCTCTTACATTCTTTTCCTGCTTTATTTAATAAGATTGTTTGTGATGCCGCTCCAAAGCAAGATAAAGGGTACAATCCTGTCGGTAAAATGAGATAGATGCGCTAACATTCGAATGGATTCGTATCAATTGAATGAGGTTTTTTAGTAACCCCTACAGAGGAAGGTGTATCGCGCCATCTAATCGTACACATACGTATGTATATCATTCATGCCCGGGACGATATTCGAAGTCGAGATCTAGTTCCCAGACCGTTTATGAGGCGCGTTACCAATGCGGCTACCGCGGCCAGCGCGATGTTAAATTTCAGACATTATTAACGTTTCCGAAGTCTATGACGTGACATTTTTTGCGGGGGACTTGTCTTTGTTTGCTGTCTTGCGCGGCCGTTACCTCTCAAATCGCGGTTGTGAGAGACCCCGACTTCTTCTTACCTTTTCTTTTAGCTAGTTTTCGTGTTATTAACGTTGACTAATAAGAGCTATAAGAGGAGAACAAAAGAGGGTAGGTGAAAGCCTAAAATCGAGACCCTTCGTGTATACGAGCCGTATTTTTCAGTCTGATTGTTAGATTGTCGGGAAAAAAATTATTCTTAGCCCACCCCAGAGCTCTTTGAATGTTAATTTTTTTAGAATAACAAACGAGCTGCCAATGGTTTATGTCATGTTTCTGTTTCTCGAACAGTGTGCCAGAAAAGTGAACGATCTCTTTTTACTGCCATTCTTCTTATTTATTTGATGCACTCTCCCACCTCATTTGGTGACATTAAGCATTTTAATGCCCAGCGAAACGGGGATAAATACGTGCGGCAGTTTATTCTGAGTTTTTTTAATGGGTCTAGCGACCAGATAGGACTGTGACGTTTTATTCTGAACTTAACTGTGTAAAGTATAGTAAGCACTCAATCTTTCTCTTAAGGTGAGAAACCACCCCTGCTGTGTCTACCTCCGTGTCCCATCTTGCGCTTTATTATGTTCCACGACTATTTTACCCCTTCTAGATCTTGATCTTCTTGGCTGTGGACGTTCCGAAGCTGTTGGTATACACTGTAGCTTGAGGTGTTAGACTGGCTGAACTATATTTTTGGCGCAATTTTAATCAGTGGCTGTCATCGTTTCGGGTGATGTCATGCTGCGGTCTGTGATGAATAAAGTGTGGGTTTACATCGTTATTCCCAGAGGTTTTCAATTAGGAGGTTCTTTAAGGCGTCCCAAGGAGTTATGGAATGACTCCGCTAGGTGACCGCAGATGTTTATCTAGAGTGACTGCAGCCAGATTTTCATGAAAGAATGTATTTCGTATAGACCAGGGGGCACCTAATTAAATTTGCAAGGTAGGTTTTTACTATAGATCCCCAGGCTGGATAGTCATACGTTAGTAGTGGATGTATCATTGTTTTATATGTTATATTATTTTGATTTCCAGTACAAGCGGGCTATCGTTTCGGGGGATTGAATAAATGGCAAAGATAGCTGCCTTATTTTGACTGTCTACATCTAAATCTACGTAATACCTTGCGAGCCACCACGAGGGTGTGTGGCAGGGGTTGAAGATCACCAAACATGCACTACTGACATGCAATGCACTATTGACATGCATAATAGGCTAGTATGTACATGAGGACATGCTAGATAATAGGGTCATATGCAGCTAGACAGTATCTACATAATAAGAAAAATTGGTTGTTATTACATGCATCATGCTCTGCAGACTACTCTAACAATATTTCACCTACCTATCCCTTTGCTACACTGCCTATTGTGTTCTCTTTTGGTACGAGGGAAAAATGACATTTTAAATCTATCGGTACGACAATCTATCTCTCTAATCTTATTAATCTGATCAAATCTAGCATAATACGCAGGGGTCCTTAATATACATCTAACGTCGTCTGTGAACGAATCGGTTTCGTATCTACTTAAAAGGTTTAACCTAAATTGTGACATTTGTTCTGATAGTAATTCCCATTCCAGTTCTAATAAACTCGTAACACTAATACAATTTTCATAATGATATGGGGGTTCCACGTCAGTTTGGCGTCCATTGTGACCCCCAGGAATTTCGCTTCGGTAGAGTTCTTTTAAGGCTTGGTATTTGTAGTAGACATCTGTGAGAAAGAGTTATATCCCTCCTGTTCCGTGTGGCGGTGTAAGAAAAGTTGTATGTGCGCGACCTAAGTGACTGGGCGAATTTTCGCCTACGCCAGCATTCTGTGTCTCCTCTTACGCTCCTTTTCACTGGAAACGTTTTCTTTGCGCGCGCTGCAATGTACGCGCTCGCTTTGTGAGCCTGCCCACGTAAGCTTTCTAGGAATTCGATATGCCGCCACTCCGTGTCCTTCGGGGGTGGTGAATATCCCTGTTTCTTTCAGATCAAGAGCGCCTCCAGAGAACGTTTTTAATTCATCTGTGGCCTTCGCGCATTGAAGATTTTGCAACGCGAAATCTCAAAGATCGCTGAAGGGTTTCGAATAGGTCTGGGAAGGTGAGCTGACAAGCCGCGCACAGAGGACAGAGATTGCTTACAGTCGTGTGAAGTACGTGACACAGCCTGCGCCGCAATCCGAAGCGAATGCATGTTCGTGAGGCTGTTCTCCGTGAAGCAATGATTTCGTTTTTGCCCGATGTTCGAATTCGCTTTTTTTATTCGGGTGTGCGTACTGGTGTTCGGTTTTAATGGATTGGGTGGTAGTTGGTGGTCTTGTCACTTGAATGGACCGTTGTGAAGGTCACATTCTCCGATATTAAGGGGATGGAGTGGAAATCAATGAAATCAAATCAATAAATCGAGCGATATGACCATCACGGCGGATGTTATCTATCTACTTTCTGATAATATATACGGTCTCACTTTAAACTCCTCAAGTACGGATTGATAAGGCTTTTTTCCGAAGAAGACATTAAAATTTTTCTGCTCCAGCCTGATCACGTGTGTGTGTAAGGGGATGAATCATTACGTGAAACGCTGTGTGTATGTGAATCCTTTTAAAAGATTAGGCATCGCGAAGTGAAAAAATGCGTAGTGGAGTTACGCTATTCATTCTTTACAGAGGGAAGGTAGTGTAGCTAGTAAGTTTAGCTTTGAAATGAGGTCTGTTTACGGATAACCTACTAACTAGGTCATATGAGTAAACATATGCCAATCAAGCATTTGCGGCGTCTAATCTTATCTCTCGTTTTCATTCGACATTCAAGCCTACCTCATATGTAGGTACATCATGCTGCATACTATAGGCGATGTCTAGCGAGTGTGAAATATCATTGTTGTCTGTCATTAACAACTTCGAGAAATATCATTTATTTTACGGTCGTTGTTTCGCATTTGTTGAAAGATTACGTATTCTGTGGGAGGGGAGAGAACGACTGTTACCCCAAAAATTATTGCTTTTTAAAGTAGTTCCTCCGTAGGTTCCACATCTCCTGGAGGGCAAGTAAGAAACCTGATGAGATTATCGGAACCTGGAATCTGTCCCCGGGTTTGCAATAGCGATGATTTTGAGATTAATTTTGGAGATATGCCTACTTAAAATGACCTCCGCATCGGAGTTTGATCTGACGTAGAATCTCAGAAGAAACTTTAGGAACTTACATCTTTTGACTCGGAGTGGGTATTTATTTATCATTGACCCGAAAACAACACATGTGGTCTTTATATCGGGTACTTCAACTATTAACAATTACACACGCACAGACCTCCATGTCCCGGGCATTGAATAACTTCCCCGGGCGGAATTCGAACCCGCGCCCCTGGGATTGACAGCGAGGGATTTACCCCGCCACCAACCGGGCCGGAGAATCTGGAAATAGAATCAATGTGGCGAAAGGTATTGAGGAGTAGGTACCTAGATGGCGTTCTGACTGGACGTAATGAAAACTCCGATGTTGCCGCTATGCCTTGTTTTCACCACGGCATCGCGTTGTGCATTCGGTTCGCGTATTCCGGCAAGCATGCGTGGTGACACGTTTCTCGCTGCCGTGAGTTTCAAGTCGTCCCCGAACCCCTGTATGTCGCGGTCACGCTAGACTTCAGGGCAAGCGCTGTCCATTCTCGGCGTGGCAAACAAAGCATCCACGCAGCCCAGTGACCTGTTTATCTCAAATACTAATAATGAGAACACAGGAGTGCGCCTACTCCTTGCGTGATTGCAATGAGAATGCAATTTGTTTGCGGTTTCGATAGCTAAAGTGAATTATCTCATTCATAAGCACCTAGGTAAGTGGTAATTACCGAGAATTTCTTCGGAGTGTGCGAGAAGCTGAGGTAAAGTTCGTCCGTTTTATTGGATTGTTGCAGAAACCAACAAGATTCGAATATTTGGTGTATAGATTTTGGAGTTTATTTCCGTTCATTGATGTAGCAGCCAATATTCGTCAATAAAAAACCATTATATTTCATAAAAGAATATTTAATTTCATGTGTACGCAAGTACGTTGGCGCAAATGTAAATCTTATCTTATAAATGTAATGGAATCTTTTATCAGGCAGACGACAGAGCGAGGGTGTTTGAGGACACGTTTTGAGAATTCGAGGAACGTCAGCTGCTGAAAAGGCATAAGATCCGCTGAACTAAACAGACAGCGAGTGACCGAGGCATTTGGCGCATTGGACGTGCATGCGTACCCCGATCATTGCCCCTTTCCTGGAAACGTTCTCTTATAACAATATTCCACCTCGTATTCAAAACATCAGCGCCTGACCTTGCTGCTTGCTTATCGTTTGTGGCTATTATCACCGAAATTCCAGCTTCCTTCTACCGTTAGGGTGTGGTTGATGTGCAAACCGTGCGAACAAGCAGTGATAAGGCATGTGTGGACCCTTGCCAGAATCGACATTCAATTATTCATCAGAAGGATGCGAGGGTAATATTTTGCTTCGCAAGAGCTTCGCTTGCGTGTTGATTTAGTTCTACCTGCGTGCATTGCTTAAAACTGTAACTCCACCACCTATTCTGATTCACCACCACTATTTCTGACTATTCTGAACCTGAGATTCTATTCTGTTAAAATTTTAATACTATTATTTTTGAAGAAAATTGTCGATGGTGTCACACCTTCAAATTTGTGGTATTTTATCAATTTCTTTCGTGTTTGGAATCAAATAAAAATCGCATGACTCTTCGCGTCATTTTCGTAATACCATCAGGTTAGAAACAGCTGTGTTCGGTGGCTCTTTCATGAATAATTTATCACTTTGACAGCTGTAAATGCTTCTGCATTACTCGATGAAGTTTTCAAGGCTGAGGTTTTAAAGCCTCCTCTTCTGCGGCACATTGCCTCGAGGCACGTCGAGGAAGCCCTCCTCTCCTCTCTTTGTCTACTTGCTGTGTTCATCTCTAATTCCACCCGCCGGTATCAAATTACACCATTGCTTTAGACTGCTAGCTCCTCGTTGTGTTTTTGAGCTCCCGGCTCCGTGATCCTCCAACGCCGTAAATGGAAGTACCGGGGTCTCAAAATGCGGAAACACCGTCTGGATGTGCGCTACCATCATCGATTCCTCCCGGTAGGCGGCGCGTTTAATACCGGATGCCCACCGCTCCGATGGCCCCCAGAGCGTTGACGGTCCGGCCGTGTGCGGGTTTGGCGGGCGGGGTCCCGCGGCGTATCATGGCGGCGAGATTAATTAAATCTCCTTTTGACTACGCGTCCCGAGGCGAGGTTAATTGATTCCGGTGCGCCACTTGATCCCCCCCCTCCCCACCTTTCCAAGTGGGTAGCTTTTTAAGAGGCGCGGTAGATTTCAGCTGCCGTTCAGGATATTTCGCATAGCATTCCGAAGTCGTGCAGCTGTGCTCTATTCTTCCGGTCTGAGTGTATTCTTTTGCTCTCGATCACCATTCCTCTCCCTCCGACCTGAGTTTTCGTTCGACTTTTATGGATGCTGGGATGTTCGGCGTTTGATAGGGGATTTATAATTCGACTAAATGAAATGCGTTCTCATTTAGAGAAGTTATGGTATCTAATTATCCGTTTATGAGCGTGAGAATGTTTGGTAATGATTATATTTAAACATGCAATTACTAAGACCATGGTTTTAAAGAACTGTATCATTTTATTTTCAAAAATCCAGCGTCCTTATTGGCCTTATGCTCAAATGAGGCGCTTATCTTTTGCGCTGATATGCTTTGTATAAGTTCCATTGGTGCATATTTAATGTACCTACGTTTGCTACTGTCGAAAAAATTGTGAGGGGATAGATTAGTAATCATTAAAGGTGTATGAAAGGGAATTAAATTGGATGGTAATTAAATTATTTTTCATCAGCGAGGATTCTACCCCCTGCCACACACCTTTATGGGGACTCGCAGGGTATTGTGTAGATGTTGATTCTACTGTGGTCGCGAGTGGAAACTGATGTGGCGATAGAGGTCTGAAATGCCACTGTGAAATTCCCTCGTTTCGAGATTGGTGCGATTTCATTCTTCCAATTTTAAAACAGATTTATTATTGCATTCTTCATTTTTTGGCAAATATTCGAAAGAATTATGTGTTCCCCGGGTAACCTCCTCCTGCTAATACAAGTGAAAATCAAATGAGATATGGGTTTCAGAGTAATAATGAGGTTTGGGTTGAGGAAGGCGTGTGCGTAGATGTTACGAGACACGAATATTTCTAAACAAATGTGAAAACCATGAATTAGGATAACGTGTGCCAGCCTCTTTATCTCGCCCCTAAATGCCCTCTATTTATCCTCCAGAAATAAAATAGAAGAACAGGAATGGGTTCCGCGAGGTGATGCTGCATTGATCCACGAGTGTAACATGAATATAGGGCGTTCTCAAAAGAGTTAAAAAGTGCCTTTCGGGTGAGTAACTGAAGTCCAGTTGACTGTGGGGAAATGTTGAGATAGTTGCCAGTCAGTTGCCCGCACGTCTTGGTCGGAAAATATATCCATTTCTAAGGCTGTGGGACATTTTCCTGTTGATATTCACTTGAAAACATCGTGTGCTATTCCTTTGGCATCGGTCCATGAAAGTTTGTTAACGACTAAACATGCGAGATTACGACGTGTCTTGATATCTCTGGAATATCTGTGCTACCGAAGTGAGCATTTATGCGGGAACAAACGCGAAACAGTTATGCAGAAACCAGTTGGAGGAAATGTGTAGTGGAATCGCCCCTGTTTACAGTAAGCTTTATCCACCTCTACTGCATGCTAAATGACGGTATAGTGTCTTGAATTTCATTGAATCAATTCTGAAATGGTGGAGATGCTTAGCCCTACTCAATGAGATACACGTACGAACATAAAGGGTATTATATGCATAAATATTAATCATATCACCTAGGTAAAACGATGTGAAGCCTCTTTCATGAGGGTTACTGTGACATTGCTTCATGATCCACAATTTCCTGTTATTGTTTAGGTTTATATTTAGTTATGTAAGAAAAGAAATATTTTGGATTTCTTGGTCTCATTCGTGTGGATCTTATCTCGAAGGATGTCATTCTTGTGCTCAGGTATTCTGTAGATTACCTTCCTATTCTAGAAACATCTTCTTTTTCTAGTTAATGCGGATTGAAACTGTTTTTAAATGACTGAATGCATGTTTGGTGATCTTCACTCTCTGCCACACACCCTCGTGGTAGCTCGTAGGGTAATACGTAGATGTAGATGAATTAAATAATTTAGTTAATACGTAGAGTACAGAAAATGCAGGAGCGTGTATTAGATATAATTCAACGCATGAAGGCTTAAAAAATGCACAAATGGGACATTATTTCCTGCGTGCTGTATGCACGTATTCTTGGTCAAGTTGAAATTTGTGGGTATGTGCAACATTATGGGCCTCGTTGCTTTAAATATTTCCAAAATTTAATCGTGATCATAAGATGTTAAGACAGTTAAATTATTCATTTATATTGTAGCGTGCGGTTTTGTTTTGTACGCTGTAAATGAACTGAGATCGCTCATCGACTTCGAGCGACACTGAAGCATCAATGTACTGCCGAAAAAAATAGTAAGTTTGGTGCTGTACTTGTGTAGTGACTGTGCTCTTCATGATTATCTCGCATTTAACGTCTTGTTTTCTTTTTTGCGATTTTGAGTTAAACGTTAATCCGTCGATAAAATAAATTGTCTTGCATACAATTGATTTAAAAGTAGTTGTAGACTATGATGTTTGGTGTTCCGAAGTAGTGTAATGGGATTTGTGTAACTGATATTGTGAATTTCATGGGTTCAGGGACTGATTTTTTTATTGCAAAATTTCTTCCTCGTGTAGTCCGTAAAGTGGGTCAATTTCGTAGGTGTACGGAAATTCATGACGCTGTGATCTCTCAGCCTATCCTCGGCCCGCCTGCGACTTCCTCAAGAGAGTGTGTGTGTGCAAAGGGGCTTCCGTCGACCGAAAAATATTATGCGCCAATCCAGGGAAAGCGTCAAGTGCAAGCCACTCTTGCCGACCCTCGGGAAGATCTTCCGACCCCACTTCCTCCATAGTCCTCCTCTCTCTCTTTCGTAAAAGGGGCCCTCCCATCCCCCTCGAGAACTTTCGTCGTCTCTCCCCTCCCTAGGGGAGGGGGAGGAGAGAGAGGGTGGTTTTTCGGAATAGGTAGCAGCTCCGACCGGGCAGGTAGCTGCCGTGGAAGGTTTCGGCGTCGGGTCGTTGGGGAGGAGGAGTGGTGTAGGCCGACCGTCGAGTAATGTGGGAGCAGTGGTCTATTCAGCCATCCATTCGACCGAGGGAGAGAGGTGGAGTTTTTATCGCTTCTCCCCTCTCCCCCGAATCCACCTTTCTTTCTGCCCATTCCCGACACCCTCCCTATCCACATTCTCCCCATACCCTCGGTGCATTTGGACCGCACGGCTCTCCCCACCCCTTCCTTCAGCAGGCGGTTCCCCTCTCCCCCCTGCACTCTTTCGCTGCCCCTGTGTGAACGGCTGCGGGGTTCAGTGGGAGTCCGGATTTTGAGGAGGTGAGGGTTTAGGTGGTCCTGTTGAGTCCCAGTGCCCAGGGTATATCCCAGAATGGGCTCTCCTTTTTCTTTCCCTCTCCTGCGTCGTCACGACTCTCTCTCTCTCCCTTTTGTTCCCTCAGACCACCAAAAATCCATCGTGACGTCTATGCATTCCCGTAGGTGCCTGAGGAAACTCATGCGCGAGGCCCGTGTGTGTTTCTGAGAGGGGCTGCCAAAATGTCAAGTCGAAGCATGAATGTATGTCAGTGCGTTTTCTACTTGAACGCAAGTGTTTGTGCCGGGCAGCAGAGAGTTTAGTTTTGATGGTAGGACTAGAATGATGCGAGGGTCGGGCTGGAGTGGTAAGCCAGAGTACTTCCCATCGTGAGTGAAATATTTTCGGCTGAATTACCGCTCTCTACAGTCCAAGGCAAATTTGTAAAATGACTGTACGATAGCTAAATTAGCGTAACCAGTCTATTAAATGAATTTAAATGGGAATCATTGCCAGGTCGCAGGTTGAAATCTAGACTTAATCTCTCGAATAAATTCCATGATAATATTTTCACTAATGACGTTAAGAATATTTTGCTAACTCCAACTTACTATGTTAGACTGGACCATGATCGCAAAATTAAAGAAATTCATTGCCGAACTGACAGATTCAAAGTTTCCTTCTTTCCTGGTACAATTAGGGATATGAATAGCTGTAAATACATCCAATAGCATAAATACGAGATATCAATGGATAGCATAGATAGTTGTAGCATGTTGGTTTAAGGACTTTAAGCTAACCCAACAAACGGCATGCTTTTTGCGTTCTTGCTGTACTATTTTTATCTTTTTTTTAAATTATTAAGTTTAGAATATTATTGCTAGTCCTTTTTATGCATTATTTGTAGTGCATGTTAGGTGTGAATTCACCCCCTGCCACATACCTTTATGGTGGCTTGCGGGGTGTTCTGTAGTTTGTGGACGGAACACGAAGGCTAATATTGTCCGCCGCAAGCGACGTTGAATAATTATTCCTAGGGAGAGTTTTGTCAGAGAACGTAGAGAATGTGCTGGCCTGGCAACCAAGAGTTCAGGGGTTCGTATCCCTCCTCAGGCATGGTTGTTGTGTGTTTGTCTTAGAATTAAGATATTAGGTCAGACGGTGGGATAGGGCCATTGTCAGTGGGTCGCCTAAAATCACAAATCTACAACCAGTACGACTATTATTGAAACCTCGTCCTTCGTGGCGAAAACTCACTTATAGGCAAGATTTAAACCGATGCCTTCTGAATAAATCGTTGATGATAGAAGCCCGCAACTTATGGTGGAGTTGCTTGTATAAATGTTTATCGGTAATATATAATATAGGCAATGCACAATGTCGGCATTCGGCCAGGAATATTGATATCCAATATTCTATTGCCTATAAAATCGCCTTCGTCGGCTTTTGAAGAATTTCAATCCATAAAAAGGAAGTCCTCAGGCTTGACTTGGTGGAACCGCATGATAGTAGCAAATAGAGAAACCACTTGGTAAGATTCCAGAAATATTTTTGTAACACCGACCTAGGTTTCGATTTTATAACAATAATTTTCAAGGACCTCGAAAATGATTGGTCGGTGTTACAATAAAATTTTGTGGAATCTTGCAAAGTGATTTCTCTATTTGCTAATTTCAATCCACTCTCATCTGAATATAAATTAGTTCCTGAAATTTCCCTTATACCTTGATGTATATGCTAAGTTTCTTTGAAAATAGCATGGGTATCGTGCCGAGGTTTCGTGGTATCGATCAGTTTTGGTGTTGCAGAGTGAGGAAATTTTGGTGTCCATTTTAAAGGAGGTGTTTTTAAGGATCAGAACACCAAGTTTCCTTGGTGTTCTGATTACCGTTTGAGTTGGAGAGTGTAGAAGTGTGGGTGGGAGGATTGCTGCGGCTTGGTGGTTCCCCGTCGCTACAATTTCGTCTCCGAAGACAGGGAATTGTTTTCAGATGTCTGTCTATGGTGACACTATCCTCGACTTGAAAATCCCCTTTCCTCCCCATCACTTCCCGTCACAGTCGATAAACCCGCTTCTGCCAGTTAAATTTTTTTTCTCCTCGGAATAATATCAGCTCGACACCCTCACCTTCCCGATGGCTCTCTCTCGTTTCCGATCGGGGTCTTGAGACGCGATGAAAATTGCAATGAGTGTGTATGTTTATGTAAAATTATGGGTCGGGTGGATCATTCTGTGTGTACATATGTACGCGTTCCGAGACGGAAATGACTCACCCGGAGTAAGCGAAGGGTATAGTCATCGAGGATGACGAGGTGAAATGAATTCAAGACACCGTACAAGTTCTCACTAAAAAAAATAATAAACAAAAGCTCGCGGGCGTTGTTACCAAAACATTTTTTCGAGTTGGTCTTCCATTCGCCGTAACGCCAAATCTTCTTGTCTACCCTGTCAAATATGTTTACGTCGCCAAGATAAAGAAGACATGGAGAGGAAATAGATCTGCAAACTATATAAAAGAAATCAACACTTCGTTATCGGCGAAGGGAAATGAAAGATCCTGGATTGAATTCCTTACTCTATCGAGTGATTTTTTTCTCTCATAATTTCCTTACTGAAGTTGGTTTTGTAATTCTTCATTAAGCTTATCACATATGTATGTATAGCCGTTTTGAGTAAACTCTGTAACTAGATTCTTCTCATTATTTTCGAAGTGCCTTAACTTGGCTGTTGCAATGATTTTGCATGATTTTATTCAAGGCTCTATGGTACGCCAACAATATTTGCAGCTTCGTAATCTATTATTCCATTTCCTGTTGAGAATAGATAGAGAGTAATTGGTTTTACTGTGATTACTATTCATTTAGGTGTGTACAAAATATATGTTTGAATCCTAATGGAAAACATTCAAGCATTTTTTCGTGCGGGGGAATCAGTGTTAGCTCCTTCATTTTTAATCATAATCATGGGATGAAACACTATTTACATTCTCATTTACAGCATTTATTGAAATTATGCCATGCCTGGTTATGCCTGCCTGTTTTTTACCGCCAAATTTGCATTTAATGTGCTGTTACCTCGGTTGTTAATCCTCCGAGACGCGTCCCAGCGGTTTTCTTGAGTGTTTTAGTGTAGTGAAGAGGGGGGAGGGTGATTCTAAGTGTCACATCCTTAAAGAAGAGGGTGAGGTGAATTGGGATGGGAATCAGAATCCGAGAGTTTCGGCTGCCAGTCGTTCGGGTAAGCGTCAGTAGTCAATGCCTCGTCTGTTCGGTGGCCTCTTGAGGCGAATATCCAGTGGAGTCGGTCTGAGCGGTGGCCAGACGGCGTCACCTACCGGCACGCTGAAACCTTTCCCATCTTTCCTGAGCTCACCAGGCTGCAGAAAAAAACAATAAGGAGAAAGCATCTGGTTTACATCCCTCGCTCATGATCGAAATCAACGCCCGCATCTATAAGAAGTTCATTTGCAGATCGTGGATTGTCAATGTCGAATATTTCTTCTTTTGTCTTACTCTCTTTCGGAGCTCGACCATTACCGTGGTCGACACGCTCGGCTTGGGCCGAAACAACTCGAATATTCCCGAGTGGAAACCGTTGCGCTAAGTGGTAGCTTTGTAAGGTTAATCCTCGACCTACTATTAAGACATCTGTCTTTGTGCCTGATGCGGATGTCAGCAGTAACATTATTTGGGGAAATATGCTTCCTAAATTTGTTAAATGAGTTTTATTGATTCATAGTGAAGTCCAGTAGCAATTACGTGGTAAATGGTTACCTATTTTCTGAGCTCATAATTTTGTTTTTTTATCATAACGCGTGATTCATTCAATAAAATTCCCTGAAAATTACGAATAAAGTGTCGAAACGTCGGAATGTGTTGCAATTCATTGTAGGAGGGAACGAGCAGCGAAATTATGGGGACTTCAGTGAAAGTTATTTCACTGCAAGTATGGCAAATTGACTGACTATCATGGTAATTTTTTTTTTTTAAAGTATGGGTGTTAAGAGCATGTTGTGTTGAGAGCATAACGGTTCCGCGCGAAACAAGTGAGTTCACAGAAGGGTTTCTCGAAAATGTAATTTTCATGAGATTTATCTGCGATCATGCCATCAACTGCGCTCTTGAAATGGATATGCGTTCTTAAGGTGCCAGTCCTCTGTAACACCTGGTTACATCAATTCATGTGCCTAAGCTGGTGCCTCTTCAAAAGCTCGGCTTTCGCACGATTGTTACCTTTTCAACACTTAAGTATATTTACCGCCGTCACCTTAGGAGATTGACGTGATAAGAACACACCGAAGGCGTTATTTTCCGCGTAGCACAATTCCTGGATGTGTGATAAGAAAAGGGTCGACTCGATCGGACTCTTACTTGATTGACGTTGGCTTAGTCGATCTATACGTCTTTTGCTAGCGACGTGGCGTGAATACCCTCTCGGGCACATGACGTTATTGATGATAAATGCTTTTAGTATTATTATTACTGGTACTCAACCGGTTAAGGTTGAATTTCATGCATATAAAACTCTCTCCTCCACCCCTATTTATCATATCTATCACACTATATAGCCATACGAACTACTAACAGTTTTCATCTCATCCCGTCACCCAGCTTTCTTTACTCTATCACGTCCCTCAAAACACCCTCGCCCCATGTTACCCGTGCCGTCCACTCTCTCCTGCCGTCCCTTAATTTCCTTTACCCACTTCTTCTCTTCCTATATTTTCCCTAGTATCTCCTCGTTCTTTTTCATTTCAGCCTATCTTATTTCCTTATAACCATATCTCGGAAGCCCTTAGTCTATGTTCATCCTCTTTTCTTATAGTTAATATCTTGGCCAGTGACTAGTGTGCGAAATGTTGATTTAATTTTTCACGCCTAGCTTGAGCAAGAGGTGATGTTTGCCGTGAAAATTAGTCAAGTGATCCAATTATCAATTTATAATAGCCATATGAGTGTAGTGAAGGAGGAATTCTTCCGTGCGTTTTACGACGGTACGAGTTTTCCAAAATTTTCCCTTTGGCCATTTTTGTTAATTATCAGCGTTCCTCATGATGTCCGGCATTACGTTAAGATTTTATTACTTTCATATAATGGCAGCACCTGTTTGGGTTTTTATAACCGTTCCAGATAGAAATCTCGAGGGTGACTATCGCGTTCACTTCACCGAATGTGTTTTTATGCCTCTCCTCGCGCAGCTTTTATTTCTTCCGAAGCCATGCTTTCGACATCATCCGCCAAGTTTGTGCTATCCTCAGAGTCGGCAGCTGCCTTCAGCACCTTCCATGCCCCACGAGACCTTTTTGAATTGCTTAGAAGATACGTGGAAGGGATATTGCTCTCTCAGCTTATCATTAAAGTGTAATTTGTCTCTTCAAATATTTTTGTGAACGTCTCTCAGCATCGAGATTCTTTTTTTTTGTCTTGCGTTCATTCCTTTGATCCAGTGGGTTCTCGAATTATTTTTTTTGCGTGAAGAAACCTCAGTCTTGTGTGACGAAATGCAATTATCGACGGCGACTGACTTAAATAGCACCCATCTCCCTCTCGTCGCCGTGGAGCGATCCAGGTCTCTAGTCTTAAACCTTTAATTAAGGCCTTCGTGTAGGAAACGCTTACACGAATGAACTTATTATTGGATTGTGGATTCATGGTTTCCCTAGGCATTAATTCCCGAACCTTTTTAATACTTGACCTTATCTGCGAATATTTCACAGAATACTTGACCTTAGCTGCGAATAATTCGCAGAATTTGTTTGCGTTTCATGGGAATCTGTGAACGGTTCGACAAAGCCCACTTTGATTGAGTTAATTCATGCTGTGTAAACAAAGTATGCGAGCGTAGTTCTCCTTCCTCCCTCCAGGGGGAATTAATTGAATAGCGTGTGGCTAGTAATTTTGATTTCTGTTTTAACGTATCTCGTTTCCATGGTGAATAAATTCTGCCCGTATATTTGAAATAATTCTGCTTGTTGGAATGAAAGTTGATCCCGTGGCTTTGCTTGTTTACGTTGGCGAAAATGTCTCGGGGAAACTTTCAATTACATATTTGGAATCGGCGTGCTCGCCACCACTTCGTTTTCTATTGATCGCGGCGATTAATTTTTATTCGTGTTACGGAAGGCGCTTTACGAAATGTAGTAGAAGTTCAATTTTTACTCTGAAATCACTACCAAAACAATTCTCGTTCTGTGCTTTAAAATAAGTGGCCAATTTCTCCGTAAGAATGAAAAGTCGTGGACGAGAAGGAAGACGGAATATATTCGTTCGTCTCAAAATGTGCCTGCTTTGAATCAGCTCCTGCTGTTTGAGGTCTTCCCCATTCCTTTGGTTTCATTGAGGCGAAGAAGAAAACATGGACAACTATCATTGGTGTATTTACTTCAATGATTGGCGTCCAAGGCTTCGTGTTCTCCCGCTCCTGACATCTGCCTCTTCCAAATGATCTGCCATCTCAATGAAAGTTCTCCCCCACGCCCTCTCTCTTTCTCCGCCAGTCCTCATCCATTGTATTTCTTGGTTTCCGGAGGATGGTTGTTATGAAGCAGAACTTTCCTACTTCCTTGTCCACAACTTCTGTTTGATTTATGCTTACCGTTTGAAGTGCCTCAGACCATGGTTGAATCCATCTTGAACTGTTCCGTTTATTTCAAGAATCGATTTGATGATTGCACAGAGCTGATTCGAATTTCCGAATGAATTTTTATTTCCTTAAAATTCACGTCTCAAACGTTTAATGTCTAAACGTTTAACTCAGAGGCATGATTCCGGATACATAATCAGTTATAGATGGTTCAGTAGCTTTGTTAGCAAATCTTTGCTTGGTATCTTTTAATAAAAACCAATTAAATAATTTTAAATTATCATTTTGGGCTGGCATATTCACGTATACTGTGGCAACGGGAGACGGTCATTTTGTTGATCATTTCGATAAAAATGAGGGCAGATGTTCGTGCAAGTATGTTTGTGGTACTCTTATCCGTGTGTAGTCTTCGTGATTAGCGTGACTGATTCGCACACTTCTGTCTAGCTGTGAAAGTTTTCCCGTGATTAATGTGCCAGCCGTCTAACGCTATGAAAGCTTTTATCTTAGTGGGAACACAAATTTGCTAGAAACTAATCAAAGCCGAAAATAGAGCGAGATGTGAAAAATGAGATTTAAAATCCCTTAATGTTTGGGTAGACATCGTACCTCAAGTTTTACAGTTCTCAAAGAATAAGAAATCAAAAAGCTTGGAAGCCGGTGGACATAAGGTGTTCAGCCTCCGGTTTTGTACTTTATTATGAGAGATGAAGCGGTTTATTGCCATAATCATCATTGAATTCGTGTAGCTTCCCTCGAGCAAATGGTAAAAATAAATATCAATTATTTCACGACTCTCTTTCGTGCTCGGTGCGAGGTGGATATTGTCTCCTATGTTGAATGATGAATCGGAAATCGTCCAATGCCACTAATTTATGAAGGTTATCCTCGCATCTCTCTCAGGGTGGTCCCCTGCCAATTTCGGTCCCCTGCCATGGACCCCCTCGGGCCCAAATCGGGCCGCGCCCATGAGTTTTCCAGCGTTGGCTTCCTTTCATTTTATTCCGTCGCATTCTCTCCTTCGAATGTTTTTTTTATTCCCCTCTTTTCCTTTCACTCTACTGCGGTGCAGTTCTCTCTCATCGTCAGTACCCGTTCTCTCTCCCCTCTTCACTTACTCTCCCCCTTTTCTCCCCTTCCCCCACTTTGCCCATCTCCCTCCGCGTGACGTCGACTGCTCTGTCCCCGTGTCGTCGCGACTGTCGTCGACTTTGCTGTGAATCTCCCCCTCCCCCCCTTTCACTCCACATCTCACCCTATCTCTCCTTTTTTCAACCCCTTCCCCTTGTCCCTCTCCTTTAGTTCGGAGGCTTCCAGCACTACGGGGAAGAGGGGGAGGGGGGGGGGAAAGAGAGGATATGAAGGGATTGACTCCCTCGAGCTCTTTAGTATATTGGGGTCACTGTGGATTTCATACCATGTCGCCACTCTGCTGTAAGCGTCTCGGTCATACGCGTTACGTTTATCGTCATTGCCCTGGCAACAATAGATATACATGCGTTTTTTAGTGTTAAAAAATTATTAATGCACCAAAAATGAGGAACACCAAAGGATTTCCCAGAAACTGCGGGATGGATTATTCCGCGGGGAGAGTAGAAGCGATTGGGTTATTTCAACGTTAATTGCAAGTTTGGGATTGTGCACAAGGTGCGGGGCTTTTACACTTGCACAGTAGTCGGTTGCCTCAATTATTGCGAGGTAATGGTCGTGAGAGCGTCTCTTAGCTGATGCCATTGCTGTTGTTTAATAAAGCATCTAAATTTTACTCGTGATCGTTTCAACTTAGTAAAATATATTTTATGGAGTTTTATTTGGTTAAAACGCTTAATTGCCATCAAGTCAACGTGGAGATATAATCAGGTACATAGTCCGGCTTTAAATATATTTATTAAAAAATTTAGTGAAAATTTAAACAGCAAATTGTGATGATTCTTTTTATTCTGTCCTGCTACTGTTTTCAAATATTTTAATTTTGATATTTAATGCAATGTTTAAAATTTTAAGCTTCAATCTCTCGTCGTATTTTCACTCGTTTCACTGACGACTTTCATAATTTGCGCGTATATTCCAGCGTTTTTTCTTATACTTTCAGTCCGTCGAAATCAATTTTCTTCGATTCGGGTGTGAAAACACGGCTCATTTCGTTTTTCTTGAATCGTATTTTCCAAAATCGTGCACGTTTTATTTTATTATTTAGCATTGCTTGTTATATATATTTCATAGAAGGAAAATTTTACTTCAAGCATTATCTTTTTTCTGCTAAGTGACATTTTTTTGCCCTGATAGCCATGTAGGTGTGTTCTGATTTACTTTATCGCGCTCGAAACCTCAAGGTGCCTGAGTGACGGCAAATTCTAATCCAAACATTATTATCAATTTGTTAGTCTTATCTGTTCAGAAACGCGAATTTTTATAATGTAAACGCATTTAAGTTTCTCATAACGCTAACGATTTTCTTATAATTCACCGTTGCTTTGGAACCTAACTTGCAAAATAGCGATCGATTTTTTCATCACGGAATTTCAAGGAACGTGTCCTATCGGATGAACTGGGTGTGTCCGTAACCAAGCCTCCGAGACACGCTTGGTCGCGCTTCAGCTGTTTATCGACTCTCGGTAGTAATTTATTTGCCACCACTCTTTGCTTGTACTCTGGCCCACATTTACCGAGTCCGCGATACGTGAGGACTCTTCTTGCTAGCCATGGAAGATAATTTATTTTTTTTTGTTTTTTAGTTCACCCCGGCCAAAATAACCTCTTCCGCTTTAGATAATTTTTTAGGACTTTCTATTTATCGTTTAAACAAATCGAGGGAACTCATTCGATAACCAGCCGAGAATCGGTACGTGTGTGAGTGTTCTCTCTGTGTTCCGATGAGTTTTAATTATCATGCTCACAATTTGTGCTTTCTGCGCTGCATATTTTCCATAATATCGATTAGGGAAGAACTTTTTTCTCATTTGTGTTATATTAGTCTCTCCCGAGATATAATTATACAAAATATCAAGGTCATAACTTTGTATCTTTTCGAAGATCCCGTATAAAAATTATAGTTATTCTTGATGTGCCCCTTTTCTGTGGATTGTGTTTTATATGTATGATTTACTCCGTAAATAATACATATAAAATATTTTTCCCCCCATACTATAAGTGAACAGAATAGGCAGCATAGCAAAGGGATAGGTAGGGGTAATATTTTAGAGTAGTCTGTAGTGCATTATGCATGTATTAATCCCTTAAATACTATAGATAAAAACAATCTAGTTGCCTGAGACCCTATAGTAGCATATTTGCATGTTTATAATGCATGTTTGGTGATCTTCACCCCGTGCCACACATCCTCGCGGTGGCTTGCAGGGTATCGCGTAGATGTAGATGATTTTTAATTGGTTATCAGCTAGTGAAGAGTTGTGGAGCATGCATTAAAACTCATCAGATGCGCATTAAGAAGAGTTGAGTTCGATTTGGTTTTACGCGTTCCCGTAAGTCTCCAAGCATAATTCTATGCGGATCACCACAGTGGGGAAAGCGACAGCTTCAACTCAGGTGAAACGTATAAATACGTGCTGATTGTCTACATATACCTTGTGTCGTCCTCGTGAGACTTGTGTACTTTTTTCCTATTTCTCATCCTCTCCGCACTCTTTTTTGAGGTTCACTTGGCGTTATCCCATCGAGACCGTCGGGATCCGCTTAATTGGAATTGATCGCGTGTCGACGGATTTGTCGTGGCGAGGACGAGACACGCGGGCCCTGACACGGCTGCCGCGCCAGGCCCGCCCCCTCGCGTCGGGGCCCCCTCACCGCGCGCGTGTCCTTGCCGCACGTCTCGGATTCGCTCGCTTTTGATAGGCGCGGTTTGGACGAGCGGAGCCGAGAATACATCCATAAACATCATCGCGCCTGTAGTTGAAATTTTACGATTTTACTGGGAGTTGGCCGAGTCTAGAAGAGAAAATCATGTTAATAGAACCACAAATTCGTCATCTACTATCAGTGAGCACTTGAGATTTTCGCGTTACAGAATTATGATGTTGATAAATGAATAGGAGGAGTGACCAAGTAGTTCTTAGTAGTGAAGGAGGGAAGAGGGGTCTTACGAAAACCCTGAGATATAAAGCGGGACATCGTGACACACGATAGTATGATAAAGACGATCCTCCAGGGAAAAGTGAAGTGAAAAGTGAGAATGGGAAAGAAGTCTTCGTATAGGACATATGGAGCTATTCGTGTATGATGTTAAAGAGAAGAATCATTCAATTATATCAGGTTGGCAGACCATAGGATTGATGGCTAGTGTTGATAGTGATGATTATTAGTGGCGGTATTCAACTCTGTTTTCTAGGGGATTATTCATCCCTCTGCGACACACCCTCGAGGTGGCTTGCAGGGTACACCGTAGATATTATCACGGCAGTTTTTCGTGGATCACCGCTATTCTCTATCACCACCATTCATTTCTTCTGTTTCTCTATTTAGAACGGCTAGCAAATCGTGGTAATGATGAAATACAATTACTACGTGTCACATCGCATTGTATTTCATTATGAATAGATTCCACCATGCTACGCCTGAAACCACGAATTTCAAATCGTGGTAGTTATAGAAAAACACGATTATATATTTTTCTCCCTACAGACATCTCTATACCCTTACTTACTTTCACTAATCGCATTTCAATGTATATACTTTCAAGAACGAGAATTAGCTTTAATGAGTAAAAGCAATTTGTCAGGAAAATAATATGCCTCGGAAAAACTAAATGACTAAATACTTACTGTATGCAATATATGGTTGAACGGTCCCAACTGAATTATTTATGAGGCGTTGGCGAATATTTGTAATTAATAATAGGAATACTAGTACTTTTTCTTAAAATTTACATTAACTTATGCATTCTAACATTGCAGGCTGTAATTTTCAAGTGGAACCCTTTAAACTGTGGATATCGTTTTCTCCTTTTACCGAGCCGAGAACGAAGCTTCTGATATAGGGCTTGTGCAATTGCACAACAGCCCTAGAGGAACAGTGGTCCCAACGATGCCCATTAAATATTTAAATTATTAATGAGAGGTTATATTCGGATACCTCTAACGAGAACCGGCTTGGTAGTTTGGAATTGGACCCATCGGTAACTTTTGTGTTTATTAATGAGGTTCCTCTTTGTACAGGAATACAAAGAATAAGGGTTCCACACCTTTAACTATTCTTTCCTTAGATATTTCGGCGTAGTGTGAGACCATTAAATTCGGATAGCCCGTTTCTATTCCAGTGGCATTGTAAGCTGAATCAGTACCGCTATGCCTCGGGGGCATCGGGCTATAAAAAATGGAAAACTTTCCGAGGGCCGTTTTTGGTGGAACTTCATGCATATAGTTTCCCAGCGGCCGTTTTGTCGTACGGTTGCCGACATTGCTGGCACGTCCTGTGTTCCGCGAGTAAGAATTCGTGGCCATTGCTCATTATTTGCGAAGTCGGTGATTTTTGATTAAAGTATCTTAGCGGGTAATTAAGCTACGAGTTTATAAGTAGCGTGACCCACAATCCACCCAGAATAAATGTTTTTCTTGCTCATAAATATGTATCCTGCTTATTCCATGTAATATAATTGATCTTAGGCGTTTTTATATATAAAATTGTATTTACCTTATTACTTTAAACTTTTCAAATACTAACTAGCATCAGACAATTATTGAATAGGGGGAATCAAACCTTTCGTTTGCTACTTCATTGCTGGTTGTATTGTTAATCTGCAATGACTGAATAAAACGAATTCACTTAAGAAATACGAGTATTGGAAGTTTGTTGACTCTCATGCTAAAAATGAAATAATTTAGTCTCATGCAGTCTTGTATGAGATGCAAAACTCCTATTCTAATCCCTGGTAACTTAGATATAAACTTTTATCGTCCCTTATTTTACGCCGAAAAATGACATTATACAACTCTCTATCTTAGTATGTATTTTCATTGGTTTAATCTTCGTAGTGGGGATAAAAAACCACTAATGTATTCATCAATGACATTGTAACATCCCAGTAGCAGGCACGTAGCCAGGGGGAGGGGGGGGGACTTCTGGTGCTTAACCCTTTCGCGCCGGAGTCCAACGCAGGAAAATGCTTGCCTTCTCACGGGTTCCTCTAGAATATTTTTCCACTCCCTGTACG
Organism: Platycnemis pennipes; assembly: GCA_933228895.1. Taxonomy (NCBI): domain Eukaryota; kingdom Metazoa; phylum Arthropoda; class Insecta; order Odonata; family Platycnemididae; genus Platycnemis; species Platycnemis pennipes. The sequence continues at coordinate 29,414,177 of OW121851.1, forward strand.
GAGCTCTCTTGAAGCAAGGCTTCGAGCAGGTATGTCTCTCCCCCGCTTTGGGACCGGACCCAGCGGGGTTCCCGACCCTTTCCACGGCCACTGACCAGAGATTATCTTCGCCCTTTTCCAAATGAGAACCCACCTCGGCTTCTGTCCGCGGTCAACTATTTTTAATTCAGTGATTTTTGTTAAATAAATAATAGTAAGACTTTAACTGGGGGTTAATACACAAATAAATTCCTGTTGTTATAAATACCATTTAGAGATTTTAAACGAAATTCTAATGTTAATATTAAGATATTTAGACAATAGACATAATATCAATGGTTACAATAATAATTATTTCTGTTGTTTCGCAATAGAAGACGTCCGCGCATAATCCAACCATACCCGTGTTTTATATAAAAGCACATGCACTTTTTGGTGCTATACCTTCATCAGGAAATATTTTTATGTAAATATATTCGCAATGGTAGCGCGAGATAGATTTTTCTGCCTAGCAATTATTTATTGTATCTCCCAATATTCCATCACGCACGCATGCGGTTTTCTTCTAGTTTTAACATAAATGATTACAACATAATTATCACTCTTAGCCACATTACACAGAATAAATTTGAATGCTGAACACCAAAAAGATTCAGTTACAAGAAAGTAAAGTTTATTGACTGCTAATAAATTAGCATAAACCATACCCTTCAGCGGGATTTTCAACCTATAATGTAGATATAATAGATTTCGCGGTATGTTGTGTGGTATTACCATTACAGTTGTTTTCCAATATATGTTCATAAACAAGTAAAACGGAGAGAAAAATATCGGTACTACCTTATCGTCAAATCATAAAAAACCTACGTCTTTGTTCCTCATTGCAATGAAAAATTCTCCAAAATCGATTTGAATCTCATTGACAGGTGAACTCTGTTAATAATAACGTTAGAGTTCCGTTTAAAATTTCTAGAGATTCAAAAAAACATAAGGAATTAACTTCTGGAACTCAATAATGCGATTTAGAAACAAATATGATTTTGGTTTTTCAAATGCATAAACAAAAAAGTGACCGCGAACAACTGCCGAGGGTGAGGCTCGCGCTGCGAAGAAGGGTCGAGATAATCCCCGCCTCGAAGCCGAGGAAGGGTCTTCAGACCCGCGAGGAAGGGTCCTTTATGACACCTTGGACCTTTTCTGCCTACCTGACCCCAGCGACGTTTTAAGACGCCCTTCGTTCTCTTGCGTAGAAAAATCTGCGGCGTTTATAAACGGCCTTCGTTCACAGGAGTGAAAAATCTGCGGCGTTTATAAACGGCGTTCGTAGCGAAAGGGTTAAGCCCCCTCCCCGAAATTTTTTCCAATAATATTTTTGTTCTGATTTTAACTGGGCATGATCATCCGGATTACACTGCGTATAATTCAACTATTAAGTGTCTAGAAATGTGATCACTAGTTTTAAGCATGTGTATGGTTAATAATTGTTCTTTTCAATACCGTATGTATGTATGCGTTGAACTTCGGTTCTGGGGCCGGTAAAATTAACTGCTTCATAACAAGGTAAGCAGTGACCTTTAGGAGCGAGAAGAGATAGGAATGAGCCCTGTGAAAGTAAATACCAAACCCTGAAAATTAAGGGAAGAGATTTGTAATGATATTGCGATTATTTTGTATTTTTGAATTAGATCGTTCAGGGGCATTAATTTAGTTTAGGAATTGAAATGTAATTTGTAACCTTCGTGGTTACCTAAGTTTCACTGATAGAAGCGTTTTTGCGCAATGCGATGTAGCCCCTCAATGTGTAACTAAAGGTTGAGTATTAATTGGAATGGCATTCGAGTAATATCCAGAATACCAAAATCGTGTTGTGAGGAGCATCATTTCGGACTTATTCATCGTAATCTCCCCCATTTTCGCCCCGTGAAGATCGTTGGGATACGGCTGTGAATATGACGCTCGATGGTTGATTGAAGTTGTCGAAATTGAGTCCCAATGAGGTCGATCACGTTTAACTTATTTTTTTGCGACCCACAAAGCCATATTGCGGGAATCTAATTACGCGAGATTTATTGTACCATTGCGATTATTAGTTAGGCAATTAATGCCCGCTCCCAAAGTGACATCCGGAATGACTTCGTCGATTTCGCAGCGTCGTCAAATTAGCCCTTCAGGCTTTAGAGAGCTAATTGGAGTCGGTGCCAGGCTTTTGTTTTTACTCCGTTTGAGTCCTGCTAAGCTTAAACGCATTTCCTCTGCAACCCTCCCCCTTCACTTGGCATTTTACTCCATCGCAAATTTCGCGTCATTCTCATTAAGACCTTTCGTTCCGAGCCGCGGAAACTTGACGGGGGAATTAACTTCTGTCATGCCGAGGCCGTTAGTGGTCGATTTCGGGCAAATATTTCTCTTAGAGTTATGTGAGATTACTCACGACGCATTCTGAATGCATTTCGTTAGTGAAATCGTTGACCCGAATCTAATTACCCTGCCCATTTCCTCATCGTTTTACGATGGGGGTGTGATAGGACCATGTTGGCATTGCGAGAATAAAAATGAAAACTCAGCTGTGCCAAATATACCTATTATGTATTTCTTTATGGTGGTGAATATAGTCATGAACAAAAATGGAAAGTGCTAAACTGATTGCCTTTTTATGACCGAGGATAGGATCGGAATTTGCACAATTCGAATTTGATAACTTGGCGAAAGGGATACAATTTGACCCCTTTCGTATGGCGATGGGATTCATTCATGCCTTTTACTCTTTTAAGTGGTTGTTCTAGTGAGGGTCGAATCAATGCCGACTCAAATATTTTAGGCCCTCACAATCGGATATTATTAGATTTATCCAGTTTTTGACCCAACAGGTGCTGCCATAACTTCGTACGCCCGAAGCGTGATAGGAACAAATAAGTTACAAACTACCCGGAATAGTTTTTAATGCGCAAGATTATCGCCCATTAAATCTTTTAAAACTATAATAAAGCCTTCTCTAAGTTTTTTTATGGTAGGTGGTAATTCAGTGGGAAGCTTATCACCTACGTTCAGAAGAAATTGGCGGATGGAGTTGATTTTATGGCGGCGAAAGAGAGAGAGGGAGGTGGAGAAGGTATTAAATTAAGCCGGGGGGGCAGGATCTCTTTTTCGGTGGTAGGAAGTTTGATTGGGTTTTCGTAGGAAGGAGGAGGAACTGTAAAATTTCGGTGGGGTTCATCCGTGGGACGAAGTGCAGTAATGCCGAACGCGGGGGGCATTAAGCCGGGAGACAAATTACTGCCGTGGCGCGGAGGGAGGTGAGGGGAGACGGGCGCGAGGTCTTGCCGGCCGGGAAGCCGGTCGCCGGCCGGCACTCGGGGACCCCGATCCTCGGGCAGCCGTCTTATCTCTCTCTCACCCCCTCCCTCTCCCTCGTTCCCCCCCCCCCGCCATCGATGCCGGTCGTCGCATTCCTGTTCGAAGGCCGGGAGCGAGTCTTCAACCTCCCAGGCAGCTCCCCCACCCTTCCCTTCCTCTTTCCCCTCCAATCGTTTCCTCTCTGTGTGCGCTTCATTCCCTTTCCACTCCATTCTTCCCATCCTCCCCATTTTCTCTCTTCTCACTCTCCCTCTCTCTCTTCCTGCCTTCTCGAGGACTCCCCGGTATTTATGGTGGATTGCCTGGTTGAGTTGGCATATACTGGCCTCGCGTTGTACTGCTTTGCCGGATTTTTAAGGGTGGGTAGAGAGAGGGTTAAAGCTGGGAGTGAACGTGGGATTATGTTTTGAGGGTTTTACCACGTGGTTTGCACGTACAAAATGTTACGAGGGGCGTTGTCGGGGTTTTCCAGAGTCTTGAGCAAGACGAAAGACACCACGAGCAGGAAATGAAATTATTTTGTGTACAAATATTTTCTGTGTATGTGATTTTTAAGAATGATTTGAACTGCAACGCATAAAAATTTTTGAGTCATTTGGTTTGCATTTCTTGTCCCATTTTGGAAGTACCTCCGTACCCAGTTGAAGGATCCAAATGATTTTGGGTGCCGTGTTAAATAGAACGATAAAAAATTTAATGGAATTTAATTGATGCTCATACCCACGGAGTAATGTTATTCGGGACGGATAAAAGTGGAGTTTTGATCGAGTTGCCCCAAAATAACTTTACCGAAAGGGATGAGAATGCAAGACGTTTGGGGAGATTATTGACCACTTCTCCACCACATCCTCCTGGTATAAATAACGTCCGTCGACTTGTAATCGAGGACGCAAGACCTCAAGGCATTGATTACGTCCGTGATACTTTCCTCTTTGGCGTGGTCATTTTTCATTTTAACCCTCTCTCTATTTTTACCTACCTCTCTTAAAATTACGGGATCGACTGGAGTGAACTTGTTCTTATAAGCGATAATCCACGATATTTCCGTACTTCTAATGCCACTTTATATTATTTACCACTTCCTTCGAATAAGACAAAATGTTTTAAAGCATCGTGAGGTTTTCCCGTGGACCCAAGGGGAGTTTCCTGGTATTTCTCGCTCTGGACGGTGTCTCAGATGGGTAGGATGGATGTAAGTGTATGATCGAAAGGGAAAGGAGAAAGGGGGAGGGAAAACCGACGTACGCATTAGCCTGGTGTTAACAAAAAGCGCAAAAATGGGTCTTCATCATGTTAAGTCTTTCGATCGGGAATCCCCCGCTTGGAGAGACAGTTCCACGAATATTAACTTTATCCTCGATACGACGGTCCTCGACTCTTGGGTGGATTTTTTTATGTAATCCCTTTAGTGACCGTAGGACGTCGTCTGTTGGCGAAGAAAGAAAAGTTTACGTTCCTGACTGTCGTTTATTGCAAAGGTAGTGGGGTGGAGAGAGAGGTACCATCTTCGTTTAAATGCTGTAGCCGCATTTCTACCGGATTGATTTTACATAAGTATTCGGCGTATTGCAGTCAAGTCTTCCTATTTTCACTTCAAACTTTCGGGACGTTTAAGTTGGGTGGAAACTAGCATCCTCTATGTCGGTTTTTGGTCGTTCATGGAAAGATGATTTATCTCCTAATGTGAATGAAAAGTAGTTAAGCATCATCCCTTAATCGTAAATATTTGTCCCGGTTATTTTTTGTCAGTATTTTCTCCTTACTTCATTTTTGCATGCGGAATTTGAATGGGTTCCACTTCCGTGGTTTGTAATTGGTTGGTGAATGGAAGAATTGAATAGAAAATTGGTGTTTTTATTTTGGTGCTTGATTTGGAACGTCCAATGCATTCCCTTAATTGAATTCGATCCCACGCTTGACTGGCCACTATTTTGAATAGGTATTTGAGTTCCTTGCTTATGTCTGCGCAGAAATCGATTCTTTTTTTTGCATGCCCCGTCGCGCGGAATATTATCAGAGGTTCTCTTCTCAAGCATGGGTTTTTCATTGCTTACCTGTGCAACTCAATATTTTTTGAATCTCAGGTTGATGTGTATAACTTTTTATACATTTCGTAAAAGGTTCCCATTAATTTTCCACCGCCCGGTTGCTGTACATAGAGCAATGGCAGAGTTGCATTAAACCATTTCTAATCGTTCCGCGTGGATTGAAAGCAATTTTATGTTCGATAGTGGCCTTTTGTACTCTTGGGAAAAGTCATGGAGTCCTTTCGTAATTAATGCCGAACTAAATATCTCCCAACTTATCTACTGTGAACTATCGTTAATTGGTAGGGTGAGAAGTGAATGCCTTGGTTTGAATATCATACTTGATGACTAACACCGTAAAAAAAACGTTTAACGAGAAAACATGGTGTTCTATTCTTTGGTTCCGCTCTGATTGACTCAGGATTGAGAATCCTGTGTTGCAAAGTGAATGCTAGATGCATTCATTCACTCGGAAAACGAAAGCTCCCTGGTTCAATTCCCGACGTTCGTGATTTTTTTTCTATCCGGGGCAGTCCTCCGTGACGTCTTTACCTGTCTCAGCCTTTTTTCTTCCCTGCACTTCTCCCTCCTACCTCTCCAACCCGTCTTCTCCGCTTGCCCGGAAATGGATTATCGGAGTTGCGATCCCACCCCCCGCCCTCCACCCCGCTCCCTCTTCAAGAGCCGTAGCTTGCTCGCCTAAGTATATCGTCGCGCATATTCTTCTCCCTGTAAGTTTCCATGAACTCGCTCATACGTGCCGTGTTCGCGGTGCTCGGAGAAATATATAATTTAGGTGGTTTCCCGTCTGCCATTCCTTCCGGCGGCTGCGAACGATTGGAACACGATGAATGATGTTTTAAACTCTTTATGTCCCTTTTTCATCGTGGGAACGCTTCTACTAAAGTGTAGTTCCGAAGGTAGCATTAAGAGGTGAACTAAACTGATTATTACCCACTCCCTCTCTTAATTCTTTAGCCTCACCGCCCATTTGAATTATGTTCGGTTCAGAGGAGAAGATCCTACAGAAACTTAGATCGGGATAGCTTTACTGAAAACGTTCGATATATATTAAAACACCAGCGTATTATGCTAGATTTGAACAGATAAGTAAGTTTATAGAGATTAATTGTCACATGATGGATTGAAAATGTCGGTTTCCCCCGTACTGTGGGAGAATATAATAGGCAGCATAGCGAAGGGATGGATAGGTGAAATATTGTGGAGTAGTATGTAGTGCATGATGCATCTATTAACAACAAATCCCTTAATTACAATTATTAGTATGTTTCTCTGTAGTATCCTATTTGCATGTATATAGTGCATGTTTGGTGATCTTCACCCCCTGCCACACACCATCGCGGTGGCTTGAAGAATATCGCGTAAAAGTTTAAAAAAAGTTAAACATGAGTAGGAACCCGAGAATTATTTATTAATATCATTCACCGAGAAAGAACAAAATCATGTAAGAATAGGAACGTCCGTATTGACTACCCTGTCCCCGATGTGTATGTTGTCCTGCGCTCGTAGGCTGTAGAAATGTTATTCTGTCGAAAAAGCTCCATTTTTTAATTGTCCATAGCTGATGCCAGAAATAAATCTTTTTGGGTAGCAAGCTCAAATTTTACAACTGTCTCAGGCAAAACTTTGTTGAAGTTAATCAAGTTAGGAGAAAAAGTATCAACTTTATAGTTTCCACAGTGAAGTTTATTAATCACGACCATGCTACGAAACCATGGTCGTGTGTAATAAACGTCAGTGTAGAAACTCCAAAGTTAAATACTTCTTCTCTTACCAAGCTCAAGTTTTGTTTTGAAATTTGATATGAGCGATGAGATATTTGGTCAAGTAGGTAGGTACATACGGCGACTTCAAGATCTACTTCATTCCCGGCTTTGAAAAGATTCGATGATGAAGTGCCTGATTGCCCTGTACAAAATCATACTGTGAATTATTTCTCGTTCCATGACGTTTTTAGTTAAGCCATGATAATTTTGATTCCTTTTTCCTTTGGAATAATAGAATTACTTTGAGATGGAACGGGACGCAATCGCCTCCGACGCATATTTTTAACAAGCGGAATTGGTGTTTCATGGCAGCCTCTGCTTCATGTCGTTTTAATAGCTTGAGTTGTAGATTGTAGGTACAAATATTTATTGAAACTAAGATCCTTTGACCTCGTGGCGAGAGTTGAATGCCGAAGCGTAGGTACTTCTCCCTTCAGTAAACGTGTACACGCTGAAAAATTCAAGCCGGGAGGAGGGGAAGATGCAAAAGGAGTAACTCAAGGGCGGTGAAAAATCGATTTCAGTTCCTTTTTTGTCCTTCGACCTATTTCTCGCGAGTCGGAGTGCGATTTGTAAAAGGACTTTCTGGAATTCCTTGCGGGAGACCATTTAAGTCTCGCGTACAAATGAAAACGCCCCTTCTCTTTGAGGTCACTTTGTAGCCACGTTCAGTCCTTCCATGAGATCTCTGGGCTTTGTGAGATGCTATCCCGTTTCCGCTATTCCCTAAGAGTTGTGTTTACGATCGCAGCACACGAATGCCGCTTTTGTGTGCCGCCACTTACCCCAGCTCTATATTAATCCGTGCCCCAGCTGAATCGAGCTGTTCGGTTATCTTCCAACGAACCACGTATGGTTATTTTAATGCATTGCTCATTTCGAATAAGATTTTCACAATTCAAATCATCTTATAATCTTGCGGGATGAATTTCATTGAGAAAAACTGAAAGGCTCGGAGGCAAGTTGCTTCCCAGGTTTTGGATTTCAGCTACGCTCACGTTCATTTTTCCGCAATATGAATTGAGATTACAAAGAGCTGTTTGACATTCGGTTAGAACTTAATTTGTATCCAAACGAGAATTAATTACGGTACCTCCTCCACTCGCTAATGAAGCTCTTCGGGTTGCTTCGCGCCAAATGCTATTGTGATTCTTGAGCTAATGAGGAAATTGACGAGTTGTGACGATGATCCCTTTCCAAACGAACGCTTCGTTCGACTCGCGTTTTATTTATTTTTCTCTGCCTAGTGTGAGTGAATGAGTGAATGCCTAGTTGCAGACGAGTCAGTGGGAGAGGAAAAAGTAAACCTCTTCGAGATTTGGTATTTAGCGTCGCAGATGTTGGCCTCTCATAATTATTGGCGCGTGCTGCAATTCCGCCAATTAATCCGTTGATTTATTCTATGTAACTACCCGCTTCATTTTCCATTCTAAAGCTTTGGATCTTTAATTCCTCTGTAATTTACTATCAATCGCGTCCTATATATCTGTCTTCAACTAATAAAACACCAGCCTAATTGCAAATCTGGTGCATTTCAATTGTAATGAAAGAGCGTTTAAAATCTGGAAATTTTATTTAACCTGGAAATCGTGGAAATTGGCTGTGAGTCATTAAACATTTATGAAGGAAAAGCCTTTAGTCATAACCAACGGGTCTCTTTTGTAGTGCTTCTTTTACTAGAGCATTTAACTATTGCCGCGTCTTTCTTTGAGTGTGTAATATGCGAGTATGTCGATCGACTTACACTAGCTATCTGTAAGGTAGAATGTTTAATTTTACTTCCATTTGTAATCTTCTCAAATATATCTTACGCTTATACTGTAAATAATGAACATATTTGGGAAGTTAATGGTGAAATAACATACTTAATCATTATTAAATTGATAAGGATAAATAAAATAAACTGATAAATGAAATATCATCTTAAAAAAGAAAACTTAGCTCCCTCTTGGACTTGAAATCAAGAGTTTTATTTAATTTCTTCGCCCCTTTTTTCCTCACCTATAGGATTCAAAAGGAACGCCAGAATAGTATAAAGGACAGTGATTGTGAGTGACGAAAACCCTAGTTTTTTCCATCGAGTTGGATGAGCGTGTAATCACAGGGCATGCATGCATTTGTTTTATCGCGATCGAAAAAAGAAGGAATACCCGAGCCGTGACGCTGGGATCATTGCCGTGACGGCACCATTTCGGGATCGATGGCACGCGTGATTAGGGAATGTTGCGAGCTTAAATGAACTCTCGCGTGCCCACACGCATGTGGTGACTTTCCTGCGTTTTTTCCGGTCTACGCTCATTGCCCATGCGGTGACATTCTATGAATTTAGTGCTTTTCTCCGCGTCTCACATGTATTGACCGATTGTGTGTGCTGTTGTGTAAACGTCCTTTCGTCACGTGGAATTTTATATTCTCTCCCGCTGATCTTTAATCGCGACGGGCTGATAGAATCCGATTTAAGAGAATACGTTTGCCCGAAGCTTCGAGCATGTAAATTTAAGCTTGAATGGTTAGTGCATTAAGCCTCGGAACCAGTTTCATCTATGAAGAAAGATTTGTTGAACATAATTCTCATTGGAGAGTTTAAAGTTTTGCTAGGAAAATATACGCTTTAGATATTCTTATTGGTTATTCTTCTCGGCCTCCTATGTGAAGGAAAAATTGGCTAATGTTTGTAGTTACAAATGTTAGGTCTCGATTTTCTTCAAAAATTAATCAACAGTTTATCAACCGAACAATACAGGAAGTGACCTTAACGTAATACTCCTTGGATGTAAATGATACACTGAGAATCAACATGAATTTTAATTCTTAGTTAATTAGTCTTTACTGTGAGTTGTGCGTGGTGAATGCTGAAATATCATTAGCCATCCGTAGATTTGACCAATTTTTCGAACAACTAATTGTCTGTGAAATTCTCGGCGTTCTATTTTCCGTAATTGAAATTGTTTTCTCGCCGTATCTATGCGCGAAGCCTTTGCAATAGTTTCGACCTCTGCAGCTCCCGTGACTAGGCATAAAAGTGATGAGAGACCACCATCCCCTGACTCTAGGCGAAAGCTTTCTTCGGTTGATCATCACTGAATCGGATTCGGCTTGCAGGTCTGTTAGTGGATCCGTCATGTAGCTCAGAGCCTTGAAGTGTAAAGAGCACTTAACTCCCCGTTAACTGTCTCTACGTTCCGTGCTACATATTCTACTGACCGAGCGATGCCCCTCACCAGCTCTGAGAGAGCTGTTCGTGCACGGTAAGCTTCATTAGGTCGCCGTTCTCGTACCGTGCGGATGGTAGAGAAAAATCGACAAAAAACTCTTAATTGCCAGAGATGGAATTCAAGCTGTTAGAATATTATAAACTTAGTTTATAGTTATTTTGGCTTTACAATTCTTTTTTCCTAGTAAAGTGCTAGGAAATTTTCTCTCCCTGAGATTTCATCTTGAGAAATTGCGCCGTCAAATGAGAGCTATTTTCCGTCGTTTATTCGATGCTAAACATGGGCTAGCCTTTCCAATAGTGAATTGGATCTCAAATATCCTTGATACTCTTGCGAGTCATTGGGTTCTCTCTCCGTATTTTTTTAGGAACCTGACATCGTCCGTCTTCAGTATCTAATTCCATTCTCTAATCAAAACTCTACGCTTTGATTCCTTCGGTTTTCTTTCGCGAAAGAAACGATAGTACGTTCGCCCGTTTGCTTTTGCGGTGAATTCCTCTCTCTCTTGCCGCAGAAAAATGCTAGCGCAAAAATCTCCAGGATTTTGTCCTAAGGAAGCAGGAGATATGGCAATGTCTTGTTCATTCATCCGTACTTGTCTCAGAAGAGGTGATGGAAAGGGGGTGGGGAGGCCCTTGTTGAGATTGCGGGCTGGATCAATCGCCCCCGATATCCGTTTTGCCTTCCCACCCCCCTCCCCTATAAGTCCTCGGCTGAGCATTGAATTGGTGTAGTGTGTATGTGAATAGTATATATATCCGGCCCTCTTTTCCCCGCCCATCCGGACGGAGATGGTAATCTCGCGGTTGTCGTGGGGGCGGCGAGGTGAAGGAGGCTAAGGGCCGCGGCCCGGAACGGATATAATACCGTTATCTCGTCTTTGATTGATGCCTCCTCCTCGGGGTTCTTTGTTTCGATCCCGGGTTGCCCATAGGTGATGGAAAGGGGGAGGAGGGGGGGAGGGGACTGTTCTTTGTGCCTCACAGCCGTCTCCGTCCACGACGTTCCACAGTCCATTCTCTGGTACTCCAGTCGGAGGCCCTTTTTCATCTTAACGTCATAAATCAGGGCCATAATCAGCTCCGAAAACCGTGGAACTCGGTGGAATGGATTCGGAGATTCCATCGCACATGGTGTCCATCTCCGTGTGTTCTATGGATATATGGTCCTCCTAGATGATCGATCCGTCATATAATTTTGAAAAAAAATCCAACTAAACGAACGTCTTATGAACATCTCTTAAGCACAAATTGTTGTATGGCATTCTTTTTTCGTTGCTATTTATTTTCTAAGGGATTGGGTCGCTATAGTGGGTAGATTAATCGCCTCCATTCCCGAGGGCCTGGGTACGGATTCCCAGCAATCTCGGATCATTGTTATACCGGTTCCCACTTGAGTGCTCTATATATGGAGCACTTCGACCACAGTATGTCTTTTTTCGGGTGGGACATTAAACGTTGGACCAATTGGCGCCTTTCGTTGAGAGAGAGCCCTGGCTGTCGATCGCCTCCCTCAAATAAATATCTATCTTTTGCGCATAATAATTTAATTTGATAACCACATAACGATATGAAATCCAGTTTTAAGCTAAATGAAAATCAATGTTTAACTAGTTACTGTTTTTGTTAATTGTCAATAATTTCTGTCAGGTATTAGGTGTTTTACTAATGAAGGACTGGAGTTTCTAAAGGTTAGATATTTATCTCATTGTCACGGGAAGAATAGCTGTTATTTTGCTAGAGGTCTAACGGAAGTGTATGTGTTAACTATTTATTTGTCATTTTCTTGTATTTTTTCGGTGACTTGTTGTTAAATTCAAAAGGTTAAAAGTGTTGTTGCAAAGTTAACTTGGTGGTTACGCCATCAACAGCATTCTACTGCTTCTATCTACATTAACATCTACGCGATACCCTACAAGCTACCGCGAGGGTGTATTTATAAATTATTTCATTCTCTCCATTGATTAAAATTTTTATTTAAGAAAGAATCCCTTAATTTTCCTCATGGATAATACCAAGATTATGTTCCTACCATTGCCCCTAGCACCTTTAAATATCCGACGTTTCAAGACTTGCATCTGAGTCTTGAGAAAAGCTCGGTGCCGGTGCATTCTTTTTCCCTTAGATCATAAGTATCTGAGTAGAGAGTGTACTTGCGTCGCCTCCCGCACTCATTTCATTCTCGAGCGATAAAGAAAAAAAATGTTCCCCTTTCCTCTCAAGAAAGGGCACGCAAATGTCAGTGTGAGGGGTTCCGAAAATCCTCTCAGTACCGCTATTTGTTCCTGGGGAAGGACGCTCGCCGACATTTTCTGTTCTAAAGCGAAACGGCTAAAAATGTGCTAATATCCCCTCTCTGCCTTTACGGCCACGCTTTACTCTCATGCCTGACGTCATCGTATGGAAAAAATATGCTCTGATCTTCGAGCTATGTCGAGTCGGTGGCCTCGCCTTGTCGCGAGGCTTTCGCCGATGCTATGCTAATGAGGCTGGCCATGTTATGCTGCTCGGAGACACAGACTTGGTCTAATTTGCCAATGTGTCATCGCAAGACGTTCAGCTGTCGAGAGGTCCTTTGAATCGGAGGTCGCTTGTGTGGAATGCGCCGGAAGCTTTTGAGAACGCCGTTATTTTTTCGTAGCGTTCTTTTTCCTCGCGAAAACATGTATCAGCTAGACAGTCGTTCTACATTGAATGTCGATGGAAATGTGAAATAATTGTTCCTTTCAACAGATCATAGGAAAAAATAGGGGATTGTTTCCGCGGTAATAATATCTCTATGGATTTTGCAGACTCAAACCAAAATCATTTCTGTTGAGCTTTGATTTTTTGAGAAAAGATTGTCTTGTTCGATAGTACCTGATGCACTGCGTGAAAAAATATTTTACCGGTTAATTTTATTTATACAAACCTTCCGTGCCTACGGATTGTTTTCTGTACCTTAATCATATATTCACGAAATGATTAAGTGGCTGTACTAGCCTTTTGCTATCAAGGTCAGGTGACGGCTCACGTGATGAGGCGTTGACGTGGAATGTGAATGTACGAGGTACCGTCCGCATAAGTGCTCAACCAATGATCCCTTTACTTCATTTCTCTAGATAAAGCGTTACAGCTGGCCATCCCGAGGTTCGATTCCTCAGATAAAGTTTTTTTTTCTTCTGCATCCGGTTACCTTGGAGAGCTTTACGCGGAGTGTACCTCAAGGACGGCGCAATGCCCGTCGCAAAGGTTGTTAAACCTTGTGACTCCTAGACTGTTCACCTTACTGGCTCATGAGACGTTTCCTTCTATCTTTACCACTCAGCGAATTCTTCAAAGCCGTCAGTACATGCATAAGCAGATGTCCAAATCAAAACGTACACTATTTAGATAGTTTCGATCCCGTGGTTGAGAACCCCGGCCTCAAGTCTGGAGTCAATTTGCTTAGGTATATTTTATTTTCCGCTAATCAGTGAAGATATCGTCAAGACTTAGAATGCTCTTCGTAGGAGAAGGACTGTCCTTTGGTTCACGACTGGGCGGAGTTACTTCCTCTGCTACCGAATCTTTGACCAACGTTTTATCCAGACGATTATGTCTATAGTGGCTCGCGTATAGGTATCGGTTTTAATTGCAGATGACTCAGCTGTTCATGTTGGTTTTTCCACGTTGCTAAAATTACAATTTGGCCGAATGCGAAAAGGGTGTTCCCTTATTTATTCCTTCCTATAGCTCATTTGAGATTTTGAATTGCAGTTTCAGAAATTCAATCTTACCACGACTCAAGTAAGGAGGGCTGCTGTGTATTCAAACTGCTTCACTTCCGCTCTCAACCAACGCTCCCTTCTCATTATTCTGAGAAACTGGAAATAATTTCCTCCCGTAAGAGCTTTTTCTCAACCTAGAGCTCTTGCAGAAATAGAGCATAGGCAATAATAACTTCTCACCTTTTTTCGCCTACTAGTTGGCAAACAAAGTTGATTCCTCGAGTATGGCTGATGGTTAGGTACCTCTTTCACCACAGCTGTCTCGTTAGCTTTAATTTCATGAATTGCTTCGCGATATATTTTAGATTAAGTAGATTGTCGATATATTTCATCAATGTTGTGAGGATTACCCGCCCTGCTGCAAGAGGGTGTGGCGAAGTGTAAGTAATTGAGTACTTTCTTAGTTCTTATTAGATTCAGATAGATGCACGGGAATAAGAACTACGTGCCGAAGTCTGAATGCGTTGTGACGCCGATTACCGCGAAAGGAAAGCAAGAGATGTGATAGTTTTAGAGGTCTAGGTTTTCATTATGGATTTTGAACTTTCTTACTGTTTTTGTACTTCTTGCTGTTACCAGGTTTTTATACGCGCTGCTGTTAAGATTAGAAATTAGTAGCCTTGTGTATATCCTACACGTAGTATGATTTCACTTACCACTGCGGATTTTACTTATTGTTCTAAGAGGAATGCCATTATACGTAGCTATTTTTTAAACGTCTTTTTACTGCTATAACCCAAACTGGATGGTATGTAATTGAGAAATTTCTACCCACTCGGCGTAAAATCCTCCCTGGCTTAATGCAAGCATTTAGTATAAGCTCTCCAGGATTTTAACCAGGTGCCTCTTATCCTGCAGGTATGATGTATTGAAGTTAGCCATTACTAATTTTTATCAACGAATGTCGGGCTTTTCGAAGTGATTCCGCCTACTGGTTGTATTTCACCGGGAAACAGTTTGTTGATGGGACCGTCACTCCTCCCCTTAGTCCTCTCCGAAATAATGCCGTTAAAAAGCGAAACAATTATACATCTGTTTATTACCCTGTGGGAGTTCGCAAGGTTTTGCGGTGGAAGGTTATGGATCACCAGCTGGGCGGTAGGGGAAGAAAGGAGATGGGAAAAGAAAAAGAGGAAAGGATGTCTTTGCGAAGTGGCCAGCGACCGGGGCATTTACCTAATCGGCTCCCTGTTGCTAAGGAGGAGAGGGCGGGCTGAGATAAGAATGAAACGCGCTCAGTGTGCATAGAAACGCGAGGATTCTGGGGCGGTGCACGGACGGCATGCGTGCCACTGTGGTATCTCCCCCTCCTCCCCACATCCCAGTCCCCCCTCCCTTCACTCTCTAGGGGCAAGTCGAGGCACGGCGACTCGCCTTCCATAATGCATTTGTGCTCGCTTCGGGGAGCGAACTCGCTTTTCCCAGCCGATTGTCCTCGGCCCTGCTCGGTTGTCAGGCAAGTCGCACCCTTCCCCCCCTCCCTTTCACTCTCTCCGCCCCTCTCTGGCGGCTGGGAAAAAGGTAAGGGGAGGAGGATGAGAGGGGGGAGGAACAAGCTGGAAAGGGTTAGTGGAGGGTGGGTTGTAGGAGTTATTAGCGAAGGGGGAAGTTGACAGGGGTAGCGGCGATAAGCTTCATAGCAATTGCATGGTCCAGTCCTGACGGTGTGGAATTAGGGAATTTTATCGGTCTCCTGGCCATTGATCGCAGGGTCCTGGGTTCTACTCCGGACGGAGGCGCTGGTGACCCCATGTCCTACCTTCATTCAGTCCTCTACTAATTGGAGATTATTTCAGATTTAGATGGTAATTTGCGGGAATGTTGGACTCGAAAAAAGACTAAAAAATCTCCAGATATAAGCCGAGTAGGAGGAGGTCAGTATAATAGAAATTTGTAAACAATTTTTGGGGACGTGTTTATACGATACTCACCCGCTCGTTGATGGAAAACCTGTGGTGATGATCCTGATCATGGATTATTTTTTTCCTTTGGTGTAAAGTAACTATTCGAGCTTCATGGAGGCTTACGTACTGTGAGCGGTACGTTGAAATGGTTCTGAGTAATGGATACGGCGGTAATATAGTTGTAAAGTTTCCTTAAAATTATTCGAAGCATGTGCGCTGAGATTTTGCACATGCGTTAGCTGTACGAAATCAACTTAGTTCCTAGCATTTATTACCGGCATTCATCTCAGAGTAATTACTAATACCCTACGAGTACGGGGAAGCGTAACATACATATTAGGTCAGGAAAATAAAAAGTTGTGTTAGTTAATTATCTGTTGATAAAAGTGATGTATTATTCGTCGGTGTATAAAGAACGTAGAATATAATTAGTGTCTGGGAAAAGCGGAAGTAGTTTTTTTAAATACCTTTCCTCCCGAGGAAGAATTTTTACGCCATTAGGGGAAATAACACGAAATTATGGAGTCGAGTGACAGGATGCGAAAACATAATGTGCCTACGCTGCGACCTCTTCTCTCACGGACCTCCGGCGATGCCTGAGGAAGCAGAGGTGAGTGCTTGGGTGTTAAGTCGATGTGCGCTCTTTCTCTAATTAAGCTGTCTCTCGTAAAAATTCGCCGAGGACTATCTATTCCCTGGAAGAAGACGATTGTCTAAAACTTCTCGAGTCTTAGGAAAGAAATTACTGTCTGGAATTGCTGTGTGACCTTACGTGATAAAATGAGAAAGAACAGTTATTTCGAGCCCGGTGTTTTCACGAGTCAGGCGACTGAAGGTAGTCTCTCTCTTATTTACTTAGCGCTTCGAGACCTGTGGCATTAAGTGAATTTTCTTGTCCAATTTATTTCAGCGGGACGTTTTTTGTGTAAGTTTCCGTCTGCCTTTTTGGGGAAATGTTGTTGATTTTGAACTTGTGAGAATTTACGTTAAATGGAATAGCATCTTACGTTTTTATTTAAGCTGTTGACACCATGACTGGAACTTACTGTCGTAACTAGAAGATATCGAGATAAAGAGATTATATTTTTCTCAAGGCCGGCCTCACAAATTTTAGCGTACCTTACTGAATAGGGACATTTCTTGAAGTTATCAACGTGTATGAAGTTGAAAGGATATTTTGCTATCATTAATTCATTCGTAGAAATTTGTTCACTCGCCGAATTGCCGGTCATCAATTTGCTGAAAGTTCTGCTTGCGCTCTATAGTTTAAAGGTATGGTTAAATTTTGCAGTGCCGGAATCATTTTAGGTTGTTTCATTCTTGCTACAACTGTTAGAAAGAAGCTCATAAATCTTGTACAGAGAGAGTTGTTTTATATAGATCATGTTTTCGTTTTAATGACTGACTTTATTGGCAAGTCCACGAGTGTGTACATATTTACCTCACTCCTTTTCTGAGGAAGATTCTCGGCCCCCAGATGTTTTTATCGTTGGTCAAGTCATTATGTTTCCTGGAAAGTGGTTAAGGTTCAGCTCGTGATTTTTTTATTTTCATCGTCTAAAGGATTTGGGTTAATTTTTATAAAAAATTCATGCGCACTCGTATCGAGGGATAGCATTTTCACTGTATTATTTTTTCTAGGTTATTCAGGATTTCGTTACTTTGTATTCAATATTGAAAGTTTAATGCTAACCGTGTGGAACTCTAGTTCCTTTTTCTGTGGAGTGGCGCCAAGATTAGTAGGCAGAACGAGTGCTCATATTCTCGGCTCTTCTCCCGGTGGTGGTGATGGGTGCTTAGCGACGCTGTTTGTTTCTTCGCGTGGTCTTGCCGCTTGTCAATTAGTACCACTCCGCTACTAAAGCTTCCCTCCGTGTCAAAAGCATGCTTGAGCAAATTCTGAAAGACCTTTGTTGAAAGAAAAGCCCCAGAACACCGTCTCAGGGCCGTCCATCACCTTGGTGGACGCGATATTTCTGTCCTGTGAAGAACTCTTTCGAGTCTTTTGTTAGCGTAGTTGCGAAGTGTGATGCATGGATGAATTTTTGTCGCAAGCTATCCGAAGGAACTGTTTGACCCGAAACCTTCTTTCTTCCTTTTCGGAAATGCTTTGTTGAGTTACTAAAAAGACATAAGTTTTGAAAGTTTTGATAATTGATTTACTAGTGTAATATGCTCATCTCTTCACGAGCCCTACTGGTTAAACAGTTGCTCTGAAGTTTAACTCACTGATGTACTATTAGCTATTCACAATGCCGTAGTAATTATAAATAAGTCAGATTCACTATTGGCCCACTCCAATCGAGTCAATATTCAGTGTGTGAAAAAAAAAATAAAATTTCTGTTTCAACTTCGGCGTTGTATTAGGGATTAGCGTCGCGGGCGTAAAAGTGGAATCGGATCATTTTCAGTGCATGCCTGTCTGTTTCGCGGTTAAGCCTCGGTTTGCATTGCTGCTTCAGACGTTTTTTTATGGCTTCTATGTGCACGTTTACCTGCACTTACCAGGAGCATTCGCGTAGAGAGTCTCCTGGTGGTTAATGCATAAACCATGTCCTCTTTTCAGCTTAAAAGCTCGTCATTCCTCCGCAGACGGATGAGAGATGCACTCGTCTCAGCCTTTGTGAAACATCCCTGATTAGATGCAAATTTGAATTTTTTCATGACGCTGTGTCTCAGTGTCTTCAATTGCAGGTGAATTTATGCATCGGTAACGAATGTATCAGTATGCAAGCTTAAAAATAAAGATGCACGCATGTGTATGCCTCGTATTGAACGTGTGGGCAAAGGCACTTACGTGGTTATTCATATTTTTATTACCGTAGCTTACGTACTAATCGTGCACGTTAAGTTGTTCACATCGTAATGGTGGGTTGTCGGTACAGCAAAAAATAAAGCCTCGCGGCCTTTGAAAGCCCGCTTGGCGTATCTACGTTATGCAATTTAACGGGGAAATTATCTCACGCGCGTGCACTTCGGTTCTTTCGTTTTTATCTCTTTCTCCTCTTCTCCGTCACTCACTCGTGGAAAGTTGCACTTAATACACGCAGTGTACGGCTGCTGCGACGTCGAGATTATTAGGGCGGGAAGAAAAATATGCATTAAATTTTCCCCGAAACGAAATCACCTCCGCGAGTGAATCGACATCCCTCTTAACGCAGCTTGCTGGTGGGCTTAGGCTCGGAAGACTACTACTGTGAATGCATGCATGCAGTTCTGTGTGCAGTGCGGTCGGGGAAAGTGGGTCATACCGTGAATAGAACTTTCAATTAAGAGCGATCACTTCATGGGAAAGAGAAACAGTGAGATAGAGAGGAAGAAGGTGAAAGAGAGAGATCGGGCGTGCTTTTCCGTGTTTGTTTTAACGGCGTTCGAGCAAATTAGTTCCGACCGTCCCTGCCGTTCCTCTTCCGAAGTGGGAATACGAGAAAGAATTGAGCATGTGAAAAAATCGCTCAGTTTATAAATTTTATAGATTTATGAATGTTGTGTGTATCATTCTCGTTTAAATAATCAAATCAAAAATTGTTTTCTCCTGAACGTTACACCCGCGGCTAACTTGTGGTTGGAATGAATCGATCGTTTGGTATTGGTATTATGATGTAATTAAATGAAGGCTTTAGTTTCTCCGGGTGTAATGTAGAGTATATTTTTATGTCGTTGAGGAAATGGGAGAGAAATCAGATAGTCACTGGCAATTATTTTAGCTACAGTAATAATTCCCCTTGGAGTGAAGAGCGCAGTGTTATTCCAGGAGTATCTGAGATCGATATTCAGTTGGTGTAGACTTGTGAAAGACGTTGCTGAATGTTGGTCTTTTTTGTCCCAAATTTTATCATGCATAATGAACCTTAAGGTCGCCTCGATGCTATGAATCATTATTAGTTAGAAGCCTTCCGTGGCGTTAACCCTTATACAATCTCTCAGGTCTGCCTTATATTTTCACTTGCGTGCGGTATCTTTGTATCTAAACGTTAATGTGATTAAAATTTAGCGTTTTATTTACGTTGATGCTCCAACAACTTTTAGTAAATATGCTAAACAGTGTGGGTTGATGGATAAAGCTGGCGTGTTAGCGGTAGAAATCATTCTCTTTTAGATTCCTTCGATCCCCTGCAAGTGGAAGTAGAAAAATATTAAAGTTACGGTGTCCGTAACACAGTTGATTGCAAATGTTTACTAATTAATAAAACTTAGTGGGTAGAGCACTGAGCTACTGACCGGAGGGTCCCGGGTTCAAAATCCCGGGCAAGAGCCTTTCTGGACATCCTCATCTAAAATCCTCCCTATTCGATTTTCTGCGTGTCAGAACTTCGTAGGAAATCGCAGGTGGCCCAGGGAAAGGAACTGCCCCTCCCCCCTTCCCTGAATGTGTGAATTTCACACGCAATTGGCTTAATACGGGGTGAGCTCTACTCTCACCTATCAATGACCAACCTTCGGGTTGAATCACTGAGTGAGTGAGCCCTCATAAAGAGTATTTATATTTTATCTTAATTTTAAAATGAAATGGTGTAAAAATGAATGTAGCGAATGACTAGTGAGCTACTTGATGGAGCAGTCTAGAAATCACTTAAGGACTTTTTGCCGTCATGTGAACCTAAAACGAAGGGCGTCCATTATTACTTCACCACACGAGGAGAGGGATTCTGTGATGCGCAATTATCCAATCCCGTAGTTGTCGCCTCGTTGGGAGTTGAAAGAGGTGTCGAGTCACGAGTCGACCCGTGCTCAGACACTGCAACCACCTCACACGTGCGAATTGTGAGGAGCCTCACACAGACCGACGGCGGAGGGCTTGAGTCCGCACCGGCCGGCCGCATGCGAACGCAGGCAGTCAGCTGTTTTTATCTAGGTCAGCCGATAGGCCTTCTCTCCCCGCATGGCTGGCGGCGAGCCCTGGCTCTTCCCATCTGCGCATGCGCGGTCGTCTCCGACGGAAGAAATGATGAAAAAAAAAGGACAGAAAGTTACCTCCCTCTCACGCTCTCATCATTTCCCCTCCCCATGCATCTCCATGCTTCTCCCTCGGCACACACCCTACCGGTCTCCCCCACCCTACCCTTCGTGAATCCCTTCCTGCTCAATATACCCTTCATCCCCCTACCCTCCTGAGCCTCTCTCCCCTTCTCCCTTCGGACAGCTGAATCGTGCAAGGGTTTGTTTAGGGTTGCGAAGGGGTTGGAAAGAGGGGGTATTCGTTGCGTGTAGTAGTATGGTGTGGGAGAACAGAGAAGGGGATAGAGGGTATAGTAGTCTGATTGGTTTTTTCGGATTTGGTACTCTTTCCCCCTCCCCTCCCCCCCCTCTCTCGCACCACCCTCGCTCGCGTCGATTTCAGCTGTTTTTATTTTCGATTGTCGGAACGCGGCGTTGGAAACGGAGACACATTTTTATCCCCCTTCCTCCCTTTAATCTCCTCCCAACCCTCTTCCTCCACCTTCCAACGTGTATCACTCCCACCCTTCTACCCCGCGCCTCCCCCACCCCGACTAGCCATCGATCCCCGGGCGCCGAGGTCAAAGGCCCCATCCACCCGTCGCTTGCACTCTTCCTACCCTACCTCCCGTTCGTCTGCTCGCCTTCCTCTCTTTCCCTCCTCGGCCCTTTCCTTCCTGCCGCCCCCTAGACTTGCTCGCTAGGAACTATCCTTGTCCTCTCCACGGGGTTTTCTCGTCGCGGTTATGTCCAGTACGCGGTCTAGGAATGTAGCGCGTGCCCCCAATGAGTTCGCCATAAGCCTGTCGGGCAGTTGGGAGTCCGTATTTATGTCTTCATTAAATGGTGGTACGAGAAATTACCCTGGCAGTTACTTACATTTGAGCCGGGTGTGCTTTTAAAAACGTTATCAACTTCGTCTTCAAAGTAGTAATCTGTCGTCCTTAATGACGGCAAGAATAGTTAATATATGTACCTCCGTGACTTTATCTCAGATTAAGTCTTTTTTGCATTGACTGCTTGGCTTAAATTAACGTGAATATTATTGATTTTTTTGTGGCAGTGTTATTTTAGCATTTTTTCCTCCGTTAATATTTTCAAGAAATTCAACATTTTCATTTCATCGCGTCTCATTTATTGAGTAGTGTAAAACGCCCTAGACGTTCGTATTAGCTAAATGGAATTACGTTGATTCCCTTGATTTGCTTTGTCAGTCAATATAATCATTTGATTGTGTTTATGATTGGTAGCTGTCATTTGACTAGTCTTTGACAAATTTATTTCCCGGCCATAAATGTTTATTTATTAACTTAAGTGTTCACCTGTTGGTGTAGTAATAGCATTAAAAGTGCACGAGTAAACCTTGCGTGTCGATTAACTTGTGAACTTTCAATCAAGTCTATCACTTTGAGAGAAAATTGTTCGTTGAGCATGCTTTACGAATATCTTGTATTAACCGTTTTCCAATAAAAATCCATTATATTATTTATTAGTAATGCACTAGAAGTTCTTTGTCTCACGGATAATTTATTTGAAAGCAGTAGTAGTCCTGTTAGTTGTTGATGAAACTTGCAACATTTGCAAAAGACAGGGAATCGCTGAGTAAGGATTTAAATGCAGTTCAAAAGTAGTGTGACAAATGGCAGTTAGAAATTAGCCTTAAAAGTGTGTAGCTATTAATTTTTGGAGGAGGAATAATGCGATAGAGCGATCCTATAACATTAGAAACCTGAAGATCGAGAGCTTTGAAACCATAAGGTATTTAGGTGTAATCGGTTTATCGTGAGGAGATTTAATTAAATATTTATCGTGGGGAAGACACATCCGGGAAATATGCGGCCGAGCGAAGAGAAAGCTAGGATTTATAAAAAGAGTACTTGGGAAATGTGATGAGAAGACAAGAGAGCGATGTTACTTTTCACTAGTTAGGCCTCACCTCGAGTATGTAGCCAGTGTATGGGATCCGAATGAATTAGGTTTGATCAGAGAACTAGACAGTGTGCGGCGTAGAGCAGCTACGTTCGTTAAAAGGTGTTACGATGGGTTGAGTAGTCTATCAGAATTTACACGAGAATTAGCGTGGGAATCATTATCAGAGCGTAGATTAAAGTACAGATTAAATCTATTAGATAAATTTAAATCGGATAGCTTTACTGAAGATGTTAGGCACTTATTAAAAACACCAGCGTATTATGCTAGATTCGACCAAATAAATAAGATTAGAGAGATTGATTGTGGTACTGATAGATTCAAAATGGCATTTTCCCCCGTACTATAAGAGAACGGAATAGGCTGCATAGCAAAGGGATAGGTAGGGGAAATATTTTAGAGTAGTCTGTATTGCATGATGCATGCATTAATTCCTTTAATAGTATAGTTACTAACAATCTAGTTGCATGAGACCCTATAGTTCCTTGTTTGCATGTCAATAGTGCGTGCTTGGTGATATTCACTCCCTGCCACACACCTTCGCGGTGGCTTATAGGGTATCACGTAGAAGTAGATGAATATTATTATCTACTAATTAGGCGGAAGTTATTAAATCAGACACAGACCAATGTTTTTTTTTCATTTGGAATGTATACCTACCCAAGAGTGAGGACAAATTCTTGTGTTGAAAAATACAGTGAATTAGAAAAAGTAAATGACAGGCAGTATTATGTACTGTGCCTCCCTTTACTCTGTATTTTTCTCCGGTGAGAAACAAAAGAAGGAAATTGGAGTTTTCGTTGACGTAGTAATGAATTCTGTCTTGCCCCTCTGCTAAGATCCAATTTGTATTGTCCCGTCTCGAGAAAATAGGATGGAGCCTCTGTATTATTGGAATCTTGTTTTACTCTCTGTACTTGAAGAGTGCCGAAATCGAGTGGAGCTTTCCATGGTTCAGGTGTTATTGTATATACATTCGATTTGACTTGCAGATGATGCTAGTGTGTTGGCTAGTTTCTTTCTAACGCCACCATAAAAAAGAAAAGGAAAATTGATTACAAAATCCAATTGGGAAACTTAGCAATTGTGCGTGCTTTTTTATATTTTAACTTAATAGCTCGTGGCAGAACTCCTGCGAGAAAAATGTCGTCCGTTTGAATAGAAATGGAAAGTGTTATATTGCGTAACGGTTTCTCATTATGCGCTTACTCGCTGAGGTAACGGAATCCCGTCTTACGTTTTATTTCGAGCCGTCAACACCGCAATGAATGTGAAGAGTATGGTGGAAGGCATCGAGTAGACGTCAGATTGACTTTTGACCACGCGTGTAACAATTAGAATCTGAGAAAATAAATATGAATGTACAATACCCTAACGTTACCACGTTGATAATTTTTCGCGTCAGAGCAGTTGGAAAACGGACGGAAGTTTTAAAAACTGCGACGCGGACCCACTACTGTTTGTTGATTCCGTATCGATTTCGAATTTGCTTGAGTTGCGGATCGTGCGTATGCATTTGTTTTATGAAAATGCTCCGCTGTCATCGTCGTCCTCGCTGTGCTCCCTCGTGGTTTTATTTATTTTTAAATTTTTTTCCGGACAAGTCTCACGATGGATTCTCCACCTCGGTCGTAAAAATAGCGTGTAATTATAAGGCCATTAAAAGTGCCGGGTATGTACTCTGCCCAACCTTCCGCCCCTACTACCGGTTTCCCTCGCGTGATGTAACACGGCATTCGAAGCATGCGATGGTCTCAGGCAGTGGGAGGATTTGGTGATGCGCGCATGCAGGTCTTTAATGTTTAAATCTCTGGCGATTGGATTCCAAATGGGCCTTATGGATTTTTCTTTTTCCGCCGCATTGTATAGGTACGGGTTTAGTTCCCCTAATATGAAATACAATATTATTTTAACCCATCATCAGTTCCAACAACCAACAATTTGATTACATTTATCCTCTGCGTTTTGTTAAATAAAACTTAGAGTTACTGTGAATCCAGAGGACATAATGGAGAGATATCTTTTGTGCGTGGGATAATTTGCATTTTTTATATTTTTTTAACTTTTAGGTTAAGTCGAATCATAGACGCGTTTAATTATTGCTGTGGTAAAGAAACATTTTTCATGTTTGGATAAATATGAAGTGTTGTTTTTAATTCCTTGTGCATAGTTGGAATAATGTCAATCCAGTTAATTTTGAACTCCCGACTTGGTTGCACAGGTGGCGAACGAACATAAAAATTGGTTCTTCAGGTTTGGAATACTCGACTTGTGATAATGGTTCGAGCCGAGTGAGAAATGATGAGGTATAAAACAGAGTCGATTTACTGCTCCTATAGTATACGATTGCGTAAGAAGTTCTCCATTCATTTATTCCTACAATGTTATGGATGAGCGTCGTAACAGCAGACGCAAATCTGTAAGAAAATTGAATAGGAGGGGGTGTAAGGGGCCAACCGAGAAAGTCGTGGGCGAGTGTGGTCTTGGAGACACGTAAGAGAGAGATATGTATTAGGATTTAAAGGAGCATTGGAGCACGTATGAAGCAATGAATGCGATGGGGACGAAATGGTACGCGCCGAGTGTGTGAGGGGTGAGGAGTGTAGCAGTAAAAGAGAACCCGTTTCTCGCCCTATAAACTAGGCTTTTCGCTGCGCCTTTCCCGGAATGGAATGGTATGAAAGCCTAGCATGTGTTTATGCATGTATGAAATCCCATGATATGCGAGTATGAATATCGCTCCGTTAGTTATGTTGGTATGAATAATACACACTAGCTTCCTTAAGTATTTTCGACGATGGACTCTACTTTCTTGTATAAAGCCGACTGTTTTGGGAACGTTAAGGTAAGAAATGGAATCATCCCCTTCTTTAGTTCCCCTTCTTAATTGTTGTTAATAGGGTATGTCTCAGATATTTTGTTGCTCGCAGCCGTTAGAAATTATACGCTCAGCCAATTTGAAACAAACCTTTTGTTATTAACTTCTTTGCGGGTTTATTTTGGATCTAAAATACTACCAATCGTATTCACCTAAGGGATAAAGTAACTTTACACACAGCATAGCTATTAATGAAAAGCCATCTGTCTGTGGGACAGCGAATCTATACTTGAATTTACTTGGTAATCATGCCAAAAAATTGAATTGTATGTATGTACATATCTTTTCATAGGGAATGAAAAAGGGAAATATACACACAACCTATTTATTCCCCTGGTTGCTTCGTTATAATATATTACTGCCCCTTAATGTATGCGGATAAAATGGCATTTTAAACCTCTCTTTCTCACCATCTATCTCTCTTAATCTATCTTAATGATCCAGCCTGCTATAGTAAGTCGTAGATTCTTTGAATTATATTTTTTTACGTCTTCAAATAATATGTCCGCATTAAATTTCTTCGGGAGATTTAGTCTGTATCGCAGTGACCGCCGTCGCGTTTATATTTTCATCTTTTATTTGACGCCCTTCATTTTTTTTATGCATCTGGAACTATGCCCTCATGATTCAGCTTCTAGGTGTACGATTAAGGTTCCTATTACCCAGTTCGAGTCACGTTCCAGCGCGTATATCATATCACGAGATGAGATGATGGGGAGACTAGGGGGGTTATTTTAAGATGCACGGCTGTGTCGAAGAATCATGCATGCTCTCTCGAGCACATAGGTGACTCGAAATGTTTACGAGACGCTGAAGGGAAAGTTTCAATTCCTCCCGGCCTCACTCGTGACAGAAATCTAGATGACCCCTTTCGAGCAGCAAAAGGGTTTCGCCAGTTGTTTTTGAATCGCTTTTTCACGCTGACGGACTTTTTGAGATTCGTACGAAGCATGCGTTTCCTCCGTAAATCTTTAAATGTCGATGATTATCTCCATTTCCCTGTGCGGTGGTGAAATGGAGAATTTTATCACAACTGATGCATTGATCGCGCTTTTATCATTTGATGGCAGAGAAAATTTATTTTCTCTATTTGCGCTCATTATTGACAGGAAGCGAATACTAAGTGGTGTAAGTAGATGAAAATTGTGATTATTTTGCGGAGAGATTGTGGATGACGCTTGCTGCCCAGTGCAACATAATGGAAAACTGTAATAAATTGAATTTAATTGATACATTATATTCCATTATTTGGATGTATGGGAACGTTTTTTACGTAATAGTTTAGTCTCAACAATTTCTACTGTAGCCAATGAGTTTCTGATTAGGTGCCAATCGAGGAAGCGTTCGTTTTGTGGAGATATCGATTGAGAAAATTTAAGTTGGACATTTTTCCCCCTGACTTCTATGTTACTAGTCGATTTAGTCAGGTGAATATCGTGGTCGCTTTGCAAGTTGAGATTCATAGGTTCGGTTCCTAACACGGACACATGGAAGTCCACGCTTAGGATTAAGAACAGGATTCACTGTGTGACACGATTTTCGGAGTTGGAGAACTTTAATATCTACTTTTATTCCTTCATGTATTTATCAATTTTTCATTTCATGTGTAACATTTCTTGAAGGATTCACTATCGGGTTACAAGGTAGAATTTGGTGCGCTACTTCTTTCTACTTTCTTTTCCTTATGAGTTGGCTATCGTAAACATCTTATCTTTATCCCCCTCTCCTCCAATCTCATCGTCGAAAGGGTCCGTACACTTGGTGAGAGCTGATCTCCGAAACGTTTCAGCGGCAGCACGGCGTCCTTTCGTCTTGGAGAAGTTTCAGAAACCTTACATCCATGGTGTACTAAAACCCTTCACTATCCGTCTCTTATCTCCTTGCCCCATTACATCCATATCAACAATCGCATTGTTTTTTTTAGACCGCTTCGAGAGTCTCCCTTTTGAAGGAGTTTCCACTCGTCGACCGTCAATTATGTAATTGCACGCCAGACCGGAAGAGTCTCTTCCTCCATCTTTCTCTCCCTCGGCTGCTGGCGATGAGTAGCCCTCGACTGAACGCTTGTAATTGGCCCATTCACATCAATTCACCAAGTGGGCTGGCTACTCCGCGCCTCTGTTGCTGAGCTAGGGCCGCGTTGCGAACGAAACTCAGCTCAGTTTCGCAGATAGGCAAGTTATCAGGTCGAAAAAAATGTTCATCCCAAATTGGACTTTCTTTTCCGAATCACAATTTGCTCTGTTAATCGATCCTTTCGGGGCAAGTGGACTTTTATTGCGCACATGCAGAAGGGAAACTATTCCTAGATATTTAGCGAATTCTGTGTCGTTACAATGGTAATTTATCATTTAGGTGCCATACTTGCTCATTTTTAAGGTGAGTGAGTCAGTCATTGCCGTCAAGATTTGGAGCTTTGATACGTCTCCTTTCATGTCTCAAAAACGCACTGGTTTTTGGAGCTACTATATCAAAACCTGCTGTCAATACGCCGTTCCCTCGTAGCGAAAGGAATACTCAGGCATGCACGCCTATCTTAATTTCCGTAATGGTGGTAAAAGATAAAAATTGCGTTGATATGAAGAGGTTGGCCGATAAAATAATCGAGTGGAGGGCTGCGTCAAACCAATCCTAGGATTGTTGACCGATGATGATGATGATGATGATAAATGAAAATAGTAAGAATCCATCAGGCAGAAATAACGATAACGCTAGCGCACGCGTTATGAAGATCCACGATCGAGGCCCAGGTGTATATTCGTACTTTCATTCTCTTTCATATAGGTAATTCATTGTTTTCCAGGAATCCGTCATGCATAATATGACGACTATTATCAAAATGCCGCCCTAAATTTATCGGCAACGCTGCGAAATCGATTTATTCGGCTTAATGTCTCTAGGCATTTGAGTTACCATTGCTACCTGAGTCGTGTTTGGAGTGCATAAACGCGGTCCTGAAAGCGGTCAGTGGGAGCCTAGTGTGGGTTGGTCTCCATGGAAACGGCGCGGTTAGTTTATTATTGGCATGACACGTGTCGTCGTAACGCTGTGATTGGTCCCTCAGTGTCACCTTACCTCCGCTTCGCCCCTCCTCGCTCACGTCGCCGATTCTCATCCCTCGACATAATTTGGAAACTCCCGCAGAGAGCGCACGTAGAATGAATTTCTCGTGGGACATTGCTGAGGTTTCCTCGGGTGAAGCGGACTGCGTCACAGACATCCGCGACAGAAGAGATTTTGGTCGGAATTTGTGTCTCTTTTGACATTCACGATTTGGAATTAACTCTTGGGTCGAGAAGAAATTGGCCGTGAAAGGTATGTCCTCAATATTTTAAGCAGTGATGGAACGTTATGCTTCGCCAGTTTACGCAAGAAATAGAATCGGTTCCTAAAGTTTGACGTTAGTATTTTATTCATACTGAAACAATCAGTCTGTATAAATCCACACTTGTTTAATGAAAACTGACCCAGATTTCGGCAACTCAGTGCCATTTTCAAGGTCCTTAAGGGAAGACTTGAAAACGGCACTGGGTTGCCGAAACCTGGGTCGGTTTCCTTTTAACAAGTGTGGATTTATGCAGAGCGAAAGTTTTAATATTCGAAAATTCCACCAAGTTACTCCGGAAACAATTTCCTATTTTAGTATTTATCCCATCTCACAGTTCATGTTAGAAATAGAGTCGGTTCCACTGTTGGATTGAAGCCCCCATTAGTTTTTCTTTTCTAGATACCCCCTCCCCCTCTGTTTGATGATGCACACTACGGTTGATGCGGGTTCGAATATGGTGTTTTCTTTTATTATCCGAGCGATGATGGAGCATGATGGGAAGACTCTGGACATTTCTCTTGATCCGGAAGTACTAATGCTTAATTGGATGGTTAAGAGAATGACGTGGAATGCCTGGATAGGCTTTGTCGTTGAGACACGTGATTTTCGCGTGCTTGGCTGGAATTTTCGCGTTACTCTTTCGTCTTACCTATTTGGACTATCTTCGGAAGTATCGGAATGGCACATTAGGCAGCGCAGAACCAAATGATCGACGGGGCGTTGGCAAATGATATCTATTTGCTGCTTTAGGTGCAATATTGATTGCCCGACTGCGCACTAAGCTATCGTATCGCAATTTTCAGAACATAAAAGGCATTCGTGATGCTTGGCACTCGAGCAGAGCGCGTTCCGAGGAGGTACATATTCCAACGGTGAATCGAATTTCAAAACTCTCGGAAATTGGCTGACGAGGCGCCAATTACCTTACATGCCTTATTTTCTATCGCTCTCGGAAATCCGTCTTGCTGCGCTAAGGCGGAAATATCATCGCTCTAGCAGTTTTAAGTCAAAGGTAATAGGTAATGTCAACTACTCGCGTCTGCACCTTGTGGAAAAGCGACGCGGTATGATAATTAACGTAGTGATTTTGCGCGCATATTTTATTATTTCCCGACCGGTTTCAGTGCTTTTGCATCGTCATCAAGGGTGCTTTAGTGCCCTTGATATTGGCGCTGGAAGCACTTAAACCGGTCGGGAAATAAAATACGTGCGAAAATTACTAATTTATTGAATAAATCAAAGGTTATAAGGCTTTTCGTGTAATATATGTAGCCTTTAGGCTTCTCTATTCTTCTACGTGTGCTCATCCCATTATATTAAAGTCTCAGAACCCTATACGTGACCGCTTATCAATTAGACGCTCCCATTAACTGGTTAATAGCATAATTGGCCATAAAAATACAGAGAAGTCAAGCAAATCCTTCTGAAGTGGAGACCTGGCTTTTGTTTTATGTGCGCAGAAACTCTGGCATCTATGTTTTTTTTATTATTTCAGTGCTGAGATACCTAACGTATACCTTAGATTTTCGCTTATCTGACCTACCAGAAGAAAAGCGACGTTTTGTACCAAGGTCCAGATTTTTTTAATAAACAGAGGAAAATGACCTCATTCCCTCGTGGTATTGACGGTAGAGAAATCATAGCGTATAACTGATGTTGAATTAAATTACGGTGCATCATAAATAATATCGTCACTAGAAGAGGATGTGGTAAAATTAAGGCGAAGTCTTAGTGTGAATCGAAATGTGAAGGAAATCACTGATATGACAATGGCTACCTCAAGACATTAACACTTCATGGTTTAGGGAATAATAAGTTCTCTTGATTCCATTATTTCATTAATAGATCAAATTTATTTTGTTCCCGCAACACACTCGAAAATGGGCGAAGAACGGTTGCCAAACGGATGGAACCGTATTATAGGATTCCTCTGCTGAAATTTGAACTATCCCGTCTTGGAACAGTTAAAGGTTGATGTTTCCTTCCCATAAAACGCGCGACGCAGCTAAATAAGTCGCCGCAATGATTAATTATGTCACATACAGGGAGGACGTGACGCTTAAATGGATGACGGAATCATCTCCATGGCAATTATACAGGTGGCGCTGGAGCAGACAAGCCTCTCGAAAGACGTTTCCCCACGTTCACGTTTCCTCCGTCTCCTCCTAGGCGTCGTCTCTCCCTTTCATCCCTTTATCTCCCACTCGCTGCATTCCCCCCTTTCCACTCGCTTTCTCACGCCTACCTCCTCGCCTTTCCTCCCCTGCTAAACCTGCTCCCCCTCACTCCTATTCCCTTCCTCTGCTGCCCTCTTCGCAACCTTACATTACGCACGGACTGTGAAAGTTACTTCTTTTTATTTCTCTCAAGTGCAGGCTGTCTTACTCACGATCATATTAATGGTTAGCGTATTATTGGCAATCACTCTAATCAACTAAATATTTCGTACCATTACCATTTTACCGCGTGTGGGAAGTTCCTGGTGGAATGAAAATCCTGTTTCTAAATGCCATGCCTTGAGTAAATTAACCCTTTGCCTTACGCTGTTTCATTCTTGAGTGCGGCTTATTCCTTGCATCTTTTGAAATACCACTCTTTATCCGCCTCCCTTCTCAATAACCTAACATTCTCTTTTCCATTACAGCCTTCTACGTCTATGTATTTTGTCTTAATGCCTGCCCTCTCCACTTTCTGTGCTTCCTTGCGATTTCATCCAATTAACTTACTCTCACTACCTATTGCCTCCTCGTTCATCGGTCTTATTATCCATTTCACCTCCTCTATCCCTCCTAAACTGCATCGTTAAGAGTGTAATTTTCCTCATTTTATGTTTATTTTAAATCTATTCTTCTACTCACTATTACCTCTACCATTGCAAGTGCATTTCTCGTTTATTCCTCTCTCACAAGTCAAGGTCTGCGACTCGCCACGCCTCTGAGATTCCTTGGGTGTTATTACACAAGAGTTCGGGTATTCATAATACTTTTTATTAATTTTCAACGATGATTTGTTAAGAGCATAGGTATAATGGTCTTAGGGTCTTAAGATTAGGACTTTCCGGGTAGTAATATTTCGGCGTCGTAGGAGCGTGGCGTGAAACGATTTAGGTATTTTAGCGTAACTTCTGAATATTATTTTCGTCACAAAAAAAACTTATCTCCCACTCTACTTACCGCATCTTTGTACAATTCTCCATGCCAATGGTAAACTACCGTAGTTTTTCCCTGTTAGTCTGTTTTATCTGATTCTTCGGTCGTTTGGAAATAATGGAGGGTTCGTAGTAAAACGTCACCCATAAGTTTCATATGTCCCGTAAATGACGAATAATTTAAGCGTTTTTTTGTGATTGTCAACGTGTAAATTATAATATTATATTTGAATAAAATAGATTCAGCTTCTCTCGTTATTTACCCAGGTCAGTCTCGGTTAATAATCCCGCCTTCGGGATTTAGTAATATCTGCTATAGTGATAAAGGGAAAATTTTAATGTCTGCTTCTATTTAATATTTGTGATCTGGTCTAATCTCTAAATGGATGGAATTTTGATAAAGACTTTCATCGTCTATTACCACAAGGAAATACGTTGGGAGAGCATTCGATTTCGAGCGAGGGCAAAAATTGATCATATTAGGCGGAATAATGGACGTCCACGGTGGTGTATCATATTGTGGATTCAATTACCTTCGTTAGCATGAAGTAATGCATGTAATTAGCATTGCTTAAAGGTCACATAAGAGATGATCTTAAGGCCTTCATTTTTTGCGTCAGTGCCCATTCCTTCCAATATTTTCCGACCTTTCGCAGTCCGATGTTGTCTGCTGAGTGCAATACGAACATTTGAAGTAGCCTTTTATCTACTTCTATAGTTTTTTGGGCAGTTTTACTCTTCTTTCGCCCGTTTATCTTTGAGGTGTTTTGCTCCCTCTGTAGAAACCACATTGTTTTGGCGTTATCTGTCATAGGATGAAAGGAAGTGGGGAAATACTTTGTGGCTGACGGATCCATAATTCATCTGATGTCAATTCCAAAAAATCCCTTTTTCTCCTAATCTAAGGTTAGGTATTTGTTTTTGGAATGCCTTGCTCTCGTCCTACTGATTTTGGAATTCCGCGTAGCCTTTTTTTTATTGCTTTAATTTTTTGTTTTGTCGCAGTCGCCGCACCTAAGAGTCGACGAGTGACGTGTATTAAATAGTCTTCCAAGCAGATGGACATGCTAATCCATGTCGTCCATTATTTTTTCCTTCGCGCACAGTCGCCTTATAATAACACGAAAATATTATGGTAATGATCGCTTCAAAATCCTTCTCCATCTCCAAGAGAAATAAGGGAGTATGCCGTACTCTCTGTATAACTTTGTGGAATATGAGATATTTTTTCTCCGATATTATAGATTCCCCAGATAAAACAAAAACATCCCTTATAGTTGCTCTCATTCATTGGAGTAATCGAAAGATTTTTTTGATCGGATCATTCCTCTCGGCAACCGCTTGGGTTATTACCCTTATTATTTCATTGCCATTCATTATGTTTTTTTTTTGCATTTGAAATGGATTACAACCATAATATATTGTAAAAAAAGCCACTAATTATTTTGCTTGATTTATCCACGGTTAGTTATTTGATCCGGTGATAAGCCGTTCACGATTGTTTTCAATGATTTCAGAAATATGTATTTATATTATTGGATACGCTATCATTAGTAGAAGCAAAATGAGCCTCCGACAATGTGTTTTTTTTATATAACGTTCATATTTCCTTGTTAAATTCAATACCTCGTTGCGCCGTCATTGTGTGGATGTAATTTAAATCGTTCAGCTTATTTATCTCGCGGAGCCAGTGTTCAGGGATTTTTTCCCCCGTTTGTTCTGCGCGCGATCGCGGTCTCTCCTCGACATACGTTGTAAATCTGGCAACGCAGGGAGGGAGGAGAAAGGGTTAGACGGGCGGGTGGGTGGATGATGGGTGGGGGAGTAGTCGAGGGACGGATGCGTGCAGCGCTCTCTTGCTCGTCTCTTGTTCGCAGGCAACGCCGCCGCACGCCATCCACGGCTCGCCACTTTCCTCTTCCACCCTTCTTTCCCTCGCGGACCATGAGGAGAAGAGAAAAAAAGCGAAGGGGAGCTGCCGGCGACTCAACTCGTCACCTCGAGGGAGATGGCATTATAAGAGGCTACCCATTTAGCCGGGAGGGGTGTTTTGAGGAGGTCGGGTCGAGGGAAGAGATGAGGAGGAGGAGGAGTCATTAGAATACTTGGCTCCTTCGATGGGGTGGAGGCGTGGGGAGTGGTGGGAGGGACTCCATTGAGAAGGGTGCCTCGCCGCGGATGGAGGTCGCTCACACTCCTTTGGAGGGGGTGGGGTTGGATTCGGGAAAGAGGGATGGAGTGAGGAGACAGCTTGCGTGTGCCTGTATCACTTGAAAAGCACTCATTGGGGATTAGGCGTGCGCTATCCCGTCATCGATGCTTTGAAAATAACGCATTAGCGACGATATCCGAGGAGATTATTAGCCCACTGTAAGCTTTCTCAGCGGTGAGATTACAGTAGACTTCGTTTCCTGATGCCTTGGAAAACTAATTGTCTGATGACGTTTCGTACCCAGTGCAAGATTTATGTTCAGATCATTATTGCTGGAGATCATTGGGCTTCCTCATTCGACCGGACTGCTAAAACAAGGCCTGTCTCGTTATTCAAGTCGCCAACGCGCTAACTGACGACCCAAAAGGTAAAGGGTTCGGTTCCCGCCTTTGGCATGGCGTTGTGTTTGTCTTGGGGTTAAGTTTACGGTTAAGTTTGATTAGAATGTGCGGTACTCCTTAGTAGTTGGAACACCTTAAATCTTAATGTACTAAGTAAAAGAAAAAATGTTCTTCTGAGTATTGATGGGATATTTCATTCCATACTCTTCTCCCATTCTACAAAACCCCGCCTGTTCCAAGATTTATTCGTAGCGGCCCACTTGGACAGAAGTTTCATTCACAATGTTGGCTATGCATGACACAACAATGTGAATGAAAATTCTAAGCATTCCCTATCATACACTTCTGGTGGTTGCCAGTTTATAAATTAGATTGAATGTTGGTATCTCCGCATTGGGGCTGCTGTCGAGTACATCAAGCCGCATCACTTATATGGGTACTTCCTGGAATGAAGAAACGGTACTAATTACAATTCTACCTCACTTCAAAAGCTTCTTAATTTTGGTATGTGATCATTACGAACCGCTGCTGAGGCATAATACATTTATATAACTGGTGGTTTCAGATGTAACTCTATGTAATCTATCCATGATTGAAATGAAAACTTAAATTTGTAGATCCACTTAAATTTATTACCGAACGACCCGGGTTTTGACGCCGAAACCCTGGTCGTTCGTAAATACATTTATGTGGAACTACAAAGTGGCGTTTTCATTTCAAACTTAATAAATTGAAAGAAGCAGATGGACCCTTTATCCATTCAATTAGTTTTTTGGGGATGAATAATTTGCGTAATGGGCGAGCTGTTACATCTCTCACTATTGAAGATAAAATTTTGTCTTTTTGCGGGGATGTTGCGAACTTTTACTGCTCACTAAATGAGCGACACGATTGATGGATCAGAAATTCCGATCGCTTTGATAGCTTGCATCTAAAGATGTGTTAATTTTTCCACTCTGATGTCAGAATCTGTATTTTTATAGCCGATTTAAAACCAATCGTGATACGCGATTAGTTTCCAGATGTAAGTTTTTTTAAAATCTTTTATTGTCACATTGCAGGGCAGAGCAATCGATTTTGGCCATCACATTATGAATTAATACCTTGGCAATGTTGCGTTTAAGTCGCTGAAGACAGTAGAGCAAGTAGTTCGAAACTTTGAAGCATTATTTTTGTTGCTATCTATGGATTTCGCAAGTGTCCTGATAGTTAGACAATCGGCTGCAGAAAGAGTATGAAGTAATTCGCTCGTGTGTTGTAGAAATGCATCTCGTTCTCCACATGCAATCTTGAACGTGGATGGAGACGAGTCCTCAGCTGCATGGTGGAAGGGGGAGGGATGGGGGGAAATAAGTAGTGGAGGTTAGCGAGCAAAGAGGGAGCGGAGGTTTTGGGTGGCGTGACAAGTGAGGGAGAGACTCAGCGTGCAGCGGCGTGGAGGGAAGGGGAGGGAGCGGGAAGAGTAGGTGGTAGTCGACGGAAGCTCTCTTCAGTGGATACCTAATGTCGGCCAATTGTCGAAAAAGAGAGCGGATGAGGGGGGCGGGGAAGGGGATTGAAGGGAGACGGGGGAGGAGGGAAATCGGCTAGGGGGAGGAGGGTGGGGGTTGAGGCTTTGCGTTGGTTGGGGTTTATGGGGAGGGAAGCAGCTGGCGTTTTTATAGTCGCCAAGCCCGGGGGAAGTGTGGGGAGGGGGGCATGAGGGTAGTACGGGGGAGGAGGATTCTGAAGAGTGAGGGGTAGAAGGACGTGAGATGAGTTCAAGGGGAGGATATAGGAGGGGGTGATGAGGAGAGAGAGAGAGGAGATTCGCTGGAGCGCGGAGGTAATTCTGGACTGTTTTGGGGGCCGCATGGGAGAGATAGGAAAGAATAAAGACGGCAAGGAAGGAGGAGGTGGGGTAAGGTATGGCCACAGGGGAGGGGAGAGGGTGGGTACTTATATAGTTGCCAAAACGAATTAATGAACGTCTGTCCGCCCGGATGGTCGGAGAGGGATTGTAACGGCGAGAAATGGCTGAGAGGTGGCGGCGGGAAGCAGGAGAAGAATAAAAGAAGATCGTGATTCGAACCGCGAAGCGTGTCCCGCCGCCGTCGGCGACTCGCTGCGTTTTTTCCGCACCCGTCATGGGAAACGGAAAGTTGCCCTTACGTTCATTGCTCGGCAACTCGAGGCGTAAGGGCTGTTTGAACCCCGTAGTTGTCGCGTCCGAACAGTCTGGAAGTACCAGCTTTAAATTATTCATTATTGTGAGATAGAAATTGAGGTGTAATCCGAATATCGTTTCAAAGCCATCCAAGGAATTATATTTCGGCGTTGACAATGCAGCGTTGGTGCGTATCTCAACCTTTAACGAGATGATGATCTAATACAGATTCTCCTTTGCTATTAGTAGCTTGTCTTTAGTTAGCTTACACCTTGTCAAGGTTTGAACATGCTCCGTGGTTATTCGATTCTTGTTGTAACCCCTGTTGTTTTATTTATTTATCAATAACCCGAAAACAACACAAATTTTTGCATCGGGCTTCCAAACAACTAACAATTACACAAGCAGACATCTATGCCCCAGGAAGTGATAATCTTCCTCGGAAGGGATTTGCCTTGCCGCCACCGGGGCCGGCGAATTTTTTCAATGTGTGATTCAATTCCGAATAGTTCTTAAGGCAATGTCGTTCGTTGATAATGGCAAAATGAGTCAAAAGAAGTCAATGCTCAAAGATTCGAGAAGTGTAATTTTATATCACGTCTTTCGAAAAAATATCCTCGCGAAAATGAAGTCTTAAACCCTAGTGTAATGCGTTTGAAAAGGAAATACATTTATCCGCTGATTAGAGGGGGGTTTACCATTAGTAAATGTCTCCATATAGACGAAGCTTCCATTGCTCCAATGCCAGGTTAAATATTTTCAAGGCACGACATTCGCTGTGACTACACTCTTCTACCGTTGCGTTCGCGTCGGATTATCTTTTATCACATGCGCTTGTTACGGCTGGAACTGCCAGTAACCTCCGAATTTCACTTAATGTCCTAACTAAATGACATGAGATATGTATACGTTTTAAAATTGACCCTTAGGCAACCTCAGGAATACTACCCATAGTCTTTTTATCTTTGGTGCATTTAAACTATGGATTATCTCTTGAGGGATATATTTGTATACTTCAACTTACAAAATGACAGGTGTTTTCATCCTAAGTTTAGTGCACCTCTACCCACCCTCATGAATATGCATTGAACATTTTTTTCCTATCAGAGATATTCGTTCCGTCAAATTATTGCCTTGAGATTTAAATGAACGGTGAATGCACGGAATGTCACTCGTTCGACGTGAAACGAGGTATTTGACGTCGCTTCGAAATAATCCTTCGAGGGAGGATTATTTCGAATCCCATTTCATTTCTTTTTCATAAAGGAGAAGAGTTCCCCCTCTTCTTTCCCAATGATCCCCCCCCCCCACACTCCAGTTCCTAGTGGTGCACGCGTGGTGCAGTCAGAATGGGGTCGGAGACAGCTCTTGGCTCCGCCCTCGAAGTGCAAGAGTGCCTATCTTCCCGACTCCATGCTTTGCTGCTTGTTCGTTTTGCTCGATCCCAGTACGAGATGAACGGAAGTCGTTTTTACCGTTCTAAGTGCAGCCCTGCGACCTGCTCTTTTTTCGTAGCGATTTCAAACGATCTAATAAACGTGCGTGTTCCTTGAAGAGGTTGCATCGGATTGCAAGGTTACTCGCAATTGAGATATGAACCTCGCAGGAATTAAGATTCTTCCAAGATTTTTGTTTGTGAACAATGTATCGTACTCACCTTTGAACTGTGTTAAGTGGAAGAGTGATTTCAGTTTGACCTCAGCGTCTACCCCTTCCCGTCATCCTTTCATTTAGAGTTATAGAAATTCGAAGATGTGGAAGACATATTCTTTTTATTTTATCGTTCTCTGCCCTCATTGCTCTCATTTTAATATCGTTGTCGAAATCATAAATGGAATGTTGTGTTCACTAAATTGACGTCTCCAATTCGCCCCTATGTCTGTATCGGAGTTCAATTTTCCTTAATGAATTGTTCTTAATAAGGTGAGAGAGTTATTATTTTATATATTTGCTGCCGAGACGTGATTGGCTCAAAAGTAATATCTGTGCGTCTAATAATTAAGGACTGAGCAAATTTTTGACTCTACGTTGGACTATTTCAAGTGTGGTTGAGATACCATAGTGAGCGTGGTCGGTGATAGGTATGAGGCTAACTGATGACTCAAAAATGAAATCTAGAAAAATCTCCCTTGAAAAAGTGGGTCACTTTGATATCGATGGCGTGTGTCGTGGTGTCTTTGAACTTTATTCTAAATAATGGTCTCCCAGTATATATTGGTACGGAGATGATGTTTAGAAAAAACGCAATCCAATTAAAACCATTTAGGACAGGTGGGAAATTGTGTGAGAAAATTTGCCCAGCCGTATGACAGATAATCATAATTTCTGGCTCTTGAAGTATTAATGGTTTAAAACCTGTTCAAACGAACCGCGGGTGTAACAGTCATTAACATATTTGGATAAATGTAACGAGGTGAAACAAACTAATTACATATCGAGCAAACAGTTTCTGCAGGAAGCCGGTGATATTTCCAAAGTGGTCTTCATAAAGGTAGTGGAGGCGGTAGATAAAAAACTGAGCGACCTCCTGGTGAAGTAAATGACATGCTAGAGTAAAAACTATCATTTAAAGAAGTGATTGATGACCAACGTGTAGTACTGATGGATGAGTTGTGAGTGAATGCTTCCTGTGCCTTCGAGTAGAATCGATTTGTTCGTATTTCTTCTTCACGTCGAAAGGAGTTGACCAGTTAGCGTTATTTTTAAAGTAGGGCGCTAGATTTTGCTGTGCTAGACCAAATAATTTAAAGCCGTTGCATTTCGGTAATGTAGCTACTAGCAAAGATTTAGGGAATTGTCTGGACTCTTTTTAAACGCCATTTCCAGCCTATTTAGTGCTCTCTGCTGAATCGAGGTTTCTTTCTATGGGTGCATTGAACTGTTCACTTCCCATGCCTTGCACTGGTAGCTAATGAATTTATGCATTATGTATTCCCGTGGATCTCATTATAAAGGCTTCTTTAATAAGAATATCATTCCATAACTTGACCTCTAGGCTTATGGTTAGGTATTGAGTTGCTATAAAATTTGTAGAGCTTACATGCGTAGCAAATACGCACTCCTATTATTATATGATTTTTATAATTATATTGTTACAATAATTTATGCAGTTCGATTTATATTATTGTATTGATTGCTCAGTTGGCCGTGAGTTTACATTTTTCCTTTCGCAGACTTCGTGAAAAAAGATTTTGGTGGTTAAAATTGCCAAACCTCCGTGTGCATTGTCTGTCGTGCAACTGTAGTTTTTGGGTAGGAAGGAAAAACTCACCAGCCTGTCAACAATCCGTCGTCGTTCCATTCCAAATAGATGTCGACCGGTGAGTGTTTGAACGAGGGGTAAGTGAAAACTTTTCCCGCCTTGCATTTCGTTTTGGAGACGGCACGTGGGTCGCCTTGTTTTCCCACGCTTCCCCTTCGGAGGTGGGATGGTGGGGGGGACGGACGGGTCTATAAGTGGGATGCGGCCACGAATAGTCCCGCGTCACGCGGGCTTGCATGCCTTTTAAGTGACGGAAGAGATGTTCCCCCATCTCCCGCTCTCAGCCCAATAGACACGGCCCACCTCACGTGGTCGGCTTTCGCATTTCCATATATGCTGTAGGCGTTGACACAGAGAAAAGGGACGGAGGAGTAAAGTGAGGGTTTTAATTATACCTTCGGCACACTTAACTAACGAAGTTACTCAGCCTGGCTTGTTCTGCCGACTATTTACTCTGCGTCAACGTTCACTTTTAATGGTTTTAAGGAATTGGAAAGTTTTTCCCTCATTTACGGCACGCTTCTAAAAAGGTCTTAACTCTTAAAAAGCCAACACATCATACATTGTAACTTACCTCTACACTATAGTGTTAATGTATAATATTCGTAATGCCACATTTATGACGTATATTGTCTGTAATATTTGCGCGCTGCAGCTTTTGAAATGGTATACGTTTCACACTAGGCATTTTGTCATCTGTTGTATTTTTTGAGAGGCATGACTGCCAGAGGCGAATTTATATTAATTTCGTGAATATGTGCTGTATGTTTTTTTTTCTGTTATCTGCTTATTGACTCCTCTCCCACCAGTACCAGTCAGTTATCGTAATTATTATTGCTACTATTAGTTTTCTACCGGTGAAGGTAGGTGTAAATTGACATTGGATTCTTCCCACTACTCATACATCTCACGCTATATCCGTCTCAGCTCCACATACTTCCTACCGCCCATTAATACATTCTAACCAATCTCTCATCTCCTCCCTATTCTCCTTACTGCCTTCCCGACATTCTCCTTTCTACCACATCCTTCGCAACACCTTCGCCCGTATTACCTGCTCCATCTCATTATATTGCCTTGGAATCTTGGACCTGAAATATTCCTTCTTTTTCTATTTCTCGAGGAGAAGTATTGGAAAACATATTCGATGTTTGTACATTTTAACCGTCACCATAAATCGTGTTTCATTTTCCTAGGCTGGTATTCACTTGGCGTTTATATAACCTTTGCTCTTGCCTCCCTTCGTAAATGAGATTATGTCACTTCATTCCTGCGTGAAGCTTTACACTTCCTCCCTTGTCCTTGATGTCGTATGAACACTTGCCATGTTCAAGTAGTCTAGTCCTTATCCTTTCCCCCATTTCTCGGCCCAAACTGTGCCCTTGGGGTTTCGTTCATGTTATGTGCTTAAGGAGTGAGCAATCGCTGTTAGCCCATGGTCTACGCAGTGAAAATAATATCTACCCTTGTGGACAGGCCTTTCTTGTCTCCTAAGATTATCGTGGCAACGTGTCTTTGGACAGTCCCTCCTTTCAAGCTTTATGAAGCGAGAAGTGCTTGGAAGAAGACGGCGGGGTTGGCTTTCAACCGGTGTAATCTCTCTTGATCCGAACCTATTGGTTCGAATCCAGGTCGGATTGTCCTGTTGTATTGCGCCTCGGATGGTTGATCCAGACTTCTCTTACCTGCCCGCGAGCGTTGAAGTGGAAATATTTTCTGTTAGTTTTTCTAGGCAATTGATTGAGGCAGCAAAATTAATTATTTGCCTTTCTAGGACTGGTTTGTCTTCATATGATGTGTCAGTCAGATGTCCCTTGTATTACTTCCAAGGAGATGCATAATATTAACAATTTCGTGGACCAGCAGTGTTCTTTTTGTTTAAAAAATTCTTATAGTTTATAGATCAATCTCATTTTCCATTATTCTCATTGGGGGCGAGGTGGTAGTGAAGAAACCAAAAGGAATTTTCCTTCCTCTTGAGTTCCCATCAGCTTCTAACCGACACGGCCCTCACATATCGTGCGCCAAGAATTATATTTATCGTCCTATTCAATGAAACAAACCATTTATGTATTGGTTTCATTGAGAGATAATTTGATGGGTGGTAAAGACGGAGTTCAGCGAAATATTATGTCACGTAAGGTGGGTTGAATGGTGGGCATTGATTTTGAAGAAGACGGCATCTAATTCGCTCTGAAAAATGAAAGCCCAGAGGTTGTTTCGAAAAAAATAAACAGCTTTCCTTTTCCCTCACCCTGAAGCGGAGATGGCTTTAATATTGGAGTTCCTCGATCCTTTTTGCCGTGCTTTCCTAAATCTCTGATTCCTGTTTCCATGTTCGTGGTCTTTTGTTATTCCGGGAACTCGGGAAAAGTTTATCCAGCATTTTTAGAGAAATTAGTTTGTTTTTTGTTTACTTTGAAGTCCGGACACGATGTCATTTAACACAAATAGATTCTGGGTCTCGGCCAGAAAACTTCCCCGGCCCCTAACTTATGGTCACGAGAGAGACTTAAGAGATGGAATTCCTCAGATGCTTCTTGCCCGACCATCTTATTTCTCCTCCTCTTCTCCTAACGCCATCTCGCGTCGTACTTCGCAAAATATTCCCTCGCATTCCTCACAAACTCTTGCATTTTGCGACCAACGGACAGGGAGGGACCCCCCCTCTTGTCGAAGTGATTTGTCTGAGATCTTGACCGCTCACGAAGGAAGGGAGACTTCCTCATCCACCTTAGCAAGAACCACACTACCGTCCCAGCCCCAACGGCAGAAGCCCCTGCTCACACACCCCGGCGGCCGGGTGCGGATTGTGAATCGCCCCTGCCTTAAACATCGGGGCAGGATGGGGAAGGGGGATGAATGGGGCGGAGGGAGGGAAAATAGTCGGGGTGCAAGTGATTTGTGCCCGCGCGTTCGTGAGTTGGAGCTTCCAGCCTCATATACGCACCCCTCACTGCCATCCTCCCCTAGCCCCGAGCCACCCAACAATCTATGGTGCCCCCCACCCTCAGCTATATTCCCCGGGAAGAGGGTTGCTCACCCCCCTCCTTCCACTGTCGTTGTCGTCGTCCCTCCTTCCTGTACCTCACCCTCTCTCGAACCCACTCTTCTCTTCTATCACTCCCGCCCCTCTTCTCTCTCTCTCTCTCCTATCTTATTCCCCTTCCGAGGTCTCTCCCGCCCACCGCCTTCCCGGCGCGGTGTTGCCAAGTGTACCGAGAGTCTCGCACGAACCGCTCAGGCGGGAGGAATACAGAGATGGAACACGCGCGGGACATAGTCACGGTGAGTGAGGGCGGGTGAAGCCTCCACTCTCTCTCTCTCTCTTCTTCTCTGAGAGAAGCCTCCGTCCGCTCTCCGTCTTGTGACGAAAGACAAGGCGGCCACTCTTATGCGACTGACCGCTCGTTGACTGCCCTCCGTCGAAGTCCTCCCTCCCACACCCAAAGTCCTCTTGACTCTTGTTCTTCCATTGACTTGACCGAGATGGATTCATTATGGAAGATGGTCAAAGGAGGTTTGCGATGAGGACTTTTCTACACACAAGGGATACCTTCTTTTCGTCTTAGGCAAATGGACTCGGCTTCCCTTGCTGTGCTAGCCCATTAGTCGACTCGCTCGCTATCATGAAAATGTCATATGGACAGCAACACGAATGTGTATCAGTGTCAGCCATGTCAACTGTAAAATTTTTCTTATTCTTCCAGGTACGTAGTTATCCCATCCTGTTTTGTTTTCATTTGGCTCAGTAGTTTTCCTGCGACAATAGCCTAATTTCTCCCTGGGACGGATAAGAAAATGTGGAAGAACTCATATTAATGAAAAGATTGTATTATTTCCTTTTTCATTCGTACTCGCGTATGCATTTCGGGAGGAAAAGGAATGGAGACGAAGTACTTTAATTAAAACATAATGATCACTGAAATAAGACTGCTTCTTGAGATCTCGCTTGAGTTTTTATTTGATGAGAAAGAGGCGTTACTCTTTCTCTAGGCTGGTACTTATGTTCTACTACATTCCCAGGCGCCTCGGAATGTAGTAGAGTACACCTAATGAATTTATTTCATGAC
This sequence comes from Platycnemis pennipes, assembly GCA_933228895.1. Lineage (NCBI taxonomy): Eukaryota > Metazoa > Arthropoda > Insecta > Odonata > Platycnemididae > Platycnemis > Platycnemis pennipes. Next base: position 29,458,446 of record OW121851.1, read on the forward strand.
CATTTCACCAGTTCATGGGCCGGGATTTTTTTGTGGACGTATAAAGGTGTTTTGGTGATTATGAAACACTCAAGTGAAGTAGCTTGGCTTTGCGCTAGTGCGGCGATTCTTTTTGCTGTTCCCTTATTATTCGATTCATCCCTTGCGTGAAGCTAAGAGAGCGCTGGCTATGTATTTTTAAGGCACTTGACTAGGGAAGAATTAGTAGTAAACGTTGAATTGGAAATGAGTGAAATAACAGTCGTTCCATTGTATCTCTTTCTTGGTCGCTAGCTGTGAGATAGGGCAAAGTTCTCTTTGAGTATTTTGATTCACTCGTTGGCTTATTTTCGCTGTCGTAACCCACAGAAATATTCGTGTGATTGAATTGAGTTGCCAGTCGCAGTAGCCAGGTCGGGAATGTGACGGCTTGTCAGCCGAAAGGTCGCAGGTTCATATTCTGAGTCAGGCGTGGATGTGGTGTTTGTTCTCGGTAGAGTAAATTACGTCTGACGGCGCAATTTACTCTCGGTCGTTAAAGCAGCTGAAAGCAAAGTGTGTGATTCTGGAGTAGTCTTTCCATGTCGAAAATTGACTTGTGCATTTCATGCTGTCATGACTGGGTTTAGTCATGTGCTCATTCTTCACGATCATGAGCTACCGTCAAAGTTCATTTTCTAACAATGGATCGCACTTCCCCTGCCGCGGCGTTTTCTTTCCAAATCGGGTCCTTTTCCTCTGGATATTTTTCTTTCTCTCTGCATAAAAAACCTCGACCTTCTGAATATAATGTGCTGGAAGCGTGTCCCTCAACATTGACATGTATCCGAAGAAGAAGAATCCACGCAGAACGAAGAATCTCTTTTTCTTACTTTTTTCGTCCCCTCTCCGTTGAGTTTGAGTGGCAGTCGCCATCACAATACTCAAACGGGAATATGGAGGGATCCAAAGTTTGCTCAAACTTCCTTTGAGACAGGGGGGCCTTGAGACAGTCAGTACTTTTTTTTCCTTGAAGAAAAGGAACGATTCTCAAGCCTTTTATATATATCTCTCTTCCTCTCTTTCTCTCTCCACTGTCCATTACGCACTAACTCATGTCTACTTCTTTCATCTCCTCCCTTGTCTCCCACATAATCCTACTGTGTTACCGCCTTCCTTCTCTTCGCGATTTATCTCGGCGGAAACAAAAGTGAATCTGGCGAGGACGTAGTGTGCGGAGGGGGGGCGATGAGCTCAATGCTCAATTAACGGTTTACGCGCCGTTTCTCCAACCACCTCCACCCTCTTCCTCCCGACCGCCATGTCTTCCCCTTTCCCTCCGCGCCCTCCCCACTCGCTTTCCTCCGTCTGCCCTTCCCGTTCCATTCCTCTCCCTAGCCGAGGCAAAAGAAAAAAAAAGAAACCAGTCCCTCACCCGTTCCATCCCGTCTGAGACAGTGCGATGTTTCAATGGGAGGTGAACTTTGCATTCAACGATGCGAATTTTATGCTCCAAAAGTACCGCTGCATCAAACTTTATATATTCACATCGGCTAGCGAATATAAGTCGGTCGTTCTGGATCGTTTTGGCTTGATTTCCCAGAGGCTTCTCCTGCTGACGGTTTAATTCGTTATGGATGCAGTTCACTATTTTTACAATAATGAGTTTTATAAATTAAAAATAAACACACGCCATCGGCTGACTTGAACAGCTTGGCACCCTTTTAAGCGAAGGAGAATTGGAAGTTGAATGAAAGATTTATCTTTTTTCTATCACACTGTGAATATCTTTTACATTTTATACTGTTTAACTGTAATTATATGAACGCGGCATGCGTATCCTTATCCCAAGTTTTCGGGTGTATCCACAAAAGCATTCGTCAGCCGTAGAATTCATTAGCCGGATCATTCACTGGATAGTCGAGGCACATATCACTGCATTCCGACAACAAGGCACCGATCATATCGCATCCATAGCGGTATCCGATTATTTCTATCGTATTCGCGAGGACATCGTCAGGTATCGCAAGTCCAATGTCGTCGCAAACATTGGGAAACGTCCATGTTCCGTTTCGGATGATCATTTTGCCATTAACATTTTGAATTGCGGTATGATTTGCATATTACGTACTTCAACTTTCCACTCCAGCGTGTGGACGCATTTTGAGTTTCGAACTTAAACCGGGCCCATTCAGGAAGAAGAATCACTTCTAAGATGTTTAGGGATGTAAACGACGCGATGTAAATTGCCATTGCAATAATCGCGAGTCTTATGCCACTACGAAATTGGCTCTTTTAAGCGGTCAACCCGTATGCGGACGATCGTAACCGTGTCGAGGATATCTCCTGATATTGGCTTGCTGTAAATCGTAACCATATCGTAAGTCATGTTACGATATCTCAAGGGTATCGCATTACCCAGTCGATACATTACCCATCCCTAAATATCTTCCCGACCATTTTCTTCTCTTACAAGACTTCCTTTGCTTTCGTCTTAGGCCGTAAACCCGTATCCTTTCGCCTTATTCTCCCGTCATCTGCTTCATTCTCAAAAGGCCACCATCCGTCTTCATTTACTCTCCTCCCCCCTCATCCTCCTCCTCAGCCCCCCTTACTCTTTAGTTCCCTTCATCCCCCTCTCCATCCTCTCGCAGTGGATAGAGCAGGCGAAATGAGCACGTGCCGGACCAATAAGAGGTCGCCGTTTGACGTCCAGATCGTCATCTCCTTTCTCGGGGACCTAGCCAAGTCCGGTCGCAATGGAGAGGAAAAAGCTTTTCCGTTTCTCCGCCTCTCATCAGTTTCAAAAGGCGGGAATAGTTCAATAACTTGTTATGGGTGAGGAGTTTAGCTCGGATGAAATTAAGTTCATACGTGGTGGAAGACTGAAAACTGCGTGTTTACATAATTTAGGATGCGGATGAAATGACTGCGGAAAAACTAGATTTGATTCCACGTATTTTGCGTTAAAAATCCTGTTTGAAACTGCTAGTCTCTTATAACATACTCTTAGGGGACTAATCCACTGAGGAATTTGTTTGAGCTCGTCCTTCGACGAGACTACTCGTATAAAGAATTGATATACGCTTCTAATAACCAGACACTGATTCCGTTTCGTTGGCAAATGGATAATGGCAAATGGCCCCCTCGGTCAGTTTTAAGCGTTCGCTCGATCGTTTCCTCGTCGTTAGGACTAGTTGCTAATATTAAATCAACAGTATTCACCTTAAAAATGTTTACTCGATGTTGCTTGGTATGAAACAGTTACAAATTTCAAGCTGTCAGTTTTCGCCCCAGTTCCCCGGTCATAGATTGGATCTTTTAGCGAACTTAGGATATTAACGACTTTAAGGTAGTAGTAATGACGTGTATTCAGTAAAATGTGTTCACAAGTTTTCTGAAGATGCGTGTAAAATGTGCCTTGTTAATATTTCGAAAATTTATGAATTAATCTGGAAAACATTTGTTTTTGTTACTTTCCAGCAAACGCCTCTCTAAGTTGATGGTTAAATAATTATCCTGATACTGTGAACGCGACGTGTGTGTGAAGCACTTTATAATGGGCTGCATTGTTGATTAGACTAAATACATGATTTCGATACCAATGATATTATTTATATCGCTGGACTGTGTTCATTGAATTATCCGCGGTAGCCATCATCATCAAAATAACTCACATGAAATTATTGATTCGTTTACACCCGCAACACTCTTCCTTCATAATTTTCCTCTAGATTCGTTATTTATTTTTAAATTTATTGCGCATATTTGCGATAGATTAGAGGTATATATTTTAGAAATTGATTTATCGGAAAAACGGAATGATTAAAGAAATTGTGCACCCTACATCAGCGTGAGACAAATCTGAAACTGTTACTTTTGAGCTTGAGAACCTTCTTGTAGTAAAACATTTTTTATCTCTCGAATTTTTTTCCTTCGAATGTTTTTTTAAAATATATTTTAGCCGGCAATCGTTTATCCATGTACTTGTGTTTAAAAACGTTGGACGAAAGCACGGATGCATTGGACGTTAATGTAAAACGTCTTTACTCTGGTCGCTGCAATTGATTCGCTGCATTCGAGAACGTCCAACAACGGGAATAAAACTGCGATCGGTGGTAGCGTGGGACATCTGCGGCGGATATCCCGTGTTCGACAAACCCCCACTCCGCGACCCCCGGTGAACGACGCGCTTTGCCGTACTGCCGGAAAAGTAGGTAGCATATGGCCGCAGATGGAACGGACCGAAGTGCATTGTACACACGTTCGCAATATCGTTACTCCCGCTTACAGTTAACCTATTCGGAAACACATCCGACCGACCTCCGAGGGCTCCGAAATGGGTCGATTAATTCTCCCTTCTAATTGCCTTTGATCAAAGGGAGGAGGGGGAGAGTAAAGTGCACTATTTTGTCATTATACTTTCGGGAATATGGATGCCGTTTCTCTATTACGCCTGCCAGGTTTTGCTGGTTGTTTCCTTTTTTTAAACTCGCATTATAAATTCCCATTCGCGGAGGAAAAAATATCGGCTGTGCATGCAGCTCAATTAATTGATAAACCTATGTTAACTGTTCAACCAGAGTATATGCGTTATCAATCTATTTCTCCCTCCTCAAAATGTTCGTGTGGTGGAATTTATTTCTCTATGCCCGCATTCGCTAGTGGCACTCGAATCCGCGTTCTCTTTATGTATTACTAGCGGTCGGACGCAACGAATAAAACTGAATAGTAAGAGCAGTAGTGTGTGTGTTTGTGTGTGTGTGTGGGCGCGCGAGCCGAACGCGAGCTAGATTACATCACGATGAAAAGCGGTGTCGAGCGTTCGGAGCGTGAATTGCGACCCGCGATTTCTCTCCTGCTGTGACCCGACTTTATAATAATCCGGGAAAATGCCCTCTACCCCGTGGCGAACCATTTCCATTCGTCCTTTCCCACCCCCCTCTCCCAGTAATGCCTCGTTCTTCGTCCCTTCATTCATCACAAGAGACTCGCCTTCTATGGGGAGCAAAATGCTTTGAACTACATATTTTATGCTTTCCAAGTGACTGTGTAGGCTTCAAGACCAGGGCGTTAAAAAATTACTGTAGTCATGTGGAACGCGTTAGGGAAAAGAAGATCCGTCCTTGATAGTAAAATAAATGAAATCTACCGTGGGTTGGTGAATAATAATGATAATAATTTCTAAATATTTGTGAGTCGTAAATTAACTATTTATATGAGTAAAAAAATATGTTGTTCGCTTCGGAGAATGGTTTGGTTAGTGAAGCTAGAGTTGAAAAAACCACGTAGCCCAGCGGTGTGTGAAATGCACACAACAGGGTAGAATGTTTCAGTTACGTTTCTAGTTACGTTTCAGTTAAGTGCTCACTCTGGTTTTTAAGAAAGATCTGGTGACCAGGAAATCTTTTTACTTGAATTTTGCTGGAATTACTCAAACAGGAGTGGAATTACGAGATTTGAAAAAGAGAAGAAATACGTAAATATGAAGAGATTAGCCGGTAGAGGAACTCAGTGGAGAGCTGCGTCAAACCAATCTGAGGATTGATGACTAATGATGATGATGAGCAGATTGGGGAATTGAGGGGAGAGTTGCCTTAAATCAATCTCAGGATTTTTTTATCCTATCATCATGACCCAAAGAGTTTTCATCTGCATGTACATAATACCCTGCAAAACACCATAAAGATGCGTTGCAGAGGGTGAATACACACCAAACGTGCATCATATAGGTATGATGCTTAAAAAGAATTAGTAATTATATTCTATTGTAAGCTTAACAATTTAAAAATGATTAAAATAGCAAAGCAAGCGTTCACAAACATGATGTTCATGGGGTTAGCTTCAAGTCCTTGTACCAGCATGCAATTGCCTTAGCTATCCATTGATATTGAATTTACGCTGTTGGAGATATTTACAGCTGTTCAAATCTCTAATTGTACGAAGAAAGAAAAACATCCTGAAACTGTCGGCTCGGCCTTCAATTTCTCTAATTTTATGATCATGGTCCAGTCTACCATAGTAAGTTGAAGTTCGTGACCGTTCGTTGTATAATAGACTCGTGATGCATGTTTTGTTATTCGAGATATTATTGCGGTACATTGTGTTTATTTTTTTATCGATATTTTTTACTATAAACGTAAATTACTTTGTACCTATCGAAGTTATATAATTGACGTCTGTTCCATAATTCATATATTTCTAACCCTATCTTTTCATACCTTAAAATTTACAACCAAAAATCAAAATGTTAACGATAGGATATATGTGGAATTGAAGCTTCATATGGTTCATTATCTCCAAATCTGTATTGAGCAACTTTCATTGGTGTTCCGTGCATTGCCGGATCCTATAGTGAGTGAATGCGAGAGAGATATCCATTCTCTCCCTTCGCATCGACAGTCTAATGCTTTTCTTGGTTTTGCATTATCCTCTGCTCCTGCACCATATCCTGCGGCCAGTGTTCCACATCTTTTGGAATCTCGAATTGGATTTCAATATTTTATGTCATTCCTTGTCGATGTTACTGTTTTGACAATGCCCCAAACGGAATAATTGGGCCCTTTGTGGCGCTACGGTCCCCCACTGCACCTGACAGATTTTCACAACATCCTCCGCAATTTCCGTTGCGTTCGTCCCTCGGATTATTGGTGAAATATTTCATAATTTCCACTTTTGCTTTCGTTACTCTCGCCCAAAAAGCTCTGGAAAAATACTCAATAGTTCGCGGATTACGTATTGACGTGTTGGTAGTTGTTTTTGACTATAGAAAATGTTGTCAGTGATTAGATTGAAGATCTATGCATGATTGAACTATAAAGCTTGCGATTGGATAAGAATCGTTCATGTATACCCGCTAAGGGATTTTCGAGAGCAATGTTCCGATCAATTCACGACGTGGCTGAGAAGTTTTTTATTGTAGCCGGATATGATGGAATGGGTCGAGTTAAGACTCTCTCTGTTATCTCCAGGCCCTTTTATAGTCTCTCCGTCTAAAAGCGTTGATGTTCTCCTGTTTGCGAATGTTTTAAATTGTAATTAATCCATCTTTTCTGAGGAGAGGTTTTCGTATATTTTTCTTTATAGATCAAGCGTAGACTATTTCCTCTATTTGTATTCGGCCAAATGAGAGATCGATGTTTTTGCATTTAGTTTACCTGCGTAGTAGACTCCCATGGATTCTTGTTTTAGTGTTGACGAATGAAAATAATGTTAATTCGTTTTGGCTCCTGTTTGATTTGTAGCGATTTCACTCAATAATGAGCCATCTCTAGCTCAATAGTCGATGCTCGATCTTGCCTCTTTCCCTGAATTTGAATATATCCACTTAAATAGCTCGCATTGAATTGCTCCCTTTCTTACAATAAAGAGGCGTAGGTTGAAGTAGGTGCAGGTTGGCGGCTCCTTCTCAGGAGAGAAAAGATATGAGTGATCAAGCGTGATGAATTTAGATTCCCCGTGGATCTCGGAAATATATTGGGCGATAACTCCGTAAACGTAGACAATCTTTTTATGTTTCTCCGTGAGGCCAATCTATTTTCTAAAATCTGAATAGCTTTTATCCGCATGTTGTTATAATTCGCTTAAAAATTCCGGGAGCTTGAAAAATTTATTTTTTTATAGTAATGGCTTATGAAGGTGCGGCATGGCCCTGGCCGTCGATGCACCTCTAAATCAATTCTTCTACTACTACTTTCTTACAATTTAACTCGTAAAGGTGAGTTATTTAAAACATCTTTTCAGAAGGTCGAATGAATTTTCACCTTAAGAATTGACAAGGTGTGTGACTCCCTAATTCGTTATTCTCTTAGTCTTATATCTTTCTTTATATGCATCGATCGGAGTTGGTTTCGTTGTGAATCTCGTAGACTGATTGACATAGCTCCGGAATGCGAACGCTCTCATATTTTGTGAGCTGTCTCGATCACTCGTACGACTCCCGTCTGGTTGACCTTTCCGAAACTGATGAGGGAAATTCCTCCCGCTCTCTTCGAGAAAAAATGGTCTTCCCCCTTTTTATAACGTTTTGGTGGCGCATTTCTGGTTTAGGGACTAGATCGGGAAAGCTTAGGGGGGTGTATGGATGCTTAATAGTGAAATATTTGAGAGAGGGAGAATCGTCTGGGCGCTTACCAAATTATTGCCAACGAAGGGTTTTCGTCATGCCTGGTTGCGGACGGGATGAAAAAAAGGGTGTTTCGCGTGGCCGTGTGAGTACTCTCACGCCATCCGGGACACGCGTGATGCGCCGTCACGCGTCTAAGGGCAGTAGTCGGCGTGGGCAGGGTGGGAAGGTAGGTGCTTTTCCTACTCTTTCCGCCCTCACCACCTTACCTCGTGTGTTCGAGGCGGAAAGTGTATGTGTGTGCTCATGAACGCAAGACGCAAGCCGACGCAGGGAACGATAGGGGGTGGGTACGCGGCTGGGTTTGCGAGGGGGACGGACGAGTCGAAAGGGGGAGGGAGGGAAGAAGGGGGTTGGATCATTGGCCTGGCCTGCCACCCCCTTTCCCTCCACCCTTTGCCTCCTTTATTCCCTCCCCACGTGAGGGTTGGGGGAGGGTTGGCCGCAAACTGCGCAGCTTTACCTTTTAGAGGGGGAAAGAGCACGTTGACATCGCAGTTGGCCTGTTTTCTACCCAGGTGGGAAGAGATTACAGCGTCTTAAAGCACCTCAACGATTCGACGAAATGTTTTTTTAATACTTATATACACGTATGAACTATGAGATGGCGCTCAATGCACCACCCACATTTCGATCTCATATGCATAATTGTGGTTTCTTCACTTGTTCCTATTACGTACCAAAGGGTTCTGAAATCATGCAATCCTTCGAATCGAATCAAAATGCATTGTTTAAGTACTACATGATTTTTATCCTCGTGTGATCAAGCGCTGCGTTTGAAGGCAATATCGTAGTCGTCATCGTCATGAATAAACCCATAGTTGTTTAATCTGTAGCTTCATTTCCTTCCTCTTTGCGTTTTAATTTATTTTTAGTTTTTTGCCATAGGTGCGCCGTTAGAGATTTGGAAATATTGCACGTGCCACGGCATTATTTTACCATTAAGTTAGCTTAATTGGTATGCTTTTCAAGGATAACCACTCCATTATATGCTGTTATTGAGCTGGATGTTATTACATATGTTTGATATTACTCTGGTTTGACATTTATGGTGTGTGATATACATCATGTCAGAAAATTTGATTAAAACATTGGAAACTAAGCTATTCGATACGGAATTTTTTAGCTTACTCAAATTCCTTTTAATCAACCCATTGATTTGGTGTTGTATAACATTTTGATTAAATATCTCTACGCACACAACTCTTTATGCAAACGGAAAAGCACTTAGTCATACCCTAGGCTTTATTTCAAAGTTTGCGAGCTTTCCGTGAACCATAGTGACCCCATGCTAATATATAATTAATTTAGTCACATATTTTAGCCGTTGTGCTGCAATTGTTTTAGCTTTTACCTTAGTAATCGCGGTGTTGAACTTGAAATTGATATATTGGCTGTCGAATATACCACCTTTTTCCAGAGGATTCTTGGCTCACAGGGATTCTGAAAAACAGGTGTATTTTTCAAAACCATTAATTGAGTGGTAACAAAGATGCTTTTTCAAGTTTCCGCCGAGTGAATTAAAGTGTTTTTTTTTTGCATCTTCCGGACGATTGCCGTCATCACATCGCCATTATGAATTAATTTGAGGGTTGAGATATCTCACTCGCGGAAACCATGAGGATGATTAGGGTTCGAACCCGCTGCCCCTGGACAGGAACTAGACATAACTCCTTTGTTGGAACCGGTTTCGTGAATATCAAGAAGCCTGGAGTGGAATATTTTTTCCTTTCTGGGCGTGAGAACTAGGACGAAAACCGGGAAACAGGTTTGAAGTCGTAAAAAATAACTAGTTGGCGTAGGTTATATCGAATCCGTTGATTAAAGAAACTTGTTTAAATGGTTGGCTATTTGATTACGGTGGCGGCCTATGTTGCTGTAATTTGTCTGAGTTTTCTCCTCTTTGCTCTCACTTTTCCGAGAAACCTGAATACTTTCCTTAAGTATTTATTTAAGGCATCGTAATTTTCTCTAACTTAGATGTATTGGGACATGGTACTCGCAGAAAATAACATGAGAAACTCACTCTCCTGATGTACAAATATAGCAAGTGTATTAACGGTATATGTAAAAATACATTCCTGCATCATGTTCATATTTCTGGTTCAGCTTATAGTGTCCTAACGTTTGGGTCATGTTAGTTGTCAGCAGATTGGAAACACATATCGCGTCAGTAATATTTTGTGAATTCTATCGTGATTAATTTCTTTGGTTCTCTGAATGTGTTTAGTTTTTCCATTACTGTTTTATAATTCGTTGCATGCGCTATTGTGTGATATTCTAAGATCATATTAATCTTATTTGTGTTACCTTTGGTTTCTTTTTGCGTATATTATTTCATATTTGGGTGTACTCAAAAACTCTTCATTGTTCGTCTGTGGGCAATGAAGTACCTCAAATTACCGAGTATAAATTTTGCATTATTCATTTAATACCCAAGTAGATATTCAATGATCTTTGATTAGATTATGCCTTTAGGCTACCTGAATAATGTGAATGCTTCGTTATGTTACCAATTACGATGAACATTTTCCTTGTTATTATACTAATTTTATGAATATGAACTGATATCGCCTCTTTAAATAAGAACATATGGCAGCTTGCGAAATTTCGTTGGTTAGCAATAAGTCCCACGTCTTTAGCCTATCTCCCGAGTAAATCGGATGAAACAGACATAATGTTACTATTATCTGAGTCACCGTTAATGAATCAACAAACACGTGATTTGATTTCCAGATTCGTCTTACCGAACATGCCCCTTTCAGCCATTTTCAATGCGTTGATTCCTGGGTTATGATTTTTTTTCTTTTCATCTCCTTGGCGCGCTATAAATTTCTTTCAGTTCTTTCTTCCTTTCTCTCCTCTGACTTCCCTTTCTTACACGTTTTCTTTTTACATGAGGTTGGTAGATTGATAACCTCATTTGTGTTTAATTTCATGCCATATCGTAGCCTTTCTAATGAGCTTATTATTCAGCTTGCTGCTGTTGCAGCTGCTCATAACAGGTTGTGTGCGGCAGTAATTTGCTAGATACCTATTGGAGGAAGAATTGTTTTTTCGGAAGATCTTTCTATCGCTATCAGTGGATACTGTGTCTACATTTTTTGTTTTAATTTTTTTTCTTTTTTACGGATAAAATAAATTTCGATTTTTCCTAAACATGTAGGTGCACAGGAGTTCGTCTACTCATTGTTGAGATTAAAAAAAAGTTTCTAAACTGCTAAATTCTGCTAGTGATTATTTCGTCTGTGTCATAGGTAGGCATCTAGTTGGATTGCGTTTTTTACCTCATTTTTGCGTAGCCATGTTCATCTCTTGCATGTAATAAAGTTCATTAGGTACTTTAGCACCACTACATAGGTAGGTATGATTCTAAAACCATTGTGAATACCTTAAGTGAATTTGCCACCCGAGAGGAAATTCCTTCTTTAATCCACCGCATGATACCGAAAAAATCTTTTGGCACACCCCATCAGTCTGTATACATATACATACATTTAAGTACCTAAATATAGAAGAAGTTAGTCTTAAAATAAGATATTAATTATTTTTGCTCATTGGCAAGGGATGAACATTCCAGGATTCACGTCAATTTGTAATTGATTCCACTTAAAAGAGTGCTGAACGATAGCCCCTATTGACTTGTTAAGAGGAACTCCTAAAAATCAAATCTTAACGGGCCTGCATTGTTATTGACCAAGAGCGCCGGTTTTGAGTGCCTTGGCACCGTCATTTGTCAGTGACACAGCCTTCTTTTGCCTCTCTTTCTTTTTCTTCTTCGGCCTTCGATAAAGATCCTCGCCCAGACACGCGCTCTCGGGCTGCCGCTTCCCTTCGCACATCCGCCGGTGTCCTCGTAGGCCCTTCCTCCTTCCCTCGCCTTTATCGAGGGATTCTGATCGGCGAGGCGTCCCCGAAGCGTTTTTGTTTTTTTTCTTAATTTATTTGCGGACCGAGCGAGGTGTTTTGATTTCCATTACAAAGGTCTCGAGACTTTGAGTACCCACGTTCCCCTAAAACAGACGAAGGCTTTCGTGCGTGCTGGTGTGCGAATATTTCGGGCCACTGGATCCCTGCAGCGTTTGATACGCCCACCCGCTCCATTATATTTCAGGAAGCCCGAAGGCATATATCTTTTTAGTTTTTCTCCAAGCGCAGCGGACGTGCGATTTTAATATGCATTGCGTCTCGTGAAAGGATCGAGGTTGAATGCTAATACGGATACGTTCCCGGCCGAGTTTTAAGCCTCGCTGGCGGAGCGCTAACTTCTTTTTTTTTGCTCCATATCTCTTTCTCTCTCTCTCCTTCACTTCCTCTTCCCGTTCGCGTGTTTCGCTTTATTTGTTTACGCCACTCCATGGCGATCTTCACTAGCCTATACGCTCCTCACTCACCAGGGCTGAAGTCCACTCCTTGTTCTGGGTTTTGGTGGCGACAGTCTTTCATTTTTTCACCATCGCCTTTTGATCTCGCAAGGGTGTTAAATCGAGAAGAGAACTTTACTTAACAGTCCGAAAAGTATGAGGATCTCGGAGCTGGGTTTTTTCTATCCGGATCCCGTCGGCTTAATGTCATTTTAATTAGCCTCACGAATCTCGATTCTCCACCTCGCAAGTCAGGATTTCTGATAAGAGGATTAATGTACGCTCCAGGGTCCCTTATCTGAGAAACCTGTCACGTTCATGGATTTAAATAGCTTCCTTTTCCATATCATTATGGTTTTCAGGCATCATGTCGGTAATATGCTTCTTGTTTAATCTTCGTTGGTCTGTGCGTGTTTTTACGAAGCCCATTCACCCTACTAAAGCAATTGTAGACACTTTGGGGAAGCAGATTCTAAAACAGAATGGTCGACTTTTCCGTTGCCCGTGATTTCCTCTCAAATCGATGGAGTGTTATCGTACCTTGATCGGGACCATTTGATATTTCCTCTTTCTGCGGAAGTCATTGTTCACGTGTAATAATCAGATTTTATTGTGCCCAGTTTTAAGTACAATACTGTCTAACCGCATCTATTAATTTTGTCCCTCATTCGCATATCGTTTTTCGGTCCTCTTGAGTAGAGACCTCCGTTCTTCACCATACCTTCTTTATATTTTAAGTTCAGCTACTGGTTTCGTATCTGTAACATACTACTTCCGTTTTTCTAGTTGGATAGAATATATTATTCAGTTTCGATAAGGTATTCTATCTGGTAATAATGTCCTCCTCTCCTTAATCGGGATATAATGAGAATTATCTTCGAAGAAAAATGAGAAATCTGCGAAGGAACAAATTTTTGTTTTATCTTTCTGACCGATAGGGTGCACATAAAAGCCAGAAACGTGGTTATTAAGGTGAGGTTTTAAGTTATTAAGGGTTTACCTTGGTTTTATATTAGACTTGGGTAGTTATTTCTCTGTAGTGGTAATTTATTAAGACAGGATCGATGGTAGAAAACTCTTGAGTTGGCTTTAAAACTAATTGTGGATATGAATACGGAGAGACATATTTATTGACCAAGGACTTTACCGAAAATTCGGTTGTGAGCGTCATGACGTCGGGTTAGTGCGAGAAATATGGATTGAGTCGTAGTTGAGCTTCAAATTTTTATTGAGTTGTTGCATATTCGTGGAACTTACTTATCGAATTTGTATGTTCATTTTGTTTCCAGTGTTTTCTGCTCGGGTGTCCGTATCGTATTTCAAATCCTTTGTGAACCAGAATATAATTGCTCCTTAGTGGATGACTCTTCAAACAACCTCACCCGTATGCGTTCTGCTTTGTCGGGTACTTGTTCAGTCCTCAACTCCGCTGTTCCTTATTCATGGATCCCTTCACCCTCACTTCCTTCTCTCCCTCTTTTCTCTCTCGTCCACTTTCATTCGTCATCCTTACCTTTTGCCTCTTATTATATACCCCTCCGTCCTCCTCAATCTCTCCTTTCATCCCCGCCTGTACCTTAACTTCATAAATACCGGCGGATACCCATTAAAAGTTTGTGCGAGGAGAGATGTAGGGGAAAAAAACAAGCAGGTTCGCTTCTCAACCCCATGGCTTTGGAGTGATTGAGAGGGTTTGCGGGGGGGAAGGAAGGAGCACGGAGAATTCTTTATTCTTTTTCCCCCATCCCATCGGAATCCGTATCCTATTTCTAGGTGCCGGCGATTTCCTCTCTGAGCCCCTTCGCCCGGCCTCCTCTTCACTCGAGGTCCTTCTGCTCCTCGCCCGAGGAGGAAAAGAAGGAAAGGGAAGAAGGATCGTTCGTTCGCTGGCACTCTGCGCTCCTCGGTTGAAAATGAATACCTACCTACCCCTCCTCCTAACCTCACCGCCACTTCAGTTCAGAAATTTTATTTTATCGTTCTACAATCCTGGTCGTGGATTTGATCTTTTATTTTGTGTTGGCAGGCGATTGGTAATTGATGGGAAGCTGTTTTAGCGTAATCTATACTACTTTTCGTTCAGTAACGATTTAGTATGAAGCGTGTTTGTTGAAATATGAAAAGAAAAATCGTAACTGCTCTCACTTTTAAGGCCCTCACCCTATTTTATTTCGCTGCTAGGGAGTATCATTGATTTTATGTGTCAAAGTTGAAGTAATAATATTAATTTTTAAGTTATCGTTATTATTTATGACCTGCCGGTTAAGATAATTTTGATGGACATAAAACTCTCAGCTCAACCCTGTATTTTATAAGTCCTCATTCAGTTTAAAATGCTCCCTACCTGCTATTACTTGATCCCTATTACATGTTCTGCTCCTCGCTCTGCCTCGCATGTCCCACATTCATTTTCTATTAAAAATGAAACGAATCAAGTTAATCGACTTCTGTATGAAATTGTAAGTGAGCGTTTGGTTAGGTACATTTTATGTCATAATCTATGAAACTGGACTATTTTGTTTTCGACGAAGCAACTGTGTTACTGGTTTAACTAACGCACCCGATTGCTTATTCTGCTTTGCTTGTTTGACCATGCTGTGTTGTTGATGTAATCTATTATTCCGTTTTAAAGACTATTTGGAGTCCATTTAGCTTGCAGTAAATAATATGTATTTTCCCTTCGTTCACGAAAGCAGATGAAAACCGAAGGATGAATTTTATGACGCCAAAACGTATTTTTAAGCGGCACGATTTTTTTACGGTAGACATTGTGTTCCCCATCAGCCTGTTAAATTTACGTTGTGCTGCTCACGGTCAAATGTATGCGAAACTACCTGAGCCTTTCTCTTCTTGAATTTACCTCCTTTAGCCCCGGAAACCCAGCGTTTCGAAAAAAGCAAAAATGTTCAGACTCGTTATTTTCATCTCGGTAGAAAGAGCGGAAAATGACTTTAGTTGAGGGCACCAACGTGAACATATTACCAGGAGGTGCCACTAAGGGGAGTGTAAAATATTGTGAAATAGGTCTCGAGACCTGATACGACTATCGACCCACCGAGCCGAACTGTGTTCGAGTTGAAGGTTGGCCTGGTTGGTGAAGGTTGAGTTCAGGGAATGCTAAGCTCTCTAGGGCGTGTGGTATCAGTTATCAGGGTAGGGAGGGTCAGTGCCATTCACTGCCGCAAATAATTACCCCAAAAGATCAAGAACCAGAAAAATTTGAATCGGGGACCTTTGGTTTGTAGCCTAATGCTTTATTACCCTCGTAGCTACAACGCCGTCCCGATTAACATTGAGGACAATGTATTCTTAGCCGCGTTGGGATATCTGGGAGAGGTGCTAAGGAAGTATAAAAAAACATGACTCATTGGATACTTTGCATTCCTTTGCTGGGGAACAAGGGACCCATCGATCTTCGTTTGCTTTGACCTTAGATTTTTTTTCTTCAGTCACTTATTACCTACTCGCCATAGTTTTCATGCACGTGAAGACCAGGTAATTTTCTTTGATGTTTAGCCTTATCTCGGCGAATCGTGATCACCACTCTAGTTCATCCTGTTAAAGCGCATAAGACTGTTAATGGTTAATGGAATATTCACTGAATTTTCCGTTCCTTTAATTTGAATTCCTTGGATTATTTTTCCTAGATTGAAATCGCTCTTCGCACTGAAGTAATGATCATTCCCGCTTTACTGTAATAAGCCGAGAGCACTGTCGAGGAAAAACACATTCGAAACGAAAAAGTAACATAGGACGAATGAAACACTTTTAATGCAGGCAGGCAAACTCCTGGCAGGTTGTTTTTATTTCTCAGGAATCTGATGCAAAATACGTTAGGAAAGGCTATAAAGGTGCCCTGGGAAGGTAGAAATGTAAAACGAATTTACCGACCTAACGCTCTTGTTATTCCACGATCCTACGAACAGTTAAAACAGCTACTTCCACAAGACCAGCTTCTGCCTTTCCCGCTGTATTCTCATACTGACGAGATGCTCGATTTAAAATTTGTCTTTTTCGACCCAAATTCTTTGCGGGGTTAAATAAACGACAAGAAACATTTTCTTGTCACATTGTTTTGAAATCTCTGAATTCATGTGGCTTACGGTTGTTTTAGGAATCGTAATGAATTCTATTAGCACTACGATAAGTAGGCCAGTATGTTGCTGTGAATGTTAAGATGTGAATGTTAAGATATGCTCCGAGAAAAAAACTCCTTGTTCGACATTTAAAAAAAATCAAAGCATCCAATACGAAATGACGGAATTCCGTAGCATCGTTGCCTATGGAAGCCATGTACTTATGCGGGATTTACATTTTATTTCATGCACAGATATCATATAATCTGTTCGGGGTTGAAATCTTATCTGGCTACTACGAACCTTTGTCCCCGTCTGGTCAGCAAATTAATAAATCAATTTCTTGGTTTTTACCACTGAACGACTTAGTGCTAATAATCATGCATGGAGTAGATGAGGCAATCGTCGAGAAAGAAAATTAATAGTCATCTTAAGCTAAATTCATCTTTTGCCGAGATAAATTTATTTTGAGAAAGTTCTCATGGATGAATGTTTTCTATAGGTGCAAATTAGTCTAGGAGCTGCTTGGCAAATTTCATGCTGGACATCCACGGTTTCCTTTTGAAAAGCCTTGGTGGGATAAAGTTATTTACCTCGATTTTGAATCCGCACTTATAAATATATGGTGTCAATTATTTCCACGCTGACGCTCTCGTAACGGATTATAAGAAATTTATATGTCGAGGCACCCGGAATCCTGAAAACCGTAACGTATTTTTTACGATGTCACGATACCTTCCGTGGAGGCAAACGGGAGACTTTTCTCACGATTTCTTTTCCCATAAATCGGTCACGGATAGTTCCCGTAATGTTTGGTAATGCTGAAAGGGCAATGATGTGGTGACAAGATTTTTTTCCATTTTGATGGCTGCTCTGAAGTTCTAAGAATCTAATTCCATCGTTAGTTTTTAGTATGATAGTATTGCGGTAATGAAAGAGATGTACTTATACTTTCACACTCGAGCGTGGAGGAGTGTACAAATAAATGTGGATTGGAGTAGTGAAAATCGGAAATATTTGGTTACTTAAGAATAAAAAGTAATAATGCGATGATATTCTCTGGTATAATTAATTGAATCACCTGAAAGATATTTTTCGCCGTCATTTGTGAGTTGAATGAATTAATGTTTCTCGTCTCGTGGCTTGCCAAGTGGGGATAGATGTCTGTCTACCTCTGTCTGTATATTTGACGTGCCAACTGTGTCATGGCTTGGCGCGGGAGGTCCTCCTCGGCGCATAGCGATCATTGTCTCGCCGACCACGGCACGCACATTCACACAAGATGTCGCCTTCGTGGTGGGAGGAGCGAGAAGGGGGCGGTGGTCCACGGGTGTACGTGTGAAATAAGGCCCTGCAGCAAGCAGATTGTGCCCTAACCCCCCCTTCTCCCCCATCCCGTACCTGGCGTTATACAATAGAGCGGACCCACCCCACGGAAGACAGAGAGCGGCGAGGCGTCCCGGGCTGTAACCACGTTCGTCCGCCCGGCACGCCCCGGGCCCAGGCCCCCCTTCCCACCGACACCACCAACACGTTCTCTCTCCCCATATTCTCTCTACCTTCCCTCCCCTCACTTCCCTTCGCTAACCTCCTCCTCTTTTCTCTGACGAACACCACCATACCATCGATCCCTTCTCTCCCGCTCGCCGTTCCCTCCTCCTCTTACTCCCCCCAACCCCCTTTGGCCCAAAGGAGGGGCGGCGGAGAGGGGAGGCAAACTTCATCCCCCTCTCCCCACTCAGCCAACCCCCATAACCCCTCTTACAGCTCTCTCTATCTCTCTCTCTCTCTCCACATCTTTCCGCCTAGGAAATCGATAAGCACGGGGGAAGTGGATTTCAAGTTCCGCCCTCTGTTTTTCCCTCCCTTCCCCCACCTACTCTCCTCCTTCCCCACCTATCCTCCCCTTTCCCACGCCCCCTCCCCGCAGTCCTCTCTTGCCAATCCAATCTCCGCCCCTGTGTATCTTTTCCGCATCCAATGTGTTCAACGTCCGTTTGGGCGGAACACTAGCGCCTTCTCGAGTCCCGTGGAGGGAGGAGGAGGAAGAGAGGGGATGAGGGTGTGAATGGCGGAAGGAGAAGGAGGAATCTCTTTCTTCCTCTTCTTCCAAATCACTTCTCCGTGTGTTTCGCGCTTTTGGCTTCCTTGAAGTTGCTTCCGACTCCCATCGTGTTTGTGTGTTCAGATTCTTCCTATTTCGTTCCCCTCATATTAGGGTCTTCCTTTCCTTCTGGAGGGAAGGTTTTGATCTTCCTCTCTTAAATAGCTAACGTCAGTTTTTGTCTAAAAAACAATGTACTGCCTGCGTAAATGTTTATTGCTTGTTAAATGCTTAAAGGAAACATTCTGCTTCGCATAAAGTCTTCACCATTCCCATCCTACGAAAAATGAGAGAGAACGATATTGTTGTCATCACTCACTTCTACTTTTCTGTTTTTTTTTCTATTCTAATCAACCCAGAAGTACTAGAATCACCGTAATGAGAGATGCCTCCGATTCTTTCCTCAGCATCCTTTGCGACCGGTTTCGTCTTACTCATTAATTCTTCAGACTGGTGGTGATCGTGGTAAAAAAAGTTGTCTCCCTTGCCTTGCCTGTGTCCTTATTGTTAAATGAACTTACAACGAGAAAGTAATAAACTTATTATCGTCAGATGTGGTTTCGCAGAACTCCGTTCGTCCATAACTTTTGAAATTCCTGTTAACTTTCCTGCCTTTTTTATGAGGCAGTCTCCTCGACCGGTTTCACCATAATAAGATGTCTTCTGCCCACGGTGTGTATGCATGTCCTTACCAATCAAGGAAGTGCTTTCTACGGGAACTTCGCTTTGAGTTGTACTCAGCTTTCCATGAGATACTTCATTGCATTTTATTCAGATAATTTGCTTTCAGCTAGCTGATTTTCCATTCCTACTGACTGCATTAACAAATTATAGGCCTAGTTTTCTCTGTGTAAATGATTTAATCACAGGTTTGTTTTTTGATTCTCGAAACACTGATCCGTCTTTATAAAGCAGGAATTCAACTTATAGGTAAGTTTTTCATGAAGTTTTGTGTTCTCATTTGTTAAAAAGCCCTCGCAAATGGTTTTATTTTGGTCCATATTTCCAATTTTGTCCCATTGCATTGTCGACATTCGTACTACGCAACGACACATCTTCTGATGACAATGCCATCCATCCATCTATTTTGTCACTAGGGTAAGTTTTGCAATGCAAACATGTCTGTTGTAGGTAATTTAATTTCAAAAAGTTGTATTTTTAAATTTTTCGGAGTTAGAATTCGTTGTCATATTTATCATCGTCGGTCACGTGTTTGTATCCCAATTGGTATATGTGGATGTTACATTTACCGTAGGAATAAGAAACTATGTTAGGAGGTGACCTTAGCAATTATAACACCTAAATCAGTTACAATTACTCTTCCTTGGATATTGATATTATTTCTCTACCTTGGTAGTTAACATCTCGTTATAGCATAGCATCGTTCTCACTCTAGGAAACTTAAATATAATTATTACCACTGTTTCGTCAGTAAGTATTAATCCATTAGTTCTGCAGAGTTGTTAGTGGGTTTCAGTAGGCATCGATCCATTTGTCTTCCGTTCGGCTTTCTCTAAACGCTGTAACAGATCCAATTACCTGTCATAAAAGTTTCATTTCTCCTCAATTGCAATTGCTTTATCTATGGTACTCTTCCGATTTTCACCTTTCGTAATATGGTTCACCTCTTACGCCCTCCGCACGAGCGTGATTGCTCCTCTTGCTTTTTTGCCCGCTAATTTTGCTGTGGTTAATTGGGATTGGATGTTCTGCCAGCCCTCGTGGAAAATTTAAGCACCAGGAGGAAGGTGTGCGAACAAGTTGGTCGTGAAAATCGTTGTCTTTTTTTTATTTCTTGGCCGACCGTTCCGAAGGCGACCAGTTTGAAAGAGACATTATAGTACTTGAAGGCGCATGTTAGCGCATTCCTGGTGCTCAAAGTTCTTTCTCTCTCTCTCTCTCTCGAAATTCATGTAGGTCACATCGAAAATATTTGGTACTCCTCTTGTTCTGAGGAGTGAATTCTTGAGGAGAAGTCAATCTTGCAAGTAGATTTCTTTATGTTGAAAGGGGACTGTATATCAAGCGCGCTTGAGCTTGCTAAGCTGGCTTTACTATTATGACTTGGGTGTGAATGAACGTTAAAAAAAAAACTTTGGCTTTTGTGGAAATAAGTTACATGCCTGATTTCATTCAGTGACATGCTTATTACATCCTCGACCTACTGATTTGGCAATTGCACTTTTTTTATACATTTGAGATGAAAAATAAACTTTTTTTCTGCACATTTGGGATAGTACATACATACTTAGGCATTTGAAATATTCTTGGTATTTTAATCGGATAGTCTCCCTTCAAGTGATCGGGTAAATATGCTGTGTTGGAAATATCGTTGCCACTGTCTCCTGCCTGCCCCTTTTCCATTGGCTGGAATTCCTCCGAGAGAACACCTTGCATTGAAATGTGATGATGATGGTTCGTGAAGTGGAAACCGCTGTGTGTGTTCGCCTCAGTTCTCAAAGCACCTGTTCATCTCCATTTCGGTCTATTTCCTATTCCTCTCTCCTCGTCTCCGCAGTGCTTATCATTACCTCCCTTCACCGGTTCTCCATCCTTCTCTTATTTTGATATGTTTTCTCCCTGCATTTAGTCCTCTCTTCTGCTTCTGTCACCGTTCCATTTTTCACGCTCCTATCAAGTGACGCAAAAAGCGATGAACGGAAAAGTGGACGACTGAAGAATTCCTCCGTATGGTGGAGGGAGGGAGGGAGTTGGTTGGTGCAATTTGGAAGGAAGGAATCAACTCTATTCATCTCTAAGTGGATGGAAAGGATTTTCGGACACAATGGGATACTGAAGACCGCTATCGAAATTTGGGATGGCGTAGAAAAAATAGGAAAGGAAAAGGTATTTTGTGTGGTATGGAGGAATGTGGAAAAGACGTTACTCTGAAGAGAGAAATGGCTTAGGGAAAGAGATCTTAGGGAAATATGACAAAAAGAAGGTTCACCAAAATCCACCTTAACAGATATGAAACTTGATAATGACACAATTTGCCAGAACGCGTATGGTAAAACATGTAATGTCCCGTTCTAGTATTTTTTATTTTATTCATCATGTAGGAAATATAAAATTATTACATCGCATTTTAAATCTATTAATCTCTTAGTCATTTATAAGATTAGCTTATAGTGATAGAATGCATTTGGAGCTTAAAAGAACATCATTTGATAGATTAGAACCGTGGGAAATGCTTTTATGTCCATCAAAACCTGCCTTCCCGGGTAGAACACTGATAATTAATATAAAAATTGTTGCTGTGCACCTATGTTGCTTTGCTATGCATATGCTTTTCCAAGTGGGTGTTTTTATGCTTGGGACCGTGCGTTGGTTTCTTCTTCCCTGATTGTGTATTTTATAAATTAATCCTATGGTTTCATAATTATTTGGCGTAATTTCCTCCCTTGTCTGCCTCTCGTTGCCGCCGATTTTAATCACGCTTCGTTTTGTCTTCGTTGTCGTCAGCAATCGTGAAAATTACCTTTTCGGTGCGGCTCCCCAATTTCGTCCTACCGCCAACATCTGCTGTGCCGTGTTTTGACTCATTTGCACGAGCTGTTCGGTTGTTTCAAGCGGAGTAAAACTACTGGGAATTTCGCGAGAGGGAATGGGTAGGGTTAAAATGGGGTAAGAGGGGATAAAGTTAAAAAAAAAAACGTCGTGGTTGCGAGGAGGTATTCGCAGTTAGCAACTTACTTTCGACGGTTCCACTGCATGCGCGTTCAGCATGGCCGCTGAGGGAAGAGATAAAGGGAAATTGAAAGAAAAAAAAACGTTGTGGATTTCCACATCCTCGAGCGCCAAGCGTGCGCGTGGCTTTTGTGTTTTTTTCTCCTTTTGTCGTTCGCATCCTCCATCCCTCACTCGTGTGTGTGTTTCTGCCCTCCCCGCAGGTAGGTATGTGCAAACACTCCTCGTTCGCCACCGCCAATCCCCCATACTCCTGGAACCACGGTCGATCGGTCTTGCCCGCGTTAATTTGTCGCAGGCGACCCCGGTGCGCTGCTAATCCAAAGCGATCCGGACGGTATCCGTTCGCCACTCCCGGACCGAAACCTCATCGGGCGGGGAGTGGAAATCTCTCTCTTTTTCTCTGGTTCCGTCGGAGGACAACCGGCGATCGGATTGACCGTCGGGACGTCCTCGGCGACGAATCGGCCGTGACGTCCACCGCGACGTCGCTTCGGAGCGAGAGAGTATCACGCGGAGGCTAGGAATTGGATTGGGGGGAGGGAGGTGAGGGGGCATCGTAGGGAAATTTTATTAGTGTGCAGCCCTGATAAAGATCTAGAAAGAGTTCCAACTTTCTGAGCTCTACCTCTGCGGCAACATAACGACCCAGAGGAAAACAAACGATAACCTTTTGGCCTTTTTATTGATTGGTGTTCATCCGGGGAAATGATGGGGAAATAAAAATAAGGGGAGAATAAAGCTGTCATGTGGAAGCAGAGTAGGTGCTTGAAATAAGTAATTAGGGTCTCTGTGATACTCAATTCCGTTATCGGAATTAGAATTCTAACAAGATGGAAAGAGGGAGGATAAAATAATTCCATTCATATGGTGTGAAGAAATACGTGTATAGCGTATGCAGAAATCAGGACGGAAATAGTTAAGCGTAGGAGTTGTTTGCAAATACTTAACATACTAGGGGTATTGTGAAAAGCATACCGGGACCGATGGAAATATAGTACGACTACTACTTTGATTTACTTGTTCCACTCCACTTCCTTTGGATGACTCCTTCCCTGCCCTCTCTTTGTCTTCTGATAAGTACTCCTTGTTTTAATCGAGTGTATGATGCCTTTTCTCTGTAAAATAAATCAACCCTAACAAAGGTACGGGGTCTGAGTGTATCTTTGGGTTGGGAGTTGGGGCAGCTTGTTCTTGTATTCCAGCTATTTTCCTTGCACTCACTCGTCTCTCGTTTTCCTCACAAACGCCAATCCCCTATAGGTTTTTGTCTGAAAGAACTGGGTGCAGATTTCTCATTCTGCCTTGAAGTTCCCGGGTTGTACGCTCTAAGTTTAACTGGGAGTAGAAGTTTTCCACGCTTACGGAAATTCAAACAAAGCAAACGAATTCAGTCGCTCTTCCGATACATATCGCAGGAAACAATTAGCTTTAACCTGGTCATTATGAAGTTGTTAATATTCGCATTATTTATTTAAAAATGTGGATGAAATTATTATATTTGCTCCTAATTATTTTGTCAAAATATGGATGTTATACGGAATCTTGAATCGCTCATTTAGAATGCATATGTTTTGCGGAAGCAGTTAAAAATTGTGGAAATTAAAAGATTCATCTTATGGACTGTGAAGGAAATATGAATTTGTAATAATGGAATTATTCCTCTCGAATTATTTTGAAAGACTTATTTACAACACGTTATAAAAGCTTATCGATTTTCTTAATGAATGATCTTGAAAAATCAACGTACCTTCCTTCCTCATTTGTTTTTTAAACTGCCTAAGGTTCAATCACTTTCACTGACTTATCTAGGACTTCAAATTATAAAGCTCGAGAGTGAGAGAGGTACTCTAAATATACTTCAGGATGTATGTTCAAATTTCAGCCTCCCGGTATCTCAATGTTGTTGGGTTCTCAAGCTCTTACAATCCCATCTTGCTTGGGGACAAAAGGGCTTCCTGTCATAAAATCTGATGACTCTCTCGTCGTTTCACAGTATTCCGATTAAGTAGTTGGACCTAGAAAAACCGATGAAATTTCGGGAACGAGTCCATCAACGCTGAATATATTTTTTTTTCTAATTTGAATTTTTTTTCTAATTTCATTAAATCTTGTTATATCTTATTTTCACCCTTGCATAGGTCTTTAGTCTTCGCGGTGGCATTCAGACTTCACTTCAGTTGTCCAACCGTGTGTTTTCCGTTCGTGGCTTTTATATTTTTCAATTTATCCCCAGAATCCCACTCCCTTTTCCACCCTCCGGCCCCATAAATGCCATTGACGGTCGTACTCCCCCGCTAATTTCCTCTGTGATCGTTTCCATCGTCGTTGAATATTTATGCGCCGGACTCGGGTGACGAAAGGTGTCCGCATCTATTCTTTCTTCCGTTCCATGGTTTCTTCCTCTCTCTCTCTCTCTTACTCACTTCTTCTTGTCCGTCTGCTCACTGTTTACGAACGCCTCAATCCTCTCCTTTTTCTGCTCTCACTCTTTAACACCGACACATACTTCGCTCCCTTTTCTTCCCACTATTGTCCCAATCTCATCCCATTTCTGCCATGCCTCCTTCATCTTCTTCTTCCCGGGCCACTTTTTATTGTTCTTCTTGCCCTCTTATCCACCGAATCCTTTCCACCAATTTTTTTGCCTCCTTTCCTGCCTGCGTCCGAGCCAACCCCGATCAGCTCCCAAAAAATTTTTCTTTTTTCAGGCCCTCTGCCGTGGAGGGTTTGCGTCCTCCTGCCCCTTTCCACTTCTTATTTTTCGTCTCACCTTCCCTTGTCCTTTTGCCCCCCCTTCCTTTTCCATCGGTCCTCGACGAGACTACCCTCCTGTCCTCTCTTCATTCCTCTCGTGTAGTGCCCTAACTCCACCCGACGGCCCCTCCCCATCCTCTCTACTCCTCCCCTTCCCGTTTCCACCGTCCCCATTTTCTCATAATGAACGCATCAACGACCTCCCGAAAAACATCTCTTTTCCACCTCTCCCCTCCGTCTCGTTTTACTTCTTCCCTTTCTCTCCCTCCCGCACCCCCTCCCCGACCCCATCTCCTCCTTCACCCTCCGTTCCTCCCCTTTGTTTTAATTTTATTTTATATCATTACTCGTTTTTTTTTCTCTCTCTCTCTCTGCGTACGTGCGTCGTTGGAAGGGCAAACGATCTTCTCCTCTCCCTCACCCCCCTCCGCCCTCGTGCGCATTGCCGGCTTCTTAGGCGTGTAATCCGCTGGAACTCGTAAAAGTTAATAATGTGCGCCATGGTTAGTGCTGGCCATGGTGGAAAATTTCCGACACATTTAAGTTTCTTTTTTTTTACCGGTTTACATGTGCTGGAGAGGTGTCTTGCGAACACCTGTTAAACTTCATGAATTTGTGGAATGTAGGTAACAGACGCATTATTACCACCACTATTTTTAGTGCTTTCATTTTTTGTTTTAGAATTCAGTGGGGTTCTGGTTAATGGAATAGAGATAAGTTCCTAAGTTTTTATTGTGTTTTGCGGCTGACGTTTGGATTAACTTGATAAGTTTACCTGGTTGTTCGATTTGCATATTATAGAAATACTATGTATGCTACGTTTGTTACGCACCATTTTAAACACTTGGAGGGTACATAGTGTATGTCATTGATCGCCAAGCTTCAACAATACATGCTTTATAATGTTTAAATGCATATAGTTTCCATGAAAAAAATTGATGATGACAAAGTTTTTGAAGAGATATTAGCTTGCATTTTTGTTTGGAGTACAAACCTTTGGAGTGTAAGAGTGGTCAGATTCTCAAGTGCATATTGCTGTGGATTCTAAATGAAGTTTTTTTGGTTGCGTTCGCTTTCGGAAATGAGCAATGACAAATGATTGACTATTTCAATGTATATGTATATTGAACAACACCTTCGTTAGAAGGGCGGACATAAATGTGAAGCTCACCCTTACATCTAGAGGATCCGCACAATGACTACATAGTTGTGCTGCATTACTTAACATCGTATGAAGGTTTTAAACACGAGTGATTTTCCTCCTCTGCCACCATTTACTTGTCGCAGGAATTAGAGTGCCGTTGCGGAAGGTGAGTTAAAGCGATGGAAGGGGGTTGGGGTGGAAGGTCCCCCTCAACCTCCTTCCATCGCTTGGGGAGGGGGTGGGGTGGAACGAAGGAAGAATACCGTGGTAGGGGGTTGTTTAGAGGTACGAGGGGGTTGGTTAGGGGTAGAAGGGGATTGAGCAGGGTGTGGGATAAAAGGGAGTTTTTTCATCTCGAACGAGGCAATAAACCTTTCTCTCTTCCGCTCTACAAATGCGTGATTACAACGTTGCCCTAATTCAAATTCGAGGTGTTAATACTGTTAATGCGGGCACGCACCTAAAATTCCGAGAAAGACATTTGAATTTCGAATTAAATCTTGGGTTTCATGTGATTACGAATTACCTACGTAGAGCTGCTGATTAGATTCCGCACCGGAAGTGACCTTTCTGTTTCTTTTACATTGCTTTCCTATATATATATATTGCCCCAATAAAGATATTTATCACCCTTGGTATCAAAATTGAAGTACACGAATTTTTCATCATGCAACTAGAAATGGAAATTTGCGACATGGTAGAATATCTTCTCACTCTACGGTTCAGGCATCGTAAAACATGTTCTTTTACGCCACGAGTGAATAATTGCGTTTTCAGGCGCTGTTTTGGTAACAAATGTTCAGTCATCATGCCTTTTTCGTTTGCCTTTTTCGTTTGACCCTCCGTGAAGCTTGGCTTAACTGAAGAACATATCACGTGACTCTTTCACCCGTGGCTTCGTTCTTGGCGCATTATCTTTGAATTCAAGTAATTCGTTTGATGTTAAGATGAGAGTGATATGGTTTCAGTGTGTGGTCTCATGGATGGATCGATATTTGAGCGGCGAGGGGATATTGGTGAGGAGGGGATGGAAGTTATCTAGTATTTTTTTGCGAGGAAGTTACTTGTTTTTTTTTTCGAATGTTCCAATATTTTTCTTTATTGGGTAAGGCTCGGGGCGCGTCTTGGGTGAACTAGCTGGGGTCATCGGAAAGATTTCTGATGGATGAAAGAGGGGGGAGAAGTAGGAGGGGAGGAAGGTGTCGAAGGGAGGTAGGGACTTGACTCGAAGGCGCTAACGATGTCTTAATTGATTATCGCTTGCCCTTTCCCATCGGCTGTCGCTACCGCATTCTCCTCCTCTCTTCCTCATCTTCCTCTCCGTTCCCTTTCTCTATCCTTCCTTCCTTCCCTCATCTCCGCTACTCTGCTCTCGCTCCGACAACTAATTAATGCGGCCACGAAGTATTCACCTGCCGAATATCGCCGCTTCGTGTGGCAGATCGGGGAGGTTTTGAATCGCCACGGTCGGATGAACGAGTTTTAACCGAGTCACCAAAGCGGGACGTCTGAAGGGGATAGCGCGGTGAAAGACGGTAGTCCTTCCCATTTTTTTCTTCATCTTTGATTTATTTTTTGTGTCCGAAATCAAGAGCCGTCACTTCACGTTCCGGTGCATTATGTAAAATAATTGTTCGGAGTTTTAATTTTTTAGATGTTTTTTAATCCCAGACTCTTTAGTGTTTTAATGGGTTCTTTCTTTTGTTTTTAATTTTTCAAGAAACTTTTTAATTAACATGATGAGATGTTTTGAATGCTATTAATTTCGCAGTGGAATGGATATTGGGGATCGGCGCAGGCAGGTTAATTTCGTCTCTTAAACGCCTGAGACGCATCTAGAAAGTTCTTAGGGTGAAGTTTGAGGTTGAATATTTCCCCGCATCGGCCAGTAAATTTTGCGAAAAGAAAAGGTTCTTTGCAAGTATTTTTATTTTCTTAATTATCCGACTTTTGGATTTTCGAAATGAAACAACGAATGATACGTATTGTATATACATAAGTTGTGAGCTATCGGCGCTCTCCATTAATCCACTTCATCTGATATCCTGTGGTTTTTATATTCTACCCTTGAACACCCTTAACAATGACACGGGAGTGTCGAAACCGGTAGGGTTTCTCAATAAAATTGTGAAAAATACAAAGTTAAGTTTTTCTTACACTAGGTTAAATGTAACCTAAAATAGGTAATTCATGAGTAATGATAATTTGGAAAGCCAATCTCTCTTAAAATCCTAAACTTTGTGTGTCTATAATGTCAGCAGTTTCTCATAAATAATAATTCCCTTGCATTTGATTTCCCTTGGCAGTCAGTATTTGTAGGCCATCAGTTCATTTTGAAAGAGTGGCGTTTTTAAAGTCCTAGTCCTCACCTGCTACGTATCGATGCAAATCGATCGAGTTTGGTTTTCCTCTTTCGTGGAATACGACTTAAATGATTCAAATGCAATTACCTCTAAAAGGGACAGCGATATGGATTTCTTGATCTGGCTGTAAACGTTTTAACAGGTCAACCGTTTGTATCCCGATTACGGTATGATATCATCTCTTGATTCTTCTTCTTTGGTCTTGCCTGTCAAATAGAAATATTATCCATCGGAATTCTACCGCAAATACGTCGCGTGTCTCAAAGTAATCTTTGCATTGAGACGTTAATGTGGCATGACAGGAAGTCTTCCCCATCGATTTTCCCATCTTTAAATCATCTTATTCCTTCTTCACCCGTATCGACGCGTGTATGTTGAATCTGAGAAGTTCCGAGAAGTTAACAACCAGTTAACAGTTGACTTTACCTCTTTCAAAACCTATCCTTTTTAATTTTTCCCTAATGCACCATAGCGCATACACTCTATTAGTAGGTTAATTTCATTGAGTCCCAATGTCTTCACTAAAAAGATGCTACTTATCAGGCCTCATTTAAAAGATGCGTCTAATCTATGGGATACGTACGAGGAAGGTTTGATCAAGGAAGGAAAGCGTGTAGAGCGAACATCTGCGATATTTTTGAAAGGTGGATATGGCAATTGTGTTTTATTTTTGAAAGCTTACTAGGAGAATTAATATGGGAATCGCTATCTGGTTGTCGGTCAAAATTAAGATTTTTTAAGTGAATTCGCAGTTGATTTGATTTGCTAGCCATTAAATAATTATTATATTTCGGCGTTGGTACTAATGATTTAGTTGATAATTTTAGTGATTTTCACCAACCATGCATTACACCACACACCCGTTGTGGGCAACTCGCCCACGCACCCTCGAGATGTCTAACTGGCTACTCGGTAGATTTAGAAATAGGCTATGATTCTGGATCCCACCTGGCACGACTAAACCTTTGAAAACCGTACAATGCTTTGTTACCTGGATGCGAAATTTATCCATTCCCTCCTCCTTGGTGACACTTTTCAGTTGAGGGTATGTTTTTGTGTCGCGTCGATTAGGCGAACCCGCGTAATTCGGCGCGCGTGAACGTTGGCCGCGTGTTCGCTGAAATCGCACTGGTTCATTTCCAATCCAAATGCTCTCCTCCGAAAGATGGTCCCCAAGATTAAGCCGGGAGATGGAAGGTGGACGGGGCTTGGGGAGCTCGCAGGGGAGGAAAAGGAGAGGGGAATACTGCCGTGTCTACGGCTCACAGGTGCCCTTAGAGCAAGCAGCTTACAGCATCTGCTTTTTCGTAGCGGGGCCCTCTCGTTCCAGCAACCACCATTTTACCCATGCTTTTGTTCCCATGTTTTTTTCCCTCCCTCTCTCTCTCTCTCCTTCCCAGCGTTCCCGAGAGCTGGCCCCGAAAGGTTAATTTTCAATCGCCCGGTCGTTTTGCTGTCATTCGCCGCGATCATTCACTTCCCTCGTATCTCTCCTCCGAGTCCTGTGCGCCCCGCCACGACTTCTTTCTCCTTCCCTCCCCCTCCTGCCAATAGGCGCCTCTTCCTTCCTCTCTATATCTCTGCCCTTCCCTCTACCCTCTCCTACCATCCTCCCTTTTTCCCATCGCATCGAGTGCCTCTTATTTTCTCGACCCTTCTCCCCCTCCCCATCCCTCCCTCCTTTTCCCAGCACACCACTGCTCCTTCCCCCTTTCCCCCATTTGCATTCACATGCTCTTCTTTGGCTCTGGGAATGCGGTAGCTCCTCCTTCCACGAGAGAAGAACGTAAACGAACGATATAAGCTGAGAGGTTATTGCCTCGTCTTCCTTTTTTTTGCGTAGATGTACGCGTTTTCCTATTTAGGAACAATTTTATATTTATCATCCCTTGTATAGTTCCATTTTTTTTCTTTATTTCCATAGTACGCGTAGCTACCTAATGCGGATCATAAATTAATGCATTTTAATGCATTTCATCCATTAATAAACGTTCCTGGGGTGTGTATAACTAAAGCATTCTTCTAATTAAGTAGAATGGCACCTGTAATTGCGTTTTTAGTGATCATTCATCCCATTCCACACATCCTCGAAATGGATTGAACGCGTACTGTATAGCGAAACCTGGATGCATGAAATATGGATCCTTTATCCTTGTTTTCGCTGTCGTTATCAACCACTCTAACGCCTATTGAAGCGCACTCTCCCCAATTTTGATTGTTGAATTGAGTCTCCTGGAAATAATTTGATGAGCACATGTTAAATCTCCTATTTAATAGATTAAGGATGACGAAAACGAATTCGAATGCGCGCATTGAGGTAATCGAGCTCCTGATCCTAGAGTTGCAGGTAGAAAGGAGTATAATGTTCTATTCTAACGAAAATTCTTAGCATTGCTATGATAAGACATTTTTACTCTTTAATTGAAATTACACATGGTATTAGCGACAGTAAATGAGCCTTCTCTTAAGTATAAATGACGCGATATTAATTTTGACAAAAAAATGGATAAAGCGCGTGTGAATTATTCGCGCGAATGCAGCTGCCAGATTCGTTCATGAAACAGTTCATCCGCTGAGCTCTTATACGACGCTGTATGCGAAAATGTGGATTTGTATGATTCCCAGATACCGATGGCGATGAGATTATCACATTTTTTTAAAATTACGGTATGTATGTGAGAAACCGCTTCGAATACATTGGCTCCGAGAGATAATAGAAATCCTTGAAATACGCAACCAGAGCAAAAATCGCTTTACTTAAACCGCTTATGGCAATTTTTTTTGCAAACGAATTTCAAAGAACTTCAGTTAAAAATCCACGTTCAAGTTTTAAAAGGTGCCATCTCTTTCCCATTTTAACGATCTATTCATTTAAATTTGCCGGGAAAATAATAATGAACAGAAAAAATCCACGTAAGAATTCTATAAATAGGTATTTAATCTACAGGGAGTTAGCAATCCGTGAGTAGCAAAAGAGAGTTCATTACTATTGAGAGGGAATTACAGTTTAAATTCATTTTATTTTTATCGAAAAGAAAGACATTTTGAATTGGATGTGAGGCGTCCAGTCCTCGGCCTGGCATGTTTGGTACCTAAGTTTCACGGGCGGGATTAGCATATTACGATGGGAGATTCCATTAATAGATATGGTGGATTTTCCTTCTCTATCTCTACCGACTGTAAAACCGCGCCTAGCAATCATAGTGCGTTGTTTCTCGTTTTGAACAAGGTCCCACTTTTTTGTGTGCATCTTCTTGGCATTAATTTCTTTTTGTAATGACGAGGCAATTTTTCACCCAGAGACCATCTTTATATTTTTTTAAGCTCGCAAATTTTATTAATTTATGCTCCTTTTTCCTCTCCCTTGGCATGCAAATTTTTATGACAATGTTTTTCTCCGACAAATTACATGAAATAAGCTCTGCCCGAAATGTCACGCTGTGATAAATAGTAGACTTTAGGAAATGATTGACTGAAACGAATTAATATTGGATGACTTTAATAGTCACAAATATTTTTTATATAGGTGCGTGTGACGCGAGGTCGTGGCACATGTTGAGAATTTATTGACTTCATGGAATGTAGTCAATATTTTCTGGAATTAATTCTTCCAATGCTTTTATTTGCTCTTTTTTTTATTAGATGCCAGAGGGATAATAATTGTTTCGAGGGGACACGTTATTGTCGAGTCAGTTGTTGGCCCACTTCTTTTTCCATTAAAAAGCGTGTTGTTAGGCAGCCGTCGTGAGTTATTTCGTCGATCTTCATTTGATTAGAGGGAAGGCAAGGACTCGTTTTTTTCCCTTCTCTCTCTGGAATTCTCTTCGCCGTGTGGGAACGCTTATTTCATCGGATCGAGTAATATTTTTAATTGAGAAGACGCTCGTTCTCTTCTCTTTTTTTCATCACGGCTTTTGCCGGACACGGACGTACTTTTTTGCGCTCCTCGCTTTTGAGGTTTTTTTTGTTTTGCCCGGCGCATTCATCAGCGGTCCCTCTCTTCACTTCTTCCGCTCTGTGCGTCTACAGTGCTCGTCCCGTATTTGTTTTTTTTTTCGTCTTCGATTGACTTTTAGATGCCTCTGCAAATCGTCTTTTTTCTCTCTCTCTTCTCTCCCCTTCCCGCATTTATCTCCCTGTTCTTCTCACGCCCAACTCTTTTTCCTCTCTCCTCTCCTGCGCTTTTTTCTTTTCCCCCTTCATCCGTCCTCCTCCGCGAAGATTAATGTTTCGACGAACAAACGCCGCGCGGCGCTGTTTTTTTGTTTATCTTCAATCCATTCCTACCTCCTCGTCCTCCCAAACTCTTTCTTGCCACTCTCATTGTCTTGTCCTCCTGTTTGTTGACACCTCTCGCATCCTCTTTCTTTCTCGGTGCTTCCTCCCTCTGTTGTTATTCCTTTTTTCTTCATTTATTCCCTATCCACTCTTCCCATTCCTCCCTCACTCCGGCTTGTAAATGCATGCACACTCGTCTCTCTTCCGCCGCTGCCGCCGAATCCGTAAACACCATCTCTATCCCTCGGTGACCCTCCACTGGGCCTGAGGGGCCTCAACACTCTCTCTCTCTCCCTTCTCTCAACTCTCTACCTTTTTCAGGAAGGGGCGCATTCTGATTCGGGCCCTCGGGGCTAATGTTTTAGCAGTCGGGTCATTGTATGCTACGTCGCGAGCTTGAATGCGTGCGTACAATACGTACCCTCCACCGCTGTGCCACTTTGCCCTCAATTGTTAATGTCACTGTTTGTTTTTTCGAAACGTTTCCGTTAAATTCAACGTGGTATTTCTGTGGTCTAAAATAGTGGATTCCATTTCTCGAGTAGAAAAAAGAAAATCAGCGAGATGATTTATCATGTTCAATACCTGCCCAGTACGTGCCCTCTTTAAGGGCCGTTGCATGTTTTCATAGTTGTTGTTACATTTCTATTTCAGTTTCCGCTACGTTTGCGTTCAATTCACTCGGATATTCTCAACTTCGGTTTTATCCAATTTCAGCCGATTCAGCCGGTGATGAAGTGAGAGAATTTGAGATCGAGATAAGCTTTGCTCATGTCAAACAATGATTTCAGTGGACTTTTTTCGGCGATAAAATACGAGGATTCGAAAATTACACAGGCAAATATATATTTGAACGTGTACTTTCATTTATAAGTAAATAATTTATCTTCGTGTAATGAAACGAAAATTATCATCCTCCAAATATCCTCGACATCTGCATTATTGCATATGCGCGACAAAGTTAGACTTCGATTCACAATAATAGAAAAGGAGGGTTTGTAACGAATAGTCACCAGTCTACATGTCTGGATAATTTTTGAGAATTTACGGGAGAATCAATTCTCGAAGACATCAGGTGAAAGTTGCTCCCGGCCTTTTTCTTCTGGAAACTTTATTTTTTTATTTCGAGAAATCAATTTTAATGTGCGATGGTGTTCCTAAAAAAATTATTTTCTATTGCATTTTATGCATCTAAATGCATTTTATTTCATCCTAATACATGGGGAGATGTCTTTGCTGAAAAATGTCATCCTTTTTTTCTCTTCTGTGCAACGTTTTCTCGTATGGTACAACGTTTTATACAAATCTGATAGAATTGGTATTATTCTGTGTCTATCGGATGTTAAAACAATACGCAATAAATTTAATGAACTGTCGCTCCTGTTTACGAAGTGCATAGAGAATTTGTTTAGCGCAGCTCAATGAAAAGGCACTCAAAGCTTGGAATACCATTATTCCTCTCGAATATTTTCATTTAGTTCTAATTAAGCTCGCGGTTCGTGATGCATGTTGTTAATAGCATAATAATAGTATCTTGAATTTTGTATGAACACGAATAACTTTCGTTAGCTGTGAATGTGCATTCCATAGCTCTCCACCGCTTAACGCCAGGCGCTTTGTTATTTATGGTCACTCATAATTAAGGTTGAAACTCGGCTTTGGATTAATGAACTCCAGTAGTTTTCACTAAGTGTGCCAAATAACTCCCCGCTTACGTTTTAAAGTACGACGTGCATTAGGTATTAATCCCGGCGTAACACGCTCATAAATTCATTGCGAGACCGAGGATTGGGTCCAAGAGCGCTTGTTGGTTACATAGTGCTGGGAATGATTACTGAGATAAGGTTAAACAGGTGGTATTTATTTTATGAGATAATATATGAGAACTGTGTTCCGAAGTGCCTTGTATTTCTGTTTAGCTGAACCATCTCAAGTTTTATTTTTATCCGCATAATATTCCGCTTCTTATATATTTCTGCAAATGCCTTACTAGCAACCGCGACGGTTTTTGTCGGTTATATAATGCACCATACGTGCTAAGTTTAACCTCCTATGGAACGGTAAAAATTTTTGTGCGAAGTAACCCTTGTTACTGCGTAGAAAAATGCACGCTCTCCAATTCACGCGACGTAGGTAATTGTTTTGCGCTTATCTTGGTGAAATTCCGTCATCTTGAGAAACAAGGACAAGAACTCTTCAATAACACTTTTAACAATTGCTAGTAGTAGTTATACGGGGCATGCGATCGACAGGTAAGATCATTTGCACTATTTAAGATTTAGAAAAGTTGGTTAATTGGACAAAGGTAGGAATTGATTCAGGACACGGAGGAAGGGTTGAGTGAAACCTGGAGTCGGCATTAGCCTGCTCTTAACTAAATGCTCCAAGGGATACACGTTTTAACGTCTAATCTGACGGACGTAGTACTGTACTCGAAGTGCTGTACGTGCAACAGTCTACTAGTAGTACTACTACAGTAGCTGTACAACAGCGTATAAGTAATAGGGATCTGTATACATACTAAAA
Organism: Platycnemis pennipes; assembly: GCA_933228895.1. Taxonomy (NCBI): domain Eukaryota; kingdom Metazoa; phylum Arthropoda; class Insecta; order Odonata; family Platycnemididae; genus Platycnemis; species Platycnemis pennipes. The sequence continues at coordinate 29,493,831 of OW121851.1, forward strand.
TCTCTGTTTATATCGTGATTCGTACTCGAGATGGGGTGGGTGGGCAGTAATCTAGACACCATACCAACTTCAATTCCACTCGGAGAAAAGAAATTATAGAGCCCTATATTTTGCTACAGTGCAGCATCATCAGGTATGAAAAACTCGATACAAGCGTAATGATTCAACTAGACTTCTCAACTCTACAGTGCGTGTGTTTAGGTTTTTTATCTGATGCTGCTACTCAGCATTGAAAACTAGCTCATGTTATTAAAGTGTTTGCGTTTATATCATTGAAGGTTCAAGTGTACTATTATGTACGTAAGAATTTGTGATGATCAAATTAGCTAAACATTCGCTATCCCACATAGACGTTGTCTTGTGGGTATCTACGCGTCTTGTCTTTAATAACTGTAACCCCGAGGAGATCTCCGGCATTGGAAAGAAGACTGGTGTTAAAATACCAGACGCGGGGATTCCCCAAATTAGGCATCGTCCTTCAAGTAGTGTTTGCCATTAAATGAGAGAATGTTAGCCGGGCAAGCATTCAATCGACTTATGAAAGTGGAGCTGTCGTTGACAGTGGCCACATCATGTGCCGTGCGCTCTACAGCACCCTCGAGATTAACAAGCCGATTCTCCAGCCTTCGGAGTGTCGGTTAATTGCGTCCATGATGGGGGAGTGAGTTTGTATACTCTCGCAGCAGGCGAGGAACACGACGTGTAAAAAGCGCGCGCGTCAGAAGTGTCGCGGCATGTCGCCCTGCGCAGTTCGGGGGTGGAGGACGAGGGAGCCCTTTTGAGCACATGAAAAAAGGGGAGGAGAGGAGCACGCCGAAGGATTAAACAAGAAAAGAAGGAAGACCGAAAAAAAGAGAGAGAGAGAGAGATTGACGTCTCGCGACGACCTCTGTTTGGAGGAGGAGGAGGAGGCTCTTGGAAGTCAAAACCTTCGCGGTCGGCTTTCACGGTCCCACCCACGCCGAAGAAAGATGGGGGGATGGAGGGAGGCGGAGGGAGTGAAAGAGACGAGAGGGAGAGAAAAAAAACACGCGTTCGAGTCCGTGTCCTCCCACGACACTCCTCCGCCCACTCCCTTCCTCCCCACACCCCCTTCATCCCCCCCCCCCCCACCACCACGGACTCATTCGTCCCTAAGTGATTGTTTCGTGGCGCCCTCTCGCAAGGGTTGGGGAGGGGGAGGAGGGCGCCATCTCCCGCTCGTTATTTCTGCGTTCATCTCCCGTCCCGCGGGCGTAATTAGGTCTTATGCCTTGAATGCGAATGAGGTGGGCGGTTGGGTGGAGAGGATTCATATAATGCCTCGCCGAGGAGGAGAAGGAGAGTCTTCATAGCCCACGGTTTCATTGAACCGGCGGCGCCGGCTATCCGACTACCCTTCTCCTTCCCCTCCCTCCCCACTCCGCCTCCTCGAGTAATGGCCGATTTCCGGAAAGTTATTTCACCGCCGCGGTCGCAAGATGCGGCGGTCTTTCCCCCGTGTTCTTCTTACTCTTCTTCTTCCAACCACCTCTCCTCTCCTCCCGGTCGGTCGTCAATCGGTCGCGGCAAGTGAAGATGCCGGGATCGGTTGTATTTCATTTTATTTATTATTTTTTGCCACCATCCCGGGAGCGATTCCACCGTTTATCGGCCCTCTTGACTTCTTGTTCCGGAGAGCGCGCCTTCGATAATTAAAGGGAGTGTCACTTAAATATGTTGCGGTGCGGTCCGGGATGAATATGAGACGTTTTCCCGCCGAAGGGAGGCGTAAATCAAACCGTGGAGGCGCCTAATTATTTCCTTTGCTCTTCTCCTTTTACCCCTCCGCCCTTTAGCGTCTAACGTTTCCCTTTACGTGGGAGACAAATCCAATGTTCCCTCCCTTTGTCCTGTGATTATTGCCTTTAGGCCAGTTTGCCAATAATCACAACTATAGATTAAAAGGCTGTACTGTTATTCCAAAGCGTAGACAAATTTGATTGAGTGTATCCTCATGCTTCGATGGTAATCTTAAATTCGTGTACATGATTATGGAATGGGTTTGTGACATTGCCATTGACATTTGTGATTTCAGGTTTTAGGTGCGTTTTACTGAAAAACGTTACGAAAACGAGTATCCTCAATAGTAGCAACTGATTTCTTAAATATTTATTTAGAACCGACTCTTCCAAACCTGTTCTTCACTCATAGGACCATCTGAATTATCCGCTCTGCCAAAAAATTTAGCATAATGAACATATTTTCTATATTTATAAAATATGTTCAGAGTGCACTAATTCTCATCGACGCTATGCAATGCACGAATGCAAATGGGACCCAAACATAATGGCGTAGTTGTCATTCATATGAAATCACTTGACACGAGGTGTGTTAGAGACAAATCACTTCAGCGGCTGCCGTAGTTACAAGTGGCGCGGCGGCTGCATTGGTGCATTTCTCATTTGAACCTGGATAATTTCCGAATGTGCGTTGCGCTTTCTATAGCAGTCTGGGAAATCCGCTCCCGTCGTTGGTATTGGAATGAAAATAGAAACAGGTGGGATTTCCTTCATCGAGAACCTATTGATGTACAGTCCCTATGCTCTCATTTAGTTGAGAGGGACAGAAGCCTCGCCTTATTTTGCCAATTAGGTACCTAAATGCTGTTTAGGAAGCTCGTCTAGACGTGTTCATGGAATAGATTTATCCTATAGCGGTCTGCACCGACGCATCTGATTTTTTATCGAGAAGAATTACCGAAGTATGTGAAATTAGATAGCTTGCTTTACCTGCGAACTTGCTGAAGAAAAACCTCTCGGGTATTCTACCAGATCGGGCCCATGCTGGTCGACGTTTCTCTGCTCGACTCGGGTATCATCTTCAGAGTATTTGACTCAACTCCCATGAGGATGATTTTTATTTAGAACACACACTTCGGTTGAAGTATAAATGAAAATATTTTAAGTTCCTGATCAGATATCCCTCTCCACTCTTGCAAATATGAGAGAATGTTGGAGACTGGAGCTTGCTTTTTTTATAGCCGACTCTGCTTTTCATTATTTTCCTTCCGGTGAAACTGAGTGGATTTTGGGGAGTTGGAAAATTTAACGGCTGACTCGTATTATGATTATCGCTCTGACGCCTCTTAAGAGTGTTCCTTCACTCAAGTCATTCATTTTCTCTTTTTTTTTTCGTAGGACACTGTTCTCGTAAGTGCGCGTGCGGATTCGCAGGATTCGTTCGTAATTCGTTTGCATGATTGAGACCTTCTGGAAACATTCCCTTAAGGGCCCGTAATTATTTGATGAAATCTTTTGAAATACGTTTAATGTCGATACTCGAACGGGGTGAAATCGCGCCTGTCAGTTCGATGAAACGACGCAGCTGCGTGTTCCGGGAAACGCACCTGCCGACACAACACATTGCCCTCGTCTCCACCCCGTCCTTCCCTCTCGTCATGAAATCACTTCGTCTTCCAACAGACATTTTTTCTCCTAGCTTCTTCGATCGTGATGAAAATAGAGAAATTCATTCCCGATGCGAAAGCGGTAATTGCTCTCCGCGCGGTCACCTAAAGGAAGCGATCAAGTTTCTCGTGTACGTATTTTGTAGAGCACCATATTAGTTCATGTCGATTAGAAGGCACCCGGAATTGCCAATTTTAGGTATAGCTTGTCTTGGTGTCGTACTAATCCTCAGGAACGTATTATTGACTCGGCTTATAAGTTTTTGTGACCAGAGAGGTTTTAAAATGCAATTTTTCCCGCGTACAATGAGGGACACTAATAGATTCGATCATAACTATCTGAGGGATACATAGGAACGGCATTTTAGATTTTTGCCTTCTTTTGGCTCGTCAGCAATACACTAAATGTACACCATTTCATTTTTCACTATCAAATAATTACAAGTATATGTCTGATGTCCCTCCCTCCTTTTTGTTATATTTAAATTAGTGACTGTATTGCGTATGAAGCTAATATATTTCTTTAGTGAATTCGATTTTTTTACTGGTAGAATTTTAGATGAACAATAGAACCCCTAATGTGGTTGTTTCATTGGTATAAATGCATGCATGATGAAGGTTAACCTCCTGCCATACATCCTGGCTCCTAGTGTATTGCGTGGTTAGTTCTGTAGGCTGTTTTCCCAGTTTGGATTTGCAACGATAATGCTTCAGGTTTATATTGTGTCATCTACTTCTTTGGGAGGAGAAGGGAGATGGGAATTCCTCTTAACTCGTGGTAGGGTTATTCACACTGTGTGGGCGTGAGTGCATTGCGTCGTTGGCCCTCGGTTCATTCGCCCGGGAATCGGCGGCGGCCGTCCCCGGCTCCCCAGCCGCTCGCCTCCCGGCATCGACCCCGCCCGACCGCCCGTCTCGCAATTGCCCAACGGCCTCATCATCATCAACCACCGCTTCGGTCGGCAACTATTGCCCCCGTTCCTCGTCCTTCCTTTCCAACGACCTGCTCGCCATCTTCTTGAAAAAAAGCCCCCGTATTACTTGTTAAAACTTTCCCGGCTAACAAGGCATAAACTTTGTCTATTTTTTTGTGATACCTCCTTAAATGATTGGTACGTAAGTAGAAATATTGGCGTAAACTTTGTACGGAATATCTCCCACTATATGCCAGTTTGATGTGGGAAGTTTTATTATAGGTATGTAAAGTCTGCGTGTACACTTGTACATGTTTAATCGATAGTGTAGTCGATTACAAAACGATTTTTTTTCTCGTAAGTGATATGATGTATGTCCTATATAGAGTCATCCGCAGCCAAAAGCCCTTGTGGTTGCTTGCAGTACAGAATGTTGATGTGGATAGTGGATTTTTTCATAATTTGTTTTTTGTTGCCCTATGTATGCATAATAAATGTAGCCAAATTCCAGCAGCTCATTATGAATTATCCACGTCTGCATAGGATCCTGAAAGCCTCAGAATTATTGCGTGGACCCACTATGCAATTTTTAGTAAATATAGTTCTTAAATTTGTTAGATTAATTAAATTATCCATGGAAATAAAGTAGACTCATAAACATTGCGCTTCTAATTTTATAGCTATCATCCCGCTCGTGCGAATAGACTCTTCACAACCGCTGCAGAGAAATGGCATTGAATGTACGGAGAGGATTAGTTTTAAATGATATTTCGAGTTTAATGTCAATGATGCAAGGAAATATCACCCTTGTATACGCTACGTGAATAATATTAAACAGAAATGGATTATAATAGTGTAAACTACACTATATCGTAATCAACGTAGCTAGAGTGGGTAAAGTGTTGAGCTAATGAGCATTAGGACTTAGAGATTCGAATCCTAGAGGCTAGAGGCTTGTAGATACTCGTGTTATCTCCAACGAGATAGATATATATTAACATTGATTGATATTAATAAGGACGCGAAAAAGAGTGGCATATTTTGAATAAAACGTGGTTCGTAACAGCGTCTCTAATTTGTTTCCATGAAGTAGTATGATTGTACCTCTTAGTTGCATACATGTATTGCATGTACAGTGCTCACCCTGTAACACACTCTTACGGTGGCTCGCAGGGTATCACGTAGATGTAGGTCTATTCGCAGTTGATGCTTCTTGGACTTGGCCGAACCCCCTATATGTACTAATTCCCTCCAAAAATGAAACCTGCTACTCTCCTTCATTAAAATCCATTGAACTTCCAAATCACTCCCCTCTCTATCACGGCCCTTCACGTTGCATTAACCTTTACTGCCTGCTCCATCAAATTACTCGCCTCCCCTAAATTTGCTCCAGCTTCCCTTCCTCGCCTAACATGCCTACCACTAATGGGTTTGTATTGCTCGCACTGAAGCTCCGCGGAGCACATGCCTTCGAGGTAGATACAATTCCCTATTAGAGTAATTTCTTTGCTCGTTTTTTTTCTCTCTCTCTGTCAATGCCAAGTAAATTTGATTATATTTAATTTGAAACATTAATTAGAGCTTAAATGGTTTTTTCAATTTTTAAATACTCTTTCCAGCTCTATTTCGGATTCGTGTTATCATTTTTTTCATTTTCGTCACTACTATCAAATGCCGAGTAGTTTTACTCGATTAAAAGTCTAATGCACTCTGTTTTAATTTCCTATGAAGTGCGTTACAGAATATTAGTGGTGTAATGCTCATTTTTTAATTTCCACCATCAAATCTACTTTTGCATCCCTCCCGCGATAGCCATTTTGAAGGTGTATTGCTGGGGGCGATTCAGCATGTGATTTTTAAAGAGTTATTTATAGATATTGGATGAATTAAACTGCTCGCCTTTACTCCTGTATATTGGTCTTTACTCTGTCTATTCATATCCTGCACATTTCGTGGAAAGCATGGCATTTTACATCTATCCGTACGGAATATGTGCGTATATTTGTTCATCACGAAAGCGACCGTAGTGTGATGGAGTTCTCAGAACTTTATTTACGTGGTCAGGAAAGTTTGACTTCATATTTCCTTAAATATATTTTATCATCCCAGTCACGTATGGTCTGATGGCGGTAACCAAACCATTTCCTTTGATAAGCTCATGTCATCTCAGTTATCCTAACGACGTTTTTGAAAATTTTGCCGATATTGCCTGCGCAAAAGCGACTCCAATTTGAGTATAGTACGCTCTATGCTTTTCCAGGGTCTCTTGCTGTATCTTTATTTCCTTAACGATGCTTTTTCCTGTAATTGAGAAAAACAGCAGTTTGTTCAGGGGCATAACTGATCGGTTCTGACTAAGGTTTCTAACATTTAGGGGCATTTTAATCAATTGATTTCGCGCGTGAATCAACACTATGGGTTCGCTCGAGTGCCTCAGGGATCACTTGTGAGAGCTCCGGAAGTGCGTGGGATGCCGAGCGAACGAAAGGAGCTTTCATGAGACGGATGTATAATGAAGCCACTGTCGTCTCGCCTCTTTACCAGTGTGTTGTCCCTTATGCATTCCCTCCGTGGAGAACTCGCAGCTTTCCTCGCGAATCGACGGCAGCCCTCTCAGCTGTCGGTCGTGACCCATTTCCCATCCGCTCCCGACCCGAAATTTGTGCCGGGGGCCGAGGTTTCCAGTTTCCCACTCAAAGCCGTTCGCTCCGCGCAAACCTCCAGATGCAATAAATGGAGAGGAGAGCGCGCGAATATCGGTGGCTCTGAGGTGAGTGGAAAAAAAATATATATGCTTGTGTAAAAAAAAAACGAAATGGAAAAATTGGGCCGTGGCTTGTGATTAGGCGTGTGCTTGGTACGTTGTGTGCGGTTGGAGACTCGGGTTCAAAAACGGACGGGGGGACGCTACGCAAAGAGGAGGTCCCTTTCATTTTTCTTTTTTTTTGCGTCCTCCCTCTTCTTCTGGGTTCCTTTCGAAGTTCCCTTCCGCTATTTGTTTTCGCTCTTCTCCCTTCGCCCCTCTTGCCTTTCCCTAGAGAGGAAAGCTTCTTGTTTGTGTGTGTGTGTGAGTGAGTGAGTGTGTGTGTAAGAGAGAGAGCGGGTTCGTTGTTGCCCTCCCTTTTCAATCTCGACGTCGTTGGGCAGAAGGTTTCCGGCGCTTTGCGGATTCCGTTCGGGTTTTGTCCGCCTCTCGCCCTTTGTTGCCGTTCGGCGTGTTCCCTTCCGCCGCCTCATCTCTCTCTCTCTCTCTCTCCACTCACACCGCCCCAGCGTTAAAAGACCTGGGGGATAAACGCGTGCCCCCGCTTGTTCCCGGAGGATGTTTTGCGGGTGCGGTGAGTGTGTGTGTGTCTCAGTGAACATTGGCGCACCACCTCGGGACGCCGCAGCCTCTATCCCAGGACTCGGGATGATCCGAGAAATTTGATGTTTCCATTTTGATTAATTCCCTCCCTTCTCCAATTCCCCTGCAACACCATTTACAGTCCGTTTCCTCGCACATGTGAACATGTGCTCTCGAACTTAAACGAAAGTGTGTCTGAATTTATTTTTTCAATGGCTGTTTGGGGACCTTAAGGCTGGAGAGTTGGCAGTCGAACTCAAATATTTTCCCCAGCGTCGAGTAGTTCGCTTTGACTTTGGGTGCTTGTTATTGCCAGGATGGTTTGCCTTCATCACTTGCAACGAAAGTTTTCCTCCGAAAGAGCTGTAAATTGTCATCAATTAATGCCAATCGGTATTTACAACGAGAAGACCATGGTTCGGTAATTATATTATATTTCAATTGTCTGCAGGTTTGTTGAAAATGAACGTGGATAAATTTACTCACTAATATGCCGTACGCTATGATGACGGAAATGGTTTATAGTAATCCAAGTATTACCGTCTAATAGTCTCCTAGCCCTTTCTTTGCAACCAAGATCGAGCTTCATTTTGGAATCGTAAAGGAAAATAATTCAAGATCAAAAAAGCAAAAACGTCTATCGCCTTCAGTATGTCGTTGCACAATTTTTATCAATACTACCTTATGTCATCTTGCTGTGATGGAAATAAATATCTTAGCGTCAAAAAGAATTGGGTTATAGCTATTTATAAGGTGGGCAGTACAATTGGTTTCCTTGTTACTTTAATAATGATATCTCTGTTCCATAAAATCGTGCCTGAAACCGCTAATTTTTGAAAGGAAGGTGATACTTATGATTGTGTGATGACCTAGGGTGAAGGTCGACCTGTTGAAATGAGTTACTTTCTTTTTCCTGCCGTTGGTTGCTTTTCCTGCTCTTGGTATTTCACCACACCCACTCACTTGCGGAGGCATCGTATTGACTACCGGTGGATCAACATTTTACGTTTTAACCATTAAAATAGAGTAACGTTGCTCTTCATGGAGCGTGGAGCCCTTCGTTGATTCAACGAAGCCCCATAATTCAATCGTAATGTTTGTGAAGCGTTGACGATGAAGCTCCTTTCAAAATTTTGCCTTAATTTCTGGTTTTGGGTTAGCGTTGCGGGTAGCGTCACGCCTGAGGGCAGAGGAAGTTCCGAGATTAACGGTTTAAGCCGCCCTGGAAGACTTAAAGTATCGAGCTCCATTTCCCCGTTCCGGGTTTACGCCCATTAAAAGGTTAATGGCTTTAGCTTTTTGCTGTGGATATAAAAATATGAGTTTAATCTTGAATGGAGGCCTGGAAGAGAAGAAAGGAACTCCCATTAGAATGGATGTCTTTAAACAGGTTCATTTACAGAAAAATTTTTGTAGCATTTTTTAAAGCTTCACCAACCCAATTTTGCTATCAGAAAAAGTATTATTTTTCCCTCGAGCGAGCTCAACTTGATTGATTTTGTCACACATATTTTGAGCAGTGCTTATAGAAATATTAAAACGAAAGTTGTGCATGTGGAAATGAATATATTCATCATAACATGTTTTCTCTGTCTAACATTGTTCACCATTTCTGAAAGGATACTCTTTCAGTAAATCTGAGACATTCTAGAAGCAGGGGTAATTAATGTATAAATGACTTCGAGTTCTATAAATGGAAAAAGACAGATATTACAAGGATATAAAAAAGATTTCCTGTATTTTTTATTTAGCTTGGCCTTAGAAATGACGGAAATACTGCGCAGAAACTAATTTCCTCAATTTTCAATCTTTTTTTGTTACTTTAAGTGATTTCGCGGTCATATTGCTCAGGCCGTCTTGACTTTGCAACCGTAAATTCACGAGTCAAGTCCCCCCCGTATTTTGAATTCATCTTTGCCTGAGGATCATTATCCTGTTCTAGACCGTGCGATACAACCTATGATTTCCTTGTATATAAAACGAAAATATATCTCTAGGTGATGTGAGATCGTAGGTGAGGGTGTCACCCGTGAAAGCCATAATTTAAGGGGCGCAATAAATCCTCTCCGCATGTCCAAACATTTGAGTTACCTCTCGGCGGACGAGGGGAGGGTTGCCATCTAAATGTAAGTAATTTGGGTGTCCTACGCTCGGGTGATGTCGCAATACCGCATCCGACTTGGGGGTGGTATACCTTTGGTATACAGTCTGATTCCTTTTTAATATATATGTATATGTATATAGAGTTGAGGAAGGGTGGAAGGAAGAAAGGGCGTGTGCTGCGACTGCATTTATGTTCTCTTTGGGAAATGCGGATACAGCCGTTAAGTCTCCTTCTCCGGGAGAGAGTTCTCTTCCCTTCCTGTCTCCTCCCTCTCTCCTGGTGCTTCTCTTGGGTGACCCAACTATACATGCTCGACCACCAACACCCTCTCTCTCTTCCCCACGCCCCTTCAGTGCTCCCCTGTGCTCCGTCGCCACTCGCATTGCAGACCGGTTGCCCTCATCCTCCCCGTTCCCCTAATGCCTGCCTCTTCCTCGCTCCCTCCCCAATGTTCCGCCTCCTCCCTCCCGTCATGCAACATGCAGGCACCGATGGGCCGGCGGTAGGCCTCACGCGGTTTCGTTTCTGTGGTCTTCTCCCTCCTCTCCCCACACCGGTGCTCGACATCGGCAACAAACGAGCGTCAGATAAAAGATGTCTTTGCTATTCCTATTCGTTTATCAACCGAAATGGATTTGTTCCTTGCGATTTCCGATATTCCGATATTCTCGGTATTTCTTGATCCGCTTCGGATTCGTTTGGATACTTTCGAGAGTTAGGTGGCGTTGTTTTGAAGCTTCGTTATCCGGTAGCTATGACGACAAAAACAGAGGTTATGCTGTCAATTCTTGTATTTTGTGTTTCCCTCGAGTGCTTTCTACTTAAATTGGATTTCTAGAATTTCCTATGAATTTCAATTGTGGTGTTAAAGTATGTATTTAATTCTTCTATGAAACTTTTTTATTCTGCCCTCAGCATTGGCGTCAAGAACCGCCCCCTCTAGGTCTTTGGGAGGTCGGACTGCTGACTCCTACCCACTTCTCGAGTCGTGACACTTATTTGTGTCCTTATAGATGTGAAAATATTATGTATACAGTGTACGTGCCACTATAGGTCCATTACCTCTTCGCCGTACCCTTCCACAGTAAGAGCGGTGAAAAAATTTCAGTTATTACTTATCTACACCCTGTGATTACTCTGCAAGCCACCCCGGAAGGTGGTGAAGCAGGGGGTGAATAATCACCATCCCTTACGTACTTGCAATAATGGTTACCATGGTACTGACTTAGATAATAGTTTTAAAATCATGCGGTACAGTTCATAAAATTGAAATATACGCACTTCTCCAGTATTACGCTAGAAAGCGTTGAGAAGGGTCATTGCGACCACACCTCCATCCAACATCCTCCAACCTCCTGTATGCGTACTGTGATGCGTATTTTATTGGCAACTACTGTATATTTTCATAGTTCTCGTAGTGTTAGTAATATGTAGTGCACGGCCTGTCTGACAAATACCCACCCCCTTGCCACCACACCCTCGAGGTGGCTCCCTGGGTAATCTGTACATACAGAAAGAGCCCTCCACCCACGCACATGTCTCGCTACTCTCGCATCCCGCCACCGCCGCCCTACTTGCCCGTCCGACGCCACTGTCGTCGGTCGATGGTCGCGTCTGAGGTGCGTGGGCAAAGTGTCATTTTCTTCTCCATTTCCGAGAAGAAAAAAAAATCTCCTTCCTCCCACCTTGACTCTTCTCCTACCCTCGGTTTCTTCCTTCGCGCGCCCTTCCGAGTACCTCCTTCACAACTCCCCTCAGTTATCATCTCCTCCCTTTCTTATTTAGCCCTTCAAGGATTGTGCGCTGGAGAAAAATAAGGTTCTCTAAGGGAGAAGTTGGATTTTTCTTCTCAACTCTCTTCCTCTCTCACCTGACGTAATGAAAAGGTTGCGCGGTTGAATATGGCGTTGCATCGTCGAGAAGTGAAAACGCAGTGTGACGCCTGGAATGTTTGCTAATGAAAATACTTTTTACTGCAAATGAGTTTTAAAATATTTATCCCTTTTATGTGTACTGCAATCAGATCATGGCTATTAATAAACTCTGCTATTCTGCGCTGCTAGAGATGTCTAGGCTTTTAACTCTTACCCTTTTCGACGGAAATTGAGCCAAAAGCTGAGGAACCATGCGTAGTAACCATTCATACTAAACACTTTCTCCTCTACGTTTGGTTCAACTCCACATCACATATGCTTTCTTGTGCGGAAATGCTATAAAATATTCTTCACGATCTTACATTTTATTTTGGCAGTGCATCAGTTTTCCGTTTCGCAGCCTCTTCCATAAATCTTTTGATTAGAAGGACCTCCGTGCTCAATCGTTCTCAAATTCAAATCAAAGATGTCAAATATCTGACTTCATGCGTTTTGTTGCGTTTACTCTTGTGCAGTTAACTGATTGCGTGCTACGAAAGGTAGTATTTTATGTTATTCAGTCGTGTTCTTTCTCCCCGTCCTTTTTAAATCCGGCCTCTTTATCTTGACGCCTGGGTCATGACCTGCGATTTCGCTTTTAGCCGACGCTAGTGAGATCATTTCGCACGTTATTCGCAGGGTCGGAAGATCACTGCGAGAGGTCGATCGATCGATTTACTCCTCGTCACCAGAAACCAGAAGTGGGAAAATTATTATGATCATTGCTAGGGCTTTTTTTTATGAGGGGAACCGATAGTGGATGGCGGATCTTGGGATGAGGGATGATCCCTCAGATTTTTATCCGTCATAGGGCCTGCTAATCCGGCGTAAAAGAGTGATTCCCGATGCCTTCCCCCCTCGTAGCTTCAGTGTGTGTGTGTGTGTACGAGAGCTTTGATTCCGTGGCGTTGGTAGGGTCGGGTGGGTGAGGCAGGTGGGGGGTGGTTACGAGGGGAATGAAAGGGGGTGGGCGGTCGGAGCAGATTGTGGGTGAGGCCCGGCACGTCGAACGACGGTTGCCATAGCGACCGGACCCTCCCTCTTTCATCACCCCTCCCCTCCCCTCGCTCTCTCTCCTCCGGATTATCCGAAATTGAAAAGCTCGCCAAAGAGGGATTGCGTGTTTTTTTTCCTTCATCTCTTTTAACTTCCCTCCTCTCGTTTCCGGCGGTTAGGCGTATTCGGTGACTAGCGCGAGTAAAACGACAGAATAACTTGACCGAGGGTGTCCGCTGTTGGGGAAAATATACTTATAATTTGATACGTACTCTGTAAGTCAGTAATAACTACATCAAGATAGGAAATCGCCCTATATTCATCGTTTTATCCTAGAGTTTTTATGATTACGTGTAGACATTTATACTCATCGCTTGTTTGTAATGTTTCGCATGCTCTTCAAGCATTATGTATTCGTTAAATAGTATTATTACGGCTTCCATTCATAATGTTAGTTGTAAACTACTTGCAGTGTATATTTGCAGAGAAATATATAGCTTTCCGTATTCTATTGGTGCGCATAAGCATTATTATAGCGTTGTTTGGCTCATAATGGCAAAAGAGGTTGCTTATCTCATTGTGAAATTCGGGAAATCTTCCATTGGTTAGGGAGCGTGGTTGTCGAATTTCGCTTAACGGTTTTGATATAACCCTGATAATAGAAAACCAGTAAATCCCTAGGTTTATAAGCGGAGCTAGATGCTCAGGGATCAGTATTTTTTAAAAATAATACTGGATTCAAATCCACGGTGTGAAACGTTAGTTGTGCTCGGTGGAGGTGTTATTTTGGTGACTGTGAAATGGAAATCTTGAGTGTGGTGAATGAATCGTCCAATGAATTGCCATTCGGCAACAAAACGAAGGACATGTGAGACGTCCGAGTGTTGGTGGCCCTGATTGGACCGAATCCCTTTTGCATATACCACTGGGGGGTGTTCCTTCTTATGAGCCTATTCATACTTGCCCCATTTATTGCCTTCGGCGAGCGTCGCCAAGGCACCAACTTGCGTCAGGGCGGGTGACCTCCAACCGCTCTGAGGCGAGCTCAGAGACGTCGGCATTCCATTCCGAGGAAGACTTCATGCCGCGTAATTTTCCCTCCACGGATGCATTAGGAAAGAATCTCACAACCGTCTCCTCTTCGACCATTCGTCAAAGGAACAGCTGTATGCTGGAATTTCTGATTGCTTGACGTTTTCGTCGAGCATCGGATCCCGTAAAAATGGAATATGAAATAATTGATGATGACCCGTTTCCGTTCTGCGACATCCCAGGAAATTTCTCTGCAACCTCCTTATATTATTATCCAAACCTAGTTTTAAAAAAATGTTATAAAAGATGATCTTCAAGCATATAAATGAGAGGATTCCAATTTCAATGAGCAAATAAAATTTCTTGATGCACCGTGGAAGTTTTCATTGTTTTTACATACCTTTACCTTTTTTGCGAGATATTCCCGGAAAAATTTAGGATTTACTATGATAGCGTAACTAGTGTCAAAATGTGTGTCTTCCTTTATTGTATCCTTCCTTATTTTACCTTATTGCGTATTGTATTTTATGCATGTATCTTACTGTAGACTGATGTTTTAAATACTCTGGCAAAGTTTTGTTATAATAGTGAATATTACCTCAATATTTTTATTGGTCATATTCATAATAGTGTGCTAATGAAGTAATTAATGTCTTCTTTCATTCTTTTGCAGGTATGTTCTTTGGATGTAATCGATTCGATATTGCTGTACAAGGTATGTTCTCCATTAGTTCTTTGACTGTTATTATCAGAGTCCTCCTAACGGCTTTCCGAAATTTCATTTTTGCAGTCTTGCCTATGTATTGTTTTCTGCTTCTTATTCACTGGCAAGGAAGAGGTTGTGTTTAAGATGGTATTTTTTTTCGAAATGTTCCATCTCGGTGCTAAAAGTTTGAGCAAAACGTTTGAATAACTTGAAGTTTAAGCGCGTAGTTGATTTAGTGTGAAATTATTTTTCTTCCTAAATTTGTGTAGCATCAGTGTTGGAGAATTATTCCTTTGTCAGTGAGCATTTTTGAAAGGATATCACCCCATTTACGCTTAACCCGTTCTAAACGTTTGAGATTTATGCCCGCTGCTCACAGGGGATAACTTATTTGCTTGAAGAGTGGCAAATTTTTGCTCTAATCTCGTTAAGATGTTACCCGTTTTGGCTGTGTTTGAAAGTTGTTTATCGATCAAGCCAATTTCGGCTTCCCTTCGATAACTGGAAAGGTCATGCGGTTCGTCGGTTGCTTATGTGTACGAACACATCCAATTGACGGATACTCTCGGTACTGCCTCTTACCGTTTTGTCCCAACAGTCGGTTTCTTCCGCATATCTTCCCTCCGGCACCTGCGTGTCTCGCTTTTTCCCACGGACGTTGTCCCCTCCACCATATCTCTCTCCACCTTCCACGCCCACTCGTCGTCATTTGTTTCACTCTCCCTCTCCGGTTCCTTATCCTCGTCTCCGCCCACGTGATCTCTCCCGCCCACCCACGCCCATTAACTGCTCCCTTGAGGCTCCCTCTACCCGTTCCAGCCTCCCCCCCCCCCCATTCTCTCCTACGCACCAAGACACTCCGCGGTCCCCCGCTCCCGTTTCCATAATCATTTCTGCACGGCCGTGGATTAGAAAGCCAAGGAAGCGAGCTGCCTGGCTAGCGAGTCAGACGGCTCTTTCTTTCTTCCCTTCGGTCTCCATCCGCCCTCTTTCGTGGCGGGTGGAACTCCCCTTCTCCGTTTGCCCGTGGTATACCCGCAATGCTGCGTGACGCGGTGACTTTCCTCTCGGGAAGGGGGAGGGTTTTGCGTAGAATGAATGGTTTTAAGGAATCGGCGTCTATTCCATCAGACCTGGGATAGATTGGAGGGCACTTATTGCCCGGAAAAGTCACGGTTCTCGGAAAATCAATCAGAACATCAAGTTGAATCAGACGGAGTCGCGGACGGACAAATAGGGGCGTGTGTTTGTAAAAGGAGGTAATAGAGGGTAGAATGTTGGGCAAGCGGGGCAGAGGGAGGAGACGTATGGGTAGTTTGGATATAATGATTATAGGGAGGAATAATGTGGAACTAAGAAAGACATAATATAATAGATAGCTTGCGTGGGAAAAATGTTATTTCCATCCAAACCTCATCCGGCGGAATGCATATTATTGTTATTATCAGTCAAATTAACTGTGTCTTCTATGGCACACACAATAAATTCTAGCCTTAAATGTTATGAACCCCATTATCGATACATTTTACGAGTTCAGTTTGTGAATAGAATATGATAAGATTCCACTATTTTCATTTTATTCTCTGTCAGCTAAGATTCTGTACTTTTCGAGTATTTTTCACAAAAACTTTGCTCTCATGCCCTGCGAGCAGTGCTTTTTTTCCCTATTCATGGCCCCTAAAAGGGGTCGTATAGAGTGAATGGGAAGTTAATCACGTGTCATGAGGGTCATACTTCAATCAAGTAAAGAAGTAAATTGTTCACAGTGGCGTCGACTGCATCACTCATTCGAAGGTGAGTGATACCTGGGAGCATTATTTGAGGTTTACTTTTATGCATTGAGTTATACCGATCATTAAAATGGTTATTGTTTAATTTACTTCCTTAATTAAAAAGAAACAAAAAGCTTTATCACTTTTTCGGGTTTTTCATGAGTAACCGCGTTATCTATATCCTCTACCAATACTGTTTCCCTCTCGACTGTTATTGTTCCAAATTAATTTGAGGCATTGGACGTAGTTACTCGTTACCTACATTCCAATGAACTAGTCGTTCTAAAGAAAGAAAGAAAAAGTTGCGAGAATCAGTGAATACTCTTAACCGGAAAATCATGGGATTCTCTTGACTCCATTTCAGTGTGATCGGCGGAAAATATGCCGGAGGCTTTTTGTCCCGTTCCATCCTTTATGTGTATCGTCCTCCATCTCCCCGCTCCCTTTCTCTCGATCTCTTTCTCTCTGTTCATTAATTCCCGTCTGGAAAGGCCTCTGCAGAATCCGCCGAGGATGAGCGCGGATGCCAAGGGGCTGCTATTATCTTTTGGGATCAAATTAGGCGGAGCTCTTGCTATAAATTAGTCCTCTGAAACACGTCTCCTTTTTTATTTGTCGAGATGTCTTCATAAACTCATAAGTTATCTCTTTCTAGCCGGCCTATCCCTTCCCAGCAGCCAGTTAAAGAAAGAGCTCAATTTATATATCTTGGCCTCTTTGGTGAAATTCTCGTGAAGTCTTTCATCTAGGGGCATTTGCGAGAAGTTATGTCTACTCCTTTTGGAATAAAGTCGGGGTGAAATCCTAAATTTGGGCCATGAATGTGCGTGTATTTGATTTTACTGAAACACTTAATTTATCCTAACGTCCATTCCCGTCCTTCATTTGCAGTTATTAGTTTTTATTCGGAGACGATGTTTTTAATGACGTGTCTTTTTTCCGTGTACAACCGCATAAAATAAACTGCAATAAACGAATATTTTCTCTGATTCACATTCTCAAAGATATGGTTCACGGAATCTCGTGGTTTCTTAGCGTCTAGCAGCTGCTTCTGTGTAAGATTTTCATTTTGATTCCCTGAACTCTCACTTTTTTCTCACAAGCTCATAGAAGCGAATCGTGAGAGCGGAAAACTAGTCATTGAATCGTGAGCGATCGCTGCGCCGGCAGTCATATTTTTCTCGTTTCACCCTTGTGGTGCAACCAGCCGGTTGTTTATTGCGGGACGATAATGATTCGCCGTATCATAAGTGGGAGCCTACTAGAAAGAGCTCAAACTTGATTTATCCGTGTTTGGGAATTTTCCTCGTCGATCTGTTTGGGCTAGGTTCAGTTTAAGAACGGTTTCACCTAGATGCCAGAGTTCGGCTCATAATTGCTTACGTGACGTCTACACCCACGGACGCTCTCCAAGAGATTTAAACGACGACTGAGGAAAATTGTAAGCGAAATTAGCGCAGTGGAGCATCGGCGATAACATAGGCATTTGTCTTTGTGTGTCATATTTTTTTAATGAGTTCAATTTTGGATCCTAACGATCGACTGTTAGTCAACCAGAGTGTGTGTGATGGGAGTTGGTTGGTCGCCAGCCATTTTAAAACGAACCAAAAAGAATACAATCAGGAAATAATTAATGTTTTACTAATCATTCGATAAACTGGTGTTGTAGTCGAGAATGTTGCGTCGGAAATCCGAATGGTTGAGCAAATCCCTTCAATGTCTCTCCCACGCCGCAGATGAAGCGTCGGCATGTCCACAACATCTTTTGCATAAATTCGGGATGTGTGCCACCTTTATGTGCGTGGTCTGGCATTGGGATTACCTGTTTTTGGGGTTTTTTCCGGTTACATAAGCGTGCTGCAAGGCCTTTCATTCTGCCCTCTGAATTCCCACTGAAGCATCACTCGACGATTTTGTGACGCGGTTCGAATGGAAAATTAATTCACGGACGTCGGTCTGGACGAATTTCGGACTTAATCCTCCCTGGCTTGGGAACCTCCCTTCTTTCTACCCATCCTGGCTGAGTGGACGGTGGAAGATTACCGGCTCATTTTACAAAGAATCCATTTGTAAAAATCCGGGTCGTCCAAAAGACGCGTCCTCTCTGGCATGCAGTGGCGGAAAAGCGGTGGAGATTCCACAATGTGAGCGTTTTCTTTGTGGGGAGACGGTTCTTGCGCTTTGGATTTTTTGGAGTTTTTAAGCCCGCGAGGACCTGGGAAACTCCCTAGGGGAAGCCGTTGCAGTCGTCATTAATGAGGATAACGTCCTGGGTGGTCCACGATGCCATGACAATCAGCTCCACTCCATTTCATCGCCAAGAAAGAAAGAATCCGACGATGGGGAAGAGAAATGTTTGGCGTTGGCTCATTTTTCGGACGTCGGACCACCCGGATGGTTCTTATATCCCCCGTGGGACCCCGTTGCAAAAACTAATCTCTCCCCAAAGCATTCGCATCTCATTGATTTTCCGCCCGGTATTGAATTAAGGCCGGGGATGAGGAAACAAAACCAGGAGGTTCAATCACCCATCACTCGGTTTCGACTTTGGGGCACTCGAGCACGTGTGCAATGTTTCGGCTTTTTTCCCCTATCTCCTAAATGGCCGAGTCCACTCCGAGAGTCTAAGCGAAATATGCGGCCTTTTTGTCCCTCAGACGACTCTCATCCACATAAGAGTGGTGGACCATCAGCATCTCGAAGGCATTTGGTGATATTTAAAGCATGCCGTCAGGTCCCCTGCTACAAGAAAGGTATCTCAGGTGTCTCGCCGATTTAGATCAAACCTCATTTTGTTGGAGAGAAAAAATTGAAAGAGACATATTTTTTATACATTTGTCATTTACCGTTCAGTGTAAGCGTGTGTATGTTCCATATAAGTAGGAAGGTGAATTTTACGTATTTGACGCATGTTATGGACGAAAAAGACTAGTAGTTATGCCTAAGCGTTGGCTAAGAAGTTGTTCAAGTAGAACATCATGGATTATACGTGCTATTTTCAATATACAGAGGATCCTAAGTAAATTCGTGAGAGAATAGGCTAATTGAAAGTTCAACAGACACGGTAAAGTTACAGCGCTAGTTTTCAAAGGAAAGAATTGTAGATTTAGGAGCTGAGGGTTAGTGAATGGGCAGAGAGGGTAAGGTTAACAGAAAGGACGATCGGTGAGATATTCGGAATGAAGGAGGGAGAAAGGAAGTTGATGGAATTTGATATTGCACAGCTGAATGCTGAAGGTTGTCAAAGGTAATGGGATCTTGTGGTGGTAATTGGGGGTAAACTGTATGCGGTTTAGGTGGGAAGAATAGGTTTGTGAATTTAATGTAAAGTAGTAGAAAACGTATCCGATGAAATAAAGTAGGTATTGTCTGCAATTTGATTGTCTGGTGACTTGTAGAATTAAACTTGATTGGTGGAATGACTCTAGTAATGACAGGTGTTTTGTTTCCGCATGTTTCCCGGCATTATCAACTGCTTCCAATTATTTCGCGCGGCTCTCGTCTTATTGCGGTCGGCCGCAAATTAACGTAGGGGTCTCGTCACCACCCTTCTCGGTTCACAAGCGGATCGTTGATAGGATTCGCGGGCGAATTTTTTTTGTGGTTGAGTAAGGAATGTTTTAGCGGAATCCCAGTGGCGCAAACGGTGTTGTTAAATCCGGATGTGACTGCACTATTTAGCGTTGCATTCAGCAGCGAAATGCATTGGAGTAAGAAACCGCGAAAAAAATGAACATCCACTGGTTTTTAATCGCCTTTAACGACCGGGAAGCGGTAACCATTGGAGCGGGGGAGGAAGGAGAGCGAGGGTAGTAGCAAATAAGCGATCGAAGGGGAGAATTCCTGCGGCCTTCTTTCTATCCCGTATTTTTTGCCTTTTAAGTCTCCAAGAAGACACGAAAGCGCTCCTCCACCACCATCGAGCGGAATCGCTCGCTCTCAAGATCGGAGGCACCTCGCCCTTTTTTTTCCCTTCATCGGTGTCGCACTTCTCGGTGCCCTCTTCTCTCTGGCGTTGGTCACCCGACCCAGTTTTTTGTGGCGTTTCGTGGAAGGGAAGATGGCGAAATATGGCTCAGACGTAAATGTCACGGTCTCCGGGAAACGCTGTTAATCTTCACCCCATTGCAGTCTGCCGACGGAGATAAAAATGCCGAGAATCCTAACCCTCCCCCTTCCCACCACCCCGAAAAACCTTGCCGTCGTATTCATGGAAAGGGGATGGCCGACGGATTTTTTTTGCGGGTCTCTTCCTCTCACCCCCTCCGCACAAACGCCTGCACACACCTTTTCGACCCCACCCTTTCCTCACTCCCCCTACCGATCATTTTTCCCGGAACGAGGAGGGCGGACGCTTCACGGTCTCGTGATGCTGTTACTCGAAGCACATTCGGCGCAGAATGATTAACCCTGATTTATGAAATCGTTTTTCACTTTAGTTTCGCGCCGAAGAGAGTCGAATTGCGTGCATAAACCTCGCTCCCCTAAGGACTGAAAACGTCTATAAATGAAAAATAAGGTTTATTGGAAGCAGGTTTTCATGCTATCGTGGTTGAAGCCCGCGCGTCGAGTTTTAGTTTGGACTTCGATAAAAACGGATGATGGTTGTGACTTTAAGTGCTGTTTTTTAGAGTCTTTTTGTTCATATTTTTGTGCTTTTAAAGTGTGGGTATCGAGAAGGATGGAGAAGGTTATGTGGGTGAAAGGGAGACGAAAGAGGAAATGCTTGAGATGGCAGGAGAAGAAAGGAAGTTGATTGAAGAAATTAGGATAAGGTAGAATGTGAGGATTTAGCGTTCAATAAAGAGCGAGGGTCTTTTGAAGGCCGTGATGGAGGTATATATTTTGGGTAAGCGAGGTCGAGGGAGAACGAGTATTTTGGCCTGAATGATGGGAGGTAGGAAGTATGAGGGTCATCGTGTGGCATGCAGGGGTCTTTGGAAGAATTGAATACCCATTTAGACCTACCTTCACTGGTAGAAACCTGATAATAATAATCGCTTTTCGCTTCTGGCAACTATGCATTTTTATCACAGTTATTTTCTTTGTAATAATCTAACCCCTTACGTGGGTGTGAGCAGAAACTAGGTTTATCTCCTCTGCGCTCTTAAACGTTTTCACGAAGTGACCAACGACCAATGGGGTCTCCTTTTGGGAGATCTCTGCTAAACACATATCCTCCAACAGTCTTCCAGTTTCCCCGAAAAAGGCCATGTAATGCAGAGATCCGCTCAAACCTGAACTGTAGATGTAAATTACATCGGTATGGGTCATCCCTTGTTGTATCAAATTTGATGAGATTAGTTTCGCTATGTGCCTGCACGTCTTTTATTTGTTTGTCGTAGAGAGATCCTTTTGCTTTTTCGATCCCGTCATAGAGAGAAGTCAGTACCTACTCTCCCACTTTCTTAATATCCTTCGTTTTGTAGCATAATTAACTGTCGGGGACTCTTAGCTGGAGGTTGTTGTATTCAATGTAGTGTTCTCAGTTCTCTTCGCCTCAGATCAAACTTTTTACTGTTCATACGTTCAGACGGGAAGAGGACGATTCCGTAGTGGATTTCATTTAACACAGTCCGGTGGTCTAGTGGAGATGGAACACTTAGGATCGTGTTCTAAAATTAATACGGGACAGCCAACCGACTTCCACTTTTTTTTTATAAGTGCCTCCTGCTCTGGGAGAAATCGACGAAAACGTTGTAGAAAACTCTTTAAGCTACTCGATTCTACTCTTCAAAACATAAAAGTTTAACATGTGTTCTGTGCCTTTGGGGATGCCGTGGGATGGAGGAGGAGAGAGCGGCCGAGTCCGAACATATCGCTCGCGCTGGAATTTCCTTTCAGCCCATTGGGAGAAGGGGGTGATCAAAGCTTTGAAAGAATTACGGAGATAGGGCCGTGTCGGTGGACTCTGAGATGAAATCGATACGTTCGGCGACGGCTGGGCGATGAGGGTGGAAGCAAGGGGAGCCCTCTAGAGAGAAAAGAGATGAATTAAAAAAGAAAACGAAGTCCGGATACACACAAAAAAACCTCGGCCGGACAGTATATTACAATTGGTATGTGTTTCCTGTCTTGACTGAAGTTCTCCCTCGTTTCCACTCCTCCTCCCCCATCCTTCCCTCAGGTCTCTCCCCATCCTCTCCCCTCTCCTCCCTTCCCTTCTCCAAGCACCAAGTCGACGTTTCTGGAAGGTCCAGTCACAACCCTCTCTCTTTCCTTCCCACCGAAATGAAACCTCCTCTTCTCCATCCAGGAGTTTATGCCCTTCACAAGCCGCCCCCATCCCTCCATTCCCGCGCTTCTCCACAAGAAAAAAACCCTCTGAATCCCCATTTTCTCTCTCATCTCTCTCTTTCGTTCTCTCCCACGGCTCCCATGCTGCATCTCTCGATTCGTTTCTCACTTTTTTCGCTTAGATTGACTGAATCATGAGCCGGTTGCGTCACGCAGGTAGGCATGCCAAAAATTTGTGGAGGTTTTTTTTTTAATTTATATATTGTTTCCAATGAAATATTGTGCGGAGACCTTGTCTGCTATTCTCTTCAGCAACACGATTCCTTTATCGGATCCGTAGCCTTAGGATCTTAGAAGCGATGCTAATTGTTAAAGATCAGTGTTTTCTTTACTCATCTAACTTTAGTGTGTGAATTTATTTGGCTACTTGATACGAAATATTTTTTCGGAATGATTAATCATAATCTTCATCATCTTATAAAGGTCATGCCTAGTTCTTGAAACCCTTCTTTTCTGTTTTCCATTATTCTTTTCATTTCTCCATGTGTAGTTCTGACGGTTCTGACACATCGTGGCATCTTATATCATTTTCCTCCGTTTTTTCTCTTTTCACCTCTTCTTGAGAACTTTTTCTTCGAACATGTTTGCATAAATGTACTTTTGTCTGATAAGGTGGTCAAAAAATTTCGAGTATTTTGTTTAATGTCTTCTATTGGGTATCTTTCCTCCGTATAAAATTTTCTCACTGATTTTCTTTTTTTGGCTAGCCTTATTAATTCTTCCCCACAGCCACCTCTCCATAGATTCCAATATCTTTGTCTTCAATCTATTGAGCCCAGCTTTCGCAACCATATAGCTATATACTCCGAATAAATACCTATACAAATGATCTCCTTCTTTCAATCCTGAGACAATTCTTACCCACAGCTGTCTTCTTTCTATAAATGATTACGAAGTTGCTTTGAAACCGTAGGATGTAAATTTAAATGTACAACAATATTTATACTAAAAATCCTGCCATTTGAGACATTTTTAACTGCGTAAGGGAGGTTATGGCATTTGTAATTGTGGTTTTACTCACTAGTGAGGCTAATGATAGCCATTTGAAAAGTTTCAAGTATTAACCCAGTGGAGTATATAGTCTGGAATTTTAAAGGCAGTGTGGATATAAGCTGGCGGTCTCGTCCCAAATGGAAAAAATATGTCTGCTCACTTGGGTAACCTTTTTTTTCTTCCGTTCAAATTCCTGGAGGCATGCCTTGCAAAGCTTTCTACTTTAGCTCCCTCTAGAGCGACGTTGAGATACGTTGAGGCATGTGGCGTGAGAAAATCGCCTAATTTACATGCTTCATTCCTGTCTCAAGACCCAAGCAGAAGATGGGTTGCGGGAAGCTCGTCTTCTGAACGTGCGATGTTTGATTTAAAGTGGAAATACTCATTATCCCCAGGGTCATTCTCTGTGTATACCCTTGCAAGAAATGGAGCCAATTCAGCGCGTGTGAGTGGTAGGAATCAATTTCCTATTTTTCGGATTAGAACACATCTCGTATGGTGTTAAATTGCCATTTACGAAAAAATTAAAAATACAAAACTCTCAGTGGGACCTCTGTAATGAGTTAATTGGTATACCAAGATGAATACCTACATAAATTTATTGCTTTTAAATTTAATCCTGTGATAACGAACGGAAAGTCTTTTATTTTTGCATGAAAAGTACCCGGCTCGAGAAATGATGGGAAAGCAATATCTCGGTGGCGTTAATGCCTTTTTGATCAATTCAAAACATTCTTATAAACTTATGCGCTTCAAAAAGCTTGATGTCATAAATTTAATATTTGATTTATTTTTCACCGTTTTCCATCACTCCTTAAGGGTAGATCGTTTTTTAAAATGGTGCTACGTCTTCCGTGAATTGAATTTAAACAACCAATATGCTGAACCTAATTCTTGTGTATGTATGCATCCTGTTCAGCTTTGTCTTGTAGCCAATTTTAGTCAACCCTTTTTTCATTTTATTCCAACCGAAATCCAGAAGTGCGAAAGTAAGCGCTCGCTCCGTAGATTCAGCCGCAATGGAGTCAAAAGAGCGATAGCTCTACGAGACCGTTAAACTTAGTAAGGAATCAGTTCACTCAAACAATGAATGATGTGGTCTCACGGGATGAAGCCGCCTTTTTGGAGGTCGCCCGAGAGAGTTTGGGTGGGGGTATCTCTCTTCAGTTCGGTGGGCACGCGATCCAAACATTCGAACAGTCGATTGCGGAGGGGTCCAATGAGAGAAAAGAGAGAGAGAGTTGGCCTTACGGTATGACTAAAGGCGAGGGAATGCCCGTGTGGATACCGGCGGCGCAACCTCAGTGTGGAGGAGCGGGTTCCCAGGCGAGCCCATCCCACCCTTGGGGAAAAAAAATAAGTCCACCTTCCCTCCCCCCTTCCAGAGTCTGTCCCTTCTTTTTTTCTTTGGGATTCCATCGGCGGTAGCCCTCCTTCCCCCCTCCACCCCCCTCTCCTCCTGGCTGCCTTGCTGGTCTCGGCGGGCTGACTGACTGACTGAAGAGCACGGACCCAAATAGGCGGGCGACCTTCCTCTCCTTTCCCCCTCCATCTCTCTCTCTTTTTCTCCTCTTCTTCTTTCTCCTCCCGTCAGGATAGAGCAAAGTGGTCGGCGAAGCTGGAGCTCTCTTTCTCTCTGATAATCCTCATTCCCCGCTACGCGTTCTCATGCAAGTTGTTGTCCGGTTAAGTTCGCTATTTTTTTGCCAATTGTCCGCAATTACTCGCGTTAAAATTTGCCTTCCATACTAATGTCGGTCTCCTACAACTTTGCTTTACGTGGTGTGAATTCTCTTCTTGTGTTTGAATATCGCGAAGGTCTCTCACTTTGGCCCAGTGTTCTGAAATGGTCGTTCGCTCGCCAAATAAAGCTCGATGCTCACTGTTGTCGCCTTTATTTTTTCCCATCAGGAATAAACCGCCTTCGATTGCTGTGAAATCCCGGTCACACTCACTTTCGGTTTTGTCCCCCCATTTTTACCCCCATGGAGTCGAAATTTTCACCAGGACACATCTCATTGATTATTTTGTGTGAAGTATTTTTTTTCAAATCAATGAAACCATCTCAAAGTCATGAGACGTTTGTTATTATTATTATTATAAAAAACCCTGCATTTACGAAAGGATTTTATTTATCACGAAATAGCGCAGTTTCGTGAAAATTAGAGGTTTTCACGAATCGTTTTCCGGAACGGTGTACGAAAAATGTTACCGTGAGCAGGCGGCATAAGAAATGGTCGGTCGGTCGGTTCAGCGGCGGGGAGGAGGATGGGGGGGAGTGGAGCTGTAGTCGAGGGGAGGGGAGAGGGTGAGTTTAAGCCCCGTGTAGGCATGCGGAGGGAATGAGGAGGGACGGGCATGTGAGAGTGTGTGGGAGACAGTGGGATGGGGCTCGCACAAGAGGGTTGGGCTCCTTCTCCTCCCTGGGTGGGTGAGGCGGATGTGGGAGGAGGAGGGAGGCTTTTATGTGGTGGGAAGGGGTTTGTGTGGGAGAGAGAGAAGACTGACTGCGAATAGGTGGGTGGGTGGGAACGCCAACAACCCCGGCCGAGCCCTAGGTGGGTCGGAATCGGCGAAGTTTTAGTTGGGCGAGAGAGAGCTCGCTGTTGTACCTAACATTTTATTTCACGTTAAATACTTCATTTTCGATGTGCATTCCATCTACCTAATGTACGTTACAATTTTAAGTAAGTAATCGAACGCTGCTGAGTTACTGACATAAGTTTTGTTTTCTTGACACCAGTACATGCCTGGGGTTGGCAGCACAACCTTGCAGTGGTTTGCTGGGTATTGTGTAGAAGTAGATGATCATAGAAATGGTCCTCTTTTGCGGAAAAACTTCATCTACTAATGTACCTTAATGGATTCGGACAAATGCCTGATCCATCAATATATATATAATATTCCGTCGTAGGTACGAATCACATAGTAAGTTAATAATTAGCATGTTTATCCTAATATACCTATATATTTCAGCGCATGTACGTGTGCATAGAGATCTTCTCCAGATTACTTGAAGTGTACTCTTTAGATACCCGAATGGTCCCGGGATTGACCGTATGTATTTTATATTTCTGCTGTTATTTTATTACATTTTTGCGGTTATCCATGAATTGACATCCGATAGTGACTTTATTGAAATTGCTGGCTTGCTGATTAAACATCTTTCGTTCCGGAATGTCGTGAGTTGTTAACGACAGAAATACTTTGAGATTGGTTATGTGTGCGTTAAAATAAAAACTGTTGCTAATATTGCATTGGCGTCCAGAATTAAAATTAAAGGTGGTGGTATATTCTAAGTAATTTGCTGAACTTCTTCTATTAAAATGTGCCTTGTTAGTCGATTTCGATGCCCTTTTATTTTGATCTTATCTTCTACCCTTATCTTTGACGATATTTCGTTACCCTTGTGAGAGAGGGAGCAAGTCAACCGTGTGGTTGGAAATTTTAAGGCTGACAAAAATTGAATGGCGGGTTGAGAAAAGAACGAGGGAGAAACGGATGATACCTACAGGTACGTACAGAACGTCCTCTTAAAAATTTACTATCTAAACCTGGGTGGTAATTGTGACTCCTTATTCTTCTTTGCCTAGACTTAAATTATGGTCTCCCTCCTATCACTTCCATATCACCGGGTAATAACTTCCGTCAAGGACAGAACTTGTAGTAGCCGGGACAAGATTGCGTCAGCACGGAAAATAACTGTCTCATGTGAACTGCAATTCTTATTAAAGCGATTCACAGTTCTATCCGTTTCGAAATAATGTGCAAGTTATTGGTCTTCTCGTATTTTGGAGATGGTTTGCTTTCAAATAATTGTCACTTAGTGTTATACGTCTATGTTTCTCAAGTAGAGGAAACGGACATCAACTTTCCGAGCCAAGTCTTATCTTAAATTTGGTACTGAAGCTGTCCGATCTGTATTTATTGTTTTTTTTCCTCGTTTTCTGCAAACTATTAGTACGCTTGATCAATTTTCGACCAATAGGTTTTACTCGTGTCTTTTTGATATCCCATCTTCCTTTACTATCCCATTATTTTGCTTACTTTGGAAAGATACTCTTGCTTTCTTAGTATGCGTGGATTATTAGATATACCTACGTGGTGCGTATGACCACTCGGTCGAGAAAACTCATAGATGGGAATGAAAGTTCATCATCGAGATAATGGAACGTTGCAAGGTTATTGGAAGATGTAGGTATTATCTTTTAGAATATTGGGTAAATTGGTCCTTGTAAAATGAGCTGTATGTAGTTATCAGCATGTAGATAAGCCGCCATCGCGCGACATGCGGTGATAATTATGTGTCAGATGGAGTTTCCACGATAGTCATCAGCGACCGTCCGAAATATATCTGTTCTTATTTTCCTGTTTTATTGGCTAGTTTTTGATGGTGAATAATATATCTTCCGATCGTTTTCTTTCATACGGTTTTCGATTGTCACCTGAATAACTTCTCCTCATTCGCATTGTCAGTCCCTCTTGACGTTCGACATGCTTATTCCACCGCTCCTTCATCCGGTGGGGTTGGAAGTCCATGTTTTTTTTTTTTTAACGGCCGATTCCCGAATGTCGATGCTGGCCCCTATCGGAGAAGGGTGGTATATCGATTAGCCTCGAGCACGTCCATAAAAACGTCTTTCCTTTCCCTGGAATCACGCGTAACGACCTCGCAAAGGACCAGACAACCAGCACTGACGCCCGTACATACGTGCCCTCCTCTTGTTCCCATGACCCTTGGTTCTGGGTTGATGAGAAGAGCTGTCGCTGCCCGTGTTGTCTTTTTTTCTCAGGTTAGTTTCAAACGTGCACTCACAACAAGACATGATTCAGCTCGCGATTCTCGTTTTTTTGTTGGCTCAGTGCTTATAAAAAAACAAAACAATAAAAACCTAGCGGGGCCCTTCATAAATAACGCCACGCACACCTTTTTTTTCTAAGTTTCTTTTTTAATCCCCTACCCCAGTGCCACCTTTACCAAAATCTCCTCTCGCTTCAAAAATAAAATGTTACGGACGGCCTCCTTCATTTTTTCTCATAAAGGAAAGGGGGGTGGTTTGAAATTTAATATATTTGATCCGACGTTGGGATTTTCTCCTTTGCTTGTCACAATATGTCATGCCGAAAAGTGACCCCTCCCTATCCCAGACTCACTCTCTTAGTTCCCCTCACTAGTGTGACGTTGCTTATGAATGTATAACCGATTTAGCAATCTTATTAGGATTTACCAGTGGTTCGTAGATTTTTGGATACCGCTTAGAGTGCACGAGTTTCTTTGCTCATCGGTTTATTCGCACTCCAATCAGGACATTTCTTCGCCTAGGGTTTTAATTGACATCATCTCGCCTCCTTTCACACCGTTTGTTGTAGGATGTGAGGCGATGTGACCAACCCTTAGCGAAAAAGGTTTCCTGGATCGGAAATCAAACCATGGACCTTTGGTTTGCCGGCCTGATGCGCAGGCCACATGAAACCCAGGATTTCTGACCCCAAAGTCAACTTTTTGGAGCATCTAAAGGAGTTGGATTTCTTTCGCCGTCCTCAAATATCCACTTGCTGGCCGTTTGGAGCAGTAGAGAAAAATTTTACAACACTCCAAGGTTAATTAATTGTTTGGTCACTGGTCCGAGAGTTTCAGGGTCATATCTGGATGACGTCTCTAAAACGTGTGCGACTTCATGCGTAAAGGATACTTCAATAAACCTACTGTAGACACAGGAGGATAAGTTGCTATTTCCACATCAATTTGCTATCAGAACATGCTCTGTGATTCCATTTTCGGTTGTATTTCATCTCAGGATCATTTAAAATAATGTGAGGTTCACGATATCATTCCCTCCTGATTTCGACAGCTAAGTTTTTGGTTGAATTCGTTAGACCGTAGAAAGAGGTGTCGGTTATGGGTCGGACATAATAGTGTGTCATTGTATGAGGTGGATTAGAGTGGGATGGAAGATGTGATAAGACGCTGTTAGTAACTGTCAGCAATTATCTTATATCTCACACACAAAGTGATGGCTTTTCGTTGGCGGAAGCATATTTGAAATCCCTCAGTGCATATTTTTGTTTGTGCTCGATCCATCGAAGGAAAATTATTAGAACCATGAATTGGAAGCAGTGTTTTCTTCATTATCTGCTCATTGTTACAAAGGTTTTGCCTAAATATATGATTTTTTCCATGAACTTGCTCGTCGAGTAATAATCGGCATATGGTTAATCAATCGTAAGCACTGATGTCACTTTCAAACACTTCTCATATCAATTTTATGAGGATGTGAGAAACTCAAATATTCGTCGAATTTGTCGAGGGAAGATAGTAGCTGATTGGAGAATGCATCGAGGATGTCACTTATGGTCAACGATATTTATCAGCTCGCTTTTTATCTCTATCGATAAGCACGATCGGTTTTTATCCGTTTCGAGTGCCTCGAGCTTTCCTCCTAACCACCTGCCGCTATTTTTCCCCTGTCGCAGATTAGAATGTGAGGAATTTCCTAGTTGACCAGCCAGCCGGCTCTCCCAATTACGAGGCCTTATACGTGGACGGAAGATGACGGGATACTTGGGAGAAACTCGCCCCTTTTTCTCTCTTCCTTCCTCGCCTTCTCTCGCCGAGTAAAGTGCTCGTGGAAATTGTGATCACGTGGCGGAGTTATTTCCTTGGAGATGGATGGGTGACTTTATTTGGTCGGAATTGAGGCCATCGCTTTTAAATATGCCTGCGTCCTTGTTCAGCTCCATCAAAACGGTTAGAAAAAAGAAATCGAATATTTCCTTTCATGCCATCGATGTACTTGTTAATAATCTCCGCGTCTATCTTGAAAGGAGGCGAAGCAATTAATGACACAGTCGTTTAGGTGATGACAAATAGATTTGACACAGATGTTGACGAGATAACACGCTCTGAAATATACCCCAGTGATCTTAGGCTTTGTGGTGTTGTTGAAGGCGTGGTAGAAATTGAAAGAAAAGGGAGAGTCGGCCGCGATAAGCAGGTCGGTAACCCGCTGGTCTGGCAACCAAAGGGTCGCGCGTTCGAATCCCGCTCTGTGGATTTTAACTGAATAATATACGGAAAATATACTTTATCAGAAATACTCGGCATCCACTATTTACCATAAGAATGTAAAGAAGGGATACACTACTGGACTGCCTATATTTCCGAAAAAAAGTTAAGAAATATGAAGCGGTGTTAGGCGATGAAATCACATTTCTGTGGCAATATGCATGTATAGTATCGCTGTAGTCCTAGGAATACCTTCGGTTAGACGTTGCGATATAACCTTAGCTGCTGCAACACCTAAAACTCGAAGCACGAAAGTAAAGAAAAGGAGTCTGTGACGCAACTTGCCGGAGTTGAAGAATTGTTCGATTCAAAGATATTTTTAGAAAATCCAAAGCGAAGAAATCCGTCGTTATTACGAGATAATGTCATTCAAGTGGGGCACTTGAGTACATTCGTGACAACACGCTGGTAAGAGTTGCGTCCACGTGGAAAACTCATAATTCGAGATGTGGCTTACGTCGTCATTGCATCGCAGTGAAAACGATATTTATCAATTTGGCGCATTAGAGCTCAAAGAGCTTACGTGGAAAAAATATGATTTTCCGGATGAAGGGTGTAAATTTTCCGAGGCCTTAATAACTAGATAGGCTGTAAAGACCCGCTTTCATGAGCAAAGAAAGGCTTCCGAGATAATGAGTGAAGGAAAATAAAATTTACTTCAGAATAATCTTCAGCTTAACGTTACCGCGATGCGTTCGCTGTCGTAGTTTGGTTGAAGCATTGATTCTTCGAAATAAAAATGTAGGTCTCTCTTGGGATTATCTCATTTTTGTCTTCCCATTTTACGTCCTCTAAAATGTTAATAGTAATAACAACCTATTCTCATAATTTACCGAAACTGATAGGTGTCATTTTGAATGGCATGGTTCTTTGACCCGTAATTGCCGGAGTATTGTGATTGAATGGGTCAAAATATCCTTGCTGGTTCAGAACTACATTACATAATCCCCTGCAAGCCACCATAAAGGTGTGTGGCAGGGGATGAATTCTCACCAAAAATGCACTACATATCATGCATAAAAAAGATTAGTAATAATATACTAGTCTAAACTTCAAATTTAAAAATGATAAAAATAGCAAAGCAACCATGCAAAAACATGCTGTTAGTTGCGTTAGCTTAAAGTCCTTATACCAACATGCAACTACCTATGCTATGGATTGATTCACTCGTATTGGACATATTAACCGCTATTCATATCCCTAATTGTGCGAGGAAAAAAGGACATTTTGAATTGTCATTTCGGCAATAAATTTCTCTAATTTTGTGATTATGGTCCATTCTACCATAATAAGTTGGGGTTCGCAAAATATTTTAACGTCATCACTGAAAATATTATCTTGGAATTTATTCAAGAAATTAAGTCTAAATT
Organism: Platycnemis pennipes; assembly: GCA_933228895.1. Taxonomy (NCBI): domain Eukaryota; kingdom Metazoa; phylum Arthropoda; class Insecta; order Odonata; family Platycnemididae; genus Platycnemis; species Platycnemis pennipes. The sequence continues at coordinate 29,525,767 of OW121851.1, forward strand.
TCAACCTGCGATCTGACAATGATTCCCAATTTAATTCATTTAATAGACTGGTTACGCTAATATAGTTATGGTACCGTCCTTTTACAAATCTTACCGATCTTGGCTGCACACGTTCAAGTTCATTATTGAGGCCTATTTCGCAATGGCCTCGTTCGTAATTCGTAGCTACATACATTGAGGGTTGTTGACTGTGCGTCATTTGGAAACCATAAGGTTGTTGACATTAACTCTGGTTGTTTTTTCTCGTTCCCTTCTTGAAAAGGGTTCCGTGGATTCATAAATAATTATAATTTATAAAATAATTCCTTCTATACCGATTTAATTCCGATCCCAGGGGCTCAAGTCTTGAATGTTTCGTATAACGAATGAAATTTGCCGTTATGATAACGTCATTCGTTTCTAGTTATTCGTTTATCCACGTTGATGACAAAATATGACGTTTTCGTTGGTAACGAAAACGTCAATATTTATTCGGTGAGTAACGAAAGATTCAAGACTTGGGCCACAGGTTTTAGGCCGTTCAAACTCACGCATCTTTGCGTTTGCTTCTTTGGAAGCAGTGAGGCACTTGGGTACGTAAATACGGAACGAGCGAGCAGCAGCTCTACCAGCTTCCGCTGGACGTAGGGCACCACCAGTCGATCGAATTTTAAGGAAAAGATTTTTCCACGTGAGAGAAAGTAAGATGAAAGAAAATAATGCTCTTTCGTCCCTGACCCCGGCGACCCCGTTGTGGCTGAAGATGTAAAAATTTGAGGCGAGATGATTCAGGCATTGTTAAGATTTCGGGGAAGGATCATCGGGAGATGAAAGGGAGGGCAATCGGTGAGGAAGTGGATCCGAGTCCGCGTGGAGGAACGGGAGTCGTGAGGGATTTTGAGAAGGGAGGGAGAGAGAACTGTTCTTAGCGCTTCTCTTTTCCGTCTCATCGTCTGTTATCCTCCCTTCCTCATTTCATCGTCCCTCGCTCTCTCCCTTACCTCCCGTTCCGCTCATTTTTTCTTCGGTACGTGCCCCGTAACATCGGAGACTCTCTTCAAGATCTGCTCCCAGCCTCCCCATTCCCCCCGACCCTTTATCATCTCGACCCTTCATTCCCCCTCCTCTAAACTATCCCAGCACATAATTTCCATTGCGTGTTCCAGACACCTCTAAGTTCGTGCTCCTACCTCTCCAGCTTTCTTTCTCTTCCACGGATACAGTTCTCCCCTTCCTTTCTCCCTCTTTCTTCTCTTCCTCCCCCCCTTACACCCTCGCCTAGCGTTGCCAACTGACCCGTGTAAGCCCTGAATCCGTCAGGAAGCCTGGAATCTCCTTGTGACTTAAAGATTGAGGTGCTACCCTCTTACTCGTGCTTCCTTCAGCGATTCCCTCCTCCTGGTAGAACTTGACATTATTTTATGATGAATTTTTATGAATGTTGCGAATAAATCTATAAACCTTTGTGGTAAACTAGGTTAATTCTTATTTTGATTTAAATAGTGGTGATCTGAATAATGGGTGCCATATTCTTGTTTCCAGAAAAATGGAAGTAGGAAAACAATTTTGCCACGAGAGTTTTATTCGTATACATTTTTCTTGCTTGCCTACGTACTGGAATTCTGGAATTATACGAAGCAAACCTTTTCGAGTCCACTTATTATGGATTTCACCTCTCTAAGTTTCACAATTTACCGAGATTTTTCAACTTGGCTGGCTTTATCATAAATCTTTTGGAGCAAGTTTTTCTTGAATTCGTAAATATTTTTTTAAAATCTCTCTGCTGTTGTAATTCATATCTCTTGGAACGTATTTTTATTACCACATTCCGAAAGTGGAATGTACCTTCAATTATTGTATGGTTCTGTCAATTCCCGTATTTAATGAGCACATTCTTGCATTTCATAATACATGACCTTTGCTGCCTAAGGATACTTTAATGCATTGACCTCGAATGACTAATGCACTGGAACTTTTCCATATATTCACTGCTATTACATTTTTGAAAGTAACGACTTCAGCTTTTTGCTGTGTAATTATCTATTAAATTGTCTATTTCTGCTGAAAAAACACTGAATTTGGCTTTGTGGCGATAGGGTTTATGTTAATCTTAGTAACATAACTTTCACAGTTCACAACTGTTCGTCTCGAACCGCCGGAATTTCCTGTACGCTTAGCGGCTGCCTTCTAGAATCAGCTTATTTACTTATTTGGAGTTGGCAAGCCTACCAACTCAACCTTCTCCCCTCCTACCGCATCTCCCACCTCCTCCTCCACTTTTTCATCGTCATGACTTTACAGCGGAGGTGGGAGAGGGTGGTACCTGACATGCAGCGTGCCAAGCCTTTGAGAGTCATTAATTCCCCCACCTCTCATTCCCTCGCGTATACATTTTTCTTCCCCCACCCCTACCTTCCTTCAATCGCCCCCTCCCATCCCCCCTACGCACCTGAGTGGAATTCCTCTCTTTTCATCCTTATTTTCTCGGTTGTTTTTTCATTAAATCCCGCAATGCACTCATTATGACGGATTAAATAATATTATGGACGAATTACATTTGTGATGATCCGCCGATTAAGAGGCGAAGCGATATTTTCGCTCGTGCTCCGTCTTCTTTCTTTTCTCGCTCTTCTTTCGTCTCGTATGCAACTTGTACTCATACGCACGCATATATGGAAATTATATGCCTCTATCTCTTTCTCTGTCTTGCTTCGGGAAGAGAGCAATGGTAAACGGAAGAATTCGTTTTCCCCCTCCTCCCTCTAACCCTGCACCGGATCGAAATTTCACCTTTTCAACAGCCTCCGACTTTCATCTCGTCGAGTTTTCCCTGCATCCCACCTTCACGCGATTCAGTTGTAATTTTGGTTACCGCTTGGCCGCGGACGTGCTGAGCACATTTGTTCTATTTTTTTTTACCTCTGTCGACAGGTGCTTGTCGGATCTCCGCGTAAAAATCAACATTGATGTACTGTCGGGTGTTCATGTGCGATTTTGGCGTGTTCGTTTCTACCTCTCCGAGGTTTTGTTTTAGGTATCACTATCATTCGCTAAAAAAAGGAATGAGATTTCGGATTCGTCAGGTTTCTGTATGGGTGTCGGAAACGTACATTCGTGGGGAGCTGAGTGCTCGTGAAGGCTTTGTCTGTTTAAATACTATTTTGCCTCATTAAGTTATCTTATTCTGAAAGTCTCTTTCGCGTTAAGGGTATATTATCGAGGAGCCTAAGTCTGCTTCAATTATCTCGGCATTTTTTCTTCTTATCTGCTCTCTGTTGATACCTTTCAGTAGCTTTATAGTACTTCACATCGCGCACATATGTTGTTTGCGGCTGATTTACTGAAGCTGGGTGCTCACGAATTTATTCCTGAAGCATCTGAAGAATAAGTTGTGTTCATTCGAAAGGTTGCTCTTTTTCGCGAGGCTAGAGCTCACCAAGTGTATGCAACCCAAACGGTGAATTGAAATGCACACATCAGAGTAGGGGAGCTTTTTCCTTTCCCTGTGCCGCCAATAGTTTACCAGGAAGATCTAGTATCCATAAAATAACCGAGTTTGAGTTTGTGTAGACGAGTTCAAAGGTCTCTCTCTCCTGGGACATCTGTTCACAAGCCCGAAACTCTACCCACTGGACTGCCACGCTCTAATAAGAATCCAAAATCGCACCGTTGGCTATTTATAAGCGGACAGTATCAAGAATCCTTTCAGTATTTGCTGGAGAGGTGTATTGGGTGTAAGTGTTAGCGCTCCTGAGAGTTTACTGAATTGTTTTCGGCTATAAATTTTTTATGGGCATTTGGCATTTTAAAAAAATGGCATCGCATCTCCCTCTCTTCGGACGCACTACCCTGCTTGCTTATATGACCACTTCCGTGCGAGTGAAGCGCTTTTTAAGGATCTCCAAAAACTTAAAAGGCCCCATAAACGTCAGCGTATCACGAGCCGACAGGTGCGAATTCGTGTAGTATGGATGCGTGAAGGCTTCTCGCTCCGTTCTCGTTCGGGTGGAATGATTTTGTTTTAATTTTCCTCGGAGGTCGTAACGTTTCGAACATAAACGCGAATTTACGCGCTTCCATGCGTCGACTTACAATGGTGTCCAGCGGGCGAGCGGTCCTTTTTGCTCACCCTTCACACCATATTTTCTTCTTCATAAGAACATGTAAAAGGGGGAGGGGGACTTACAGTGGCATGCCCGCAGAGCATTCAACGATGTGCTTCTTTTCCTTGTTTTAATTGTCCGTTTTGTGTTTTCTGTGTTTCTTGGTTGCCGCTTTGAATGGCATTAGGGCTGGGCGAAGGAGCATCAATTGTGCCCAATGCGATGCGGCTTATTTTGAATCTCGCCTCTCCCGCCCGGGGTCCGTAATTCAGTTGTTTCTTGCTGCTCCCGAACACGTGTATCGACACGAATAAAACGCGGTTTTATGCTTCTGAGCCGAGGATCGTGCCCTTCCCACCGGCTTTTACTCCTCATCCTTTATTTTTTATGTACGTGTATGTGTATAAATGTATGTATAAATATATATGTATCTGGCATCTAAATGTGGCCGTGTCTGGCCTCTTGCGTTTCGCTCCCCGCCGCAGCGGCCGATCCGATTGAACTGTATTAAAGTTCTCCTCGTTCTTTTTTTTATTATTTCGGGTTTTTCACGTTTCGTTCCGTTCGAATCCGTAGCCTTTTCAAAGCATGTCATTTCGTCTGGGTTGCTTGCTATTTGAAGGATGCCGACGCTTCCTTTTTTTGCTCTACTCGTGACTCCAATGCCTCTCGGAGAGTCCATCAAGTGCTTCGCATATCTTTTCCGCTCTCCTTTACTCTTTTCGCCCAGGTCTATAGAAGGAAATGAAAAAATGGGTGAATTATTTTTTTTATACCTCCAAAGCCTTCTTCAACTTTCGGGATTAGGAAGGGGAGAAGGATCTTTCTCTATTGTTTTAGATTTTTTACTCGGGTGTTGACTTGGGAACCCGTGGCTGACTAATTTTATTTTTCTTTTTCGCCTTTGGAACTTCTTTGCTTTGTGCTGCTTGGAGAGTCTTTTAATAGAATCGCAGTCGGTTTTACTTGCATCTAAATGACTTTCAACGCTTTACATCAACTCCCCGTTATACCCTATGAGTTGGTACGTATAGTGTGTTAATAGTGTAGTTTTAATTGAGTTGTATTATGAGCCATATTTAAAAGGCAAGAACGAAGCCAATTTAGTTCTATTTCATTGTTATTTGAGTTAATTACCTAAGCTTTGTTATGTTGCTACACTGTAAAAAATGAGTAACTTTGTTTTTGCTTTAGTATTTGTCTTTATTTCGTGTGGGTAAAACTTTTCTTTCTCAGTTAGATATCGTTTATCTTTTTGGAGTGAAATAATGGCATTTCGTAGTGAGTTTCAAGGAGTTTTTTTGCTTAATGGGAAGGTTTTTGTTCTCGTCGAAAATTGCGTGAAAATCATTTTTATACTCCTTTTAATCGAGGGTTAATTAACGAAATGAAGATTTTTCTACAATTTAGTGGCAATATCTCAAATTAGGAGGCTCAAATGAGGTCTGTTAAGCAGAATTTGTGAACTTCATTATGTCAGTCGCTTTTTTGTATTTTCTTCGAGGAAGATGGGCAATGACAATGTAAGTTATCATAAATTGAAATATGAAAATAAATATTTAACGTCGCATTGAAAGGCTTATTACACGGCATTCATGTAATATGCTTTGTAGTCTCGTGCTTTGACTTATGAAATGCGGCCAAGTATATAAATCGTTACGCGATGATTTAGCTCCACGAGGAAACCAAATGCCTCATTATAATCTTTTTTCGAGGATATACTATCATCTATTATGTGCAGCATGCCTCTTAAGAAGATGAATGACCATTGTGCACCGGCATTCAATATATTATAACTTCAGAAAGTCTCTATAAAACCCATGTTATTACTAAAACTCTTGCGTAGGAAGCAAGAGATACTGCTTGCCGTGATGAAACAAGCGTGTTTGAGGGTGGAATATAAATTTCGTGCCATATTTGCTGTGATTGCACAGTTTATCTCCTCAGGTTTAGACTAGCGGAAAACAACCGTTACGGCGTGAAACGCGCAACGCTTTCATGTCAGCATTCATTCTCAATCATTGTAAATCTGACTCCATCGTCCAACGTTCCGCTATCAACATCCGCAAAGCGCACGGGATATGCAACGATAGGCACTCAATACCTAACTGCGGGGAGACAAATCAGTAGCCAACTCGGCTCAATTCCAGAACCTATCAGACGGGAGAGGTCGGGGAGAGTTTTAGCATCGGCAACAAGCAGTACTTGGCTCAGGATGAAGGATCCTTTCGGAATCTGGGATGCTCATTGCCTATCAGTTTTTTTTTCCAGTCCACAAAGAGGATTTTGCGATTCAGTAGCCCATCTCTTCGTTCTGTGAAAACAATTGGAGCTGCTTTGAAAGGTTCCGATTTCCAGTTTTTTTTTTAATTCTTCTCGAAGTTGTCCCACTCTTGTTTCAATCCTACTATGCTATATGGCGGTTGTAACCTCTATTTATGTGTCCAAACGATTTATGGTAGTTGTTTTTGTTACATTGGTCCTCGCCATCTCTTGAGGGGAATGACTAAATTATTCTAGATGGAAATAATAGATGCATAAGAGGTGGAGGCTGGAAAGCTCAGGACCACTGTTAAGGGGCGGGGCGCGGTTCTGCCAGCCCTTGTTATTCTGTTAGAACTGTTTCCTTCGCCGTCACCTGCTCTAATATTTTCTCCATGGTCGGATTTCCCTCGAAGACCAGAGGAGGTCGGGTTCCTTGTGCTCTCGATCTCCAATGTTTCTTTAGGGCCAGACGGGCCCTTCCTTGGCACTCCTCGCTCGCCTTGATACCTTGCTCGTTTTTTTTATTACATTTTGCATGATAACTTTCCTTTTCGATAATTCGAGTGGTCAAAGTCTTCCTTTACTCCGCTTGGGCGGCGCGCCACGCCTTAAGGGCAGCGGTTTTTGTCGACTTTTGTTCGCCAGATCTCTGCCAAGGGCTCGTCCGCAGAACCGGTTCTTTGAACGCAGAGGATTTCATTGAACGTGGTTCCGGGGGCTTTGTAAAGTTAAATAACCCCCACATCGAGTAGAATTTTTATTATTACTTTCCGTGTGGAAACGAACGATCGGGCTGAGATATTTATGGAACTTTTTTTCATGCTCACAGCAGGATGAGGGCGGTATGTTAATGCTTAAATTATCAGTGTTATCAGCGATTTCATAATGGTGGTTCGCGAAGTATTTATATGGGTGCTTCGCGAGTATGAATAATATGTGAAGTAATTTGATACTGTTGGCTTCGTAGCAATGTTTGGCTCTAACAATTTTGGTTGTTGAATAAGATTTTGACTTGCTGAAACTGCTCTGAATATATCTCTTCGTAATATTTTAGTTTAATTCTAATACAAACACAGTATTCCCTTGGGATTACGATCCGACGCATTTAGGTTGCCAGGCTGATCCCCTATCTGCCTACAACAGCTGGTCCAATCAGCTATAATCAGTTTCTTTCTGTTTTAAAGTAACCGTATGGCTATACTCATTTAAGATTTCAAAAAAATACTGGTGTATCGTTAGTTTAACATTAATAATTTTCTTCTTGAAAAGTACTGTCGATTATTATTTTTGATGATAATGGAGAATGAAGCATTTAATAGCGCTCATTTAGGTACGTTCAGTTAGGAAAGAACTCTGTTGCTCTATTAAATTTCGGCTCTTGCGTCATATGTGTTATCCACTTGCGCCGAGGTTGGAACTCAATGTTAATTTTAGTGATCAGTTTATTCGGGATAAAAATAGGAATGTCCTCGTGCATGAAATTCATACCGACTCCATGTTCAAATAAGATTCATATTTAGCCAAGGTCTCTAGATCTTAGGAACCTCATTGGTATCTCCTCAAATGAGTGAGTGAGTGTTGATTGCTTTAGGTGCCTTTGCCTGAGTAAATGCTCATGAAGTAGTCTATGTGTAGTTGTCCTAAAGTAGTCTTAATTTATTTATTGACATCCATCACATCATTAAACAGCTCTCCTGAATCTCTTCATATCGTCACGCGAATATCACTTCGTATCGTCACCGAGTTCATACGTGAGTACTGTCCAACTATTCCGGTTTTCCGCTCGGTTTTTGCTTTGTACATCGTTAAAAGCTCGTTTTTCCTTGGGGATTTATTTCTGTGTATTTCCGTTCTTTTTCATCATGCTGAGCATCGGCTGTTAGTCATTCCTAGCGTAGGACTCGTACCTCGCCTTCGTTTTGTGGAATGTCACGAAAAACGGTCGATTCCGAATGCCATTCGCGTCGTGTATCCGTGCGTTACCCTGCGCGAGCGAGGGCAGCGTTCGATGTTTGAAACAAAGGAGGGAGGGATTGCGAGTCGTTTCGAAGGCTGCTTCCGAATAGTTAGCGGTGTGGAGATCGAGACGTGTTTCGGTAGATTGGATGGCGACCACGTGAGAGAACGGTAATGAATGTGGAATTCCGACTCCATAAGAATCCCGTTTTAAAATGAAATTCTATTTAGTAAGAGTGTATTACCATGAACTTCTACTAACTATGCATATGCATTTTGACTTCTCTTGGTATTTACTGCAGTCGTATGAATTAGCAGATAATACCACTACTATAAAGCACAAATCCCTCTTCAGGAATCGGTAGGTATGAAGTGAGTTATTTACTACATTTATGCAGTTGTTTTCTGTTTTGCAGTGGTGTTTAAAAATATATCTCCCGCTCTTATACACGTAATCCGCGAAGAGTAGAGCTCCAACAATGCAGATATTTCTGTGAATGTGTATCTTCTGTGGTGACCTATCATACCAACCGAATTTGCCTACAATAATTTCAGTACTTTTATGATAACTCGAATTCTAAAATATTGAATCCAGGTCATGTTTTCATTTTGTGGGAATCTTTATTAATTTGGAGAGCCGGCAAACTTCAATTCAGGTATGTTAAAAATGACATAACTTGTAGCAGTTAAGAAAGTTGTTGTAAAGAAATGAGTTTTTTCTCCCGTCCCGCACATTTTCGGCAGCGAGGCAGTATTTATTGACTCTGGGAAAAGGTCTGCGGAATTTTGGATTCTGTTGACTTGGATACTCTTCTCTTTTACAATTACCACGGATTTGACTACCTTAGCACGATCTGGCCATAAAAGCATCGTACTCGATATATTAATAACTGCTAATCAAGGATATACTCTCGGGATTATGAAGTCCATTTGCATGATGTTAAGATAAATTTGTTTTATAACGTTTACTGGCATTCCACACTATTTGTTTCTAATGATGGCTCTTTTAATTGGTGGGCGTTAATGCTGCGTGTTTCCAAATGTACCGAATAATGTTTGTGTATTTTCTTTGCACTAACGTTGGTTAAAGCTGCGAGGATAGGAATCGAACTCTTGCTAATATATGTGGAATGCAATCTCTCAGGGATTCCAATCGTCCGCGTAGACATCTAGATACGAGGATTGCGGCGGCGGTTGATAATGGAGGAGGAGGGCCTGGAATGAAGTTGTCAAAATTTGTGCATGCTATCGACTCCTCTGTCGGCCTTGAATGTATCCGACGCCGAATTGACGTGGACAGAGACGTCAAAGTCGGAATCTCTCCAACTCAGCGGACTCGAGTGTTGGTTGGTTTTCCAGTTGGCGGGTCGATTTGAGTATGCGTAGGTTGCGCGTCCCTCTCCCGCATTGTGCCAGCGGTCATAAATCGAACTGCGCGCACCCCTTCAACGGTGCTAAATAATTCAATTTCCTCCTTCTTCGGATAAATTCTCATGTCTGCCCTCATGTATTTATATGCCTACGTACGTACATCGGCATTTTTTTTCAATTTCGACTTGGACCGCCGAGTGAGAGAGAGAGAGAGAGAGGTATCTCGCTTTATGAGCATCATCAATTGCGCGGTCGGAGCTGAAGAAAAAGAAATACGAGGTGTGTTTTGGCTCCCGATGACTAATGGAATCGTAAAACTCCGGAGCCAGGACGATTCTCTCTCCCCGTTCGCGGTGTCTCCTCCGCTCCGCGCCACCTTACAGGAAATGAATGCAAATCGAATTATCGCCGATTCGAAACAATCGTGATTCTTTTTTTTTCGTACGCTACGCTGGACGAAGGTGAGCTTAGTTGTAATGGTCTTAAGAGATTATTTGTTGTGGCTGCAATGTCCTTTACCAGCAAAGAAGAACTTCTGATGGAAATCTGAAGCAGGGATATTGAGGGAAGGCGAGCGATGAGCTTGATTGAAGGGTAGCTTCGCATTGCTATGAGACATGGACTCTTAAATGACGAGAAAAGGTCACCATTTCTCGCCTTGGCATTGCGGAAGTTAAGGAGAGGGGAAAAATTATACGGGAAGGAAGACGAGTAAAGAAATACTGCGCATGATTGCGGGAGAAAGAAGAATGGGTGCAGAAATTAGGAGCCAGATTAGTTGGATGGAAGGTTTACTTAGAGACAGTGGAAGTCTTAAGGTGGTAGTGGAAGGTTAGGATTCTGGATAGGTGAGGACAAGGAAGAGAAGAAAAATATATTATGTAGTATTAAGAGGGCTAGAAAAAAATGGCGATATGAATAGTGGGTAATAGCGTGGGGAAGCGGCCATTAAATGGATAGAATGCAAAGAGTTTGCATTCTATCCCTTTATAACTTCGCTAACCGGAGAAGACTATTTGTTTCATAGTGTCCCTTTCTTTTACACTAGTGTTCCGAGGTTAAGTATATTTGGCAATCGTGCGAATATTAGTAATTATTGTTCACGGTTAAAATGAGTTTATTGGCATTGTCTTTATGGAAGCGCATGAATCTGTGTTCCATGCCTTCTTCCGCTGTCTTTCTACGGTGGGAATGCATTCTGAGAGAATGTGTTCGAGTGATTTGTGTATCCTTTCAGCTCTCTTATGAGCGGAGAGCGCGAAATGACTCGTTTTTCGCCTTCGATCAATGAAATTGTCTTCCTTCCTCATTTTTTTCACTGAGGGGAATTTTGTCGGCGTCAAGGATATGAAAGGAGAAATAAAATTATCGAGGGGAAAAAATGAACTTCTCGTGAGTTGGCTAAAATTTTTTCACATTCTTCCCATCATAAAAAAAAAGAAAAAGTATTAAAAAAATAAGGATGGGACAACGCTTCCGGAGGGCCTTTCATGGGGAGCTTTTGTGGCAGAGTGAGAGTTGGAAAGAGATGACAGTCTCGTTCATTCATCTGTGGTGGCGATGGATACCAACGGTGATAAATGATTAAACTTAACGACGATAAAGGTTACAAAATATGCTTGACGTCCAGCATCCGGCCGGCCACATTACGGGCTTGACCTCGACCCCCATGCCACCACCTCCGGCCGCCCACTCAGCAATCTCACTCCTTCTCTTGGTTTGGCTCTCTTCCTCTCCCGGCTGAAATGCCGCGGTCGCTGCAACCCCTCCCTCACGCCCCCTCATTCCCTCCCGCCCCCCTCATCACCTCCACTCGTTTCCCACACTCGGCATTCCATTCGCAAGGCTCCGGAAATGGAGAAGAAGTTTTGAGGAGTGACGTGCGGGATGATGATGCTCCAGTCCGCCATGAGTGTAGCTTCCGCTGCTTTGCGGATCTACCGTGGGTGGTGCGCCCGAGCGCTTGCCAACGCAGGTGGTGCTTCACCAAGGTGACCAATCCCAAAGTGCCTTTGTCGTGATCGTTAACATAATCGGTTGAGAGAGTTTGTTCGTACCTGTCTGCGTCATGAGGCTCGTTGGACTGCAGTCTACTAGGGAATACCAAGTCCTGCCTAATTAAGGCCGGCCGTGACTTTGTCGGGAAGGGATTTAGAACTAGGTTTCTATGTTATTGACTTAGATGATGCATTAGATTTTAAATAATCAAATTTCATCATAATATTAATGTTTTTGGGTTTATAATCTGTTTCTTTTACTTCACATTATTGTTCTCCTGAGGAAAAAAAATGATAAATACGTAGTGTTTCCCTTAAGACCTAATGACATTTTTTGTTTTTATTTTTCGCCTGCATCTTATTGCAGTCTATAGTTTTTAATACGCCGTATATGTTTAGACATATCCGTGAAGTTTTTCTAGATGATTTAGTTTAGTGTTCATACTGTTATGAATATGCTAATAATGCGTCTAATTTATATTCTTTCCCTTTTCCAGGTACGTTCTTTGGGTGTTTTCTATTCAGTATTGTGCCGTTTAAGGTATGTTTGACGTTAATTCTCTTAATAGGATTATCAAGATTCTCTTGACGTTTTATAAAATTAAGTTCGTTTGCGGTCGTACCTTTTGTGTATTTTCTTCTTCCCAGACAAGAGCAAGGTATGAGTTGCGTTTCTGGCCATGTTTTTTTAATCTTTCACTTGATTTTTAAATTTAGAGTGAAAGTCTTGTAACTTTAAATGTCTTTCTTTTTGTAATAACATTTATGGTAAAAACTCACCTATTTTTAAAGTTTCAATTTGGGCTATGAGTTGTGGATATTGGTAGTATGGAGGTTGGGAAACCGCGTTATTAAATGCAAACTATTCTCCTGTAGGAGCTTAAATTTTTTCAATGGTTGCTTTTGATTCCGAAGCATTTTAAACCAGGTATATATTGCCAACTAAAGACCTATTTTTGCTTGGTTTCAGTGTCTTTCGATGCAGGGTTGAAATAATTTACCTGTAATTCAATCCGTATATGAACTGGGGAAAGGCTTACGAACTCGGATTTTTTTCAAAAACGGAGCCTCCATCTTGTAGGTCCAATCCGAGTTTTCACACTGAAATGTCGGCTTCATAAGGGATCGTTACTTTTCCGCTTGAAAGGTATTTATTCCCATTGTGCAGTGCGCAAGTCCCGGTGAAGACGTTTATCATGAAACGTGACGTGCGTGTACATTCGCTTTACAGTTAATGAAATGGAAATGGGAACAAGTTAACTCGGCGGTAACCCGAGCCTGCGTATCTCTTGAGCATCGTGATATTCTAGAAAATTGAATCATCCAGAGGTTTGTGTCTTCGCTGAAGCTTATCATGTATTCATGGCAATGATAGTAGTCCAATGGGATTTACCCCGCGAGAAGATCAATTTATTGCCTAGCAGTGTCATACTATCTGCATTAAGTCGTGTGACTCATGTGTTAAGCAGTGTCCTGCTGGGCAGTCTGCTTAGTAGCTGGTTGGCACTTGTAAATCTGTAAACAAGACGAAAATGATTCTTAATAAGTTGGCGGTATTTTTACAAGGATGTTTTATTTTCGTTATTGGTGCTAAGGGCCTAGTTATATACCTTTCGAAAAGCCTGCCCATCAAGAGCCGTAAGAAAATTAGGATTCCCTAATTAATGAATGATCCTCGGAAAAGGTAGGAAAGTTCGAGCCAGTTCCTTGGTGCACGATGTCGCTATGCGACCCTTTATGAAGTTTTTAATGCGATCGACCCATTTTTATTTCCTCTCGCTCTTTAACTTCCTTGGGTTTTATCTCGGGTGGGAGGTGGAAGAAGTCGCCGGCCGCGGGAAACGACCGCCTTATCCAACTTGTTCATCTCGTATACTTGTTACGAGCTGTCCGCCCGACCCCTTTCAGCATTCCAGGCAGTGGCTTCCATGTTCCATCTAAATTCCGCCGCATGGCAATAGAGCTTGTCATCTCTTCGTGATTTGGGGACAACTTCGTGAGTTTGTCGCAGTTTAGGGTTTGGGGTTTTGGGAGTTACCCCTTCAACTACATCGTCGTCTACAGAGCACCCTTCCAGACACTTCATTGATGTGTATGTGGAGGAGGTGAATGATCACGTAACATGCTTTGCGTGCATGAAACTAAGTAGTAAAGTTCTAATTTATTAGAGAAACCTGTTTAGTTATGCATCACAAGATACATTCATCTGAATGATTAGTATTTGAATTCAGTATATGATACGTATTAATTGGTTGGAAATTTATTTAAATACATTAATTTACAACTCTCAATAGGCATACGTGGGTGCTGTTAACGTGAGTTAGTTGTGTTATTTTGGGCTTGTAATACAGACAAAATCATCACAACGACTTTTACAAGTCAACTTAGAACAGTCTTCTATTCAAGTGTCAACAATTATTTCTTTCTGGAACAATTTTATGAAAAGTATTACATAATAGCCATTAAGGGCTTCAGAACAGCACTCTTGAAGTGAACCGTAGCTAACGTTATCACTTACCCATTACTCAATTGATGACGGTCATATTTAATATGGCGTTTGTACAAACTGGCATCCTTCCGACGAAAAATTATCCCTAATTCATTGTCTAACTAAGCTACAAATAAATTTGCTCTGATCGATTTTTCGACCTTATCTCAATCTTGCCTAATGTTAAAAGGGTGTAGGTACAGTTAGATTTAGGTGTACGGAATCGCTTTGGTGCCAATGATTAGGTGTCTGGCTACTTAACTATTTTAGCTTCTGCATATGAATGGACATAGATTTGCAATTATGCGAGCTTTCATTGCGGACATTCACTCATCCGTGGATGATCAACAGATCATCACTCTTTAAAGAGTTCTTTTGTATTCATGCTTTCTCTGAGTAATACTAGTTCCATGCAGGATATTCAAGTATATCCCTGTATGTAGGATATTCCAAGCCTGCCGCACGAACAACGGTGAAATTCACATTAATTGCCATGCGAAAAAATTCACCTGGACCGGAAATCGAACGAAATGAAATTGCCATGCGAATTAGGGATTCTGGGTAGCGTAGTGGTGTGCGCAGTGGCCCGGAAAGCCAAAGGTCCGTGGTTCGATTCTCGGTCCAGGTGAATATTTTCGCATGGCAATTAATGTGTATATCCCTACACTCGACCCATAAGTTATTGCTCGTAATAGATATACCGGAAGGTAACGGTAAGTCATACTTAAATTGTGGCCACGGTTCATATACCTGGCTACCATTAACCGTGTTCGCATTGATTTGTGTTTTTTTTTTGGAATTCAACGTATAGGGAGATGGGGCCGAGGAATTTATGGGAGCTTGTGTACTTCATGCTGATCGAATGATCGATAACCAAATTTGATGGTCACCCTCCATATGCATCATGTAAAGATCTTTTTGGTATGATAAAATTCCCTAATCTAATTTCTAAACCGGTTTTTGATTAAATTATTGCTGTGGTTGACTCATTTTCATTGTTTATACATTAGGGAGTACAAGGGAGTGAAATGAGTGAGTTAACCTACCACCATATCTTAGAGCAATTCTCAGTAAATTGCATATTGATAAAGGCACCTTTAGTTTGTGGATATCCTTAAACACCTTTTGTTTCAATTTGTGATTGTGGTGTCAGAGGCGTTGAGGGGGTATTATATACTTACGTGTTTTGAACGCATTGACGTATGTAATAAAATTTTCAACTAAACAAATTCTAATGTAGACAAGAAAAGATTTTCATCCCGTCTGATCCGAGGCTGGATCCACTCTTGGAGCGGATATACCTACATATTTTTCGTCGCGCTTCTTTTCAACGGCCATCCTTCCCTCACTTCCTTTCGCACATTCCCTCTTCACCATCTGTCTATCTTTCCATCCTCGAGGCAAAGCGAAAAGACGGCGGCGTTCCCATGTTAACGTTGAATATTCACGCGGGTGCCTTGCCTATCTATTCCTTCCCTCCCACCCTGGTGGCTATACCTCTCGCCTTCCCATTCCGAGCCCCTTCCCCCTAATCGCACCACCTACCGTCCGTCCTGCCGCATAGCTCTAGTAGTCTCTCTCTCTCACCTCCCTCACCCCTCCTACCTCCCTGGTACTCATTGCGTGCATCTCCGAGGCCTCCAGAGTTAATGCCCCTTTAGCTTCTCTCTCTCTCCCCTTCTCTCCGCACTCAAAGCACGGACACCATCCATCCGCTCACTCACCTCCGCATCCCTCCCACGTCTCCATAGTTCCCTCACTCCCCGTCCTGAGGCCTCGAGGTCGCCACCTTAGCAGCGAACATCCTTGAAACGAGACAGAGAAGGTTTGAGAAGAGAGGGGGAGAAGGGAGAGGGATGGAGGGAGATACCTCCCGGCTCGGCCGGAGTGACTGATGTTCTCATTTTTTCTTTCACATCTCCACTTCTTCTCATCCATCCCCAGTCCTCGCAAGCAGCCCTGCCGCCTCCCGTAATTCCCTCATCCTCTTAGTCCTCGCCTCTCTTCTCCTTCGGCTCATCTCTTCACTCAACCTCACTACTTTCCTAACGCTTAACGTTTCGAATTGATCGAATACGCCCTCCTCCTTTCAAGAAAGATCAAGAATGAGATGCTTTTATTGTGACACTGATTTTGTTGGCTGCGAAACTTCTATCTTTTAGCGTAAATATTTAATGTGTCCGAATACCGCCACCAAACGAGTTAAGGAGACGGCTCCTATGACAAATATTTGCTCACTTTAGGGACAAGTCGAGGGAATATCATGAGAGAGGATTAGCGCAGAGCGTTTCCCAGGAAGCCTGAGTTTTGTTTGCTCTTCGTTTTCCTAGCGGTTAAAAGTGTAGCGAACTGCTTAAATTTTTGGTTCCTCGCTAAATATGTCGGTCATCCATTCCTAATTATTCACTCCATGTTTTCAATTAGTCGGAGGGATTTAGGAATAATATTAAGGGTGCGTCGACGGCAGAGGTCATTTCGCACCAGCGTATGCTTCTCGGAATTTCAAGAAGTTACCTGCTAGTGAAGGAGTAGATTTTTTTCATGAAGAGAGTGGTATAAAACGAATGAAAGGAGCTGCTGACATTCTTATCTTTCTTCGTCAAACTGTCATTTCACTGCATCTCTGCCAATTAATTTTCAAAGTTTACATAATCGCATTATTCCTGAAACTCAACGTGTTCTATCGTGGGTTTGTCTTTGATATGGATTCCACCTCGATGCGAGTACATTATCCGTTTTCAAAGCGTCCTCGTTATTATCATCGTCATCATCAACGGTTAAAAAACCCTGTGACTGTGTTACACCAGCTCTCTCCATTCCACTAGCACATTCCTCTAATCCCTCCGTAATCCCTGCTCATCCCCAATTACCCGCTTATCCTAAAATAGCGCAAATGACCATACACTCTCCCGCGTTTCCCCCCCAGTAATTATCCTGCTTCCACGAGCCCAGCTTGCAGTGGGGCACCTTCATTGGGAAAATATTCATGGGCAAGCTTTGCGGTCCGCCCGGCTTAAATTTCACCACTGCCGGATCCTTTGCCCTTTGATCGCCCTGAGATTCTCTCCTGCGATTGTATTGCTACACATGTGAGGTCCGCGAGGTATCCTGTGAAAGCCGACCCAGTGGGGTGAATTTATTTCCTGCATAAAAGGCACGCGTGGAAATGGATTATTTTCGCTGTTTTGTTTTAGTTTGTGCTTCACTTCTTTTAATTTGACGGCACGTGTTGATAAGTTCTATTTGTCAAAAGTCGTGTTTATAAATTAACGTTAATGGACGGTATGAATTAACTAACACTGCCCTTGCCATAGTGAGGGCAAATGTTAATTATTATTCATCCTCTTCAAGATGAGTTTCGGCTGAAAACAAAATAGATCGTGTTTAATGAATAATTCTGTTAATGGGCTGGAATGAAAGGAATCTGTTTCATTGAAATAAGAGCGCGTGCTTTCCGGGCGAACCAGTTGAAGAAAATGTTTTCGGGTTCCCCACCAGTTTATCAGTTCACTGTATGGACATCCTGACCCGGTGGGGAACGCGGAAATATTTTCTTCGACAGTTTTGTTTATTTGGCAAAGCGGAGTGATAATAATGGGGCTCAAACAAATGCTCGACGCAAATGCAAATGCTGTGGGAAGTTAAGAGCGATAGAAAGTAATGCACCTATATTTTGAGAGAGAATATTACGATCAGGGATATATGGAGTTTCAAAAATAGTATGCTCTGATGGTTTCTTTTAAATTGCAACTTTTTATTTCCCGGTCGTGCGAGTATAAGTGTGCCCTAGAATAGTGCAACATTACGAGACTAATTTATTTTTCGTGCGAATAATACGTGATAATGTATTCGTCAGTAAAATATGTGCTTTGGAGAGCGTTATAAATACATTTCCATCTTAATTGCATCACGTATACGGCTGTAAATGAAACATCCGTTCACTCTGGTGAATAAAATAGTTTTACGCTGTTACAAAAGTTATTTTTTTGCTGCGTATGTCCTAATTTTGGTTCCGTGTAGGTACCTGGATCATGCCTGGTGATTTATCACCCTCTGCCACACCGTCGCAAGCAACGTACGCTGTAGATGCAGATGAACGGAGATCATGTGCGAATCATGCGGGCAGTGTGGAAGAAATTAGTGAAACGTGCTCCCATTAGACTCCGCTGAACCATAATCGTCAAGTTCGGTTGCTGGCAGATCATATTTCATCATTTCTAGATACCCGACGTGATTGAGGGGACGAAAAGGGAACAGAATTTCTCCGGTTCTGGAGAAGGGTACTTTTTTTTGTTTTGGCGGTTGCCACCATGTTGGTGACGTTTTCAGTCATCTTTTTATTTTGTTCTGTTTTGCTAATAATCACGGCGCGCACTCGCAGTTTTACAGCTCAATGCGTCTGCGGAGGGAATTAAAGATGCATCCTAGAGTGATTGCCGCGTGCTGTTTGCGGACGAATTGTGCTGGGCATGCAGCTGGGAATTCAAATAGCCATCGGCGAATTTTAGGGCGTAATTTGTCTCGCTTTCATCCCGTATGTCAAGGGAAATGGGCAATATCCACTCCGCTGGGAGTCATAAAGTGCCGTATCGTGTTTTCCCGAGACTGCTTCAAAAAGCGCTCATTATTTACCGTGTCCGGTGACATTCAATCTAGTTGCATGCAGGTTTCTTCGGAGCTCTACCATGATTGCTTTTGGTTGGAGGGAAGTCTTTTATATACTGCTATTCATTGCGCGATTACAAATACATTGCGAGTGTGCAAGTACATTGTAAAAGTGTGCATTGTGCGAAGAATCCTTTTCAGAAAGGACTATATTTTCTATGCGGCTTTCTTTCCTCCCATCCTTTAATTTCCCAGGCTTATCCTCGCAGTTTTTCCAAGTGGCAAAGGTGCCTTGAGAATTTTGGGTGGAGTCCAGCATGGAATGTGTTTGTGTTTTTTTTGGAACTCTTGGCACCTACTTAATCAGCTCACTCCCAGCGAAGAGCCTCGAAAGCGGTTACATTCTATATGTTTGGGCTGGCACATCCAGCCAACTCGATCGTTCGTTTGAATGCTTTCCACCAAGTCTGTTTAGCCGTGAAATTATACCATCCTCAAAATAATTTAACGTGTTTTTCCCAGCACACAAGCGTCTCTTCAGCGACTTCGATCTTCCGTCTAGGTTAATTCTAAAGCCATTCTAAACTTTTCGTCTTTTGTCGGCGTCGCGACGTGTCGTAGTGCAAGTTATGAGGATAGGTAGACGTTTGTAATTACATACATATATACTTGGCTGCGCTGTTATCATTTAGCTCTCTCAAGGCGCATCGTATGCTGGCGGGGGGTGCCTTTCGGCCCCTCGTCCCTCTCCCTACCCCATTTCAAAGAGGCCGTTGATCCCCATACGAGGTCATTTCCCCTTTAATTACTCAGTATGTAAGGCATTGGCTCAATAACTTAGGTGCATTTCCTCCCACAACCGTGACAAGAAACCGTTGATCACGAACGCAACCGTCTCGTCTTCGGCCGTTCCCAAGGGCACGGCTTCAGGGCTAATCTTCTGAATAAAAGGTACTCTTCTAGAAGGACCGTGTCTATTCGTTGAGGGGTGTGAAATCGAGAATAAAATGGTATTGGAAGTCCAACTCCTTTTGCTTTTGAAATGAGTTTGGTTGTTCTTTGTATTACACCGAGCGTTTGGGATGTCATTTCGATACCCGTGGGGATAATTTTCTTTAATATTTATTTTTATCGGTGTACTTTTCAGTTGCAAGTCTTAATACCAGAATATTTCGTGTTTGGCTGATTTAATAGCTTCAAATTGTATTTATTGTCATTCGTCCCTTAAAATTAATTCTTACCATTTAGTCTATCATATTTTTGTACTCACTACTACAATATGCCAGCCTAGTTAATTAGATGTTTTCTAATACGAAGCCCGCCAGTCGATTCGCTCAGGGCTTCCTTTATTTTTTCGAGCCCTGAATTTATCCTTGGAGTTGGTCTCGAAGTCTTGATTTTTTCACAAACTTCTCCCATTAATAATGCCATAAAAAGTGAGAACAAGGATTTCCTTATAAAAGTTAATCTCTCGGAAGTTTTCCGCTAATGAAACCGAATTTCGTAAAATATTGGTAGTATTTATTATAGGTTATTTTTTTCAGTTTACGATATTCATAACCCATATAATTACTGTTTAATCTTTTTTTTTGCCTGATAAATCTTGAATGGTACGCAACGAATTAAGAAGCTGAAAGACGCAACGCGAAAAATCCGGCATTAGAGCAATATGTAGAAATGTTTCTTGTTCACCTCTTGGAGGAAGTACTTATATACTTGTTATGACGAGGGTGGAAAGGATGTCAGTGTTGACGGTAGCTGCTGGTGGATGAAGTATATTGTCATGGGTGATGGGTCTCTTGAAGGTAGTCATAGAAGAAAGAATGCTAGGACTGCAAGGGAAAAGGAAGTAGGGACTGAAATTTCAACTGATTTTAATGGAGATGGAAAGTAGGCTGAGGAGAGAAATATTGTAGAGAATGGATCTTTCAACAGAAGTAGGGCGGAAGGAGTAATGCGGAATAGGAGTGTTTCATCTTCTCTAACTGGTGCTGTAGTAATGCAGTGTTGGTAATGATAATACATTAATTTTATGTTGCCGTAAAAGAAAAAGAGTGCGACTTTTTTTCTTGAGAGACACCCTTCCCTTCGACTGTTGAGCGCATTTCGGGTCGGGGGAATGGCGAAGGTCGTCTTGCCGCCGGAGGAGGAGGACCTTTTTCCTTCCAGCTCCAGCATAAACGCCGTCTGCGGGCTGTGGGTGAACCCTCGATCGGCACCGAGTCATTACGACCGCTCCGGCGACGACGAGTCATCCGAATTAATAACCCGGGCCCTCCCGTTCTTCTTTTTCCGTTCAATGAGCCACTTTGTATTCATCCGCGACCACGGGCAACATTTTCGCCCCATCCGTCGTCGTCTCCGCTTTCTTCAGCCCTTTCTCGCTGCGATTTGCCTTTTCCCTCCTCCTTAACCCTCGCCGCTCCCCCCACACCCACACACCTTACCCCCCACTCCGTCTTCCCCTCCCTTCGGGCATTTGCCTCTTTCATGTCCCAGAGGAACCTTGCCGGGGGTGTATTTTTTTTTCTTGCTCTCTAGGCATCCGTCTATGGTGAGGTTCTTGCATCACTCCCTTGGCTCTGGTCTAGTTTTCCCAGTGTCCCAGCGGAATATTTTGATCCGATGCAGGTCTCGAACCGACGGTCTTTGGATCTCCTGGTTAACGCATTTTCCGGTGGGGTCGACCGAACAAGTTTACCCACTTCTTTCATTCATTTGGACGAGATTTGATGGAAACAGCGTTGTGTTTTAGTGTGATCCAATTATGTACCACCATTAAATATCACCATCGATAACGTTACGTTACCATAACCATTTGCTGTGGCCTCTCCGTTGCCGTGATGGTTACTACGGCCGGCAACGTCTTGATTTTCATATAGTCTCAACCCATTTTCTTATGTTAAATCCCTAGTTTGAAAGAAATTTTTTCTTATCTTAACAATTTTATCTTGGCCAGTTTTATTCCTTCGGTATTTTTGACAAGTTAAAAGTAGGTACTCTCATATTTCAAACATTTTTGGGCATCGAGAAACCTCAGCGTAAGCAGTCTTTCAGTAAGTTTATATCAGTGAATTTCACAACCGTCTAGGGTTATATCCTGGCATTCAAAATGATATCTTTAGGGGTCGAAATTTAGTGCTCGGAATATTGTTTTTTTTTCATTTCGAAGAGTGTGTATCTAAAGCGGTCTGTATCTACTGAATTCTGCGGATTCGCGAACGCAGCGGAATATTTCATTCTGCATTATTTAGTTCGAATTCATTCAGTCTCCTCCAGAAAGTAAACAAAGTAAATGGAAATGTGTAGCTTCCAATTTCACCATTGATGACATTGGTAATTATCTAAGAGTCTATATATTCCATAATTGTCTCTTTTTTGAGTGAAAGTGAAGACTTTCCTTGATCACTGTTATTTTAAATTTAATAGCGGCATAATTTATAGTTATAACGTGGGGCTGCTCCGAGTATTTAGTGATCTCATGACCCACTGGCGAGGATATGTAACGCTTTAATTTGTATTTTAACAGGCTTATACATTTATATTGCCTTAATGGTGAGTGATTGAAAGTGGCCGTTAAAAAAAACATGCAATTAAATAAACGACTTTGATTTTGCAAAATCAACACCGCGATTTGCAAAAAAGGCAGTCGAGTGTTATTTTTTTATGATGTTCAGGAATTCTCGAGGGAGGGAAAGGGGAGAAGATTACCTCCATATATTCCCCCTCGGATCCGCCCAAGCTTTAGGGCTTTCCCCACGCCTGCGCCACTGGTCACATGTGACTGCCGGCGAAACGCATTTGCGCATAAAACGATTGGAATTGTAGGAGAACGTGAACTCGGAATGTGATCTCGGTGCCGCGGTTGGGAAAGTCGCGTTGGGGTCGATTCCGGAAAACAAAAACCAGTGGCGTATGAAAAGGGAGGAAAACTGTTGCGGACCGCTTTTATGAGCTTATGACGTAGGTTTTTTTGAAGACGCAACGACCTCCAGGGTAACGATCGCGGCCTCCCCTTGCCTCTTTGAAACGTCTCCTCCCACCCCCTCCTCTTCCTTCACAACCTTCCCTTCGCCCTCCTTCCCCCTCCTCCCCCCCCCCGTCTCCACCCTCCGTCCCCTCCTCCCACCCACTCTCGAGGTGGTGGTGCTCCTGCCTACTCCACTCGCACCCTCCTTTCCGCACCCCCGCCCACCCGGCCTGGTTTTACAGCGTGAGGAGAGAAGGGGTGGGGCGCAGCTGAGGGAATCTCGATCGAAGAAGAGGCGAAGTATATTGCGACCTACTTGTGCTCTTTTTCTTCCTCTTTCTCTTCCCCATTCCGAGGACTTGCAAGGGTGGACTCGTAGTGGAGTGTCGCGGAGGAGAGAGGGTGGGAACTATTGCCAATTGGGCGGTTTTTTCTCTGATTTCTTTTTGCTCTCCTTCCTTCTCCCCCATTCTCAAGTCTCTTCGCTTCAAGCGATAAATAACTCCACCCATAGTTGTCTAGCTTCGTGGCGTCTATAGGAATTCTGCCAGCTTACTTCTCGTTTTTGTTTGTGTTAGTTCCCAGCTCCGTCAAACAACCGCGAATATCGGGCGAATTGATGGAATGCGTGGGTGGAATCCGGAGCGGATGGAACGGTTGGCGTTCCCGCTTGATTTCATCGGTAATGTCGCTCGATTGGATTCCTAAGAGTTAACAGGGAATGTGAGCGGAGTTACCGAGCCCGCATTTCGGGTCTGTCCTGATTGGCGCTGAAAAGGAAAATATATTCATGTTTCGGCATTCCCAAGGGCGCAGAAATGTCAAGAGAGTCCCAAAGCAGTGTGCAGATTTCATCGGAGTGTTGCGTGCACGACCGATGAGTTTTTCTCTCGTCCGCCGCTGTAATTAGCTGGATTAAATTTCACCTCGGCGGTGTGACCTCAAAATTTTTGGCACTCGTTGGGCGCGCTAATGATTCCCTCCGTGCCGTTGCTGCCATTCGTTGTTGGCACGCGTGGAATGGATTGGTTCGTCGCCCCTGCCCGCCAGTGTGGTGACCGTGCATGTGGAAGCGTCACTCTTGTGCGTGCCTGCGTGTGGAGCTCCCCGTATTCGCGGTTTTGGAGTTTTTTTTGTCTCAGGGGAAACTTTTAATAGCAATGTCATAACATACCGAACGATATAATCTCTCCTTAAAATTGTAAATATCTGCTCCGCACAGTAATTCAGTATGTGTGCTGGCTTATTCACTCTTAATTTTTTTCCGAGTTTTTCCTTTTCTTCATATTGCCAACGCTAGCAATCCTTCATCTACATTCACACGATTCCCTGCAAGCCTCCGCGGTGTGTGGCAGGGGGTGAAGATCACAAAAATTTCACTACTGAAATGCAACTAGAATATATGGAAACATGTTCCTTTTTGGAATGGCCTCTTGGCATTCTTCTACATCTATAGATTACCTTGCGATCATTACTAATCATGTCCTGCATCAACGTCTTCTACCTACGTTCTCTAAGGAATTTAATAAAACTAATGTGAAAACGTATTACTCATGCGAGTACTAGCCACGTACAGTCGATTCACTACAATCCATTATGAAAAATATTTCTTGCTACTCTATTAGACATTTGCTATCACTTAGTAATTTTCAGGCATTCGGCGAGCAATCCATGTATTTAGAGAGCCATCGATTTATTCTTAGTTGCATGTATCATAATTTGCAAGGTTATATACGTCCTTTCATTCGCGCGAAATGTGATGTCAAGAAACAGCATCGTAAAGTATCTTCAAAGAAATACCCAAGTGCGGACATCATTCAGAATTTATTTTTCTTCCTGATGCGAAAAATTGGAAATAAATTGAAAGATCAGTAAGTCGAGGATTTCGCGTGTACAACTATGCAAATTTTGAGTATTTTCCCTGGAAGTCCATGGTTTTCCGCGGATCGTGAGTTATAATGCTTCGTGTCTATCAGAGAGTGAGTCTGCGAGGGGTTTGTGTAGTAGCTCGTCCAAGCGAGAATGGTAAGTGTGCCGTCGACTTGAAAATATTGGTAATCGTCGTGGGTCGTGTACTCAGTCGAGAGCTCGAGAAGGCTTTTTGTGTCGAAACCTGCCCGTGGCATGGCCATTGAGTCACGAGTTGAGATTTATCTCCAGTGAAATACGTGGGTGGAAAATCCGCCGGTGTTTGGAAATATCGCGTAACGCCGAGCAGTAATAGAATTAGGTTTAAAGGTGCTCCAACTGCTAAGGTTATATCGTATCGTGTAACCTGATTTAATCCTAAACTAATGAAAGCGCAACATCGTGTAGAGAGTGGAATTCGAACCTGCGACCTGGCAGCAACGAATATGTGTAAAAGCGAAAAATATGTTGTATGACAAGGGCAATAAAATGCCCTGTCGTTGCTGTTAAGTTCAATTCTAGACTTAAAAATGAAGTTGTTTTTATTTCCTTGTAATCATTTTGTGGATTACAATGGTCGTAGATAAGGTGTGCGTAGTATTTACATCATTTCTTTGGGGTCAAAAATCTCAAATTACTACCATGTAAGGCAAGAGTGAACACAATTGGGTGTGTGTGTCAGTACCTGAATATCATCCTGTTTCAATACAATTGGAGTGAGTCAGATCTTTCCTAGCATGTTTCCTAACGGTTTATGTTCGTGCCATCAGTGACCGGGTTTCATGAAGAGTTGAATATTACTTTATTCAAATGGTTTATGCACTTTTAATTCTATACTTATCGTACGATACAATTAAGTGTATTTTTTTAGGGGACGCGTTAAAGTTTTTTTGTTCTACGTTTTAGTATTGCCTGGACTTGAATATTCATTTCTTTGGGTGTATGAGTAAGTTGTACCAGTTTTTCTGGGAAGTGAGAACGGAAAAAAATTGTTCTCTTGTGGCTCTGAATGGCGCGGACACATGGACTTTGAGGAAAGAGGATGGAAAATGACTTAGAGATTTTGAGATGTTGTAAGGAGAATAATGGAGAGGGTAAGGTGGATTGGAAGAAATACGAACGAGGAAGTGCTAAATATAGTAGGGTAGGAAAGGAGGTTGATTGAGGAGATAGGAGTGGAGGGAGTGAGTGAATGGAACGGATGGTAACGGGCACGGGTCATGTCATGAAGGACATTTTCGAGGGGAAAATGCTGGGTTAGCCGGGTTGAGAGCTATATCTACATCTACGTAATGCCCTACAAGCTACCGCAAAGGTGAATATTCTCTATGTGTGCACATATCATGCTGAAAGAGGAATTAGTAGCTACATTTTAGTCGAAATATTGCACTTTAAAAAATATTAATAGATCAGAGCAAGCATGCATAAACGTGCTGTTAATTAGGATAGCTAAAATTCTTTATGCCGACATGCAACTATCATGGCTATTGATGAACATTTGTACATCTTATTGAATACAATTACGGTTATTCAGATCCGTAAAAGTGCGATGAAAGATATTTAAGCTGTTGGTTCGGCAACCAATTTCCCTAGTTTTATATTTATTCCTACCATAGTATATTGGTATTCGCAAAATGTTTAGCGTCATAAATAAAAATATAGTGTTGTAATTTACTTTAGATATTATATTTTAACCTACGGTCTCATAATGATTCCCATTTCAGTACTTGTAATAAGTGGTTGTACTTATATGATTATTGTACCGTCTCTTCACAAATATTGGTAATTAAGGACATTATAGTGTAGGAGGAAAGAGTTTAGCGTTCATTAAAGCCTCCTTTGACCAATAGAACACTAATATTGATAATAAAATTCAAACTATTTTGCTACCCGAAAAGAGTGCGATGAGTTTCATTCACAAGTAACATCAATGGAAACCAATTCATTATCAGAGCGTAGATTAAAGTTCAGATTTAATCTATTGCAGAAATTTCAATCGGATAGCTTTACTGAAGATGTTAGGCACATATTGAAAACACCAGCGTATTATGCTAGATTCGACCAGATAAATAAGATTAGAGAGATAGATTGTCGTACAGATAGATTCAAAATGGCATTTTTCCCCCGTACTATAAGAGAACAGAATAGGCAGCATAGGAAAGGGATAGGTAGGGGAAATATTTTAGAGTATTCTGTAGTGCGTGATGCATGTATTAACCCCTCAAATACTATAGATACTAACAATCTAGTTGCATGAGACCCTTTAGTTGCTTGCTTGCATGCTAGTAGTGAATGCTTGGTGACCTTCACCCCCTGCCACACACCCTCGCGGTGGCTTGCAGGGTATCGTGTAGATGTAGATGTAGATGAAACCCGGTCTGCCAACCTAATGCACCACCTGCTACCGAAATATCACATTGGGGCGCCAGATGTCAACGTGAGCTGAAAATGGTACGGTTCCTCTTCATATTCGAAATCGATGTTGCATGATAACGAATGAGCGTCCAGTTGGCATGAAGGTTCGAAAGGCCGAACTCTGCTCTGAAAGAGTAGATTTGGCGTGGGAATATGAGGAGGGTGCGAGCTGGAGTGGATTTAGTGGGGAAAAAGGAAAGGTTTGCCAAGTCTGGGAAAGGGAGGGGATTGAAACGGGTTGTTCTGCGCACGTTTTATCGATCACATGTTGTATTCCTTTTATTCAGGCGTACGACTCATGCCAGATCATTGGAGATGTGTCATTGAGCACCTTATGATAGCAATTTTGCGGCCGCTGAGAATCGATTTTACCCTGTTGTTTTGTTAGGTCTCCTCTTCCTCCTCTTTACGCCTTTCGAAGAGGTTGTATGCCACGAAACATGACCATAGTGAGAGGGTTAAAAAAAACACCGGTTTTATGATTGCCGCTGGCGTTGCCAAGGCTACCTGCCCAACAACCTGACCTCGACCTTCCCTTCTCTTATGGAGTCGTAACTGCAGTTTTGTTGACGTTGGTGGAGGCAGTTTTTGGCTCTCCGGTGTAACTTTCTGAATAATAATTCATTTTCCTTATGCGGGACAGGATCAAGTTTGAAATATTAACTTCCTCCAACTAACCCAAAGCGGTAAAGTAGTTTGAATATCCATGGTTGAAAAGTTTCGGTTACCGTGTTATATAACGCAAAGTCACCGTGGTGAAATGTTTCCTATCTGTTCGATTAAAGCATGTATTTCCTTGTCCCTGGTTACAGCAGTTATCCCTTCTAAGGTCCCAATTAGGTACTGGATGCTTGCAATTTCCTTCTGCTCAGTAGCAGTTTCCAAAATTTGGGAAAGTATTATATTTTGCTGCTTGTCCTAATTGGTGAGAATTCATTAGTCAGTATCAGAGAAAATATGTCAAGGTAGAAGACTTAATGTAATCATTTCGGCCCAAACTTGGGGAAACTCGGCAAAATCCATGACAATCTTTATCTCGACTTGATATCATCCTAATACTTAGCAAGGAAGTGTTTTTAGTGTTCTAAATTTTAATTACAAAACCAACTGCATTGAGAGCAAATTTATATTTTGATGATACCGTTGGTGGAATTGAGTTATCTCTTTATCTAGTATCTACAAACGCGTTTCCAAACTATTTTGGTAATAGTGCTGAAATGTACTCGCGATGTGCATACTGGATCTTAAAGGAGCGTTTGCACGACTGAGGAAGTGGCAAAGGCTGATGCGAAACACTTCAGAGATGATCGTGTTCTCGAGTCAGAGATCATTACCGTTTCGATCTGCGAAAAGTTCCCGAGTAATTTACCTTTTTGCATCTTTAGCCCGAAGTGCCTCTCTTTTTTATTCTGTGCACTCTCCTCATGTTCATTCTTAATTCTTCAGTTCTCCCGTTCAAATGTTTCCCTCTTCCCTCCCTCCTAACCGGTCCCTTTTTCCCAATTTATCATATTTCACATTCAAACGCAAGGACTCAAATCGTCTCAGTATAAGCGCAGGAGAAATTTTAAAAACTCTTCAACGGTCAAGCCTCTATATATATGGAGTTCAGTATATGCAGGGTGCACCATTACCCTCATCGGTGGTATGTTTTAGGATTGATAGATAGGAATTTTAAAAATAAATAAAAGAACCTAAAGAACTAAAAGACTCGCATGCTTCGAGATACTACCTGGCATACGCTGCGTTGCAATTGAAGTAAAAGGTTTTTCTATGCACCTCTCTTGTAGGTAATTTTGTTTTATGCCTGTAATACTAGGGTCACATTTTTTAATTGATCGTTTATCCGAAATTTGTTAACAGTTTATGCTCTTTAAATGCCCTGTGGTGTCGAAATAAATTGGCATCACTGTTATTTCTCTCTCTTCGAATTTATCTCTTCTCTATCTCTCTCCGTACATCCCTGCCTCTCTCCAGCGGAGATTAACGGGTCAACGACTTCCCCTTGAGGGCGGATGCTGAGCGTTGTAGTATGAGCGCACAACGTGCCTCTTTTTCCGTGCTGTAGTCCATACTTCCCCTGTTTTAGTGTGTCTCTCTCTCTCTCTAGGTGTCCCGCGGGCACTGGAGTGAGGGGCAGGGCGGGAACTGGATTGGGTGTGCCTTCCTCTCACCCTTCATGCCTCCTAACTCTCTGCTCTTCATTCCGAGACATTGAAGGGTGCTGGCTGCAGCTGCTTATGCTTCACGCCCTCGTCTACGGGAGTCGAATTTCTAAATATCGCCCCGCGGCGTAAATCGCATCTGACGTATCGACGCGTGCTTCGTACAGCTCGCCGAATCCCTCGCCCGTAGGCGCATCGAAAACTCGTGTTCATATCTACATCTACACGATACCCTGCAAGCCACCGCGAGGGTGTGTGGCAGGGGGTGAAGATCACCAAGCATGCACTATTGACATGCAAACAAGCAACTATAGGGTCTCATGCAACTAGATTGCTACTATGTATAGTATATAAGGGATGCATGCATCATGCACTACAGACTACTCCAAAATATTTCCCCTACTAATCCCTTTGCTATGGTGCATATAGTGCGTATCAGGACTCGGAATTCCTCTCGCGTTTCCGACTAATAAATGGAGTGATGGCACCAGTGTATTCGGATGCAGCGCGTGGAATTTTGCCTAAATCGCTTTATTTTTATCAATCGGATGAACTTTTGTGTTTAGTATTCCGGACCTGTTGCTTATTTCCGGTAATTTGAACTTTTTACTACCGATAATTAACATTTTTCATCTATCTCATTAAATTTTATGTGGTTATTATAACTATACATTAATATTACCCCCACCGTATATCGTGTTTTTATTAACTCTTTGTCGCAGAATTACTGGTAAGTCTATTCCCCACTGGTGATTGCTATGAAAAAATGATAAAAAAACAGAAATGTTTCGGTGTTTGGATACCAACTTTTTATGTAAACATGCATACCTAAATAAGCTTTGAAACTACCCTGTCGACGCGTATCAATCATTTGGATTGCTAACATCCATAGCCTCTTACTTATAACTCTCGTTGAGAAATTATAACCCGCAGTTTTGAAGTTTAATATGGATTGGTTTTTCCTTATGTATTTCATCTCTACGGCAATCAATACATTAAATGTTTTAGTCAAAAAATGAATATGAGGCGATGTACTTTTCGCTAAATTGAGTGACTTGGATCATTCTTCATCCTCAATCATTCAGTCGAAGTATAAAAGAAGAAATCCTAAGGTTCAGTCGTTTCTTCCTTGAAAATTCGATGAACTCAATAAAAACATGCGATTAACATTACAAATGAAACTTCCTCTACTGGGGCAGGTACGGGTTCCTCCCTGTTAGCTTTCCCTGTGAATTCACGTGTAACGTTTGTGGGCTGGTATAGACCAAATCTCGGGAAGCAATCAATATGATCATGGTCGTATCGCTTAACCGCAATTTTTTCGTCTTAAATTTTCTACTTATCTCTCTTTGAATATACTCCTTTATAGTCCTTTGCCAATGCCTTCTTGTGTGCATGGCTCTTATCCAAGAAAAAAAATCGACTTTATTTTCTCCTTTACGATTCCTTCGTAAGAAGGGCCTTCCAAGAAGTTGGTGGTTAAGAGCTCAGAGGGTTAAAACCTAGATGGTAAACGATGGCAATTTCTCGAGAATTCTTCGCCGTCTCGTAGCTACCGCCTTCTCCCTCTATAGAGATGCGGTTTTCATCCTTTTGTCTTCCGCTCCTGACGCATGCCTTGAACAATCTCTTAATTGCCACAATCCCTCGTCCCCCTGTTTTAAACTTACGTAGCAGTTTACGTTTGGAACTAATATATTCAGCGTTCGGAAAGCTCGCTTGTGATGACTCGCTTTTAGCCCGCTTGGGAGACTTGTTTTCGGCGGGTAATGAACCCTCTAATCAAGGAAAAGGGCCTCTCATTTCATATTTATGTCTTCGTTTTTATCTTAACGAAAAATGTTTGTGTTGAGTGAATTTTTACCTTTATTTAATATGTATATATTATTTATCTTTTATTCATTTATTATTATTATAGGGGACTGAAATTTTTTACTGGTGATTATTTATTATTTTATTCCACGCTTACTTCTTATTTCTTATCGGTCGAAATTCTATGGTAATTTGGCTGAAAAACGACTGGTGTGGAAATTATTAAAACAGAGGTTTTGTCGTTGTTACTATGCATATTTTTCTTGGTAAGCCAGATTTTTCAAGTTTTTAAAATCGTTTTATCGCACTTTTATGGGATGAAATAACTAAAAGAATAGCTTCAGCGATTAAATTTAATTACGGCGCAGCGCATTCGGGTGTTGGAGAAAACGGAACGGCTGAACAATAAATAACGGTCATTCTGCAGTCCACGGTTCATCGAGTTGGTCGTGCGGTGCGGAGCTAAGCTCACTCGCAGAGGAAGGTCGCGTGGTGAGAGCTCCCGTCTTGAGTTGTGACTTTCACTTTTTTACCTGGTCGCCAGTAGCAGCTTTAACGTTGCCTAGCTGGGTCCGTAGTTTTAGCTCTAAAATTGTGTCGTCCTAGGCTATCCCCTATTTCATAGTGTAGTGGTGTATTTAGTAGTGAGTGTTTAGTTAGTTAGTAAGTGAGTGTGTTAGTGTGTGAGTTTTCTGTGCCTGCTGTGGCTGTAGTCCCTGCCATCCCGCGAGCGTCTGCCGAGAGTGTGTGCCGATAGCGATAAGTAGAACTAAACCAGTATCTTTATTACTTTTATATACTGAGATAAATACAAATCTTCCACTATTGTTTAACATCGTTGTGGCTATTCAATAGTTAGCGTATTTACGTTTCTTATTTATATTTTATCATCACCATAGTTTTGTTTTTCTAAGTATTTCTCAGTTATAGAACCGTTCATTATAATCTATTGTTAACAATATATTTCTAGACTTCACTCGGCTTTAATTTAACTTTATTCGTTATAGCTACACTGCATTAGTTATTGTTTCATAATATCCGTGCTTCCGTACCGCTGTTTAATCTCCGTGATATATATAGACTTGTTCTCCTACAAGTGAATTTCTAATTTAATATTATCTTATTGTTATTTATTCATAGTCCTGTGTAGAACCGTATAATCCATCCTAACGTGTAAGGTGTAATTTGCACTTGTGTTATTATTCATATACAGTTTATAGTAACTCTGTAGTTTGCGTAACTTATTTTAACCTAGTAGATTCATATAGTTGATCTTTTTTATCGCTTATTGTTATTGAACTTAGTTGATAATAGTTTTTTTTAGACATATTTATATTTCCTTGACTAGTGCTTAATCTAGTTCGTCTTTCGTTGATTTTTAGTAGTAGATATTTAATACATTTACTTTAGCTTTATACACATAAATTTTATTTATACATATATAGTTTATACTAACTCTGTAGTTTGCGTAACTTATTTTAACCTAGTAGATTCATATAGTTGATTTTTTTATCGCTTATTGTTATTGAAGTTAGTTGGTGATAGTTTTTTTTTAGATATATTTATATTTCCTTGACTAGTGCTTAATCTAGTTCGTCTTTTTCGTTGCTCCTTTAGTAGTAGATATTTAATACATTTACTTTAGCTTTATACACATAAAGTTTTATTTATACATTTATAGTTTATACTATCTCTGCAGTTTGCGTAACTTATTTTTTAACCTAGTAGATTATACAGTTTTTTTTTTAATCGCTTATTGTCATTGAAATAATTCGGTAATAGTGTTTTTTTTTATAGATATATTTATATTTCCTAGATTAGTGCTTAATTTTGCTCGTATTTTTCGTTGCTTCTTTTAGTAGTAGATTTTTAATACATTTACTTTAGCTTTACTGTTGACACTTTTTGCTTCATCTCTTCGTAATCGCTGGTCTTGCGCATCCTACAGCCTACATTCCTCTCGTATACATTCCAGAGCTACCCCCCCCCTCCCCCCCCGTGGTTCCCTTCCCAAACCTCAGCCTAACCAAGGTCAACCGTGACCCACCTCCCATCGCGACTCCCTGCCGAGCGCTACCCTTGCAACCACTCACCCGTGTAGTTTTTCTACCTGTGTAGTTTACTCCTAGTCCCTGTCCCCTTTGGGTTAATTGGCTTCTGGTGATAATCTGTGGTCTGTATTTGCTTGCTTGCTCGTTTCTTCAAGAGCCTTGTTAGTTATTTATTAGTGTGTAGTAAATAGTAGATTCTTTTACCAGATAGCTCCGCTGCGAGTCTAAGGGAGAGAGATAGTTAGAGTTAGATTAGGATGACTCCCATTAGGTCAATTGTCAACCTCTTCCGTGACTCACCCGATAGCGAGCCCTTGCGGGCTCGAGTCGATGAGCTCGAGAAGACGGTGGATAGTCTTCGCTCTCTCGTGAAACGGCTGGTGACTACGTTGGAACGGTCGAGGGGGAGTGGGGGTCGGCCAAGGCCTTCCGCACGCGTTGGTGCGGGGGCGAGCCCTTACACTGGCGTGGGTTGGAGGGTTGAGGACGTTCCCCGCACACCCGAGCCTCTAGCGGAGCCTACCTCCGAATCCGGGGGAGAGTGGGAAGTGGTCCGTAGGAGGAGTCGTGGGGTCACACTACACAAACGGGGAAATGCAGAGGCAGAGGCTGAGCCTTTCCCCGTTAGTAATAGGTTCGATGGGCTGGCGGAGGTCGGCGCATCGAACGCTCCGCCTCAGGAGACTTCGCCGACTGGGAGTCGGGAGGGAAGGGAGGGAGTATTAGTGATAGGTAGCTCCAATGTCCGCCGAGTAGCGGACTCGATGCGTGCCAGGGCCCGTCGGGAAGGAGGTGGTGAATCCCGAGGGAAAGGTGACGAAGAACGGGTACGTTCCTGGTGTATACCAGGAGGTACGGTGCCCCAGGTGACGAAGGCGTTGAAAGCAACGGTCAGTGCCACTAACTGCTCCAAGCTGCACGTAGTCGCCCATGTCGGCACTAACGACGCCGCGAAACGGGGGTCCGAGGATGTAATGGATTCCGTAAGGGATCTATGCACCGAGTTCCACCGTGTTCGTGGAGGTCTGGGTATCGATATGAGGCTGACTATATGTAGCTTGGTACCTAGGACGGATCGGGGGTCGATGGTTTGGAGCCGAGTTTTAGGCATAAACCGGAGACTCCGTGAAGTCTGTGGGAGCGAGGGAGCTGAGTTTTTGGACCTCGGGCCGGAGCTGGAAACGTGTCGGGTGCCCCTGAATCGCTCGGGTGTCCACTACACGGACGAGGCATCGTCTAAGGTAGCGAGTAGGATACTGGAGCATACACGTAGGGTTTAGCTCAGGTGGTAGCCCAGAGTGCAGGTCAATCCGCGGGGGAAAAATCGTGCAAGAATTTGACAGAACATGCAGAGTAGTTTTAGAAGGTCAGAGAAAAACACATGGAGAGAACGAACATGATAATTCATCAAAGGTAAGAGGTAGACCAAATAGTTTGTCCGTCAAAAAATTATCGAGGAAAATTTTAGTTGGAAAGGAGCACCAAGAGAGAAACAGATTGGAAGAAAAAATTTCAGTGATAGTAGTGAATTGTCGTAGTATAAGAAATAAAGTAGCAGAATTTCACCACCTCATTAAGAGTACTAATGCAGATATAATCGTAGGTACAGAAAGCTGGCTTTCGAAGGACATATCAGATCACGAAGTATTTCCGAAGTGTTTTACAGTATACAGAAAGGATAGAGTAAGCAGAAACGGAGGAGGAGTTTTCATAGCTGTGAAGGACCCGTATGTCAGTAGAAGAGAACTTATTTCAGAGCGAAATGTAGAAAGTATTTGGTGTTCCGTTAAAAGTAAAAGTAGTAACGCAAAAAAGATATATGTAGGTGCATATTACAGGCCACCGGACACAGACGTCAATTCTATAATAGAGCTAGAGTCAGAGATACGCACATTACTTTCTGGGAAGAATGATAGAGGAATAATAGTAGGCGGAGATTTCAATCTCCCCTCGATAGACTGGAATACGTGTAGTTTCATTGCAGGAGGTAAGGATAAGGAACATTGCGAATCACTGTTGAACACCTTTACGACACATTCTCTACAACAGCTAGTAACAGAGCCGACCAGGGGTAACAACATTCTAGACTTATTAGCAACAAATATACCCGAGAGAGTTCTAAATACAGTTACAGACACAGGAATTAGTGACCATAAAATAGTGCATGCGAAATTTATTGTAGGCGTTGAAAGACATTATAAACCAAGGAGGAGGGTGTACTTATTTGGCAAGGCAAATTACGACGGTATGAAAGAGGAATTAAGGGAAGCGTTTAATGTATTCAGCGAACAAAGCAAAGGA
Source organism: Platycnemis pennipes (assembly GCA_933228895.1). Taxonomy (NCBI): domain Eukaryota; kingdom Metazoa; phylum Arthropoda; class Insecta; order Odonata; family Platycnemididae; genus Platycnemis; species Platycnemis pennipes. The sequence goes on from OW121851.1 coordinate 29,561,153, forward strand.
TTAAATACAGAGGATTCGTGGAGAGAATTTCTTGAGGTCACCCGTAACGCAGTTCATAAATACATACCAAGTAAATATATTAGTGATAATACAGAGCCAAGGTGGTATAACGCGGAGGTTAGGAAATCACTAAAGCGACAAAGGGTATGCCACGCTAAGATGAAAAATGCCAGACGGGGTCTATCGGTAGAGGAAAAAAATGAGCTAGTTCAAAACTATAAAAAATCGAGAGCATTAGCAAGGAAATCATGTCGGCAAGCGTTATCACATTTCAAGAGCAAGATGTTAGGAGAATATTTAGATAGCAATCCTAAAGCGTTTTGGTCATATGTGAGAGAGCTTCAGGGAAATAAGTCCACAGTGCACACACTTAAAAATGATAAAGGAATCAGAGTCACCAGCAGTGTAGAAAAAGCCAACACTTTAAACACCTTCTTCCAAAGTGTATTCAACTCATCGTCACAAAACGCAGTGGAACCACCGCCGAACACTTTCAGTGAGCAAATGCCCGAAATAAAAATTTCATGTCGCGGAATAGAGCAGCAGTTAAAAAGCATAAGTAAAAACAAAGCACCAGGTCCCGATCAAATTCCTTCCAGAGTTTATAAAACATTAGCTTCTGAAATAGCCCCCTATCTAGAAATAATATTCAATAAAACACTAAAGAACCACACAGTACCCAAGGATTGGAAAGTAGCTAACATTACACCTATATTTAAAAGCGGTGATAGGGAAGAACCTAGTAACTACAGACCCATTTCACTCACGTCAATCTCTTGTAAGATATTTGAGCACATAGTAGTCAGTTCGATCATGGGGCATTTGGATAGTCAGGGATTACTCATAAACAGCCAGCATGGGTTCCGGAAAGGTAGATCTTGCGAGACACAATTAGCTTTATTCGTACACGATATTTTAGTCCACGGCGAAAGCAGTACTGAAGTTGATGCGATATTTTTAGATTTTAAAAAGGCTTTCGATAAAGTTCCTCATGACAAATTAATCTTGAAGTTAGAGAGTTTTGGTATAAATAAAGACGTTGTATGTTGGGTAAAAGAATTCTTAAGTGGGCGAGAGCAGAGGGTTGTCATAGATGGTATCATGTCGGACACAATCGAAGTCACATCGGGAGTTCCCCAGGGTAGCGTAGTAGGTCCGCTTCTATTTCTTTTATACATAAACGATTTGGGTACCGTAGTTAGTAGTAACCTTAGACTTTTTGCAGACGATGCGGTGGTGTACAGGGGTATATCAAACGAAGAGGACATGAAATCACTTAGCAAGGATTTAGATGCAATTGAAGAGTGGTGCGACAAATGGCAGTTAGAACTCAACCTTAAAAAGTGTGTAGCTATCAATTTTTGGAGGAGGAATAATTCGATAGAGCGATCCTATAGAATTAATAACACGAAGATCGAAAACGTTGAAACCGTAAGATATTTAGGTGTAACAATCACTAAAGATTTATCGTGGGGAAGACACATAAGGGAAATATGCGGCCGAGCGAAGAGAAAGCTAGGATTTATAAAAAGAGTACTTGGGAAATGTGATGAGAAGACAAAAGAGCGATGCTACTTTTCACTAGTTAGGCCCCACCTTGAGTATGCAGCCAGTGTATGGGATCCTAATGAATTAGGTTTGATGAGAGAACTAGACAGTGTGCAGCGTAGAGCAGCTAGGTTCGTCAAAAGGTGTTACGATAGGTTGAGTAGTGTATCAGAATTAATACAAGAATTAGGGTGGGAATCATTATCAGAGCGTAGATTAAAGTTCAGATTTAATCTATTGCAGAAATTTCAATCGGATAGCTTTACTGAAGATGTTAGGCACATATTGAAAACACCAGCGTATTATGCTAGATTCGACCAGATAAATAAGATTAGAGAGATAGATTGTCGTACAGATAGATTCAAAATGGCATTTTTCCCCCGTACTATAAGAGAACAGAATAGGCAGCATAGGAAAGGGATAGGTAGGGGAAATATTTTAGAGTATTCTGTAGTGCATGATGCATGTATTAACCCCTCAAATACTATAGATACTAACAATCTAGTTGCATGAGACCCTTTAGTTGCTTGCTTGCATGCTAGTAGTGAATGCTTGGTGACCTTCACCCCCTGCCACACACCCTCGCGGTGGCTTGCAGGGTATCGTGTAGATGTAGATGTAGATGTAGATAAATCGGGAAAATTCAGACGACGGGTCTTTGTTAGCTTGATCCCGTTCCGGCGATTAAATCTGCCGTAAAAAATATATGTATTAAATACAGTGATTTAGGCCTTTTGTTGGACTAATCGCTAGACAACGGGTGTGATACGTGGAGGTGTTTATTGCGTGTCGTGGCTGAGTGTATGGGATGCGAATGGCTGGCGAATTCGTGCACCATCGTAATCAATCTCTCTGTTGAAACCGGGGGATCAAGTCTGTGCCCTTGGGGTGTTAGGTAGTTTCTGCAGCTCTCAAACTTCCTCGACTGTGCTAATTTCAGAAAGTCTCGTTGTACTGAGCGCTTAAGAGGATGCCCATTGTCCAGTGCTCTTTCGAAGTAATCAGTTCCTGGAGTAGTTGCGAAAGGGTCGTGGCTTCTATGATAATTTCTAACCCTAAAGTTGGGATGGTTAATCTAGGTTTCATTAGATTTTTGGAGTCGGGATGGAGATAAGACAGTAACTAATGCCTCCCACTACAGGCATAAGGCGGTCTGGCGGGAATATCGTCAGCAGTTGCCTCATTGTCGTTGGAAGTTTCCTGAGAAACCAAAAATCCAGTAAATGTATCATATTTCAGTCATCTTTAAGCATCTTTTGAATAATTTTCTGGTGGTATATGATTAATGAACTCATCGCAATTGAAATATATGCAAATAAATTACTCATAGTCGACCATGCAAACTGCGCTGACTAGAAAAATTCAATTGATGAAAGTGTTCATCTTCCGCGAATTCTTCTTCATAGTCTCCCGCCAAATCAATCGATGTAGTTCTTGCACGGCTACTTGTTTCCTTGAACGAAACAAGCTTTTTGATCTTTTCAATGCATGAATAGCGCTGGGTTTTGCTGGTTAGTGAAATGTGGTGGGAGGTAAAACCTTTTTCGTGCCCCCATCACGACATGAATGCCTTGCTACTCCCTTTTGCCCTTCTCCCCCATACATGTATGTATGTACTCCACTTTTCCTCGTCTTTGAAGACGCAGAGGGGGTGTGACCGAGTGAGCGAGCGGAGACGGGTCGATGCCACGGCGTAGGACGTACGTATATACCTACTCGGAGCAGGTAGGCTTTCAGGGTTTAGGGAAGGGAGGAAGGTTTGCGCGAACGTACTCCCCTTCCCTCTCCTCCTCCTTCCGTTTGATAGGGCGTTTCCCTCGTGTCTCTCCAACCTCGCGGTAGCGTTGTTCCCTCAAGGGAAAAGGGGGGCGAGGCGAGGGAGCTTTCGGGGGGTTGGGGGGAAAGGACAGGAGAAGGAGGGGTTGATACGAAAGAGGGTTGGCTTGAAAAGCTCAGCAGACTTTTCCTTCCTCCCGTGGGCCTCCTCCGCAGTGCATCGTCGCTTGTGCAAGCCGAAGTGTTTCTCCTCCCTCCTCGTCTGCTTGCACCACACCCAATTCTCTTTCCCTCAAGTTATTTCCACATGGTTCTCACATATCGTGTGCTTAAGCATGTTTTACTCATCACCGCAGTTAAATATTTAGTTTTCATTCATATATGATGAAATATACGAGCTTGTTATCCACAGGGACTAAGACCGGCATTACATCTACACGATACCCTGCAAGCCTCCGCGAGGTTGGGTGGCAGGGGGTGAAGATCACCAAGCATGCACTATTGACATGCAAACAAGCAACTGTAGGGTCTCATGCAACTAGATTGTTAGTATCTATAGTATTTAAGGGATTAATACATGCATCATGCATTACAGACTACTCTAAAATATTTCCCCTACCTATCCCTATCTCTTATAGTACGGGAGAAAAATGCTATTTTGAATCTATTGGTACGACAATCTATCTCTCTAATCTTATTTATCTGGTCGAATGTACATAATACGCTGGTGTTTTTAATATGTGCCTAACGTCTTAAGTAAAGCTATCCGATTGAAATTTCTCTAATAGATTTAATCTGTACTTTAACCTACGCTCTAATAATGATTCCCACCCTAATTCTTGTATTAATTCTGAAACACTGCTCAACCTATAGCTGAATTTAGATCATAACTAACCATATAGCTGCATGTGACCCTATTATCTAACATGTTTCCATGTGGTAGCCTAGTTGTGTGTCAATGATGTTTGGTAATCTTCACCCCCTTCCATGCACTCTTGTGAAGGCTTGAAAGTTATTGCGTAGATGTAGATGAATTTGTACGGGCAAAAAATCCGTTTTCAAAATTTCACAACGTACCTCTTGAAGTAATTGTAGATGAACAAATAATTAGCCGTAGGAATGATGTTAAAACTAACCGCACTGCGTTATGTCATGTTACATATGTCACGTAAGTCATATTTAACGAACAAAATCCGAGCGAAAGTAGTTAACTAGGGAGTAATGGCCCTATTTAAATGTGAACAATCTTTAACGGTAGGTGCGACCCCTAGGCGGAAGTAAATAATTATGGGCCATATGTAAAGGTACACGTGTATAGACGAGGTAATAGTCAATTCACTTCCTGATTTCATCATTTGAACTAGTTGCTTAGTCTTTTCAGATGCTTACACCCCTTTCACTATCACAATGTGTTCTCGCTCCCTGCAAAAAATAACATTTTTTTGTTTTCGTGGTAAAGAACAATTGGGCCCTGCAAAATCATAAAATAATGCAGTTTTCTTAATAATAGTAATTTAATTTCATAGCAATGTACGGAAATCAACTCCAAATACTACACAACGAATAATATGTTTCTTGTTGGTTGCCACAGCCACATAAGAAGCGATATCTTTTTTAACGTTATGTAACATCTCGCACTCCGTAACAGCTTCTTGAACTGATTGAGGTGTGTTCATTTTTAATTAAAAACTACTGACTTTAATAATGTACCCATTGAGGTTCAGTTCATTCCTCCTGTGAGTCTCAATTCCCTTGAAATCGAATCGTTTGGATGAAAATCCAATTGTTATCTTGTGAGAAAAAGCTTCGAAAAAAATCAATCTAGAATGACCTTCTTATCTTATTTAGTTGAAAAAGTAATCACTTACAGCATTTCCACCTGTATAAGGTGTTACATTGAACTTGAAATAGATTTATATGTATATAAACAAAATAGGCTGGCAATATTGCAATATAATAGAAGAAATGAGAAAGGGGGTATTAATTGCTGTCAGAAATGAAGCAGAGGGAGGTTGGTAAATGCATTGGAGAAATGACGTGTAAGGAATCCGGGATTTAATGTAATGACTCTCAAAATAATAGGTTCGCGTTCTTTAGTGGCAGATGCCGTAAAAATTGCTCGTGGTAGAATCTGGGAACGAATGAAAGCAATTAATGAAATTGCGTCATTGAGTAAAAGTGCTTGTGTTTCTTCAAAATGTGACATTAAATCCAAGTTGACCTGTTTCATTACTTTATATTTGCCTAAAATAATTTTTTAAATGAGATAAATTTTTCTTTCGCGGAGGCAATATGTATCCATGTTTACGTCTTAATCTCGGTCTGACTACTAAATATGTTAATGGAAATGATATGAATTCTATTGAAAACTGGTGTTCGAATTGTTTGGCTGTCCAACATTTTCTGGAGAAAATTCTCTTGAATTCTTCACCTCTTATGTTCTCCTGAAGCACATCTATTATCCTCCCATACCAATTATCTGTTGAGCCCCGTCGAGTGAATTTAAAAAAATTCTGCTTGCATTTTTTTGCGCTCCATTCCTCTTTACATGACACCAATTTGCTGCGTATCTTGCGGTTAGCCATCCTCAAGAGTATCGTGGTCGCCGGTAATGTCTGTATACATCTTCTTTCTTTGGGCAGAGCCCGATTGGGAATGAAGATATTCTCTCAAGATAAGTTTTGGAGAGACTCAGGTTCGCGAAGAGCTCGCACGAGAAAACATCCTCTTCAAATGAATGAATCCCTTCTAAATGGGACGATGATTGCCGCCGCTTTTTGCCACTCAAACGTTCGGGGCTCCTTGCAGCGCGAGATAAGCATCTGCAAATGTTCTTCTTCTCCCCGTTTTTTTTCTTGCTTTCTTTTGCCTGGACGTCCACGAGCCCTGTAGCTCATATATTACGTGTATGTACCTGCATCGATCAATTAACTTGGTATCTGGGTTTTTACCTCTCTCGGAGTCCTTAACGCCCTTAACGAGGCCCAAATGTCGAGGGATTTGTAATTGCGCACGCTTATTCCTTCACGGGCAGTCATCGTCCGTGAAATCTTATTAGAGGCAAGCCACGCCTACCACTCACTCCTCTCCTTTTCCTTCTCTGGTCGGAGTTGTGGCCGGTTTCTGATATTACCTGCAAGCCCATGTTCCGATTAACTTTACAACTTAAGAGGTGTTCGCTTCGAAACATTAGCTCGGAATTCCATAGCCGCAACTTCCTCTCACGTTCATCCGTGAATTTTGTGAAAGTCAGGCTTCACAGACGATGCTATTGGTTCAGTTTGTTGATTTTTTTCTTTTTTTCGATAACCATGCTCAATTCTCCCGCGAAGCACTCGAAATCATTGGAACAGTCAGAGCAGGACTGAGTGGTGTCAATGAGTGTATGAATAAACGTCATCTTTTAAATTAAATTACAACGTAAAGAGTCAGACGGAGGTGATAAGTTAATTTTTTCGTGGCACTTGTATTCTTTGAATGTTCTTAGGAAGAATTTTCAGCAGAGTTGGCACTCTTGAAGACGTGGAGGGCGGAAAAGAATTTTTTTTGTTCGTTGGACGTCACGGGAGGAATGTAAACGCGATTGTTTGACACTTGTATGTCTCCAGATGCAACCTTTTGCGGCTAATTTGCGTGTTCCCGCCTTTCTCGCACCCCACCCACCCTCCACGCCCTCAGCCCCCTTTCCCCCTTCCCTGATGACAATTCGCCCTCTAATACCCTCTCTTCCATCTCTCCCTTCCTCTTCTTTGAGTATTCTTTTCTTCCACCCGACCTGAGTGGGTCGCAGGTGTTCAGTAGTCTTGAAAATGAGTGGTAGGCGTCTGTAGCGTTCTCAAGCCGTTCTTAAAAAAAAAAATGGTCTGGTCGAATGTGCTTTGTGGTGCTCGTCTTTTTCAGCACGTCGGGCGAATAAAGTAATTTTATTATCTTTACCCTTATGCATATTGTTTTTACGCCTTAAGTTTTTTGTGTGAAGGTGTCAAAATATACTCGAACTTCCTTTGTCTCTCCATCTTCCGAGGACTGACGTTGCCAATTCGCACCTTGCGCGTGTTAGAAATCTCCTTTCAAACTAGTATCTCTGTTTGTATTCCTATTCTTTGACCGAATCTGTTGCGTCACGTCTTAGCAGTCGGTGGAAAAGTGAAGAATGGACTGAGTTGTTGCTTTAGATAAGACAAGCAGGCTATTGTCAAATGAGCCAACTGCTAATAAAGCAAAAGATTCACCGTCACAAATTAGTGACCCATGACGTGGGCACATCAAACGATCTTGGCAGGAGGACTGGGAATCCTCGCATCGGATACTTTAAGAGTTCAAATGTGTGTCCCCTTCATGTTTTATCAAAGGAAGACGTCTAACTATCTGTCAAAGTTTGCTTTGATACGAGAAGCGAGGAGTTTGTTGGGGGATACAGGGCTGGGAGACGAGGCATCATACGCATTCATTCAGTCGACCTGAACGTCAAATCTTATATTCTTCCCACTGTGGTACGTATAGTGATTCCACATAATGTATTCGTACTACGCAGATGCATCCTAGTTCAGCAGTATTCTTTTTTCTTAATGCCATCCTGTCATTCGTAGAAATATTTATGAACTTTTTCAGGACCTGAATGTAATAATAATATTCTGAGGATTCTTTTAGTATAATTTATAGCGATACGTTAATGACCGTCTCTGAAATATTGTGATTGTAGTTAAGACATTAATGCCCCGGAAGAAATCACACTCAAGGAAATGCCGGAGCTGCAGATAGGGATGTAGGGTTAACCCGAGAAATATAATACATTCGAACAATAGTATACTAGGAAAGTGATACTTCTGTGGGAATCGGCGAACAATGAGTATTTACCGTTTCCTTATATGTAGGAAAGTGAAAGTATTTGAAAGGGCAATGTAGTCATACCTTTTAATGAGAACAGATTACAATGTATTCAGGCGCGATTTATTAGTTTCTGTTAACTAATGTGAAAATGTAGATGCATGGGATTCGTGGGAAACGTTCCTTGAAATAACGCATTCTGTAGTAAAATAATGAACTTTTAGTGATTTAAAAGGGCAGGGCAAGGGATCAAGATACTGCGACGCGGAAGTTAGAAAATACTTATCACGACAACAAGCGCGATGATGAAATTGAGGACCGTCTCTTCTGGTGATGGATAAAATAAATATTAAGATCTACAAAATTCTTAACCCCATCATTCCAGATCTTTGTGTATGGGATATGGGAGTAGGAGAACGTAAATTTAAGCGGATGAACAATTTTGATTCTTGGTTAGTAATCTCGGTGAAAATGAACACAGCAGCTGCGATGCTCGAGGAACTGCTTTATCAAAAGAGGCGCTCGTAGGGGAGATAAAGTGAAAGGGACACTGACTGGGAACTTCAAGAGAAGACTGTTGAAGAGTTTGATATGAAGGGTGGCATCACATAGCGCCGAAAAGAGGAAATTATGATGAAGAACGAAAACATGCTGTGGAGGAGGATGGAGAAGGTGAGGTGGTTGGAAAGGAACACATACTAGGAAGTTCTGAGAACGGTAGAGGACTAGAGGAATTTGATTAAGGAAATGAGACTAATTGGATGGAGCTGGTAATTAGTTGAAAGACTTGATGAAAGGGAGAATGCTAAATAGGCTGGTAGGGAGGAGGAGAATACACTGTTGGGAGATTTGTGATACACAATTGTGAGAGGGAGGAAAAATGCGGAGCTAAATCAACTATGTAATTCTAAAAGATGTGTTCTACAGCGTAGAAAGCATTTCATGTCCATCTAAACCTAACATAAAACGGCCGAGCGGGGATCATAATAACATTGCACTAGCTTCATAATTTGCTCCCAGCCTGTAGGATATTCAACGTGTACGCCTGTGAGGATTTGAGTATTCGAAGATTTTCTACATCTACATCTACATCTACATCTACATCTACATCTACATAATACCCTGCAAGCCACCACAAGGGTGTGTGGCAGGGGGTGATTGCTCACCAAACATGCACTACATATCATGCATAAAAAAGGAATAGTATTAATATAGTAGTCAGAACTACACTATTTAAAAAAGATAGAAATTGCAAATAAAACATGCAAAAACATTCTGTTAGTAGGGTTAGCTTTAAGTACTCATACCAACATGCAGCTACCAATGCTATTCATTGCTACTCTCCGATAGGACATATTTACCGTTATTCGTATCTCTTATTGTGCGAGGGAAAAAGGACATTTTGAATCGGTCAGTTCGGCAATCAATTTCTCTAACTTTATGATCATGGTCTAGTCTGCCATAGTAAGTTGGGGTTCGTAAAATATTTTTAACATCATCACTGAAAATATTGCCTTGGAATTTGTGGAAGAGATTAAGTCTAAATTTCAACCTGCGATCTGACAATGATTCCCATTTCAATTCATTTAATAGACTGGTTACGCTAATATAATTATCGTATCGTCCCTTTACAAATCTTGCCGATCTTCGCTGCACACGTTCAAGTTCATTACTTAGACCGATTTCGTAGGGATCCCATACACTGGCAGCATATTCCAAATGAGGTCTAACAAGGGAAAAGTAGCTGATTTCTCGTACATGTTCGTCACATTTACCCAATACTCTTTTAATGAAACCCAGTTTGCGATTCGCTTGACCAATTATTTCACGAATGTGTTTACCCCAGGAAAAATCATTTGTCAGTCTTATTCCAAGATATTTAATGGATTCCACGTTAGTTAATTCATTATTACTTATTTTGTAAGTGGTAGGAGGAGAGCTATTCTTTTTCCAAAAATTCATTACAAGACATTTCTTAAAGTTTAATTCTAACTGCCATGTATCACACCAAGTTTCAATTGCTTGTAGGTCAATATTTAAATATTCTTTATCGTTCGGGCATAGAATTTCCCTGTACACTACTGCGTCATCGGCAAATAGACGAAGCGTTGAGAGCGTTATTGCTGAGAGCGTGATTTTGAGAGCGTTATTGCTGAGAAAGGAGTAAACTTAGCCGGAGGAATTCAAAATTTATTTTGAAAACTTACGCCATTAGCCCATAGCAAGGGCGTATGACAAAGTGTATGATCATGACAGCTTTCAATATTTTAGTTGTATTGGAGACCTAAGTATGTTTTCGTTGTAAAATTGAATCCCATGCTCGTTTCCGTCAGTCGAAATCTCCTTTGTTTTCACAGTGGGATGAATTTCATCCTACTTTCACCTGTAACCAGTCAAATCTACTACTGCCGCCGTAAAAATAGTTTAGACCTCGACTTCGACGTGTTCCTCAGAGACGTCGGGCAAGTTTAGTAGGACGTATAGTTTAGTAGGATATCGTTGGAAAGAGAATTTATTTGCCTTTTAATTGGCATGCGACTGAGTTGATTTCATTCCTCTGCTTTATGTGAATCATTATAAATAAAATCAAAACACGGCAAAAACACCCGACGTCACGACTTGGTTATATTTTACAGCATTTTGAAGCAGCCGTTGAGCTTCAAAATGTGGCCGAACTTCCATCACAATTGAATGTATAGGCAGGTCTAAAGCTCCCCACGCGTTTTTAACCCGACAGAATGACCATTTTTGAGTGCGTTTTGATGAGCGTTTGAATTAAAAATTGATTGGCGTGTTCACGTTTTGACCGGGAGTCCTACCATGTTAAATATTGAAAAGTAAGCGAGCGATTTGTTTCTAAGACCAATGAGAGCAGATTCATGAATTCGCTCTTATTTATGACGAAGCAGTGTAAACGAACCAATTTTATTTCGCCATCGTCGTACTATCCACCCGATGATTGAAATCTTCTGAAAGTCCTGTAGTGCTATGTGTGAGCGATCTCGCGTTCGGTGCTGGAGATTTTCGCTTTCCAATGGCATTAAGCTCCGTGCAACCGTGAAATGGGGGAACGCGGACTTGAGCGGAAAGGAAAGAGCAATGTGTCCGTGTGTGGGAGAGAATAGAATGGGAAAATGGATCGTTAACGAAAGGAACGGAACGAGGGGGAAATGGAAAGGGGGGGAAGGAGCCAGGTTATGGGAGTCACTCGTGGACTCGAGGTTGGTCAACCGACTGGCTGGGAAGACGTCCTTGGGAGATGCATGAGGGGGAGGAAGAAAGAGGAGGAGGTGCATTTCTCCTTCTCCGAGGGAAGGGTGGAATGTGAATTCTTTCTCTCCCTCCTCCACGGCGTTCTCCACTCTTCTCTTCCATCCTTTCCTTCTCCGACTCCCTCGCATGTACCTCTTTTCTTTTCCTTCTTTCTCTTCAGAGAAAGGAGCCTGCGCTCTGCACTCACCCAGCCTCCCGACACAGCTCCTAGCAATTAGCCAACAGCTCCGCCGTGTAATCTTTTATATTCCCATGTTCACTCACAGTCGGCAGATGAATCTAATAGACTCTTGAAATACCCGTGGAAAATTTACATATTATGAGGGCTTATTACTTTTCCCTAGCTTGGGGATGCTTTTATTATTTCTTACTGAGGAAAGCTGACATTAAACTACCTTAATGGGCATCATAATAGCTGGATATTTTTGTGTGTGTATAAGTAGCCAAGCTTGTAGCGTACCTGAAAAAAATATCTTTCCTCTACTAATTCATATTAACTGCGTCATGGATAATGTAATAAATACCGTATTGGATTGAAACCGATGCTTAAAATATTAATAAAATTATATTTCTTCATAATTTCTCGCTTTTTAGCTGCGCGTGTCCAATGTACGCGTAATTAATACCAGTATTTTTCATGTTACGTAGCGATGTTTATTATAGCTGTCGTACCCGGTGAGTGTTTGGTAATGATCCAACAGAAATCTGACATATTATGCATGCCTATCGTTCATTGCTAAGTTCAATTTCCAATTATTTTTGGTGTTGACGTATAAAATAACTAAAAGCGTCGTGAATGAACCTGGGTTTTATCACGGTGAATAGACATTTTAGGAATAATAAATGAAATGCAATTTCCATGAATTTTCGGAAAATATTTGTTGCCTCGACGCTTGGTGGTGATCGGTTATTTCAGCAGAAATATACGAATTTCATATTATTTAATAGAGTTAAACCTTAAAAAGTTTACATTTAAAGCGATTTAATTAACATTTTAGAGCACTTCTCACGAATTAACATGGCTAAAATCTTCCTTAATGTCACTACCTTTCAATATTAATTTACCCACAATGATGATGATAAATGCTCGCCATCCTTAGTAGTGCTCTTGGTGCTCATAGGTAGAAGCGGTGTTTATATTCAGCCATGTTGAGCATTTCGTGATTAAATGGCTTGATAGTATTCTCATGCCCCCTCTTTCATTTGAGTTTCGCGTTTCGAATGCTTGAGTGGAAATTCAGTCATTGCGCTATAAATCAGAAATGATTTCAGCCGTCGATCAACGTGCGATAAATTGCATTTCAAGGGTCGGTAAAGGAAATGCCAACCAAGGATTAGGATCTGATCTTTGACGAGGCCGTCTTTGCATCGTTTAAATTGCTTTCGTCGAATGTCCAGCAGCTGCCGGCATTGATTATCATATTTTTTTCTTCTTCGCCGCATTCCTCACTTACTGGCTCGCATTATTTATTACCTCTTTGAGGTCGCCTGAGTCCGACAGTATTATATTACATCACTAAGTGTATTATTTCAGGTATTTTAATAATTCTGTATTAATATGACTCAAATAAGACAAATTTCAATATCTCCTGACTTTTGGCGTGCCATTCGAAATGTTGAATCACTCTATTGTCGAAGAACCAACGGGAGCAGCAGTGGAGCAGGTATTCATTTTTTTCCTTCCAAATCCTGGAGTGCAAAGTTTGTACTCTTCGTTTTTTTAATCGTGGATACTGACCGATTTCCGAGTGTGATTCTATTAATTTTGTGGCCTCCTCGATAATGCATCAGAGGTTTCTGGACCCGTTAAGCTGTAGGGCGAGATGTGATATATGTCGGTGGCCTACATCAATATTTTGTGATCCATTTAATAATACAAGCTACGAGGAACTAGAGACATGCTAGCAGTCCATCCTCGCAATGAGAGCAGCGGAGTTAGTTTACACTGTAAGCTTAACAGCTGGATCACTTGTGTCAGTTGTCGTCTCTCTGTTGGCGCTCAAGTTCTGTCGAGTTTTAATTACTCCGTTCTTGTCGTCGCTTCGAAATCTTCCTTGGCAGCTAGGAGGAAGAAAAGGAGAGGACAAAGAGTCTCGCAGCTTCTTTAAGAGAACGGATTCGTTCTTCTCCGTGTTGTCTCTCTCTTCTTCCCCCTCCCTACTCCTTCCTCTTTCACCGGGTGCTCTTTCTTCCCGGCCGCCTCCTCCTCCAACCCCCATCCACATACGCCCTCTCACAACCTCACTTTCCCACCCTCTCGCTCCCTAAGTTTCCACCGTCTTGTTCCGCCGCGTGTGTGGTTGGATAATGGTTTCCTTGTCGGTTGTCCGGCTTTGAAATTCCTTTGAGGTCGTAATTAGTCGGTCTGGCGTGATGCGGAACGCTTTGGACGCCCAACGGACGGATGCGAAGGGAGAACTCCCAGGTCGACGTTTGAGCCTGTGGATTCATTCTGCTTCAGAATCGGCGCTGAATGAAATTTCGGGAGGGGAGAGTAAGTGCGATAGATATTTGTTCGATTCAAGATTGATCTGAATGATAGCTGTGAATTGAAAGGCATTATCGTACCATTTATTTCAGGTGAAATTTTTTTTATTATCAGTGATCTCCCTGTGAAGATGGGTTTAGATTGACATGAAACTGATTCCTCGACCTCTGTCTTTCATATAATACCCTTCTTAAGATCCGCATTCTTCTTACCTTTTATTATTCAATCCACACTACCCGTTCTTCTCCTACCTTGCTTACCCAACATTCTTCTCTTTATCACTCTCACCCCCTAATACCCATGTCATTCAGTCTTCTACCTTCTCCTTCTTATTTCCGCATTCAACTTCCTTTCCTCCCCCGTCATCTCTAGCAGTTCCTCGTTCATCTTCCTTTACACCACATTACTTCCACCATCCTCTATACCCCCGTCTCAAAAAAACCGTAATTCTATTTTCATCATCTTTCTTTAAGCTACTCTCACTTTCATCTTCTGGGCCATTTTTACATTCCGGATCAGAGACAGAGTAGTTCTCTCCAATCCTATCTTCCGCGACACCAAATTTAGTTCACGTACAAAATAAAATAGAAATTAAATAATGTTTCGTGATACGATCACTTGCATTGCTTATCTATAAAGGCACTTTCTCATTCGTGGTCCTTTAACAAATATATTTTAAAGGGTATTCCTGTTGTTGACTATTCTTGTGACAAAAATTCATTATATTTTTCGTGTGTTGTCATACATTCTCTTTACTCATTCACAAATGTATCTCATTTATTATGTATTGTTATGGGTCAGGTAAGGTGGAAAGAAATAAAATATGACAATGTTATATTTTGCGTGACGGAGTACGTTTTTAGTTGGCAATGGGATATAAACTTTAGATAATGAGATAAAGTCGTGGAGGCCGGACATTCTCGTTCAATGTGAGATTTTATAGCGTTGTTATAAGATAAAATATTACATTCACCTTTAGAATTGATGTGACGTTTTCAGCGAAAGAGCATTTTGTAATATAATTCGCCATTTCAAGCTAATACGGAACTGTCTTTAGCTTTAACTGCCCTAGCTTAGCCGTTTGTTAGCGGTTGTCATGTATGGTCGTGATGGACCTGATCCTGAGAGAGTGCGAGTATGGAAGAAATACGTGATTTTTCATTCAAGATTACGTGTTCGTTATCTAGTGAATCGGATGACTGGATTGCTTCCTTGTTGGACCTTAAAAGCTCACGAATTATCCATTTAGATAGCAGTTATCCATTTGATGTTTTTCTATTCCGGTTTATTTAATCATTTCCTTGCCATTCCTCGACTTAATGTTTCGCTGGTCGTATGATATATATTGCGAGGTTCTTCTGTAAAAGATTGCTACATTTGATTCACAGCATTGGTATTAATCTCTCTATTTCTCTTTTATCCTATGCCCAGGTTTCTTAGCATGATGTTGCTCAGTGCCATATGATTCATAGTGCTCCGTTTCATTCCATTTCATATCACATACTTGGAAAGGAAAGAAATAAGTTAAAAGACAAGAAAAAAAATACGTAAATATGAAGAGATAAGCCGATAGAAGAACTCAGTGGAGAGCTGCGTCAAACCAGTCTGAGGATTGATGACTTTTGATGATGATGATCACATACTTCTCTCTCTGTTAGAATCCACAGAAGTAAATTTTAATTTAGGTATTTCGGTTTTAGTTCATCTTGGTATTCTACTTTAATTCCGAAGAGGATAAAGGTACTTAGGTATTTCATCACATATCTCTTTTTTTGTATCCCTGCATAGTTTTATTGCCATTCACGCAAGAGAGTATCACCAAAGCAGCCAATGAGGAAAGGTACGGGGTTAAAGCTTTGGCCGTGTGGGCATGCGTAGTCACAATCTGGTGCGTCCCTCGAAAGGATCGGTCCCGACAATCTAGTCGTTTACCATCCATCCCAGATCGGTCGGCATATTTTCCCACACCCACCGCTGACTCTCCCCTCCCCTACTCTTCATGCTTCCCACCCCACCACTTCTTCTCACTTTCCCATCAATTTACCCGCATCGGCCTCCATTCCTCGTCCCTCCTCTAGACCCTCTAGACCAACCGGAATCCTTCCTTATCTCATATGGCCTATTATATCCCTCCTTCGCTTTACCTATTTCTTCGGAGTTATTTCGTTTAGGTTAATTTTGATATGCATGGTAACCTACGAGCCACTGTAAGTATGGTGGAAGGCTACAATGCCATTCATAAATGGGGACCAGTTAACAATCCTAATTGTAAAGACACTATTGATATTTTACTCTCGGTCCCCTTAATTAGCCCTAAAAATGTAACATGCAATGCATGTATTTTATGCTGATAATTCTAAACTTTCATCGGGCGAGATGAGATCCTTGCAGATCTCATACAAACATTTGTTACTACAAACCAATCGTGTTAGTAAATAATACGTTTTGAACTTACATTCTCATGCAAACATGGAAAAAAAGGCTAAATTCCTCGTCACCTATCTTCTCTATATTATATGTTCCATATATGCGCGGAAGAATATTACTTTACATGTCTCAGTCTAGTTATCTATCACTCAAATTTCATTTCAATGATGTAACAAACCATAATATGATAAGAGTATTTGATATATTTTTAGCACTTCAGTTAATTCATCCGCTTTGTCAGTGGTTATTCGGCCTTTTCAGAAAGTGATAGTATGTACATGTTTAAATTTTTGTGTATGTCAACACCTACTTAGAGACCATGGGTTCCGTCCAGTCTGTAGTGGTAACAGGGAAAAAAAACACGAGTGTAGCGGAGCGAGAATGTGTGAGAGAGGCTATCTCAACGCATGGCTATCAGTATCGATGACCTTGGGGTAAATTGAACGGCTCGGGTCATTGCCGTCGCAGCTCTGTACTGCGCAGACGGGATAGAACGACGTGGAATGCCGAGGCGGATAAAATCCTTCTCATTCGTTTTTTTTTTGCGTGACTCGTTTGGAAATGAAACGGTATCGATTTGATTGTACTGCTTCTTTCCAAGTTCAAGCCGGCGGTAAATAATATTGCCCGGGTAAATAATGTCTGCATATAATACCCCGTGAATTTACTTTCCATGTTTAGTTTGCGCTTGGACTTGTAGACGGACGAATTAAATATGATTGACTGGTAAAGTGGAACGAAGCGTTAGGCATTAACCGAAATAAATGGACGGAGGGAATAGTAAATAGTATTGGAAACTTGAAGGCCGTGGAAGGCGGTCGAATGCTAAGCAAGACAATTTGAGACAAAGGAGGCGTTGTTTTAGGCCTGTGCTTCCCAGCTAATGAGGCCCTTCTCACTTGTGGGACTGAGAAACCTTACTCGTTTTGGCTCTAGCGACCCGAAATACGCTTCCTCACTTTGCTCCTGCGAGGATTTCGTTAACGTAAAACGTACGATATATACCGATGTACGCCCATTAGTTACGAAAAGGAAATTAACCTCTCTTTGACCCTTGGTAGGAATTGTTTCTCGGAATTTGAGAATGAAAAGGTCGGGAACTTGTTTTTTGACGGATTACAAGAGGGGCGGGCAGTATTCGGAGCCCAAGATTTAAATAGTTGAAAGCAACTGGCGTTATTGGTGTTTTGTGATTGCGCAACACTACGAAGACTGATTTTTTTCAAACCCCTGGGCCTTGTAATTAGCCTATTTCCAATAAATAGGCTGCTTAAAATGAGGTTACTTACTACAGTTAGACTTGGAATGTTGGGGAATTGGCGTAGTCTCTTCTCTCTATCTGTAATGGACCTCACTTAGGTTAGGATTTATGGTGTATGGATAAATTGCACCAATCTTTGATCCTGATGTTAATTTAATGTGTAGGTGTCCTCTGTTTCTTTACCAACAGAAACTACATCGAACTGTCCAATGAGTTCATGCGAGCGTTTACCTCGCGGAAACGTGTCAACAGCGTAGGCATTGCCACTAACACGCTGGCGAGACATTAAAACTGGACATTCAGCTAATAGCTTTAGCTTTTGTTGGCTCCCTCCCTAACGAAAGTCTGTTGCATATCGTATCCTTGGCGCTGCTAAGAGTTCCATCTCCGCTTCGCTTTATTTTTTTAATTGGATCAAAGCGTCGAGAGTAAAATGATATTATGAAGCCGGTCGAAACGAATAAACTAAATTGATAAATAAGATACTTATAATCATGCCGGTGATCCATTGCAGTGCTATGATGATGTTTTCTCTTCATATTTTAATAATGATCTCGCCTTTCACTTCACTCTGTCCATTGAACATCGACAGGATCATAATAAATTGAGCATAACCAAGATTGAGTTTGAAGCAGGAAATTTATTAAACTCTTTAATAGTTCTCCATCAAGTATGGAAACATAGTACGCTCGGTGAAATAAAAAATATAAATAATTTACGCGTTTTGCGGAGTACATTTTTTGTTTGCTCGAAAACAAGAGATAATATCCGCTAATAACTTAGTTCTTCTAGATCGAAGAATTGATTCATGGAGTCGTGAACGTCAAGCTCAGTGCTTTCGACCAGAGATATTGAGCGAGAAATCACGCTTTTAAACTTTCATGTTACATTCTCCTTTTTTTTGTGTTTCGGTCTATGACCATAAATTTTATTTTCACCTCCGTGGTAGAATAATACGTATTGCTTTGGAGTCGTCGAGTGGATAGAATTATATCGTCGGTAGTTTTCTGCTGTTTGTTAACGACTCCGCAATTATTAGTCATCATAACCCCATCCTAATGACCACTTTTCTTGCATGCTACATGTCCCTTGACTCTCTTTTCTGGATTATTCCGGGAGGGAAAGGCAAAAGGATTCACATGTATTAATAACTCGTTTTTTGCTCGCGTGCTTCCCCATTCGGGAACGCGAAAGGGCTTCTCAGCGGGCAGACCGGAAGCAGACAACTCCATTTAATTTTCTTGCTGTCTCTCGTCTCTGTTTCCTCTCTTCTCTCTCCCTTTTGGGGTGTATTTGTGCACACACGTATACGGTCGGGAGCAGGATTCTATTTTTTTTTAACCTTCACATTAATGTGTGCATGAATACATAATTATGAATGTATATGTAACAATTCGCTTCCGATCTCACGCAGAAGAGCTGCTAAGAATAACTAAAGAGTAGAAGGCCAAGTGTTAGTACCTACCCTTGGATCAAACTCTGCGATATCTTAAAGGATTTGCACATTGTTCTCTTTTCATAGCGGCATAGCGTGGCTTTTTTATGCGTTTTCCTCGCTTCAGGTACGGATATTCTGATTCCCCGTTGACGTTTAATTTGAAAATATTTTGATTTGACTGCCTTACTAGGCGTAAAAACTTCAAAGTGTATATATTTCGGCTGCCATTGAATGTTTATAGATAAAACGCGATAAGAATGGTGGTTCAGAAACGCTAGAATACCACCATTGTGTTGAAAATAAGAAAATATCGCATCCTAATTATAGTTAGCTTGAGACTCTTCATGTGCCACATATAGGTGTTATTGCTTTCGACCTTTACCCTCGTTGCTGAGTACAACAAAGCCAGTTCACAGCGTGTCTGATGGAACAGATATTGTCTGTTAGGTCGTATCTTGTGCGTCGCCTCTTTGTGTCTAAACGACGCTTTAAAAGAAAAAAAAAACATTTGAATCATCGGTCCTGGGGGGTAGAATTGAAAGCGGCATGGATGTAGAAGTCGTATATAATTTATTCGTGGATGCGGTGGGTGCTGCGCCAGGCGATAATGAAAAGGAAGAAATGAGATGCATTAATTGTTGCTTCAAATCACACGTAAATGAAAATCTCGGTTTTCTCGTAAATCTTTTTATCAATTCTGGCCTTTGGGATTACGAGATTTCCATGAAATTGTTGCCTATTGAGAGGCATAGCTGAAATTCCGTATCACTAATAGCCCCTTGCATTTTCTTCTCGAATGTGTTTGGGTCGTAATTTGTTAAGTCTCAACATTCCTCGCGATATGGTCGACCATGCCGAGAGTATCATCATCCGCCATTCCTAGCTGGACAGTGCATGCATACCTTAGGTGCCGTAACTGCCGGTGGCAAGACCTACTTACGGATGTGCGCTGGCGTGTGGGAGATATTGAGATTGCCGGCGTCGTTCGCGGAACGGTCGTGTCGCTCTCATTACGTGCCACGGCCCGGTCGAATGACTCTCCCGTAATCAACGTCTGTATCTTCTTACCTTGCGAACCAACGCAGGGGCGTGTGACGAGTGACGGTGTCGGACGCCAGGGCTTTTGGGCGAATTAGGGTCGCTAATTAGGGTAATTAAATATCGCGCTGTCCCACCTCATCGGACTGCTCCTACGGTGAAACTCTCCTCCTTCCCAGTCATCCCACGAAGAAAATTATGATCGTGTTTTTTTCTCTCTTTTCGTTCGAAACTTGAAACTTGAGTGACGGAGCGGAAAAAATCCAAATCCTTCCTAGTTTCCCCTTTCTCCTCTCCTTTCCCGTGAGAGACGTACGTTATTCTTTTGTTATTTAGAGGTCGGACAGTAGATGTCGATCTCGTATAGGTTATCGGAAAAAAGCCGAAAAAACTAAATTGCAATATATCTGAAAACGATGAGGGGAGGAGGTAAAAAGAGGCTAAACGTGTTTTAGGTTTGGAGAGGGGTGAATAAATGTGATCGATTTAAATTCGCGAAGATATTCTAAGCTTTTATATTCATATTGAATGAAGGGAAGTTGATGGCAGAAATATTAAGGAACGGCAAAGTGGCTGGATAAAGCAGTTAGTGAGGGAATATGGCATAACGATTAAACGGCGAGTAGAAAGGCTTTATTGATGAAATGAGAAGAGGTAGAATGTTATGACAGCTTGAGAGCGACGTTATGTGATGCATTGTACTGCTTCCATCAAACCCGACCTTGAACGATGGTATACCTAATTGATAACAATTATAAAAGTTAGCATTAAGAGAATTTTCAATAGAAACTATTATTGTGGCCTTCTTGCATTGGTATTCGCAATTCGTTAGTCTTTGACAGTCGACACGTTTTCAACGCTTTGGCTTCCGCCTCAGTGAGCCGGTACGGGAAATATTATTTGGAATGTGGAAAGAAGCCAATTCCGCGATTAGTTTGTAATATTAAATCAATCTTCGGGAAATGAATGCAAATAGATTCCAAATGGATCATCATTTTCGTAGATTAATCAAAACTGTCAAAGAATCTGCATTTTGATTACGGAAAAGAAATATTTCTTCGATTTGTTTTCATGCTATGCGCGACCGTTGAACCATGACCTGAGTATATTTACACCCACTTGGTTACGTTTTCAATTAACGATTGCGTTATTTCACGGAAATATTGGTTAATAATAGGTATGTTGATTTACGTGGCCAATCAGTTGTCGAAGAGAAGCTTTCGATGAATGAGAAAAACTCGGGATGTAGGCACGCTCGCTTTATTGCAGTTATCGAATGATAGATAATCGATATGGGCGCTCGGTGGGTACAAGCTTTCTATGTCGATTGTGAACTCATCCCTACTCGGTCGGAAGGACGTCTGAAGACGGCGGCGGCTACTTAGGGAAGAGCAGGAGGAGGGGAGACACACACCTCCCGAAAGAGCTACGCCCACTTAAAGCGAGAGGAGAAGCCGAAAAGGCTTCCTTCCCTTCCTTCTCTCGCTTCTTAATAATTAGACGGGATCTCCAGTTGCAATTTCCTCGGAGGGCCCAACCGCACGCGCCCCACCTGCTCCCTCCCGTCACCCCTCCCCCGCCCCCCCCCCCTCCTCGTCCTCCCCCTCCCCTTCTTCCTATCCCCCTCTCTCTCGCTCCCCCACATCCGTCCAGAGTTTCCGCTCGCTTCCTCCGCATCAGAATCCCCCTCGTGTAACGATTTTTCCCCAGGCAATTTTTTTTAGTGGCTACGAATTTTGGACCGTTATTCTTCCCGAGGTTGATTCGGGAGGCAATGGACGTCGTCAGGCACCCGAACGACTGCAATGAGCAACACGATTAAGCTTTAGAGAACGCTCGGTGGAGTTAATACGTTCTTCCCTCTAGAGGACCGACCCTAGGATCACTCTCCAGGGGTCGATGAGAGATCCCCACAGTTGGAAAATCGCTCTGTGCCATTCCCGTAGATGACTGCAATGGATAACTCAGGAGCACGGAGGTGTACCTCAAATATTGTCAACTTGAACATTACTGGTGTATAAATTTGTTTTCCTTTAGATATTGCAAGGTGTTTGAAGCTTCATTATTATAAGACGAAAGGATTGAGATTTTCAAGGAATGCTCAACGTGAGCATATAAGTGAGTATAAAATGAATAAGTTTTACAGTACCACACTATATATACCTCAATATTGTGATATTGTAAAAGTTATTAATTTTATTGATAAAATGCCATACCACCAAGTCACTAGTGATCTTGTTTTATTAATATCAGTGAGATTGTGTAAGGTGACTCTGTTGGAATTATTATAATCCTGGACTACATTTTTGACCAAGGTTGATGGTCAAAATGCTAATACCAATTATATTTGGCGAAGCCTTGGGTTAGCGAGGAAAACGTTTACCTAAAGAAGAGAACTTAAGTTTGGGGACCTTGGATTAGAGACATCATGGAAATGATAATTAAGAGTTTAGTATGGTGCTTTTATGTTATATGGTTTCAGTTCTTGTATCCAGGAGATAGAGTGAAAAATGGTGGTGATTTTTCTGTGGGTATAGAGAAGGATTGATAAGGAACGATGGACAGAAAGGAAGATGGGCGAGAAATTCTTAAGCCCATTTCGCACGACACTTGATCCAGCACAAGGTCGAGGACATTAGCTAGTATGACAGCTTTCCAGTACCGTGTGAATAGAACCAGTATACTGGCTGGCAAGCATGATCGCTAGCATACTCGAGGAGCTACTTGATTTCCTACTTGATGCTGAACTAGTTCGCTACTAGCTCCCAGTAGGACCCGGTGGCCATTGACCATTCACGTCACGTTACAGACGCTGTGCTATCTTCTCTTTTTTAATTAGTAAGGGGTCGTATGGAATATCCGCTTCATAGCCAGCACAAGGTCGATGATCGTGTGAAACCTCCCAGGATGGTTACAATCATGCTAGATTCCGTCCTCAATATCAGGTAGCGGCTAGTACACTAGGTCTTGTGCTGGATCAAGTATCGTGTGAAACAGGCTTTAGAATTGGTTCACAGAATATGAAATTGCAGAAGAAAATAAAGGAGAGGAATTAGTGGATAGAGCATTACATTGAGGTGGTTGGAATGTTGAAGGTGGTATAATATAAGGGTTAATACTAGGAAAGCGAGGAAGGGAATGGGCACAAATATTGATGAAATGAATAGAAGTCGAAATTATACTTATCTAAAGAGGAGAAGGAGGTGAAGGAGGCGTGTTAGAGAAGTGGTTTATAAATAGCCCATCAAAACCTACCCTAACCGATAGAATACCAGAAATAATGAAAATGGAAGGGCTGGACTTCATTAGGTAGTTACTTATGGACATCAAGGCCTTCTAAACATCAAGGCATGTCCTTCTGGACATCGAAGTTTAAAATCGTCTCTCTCCAGAAATGGTATTTCCCTCTCCATCCTCTCACCCTTTTATCTGAGCCGTCATGTTTAAGGAGGTCTCTTTTTTTATATTTTCATATTTTGTGTTTAATACCTGGTTGTACGTGGTGGCTTTACCTTGTTGCCTTTCATTTAGCGGTGCGTATAATTTTTTTGTGATAAATCTAATGTATGTGCCTTCATTAAATTAAATTCCCTCCGATGATTAATTAAAACGAATTGAGACGCTCATTCTCTTATTTCACTTGCGTCCCGTGAGGCTCTGACTATAACGGCCATTAATACCTTGTCACATGCTTGTATAAATATTAATGCCCTGTATGCTACAATAAAGGTGTGAGGAAGGGGGTGAATAGTCACCAAACGTGAGCTATTTCTCATGCGTATAGAGAATTAGTATGTTTAGTCCAATTACAACAATTTAAAAAATATTTAAAAAGCACAGTAAACATATGTGTACTTGTGAATTGCGATAGCTATAAACCGACATGCAGCTGCTTAGGCTACCTATCGATAAACTTGTGTACCTATATATTATTGAATATATCCAGAGCTACTCATATCCATAATTTTACGAATTGAAACGTTATTTTATTAAGTTGAAGCTCTGCATGGTCTAGTTTGTTCTCAAATAATCATTATTACTTATTTATGAAATAATTATGGTGTTTCCGTGTGAGTCGTTTTTCCTCGAAGCATCGCGTCCTTTTCATGTCGGCATTTCAGTGCCCAAAA
The DNA here is from genome assembly GCA_933228895.1 of Platycnemis pennipes. NCBI lineage: Eukaryota > Metazoa > Arthropoda > Insecta > Odonata > Platycnemididae > Platycnemis > Platycnemis pennipes. The sequence goes on from OW121851.1 coordinate 29,585,359, forward strand.
ATCCCCTTTTTGTGAAGCTCGAGTAATCCCGTCCGTCCTCGACATGTAACTTTTGTGAGCTCCAATTAATCCGTTCGTCGGGCGACGAGAGTAAACATCCGAAAATTGCGTCGTGCGTGAAGGCGCCCGGCGCTGCTTTCAGATCGATCGCCATCGATGATGCGATGGAGATTGGGTTGGACTGCTTCATTAACGTTTCCTCCCTCCGCTTTTGACGGCTGCCCAGTGGATGACGACGACGATGATGATGATGGCTTTTAGTTGCGATTCTCTCTGGGAAAAAGATAACAGCGCCCGCGTGAATGGGAGTTCTCCTCTCCAAGGTTACGCCCCACACCCCAACCCTTTGACCCCGGAGGCCGAAGGAATTAAGTGAAACGTTTCTTTTGATGTTTCACTTGGCATAGGTCACCAGTGATGAAAATATTGCGGTCGCTTTTGGATATGCTATATGAAACGTTGTACATTCATCTAAATGTTATCCTGCGCGCCACCGAAAGGGCCTGTGGCAGGGGATGGTGGGTTACCTGCCTTGTAATGACTATTGCTATAAAAGAGGTATTTAAAAATGATTTATGGGGTAAAGACTTAGTGTGATTCTTTTCAAATTAGGCATTGTTTGCGTCAGAAGATTGTTTTAAGCGAGGAATAACCATTTCTTGTTTCTCTTGGTCTACCAGTTAATCTCTCTTAATTTTTAAATTTTGTTTGTCCTGCTGATATAGTGTGGGGTTGGAAACATAGTGTCAGTCTTAAATGCATAGGGACTGAGAGAGAATCCTGAATAGCTTGTGAAACAGGCAGTTTAGTAAATGGAATCTCTTTCGAAAGTTCTTTCTATTATGCTAACTACTATTTCCAGCACTCCCTGCATGCCTTCTGTCCAATCAAAGCTTAATGTGTGATGAACGCAAGTGAAATTGTTGCCCGTCATGACCTTTCTTATTTCTGTACAGTTCCTAATCCGTTAGCAACAGCGCCTAGTAAGCCTTTAATGGTGAAGAATCTTCCTTGAGGGGACTAGAGGTTGTGTTCATGAATGTTGCTGTAGCAGGATACGCAAAAAAATTAATGGTTTCTTTTTCTGTTCTTGCTTTTCTTTCATTTTATCTCCTCAATAGTTGTACTCAATCCTTTTCCTCCCACCCTCCCTGCCTCAACGGATCTTAAGCCTATTTTAATCCTACTTTTAAAAAAAAGATTCGCAGCATTCTTTTTTCTTAATGCGGCCAAGGCACCTGCTTGGGAATAAACGGATGCTCATTTCGCGTCGCATCGTTGGCGCTCATCATTGCTAACGTGATAATTCCAACGATGGTACCCACTATTACGATGATAGGCAGACATAAGTAGCCATTGGAAAGCTGGGGAAATAAAACGCGCGACGATAAGTTGAGCTGCTACTCGTTAATATCGTATCAGATGACTTGTAATTGTGCAGATAGGTGTTGGATTTTTTCACGCTGTTTGCAATATCCGGCGGTGGCCCTTTGCGTTGTTTATTTTTTAGCTATTGATTCACGAATTTGAAAGAATTTAGTTTTAACGCGGCTCAATATGATAGAGAAATTCTGGTGTTATAAAATCGTACCAACTCCGTAATTCGTTGTCAACCGACTTGATGACCATAATATTTCGGTACAATGTCACTGAAGTTAATACTTGAGCGAAACATTGGTTAGTAATGCATACCGTGTTATCACCCGTTATAGTAGACGGATAGGTGTTGCTCATAGCTTTGATATCACTGTACATAAAATTCGAAGTTCATAACGATGATGCTAAATTTCAAGTATTGGCTTCGTATTCACGACTATCACGTCCAGAAATTGTTTGGTGTTTCAATGGGAATACATAATTGTGATTTATCATATAAATCATTTCTGGACTATGGTCTGGTAGGATATGAATACGAGCTTGTAATTCTTTGAAAAACATTAAATGCCATTTTCGTGGTTCAAATGCCTCTGGACTATTTTTAATGCATTTTCATGTGCATGATTTACTGGCGATTCGCTTGAAAGTATAATTTCAACTTTAATTCAAAATTATCCATTTATTGGTGGCTTTTCAATTTTGGAAAGGAATATTTGGTTTGTATTCGAGTAACACATCACCTGATGTTTTATTTGCGAATTAGTGTCACATTTCACAGACGTAATTATGTACTTCGTTGGATGGGAAGCCGGAAGACGCGACCATCAAATACATTAAAGTTCCTGAGTGGAGATGTTTCCTTGTATCAGATTAATTAGTTAAATAAACGATAATTTAGAAGAGGGGATGCTTGACTGTTTATTGAAATTAAAGTATTAAGTTAATGGGATATTTAAATTCCACGGAGAGTCACATTTCTGCTAAAAATAATGTTCCTGAGTGAGTGAGACCGGTCGTTTTTTTCTTAAGTGGTCGCGAAATTATCTCAGAAATTTAAATAAATAATCAATAAAATTCCGTGAAAAAATGAACTTTTAATTGAAATTTTTCAGAGTAATTGAATGTTCCATTAGTGTCGTACCCCAATTATATTTTCTTAGTTTTCAACTCGAAGAGATACCGCGAGAAATTCTCCTCTTCCCCCGCAGTATGTAGGGAGTCCTTCGAAACTATTTTATGCTCGTCTCGTTGAGCTGGAAATAAATTCATGTTTTTGCGCGTTTCCCAATCAATGGGGGCATAAAATCAAGTCATCCCGGGGACGAGGAGAGAGAGAGAGAGAGATTTTCGGGCCTGAGTAATTGAGTGGAGTTTCTCTTGGGGGTCAGTTATATTTGTTTTCCGCCGTCGTTGGAGAAAAAATTGAAGTTGTCGGGGCGCCCACACGATCCTCCTCCCACCAAAGATCTCCTTAGCCAAGATTGCTGGTGGTAAGCTCACGGGGAGCTGACGCCCCACACTCTCACGTGCCCCGTAGGGTCGGACGGCCTCCTTCAAGGCTATCTAAGGGCATTGCGCGTTCCCTCTCCCTTCGTCCGTTCTTTGACTTCACTTCGGGACAGGCTGTGGACGCTTTGCGTATCTTGGATGGTATTTCCATCTCTTCCTCTCCTCGAGCAACCTTTTCGTTACGTTTCCGACTCCATCTACTGAATGGAACCCTTTTATATTTTTGTGTATGATTTGTATCTTAGTACTTGTAGTCATTCCGGTATGTGTCCGACAGCTAAGGTTATTTTAAACGATTTATATCAATTGACTCCATTTACGTCATACAAGGCCTGCCTTTTCTATTCTTCCTGTTCACTTTTCCCTCGACGATTGTCTTCATCAGCCATCGTGTCTTAGGTTGTGGCCTAATAAGTTGTTCCGTCGTCTTTGTAAGGTTTTCACTAGACATCTCTTCTCTCCCACTCTAAACTAAAACGAAGAAATCTTAAGAATAGTGGAAGAGATGAGATATGTACTGAAAATATTAAAAAGAAGACGGGACAACTTATTAGGCCACATCTTAAGACACGATTGTCTGATGAAGACAATCGTCGAGGGAAAAGTGAACGGGAAGAATGGAATAGGCAGAGGCAGGTCCCTCGTATGAGGTATATGGAGCAAGTTGTGAAGGAAGCAAGAGAGAGGAGCTACGTCAATATGAAGAGGTTGGCCGATAGAAGAATCGAGTGGAGGGCTGCGTCAAACCAATCCTAGGGTTGTTGACCGATGTTGATGATATCAATTGAGAGTATAGTGCCACCTAAGCGAACTAGATAAAATGTTTCTCATGGATGAAGCGATTTGGTTTCTGTTGACTTGGTAAGACTTCTCCGGCGAGAATGAACGGTAAAGTTTGTTGGAATTCAGAAACCATCGGAAGTTAGAGAAGTGAATGGCGTATACTTGCCATTTTATTTCATCCTGGTTGATGCTTTGTGGCCCAGCACGGTGCTGTTTTCTCTCGCATTAGTTCCCATTAGCTGTAGCTCCCGTAAGTATGGAAAGCTGCGTCGACGGACATCCATGAATATCAATTACCGTTGTGAGAATTTTTTCTGCTATTTTACTCATCAGCTAAATATACTTTATCGTTCATTGTGTGATCAGTTACACTCAGTGTCAGTGCGTCAAGTTCTCTGACTGCATATGCTAGGATTTGAAAGGGATATATTCTATCTAATGGATGGCGATTACGTAGACATAGCGCTCACCTTAATTATTACATAGCTTTGGCTCGGTAAGGTCCTCCTTTTCTCGGAAAATAATTCGCCTTTTTTTAGAGTTCAAAATTCGTGCCTTTAATTAAGGTGATTCTCATTGGACTTTATGAAGCGTGAATGAATGAATGAGGTGTAGCCATAAAAACCAGTCATCATCCAAAAGGTCATTTTGGATGTTGATTGTGGGTCTCTCATGGCACTAAGCTCTTCGGTGAGTGATTCCAACCTCATGGCTTGAGGGCTAGATTCTCTTCCTAGAAATATCAAGTATCAGTTAATCAAAAAAAAGCTATGATTTACTGAGAGGCATCACTGTGAGAGAAATAAGGTGGTTATTAACGGAAGTACTGCGAATTCCTCACTCTACTACTTGTCTACCTTTTGCGAAATAGTAGTCTTTTAACGAAAGAATTGATTTTTTTGCCGTCAAATGATAATCCTCGAATTACTGCATTGAAAAAGGCTTATCCAATCATAGTTGATTGGTAGTAAGGATTAACGATTTAAAAAATTAACTATTACAATTAGTCGTTAAAAAAGTGGTTAACTATTTAATTTAATCGTTACTTTTTAGAAGGGTTAACTTTTAACTTTTTATCGTTAAAATAATGCATTAACTGATACAAAACTAACTTCAGTTAATTTTTTCGTTATTTTTTGGCGAATGTCAACCCGTCGGAATTTGGGCGCTAAGGTTTCCCAATAGACAAATGGGAAAATAAAACGGTATCTAAGAATGCAAGGGTAGTTGTGCAAGAATGCAATGAATAGGCCCAGACGAATAAATCCAAACAAAAACGGGGCTTAAGAGGAGTGACCTCCAAAGTTAAGGAACGCACCCTCGGACGCGGAAACACGAAACCACGCGAAGACTATGTCCTGGAAGGATCATATGCCTTACTGGTGGCATTGTGTCCTCAATACCGCATAGTTGAAGCCGTGAAAGAAAGGTCACCTAAAAACCCAGACGGATAACGAGCGGGGGGACTAATTATCACGCTAGATAATCCAGTGGTAATCCAGTTTGTTTGTCAAAGAAAGTGATGTGTAACAACTCTTTTTAGCTGCTTAATGCATATTTATATAACAGATGTAAATATATATTCCTTAGGGTATAAATGTGAGTGGAGCAAGACTATATTTTCACTTTCTTCCTCAAGCTTCTAGCAGTGGCTTTTAGGAGCGGGGAAACCTACAAGCTGAGTTTGTTTGCGCCGGCGATAGGCCGGTAATCGATGGGGTTAAAGCAGGATTTATAAGGAAAATGAAGGATGGAGAGAAATGAATCAGGCATCAGCTTACTTCTGAGAAAATGCGCCATCGGGTACACGGTTTAACTCCTCATACTTCGAACAACTCCTATTTCACAGTAATCAAATTCAAAACGGTATTTAACTGGCTAGTCTATCTGCTGGCACACTATTGAGACTCGAACTCGGAGCTTTAGGATAGGGTGTCAATACTTGAGCACGTTGTAATCCTCCTATTGACATTTTATTCATGATGCATAATAGTTTTTTTTAAATTTATTTTTGTCGGACCCAACATCAATTGCATCCGCAATTGCAAACATCAACAGCCTTAATTGTTCGTTTATTTTTGCCCCAAAACAAGTTATTAAATGTGTGCATTTTTTTAGCATCGAACACCTTACTCATGATAGTCCTGGGCTGGTAGGGGTTTTGGGAATCATTTTTTTGGTGATAGTTCCTGTTATGCCGTTGGAATGGAGACTAGTTTTTTAATTAGCTCTGTGGCGCATTCTTCTCCATTCCCTGTGTTTCAAAGTCATTAAATCCCGACCGTCGCTGTCCGAAGGGCATTTTGTAGTCAACAAATTCTAGACTGGGCGGCAGCTGGTAGTAGATATCCGTTGCAGCTCTTTGTTACTTCCCTACCGACTAGAACGTAATCCATTGTGCTGTGTCAACTCATAAATCGACCTTGTTCTCGGAGTTGGATCCGGTCCAAGTCAAGCCTCACTGGCGGTCAGCGACGGCCTAAAGGATTACAATAGCAGTTGCGGAACGTTTATGAGAAGTAATGTGCCTGAAGGATTGAGCCTGTCTACTTTAATGGAAATGTCGTTTTAGTGGCAAAAACATATTTTTTAATGACGGGTATGCAATGAATTAAGATCGCATTCCTTCATCCATGAGAGTATTATTTTTTTATACCGGTTCAATGTAAGGAAGATATTATCCCTTCAGCATTAACATTTCGATAAAAGGCTGCCGCGGTTGTCGAAATAATAACGCTCCGGTGTTCGACCCAATGGTTGCCGGTTCGAGGCCTTTATACGAGTATATCTCGTTTGCACTAGAATTTAGGTTGCTTGATAATTTGACGTTACCTTTGCAATTAAAGAAAATCTTAAAAAATACCTATCTTTGAGCTTTTAAATAACTTAAATTATATGCGGTAAGGTGTTCCTTACATTTCTTTGAGCAGCCGGTGTGTGTTCTTCATTTGATCCCTGGTCACTAATTGATCAATAGATTTCATATAGGTCCATCAAAGTTGTCCTTGCTCGTTTCTCTTTGTCTTTATGAGCCTTTTATAGCCATCATCTCGGTCATTTTTTTGTGTCCTCATTGGTATTTGGTCATAGGTATATTTGATGCTTATTCGAGTTAATCCTCTCAGTCAAATTTGATCACGCGCTCATTAAGATACGAGTGGAGGATAAGTTATTGCTATCGCTTCAACTGCACCTGAGCAACTGATTGAATCACGAGCCGTAATGGTGTAAGAAATGTCTTGGGGATAATAGTTTGCCCATCATATCATCTTCCGCTCTAGCCTCGACATAAATGCGAGGTGCAGCTTCCGACTTTTTAAATTCAGTTTGAAGTTCTGAGCTGTGTTTTCATAAAAAAAGAAAAGAAAAAAGCTATGCTCGTGCAATTGGCACCGGGAAGACGGATGTTTTATGGCCGGCGTCATGACACGCCGTGAAAAACGCTCTTTGTGGAGGCCAGCGGGATTGTGATGAGGATTTAGATCCGATTCTAAACCGCCGAGGATTGTGCGCGCGTGGGTAATTTTATCATCTACGGAAGGATGGCGTTTTTTCCCGCTCGAGGCGTTAGTGGCTATCGAGGAGGTATGCATGTATGTACTACTTTATCGCCCCCATTCTCTCTTTCTCTCTGTTACTATACGTCATTATTTAGGCTCGACGTTCTTCGGAATATTTCGAAAGCGCGAAGAATACGACTGGTACAGTCAGTTGTAAAATTACATATCGTAATTGTTTTCCCTTCCAATTTAAATAACTAGATCTGGAAAATAATTGTGTGAAGGTTAAGAGAATTGGTTTGAGTGTGGATTGTATGTAAAACATCCTTTGGCCGCTAAATTATTGATGGATGGAAATATTTTAGATGTATAGCAAAGAAATTATAAAAGAGGCGATGTCAGGTTTTGCTTAGAGTACTTTATTCTGTCAGTTTTGAAGATGAAGATATTTGTTGTTGGAAAATTTCTCGAATTTTTTTGTAGAATTCAATAGTTTGGATTCTTTTCTACTCGTAACAATGGGAATGTTCTTAACTTTTGGGTGGCCTAGCATTTTTGGATCACAACGATACAGAATAAAATGCCAATTCACCGGTGTTCGCGAGTGACGAGGTCCTCATGGAAGCTGTTCTCATATTTGTTCCTTGAAGGCCTTTTATCCAAAGTGCAAATTCCTGTTGAATTTATTCTCGGGAATTCTTTGTCACGCTTCTGGTGAATAATTTATCAGCTTTCCTGGTTGGCAGTGAATTTCGTAGTGTGATGATATATCATTTGACGTTTCAGTCATGAATCATATACGTAAATTATGAGATTTGAACTTTTGAGCAGTCATAGGCAAAAAATGTGCTCACAGTTTTTACACCCATTCATTCGTAAAAACGAGAAATGTTAGCATCCTCATTGGTTTATTTACTGTGCTGCTTTTATCTGATAAACTCTGGGAACGCAGTATTGCGCTTTCCATTTTTTTCTCGCCTAGTCCAATTTCCTAAATAATGAGAAAGGGGTTTCTCTGTCGTAAAATCGAAAGTTCGCGTTGAAATTTTATTCCTATTTTGCATGTTTTTATTTCTTTAGCATATCGTCATCTGAATGCGAAAGCTCTTCTATTGGCTTTGTTCCCGTCAAAATGATGTTCTGTGATTTGCGTTTCTTCGGGAAATATCTACGGCGATTTATTTGGGTGACGCACTGTATTCTCTCTTTTCTAATGCTGCGTCGAGATTTATCTCCGCGGCGTGCCATCTTTCATTGTGATACAAGAAATGTCCCTTACAGGTATACTCCCCTGTTATTGTTTCTTTTTACCATTCTTCAAGCAAACCATGACTAATACGACGTCGTTGTAAAAACTTGTAACATTACCACTTTCTCCTAACCGAATATAATCTTATCTTGAATGTTTATGAGGAATTTTCTTGTGGTATTTTGAAATGTATTACTAACCGACGGTTTTTAATGCTTTTTGTTATTGCGGATAGCTGAACGTTATTTAATGCATTTGTCCATGAGCTGTTACACACCTCTGCACGTTTAAATCGTCTTTTTATTTGAAATAAATTCTGTTTATTCTTTGTGTATTAAATTTATTGTTTATGGTAAATTCACGCTCGATTTCACCGTGGTCACACACGTGAACTGTACCGTATTGTGTACCGTTTCATTTTTCATGTATTATCTTCGACCCTCATACCACTATACTTTCAAGAGCTCATGTTTTACCTTTTCTATTTTCTCATTCCGTATCCCTCCCCTGACAACATATAACCCCTAATACCTGGCGTAGCATCATCTTACCCAGATCTCTCCTTCCATCGCATTCAGACGTACTTCCATGCCCCGCTCCATCCTTTTGTTCGGATCTCACCACCTCAGCTGCAGAAGCTGATCGTAGCCATCCCTGAGTCTAGGATCTGAAAGAGGTGGCGGTAGCCACAATAGATCCATGTATTTAGATTCTTGGTGTAAAATGATTCAGGCGCACGCAGTATATTTGAAACATTGGAATTTAAGGATCCTCACAGATTTCCTCTATTATTTTCAAAACGTTAATGAGAGTCAACGTTAGCTGTACGATAATGAATAGTTCACACGCTGTACTTTACACTTTTAATACAGAGTCTTTCATCAAAATTACACTCTTTCTATTACTATTTTCTAAATTACATTCTATTTGTCATTTTTTTCCACTTTCAATCTTGAAACCTCAGGTTTCCGAAGAATTCTAATCAGAGAAGCTGATTTGTAATTATAAGTACAATAATGGGCTGGCAGACATCACAGAATAAGTTGAATGGGTGCGAACGGTATGATATTTATTTTACTTGTGTGAATTATAGTGATGAATATCCCTTTGTGAAAGGCACTCACATATGGGGAGCATAATATGGGGAATAAATATATGGCTTATTCTCTCTCATAAATCTTTGAGCTGTTGATTTTTCTTAACTTCCATAATGTAGTGTAATATATATAATTGAGATATTTTGCATAGTACTTGCGTTTCATCTGTAAAGGACTGTCATACCAATTATCATTGTGTGGAAGTGACGTTTCACATGTTAAAAATAAACCTTTATCTCGATAAGCCATTATTATGCCTTATCATTCATTATGCGTCGAATTCATATTGATCACATTGTTCTCATTGTGTGTTTTCTTTTCATTTGCAGGTATGTCCCTTGAATTTTGCTCCCTTCGATAGTGTGGTGGCTAAGGTATGCTTTTATTTCTAATTTTAATTAATTATCGGACGACTCGTTTAAATTTAAAAGGCATACTTTTATTAATCATGCAAAGACAGCGTGATTGTATTACGCAGAGATTTTAAGCACGTATCATTGTTAATTGAGTAGAAAGTATAAGTAGAAAGTAAGAAACACCAAGCCTGAACCAAACGGCCAACTCCAATTCTGTTTCACTGTGAAGATTGAGAAATTTCTTAGAAATGGTATTATTTAGTTGTCTTCGTATCTATAAAATGCTAATTGATTTTTATTATCTAATCTGAACTACATAGATTTGTGGATATCCAAGCCATTTTGCGCGATAAAGCAGGGTGCCTCATTATTTAGGAGAATGAATTATTGTGGTCGTAACTGTGATGCGGTTATCTTGTTAATCAGAGGAGTACTGCATAAATGTAGTTGTCTATAGATGTATTATAATGTTGCATATGATTTAAATTACGGTTCCATTTAACTAACAGTGATGACCGTAGAGGCTTTTCTCGTTATTTAATACATCCTGCTTTAATACCTATTTTGTGGGCCATAATTAGCCTCTTCGCCCGGGTCGCACTCACACGGAAAGTCAGCTCTAGTTAACGATTAGAGTTCCTTCGAAGGAGAATTATATCGTTTTTTAAATTACTTCAATAATGATTTATTGGCGGGTGAAAGGGTAATGGACTCAAAAGTGCTGGAATAAACGAAAATGTGTGTATTTATGGTTATCATTCTGAGATACACTACCTTTACCAGGCCAGGGTCCTCCGATAAACACTGGGACCTTTTAATAAACAGCGGAGGCGCTTCATTAAATGAAATGCAGCGGGTAGCCGCGGAAATGGAAATGCAAAATCTTCATTCCGTTTTGACTTCCCGGTCTCCCGTCCGTAAGGATCTAAGCAAAGAGGGCGTGTGGGTTCCATGTTAAATGCTAACAATCGAGGGGACTGAGGGAGGGGAGGTAAGGGGGCGACGATGTGGCGAATAACGTGACGCTTGGAAAACAGCGTTATTGCAAGACTCGGGAGACGGGATTTGCATTTCTCTTGCAAAGGTCGGCGAAAATATTTTGAGAGAATAATAGAATCAGGTCATATAGTTTCCTTTTTTTAAAAAAAAAGAAGCCCGGAACTCCTAAGTATTTAATATTTCCTTTTTCTGTACTCAACCCAGGCCATCCGTTTGTCGTCTGATGGGGAAGGGAGCGTCTCCAATTTTTTTTTCAATTCATTTATGTATGCCTTTCCGCTCCGTTTGGATCGCTGCCATTTAATTCATTCAGGGGTGTTCATGAATAAGTTGAAAGTCGATTCCAATCGCGATAATTCCTGGTGCCTTTCGGCGATACCGAAAGCGATATGAGGATAATGCTCCTTAGTTTTATTTTATTCGTCCACACCAATGGTTTTAATTTTTTCCCTCCTCATAAAGGGTTGATTCTTGTGTGTGGTGTGCCGATTCGTACAGAAGAGGTTGTTCAATTGTAAGAAAATTATTTTTTTAAACAGTTTCTGGATTTCTGTGTTTATGGTGGAAAAAATCCTCCGTCTTTTTAAGTCAGTAGAATTCCGCTATTCCCCATGTTATTTTCCAAGGGAACTATCGAAGTTGTGTGCGAAAATAGTCGGGAGGAGTAATGGGGAAATTTATGTGGTACCAGCGTATAACTATGAAGATAAATTGATGGATTAAAGTCTCGTAGATAAATGAATAGAATTTTTCGAATTTTTTCAAATCCTCCTCAGATTTTAGAGACATTGATGAAAGTCTTCAATAACTCATGGCGAAATGATGAGTATTTTGCTCAGTGAATACATCAAAATCATTTGTAGGTTTACATGGTCACATAGGCGTTTTCCTCTTCAACCATATACGTCTATTTTGTCATAATTTTCCTGAATAAGGTCACCTCATCCCCCCCCCCCCCCTACCACCTACCCCCAACGTGACTTGTAGGGTATTCTGCAGACGATTAAAAAGTACACATTTCTCATGTGTTGTGTCTCCTAGTGGAGTAAGTAGAGAAGCGACCTTGTTGAAATTGAATAATGGTTAATTTTTGTGTAACAATGTCAAAAATTATTGCGTCGACGTTTTATTCTCAAAAAGCTTTTATTTTCCTGAAACTGTTGACTGTTACTTTTTTTCAGTGATGCAACAGCAAGCACTCTGTCGCTCTTGCCCGACGCTGAGCGAGCTTTTATTTAATACTCCGTTTATGTACTGTCAAAGTCTTGTCGCTTCCCTCGTCGTTCTGAAACATCTCTTTCTCTATAATTTACGAATGGAGATGATTTGCAAAGGGCTTATTACCCGAAAAAATGTGCATTAAGCTATCATTTTCTGTCGTTGATGAATAACCAACTGAAAAACCACATGCACGGGCAAACACGAATATATTGTCATTTATCTACAATGTAATATACTTTTTATGCTCTTCATTTATCGCAAATGTTTTCAATGTGTTTTGAAATTTGATTTTTGCTTGGCTTCTATCGGCAAAGTAAATATTTCTGAGCCTAATCTGTATTTTGCTTTCATTCATCGTAGAATGAAAGCCTTTGTTGAAATGGATTTGACCCGTGCGCTAAACTATTTAAAATGTTCCCAATCAGATATTCCAATTGATTCTTAAACGTAGTGATTTACTAAACCGGCCTCTTTCAATGCCTCTGCAGGTTGGGAATTTTAATTAGGTAGCGCATTGTTCGATGTGGCCATTTTTTCAGAAATGAGAGGCATTTCATGTGTCATTTCTGTTTGTCAGTTCACTGAAACAACCTCACAACATGTGGAGTAATTGGGTGAGTTATGAGTCATGCCTCCAAAATGGATCGCCTCTCTCGCCATGGGAGTTCTTACTGCTCGCAATGAACCGTATGCGTGCTTGACAGCCGTTTAGTTTCGCTCGGGAAACCTACCTCGTTTACTGGTACTTTTTAAAAGCATTGCATAGCTTGGAGTTTCTCTAGACACTTCCAAAGAGGGTGACGCGTAAGCGAGGGCCCATCTACCTTTTGGGTGTGAGATTTTTTTTTGCATTCGCACTAATCATTACTTATCAAGATTAATGCCATCCCATCCGTTTTTGAAAATAGTGTTACCGAGCTAGTTACCGTAGCATGATGGCTCGTATGTTAGCAGAATGTCGGCTCGCTCAACACATCTCCCCATTTGCTTCTACCACCCCCTCATCCCAACCGTTGGATTCACCACCCCTGGTGGCCCAACTCGTTTCAGCGTCATCATCATCACCGTCGTCAACCCTTTCCCTCGCTTCCCCCTTCTCCCCTTCTTTCCTCTCAAACATTAATTAAAAAGGGCGAATGAGTATCCGGCGACACGGGCGGGTGATGATGGAAAGCGCGCCGAAAGCGCTCAATTTTAGGAAGGCGTGAATGTTTTTCGTATCGTTCCTCCGCTTCTCTGCATTTTCGCGAGGGCAAAGCCGCAAAGCTGAATGCAACTGACGTTGCCGCTCCGGTTTAGCGTCAGTCTCAAAAACCCTATCTACTCCGCCATCCGCGATTTGCGCCTCTCCCTATCGTAACCTATTCTCCCACGCAACCCTCCCCGTCTTCCTGGCGAATGAATATTTTTGGGCACATATACGCGCTTGCTCTTCTGCATCCCCTTGTTTACTCACACTCTCTTTTGCCTTAATGTCCCCCTTTAATCTCCGACTCCTCCTAGTCGTCTCTTCCCCGCCAAAAAGGTCTCTTCTCAGCCCGTCATTCTTTTGTCGAGTGAGTCGGGAAAGGGAAGGGAGAGAGGAAGAGTGGGGGAAGACGGATGGTAGGGAGGAAGGAAGGAAGAGGACGAATGGGGCTTGAGGGAGGATGAGGGAAATGTGGAGAGAAAGAGGAATGGATATGGAATGAGTAACGGGGAGGGAATGAATGGAGTGGAAGGAGGAGAACGGGTGAGGGTTTTAGAGCAAATACATTGTAGGGAATGAGAAATGCGGGGAGAGGGTTATGCGGGTTGAACGACGAAGAGCGTGAAGAGTGCGAAAAAAATGAAATAGGTAGTGAGAGAAGGGAGGACAGAGATACGAGTGGGTGATATGAGAGAAGGGGGCTAAGGGAAAATAATATATTAAAGCGTAGAGGAAGAGAGAAAGTGCAGGAAAAATAAATGGGTGGAAAATGTGCAGGTACTAGTTGAGATGAAGGGGAAAAGAGAAAGAAACAATAGTGGCTAGAAAGTACTAGGAGAAAGAGAGAAAACGAAAGGAGCCCAAGGTTAAGGAAGAAAAAAAGAATTATGTGTGGTAGAGGGTTATAGAGTGGGAGGCTTTAGAAGGGAGGTAAGGGATGTTAGGTCGAGTGAGAGAAGCGGGAGAGAAAGGAAACAAAGAGAGAAGGGGAGAGGGTAGAAGCGGAGCGGGAGAGAGAGAGCGCGCAAGAGAGAGAGACATATCGATTCGCTGGACTCGGTGGAGCATGCGGACTCGCGGAGGGTGGTGGATTCGGGAGAGAGGGATGGGCGAGAAGAGGGGTTGGACGAGAGAGGGAAGGTTTTATTCCTGCTAGAGGGGGAGGGATGGAGAAAGAGGAAGGGAGTGTAGTAGCAAGGGTTGCCACCTTTTCATTCCAGTTAACCCGGATATTTCCCGCCGGGTCTCGTATTTTATTTCGCTCTTTTTCTCTCCTCCAGTCTCGCAAAACTCTTTATATACTATCTCCCGGGGAACGATGATTATTTTTTCCGTGGAAAACCTCCTCCGTCTTCGGAGAGGTTTTTGGAAGGAAGACAGCACACGGGTGGAGTTGGGGCTTGTGTGTTTCTAGGGTTCTGGACGAGACTAAGCGTATAACGAGAGGAAATTAGGGTCAGGGAGCCCTGGATATGTTTTCCTCGTAGTGGCGGAGCGAGTAAAGAGATCCGGCCGTCTGTGTATTTGCGGAAGGTTGAGAGATGAAAAAGCTAGACTATTAGTTTTTCAACACGCTCGCGGGCGTTGAGGTTCGATCCTATAGGATTATTTACAACGAGACTGAGAGGGCTCTTTGGTTTTGGCTGCATTCAGGTGTCCTCCTCGCCCCGGTAGGTTGCGCCTGCGGGCGTTCCGATGAGGGCTTGTGCATTTGCGGTCGCCGTGGTAACTCGCAATGCTTTTCTGGTCCGCTCGCTCCGTTATGAAACACTCAATAAAACGAAGGTCGGAGAATTCTCTCTCGTCAGGTCTCGTAGTGCGGCATTTTGGGGGGACTTTTTTTTATCTCCTCGCAGTAACTAATTTTTCCTCCGTTCGTTGAGCTGGTCGCTCATAGTAAGTGCATGGTAGGTATCGTGGGACAGGAAAACTGGTCTCTCAGATGTCTGCCAATTGATGTTAGAATTAAAGTGCGCAACAGTTTGGCCTCTTAATCCATACCCACTGAATTTTTATTAGTTGTATGTAGATCTGTTCCCGTCAAATGTCTCTTTTTGAACTCACAAAAACTTGTACATTAAACCTTATCGTAAAACCGATTGAAAAGTGACAAAAATGTTTTATAATTCGTAATTTTTTCTCACTGTATTGAATATTTACGCGTATATCGCATAGCGTTAATGACTCTTATTATTGCGTAGCCTTCCATAAATCGTATTCGCCCGTTGCTTGTCAACTTATTTAGCGTAATCAGCTAACGTATCGCACTGAATACAGTCGCTTGGGAATTGATTCTCCTAAGGACAGCAGTCAGCCTTTTTTTATCTCGCTATAAGCGGAGCGGAATAATGGAGTGCCCACATTTAACACAGGGGAAAATTTTACGCTGTGAGTGTTATCCTTTTTTTGTAGTTGGGGTCAGTCGTCGCTTCTCTCTCGTTTGGTCCATGGTTTTCATCTGCCCATCACGGGAGGGCTCGAGCTTTTTTTTTACTCGATCTCTCGTTGGTGTGCTCAATTGATGAAAGATATCGCTGATCGACAATTCGAGGATGAGGCATGAGAAAAAAAATGAATGTATATATATTGGACTGTGCTGTGAATTACGACCCGTGAATCTGGAGCACTCATATCCTGTCCTCTTTGCGGCGAGACGCCCCAGGGAGTTGTAATACGGCATGTACTGAAAAAATAAACTTGAAGCGTGATGACGTATATCAGCAATCCATTAGCTATCAGTTTTGCTTACGATCAGTATTGTAATGCTTATTGAAACTAGTGTTAAGTATTTTTTAGCTTCAGAAGTATGTTACTATAGGATAAAAAGTTATCCAATATCGACTTCTGTACTTCTCTAAATTACGCTTGCAGTGTGAAATAACTTCATCATCATCATAAGTCCACAATCCTTAGATTGGTTTGACGCAGCTCTCCACTCGATTTTCCTATATGCTAACCTTTTCATATTTACATCATTCTACTCTTTCATATTCTTTAATACTTGCTCTATGTATCTCATATTTTCACGAATTACGTTAATATTACATGTAACTTTTAGCGATGTAGGGAGGTTCATCGCTGACGCGTGAATAAATACGTGTAAATAAGTGTTTGGCATTTTATGGTGGAGATCACTGTATTGTACCGTTTGAGTTTTAGTCTTTGGAGCTGGGATAATTTTAATCCTAAAATAAATGAAAGCGAACTGTAGATTGGCAATCATGGACGTGGGCTCTGCGTATTTCTTAGTTTTTCTGAAGCAGCGTAGGAGTCCGGAATCGTATCTGGAAATTTAATATCTTTCCATGAAAAATTATGTCTGATATACTAAGAGTTAACGTTTACCGAAGGATTATTGTCATGAAATTTCCCCTTTGCGTGAATATATGTTTGCTCTAGACTGTCGCTACATTTATCATTTCAAAATGGAATTCCTTATCCAATGTTTTTCCGCTTTGCATATGCCAGGGTAAATAATACTGGAAATAGTCTCAGTAACCTTGATTCTCGCCCTTCCTCAAATCCCCTCTTGGGATTTTGAATAATCGGAGATCGCGATGGTTGTAAATTAAAACGGACCACGATAAAGTGTAGGTATCCGCGTTATAGGCCTTGTCCCGGAGTCAACCCAGAAATAGATTTTTTTCCGGAAAATCTCTTGTTTTTCCGTACGTTAATGTCAATCCATTGAGATTGCTTGCACGCAAGACATACATATCTCCTGCTTCATTTGCTCTCGGAAAAATGGTGGTACATTGCTTGATTAATTTTTTCCCGTGTGTTTTACTTTAGGTTTTTTGCAATTAATGTTTCAGAGTCATATTTTCGAGGAACCATAAGGATATACGACATTGAAAAATCTGAGTAATGAAGTTGAACGTGTATGACCCACATTTCGCTTAGCCAATGCTGGTAAACATCTCCGGGGGGAGAGAGATCGTCAAATTGCAGTAACTAATCCTAGAATTGGTGCGCAGTCGTATCTCCACTTCGCTTCTCCGAAGTTTCGTGCTGTCACTCTCACATCGTCTGTTGGTGGCTTTTGACATTCCATTCATTCCTCTGCACATATGGCTCTTGTACACCATAACTTCACTTTGCCGTCATAAACAGACTACCATTCCGTGAACGCCCTCTGCGAGTTTTTATTATCCTTTCTTATTAGTGGATTTTATTTGGATTTCTTTCTGACCACACAAATAGGCAGATATCCATCAATGGTATGCCACTCCTGGAATGTAAGGCAAAATAATTTCAGGAAATATCAATAGGGATGGTGGCTTCAAAATCAGCCTCACGTGAGACCCAGTCATCTGTGAACATTTCCCGTCGTACTCTTTTCTTCCCCTTCCCTTCCACCTCTCCCGTTTAATCACATGATGTAACTACAGAGCAGCACCGGCAACTAGCATTCATTTCCTTGAAGAAGTGACCAGCACGGGTCACCAAACGTCGGGTTGTCATCATACAAGACGCGGCAAAATCCGAAAATTTATTTGCCTAACAATGAACTGCGAAAAATTTAACGAAAAAATCCTCGAATGTAAGTCATTTCCGTGTATCGTCTTATTCCTGGCGAATCTGTAGAATCATTTTTTTTATTTTACCATCGTTGGGTCTTATTCCTTTTTTTTTGTAACGTTTGTAAAAATAATCATCTCCTAACAAAGCCTTTGCAGTCTTCGCTAATTTAAAGATGCGGGCTCAACGTTGCTGTAGTCCATAATATTGGAACAGACGTCAGAAAATGTATCCTTTTCCATATAATTTTTTTAAACGCTACGCGTTTCGATGAGTGCTCGTTCACGTCATCTCAATTCACCTCATCAAGAGAAAAAAGCTTTGGTTAAATAATTAGGCTGAAATAAATCTGTGGAAAAGAACAAATTTTCCGTTGTTTGCAGTTGTTAAATTTGCTGGGAAATTTAAACCTTGCTTTGGGAGTCGCGTGATAAGAATGAACATTTTAATGTGTATGAGCGGAATGGTAATATTCCATTGTGTTTTGTCTTCCAGGTCTATTCCGTAGTAGTAGAACATGCAGCGCTGATGTTCCCGTGTATTTCCCGAAAAAAATTCACCCCTCACCAAAATATTTATTGTTTTGACGAAACACGTTCCTACTTCTACGCCCGTATTTCCGGCCGCTGATGAATTTTCCGCCTGATTGAATGCATTCCTGCATACGGCGGTGAAGACAAACTGCTGTGCTGACGCGTGGGAAAAAATCGTATAAAACGAGTACCCGAGTTGCGAAGGAACGCACGCGTTTGTGAAAATAGATTCTTTTAAAAAAATCCAGTTTGCGCGTCCGATGACAAAAGCCGGGAGTACGTATTGATGTTCACTTATCCTAGCGTCGGAAGGGAGGGGTGATGAGATGGATGGGGTGAGGGAAGGGGGGGGAAGGGTTCTGAGGGAGGGAGAGTGATGGTGGATGAGGAGTTGGGAAGGGAGAAATGGGGGGGAGAGGTGTCGACGCCCCCCGGTGGGTGAACGGAGGAGATGGGGAAGTGTGGGGGAAGAAAATTTCTTCCTCGCCTCCACACCCTCCCCTTCTCGCATCCCAACCCTCCCCTTCTCGCATCCCTTTAGGGACGACGACGCTTTTTCCAGCCCGAGTAACGCGCTGCTGCCTCCGCCGTAAGTTCTCGGCGCTCTCGACTCTCCCTGTATCACTCCGGAGCTTTTTCCCTCCGGCCCATCGACTCCCTTTCATCTCTTGCGTGAGCTTCGAGGTGGAGGAGGTTTTCAAGCCCTCTGGGAAGTGGTGTTCGAAGCAGCATATTTATCCCAGTTAATGACCGAAAAAAACGTAACAGCGGGTGGGAGATATCTCCGCCGGCTGAGAAATGGAAACCCCAGAAAGACTCTCTCTCTCTCTCTCTCTCTCTCTTCTCTCTCTTTAATCCCGAGCAAGACGGTAGTGAGAAAGAAACGCCGGGACGTGTTTTTCGGTCGTCAAGCTGTTATGCCCAGGGTATTGTGAGCGAGGGATATGCTACATCCAGGGACAATCGTCGGGGAAGATTACCTAATCTCAAGTATAGACCGTTCCCCTGAGTCCCTTTTCCAGAATGCTGTGTCGGAACTGACGCAAAGTTTCACTCGGTGGGAGTGAATTTGAAACGAGAAAGGGTCTGCGTAGGCGGTGGGTTTGGCGTGACCGGTTTGAAAAGAGGGAAGGACGGCTTGAGTTTGGCGTTGAGGGCATCGCCATCGGTTTTCAATCCGGAAATTGGAAGTAACAGGAGCCAGCTATTCTTCTTTCGTTCCATAGCACTTCCCTGAACTCCCCACTCAAATCTTTTTTCTGCCTTGAATATTGATTCCGCAGTATACCTCTCGTTTCCGTTTTGCCTATTTTCTCTTAATCTCTCCTCTCATTTGAGATGCTTATGTAGTGAGATGTATGCATATGTATTAAAGAGAGCGATTGAGTGGTTCTTACTCCTCTTCTTCTTTCCACGATATGCTCCGCCGTATTTTCATTGGAGATTATATACGATGCACTCTAATTTTTTTTCATGTTGGCTTCGTTTATAATTTAATGACGGCTCGTCTCCTTTTATCAGATGCCTATTTAAAGCGATTCCTTGTTTTTACAAGTTTTTCTTTTAAACGGTGGTTAAAGTTTAGACGGTGCCTAAGCCGAAACTTAATACCGTTCGTTCTTGCCCAACCTAATGGAAAGCGCTGTTGCGGTTTGATCTTTTTCGTTGGACTTTCGCGATAAGGTAAACTTGTATTAAGAGCATTTTCCCTCTAGCTGAATTTCATTTCAAATAATGACTTCTATCGTTGTCTGTGTTTAAATCATGGTCATTTTAAGAAATCTGTTGTTACTAGACAATGGCTGAGAATTTGTCTCTTATGCAACGGTGTTTAAAATATCCTTAATAAAGAAGACAAACTTGGGTTAACTCGGGTAAATTGACAATTCTTCCTCAAAACTCAAGGAATGAAAGTGCTACCGTTCATTATTTATCTATAGTTTTATTTTAAACGTTTCATACTTTCCAGAATGGGATGTCACCCCAGATTACTGCTCGTTAATGCTGTTTATTTGTAAAGAAACAAAGAATTGTTTATATTAATGCCCCAAAATTACATCTTTTGTGCATTTACACTCGCTAAATTATCTTTAATCTGTCGCATTTGTATGGCATTTGTACTCGATGAGTTTATTTGTGCGCACCAGTTCGCAATTTTTTTAGTGAAGAGGCTCTGTAGCTGACGCGATTGTTGGCGTTTTAATCGTTCCTCCGGCACTACTGCCGTCTGTAATTTCTAGATCGGGGTTTTACGCATGGCGTGGAATGATCTCAGCTGAAACCAGATTACAGGCTACCACCCTTAATTGGAGAGTTTTTCCCACTCCATGCTCATGACTTCACCACTGCCGATGAGTTCCGCCGCGCGTTAAATTATTCGATCATTTTTAATTCAATTCCGTTGGTTACCGGAGCTTGAAATGATAAGGAAATTTTCCTCTCTCGTGCCGAACGGAAAGACATATCGTTCACCGGGTCGTTTACTTTTGCCCTTTCTACACCTACTCTCTTCTACTTCTATGCTCTTTACTCTCCCTCTCTAAAATTTCTGTATTCCCTCACTCCTTTTACGGGTCAATTAACATTTTTTTTTTAAATTTTAACTTACCATTTAGATAGATTGAAGGGGAGTTTATACGCCTATTTTTTTCCATTCCCTTGGTTTCCAAGATAGTCGTTTAACTTAAGATTGATCTTAGCTCAACCCTTGACCGATGTTAAGCATATCGTTGAACGTGGCTTTCGTGCCGATGTGTGTTCAGTTTTCCGAGCTGTTAACGAAGGGCAAGGGTTTTCATTGTTTCGGCGGCCGTGTCATCTTGCTAGACATCTTATGTACATACATTCTTTTCAATTTTAAATTAGTTTTTTTAAAATCTTTATTCCTCTGATTATTTTGTTGCCAAAAATTTCCTGCATAAAACAACAGAATTTTTGCGTTGAAATGCAATTTTGTGTTGTTACGAATTACTACTCCATGTAACATTTATTACGGGTGTTGTTTAGCTCTTATCAATTGAAGTCACCACATTATTTGTTCTGTGGTGGCTCTAGAGTTTTCCACCGCGAATACCTATTCCCTATGAGAGGAAGTTCACGGACAGATATCATAGCATAAAATCAGTGGGCTGAGACCAGATGATTCTCTGCCGGCCGTTAGGATTGTAACTCAGGAGACAAACTCACGACCACAGCACCTGGATTTTAAAGGTCAAAGGGCGAAGTTTCCGTTGTATGTCCGGCGGCTTATCTCCTGTTTATGCCTGATCTTTAATGCTGCTATTAGATATGGAAAAGAGGGGACAAAAAATCTTGCACCCTCTCCTATTTATCTTTTTCCCTTTTTATTCGCCTATTACATTGAACTCCTTTGGAAGATGCATAGAAGAAGATTTTCTTAGTTCATTGGTCCTACACCCTTCTCCTCGCCGTTATTTTCCGTTAAATTACTATTGTTCAACCCATTTTATTGTTCTCTGCTCTTCACGTCACAATGCAATTCGATCCTCACGACAAGGCGTAAAGGCTACAAACTGCTTGTAAGCAATGCCTTTCTAGTGTAGGAAGGAAGTTAACGCAAACACGTTGTGCATTAGAGATAAATTTTTAATCCTGGCCCGTTTCGTGGAGACTTCCATAAATCTCCGAAAATATTTTCACTTTAAGAAAACTCTACATATAATGGGTATCGGGTAAGAAATACTCTTCAAGGGATACCTTGTAATTGCAGCGTACTTTTCCTGCTGACTTTTCAGTTAGAGATTGCACAAGATACACGCTATAGGATGACGTATCAGTTGCTTGGATTTCATCATTTACCTCGGGCTAAAAAACGGGTATTTTGGAATTACGCGATTATTCTGCTATTTCCATCCACAATGGCATTCGGATTCACATCCCGGATATGGGCCTCTCCCTTATTCAAGTGATATGCTATGGGGAAAAATATTTTTTCCCTCGGCTCACCGGAAAGATCGTGTGGATTTGTGTAAATCTAGAATGCGGTGGCAACTTCCGAGGTCCTTCTACTGCCCCGCCTCCTCCCGTCCCCCTTGAGCAAATACCGCAAGAGTTCCCAGGACGCGAGCGACTGAGTCAACAGCATCCCCGTCAAACTGCTTCGCGCATCGGCCGCAGGTAGAAAAAATACGGGCCGGCCGTCAGGGGAGCCGCAGGGGGCCCCCGTTTGTGCCCACCGGGGCCTGCCCTGCCTCGATTCACGGCAGCGGTGTGGATGCCTCGCCGACCGCAAAAACCACCGAGTCGCGCCGACGAGGATGCAAATGTTTTCACGCTTGCCTCGTCCGCATGAGGGACCTGTGGGAGCAATACGGTAGGCTCAAGTACTCAAAACCGTGTGTGCGCTTGGGTTTTTAGGGCCGTTTATTTCTCCTAGTGGCCCTGGCGTGCTTCATTGGTCTTTCAAGAAGCTCCAGCTGGCAGCAATGGCTGTAGTTTTTTTTTTACCGAAAGACAAAAACATGCATGGAAGTAGCGTTGGTGCACGTTGAAATTCAGCGGAAGGGTAGCGGAAAATTACCAACACTCCGTAGAGTATAGGTGTAATTCTCATCATCAGCCGAATTCGAACTTGTGTTCTGGAGATATCACCTATGGTAACTGAGGTGGAGCTACTACTTCAAATTCTACCTCGGAATTCATAGCACCGAATATATTCTTTTCTCTAACTTAGAAGAAATAGGTGTAGGTTCCTGTTATGCTTGTACTTTTCGCGCAGTGATCAAGTGTATTTGTCCCTATCGGTGTGGCCGAGTCGATGTTTCCATCTTATCACGTAATTCGTAAATAGCGTAAGACCTATATCATTATATTTGCTTCATTATAGACACCCACTCAGCTTGCGTCAGTGATGGTGATTCGTAATAACTTTAGTGTGTAAAATGGAGTAGTTTCTCAGCGATTAAAACACAACCCACGCTCGGAATATTTGTGGTAACTATAGTCTGACTTCTTTATATATTCTGGTTTCATCTAGGATGCTTTCTTCTAGATTGACGGGTCTCTCTGGCTCCAAAACGTAGTGATTGTTAAAATTGCATTACTTTCAGACGTTATTTCGCGGATGTATTTTAGAGTTATGTTGTTCTTCCCTTATACAAATTCTTAGGAAAAGACAGCTTATGATAACCATAATGCCCTAATTTTTGTTGAATATTGCGGTCAAAAGAGAGTGATTATCGAGCTCACTGTTAGGGTAGCTTCCTCTTATCTTGAGCCGCAGTCAATTTCGTTAAACCAAGTGAACAGTTCGGTTGGCAGCCATTCGGTGAACTTTCTCTCTTTTATGTTTTTACGACAGTTGTACAAGGAATGTTTTGGCTGTGACATGTCGCCGTATCCTTAGCTTTATCTTAGGCAGTCAGCAAAAAAAGCGAGATAAATTTGCTGCTACGTTTTAATATTTTATGATCCGTCAGCGATCTAAATGGGCGTAATAAATTCACGTATCTTCTGCCCTCGACCTCGGATATTTTTAGAGGGACCCTGTTTCCTTCTGTCTTTCTCAATAGATCTCTCTCTTTACTAAACATGCGCTTATTCTCTCTGCGTTATCGTTTTTTTTAGCTCGCATCGTCCACAAGTTCTGTTCCATTAGATCCCCTATGCATTTTCCTAGAAAGTTTTTGAACTTCGTTTATCAATTTAATAATCATGTCCAGTCCTTCAATTCAGTAATTAAAATTTCTTAAGCACGTCTTTGTGACGGTTTCTCACACCATTTTACTTTTAGAGAAGTTTGCGTTATTTATTTAGAGCGATAGTGACGACGCGATGGCGGGATCCATGATTCCACCCCTTAACTGTCGGTAACCGCCACATTTACTCTCGTGAACTGGAAGTGAAAAAGTAAACCATTAAATCTCTCTTTCTCGGCATTCATCATGCATAAATTTCATTTCCGTTGGAAGCAACGCGTATCAAAATATATTTATAATAACGGAAGGTAGTATGTCATTAAAATCCAATTGTATCCACTGAAAAAATATAGCAGCGAGCATTGAAAAAACATGCAGCGAGTACCGAGAATTGTTTGCTCTTTCTGTGTCGTGCATGATGTGAAAAAGCTTTCGGTTTCGTTCGTCCGTAGAATAACAAACAGAGGTTTGATTTGCACTATTTTGAGTTCGTGTTCCGAGCAGCTGGGACAAGAGCTTGCGGGTAATTGAGTGATGCTGACTTTTACGAGATATTCGATGAACTTTAAAGATCATGACGTTTGCGCATGTATTTCAATGTCAGGGGTCATATCGGAAGCGACCTTGGGGATGCACGCTCTCAGGCGGCTCACCTCGATCCCACAACCCCCTCACCCCTTTTCAGTCGGCCGAACACGAGTTTGATTACTCCTCCGTTTGATGCGGCTGCCGTTCACTTCGCCTCTCTTCCCGGTTGACGAAGGGATTGGGCCGTCTTCCCTCAAAAGCTCCCTCTTCTCCCGCAGCCGAACAAACTCCCGTGCCCACATTTTGTCTGTCGCCTTGCCTTCTATCCTCCTCCTTGATGGGGACGTAACCTTCCCCACTTCTTCGAATCTGTCTCTTTCTTTTCTCTCATCTCCTCCCCCCCACCCGCCCCCGGTTCAGTTCTTCCCGTCTCTCTCACCCTTGCAGTCCCCGACCCGCCCGTCGTCGGGGTCTTCGACCTTCCCCCGGCTTATTCGTGGCCGCGGCGCCTGGGGTTCACACCGGGGTGAACTCTCCTGAACCCCTCCCTCGCCTCTTTGCCATTCTTTTGGATGTGTCTCCTCCTCCCCGCCTCTCCACCCGATACCTCCCCATCCAACCACCCTCCGACGCAAACACACACACAAGTTAGCGGGCGCACCCACCCCCTGACAGCCCGTTCTGCAACCCCCTCCCCCTCAAGAGCGCTTCCAACCCACCCACTCGCCTAGACTCTGGAAAGTTCTTCCATTGAGTGAATCGCATTTCGGTCAGCATCTCCGTCTCTCTCCGCAGAATTGTAAAGTCAGTTAAGGATTGTTCCATTTACACTCTTGATAGTGTGCGCACGCCTTATTTCGTGTAGCCAGCATCAGTTTGTGTCTACCCACTGTTTTCGTTTTTTAGTCTCTCCCAGCACCACTTTGCTCTCATTGTGGTGTAATGCATTCAAAATTTGTGGTAGTGCGAGTACCAAATCTGTATTCATCGCATCATCAGTCAGCAATCCTTTGATTGGTTTGACGCAGCTCTCCACTCGATTCTCCTAACAGCATATTCATCTACATCTACATAATACCCTGCAAGCCACCATAAAGGTGTGTGGCAGGGGGTGAACTCTCACCAAACATGCACTACATATCTTGCATAAAAAAGGATTAGTTCTTGTATATGTACTATTCAAAACTACGCTATTTAAAAAAAGATAAAAATAGCAAAACATACATGCAAAAACATGCCGTTAGTTGGGTTAGCTATAAGTCCTTATACCAACATGCAGCTACCAATGTTATCCATTGCTACACTCGTACTGGATATACTTACCGTTATTCATATCCCTAATAGTACGAGGAAAAAAGGACCTTATGAATCTGTCAGTTCGGCAATCAATTTCTCTAATTTTCTGATTATGGTCCAGTCTACCGTAGTAAGTTGGGGTCCGCAAAATATTTTTAACATCACCCCTGAAAATATGGTCTTGGAATTTGTTTAAGAGATTAAGTCTAAATTTCAACCTGCGATCTGACAATGATTCCCAATTTAATTCATTCCTTCATATCTACTTGACTCTTCGCGTTCACATCATTCAATAGTTACTATGCATATCGCATACAAGGCCTTCCTTTCCCATTCTTCCCTTTCACTTGTCGCTCGACGATTGTCTTCATCAGGTCACTGTGTCTCGTTTATCAGTCAGCTTACTTCTTATCCATTCGATGCGTGAAGTCTCTGATTTGTACATTCTAATACGGCGAAGCAATTTCGTTTTCACCTCATAACACTGCATCTGTGGTTAGTGCAGCTACAGTAAATACTAGGTTATAACGGTCAACTCTTCGTAATTGAAAAAATTAATGCAAAAATGCTGAGGAAGCAAAAATGCTGATTCTAATTGACCGTAGATTTTATGTCAGATTTAAGAATGTCTTCTTTTAAATGCGCTCACTACTCCTTGGAAGTGCGTATGAAACGATGGATGGCACACTTCATTTTAATTCGTCGAGAGCGAGGGAGTTAATCGCAGTTTCCCCTAGGCTTCTCGAAGTGTATGTTTTTCTTTCTTTAGCAATTTATTATTTTTTTGCTCGACAAGTGAGACCATTTCGCTTCGGCAGAATATTCGAAAAGGCGTCGATAGGAATTTTGTTCATGACGTGAGATGGAAAAAAAAGGCGGGGCCGAGTTGGTTTCGGCAAACGCATTAGTTTCGTCCCCTCTCCTCCTCCGTGCCCGCAGGATTAGCGGGCTCGGATGCAGCGCATGGGAGTTCATTGCACTTGAACGGAGGCGGGAGCGGGCCGGTCCGCGTTTCGGGCCGGGGCCCGGGATGCCCGATCCATATCGGGCGTCCCCGGGATGCAGTGAAGTGAGCCCGGGGAAGGAGGTGAACAAACTTATTCGGGAAGGATGGAACCATTCGAGAGTTTGGACCATGTGCCCCTCCCTTGTCGTCGATGAAGTGCCACTCGCTACCGCTGGCGGCGATCGGCGATATTAATCCGAGAAAGTGCGTTTGCGGAATCACAACGGGTGCAGTTTTTTTAATGAAGGGAAAGAACACATGGAACATTTGGAGATTTAATCGCTGGGAAGTAAAGAGAATGGATTTTGGTGGAAAAGGAAGAAACTGCGAACTTCACTAAAAATGTTGAGACCTTGAAGATGACAGTGTTGAAACTCAGGTCGTGAAACAAAAAATTTACTAGCGAAGTTTCTTCCTTTTCCGCCATGGAGAAATTTCACATAGTTACCCACGACACCGTACTGTTTGTTAAAATGTATTCTGTTGACCATCATTCCAGCGTACTAATCTCCATGTTGGAATCGTGTACTAGTCAGAAATTGATAATTGATTTAAAGTTTTCTCGATGAAATGTTAAAATAAAATTTTCTCGGGTTTTACACCGGATGATATCGTTAATTGGCTCTTACGTTACCATGACTGAGTCCGCTATCGTCGTCAGAGTGAATGATTTGGAGAGGTTAAGACTGTTAGCTAAACGCACTTCTTTAGATAGCTGCGCGCTTGGTCGGATCCGATTTGTCCGAATCTCTTTTGAAATTTCTCTACGGCTCAGATTTTTTAGAGCTTCGCCGTGACCTTCGTATATGTTTTGAGGACGTTCTCCACGCAATTCTTCGATTAAACCGTTGCCCCGGTTGATGTTCTTATCTTCCGATCGAATTTCCAAATTTGTTTTTAATTCAGGACATTTAATGCAAATTTTAAAACTATTTTAAAAATACAGTGCAGACCATCATCTGTTTATTTCACTCATTTTCTCACGATGCGTTTTATCCCTTTTAAGGAGTTATAGGTAATGTAATAGTATAGCACAGGAGCTTCTCTGCACTGTCTTCCCCTTCTTTCAGTTTTCTTTTACCGCAGATCGACAAGAAGTACATGCATTGCCAATTTTTACTGCTGTGAAGTTTCTTCTTGCAAAATATCACTGTTGTAACTGCATCACCCTTGTGGAAACACTTCTTTTACATTTGTATTCCGTGCTTTATGTTGTTTTCCCTTTATCCAGCGCTTTTCATGTAGTAGAAGGTTGAAAAGGATTCTTGAATTCAGGCGCGACAAACGAAGCACCCTTGGCCACGAAAGAAGAATCACAATTCGATTCCCTCCAAGAGCTTGACTCTGGTGAGTGGCTCGATTGAAATTGGATTTGTGAGGCGGCCGAGAAAAGACGAACGGCAGACGAACCGTTCGCGGTCGTTCAAATTGAGCTCAAAGTCCTTGGTAATTTCACGGTGGCATGTTTTCTGTCACCGCCGAATCCTCCTCCTTCTGAGGAGCCGTGTGGATCCATCGAAGACGTTCCTTCGCGAAGAATTATTGATGCCCGACGAAATTTTGACGCGAAGTTCTTTTGGGTGAGGTACATTCATAAGCCTTCGGTTTTCCCCCGTAAGGATCCTGGCATTATCTTTTGTTTATTCTCGTGACAACGCTTTCTTAGATGTCGTTTGTGTGGATGAATTTACCTCTCTTGTTTCCTTGTAGGGTTCGTTATACGCCTGATGAATAATGAGATTGAAAATACCTACTCTGTAATATTTCTCAACTTTTGCAGTATTAAAAAATATTTTCAATTTCACAATAAATCAATTCCACTAAGTAGAGCCAGAAGCAGTGGACGTTATTGTAGGAATAGTACTTGGTATTTGAAGGTGAGAAATAAAATATTGTAACAGGCTGCCCTTCTTGGTTAGTTAGGTGTTCAGGTGTTAGCGGATCGAACTTGGTGAAGTCACTACTTCTATAATAATTGCTTCTGGAATGTGTTCAAGTTCCGTTTATAGTTTATCGTTTATAGTTGATTATTTATTTGCCGTTTGGTTGTGCATTAATTAGAGTAGCGAATTTGCTAAGTGATAGTTTATAGTTTATCGTTTATAGTTGATTAGTAATTTGCCGTTTGGTTGTGCATTAATTAGAGTAGCGAATGTGCTAAGTGATAGAATCGTACACTAAATTGCCAGTCTTTATTGATAATACTGTAAAACCTTTTTATATATGGACAATTGAGAACATCCCTAGTAGAAATATAATTGTTTCATGATCTTGTAATGCGAAGGCCTCGAGGGATTACGTGTGGGTAGCAATTCGAAGCTTTAGTTCTAATGAAATATTCAAGAGTATTTCATCCGTTTGTATATTAATAGATATATTGTAAAAAGACATTGTTTGAAGGAACATTGTATTAGTATTTATAACGAGGGGTGAAAAATTTGAGGGCTGAAGATGGAAGGAACGGATTGGCTATTTGAATGGAATAATGGGAGATTGACATCAATTTGAATTAAAGAGTATTATGAAAAAAACAGGTTCTTTCGTCTGATATCGATGGTTTGGGGGTAATTTTATTCAAAGCATTTGATCACTACATTTCCTGTCATGAAAAACGTGTACTAGGTACAATGTCTTTGTCGAAATAGGTAGCCTATCGCCTTGAGGATCTGCTTGTATAGGTGGCGAAGTGCAGAAATTTGATCTCGAATTTCTTCTATTTCCCTCCACACACAAAAAATTTATCGCGTATCTTGACTTAAAAATTGAGCGAAGTCGGTATGGCATAATGGGGGAACTTCGGAGTTAATAGCACTCCTCGAAGTGGAATGAGCCTTCCGCTCGGAATACTCGCCGTTAGGTGGCACGCTGTGAAATGCGATCACCTGTGTACGTATTTGCAAGTGCCCCTCCCACTCCCCCCCCCCCCCCCCCCACCCGCGAATATGGCCGTACTCACTACGTCGCCCTCATCTCTTCCCCCCGCAGCCATTCGCTCCCCCTCTTTTGCACTTCCCCTCCTTATCAGCTGATCTCCCTCCTCTTCTCCCTCCCCCTTCTCCCGACTCTCTGGGTGTCGCGCATCGATCGTTCTTGGGCGGGAAGGAGGGGGTGGGGGGTGGGGCGACCCCTTCCTTCCTTGCCTTCTCCCGCCTCGTGGTCTGCCGTCAGGCCGGCGATCGACCTTGTGAAGTGGCGGTCGGGGTGGAATGGAGTGCGGGGGGGTGGTTTCATGCAAGTCCAGCTGCCTCCGCAACCCACCCACACCACCCGCCCGCACCACCGAGTTTCTGCTCGCGGAATTATTACCCACTTAGAGATTTCAAGAACTGGATTCTGAAATATGCGGTGATCTTTCGGTCATAATATTCCAGTATTCAAATAAACTTCCTCACCGGTATCTGAAATGTCGGCAAATCGGGTACATATTTATTAAATGTAATGAAATGCAGGGGTATCCAGCACGGAGTTCTTTCGGGTTGGCGTTGGTTCGGCTCGCCAAGCACCAGGTCCAACGGTGTGTAAAATTCACGCATTAGGGTAAGGAGGCCAGTTCCCTTCCCTGTGTCGCTTGTGGTTTCCCAGGATGATCTGGTAACCATAAAATCTCACAGCTTGGGCTCAGCTGAACGTGCTCAAAGAGGCCCTTTCGGTTTTGAACTCTCGTCTGTGGTTGGTAACCCTATATTTTAACCTTAAGGCTACAATGCCTTCGTCGTAGTATTAATAAGTACAATCTAATATGCTTAACCTATAGTTGTTATTCTATCGTTCCGGTAGGTTGTGATTCACCATTTATATCTTCTCTTCCATATTTAAAAGTGTTTTCCTTCCATTGTTTCTTTCTTCAGCTCACCGTGCTTTCTTATTTTCTTCGCTCCATTTGAGGTGCCTCTCATTTTCTTCCCTTTTCTTCGCCAACCAAGCTTGCTTCTTCCCCATCGGCCTTCTGTAGCCGTTCGTCTTTAATTACTTATCTCATCTACCTCCCTTACCACTTATCAAGGCCGATCACGAATGTATGCTGGTTAATGGACAAAAACTAAGTGCCTGCATTTTCATTTGTCTTTTTTTTAATATTTGCATTTTCATTTGTCTTTTTTTTTTAATATTTGCATTTTCATTTGTCTTCTTTTTAAATATTTACTGTCCTCTTCCAAAAATTTTTCAAGCCAATGACATGATTTTTTGTATGCAAAAAATTCAATTTTCGCTGCATTTATTAGTTTGTTTTGTCATTATTCATTGTCCCTCACTCTTATGGATTGGTATACCGAATGGTCTTTTAAATTGAATTTTGAAGATTGGGGATTGTTTTATGCGCTTTTTGGTTTATGTTTTGGACTAGATTTTTTATTACGTTTCATGTAAACCTAATATTGTTACACATAATTATAGGGATAAATTAAATATAAAAGGGAAACAATATGCTTTATTAATAACGAGCCAGTTCTTTGTTGTAGTTTATTACAATGCCAAACCTTATCTCGTATTTGTCTAAGTTATCACAAAAGGTAATGCGCATTCGGTTGATGGGTGAATTTTGTGAAATGGTGGCATTTACCTACTACTCAATGTATAAAATTTCTCTTATGTCTTCCTTGTTTGCTGTAACTGGTAAATTCATTATTTTTAACTCATTTCAAATTTCTTATATGTTAGCCATATCATATAAAAATATCTAATGAATCAATTCTTGAAAATTATTGTGTTGGATGTCTGAACGAGATACCGAAGATTCCGTTGTAGCACATTCGTTTCTCTTTATTACAAAAAAAATAGATATGTCAAATCCCATTCAGTCAAGTCTAAACGTGTCCTAGTTTTTATTATGCACGCAAAATATCTCTCTTTGAATTTAGCAGTTTTTCCATAATTTAATTGAATGCCAGGAACGTTTTCCTACACTAACTACACATTTCCAGTAAGTAGTGTATTTCTTGTCCTCTTTCGTTCTCCCCATCGTTCCCACCCTGGTCACCACCCTCCTAGACGTCTGGTTGCACGGCGCGTCTTCTCGCATCGATCGAAGCGAACCCTACCCTCAGCGGAAAAGTTGTGCTTGTCTGCTTTCGTGTGTGGGTGGATGTGAGTTTTCGTGAGACGTATCGTTGGAGGGGGGGGGGGGGGGGCAGAGCGGGAGGAAATAAATCGTTTCGCCCGAATAGGGAGAGGGATGGGATTTCAGGAAAAGAAAATTGGCGAGTCGTGAAAATCCTCGTGTCCGCCCAACTCAGGGGCCGATCATTTTCTTTTTTTGGGCTACTTTAGAGTGGTCTACCCTGGTGTAGTGCTTGCGGGTGCTTTTTTACCTAACTGATTTTCATATACTGCACAAAGTAAATAAAAATAGACGGTGCGTGTTGTAAATAGGTGTCTGAAAAAGAGGAAATTAGCCTGGAAATAATGAAGCAAGCGATTGGATTAATCCTCGGTGGGAACCTGAATACTCTCATTTTAATCCTACTTCCTACATTTATCGTGAATTATGATTTTTTTCCTATTTTTGGAATGTTCTCTAAAAAACTTAACTCAAAACATTATCTCGTATTCAATTCTCCTTTCTAAATATTATCACTGGTTTTGGAAAATAAACTGAATACTATTTTCTATCTTTTTTTCTAGTAAAACTCATTTGTAATTTCGTGTATTCGTGTATGGCCTAGGAGTATGCATCACAAATGGAGGCATCGTGACAGTCTGTTACATCCAAGTGAATCATACATTTAAAACTCTTTATCTCCTGCTGAAAGCAGGTATGAAGAGATATCACTTAGCGTCTCACTACGGAATGTTTAGCGTTAGATAATGGTATATAAAAATCGCCCATAGAAATAATTTGGGACCGCGCGTGCATTTACATTATTCACATTCTTCTGAAGAAAATATTGGAGGGTACTGGGTGTTTCTTGGTTGGTTACACTGGTGTTAAGGGATTCGAGAGCTAATTACGAAGAAGAGAGAGGTCAAGTGCCCTCCGAATAGTGACGTCAGCTTGTCGCTGTCAAGTTTATGCTTTCCAATATTTTGTGTTAGTGATAAGATAAGTCAATGTATTTGTCGATATTTTTATCTTCATTTAGACTATAACCCATAATCATTATTTGAAAGAAACTTAATTTCTACCAAATCTCCATTTTATTTGAATTGATTTCGTGAAAATATTTCTCCCTGTATACTCGGGTGTCATTATCAATTTCAAAATTTTCTATCATCATCTATCATTATCAATTTCAAAATTTACGCGTAATTTTATCCTCCGAAATGGTGTTCCGAAGAATATTAGAATTGAGTGTGTCTAGTATTCCAGCGCTAAAGGCATTCTCTATTTGTTTTAGTGGTACTAGGGGCAGTGATGGGGATGAACTGAGTAAAAGTAAATGAGTTTCCGGTAATGATCACTTTTTTAGTATTTTTTACTTGCAATCGTTACTATGAAAAAATGTAACTATTACTTATAATTTACTCATGGTTTTCATAAAAGCAATCGCACTTCCTTGATTTGTATCTCTCATGATAAGCTTTCTCTCAATTTAGCAAATTATTTTCTGCTTTCAGAGGTCGATGGCTTCGGCACTATCGATATGGAAGCAAGTAGTTTCGATGTTTGGCGATTTTCAACATTTGTTTCAAATCGTGCCTCGTCATGCTTCCTTCAATCTTGCCGAATATTTTCAATCAGTTGCATGCCATGGCCGAGATATGCGTTGAAATATTTGTGTTAAATACAGTGTGTTAAAATAATAACTCAATGAAAAAATACAAAACGTGGTGGATCAAGATATCTTAAACCATTTCTAATTTTTTAAAGTGCCTAACCGTTCTGGAGACCTGTAACGAAATACAAATTTATATGAGTAACTGTTACTGAGCCCAGTTACTTTTCTTTGGTTCCCCTCATATCTCTGATTGGGAGCTAGTGATACGACGCTAAAACCTTTTCAGTTATATTGGCGTGTTTTTATCCCAGAAAACATTTAAGCATACAAATGAAAACGTTAGATTTGGTGATGCAATTATCAAGTGTAGGAAATTTATGAATGCGAGATATATGCCTCAATCTTTTTTTATGAAAATCATTCCAGTCTTTAGCAAGGTGAGTTCCTTTAAAGGGCAAGTGGGAAAGCGTCACGAGGCGTAAAACATGCTTACGTGATTAATGAGTCATTTACGTTGGAATAGGATTGATATTATCCCGAAGCTCGCTCTAATTAACCATTCAGAATGCAATTCAGTAGTGACGTCTGACTTGTAGATAAAGTCATTTCACACTCAACGCTACCTTGCATCGTTACCGAACAAAAGGAGTTCCGAAGTCTCCGGTTGAACTGTTCAGTCTGGCGCTCTCAGTCCCTAAAATTGTTTGGAAACGATTATTCCCCCTTTCTCTTTCGATCCGCGGGGGTCATGTGGTAATTTCCTCCGCTTACGAAAGGCGCGGTAGCGGCATACTGGATTGTCATTCCCGTCGTTGATATAAGCTTATAAAACGGAAGATGATGCCCTTTGTGTCGATCGGTGCCGACTCAGAAATTGTTTGAGCGCTGATTGCGCTTATAGCTGGAAATACACTCCTTGTGTGAGTGGTTTTGGGTTCCCGGAAACATGTCCGCTCCCGGACCACGAATTCCCGCAAAGTGGGCTGTTAAAGCGAATCCCTTGTAGTTTCCCCCTTGCGAAATGTGATAAGCGTGGACGGGCGAGTCAGCGGGCCGGATCCGGTGAGTTGGGTCGTTTCGTGGGAAAGCGGGTGGTGAAGGGTGCGGGGAGGTGGTTGGTGTTCATCCTCCTTCCCCAAAGGTGCAAGTGTCGTGGTGGCAATTTCTTTCCACCCCACCCTCTTTTCCTCTCCGCACTCCCAACTTTTTTCCACCTTTACTTAAAAAAAAACTCAAACCCCAATCTCGTCCTTCGATAAGATATCCGGGATGGGGTCACCCAAGAGGAAGGAAATAACCTCTCTCGGGTGAATGAGTTATCAAGAGTGACTCGCTCCTGCATCGTTATGGCTGTAGACGGAGTCTTTTTCCAGCCCGCTGACCAAGGCCTCTTCTTATGCTGGTGTCTGCGTTGGATGTCGTCGTAAAAACGGCGCTATCTTCTTTTTAATGCGTATAAATAACAATTTGAGCCCCTTGGGTCATTTCGGCTGCCCCCTGGTGGTACTCCTATTTGTCATTTTTTTAATGCGAGGGCCATCGATCCATTTTTTTAGGAGAATTAATCTGGAGATTCTTTTGGAAATCGCGAGCATAATCATGTCAGCAAAGTAATTGGGTACTATCAAAACTTGTTAAGAGGTGTAAAATGGGGAGGAAATGGTCCTATTAACTCATTTTTATGTAGACTAATCAAGAAAGCGTTTGTTAAGACTGTTGAATGGAACTTGGTATCATCGTTCCGAAAGCTGGTCTTTTCGGAGGACGAATTAAAAAAATCGGGTTTTGACGTTATAGTAAAGTTGAGTTACAGCTAGAAGAGAAATATTCAGTAGTTTTTGATAAAATGAGAAGATGAAGGCAAGCCAATTGAGAGGATGTTCACTTATCTCCATGCCCACAAACAACGAATTTTCGTAACCCTACTTGTCTTTATTGTATTTTTTTTCTTTCGCTACTGTCCCACGATTCTCTCTTAGTATATGCCAAGATTCAAAACTTAAAGTTATAGTTTCGGTAAATATCTCTTTGGAAACATTTTTTGCTATTTTATGCTAGGAATTACTTTGTATATTATTTTCTCCCACTACAGAATGCTTGAAATCTAAAAGAGCCTGGGCTCATGCATCCTTTAATTAACTAGGAGTCTCTTACTTCGTACATTCAATTTTCATGGCTTTCTCTTCTGTTTACTTCAAAATTTTCTATTTTACCGATTTGTTGTTATCGTTTGGTCCCATCTACCCGAGGATGTTGAATCAAAACAGTGATTTCCTTCCATTTTGTTTCATGAAAATTTATCGTTGCCCTACGAAGAAAAGGATAGGGCGGCTGCTATTGATGCGGTTCCCTTCTCAATGGGATTGGGTGCACCTGATTTAGGACCCTAAATACAGCGGAAGGCTTGGACCTTGAAGGGCAGAGATAAGGCGGTGAGATAGCGGAAAGGGTAGTGAAAAGATTTACGATGTCTTTTCGGTCTTCGAGAACAATGCTTGGTCAGCATGAGGGTGGAAATTGAGGGAAGGGTTCCCTTCATGTTTCTCGAGATATTTCGACGCTTCTTTTCCCTCCTCCTGGATGGAGGAATTTCTTTTTGGGAATATTTTTTTTCCATGGTGTTGCATGGTATGTGTACGTGATGATGGTCTTGCGAAAATTGATTAACATCCGAAATAGTGTGAATTGACTTATCTGGTGTTAAGTTTAACGGAATATTTTTTTGCGAGTGTTTCACTATTTTACTGCTCCATTGAGTTTTCCCCATCAATTTAAATAAATTCTCAAGAGTTTATATCTAATGTTACCAGTGTTTTAAAGTATTTGTATTCTCGTCAAATTTTAGTGAATTTTGTGTTATTGTTTCTTGGTGCTGTTTAAATTATTTTACCGGTAATGTTTTTCGTCCGGAGTCAATTATTCCTTTTTTAAATGTGTATACGTTTTATAGAGTAATATATTTGTGTATTGATAATACTGTCCTCATTAGCGGGCTGTGTAGGACTAATTAGGTTTAAATAATTTGTGCTTTACCAACACTGTAGGTATTTGTTACTGAATGGACTTTTAAAAGGATTATTTCTCAAGGAATCATTGATACTAAATGAAATGGAAAATTGATGCGCTAAGTTGCAGCATAAAAGAGAAAGCGCAGCAGTTAAATTGTTAAGCTGTGGTAGGCATCACGTACCACAACTAAATCGCGTCCTGGAAAATATTGTTATGTTCACGGTGCGCGATTTACAGATCTGTAATACTTAGAATATATTTTTGATCGCCGTAGTGTTGAAGAAGAATGATAATTGATGAAGAATTTCTGCGAGACGTGGCGAAGGAGATATAACGATCAGTTGAATATAGTCGTAGAGTTGAAAGTGAATGGGAAGAATGGCAATGGAAGAATGGGATATATGAAGCAAGTGGTGAAGGAGGTAAAAGACATGCTAGGCTAATGTAGCCCATCGAGGCATCCTGTGGAGAATTCTGTCAATCTGTGCTTTGGACAGATTATTAGTGATTGTAACGAAACAGAGCGAAGACTAACTGCATATGCCAATGCCAAAAAAACTTCAGTACGATCTGTTATTTGGCAACACAGATGGGTTAATGAACGGTCATTCTTGTATAATCACCATTGTGGTCATCAGACGAAGAGAGGGAGCTCGATTTAACAGATGATTCATGACACTTGAACTTAAGCCGCGTCGATAGAATTGACCTTTTGCGAAGGCTCTGAAGGAAAAATGGTCGATTAAAAGGTCGAACCAACGTCGCCGTCAGTGAGACTATGCCGGGAGGGGGGACAATTTCGGTTTGTCCTTGTAAACTTTGATGCAAGCCTCCTTGACTCGAAAATTTGGATGGTGATGTCGCTCTCGAGGCTGCGTACTAGTCAGCTGCTCCGTGGAAAAAATTAGTATCTCATTGCGTTGAGTGCTGCAAGTGTGTTAGATGGTTGCGGCTCCAAGGAGTACTTTCGTCGTAATCCAATTGCAGCTAATTAGATTACATCTCCAGCATCTTTTTTTTACAGTAATTCACATTTAGCTCAGGATTATTTGGCTGAACGATAATCTAGTGGGCGAAAGTCCGCTTTAGGGGAGATTGGAAATTTAGGTCGATAATTCCTGAAATACTACACATTTTTTTCACTCTCTTCTCCTCTCTCTCTCCTCCTTTCTCCCTCATTTTTATTATCTTTTTGGGGAAAGAAGGGAAAGTGGGCTTTGTTCGCAGGCCTGGTAGTTATCAAGCTTGCATTTAGTATGCGATCCGCACGTGTACTGAAAATTCTCGAATTCTAAAACTGCATCGTGTTCGCTTAAAACGCATTCTATTTCGCTCACACAACGGCAGTGTGAATTTGTGGAATTCCGCCTCCCGCGTCGTTCAGATTTACCGTTACGAATGCAAATAAACAGCCCCGTACTTCCGTTAAAAAAAAACTTATAATTCTCGCCGGCAAACTTCAGCGCTGCCTATTTGCGTTGCCTATAGACAAGGAATAGCAGCTCCCGTCCCTTCACCTGCGGACGATGTAATTAGTGGTGGGACGAGAGCTCAAGCTGTAAAAACAGCGGTAGTATACTGGCATCTGTTTGTTGACGCATAACGAGTTGATTGCCGCAAAGGTATGACCATGCATAATCACTCCGTGGATTTGCTCTCGCGCTCCAGTGGAGGATCGTAAACACCGGCAGAGCACTTAAACGGCATTAAAATTACCACAAAACGGCCAATTCATTTGTTTTCTGCTATTTGGGTTCCCCCCCTCCACCTTTTGTCACACTACATTCCTGAAAGCTGCTACATAATCCATTTGTCTCTTAACGTTGGAGTAGTTCCTTTTCTCACTATTGGGTATCTTTGATTTCAAATGGTGCTTATCCTTCGACGCTTTGCGTCTGTTAGAGGTTTAGATTATCTATAAATCTCCGGTATCTGGTTTTAAAAAAAGTTGCAAGATTTATTTATGGCAGCAACTCTGCCTATTTCATCACATTCCGTCGAAATGGCTCTGTGGGATAGCTGTTACCTGTAATTCCTTGGCGTCTTTTGCATTTTTTCCTGACCGTCGTTACTTTAATTATAATCCTTAATGAACTGTATCACTTTTAAAATATCTAGGAATGGTTTTAAGGAGTGCAGTTGAGTGTATCAGTACAAAGTAGTAAATGTGGAAACCATTGGGGGATTATTTTTTTAAGAAAGAAAACTATAGCACTGTATAGTAAATCCCATTCCGTCTACCGTCAAATATTTATTTCTGTGCCTCATAATTAAGGATACCTATATATTCTTGCTTACTAATCATGCTGATAAATGAAAAACCGTATTAATATGCACCTTCGAGGGTAGTTGATTTTTATTAATTAAATGAGAGCAAGAATGGGGGATGATAGATGTTTTCGATTCTTACAATATTCTTTGTCTTATAAAGAAATAAATTCGCTGTGTGTGATGATGGATAAATAGGGTTATGTCATTTTCTCCTTGCTGACATAAATGATGAAATGACGTATTAAATTCACTATGAGAACCGAGAAAAACCGATGGATCTCCCTAACTTAATTAGATTTTTGGTCTTTATTCTTTTTTTTCCTTCTTTGTTTTGATGGTAGATGACATTTTATAAATGCACATACCCACGAAGTAACGCTACTCTGTCTTATCTTTCGTTAATATTTCAAAACCTTCCTGAACTTCAGCTATTGGATCGGCTATAAAACTACCGAAGGCACACTTTTCGACTTCCCACGTTAACTCATCTGTAATACATATGCCAACATTTTTTCCCAACTGAAGTTTTTTTCTAGCATTGGCTGTTGTCCCATCCCTCAAATCCGGTTTGTAATTGCCTTTCCGAGTGGATTCGTTTTATCAATTTCTGAGTATTCGTAATAGTCGGAATTGTACTATATTTAGAAATTAATTGAGGTGATGTATTTTTGCTTTAGTTTTCTGGATTAAAAAACACCGGATTTCATTTTTTGCAAAATTGACTTTATTACGGCTTAAAGAGGATACTTTTTTAAGTTCCTTTGTCGTCAGATTTACGTTGCTCGTGCCCCATGAATTCCCTCATATTGAAGACTTTGTAACCTTATGATACTAAATGTATGGAATGGGAGGCGATAAATGTCGGTTAGTCAAGGATGGCATAATTCTTCCTTCAACGCTTTAATGCACTGCGCCTCGCCCTTTTTACGAGCGGGAATTCGCTCTTCCCGTTTATTACTTTTTTCTTTCGAGCCAACTTCCTTCATTGCCACAACGCTGAGTGCTTTACGTCTCGCCTAGTGCCCCGAAGATTTTTATTTCATGTCGCATCCTTTCGTTCATTTCCTTGCATTGGCTGACAAATTCCGATTGGAAGTCCCGCCTCCGGATTATTGTACGTGTAGAGGATGGGCTGAATGTTTTAAAAATAAAAAAATAAATATTTCGAATCGAACACTCGTAAAAAACGAGGTGTGTGTTGTGCTATCACCATGATCACCATTGATAATGAACCATTGGGCTCATGTTAAGTACCTCTCCTAGCTACTCATATCTCTATCAATATCTCCATCCGTATGTACTTTGCTTCTTGCATTGGCCGCTTACTTATCGTTTCCCCTTTTCCGCCTAAAACCTTCATCTCATTGATTTATTCAGCTGGATGCTAGCCTGAGTTTCGGATAAGTAAGGGAGTGTTTAGTGATAGTGATGTTATTTCTTCCATGCTGCTAATTGCACTTTGCTCCTTAACTTTTCCTTGGTGTTCTGAGCTACTAAAAATGCATCCTCCTTTCCTTTAATCCTATGCAGAGTTATTTTTCTTTTATCGTTTTCTTAGTCCATTGAAATAAATGTATAAATGTATATTTATTTTCTGAATTTTATATAATATAGCTGGTTATCACTGCCTCGAAAAATTTTCACACCGTTCGTATTTGTCCCCCTTCCCGTCAGTTATTCTCTCCATTCGTCGTACGAACCCTTGGTAACGTCTTTTTGAGCATGACCTAATCACCTGACGTGCATTTAAGTGTGTGTTTTTGTGTATAACGGAGAGCGTGATTTTATGTTGTGACTTGGGAAGGCTTGTGTGTGACAATTGTAATCGTTTATGGGGATTCCATCGCTCGTGTGATACGGTGAAATGAGGACTTCGGTGACCGAGGATTTCAGTGTAAATCTGTTCGAGCGTGTGGTGCGAGTACCTATGTATCCCGAAGTGAATATAATCCACCCACACATTCACCCCGTTTTCTCTCCTCCCTTCCTCCGCCTTTAACCTCTCCTCCCCCCACCTCCCCCCCCCGGTAAGCGCTATGCATTCCGTTCGATTCAATTAATCACTTGTTGTTGGAGCACACCCCCCGAATGTAAGCATCAACAAGTTACTCTCTTTCAACTTTCCGCCCCCCGGGCACATCGATTCTCTCTTCGGGGCATCCAACCCTCCTTCCCCCCAACACCTCTTTCCGCCGGTCGTGTCCCTTGAAGCAGGGGATCGTCCCCCGCTCCAAACCCTCCCTCCCTCCCCCGTTTCAAGCCGTTCCCTCCGCCCTCCCCCCCCTCACTCCCTCTCTCCCCTCTTCCTCAATTTCATATCGTTTCCACCTTCTATTCCAATATACTGAAGGTATTTTCAAAGTCCTCATTGTAATAAAGTGTGATTACGGTGTCGGTAAGGAAATGCTTTAATTTTTTAAAGAATGTGGGTGATTTTAATCCATTGAATAATTCGCTTTCCATTAAGAAAGGTGAAAGTTTGAAGAAAACTCAGAACCTATGTCTCCGCTGGAAAAACAAAGCGCTTATTCAAGTGCGTGTCGGATTGCCCATTCCTCTCTTAGAGCAACATCCAGGCACCGTGTTCCATAGGTCTGAAATCGATTGTGGTATTTAACTATGAATTTTTGCCTTCGCTCTTCTGGCGCCAGTAATATTTGTGTATGAGTTCGGCTTGCACTGAAGAAAGATTATAATCTCAAAGGTTAAGTTGTGTCTCACTTACGGAATGCATCCATTCTTTCTGTATTTCGACTTTATTCCCAAAAGCAACAGATAATACGACGATAACATCATTTCACTCAGTACTAGTGGGCAGTGTCCTCCCACTTTTTCAACTTCAGTTAAAAAAAATAGGGCACATCTTTCTGGGCATTGTTGAAAAAGCTCCCGTGGGGATTGTCTTGCCTGTCATCGCATCGCTCTACATATTTGCTCAGAACTTCATTAATTATTTTCTTTTCTTCATTTTTTGCGCTTAATCTTTGCCTCCCTACGAGGGCCCCAAGGGATGGTTGAGAAGTATGGCGAGAAAATGGTCACAGATTTGTAACAACGGTGCAGTTTCTCAGACTCCTTGCTTACAGCGATGTCTCAAGAATGTCCTGGTTCCCGCAAAATTACCCGAAATTTAGTTTAGGAGTCCGTAAGTTGTTTTCGCCGATTTTGAGCCCGCGGAAATTTTCCGAGAAAATTCGCTGTGCGCGCTGAGTTATTACTTCGCTAAAAATCTCAAAACGAAAAAAATGCATCATGGAGGAGAGGAAAGTTTGACCTGGTAAGTAATTGAATCACGATGGAAGTCTTTTTTTGCGGCATATTTCACCGAGACTTCTTTGTCATCTCCTTACTATTCGTTTTACCCTTTCTTTCTGTCTTTCCTCAGCGTGTCTCTCTTTCTCCTCCCTTCACCCTCCTTTCGAACACCCCCCCCAGTCGACTGCGTGGTGCTGTGATTACTCTCCTCCCCTCTCTCCCCTCCCCGCGGTCCATGGTGGGCCGGGGTGGCGTAAAAGGGTAATTGCTCGTGACCCTCATTCCCGCACTCCCTCCCGTTGAGTAGGACCGTGGGTGGGTCAGGTCGTTACAATTCTGTGAGTGTGTGTGTGCGCCCGCGCGTTAGTTTATGTGCTTGCATTAAAGGGAGGAGGAGGGGTGCGTGTATGTGTCTGCGAGAGAGAGAGAGAGTTTGTGAACGCAGTTGCTCGTTAGCGTTTAATTCTGGTGCGGAGCAAGGGAGGAAAAGGGTTGGAGTGAAAGACGGAGGTGGATGCCAGTTGGCTAGTGGTGAGAATAGGGCGGGAGAAAGAGGGAGAGAGAGATTGGGAATAGGACGGAAGGAAGACTGATGCCGTACTTAGGCCACTTACTGAGGTCACATTATGAACGTGACGACGGAATCCCGGTTTAAATTGTTTCGGAAAAGCGGAATGGTGAAGTCATCAAAAATGAGGTAAATATCATTTGTTACTTATCCTCAATTGAATTATTTTTAATGATATTTTCGTAAGTGATTATATTTTTAGCCAATATTCCATCTCTATGATTTTTCGGAAGCTTTTTCTGAACGCTGGGTTTATCTCTGGAGATGAAATACCTGACACTGTATTAATCAGCTCATGAATCTTCTTACCATCTTTCATTTCCGTTCGGAACCCCAGTCTCTTCCTGGTCTAATATTTCTTCCATCCATCTTTTCCCTCGAGATTGTTTTCTGAATAACATCTCCTTCAACCGACCCTTGCTTTCTCGAAACCCTTCTATTTGCCTTCACCCCATTAATTGTTATTTTTTACCTGCTAGGGTAGTTTTGGAGGAGTGCCATTATAATTATTTGCATTCCATCATTCAATCGGCTCCATCCATACGATCCTTCTCTCTTTAAGTCAGCGTATTTCTTATCCATCTTCATGCAGTCCATTATACCTTCTCTAATTTTTCCTTGCCCTCGTGTACCTAGCATTCTACCTTCGATAGCGGCCTTCAGCATACCAATGCCCGTAAGCATTTGTTCCTTCCAGCTTTCTCTCTTTGAGTTTTGACTACTATTTAACTTTCCTCCGCTTTTTTACAGATATTTGGTATCAATCTTCTTTCTGCCAATCATATTCAGCATCTTTTCATGCGTCCATATTTCCCTATATCCGACATTTATATCCCTTTCAATTATTTTTTTCTCTTCCTTCCCTGTTTACTGTATATGCAGTATTTTGTCGGCGTCAGTGGTGGCGGGGTAAACCCCTCGCCTGCCAAGCTTGAGGTTTTAGGTACTAATCCCTTCTGGGTGGATACCTCTTCACCCAGGGATTGAATGTGCGTGTACTGTTAATTGTGCAATATAGTGTGCATGAAATCAATTCATTCATCATCAAAATCATTCCATTCCCTCACAGTATATTTTGTAGGAGATAATTTACAATCCTTTTATTTTGTGTTCAAATTGAAGTCTACAAACACTGATGACAAGTACCGCTCGATCAGAAATTATTACTTTACAGTTCCATTTGTTTTATGCCAGTTTAACTTACGTGCGTATATCAATGCACGGGAAAATCTAAGTATGTACACTGAGCTAGCGTAACGTATTGTACCCTGTGCCATGGAGGAGGACGACGGGGTGGCCTGATGGCAGGCGGTCCCCGATTGGGGTTCGGTGGGGGTTGAGGCAAAGGTTAAAGGGTTGGACCCTCCAGATCAGGGAGGGCTGGGGAGAGAATGTGGGGAGGGAAGGGGATTGGATCTGACCGCGTCGCTTTTCCCGCTCCCCCCTCCCCGATCACCTCTATGGGACTTGCCGCCGGAGGTGGCTTTCAAATGCAAATGCACGCGGAGAATGGGGGGATGAATGCCGCGGGAGGGGGTCGGAGACAGGAGAGGATTTGGGAGGGGTGAGGGAAAGGTTGCCGGTGGTGAAAAGGCGACCGAATTCCCCTCATAACCTTCCCCCCGAGCACACTCCCGCTCTCCCCACTGCTACTATTACCGCGCCTGCTGTTGCTACTCTCTTCTGGTTTCCAGAATCTAGCGTTTCTCGTTTCACCCCCTTCCTTTCGGTCCCCGTATTCCGTCCTGTGGTGTGGGAAGGGTTTCGGGGGGAGGGGTGTCTGCCCAAGCCCTGATGGACAAGGGGACCGCGGCGGGCGTCCTGTCCCGCCCCCATTGTCATCCGTAA
Source organism: Platycnemis pennipes (assembly GCA_933228895.1). NCBI lineage: Eukaryota > Metazoa > Arthropoda > Insecta > Odonata > Platycnemididae > Platycnemis > Platycnemis pennipes. The sequence continues at coordinate 29,629,787 of OW121851.1, forward strand.
CCAATCCTCACCCTCCCTTCCTCTTGCAGTCTCCGCCCGATCCGGACCTCTCCGTTTGCGCTTTCGTCAAATATCCGCCCTCCTGAAAAACCCAACAGAACGACTTCCCGTTCTTCCCCCATCTCTTTTCCGATCCACGGGGGTAATTGTCTCCCCAAATGTCGCGTGCGCTTCGCCTCTTGGCCCCGCTAGAGTGGGGAAAGTGTGATTGCAGGGGCGGTGGCATCCGATCGGACAATTATCTCGGAGAGGGACATCCTGATTTTGTGGTCAGTCTCAATCACTGTCCGGAATACAGAAGACGCCGTTCCATTCATTCCGTTCATTTCCGCTCCGGCGACCCGCAGTCCATTTTTGGGTGCTAAGTGATTTTCCTACCGCCTCTCTGATAAATATTGGGGTTTTTCATAAACAGATGATGATGCAGACTTCTGCGTAGTATTATTAATCGCTGAGACTAGGGCCATTTTTTTTCCTCTTGAGGCACAATATTTTTTAGCCTTTTCATTACAAACAGTACCTTAGATTGATCTCTTATTTAATATTCTTCTATTGTGATATGATAATGGAGTCTTTTTTCACAACAGCTTTAGCCTAGGGATATCAAGGGCATGGTAGGAAATTTTTGGAAATCTGTTACACTAGGCGAAACTTACGAGGAACACTAGCAAGTCAATTGCGGATCTTTGCGTAGTCATCCAACCATTGACGAAAGTTATCGTGGCATTTCGGCATGCTAATTTATTTTTGTATTACTTTTCTGGTGTATTTCTTTGATTTTGCATAGAAGTGGGTTTTTTTTCATTTCTCGTTTATTGACTTTAAATGTTATGTAAGTTAATTTTGAAGATGGAAGTAATATTTGATTTCTAAAACGTAATTAATACTTATAAGGAAATCTTGCCTATTGAGAAGATGGTACCCTTTAACTTGAAATTGGGGCTTCGTTTAAGCCTCTCTTTTGAATTACCATACCTTCTCGGTAATAGTCTTTAAAAGCTGTTCGTAATCTTATTAAAGACGCTCTTGGCTCGTAACTCTATGCACTGTGAAAAAATATAAATCTCCTACGCGCATTCAGACAGGTTACGACATTGACTGTCAAAAGAAGCTACGCACATCAAAAGAATACCCTTGGCATTTCATCCTTGGTGAGTCGAGCCCTGCTTCTCCAAGAGAGTGTAAAGGTGGCGCTAATCACGATCTTGGAAAAGCTTTTTCGTCATCTCTATGACTCCTTTCCCCTTGGATACGCCTTTCATTCCTCGGGGAACAAATCCGGATGCGAACCAAAGAAGAGTCGAGTCTTAATTATCCACTTGTGAGATGGAATTCGTCGCCGATCGGAGCGATCCGGGAAATCAAATTAGTTCAGTGTGTGGATGTCTAAAGGGGGGAGGGAGGGTAGGAGAAGAGAGTCGCGAATGGGAGTCACTTCTCTCCCCACTCCCCCTGTGAACCGCTCTTTGTGGGGAGGTCGCGTTTGAAAGGCCATGGGGTTTATTGAAGGTGATGCCGGGATCTCTTTTTCTCTCTTTATAAGGAGTGGCAGGAAATACGCGCGCAGGGTGTCTGTTGGGGGAGGGTTGAAGGAAACTGGTGCCTGTGGGAGGGTGGGGAAGCACGGGCTGCTGGAATGAAAGAGGCGATTGTAGGGGTGTTGAAGAGCGCCGACTTCGAAAGTGACACGGGTGTCAGTCACGTCGCCCCTCGGACAAACTGCGCTTAATTGACATCAGTCACCGTATGGGTAAAAACTAGACGTATTTGTGCGATGGAACTCGGTCATTGCGAGTAGGTTTGGACTTCATAGACAAGGTGTAGAGGCCAACGTAGCAGCGGGTAAATACTTGCGGGTGTCGTTTATCGTCGTTGATATTCAATGGTTAAGTCATTCAATATGACTAGGCATAAATGGCAATAATTAATTAGGACTATTAATATAAGGTGGCGTTGCATGAGAATTCGTTCGTGCATATACCTATTGATGGAATAGAAATACTGTGCATTTGAAGACTTTGGCTTTGGTGTGTTGGTAGGGGTATGGGAATAATTGTGTGTTAAAAGACAAAACAAAGGAGTTAGAAAATAAATATGGGGATCTAGGCCAATTGTAATGGTATAATATAATATTATTGAATTATTTTCCTTCCCTTTACTAGTCAGTTAGGTATTTGTCATCATCCATAGAAAATCTTCGAATCTTTAAAAAGTTAATCTGTAGAAAGTCCTGTGGGACTATTTTGACGAAAAGTTTGCGTAAATTTAAAGTTGAGTTTTCGAAAAGGGAAATAAATTCGGAAGGAAAGAAGAAAATCACTCAAGACGAAATAGGTGAATGGAATAGAATGGCATTGTGATGAAAAATGTGTTAGCAAAGATAGAAGTATGGTAATGCTGACGGTTGGAAGATTTATGCAATTTAGATATTTATAGATATTTAGATGCAATTGGAATGGAATTAATTGTTGAGATGTGGGGTGAAATAAATCCTTCGTGATCAATCGAAAGATATCATGAAAAGGCAGTACGCGCTAGTCAATTTGTCTAAAGTAAACGTTAGAATTCAACGGTCATGAATGTAAACATTATAATTGATTGCCGCAGAAACGGAATAAATATCTGAGGGGATAAAAATTTTATTCCCCTATCTAGTAGGAAAAAATCTTCTGAACGTCGAGGAATTCATGGGAGCCAGCTAATGAAAATACAGGGAGAACTCTTTTTATTTGAAATCATGAAATGAAAAAAGGTGTCATTTGATGAATCAAAACGAGTCAATGCGACGACGGGGAAGCTTTTTTTTTACGTTTCCAAACGATCAAATGCGACCGTTCGCAGGTGAGGAGGAAGAGGAGGGCTCGATTGCTTTCGCTCAACTTTCCCCAACGTTTCCTCCCTCTCCTCTTTTCCCCCTGTCACGAGTGAAAGACGAGATCGTCCCTGGGTGGGGCGTGGGCGTTGGAGAGGCGAGCGAAGAGTGAAGGCTTCAAAGGGATTTGAATGTTTATCCTCTCCCTCTTTCGTGTGTGGAGCCAGCAGGAGAGTCGGAGTGAAGGGGTGGGTGTTTTGGTCGTGTGTGCATGTATGTGTGTGTGTTTGCGTGTGATGGAGGGAGAGAGACCGAGAAAGAGAGAGAGAGAGAGAGAATAGGTTGGGGAGATGAAGAAGGGGAGAGAGGTGCCATCACCATGGCAACGCTGTGGGAATGATGGGGGTGGTTGTAGCTTCTTGCTCTCCCCCGTTTCTCCCCTCCTCACGTTTCGCCTTCGACCCTTTCTTTTGCTCTCCGCCGGCGCGCCTTGTGGTTCCGTCCTCTCTTGGCGTGTGCGATACGTGGAGGAGAATCGATTCCGTACAAATCACTCGCATCGATTCATCTTTAAAAACCTCTTTTGTATGCAATGGCCTCCGTCAGGTGAGCGAAACGGATGCTGGGTTCAACTGACGTCTGCGGTTGCGTGGCAACCAAATGGTCGCAGGTTCGAATCTAATTATTTTGTGTTAGTCTGAGTACATATTGTTTTGTATCCATCCACATAGTACTCTTCATGCCGCCTCAAAGGTATATATGATGGGGCGGGTGATCATAATCATCAAACACATGGTACTTCCATCTATGCAACCACTTATAAGGAAAAATGTCCAAGTGAGCCACTAAGCAAATGCAATTAAAGGATTCAAATTATGGAAGGAGTTATACATTGGTAAATAGATCAAACAGTTGTTAAATTATATCTAATACTATTGAGTGCTAGAGTGCGGTTGGCCATAGAGGTCATAGAGTTAAGAATATATATCATATATAAGTACTTCAAGCTAGAAGATATTAATTTTCGCTTAGGTGATCTCATATAACATAAGTAAATTTAGTTCCATATTTTCAACGTTTCTTCTACTATAGCAACTGGGGTCAACTTTTGCTGGCCGCCTTCTAAAACTTATCCGAGCACTAGTCTGCATTGGCTCTTCTACCATTTATTTATAGGTTCGGAAATCGCTATAATTAATTACCTCGTGCATGAAATGAAGATAAACATTAACCAGACATTATGTATCCGGGAATAAATGCAAAACCAACTGCTATAATTGTTTTATACATACTCTGGTATAAATGGTATTTATCCACATGTATTTGTGTAATAGTAATGCAGTATTAGTCAGGTTTGATGATTGTTCGATATTAGAATCTTTTTGCGTGCGAATCTATTGTTTCCTTGCTAAACATAATTGGTATTAGTAGTAGTTTAGGAGCTAAATATGAGATTTAGCTGCTAATAATAGGATAATTTGTTCCACGGCAATGAATATCTGCTGACTCACCCCTAGCCAAACATTCCCGGGATAGCCTTGAATGGTACTGTGTGTAGATGAAGATGAATTGGTGAATGAATCATTATATATGTTATGTAGGAATAGGATCCGGGAAAATAAGAGTTGATGGATTGGATATAATGACATGAGAATGATTTGCAAAACGATAAAATTGCGCGCTGACTTTTTATAAAGATTGATTTTCGAGTGTATCGAATTTGAATCCTCCTCTAACGTGGTAATCTTTTCTCCCTCTTTGCCTTTCGCGAGCGCGACGTCGCCTCGCCTCCCTCTTTTGTTTTCGCTATTCATTGCGCCACCCCATCGCGTCTTTCTTCCCTTTATGGTCGGTCCTCCCCTCCTTTCCCATTCTCTCGCCCTTCCTCCCTTGGGTCGTCTCTTAGTATTTTTACGCGTAATCTTCCTTTCCCTCGTCGCAACTCTCTCTCTCTCTCTCTCTCTCTCTCGAGCGCTTTTCCGAGACGGGCCCCGCCCGACCGTAGCCTCCCTGCCGCCGGCGATGCGTACTTACCTACCGACGTGGCGGCGAAGGAGCAGGCAAAAGCACCTCCCCGATCACCCACGCGTTTCAATTTCTATAGGCACTCGTATCACCTCGCCTTCCTCCCGCACTCTCGCGTAATTTATTCCCTTGGTTGCTCCGTGTAGGGGGATTTCTTCAGCCGCTTCGCTAGTTGCCATGAGATGTGTCGGCACGTAAGATCCATGGTGGAAGAAGGAAGGGACTGGGTGGTATCAAATTCGCCTTCAAAAGGATGAAGAACTTTCCCTATCGAATGTTCAAACCCAGTTTTCAGGATGACGTTTTTATTATTGGCAATCCCACATTTATGAAAATATTTGAATAACTGCTAGCAGTGGACCTACTATAGGTAAATATTTGAGGTTCAGTCTGAGATCATTTAATTCTCGTGATAATTCTTACTATTTTAATCGCAGATTATGCCCTACATGCAGGTAGATATTTTTTATTGCCTCAGAAAATTGTGACAAATCCTTGCGGGATTCCAATTATTGTTATGTATAAGGTATATAAGGAACCCCTAGCTTCATACTATACGGCCACAATGCCATTTTTCTTTTTCTCCCAGCGCCAATTTCTTTCTCTGTCGCTGTTTCTTGGTTTAACATTTTCCTGTCCATCTCAGTCAGTCTTCATCATCCCTGCTACCTGTCTATGTCTCATTCATGTTCTCATTATTTCATTTAGATACATTCATCCTATTTTCCCCGAGATCTCTTTTATTCTTTTCTAGCTTTTCCTCCTTCATTCCACTCAGTGACAAGCTTATTTTTTTGTCTTTCCCGGGGAAAACCTTTTTCTAACCTTTTTCTCTCTCCATGTGTATTCTCATTTTCTCCTTTAGCTTCTCCTTAGTTTTTTTATGTTGTTTGCCATGTTTTCGTTACAGTTGGATTCAGTTCCCTAGTTGTCTTAAGAATCGGGGTTTTCAGCAAGTGTTGCTTTATCGTTCCTTAAGGTAGATGTTATCACCGTTAATGGCGTCACATTTCACGTGAATTGTTAGGTATCAACTAACTATCAAATCGAAAGTGAGCTTGATGACAAAATCTTAGAATGATTCCTCACGCTATGGTACTTATTGCGTGCTCACGAAGTCCACGGCAGGGGATTTTGTTCTCCAGCAGTCTTGTTCCCTTTCATTCTCCTCTGTTTTCCCTTTGTCGTTATATTTAGTTCTTGCCTTTAGTACTTGAATCACGTTGCTCCTTATTGGTTTCAGTAAAAACAATTAATTTCAGCTGTTCAACTTAGGAACTTCGATAATTCATCAATAATAACTTCATACTTAAATTTTAATTCGTATTTTAATTTGAGTTTGGAGAGTCAGCAGGAATTCAATTACTTACTTATTCGCAAATGAATACATTTGTGCTGTGTGTTTGATAAGAAGAGCTTTCCGTGCCGTTGGTAGTTGGTTCCTTTATGATCAGATATTGTATTAGTTTGGAACCATTTATTTGGGGCAAAAAAAGATCATATTGTTTGTGCTTTACTAGTTTCCACACAATTGGGTGTGTGTGTATGCGTGAGTTGATATTTTCTACTCCGTGATTTTTGTAAGCTACTACTCGTGCTCCGAGTTTATAATTTGGTGTAGTTTAACTTCCATGATATGTTTTCACTCATTAATGTTCATCACCTTTGACATTTAACTCGGCTATCTTTAATCTAAAAAGGAAAAGGCCTGTGTTTCCTAACATTATGCCTCTCAATTTGCATAGCGATCAGTAAACATTTGTCTCTGCGTATCAAATTGCATTTATTGCATTGTATTCACTTTATTCCACATGTTGCCTTTACGTTATAATATGTTTGTTACCCCATCGGCAAATATTTACTAATGCGTGGTTTGTCTCTTATTTTACAGGTATGTGCGGTTGGAATGTTTTCTGTTGATAATTTGCAGTCAGAGGTATGTATTTCCTCACTTTCATACTCTAGTCAAGATTTGACTCGGAGCGAAAAAGATAAACCGCATTCCTTTAAATGTGTTACTTGTTGAGAAATAATAGGGTTTAGTCAGGAGTGAATGAACGCCCGTAAATGCGACCATTAAGCCATATTTTTTCTCAATGGCCAGAAAATGTGCTAGTGCAAAACTGAAGCCGTCGTCGTTAACGAAGATTATTTTTTCTTTTTGACGAACATTTTTCCCTCTAGCATACTTTGAAACTTTCATGTGTTAAGTTGCTATCGTAGTAAATTGAAGCTCAAGGGATCCCACTAAAGAGTTGCTTAAGTTACCTCTTTCCTTTTTGGTCGGTGTTCACATAAATGTGTTCTCTGCCTTGTATCTTTAAACGCTGCTATTAATACGACGCTATCTCCTCGGGTGAATGCGTCCCCAGAAGCTGCGTCCAGAAGTCTCGGTGTAAGAATTACAAATGATCGGAGTTACGCACGGTGCCTCTTTTTCTTTTCTCTTCGGCACTATCTCGCAGCCGTGCACCTCAGTGCTTTCGGCATTCCGTGTGAGTCATTCCCAGCGTGCTTCGAATTCCGCCTCCCGCCCCTAGGAGAGCCGCCTCCTCGCCTTTCATCTGCCGAGCTTTTCATCTCGACGAATCAGTTGGCGAGGAAGATGTCATCATCCATCTCCGCCTTCCCCTCAAATACTCGTGAAATATTTGGTGCCCTTCGATTTGCAATGTTCCCCTCAGACGAAACGAATCTTCGTCGCCCTCTGTTGAAACGTTAACCCGATAGTGAAACGTTAACCCGATAGTGAAACGTTAACCCGCTAGTTAACCCCGCTATCTTAAAGGATATATAAGGGATAGGTAGGGGAAATATTTTAGAGCTCCTTATATGCTTACAGTAGTCCATGAGAACAGAGCATCGTATCTGGTTCCGCTATAGTGTGTAAAGTGATACAAAGGCTTACTCCTGAGCGATCAGTCAACGTTTCGAGCATAGTCCACAGAAATAATTGAAAATGCTGCGAGTCATTCGCTCGAAAAATGCAAGCTGTACGGGGAAAAGCCTCTCTTGTTTTTTTTTCACGTGGGGAAGAAAAAGCTTTAGCAAATGGGTACTTGACTCCATTAATTTGTTGACCTCCGTTATAGCCAATTAAGAGTTCGTGCGTATGATTGAAATTTTGGACTCATTCTCTATCGAGTGTGATTCTTGGTAGTGACGCAAGTATAAGGGTGAGCGACGACTTGCGCTAGGTTTCAATGGATTCAACTAGGTTTCATTGGCGTGGTGAAAATACCACATTTTCCACTTTTTATTGAAAGAAATGATTTTTTTTTAGTTCTTCGACCTTTTTTCTTTACTTAGCGCTTGCTTACTTAAAGCGTTTTACATATTCTCGCGCCTTCATGTAGGCTTTCACTGTCTGGGTGTGCTTTAAGTTATTTTTTAGCTTTCAGCCTTCTCCTTTATGTCCTTCGTTCTAGTCTAATGAGCACCTTATTAGTCATAGAAAATTCACCCTTTTAAGATTGCGAATAAGTCCCTCGATCATTCTATTCTGAGGTGGTGAACGGTCAAAAAAAACAATTCTTAAAAGCTTGTGTCGGCGTTTGCTTGCAGGGAATGCTGTCAGAAAAAGACATTTATGTCAATGAATGACAGCAATGCTGTTGCTGTAGGATCGGTTGGGGAAGGATAGATTTCTAATGAATGGTTTTAAAGTTTTATGTATCTGAAAGAAGAATGTACTGTTTTTGGTCATACTCTTTGAGTAATGGTGTGAATCATTGCTGTGTGTACCTGCTTTTTATACTCATGAATCAAGTTCACTCTGATAAATTTTATGCAAATTTTATGGTTATTAATTGAAGCTCTAGCGCCTGTTCGACAGTTGTCCCAATGCCTTCAACCCGGACTGTTGTGACTAGTTAGGGGATAAGTCAACTTTAGTGTGTAAAATTCACGCATCAAGTTCGAGGACTCTTCCTCTCTCCTGCCCTTCTCGTGAATTCACGGAAGTAAATGTTATCCACGTTCTTAGTGTTATGATTTAGCCTGGTGTGTCACTACCGGAATTTTCCGGATTTCCTTGCCTTTAATTTATGGTCGTTTATTTTTGATTCCCGCTCCGATTGTAGGAAATTATTTCCCGAGTATCCGTCGTGCATACTCCCTTCTGTGAATAGTTGATTTAGACTTCGAGCTTAATCTGCGAATAGGGTGAGCGAAGTTTTCTCGGGGCTCCAACCGGGTCAAAATGTCCATAGTGTTGGACGTTTCGACGCTCCCTCTGTAATGTTTGCTAACGTCGGTCAGGAGACGGTGTGATGTTCTTTATTAAAACGAAGTATATGCGTCAAAAGATTTACCAACACGTTCACATTTATGTTGAGCGTTATCAGGGTGTTGTAAAACACCCGTACGTAAGGAGTCACACGACGTGCGATGCTTTCCCTTCGCGAGAGAAAGAAGCGACGAATATGGCCCGGCCGCTGTCTCGACTTTAGGCGGGTCCCTTGCCTCCTCCTCTTTCCCCGGGTTGACGAGCGGATTTCGGAGTGCCTCACGGGAGGGCGGTAGCGTTAAAGGAGCCCCTCGTTCCCGTTTTGTATGCATGCGTGTAAGCAAGGGGGTCGGCGGCGACTGCATGTGTTTGCCGTCTGCCTCGGAGAGCGGACGACGACTACTCGAGTGCCCCTCGCACCATAACCCTTTCGCTTCCCCAGGACTTAAAAAAAGACTTTTATCCTCCCTCTCTCCTTCCTGATCCCTCGTATCCGGCTGCGAGCGAGCCTTAAGTATAATAATGTAAGGTGGTGGCCATTTATGTATGTATGATCTTACGTTTACCTGTGTGCGCAATGGCTATAAAGATTTAAAGAGCAAGACGGAGACATGGTCAGCAAGGGAACGATCGATGAATTTTTTAACAGAAGCGGTGGATTTTAATATTCTCTCCCACATTATTTATTAGATTCGTCGTAAAATATCCTTGAGATGTCGCTCATTAGTGGCTTAACCATCATCGAATGATTATCACAAAAAAATTGTTCGGGTTGAACACTGATCATTATCATTCCCCAATTTCAGTCACGCAAGAGAACATACCCCTTACCTTGGGTGGGGAGTAAATAATTGACAGGGTGGCGATCGTCAGGGAAAACCGGGAAAACCTGGAATTGTCAGGGAATTTTGGAAATCTGGAAAAGTCAGGGAATAGTCAGGGAATTCTCGTAACAGTCAGGGAGAAACTGGGATAGGAAATTCTTGTTATTTTTCTACCATTACGTTTACCAGTCAGTCTTTCCCGCCCTTTATTTCACCAATTAAACTAATATCCGTCGCCGAAACGCAAGGAATAAGCCCCGTGAATTCGTTGAACATTCAGTTGTGAATCTTAGTTATTTAGTTGTGAATCAGTTGTACAATCTATCCCTTTTGTATATCCTTAATGCGATATTTGTCTAGTAGTGTTAAAATTCATGATCACCGTATATTCTGCTCATCACAAGGAATCCGAGGCTATGTTTTTCGGAAGATTTTACCTTGCGCTTCTTTTTTTAACTTCCGAGACTCAGGTCGAGAGGTAGTTGTAGAACACTGGCTTGTAGTAAATACGTGCTTGCAGTTATAAAAATACGAGACGATGATTATTAAAACGGTAATACAAATACGGTCAAACGTACGTATACATGTAAACAAAATCTTACGTGAGATCATCTTCGATTTCCATACCCCCCTTATCGAGACCATAAGAAGAGCTCCTCCCCTCCCCACCTCTCACGCTCGACGTAATTATTGAATGGCTCCCTTATCCATTCAATAATTGCTCCCTCTCGTAGCAATTTAGTCAGGTCACAAACCACTTCAAATATGACATTCCTAAATATGACGCTGCCGTTGCTAATTGCCTCCTGTTTTCGCTCGCAGTGGCGCGATTACGTTTTGTTTGTTTACACAAATATTTTTACATTTTTGGTTCCCTCTTACAATCAGGGAGTTATGACCACGTTAATCAAATTGTTATTCGCTTCTAAAAGTCACTCGAGCCATCCGATTTTGATCCTGTCCAAGAACTTGGCTTTGGTTTGTATTTTTCGCGCAGCTTAGTGATACCTGTGCCGGAGTCCGCCAGTAAATTGGCCATTAACTTTCCCCTCGATGCCTTTTCAGTAATCTTCAACTTCCCAGAACTACCACGACACGCCACCTCTTCCTTGAAGAATTAGACGTTGTCAATTTGTAATTTTACACGGAAACATACACGGCCACGGAAATACGATACACGGTCGTGTATTCGCGGCCGCGAAAAATATATTAAAAGTGTGTACAATTTGTGTGAGGGCTTAAGTTGTGAAGGTTTAATACATTTTTTCATTAGGGCGGAGGTTCTATATATTTCTTCATTATTATAGCTTTTAATGTATTGATTTCAGCTTTTAACATTATCTGAGTTTTGACGAAAATTTAATTCAGCAGAAATAAAATATTCCGATAATAGGAGTCCTTTTTGCGATCGGTCAGGGAAATTGGTAAAGTCATCAGGGAAAAATCAGGGAAAAGTCAGGGAATTTGAAAATTAGTTATCAGTAGCCACCCTGATTGAACTAATGGGAAGATTTTATTCTCGTGCTCGTTATGGCTGCAGAGATAATAATATGCGTTGTACAAGCATGAAGCGCCAAGGTTTTTTTTTTGCGAAAATCCAAGTCTTCTCACGCAGCAACCTTTTTTAACTCATAATAAAATAAGTATTCATATTAGTAGAAACTCTGTTCCCCCTGCTCCCGTAGCAGACCAAACTGGACTTGTAATGAACTGTATGAAGCATGTCAGGGTGGTTGTTTTTGTATTCGTATTTTGTATTGTATCTAACAGCAGCTCACAAAGGACAGTGAAGTTAAGAAAAAAGTTCTGTGTATCAGCGTAGAGTTACTTTGATGTTTTGGTGGCGAACAAGATTAATGACTTTATGGGTAGATTTGAATGGATGGCTGTTTTGGATCGAAGACGGGTTCGTTCGAATACCTTTAGTGAGTACTAGAGAGGGATCTGATTTTACTGCGGAAATAGTGGTTTCGCATTTATCTATTTAAGGTGAAATTGGGGGGGTTAAATTTACAGTTTTGCAGGGAAATGATTTTACAGCACTGTGATATTTGAAAGTGGAATAGAGCCGCAGATACACGGGTTGAAAATCCTTGAGGTCTAACTTGGCCTAACAATGCTTTGAGGAGAACGACCTTCGTGTTCGTACGATCGTGAACTTTTCCATTCGAAAGAGGGCTTAGATGGAAAGGTGGGCTGAGTTTGTTTTATCGGAGGTTGTCCTCGCCCGGCAAACCTTTGTGTGCAGCGTTTTATGTATTATGTTTTTCCTCAGCGACACCACACATAACTTTGTAAGTCGTCCTTCCTTTGTCGTGTACGGAAATTCTCCTTCATGTAAGTGTGTGAAAAAAATATATATCTGTACATACGTAAGCGTGCGTGTGTGAGCAAACTTGTACTAGGGTTCTCACCCCTTCTGGAAGGACGACCGTATCGATCGTGGGGTGGCTTATGTCAGAGAGGAAAAGAGAGGGGAGAGAGATAAAACCTCTCGGGGGCGTTCCCCACTCCGAACGCTCGGGAGCACCACACGAATTGCACATCTGCGTGAGCGCGTGTGTATATCGCCAGAGTGTAGTCGAAGTTCTCTGTCGAGAGGCAGAGAGAGAGATAGAGAGGACAGAAAATGGAAAGGAGAGAAACGGTTGACTTAGCCGCGTGTGTGATTATGTGTTTTCACCTATAAAATGTTACATCCCTTTTGCTACAGGCTTTGGGATATGTTTTGCAAAGGTAAACGTTGAAAACATTCGTCCGAGTTATAAAAATACAAGTGGGTAAAACCGAGTACGGTTTCTGATTTTGGGCTCTTTGCAGCCTGAATACAAGAAGGAGAAATATGCTTGCACAAATTTAGTGAAAGTAGGTTTAGCAAGCATGTTTTTACGTTCCGCTGCGTGTCAAGGTTTACACTCACGGAAAAAAAGGCTACTCGAATTCTGGAGTGAGGAAGTCGAGCATTAGTTTGAGAAAAGCAAATTCTATAGCTACCGAAGAGCGTGTTAGAAAATAAATTCGTAAATTTCTCCTCAAGAAGTTTTTCTCCTTTGTAAAAAATGGCTTATATTTCTCGTATTACTCATTGGAAAAACCACCTCCAATCGAAAAAATCGGCTTTTAGCCAGTACAAAGCCCATATTTTGTGCAAAGTTTGGCTTCGAATACGAGCCAAACGAGTGTGCAGATTCGAATACGAGCGAAACTTTTAAGGCCACCGCATTTGGTCCAATGAATTTGCTCCTCGAAAATCAGACCACCTTGAGAAAAAGATGAGGGCAATGAGGTGATAACCGCCTACCCTTCACAGGGATCGATTCGCCAACCTTACGCTGCCACGTAATCTACAGCTAAAGCCATAAATGGGATTCTTGGCATCTTAATGCGTGTTAAAAATTCTTGTTTTTAGACATGTGCTCCACTCATGCCTCTTAATGATTATAAACTACTAATGTATATTTTTTTATTGTTGAGTTTTTGTTTGAATTACCTCAGGTACCAATTTATTGTGGGAGAAGAATGCCGTTAGCCCGCGTTAGTAGAACCTAGAGCATTTTCTTGATCAACTAAATGATAGGTGACGTTAAATGCATCACGTAAAAAGTTTTAAGGTCCCTTATTGTTCGCGGAAGGAACGGTATTTTAAATCTAACCGTATTCTAGTGTATCTAATCCTACTTTGGCTATCGAATCTAACGTATAATGTGGCAGATCTCAAAATATTTTAACGTCGTCGCAAATCTGTTTGGCTTCTTAGTTTCGAGAGAATCAATTTAAATTGTGTCCTGCGACCTGATTATGAGGATTATCGGGTGTAATGAAATCCACTGTTCACACACTTATACGCCGTTCAGCGGTAGGGCCTGATTGCTGTTGGTGGTGTGCGATGATATTTTCGAAATAACTGTAGTTTCACCCGAAACGGACGTCGAATATTTGAGAGACAGCCCATGAGCCCCGCTTTATCGGTATATATTAAAACGTCTATCTGCAGGGTCGTTGACTGTCTGCTTTTCCTTTGTTCCAGAAAAGGAAATGTTGAAAGGAATCGCAACGGTATCGTAGGCAACCTTGCGCGCACGTGGCGGTGTCTTCCAAGCCTCACTTTAGAAGTTGTAGAAGAGGTGGCTCGAACAAATTTAGTTCGCGCTCACTTCCCAGCCCGAATTTATTTCTTTTCGCTCTCCTCGACGCGAAAACGGGTTGGCCGCGGTAGTGGATGGTGAGGGTTGCCGTGTTGTCTCAATGTGGAGAGGGAAGTAGGAGTTGCAGAGGGAGGAAACCTGAGTGTGCCCCTTTATTAGAGAATCGAATTAATTGATGAACCCCTGGTCTGGGATGAGAGAACCCCGGTAGGGTTGCCGGTTCATATGACGCCTAGGAGGTGGATTAATGTAACATTCTCATATCTTTTTTTCGGTGAGGAAATCACTTTATTCTCTGGCCTAAACCATGTAAAAATTTAACACCCACCTGAGCTCGATAATGAAGACAAAAATTCATTAATTTAGCACCAGCATCGTTTCAGTGGTGGGGGTTTCTTTCTCTCTGCTGCAAAAGTGTGGAAGGGAGTTAATTATTTCGCTGGGATGATCTTTTTTTCTGCTAACTTCCATAGGAATGAACATTCGCAGATTGCTAAATTTCCATACTCGTCAAAAGATGTGCCGCGTAAATGGCTTGAGAGGGACGTGGTGTGTTTGATCTGGGTAAAAGGTAACGGAAGAAATGTGAATAAATTTGATTAGATTGTTGGATCATCCAAGTTTTTAATTCCATCAAGGAGATGCATACATTACTAGACGCTTTTCAGCTTCTTTGTGAGAAATATGGATTAAGAGTACTTATTCTTAAAAAAGAATAGTAGTGAGGATATCGAAGAAAAAGTACTCGAGGCTTAATATAAAAGAGAGCGCAAGTTAGAACAGGAGGTGCTATGCAGTTTTGGAAATTTATTGTTGGCATTTTGGGTGCAGGCGGTCGTAGAACAACTGTGTGTGCAAATGTGGGTTTTACTAATAGGAGAACACTGTCCACAGGAATACTTGATGAAGAGGTAAGAATAGGGTTAAATTATAAGTTTACTCTGGAATGTTCATAATGAAACCTTGGCGAACCTTGGTTTGAAGATCGAGCTCATTCGTGAATGCGATGAGGAGAAATTAAGTCCTGGTAAATGGAGCTAATGAAAGGTAGGAGAAATTAAGTCCTGGTAAAATTAACCGAAAAGATTTGGTAGGAAGTGCGATTAAGATTTTACGCCGAATCTCGTCATAATACAAGAGTGGAATGCTGGGGTAAGAGGGAGGAAAAGTAGTTGCGCATTATCGAACGAAAGGTTTGTGCATGCATGCTGAAGGGAGAAATTTCACGAGGAAGGAAATGTGCGGTATTTGCAATGCAGGGCAGAGTCAGACGATGAAGATGAAGACACAGTATAATGAAAAAGCTTTAGAGTTTATGGATGTGGTGGGAGCCACGGTCATTAGCTCCATATACCATGCAATTTATAGCCCTTAATATTGTAATACATTTTCTTCCGCTGTAATAGAATCGTGTGAATTGCAAAAAAATAACATCCCATCAGCAGTTGTCGTTTATGGTGCATATTAAATGGCATAGTCCTGCTTGTTTCATAAAATTTATAACTCAATCAATCATATCGGGATTATCGCCTAGGATTTGATTAATGCCACCGCAAATTCTTGCTTTGGTCGACTAAAACCTACCCTGACCGTTAGAACCCTGATTGATCCTGTCATACTTTTCCTCCTCTGTAGTTTTTTAACATCCGTTCATCCCTCATGGGATTGAACGTACGTGAAATCATCACCTTTCTGCGTCCACCCTCCAATAAAGGGTTCTGAAACAAGACTCCATCAATTGCTACATAATTTCATACGCACGCTCTAACCGCCCACGCTATTCCTCACGCGTTTTAAATCCCCTCACCCATTCCATTTCCTCAATTCTGTTCATTTTTTTCGGATTCAAGCCAAAGCATCTCATGGAGATGTGCCCACCTCGGTCCAAAATACATTTTTCATCCTATTAAACAGTTTCTCGCCTCGCCTCTTCTACTTTCCGAATATAAATGTATACACGCATGTATATACATATAAGCTATTGACATGTGGGCCTTCACATTGGATTCGTCAGAATTACCGCTGACCGTATTTTGAATATTCATTAATTCGAGTTGACGCTGTATCATTCTCCACTTGCCAAGGGAACGAGGTTATATATTTGATTTCATTTTTTTCTGTTCCTCCCTTGATAGCTCGCGCGTGCGTATGCGTTTTTTGGAGTCATAGTAAAGGCCTATTTTAATTGGAGTGGAAAGAGCGGGTCGAGGCATCTTTTATTATATTTTTTCGTCGCTTTCGCGTTTTCAGTTTTAATTAAAAGCTCTGTATGGCAACTTGACATTCCATTCCTCCACGCTCAGGAGAGAGAGGAGATAAATTATGTTCCCTTGTTGAGAATCCGAACACTGTATTAGCAGAAATGAACGTGCCACGTCTCATACTAATGAAATCCATTCCAAGAGATGAGGAACCTCTCGCGGCAACATTTCGTGAACGCTCGTTACAAAAATGATGGGTGAATATCCTTAAGTTGTGCATTTATTTCGTTGTAAATTGGGGCTAATATTCTCTCCCAGCTATTGATCCTATAATGGTCTGAAAATTATTGTTCTCTTCGTGGTGGACAATCCACTATCGTTTGCGTAGTTATCTTTCAACTCTCCTCGGAATCGAAATAAAATTACTTACACATTAGCTCTTAGATTGCTTTACTTTCTATCGCCTCCCTTTAACTTTCTGAATCTTCAAAATAGTAATAATCCAGTTAATCTAAAAACGTTTGCTTTAGCTTTAAAAAGAAACTGCATTAATTTCTGTGCTGATGCTGACCACTTAGCCTTGTTTAAAATCACCGATTTAATTTCGCTCTCCCTTGATCTACTTCAATGCCGTCATTACAGGATGCTTTGTACAGATTCGTATGTATTCTTCGTAGATAATCTCTGCCAGGGTTTGTTGCTAAGCATATGAAATTGGGGAATTACAGAGTTGCAATGTATTCGATCCCTTAGTCCGGAACTTGGAGAATATAAAACCGTCGGCATTTCTCGTCGGAATTTATTAAATACTTACTGAGGAGAGGCTGTGAAAATTCTCTCTAGGATTCCCTTTATCACGAGAGGAACTTGGAAATTAAACTCATTCGTAATTCCGTATATTCTCTCAAGCTCCTCCTATCTCGTGGAATCGCATCGTTCACGATAGAAATAATTTTTATTTACTTCAGCTCTTTTCCTTCTTCTTTTGCCATACGCCAGCTTTTTCGTATGTCCCCTTCTCTTGCTTTTAGGCTTCTCCCAGTGTGTTAAGCATGTTACAAATTATTTTTTTATTCCATGAGTTTCCCTGGTGTTAGAGTAGCCGGGACAAAACCTGCCATAACCGACAGAATACTACTACTAATAATTTCATTGATACTCCTCTATTAGGTATCGATTATTTCATGATATTTTTCCCTCTGTTCTGTTCACTTGTCCGGGGTGTTTTCACGTCTTTGGCAATATATGTGCATCTGTCACATCTGATGTCTCCCCTACGTGACTGCTGTATTTGAATTTCTTCATTTCTGCTGTGTATAATCAATGCATAACTAGGTGATTTCGTGCATGGCTGTCGTTGCGTTCTCCAAAATGTGGGTATTTGGACAGTGGATAATAGCCAAGTATTAGTTTCATCCCGATTAACATGATGGGGAGACAGATTGATATCAATCGATCAAATCCTCATTGACGAGAGTTTTTTTTTTAGTAGGAACTATGCTTCCTTTCTTCCACTGTCCCGTCTTCTCCCGCCCTCTTCTCTTCTTACCCTTTTTTTTTGTCCTTCGCCCTGTATTCTTTCTTTTATCAGCTCTCTCTCCCTTACCTCCCTGCCCTTTTTTCCCCAAGAGGGCTCCAAGTGGGAGGGTTATCCCCGCCGCCCCTCACCCTTCGGACGGGGGCACTTAGTGTCCTCCCCGCCCTCCTCTCTCCTGCACTTCTTCCTTCCCACTTCCCCGGGATTCCTCCTTCCTAAGCTCCCTGAAGCGCAGCCCCTGCGTTGGCAGCCACGCACACTCTCTCTCTCTCTCACACTCCCGTTGCAGCCCTCAACAGGCCCGACTCGACCTTTCGCTCTCCCCCGCCCCTCCCCCTTCGCCTTTTCGTGTCCCCCCGCCCCCGCTTGCCTTTTCTCGCACTCAATCACCCCGACGGAGCAGTGAGAGGGACCGCCCGCTACGCTGGCTTTCCTTATCTGCCCCGAGAAGCCCACCGAAGACCCTTCCTTCTCCTCATTCCCTCTTCCTTCACACCCTCGCACCATCTTTCCTCTTTCGTCTCCCACCCTTTATCTGCATCAACTGAATGTCCCGCAAGACGCCTCCTCCAGGATGTGTGGCAGGGATGACTCTTCGTCAGATTTACAAAACTTTTTATATCCCAATAGGGGGTTGCAACTTTAAAAATAACTTTTCACTTGCGTATTAATTTAAGCCCGGTTAGATAAATTATCAAATCAGTTCTTGCATGGAAGGGATAATTTTATTAGGGATTTGCTATCATCTAGTGATTTTTACGAAAAGTCTACACACTTATGGATAAATGTAAATTACACGTGTTTAATGATGGCTAACCGTCTTCCATAAACACTTGTGATGGTTTCTAGCGCATTCTTTAGATGTAGTTTCATTCTCTTGGGCCAATTTCACCTGTCGTGCTTATCGCTTGGTTTGCTGTACCCCCGCCAAAGAGGCATTCGTTAGCCACGTTGAGTAAAATACTTAATTTCCATTGCAGCCAACCCACTACGATATTTCCACCGCACGGTTTATGCCCACTTGCCGGCACTGAGCTTGCTCTTTCAACTTGCGCGGAGATATAAGCATCGTCTTTTATAACCGCTGCTAACCGCTGTTGAGGTAAAGCGCTGATTGCCTCGAGACCAAACATTTCAAACAGCATTCAGAGTTGGACATGAGGTCACTTACTTAGCGTAATTATACTGTTGTACACCCTCGAATATTCCGTGTGAGTGATACTATATCGGTCTCAGTTTCCCTATACCCTCCCCTGGCGACTGGCGGCGACGCTCTTTCGAGCATGCGTGCCTACAGGGTACACGTCCTGATTCACCTTCAGCCCTGAATTAACGTCCCCTGCTGTAATTAGGGGGTTTCGGAAATAATGAAGGACGCGCCTGAGAAATTTCACGCCTGATAATTGAGCCACTCAAACACTAATCAGCGGCGTAAACAAACAAACGTCTTATTTCCTTTCCGCTCTCTCTGTCCCGACTTAAACCCGGCGGGGGTGCCGTCTGCCTCCCTTACGACCGACCCGCCTGGATACTCTCAACTTACGGCTCTCTCCCTCCTCCTAGAAGCTTCGGGAGGAAATGGCCTCCCTCGCCCATCGGTCTGTTTTAAGTCTCTCCTTTAATCTGTCTGTCGCCTCCGCCCCTCTTCTCCTCGCGCCGAGACTTTCCGTCTTCCTCTCTCTCTCGCTCTCCTCCGAGTGGCTTTCCTCTTTTCGCGACTTATTTTTAAAAGGCTGTCTCCGTCTTCACTGCCGCCGACTCCTTCCACCCCCCCCCCCTCCTTCTTCCTCCCTCACGCCTACGTCGTCTCTGAAGTAGTCACGCATGCCGTCGGAATCGTCCGTTTGGATGTTTCAGTTTTTACGGTCCGCGGGTGTCCTCGAAATGTTTTTTCGAGGTTTGATGCTTCGGCGGTGGAAAAAAATATGTAGTTGTGAATCGTAAACTTAATGGAGTGTTAATAGTTCTCGCCACGTACGCTCCATATATCCTCAGTATTTGTCGCTGTTTGTATTAGCGATATTCATCAAGTTACCGTATTTTTAATTTACCTCCCCCAGTATGCGAATGCTGGATCAGTGAAAAATCATTCTTTCCAAAAATATTAGTTCGTCGAACTCAGTTCAGATTAATAATGACGCATATTTGATGTTGGGTACCTTGAATATGATCTCACCAACTTTTGTTTCTCTCACGAAAATTTGTAATTAAAATTGGGAGTTAGTTTTGCAAAACCTTTGATTTGTTTCGTTTTCCTTGCTTCTTTCTGTGTACTCTGTTACTGCATTATTTACGTTCTTAGCTCATGTTTTATCCCGGTCGCGTTTCTTATTCGATTTTATCCGTCAATTACGGTTCTTCATTATTCATCATGTGTCCGACGTTCTGGCTGCGGTGACAAATATTGTTCTCTTTGTTAATCTATGTAGTACTCGTCACTTTCAGTACCATTATGTTCTTTGTGCCATCGTGTCCGCTGTTAAAAAAAAAGAACTCCATTCATTTAAAAGTGGCTATTGACTCTTGTGTCTGCTCTGTCGGGTGACTGATCCATTAAACACGTTAGGCGTGAGAGTGGGGTGGCTTTGTGGAACTTCTCGTATAAGCAAAGTTTAGCGACAATCTATCGTCAGGATGTATCCCCTGCATCATTTATTCAACGGGGGACTGCGGCTTCGGCGTCAGAATGTCATTTTGAAGGTACGACGAGGTTTGCTTTGGTGAGTGTAACTGCGGGTGTTTATTTAGTCCCGCCTGAGGGTAGCGCGGAGGAATTTTAGATCAAAGGGTGGATGGAGCACGAGGAGGGTGGTTTCCGCGTATGGACGATCCCGTCTGCCGGGAACGGAAGCTGGACCGGGGGCGAGGAGGAAGCGGTGTGGCCAACGCCTATAACCGCGCTCTCTTTGTGAAATTTCAAGGAAAGGTTTGAACCCTTGCTGTGACGGAGGATTAAATGGACATACGTCATCCCCTTAAAGCCCATGATCGATTACCCCTACGGGTGACATATTGTGGGTGTAGTCATCCCTCGTTGTTTCTTGCCATCCACAAATAGCCCGTCGTTGCGTTTTCTCCAATTCTGTATTGATAGGATTTGAATTTTTAGAAGTATTTATTTTTATTGAGGTACATCTTGATGTGTTTGCGTTTTTGATGCATGATGCCGAGTAATTCATAGTTGATCAAGGCAAGTTGACTTGGTCAAAATACACTGTTTTTTGCACTACATCAAAGGTATGATCTGAGTGGCTCCGGGGATGAACATTTCAGATTTTCTGATAATTTCTTTACAGATAATTCCATCATTTACAACTTTTGCTTTATTTCATAATACTGTTTACCGTGGATTCCTATCTTCCACAAATATCTGTCGTAAACTTCTTACATTGCCAAGTTCTTCATTTCTATATTCAATCCTACAATTTCTCTGATTTTGATGTGTTGCTGCTTGTTAATTGATGATGCACAGGTAGTTGATTGAATAAGACGATCTTAATGACTGCTGGGATTCTACTTGCGTTGCGTTTTGCGTTTACGAAAGTAGGTTAAGTTCTTGTACCCTGTGATGATCCTTTTTCACTTGATTACTTTTCAAAAATTCTCTTAGAGCAATACAATACCTCTTCCCAATAGTTCTATTACTTTTTAATTAAATCCGAAATTAGCGAGTGCAACTTAACACCTCGAGTAAAAATCGTTAAGTTTAAATGTGGCAATTCAGCCCCTCAATTATGCTAATACGTTCATTTTGTTGAAGCGGGTACGTGGATTTTAGTGGCTATGTACCATATAAATAGTACGCATGGCTTACACATAGCTTACGCATGGCGCAGATGAAGGTATAATGCGTTTCTAGCCTACAACAACTTGAGAAGTCGATGTGCCTGTGCGATTTAGTTCGACGTTGTTATCTACCATCCTACGCAGATAAGAATTCGGGGAAGTATTTTTCTACCTTCTAAATAGCTCAAAATCGCTTGCTATCAAATTGCAATCCAGTAGTCTTCCTCTCAGTTCACTTGTCATACCATTTTCAATATCCTTTTACACAAGATCTGATAATTTTTTCAAGACATATTTCTCTATCATTCCCACCATCATTTTTTTACCATTCTGTTCTCATTACATCTCCTTGTTGTCGTGGGTAATTCAGGCGAACCTCTTCGGTATTCAGACAGGATCCTTCAACTCCTTTGTTTCTTTTTGACTCAGTTTCATGGGACGTAATTGGTTAATGGGAACATAAGTTTGACATTTTGGTTATGTGCGTACCTTTAGTTCGAGTTTAATTGAGCGTATCCGGCTGCATGTTACTCAATGTAAACTTTAGTTAGACTGTATCGTCACTCAATGTAAACTTTAGACTGTATCGTCGACGGTTTTCAATTATGCAAAATCCGGTATTTTAACCCGAGTCTTTTTGTGTTCCGAATGAAGTGTGACATATTGGTTATGTTCCTGTAGTTCGAGTTTAATGAAGCGCATCCGGCTGCAGGTTATTCGATATAAACTTTAGTGACGTAATGTATCGGCGATGGATTTTACTTCCCGAGAAAGTTTAATCAGGCATTTTACCCGGATCTTTTTGTGTTCTGAATGATGCCGCTGTCCAGTAGGAGTGACTGGCTATAGATGCTTGTCTTTAACGAAGGTTATTTCTTGGGTCGCTTCACGTCACCCACCCAATGTCGACGTCAGCGTTATGTCGACGAAGTCATCGCTAATTATTTTTTCACACCCTTCAGTTCCTCGATGACATGCGCATCGACCCTCTCATGCCTGCGATTCCTTCCTCGCTTCAACCTCCGATTTCGACTGAGCTATCGACGTTCCTCCTCGAGATAACTACGTCGCTCCCCAGCTGTGAAGCGCCCCAAGAAGTTGGGACTCAATTAGCGAGAGAGATTTCTTGTGACTGCCAAGGATACAACCAAGCTGTACCCTCTTCGACGTATGCACTACATCACACTTTCCGATACCTAGTTTTTTCTCCTTTCTGTGCTTGCTTGGTGCACGAGTAGAACATCAGAACAGATTAGGAGCAAACTTAGAAGGGCGAGTATTTTATTTTTGAACTTTATTATTGCGGCTTGAGGCTGCATTATTTGCAGCCTCACTGACTGATAGTCGACTCGATAGTCGACTGACTGACGGTGCAGTTACATTTTAAATTTGTATTTACATGGTTTTGATCTATCCATGATCAAGTATGCATTCAAGTTAACTTTCTTTTGGTTCCATTTCTTGTTCTTTCAGTCGTTGTTTACGTCCTTCGTATTATTTCGGTAAGGGAAGGAAATGGTGAAATGTTATCCTTTTTTTGGTAGTCAAGTTACGACTCTGTTCGTACGATTCAAGCTCGGAGTTTTACAAGTCATGCGTCCCATCAATTGCTAAACGTGTTTCCTAGTTGGATGAAGGCTTAACGCACCTTAAAAATCTCTTGGTAAATGTATTATTAATCACATTAGCGAAGTTTTGGGCCGTTTGCCAAGTTTTGGAAAATTCCTGCGTGGAATCGTATGCTGCTTGAATCCGCTGAGAGAGATCCTAATTTCCTTGCATTAGGTCGTTGGAGTGAGCTGAAGCCACTGAAAAGGCTGATTCATGGTACTCTACAAACTTTAATTGGTGTCATCGGAGTCTACTTGTCATATTCCATTGAGACAATTTCATGGTTTCCTCATCTTATTTTCATTTGACTGTGCTTTAGGGTTCACTGAATTGCACTCCAAACATTTTACGTTCCCATTTGTGTGCTTACTCTGTTGATGGGCGAGTGTAGGATAAATATCCTGGCTTAAGTATCCAATTAAATTCTTGATAATTTTTATCTACGCTCATGCAATAGTATGGCTAAAATATGATGGCTTACAGAACTTTTTACGGGGAATTTTAATGTTTGTCAAGTCAGTTTGTTTCCGCTGTACGTCTTTTAGTTAAGCCCTTTGCTTTTAGCTATCAGAACCCTCAGAAACGGTGATGGACGTCGGTGGAGATGTAACGGATGTCTTACAGCTAGAAAAACATCATTAAAGTATCACATAACGTTTATTCAGGTCTCTTTTGACGTTGCTCTACTGATCCCTGATTACAGGCATGTTAGAATTACTTTTATATTCCACGGTCAATAAACGGATTGATCTTGCCAGTTGTGCGTAGGAGATCCAATCGTGCTGACGATAAGTCTTAGAAGAACATCTTCCTTATGCATTCTTGAAAGCCCGTAGTGGTTTTGATGCCTCGGAAATCAGCTTTCTTTTATCACACTCAGGAACACCTGAACTTTTTATTTGGTCTCTTTCCTTCTTCCATGAGCGCTGCATTCATAATCTTACTTCTCGTTAACCTAAGATTAATATTCCCTTATCATTATTTGTCTACTCCGATTTTTTCCACAAAAAATTAATAAATAGATTTTTAACTGTATTTATTATAATGTAAAATACAACGCATATTTTAAAACCCTGGTTTTAGCGGGCTTATTGCGCATTTCTTGAATAAGCAGGTGGACAGGTCAATCTGTAATTTTTTCAGTCATTGCATTCAGTCATGCTCTTCTTATTATGAATTTTCACGATTTAAGTATTTGTCTAAGTTTAATAATTTTCTAATATCGAAAGCATCGATTCCTTAGGACGAGAAAGGAACAATATGTCATTCCCTTTCGTCCACGGCGATGCGGCCTCTGAAATAGATTGAGTTCGACTGGGATCCTTATGCTGGTTCCCTCCCATCACTCCCGCCCTCTTTCTTCGCCAGGATCAACTCCACGGAGCCAAGGTTGGCCACTTCTCTCCTATGTGGAGGTCTCCTCTGTTTATTTTTTTGTACCTCCTCCTTCTCCTCCTCCCCCATCCTTTCCTCCTCTTCCTTCTGCTAGTTTCGCAGTAACAGGTTTTAATAGCCCAAGCGGTCGCATGCGGAGTGAGCACCGTGAAACTCTTTTTGACGAATTGGCAACCGTGCCGCCGCCGCTGGCTCCTTCGTGCAGGGGCTGCCGCCGCCCGCAGCCTCCCAGCCGTCCATCCAACCCGTCTCACACTCCCCACCCCCACTCACATTGTCGAGAGAATTCACCTCCCTCCAGTCCCTCTTGCACAAGCATTGTCATTGCATAGCGTAAATGCAAGGGAAAATGCGGGGAGAAGACATTGAATCGTTCAGAGTTGCACGGAAAACTTCCCAAATGCGTGAAAGACCGAAAGAAAATTAATCCCATGTCCCATTTCTCCAAACTTTCACCGCGATTTGACGTTGCCTCAAAGTGCTTAGTTTATCGCCTCCTATGAACCGGATTCAAGAGTCCGTCCATGTGGTTGTCGTTGCGGGTGTTCGCTATGCTTTTTTTTGCGTCGCGGGTTAAATTCGTGTACATTTTCGAGTTTAAGGAAGGGGCATGGATGCACGGAGTTCTCGATATTTTGCAAATGCAAGTTTTCATTGAATATGGCACTGTTGATGTCAGGAGTCGATTTTTACCAAGGAATTGGCGTGAGCGGTAGTTTTGTCATGTTTTCTTTATTTCAGTGTTGAATTCTTTGTGTGTCCCTGAAACACTGTCGATTTTATCATTTTCTGTTTCTCATAAAGTGTTTTTCAGGGGATGTGGCTATTTAAATTATAATTTTTGCTTAATAATTGTTGTGCCTTCTGAATATCACGAATAAAATAGCACAATTCGTTTCATTGATTACACTGTGCATTTTGTCAACGTTTTCTTAGAAAATGATCTCAGAGTGAAGCTGCAATTTGACCTTAGCTGTTGAAGCGCCTTAATACCAAACTCCTGTCTCAATATGCAAGGATGTGTATATTGAAAACCGTTACCGTTGTGGGTGATGGACTAATAAATTTCTTGTAATTTTTTGAAAATTCTTATAGAACACCTTTCAACCAATTAGTGTCAAACATTAAGGTCGGTCTTGTTGTTGAGAGTAGAGCTCACATGTGCTAAACTTGAAGTAACTAATTTATACTTGCAAAGTGAAACATCAGAATTGGGGAGGCGGTATCTTGCCCTTTTGCCGCCGGGGGGATGCAGGAAAGATAATAATATGATAAAAATTGAAATAAAATGTACTTGTTGGGGCGCTATTGAGACAACGTTTCTTTTGACATCCAATTCGTAAAGATCTGGTTTTCTTGAAATCATATTTGGTTTTAGCCATTCCTTCGACCAATTACCCAGTGCTCTACCCCTTGACCTGAGAGTCTCGCGACTTCTTTCATTCACTCCCAAAGACGATGTTTTCAATATCTTAGTCTCTTAAACGTCAAACATCCAGCGTATAACTCCGGTCTCGAAATGAGAAAAAGGCTCTGGTCAGTCATATTCTCTATTCCTGCCCTACCGTTATCGCTTTGTTGCGCAAAAAAACGCATTGGAGAAAGTGAAAGAATGTGGGTAGGGGCGATGGTAATTTTCCGCTGTTATATTTCTTGTCTAGTAGCGTAATTTTTGTTTCGTTTCGTCGGACGATTTTATTTTGTCTTTCGTGGTATTATTTTAAAATATTTTCATTTCTGCTACGTTTATCTTCTCCCTCCAGCATTTTTTTTTAGTTCTTCGTCTCGTCTCGTCCTTTCACGTCCCCTCCCCCACCACGCCGTCCCACCCATGGTGCGTTTTCCTCCTATGCCATGCGTATCCAATCTGCTTTCCCCGTGTGAACGCCACATGGAATATAATTGGTTCTGCCTTCACCTGCGTCGTAACCCTTTGAGTCTCCTCTAGAACGAGCGAGATGGGAGTTCCCAGACCTTGTGTGTTAGAATTGTTGATAGTGTAGTGCTAATGTTTTTATGCTTGTCAAGAAAAACATGAAAGCTGGAAAAGTAGAGATATTAATGTGTGAAAGCTTTGATTTTATTGCGATATGTTCTCCGAGGACGAATGTTTTATCCTGCAAATATATGTCCATTCTCCTTTGCTCGCTGTCCCATTCGAGGATATTCTTCCGCTTTCTTGGAAATGAAAAGTGTTTCCCAATTTTTGTTTCATTTTGATTTCATAGCTGCGCTTTTTATTCTTATCATAATACTATTGTAGTGAAGGATATTAAATAAAATACTTACGTAAATATGAAGAGTTTAGCCGAAAGGAGAACTGTGTGGATAGCAGCTTTAAACCTGTCTTAGGATTGATGACCGGTGATGATCATAACCTTGCTCTTTTCAATAATTTTAACGAATCTAACATTTTTCGTAACTGCAAGATTTTTTTGGAGTCTCATTATCTGGTCTCTGTGTTCTTACTAGTTCAGTTTATTCCATTTATGGGCGAGTTTCCGGTAATAGCGAATGTGTAATGCCGAAAAGGAAAGCAACTCCTGAGGTGACAAGTGTTTCCAGTGGTTGAGTGAGCGACCTTCATTCACAAAAACTCTCCGACCTATTCCTCCCGCCTTCTCCCCGTCGCCATAACCGTTCGTTCCTTTCGCCCAGCCCACCCTTTCGAGTCTGGTGTCCCCTTTCGTGTCCCCCCCCCCCCCCCCGCCTTTCCCCTGCCACCGTCACACCCTCACCAGTCCTCTCCCTCTTCATCTCTCTCCCTTCCCGCCTCTTCTTTACGCGTGTCTTCCCATGGCGAGGGAGTCCTTCGGTGTCAGCTGAATGTGGGGTGGTCCATTTAGTTGGGAGAGGGCGGGAGGGTGGCTGGGGTGTCCGAAGGGGTGCCTCATGGGAAGGGTTTGTAGGGATGGGAGGATGTTTGACTGGAGCATCGAAGGGACTTCGGAGTGCTAGCTTGGGGAGGGATGGGCTGGTGTATTTGCCCTGGAGGAACTGAACGGACGAAAGCAATCTTATGGAACCGCAATGGTGAATGACGTGTCCTGGAAAACATAGAGGCGAAAGTGAAAATGCATATTTTGTTTATTACTATGGAAGGATTTTTTTCCGAGAATTTTTTGAACCCTGGCGTACATTCCTGCTACTTGCTGCTGGTGAGCGGAAATGTTTTGATGAGTTAGGTTATTAAAAAAGGCGTATTTCTGAAAGAGATACAAGCAAGAAGGAACTGTAGGACGCGAACCCCCATATTTCCGGCCTGAAGCTATTACCAATTGAGCTGCAATGCCGGTCTTCCTGTGGATTTCTAAAGGATTTACAGGAACTAGGTTTATTCGTGCATTTGATAGGTGTATAGGTTATTATCTCACTTTTTTCGTTATTAGGTATCGAATTGCTTCTCCGATTGAAATAATTGACGCAGCGAAACTCTCCGATAAGCATCTTCAAGCTAGTCCTTGCTTTTATTTGCTGCAATACCCCTAATGAATTCGTTTCTGGACACTAAAAAAAATCCTTTTAATTAAATTTAGCTTGTGGACAGTATGTATTTCAAGGAAGTTCGACTTCCTTGACTGGTGGTTTGTTTTGTTTTATAGAGAATAAAACAATAATGTACGTGGAGACCTTAATCTGAATTTGGGCTCACAATGAGAAGAAAAAGGGCCATTATTTTAAAAACCTGAACCTAGCTAACCCACGTGTGCTCTTCCTTACAGCGGTAAATCGTTGTTTAACCTACTCTTGCATGCAGCAATTTTGGATACTCCTTCATTGGTTACATCCGTAAATTATCCTTGCTTTAGCTTATGCGCGAAATTAATGGGCATTCATCACGCCGTACATGTGTTTCATGGTAGAAGCCGCGCGGATAACTCCTGGGAAAATGATCGTATATATCTTTCGTAATCTAATCCAGATCTACACCGTTGTTATTAACGAGTTGATTTTAGGATTCCATTAGCAGTGGAATAGAGATCTTCATCGGCCTGTTGACCAATTACGAGGACCTAATGCGTTGCCTTTTGTTCCTTGATTATTGAACGCCCGCCAACGTTGTATTTTCTATGATTACTGGAAATAACGGATGGATGGTGATTGTAGATGAATTTTGATGAAATCGATTGTTAGTGAATAGTAATTATCAAGATTATTAATTATTTCGGCCGGAAATACAAATATTCAACATAAGCCTTCGTTGAAATTAATAGGAAATTTGAACATGAAAAATTTACCATGGTTTTTTAATTCCTGAACTTATATTATATCTGTGGGTGCTCAATAGTTCATATATATTATTATTACACGTGATTAAGGCTATATTATGGCGTTGTCAATTAATTGCTTCAGTATGAAATCGTTTCTCTTGAGAGTTAATGATTGAATATAATTAACTTTAGAGCGTGAATTCAGAGTTGAGCCAGTAGGGTTCTGAAGGACCAAGGATGGTCCTCAAAAACTCAGAAAATATTCTGGGCTTAATTGGGAAGGGTAGTGGTGTTGTGGGAGTACCAACTTTTGACGCGTGGCCACTCCATTCTCCACCTAGTGATTCCTCAGCCCTAAATCTCTCCCTCCCTATCAGGCACGTAGCCATAAATTTCTTTCGGGAGGGGGGGGGGGTTAAGTCTAGTGTAGCGTAACTTGAAATAAATCAGCCTTACCGGTTCGGTGCCGATATGTGACAAATTTCTTCCCTTAATTTTCAATGCTTTGTTATTTATTTTCACAGTGCCCATTCCTATATCTCTTCACAGGTAAAGTTCACTGCTTACCTTGTTATGAAGCAGTTAGTTTGACCGGCCCCAGAACAGAAGTTTATTTATTTATTTATCATTGACCCGAAAACAACACTTGCGGTCTTTACATCGGGTACTTCAACCAATAACAATGACACAAGAACAGACATCCATGCCCCGGGGAGTGAAAAACCTCCCCGGGCGGGATTCGAACTCGCGACTGAGATTGACAGGCAAGGGATTTACCCCGCCGCCACCCGGGCCGGCGAGTTTAACGCGTACATACATATCAGATTTAAAAGAACAATTATTGACCACATCAAACTAGTTACACGTTTCAAGGCTCTTAACACTTGAATTATACGCAGTGTAATCAGGATTATCATTAGTTAAAATCAGAAGAACAAAAAAATTGGGAAAAAATTTCGGGCCCAGAACCCCCCCAACCCCCACTCCCCCGGCTACGTGCCTGCTCCGTATCACCTATATCCTCGCTCTTTCCTCTGATTATCCTTCGTGGTATCCCTTTTGCTCTTCTTCTAGCCTTTCAGCTCTCCCTCGTTGTGCATTTGTTCAAAGCTCAGATAGTTCAATGATTGCTTCACCTCACGATTCCCTTCTTTATTGGCATAATATTCGCTTTATGTTTTATGAGCAGATATGTTTGTTATCTTTTGCTGTAGAATCGACATTGTTCGTCGAAATATATTTTGACGTCCACGTTTTGCCCTCTGTCTTCCTGCCTTCTATCATTTTCTTAATTCCCTCTGCAGTTGTTCTCACGAAAACTACCCGGGTCCTTCCCTTTTCAGCTTCCATCTCGCCCTCGTTTCTCTCTTACTGCTGTTTTGTAATCCATAAACCAACTCCACCGTTCTCCCATTTCCTCCACTCCGTGTTATGGATGAATCATATTCCTCCTTCTCAATCTCTCATATCTCTCCCTGCGTATAATTTTTATTCCTGCGCCCTTATCCTACATGGCTTGCTAAAGATGCGGGCACACTGGCGTATCCGTATCGATATAAAACACTCGAGGCTTTGTTTTCAGATCTCCCGTCATTTCATCTTCTCTTTTGTTCCCCCTCTCCATTCTCTCCTCCTACGGTTATCCTGGTCGGATCCCTCTCCACTCCAGAATTCGTATTGATTCCGGTTTGTTAGTCTTGGGTGTGCGTTTGGTTACGAGGGGCAAAACTCGGGAGCCATATAAGTTGAAATTTGACTCGAGGTCAAACATTTTTCCTTCGTTGACTGATCGTTTAGTAAATAAGAGGGTCATGGGATCCATCGTGTATTGTCGGAAATAATATACATGCCATTTTGCCATGAGTTTATCCATGCATAGTGATTCTCACCGATTAGTAATCAATTGAAGTCTTGAGGTTGGTCCAGTTGTTTAGAGTGTACATACTGCTAAGGTAAAACTTTGATTGCCATTTAAAGACCTTCCAAATAGTTTTGGAGAGGACAGTGTCAGTAAAATTGAAAGCAATGATTAGTATCGTTTAAACTGCAACGTGTCGTGATGCGAATGCATAGCTTAGTTAGTTTTGATTACTTTTCATTTATATTTGTTTTAAGCTTGCCCATCCTGTGGATTTGGTCCTGATTTTGATTTCGTTCGATTACGGTTGCATCGATTTCTCTTTCCTGCAGCAT
The DNA here is from genome assembly GCA_933228895.1 of Platycnemis pennipes. Classification (NCBI taxonomy): domain Eukaryota; kingdom Metazoa; phylum Arthropoda; class Insecta; order Odonata; family Platycnemididae; genus Platycnemis; species Platycnemis pennipes. The sequence goes on from OW121851.1 coordinate 29,660,755, forward strand.
CTAGTGCCCTATTCTTCAATATCAATTTGGTCCTAGGCAAAAGATTCGCCAGCCTATGAAATAATCTACCTTGAATTCGATATAGGTATCTTCTCTTCTTGAGAGGCTGAGATTCCTTTCGCAGCTCTTTTATTTCCATGACGACGGCATGGAGTTGAAGCCGGCAGAAATTCGAGAGAACTTCGATCTACGATATCTCCTCCTCTCTGTCGCCCTAAGTGAATCCTCTCAGTGTCACCAAGGTAGTTTTACGCGGGGACAGCGTGAATTAGGACCCGGCATACCCCTCGTTCGTTCTTCGCCTAGCTACGGACAATCTCCAAATTTGACGTGAAGGAGGTTTACGTAACGAATCATCCACACTGAGTTTTATATAATAAGTACACAAGGTTATCTTCCGAGTACGCACTGCATGCAAGATTTTGTCTTGCAACAGATTGCTTAAATCTGCTTATCTGAGTATACCATTAACTTCATACAAGTGAAACTTCACTCTTAGCCACTCATGGGCATTTTTTGTGTTCCCCCCTTGCCTTTGGTACCTGGGCTAAATATTTCAAGGCATTCCCAGTAGCCAAGTTGGTTAAGGCACTGGCCTGGCAAACTAACTAAATGGACCTTCGCCTCAGGCCTGGGTGTTGTGTTTACTTAGGCCTATGTTTAGGTTAGACAGCGTGATATAACCTTGACGGTTGGAGTCTGTCATAAATATCACATGTTCAGTCCCGTGGCCCTGAGGTTCTCTTAATTGTATTTTGTAGACATTCTGTATATTATTGGTCCACGATTTCTTATACCATTGAAGGCTAAAAGGCACCAGTTTTTTTGCTGCTTTTTAGATGATTTTTTTGGTTGTGATAGCGAAGTAATGATGAGAAATAAGACTTAAATATTAGGATGGATTAATATTAGGATGGATAAATATTAGGCCTGAGACGATGGAGATAATTAGGATGGATCTTAGCGCCACGCCAATGGTATACCTATGTATCAATATATCGACCAATCTCATTTGTTCTCCAGCTATTCCCCGCTTTCCATCATTGTGATCAATTTATAACCAGAAACTGATATCTATCTTTCGGGCGTAAATGGCATATGTACTTTGGTCTAGAGGGATGTTATACAAGTGGATTGATCCTTAATATTTAAATTACGTCAAGGAGGTAGATGGCTTCTCCACGACTACAGAGTATATTTGCTTTAGTTACATAAATGTGCCCATTCACTCGCGTAATGAGCTGTGTATTCCCGTCTGCCCTCCTTGAGTATAAATGACATTGGGGAAAGGACGGTTACTCAGTACCTCGATGCGTTCCATCTAACCTCCTCTCCTTAGTTCCCTTATTGACTGGTGTTGATTTCTCTACTCTTTTATTTTTTGAGGAACGAAATTTGCGCTGAATTTTCCTTCCGCTCCTGTAACTCCTTCCCTTGAGATGGAACACGTATTTGTCCATGGCTTCATGTTTCTCATTCTCATTTCTCCTTCTTCGGCTTCGCTACTCCTCTCAAGAATTTCGCGAAAGTTTCGAGTGTCGGTTTTTATTTTTTCCCCCCATTTCCCAAAGAATTCTCGCCCCCTTCTCGTCTTCCTCATTCTAACCATCCATCTTCCTCGCTCGGCACCATTACCTTTCTCAGAGTGCGCCGGGAACTCATCCTAAGACTTAAGACGGGCTTTCAGGAATGGAAAAACGTCGAAAATTCATCGGAGCAAATAGATTTTCCTTGGGCAGTTCTCCGTGAGTGCCTCGGGGCGAGATGCGATTCGTCTGTGACGGCAGAATGAGCTATGCGCTCCCAAAACCACATATGTGTTCCAATACCAAAAACATGACTGCTAGCTACGCAAATAATCCCTTAATCAAAAGCTTTTTCCAAAAGTTAACCGCTGAACAAGAGTCGCATAGCTATAGAAGACGTTTTTAGTAGTGTTTTATGTCCGTGATAAAAAAATCCTCACAGCCACGTAGCTTCCACAGATTTCATGTCAACTGACACCATGCGTTTCGCCACGCTGACAAAAATATGTACCTATATCGTGTTTTACCAGCTGAAATAAAATCTGTGGAGCCTACAAAGGTTTGTGGTTAATTAATTACTAGGTGAGTTGGTTTAATGAAGTTGAGGTTCACTCAGTTCTTTTTAGTGTTTTTTTTTGTGTTCGAGGTATATGCGCTCCCAAGCGGACATTAATTACCTTTTTCTCTAGGTAAAGCAAATTCATGCATATAAATTACACGTTCGTATATTGTGTTTTCGAAAGCAAAGCTCTTTTTTTCTCGGCGGTGGAGTGAATATCCTGCGTTGGAAAATAATATTTTGATGCAGTATCCAACCAGGCTATTACGCAGCCAATGCATCACGCTGTACGCCATTTAACCTTTCCAAGAAATATTCCAGATACTTCCCGGTATGGCGGTAAGAAGCCCGTAGAATCCTGTATTGGACACTTTGCGTTCGGCCTGTGGATGCCAGTGTGTGTGGAGCTTCGCAGTTAATCATTTTAACTGGCGTAAATGTTTCTATGTATTTCATTTCTGGAATCAGTTCATATTCATTCGGACATTTTATCTTCCTTGACTCGTTATTTTGCTTACGTGCGCTAATGGAGGAAAACGTTGTATACGCCGCTTCGTGGAAGTTCATTAATGAGCAGTTTTTGGTCTCCAAAGAAAACGCTATACTCGTATACGTTCGTGTCGAAATGCAGGCTATAGTCACCTCTGGTAATGTAGACATGAGTACACTTGTGCTTTTTTGCGCAATTTACTTTTCGGTGAATAATTACCCTACGGCAATTCTGCAACTTGTGTAGCTGGCGATGTTAGATTGATATCAAAGCACACATTATTTTAATTTATCTCTATAGGCCTTCTTTTGGGATGCATAGATTTTATTTGGTAAGAGTTGTTTGCTCATCTACCTTTTATGTTACATGAGTGATCTTCAAGGCATTTGTCATGAGGTTCTATGTAACCTGATATGACCTCCATGATTGTGGTTAAAACGATTGAATTTCAGTTCAATATATACCATTGAGGTTCTATTCGTAGACTCTGTTCCCATCTCGAAACGCAAGTATTCGAAAAGTGGTGGGTAAAATAAGTCTCAATAAGATTGTGCTCAAACTTTTAAAGGTAAAGCGTGCACCATCTTGCTTAAACTAAATTCTAACCCAAAACGTGCTGTATTCAGGGATCATACTAAAAACATTTTCCCTTGGATCAATAGTTCCTTTAGGTCCTTATCCATTATTTTTGTGAGTGGTTTGACCTGTCGATATATAACCTGGTCGGTGTTAGAAGTAAAAGTGAGACTCCTGTATTCTTTGAAGCCAAGTTTCTATAAAGGCTATCTAAGTTCCTTCTGTTATCGTCTGCGCCACACCTTGTTCACATCGGACAGCGAATGGATGATCAGAAAAAGGAAAACAAATGATGAGACCATTATTGTCGCTTGATTCCTTTTCATTCCCCTGCAGCGATGATTTTTTTGGTTTTGTTGGGGTGGGTGATTACTCCATCCTCCCCCACGCGGTGCGCATGAGATGCACCTAATTAGATAGAATACGATCCACAGGGTCAATTAATTCAATTTTAATCCCCTTTGAATTAGTCCTTCGGAACGGATTTTTTTTTGTAATGTGGCGAGGATGGCATTAATTTTTACCGTCCCTGGGAAATAAATCCGGCCATTTCATGCCCTTATGGTTTTCTCGGTTTCGTTCGTTCCCGGAAACCGTCCCGACCCTCTCCCCTTAACCACTCTCTCCTTTCCCTTACTTCAGCGCACGGCTAACTCTTTCTCCCTATTCTCACACCCTATCCTCAACCTCCCTCCCCCGTCCGGCATCCCTGCACCAAACCCCTAGGGGATGCTTATCCACCCCTTTTTCCCCCTCTCCCCCCTTCTCTTCCCTCCCTCCTCGCATCCCCGCAGTGTAGAATGGCCCACGCCCTGCGTCGCCCAGCGACTGCAGATTGATCGCGGAGTGGGTTTTGATGGAGATGTGGGAGGAAAGGGGAGGAAATGGGACGGGCATGGGGGGAGGAGAGGATGAAGGGGCGAGGGCGTGGATGGGGTGGAGCCCTGGGAAGGGAGGGGGCCGGGTGGGGTTCCCAGGGTTCAGGAAGGGTGGTCGCGAGGTTGGAGGGGCTTGTCGGGGCGGGTTAGGGAGGAGAGTTTTTCAGCGGGCGGGAAGGAGGAGGGTGTTGTAAGGAAGGGAGCATGAGCAAATGGGTGGGAGGGGGCGAATGGATTGTAAAGGGATACTTAGCGGGGGTCGTTGCAGATGGGGCGTTGGGGAGAAAGGAAATAGTGCGGTATGACTGTAAAGGTCAGAGAGTGGGTGTCCGAAATGGTTACGGAAGTTACACCAATCCACCAGGTCTCGACCAAATGGTTGAGGGTCCTCTGGGCATTGTTTTGTCATCGAAAATCAGTTGAAGACACTGAAGGGTGAAAATGTTTCCTTCGTGGCTCTTAGAGCACCCGAAGAGGATATAAACTTGGTCCAGTCACTTAAATGTATGTGTTGAGTCATGTTGCGAACAAAGTGTGAGATGTTGCAGTCACTGCTATTTGAAAATATATGTACATACCTACTCCTATAGCCGAGTGATGTTGTGAAATTAATCGCATTCTCGGCTGCATCGTCTTTTGCAGAAAGATGCACACACAACTTCACAACTTTTGGTATTGTATTTTTTATATTATCGTGCTATCCGCCTCTGCCATTCTTTACGCCCATTTTCCCACCGCAAACTGTCGTCCGTTGTCTTCGATCTTGTCTTAAGTCCTCGATTCGTGGCCGAAATGATACTCCCCTCTTCTTTTATAAACGTAAATCGTCTTCGCTCTTCATCCATTTATCCGGTTACTCAGTCGTTTGTAGGTTGATCTAGTCTCCTCATCATAATCAGTGTTCATTGGCATCACTCCATTTGTTTCAATTTTTCCGGTTATTTCCTTTTAGACCATATCCCTGCATAGGGATTCGTCGTCAAAAACACATGTAGAGCATGTGTTTTGGACGACATGTTTCTTGTTCAACTGCCTTATATTTTTTGTTACCCGATTATGTTTTCGGCTTCGTTGCTATACATGTACATATATTGATATATATAATTGAATCACATTTCTGTTTTCTAATCTGTGTGTAGAGGTGACATAGCTAATGGGCGAAAAGTGGAATAATTACAGTTTTTTTCGAGAGACTTTTGAACCAACAAATGCGAAAATTCTTTAATGGTTTGTATTGGCCATATTGGCTTTCATGTAATGCAAAAATACGGAATTTCACATAATTTAACTTTATTAACAGAATTTATAATGAAAAACTAGTTTTATTTTTATTTTAAACGAATTAAAATTAAGTTCAGAAGAATCCTCAGGACTCTGTATTTTGTAATTCTGATTAAAAATTCACGTGTCGTGCGGATTTCGCGATTATTCACTTTTGCATTAGACACGTCAACTGTCTTTAGATACAGCACAAACTCATGTGCTCCGTAAACCACGGCATTAATTTAAGTTTAACAAAATCTATCGATTAACGCTAATCTGACGTTATGAAACGAGGCCAAAAAATTATCAGTGCGAAAGGAAAAGTTTCAATGGAACCTAAAATTTGCCAGTAATTGCTCGTAATAGCTATTATCGCTTTTTTTTTAGCGAGGAACTCATTAATTATGCGTGCATAAAGCGAGGGCTTCGTGTTTTTTTTTATCCCGCGTTCCTCAAACACCCGGTCGGTTTAACTTCAAGCAAGGAGGCGTGGAGCTCAACGCCTTGTTTATTCAGTAAATTATAGCTCTCGCTCGGACACAAAAAACCCAGCATTCGGAATGAGATCACGACGGACGGTGAGCAGATAAGGAGGAAACAATCCCATCGCCAGCGATAAATTCGGCAATCCTAGGGTCAAACGAGCGCCAATCCAGTTGGGGAATGGAATCTTTCTTTAGTTGGGACGGAGGAGAAATGGAAACGCCCAATGTTTGCGGGTTTGCTACGAATGGTTATCATTAATAAGTCTCTCAGGCACGCAGTAAATGGCTCTATCTAGAAGCACTCCAGATTGTACGAGAGGCTAATGCTTTGTGTCCGAGGGCCATGGAATATATTTCCTGGTCTTAAATTTTATGCGTATTATTTCAGGCGTCCTATTTAACTTGAGCAACCTACCTGATCTAAACCAGAGTTAAACTCACAGATTGGTCTAGAGGTGCAGTCCACCAAGTTATAACCCCAGAGCGGCTGAAAGATGCGTACTTCTTTATGTAGGTGTACTTTAGGGTCAGGAGAGGGGAGGTGATTCCTTTCTCAGCGTCTCTTGTAGTTTTTCCCGGAAATATCTCGTATCCAGACTATCCATCTGCTTTATTTAATTTTAACGTTTGCAGCTAAGCGTTTTTCGGATCGAACCCAAAACTTCTGGTCAGGGTATCATCATTCTGGCCACATGTCATACCGTCAACAGAATTGGTGAAACTTCAATATTATGAACGGTACCTACTGCAGAGTAATTAATTCAGGATTTGTTTCATGGCACTCTATAAATATAAATGATATCTTAGATTATAATTGTTTGATCCATTGCCCTTTTATTTGCAATTCTTGATAATTTTTAATTGACCTCAGTGGTGTTCGGCAGAAGACGACTCACGTGCAAGGGATCCACGAGGTACGTAGTCTTTTGAAATCCGTCATCAATACAAATGTTTATGTAGGATAGAATTGAGGTTCTAAGTGATATTGATTTTTGATTGGGAATAATAATTTCGGTAGAAAATTAGGTGGTTGTGTGCACAATGCCCAAATTCGTCTGCTAGTCTTTGGTGGGTAGACATTTCGGATTTGATTCCTAATTTCCTTGATCGATAACAATTCTAAATTATCCAATTTAGTTGGCATTTTGTTGGACTTGACCTCAACCAATTGTCGTCCAATATATAGCGAGGATTATTAAGGATAAATCGCCTCGTTTTGAAGTTGGGTTAACAGGTAGAAATAATTGGGTGTCAACACTGCCACCTGTGCAGTGCTTGCGAGTTATGAATGAAATCAGGTTGATGTGGATTAACTTCTCTCTTGATAAGCCCATTCAGTAGTAGAAAAAACTGGTAATGGAATAAGATTTTCACTCGTGGAACAGATTGGAAATGCGGGATTAATTTAACGATTTTGGTCGCTGTAACAGTGATCGGAAATTGCCTTTCGGAAAGCTGTCAGCACTTGCTACGTAAATTGTATATGTATTTTTATGCAGTATTTAGTTTCTAAAAGGAACACACCTAATTGACTGCTAGTGCTCGATTATATGAAGTTTCTTTTTTCCTATTAGAGCTCGAATTTCTATTATTATCCCTTAGAATTCTGTTTCTGTAATCTGTGAAGGGCATCAACACTGGGCGGGGAGTTAGTCACATTGTCAGGCAAATATTTCTGTTATCTTCACGACTACGTATTTTGTCCATGTTTTATCTAAGAAGATGGATGTCTTTCATTACTCAACAGCGAGTGCACCTCGACGGAAGCAGCAGTTCTTTTGGACTTGGGATATGGAGTTGAGTTGAATGGGGAGGGTAGAGGAAATAGGAATGAAGATGATATGGAGAATGTCGCGGGAAGGTGCGGACTTATGGGATAGCGAAGGTCACTCTGTGGGAGGGAGGGTGGTGGCAATGGGGGAGTGAGTAGGAGGTTGGGCGCTTTGTATTTGGGTCAGGAGGGTATCCGACGGAAAAAGAGATACGAGGAAAGAAGATGAGAAAAAGTGTGTGAGTGAGCATGCATCTGAAATGGATGAATAAGGATTAATGTATGTGTGTGTGTGTGGAGCTTCATGTGTTTGTAATTGAAACACGGGATGCTTCTTCTCACGTTGTGCTCATTTTCGACAATGGAAAAAAACGAGGAAGTGTTCCGGAGAGGATAAGGAGTTGAAGAGAGGAAGAACGGGCTGTTAAAGTAAACGATTTTGGAGGAGAAAGCTTCAAGAAATGTTTTTTCGCGATGTTTTCATCTTGCGCTTTTTTGGTTCGCGGAAAGGTTCATGTCATGAATGGTGTTGTGAAAAGCGTGAATTCGCGAAATGGCTGCTCTGAAAACATCCGATGTTTTATTACCATGCGTTTATCTTCGCGCCGTCATTGAGTCTTACTCTTGCGGCGCCGAATGTATAATCGAAGCGTTGCTGGTATTTTCTTCTTAACTGATATGGTGAACATTATATGTATGCATGTGAATAGATTTTTCACAGAATTCGTACGTCGATTAATTTGGTTAAATGCGATTAAAAATGTTCGCTGACTGAAAACTTAGAACATATGTACCTCTTGTAAATATGGGAGAGACACATCACGTGTACATATAGAACAGGGTAGTCTAGGAAATGCTGAATGTTTCGGAAATAGTCTTTGCAGTAAAATAAATAATCTTGTCAAGAGAATGCGCATTCTTCTATCTATGCTGTGACATAATGTAAAGTCGTACCGTTTCGCCTACCATTTATTTTCTGGCAAGCTTGAGACAACATAATTATTGCTTTTAGGTGCACGACGAAAAACATTTCAGAAACGTAAGACAAGAGACGCAAATGTGGAATGAGGATCGTCCCTCATCCTATACGTACACGTACTTCCGCGAAAGCGTACTCAATCTTGAGGCAAGAGATTTGTTTGGGACACACACTTTCGTTATTGTTCTACTTTAGGTTTAGAGTTTGGAGGTTATCAGAGAAAACGCGTAAGACAAAAAGAAAAAAGGAATAATCGTCTCGCGAGATGGGATTGTGAAGGAAGTTGGTAAAGAAAATTGGGATGAGGCTGAGTGTGGGCGGATGTTGATGGAAGGGAGAACTTCAGACAAGAAATATGGCGGGAAGGGATAGGCATTTTTGATGGGTTGTTTGGAGGTAATAAGCATGCTGGGTTGAAGAGTGCATGGGCCGGCAAAGTAGGTACGGCTCGAGAGCCACATCTGGCATTTGGGTACGTAAATGTGACTTAAAATTGAAAACTATAACAAAACTATGGTAGTTTCATTCTTGAAGAATAGATTTACAACAATAAATGAAACTATAATAGCATTATTTGATAATGCCACCTCGGTAGTGTGATTTAAATTAAAAACCACTAGTTAATGAAATTTCCTTATTCGCAAAAATACGTTAATGGCGCTTGAATAATCTTTAAACACTTGCGAGGGATAGGTTTTCTTTCTTTCGTCTCGAAAGTATGCCCACCCCTGCACTAGTGCAAGGGAAGAGAAGAAATCGGTGTAGTAAAAGTCCTCCTTTTCGATCGGTAGAATTACAGAAATAGTATTGATGATTTTCCTTATCCTATTCTTTGGAGAAAGAATGATACTGGTTCGCTGATATGAAGGTAACCCGCGCGAGGACGGAGAAGAGGTAATGATGATAGAAAGGCTGAGCGGGTGGAAGAGTTGGGTAGGAGGGATTGAGTGAATGATGGGAAGAGAATTACGAGAAATCGCGGAGGGATGAATGTGAGTGGAAAGGAGGGACGAGGATGAGGGGGACGAGAGAAGATTGGGAGGAGGGTGGGCATTGGAGGAGGTTTGGTTAGGGTGGGGGCGAGTGTGATGTGGTTGTGTAACGAACGCCATAAATCCGCATGTTTCATTGATATTCAGGTCTTCCTCCTCTCCCTCCCTTCTCTCTCGTTCTCCTTCACTGCTTCTTACCCTCTCTCATCCCTCGCGGAAAGGTACTGTGGGTGGAAGCCGGGATGCGAAAGGCAACATCTAGAAGCCACGAGAATTACATTCAAATGCATCGCGAATTTGGTAAAGTTTCAGCCCCTCGGAAATGTACTGTTCCCCTTCTCTCTCCCCATCTTTCACTCTTGAATTCTGTTTTCTTGTCCTGGATTAAGAGTGGTTGCCCTTTCTACGCTTCAAAACATCTGCAGTCACCAAACCGGATATTGCCTCGCCACTACCTAAGCCACTCTCACACTTTTTTCTATGGCTAAAGGCTTCTAATTATTTCGGAGTATCTCACGTCCCTTATTATCCTTTGGACGCGTTCCTTTTAACATAATCTTCCTTACAACTCTCCCAGTTAATTAATCATTTGCTAAAAGTTTCTGCGATGATTTTTGGAATCAAGCAAATTACTATTGTTGTTCAAAGTTGATAAGTACATGTACCATCCCGATTATTTAGTAATTTATTTCCGCACTACAGTGGGCACAACGAATTTTTGTTATTTCTTTTGGTGGCACGGTATTTGATATGTATCCTGGGCAACCCGTAGTCCACCCTGTGCGTAAATATTTTCGCTGTCGGCGAGATCATTCTTGTCTCCCTTGTCGTTAGTTAATACCATTAACTACCTACTCGTTAGTCTTCCTTTCCATCCCTTGCGTTTTTTTGTTCTATTCCTTCTACATTGCATTATTTCAAATCCTCTACAGTCTGAAAATAATTTTTTAAATATTTGTTGTAATTTCCTTTTCTCACGTGACAGCGGAAACCAACTTGAGGTACGCTTACCTGTACGCGAATTTTTAGCTACGTTTACGCAATTTCCTTCCCAAAAATTTACGGGTCTTGATACTAAAAAGTGGGAACCATTAATGCAAGGATTTTCAGCGTTTTTGTATAAAAACGTGAAATGGATGGCTTCAGTTCCTAAGTATACCAAATTTATTTATTTGTGTCTGTTTTCAACGTAATCTTTGCTTATTACAATAAAATTACTTTGTAGTGTCTACTTCATTTGTTTAGCAAGCCACGATACAGTTCAACGCTCATGCATCGTGTTCATGTCGAAACAGTTACGCATTGAGTGTTGAAACGCGTCATTATATGATAATGAAAAATTTCTTGCGCTACAAAATTATTTTATTGTAATAATGATTCATCAGTCCCAAAAGGTCTTGTCAGAATAATTTCATTTCCTGTCATCTTTGTGGTTTTAAATGTTCCAATTTTTTGCGTAAGTAAGTATATGATTATTTAATAATCAATATATTTTTATGAAAATATTTTATTTTTTGCATCACTAATTCCTGCACCCTCTGTGCACAAAATATGTCCGTGGGGCATAACAAAATTGACAATGAGGTAAAGTTTCCTGTATCCAATCTAACTTTGTGGACCTGCTTCATTATGTAAATAATACGGTATTCGTCGAGGATCAAAATCACCCTCGACGAAAACTGGGTCGTGTATTAAATTTTAGTCGAAGAATCTAAGTTTATGTTTTATTTCCATGATGACCATGAGATGCCTTCACGCGGCATGCCATGCCGTTATCGACGTTGCGACGGCCAATTTTCTTGCCACCTGTGCAGTTTCGGACGACTCCTAATCCCTCGGGTAGTTAATATATCTCCGACGCTTCGGCGGTGGGCGAGTACGATACGGTGATTTGAGGCTGCGAACGGAAAAGAGGCGGCCCTCCTCCCTCGTCCACTTCTCGATAACGTCATTTTGCCCTACCACACCTGCGGATACGTCACCGTTCATTGTCCGAGTTTGTAGGGAAGTTTATGGACTTTGTGCTAGACTCTTGTGTGTGAGTTTATTCCGATAGCTCTTGCTTCCGTACCCACTTCCTCGTGAAATATTATTTTCCTTAATTGGATGCCGTGGAAGTCTTCCTTTCCAATGATTCAGTCTTGATAGATTCCCGGATGCGCGAATTCCCTGAGGGAGATGATTAGGTTTTTTGTTGCTAATTACCGGCAGGTCAAAGGAAAAGTGTTTGCTCGTTAATTAAAGAAGCAGTCATTTACATATACTTTCAGCAATAAGTATTACGCATTAAAGTAAGCCATAAGTAACTTATCTATTCAAATTGTCTCAGAGCTTTTAATTAATTAACGTAGTTAGGAAGTTTGAATTCTTTTGACCATTTTATTTATGTTTGTTCAATTTCAGCAGCTATCGACGTTTATGAGACTCCTTAATTTGCTTTTGTTCCTCTAGAATCTATCCTTTTGAATTGGCAATAAATTATTCCTCCTAGAAAACTCAAGAGGAGATAGAAAAACATTTGAATACCAATCCTTTTCCCAGAAAGTCGTTTGGAAATGATTACCGCTTTAGTGTCTCTAGCACCACCACTTTCGTTCCATTTAGAGGTAATTTAGTCTCATTGGAGAGGTTAATTAACTTGATAATGTATGTATAATTGCAAAGTAGCCTTATATATGTCGGGACAGAGAGAAGCTTCGTGGTTTAAATTGAATACCACAGCAAGTATATAAATTTTCTTCTCGACTTAAGAGTTCTTGGATCGCAGCCCTTTCTATATGTGTAAACGATTGAGGCGCTCGTCATCTCTTGGATCGTCTTATAGTAGTAAATGGTAGTTTTGGCACACGAGCATGAGATTCACGCAGTTGATATCGAGTTCTGACTATGCTTTGGCTTTTGCATTTTGTAAAGTTTTTTTTTCCTGGACGAAATGGTAGTGTATGGAAAATGTAGATCCTTGCAGTTTCACCCAGGATAGTCATCATGTGCATGTGTAGAACTAGATATTTGGTACTCTTAATAGCCATGTACAGTTGTTCCCTATAGTCTTCTCGATTTGCTGCTTTATTTTCCGCATCTCCATTGATCCTCATGTTTAAAATGTATTTTTTTGATTTTATTATAGTGATCACTGGCGACAAAATTATATAAATAAAAAACGGGTCAAGTGTGGTGCAGACTTTAGGTGCGTAGTAGAAAGAACGTTTAATTGGTAACATTTCTTGTAGGGAAGTCAGCATTTACGACGGTCGTAGTTATCGTAATAATTTTAAATTATGTACACTAAAATATCACTAACATGAACATGTTAGCTGTTGGAAGAATTGAGTGCGGAGCTACGTCAAACCAATCAAAGTATTGTTGACTGACGATGATTTTTGAAATATGGTCTATAAGTATTGTGTTTTTTTTGTCTCAAAGAAGCTATGCCATTGACGCTAGATATGGGAGTGAAACGTTGTTACATTGAATTCTCAAAATCTCTAATTAAAGACCTGGGGTATAATTCCGCCATTTCATTGCACGTTCGATACTCTTGTAGCTGGAAAACATAATAAGACACGGAAGTACTGCAGATTCAGCGGTCAATACGTGTGTCAATCCAAAAATAATGTCTCTTTTGTTCTTCAGCCGCTACGGCAATGCAGGTACACCGATGCTTCAAAGCTTTGATGGTGAACGGAAAAAAAAGAATGGGAAAGAGCTAGTCGAGCGAGCACTCAGCTTAATTGCGCTATCCCTTAGTCATCGCAAATTTTCTCCTCGGAAGCTTCGCATACTGCTCATCCTTCAGTCACCCGAAGGGTGCTGTATCCCCTCTTTCGTCGGTCGTCAAAAGGCCCGAAGTCGATTTTCCAATTTCAGAAGGCCCCGAAAAAGGATTACAAGCCTTGGAAAGATGGATCCCTAGCTGATGAGATGAGGGATAAGATTCGAGGTTAAGTTGGCTGGGGGATTAGGTGTCGCTACCACTGATGAGAATATCGCGGACATCGTTTTTTCCCGCTCCTCGGAAACAGTTGCTTCCTTAACGCGGATCTGATGTATATGTAGAACGTTTTACTCTCACCAAATTAACTAATTACTTATTACGTAACTTGGCTGATGACATTTGTAAGCGGAATGACTGCTTTCTCATTCCTTCATCAATCGTGGTCGGCGCGGAATGTCGAATTAAATTTTCTGGGTATCACGCTCTTATTAGCTCCGTCATCGTGTGATCTACTAATCTATATAATTTTCGCGTCGTGTTATGCAGCTTCTTTTAAGTCTGTCGGTTTCATTAATTACTCGGCATGCTACGATTTTGCAAAGATAGTTTTTTTTTGTCTCTCCAATTCCATTCACAGAAGGTGCCACTCGTATTCCTCACTTCATTCTTGGTCTCATGTACGTTCTACGTTTTCTCCGTGATCCAAAATTGCATCGTTACTTAATTGCCTTCTTTGTTTGTCCTCTGATGAACGTTTGAATATTATATAAAAGCTGTCTCAACGAGCCGGTTTTATATTTAAAATATCATCCTTAACACCTGGCCATGAAGATCGGGTTGATGTGATGGTAGATTAATCGCCATCCATCCGAGGTCCCGGTTTCAAGTCCCGGTCCCTAGTAGTGGCAGGGATTTTCAATTTAATACTGTTCCTTTCTTGAGTACTGTGTGAAAAGAACTTACATTAGTACTTCGTCTCTCTGTCGGATTGGACGTATAACCGTGGACTCCTTGGCACTTTCCGTCAAAAACAGGCTGATGCCAACCCCAGGCTTCCCTCACCTCTTCCTCCGTTCCCGGCAAAATTCCTAACCCAGCTGCCCACCTATTCTAAAATGGCACTAATACCCCTTCCCTCTTTTGGGTTACCTGCGAAAACCAGTTATATTATCATAGTCATTTTTATTATAGAAAGATGTGGGGTGAAATAGAGGCGCTTGCACTTGTGAGCGAGGAAGGGGGTTGGAATAATGTTGCTATTTTGCATATAAACTCGTCCGTTGGTATCACCTCTCTCGATCCATTGCCAGTCTTTGAAACGACTGTTTCCATAATTTATAATCATAATGATTTTGTAATCCATATATGCATGAAATCATATGCCAACTCCAAATTATATGATATGGGGTCCTCGAATTTCACAGTAAGATCCATGTGAAATGCGTTAATTGCACTAGGCCGGAAACATAGTTCGGGATAGGGAGGGGGGGAGGGAGCGAGTAAATTGCTCTTGTGGGCAGCAATATTCAGCACTCAGAGTCAGCTGATGAAGTTATTAATGCTTGGATTTTCAAGAAAGCATTGGATTGAGTGAGGAATATAGGGTAATAGTTTGAGGGTCGGTAGCGTTAAATTTAATTCCTGTGAATCATAGAATTCCTATCTTACAAAAACACATCATTGGAAAGATTGCATTTCTTTCAAAAATATTATCATTAAAATCAGAATGTAGTAATTCATTTTACTGTGTACATTTTTTAATACACAATAATGGTAACAATTCTGGTAATTGCAATACTTATCTTACTTGGATCCAAGGGCGTTTGTTATGCCGCATTACGCATCGGAAACGTAACTATGGCTTTAGATAAATTGTCAAAGGAAGGGAGATCAGTGAATGCTTGACTATAATTGGCGCAATAGGCGTATTGGATGTGGCATCAGCTGTGATTAATTGATATTTGAATGAAACTGTTTTATGGAGATCATTACTCAAGCTCTGTTGTCGTATCTGGATTTATCATTTTCTGAATTAATCTCCATAAAATTCTGATCCTTTTAAGGGAGGTGTTTTCATTTTTGCATCATTAATTCCTCTTTGATGGTGGTCTGCGTACCCTGAACCCCTCCCCCCAATACTCAGCTAGCAGGGAATGATTCTTCATGGCGAATGTATACTTCTAGTTGTTTTTCAACCTGACATTCAATCCGCTCATTTTTTCTGATCTCAAAGAGTTTGTTTTAGAAAGAGGGTCGTGAAGTTGACCGTTTCCCTAGTCCTTTGCTTCCGCGACGCTGATCCCTTTTCCTTCAGCAGTCCGCGTGGGATGAAAACGAGGACTCGAGGAAGGAGGGTCGGCCTCGTTAACATTCCTCGCTGCCCGTCGAACGCCGAAATGATTTTTTTTTGCTTTTATATCCCACTCTTGGTGGGGGAAGAGTGAATGGTTTGCCGGGAAATAGAACTTCATGAGAGGACTCGTGGAGTGCGGAGCCTTGCCATCTTGATTGCGCGATATTTCGCAAACGTGATAGTATTACCGGCAAAATATAGCAGGCGTTTCCCGTGTTGCAAAAATAGTCATTTTGGCGTTTAACTTGGAAAATAAAAGGCAACTTTAGGGGTGGACCCTAAGTTTTCTTTCCTAAATGAGGTGTCAAAGACGGCATTTTTCATAGGAGTAAGAGTATTTGGCTTTGAGTCTTTTTTATCCTTATTACCAGATATATGTGAAATAATATAAAGAAAGAAACGTATTTTTTTATCTTTGGTTTTTCAATTAAAATTCTATGTAAGATTTAATATTTTATTAGTAGTGTGGTGCTTAAGAAGTTGCTCTCTATTAGTTGAGAATAATGGTTAGCCAAAGATTTCTTTGTGGAAAATTGCCAATATTGTTTAATTAGGTTATTCCACCATATCACTCCAAAAACGACTCTTTTTATTTTATTTAAAAATTGAAAACATTTGAATGTGAATCTTATCGCTGGGAATCGTACAAATTTGAATGGAAACAATGTGCAGCCGTAGTTAATTGACCTCTAGCTTTTGCATGTTCATCTGGAGATTTTCGGAATGTGTATTTATCATAAACCATATTTTAAGTGCTTTAATAATGGTATTAAACTCTATGTGCTCTAAAGCTAAGACTGTATGAAGTATTTTTTACATACTAAGCGCCTAATATTTTTAAATAATTACTCTCAATATGTATCCTGTGAGGAAGGAATATATATTTTGATATATTCTTTTACTCTTTCAGTGCCTATTATCCAATGATATTTAGATATCATCATCTCAAATGTACCCTTGCACTCCTAATGGGAGTAATCCATAATGAATTGTAATAAAATCCTAAACAGTCTTCAGTTATCATCTTACTATATAGAAACGTATCATTTGATTAAAAAACATTATAATGCATAGCATACTTGAATCTTTAACTGAATGGCACGATTAGTTTGGAAGGAATGGCGAGTGGTTAGAGGTTTGAAGGATTAAAGAAGAACAACATATGTGGGAGAGTGATTGTGGGAATTTTTAATATTTTTCATTCAAATCTGCCTTAACCGGTAGAACACTAACAATAATAATATTAATAATTGTGCCTATCAATATCTGGCACGTAGTCATGTTTGATGATAATTCACCTCCCTGATAAACACAGTTGGCTTTCAGGTCACTCCGTTGATGTTGGTGGTTCCAGTGCATTTTGCTATCACTTAATTCCCTTTAAATGGATCTCCTTTTGCTTGGAGAGTATCGTATTAAACATAATGACTTCCCAAGATATTCTAGCTTTGCTTTACACACCTTCCAACGAAAAAACTTGCTAAGGGAAATCGTTGTCGTCTCTTCGATTCATGGCTTCGAAAAGTTCAACCTCTCGATCCCGTCTCGAGTGATATGTGAAGCGTGGTCGCGGTCAACGAGAGATCCAGGCTGGAGGAGTTGCGCGGGGTTTTGTCGAAGAGCTCACGTTCATGTGGGTGTAGTGAAAGGTAGTAAGTAGTCTGGGGAGGGGGGCCGAGGATTGGGGTTGGAACGATGGCGGGGGTGGTGTGGGGCCGGGAAGGCGAGGGTGGAGAGAATGTGATGGAAGGGGGATGGTTTTGAGGTAGCTGGGGCTGTATGCAGAAGGGGTGAGCTGGGAGAGGGTTTGTTGGGGAAGAGGAGAGGAGAGAGGGTGGATGAGAGGGTAGCGGGGAGGATCCGGCACGTGCTGCGGAGGGAGAAGGGAGATGGAAGGGGAGGTTTTATCGATCGATATCTCTCCGCCTTCACCCTACCCCCTCTCCCT
This sequence comes from Platycnemis pennipes, assembly GCA_933228895.1. NCBI lineage: Eukaryota > Metazoa > Arthropoda > Insecta > Odonata > Platycnemididae > Platycnemis > Platycnemis pennipes. The sequence goes on from OW121851.1 coordinate 29,678,290, forward strand.
TCGCCCTCCCCTCCCCCTGCAACCCCCGTCGTTGTAGGCCAGGGCGGCATTGATCAGCCCCGGCTCACCCCCTCTCGCGCCAGAGCGGGGAAGGTTGGAGGAGGGTGAGGAGGGAGTTTGGTTGCGGAGGGTTCTTCCATTCCCCCACCCACTTTTCCATCACCCCCTCCCCGCGTAAAAAAAATGGGGAGGTTTGGGGGAAGGGTTTATTTTTTTCCTTTTAAGGGTGCGAGAGGAGGGAGGAATGGGGAGTGAGGCTGGGACAGAGAAAGGAGATGTTAAGGGGGATGAAAAAGAGGGCGCGTACGTAGGCGGGGTAGGAAGGAGAGTGGCGACGGGAGGAGGGTTGGGCGGGGTGGGAAAGGAAGAAGGAATTCCAAGTGGAAGGAAGAGGGAGAGAGAGAGATACGTGCCTTCTTGTCGTGTTCGGCCCATTCCGTCTCTATCCGTTTGGGAATTGAGATCACCATTGTGACAAATATGAGAACGCCCTCTGCGAAATATAGTAGTTAAACTCCCTGTCACCTCCGCTAATTCCACTCTCGTCGTTAAAGACAGGTGATTTAAGTGGACTGTTTCGAAGGGACAGTGAGAATGTTTAACCAAAGGTTAATTTGGAGTGTATTTATTCATTGCCCGTTTATTCATGACTTGAATAAATAAAATCATTGAATAACCTTGGGTGAAAATCATGCGTAAGTTAGTGTATTCCTAATGCTAATTCCTAATATACTAATACTAGTGCGAGCAAGGAAGTAAATCCTTTGCACAAGTGCGTATGTATTCATTTTCGATTGAGAGAATCTTTCCTTGTCTTGTAATTTTCACCTCAAGAATGAGTTAAATTACGTCAGATTTGGAGCCCCAAAGCTGTCCCTCCGTCTCCAATATACTTATCATCGTTATTTTTTAATCCTGAGAATATTTTTAACTGCCAGTCGCCAGTCTTTCCTCTTTATTGCCTGCTTTGTTATATCTTGATAATTCTTTTTTCCAAAATCCCTCACTATGGCCCTCATCTCGTAGTCTTCCTTGTGGGATCTTTTTATCTATTTTTCTAACAATTACGTTCTTGAAAAATCCATTCCCTACAAAATGGATGAAGAAATTTTTCCAATGCCGCAATAAAGTCTCTGTCAAATATACCTGGTTCTTCTCTATGCTCTACATAATCCCTTTCCTCTGAGGCTCTTCTTCATTCTTCTTAAATTTCGTTTTATCCCTTCAGTTAATCGGCGCTCCTATACTCCTAGTGAAATCGTATTTTTACTTGCTATTCAATGAACTGGACCACATTTCTGCGCTCAGAAAGATCCATAATTGCGGTTATCGCTTTTCTATAGTCAATGATTTCAATTAAACATTAACACAGTATACCATGGTATATAAATAATAACACAGTACATAAACAATCACATTAAAATATATTTCTGTGAAAGCGAAATAGGCGTGTATCTTCTATCTAAAATAGCTTTTAGTCTTTATTGTGTCAGAGTGTGCCAAAAGTACTCACAAAATAATTTTCTACCTGTCAATACTGGTACTCTTCTTGTAATCCACTTCTGATTCTTACGATTGTTGGCACAAAGAATGATCGTGTGAATGTTTCTCTGGCCGAGAATGCAATGTATCTAGGTAGTGGGTGGACAACAAGAGATTTCTTATCGCTTTAAGTGCCCGCCTTTAGTCAAGTAATTAATTTCATCACTTGTTACATCAAATGAAGAAAGCTTGTGTGGTATGGCGTATTTTTTTATGTTCTGGGATTATTTTTTGTCAGAAGCTATGCGCCTTATTGTGAATTGACGTGCTGCGAAGTGAATCGATGCGCCTTTGGCGCTTTTTCACGGCGGTACTAAGCAAAATCCAACTCCTGCTCAGGGCAGCTATTTCTTACATACAAGGATTCCTCTCGCAGGGAAACTTTCCCGAGATAAAATTTGTAATGTGATAACCTCTTGGCCAACTTGGCGTGCCACCTTCCTATCGTTTCCCGTAGTTCTCTTAAGTCCCGAGGCGTCATTTTTGCTTGCGAGGTTTTCTTTGATTAGAGATGAAGTTTGTGGAAGTCCTTTTGTCTTTGAAATATCTCGGATGTTTTCAATCTATTTACTGTCTGTTACGTCCTCTTTTTCTCTGTCCAAACGCATATTTTTCCCCAAGGTTTACTCTTTTCCTATCCTATAATGAGCTCTTTCAATCGTCTAATGGATTTTACATACACCTAACTTGCTTGGGTTAGGAAATTATGGTTTATGGAGGCAGAGATTATGAGATAGGGAAGTAAATTCATGCCGAAGATAATCGGAATATTCCGAAACCGAAGCGAAGGACCTTAGGTGCAGAAGTAGAGAGACCTAGCTTCTCTTGATCATTTCACATAACCATGTCACGTCAGTTTTTGTAATTTTTAGAGGTTACGGGATTGCCTCAAATTAACTATATATAGAAAAACCTTGATAGTTTTTCAGCTGTTTAAATACAGGAGCGAGTATTACATATGTAATTTGTTGAATCAGCGTGAATTATCGGAAATTGGTGACCAAAAGAAATGTGATTTGAGTGTTAAAATCATGTGAATAAGCTGTTAGGCCAATTTACTGCTATATTTCGTATCCTAAGTCCGGTTTCTAATCTTAAACACTCCTCAATTATACGCAATTAGTTCAAGATCAACCGGCCATGCCATAAATAATGAAAAAAATAACAAAATTCTTGGTAGGTACTGAAACGATAATGGGCAAATACTTGTTTTTTGGCGTCAGCGTGTCAGTACCTAAATGTCAGTGCATCTGTTTTGAAGTTTAAGTATGGGACGTAACTCTGGAAACAGAATCCATGCTACGATATCGAAAGGTGGGCTCAGTGGAACACGCTGAAGGCCGTACATGCCGCGACGCGTTTCGTTTGCATGACTTCCAAGAAGAGCCCATTTCTGCCGGCAGGCAAGCAGGCGGATTACAGTCAATCCCTGGCGCAATATCAGAAGGATTCACCGCCGTGTCGTCTGCGCTTTGCATCTGCCGACGCCAAGGGGGCGTGAGAATCTGTATCGTGGTCCGAAGAGGTTTTGAGGGGGAGGAGGAGAGGTTTACGGAGCAGGGAAACGGATGGATGGAACGAATAAAAAAAAAAGAGATTGGGTCGGACCCTTAACGTTAAAGGTCTTGAAGAAGAGGGTGAGCAGGGTCTGGCGATAAAAAGGGGCGGGGAATTGGGGGTGTGGGTTGAGTGAAGTTTGGGCTGCAGAAGGGAATGGGAGAAGGGAAAAGGGTCAGGGTATAGGATAGAGAGGGGATCCCATTCTGTTGTCGGAGGCGTTTTGGAGGGTTAGGGACAGGGAGGTTGTACAGCGGGCGAGGATACGAACCTAGAGGTTTTGTGATGTGAGTTTTAGGAGGGGAAGATAGATCCCCAACTTCTCACTCACTCTCTCTGCGTGGGTTTGAGCGGAGGAGGAGACCACCTTTGGTTGGTCTGAGAATTATTGAGAAAATGGCACCGAAGGATTCTGGGAACGTTGATTTTAGTCGTTTCCGGGTGCTGTGCACTTAATTTAAACAAGCATGGGACAGTGAGCCATAAACTTATCCAAATAACTGGAACTGTCAGGCTAACGAATCAGCCGCCGTTAGGGTTTTATCATTTCTTTTCGCTGCATCATACGAAATGAGTTGCTTCGTTCTGTTACCTTGGCCAAGGGGGTGTCTTTCCTTTTCATAAAATGACTTTTAAAGGCCCATTTCCAGGCTATTTTGTAAGGATTACCTAATGCTATACAGAATGAATTGACCTCTGCGATGTATTGTGCTTAACTTCACGTAGCATTTTCGGAAATAGCTCGCCCCATCCCTTAGCATTTTTCGGGGCTATTATTGAAAATTCATTAATGGTAGGTTTTTGCCAAGGCTCTCCATTTTTGACTTTGCAAAACACTATGGGTAAACTATTAACTCTGGGTCATAAATACTGCGTTGGAATTGTTTATGAGACACATCCGAACTATTATTATTTCGGTTTCGTATTTTGAAACAACCCCTTATAAGATCGTCATTTTATTGATTAGAATCAATATCTTCATAAAGAGACTTCTCTGCTCCGAACAACTTTCCGAAACCGAAAGAAAGAATAATTTTTTCGGTATTGTGTGAGCAAAAGACGTGAAATTTACTTGATATTGGATTTGGCTTAACTCTTATAATATGTTATTGAGATGATGATGACGTATTAGTTGTGGGATTGTTGTAATTTGTGTTGGGATTAATAATGTATTGCAATTGATATTATTCCTGTCCTATATGAGTGATGAGAACCTGAGATCGCATTGCGTTCGTCCCGAATGTGCGCACGACCTAGCTTCTTCCTGTCTGGCGAGCGAGACCTTCCCTCCTTCACTTTTCAACCACCCCTCGCGCTGGGCGCCGCCGCCGCCATCTCGTGTATTTCACGCTCTGGAGCCAGGGTCTGCCCTCCAATGCGGATTGCACCCCGCGCCCCCTAGGGTAGTTCCTTGTTTGTCTCCTTGCATCCCCGAACTCTTCTACCTCCGGGGAAAACCCCTTGAAGCCTTTGAAACCCTTCCAGACACACGCACATTCCCCTCTCATTTCATGCACTACACTCCCTTATGGCCAGCCATTCAACCCTCAATGGAGCCCAGGCCTCGCCGTAGGTACTTATTTTCGCCAACGACCATGCGATTTTGCGGACACTGCATTGAAAGTAGGCGTCTCAGGTGGTATAGGCGCGTCACGAAAATTAGGTGCGAGAAAAGGCCTTTCATCAAATTTTGCTGCCATTATCTATTGCCCTTCCAATCAGCCGTCGGATTACATTTTCAATAGATTAAAAAGAAAATGCTTCCTGCCCGAAGTGATTGTGAAACATTTCCCTCTTTTATACCCCGCCATGATTTGGAAGCGATGGTGCATTATTTTACCTATAACGCAAGGTAAATCGCACAACATATGAATTTTATTCAGATATTCGAATGCTGTGTCCTCTTTGTATTCATGGATCCGTTGAGTAACTTTAGTCTATTTCCTCAAATGATGTGCAGTAGGTATGTTCCAGTTTCTGTGCATTTTTTAAACGTTGTGAGATCTCTAGTGTCGTAGATGTTTGCCAACTATTCGCCGAGTGCCGTCACCGGAGTTTCATTTCCAAACGGCCTAACCTTCACTTCTTTTTCTCTTAAATCAGTTGCCTACATTGATCTACAATGGAGCGAATTCGTTAGCTATCGATATCATGCTATAATTAATCGTGTGCTTCATTCGTGGACGGTATTCGGTGATTATCCCAAGAAAATATTTCTTGATGCTAGATTTGGTTTCGCCCTTTTCCTCGAGCTACAAATTAAATTTCGAAAATTGGATTTGTATGTCAATTCAAGTGTAGATTTAAGGATCATATACTTATAAACCACAACACGTACTTTTTGAACTGCCTGTAAACTTCGTTCGTAAAACTTTCTATGCTTTTAAAACTGAAAGAAAAATGGAACTCGAAGTTGCGATGATTAATAGCAAACAGGTAAACCTAAGTGTAGCCTACTAATGATGATGATAGTGTCAAACATTTTATGCATACTCGTCTACTCGCTCCCTTAATGATTAGCCTAAAGTCTGTTTGATTAGTAGGGTTAATGTTAACGGAAGTCATTCGTTCATTGAAAGCGTATATTCCTTTCCTTGGCTACCTGCGATATTCTGGTACTCAAAAAAGTCGCACACCTAAGTATTTTATATTGGGGCTTCTGGAGATCCTGGGAGTGATCGTGACACTCGCCCGTCAATTTTCCAGCGATCAACTCACCTGTATGTAGCCGATAAGGATTTTCTGCTTTTCAATTTAAAAAAATGTATTGCGGCCCGGCAATTAATTCGATCGGATCTGAGTTAACGGAATTAGGTACCCGCACATCTGGGTTAGCCTGCGTTGGTGTGAGACACGGAACACAGCTAAATGCGAACATTGGCCACCTCCTTTGTCCCCTACCCACTCCTTCCTCTTGATCCTCATCTTTTCTCCAGGTGAAAGAGTAGGATTTGGAGGAGGGCTATAATTTTGGGAAACATTTGAAGGAGCGGCAACGGCTGAGGTTAGGCGGGGAGGGTAAAGAGGGGAGAGGCGGGAAATTAGCTGTGGGAATGATGATTGCATGGGTTGGTCGACGCGATGTTATCTCGAGAAGAAAACACCATGTTATTTTTTTGTCGCTTCGTTCTGCTTTGTTCGGGGTCCTATTTATTTCTTCCCCAGTTTCGTTGCCAAGGATAATGATGCAGACTCTTTTTCAGATGTTTCTTATTTTTTTTCTATCTCCACTGATCTTTTCTTTCCGCATGTAAATTTTGATATTTTCAAAAACTTCACTGCTGAAAGTGCTTGCGGAATAAGATTCTCTTCTTTCTCGCCAGGTTGTGTGATTGTCACATTTCTACTGGTGAAAAGTATTTGGTGTCGTGTTGTCTAACGTTAATGCGAGAGTGAAGTTTTATGGATTTGTCGTAAAAACACACGCGGGCCATAGGGATTCAGAGTAAAGGAATATCTCGGTGTATATCCCTGTATCAACGGTGGGAGTGTCTCAACCCTACGCGACAGATTCTGGTCGCATTTTCAGGGAGAATGTGGGTTTCCAGCAAAATTATTTCTATTTATATATGTCAGGTGGGAGCAATGGAAGATGGGAGAAGGGAATTGTCCCTTGGGGCTATTTTTCGGGATGACTGGATCCCACGTGCGGCTAATCCTGAGGCCAGTGCCCCCGTTGTAGTTGTTCGTTTCTTTCTTTATCTCAATGGCTTCTCGGATGAGTCCCGGTTTAAGCCTGTTGACCTTGGCGATTATTTGTGAATTTTCAAAGTCGATATCGTGGCCCTGTGCTGCATTATCAACCACTGTCGACTTTGCTGTCTATCTTAGTCGAATCGTTTTTCTGGACACTCCTGCAGTCGTGTTGTAACCAAACAACCTAAATCCTCAATGTTCTCTCCACGTATTTGGCAATGTATTTCGCATACCCCTTCAATTTGGAGCGAGCTCCTGCCCTTGGCGATTTTTTAAAGATGTTTCGCCTGCAGGTGTGGGTTGAAATTTGTCTTTATTTGAAAATTTTACAGGATATTTCGTTTTCTATCTGTCGTTATTTTCTACATGAAAGGAAAGGTTTCCTTCCGTGCATAAGAGCATAAATGTTATGTTATCCTTCCTACAGGCTTTCTTAAATACAAAATGGTGATAAAATCAAACTGCGGTCAAAATTGGTAAGCGGGAAATTTAGCACTAATTTACACTAATATTTCTCTCGTATTACTAATCGTCTCCTATTTGGATCTGAGTGTATCGTCATCCTTTAAAGTCCTTATATGTTTAAAGACGTCGAAACCTAATAACCAAGTCGAAAATAGCGTCACGTTCCTCAGTTTAATTTCCGGCGGAGCCGAAAATCACTCTGATTTCCGGCTCCTGTTTGTGCGCAAGGGGTTTTATAGCGGAAAAAATAGTCGCTTGATCGGCAGGGGACCGACGTATTTCTGCGAAGCAGCCTCGAGGGAGGGATGGAAGAGCGAAGTTGGGCCGAGTCGCTCCTTTCCGCTCCATTAATGCCCTTTGAATCGAGGGAGTGTCATCATGCTCTGAGTTTTCACCGATCAATTGGCACGCCAGGTGGTTAGCTGCTGCTATCGACTCACTGCCTACCCCTCCATACAGCTACTACTAGAGAGGCCCCAGTTTCTACTTTACTACATTCTAGTTCTCTCGGCACTTCCGTTTTTTTATCACGTCCCCATGTGGAGTTGGATATTTGCTATGGTTGAGAAGTTTATTTAAGGAGACATTATTTCTTCATTTTATTTTGTGATCCATCTCCCTACATGTGAAGCCATGTCATGAGGTGGAAAAAGCCTATGAGTGCTGCCGTATTTTCATTTATTTGTCAAACGTCGATTTGTCTCTACTATGTATGTACCTACATATCATGATCACGGTGGATGAAAATATATAATCGAAGTTAGTTGATATTTTTGTGTTCTTCTTCCTCGTAGGTATCTAATAATTTAATATTTCCTCCAAATGGATCATAACATTCTATTTTAGACATCACTAGGTTAAGATTTGATTCCATGCATGGATAGATGCAATGCTCTAGGTACTCCAAAATTGTGTCACGAGCTCCCATTTCTTTTGAGACTAACTTGGTCTTCTTTGTCACCAAGAATGAATGTTATTTCTTTAGTTTTCCCGTAATAACACACGTGCCTTATGCTTCCCAGTTGGAAATGGTAGCTTATTGCATTATGTGCGATAGTCTATAAATCTGAAAATGTTTGCTATTTTAAGTTGATCGATGTTATTACTTTGAAAGTTTGTACTTCCTATAATTATCAGATAAATGGGTGGTGCCCTCCACCCAAGGACTTGGCCATTTTTTTTATTTATTGGTAGATGGCCTTCGCAGCCATCGATCACTTTTTTATCGCGTGAAGGAAGCTTCACAGCCGCTCGATTTGATTTGACGGTGGTGTTTGATACTTTTTCCTCGACGCGGGACGAATTTTTCTGCCGGTTTCTTTACTGAATTGTTTAGGTTCCGTCATCCATCGGTAGGATACGCTATTCTTAATTTTTTTGTGGGCATTTTTTTGTTGATTACTTTCTTAAACCCTAAATACTCTCCAGGTTTTGAATTTAATCCGATCAGCCAAAGCAATAAATCTATTGTAATGCGTCATAGGATGGTTTAAAAAAATTAAATACGACTTAGAATGTATCTTTAAAACTAGAAATGTAACATTGTTTACGTTAGTATTATTGGAAGTAGTCATTTGATTCTATTTAATTGCGATAAATACTTATTCTTACTCTAATAGATAAATTATGCCAATGGATCATTTTGTAAACAACTTTAAGAGCACATAAATTCACACTCAGGGACACAAACTAGCACCTTTTTTACTAACAGGATAGGTGTATACTTCTACGATGGCTTGAGATCTTGTACTTCGTATCGAAATGGAATTTTGTGGCTGACATTTTCCGGTCATCATCACTTCGCATTTGCAGTCTGGCAATGTTATTGCTTGGAGGTGTGACTCGGAGGAATAAGGTGATGCTTGGCTTCCCACGTTAATTTCTTGCTATCTCCGCCTCCTTTGCCAGAGACATAAATCTTAGGAGCCTGCCAGGCAGTTTGCCATGCGGTTGAGGAACTCCTTCAATAGCCTTTGTGTTATCGTCTTATAACATGGCTATTAAAGTTTCTTATGGATTGCCTTGTTAGTCATCATCCGGAGTTACCCGAGTACTGTTAAAAGAAGATTAATGCTTAGCACATCTTAGTTCGTCACGTGTTAAGAAAACTCTTTCGCTTCTCTTTCATTTTTTTGTGTTTCATCAACGAACTTGATGTCATCTTCTTTCTCTCGTTTAACAGAAAGTTTAGCTTTTAAAAGTTGTAAGCCTGCGTGCCGATGACACCCCTCTGTCTTGTTTGCCACAACATTTATCCAAGGCGTAGGCTGAATGGGCTTAGGATGGTGAAAAGCCTCTTGGATAGGTACGCCCCGGACTGAAATTCCTCAAAGAAAGTGATAATTGAAATGTTTAATGGAGACCGAGTTGTGTGTTGCTAGGGGTCTTGGATACGCTTTTACCGTAGCCGGAAAGTGTCTGCGTTCGTGCATCAGGCTCCTCCATCTATGAGGTATTTTCTCTGAGGAACTCAGAATCCTGTGACTTAATTATTACCGGAATGGAAGCATAATCGTCTCCCTTATTCCTCCCAGTTACAAGTTAAAGATGAGATATTGACATCCAGTCGCTTATGTCATTCCCTCGTGCTTGTTTCTTATTCCTCAGCGTTCACTAATTACTCAGAGTACGCGCTCGCTGACAGAATCATTAGTGAGCGGGATTTTTGTTTTTCCTGTCTTCTTTTTTTCAACCGAGGATAATTGACGTATACTAATGGTCTTGTTTAAACAGCTTAGAAATTGTTGGCATTCAAACACGGCCATGAGGACTACGGTTTCCCACCCCAATGGGTTAGGAATGGACTTCCTACTCCGAGAGGACATCTATTTGCCGCGTGAATTATGCTGTAATTGAAGTTCTTAATCTTGGTTTTGTTTCCATTGTCTTTCTATTGTTTCTATTTTTGTCTTCCTCATCCCAGATACCGTTTATTTATGCAGTAGGCTAATATCAGACATTGAAGCCTCTCTTTTTTATTGTCAGTTTGTAATCGTTATAATCAATTTATGTAAATATTAGGTGGTGAAATGAGTTGGAAAGCAAATATAACTGCATGTTCGTAATAGATTTGGATTTAAGGGCAAAAAAAGTAGGGTCCTTCTGGTTTTCCCCTGCATTCTAGTATCGTTCTAACAGTCTCGCTTGTTATGGTACGTAATTGGCTGTTAGAAATCCACTGGGTATCTTCTTCGTGTATGTACATAAAATGCATCGCATTCATGTCAAGTTCCGATTACTGGTGAAGAAGTTATGCCTGTGTTATCGGCAAAATTTGCAAGCATGACGAGGGTAATTCTAAATCGACCCAAAGAATGGAGCAGTTTAGTGAAAGAGCGAATCGCTTGAATATTTCCAAACAGTTGTTGCATAATTAGTGCGACGATAATGCCGCCCCGGATTATGTCTGGAATGATTTGAAGCACGCTGCAAGGCACTAGTGTTTCGGGAACGGGATTTTCGTAACCTGTTTACGTCCTGATGGTGTACATGCACCGGATTACCCGGCATGTAACGTATACAACTGAGGTGCACGTGAATAAATTTACTGCCAATGCTGTTCGTCCTACCGCAACTCTTGATGCGTTTTGGAAACCTCAGGGGCTCTGGAAATTCTCCCTGGTCCAGGCTTACTCGATTCCCGATTGAGGTATACGATTAGCTACCCTCGTAACCTCTTAGTCCCGTGTAGATGGGCGGACTACCTGCCCTACTACCTCGAGGGTGATCGTTAGAGGGTGAACTATTACCAAACATGCACTTATACGTGAAATACATCAACATCTACGTAATACCCTGCAAGCCACCACAAAGGTGTGTGGCAGGGGGTGATTTCTCACCAAACATGCACTACATATCATGCATAAAAAAGGAATAGTATTAATATACTAGTCAGAACTTCACTATTTAAAAAATATAGAAATTGTAAAGCAAGCATGCAAAAACATTGTTAGTAGGGTTAACTATAAGTACTCATACTAACATGCAGCTACCAATGATATCCATTGCTAGTCTCCGATTGGACATATTGGACATAGATACTACTCTATTAGAAAAATTGTCAGCTATGCATTCATCAACCAAATTCAGCTAAATGATAAGTATCAATTTGGAAGTATAGCGTGTATTAATTAGTCAGGCATTTGTTAAAAGCATCAATTTGTAAATTACCTGCATTGTGCGAAAGCTCTGAAGCAGCTTGGCTAACGAGCATGGAACTCTTTTGTACCATTTCGCAGTTTCATTGATTTTATATCCGGAGAAAGACTGGTGTGTTCGCACATCACGATCACGCGATGTGGAATCATATTTTCCGAGTGAGAAGTGGCACGTTATCGTTTCCGAAGCTCTCTTTTTCTCTCTCCCATTCGGCTTTTGCCCTTTATCCTAGTACCTCTATTTCCCTCCACGCATCCTTTCTCGTTGTCCACATTCCATCCTAGCCTTACGGACAACAAACCTTCCCTTCTCTCGAAAAAAAAAGAAGCATTCTCTGCCTCTCTTGCGTAGAAAACTGAAAGAGGGAGAGTGTGAGGGAGGGGAAGAGAAAGAGCTCTGTGGGGAAGAAGGGACGGAAAAGGACCTTAAGGGACTGGCATTCCAGCGTTGCCGGGTCGCCCCTCTTCCCTTTAACTCCCCTCCCTATCCTCCTCCATTTATTAGTATTTCATGCCCGTCGTCTCCCCAAGCCCTTTTGCGGCCGCCTAGGGGAGGATGGCTGCCGATGGAGGCACTCTCACGCACACCGAACGGCAGACGTCGTCTCCCGGCAATTTCCCTCGAAGGGCTTCATTACGTCGCGTCCCGGTGACTTTTCTGCGCTGGTTTCCCGGGTTTAGGTAATGGATAGAGAGAGAGAGAACTCGGAGAAGCCAAAGGAAATTAAACGTTAGGCCGCGAGTAGTCGGGAAATTCGCAGTTGCAGCTTAATTCTGGAAATTAAGGGAAAAAAATACTGCGTTGGTGTGATGGTATCGGAGGACTTGCATGCTGGAATATTTTCGTGGTGTCATGGTGCAGTGATTGTTATCTCTTATGACTCGATATTGGGGTTGGGATTCGCCAATGAGGCGCTGGAGATACAGGCATTAGTTTCGGTGCGCTAAATTTCCTCCCTGATGAAATTGGTACTTTGAGTAATAATTTCCTGGTGAATATTACCAGGAACGCTTAAGGCTTAAAATTTGGTTTACACAACCTCTTAGATCAATGACGTCGACGTTTTCTGTGAAACTCTTTCTATTAGCATGCTAAATAATTAAAAAATATATACGTTTTAGTATGCGTGCTGAGGAATCATAGATATCTTGTAGCTTTGAGAAAACGGCGCCAATATGTTTGAGGAAAGGTGAAAAATTGAACTTGAAACGGTACTGAGTAGTTGTTAGCCTTGAAGTAGCTAAAAGCGGTGTGTTTGCTCAACTTTTTATTAATTGGACAAAACCATGATTTTATCGTCATCGGCGATGTTTCTATTTTAAAATGAAATTATTAAATATTAAATTTTTGGTGACTGAAATATTTAGATTGAAAAAATTATTGAATATCCCCGTATTCAGTTACCCTCGTTAGTCTTCGAGATGAAAGAATCCCACGTAATCAGGCCACGAATTCTTTCTTACGTTCCTCACGAATCCTTTCACTGTTCAGCGGTCAAATGCACAAGTTACGAATGGATATTCAGCGAGAATTCACTCACTTCTGCGATGTAAATTGCTTGCGGTAATGGGACGGGCGAATGAAGTGGAGCATGTGTAATTTATTTCATTTGCGATTAGTTTTAATATTTATATTGTGCTGTAGGATTGGAGTACTTTTCCAGATGCAACGATAAGGGGAGCGGTCCATGTCGGTAATTTTCGGTCCTGCGCGCTTCGAGAGATAGCCAAGGGCAAATGCATTTACATATACATAATACGAGCATGCATCTGCAGCTTTATATAATGCGGCATTCAAGGAATTAACCTAGTTTTTACCTCACGATGCTGTACGAGAGAAGCTATTTAGAAAATGTTGCAAACGCACCCTGACTTGGCAAACGAAATATACTCGTTGACCCCTATCTGGATTCTCGACAGAGGATAAAATTGTCACCTATGTGTTTGAGTTATTACGAAAAAGCAATCCGACATGTATTTTGTTTTCAAGGGCAGGATATTTTAATTTTTCAACGAATGATGTGAAAATATATTTGGCTAGAATTCGATATTCAAATATTTCAAATGTTGAATCGAAAACTATTTTATTAATATCATTATGGCATTATGCATTAAAGAGGTCACAACTGCTTAAACTGCGTTAGTAAGTCTGGAAGATGGCCACAAAAGTTCAGGGAAATCACTGCATTCCGTCGGTGGATCGAAATAAAATAAAGACCGTGGCAAATGTCTTCACTTAAGTCGTAAGTTCTTGGGAGGTATTTTTTTGGAGGGGGGGAGGAGGGGAGAACCGACTGACGCCTTTGCCAAGACGTGCAGCATGCGCTTATACTTAGGCTCGTTTCGACGGAAGGAATGGCTTCCTTTCAAGATTTCATGCTATCGTTAGGTGGCATCTGAATTACCGTCAGTTTATCTTAGTAGCGTGGGATGTAAAGAGGATTAGAGGTTTTCTTATGATAGTCGTTTTGGCGACTCACGCGCGTGCAAATTGGTATTTAAACGATCAATATTACGTGGGAGATTTTTTTTTCATTCTCAGGCGAAATCCTTTGGCTTGCCAAAAGGGTATTTTTTTGAAGCCCTTCTATTTTCACTCTCCATCGTTAACCGCCTCCAGGGATTGCGATGATTGGCCTGGCCTCATCCATTGACTTCTCCTCATCCTCCATTGCCAACTCGAACGTCGCCGTTCACCCTCCCCGGATGCCTCGGTTTAAATTCGAGAGAGAGGTCTTTCTTTCTCCCATACCCTCGGGAATGGTGCTGAAAGTGGTGGGCCGACTAAAACACTCCCAAATCAATGGCTCTCCTCGCCTCTCCTCCCTCCGCTCGCGATAGTCTATGTAATCATTCCGGCTCGGGATATTAAGCGCGCCTGCGTAATTCCTGCTTTATCTCTCGGAGAGTTGCGGGAATTCTGTATTTTTCCCATAGGAGGCGTTGGATTCGGTGTCGTCCTCCCCACTTTTTTTCCCACTGCCATCATCGTCATCCCGACGCGCTTTTCCTGTCTCCTGGTTTTAACTGTATTTTTTTATCTCTCGTCCTCTGTGCATTTCAACTCTCTCTCTTTCCTCCCGACTCTCTGTTGTTGAAAACCCTGCGTTTGATGTTCAGGTCTCTCCTTCCTTGCTTTGCACTCAGTTTCTTTGCTTCGCTTTCATGTGTATGGTTTCTGTCTTGTTCCTCTTGACCCTTGGTGGAGGTCAATCGGCTTCATCGTCGCTGTTGAAAAACAGTCGTCCGGCGTTCTACCTGGAGATTAATTACGTTATTTGTTAGGATAGAAGGCATTTGTCTCAGAAATGTCAATCTCGTCGTATGTTTTTGTAATATTAAGGGAATAGAAAACTATTGTAAAGCATATAAAATTTTACATTTTCGAAAAAAATGTCCCGTTAGACTCCAGGCTGGGTAAAAGAACGGAAGGCTGTGGTTATTATGCTCTATCAACAAACAAGAGAGATTTCTGGTTATAATAAATTGTTTTTTTTTGTAAATCGTCTGTATATGGGAGCTAGCCTTCTTGGTCGTAGTTCACTTGCCTATCTTTTGAAGCCTGGTGAGCGCATTTCATTTCGAAAACAATGCGAGTCAGCAAACATGATATGCGTCGTGTAAGCTTAACTCTTCGAATGAGGGCTTGGAATAATGGCCGTGGTTTTAATCAAGTGATGCTCGTCAAAGTTTTCCTCCGCACGAATTTAACGCAGGGCCTCCTGCTTCTCCCTCCTTTCGTCGACACCCCCGTTGTTTCTGTTGAAAGGGGTGGGTGGGGTAGGCCACGCCCCCTCCCCGAACACCTCCACACATCGTCCTAACAATGAGGGCGTAACCAAGCGCTCGGGCAACTCGGGTAGTAGTTATTGCGTTTCGATGGGAGATTACGATGCCGCTTAAGCGATATCGGCTCTCTATACGGCGTGAATGTGTATACACGGTCGAAACCGGGCATTAGGGCTGTACAGTGTGCACGTACTCGCATTGTGCGGCAATTAAGATCCCCTTAAAATCTTTCTTTTTGCTACATGCGTAGCAGAGGGTAATGGAAACGTGCTGGGCTTCCAATCTTACCACTTCTCCTGTTGCCAAAAGTTAACTTCTCATTCTCTTGCTCGCCATGTGCGTCGTTTATCTATCTCGTCGTGGTTTTTTGAATTGCTGATTTTGCTCAATATGGGATTCTAGTGTGTTCAGCCGCCGACTATATTGCTATATTCGTGAATCAATGGTGCAAATATTCTCGGTCAGTATCACAGTGTCGTCGTCAAAGCGCTCTTCCCTTCTCAGAATTTCCCATGCAGTAAACATTCATTGTAATTATGTTTTTAGCCCAGTGCCCTTTAGTTAAAATTATGCGTTGCTTGGTACAGATGTTTCATTCTTGCAGGTGTTATTCTATATACTCATGTTGATTAAATTTGTAATTTCTTATTAACACCTCAGACCATCACATTTGATTTTTTGGTCGAAAATGTAACCAATTCTAATTGCAAACGGATATAAATGTAGTCGTATCGTATAGTGAGTATGGGGACTTCCTCCATTATGTAACCGGACTTGTCTTTGGGTCCAGGGGTGCATACGTGCTTACCAGAATGTTATTGTTTGATTTATCATCATCGTTATATTTACGGTTTTTTCTTGCTTGCCTATTGAAATTACCCTTTCTCCTTTTATGGCGCATTCTCAGGTATGAACGAATGGATATGTTAGATTTTTTTATTATTACACTTTATAGCGTGCGTGATTTTAACGCATTGCCGTCGCTGGGATAATAGATGATCATCCAGAAAACAATTTTTGGCCTTTTGGGTTGTAAAACCTCCTATCCTGTTCTGGATGTTTGCTTGTAAAATCTCTTTCGCCGTGTAGGAACTGCATTATTTGGAGAGGATGAATTTGTTCAAAGAGCTCGTGATTTCTTGTATTGAGCTGGCGGATTTTCGGATGATGCCTCAGTTGTAAAGTAGCGAACAAAGTGATTTCACGTAATTATGTTGCAAAGGAGTTGGAAGATGAAATCAGTCGATTGTAACAGCCATCTTTAACAGGGCTGGCATGGATGTCGTCTCTCTAAAGGCGATGTTGCGTTCAATTATGTAACACAATTTGATCATTATTTACTCGAAAAGGAAAACTTTTCCCTCAAGGTGGAAATTTCAGGGAGTGAATTTATTGCTATCGCCACGGTGGGTAGGCAGAAGCGCCGTTCAACGTATACTGGGGAGCGAGAGTCATAAAGCATCGGATCGGGAGGGGGCATGTTTAATGCAACGTCGTTGGCATCCAGGTGGATATGTATATCGACAGGTATGTTAAAACAAATTGTATATCATGCCCGCGCGCATGAGGAGAATGATGTCCGCGTGGTATCCATGCATAAATAAGTTAGTGGATAATCAAGTCATAAAATCCGCCCTAACGTTCCAGCCGGTGTGTGGGAGGGGTTTTTAACTTTCCTGTGAACCGGGAACGCGTGCACTTCGACGACAGAGCATTAAATCGTCGCGAAGACGGAAGATTTCCTAGTACGGAATGTTTGAATATTGCGCGCTTTGAGAATCACCTTGAATGGAAGGGAGGGAATAGCACATGTATGTGGAAATGTGTGTGTGTGTGGTATTGTCGGAGTTTCTCTCTCCTGTGGAAGAAGGGGGGTTGTCTCCCCCTTTGTCTCTGTGCTTATTCTAATTCATGAAGTCAGCGTTCACCGTATATATCAACATTATAATATAAATCTCCCTCTCTCCCCTCTTTTCCCTGCTCGAAGTCACCTTCCCTACACAGAGCACGACTTTGCCGCAGCGCATTCCTTCCTGTCCTCCTTCCTCCTCTGGTTTCCCATGCTCTCTCTCTCTCCTCTCTTTATATTCTCGCTTTCCTTCTCCTCTTGACTTTCCGTCCGCGCCAAACGCCCTCATCTCCCACCTCTCTTGTGTCGGGATAATCGAGCGAATGACAATCGCTGCCGCGCATGCATTATTTTGTTCCTGCGGAAAGGGGAAGAGAAAAAAAAACATCCCGTCCGACCCCTCGCGGACGCTTACACGGTTTAAGTACGTGGGAATCACAGAGGAAGAGAGAGAGAGAGAAAAAAAATAGTGAGAGATCTCTTCGCCCGAGAGGAACTTGCTGGGTCACGAGGTGAGAGAATAGGATGCTGAGAGATGCTTAGTGTATCCCCCGCAGTGCTCGGAGATTTGATGTCGAACGGAGGAGTGAGGTGGGAAAAAAGCTTTTTTTTATTTCGAACGAGTGGGTGTTCGAGGCGTTTATCGTTTTCCCTTTTCCGTCGTCGGCTTCCCTCATGATTGGATGCGCTCAGCATTTGAAGTCGGGAGCGTATCGAATCATTTGAAGATAGAATAATTGCGGTGGTGGCCGTTGAGAGTCGCACGTAACCATAGGGGCTATTTAACGCCGTTTAGGTTCGTTTCAGAGATTGGTGGGAACGTTGTCTAGTTACTGGTAGGTTCAGGAGCCTCTGGAGGAGATATCGTATAATAATGCACTTCTAACCTATCTCATACGTTTTGATTCGTCTTTGCCTCCACTTCGCAACGTCGAAGGAAATCGTTTTACTGCGTATCATTTCCAATGCCGTTAGTAGTAGTGCTAATCTCGAAGCTTACACTTGTATGAGATTTCGCAAGGACGTAGTGTTGACGTCTACCATCTCTCCAATATTAGGATCCTGAGATAGGTGGATTAGAAAGTGGATGAGAATAGATAAGATTGAAAGCTTTCTAACTGCTTATTTTATTGCGTATCCTTAATGGGTCATAAAAGTAAATTCCATTGCCAGTTTTATCTTGGGTAAAATTGGACTTAAACCAATCGCAGTAAATAATAGTGCAAATGAAGTTGCTTAATCTTTCGTCTTCAATGAAAAATTCTAAATTGAAGTTTCCATGGTCTACCTAGACTTCGGTATCTTGAATTAAATACGGTTTTCATCGAAAATATTAGCATACTATCAGTAGCAGGGTAAACATTATTTAATGGCGACTCGTTTTCTCTTGGGGTGTTAAAAATAGTATCCCTATGGGGAACTGAAAATGAACGAAAATGTTTAACAATGGAACGCTTACCATTTCGACGGTCACATGTGAAAAAGTAATCACGTCCAACTATCGCCTGTTAAATCTCGTTGTTCCTACTCATCCTTCGCTCCATTTTATGCTCAAGGATATCTGTGGGATGCAGTTCTTTCTTCGCTCTCGTCTCTACCTAATCGTTTTGAAAGCTAGAGGGATGGAGGCGTATCTAGTGCTTGTCACAGCTCTCAGTAATACACTAATGTCACGGTATTACAGCGCCGACTTAGAGCTCATCTTACAGTGTAACCACAAACTGGGATTTAATTCTCGTCGCGCATGTGTGAACGTGGGCGTAGTAACATTATTGATGGGATAGGTGGAACGGAACTTTTTTTTTTGAGAAGTGAACCGTGGAGAGGTATGTTAATATGGCAGAGAGAGAGAGAGAGAGAGAGGAGGGGGGGATTGGATGAATATCCCCGCAACTTTGTTCACCTTCGGATCATTCGTGGCTCTCCCTCGTTTTGTGCCTCCCGAGTAAAGATTATAGAGAATAGATGGGGGGTATGAGTGGGGAGGGTAGGCGGTAAGAGAGCGCGCTTAGTACGCCAAAGTGCTTCCCAAGTGGCCTCTAAATCGTATCTCGTCGTTAACCCGTCAGTCACGCCTGCTCGTCGCTGTACAGGAAAGTGGCCGCGCCTCGGAGGGAGGGAGGGAGAGGAGCTCTGAAATGCCTCCCCTTCCTTCTCCTCACGCAGCGGAAGTCCCTCATGATTCGCATGACTTTATGAGATCCCGACTTTCATATACGCTTACCCGTGCTCACTAGGTATGTAACGTATTATTTTTTTAATTGGGTGCTCGCGCGTTGTTGTGATTATTTCATCTCTTTCGAAACGAATTGAACTCTTTGAAAGATTTGCAACCTGTACCTTTTGTAAACCGTTCCATGAGTGCGCAAAATTGTAGCCTTTGCTCCGGTCGGTTTGCGTGCGGAAGATGTTTCTGCTGCTCATCAGAGATTCAGATGGTAATGCGGGTGTGTCCTCTTCATTTTGCTTGGCTAAGTGCATCATGAAAACCGTGCTGTCTCTCTAAAAGTTATATATAAGGTCTCATGATGAGTATAAACGCTAGTCATTTGTCCGGTGTGCACTCACGAAGCGGTTCCTTATATGAATGTTTGAATGGCTTAATACTGGAGGTATTCGAATCCATGGGAAATTGAATTAGCGCCGAAATGATTTAGCAGGAAAAAAGCGAAATTTTCCGATAACTCCGCTAGAACGTTGCCTTCAGCTGTTCTTTATCCATCGCGTTTTTCGTTCGCTGAGTTTATTTAGGCTCTGCGATAGTTTTACTCTCGGTGATATTTTTCTTAAAGAGCTATTTTCCTAATTTGGGCACTTCTTAAGTTAAATATTTGTGAGCGTCACAAGTCCTCTGGACTACGTTTATCTGCCAGCATTGCCGCAGTTTAATCAACTGGGATGACTGTTGGACTTGTGACTGGAGATTGTGGAGTCGAATCAAGGTGTCCCTTTGGGCTTATCCCCTGTCCAGTCAACCCTAGCTGAATTAATTTTCTGGGCATCAGATTTTTCTGGAAAATCACAGGCACCACAAGGAAAAAAGCTAGCCCCTCTCTACTGATATGCGAGTTTCACTCGCTGTTCGTTATACTTGGCGAGTTCAACTCTCACCTATTTGGTGAGCTCTACCCTAACCTACTTGGTGAGCTCTACCCTCACCATCTTAACCAACAAGACCAACCTTCGGGTTGAATACAAAGACATACAGTTTTGCCGTGTTAAATGGTTTTAAGTGGAAGATCTTTTGTCACCACCCTCATAAATTAAATGAGTTAAAATTGCTAACGCAGACGGTTTTGTTGGAAACACTCCATGAGAGGCTTTCATGTGTTAACAGTTTTCAAGGCCGGTCGCTGTAGCCAGGCCGCTAACGTACCGACGTTGCCACCCAAAATTGATATTGAATCGAGTTCGAATCCCGCCCAAGACAAATTGATATCTTAGACAGAGCGGGCGATATAACTCTAGCCGTAGGAGCACCTAAATACTAAATTATAAAGCAGAGCTCAACCTCTCCACCTCCATTTGCATAAGTTCTGTTCCATGGCTGTCTTGGGGGGTATTGGTGCACCAAACAGCCATGCCTTTCCGATGTGGCCTGCGGTCTTCCCTGAGCGTGGTGAATAGTGACTGACCGGCTGGCGGCCCTCGTCACGGGTGAACGCCACGGAAGCCCGCACGCGCGCCCATCTCCACCCCGGCCAGAGCCTCGGCGCGCCTCTTTTGTTTTCCCCCGCCCGCCTATTGTTTCACCTGCGCGCGCGGGGCATTGTTGTCTCCGCACCGCTTCGTGCTCGCCGGAATTGAGTCGACGCACACACCCCTCGCAGTGGAAACCTACGGTAGTTTTCGGCTGCTTCGTTATTTATTTATCGCGTCGTGCGCGACTCCTCATAATATGTTTTAACCCCGTGGCTGGGGTGAGATTACAAGCGACATCTTGTAACGTCAATTCAGCGCACGTTTTTGTTTTCTTCCTTCTCATAGTTCCTTTCCGTAGGTTATTTTTTTACATCCGGAGATGCGACTGCTTCTGCTTTTATAAGTCGGAAGTTAACCCCAAAGGCCTCAGCTTGAGTAATGTCATCACTTTCTGGTACATAGGTTCCTTTCTTTATCCTTCGTCCCCTTATCCGATGCGGGTCTTGAACCCGCGACCTTTATCCACTGTAGTGTAACCCGTTAGCCGCGCCCGGTATTTAACGCTTGACGAAACATCCACTTGAGGTTAATTTATCCCAGAACTTTTCGTTTTGGCTACCGCGTGAGTGGCGTGTTTCGGTGCATTGACTTCGTATTTTAGGAGAAAATGAGGCTAGTTAGTAGCAGTCATGTTGGGAGAAAATGAGGTTAGTTAGTAGCATTAGTCATGTCCACTATACGGCACAGTTTCTAATGAGGGAACGACTCTGACGGGGAGGATGCAATTGAGCAATAGTCTGTTTTTCATGGAAATAATTTTTTAATACTTGCGCGCAGACTGCTCCTATAATGTCATCCCAGTTTACCTGTGAATAAGTTAATGGAGATAATTTTAAATGCCTACAGAGCAATTCACGTCTGCGTGTTAGTCGCAGTTACATGGGTTGCCAGTGCATCGATTTTTTGCGACTGTTGCGTGGAACGATTTATTAGTATTGGAAATATTAACTGAAAAAAAGAATTTGTACGGTAAACCTAAGATCCGGTTGCTAGATTCCCGGATTCTGATGTATTCTTGCACCCTTTATTATTGCCTCCTCCCTGAGAAGGTAGGATTCGGGCACCTTATGGGCCCGAATACTCCGGCATACCGGGAGATTGAAGAACATTCCCCCGGCGTTGAGGGGTATAATAATATAGTCGCCTCAATTGTGAGTCTATGTAGATCGATTTTTTAAACAGCGGTCAGGATGAATCATCACTCATCTAGTGTTTTCCTCTCGTTGCAGAGCGTGGTGAAGCACACGGACAAAGGGTCGAAGGGCCTCAAGTTGAACAACTCGACATGCTCTCCCACGGGGACTCCTGGCCCTGGTGGCGTCATGGAGGAGAACGAGAACAACGGTGGCAGCGGAGGAGGGTCCCCTGGCGGAATCGGCAGCAAGCCCCCCAGGGCCTCCGCGGACCCTCAGCAGACGCCGCAACAGCAGGTAAGACACACTACTCACTTTCACTCTTTCGCAGCTGTTGGAATTTTCATCAACCTTGATTCAACTCTTATTTATTCTTTGATCGTACGGAGTTAATGTCTGTAGCCGTGTTCGAATTCGCGAATTAACTATCTTGTAGTGAGTCCTAATTCGTAGATATCATCGAATATACTAGTGGTCATCTAATATAGTAATAAAGTAGTCATCTCATTTTCTAAGAGTGCATAATTTTGCGACTCCATCTTAATCTTCCATTCCCATACAGTCCCATAAGGTTCAGTGGTTTTGGAGGGTAGTAGAATGGTTGTTGTGGTAACAAAATATGAACAATCACCCGACGTTTATCGTTCATAATGGATTCATAATGTTTGCTATTTTGTAACACAACGTTTAAAACTATTTCGATCTTTCCTTTGCAATTATTACTGTCCATGTCTTGTCACTTTGAAGGAGTATGCTCTTGAGGCAGGTTAGAATGATGTGTTTTTGACTTATAGCTTGTATTTCCGGTTATAAAAAAATTTTCCTGGTAAGAGGCTCTATTCGCCTGCTAATCTTTCATCATGCTTTGTCTATTGCTGGCTGCTGTACTTCAATTCCTTATATCTCATACGAGGTCTTCTTTATTATTCTTCTTTTTTCCATCTGTCGTCATGAGACCATCATGCAATCAACATGGACCCAATAAGGTTGTCCGCTCGTCGCTGCAAAAAATTCTCGTGACTTCTTTTTCCTATCATTCTCAAAGCTTCTTCGGATTTTGCTTTTTCTTTTGTTTTTAACATTGTAGGCAGCATAAAAAACAGTCTAATTGTGCACCCAAGGAAAACATGAATTGGTAGAAATTACCGAAAGAGTACAAAGGTACCGTGTTTGCGATTTTCTAATAACTGTGTAAATTCTTATTTCCAAAAATATTAATTTTGGAAGTCAAGTATTGTTATTATAAGGTAATATTTGGAAAAATTCCCAAGCAAAGCATGATAATCTCATGTTTAACCGTGGTAATTACCTGTTGTATACTTCATAGCATCGAGTGGGTGTATCGATACGACATTTTAGTTCAATTGAGTAGTTATTTTGTATGTCACTTTCTGTAATCGCCGGCTTTCAACGCTGCCGTGACTCTAGTGTCACTAATATCACAGGTGATCTGTTGGCTTCCTGACCTTGGTCCTTTTATATTGGATCTCGCCGCTTATGTTAGTAATTTTCTTCCACCCCGGGTATAAGCTTCCCACAGTAAAGTCTCATAAGCGAAACCACCCATTAATGCAAACTTCACCCGATAGAGGTAAATAGCTATTGGCAGTGAAACGAAGACGTATTTATTACAGAGGGTAATAATCTGGCCATAAAGTGAGTTCTTGTCGACTTGAGCCTTGTTTTATCGACTTGGTCATTAATAATTTTTTTCTCAAGTCGGCGATGCTTTGAATATATTTTGATCAAGCTCGTGTCGGAAAAGATAAAAAAAGGAATTATTTCAGGGAAAGTTTCAAAAAGTAGGTGTATCTTTTGTTTTAGTGAGTAGCTATGAAAATAAATGTTCCTGAATCACTCAGAATGTCGAGAGATTTGTTATCACCCGTCGTTAAATCATTTGGCTTACTTCTGCCATTATGCATTCAGTCCCATTGAATCATTCAACTATGCGCATATTTCAAAGGAGGTTGTCCTCTCCGCTACAATTCATTTATGTTACTCGTTCATTTCACCGTCCTTAATCAAGTATGCCGTGGTTAAAATTTACTCTCTCCCTCTCTGTTTCTCATTTCCTCCCCATTAAATTGACTAACGGCTTGCGTAATAAAATGGCGTGCCTCGTCGAGCAGCATGCACGTTGTACGTCTCTGCGTGAGTCCCCCCCACCCCGCAATTCCATCTTGCCGTCAGTCCTTGTGCCCTTTGCGGCTTAAAACAATGTTATTGATCGTTAAAAAGAGTCTGCCTTGGCTCCGTCTATCCGGGAAACTGGTTTTGAGTTAGAAAATTGTACAAAAAAAACCTTGACACTTTTTATGCCCTCCGGGAAAATAAAACTCACAGCCAAGTATTTAAATTTCCTTACTAGTACATCAATATTGCCAATTACGCGGTCCTGGACATAATTAGGGATACGACTTTCGATCTCCTACATTAATTTTGCATGTCTTATTTTGTATGAGCACGCTGTGCGAAGGACTGATTTTATGAGGTAATCTACTCCGTAACTTTGTCGTCGCAGTTAGTTTGTCAGCATAGTTTTCATCGTCCGTTTCGCCCGACAATTTCTTCCAGTATTCTTCGCTAAGTTTCTCAAATCCTTCGAATTTTTCGGTTGCCTTGTCTAAGTTGAAGCTCTTAGGCACAGTACGGTAGCTGTTTTATCACTTTTCGTCTTCATGTTTTCACATCTTCACTTTTTATTTGATTACCCCATCCCTCGGTAGAGTCATTTTATTGTCTTCTAGTTCTGTTTCTCTACCCTGCATTCAATTTCCATTGTATTTCCCCTATTCTCAGGTGTTGGAATAGGATCGAAACAATTTTTCCTGTTGTAACAACTTTTGTAGGCCCGATTTTTTGCATTTTTTGTCATTCCTTTTTATCTTTCTGATCCTATTTTGCCTGGTATTCATTTTTGATTCATCGCAGGACTTCTTTTAATTCTTCCATGTTTTTTGGGAATTTCATTTTTGAAAGTTAAATCCCTATTATCGTGTGAATATTCTTGGACGCACGTTTGCATTTTTTCGATTTTGAAGTTGATTTTCCAATTTGTGGGAATAATCTGCTTTATATTTGTTTACGCAATAAGGCTCCCTTCCTCTGTATTATCACGTATTCACATAAATTCTCCTCTTCATCGCAATGAAAATACCGTTGATATTGGCCCTCTCGGATACTGCGACTCATCGGTCGATCACTCATCTGCGACACGATCGGACGAACGCTTGGCATGGCAAATAGGTCCCCCGCCATACCCTGACCTGCGTAACATCACTGTAAAAAGTAGATCTTATTTTAAGGTACAAAAGCGATCTGAATTTCAGATGCAACAATTTTAAGACAGGGTATGTTGAATTTCAGCAGTAATATCTTGTCTAAAAATAAGGCAGGTGAACGACTGAAAATCAGACCATCCAGAATCCTGCTCCCTCTGCTTCCTGCTTAACTGCTCCTGTACCAACCATCCATGTTCCTGCCTCTTCCGTACCTTAAATCCGTGTTCCTGCCTTACAACCAGACAGCGCTTAAATTCAGATCGCACTGAAAATCAGATCAACTTTTTACAGTGATAGGTCACCCTCTTGTTCGGGCGCGTGGACCTTGCTTATTGGCAGATTCTTGCATATTTAGGGTGTGGGATACACCTAGGATAGATCTTATAAAAATTTCCGTTGTTAATGTCTACTCCACCTATTATGCTTGATATGTTCAATCCGTATCGGGCTATAAGCGACTGACTGATGAAGGCCACGTCGAGTCTTATCTCAGATGATATCTCTGATAGTCTTACGAGTCTTATACAAAGGTAGACAGACACTCGGGTAGTTTGTCGTAGGTGTCCACCTTGGAATGATTCATGGAAGGTTTGCGCTTATCTAAATGCAGCTCCACTTAATTCCTTCCAGATTTTCAATCTGCATTCGAATTCTTGCGCTGAATCATAGCTCGAAATAATTTCTGCTAGACAGTCAATTCGCTACGAAGATTTGCCCGAACGAACTCGTGGCGGCGGCTGCCAACTGCACTCTGCATTAGATCGAGTTACGGACAAGTCCCCTTCTGGAACGCGGCACCTTCCTTCGGTCTCCGCCGGCGCATTTTTAACGTCGGTGTCGGGGAGAGGGCGTTGTCTCGACTATCATTTGCATAGCACCGCAGGCGTTTTCCCCCTTCCGCGGGACTCAGGCCGATGGAAATCGCGGCACGCCTCTCCTACCGTGCTTTGATGGGCGACGTCCATTCCATTCGATCCGCTGTGTTTACCCTGCGGTTTGACGCCTCGCCATTCCTTCAAACGTTAAGTCCTCTTGCCTGACGGACGGCTGAGGGGAGGACCTTTCATGGTAGTTAAGGAAGGAAAGGGATGTGAATGTGTGAGCAAAGAAATAACCGAAGGAGGTCGTGCTTACCGAGTCGCTACCGCGAACTGCTTTTCCTTTTGTTCGTTGACTTGCCGTGAGAATGAAGTCTTTTTTTACACTGTCAGTGCCAATGATTCTTCCGTTCATTAGCGTTCTATTATGACGTTTTAGATCAATTTGAAGGTTTAGAGAAGCATTTCTTTTATTTTGAAAAAAAATGCAGACGTTTTAGTGAATAACTTGTATTGATGCTATAGATTCAATAATTTAATGGTTATCGCTGTGGCTCAAGTCGTCACTTTCTGGGCACAAGAGTAAATTAGAAGTTTAAAATTATCTCAAAGCTCTTGTATCTGATTTGCTTACTTCTTTCAAATAAACACAGTCTTTATCAGTGCCGCGAGGTTTTGACCATTTATAGCCTGTTTCTGTTTATTCTGCTTACCATTTTGTCTGACTATTTGAATATTTCAATCAAATGCTTACCAAAGGGGTCATCGCGGGTATATCAGTTAATTTTATTGGTCGTTTTCTGGCAAAAATTTGAACGTCATTGTAAGATTACTAGGATTAGTATTATTTTAAATGAAATTATTCATGTGGCCTGCGATCGGATGCGTTACAAGATTTAATCGAATCCCTGTGCCATGAATCAGCAGAAGTGATGACTTTTACCCCTTCCGATCGCACGTGCAGTTACTGATGCATTTCCTCGACAGCTAAAAGCCCTCGAGTTCACTCTTTAATTGGAGGAAGAGAGAGAGAGTGCATTAGATGGAGTTGATAATGTCCTGAAAGAGAACGGGTTGCTTATGCGATTGATTAGAGGGTTCTTCTCGACCATAATGGCTTGAGGCCATCATCATCATCTGCTGTCAGCAATCCAATGATTGGTCTAGTGCTCTTCTTTCTTCGGCTACCATCTCACAATTAGTCAGCTGGAGTCTCATTTATTCACACCTGCCTACCGTCAAGTTCCTCGTTACCAGCAATACTTATTAAAATATTGGTCATCTTCTTTTGTTCGTACATGCCGTTCGTAATCGTTCCTATAATCATCTTTGAGGACATATAATCCTTGCAAGTATTAATTATTGATGCAATAGCTTTCGCGTCATTTGCATTAGGGGTGTGTGTTGATTTTTAAAATGTGATCAGATCAGCCTGGTGGGTTTACCTCAGGTTATAATACCATCGCCGAATTAGCCTCTAAAAGCTTGAGCTAAGCTAGACATATGAAAATTGTAGCGAATGTCAAGTTATTGCCGTGAGGAAATGGAAAAAAAATCTTTTTTAAGCTGTAAATGTGATCGTGCTTTCGCTAAATCCTCTCTTCATCCGACAATTTATATCAGCGGCCGCATTGAAAACATCTTCTCTCTCGCGTTGCGGACGAAAAATGGCATCGATCCTTACTTCTCTTTCCCACAGCTTGATAATGTAGAGCGTAATCCTTATAAGGCGGCACGACCACACTAATGTGGTGATGTGAAAAAATATATGCATGCCTACTTATAGGGTGGTGAAGCCATTTGAGGCGTGGTAGACCTTTTTAATGTTTTAAGTATCGAGAAAAGGTGTGAACTCTGCATCTCGTTTAAACCAATTACATGAGTAGCCAACACGCGTCGTCAAGGAAAGAGTAATTTTTCTCGGCCCCTCCCTGGGAGAAAGCCTACCATATTTCGGTCCCTCTCTTAAATAATTCATGCGTAAATGGACGCGTCGCTTAGCTCCTTATCCAGCCATCTCGGTGGCAATTGTGTGACGGGTGGGTAGGAGAGCTTATTATCGACTTGTGGCAATCGCGCCCCTAACCGTTTGCTTCGATCGATCGCGTCTCTCTCTCCCCCTCCCTTTCCCGAAGCCTTACAACCCTCTACCGCTCTCGGCGTCTCCTCTTCCTCGTTTTATTCTTCCCTTCCACCGAGTCGTTCGTTCGATCCACACCATTACCAACGCGAAGTGTTGCGATCTGTGACCTAGGTCACCGCAAGAAGGATAGAGCACGGCTATTGATCGGTTTGAATACTTTTGAAGAAAAAAATGGAAAATTAAAATGTGAATAATTGTGGGTGTAGCTGAGTAAAATTTCTGAAATATATTGACGAATCAAAAAAGAAGTTAAGTGTGCGGAGAAAAACAAAGGAACTTATTGAAATGGCGGATGGGTATAGTGATAAAATGTATATTGAAGAAGATGAAGACAATCGTAAATCTGTTGCGTGCGGTGTGATTGGTAATTATATTATAGAAAATATATAAGGGTGCAGCAAAATGGTATTGACATATTGCGAGGTAACGGGATTCTGGTGGGGCTGATAGAGGTGAGAATGTCGAGAAGGCGCGGAAGGAGGTAAACTGCAGCAATATTGTACGGTGTGAAGATAGGTATAACATATGGAAAGCTGACAAGGGACGAACGGATTTTTTTTCTGATTGAAAGACCAGAGTTGATTTATCTATAGAGTGCTGTCCTAAGACAATTGGTGCAAAACTATGATGTAGGTTATAATGTTGAAGCTTTACAATCCTTTGGAATAGTAGCGAAAGCCGAGAATGTTAAACTTGCTTTTCAAGGTTAAAAAGTTAAGAAGGATTTTTAATATCGCTCATTACAGCTGGTAAACGGGCACGACACGTGCGTGTGACTACTACAATTACAACTCTTCAATTATATATACTATCAATTATTATTACATCTACTATTCTGTTCAATTTTCACCCCCTTTTGCCCAAACTCTCGGATTTCAAAATCCCCCAAAATGTGTAGGCTTAGCTGACATTTGTCAATGAAAACACCAATGCTATTCAAGGCGGAATGTTATAGGGGGAATTATTGTAATCCTATATAGGGAGTAAATATATTTCCCGATGAAATCGAACACTCCGAAAAATCTGCTATTTTCACTGAACAGCCTCCTTTTTTTGAGCTGTTGTATATCACATTTTCCGTACATAAGATGACAAATTCCTTGTGGAGGTGTTATCGGGGATCAATTGTATCTTGTGGAACGAAAAGTATTAAATACAAGGGCCACGTCCTTCTCAATTCCCACGTCGATCCCAGCTACGGGAATTAATCAGCCATTGCCGTTTTGTTTTGAGCAATGATAATTTGCTGAATATTCGAATTCGCCAATCGTATTTTTTTTGCACAATTTACCCTAAAGCCTTTAAAATGTACACAGTCAGTGCATTTCACAACGGAGGTCAACGCATCAACCTGCGAACTAGGAGATACTTAACTGAAAATTACCCAACAAAGTAAAGTATCTTAATTTTTAGAACCAATGTCCGAAACATATTCAAAATTCTTCTTGATATTTCCCCGGCAAGCGAAAGCACGAAACTCCTCCGCCGGAATCCTAGATGAGATTTGAATCGTCCCCCTGAAGCGTAAAGAGCAGAATAATTTCCACCTCTCCTTGCTGCGCGTAGTTCGTCGCCTTCGCCGACAGATGTCCCGTCGCGGTCTCAGTGCGTGTGGGCGGCTGATGTGCCTTATGCATGGAACTGTGGAGAGGCACTCCTCCGACTTCGACCCCAGTTGAAGAAAGGGTCGTTATCGTCAGCCGCACTCACGGATTCGGCCGCCCGGCATCCACGCGGCTCCCTGCCGCCGATCGCTTTCTTCCTTCCGTCGGCAAAGCCGTCGACTCTCTTCCGGAGCGAAGAGTCGGCCTGCCCCCTAACGCCCGGTGTCTCAAAGTCCTCTTTCTCTCCGCGGCCCTCAAACAGGCGCGGAAATGTTGTGACTGGCCGGCTTAAAGCGAGCGAAGCGCTCCGACCGGCTGACCAAAGCCCCCCTGCCATAGTGTGAGGTTTCAGTCGTCGCGTCTCAGATTTTCCCAGCTTGCGTTCCTGCCCCACCATTCTTCCCTCCCGCCGCCGCTGCCTGCATCCACGCAGCCGCGTGGGGCGTTGAAGGCCCTCAGAGGGCGAAGGGGGAGAGGGTTGGACCAGCTGTGCGCGCGCCTGGAAGGTCGTTCGATGATGGTGGTAGAGGATACGTCCGCTAGATGTCGGGCCGATTGGGGAACTCGGCTGGGATGGCATGGGGCCGAGGTTCTAGGTTTGACCGACAGATGTCGACTCGGTCGGTTCTACAGACTCGCCTCCTCCGGCAGCACGTGCCGGTGTCGTCACTGCAGTGGGCGGGGACCCTCGTCTGCTAGTCTCGGGGTCGAGACGGCTGGAAGGCTGCTGTCTCTCCGAATGTTTACATTCCGTTTCTAGGCTGGAGACAGCTGTGGTGAACACAAATCTTTGAGATGTTAGCATCAGTGGTTTCTGTCGTGTCATCATACACAAGTCAATTGTCATCACATATTAGGGTATGCTGAGGAACCAAATAAAAATTTAAAGCACATGAAATTGCATTGAATCAGGGGAAATATATTTTTTTCTTGCATCTTTTATCATCCTTTGGTAACGCAGTATTTCAAACGTTTACTGGCTATCCTGTGACTATTTTTGTCATGGCTGTTTTTGACTATGAGCATGCTCTAGTTGTTTATTCTACTTGGGCGAATATTGTCCTCTCAACGAAGGTTTATTTACAAAAAAAGTACTGATAACCAGCGAAAGCCCTGCCGTTTTCTAGCATCCTTTATCATCCTTTGGTAACGCAGTATTTCAAACGTTTACTGGCTATCTTGTGACTATTTTTGTCATGGCTGTTTTTGCCTAGGAGCATGCTCTAGTTGTTTAGTCTATAAATCTCTCCTTGATTCTAGTTTGTCTTTCCAACATTTGGCACATTTTTTTGTAGTAAATAGTCTTTCTGGGTTATTATATTGATTTCCTTTTTGATTCGTTTATCGCTGATAATTCATCTCCCGAAATGCCATCTCCTGTTTATATAAAAATGCCAGAGGAACTTTAGGGATGAATTAGAGGCAGCTCATATCGTAATAGTACACGGAACAATGAACGAATTTAATTTAGTATGACGGCGTTGAGGAAAGTTTACGCAGAATTCACTCGACATCGTATGAGTCGGTAACGCCTGAGTACTGAGAGGTGTAATATGGCACGTGTTCTGTAGAAGCTTAAGTGAATAAGATGATTTGAACATACATAAAGCAGAAGTTTTTAAGAGTTTATTACAGCTGTATACCGAAAAAAGGATTGAGAATGAACCAGGAAAAGTGGAAATGTTTCGAGAAACATTTATTTCCTAAATTCATTATAACGTCAGGCATTAAAGGAATGTGAAATTAAGAAAATTACCTTCCTCACGCAATTAGTACCTGAATATCTGTGAAAGCGCTTGTTAATCTGAATAAAACAGAGCCGTGGTATTGCCAGAAGATAAGAAAGGGCCAAACAAAGATTATGGCAGAGAGAAGAAGAGTGGAAGGACAAAACAAATGTTATCTAATCTGTAGAGATAAAATCAGACGTGTAAGAGAATCGTATTTTTATATTTTATTGAGGGGTGCTTGCAATGCCCTCCTCATCGGTGAAAATCCCCAAATCCTCTCATTATCATTGAATTCACCTAGTATCAGTGAGCTTCCATAGTGTTACTTCCCAATTGAATGTTGATAGCGTGGTCACTTAGTGACCGTGGGTGTTAGTCTCGAAGATTTATACCTACTGGTGTCTGTCGCATATATATGGTGTAACCTAGTCTGAGGCACTCCGAAGGAGTCGTTTTTTCTTCTTTACTCTCGAGGGGAAATAATTGGTTCGAC
Organism: Platycnemis pennipes; assembly: GCA_933228895.1. Taxonomy (NCBI): domain Eukaryota; kingdom Metazoa; phylum Arthropoda; class Insecta; order Odonata; family Platycnemididae; genus Platycnemis; species Platycnemis pennipes. The sequence goes on from OW121851.1 coordinate 29,710,252, forward strand.
GATTCCTTAATAATTCTCTTGGTCAGCATTAATTTTCCCGTGAAATATCTCCAGTTGTCCAATCATTATTTCGCGGCAGAAACAAAGTTACGCACGCCTCCGTTACTTTTTTGTTTTTTACAGGGTTTTTTTTAAGGATTTTACGGCAACGACGCATCGAGAGGTATCAAGTCAAACTGTTTCTCTTTGTAATTTTGTTTAAATGTAATGGAATCAACGGCCTCGCGATTTCCCGGCCTCTTTTTTGTTCCTCCAAAACATGGCTTGAGAACAAGTGTCGCGTAGGGGCTTCGTAGCACCCCGCACGTAAAAGTTTTAATGTCGTTTCACTTCTTGAGCCGCAAGGGCATGGGGGCGCGCACAACTCTCCCACCCCCTTTTTTTCTTCTCCTTCTTTCCTGCTCCCTAACGGAGCCCATAAACTTCCCTGACCCCTTCACCTTACCCTTCCCACTTCAACGAAATCCTTTGCGTGTAGTAGTGTCCTTAACTGGATCTGCCTAGTAGTTTCTCGGGAGTTGCCGGCGGGACGGTTCGGCCCGCCGACCGCGGGGCGCCGCCTCCTGCATATCCTCTCCTCAACCCCCACCCCACCGTAATATCACGCTAACAAGATCGACTTCATTCCGTCCGGAAGACGCAGAGACAAGGCCTTAAGCCCCCTCCACCTCCAGACCTCTGGTGCACCCCGTAACTGGATGAGATGCAATCGTTTTGAGAGTTTCTGTCGGGAGGAGGGGTTTATCAACTTCCTCCCTCTCTCTCCCATCGCGTTCCTTTCCCTCTTCCCCTGTTCCTGCTAAAATGGAGGTGTGGAGGTATGGGGGAGGTTCCTCTCCCCCTCTTTCCCGCCTGATTCTCCCCCCTGATCTCCCCGAGGGATTTCTCCCATTTCCTTCGTTCTCTCACCCCTCCCCCCATCCTACCATCAGCTTATATGCCAACCCTCTCCCCCCATAGCGTTACCTTCCCTAACCCCCTTTTAAAGGTTGGGAGTCTCGCTCCAATTTGCTAACGCCCTTACGAATCAATTTGCATGGCAAACGTTATTCGGCGGTGAGCCTATGCCTCCACCCAGGCATTAATTTGCATAGCAAATCTCTCTCCCCCTCCACCCTAGTCCTCCCATCCTAGATGTATATCTCTCCCTCTTTCCAGCTGGGACGACTCCCATCTTTCCCCTCCTCCCTGCCCCCTCTGCCCTTACACATGGATCCCGTGTCCGTGAGGGAGTTTGGCCCGCACCCCATCCGGCCCCCGTGGGAGGGTATGCAGCACCAAAACGATCGTAGGTGTGGAGAAAGTCGGATTGTGGCGACTCGAGGCGCACCGTAAAGTTGGGGGGACTTTTGTTTGCCTGGTGACCAGTTGTTTGGGCGCAGATAAGAGAGAATAAGGGCAGCTCTGGGCGGCGAATTTTCAGCCGGACACGAAAGACATTCATTGACTCGATAAATGGGGCGCACAGTACCAGCCAGCGTAGGTGTTTACATGATAAAGTTCCTTGTGTACCTCTCAAGAATGACAATATGATTTGTAATATCCTGGCATTTATTTCATCCCACCGGTCTTCTACTTAATGATTTATAGCATTAAAATATTAGCCATCCCCTCTGTGAAACATTGCCTTATTTATAAGAGAGGTGTGGATTGAGAACAGTTGCTTTGCCTCAGTGTTGAATATCTAATCTGTTTTCAGAGTTAGTTAAAGTTTTATTCGGGTATATGTATCACTTGGACAAAAATTGCTGCTTGCTCAACTCTTCACTCAATTTAGTTCATCATTTTTTCATTCTCATCTTTTTTGCCATATTTATTACCCCTGATCTTTCCTTTTTATAAATAGCATTTTTTTCATCTCTACCCTTGTCGCATCGTGTACGCTACAATTCTCGCCCACATTCCTTCATTTTTCCCAGCTATCATCATGGTTGACTTGAAGAAATTTCACGTAAAGTAGTATCCCTGTGGTGCATTGGCCTACGGGAACGTTCTGAAGCGAAAGAAATGTATGCATTATTTCTCTCTTGGATGCAGCGGTTATTCTACGACAGTAAAAATGGAGGTAGTATCCAGGATACAACATCACCCGAGTTGTTTGTAAAATTTAATGTTGCTTCAAGTGATTCTTGCCCAACGTAACGGTCTTTATCATCACTCTTTACTGCTTGTGCACCTCCTGGAAAAAGTTTCGCCATTAAGTCTCTCAGATTATACATGTCTACTTTCCATCCATCAACTCTCAGTTGTCCTCAAGTGAGAGAGGCAGAGAGAGAAATGAGCTCGTTTTCTTTTCTATGGTTCAGTGTAACGACTTCCGTCCATTCCCGTGCTGGGCGTGGCCGAGGATTACCACCGGGAGAGCTGTTCCAACCGCGAGTGATGTAGCTGCCGATGCGCTACCCGTTGCTACCTTGTCACGCGCAATACCACTGTTGCTGGTTGATGTTTCCATTAGCTCACGCGCGCCGGTTAATTTATTGCCTGGACGTGCGCATTGTGTGCGCGCGGTTTCTTGGCTTTGACGTCTCGGCGCTAAAAGGTTTGTTCGGAAGGTCAGATCAAATATGTACGCCCTTCCTACGCGAGTTTGTGTCGCTCGCACGTTTTCTCGGTACTGTCGTAAAATTAATAAAGTCAGTGAGTTGGGTTTCGTGGCCTCAATCAGTGTAAATATCTCGCTGGAAAATTTAAGTCCACATAACCGGAATGTGTTTAGAATGAAAACGGAATAAATTGAATGCATATTGAAGATAGAATCGTATTGAGATCAGGGAAGTCCTGCAGGAGAGAAACGGAGATTCATTCTATGAAGAAACGGTAGAGAATCTTAATGAACTTAGCAGTGTGTGACATTGCAGCAAGGCAAACAGCGATTAATTTCTTCTTTTTACCTTTTCAATGGTGTGTAGCTTGGAACCTGTTAGTAAATTCAGTTGACATTCCCTTTGAAAATGACTTCCTCGTATGTGCTGGGCTGTGTTGGAAATTCATTGTATGCAAATGAACGGCGGACTTTTCACTTTTTACTGTTGAGAATTTGCCCTTGGGCTTCGTGGAAGATGGATGGGAGCATACTAAATCAATAATAAATCTAAAATAGAAATTAATTGAAATTGGCAGAGATCCCATGCTGGGTGATAGCAGGAAGGTAATTGATGCAGATGGTTTCATGTCAATGAGAGTTGATTGAGGGGATATTGAGGTGCGATATAAGGTAAGGTTGTTTCAATGCATCAAGCTGTGTACGGCGTAATTAAGTTTAAGTTAGTATTCGATGACTAAAAACACGATAGTGTCATTGCTGGAGAAAGTTTGGGCGTAGATTCGTGGATTTTCCATATAAATAGAAAAATAGTGGTTCGCTCACTGAACGATCGGCGATTTCCCCTAGAACACAAAAGTTGTAGTTATTAATTAACAAAGATCAACTATGAAAAAATAATGAAGATTTATGTATTAGGTGCGTGCATCATTCCTATAGCCGATTAAGTTGTGAATATATTCGTATGCCCGTTTACCCTTTGGTGTGATTCCAAGTCTCCAGTCAACAGGAGTTTGGCTATAGGATCGCTGTAGGTCGTACAGAGTACGGGCAACATGCCTATAGCATCACATATATTATCGGACTGGAGCTTAGGCGATTTTTTTTGCTATACTACCTGAAAGCTTCTTCCACATTTGTTCGCTTTGCCATCTGATGGCTCGCACAGCTAATAAGGTGAAATGAAGCATATTTTGGATTCCCCTCTCATTGGCTGATAAACAAAAACATCCCGGAAGTCGGAACTCTGATAGCCGACACTCGATGGTTTCTACTGCTGGTAGTTATATCGCTTTTGCCTTAGGGTTTCAGCTTTTTTCTCTTCGCACCATCGGCCCAGTGCTTTTATTTTGCTTGATGTTGCCGTGGCGACGTACTGTTGAACTAATCCTCCTGATGGAACTTTAAATAAAATAATGAAAACTCGACGCGTCGTTTCCCTCTCTCTCCACCCTTAATTCGATTTCTTCGCGTAATTAGGGGTGGGCGAGGCTTCCCCGCGCCCTGTCCAAGCATAGGTGCCCCTGCTGTGGCCCTTGCAGGGGGCGTAATGAGTACTTGGATGGCGTCGGGTGGAAAAATGCGTGAGCGAGTGAGGTAGCGGTGGGTGGGGCATCCTTCCTTCTCATTATCCCACCCACACCGCCCCCCAAAGCTCCTGACTCCTCGAATCCAATGATCTGCCGCCACGCCATACCCCAGCTACCCACACCGCGGGGTATAACGTATACCCCCCTCCCCACCAACCCTTATTAAGTCCCCCATAATGAAATTGGACTCCTCCACCCTCCCTCTCCTCCTCACCCCCAAAGAGCCCCGCACACATTAAAGACCCCTTTCATTACCAAACTCCCCATTTCCTTTCCCTCCCCCCATTCGACTCCCTTAGTGCACTCAGCCACCGTGTCGCGCGCGCACACACACCCTTCAACCCCTCCACCCTCCTCACCGTTGCTCTCGTATCGCGCATAAGGTTCTGCGAACTGCCCCTCTCCCCCACGCATACGCCGTGGCCTTATGCACTCTTATACTACACCGCCTCCTCTGCTAAGCCCTCACGCCTCATTTAATCCTCTCTCCCTCCCTTCTCTTTATGCGAGTAATCCACCGCCGGCGTCAGCTGCCGTAGTCGCGCGTGCCGTCCACCCCTTTGCGTTTGCTTCCTGCGCGCCCTTCCTGTGCATCATCTCCTTACCCCCACTGAGTGATGGAGGAGCTCGGTCTACTGTCTCTCTTCCCCCTTCTCCCACATTCCCCCTTCCATGCAACTTCACGCCTACAGTGTGGTTGCCAGCGCTGTCGGATCCTTTGGATGACTCGCGGAATTCAAGGGAAGGTTCTCGAACGTTTTTCCGATTCCAGTACACTCTTTTTCTCTCGATTTCGTTCCATAAATCCCTTACATTTTGTGCATCACAATCGTACAATTTGTCCGGTCTGTTGTAAAGAAATGTCGGAATGATAGAGGGGTTAAATGTTCTGTATAGTCCGGCATATATTTTTGAGGTAATGGTGATGGCTAGAGTCTTGAAAATATTGCCATGAAAGTGAAACCAAAAGGATTTCCTTATGACTCTTCTTTTGTGCTGTATAATCTGTGCGTGAAGTTTTTCTTTTTAATATATTGGATGCTGTTTGAAATTTACCATTTTACTATTTTTCGTACCAGTCATAAGAAATTGATTTATGGTAATTTTATGGCAGTCACCTTGGCGTAAGCCGCAATCACGCTCCATTGTATGGAAATTTGCATTTTCTTACTATTGAGTATAGTTTTTTTCAGTTTACTTAAAAAAAATAGTGTTTAAAATTGAGCCGAGGTTTGGTCCTATATTGATTGTTTTTCAAAGATGGAAGAGATTCGTATCCCAAGCAGTTAATTTCCCTATAAAAGGCAGGCTAGGCTCCCTCTTTATTCCTAGCTTTTTAACCCCTTATGCTAATCCCTGCCGGCAAAACTGACTCTTAATTTAGAAGGGGGAAATGCTGACCCTCATGCCGTCCCCTCCTCTGCGAAGCGAAATCTATCGTCGGGACTTTGTGATGCATTTATTCTTTTATCGCGTTGAGGCGGAATCTCGGTTCCGTGGGCACGCTCGCCAGTGTATAAAAGAATAATGCACTCCCTTTTATTGGACTTCTTTTTTACTCCCTCTCTCGAAACCGGGTTATCTCCCGCTAGTGCATCCACTCAGGTTTAAAAAAAAAGATCAATATCCTCACTCCATCCGCGCGATCTATTGGCGGAGTTTGATTCAAGTGTAGAAATGAATTTCCTTACCGTTGCTGGCTGTACTTAGCATTCAATATTTAGCACTTCAATCTCTGAAGTACTTCCTTATATCATTCACTGGGACGATTCGGCGAAAAGCTGCAGGAAGGGGGGCCTCGTCGACGATTCCGTGCGCAGATGGAGCGGATTTTTTTTATCTCCTTTCTTTTTTTTAAGGGATCTATGAACGTGTGTCATCTGCTCGTAATTTTGGGGATGGCGATCATTCTTGGTGGGACCATATGCTTCCGATGAACGTTTCACGACACTATAATCTACAGCTCCCCTGGAGTATGCTTTTTCGATTGCCCAATCGAAGCGAAAATTACTCGAAAATGACAGGGAGGATTCGTCACTCTGTGGCTGAAGAGACGCTCTATCAACTACGGAAAATGTCGAGCATTAACTCTTAGATAAGTACCGTGTGAGTTCAAGAGCGTGACGACTTGGATCCTACGCTGTGCTACTGTTTGCCTCTGCTAGCCCCGTAAGAGCTTTTAGGCGACCCCCTTAGAGTATTTTTTTCTAGTAGGATGGCAGTTTTGTAATAGTTTTCATCCTCCGGATCTAGGGCTCAAGTTTATTTCAGTGGAATAGGAAGCAATGATCAGATGAGGATATGAGAAATATAATTTATTTCCTATGCCAAACTATAAACACCTACAAATTCTGAAGATTCAGGCGATATGGAGTGGAAGCGAAACATGATAACATGATAACGATAATGATAGAGTGTTTTTCTTTCTGTGTTATCATATAAACACCTAATTGCGTTTATGGCTAAACCAAATGCCGTTTGTATTTTCCTCCTACCTGTGAAATTATTCAATAAATATGAACCCTCGGTGTAGGTAAGAATATATTTTCTAAATCCTTTTCCCTATTCATACAGCTTACACTTACAGCTTCACACTTTTCCCTATCTTGATTTTTATTCTCGTATGTTTGCTTTCAAATAAATAAATTCAGTAAATCCTTCACTTCTCTCCACCACGGTAGTTAGATTCTCCTTAGGCGTAAGAACCTAGATCAGACGATGCCATATGACTATAATTACTTGAACTTGTAAAACCAAACTCTTTTACTCCATTAGCATTAACCCATCGGGTTTGCGATTGAACCGGTGATGCAATACGCGCTGGCGACCTTTACTGTAGCCTCTTTGTTAGCAAAAGAAGCTCTTGCCTAAATTAATTCTCAGTTTCACTGTTGAGAATATTGAAAATTCGTGGAAAGTCAAAGGTATGGACGTTAAAATTCAATTCGGACAATGATCGTGGATCCTTTGAAAGTTTTTAATATACTCTCTCACCGGCGTTGTTCAAAGGGACATGTTTTTGGCTCCGTCCAAACTTAAAAAGGAATTTGAAAATCAATTAGATATAAGCTCGCGGAAATTGATAAGAATTTCCATCTATGATGTCGACGTAACTACAGTTGACCAATAGATTTATTGGAACTTTTATTGGATAATGGACACATGCATTTTTTATAATATTCTATCGTCGTAATTTTGGAGCAATTTTTATGATAAATTTATATATTCTTGCTTCCGTCCCTCCATTCACCCTTCTTTTTTAACCTCCCTCACCCCCACCATTCTCTCGGTTGGCTGTTGCTTCAATCATCCACACTCTACCTCCCCACACCCAAAAGATCTTCTCATTAATATCGAATATGGCGCGCACTATTGGGAAAACGCCACCCTCCAGTAACTGCGTCGATGGAATCCTATTTTACGGAGTCTTGTTTTACGATCGTATATCGCGCTTTTTACGTCAGGGAGGGGGGGGGGTGTTTTTTATATCTTTTTTTTTGAGGCTGGAGGAGTCTGTGGTCGTCAAAGGGAAATTGGGACGGGGTTGGACTGGCTAGTGGTCGCGGAACGGAGGGGCGTGTAGCTTTGTGTGCGACGAGGGTGAGTGGGGAGGGATATATTCGAACGCACGAATGGCAACGGACGTGTTAGGGAGATTGAGGGTTGGGGAAATTTCGAATCTCCCTCGAATGCATTTGTTTCCGCAGCAACGGGTTTCTCCGTTCCCATCAAAATCCTCTCTTTTTTCCCATTCCCTTCCCTTTCAGTTCTTTCGTTCCCTGTCTATCATTTCTCTCCCCATTTTCGCCTCTATATTTCGAATCGCGACCGCTTTGCCCAACGCTTGGTATCGTAGGGCGAACGGAATTGTCAAAAAAAGTGAATGTTGTGGAAAAGCCTGAATTGTGGTGAGAATAGGGTGGGTGACGTGAGTAAATTGGATAGGAGGCGCCTTTACGGTAGGTAATGCCCCAAATGAGATGGGAAAGGGACTGTCAGAGTGTCAATAGTTCTGTTGTTTGCATTATTCTCTACGTTCACACCAGACTCTATTGGCGTTTTTCACTAGACTAGACAAAATGAAGTGTCATTGTATTCAGTAGAACTGGTAATCCTCTTCGTGATTGTGTTTCGTGTATACTCTGAGTGAATGACTCTTCGTGACGCGCTCTATCCTTCTATAATTCCATGTTCATTTTATTTTTATTCCATTGTGTCGGAATACTAGTCACCTACTTTACTATTGGAAGCTATCATCTATGCCTAAAAGTTGGTATTTAATAGAATAATCGTCGTTGGGATAAATAGGAATTTCAGAAGAAGATTTCTAAAATATAATATCCTTTGAGATGAAAAACCTTTGGATTTCACTGATATATTTTACCCTGGTTAGAGGAAAATTTAGCTTATTGCCAAACAGCTTTTGAGGAGTTTTTATCATTCGTATTTCGTATGATGATGCTCCGACTTCTCCAATTTCGAATCTAGTGATTGGCGTTTCTTAAACACCGGTTTTTCTCTCGGTAGTATTGGAACTGTGATCTGTGACTGCACGCAGAAGGTCGTTCGAAATGGAGTTCAACACTTTCTATATCTTTTCAAAATTTATTTCTGAAAACACCTATTATATTTTATGTATCTTGCTGCGTTTGTTTTGCTTAATGCTGCGTTTAATTTTGGGGGTTTCCGGACGTTTAAAACATGCATCATTTATTTTTCTGTTTATGATCAATCTCCCCCGTTTTATGAGATCCAAAAAAATCTAACTCTTTCAAACATTCTTCGCCAAGTCACAGTCTCCTTCTCTTTTATAGATAGTGAATTCAGATTGGGTCAGTATATGTGTTATGATTTGTCCCCCATACAATCAGCACATGTATGGTCGTGTTTAGTAACGGAGAAGCAAGGGTTTTTTAGAAAGTCTTTCGAGGCCAAGTCAATCTGTGTCTTTGATGTTTGCTTTGGGGTGAAGATGGTGTAGAAAATTAGAAGAGAGGGTATTGAATGAATGGATTAACTCTATAAAAACATCCGTATCGTCCTCAGCGGCAAGAAATCAAGGAATTGGAATGCCACAGTTCTTCTTTTGCGTCGTAGTTTCTTCGTAGCTCCTTTCTTTGTGGGTTTGCAAGTCTGTGTACGCACTAAAAGGCACTTCAGACAGGGAGGAAAGATATAAGGATAGGAATGGAAGGAATGGGCCTTCGTAGCTCCTAATATTCACATTTACAATTTTCTTGGGTGTCTCGCCTATAATATCTCACAAGTTAACTGCACTCAGGGAGCTGTAGTGACCTAAGCACTAACGACCATTTTGATATTTCCTCCTAATATTATTTGGAACAAATGTATTTATTTGCCAACCATTCCTCTGCTTCAAATTTGGTTCTAACCAGAGTCCTCTGGATTGGCAAATAATAACTAGGAGTAGTGTTGAGAATGCCATCTGTAGGACTCTGGTTCTGTCTGTTACATCTTCTGTAGCATGGCATAACCGTTACCCTCAACCTTCGCTTTCTGCCTGCGATTGCATCTATTTATGTTGTTCACTTTTACCTTCAACTCGGAAAGCCTGCCGATACAAATATCACAGATTATATTGTATAGTTGAGGAATATGCGGAAAGATGTGAAACGATTAGATTTTGGGGAAAAGGTTTTTTCATTTCCCGAAAGCAGGACACGTTTCTCTCTCGGTCGAAATATTTTCCCTTCCCACCCTTATTCCTGATCCCGTCGTCGCTCTGTCATCGCATGCGATTTCGGTGGGTGCTGTTACCTACCCCTCCCAACCTTCCTAGCTGCATGCTGGGGGAAGGGAGCGTTTGTAAAGTGAGGGAAGGGTTAGTCCAGAGTTTCAGCGGTGGGGGTTGTTTGGTCCCTTCTCTCTGCTGATTGTCGTCATAGCCTCGATTTTGACTGGGTAGGGGGAACGGGAGGCGTTTTGTTGGGAGGGACAAGGGGATGTTCGGTGGGGGGGAGGATTGGAAGTGAAACATGTTGATGGGGTTGGTTGGTTTGTGGAAAGGGAAAAGGTAAGGGGGTGCGGAATCGTCTCTCGGCGTTTTGGGCGAGCTTGATGGCGGAAATGATGCAACCCCCCAGGGCTTCATTGCGATTCATTGATCGTACCCACCCCCGCCCAGCACTCGCCTCTCATTTAATTGCTCGATTGGCGAAAGAGCGTTGAGGAGGACCTGGGGGAGGAGGCTGAGGTTGAGCTGAATGCATCCCCTTCCACCTTCCCCCCCGTTCCTTTTTCCCCTCCACTCTTGATCTCGTTGATAATGGCGGAAAGTCCCATTTGATTTCATACCGACCCTCCTCCCCCTCACTTTTTTCTCTCGTGCTCCATTTGACGTTTCGGTTCTCGCATCCTGTCGTCGGTGGCGGTCCATGTTCGTTTCAGGGACGGAAAATCTTTTCCGGATTATCCGGACTTACCTGCAAAAAATGGATTTGATGTTCTTTTTTTTCCCGTCTCTCTTTCCGCTCTTAGTAATTTTTCCCTCATCAGTAACTGCGGATTAAAATTGATAATTTTTTTTGCTCTTGTGTAATCAACTTGAACGCTTTGAAATTTTTCCCAATCCTCTCTTGTACTTCAGTTATTAAAATACGATTTGTCTTATTTTTTAATCGGACTAGAGGGCCTTTTGCGTGCCTACGTTTAGAAAACAAATCCGTCATCCAAGGATTGCAAAATAGCTGCGAAAACTGATTATTTCACTGTGGAAGTCTTGCTTTTTTGCAAATTTATAATATCATTCAATTGTTGTCGCCCGATTTCAGCTTTTGCAAGACTGAATATGTATTGAGTGAAATCAAATTCTGGAACGTATTTTTAGGTTTTCCTTAATGCGCAATGCCTCTGTAAACATTTATTTTATGATTGTGGCTATGTGCTGATTGAGTAAATTTGGCGTAATATTTTAAACTGGTTCCGAGATCGTGCTTCATATGTTGTCCGAGTGTTTAGAAGTATGAATTTATTGTCATGAATTAACCTTCGATCATTTTCATTCTTCCGGCTCTAAACAATCGCTCATCTCTCCGCAGGGCTTCATCCCCATCCAGAACCACCACCACCTGCACCATCTACACCACCACCACCACATCGCGGTGCACCACGGAGGCCAGGCGGCGCAGCAGAGCCAGGCGCAGCAGCAGGCGCAGCAGTCGCCGCACCCGGGCGGCTCCCCGCTGCGCCCGCACCTCAACCACCACCTGCCGCCGCACCACCTCAACCACCTGCACCCGGCGTCGGGCGGGGGGGCGCGGGGGGAGGCGGCGGGCCCGAGCGCGGGCGCGGAGGAGACCCGCGGCGGCCCGCCCCCCACGTCCCCCGGCGCCACGCCCCCCGCCTCCGCCGCCTCCCACGGCCTCGTCCCCCGGCAGCCGCCCCACGGCAGCACGCCCCTGCAGCACCCCTCCTCCCGAATGTCCCCCTCGGAGCCGCACACGCCCAACCCGCACCGCGCCTCCACGCCCACGAGCGGCGGGAGCGGCAGCGACCGCGCCAACAACAACACGAGCGGAAGCAGCAACAACGCCAACGGCAGCGCTGGAGGGGGTAATGCCAACAATAACGGCAGCAGCGGGAACAGCAACAATGTCAACAACAATGGCAGCAGCAGTTCCAGGGAGGACAGGCACCTCAGTGACGTAAGTCAATAATTATAATGCTGATAAGAAATATGGAGAAAACAAATTGTTCATAGTAATTTTTTTTTTTTAATTGTACGAGTTCTAGACACCCCGCTATACTTGCATATATTTGGGGTTTCTATTGTGTACCTAAACAATATGAGCTCACTCTCTTTTTGGTGATGCCATTGTGCTAGTGAGAAAATATTAACCGGTATCAGGTAATTTAAGTATAGCAATAAATCGCAAATTGAATTTAAAAGACTGCATATTGATAATTTTAGCTGTAAAGAATCAACAAATACGCGCGATTAAAAAATATGGGTGTACATAACTAAGGCTATACTTTTAAAGCTTAAGTTTGTATGAATGGGGAGCATTCTTTATTAATTTTAAAAATATCACATGGTGTTAAGAATTCATTGGATGTGTTCGGCAAATATAGGGATCCAATTTTTCCAAAAATTTTGGCAAACACTCTCACGTTACGTAAATTAGACGTAATTATGGCGTCCATTATTACTGAAACTCCTGTCAAAGGACATTTCTGGGAGTAATGGGTCATAGTGAATTTTTTTTAGAAGAGCCTTCTTGTAACTTAATTTTCTTCTGGATATAACCTTGGTATATATGTTTTCCAAACCATTGTTGAGTTTCCTGGACCTAAGAATGGTTTCAGCCGGCAAAGGCCGGAAGTTCGTATCAGCCTCACACTCTGCAAATAAATATTAGAATTATTTTTAGTGGTTGGATCACTCAAATTTTTGATGCATTAATTTTTTATGATTTCTTGTTTCCTTTCTACTTTAATGCATTAATTCGCTGATACGTTATTTATTTCCACCGATTTACATTCTAGTATTACAGCAGCATCGCATTGCTAGAATGAGATATTCATTTGAATTCTAGTGTGAATTGATTGATAACTGTTTTTCCTCAAACTCATTGCGCATCAGTCATCATTTCTCAGAGTTATTAATATTGGTAAAAAGAACTCTTCATGGTTCGTTCGATATCACTCTCCAGTGATTCTTCCCGGTACCATCACATTTTGCTATTCAACGTTCCTCATATTTTAGCTGCGCGCCCTGCTGTGGTTTTTTTTATTTATGCAGTCGTATTTTTCTTCCGGCATCTAGAATATCGCATGGTGATGCCTCATGTAATCTTCATTTGTTTCATATTAGTCATCCGTTCCCCATCGATTTTCCGACGCTTTAGATTCTAGTTGAGTTGTCGTAATCGCTTGCTTGTTACATGATTTACAATTGCACGGGAAGCGAATAAAATTTTATAATCGATTTCAAACAGACTTCTACTCTAACCGAGCACGCAAACTTGTTTTGAAAAGCAAGGGATGTTTGGGATTCCTTCCCGGTGGCGCTTTGTGCTCGTGTTGTGTGTAAATGACTGAGCGATTGCACCAAATGCTAATAAGGTGGCTCATGAAAATTCATTGGGCGAAGTTACTCTGCGATTTCCAAATTTCCTCTTCCCCCTCCAACCCTCTTTCCGCTACCGCCATTGTGTAACCAAATAGCGTGCGCGGGTGTATACGTGTTTTTATGTGTGTGTAATGCGCTTCGAAAAATTTGCCTAAACATGCAAAACGTTTTGAGGGAGAGGGTACGTCGAAAAACTGGATTATACCCGCGGATGGACGGTCGGACGAGTTTCACGGTGGCCATGGTAGGTGGGCGGCCGTGATTACAGCTTTCGTCGCTTCGCTCGGCTTTCACGAGGAAACAAAAGGAGTGAATTTCGAAAAAAAAGAAAAAGAGAATGAAAAAGATTTTTCCGTTGGATCGGGGACAGGGCGAGTGAAAAATGGGTCGATTGGAGCTTTATACGAGCGAAATCTGTCCCGAAAGGCAGAGTTTGAATGCTGCCCAAATCGTCCAGTCGAGGTTCGGGACGTTTCAACGGTCCAGGCACGATTCAGCGACACGTTGGTGACCTCCGACATCCCATCCGTCCTCCCCCCAGAGTGTAATGAATTTGTACCTTTGTCGCACGCTCTCTCGTCCCTCTATGGGACAGGGCGGAAAATGATATTTATTCGGGTGAATTCCTTCCCACCCCCACTCTCGCCTCCTTCCCTAAAGGGGTGGGGGAGGGGGACTATTTTATAACTCGGTGTATTTTAAGCATAAATATCGCCCCTCCCCCTTTTTCGGGAAATGTGGCCGAAAAGTTTATGCGCGAGGCGGTTGTTTGATGCCTTTTCTTTTAATTTAACATTTCCTCCTGTTCGCCGAGTGTTGGATTCTTTACCCGCAACTTCAGTGCAACCTCATTCGTTCTTCCTACTGTTCCCACAGGGACTGTCCGTTCCCACAGGATCGATTAAGAATTAACCCCATCTATAAGAGAGGTGAATGACACGACACGGAACCCCTTGGAATGAAATTAATGTTGATTTTCTACCGGTTGGGTTTTGATGAGTTATCCCCCTTCTGTTTGAAACGAAATATTGTAGGTTTCTGAATTTTTTGCGTAAATTGAGCCGATTGATTGCTGAATTACGGTGATTATGTAATCTCCGTCATTGAAACTAAGTTTCTTGAAAATTGCTATAACGCATAGGTAATTATTATTTCTCATATTCTGAAAATATTATTAGGCATGGTTTGAAGTCCGACGTGGTATATCAGAATGTAGGGCGTCGGGCTAGCAACGATGATTTCCCGGTTCAAATCCGGATGTGGTCCTGTAAGAATTCCACCCAAACAAGGTGATTTACTGAGATTTACTGAGTGTCATGCCTGTCCGGGAAATCATGGCTTATAGAAAAAAAGGATCCCCTATCTTCCCCATTCAGGTGTTGTGTTATTTTCGTGGATGGTGTGCTGCCTACTCATCCTGATGTTCCTATGTTCGTGTTCAGGTCGTCATAGTTTTTTTCAGTGGAATTCCGTTCCCTACTTAAGGCTGAATTAAGATTTCGGGGCGAGTTAAGTTGAATCGTAGATCCATCTGCGCTTTTCGTGCAGGATAATACCGGCTCCTGTTGTATTTCCATCTCTCCTCCACTCCCTAAGTTGTTATGAAACTCCCGCCTACCAACTATGTTGTTGTTGCCCTCTGCTGGCGATCTGATCCCCTGGCAATCACAACAGCTTGTAACCTTCACAAGCATTGAGTCTTCTCTGTCTAACCGGCTAAACTCGAAGAACCTTGTCCAAAACGCGATTCGAACCCATGACGTTTGGGCTGTCATGCCTGCACGTTCCCGACTTGGCTACTGAGGCCGGTCCTACAAAACAGTTCTAATGATTGAGCCATCGCGGTGGTTTTGATTGTGACCTTATTGTGTTTATAGTCTGAAACAGTTCTTTGGTTTTATTATTCGGGGTAGCCTTTTAACCGTTCAATAAGATGGCTCGATGGATCTGGGTTTATAGTTCAGTGGTATTTATAACTCGCTGAAAAAGTTTAGGAGGTGGGTGGGCGTGCCTTGAATTATATTTTACGGTCTCAATTCCTTTCGATTGAGACCACCGCCCGCCTTTTTCCCCTCATCATTTCCCCGTCCGGGAGGAATATCCGTGTGCCTTCGTGTTCGCCCTCAACTCGACGGCACTCGACGTGCAAGAAATGTAAATACCGTAATGAGCCGACCGTCTTCCTACCCACCCGTCCACTTCAGTCCGAAGGGTGGATTTCGAGCTTCTCCGTCTCACATCCGCCACCGGCTCATGCCAGCAGCGCTTTGCTTTGCTTCCACTCGCCCGAGGGCCATCCAAAACTTTTCCTCCGACCACCTCGTCGGTGTAATACCGTCGGGGTTTCTCCTTCGCTCAAGGGGCAGTCCTTTTTGTCAGAGCGTGAAGGGGTGGGCGTGTCACCAAAACCTTTTGTACGGTTGCAAATTATGCGAATACATTTGTCATCTTGACGTGACTAATGGTATTCTTCTCTTTCTCCTTTACAGGCGAGCAGCCACTCCAGTTCCGGACAAGGCTACATCGTGAGTACCCTCTTCGTCTCTTATTATTTTTTTATTCTTCATTTTTTTTAAAAGTTCTTTTCTCCTCGCACTCACCTGTGTACTCCGCCCATTTCTCCTTTACACCCTCCCTCCCCCCTCTTCGTCCCGTCCTCCTCCCCGGGAGCAGTGAAGAGAAAGAAACCTTCCACCTGCGACACCTCACGCCGCGTCTTAAAAGAGTTTTCGTATTTAGGCGTCATCCTCACGTCTCATCCACTTTTCCATTCTTCCTCCGCCTTGGCTCGCCCGCTTCCTTCTTTTTTTTCATTCTTTTCCATTTTCTTGACTCGCGTTTCCATTCGTAATGGCGACTCGTGAAGGAATTTGCTCTTAGGTGGGGAGATCATTTGTGGGAATGGAATGTTCGAGAATTCTGATCGGCTTGATTCCCATTCAACCCATGTCGGGTATACCTTTTTGTTATGTCTGCCGAAAGCTAAAGTCCTTTTTCACATCATAATGTAATACCTTTCGCTGTGGTACCTTATCAAGGAAGCTAGGAATTAGTGAATTCATGAAATAGTCTGAGACTAAGGATTAAATTGTATCTTAAAAGGTATTGATAAGTATAACTTTCCGTGATTACAGATGTGGCATACACTTCCTTTGTTCCACGTGTTTTATCCCTGCAAATAGCGCAAGAGAAAAAAAATATGTCCCACTGGTTCGTGTTTTCAATTCTTATGATTCACCGTATTTCTTGTAACTGTTCATCTAACTACATTCGGAATGAACGCATTATATGGTTTTGTATAGTTCAGTGTGGAGAATTAGGCTAAACTTTTTTCATTGTGGAGGTTATATAGTGTTTCTTAATATATTTAAAAAGAATTGGGTTCGCTTGCTGCTAAATATCTGTAGCTGTCATAAGTTGACTTTTGAAGAGATCGAACGACTGCATTCTCCTCTTGCTTTTTAATTTTTGTATACCTATCTTTGGGTGTACTTAACACTCTTGATGTCCCAATGGTGTCTTAGACAGGGTGTCCAGCACTCTGGAAAACCGGGAAGACCGGGAAATCTCAGGGAATTTTATTTTCACTGGAAATATCAGGGAAATATCTTATTGACTCTGGAATTTTTGATGGAGTCAATGTATAAAACAGCAACGGAAATAATGAGCCTTTTTCGGCAAGTTTCGGCTATTAAAAGAGCATGGAGAGTTGCCAGCAATTTGTTGTGGGGTTTGATGAAAGCCTGAATAATATTGTTAATAAACAGCAAATGGATCTTAGTGATCGCTTTTGGGACGATAATCAGAATGTAGTTTGCACGCGGTACCTCAATTCAGTATTTTTGGGGCATACTACTGCCTCGGGGCTTTAAAAGAAGATTCAAGACCAGGAAAGAACTCGAGAAAATCCTTCAAGTTTCAGTGGATGGTCCAAATGTGAATTTCAAATTTTTGAAAGAACTACAGTCTGACCTCTCTGAAGGGCATACTGATGGCCCCCGGATATTAGATTTAGGTAGCTGTGGGCTGCACACGATAAATTGTGCATTTCAAGCTGGTATGAAGGAAACTGGATGGGATATCGTTCCATTCATTCGTGCACCGTTCAATTTATTTTTATATTCCCCAACCCGTAGACCTGACTTCAAACAAATCATTCATTCTCAACGTCTTCCATTGAAGTTCTGTGCAGTTAGGTGGTTAGAAAATGAAAAGGTTGCACTCAGATTCTTAGCCGATATTCTTTCAGCCTTACGAAATTATGTCAAGAGCTTTCAGGTTGATGAGAAAAGTGAGCATGAGGGCAAGAAATGTGAACCTATGTGTCACAGTTTCAGATTAATTAAGTTCACCATCCATGACAAAATGTTAGGTCCTAAACTGGCTCTCTTTGCCACAGCTGCGGCGGAGCTGGAACAATTTTTGAGGGAATTTCAATCCAGCAAGCCTGTGGCTCCGTTCCTGTTTTCGGCAATGACTGATTTGTTGAAAATTTTGTCAAGCCGACTGATTTGTCAAGCCGGAGGGTTTGGCACCTGGAAAGGTGCAGTATATTGCATAGTTGGTTTGTGATATGATTTTGTTTTAAATTATATGAATGTGTTCCATGACGCTGGACTTCATTTTTCTTTTCCTTTAACCCACCGTAGACGATTACTCTAGAAAAAATTCAATTCCTTTAGTTTTTTAAGTTTTTGATCATTTTATATCAATGCCATTCATAGCGAAGTCTGGTTGTAATGTAACCTTGTTCCCAAACGTCAGCATGATAATGTTTAACTCTAAGAAAGGGTGGTGATGTGATTTTCTCACGAACTATATGAAAGTGTTGTATGATGTTGGAGTTTTTGTTTATTCTACTCCAAATATGCAGGATTTGGTTTATTTTGTCCAAATATGCAAGATTAATTATAATACGTACGTTTAATTCCACAATAACCATACCCAATGTCCTCTTATACTTAACGAGAAAAAAATCAATATTTTCTGGAAAAATAAAAATTACGTCTGGAAAACCTGGAAATCTCAGGGAATTTTCAAATGCCCAGCTGCTGGACACCCTGCTTAGACTACTTGACGGACTTTTTCTCCTCAATGTGCTTGAGACCTGTTTAATGTAAGGTCGCCTATGCTGAACAGGTCGAGAGGGCGACTGACTCCCAGCACTCTTCCCGTTATAGCCTCGCTCCCTTGGTGTCGAAATCGGGCGTCCTCCCCAAATCCCTGCCCATCCCGGGGGAGTGTTGAGTCGTGCTTCATACGCTGGCTCGTATCCTTGCGTCCCGTGCCTAATAGGGGTTCGGTGCTTCCCGGAAGTCTGCCGTCAGAATGCAGGAGTGAGAGGAAATGCGCCGCGTGAGTGAATCTAGTAATTGCTCAAACAACCAATTGCTTTCGTCCTCAATATCCCGTGGGGAGAACGAGAGGGACGCGTGATGACGGCCGAGGAGCGGGAAATTTATGCGGGTAGCGCGTGCTGGAGTTGATTGGCTGGCACGTTTCCCTGGCGATTTTTTTTCGCCCCGCGTTCGTCTCTTGTGAAGTGCCTGGAGACCATGTGCGAGTCTGTCTCGTTTTTGTATATCCGTATGTGCCATCCACCGGAGAATATAAATTTCGATTATCGTAACATTTGCTGATGATTTAATCGTGTACGCTTCGGAGATGCTGGACCGGCGTCAGACATACTATTCTCTGAGCGACGGAAGCGGATATTATACACTACACTACTAATTTATATCGATGTATCAGTCAAAACTAGTCATTTGGGACTGGTTTTATAATATCTGGTAAAACATTTGTAGGGCTCGAAAACGAATGTAGTTATGCCTTTATGGTAACAGTGCTCATGCTAGTTGTTCTTCTGCTTCTCTTTTTGTAACTATAGATGCTGATAACCACCGTAATAGCTTAACGTCTACATAAATGTACGCTTTAGGTTAAGCAAACGATGTAATACCGGGATTAGAGTTCCTTTGGCGTAGCGACTATACCTGAAAGTCATCTATTAGTTCATCACAAACCTTTGTTCCCTACTACTTTAATCTTTCTATTGCTGAAACGTACTTCAAGGAACCATGCAAGGTGATTACTGATTGGATGATCCTGCTAAAAGATCTCTCATTCTTGCATCATTCACTTCTCTAAATTCATAGTTTTGGTTTGAATCAGTGATTAATTTTTGATAAATTAACCATCTGAAAATAGCACTGTTGCACCTAAGGAGGCGACTCCTGCTTTGAGCTGGTATGCCCGTCCATTTTGTTTTTAATTTTTTTTCTGGTCGTTTTTACGGTAGAAACGCCGTTATACGTTCATTGTTTCCTGGGTGTTCGAGTGAGGGAATGCCATGATTTTTTTCGTGGTTCGCATTTCAACCTTCGAGAGTTACCCGGTGGCTGGAGTATAAATGTCCATGGGGATTAAGCGGATGTATGGCTTAGTTGTAATTATTGTTACTATCTATTATTTTCCTGGTAAGTTAATTACTCGTTCCATCTCCGTTGAGGTATAATTTCAGTCTTTCCTTCTTTTTTTTTACAATTGGAAATCAGGTTATGCATGATGGGTAGCTTAATGTGCGCCAATTACTTTAATTTTTGTACCTTTTTTTAATCTAAAGTAAGTCTTATACTGCAACAGGGAGATTAGATTGACAGGTGATGATGAAGCTTAGTATTTAGATTCATTTTTCCAACGAATACTCTTGTGAGTAACGGATACGTTGAGTAGTTGGTTGGATGTTGTCCCTTTTTTCCTGCTTTCATCCGTGTAAGCGTCGTTATAATACTATATAATTTCCCAAATCCGCTTTTCTTTCTGGTGCTCGAAACTTTACGTTTTTTTTAATTGATCCGAACCCTCTGTTTCGCATCAGGTCCTCCCTTTAACCGGATCATAACAAGGCACCCTTTTAGTGGCTGGGTGGTAATATCCACCTCGACGGTGGAATTTTATTAAGAGGCCCTGGGCATCGGAGGAATTCCCTCGCATCGAACGCTTCTCCTGTCTGTTTTGTTTTATTTTTCCCCTACCGCTCTCGTTCAAGTGGCATCATCACGCAGATGGCCCCGATCCCATCCTCTCGGCACCCCCGCCCTCAAAACCGTCCTTATATATAGATGAACTATTCATCACTCCCCAGACGACCCTTTTTATTACAATAGGTTGTTGTCTTATTTTGCGTGTGGGAGAGAGGAGAGGCTAGGGTGGTTTGAGTCGAGAGCCAAAAAAAAAAGAAACCTTCCCTCCGGGCCGGGGTATAAATTTCGCCCCGTTTTCTCTCTCTCTCTCTTAATTTAATGAGGCAGTTTGCCTATCCTCTCCACGTTCAATCATTCGCCGGCTAAAAAGCTCTCTTCCCATTCATCTCTCTCTCTATCTTTCCCTCCCTTCTCCTCATCCCATTCCCCAACCGTCTGGCCTCCTCTCCCCTCCAACGTTCTCCCACCATAGGATCTCCACCACTCCGCCCTGATATCTGTCGACACCTGCTCCGGCCGTAATTCCCCTCGCTTACGCATTCACAGGCACTCGCATCCGTCGCCTACTCTCCCTCTCTCTCTCTCTTTTACCCTTCCTCACCGTCCCTTCCCATCACCCATCGCCGCTTCCCACCCTTCACACATCACTCACATCCATTCGCATGCCGCGGCCTCCACTTCCCTCTTATCTTCCATCTCCGAGCTCACTTATCCACGGTTTCCCATTTCATCCCTCCCTTCTACTCTGCGCCATCCTTCGCCCTCACCAACTCTCGCCACTTCTCCTTATGCCCCTCGATTCAGGAGGAAGGCTTGGAAAGTCCTCAGGAACCCGGCTCTTTTGTATCCGGTACAGGGTGCTTTTATTGCCTTCTACTCGGGACCTCTAAATACCTCAATCAAAATATGGAGTCTCGTGAGTCTCCCCGAAAAATTACTTTATAATGCGCCGCTAAATTATTACGCGGCTCGAAAACCGTCTCGATGCGTCCTCCAGGAAAAATTACAGGCATCAGCTGACGGAGACCGATAAGTATTTATTTGGCCTATTACTGTTAAATATTATTTTTATTTAAAAGTTATCAAGATCTTATGAGGTGAGGCCTAATTGTATAGTTTGATCTGAATTTCAAATTTGTGTTCAGTAACTCGGAAAAAATGCACAGTCAACTCCGTCTTCAAACGTTGTAGTGCAGTGTCGATCTCAAAGTAGGAGTCAATTGTATTTCATATTGTGTAGTTATGTTAATCTTTTATGTAGCTTCCATACCCATTCTGATAGAGGGTCTCTCTAATTCTCCACCAGGTTAAGACATTCAGGTCTGACGTTTTGACAGGCGAGTTGATCATCGAAACGTTGGTCCTGAAGGTCCTAGGCTGGTGTAGAACTCAAGAGAAGTACATTTAGTGCACCGTGAAAGCACAAAATCTTTCTTCCACTCATACTCATTGCTTTTGGCATGTTCATGCACATCAATTATCCTTGTTTTCTCTTGCGTGGATGTGCGCTTTGGTAGATTTTCTTGTCAGAACTAATGTAATCCAATACTTGGCGTATTAAAAGTTTTTGTCAGATTTAATATGCCGTTTGTTTCCCTTCGTTGTGTTTAATGTTTAGTCATTAAGGAGATACTAAGTCCGATAAGACGGAAGTTAACTTACTTCCTCGGTGTGTGTGTATTTTTTTCATAACTCAATTTTCTTTAAGGCTGGGGTGTCTGACCTAGTATCCTCATTTTCATTTCGTGTGGTTTAAAAAAAAAATATAATTCGTTTTTCATTTCCCATACAATTAGATAAATCAGCTCAGTCTGCCAACAGACGACGTAATGGATCTTTTTCCCATTCCTTGGGAATGGTTTTTGGAATCAATTCCAATTCAAATGAGCCGCCGCGGGCGATTAGCGTTTCCACCGTGGGACGGGTCCAGGGCCGAAAGAACACACAAATCAGGGGCGTAGGGGCTGTGAGATTGGACTCTGGCGGAGGGTTGATTTGGGGTGTTTTGGAGGTGAGTTGCGTCAATAATTCTACGGCGACCTCCCTTTTGATTGGTCGAGACAAATTGTGTTTGCTGATGAAGACTGGGGAGATATGTACGACTGCATCATTACGTTAAACCTCCATGTGGGACACATACATTACATTTGAGATTTTGAAAGAGCTATCATGTTATTTTCTGCATGGTCATGAGATTTTTAATCCAGGTACATTTTTGATGAGTAATTTTTCCAATAATGGAGTAAATATGTAATAATGGAGTGATGATGTCATCTCCATAAGTCCACCCATGAAAAGTTATTGCTCAGGATGGAGACTGATTTTTTTTAAGGACTTCACTTAAGGAGGTAAATCTTCTTTAAGTAGCTTCAACTTTATAGTTAGAATTTTAAAACTCCTCTTAACAGGCTCTCCTTCAATAAATGGACGCCAAAAACTCCAATTAGCTGAGAAAATCCTAAAGAAACTATAATAGTTGATTTGGCTGAAATATTCGGATTTGGAAATAATGCTACTCTAAAAGTTTTTTTTCATAAATAACTAAACGTGATTAAACAATATGCAATGTGTTAAATGGCCTATTTAAAGGATTTTAGTGAGAGTCAGCAGTTTTTGAACGCTTCTTTTCATGATTTTTTTAAATTATTTTTGTTGGACGCGGGTTAAAGGCAATCTCAGTCGTCAGTAAAAGTCGTCAATTGAATATAATAATCAATCAGTCGCGTCCTGATTATTTTATTCAGTAAGTTTTTCGTTCACATAGGAAGAGTATGTAACCTACCTTTGTGGAAATATTCCTTTGATTCATGCCTTTGTTTGATTTTCCCCTATTTGTTTTTAGGATAGCTCGGGGCAGGGTTTATCAACGTTTTCTCTGACTCGCCCTCTATCCAACGTCACCGTACCCTGAATCCAGCGCATGTTTGCGGTTTATGCGTCGCCGGCGTCAAAACTCATACCACTCAAGCAAATCGCTTCGGAGTTCCGATCATCGTTCCCCCGGGGTCAAGTCCCCAAACCCTCGTCCTCTCTTGTGCCCCGGAGGGAATTGCATGTTTTCAACGGTCACTCTTTTTTTTAATCTCCCTGCGTTTGTGGACCAACGCTCATAAACTTCTCATCTCCATATGTCCACCCATTAAAAAAAAAAGAAATCATTTCCCGTGTGTAGCGCTAGCCTTCTTTCTCTGACTCTCGTACTTATGTCGTATACTGCACCCCGCTTTGTCGTTCCCTATCATTCCGCAATAGCGCTAGAGTTAATTACAAGTTTACGTAACAGACCTTAGTTGGAGCAGGTGTGCCGTGGCCAGATGAAAGGAAAGCTTGATGAATCGTACTTTAAGTGGGGGAATAAAATTTTGGGTTTATCTTCTTTTAAAAAAATATTAATACGTGCTTGCTTTTATTGGGTAGAAAATTCGATCCTTTCGGTTGAAAAAAATACAGTGCCGTCTTTGTCACAATTTTCAATCGTCTGTATGAACGATGAATGCGACAGAAAAATAGAAGTTATTGGATTGGATTGTTTTATCCAGTAATGTGTCCATTGCGTAAGTAAAGCGCGCTCGAGGACTTGAAACTTTTTTGGGCTTTTATATTCCCTAATAAAGCCCGCTGAAATGAATCGTAGGGGAAGCAATATCAGAAATATAGATCGAATTATCTGGTTATTATATTTCTCCTCTGACGTTAGCTTTGCTCTGCAGTTATTTCTGCTACCTGAAAGGATGAATCTCAGTAATAGCCTTTGTGGACTGCCTGTTTCCTTGTCATGATTTCATAATGACGTTTGTACCCTGGAATTCGTCAAACATCCACAGTACCGCCGTTATCACGAAATTGTATGTCACAAAGCGTTTCATCATTTTTTCAGTAGATTGATTGTTTATCTTATTAATTCTGTTATTATTTTGTAAAAGGTATTTATTTTCAGTGTGAGTTTTACGTTAGTAATTCCTCTTATACCACTCATGCAAAATAAGCGTCTTAAGTGGCGAAGCACCACACCAAAGGGTTCATTCCTCGCCTATGTCTCCGTAAAAGTGTAGCAAAAACTCACCATGGTAAAATAGTAACGAACATTTTCTTTAGCGTATAATGGGGGCTCGATTTCATCTCCATTGAGAAAATTAACAAATTAAATGCAAATAATCGTGAATTTCGTGGATTCACGTGAATCGTGAATAATCGTGGATTTTCATGTTATATTTTCTCCCTGGGTGTCAGTTCCTCTGCACATTCTCGGCAACCAATCGAAAAAACCGATACAGAAGGAATGGAAGTCAGGTGGAAGTCGATCTCTTCCACCTCCTAACGCTTCATTCATTTTATAATGCATTTTTATCGTTTTTTTCATTTTTCTTAAAGTATGGGGAAAATACTTCAACTCGAGTCCTTTTCCTCAAGCCCTCATATCGCCGCGCATCTCATGGTAACTTTGCTCGTTAATGTATTTATTTTCCCACGTAGGAAAAAAGTAAAAAAAAAAAAGAAACAGGACTTGCGAGTCGGCCGGGCTACTACCTCCGCTCCTGTCCCCACAAATTCCCCAGCCACACTCGCGATGACAAACTACCGTGTCGGCTTTATCTCTTTCGCCCGGGAGATGGGAAAAATGGGGAAAATCCTGCGGGAGGATTTACGGTACGAGGCGGATGGGGTTGGAGGTGCGGGAAGGGAAAGGGATGTGTGATATTTGGGGAGGTGGGGGGAGACTATCCGAACCGCGGAGGAGGTAGCCATGAAGCTTAGGCGTGCTCTATTATTCTTTATTTTTTCGTGTTAGTGTGCGATCCATATCTGGATTTTGGTAGGCTCGGCATCGCGAGAAAAAAATCCCGCAGGAGCGAGTATTAAAATCTCGACCTCTCGCCAGTTCTGCTAGTCGCGTACAGCGCGCACCCAGGGAAAAATGAATAAAAAGTAATAATTGGAATCATTCATTCAGGGTTGAGGGAACTGCGGACGCGGATGAAACTAAATAAAAAAATTACTTCTCTTTCATTTATTTTAACACTGGTATCCGCGGATTTAATGCTCTCGCAAAAGCGTGCGGAAATTCCAGCTATGTAATCCGTGTTCCCCAAGCTAAATTAAAACGTCTTCCTCGTAATCGTTGTAATAGGTTTTTTTATAACCAGTGCTCGATTTGGGCTTTGTCGAATGCCTAACTGTATTTTATTTTTGCATTTAATTTTATCTCCGAATCGTAATTGGCCATTTTCGGTGCCTCGTTTCCCTGTGTATTTATATTTGCGTCTGCCCATTTTCCAAATTGTTAATTACTTTATTGGTTGCTGGAAATGGACTGCGACCGTATCACGCTAAATTTTGTAATTATTAATTCGAAAGTTCCAAACCAGAAATTTTAACGCCGACTGAGCTCAAAAATTGAATTTCCATCATTTTTTTAAGTTGGCAGTAATTCACGGTGGGCCAAAGTTGCACTTTTAATTGCAGTTTATTTATGTGACGTTACCGAAATTATTACGGGCAGCTCGTACCGTTTTATCAATCGCTTTAATTCGTTTCGATTCTAATTGGAGTGCTCTCCTTTCTCGTCATATCGCAGCTTCCCCTTTCCCTGTTTACCCCATAATTCGCGTTTCACTTTCCCACTGCGCTTTTGAATTTGTCAAATTTCCGCAAATCAGATTCCTTTATTGCCTCCTCTACAGTCTGGTATCTAATCCGGAAAAACTTAGTATTCAGGGACCTTTTTGCAGCTGTAAATAGCAATAAAATGAGGGTGCTCCCTAATGAAATTAATAATTAGTATTGATCTCACATTGATTGAAAACAGTCTTCTTTTAATATTAACTTTTGTGTTAGAGCTTTTCGCGTATGTAGTCTCTCTCGTATTTTTTAATATTGTATAGGTAGTAATTAGCTATAATTAGTAACCCCAAAACCATGTTTTTCACATTTACTTTAGTCTCTTGTTTTACGTTTTTCTTTAATGGTCTCTTTATTGGTCACGAACAAACGGGTGGGCATTCAGATTTGACATGATCAGTATTCTTTCATATTTCACTCTGCAATATTTGGACAGCAATCCTCTTTTCGACTCTTGTTTGAAAAATACAATTCTTATCCTAGTGTTTAATCACTTTGTTGCCACTTATTTATTGCTTTATGATTTCGCCTCAAAAAAGTCACATTGTAGTTTGATCCACTTTTTTTCAAACGCTCCTGCGTTGCCTTAGATATTTCGGAAGATAGAAAGAATCGGATTCCTGATTTACACAATTACGTTACAATGATAAAACGCTCGTTTGGGATTTTATCGATGGTTGAGTATTGCGGCATAATATGATAGCATTCTTATGGCTAACATATGACAGATAAGTCTACATCTACAAATTATTCTGCTAGCTACCATATGTATGTGTGCTAGGAGCTTTATTGAGTTAGGCCATCAGGCATCAAATGGTAAAGAAGGAAAGGAATAAGAAGAAATCAGGAAGGAAAAGAGATAAAAACGAGATAAAGGCTTTCCATTGATAATCCATTCTCCTCTATCACGCCCACGCTTACTTCTTGCGTTGAATGCGAAACTGAACGCGGTGAAAAATGACCATGTTTCTGCGACGATGACTTTTCACGTCGTCTCCCTCTCCTCTGACCTCAAGATCTCTCTCTCATTCAGCGTGCCCGCCTACACTCGTGCTCCCTTTATTACCCCACTCACTCTTTATGCTCTCCCCCCCGCCTGCCTTCCGCCTTATTGTAAAACTTACAATGGGATTTATGTTTCCTGCAACGCGCCACCTCACCATGGAGAGAAGGAGCGGCGTCACTTCCTTCCCTTTTTCTTCCTTTCTCAGTTTTTTTTTTTTTTTTTTTTTGAAGAGCTCCCAAGGAGCCGTTAGTGGTTGGGCGCGTACGCACGCCTCTGCAGTGGACGCCGAAAAGGAAAGGATGGGGTTCGGATGTCGGAAGGAGAAGAAAAGACTCCGGAGGGGCTGTGGGGGGGGGAGAGTCCTTTTCGTCTTCCGCTTCTACCACTCTTGACGATAGGATAGGGAGGGATGTGGGGGTTTGTTTGTCCCGGGATAGGGGTATTGGCGCAGTTTCACGGGCTGGTCCGGAGGTAGGGAAAAGGATACGTCAGGGGGAATGGGGAGGGTTTGGGGTGTTAAAGGAGCGGTAATCGGAAACGGAAGGAGAGGTTGTTGGAAGTAGAGTTGCGTAGTGGAGGGAAGAGGATGGCGTGGAGGAGGTTTTGTGGGGGAGGGGAGGGCGGGCGCGGTGGGAAGATGGATGTCTTCCTCTCGGCGCCGTTTCGGAAAAATGATCGCAATAAATGGAACTGCTTTTTCGGCGATTGAGCGTGAAAGACCAGCCCTTCTTACTGCCTCTTCTCGGGAGGTTGGAGGTGAACGGGTGGAAGGAGAGAGAGATACTGGGTGAAAAGGATGGGAGAGGGCGAAGGGTTGGTTTGGTTTGCAGGGTGACTTAGTGTGGAGGGAGGGGCAAGTATCTTTCTGCAGAGACTCACTCGGATCTTCACTCCCCCCATCTCATCTCGTCTTTCATGAGTTTTTTGTTCCTTTTCATCGGGGGAGGAGATTGAATGGGAACGAAGTTATATTCGCTCCACCCTCCTAAAACTCCATCCGAACTCTCCGCCTCGTCTCCCTTTTTTATACATCTGCATTCGTACGTTTTTATCAAACAATATTCCCCGGATGGAAGTGAAAACTCCTGCTCCTTCCACAATGTGCCTCTCTCCTCTCAACCTCCCCGCAGACGTATCCCATCGGAAAGATTACTTATCGTTTCCTCTGCCCTCAATCCTTTTATTTTTTTGTTCTTCCCATCCCCGTCTTCCGCAGCCGTCTCTACTCCCTCCACAACCCGGCTTCCACCCCCGCAACCTCGTCTCCTCCCCCCTCCCCCGTCCAAGCAGCCGCAGTCCCACGCTTCGGTTCCCCCACGACCCACATATACACAAGCCAACCCCAAGCGCGAACCAGAGTTTGCGGTCGACCGTAGTTCAGGAAGCCTCACTTAATCGAATGGCCCTATCTCCTCCCTCCTCTCTCTCTCTCTGTCCTTGCTTCTCCATCTCCCTCTCCTCCTCTTTCATTCCGTTGCTTGCCTCGGAGGAAGCCTCTTAATATTTTCTGCTCGGAATAATACAAGCTCCTCGGCTCGTACCGCTCTTCCTGTTGATTCACCGCTCGCTTCTCCAGGAAAAGGAGTTTTCTTCCGAGCAAGAGATGATGGCATTTTCGTATTTACATTATTTCTTTTTTTTCTCTTCCTTTCTTTATACATATATACCTTAGCGATCTCGCCGTATTCCTTTCCTGTGACCAACGGGGAAGTGAAATTCAAACATGTTCCTTCAGTTACCAAGAGGTTCTCCGCGTTCTTCATTTTTTTCAACAGCCACATTCGGGCCTCTCCGGACCGGAAAATAACCCGTGCTCTTCCGTGGATACCTCCCTTCCTCCTCCCCCTCCACCATTCTGTTTTTCCGTATTCATATGCGTTTCCTATTTTCCGCTCTCCTGGGGTCGATCGTCACATCGAATATTGTCATTTTAAGTCGCTGAAATGGCCGAGCATGATTGAAATGCATTCCCTGAAGTAGTTTGCTTTTTTAGTGGTGGAGGTTTATATGTTAAGGCTTTTATATTTCGGTCTGTATCACGCGCATAAGTCACGCGTTACTCTCTCAAACTGATGTTATTTTTTTATTTCGTGCCTTGAGTCTAACGGTAATAACGTGGCCAAAACAACGAGCAGCTTTTTCTCGTATAATTTGATTCTGTTCCAAGATATTTTTACAGGAGGTTAGAAAATGGAATAAGGCTATTTGGTGTAGATTTACATACGTAGATAGATAGTAGTTGGTACATTTAGTGTAGATTTCCTTTCTCTCCGTTTATGATGGTCCCCGTGAGATGGCACGTACGTTTTTTAAAGGAAGAGTCGTCAAAAATATGCCTCATATTGCATGTATGTATGTACTTGAAAGAGGAAGCTAAAGATAGTAAATGCAGTTGCGAAACTGTCCCACTCAAAAGTCCTTCTCGATATTTAAAAAAAATTCTGTTCATTCCGACTTTTATCGACTCTTGATTCGGAAAGGTTTTTTTATGAATGGGAAAGCAAATCCGATTTGAGTTATCTCCTAATATTTGTTCGCATCTCTAGTTGCCTTTGCAGCGTAACTCCGTTCCATTGCGTTATTTTATCTTCATCCCATCACCCAGTACGTTTCTAAATTTCTCGTAGTATAAGCTAGTTATTTTCCAATTAATCAGAGACTCCTCTATGTATAGGGAAGGGATGAACTGTAGGTGGGATATACACATGCTGTGGGGTGTTATTTTTTTATTTTCTACCGTGTTAGCTCATCCCCTTAAGGATTGTAGTCGAGTGGTTTTTTAAAGATTCGATCAATTTGTGTTGATCAATATCGTAGGCGTGTTAGCGAACGCTCCGTTGATACTCAAGTTGCTGCGATGTAGACCAATCAAGGTGATTTAATTATGAGTCAGAGCGATGCATAAGCCTTTAATGTCGCTATCGCTGAACACTCAACAGCGTTGTGGAAATTAGGTTTTCTCCTGCACTTCCACGCAAAAATATTTGTATCTCATAGGATGGATTTTGCTCGTGGTTTCATTTAGTATAGATTTCAAACTCGTTGTG
The DNA here is from genome assembly GCA_933228895.1 of Platycnemis pennipes. Classification (NCBI taxonomy): domain Eukaryota; kingdom Metazoa; phylum Arthropoda; class Insecta; order Odonata; family Platycnemididae; genus Platycnemis; species Platycnemis pennipes. The sequence goes on from OW121851.1 coordinate 29,740,132, forward strand.
AAGGCATGAACGTATTCGTTTTTTTTGTAAGCGCATTTGCATTTTCAAACGGAAATAAATGAAATGGCGTAAGAGTTGTGTTTCCAATTGTTTTAACCGTGTTTTGGACGGGACGATTGGAAACATTTCCCAAAGGCAGTTACTCTCATCTGCGAGCGAAAGGCCTTTGACATGTTTTACTCTTTATTGCAAGCAAATAGCTATGCGGAATGGTATTCAGAAAGGCTGCGCTTTTTTAAAACGAAAGGAACAAGTTATTTCGCATCCGAAACAAGCACTGGCCGGAATCCGAACTCAATGTAATTCCTAGCTGTTTTATTAACCGTCAACCATGGCGGTCGCTCTAGTCAAGTCAAATTTAGTGTCGTATTTTAGTCCTCAATTAATCTTTAATGTCAATTTCTTATTGGGGAATGAAGTAAAAAGTTGAGAGCCCTTTTAGATACATCCACATCTACACGATACCCTGCAAGCCACCGCGAGGGTGTGTGGCAGAGGATATCGGAATTGCCTCTGAAAAAGTTTGTTCCACCAGTGATCTGATATTTGAATTCAATGACATAATACTACGACGACTAATATTTTAGCCAATTCAGTTCATCCGTTACCATACATACTTTTGACTCGGCGTTTATCGGGAGTTCATTTGGAGCATTTAGTTGGATAGATTAAATTATGGTCTTTGAGGAAGGCGAAGTATCATATCCTGGAACAAATTCTTGAGGTTTCAGGGGTGATTGAGTGGAAACGTAGCATAATAGTAACTGAAAAATGAGCAACTTCCACGAAGAAAAACGTTTATTGGGACGGAGTTTCGTTTTTTACAGCATCTTCAGACCTGTAAATTTTGTTAAAAGTGAAACCCGGTTGCAATAAACGTTTTTCTCTGTGAAAGTTGCTCATCTTTCAGTTACTATCATATCGTGGAATAGCTTTAAGGGAATTCAGAGGAATGGCTGAGATAGCATACTTTTATGTTAAGGACGATGAACACAAAGAGGTGACGTATGGTTGACAGTGAGAGAAAGTGGTTCGATATTTTAGATGAGAGAGAGGTAAAGTGGTGTAAATAAAGATAAGTTGGATGAATAAGAGAGTGATTGAGGGAATAATGATAGCTAAACTGCAAAGGGAGGGAAGACTCATTTCGACTGTGTGTTGGTATGAGGAGCTGAGGAACGGAATTAAGCGGAAAGAAATATTTTTTCTTTTCACAGAAGTATGTCATAGGTCGAGGAAGATGAGGAACAGTTTTCAGGAATCCGTACCACTAATCATTATGCTAACATGCTACAGAAATGATGATAAAAGTTTGAGAGTAATGTGGAAGGTTTGCTCCCATCTTCACAACGACCGTATCGGATTAATTCCGCGACTTGGAGCGAAATGAAAATCCCGGGAAGGGCGAAAAACCGGAAGCGTGGAGTTTAATTTCCTAGACCGCCTCGGCTCCCCAAGCTCTCCTTCCTCTTTCTCTCCTCCCTCATTCTCTCCTCATCCCTTTTCCTCGCGGTGACAACCTCCGTCACCTCTTCCCGCCACCGCCAGATGGCACCGCCTCCAATGAGCGGCGGCGGTACCTCGCTGCGGGACGCCATTAAATCCATCCGAGCGCGGCTCTTATTTCTCGCCGCGTCGACCTGGTCCCCTCATGTCTCGTACGCAGGTTGCATGTTCTTCCCAGTTCCACCCTCTTCCTTATGCTATTCCTCCCTTCCAAAGATGGGATCTTTGGGCGGCTAGGAAGACAGAGGGTGGCTGAGGTTTGGTATGAGGAATTTGAGGTTAAGCCTTTAAATCGTCTGCCTAAGTTAGCTGCCAAACCACTTCATGAACATCTACTCTGCGATTCCTCTACGCTAGCGCTGTAGATGGAATCTTCCGTCCGTCGAAATACCTATGTTAAATTTTAAATCTCAATATCACCCCGGGGGGATGAATAAATGATGAATAAATTTTACTGTTGAATTTTAATCGTAACACCCGGATTCAACGCGTATACGTATGCGCATGATGATACTATTGTATCATCATCCGTAAAGGATAAATCCCACAAGGCCTAACTTGAAACCGATGGTCATATTCAATATCATGGCGTCAACGGCGTTGTGAAGTACTTGGTTCGAAGATTGTTTCCGTTATCAGTTTAACGGTTGTGTTATATCCCAGTAGATGAACATTTGGTCTATAGTGCGTCAAAATATTTAAGAATATTAACTTTTTAATGTACCTCTCCTGCATTACAATGTTCGTAGAAATGTGCGAAAGTTCATGTTTCCCAGTTTAGCGGTAGAGTAGCCAGTCAACAGAGTGTTCGTCCAATCAACTTATATGCCAAATTGAAATAAAGGCAGTTGATTTGAAACTCCTCACCTTGTATCCAATTTTCAATTATTTATCATGCATCAGTTGAGCGTAGGTTTTCGCATCGTGAAGAATTTCCAGTTGTCTTTTTCGGGAGCCGCCGCGTATGGAGCTTTGTCGCCCAATCTTTCGCGTCCATTGCAGGCCGCATCATCAGGGTAAATGTAGAGAGACAACTGGGAATTTATCATGTATCTGACATTTTCGGGAAACCATTGATGTCATTAAGGAAGAAATTGGAGTACTGAAATTGAGCGACAATAATTCACGCAGTTCCTTCGATCCTAGGGAAAGTGAGCTCCATCTTCACATAATGCAACTGATGTGGATCTAGATTGATCCATTTAGTGTAAATTTTAAGAATTTCATATCAACACATCAAACTTCAGGGTTTATTCTTTCGTGCCCGCAAACTTTTTTGGTTCTGACTCGTTGGCATTTCTGTTCTCCAGTGCTTTTTATGTCCTGCTGTTTCCTGCACGGATGTGTTGGCTTTTTGCCTTCCAATTTCTTTCTTAAAAGTAGCAAAACGAAGCATATCTTTGATCTCTTCTGTTCTCCACTTGAGACTTGAGTCAAAACATAAACATAAGTAGCCTATCCTACCTTTGTTTACCATCGCATAGCACAATTCCAATCCCACAGTCAATTCCATCGTTACATGTATGGAACTCTATGACGAGCTATAAATAAACTGTAACGAATTGCGTCACTATAAAAGCAAATGTTATACCTAACTTTCACCAAGGGCCAATGTGAATCGTTGCCATGAAAATAGACATTTATGTGTCAACTTTTGTCTTTACGCTTTGTAAATGTAATTATTCCTAATTTCTCATTTGTTATGTGAAAATATCATTATTTCTCACGATCGAATGAAGACTTAGTTTTTATTTGGGGTCTGTGCCCAGAGCGTTTAAATAAACTTATTCTATTTTCCGCCGAATGCGAAGCGCAACTGCTGAAAATCGGATGCTCTTTCCACCTCTGTGCTCTTCGTTCTGCTGTGTTCCCGCTGCCAGGAGCATGTTAATTAATGCGTCGCGCTATCCTTTTTTTGTGCTACCTCCCCGATCCTCTTCCCCTAGTCAAAGCCTCTCCACTTAACGCCCCTCTCCGACGCGCAACCCTTTTACTCGCATCCGTGTTGACTTCGCGCGCCCAACGACCCCTTGACAATTTATGGGGGTTAATGCGTTTTTCACCTTATTGCCTCCGGGTTAATTGGAATGATTTCATTCCGCACGACGATGTGAAAAAAAAACGATTTAAACTTTGGGCTAAACAACTCGATTAGCACCGCATTACATCAGCTGTGGGCGTTGCGCGATCGGTTCCCGCTAACGGCGTGGACCGTAATGCGGGTATTTGCGAGGCGAGAAAAGTTGCTTTGTTAATTTTTTCTCGCTTCTATCGCTGAAATCGTGACTTATTTTCGGTGGACAAATTTATCAAGCGGCTTGGGTATCTGTAGCGGAATTGGTGGAGGATTGGGTATCTATAGCGAGATTGGTTGAGTTTTCGTTCATATCTAAGCCATTGTCTGATGCTTTGGGAGCATGCTGCTGTGATATGTCGCCTACTTCTATTTCAGAAAAAGGTGTAAAGGATTTTAATCAGATCTGGCCCAGGTGTAAACTTTGAGTTATTGCTTGTAAAGATTAATAATTTGTCTGCAATGTTTGCATATTTTTCATATTCCTTTGTGCATCAGAGCTAATTTGGCAGATAAACTTTTTTTTGACCCAGAGTCTAGCTTAGAAAATAGTCAACCTCATTAAAAGGAAAATAAAATTAATAGCATGCAAAACATTGTGATTTTATATTCAAACAATCGAGTACATTTAATGTCCCCGGTAAATCATTAATTACTGAGATACTGAGTGTTATAACCCGAAACCTCGAGTATTTTTCAACCGAAACGTTTTAATATGGGATGATTCGGTCAGGAATAACGTTTTGGCTGAGTAGTCCTTCGAAATCAAGTCTGCCCATTCGTTGCATTACAGCGCGTTTGCACCTCCCCCTATGTTGTAACTACTCTGTGGTGATTTAATGTTAATGAAACACGTAAATAGTGTCAATTTCGTTTGCGTTACAGGAGTCGAAGTATCGATTCGCGGACCTATTGGTACATAGTATTGTTCCCTCGCAAAAATTTTCATGGGGAAAATTATTAGCGATTGCAAACGAAAAATGATCAGGAAAAAAACAAGAAACGTATCAGCCGTTCCCTGTTGAGCTATGGAAGCTGATGGCATTCATCCCGGTGAGGGGAGCATTGCCGCGCTGAACGGTGGTTTAGAATTTTATTTCTAGGGTACTTCCATGAACCCTTATTCTCCGTCGCAGTCGTAAAATGAATACACCCGCACACCAAGCAGCCAACAACCCCTGGATTGCTCCCATAAGGGAGGCCTCAGCCGACCCTGCCTCTCGTTTGGCCCCTGCAATGAGAGTGGGAGGGAGGGAGGTAAAGGGGATGGGGGAACTTTTCGGAGTCGAGTTTTGGAGGCGGCGGAACGGAGCGTAGAAATCTTAACCCCCCTCTTCCCCCCACCTCCCGGCGGAGTGGGATCTAAAAGGGAGGCAAAGGGGTGGCCATCTGGGGAGAACCCCCTTCGGGTGGACGAGGTGGGAGGGGAGTGGGGAGGGCGGAGGTGGGTGGGGTAATCTGAGAAGCGTCAAGTGTAATTGGCAATCCTGTTTCGCCAACCGGGAGCTTAATTGAGGCATTAAGAGAGCCTCTCTCGCTTCCCTACCTCCCTCGCAACTCCTCCTACTCTCCCCCTCATCCCCCAACCACCCCTCATTCCTTCCACTCGGCTGATTTCTCCTCTATAATCTCCTCTTCCTCCTCCTCCTACTCCTCCTCCTCCTTTCCTCCTCCTCCTCTTCCTCTCTGCCACCCCCCGTGTCCCGACGAGCGCTCGCTTTTCGCAGCTTCATCCCCTTCTCTCTCCGTCCTTCCCTTCATCACGATCTTCTCATTTAATTCTCGTCGCCGCGTCTCGTTTAATGCGATACCGTCAAGTGATATTCAAATGTTTCCGGGCGTTTGTCACGAGCATTCCGCTCCTCGCTGCGTTAAACCCGTGAGGACGTGTGTGCTTCCGCCGCGTCTTTCGGAGATGTTTGTGCTCCCGTCTGTTGACTTCTTTCATTTATCGTCATTAGAGGGAGAGGAAAAAATCTTTCCTTGCGAGAGGGGGCTCTCGTTTGAGCGGTGTGGATGTAGTCAGTGTGATGGGCCGAAGTCATGATTAATTCTTTTCTTATTAAAATTTCCGCCTCAAGTTGTTTAGGAAATGCAGTTAGATTTCCTCGCAAAACATGTATGATTAGTATGTGTATTTCAGAACCTTGATTCACATGGGAGCTATGTTATTTATTAACATGTTTTGTGATGGTTAAAAAATATTTTGACCGTTAGAAGGATCAACAGTAAGATAAAATGCTCCGTATTCTTTTTTATATTCCCATCAATATTTATTTCTTTTTCGATGTTACATCCATAAACATTTCATGTTTTTTCATCTTCTCTCTCGTTTTCTCTGCCAATTTCATAAATGCTACGTTGTCTGGGGATTATATTTGCATTTCTGTTTCATATGCCTTGCTAAATCACCGATCTAGTTTCAACAACAATTTATCTCAATTCATTTAAACACATCGTATGCTGAACTTCGTCCGAGTGTGGATTTTCGCTTTTCTTCTTTTCATGATGATGTGATTTAAGTACCACCTTCATGTTTTGGCCTTGGAAGATGCGAACTGTTACGGTTACATCGAAGTAGAGCCATCGAGCATCGAGTAACGGAACCTTTCAAATATCTTATGATTTAATTTACGACCTGAAGAATAGCGGTATTACTCAGACTTATGTCTCAATTTACGGTACGAAGAAAGAAAAGACATCGTGATGAAAAGTAGAAAATTCTTTCCGGATGAATTTTATCTTAGTCGATACTTCAGATAAACATTAGCTGTTAAATTTAAAATTGGTCGATTGTTTTTCAGTTCTGATCATTAGTAGTTAGAGCGGAGTGTGAATTCATCTCTATCATGGTAGGGTAGCTCCATTTTATTCTTTAATAGCGAGTTTTACCCGTAATCACGATGAGTATATTTTATCCCAGTTGTTTTTTACCCTTTACCTTTTTTACCCTTACCATTCCCATCATGCTCCCATGCTGTCTTGAATAATTCATAATATGTCATCCTTACAATCGGCTGTCATGTTCGGCTAAGCTCTCTCGGGAGCTGTGCTTGTGTGCATTGCGGGCAGAATACACGGTGATAAAAAATGGATCCCTTCGAGCCAGGCTTTCCGCGGATAAACGACTCAATAAATGATTCCATTGCGGGGAGAAAGTCAACCCGTTGACGGCGTTCCGTAAACTGTGCCGCGAATTTTATTCTGTTTCAAAGTAGCTCGGCGAATAAATAAATAAATGTGTAAATAAAATCTTCCCCTTTTGTCCTCGCCTGTTGACGTTCCTGCGTTGACGCTGTCGGATATTTCACACCGTTCGAGCGATTCAAGGATGAGCGGTCTCGGAGCACTCTCTCGATCGCTCCCGGTGATTAAAATCCTTCTCCTGCCGCTGTCGCAATTAAAAGAAATCAGATTTCGAGAGGATTTCGGATGAGCGGGACGCCAAAGCGTGTGAGCGCTCCTCTCATGTCGGCGCGTTCATATTTAATGTTCCACTATGATTTCGATTGTCACTTGTCCCTCATCCTTTTCGCCCCCCCCTCGCGCGCGAACTCTCTCTCTCTCTCACTCCCGCCCTCCCTTGGGCGTTTTTGCATTATTAATCGCGATGGTTACATCATCTTCTCTCGGTTAGCCGTAATTCGGCGCAAAGCGAGGGAGAGGCGGGAAGAGAGAGCTTTGAGTCCCTGCGATGATAAATAAATAACAGGCCCCATTTCACCAGCCAGACTGCAGCCTCCCCTCTCTCACGGAGCCTCCCTTTAACCATTTCATCCTCATCCCACGTCCTCCCTTCCTCCTCCTCTTTCACAGGGAACCCTCATGCAAGCACAGGCAATGCCCTCCGCCCTTCCCTCGTATCTCAACCTTCTACCTCATCTCCCTGTCTCCAGTCCCCTTCTGCCTTTTCCTCCACTTTCGTACATGTATCATCCTCGCTTATAGTATCCTCGCCTGTATTCCTTCACACCCACCCTTCTCTCCCGCCTTCTTCCATTCCTGGCCGACACTTTATCATATTTTCTTTCGCTATCCTCATCTCCTCCTCCTCCCTAATATTTGGTATTCCCTTATTTTACCGTGGCGTTGTCCTGTCGCGTGTCCCCATATACGGATCGTTTCTATAGCTTGCGGCTATTCTTGCGTTGTCGCGGTAGTGAAGTTGTGTGCTGCATCACGATTTTTGTTCATTTTCTGTGGTAGCGGAATTTGTTTTTGGATCATAAAACCGCTGACGTGTTCTGAATGTTTTATGAGAATATAGTGTTGCGATATGATTGCCATGCCCCGTATTGAAACTTTTGCCTTCCTGAATAATGCAACTGCTATAGAAGACAATGTTGATGTTGAATACATGTGTGACCCTCGTCTTTCTCGTCATTCTCACTAATCCGTATTCTGCTTTGTCTGGTATCATATCCATGAGTTCAAGAGGTACGGATGGATAAGTTGTCGCAGTTTGCATGTCTTTATTTGTACAGCATTTAATTTCATGCAACTTCTCTCCTTGGGTGTCTCTTTCCTTTCTCCACCTCCTGGCTCGCTAGGGAGCGATGAATCGTTATTTGTAGATGCTTGATTTGTTGAAGGGTCTACTAATTGACGGGTTTAAGAAAATCCAGTGAGGAATTATGGATTGAATTATATTTGGTTGGTTTCAGAGTCGCATACACCGGCCTACGGAAATTATTAAAATACGACGGAATTTTGAAGCCTGGGATACAAAATTGGAAGAATTTTAGCTTATAGGGTATGAGATGGAAATGGATAGCCCATTTTCATGCGTGGAGAGTGGGATATTGTGACGCAACGCACCCGGTAAATTATGCCCTGCGATCCAGTTTTTCACGAAGGTGAACGGAACTCGAGCGAACTTCGAACTCGTGACTCATGCCACGCCGTGTTGGACACTGAACCCGTCCGGTTTTTAGTACATGGACATCCTGTCGCTAAATTGGTACTGTTTTAGTCCCGAAAGAAAATCCAATTGGCTTAATTGATCGTGGTTTGATGGATCGGGAGTAAATTTCGGGATCAGCATCGGAAACAGTTGGGGGAGGGTGGAGAACGGCGATGCAATGAATGGGGGCGAAAACGACCATTCATCCAGAAACAAAAGGCATCCTCCCCTCGTCCCGTTTTTAAGCCGCAAGGGAGCTTTATGGCAGTTCTCGATTCGCACGAAAATGAAATGTTACCGCATGCAAAATGAGATGAGATGTGTTGGTGTATATGGAGGCCGCACAACGAGGGGGGCGGAAGCTGGAGGTGTGAGGTTTTTTTTTGGAGACTTTTGCGAACGAGTAACGCGCATAATTCCATTATCCGGAACCCGATATCAGGGGGCGGCTGCCGGCCTTTTTCGTATAAAGGCCCAACTGGGCCTCTATTTGTGTGTTTGTCTTCGGATAAAATCCCCCTTGGGTCTTTTTTTCTAGACGGAATTGGAAATGTTGGATGAAGTTTTTGATGTGGTTTTTCCAAAATAGTAAAAAACTGATGTATTCTACCATTACTGAAAATTTCAGTCTCATATTGAAGTGTATGGAAAATAATTCATTAGAAAAGAGCACAACAATCAAAAACATGAGTTTTACGAAAAAAGTGTGCCAAGAAAACGGAAGGAAACCTTTTTTCCTTTTATTTATGCAAGAAACTATAATTCGGGAGTAATTTTTTCTCGAGTAACTTCATTTAGGATCTCTGCATGGGGACGTATGTTGCTGCTACTGAATCTTCACTTAGGTATTTGCGCGGAAAACCCCGACGGGCATGACAAGTCGGGTTGAACGACCTTCCTACTTGCGCGTTGTCTCTGGTAAGGAATCACTCGCATAATGAAACGACTGGGAGATTTGATGTGTCACAAGATGAATGAATGCCCCACGCCCTGAAATTACTTCGCAATGAAACTCCCTGTCACCATCCTCTCGGAACGGTGAAGAGGGGGAGGATGAGAGGTGGGGTAGCAACGAACGGGCGGAGGTATGGGTTTAATATTCATTCGGGTGGCGATATAAAGTGACATTTGGCACATGCGGTCCGGATCCCCGCGAAAACAGTTTCAGCCCACGGACGGCGGAGAGCGCTCGTGATAAATCAATTTGCATCGATGGGTCTGCTTGCTTCTCCGGGGCTGAGCGCTCGCTCGGATTGATTGTGCTGCGGAGTGTCCACGTTGAGATTACCCCTTATCGGATCCGTAATATTCATCACGGTCGCGTTTCCTGGAGTGGCATCCGGCTGTTTGCGTCGTCCTAATACTTGGCATGAATGCCCAGCTCATATCTCTCTCTCTCCAACTTATGCATTTATGATCGGAGGAATGATCCATTAAACCCGTGCTGTATTTTTTTTAGTGTTGCCATCACACATACGTATCGTGGAATGTGTAAAGGTCAAAGATGGCCTGTAATTCAGCTTCTAATTAGTCTCAGTCGTAGGGATAAGAACGATTACCATAAATTACGTGCAGCACTATGAAAGAAATCATCGCTTCGCGTGATTTTTTTTATTAATGGACAAGTGGTCGATTCTCGGTGCGAAGGTTTTTTGTTTGACTTTTCTAAGTATGACCCAATTATTGTCTTTTTCATAATTCAGTCGCTCAAGCAGGCCTATCCTACTATTAAGAACGGGTCAAGTGAAATTTTCAAATTTTGGTCAAGGTGTTATTTTTCTCAATTTACATACTTTTTTCTCAATTTACATGCATTACTTTTCGATGTATAAATTGTAAGCGCTAAAGGCAGCGTTCGGAAGTGTTTGATCATTCAATATTTTAAAAATGTGGAGTAGTTTTCCTTATCGTCATTTGATAATTATCCTTAAATTTTATTTCCATGAACTATGTTTCGATACTAATGAAAAAAGATGAATAGGCTTCCTTCGGAGGGAATGGGTGTATTTTTGCGTGCGAAGGGGCAAAGTCATGTAATTAATAAAGGAGAGTGGAGGACGGAAGCGGATATTTAGACGAATAAAGTGCCGGAAGAGGAATCGAGGAATTCTGGAGAAAGCGTAAAGTGAGAAAATGTGGAGATGTTCTAGCAGTGATATTTAGCGTAAAATGAATTTCACGTCTTATCTTCTCTTTTTATATTTTCATTCCAAGTAAAATAAATGCTTAAAACCCTTACGATTTTCCCTTACAGACTTATTTTAATATTACTTTTGCTGATTACGCTCTGAAAACAATTCTGGAAAAGGAAAATTTATTATTTTATAGAGTTATAAATACTCGCCATTGCCAGCCGGGTAACTCTGGTGTTATCTTTCTCTTTTTCTACCACACTTGTTCTGGGTTCGAATCCCTTCGAGAGTTTGAGTGGTTTCTATTTTTTCTCTACTATGATCATTGAAAGGAAGGACTGCGTGAGCTTATGTTTGCGAGTGAAATTAATAGGTAAATATCACATGTGGAGACTTCATTGCCTCTGTAAGTTGTGTCGGGGGATAGAATTTTGAAGGCACCAGGGGAGAGGAATCAGAAGATGGGAGTGCAGGAGGCCTAGGTTTTCGCTTACTATTGCCTGCATAGTTTATTGTTAGTTCATTGAGCTCTGCAAGCATTGTCCGGAGCCCTCAGGGTAGGATATCCACGATGGGGAAAGATGATGTAGCATGGAAGAGGATTGCCAGGTGGAAGCGAGAAGGGCGGGTTGGTTGTGGCTGGTGGGTGATAGGGGTGTTGTTGGCTGTAGTTCCTTTGGAGTGCGGCATAAGGGAAAGGGGTTTGATGTGTATGTGTGTGTGTGTGTGTGGGTGAACCAGGAGTGAGAGAGTATCAGTGAGCGGCGCGGCCGTAAAGTGCCTTCATTAGACTCCCCAAGCTGCGCGGGTAAATAGGCGTGCGCGCGGGCCAAGGGGTCGAGAGGGAGGGTGTTGGAAGGTGGGGGGCGCCCGACGTTGGGCCGGCGTCTCTGAAACGGTAAGAGTGAAACCGGGAGGAGGGTGGGAAGGAGTGGGGCTGGAAGATGAAAGGACGGAGAGAAGGGAAGAGGAAGTGACGGAGGACCGAGAGAGTTCTCTGCGTGTGAATCCCCTCTCGGTGTATCCCACGCCTTGCTCCTTTGAGAGCGAATAGTTTGTGTCATTCATTCCCTGTCGTGTTTTCCCGTTTCGGTAGTTTGGTTGATAACAACTTAACAACTTATTTCCACACATTGGCATTATATTTCGTGCCTCATGAATAAATTACGTCCCCATTTCCTGTTGTTCCTTCAAGCAACAAAACGTATCCTTTTGATAATGGGACGATTTTATTTCATTTGAGTGCTTATTTTTCTTTGTAAGGAGCTTAATTTTTTAGGGTGTCTAGGTATAGTTCCAAAACATGAGCAATGCTACGAACGGACGGCTGTTTCCTTCATTTTTAATCGTTATTTATAGTACAGTTTACCGAGAATATATCGAATATTCCTAGTGGCGGGAACGCATACTTATTTGCGTTGCTTTTTTTGGCGTTAGCGCTTGATGAATTTTAACTTTCCTGCGGACCTTTAGATAAGTTCTGTTGTACTAAACAAGTTGAAATTAAAAAAAAAAATGTATGCGTCTAATTATAATCTCATCCATTCATATTCAATAAGGGTACTGAAAAGGTTGCGTGTAGTGCATCCACTCCTATGTTACTAATAATTTCCCGTACAGTTTTTTATAGCAATATGTTCGAATGGCGCGGTAACTAGCTGAGACTGTGCGTCTTAACTATGCCTTTAACATAAATTTCGGTGCCAGAAAAAGTGTCTTAACTGTATGTACCCTGCCTTCCATTCATTGTCGCGACTGAGACCAGCGGATGAAATGTATGATCCAGATCCGACTATTTACCTATAGTTGTGAGGATCCGTCCCCGTTTTCTCACGTACAGAGCGAACTGATCCAATAACATGCCATCATTAGTCATCATGAATAGTCATTGGCTTCATGACGTCTCTTTTCGCTGAAGGCGTTGGGGGACTAGTTTTTTTTTTTGTCGCTTTGAAACTTTATTTTCTTTAGCCCTACGCTTCCTTCCAGGTATCTTTCCCGTTCCTCGTTCTACTTTCGTTGTTCCAAAATAAAAACGTCATTTTCCTTTCCTTATTCCCCTCTGTTATGCATTTAAATAAGGTGTTTCGTTTTTTTTTAATTTATTGCCCACGTCCGTGCTCGTTAGAGCCCTAAATTTCATCCGAGTGGCAAAAAATAACCACGGCTTAAATCAAGCCACTTGCATTCATTTTCCCTCGGCCGTCCGCGTCCATCCCTCCCGTCTCTTCGTGTGTTGCCCTTTTTGCCGCGTGCGGCGAGGATTTAAAACGAACTTCTTGACTGCTCCCTTGATTCATTGGTGCTGCGGTAACGCGCTCCGTAAATTAGAGCGCAATCCCATCTTCTTTTATTTTGTGTGTACGCGTCCAGATCCCTTTGGGCTTCATGAATGTCCTGCAAGTAAAAGAAAAAAAAAGGCAGATGATTTTCGCTGAAACTCTTGTTGAAACTACTTCGCATCGTGCGTGCGAACAAATAAAATGGATATTAGTTTAACCCGTCTTCCCTGAAAAACTAAAGGAGGTCGAATTGTAAAAATGTTTTTTTTTTTGCCTTGAAATCACCTACTCAAATTAAATGTTAACTTTTTTATGTTTACAAAGTGTTCTGAGCATCTTTTTTTCCTCAGATGATAAATATTCCCATGCAAATCACTACTTATTTGATTCTAAGTAGTGAAAATGGGTTTCACGGTGAAATATTTATTGCTTTTCTGTTGTAGACACCCCCGCTTTATATATTTTTTCGTAGATACGACGACTAATATATCGATTGTTCTTGGGAAATAAAATACAGCAAAGGGAAAGTTCATGACCAGTTTACTTTTTGAACTTTTACAAAAATATCGGACCCTCCCCTGTAAGTAGATAGCTAATGTGCCGGCGAAATGACGCAAAATTTTCAGCTTTGAATCCTGCTTCAAAAATGGATGTTGCGTTCATCTTAGGGTTTTAAGATTATTGCTGTTTAAGTTACGTTTTAAGCTAAACGGTGTGAAATATCATTCTGCTGTCTTTAAGTTGGTGCATTTATTGCTTGTTAAGTGGGTTAGATTAATGAAAATGGCGCTGCAGTCCAAGCCTTAGGCGGAGAAGAATAATCTTCTACGCATTTTTACTTCATAGCTGTTCTCTTTTTCATGAGCTTACTTCGCATTAATAGTTGAAAATCTAGTCTTTCAACATGATGAGGCTAAAAAAAATATTAGATTACCGTCTTGTTTGGTTGGTTGCATAAAGTCAACCTACTGAATCATAGCGTATTTTTGGTTCATTCCTATTGTTATTCTCTTCTCAGTTTTTCCTCTTACTTTCTGTATTTATTTTTTCCTCAGCAGCTCTTTCGTAAGGGTGTATGTTTTCGGCTCGGTCGTGAAGAGCGAGGTCAGTGTCGTTGCGGTGCCAAACGCTCTTTGTCGTTCTCGCTACCGGAGCTTCCCTTTCAACCCGCAATTCGCTCCGTTGCCAACCTGGAGGCGCGCTTCCTCCGCCTCGCTTCTGCTCACCACGCCGCGTGGGGATAAAATGTCGCCTTTGATGCGGGGGCAGGCGATTCCTTTGTGCGGTGGCGAGAAAGAAACGAGGAGGGTGACGACTCCATTCCCGCCGTCTTGTAATAGTCTCCTCCTCTTCCCCGTCGCTCTTGTCCTTCCGTAGAGGTGTTAATGGCGAGTCGGAGATACCACTCTCATTATTTCTCCTAAGCGGTGGTGTTAACCTCGCCCGTGCGGTTGCCGTTTCGAGAGATCCCTTCCCCCATGTCAAAGCGGCGTCTCTCCACACCTTTTTCACTCCTTCCCTTTCCCCTAATTGCTGGCTTTCGAGAGTCGTGGTGCGGCTTGAGCTGATGGAGATATCATGCGTGCGATAACGTTGAAAAGGGGCGGGAATTACGTAGACCCGGGGTTGAAATGGTGCGGCAGAATAGTATTTATGTTCGTCGTTGACTGGGAAGGGTGGTGTTTCCTTGGTAGCCCGGGATATTGTATAATAGTTTTCACAGTCTCTCAAATATTTATCTGATTATTATGTATGTAGTACGCACCTAAAATGAAAATGCGGAACTCCATCACGATAGGGTATAAATTTTGTTTGGAGTCTACACCGCGTTATTGTGTTCAGTGAAAAACATCTGCGACACACCATTCCAAATTATTTTAGAATTAGGTACCCTGTTATCCCTATATTGAGAAGAAAACTCGGCCCAGAACAACGCTGCGTGAGGTTATGCCCTTTTTTGTGGCTTTAGTCGTAAGTGTAACACGACTCTATAGATATTCTGAAGGAGGTAATTGGACCGTATAATCCCTCGTGACTCCTACCGAGTATATTTTTGAGTTTTTGCATGCCAGAGAGAATCAATTTATGTAACCGAGTCTTGAGCGTAAGCCGTAAAACAAAGAGGATTGAAGGCATACTTGTTACTACTCTGCTGAGCCATAATCCTAAGTCGGTATGAAACATACTTAAATGAGAATCATAACAAGTTTTGTCGCTACTGTTCGACTCTGCTATAAAATCTTCCCAGGTAACTCGAATGCGGCTGTCGCAGTGATCTAAGAGGTTCTTTGGGTTTAAAAAAAAGGCAAGTTTAATATAGTCTTGGGTACGGGATATGAAATGGGGTCCGTTGTTTGAAGGTTTAATTTTTATGACTCTCTGTAAGTGATCTTGAGCACAAAGTGGGCTCAGTTAAAGCCGGAAAACTCCAATAAACCCTATCTGTAGCTCCATCTTATGGTCGTCAAAGGGCAAGAAATGGATGGGAGAGAGATAAAATTCAGTTCAGCAAAGAGTCGCGGTGATGAAATCCGACGGACATTGAAAGCACTGAGCACTGTGTAATCAACGAGAGAAATAATTTTTCTACTGCGCAGAGGATATCACTTGAGTGATTTCTTTAGAACGTATATTGTCGGGAGCAAAGTCCCCCCCTTCCCGCAAGGTGTCGTTTGTAAGCAACCGCAGCTTTATCCCGACAAGCCCTTTTTTCTGTTCGCATGCACTTCACCTTTCCCACAGTTATCGTTTTGCAAAAAAAGTACCTCCCCCTTGCCTTTTGGTTTGTGAACTTGGTTTACGGGATAGTGGTAAAAAAACGACGCATAATAAAAAAAACCGGGGCTTTTTGAGTCGAGCTGCGGGGAGGATTATCTGCCTGGCGTGTGCTGCAAGGGTGAAAAGAAGGGTTAAATCCGCCGCGTTTTGAAGAGAGCGAAGGCATTTTTCCTTTTGTCAGTCCTCGTCTAACTCTAAAAACCCCCCGCCTCGACCCTAGCGTGTTCGCTCACCCCCTATCCCAACCCGCCTCAACATTTTCTCCCCCCCCCCCTTCCCTCGAATCCCCCTCTCTCCACCGTTCTTTTTATGTATTCCCGCCACCCCTAAACCCCCGTCGTCCTCCTCAGTGCGATCCTTTCCATCCAGATGCATGTGCCACCCCTTTTCTCCCCTACCACCACTTTTATTCGTTCTTCTCTCTCTCTTCCTTTTGACGATGGCTCGCATGAATTATTCAGTTCGCACTCTCGGGCGGCCAGCCAGGCACTTATGCACTCTCTCTCTCTCTCTCTCCCTTCTCCATCCCGTGTGCCTCATCTCCTTCCTCCCTCCCTTTCCCCTCCATTTACCCCCCATCCATTCCCACCAAAACCCCCCTCCTCCTATCCCCCCCTCTATCTCTAGTCCCCTTTACTGTCCCCCATGGAAGCCCTTCCTTTCCTCCCTTTACACTCTCCGGCCCTAGATAGTCTTCCTTCCCTGTGGATGTCGCTATACGGCCGCGCACCGACACCTCGCATTGACAATAAAAACCTCCCCGCACTTACGCCGCTCACCATCCTTATCTCTCTTTCCTCGTCTCGTATTCCCACACATCTTCTTCCTCCTCTCTTCCTCTACCCGTTCGTCCTCCATTCCTGCCCTGCTTTTCTCTCAGGGCCGTCCGCCCACTCCTGCGAACATGCTTTTCCAGCCGTCCTCCTACTCTCCCTTCTCAACCTTCCATCTCGACGGATTTGTTTCTTCCTTCCATCCCTTCGTGTCCCGATACTTCCCTGTGAGAGTATTATTTTCTTGACTTAATCTTCTTTTCCTCCCTTCTTTTTGGACTATGATCATCCTATCTAAAAAAAATTCTTGTTTCTATCACTCTCAAATGTTTTTCCAACCAGCAGATTTCATGCTTCGCGATGAATTTGTGTTCTTTACTTTGGGATTTTTTTAAGAAGTTTTTTATTTTTTGGAAAGCTGGTTCAAAACATAATGTTGCCGCGCTATTTGCGTTGGCGGCAATCATTGATCTTTTAAAAAATTGGGTCTCCCATCTTTTCTCGTTGTATGTCGAGTTATTCTCTTAAATTCGTATGTTTTTAAAGGCTCGATCCTTGTTTCAGCGATTACCTTAACCGTATCTGCTTTGTTTATTTATTATTTTAAGCTTTAATTAGGTCTAAAAATTACAGAAAAAAGAAAAAAATTTACTATCATCATTTTCATATGCTTTGAGGCTGGATGCGTGTAAATAAATGACTGAAAGGATGATCTCGTCCATTATTAGCCCGCTATATTTGTGATGGCTATTTGAAAGTATCATGGACTACTGTATCAAGGTTGTTTATGTTTTTATTCAACTATTATTTCAAGTGTACTGTAGGGTGTGGATCTCGAATTACTATTCGCACTTCCTTACAATCCAAGACTACATGGAAGTCTCAGTTTTTGTTTGAATTAATCCTTAAATTATTCGTGTTTAATATGGAGTTACTTTGGTTTCCACTGATTAATATATTTGATTGTAGGTTAGGTGACTAAACCTGGCGAAAATTTTGCAAGCATGAAAAAAATTATTTAGCCCGTAGCTCGCTCAAAAGCTCCGCTTTTTCAAGCCGCACCTGCTATTCGTTCTCTTACCTCCTCTTTTAATCATGCAGTTATTTTTCCTCCCTCCGAATCGCGGACACACTAAAAAAAATTCTCAGTTTTTGGTGTACCTGCAGTTTGGCAATAATTTCATTTACATGGGCTACCCGTCTCTCTACGCATAAAGCGTAAAGAGGTACCAGGTGTGGAATCGCGGATGCATCTTTCGCGTTATCGCAGTATGTATCGATAACGCTTACCTCTAAAGTAGCGCAGCGTTAACAGTCAGGGTAAACAGGGACAACCGTCTATAAAACTCGCTCCAATGATTGTGATAAGCGATTTGAAGTGCTGTGCGAAAAATAAAGAATGGAGATCACGTTTTCTCGGACATAAGTTAAATAAAAAAATAACGATAACGCTAGCGCACGCCTTATGAAGATCTATGATCGAGGGTCTCTTAGTTTCCTAATGTTTGGTATTCGTTCATATCAATTATTTTCTTCTTATTTTTTCTAGATCTGCATATTTCTCCCTTTATTTTTAATTTAGCTACTCATTCTCTTATATTATACTTTCAAATATTTTTTCCCTTATTCTTTTCATCCCTTGAATGGCTGAATATTTGCTGAATAAAAATTTCTCCTTGGGAACGTTTGTTATTTTGAAAACCTCAAATTTTGGCCTAATGTAGCTAAAATAAATAAATCTGTAATTAATACATTACTCTAAAATACATTGATATACATATGTATATACATACATTGATGAAAATAGTTTTAACTCAAAGCATATTAAAGCATATTCTTCTAACTTCATTGCTTACGTTATTATCGTGATGTATTTTAGAACTTTACTATCTATGAGTTACATATTTATGAGAGAGAGAGAGCAGTTAACATTTTCTCATTTTAGGGATGTTCTTATTAAGAGTTAATGTTACCATGGCTAAATTTATCCGAAAAAGTATGCATGAAATGCTCGGCGTTGGTGCCTCAATTTCTGCTCCTTATCTCGTCTCTTTTATTTGAGCCACGAAATCCCCTTCCATATTTTCCCCATTTTTACGTTCTTTATTTTCCGGCCTTTCCACCATTTTCTACCCCACGAACGGCGTGGACCAGTCCCTATTATTTAACCTCTAAACCTGCTCCGTTGCGTAACAATTTTTAAATACATGATTTTACCGACCCCATTCATCCGTATTCTTCCCCCGACACTTCTCTCCTATCAATCCAGCCAGTCCGTCGTATCATTTTGTCATTTTCTCCTTTTTCTTTTATATCACTAAATCCTGGAAGCGAAAAAGTCGCAATTTTTTTAAGATGCTTTTTTCCCGCATTGGGAACTCTTCCACTGAATACATAATTGATTTTTTTCCCGACTGCACTCGACCTATTCGTGCACCTCTTTCATTCAGGATTTTTGATACGAATCACGGAATTTGGATCCGCGTAATTTTCGGGTATATTTTTATTTCGGAAATATTGTCTTTTCAGTGACTGAATCCTCTCTGGGAATTCAATTGGTGGTCGCCTGAATAAAAACACGAGATATAACGATGGAAAATTCAAAATTTTGCCACGTACCGAAATATTACAGAGTAAATTCAAGTGGGAATACCTGCGATCAGTGATTTATAGTGAGTCCCCGGTCAGTTATGTGTGACCCCGCTTATTTTATTGCTCTTATAGGGAATATAAAATAAGGAAATCAGTTTGCAAACCGAAATACGTACATGACCATTTTGTGCGTAAATGATGCATAAAATTCGCATGTTAAACGCAATGTATAAATTTAATACCGATAATAACCATGGTTTACATTTTAATTTAATTGAAACAGAATTTCAATTTGCCACGTTTCTTCTAATTCTATAGTCCAAAATATATTTTTCTCCCTCATACTATTTCTTTTAAGCGGATTGTTGACAGTGCATCAGAATAAAAGCATTCTCTGTAGTGCAAATGTTGGTATGTGTATAGTTAGCTTCCCTTGCGTGGTTTTTTTTAACTAGTATTCTATTTTACCCCCGAGGTTTTTTTATTGTCATATCTTTTGGCTGCGTATTACTCCTCTAATTTAATATTCCATTCTTTTTTGCGCCTCGGCAAAATTTCTTTCTCTCCATAATGCATGGTTGCTTACACTCCCTGCCAATATTCCCCATCCTTTTTTCATACCATGCGTCTTGCATTCTCTCCCAGCTACGTTCCCGAACTCATCGTTGTTTTCCCCCTTTTCCTTTTCCCTTTGCCTTTTCCACCAAAAGTGTCGCTTTGTGTAGCGCTTCCCTTGTTTTTTTCCGCGGAACATAAGGTTCGGACGCTTATTTCACCTTGTAACTGCAGGTATTCAGTTTGAAAGATATTTGCTAACGTAAATATCAGGGTTTGTTTCGAATGCTTTCATAGTCTTAGCTGTGACTTTGGAGTAGGCATTAAATGTTTATAGGTAAAGTAAAGGTGAGAGAAAAGTATTTTTATTTCATGAGCTGGAAATCTTACAACGGTAGGTTCTTATAAGAGTCGATACTTTAGATCAGTGCGAAGAATAAAAAGGAATTATTTTTCCAGTTTCCGTGGGGATTTAAAGTTACATTTCTTCATTCCGTGAGTCCTGAAGTAGGCAGGGAATTTACAAATTTCAATTTTATCTGTACGATTTTTTACCTTGTTTCTTAAAATATCAATCCTTGGCCCTTGAGATGTTTTTCAAAAGTTGTGTATATTTTGTGTATTATTTTTATTTTCACTCTCCTACCCTTAGAAGTAGATTTTCTTCATTTCATTGTCATATTTGATATGTTGTAAACTGTGACGTCCCTGAGCGACAGCCGAGAATTATTCGGCATCGTCAGTAATCTATCAAATACTTATTTGTCAATGGTCAACGGAATGTTAGTTGAAAGACCTCACAATGTGTTCCAATTTTTGGACATACTTGAGAAATCAAAAGTAAATCTTTATTATGAACATTCCCATGTTCTCCATGGAGAACATGGAGTGTAAACGTTTATTTTCAATTTGTTAACAACCTAATTGTAAGTGGCTATTCAAGTTTGATAAAGTAATATCCAGCCTCTGTGTTATGCAGGTGTTTCAGTGCAACACTTCCGCAGTACATTTTACTAATTTCATTTGATAATTTATCCAATTTCGTAAGTTTTTGAGCCGTAACGTTGTTCACTCTACGCCCTTCATTTTATAAAGTTTATTTTGGTTTTTAACCTAATTTTTGGCTATTTTTTTAACCGCGAGGTTGTTTATTATCTGCTCTCTGAAATTCTATTAATTAATTTTTTTATGTGCACGACGTGTAACACTTGAACTGTCCATCCGTTCTCTCTGATAACGCGATCGTTCTTCGCCTGAAATTACTTGGATGCCAAAAGAGTCCCACAAGAAATTAACGGATTTTAGTGAGGAGGTTGGAAGCGACGGTGAATTTTCGAGGCGTTATTGCCCCTAATGCAATCAGCAGTTATCGCTCCGAATAGCAACCTCGGCCGTTCCGGAGCCAATTCCCCTCGCGGAGGAGATGGTTATCAAACTGCCTTGTTTCAAGGCGGTTTTAAAAAGAGGTTTCAGTGCCGTACAAGCAGTCCCGCCTGTGGATGGTTCGAGCATTATTCTTCTTGGAGCCGAGAGCACGAAGGAGAGTCGTGTTGCCAAGATGCATATTTCACCCAAACACAGACACACCCTTTCTGTGCTCCTCCTTTTTTTCTCCTCCTCTCTTCTGAGCTGAAACATTTTCCTTTGCAACTCGGCGGTGGTAATGCGTCGATTCGCTTTCTGGAGCGCGCACAAGATCGGAGGAAAAGCTTCCTTTTGTCTCTTCCTATCCTGTCCTTCTCCCCTCACCCGCAGTAGAACATAATACGACTGCACGCTTCATCACTCTCCGTTGAAATGTCTCTCTTTCTCCCTCATTCTCGCTCCATTTCCATTACGTTTTTCTTAGAGGCGTGTCAGGCCAAAATAAAATAAAACGACCATTAGTCTCACTTTATTTGTGCCCGCGCAACTCCGTAGCGAATTTCAAGAAGCAGTGAGATGACAAAAATTGAGACGAATAAGCGGCGAAATCTTTAATATTTCGTAAATTTCTGTATTCAGTGTTGCCTAAACCTTCCATGTAGCAAATTATTTGATGTTTTGTCATCAGAGCTCTCCTTCCGAATAGGATTCAGTGGAGCACTTGTACATGCCCTCATTCCTCCCGTCAATTAATATATAACTTGGTACATGTAATGGTATTAAGCAGTCCCCTGAAGCCTGTCATAGACTTAGAAACGGATTACTAATTCACATATACTAGACGAAACTTAAGTTACCATTTGCGAGCAACGTCTACAAGATATTCTGCTCCGTCGAGATACAATATTTCATGTACTATTCCATCCTAGCGCAATATTATTTTATACCCACGACAATGATGGAAACTAAATAATGTTTTTAGGCCTCACTCTCCTGCGTCAACAGCTAGAGATTGTCACAACTTAGATGGATTTGTTGTGTCTTTAAGCTCTAATGACGCAGGTTCTCTCTGAGCTAATGTGGCTGATTACTTTATCCATCTCCACCCCATTGCAAATAGACTTATAATAAAGTCTTCTGTTAGCATAAAGGTACGCGTGTGCGTAACACCCCGTCACTCGAATGAACGCATTACTATCGTGCGTTCTTCTATTTTTTTTATATCGTATGCTTTACTTGTTTTTTCTTGTTTAATTTCAATATTCTCGAGTGGTCATCCTCCCCTTTACCGCGGACTTCTACCCCTCCACTTTCCCCAGCACTATCTTTGCTTTGTCGGTTCTCTTGTCTGGGAGGGGGGAGGCCAGTGGCGCGCGGGGTCGCGCATTTGCGCTCTGCTGCGGTCGGGGCCATAAAGATGTTGCATTTCGATAAGAGGGAAACAGAAGTGGGCGCGTGCATGAACGCGGGCTCGCGAGGGAGAATGGTGGCGACCGACGGACAGCAAGAGAGAGAGAGATAGTCGGCGGCAGTGGCGAAATTTAATGTTCGACACGTGCTTAAGTTCCCCGTGCCTCTATCCCTTCCCTCAGTGCATACGTCAGCCCACCCTCCCGTGAACGTCCTCCGCCTCGCAAGTCGAATTCCCCGCACTACCAACCTTCTCACGCGCTGAGCATATGCCGCGCCTCTGTTGAGCGAATCCTTATCCTGCGTTAGGGCTTACTCCGTCCTGTGCGATTTGTAGTTGTGGAATTCATGTCCTTCAGCGGCTAAGTTTTTATCGTACCATCTAACCCGGCGGTTCCCCAACCTTTTTTCACTTGCATCCCCCTCGGTAGTTCATTACTCTGACCTGTATCCCCTTATCCATGAGCCGTAGTGGTATGTGTGTGTGGTACACGTGTAGCTACTGTTCATTTACTACTGAATCCGAGGTGTAGTAACTAAAAATTGTATTGTTTGCTCGGCAATAATGAAATGACGTCTGTTAGTCCATATCAGGGTGTAAATCTTCAAGTGACAATACTACCAATACTTTTTACTTTTTCACTACCAATACCTACTTCCGCCATTATTTAACTTTCTTCGAGTACTCCTAAATCATTAGACGCGCACCCAGGTTGATAACTAGCCACCCAGTACCTACTGTCGGATAAGAACCTCTGAAAGTCTGTATTTAACAAATTAAACTGTAAGAGTTTTTATTGTAACTTTCTTTCTCTTTGAACTTTAACGGCCTTAATACCTTACCTCACGAAGGTATTAAGGCCGTGAAAGTTCAAAGAGAAACATGTATAGAAGAGAGAGAGACTGCCTTGCGGATAGAATTAAAATGTCTTCCTTCGGATGAAAATCCATATATATCTGTTCGTCTAGCTTAATGATTCATTCCTCCTCTATGATTTTCATAGCTAATGACATCATTCCGTCACTTTGCATTTCTTGCAGCAGATCGTATTTATTAGTAGATGTAGATTCTTGTCCCGCCTCTCGTAGTACCTAGCGGATGATGTTTATGTGTAGTAAAAATCGTACACTGTATTGATTCGAACCAGAATGTTAGCAGTGTCCAGGCTTACCTTTTTTTCCAATTCAGACTTGCATTTAAATTTGCATTTCTAACCCATATCTTTGAATGAATCCGAGGAGTGTTTTAACATGTAACGCACTCCTTTTCTCTTGGCATCACGAGCCACGCGAATGTACTCTCTTGCCACGGAATGGCAAGGACAGACATGGACGCCCAGCATGCCTGTGGATCTCGAAACACCTCCTCCCCCCGTGGCGAGTACCTACATCTTGCGCCTTACTGACTTCAGACGTGTCCTCAGGTGTTCCTTGCGGGTCGTTCATCATCGCTTTCTGCGGAAAAGAAAAGAAAACGCCTCCACTCCCTGCTCAACCACCGCCTCTTAAGGGAATGTGCTCCCACCCCTTCATTCCTTAACGGTTCCCCGACTCAAAACTAACTGTCGCTGTCCCTTAACGAATTAGTCATGCCGAGGCAAAGACGACTTATTGTTAGCTAGTGAACGATGTAACTTTGGGGTGAGAGCAGCTTAACAGTGTGGGTATTCAGGATTGCGCGCAAAAAGAGGAATAAAATCTCTCATCGGGCTTATCCTACGTTTCTATAATTGAGAACACATTTCCCTGTCTAATAAATTATTGTGAACACTATGCTAAAAAAACTACGTTGAAACTAATATTATGTTTCTGTCGTATTACAATGGCAGATAATAAAGAGCCTCCTCATCTAAGAGTTTCCTAGTACCGCCGAATAAATACATAGACGATTAGGTCGTTAGAACATACTTTTATCGGACTAGGAAGTTCAGTGTTTAAGACTTGGTCGCTGCGACGTAGGGTTTTTTCATATCATATATCATATTTTCTTAAAGACCCATTCTCCCTGCCCTTGTCCTTCTCCTTATCTCCTTGTTTAAATCTTCGTTTGCGTCTTAGCTAAAAATTACCACCGTCTTCTCGCACAATGACAGGTGTGGTAGGTTGGTGTGTGGTACCAGCAGTGTGAGGAGTAAATTCCTTCATTGTACCGGAGAATTAAAAGGAATTGATAGCAAAGGCTTCGGATGCCGGAATACCATATAATTTTAATATTCAAGTTCCATATGGTGCCTACTTCACACTTTGTCCGTTACCGAATGGGAGAAAACAAAATTTTGCTAAAATATGTGCGCTTCTCTTCATGTTAAACAAGTTTTTCTTCGGGATTCCATCCACCAACAACTCTTTCGAAAATGGAATAGATTATTTCGCTCTCTCTTCTGTCGATGTTGGCTTAAAATGTGTGCAAGTTTGAGCAGTATAGATTTGAAGGCAATGAAGTTAGTTAATCCATATTGGCGCGTTCGCGGGAACTCTCTTTGTTGCAATCAATCAATTGATAGCACTCGGGGTGTCGGGAGCCCTTTCATTTCACCGTACGCTGTTTGAAATTTCACGGGAAAATCCTCTTAAGGTGCAGATGGCCTCAGCAATCTGCCGCAAAACGTCATTGGCGTTTTGCACTCGAATATTTTTTTTCGGGATTTTTTGGACATCCCGAACCGCTCAGCAGTATTCGATTCGTCGCCCGGGATACGCTTTATCGGCACCCTATATCGGTGTCCACGGTGAAATTTTGATCCCGTTAGGTGAGCTACCCGATCTGCCGGATGCATTTGCTCTCCTTTCCCGGCATTATCAACGCATTATGACGGATTATCGCTGCTGATATACGCACTTCTCGTTCCTCCTCTGATCCCTTCTACTCCTCATCCCCGCCCAGTTTCCTTGCATCCCCCCTTCCGCCCTTCGGCTCTGCCTGACAATCATGTCCGGTACAATTGCCCCGAGGCCGTATCCTCCTCACCCGACCTCCATCCCCTCTCCAGCTGTGGGCATTATCGGCCGTCGATGACCCCTTAGCGTGCATCAACCCGTACTCGAGTGATTGCGTGCCAATGTCTATGAGCGGTGGCGCGAAGAATAGCTAGATGGCTGGCGTGAACGTGTTGATTCTCTTTTTGATATTCGACAGTTCGATTTGCGAAAGGCGTCACGGTCTATTTAGAAAATTGTACTATTGTAATCGCGTTTTCTTCTGTTGTATCAATTATTAATCACAATTGATGATTAACAATGGCAATGACCTGCAAATACTTATTGAGAGTGCTTGAATAGTGCGAGAGCTCTTCATGCGTTTAATCTTTTCGGCGTAGTACTTGATGTATTATGTTTCTTCCGCTTTACTTCAGGTACCAACTGACCCCTGGATATTCTTGTGTCATTTTTTCGCTTTCCTTCACGCCGCCTTTCTTAGTAATAATTTCTTAAGAGAAATAATTTTTTTTAATTTTTGCGATAGAGTCAATAATAAAATTATTACTATTGCTGTATGGTAAATTTTCCGTTTGCGTGAAAATAAAATTTAAAATTAGGATTTTTCATCTGAAGTACTCTTATCTTTACCATCTCTTTCAGTAAAGGCCAGTAAAAAATGGTAACTGTCTGCATCTCTGTTGCAGTAGGCAGGATATTGGGATTTATTGAATATCTTTGTTCCGTGCAGCTTTTTGGTTCGTTGCGTCGGGTCGTATTCATCCCTTTTTCATGCGTCCGAAAGCGACAGATTGGACATTTATTGTAACATCTCTATCTCCGTATATTATTTTGACTCTTTACGATCACGTTTCCCCCATCCCCGCGCTCCGTGGGGGCATCCTCCCTGGAATACGCCCATCTCCTGCAGAGACAGAGTCGGTGGGCTGAGCCAATATGGCAGATAGCGCACGTCCCACTTCCCCCATACCCTGGTAGTTTATGTGTAGGAGGGTGTGCCAGTCGGGAATGGAACACGAGAGACGTGGGGAGGAGGGATTAATTCCATCAACCCCCAACCCCCTAACCCTCCCCCTCGATCGTGTTGATGTTTCGAGTATGATACCTTGTTGCGTTTGCAGAGGTATATCTGCCCATCGTATGCGAGCGTTGTCTTTCCAAAGAATTATCTCGGCGATTTATGCCGACGCGAACGACGGAAAATCAATCTCCCGTCGAGAAGTGTGTGTTCATGATCCTCATGTTACGCCGGCCCTTCTTTTCTGCTTCTTGAAAAACTTTCGTTGGAATTAGTTTTGACATCTATGCATAAATCACTTTTTTCGATTTTCACCCTCATTTTTTCTCGCGTTTGTGTACCTATGGAGTACCATCGTCCTGGAAAATGATTTGTTCTTTCTCCTCTACAGATCAACAAATAGAATCATCTTCTGGAAGCCAGGAATTTATTGATATGATTGTCATGCATCAGATGGAAAATAGATTTAAAGAATTGGATCGTATTCTCAATTCGTCTTATTGGAAAAAAGCATATCTTCTCTCCAGTTTTATTACTTACTTCAATAGATACTAACTATTTGAATTTTCTCCTTAAACTATTTTTTCCTCCCTATGCTGCGTTTACTCGTTATTCCCTCTTCTTAAATAGTTTACAAAATCCCTTTCTTCTATTGTGTTATGCCTCCTGATATCATCCAGTTTCCTTTCGTTTCCTACTACGCCATTTATTAATTAGTATTCCTCTTTATTTATTCCGTCCTTCTCCAGGGCCATATCCCTGACTATTCCAGTCTTCCCAACCATTCTTTTCTAGGTTTGGGAATCATTCAACGCCACGATCTATGTGAAATACTACGCATTGCTTTTATACTACCTTTTCATCCTATTGTGAGCGGTCGCCAGGTATCGCAATTGAAAGAATGCAGCTGTATCCTTTATTCTCTCTTTTATCTTTTAAATTAATGAAGATATGGTCTGGTTGGTATCTGATTCCCATCCGATCCCCTCATTGCTCTAGTCATATCTTGATGCTGGTATACATTTTATTTAATGCTCCCAAAAGAAATTAGATGGGGACCGTGTTGACATGGTGGCAGGAGAACTGGCTTCCCACCCCGAGGTCCGAGTTCGAATTCCGGCACTGTCGGATATTTCATTGTTATACCGTCCCTACTTGAGTGCTTGGTGGAAAGCATTTGAGTTTTGTTCTCCGTCCTCGGTATTCATTTGCGATGTTAATCCGTGGTCCCCTTGGCGCCTATCGTTAAGAGCAGGCTAATGCAGACAGCCGCCGGGTTTCTCTCCACCCTTCCTCCGTTCGCAGAAAACTTCTAATTTTAATCAGTTACCTATCTATTCTGGCGCAAATTACCTCAGTTGTCGGTCTTTACCCCCAAATTGCAACAGCAAGAATAGAAGCTAAATCTGACTATGCTCCAAAACAAACGAAGGTGTATTTAGTAGATGCTGGATAGAAGTAAAATGTATTTCGTTTTCTTATTTATCGACTCTATTGACATTGGCCACTGATGTTTTAATTACCTTTATGTAACACGGTGCGTGAATAATTTACAATATTGTTAAATGCGTCAGGTAATAATTTTGTCAGCTCGAACTCATGCTACCTTAAATGAATTTCGAAATGTTATAGGTATCTCTACAAACTTGCAAGATGTAAAGGCATGAGCTGGCACTGTACCAAATAATCTTATGGACGGAGACTACACAGAAATGTCCGTGCATGTTTGCAACGAGCTGAATGCTCTATGAATTATTGTACGAATTCTTTACATTAAGGGAGTCACTGGAATGGTAATGAATGCGGTTTTAAGCTCCCGGAAGTGATTTCGGTAGTTTCATTCTTAGAAGGAATGGTTCTTCAAAGCGCAGCGAGGGTATCCATGATGGGCACGTTCTTATTCTGCGGTCATGGGCTTAAATGTAGCTTGGAGGAGACGGAGAGAAATGGGTATCGTGGCATAGGAGGGGCGTTGAAGGGTGCGGAAGATGTTTACGCAACCGTAGGTGTGCGTTAAACCAGAAAATTGAGGATTATGATGGTCGGCAGAAGGGTGAATGGGCACAAGAGGGAGTTATGGGGTGGCTTACCTATGTGTAAGCTGCCCCGTGCAGATGACCCAAGTGATAACGCCATAGTGCCATTGGGGATAAGCGGAAAGGGTTTTACTTTTTATTTTCAAGGAGCGTTTCATCTTGGCATTTGATGATGTCTATCCTTAGCATCTTGCGAATGCTTCTAAAAAAAAGGCTAAATTTATTAATTTCAAATTTAGGAAAATCTGAAAGGGATGGCAGGGCTCTGTATAAATCCGATCACATGTTAGTCGGATGCTTCTGATAACGACTGATGAAGCAATTGTTTTGACCTGAAGTCTGTGAGGTAGATTGAAGTGGTCTATCGACTCAAGTGGAGAACTTTGCCGTAGTCTCTGGATTCATTCTCGAATCAATCTTGGATTTAATTTTTGTCCTCTGCGCTAATTTTATCACGGATATATGGACGCGCGGATATATATCCGCAGGGATCCTCGCTCGCGCTCTAGTTATCTGTTTCGTTGGGGGTCTGGTGAGGACGAAGGGCGCGTTCTATGTCGGGAGTAGAGTACGAGGAGGGTTGAGGACCAGGGTGGGGCAGGGGCTTTTATAATTCACGCCCGCGGTGATGCCGAGTCGAGTACACCCGCCGCCCCTGAATATTTCATACGACGAATGCACACGAGTCCACCCACGAAGGCACACGGAGTCCACGGTTACCACACCACCGATGCAAGCACCGCAAGCCCCTCTCCCGTTCGTCTCTTCTTCCACCTCTTGCTTTCTATCTTCTCGTTCGTTTCTCTCTCTCTTCCTCAATTTCATCTTCTTCCACTTACATCCCTGCACTCATAGCCTTCGTCAATTTAACTTGTGTTTCCATTGTTGAGGTTCCTCTTTTCCAGGAAAATTACCGCCAATCTGTCAATCGCCGCGTTTAATTGCTCGTTGGAAAACTGCAAAGTTTGATTTAATTAGAACGGTGTTTTATTTCCATAAATTCCAAAAGAGAGCTCTCCTAAAGCTGTTCTCAATGCCTTACCGGCTCTATAAAAAATTATATATATTTTGTCACCTAGGCTAGGTCATCCAGGAAGCTTTTTTTCCTTCAAGCTTCGTACCTCGGAAGGACTTTTTCCGGGTTTTCAACATGCATTATATAATATTTAATGGAAAATGTGGCAATGCTCTTATTATAGTTGTATCAGCAATGAAATATCGCTTGAACAGCGCGCGTGTATAAACCTTGAAAAGTAATGAATGCCACATGAACATCATAACGAGAATTTTCGTGACTCATAACGCGAATTATTCATAAGCGAAACTTTATTGCCCTGCCGAAGTTGGAAAGGGGACACGATATTCCTTAATTAAGAGACGAAGTGTTTTCTGCTTGACTACCTATCTATTTTCCACATATCACTAAGCAGGGGATATGGGGTTCTTATCGTCTGACGATAAATTCGGCATTTTGAATATTAAATGCAATAAGCTACGGGATGTGTAAAGAAAGCGTTCTCCAACTTTGAAAATAATGGCAATTTAATAGCTTGCGGCATTCGAGTGCGTCGGAAGGGATTGGGTTCCAGTCTAAAACGTAGGCAAAGCTGGTAAACTCGAAAAATGTTCTATGGGAGAGTTCGTTGAAGTGGTTTGATTATCAGAAAATCGTCGGTCGACCGACGATGCGTAAGCCATGCATCTCCGCGATTATGAGCGCGGTCAGGCGTCGGCATGGGCTGATGATTGATGTTATTCCATTTTCTCGCGTTGCACAAGACCGGAGCAACGATTTGCGCTCTCGAAAATTCATCGAATCCTGCATTGGGAGAATTTGCGGTTGCGTCGATGAGCCCGGCGAGGGAATTGACTGCCGTTTGTGGGAGATCGAAAGGTACCTCGACCGGATACGTGGTGGTCTCAGGAACGAACGCGGAGTTGAGTGATGTTTTTGAGTGAGCAACAACAGGGTTGTTGATGTTTCGCTCAAACTATTAATCAAAGTTTCGCGAAAGATGATGCATCCCCGTCAGTCCTACCGGTTGAGAACAGTGCCGAAAGGAAGGATTGAGAATATAAATTAATGTCGATGGACTAGTGTGATGAACAAAGTTAAAGTTACATCCGCTTTGCGTTATTCCTTTTGGGACAGTCACCGTCAGATAGCTGTATAATTAAATTAGTAGGCTTAGAAATGCCCTCACTTTCTTCCGTACTAAGTCTAGCGATGGGCACTTCTTTCCTCTGCCACGTTTCATTCATGATCACGAATTGTATCTCCAGCAAAGACATCATTCCGAAGAATGATTAGACGCAGCCCTCCACTCGGTTCTCCTGTCAGCTAACCTCCTCATATTTATACAATCCTTCCTTTTTAGAGCCTTGAATCCTTGCTCCATATATCTAACACCCTCTACCATTCGCCGCCCTCTCTCAATTGAGTTCGTAGTTCCATTGTTATTCTTCTCACTCACTTCGAAGGTTATGTTCATAGCATCCACTTCTCAAGATATGGTAGGGTATGTTGTTCCGTCTTCTTTATAAGCAGACATCGCTTTTCTGATACTATTCACAACACTTCTTTGTGTGTCAGGCATGCTTAATGCTATTGAGACTTTGGCTATTGCTCCTCATCATCGTCTCATCTTTAGCGTAGCTTTCTCTTGAGTACCTCATCTTGTGAAAACAATTACTTTCTCATCTTAAATATGCTGGGCAGAGCTTATCAAATGGAACATGCGGTATGTTGGCAATGAAATATAATATTTTCGTCGATTTCGTGAAGTAAGCACTGTTCGTTGATGGTGTGTTGACCCGTCCCTTCAATGATATGAGAGGAGGTGAGTTAGCTCCAATCAATCACAAAGGATCCGACGCAGAGCGTTAACCGCCTGATCGAACGCTCGCGAGGGATTGAAAACACCCACTCCCTCCGTCCCCCTTCGCCTCCTCTGCTCCTCCCTCCATCCTCGCCGGAAAATATATAGGACGCCCACTCTTATGATTCCTCATACATTTCCTCTCCTCGACCCGTTCACAGCGTAGATGGTGATAGGCGGGACTCGTTTGATCGCTCTCCAGCATTCGCTTTGGCGCGATAAATCATTCGCAAAGTCAAATACTCCCCCCCCCCCCCCCCCTCTCTCTCTCGGTATATTCCTCTGTAAAGGGAGAGCGAGAGATCTCGCAAAATAGAGAATGCCCCGCTTTGTGCGGCGCCCTCATTAATAAAGCCAGCCGCTGCGGCGCAGTCTATTAATTCAGGTACACGTAGTTTCGGGGATGATTAGTCGCGCGGAATTGAATCAATGGCTACGCGGAGATTAAATACTGCTCTAATCCGCCGCTAATATCCTCTGTCTCCTGATGTCCTTCTCTCTCTCTCTCTCTCGCTATGTCCATCAGTACGGTCCATCCTTTTGACCTCCCATCACATCTACTCCCCCTCGTTCCGTACTGTGTTTTGTTTTGGTCGTGCCGAGTATTCGGTTAATGTTTCCCTACTTCCCTCTCCACTGCTGCTTTCAGGAAGAAAGGCAACCGGAGAGAGAAAAAAAGAGAGGGAAGGAGAGAAAGCTGGAGGGGGTGGAAAAAAAAAAGAATCGGGGAGTGGGGAGGATCCGATGCGGAAATGGCGGACGAAAGGCTCCCATTTGATGCGATCTAATTATTGGTGGAGAAAGAGAGTCGGGTTAACTGGAGTGGAAATTGGAAAATTGGATGTTGGGATGGGAGATCCAGTGCCTCCAATCGATTCTATCACCGTCGATATCGTGAAGAGATGGATTCGCATTTTAAGGGTGTTCTTAAAAGAGTCCTGATTTTTTTCCAGCTTTTCTTCCCAAACCCGTCAAACCGCCGGCGTTTTAATGATAGAATTATTTATAGATTCAAATGGAGTGTCAAGGGGAAATAAATATGCTTCTGCCAGAGAAATGAAGAAATTTAAAATGTATGTTCATAAATACTTTTCAGTAGAGTTTTTATTATGAGGTTTACAGTATCATTACGCTATGAATGTAGTGATATTGCTGTTATGCAGGACATTATATGAAAAAATTGTGTCGCGAGAAGAATTTAAGATCCAATCTTAAACGGTAAAACACTGATAGTGAAAAAAATTTAGTATTCTTTTCAATTAGCAGTAGGTATCCTACTTAGCTTCGTGACCTGAAAAATCGAATCACTCACCCTTAATGATTGTTCTTATCGATGCTCACGACTTTTATAGCGTAGAAAAATCGATAAATTGTCATCGATACTTTGATGCATTCGCCCGCGGTCAATTTGCGAATGTAACTAGAGAATTTCCGCTTCCTTCCTGATGGTGGGAGTTGATGGCAGGGTAGGAAGTCTACCACCGTTCTCCACGTCGGTGTGAGAAGGGTCTTCGCAGAGGGTTATGGTCGACGTTCTTCCGCGTTTCGTTCGGGTGCACGCTCTAAACACGAAGGGATTTATAGGATTAATGAGCTAATTTCGGGAATGCACGGCACAGACGAAGTTTAGCGGCGTGGAAGCGGAGTGGCAAGGTGGAAAGAGGGAGAGAGGGTGGTTTTCATTGGGGTGGATGTGCGGGAGTTAAGCAGGCGTGATGTAGGATTTTGATGCGGGGAGGGTGAAGGTAGTGAGTGGATGGATTCCCTCTCCTCCCCCCCAGCCCGCCCCGTATCCCTCTCAATTTACGGGGCAAACATCGGGGCGATAACATTCTAAAATGATTTGGTACCAATTAATCGACTCATTTCCCCATTCCGGCCGTAGCTGCCTGTTTATTCCGCGCACTAAAACCATTTCCCCATTCACCTGTTCCTCCACCCCACTGGCCCCCCTCCCCATTTACGACCCCCAGAATTTCAAGCATACCACCCTACACAACCCACTTGCCTCATCGAAAATCTTAACTTCTGCTCATCCATTGTTTCCTCCTCTCGAAGTTCCATTGTCGACCATCCCATTCCAACGAGCAGAATTGATTTCCAACTAATGCGAAAAATTACGTCGATTCCAGCCGGTGCGAGGGATAGGTTTTTCCTCAAAATTGCATGCGGTAATAGGGGTGCCCAAACCCATCCTTCAAATTGCGATTCCGCTGCAATAATTGTCCCTTTCTCCCACTATGCAATGGA
Source organism: Platycnemis pennipes (assembly GCA_933228895.1). NCBI lineage: Eukaryota > Metazoa > Arthropoda > Insecta > Odonata > Platycnemididae > Platycnemis > Platycnemis pennipes. The sequence continues at coordinate 29,773,622 of OW121851.1, forward strand.
AATCTTTGAGATTGTTACTTTTCTAAAAATTCTCGGTAAAGAGAGATGAATGTTGCATCAGAAACAGTGCGAATAGGCGTGAACGGATGAAAAATTGTTTAGCTAATTTCGGAGTAGTTGGGGCTTTTAGGAATAGTATTTAATAGTGCTGAAATTGCCAAAGAAATTACCTTCATTCCTAAGCCATCATCCTCCGGTAGCTCGTCTGTTAATCGCCGTCAACACGAGCTGTTCCAATTATGCATTCGTTGATGATGTATGTCGGTGCACTTGGTGATGTAGGCTTTTGCTTTGTTTTACGGAATAGCTCTAGCATTTCAGCCTTAATCCCCAATGTGACATATTTTATTGGAATGTGGCAATATTTTTGTGTCCTGAGGTCGAAAGCTGTCGAAATGATCGCAGTTTGATTGGAAGATTAATACATGTACTCGACGGCGCGCCGCGGCGTCTCTATCTCCGTACAGAAATGTTTTTTTTTCTTAAAATACGTTCAGAGTAAGCCAGTGTGAAAGGTATATACTTCTACTTTTAGCATTTATGTGATTATTATTTTGGGGATAATCCCTCTGATGCCTCAGCTGCGAGTACTACTAAGTTTTTCCACTTATATCATGGTATGTACATTTTCCATCCAATATTCAAAACTGCTTTCGTCCCCTATAGAACAATAATGAGACAAGTTGTATTTATCTTCACGTAATGGTCTATGTGATTTGTTGCCCCAGGGCAGTGAAATCATTTGCAGCCCGGTCCCCCATCGTTCAGTTCTCTTAAAAAAATCTTGACGCACGCAGTTAACGATCTGAGTTGTCCTGAGGGGTGGCGTGTGGGGTGTGTATTGCAGGAGTGGAGCGGGAACTGGATAAAGGAGTGTGGGGGAGAGAGGGAGAGGGGGTGGAAACAGCCCCGGATGTCGTTTTACACGATTCATTATTTTTTCAAATCCATTCCGCGATTAAAATCAACACGGGTGGCGGACGCCCCCGGGTGGAACACATGCGCTCGATTCAGCCATCCCCTCCCCCAGCATCCCTCTCCCGCTTCGTTTTAAACTGCCTCCCTTTCCGCCTCCTCCCTTCCCGTCATGCCGCAGGGAATGAGCTCGTGCAAATAAGGTAAAAACGCGTCAATTTTCCCAACGTGATTCATTTCGCATGCGCCATTCCGACTCATTTTCGCCCTCGATCGAGTTTCATCTTTTTAGCAATAATGGAAAGCGCCTCCCCTCTCCCCCCCGCACACAACTCTCTCTCTCCCCCTACATTCCCTCTTTATCTCATTCGTGTCTCCTCCCCCGAGCCAAATTGCAATCATCAGCAGCACCGCAGTGGATCACCGAGGCGAGAGCTGATTGATGCGATGGAAATCCCCCCCAGGCGGATTCGTTTGGTGCTGCATACCCTCGCCATCAGAGTCATTTACGTAATTTTGTTCTTCCCTCCCTCGTTTCTTCCCTTCAGTCATCTTCCGAGGTGTCCTATGCTGAAACAGTCGCCTACAATGGTATCCCATCATCAATTCTAGTTGCTGGCACTTGCATTTCTACACACCGTAGACTTGCCTGAGTGACTTTTTACTACGACTGTCTAAATTGAAGAGCCTTAATGTGATCAGTTGGGTGAGTAGTGTGCCAATAGGTTGTGTATGAAGAGTTCCGAAAGTTTTCTTGGTTCTTAACCTGTTACGGGGAGAACCTATCATGAAGAGAATTGTTTGCCGATAGTGATTTCTTATGCGTAGACTTTTGACAGATGAGGGAGTTAAATAACCTGTTTTCGGATAACGTCTCAATCATCGTTCTGTGATTCTCCGCCTTGTATCGTAGTTATGGGACCACCATCTAAATTGATCTTCCCATCTGGAAGTTATTTTCTGTGATCTCGGATGGGGACTGGAGAGTGCTGTGTTTTTTCCCAAACCGTCTGTTCTAAACAAGCAATCAAATTCGCATTAAAGTGGTAAACATTATTAGTTTTAGTTTTTAAGGATCTTCCGTTCCCATATGTATGTTTGTCCGGATTGAGAGTAGAATAAATGTATTAAATTCGATAACTAACCACTGTAGGTAACGTAGAAAGCTGAAGGAAACCGAAGTTTTCCGCCAGTTCAATCCAGGCGTTCTCTTGTGTGAGATTTTCTCCGTCGTAGGTCCCGATTACTGATATAGAAGTTGTGTCAAACATGGAATGAATGTACAGAGAAGTATTTTTTTCATACAGAAACCCGAGCGGCTTATTTCTCACGAACCTCATTCCCTGATATTCCTTTTTACATAATAAACAGGAGCATTGGTGCGCGTCAGTTAACACGTATAAGCTCGCGGCTAATGTTGCTGATTGCGACCTCAAGACTCCAGTATGGAGCCAAGCCTTTTGTTGGCCAGTTCGGAATATTTCTTCAAAATCTCTTCATATCTTCAGTTTTGAAGTTTTATTTATCTCTTAACCAACTGTTTTCTCTTTTTCCTCTCCCCTTGCAGTCGTTCGCGTCAGGAGACCATCGTCCGCTTCCACTTATTTACCGTTCCAAAGCAGACTCAAACTGTGAAAATTCCCCCTCCCTTCCTGCAGCTAGTGTTTCCCACCCCCTTACAGCACAGTACGGAGCCATATTCCCCATTAATGCACACGTGGGTTTTTATTTTATACTTTATAGATTCGTTTATGTGTGGTCCTCCTCCCACAGTCAATTTATTTCTTCCACGACACGCAAGCCGTTGGTCTCCCACTGAGAAGGGCACACTTACAAGAACCCGCCTGGAACAGTTATGCTTATATGTAGACTGGTGCGTGTGTATATATTTCCTTCTCTCTCTCTCGATTTATATACGCTGCCTCCCTTTTCTCGCCCACTTATTTCTCTTGTGCCCCGTTTCAACCCTCCACCTTTTTCTCAGTCCTGCCACCTCCTCATCCAAATTCCAGTTCGTTCCCACGCAAGATGTCAGACGAACTGGAAAAGAAGACGTCATTTCACAGTCATCCTGGCGGGTGAATAAGAGAGTTATCGCTCCTGGATTTTCTTAAGAAGTAGAGAAATGTTGGCTGTTTTAATAACGAAAATCCTTGGAGAACCACACCGCCTACTCTCCTCCGTTAGGTGGGACACCTTAGGGTATGTCGAAACTGGTTTTGTGGTTCTAATGCTTCGATCGGACAGCTTGTACCTAGGTATTCAAATAGGTACAACCTAGGTATTCAAACGATGCATCGAGTTGAGTATTATACTATGTATCAAATTGGTGATACCAATTTAGAGTCTAGATAGCTGCTGTCGATGTATGGGAATTGGGAAATACTGTTTCATGCCCATCGTATTCATCGTTTTTTGTGGTGCGGCTGTCACTTGTATGTTATGAACGAATTCAAATGTAGGCGTGGCCTTTACTGCCAGTGACCGTAGGTTATGTGGTGGTCCTTGGGAAAACCCCTCTGCGCCTCGTCTACGGAGACTGATGGTATATTGCTGGCACCGGCGAATAGTATAGTGGTCGAATTGTAATGTTTATCATCATTAGTATAGTTTAGTGGTCGAATTGTAATGTTTATCATTTGGAGACACTCGTACGTATAAGTAACCTTTCCGGTGGGATTAAGATCGTTGGGACATTGATTGCGTTCTCCTCGTTGAAACAAACCACAGGATTTTTTCGAGCGCTAATCTCACGAGATTCGTGGATACGAACGCGATGCAAGCAAGGAAACTGTTGAAACAAGAATGCGTAAGCTATTTTGTGGTCTTGTTGGTTATTGCTGCGGAAAAAGTATGTTGGAAGCAGTAGGAATAATATCAGGTTACAGAGAATCGTTACAACGGTGTGTGGCGGACCACGAATGATTCTCATGCTAGATGAACAAAGGAATTATTGAAAATTCCTGGAAGACCTTAAAACTTATACATAAACAGTGATGGCTGAAAAAACCGTAAAGAAAGAGTCGCAAATAGTAAGTGTAGGTACATTTAACAGTTTTGGAAGATTGATTGTTATACAGATCGAAAGAGGGTAGCTATGAAGTTAAATGCTCTGATGAGATCCACGTTCACATAACACCTTGCTAGCCGCCGCGAGGGTGTGAGGCAGGGGATGAATCCACACAGGGCATGTATTGTTGACTAGCAAACAATTATTTTACCGGTTACATCGCCGGTTTCATAAATTACTAAATTCACCTGGTGAACTCGGCGGTAGCACATGCAATACAGCCCCAGAGCTCAAATAAATATCATGTGACACGCAAACTTCGGAAGACAAATGTATTGTACTGCGTTACACATTTCAGTTTCGTGACGATACGCAAAATAAAAGTTAAACATTCACAGTACATATATAAAGTAACTCCCTGATAAAGTCGATCTAATCTTTCTATTCCCCTTATTGTTTTGCAGTAAATGAGTAGTTCGATTAGAAGCAGTTGTTAATTAATCGATTCGAGTGTCGCGTGAAATGAACGCATTACTTTTTGAGTCTGAGCTGATGGGAAGCATAGTGATTATAATGTCCTCGGTCTCGTTCAAATGTTTTCCATGCCTCCTATTGAAGAGTATTAGTTGCTCTCACTTACCACCTCCCGTTATGAGTCGCAATATTTTTCTTCGAAATCCTTACATTACTCCTCTTATTTTCCTTCCGTCTTAACTCACGTGCACTAACGGCTTCCTTCTCATATCTACACTATACGCCATATCTTGTTTCCAAAGGTCTCTCTGCCTCCAGTAGTCTTTATGCGTTCGGATTTTTATTTTTACGTCTCGCCATATTTCCCGACGTTATGACTCCCCGAGCCCGCGGAATATATTACTCAGTCCCCCAACCTACCCTCTGCTCTTATCCTCTTATTGCCCTTCTTGTTCTTTATGTGTTACTTCATTCATTTTCCTCGCCAAGAACATCGTCTCCATCGCTTCCCTCTGTGACATTCTCCCGCGTTCGTTATGTCCTTTCGACTTGCAAAGCTATAACTATCACATAGTAAAGATTATTGGACCTAAAAACACGAGCTAAATGATCGTCACGCCTGTCCATATATTCCGCCTCAACTAAGGTGGAGGCAGGCCGGTAGAGGCTCGGTAAATGTGACATAATCCTTTTTTTTAAACAGTTGTGGTGGACCAGAAATTGACTGTCAGAAATTTCGACTGAATTGTTCTCTTAATCTAGCCATGTCGGGATGATTTTTTGTTAGCCATCATTGGATTCTTGAGTATTCCTTAGCAGAAATGTATGCTATAGAAGCGCGGTAGATAAAGTTTAATTCTGAGTTAAATAAATGCGATATTATGATCTGTGACTATTTAAAATAAACCGAAACAAGTCTCTGCCTATCAAAATCGCTGTTTTGTCCTTGTAAACATTATTGGTGAAACACTCGGACTGAATTCAGCAATGCTTGGGACGTTCGGTCTCAGTCACTCTAATAGATCAAGCATGTGATGCATGAGAGTGAACTCGTTTCAAATATGAGAGTTTACGATTCGTTTATTCATTACCTCTTAACAGTATAGTGAAGAATTTCCCTACTACTTCTACGAATCCCCATACTCGTGTTTTTTCCATTGAAGATAGATACGAGAAAAATCAATGTTGGTAGCGCATACTTGATGTGTGTTCGCGAAGGATTCCTGCTCTATTGAATGAACCGTCTGTGCAGTTTGAGATCAGCCTATACATGATTATTGCCTTTTGAAAGATGGATACGAAGAGAAAGAAGGGTATTGTGTTGTGTGAGATTTCCGTTATTTTGTTTATACCCGACTAAGCCATATCCAACGGTTTAAACTTTTCGAGGCAGTGAAGTATCACCCGTTTGAGGAAATAGCTCCGGGGATTAATACAAGCACCCTTGTGGTCGACAACGTAGCCGATTTTCTCGTCCTTCGGGAGAAGCGAGTGCTTCGCCCGTAAATCCGTGAAGGAGCCATTTTTACTGTCCTGATTACGTTCTCTCAATACAACCGAGCTTTAAATTTTTTTACCGTTCTCCATCTTTCCCCTCCCATATCTTTTGCATCCTGCAGCGCCCTTAAATGTGCGTGTTTTGCTCGCGAGAATAACTGTTGGCCGAACGGTGGGTCCCCCTTCGTCTTTTCCTGACGTGGAAGTGTAAAAACGTGGGAGTCGTCACATAGAGAGAGGGTGGCAGAGGCGGGTTAAAAGACGTCGGTGAGTAACGCAAAGCGCACTTTTCGCATACGACCGTCTGTCGTAATTGAAACGTCGGTTTAAGACGCCATAATACCAGCAAGAGGGTTTGGCATATTAGGAAGAAGTAAAAAAAAAAAGAAGGGAGGCCAACGCATCGTGTTTGAGGCCAGTAGAATGGTCTCTTCAACTCGTATAAAACGTCTTTAAAAACGCCATTGAGCCTACCCCTAGTCCTCCGTCCCACCCTACTCTTCGCCCCCTCTACCGCTCATGAAATTGTTCGCCATTTACCTTTTTATGTCTCCCCATCCTCTCAGGCCATCTCGCCCGTCCCTACTTCTTTTTTTTCAGTTCTGTGAAGTAAGAGTAACGGCTGCAATATATTTCGCTGTGCGCCGCCCGTGCGATGAATACTTCACCGCGATATGTTCGTCGCCGGCGTTAATGTTCGTAATGAGGTTCTTCGTGGCCAATCTTTCTTCATTTATCGTTCTCAAATAAATTCCGCACTTTAATGGCGAGAGCGTAAATGTTGGCTGGTCGGGCACCGCTTATTTTTTTGAGGGGGCCGTAAGTAAAACCTTTCTCAACCCCTCCAATGTATATCCAGCGTTTTCTCAAGTCCCTAATCCTGCACGACATACCCTTTATTATTATTGTCTCAAAATGCTCTGTAAAATTGTCCCCATTATTACTGAATGAATTTAGCTACTTTCGGCAACAGGCTCGAATACAATTTATGTCGTTTTTTTATTATCTACTATAATTCTAAGTGGGGGGTTGTATGCATTTGCTAAAGAGTTTAAGTGCTGTCGCTGCTTATGAAATTGCTGTGTGAAAATTGACAACCGGGTTATGTTTAGATGGTCTTTTATTCCCCACTGGTCTTATATGTGTACCGTGAGATAATGTGAGGCATAGATAGCTAAGTACGACGTTGGCGTCATATTTTTCATGGTGTGTTACCCCTGTAGGAAAATATAACCATTGTAAATCCTTTGAAAAGTGGCTTAGTTAAATTATGATGGAATGCTTACTTAGATATTAATAAAGTTAATATTTTTATTCATACCCATTTTCTCGTGTATCCGTATTCCTGTCGCAATAGCGCAATACCTAGCGGATTAGCGGATTACATTAGACTAATTTATCATTTCATACTGATAGTTTCTATCTTTGTTGCAAAATTTATTTTCTTCGCTCAATAATATTTAATATCCCCCCGTATTCAATTTTACCAGATCAAGTTTTAGAGAGATTAATTTCTCAGAAGTGTAGAACTACAATTGGATCGTCCTTAGCTATATTGTTGAGCGAAAAGAAATAGGGTTCCACCATTTATACTTCCTTTATTAATATTTTTTAAACGCCATGCATAACAATGTCCTTGCTAGATTATTAGACTATACTAGGTTTAAGAAGATCGTTACAAGCATGACGATTGAATTAGCAATATGCTAAGCTTTTCGTCTGCGATCTATGCGTATGCACAAAGATTTTCTGGCAAGGAATTGAATCACATCGTGAAAAATATGCTGTTGCGTGTTTTTCGGATTCAATGAAGGGAATTTAACAGCACTTGTTAATTAAATGTCAGTGTTTAAGTTGAGTTAGAAGCCGTCATATTATGATTTATCGTAATGGATCTCGAAAATTGATTTCATATTTTTTAAATGGAAAGCAAACCTTCCCAATTGGATGATTGGCATTAAGAATGTGTGTTTAATGTAGAGATATATCGCTCCAAAAATCCAAGTCGTTTGACATCCGCTTAAAATTTATCGCCGGAAAATATGGACGGATTTTAATGGAGGATATCAAATCTTTTATTTATGAATCCATCTCTCATTCTCTCGTTTACTTATCATTACAGATTCCCTGGGTTCTTTTAATTTTTTCCCCATTTCATTTTCACTCCGAACCGTATTCTAATATTATTTCGATGGCTTAATGTTTTTACCTGATACTCAGGTGATGATGGAGGGAAAAAATTCAAGATTTTTTTCAATTAATTTGCTTTTTTTATCGAGCGTGTTATTTTTCTGTTGGGCTTGGGATGAGTGAAAGATGAATGGGATATTCATACCAGCCGTCACACTCTGTTCACATTCTCCGAACTCCTTTGATCACGACCGAATTATTCATCCAGTTCGTCTCTCTCCCCATCTTTCTCTCACACTGTGCCTCTGATCATATAATGCCTGTAGGTGTGTTGTTTTCCGCGTATCCATGTAAATATTAACTCAGAGGAATCTTTGCGCTTATTATTATTGCCTTCTTTCCACATTTCAATTCTCTTTTCTCAACATTTCCGTTCTTCCACACGTCTCATCATAGTTACCCCTCATTTATATCTATGAGTGACTATCTTTAGCAATGTTTGTAGCTTCCCAAGCATCAGTGGAAGGTAGAAAGCTCTTTTATCGTTTATCTGTCGATGTTGGGCGATAAATAAGTGTCGGATGAGATGAAGCGTGATCTATTTCAATGTAATTTCCCGTAATAATGAACTAGCGAGGACGCAAAACAAGTTAACATCGTAATGCAACGCAGAACGATACTTAAGACTTAGAAAAACACTTTGTTTGAATTAAAAAAACACCGATCAGTAACCCTGCAAATGCGCTGAATTTGTGTTTGTAATATTTTAATTGATACAGGCTTAAAACGTGTAATTAAAATTGAGCATCGCTACTCTGTGAAGTAGTTAAGCTCATGATCATTTTATGCGGAAGAGGTTCAATTTCAGTTATGGTCCGTAACTAAGTAATAAACTCGTTCATATCATGAGCTATATGGGGGCAAATAAAATAACTTTAACATCGATATATCGATGTCAGTAAATTTTAATCGAGGAGAAATTCCTTACGCGTCGTCGATGTGAGACTATCGATACCATATCGATTCATCTCTCGCGCCCACCTCCCAGAATCCTCCATTTTTCCCACCGCCGGGTCCATCGCCACGCTAATCCGATCATTCGGGCATTACAGCATCCGTTATGCGATTTAATACTCTCGCGATTATTTAGGCTCCGTGCGGGAGAGTGAGGGGAGGGAGGAATAGCGGATTGGCGCAATCGGTGTTTAGGGTGGGAGAGTGGACGGAAGGGTAAAATTGAGTGGGAGGATGGAAGGAAATAAGGTGGAGGGAAATAGTAAGAGGGAGGAAGAGGAAAATAAATATGCTGGGGGAGACGCTCGATGTATGTATATCGCTTGGTGATACTTATTCTATATGAGGTGTTGCGTCTTGCCAGGAACAATGTGAATGCTTTCCGCTATTATATTATGTGAGTTGCGTTACCATCTACGTCTACATATTACCCTGCAAGCCACCATAAAGGTATCTGGCAGGGGGTGAATTATCATAAAACATGCACCACATGTCATGCATAAAAAAGGATTAGTAATATTATACTAGTCTAAACTTCACTATTTAAAAAAGATAAAAATATCATAACAAACATGCAAAAATATGCCGTTAGCTTTTTTCAATGTCAATGTGTTGTTGGCGCACCGAAAGAAAGACATATGAGATATGATGCGATGCTGTGACGTTTAACCGACGAGAATGGTTAGGACGATAACTTTCTGACCTGGCATCCCAAATATCATGGGTTTAGATCCTGCCATGCGTATGTGGCATAATACTGACAAATGCTAAGATGTGACATAATGCTGACAAATAATAAGACAAATGCAATGTGTTGCATTTATTTTTAGGATGTTGCACATTATAACTTGAGAAGTTGAAGCCCTTAAAAACCGAATTCTAATCTACTGCTGAGGCACCAAATAGGATAACCTTGTCCGCCTATTTGAAAATGTTGTCGTTTCGAATGGAATGGTCTTCCTGATATATCAGTGTGGTACTAGTAGTTATTGCAATTTTGTAGAATCCTGTTTTCCCGTTTTTCAATCGTCTAAACTGTCTATCTCAGTTGGACCGTCCAACGTTGGACCGGTGATTGTCTAAACCGAAAAAATTATAGGATGCAGTTTAAAGCTGAAATTTAAGTGTCCAGCTCTCACCTATTGACACATTGCATCCGCTCTTATATCCCCTTTTCACTTATCACTATTTCTTCGTCCTCAACTCTCCTCCCTAATGTTTCCAACTCTTGTGTAATGCCGTGAAAATGATTATGATAGTGTCGTGCTTTGAATGGGAATTGATATGAAAATGCAGGAACATGCGATAAGGTTGAAGAGTAGCTGTGTGAAGAAATTTGAAGAGGGTAGATTTTTGGTGTGATACCTTTTGTTTGAGTATGCGTAGATGTCGTTGGAATACGAAAGAATGTTACCAAAGGGATCACGCCAAGTTCCAGGCCAATGATTGGCAGTATGCGAGGCATACCGAAAGGTAATAATAGAAGCATAGGGGCAACAAAATGAGGTAACGGGTGAACGAGCTCTGAAGAGAGGGAGATCGGGAGGATGAATGGAATGAAAGAGGAAAGGAAGGAATGAGAGAGAGAAAAGGGATGAGCGAACGAAAAGGGGAAGAGAAAAGAGAGGAGGAGCGGTGAAAAAGGGACTGGTGGGGTACCCATTCCACGGACTCCGACTGTCAATTGTTTATTCCGTTTATCTTTACGGCTAACTTGTTTTCCCGGGCGTTCGCGAGAGCCATTATCGAGTTACGTAAGCTCGTGCGTGTATGTATTTGGGTGGAACGAATGAGACAGGAAAATAAAAGAGGAGTAGTTGAGGGTGGGGGGAGAATGTGATAAATAAATGTTGCTCGGATGGAATCCGCCAGCCTCGGTATCAAAAAAAATAATTCTGTGAAAATTCAGTGGCAAACGGAAGCGAAGGTGGAGAGAATAAATTGGCTGGCGGTAGAGAGAAGGGGTGAAGTAGTTTGGGGAGGGAGGCTGAGAGAGGAATCTCCACTGTTCAGTACGCACAGGCTTTCATATCAATTCGCGCTCATCGATTCTTTATCGCTTCCCCTATCACTCTTTTCCCCCTATCTCTTTTCCCCACTGTTCACCACTCTTTCCGTGACGATCTCCGTAGTTCTTCCTGTCTACCACCCCCTATTCCCCAAACCCAAACTCCACTCCCTCCCACGCGCCTCTCTCCCCCGTCCCGATGGAGGCAGAGCGTTGGGGTGGGGGGGAGGACTCGCTCGAACACAAAAACATGCGCAAATGCCTGACGGTCTCGTTTTTTTTATTCATGCCCACTCTTCGCAATGCTTTTGCGATCCATAAAAAACGAGGCAATTATCCTCGTTTTTTTTCGGAGAGGAGCGGCGAATTTCATTCGCGAATCTATTATCCGCCCATGACTTTTTTTTTGCTGTTCGGCAAAGGGAGGTGGGAGGAGTGAGTGCTGCTTTTTTCAGGCGCACGTCTGCGTCGGTAGGGCGTAACTCTGTGTTCATAAATTTTTTTGTCCTTCCACCCACGTCACTCCAGGTCTTGCTCTTCTTTTGCTTTCTGCTCCACCTTCCTCTTGTACAAATACTCACTCACCCTCCGTCTCCTCTTCTCGTCCCTGGCTATCCATACGGTGCGATTCTTCCCGTTGTCATGGGCGGTGTTTCACCGGGGGTAGATTTTTCAAATTGTTTCCCCCACTCCCGTTGAATTGTTGAAATGCATTTTAATTTAATTTTCGTTTGAGTTAGTCTGAAAATAGGAGCGTTATCCATATAATTGCTGGACTTGCCTAGAATTCCAACAAAATCAAGTTCTGAAATCAAGGGAAGTTATCATGTTGTTGCGCGTTGTCACTATCGTTGCCAATGATGCGAACCCCTATTAAGCGGAATGATCGCAGTAATTGTATTCACGACTTCCCCTTTGAGACTAGTGAGTAAAATCACCAGAATAAAATTTGAAGGCATTTGTGGATTTAGAGAAGTCTTTTGACAGCGTGGATTGGGATTCAATGCTTGGAATTCTGAAGAGAATTGGAGTGTCCTATAATGACCGAAGAATTATACATAGTCTGTACAAAAACCAAGTAGATGTGATTAAAACTGGACCCAGCTGTAAAGAGGCAAGAATAAGGAAAGGAGTGAGACAAGGCTGTACACTGTCTCCCGTAATTTTTATGTTCACATCGAGAGAGCCATCGATGAAATGGAAGAGAAGTTTTCTGGGGTGACTATCCACTGAGAAAAAATAAGCATGCTGCGATTCGCTGATGACATAGCACTAATAGCAGAGACAGAAGGGATCTGAACAAGATTCTAGTAACCATGGAAAGGACAGTGGCCAGATATCAGCTGAAGATAAATAAGAAAAAAACTAAGATATTGGTGTGCCGCAAGAAAGAAGAGGCCAAAACCAATGCCAAACTAGGAAAACAAAAACTTGAAGAGATGAAGGAGTTCTGTTACCTCGGAAGCCGAGTAACCAACGATGGACGAAGCAAGAAAGAAATAGTTAGTAGAATAGCCCAGGCAAAGAGGGCATTCTATCAAAAGAAGAATCTACTTAAATCAGGAAATACAAGCGTAGAAGTAAGGAAACAGTTCATCAGAACATACATCTGGAGCATGTTTCTTTACGGCAGTGAGGCATGCACGATGAGAGCAGCGGAGAAGAAAAGGGTGGGAGCATTCGAAATTTGGTGCTACAGAAGAATTCTGAAGATTAAATGGATCGATCGAGTAAGTAACGATGAAGTCCTAAGAAGAGTGGGAGAAAAGAGAAGTCTGCTGAAAACTCTAAAAAGAAGAAGGGACAACGTAATCGGCCATATCTTGAGACATGATGGCCTGATGAAGACTAAAGTGAACGGGAAGATTGGAAAAGGCAGGCCTCGTATAAGATACATGGAACAGGTTGTGAAGGATGTAAAAGAGAAGAATTACATCGCAATGAAAAGGTTGGCCGATAGAAGAATCGAGTGGAAAGCTGCGTCAAACCAATCCTAGGATTGTTGACCAATGATTATGATGAAAATTTGAAGAACTTGTGTCACGTTTATGCTCTCCTGAGGGCAATTAAAAATAACGATTGCACGCGTGATATTAATCTTCGAGATAGTCCCTGGTCTTAGTCTTTCCTGAAATCTCTAAATAAAAAAAAATATTTCATCCTCTAAATTATCCCGTTTCCTGTGGAAAACACTTATTTCGTGAAAAATCATTTCATTTCCATGCATGAATATTTATTTTCTTTCATGATTTGATGCGAATGTGACAGAGTTGAAGTTATTGCTGTTTTTTTACCGCCGCGAATCATTTCACTGGACTGCACGATTTTACGTTTCCCGTTACTCTACGGTCCGCTTCCTTTGGCTTTATGATTTATCGATTAGAATGGGTGTCGACGCGTTATTTCCCTCGCCAGCTGTCACCATCGGACAAATTGAAACGAGAGGCAGTAGCAGATCGGCGCATTGATTGGTCACACATTTGATTGAATGAAAAGCGATCAGTGGATACGCGGAAGCGTATTGGCCTGGGCATCCGATAGTCAACCGTAATATAGGTTCGGCATTGCTTTTCGACAGGTAGAAGTACATAATGGTTTATTATTTCTTTATCATCCGCGCGTCTCTATACACTCATTTAGCTGAAGTGAACGCATCATTTGTTTTATCTACGGCAAGCTACTCGTGGAATTCTTTGTTAAGGATGTTTTTAGACGCTATTATGTGCAATCTCCTGGACTATCTCTTTTCTCAAGCGTAAACCTGACAGCGAGGAAATTATTAGTTCCGAGAAGTTAATTCTCATGCTGTTCTTATCTTGACAGGTACTTTTTTCTTTTAGTTGGGCCAGTTTCGAAATGCTTTAAATCTCTTTATTTTACTCATTTCGAGCGACGAGCAGGGCGTCGGAGATGCCCAGATAGGAAGAAAATACTTCCCTGTGAATGCACAAAGAATAAAGTACCTCCAAAACCTCGTCTCAGCGCCTGGAAAATCTGGGAAAAGTTATCGCAGGGACATTTTTGGAAAAAATACTCTCCGTTATTCATCGTTTGAAAACGTTTTAATATTCTTATTGGTTGTCGAAAAAAACTTGGTGTAAGGGGCGAGAAAGAGAATTCCTTTCATTCCCATCAAAGCCAAACCGGAGGAAGGGATTCAAAAGAAGAAACCCTCTTCTCGAACGCCGCAATTTTATTTTCCCCCTCTACGAAAAAGCAAGTAGTTACTGAATGCAAAGGTTTTTTTCCTCTTTTAACGCTCAAAGAGTTTCTCTTTTTGTCCGCTGCAGCCGCGAAGTCGTTAACGTCTTCTTTACTGGCCATTTGGACGTAAATTTGTCTTAGCGCGCGGGCCCCAAAGAAATTGGCGTCTCTTGGCGACGAGGGGTTGACTCGGAGGTGGTGTGAGGCTCGGGGGGGCAGGGTGGATGAAGGGGGTTGGAGTGGTAATGCTGGAACAGGAGGAAGAGGTTTTTGGGAAGGAATCAGAGAGGGAGGGAGGGGGCGAAGGAAAAATATAAAGAACGAAATAATCGGAAAGTTCTTCCCTCTAGGAGAAAAGAGTCTCTTTGACTGCTCTCCAAATTCCTCCGACAAAAGCTCCCTGCTTCCTAAACTCCATTTCGGAGGAGCGGGGGGCCGCGGTGGTGACGAGGAGGTGCAAATAGGGTAGGGGTGGAAATGATGTGGGGGGAGGGTAGGACGGATGGGGCGGGGCGCACAAAAACGACGTGGGGGTAAAAGGGGTCGAAGTCGGCGGTGGGGTTTGACTCCGAAGGAGAGGCGGCAAAAGTGCCGGAATGGAAGGAAACGGTTAGAGACGGCCAGCGTGTTTCATTTGTTTTTATTCCTTGTTCCCGATCCGGCAACACTGTTGTTGTTTAAGTGCCTGGAAAATAGTTTCTGGCAGCTCTCCCCGTTTGCCGTCTCTCTCCCCGAAAGCGTCGCTGGAGATGTTGAGTGTGTGTAGGAAAGGGGGAGTCGGGACTCTGAGGTACGTACGAGGGCGTTGGGGAGGAAATGAGGAGGAGGGCAATGTTTGGAAGACGTAAAAAATGATGAAGAAAAGAAGTCGTGTGGAATCCGGAGTCTGCGAGAGCGGAAGGAAGATATGAGGCGAGGAGATTTTTGGCTGGATGTTGGGAATGGTGAAGGGTGTATCTCCCCTGGGTCAGGGGGTGGCGGGGCAAGAGGGTGGGGGTAGCGGAAGGCCTCTAAGGAAGAGTGGCGTTATTTTTTATGTGGCGGCAGTGAAACTGTCTTCCCCGTTTTATGCTCCCCTCTGAGAAAAGTTCCCCTTTCCCATTTCCTCCCCCCATCCTAGCGGATGCCAAGCCGTAACTCCTCCCTACCACACTCTTTCTACCCTCTTCTCCTTTCCTTCTATTTGCCTTCTCGACCTTCTCTCGTAGACCTTGTCCGCTCCTCCACTTTTCTCCCTCTCTCTCTCCAGTGGTGCGGCTTCCCGGATAACTCAGCCTCCCTCGTGAACGTGCGACCGTTCGGCCTCCGCCAGACATCCTCGTAGCGATAAATTAAATGCACGCGGACGAGAAAGTAAACTGAGGCGACTTTGGGGACAATAAATACGCCACCTACCTCGGTAAACTAATATGTGAGCGTGATGGAAGAGACTAAGGTTGCTCAATGCTTTCCCCATCTCAACCCAGTCGGGAGCTCCATCTACTCATGCATGTATATGAGGTATTTGTTATAGGAGCCCCATCTTTTTTTTGGAGAAATTTCCTCGCTGCACCGTCAGTCACGAATGTTTTCGAAATATGCTCCCGGACAACTTCCGATTGCTTCAATTTGGAACTGTTTTATAAATTATTCTGTGCCTCTTCCGAAAGTATGCTTACTGGGGACAGGGCACAGTGAGTTTGTTTCGAGACGAAGTCTCAACTTTTTTAAAATTTATATTTAAAGTGGAATTTTCTAGTCGAAAGCATTAAATTTTGATGTCACCCTTTCGCAGCAAGTGTTTCGCTAAATTGATTTAAAAAATGATTATGTGACAAGCGGTTGTACCGATGTAGTGGATGTGTTGAGTGCTTTTATATTGGACTCTTAAATGCTGCGAGTTTGGTTAGCCACAGATGAGAGGATATTTTAGATTTTTTTTCATACTGTACCATGTGTATCGTTAAAAATTAGCCAGCAAAACCACCCAGAGAGTTTCCGTAGCACTGCAATGCGGTAGGTCAAATTTTTATTAGGGGAAGAAAACATCTAAGAGTATTACCACTTCCTTTGGAAAAAGATGAAAAATCACCCTGTTAGAATCAAGATGTACTCTGATGAAAATCGACAAAAGTCCGGTCTTCAATCCCGCTATCTTTAATCTCAAAATGTTTTTGGTTTTAAGACATATAACATTGTTACGCTAATGCTATATTTCTTATATTCGAAAATCAGACAAAATCAGACTGATCACTATGTATTTTAGTAACTTGTGATTTGTGGCGAAGAGGCAAGACAAAAGAAATCGCATAGGGTACCGATATACCGATGTCTCAGGTCTTGTCTACGTGGACTTATTGATGTCGTCTCAGTACTCGTGCCTTCAAATAACTGACGTATCTCGCTGTTCCTTTCACCAATATTCTTTTCGCTAAGTTTACCGGCTTCAATTAAATTTTTCCTCAGTGTAACGTTGTTAAAATCAACACTTTGTGCCGTATCTTTGGATCTCGCAATTTTTTCGTTTCCCTTGTTACGTATAGTTATACTTCTAAACCATAATCTTTCCTCGACCAACACGTCCCTGTTGTAATAAATGCATGTGCTGAGTGATGCTATTTATCCGCCACTTCAAAGGCTTTTATAAATTTTCCCTTTCCAGTTTAAAATTTTCTCGATTTGTTAGGACACTTGTGGGGATTAAAATATTTAAAATAGCGATACGATAGGTTTTATCGGTTCAGGAACGTGTTCTCCGTGTAGAGGAAAATCTATTGCTAAAAAAATCTATTGTCATGCGGACAATAGATTTTTTTAGCACAAATGTGCTATGGGAGTAGCATTATCATTCGATTCTTTCCTTTTTTTTCTTCCCCGCTCTGCGTTTTCCTCGTCATCGCCCGACCGGAGAAGGGTTGACGTGTGAGAGGAAGGGAACTTGACGGTTTTGAGTTTGCGACCGAGTCGAGCCCGTCGCTTTCGTTTCCCCTCCCTCCTCCCTTCCTCCTCACTTTCCGTCCTTTTCACTCCTCTTACATCATCGTTCTCCTTCGCCCGCTGTCGTCCCGACTATCATTTTCCCCTCTCCATTCTACTCGTCCCGGGCCCACTTTACGCGGGCTCACCCACGGCAGCCGTATCCTCCCATCACTTTCCATCCTTGCTCTCCTTCTCCTGTCACGCCGCCTCTTCTTATCTTCGACGGCACTCTTGTTTTCATTCGCACTTCTCACACGTCCCGCCATTTTTTTCCTCCTTTTCAACTCCGCATCCGCCTGGTTGACGATTCACCTTCCTCCCACATTTGAGGGCTGGTGGGTCACCTTCTGTGTTGAGTTTATCCGTTTTCCACATTCTCGGAGCGTCAGCTTTCCTCGCAATTGGAAGCAGTATTCGTCACCGGCAAGTATACAGGTTTATTCAAAAGTTTATGGCGTTTGTTCAGTCCAAACCGCAAGTCTTATTCGTCCACTTTTTTGATGCATAAATCTGCCTTCGTTTGTGCTATATCACCTTTCGATGGATCTCCCTCATATTTGAGAAGATGGGATTTCAGGTAGTCAGTGTTTGGGTGAACTATAGTTTAGGGTAATTAGTCTTTCACCCTCGGCGTGGGCTCTAGCCCGGTTGGTCGTCTCTGCATGTTGTTTTGGTTTTTCCGTTTGCGTCCTTCTTCTTTCCTCGCAGAAGTGAGATAACATCTTCTTTATAATATTTTGTTATTAAAAGAATTGATTTGTTGTCCAAGCGTTCTAGTATAAGGCATTCGATCTATTATACCCTGTGCACAATACACATTTTTCGTGTCGTGTTCAGCCATGTAGTGATGTATTTCGGTGAATAATTTTTGTTTGACGTTTTGCATGACTAAAACATTCAAAGTTCACCCCGAAGGTTGATTTTTGATGGGAGAAAATAGAGCTTACCCCGTACTAAGCCATTGGTGCGTGAAATCCAAGTACTCAGAGTATGGGGGCCAATTCCTTTCCGTAGACCACCTGCGATTTCTTACGAAGTTTTGACACAAAATAGAATCGCGAGAATTATTAGGTATCCAGAAAACTTCTGCTCAGGATGTGAATTCGGATCCCACCGGTCTGTATCCCAGCACTCTACGCACCAGGCCATCATGACCCCCAATCGTAAATATCGGTCTTAAATTGCCACAAAAGGGATTTGAGGAAAAATTCAAAATGGGGGGCCTTCTGAGTGGCGGTTGTTTTTGTTAGAGGGAAATGTAGCCTGTTTTTTTTGTTTCATTTTATGCTGTTTCCAGAGGCGAAAAAACGTATTTGTGATGCCCACAAACCAGGAATTCATCCATTCATTTAATGAATTCCGGCAATTTTTTCTGCCCATCAAAGTCGGTTATTTACCAAGGCATGGATGGAATTTGGGATCCTCCCCCGTTTGCGCTGATTTGCATTTAACAGTGGAAAATCTTGCGCCTGGAAACATGAAACAAGCACGTGACATCAGGTACCTAACGTGATGGTGTGTGTGTGGATAAAATTACGAAATACGTCCGCGCATCGTTTCGGTAACGTGCGACGCCGCAGTAGTTTGTAACAACGAGGACATCGGTTTACGTTGCATTTGTTTCTCAATGCCGCCTACTTCCGCGCGCATTCCTCACGTCTCCTCGATTCCGCCTCTCGGAACGTCTGCCATCGTCTACTCCTCCTCACCCAGCCCCCACCTTTCTTACCTCTCTCCTCTCTTTCTTTCCATCGCGATGCTATCTCGCCCTCCCGCTTTTAACCCGTCCTCGAGAGGGCACGTGAGGCGAAGGAGGTTGTTCGGTCGAGGTGGCGCTTTTAAGTGAGTGGGCGGGCGAGGGACTCTCTCCGCGCGCGCGGGGCCGGGGGGAGGAGACATACACACCTTACCATCTTCCTTCCCCCGCGGTGTAACTTGCACCGCTGTCGGTTGAGTGCTGCGAAAAGACAGGAAAGCTGGGCGAGTGAGTGGCAGGGGTGATGGAGGTGAGAGCATCGGATGGTATCCCGTAACACAGAGTAAAGGATGACTTGAGGGAAAAGTTAGATGAGCGGTGCGACGTGATGCCATATGGGTAACTATCGGTTAGGAACGGATCTGTGATTTATACCTTATAACGCGATATTACAGGATATCATTATAGCGACGGTTTGATTTTTTTTTTATAATTGTTCTATACGCTTCCATAACTTTTTTTTTCTTTCTGTTGCAAGTCATTCCCCTACCATGTCCGGAAAGGAGCTAAATGAATTTCACGAAAGTTTGGCTTCCCGTTTTGCTGTGTTTTTTTTCTTTATAAGATTTCTTTTGACAGTAAAGGGAGTTGATTTGTTTAGTTGATTATTCTTTTCGTCCCATTGCTATTCTTCCATCCTTTGAAATTTAGTGGCACCTTCTCTGGCAAATTCAAACAGTCTTCTCATCCTGAGTCTAATCTTCAAGGAGAGGCACCTTTGTACGTGCTGCTTATCAGAATTCAACCTTGAGTATTTGGTTCTAATCGTCGATACCTAATTGTTCCTCTTTTAGATTAGGCTTGAAATTGTGGTGTGATATTACGGTCCACCGTTTTCTCAGCTTTTACGATGTTGAGGTCCTTTATTCTAATTTAGGTACGAAATAACGGTGCAATCACGTTACAAAATGAATTAAAATATAGAAAACTTTGCTACAGACGGTCGGTTTCTGAGATGTAGGTACTTTCAAAGGATGGGCATTTAAAAAAAATTTTTGACAAAGACAAACTTTTACCTTTGCAGTCAGGGCATGATTTGATAGACTCACGCCATCACTCTATATTACTTTTTACTGCCGCAAGTTTGGGTTTCCGTTTTCATGCTCAAATAAATTGAAAGCATTGTGGCAGTCCAATAAAAGTATGGAAACCCTCCTCTGTACACGATGTTTTTTATATTCAAGTGATTTGATATATTTATGCCTTAATATCAATAATTCATGTACCCATTCATTGCCTATACGTCTATAAATTTCTTTTCGGAGAATTTGATGTGAGTCACACGAACGAACCATAATATGTCGTGGTTTTTCAATGTGTGCAATGCATATGTAAACTAGTGGAAGAATGGTGGACAATTCCCTCTCATTATACGTCAGGGTGAGACCATATCAATATAAGTATTGTGTTAGTTGTATGGGGCAGAAATAGCTTCTCTTAATGTATACTTTTGGATCTGCTTTCTTTGGTTTTGGTGGAAATTGTGCGAGTATAAGAATCTGTCCTGTGAAAGAACGAATTCTTGAAACATTTTAGCAGTCTGGTTTGGAGATAAATTGTATGACAGCCCTGTCAGTTGGCGGTCCCTTGCCATCGGATGTATTGTGCTTACACCTTGTTGCGACCCGTGAGTCTATGACCTTCGCGCGGGCGCACAACTCCGTTTCAACGGATAAGGGAAGGCTGGGGGAGGATGACGACGGCTCCGAGAGCGTTCGTGCGTGCCGTAGAGCACTCGAGTGCGTGGGTACGCGCGCTGTGCGTTGTCTCCCAACCCTCCCTTCGCCTTCCCCCCAACCCTCTGCTCTGCTCGAGGCGTGCGCTTGCATGAAACATTCATTACTCGCCCCGGCACCACGCCCGCCCCGCCCTCCTCTCCTCCCACCGACTACCTCCCACCGTGCTCCTCCTTCGGAATTCCTCACCTAACGCCCCCTCCTTTGAACCCGCCTCCACTTCCTTGCCATCTTCCCTCGAGGCGCCCACGTATGGGCCCGGCCCGGGGAAGAATGATCTCTTGCAGTTCCGATCCAGATCTCTGGTATTATTGCAACTAAAATCTATACATTGTTTAATATTAAGGGGAAGAGGTTTGTTCTCCGTAATGATAGGTTATCGTTTTTAATTCTGTTTTTTGTATTTTTTATTATGCTTCATGCTCGCCCAACAGATGAATTAGAAGACAAATATCACTTATTAAATACAATCAATAAGAACACATGCATATGTAAAGAGAGAGAAGTGTTCACAACATGATATATTGAACAATTTTGTTTAGCCGAGAACAGAAGTGCCTTCTCTTTTGAAACAATTCAAGTTTATGGCAATGCTTGCTAAGGTTTGGCACAATCTGTATAATGTTGGTTTTACATGTCCTCCCTTTTTGGCCTTACATTAATTTTCCATACGAAAAATTAAATTACTCACTTGGTCAGCATTTTCCCCATTTTTGATTTGTTGAAACAAATGCTATAAATCCTTTATCGTCCTTCTTTTCTTGAAACTATCATATCTATACGTTTCCAATAAAACATCATAACTTAAATGATTTTCAAATATTGGATAAGTGTTATTATGTTTCGCCTCAAGTATTGAAATGTCATATTGCTAGCATATACTAGTGGCTTTTGAAATGCATGGAAGAAGAACACACAGAACCACAGTCCGACCCGGAATTTGATTTGAGCGGTGTGTACAGATACAGCCAACTGTGGTGTTTGCTCATGCGTGAGCCTATTCCATATCATGCGCCCCCTGTAGTATTTTCCAAATATCCATATCTCAAGAAATCACTTGGCACGTGGAAATGTATGTAATCTTAATTATCTACTTCAACTTTTCTTAGCTTAGGTATAAAGCTTCAATGAAAATTTCAGACATTACTTCCATCAGGCAACCGTGCTGCGGTGGCTAAATGATGCCTCCTTTCTATCAGTAAAATATCCTTAATGTGCCAGTGGCACAAACTGAGGTTTTTTTTCTATTGGAGCTTTTTCTTTTGGTGATCTGTCATAACTTGAATAAACGAGAACTAGCGGGGTGCAACCAATTCACTTCTTTTCGGTCTGTCTCTCACTCTTTCACTGTGAATGATGAAACCAGAACTTGGCTCAAATCTCTTTCTCTCTCTCTCTCTCCACTCTTGGGCCGTACCGAGGAAGTCGAGGGAAGAGTTTTTTTATGAGAAAAAAAGGAGGAGGCCTTTAATTAAAAGATAAATCTCGATGTAATTTCGTCGCCTCCCGAGACCGAAATTTGTTTCCGCGTAAAGATTCTGTGTATGGCGGTAGGGAGGGATGTAGTGCGTCTTCCGTCCAAGAGATGGGGTATAGGGAGTTGGGGGAGGTCGTTTGAGTGTATCCGGTGGAATTCGCGGCGGCGTCTTTCAACCCACACCCCCTCATCATCATCATCATCTCTCTCTATTTCTCCCTCCCTTTTTTACTCTCCTTCGCTCTCCCTCCATTACCTCTTACTTGTTCGCCCTTTCTTCCCTTAAGCGGAATTCCGCCTGCAGGCTGTCTGCTCGCCATACCTTCTTCGGCTCAAGCTCACCCTTTTATCCTCTCCTGCGGACTCGGCGTCCTGCCGTTTTGCGGAAAGCATCAATTTTCCAGAAGCACTCTTCCGCCCACCTCCTACCCCGTCTTCCTACTCCTCCCCACCCCCCACTTTCCTTCCCATCCCGTTCCTTCAGAGCATCCAGTTTCTTGCCTTACTCAACTTCTTTTAACCCCGGGTATTCTCTGTTGAATTGATGAGAGAATAACGCTGGTTACCGCTACAGTGTCGCGCATATTCTGGTATCGGGTGCTATGGATTTTTCTACGAACTATTTCAGCGTTCTTTTACTCTAAAACTCGGGAAAATTGGGGTAGATCCATAAATGCACTGCTGCACTCAACTGGTCTTTGGCGGCTTCTGAATCAAGATGGTGATGTTTGGAATTTCTGTGTTTACGTCGACGTAATTCCTAATTGGAATCCACCCTGTATAACATGCGGTATTCCATTATTTTAAGTTATTTCTCTTACGACATTTTTTGTAGGTTTTATCCGACCTAAATTATCGATGTAATCTATAGGAGTTGTTACTATCGTCGGGTTCAAAAACGGAACAAGAAGAAATAAAGCCTATCAAAAAAGAAAATTAAATTAAAGGATACTTGATAGAAAGGGGTCTTCGGTACCTTCACTTATTAATATGGCTTTTAGTTTTTTAGTAAATAGTACTAAAGAAGCAATTCAGGGAAAAAGATTGGCTAGCAGTTGGATCTCTAAGTGTTTCTCCTTTGGGACTAGAGTTTATTAATCTTTACCTCGAAGATAAAAACTTGTAGGAAAGAAGGGCAGCATATAAAATAAAAACACGAGGTGGAGGGCGGACCTTTGGGTGAGGAAATAGAGTGGCACATCGTAATGTGTTGCCTTTCCCTTACTTCAATCTCTCTCCTTTTATGTATATTTAACATTCTTCCGCTTCCTCGAGCTTCTTCCCATATTTTCCTCCGCCACTTACAGTTTTGGGCCCATGTATTTCACTCAATAAAATGGAGCTCTCGGTTTAATCCGCCCGGGAATAAGATCTCACCTGAAAGAAAAATAATGCCGGGCATCCAGGAGCACGTACTCGGCGGGTTCTCCTCAGTGAACCTACGTACGAGCCACTCTTTTCTTTATTTCGTATTTTGATGGGACGGAGAAAAATAGATCCGGGGGGCTTTTGCGCCCGCGGAATAAAAATCTGGTCCCGATCCCCCAAAAGGGTATTAAATAACCGCAGTGCGCTGTGGGAAGCGTGCTAGAGAGGACTCATACGTTTCTCTAGGCCTCTGTTTCCGTCTCCAGTTTTCCAACCTCGTGCTTCCTTCTTCAGTCTATGGTATTGACCCGTGGCAATGCCGTTTTCCAACTCCAAGTCGCTCCTATTGGTGCCTTAACGTCCGTCGCCTTTCTCCTCTGTTTTTTGCAGCAAACCTTTGCATTTCTGTCTTCATCTCTTGTCTTGGTTCCCCTCTGTGTTATCTAGTTCTTGCGAGAATGGTAGCGGCTTCGTTATTTTGAAGGTGATCTGCCCCTGTAGCCAGCCATTGTTGATCCGTCCTATGAATAATGCCATTTGAAGCCTTTTGTCGAGGTTGGCCAATGCTAAGGTGTATGGCGATCTTTGTTGTTCGTGGAGCGTTTTGTGACTTGATGTTTTAATCTCGTTACACCCCGTTGTTTTATTGCTATCCATGTAGCACTGGTGAGAATTTAGATATTTCTTGTTGCTGGGTTAGACTTGAGTAAGTGCTCACCCTTCCCACCTCGATACGTTTATTTCACGCTGTATATTTTGATATACAACCTATTTTAGTTATACTTGGTTTGGTTATTATATTTGGATTAGAACGTACGACTGAAATGTGAGGGGTACCCTCAATAAACAAGTCTTCCTTCACAATTGTAGTCTGTTTTGGTTTTATGGAATAAGTATCGTTTTTTTCTTTTTCTACTGTAATCTCTTCTCGCTTACTTTAGATTACTTGCGCTATGCTGCAAGAACTTCTGTCTCCTTTAGTTACCTTACTCTTTTACGTCTTGCGTTCTCGTTTCTTTCCCCCCTCATTTCGTCTTTCTACCTCCTCTTCCAGGAGTCCTTCGCATTTTCTCCCCTTCTGCTGAGTTTCTTGAATTAGTTCCATGCCAATCTCCGCTGGGAGAGGGCAGCACTTCGGATGGGGAGCCGTTAAGTGTGAGGGGGTATTCCGAGCAATTCCTGGGGGATAAGTGCTCTTCAAAAGGGGACGGTTAGGAGTTTTTAATGCCTCTTGAAGACGAGGTAAAAGGACCGGACCCTCCCCTTTTACCGATATTTATTCGTCTACATATGTATTTATTTTTATGCATTCCTTACGTTCACGTATTTTGACTTTTTTCTGTACCCTCTGTGTTTCAAAGCACGATTTCGGGACATATCTGGGAGTATGTATGTATCCCAACGTGCGAGTATCGTCTTTTTATAATAGCTGGTATTACTGGGTCCATTTGTATCATTTTTCATTTTTCACTCATCTTCCATCCTCAGTGTTGCTTGGCGAGAATCCGTCCTCATATAGCTGCTTTTTATCTTCGCGAACTTGGTTCCAACTTTGTTTCCAGATGGGTGTTCATTTTGATTTCCTCATATTGTTCTCTCCGTCCTTTTGGGTTCTTTCCCTGTTGCCCGATATTATCTTAATTTCTGAGTCGTACAGAAGCTCAAAACTTGATGTAACTAGTTAAATTCTCCATCGTGGTCAGTTTATAGAATCGGATTATGAAGTCAAAAAACGATCTTGATTTTGACGAGCTGTGTACATTTTATCTTGTAAACTTGAACGGTGTTGCGTGCTTTCTTGATGGTAATTCTAGTGATTGGATACTGCTGTGATCTTTCGTTAACATTTGGAGAAGTGTACGTACTTTTTAATAAATTCTGATTTAATTTTTATTAAGCCCTCATTTAAGTGTGTGAAAAATTTTAGTTGAGAGCAGAAACGTATTGTCAGCTATCATTGCGCAACATTTCTCATTTGTTTCTCATTTCTCTTTGAAGGGTCATTTATTCGAGTTGTCAGAATGTTTAGCCTGGACCACGGATTAATACGAATAATACTTTTCGAGCCTAGTTTTATCTCGGAATCATGCAATAATAGCAATTGTTAACGCTAGGAAAAAAAAATCATTCCCCATCCTTTCCTCTGCGATGCAGAGCTATCTAGAGGTCTTCCAGGAGTAAAGACATCCCTCCCTTTAGAAAGCTTCGGCCTAGCTGTCCAGCAATCACAATTCTGTCTTTATTTTATTCTCACAAACTCATGGAGGATTTTAAAATTTTTCATTTTCAACTGGGGTAGAAATGAAGGAAAGGAAAGGGGAGATTTGCGGTCGTGGCACTTAACCACTTGCATGGAATGGAAGACTAAGGTGGAACAGGTAGGGGAGGAGGGAGGGTATTATCCAAAGCTGGAGGAGACTGGAGGGAAAAGTGGAGAGCCTGGGCGGAGGGTTGAGTTCGTAGAGAACTAGTGGAGGTCGATGTAATGGGAGAAGGACCGCATTAGGATAATAATGGAATGCATACAGCAATGTATGCATGTACATACACGCCGGAATTCGCACTGGTGCTTCCTGTGGACGGGGACAATTACATATTAGCCTAATGTGGGTCAAAGTACGTGTTGAGGAAAACGTTTTGAGATCCCTGCCAAGAGAAGACAAGAGATAACGTAGCGAGGCCGCATCCGAAACTGCCGGAAGTTAATTGAGGCCGACTTTTTTGTGAGCGCCTCACAGAGAGAGGGAGAGGCTTTGTTCCCCGGAATCTCTCGGAAAATAAAGCGAAAGGAGAAGCATGAGCATCTGTTTTTTTTAAGCTCTTAATGAAAAGGCGCCGCTCAAATGTTTTGAGTGCCGGAAAGAAAGGCAGCGTTCCTTCTTCCACTTTCCAGAGGTCCTTGGCGGTCGGAATTAGATGTTTGTTCGGGGCGTGAAAGGGAGTAGGATGAGAGAGGGTGATCTAGTGAAATGGAAGTCCTTAATTGAACCTACGTAAGAGGACTGCGGAGGGAATGGCAAACCATTGTGGTGACGAGCGTGGAGGAACGGACGAACTATTCGACGGATAATTATTGTTATGTTTCCTTTCCGGGTTTAAGCGCCGTATTTTAATTAAGTCTGCACTAGCCGAGGTGTTGAACGTCGTTTTTCGGATTCTTCGGTCCCTTTTGGGGTAATTTTATGCGTCAATCTAAATGCACGAAAAAAATGTAGAGTCTCCTGATTTTCATTGACTTGTTTTACAATGCTTGAATACCAAATGTCCCTGTCTTCCATTTGATTTTGTGGAATAAATAATGGAGTTAATTTTCCTTGTTTAGTGAATATGATTTTTTTTGTTTGATTCCTGCTCGTCCATGAGTCGTAAAATAAACGCGACATGATGATTTGTATATAATATGTAGTTGTTAACGGAGAATTACTCTCACCGCTAGACATGCGAGCCGCAGTATTCAAGTCGGGCGCACGCCTCATTGTTAACCCAAAGGTCGTGGGTTTGAATCTCTTTCCATGCATGCGTTTGTGTTTTTCCAAGTAAAATGTGTGGTTAGATTGTGGGATATCAAATTGGCAGTTAGTGCCCCTTAAAACCTAAGTTTATTGCCTCTACAATGGAAAATATTGCATGAAAACTTTTCTACAACTGCTGCGAATTAAAAAATTAAAAGAAAAGTTGGCAAGGCGAATTAAATGATCCCCTTAACACTCTCGCAGAATAAGTGTCCTCCGGGAGTCATTCGTCGTTCGCTCTTGACTTAAAAATGGCGTTCTATTTCCGCCTCGTGAGAGTGACATTGTCATTGAGCAAGGAGAGAGAGATAAAAAGAGTATTCTCTAGTTTATTTCCTTGTATGCGAGGGCCCTTCGCGAGAGTCGTCTCCAGTTTGCTTCCCGCCTGGTTCATCCTCATCATAAGAATCCCGTCCTATATTCCCTTCCCGTCTCCACCCCTCCTCTGTTTCTTTTTCTTTTATTACCGTGGAGCGGACCCTGAGCTCCCATTCCTCGCTTTCTGGGGAACATCGCCCCTCAAGGGCTCCGGCTTTCGGGTGTAATTGTTCATTAAATAATCATTCAACTTCGTTTTTTTCCCTCCCTCCCCCTTCCATCTATCCCGAGATCTTCCGGAGGGTCCTCCTTGCCCTCCCCACTCCCTCCGTCATTCCACCCACCCCATTACCTCTCTCCCCTCCGGCGGACCTACTCTTAATCGCCGTGCCAATTACCGCCCTTCGCTTTAATTCCCCCCTTACTTTTTTTGTTTCCCTTCTCCTTTATCCTTCCATTTGGGATTTTTTCCTCCCCCGATTTTTTTGTGTATTCCTCCGCGCTTAGACTCTCATTCCCTCTCCTCGTTATCGCATAATTACATCATCTTCATTGTAAGTGTTTTAGCGTAAAATTTATAACCATCCCTTCTGAGAGGACATAATTGAAACTGAAAATTTGGCATTAACTTCCCTTGACTGCTTTTTTTCGTTTCGTGCATACTCTCTACTACAGTGTATTACCTTCATAAATACATTGCTCGAGTCCCTGCTTGCATGTTAACATTATTTTGAACTGGCTCTTATATCTGCTATTTTGGGTTTCAGGAATCTTTCTTGAGAATCTTTGAGGAAAATTTTCATGAAGGTGTAGTGGTAAAATTAGAGATATTGAAATGTTGAAGTGTATGGCTACCCTGTTTATCTACTCTTTCATTTTCACATTACTTTCTAAAGGTATAATTTTTGGTTATCCTTCCAGTAATATTGACTATAAGAGGTTGAGTGTTCCATAAAATGAAATGTAATGAAAATCAAATTTTCAACTTAGTTGCTCCTTCGTATTCCTCTCCAAGTACACAACGATAAAAACTAAATTACCGCGTAAAGAAGTAAAGGACTTATAGCTTCTGTGTTTTTAACGGTTTGAAGAATTTAGACCACATGAAATGAACCATCTATAGATCACATTTTTCGTTCACGGAAAACCAAGGGATAGAATAACTATAACTCTTTCCCGTCGAATACGTGGAAGAATGCTTTTTCATTTTATTTGCCTAGCTGGGTATTCCTTTAACTTGATATCCATGGAAAAATGATCAGCCTCAAATCGCCGAGTACTTAATGCAATTTCAAGTTCTTAATGAAATATCGGAAGTTTTATCTATCTTTCTTGAGCCTTTTCACCCTTTTCTGTCTTTACCTAACCTTATATCTATCCCCTCACGTACGTTCTCACATCTCCTTTATCTCTGTATGAAAATACCTTCCGTAAAATATTTGATAAAATTTTCTCTTTCTGCCTTTACAAGAATTTTTATAACAAAATAGGATGTCACATATCAAAAATTTATTTGGCTTTCAATAGACAATTACTGTTGGATTTTAATGTCATACGGAAGGCCTAGTCTTGTGACTTAAAGTGAAGTACAGGAAATATATGTTTCTTAATATTTATGCAATTTTTTATCATAATTGCCGACATTTTATTTTCTGGTTAGTAAATATAGTGTCAAAACCTTACTTCCTACTTATCTTTGAATAGTTGTGTGTTGTTCATGGTAATATATGTCAATAGAAATTGATTTTGATGAGCGAGTAAATTTTTTGATTGAATCGCCATTGTAGTATATTGCTTACAATATACTACAAATGTAGTTTCATGCGCTGCAGTGATTAATTTTAGCTGTTAGCGATTCAATTTTAGTTTTCAGATGGATTGTTAAGTAATATTAGTGAACAATTTTTTCAAGCAGAAGGTCTTGAATGTTTAATTTTACCAAAGTTATAGCGTTTTTTATTTGCATTGATTAATATTTTTCTCTTTTTTTGCAGGTAAGTACTCACTCGGTTATTGCAGTGCATCCTGGCCCTCGGTGTCGGCTGCCGACATGCTCTTCTCCCTCGTCGGTAAATTGCATCCCTTTCGTCACTTATTCTTCCACTTATTTGTTTCCTTTCACTCTTTAATCCAATTTGGCGTTTCGGAAAATACGGTGGTGCTATAATCATTACTCCTCATGCACTTACGTTTTCATACGTGCGTCTCCGAAACCATGTATCATCACTAAGTTGGCTAGTTTTCCGATGTTGTTCTCGTACGAGGTCATTATTGTTCGGGTAGTGAACATGTGTCTTTGGGGTATTGTTCCTACTTCTGCGAAAATAATGACTTTTTTAACCTTTAGTCATCACTCTGTCACGTGAAAGATTTCTAATATTTTTCATGACTTCTCTTTTCCCGAATCATTAATAAATGTGAGAACTTGAATCAAGGGTCGTATAATCAGATAATGGGTTTCTTAGTAAATTTTTACATGTCTTTAATTATATAATTTCTTTGCTTGTTCTCGCAAAGAAATAGTAATAAGCGTCTTGCCATCTAAAGTATGTAATGCAAGAAGGAATTGGTGCTTGCATTGTAATGCAACTTTAACATTTGAACAAAAACATTTAACAATTTGAAAAAATCTAGTTCCTAAAAACGAATTCATCCTAGTGCCGAAGGAGGTTACCATCGTGCAATATTTCATCAGCGTGCCTTAATTCTAAAATACAGGTCTTGGTAGGAACAGACATGCCAAGAGTACTATGTTAGGACCTCCCTTTTTCTCCGACGAGATTCTTCTTCATTCACTGGCTTTGACGTGTGAGGCTCATTGAAGGGATGGAAGCGGGAGGGAAAGAATGGGAATAGTGGAAGGGTGTCGCATAACTACCGGAAAAGGAATGAAATGGGTTGGGGGTTGAGTGATTGAGGGGGTAGTGGTATTCGGTGTGGAATTCGGTCCTCGTTCGTCAGGATGTACGGCTTCGTGGAAGTGCCCCCGAAAAGAAGTTTCTGGAGATTCAAATTGGGAGAATGAATCCAAATAAGATCTCTTTTCCTTCCCTTCCTCCTCCGTCTCCATTTTCATTATGGAGGGTTACTCGTCTTCTCCTGCCACGCACCCAACTCCCGTCTCCGAATTCCGAGATCACTGGATTGGAAGACGAAGTGGGGTCGTCGTTACTTGTGGAGCGCGCAAAATCGTCGTGAGGGACATATATTTTAGGGATAAGTGAAACAAGCTGTAGGATGAGAAAATATGTTTCTCGCCCTGCCCTTTCGAGGGATTCAAATTCTTAGCTACTTAGTCATTCCCTTTTGAAGGGTAAAAGCGCCCTACGGTTTTAATTGATAGCTAAGTAAAAGGGTCACCTGCCAAGTTAACGGCATGCATTGTTAAGTTAGACTCTAAAACAGATACCTATCCTGGCTAAAGATGTGAGGTATTTATTGTGATATGCGATATTTCTAATGATGTCTTGGCAAAGTGTGATGGTTAGATGGCTTTCCGTTAGGAGTACACTTTTTTGTTCAGAAGTGAGGAGCATACCTTTCAGAATTGATGCATTTTCCATCTGTACACACCGGTATTATCATTTGAGTAGTTTCGTGTTCATTGTAAAGAAAAGCTTGATAGCCGCGTCTGCTCTTTTGATGGGGTATCGACGGTAAGTTTCTCTTTCAGAAGCGAATTAATTCCTCAGGCTACGTGATGGCCATTCTCTTGAGGAATGAATCCCGATGTGATGGCCATTTCCCGTTATGTGCATTATCACGACTGACCTAATTAGGGAAATGCTCTCTACTTTAGTTAATAAAACGATACCGACATTTGGAGCATAACAGAGGGGATTTTAGTGTTCATATCAGTATTACCTTCCGTCGAGCGTGGGGTTGGCGTCCCTTTGAGTGTAATCATCGAATCGGAGTGGAATTCTATCACTTCGCCTAATGGATGTCATTTTCTCGTATGTCTGGTACGGCATATCGTGGCAGCTAGTAATAAAAACAAATTCGATTAATAGGTCTCTCATTTACGGGGAGTAAAAAATCCTCTATTATTTTAATGAAATCCTCAGCGGGAAAGTAATTGTCTTCTTCAATTCACTTAGTAATGCCGCGAGACTCAGAATGAAGGAATTCAGTAAGCCAAAGGGATGCGGTCCGCCTCATATACATATCTGTTTGTGTATTGCGAATTAATTCCGCTACTTAACTTGCCATTGTTGCCGGGCGTCCACACTGGGGGCTGCTTTATCGGTTTAACGGCAAAAGGGTACGTTTGGGAGCGGGAGTTCCCTGGGAGGGAGGGGCATTTGGGAATCCTGTTGGGGGTGATCCGATGTGGAGGAAAGGGAGGTTTCGGCGTGGGAGTCAGGGATGTCTCGGGGGCGGAAAAGAGGGAGGTTTTCCGGGAGTTGGGGGAGGGCGTCTTTCCCTCTTTTTTTCTCGCTGGGATTTAAGAGGGCGCACTAAGATATGCCCGTTTGTTTTCTTTATGTGCCTTTGAAGCCCATTCGAATTTCCCAAGTCTCCCCTTCTCGTCTCTCTCTCTCTCTCCCTCCCCCACTTCATTCCCATCTCCCTAAAGCTCTTACAGTCTCTCCTGCCCCCAGGAGGCATCTCTCCGCCTAGCTCCTGCCCCCGGCGCGACCCCTTCTCGGCAGCGGTTCTTAACCCCTACCCCCCCAGACACACGCTTCCGCCTTCGCCCCCCCCCCTCCTATATCCATTCCTTATTTCGTTCGTTTCCCTTCTTCCCATTCCCATTGCATCACCGTTATTCTCCCGGGCGTCCCCAAGGGAATTGAGCGCCAAATCCCCTCCCGCCTTCGTTCCCTTACCCGACCAATAACGCCCGCTTTTTTCTTCCCTCTCTCCGTTCCTGCTCCGCTTCCTTCCTCTTCTTCTTTCTTTTCCGTCAGATCCCTTACTTCTGCGCTGCGTTGGGAGTTTGGCTCCGACCGTGGATTAAAATGGGGGAGAGATGGGAACCATACGGTATAGTTGCAAAGAAATTGTGGGCAGACTCAGGAAAGGCGTAAATTCGTGGAAAGATTGAAAATCCACATTTGAGTGTAACGGCAGTAGAAATTTCGCAATTTTCTTAGCAAAACTGACCATGGTGTCAGGTCTTAATGCCAAGGTGGCTGATTTTCATGCTGCCGTCCAGCAGTCCGTATGTACCTGATTGAACAACAGTTGTGTAGATGTGCCGAAAACTTTTTGTGGATTCTTTTTGAACTTGCATTTTTTTTAATTCTTTGCGTAAAATAATCCGGCCAGTTTGAATTTTATATAACGATGTCGGTCTCGTTACAGTTTAGACTCATGTTTGGACTACAGTGTGGTCATAAACACAGCTAGCAAGCTTTTAAAAGAGGAGGAATTTCAAGTTCCTGATGAGAGAGGTTTGTTTTGCTTAAATGTCATTTTGAGTGCTTGAGACTCTTATAATCGAGACACCTCCGTGAAAATAATATCTCCGAGTAGCTGCTTTCATGTGTAAATCTATTGCTAGTGTTTGTTGGCTTCCATTTCGCATTATTCTTAAAAATTATTGCAGCGAGGTTTGTCATTTTTGAAGACCTAATAAGAAAAATAAGGAAAGTGGTGAAACGTGAGCTAATTTTTTTAGTTCCATTTGCTCTATCGTCGTAAATAGTTTTAGAGCCTCACTTCTATTTATTCTAGTAATGTTTCCATTTGGTGAATACGTTTCCATTTGGTGAATACTTGTAATACTAGCTCTATGGTACATAACATTGCTTCTTCTATACCCCTAGTTTTTACATTTAAGTACGTAAATTTTTTCTGCTATATTGCTTCTATTACGAAAGTCTGAACTCACGGAGTTTTCTCAAGCAAATCGCTGCAGTCGTTCGAACCTGAGGTCGAAATCTATTTCAAGGGAGCCTGTAACATTCAAAACGTCGTGCACTGTTTTGTTATTGCCCTTCATGTATTCTCTCCTCGCGTGCTGAGGACCTAGTTTGTGTCACCGAATGAATGTTACGGTGATAAATGCCTTGACAAGCGTCCGGGAGTAAATCACGTCGTGGAGGAGAGTGAATTTTCAACCGGTGAAAAGGAGATCGTGGACGTGGAAGCGTTTCGAAAAATCTTCCCCTGGCCATAAATAACGATTTTGTTATGATGCCATTTTCCGTGTGCGTCTTCCAAAATGCGGAGGCCAAAAGTCGTTGCGGGATGGGATAATGAATGGCCTATAAAAGCTCGGGACGTGGAGTTTCTGGTCACTTTTTGAGGCGCCCCAGGATAGATGAAATATAGTTATCCCTCAAGACTCGATGCCGCAGTTGTTACGATTTGCATCTCTTAAACCTTTATTCTTAGGGGAGGAAACGGAAGCGGAACACGCCAAGTGTTCTTGGCAAAGGTTCTCGGAAGTTTCTTTCTCAGAATCGGTGGTGGTAGGTCATGAGACCATTGAAATATCTTCCTTCGGGGATAAGAATGGGATTTCATTTACATATGGGCTAGTGTATGATTGATCAAAGAATAGAACAGTGCACGTTGCTCTTTGGTAGGTCAGTTTAGTCATTGAGAGGAAGAAAGGAGTTGAGAAAAATCGAAGGTCTGCTTTGCCTTTTAATTAATGGCACTTTAAGTTGGTTATCAGCTGTGACGCTGGTTTCGTAGGTTGTGCCTGTGCCCTTCTGGTTTTTCAACCCAAGAAATGTTATCATTCCATATCGGTAGAAACGGCCGGTCCTGTGGTGCCCATAATATTTTTTAGATGACCTGACTAAAAGAAACTCCTCCACTAGGGTTATGCTAAGTGTTTTCCAGATGAGTCACCCATATTTGGGCTCTAGACCCCAATGATCATTGGCCAAACTCTCCAGCCGCTCTTGGGCACCATCGAGATGACTATGAAACTGGGACGAGAGGAAAATCGTGGCGTTGCGTGATTGATCGCCGGGGAAGGAGGATTGGGGGAGTAGGACTAGCGATGCCGGAGATGGGGTCGCATATTTGTTGACTTTCGGAGAAATCTTGACGTTCAGATTTCATCGCCGACGGATCTCGCCTTTCCCTCCAGTTTTCTCTCCTCTGCCGTTTTATTTATTTACTTTTGAATTTTCCCGAGTTACTCCTCCCGAGCTGCATCCGCGAAGTGTTTATTACCGACCTCCCACCGAAAAAAAATTGTGTGTTAGTTTTCCAAGGATCGTCTACCGCTCTCACGCCCGGATAGTCTCCCCGAGTATGTGTACGTATGTACATGTATATATATTTTCCTCTCCTTTCCGGTTTCCTTTTTATTGTCCCTTCGCCCTCTCTCAGATAAATATATATATGTACGTGAAGAGTTCCTGGGGGATATAGGGTGGAAAGGAAAGAATGGGGGCTGGGGTCTCTCCTCTCTCGCCAGCGACAAAGGGAGCGGGGCAAAAATCCAATTCGATAAAAATCCCCGGAAAAGAGAAGGGGATGGCCTGGAGGGGTTGGCTGCGAGGCGGGAGAGGACGCGAATATATATCGTATGTCAGTTGTTTAAGGAAGTGGAAGAAGCAATGCGATGCTCCCTGTCTTCTCGAAATCTGGAACCCTGGGGCTCTGTGGAAGGAGAGAGAGAGGAAAAAAAGTGTATATTTCCCTCGTAAAAGTTTTCATATTAAAGAGTATAAGGGGGTGGGAGGGTGAGACGAAAAGAGGCGGGGGAAAGGGAGTAGGGGTTGGACGGGGATAAAGGAGGGATGGGATGGGTCCTAGCGGGGGAACAACGCCCCATGTGCCATAAAAAGATGTTTCGAAAATGCTTCCTCCGTAGACTCTCTTGCGAGAGTGATCTTCGACGTAGCATTCGTAATCCGCTCCTCATTTTTTTCCTTCCTCCCGCTAGCTCCCTCTTCTTTTCTGCGCCAGAGAGAGGCTGAGACAGGAGGCGGAGGAGAGGGCAGAAATATGGGATGCCCTGTTTCGTGGCGAATTTTCGTGAGATTTCCACTCATTCCTCACCCCTGAACCCTCTTCCACTCCCCGGGGGGAGGAGGGTGAGGTGTAATTCGCTGGGGCCGAGGAGTAGAAGATTCGTGAAGGCTTGCGTGTTATTTGATTGAAAATCCGAATTGCGTATATCCTCCCATAATAATTCATTCGCGCTCGTCAATCATTTTCCGTCGTTCCATTCCGTTTCTTTACGTTTTTATACACACACATATATATGTATATTATTTATTTCCGCGGCGGATTCGACATCATGAGCCCTGCGTTCGTTCACTCGACACTTTTCCCATTTCTTTTTTAATATATTTTCTCTCCGTTTCCACTCACTATCTTTTTTCCCTACCGTTCAGAATTTCGTTACGTCATTCTCTTTTCTTTCTTTCCTTTGTGATGACATATGTATAGCCTTCTGACTTTTTGTTGGCTTTCTGTATCCTTTGCGTCGTGAATGTTTTTCTTCATTTGTGAAGTTTTTTTATTCCCTTTGGCCCTTCCTGGAAATCATAAATCTGTCCTCACCACTTGAAATTTTTTTATATTTTCCTTTCCTCGTAGGCACTAAGATTAAAGACGCCGTGAATTTGTCCGAATTACGTTTTATCATGCTGGTGATGTGTCCTCTCTGGACGTCTCATATCAAATGAGAATAATAACCTATCTGAAGAGAACTGACTTGTGTGTAGAAAGTATCTTTATTCCCTTTAATAACAAGCATATGTGCCCACTAAATGTTCTTTGTGAGCATATTTTTTTGACTCCATTAAAGTTGTCATTCTGGGGTCTAAATCATGGGGACCCTTAGATTCATCGTAATGTCGGGAGTTTCTTTTTGATATGGATTCAATTTTGTTTATTCTTTTATTGGCCTGTCGCATTTCACCCATGGTGACATTTCCAGAACTGTTGCCTCTTGTTTCCTCCTTTCCATACAATATTTTTATTCTCTCTCTGCTTAAACTACCCTTTTTTATGTTCCTCTCTCGCCTCAAGTCTTCGAGTATTGGCTGCATCGTGGAGATGGGTCGCTCTTACAAGGTCAAGCGTTAGGGAGAGGAGAGATGAATTTTACGCCCTGGGGCTCTATTTACGGGGTTGTAACTTCATGGCGTAATGTTCTCTTATTTCTACCATTTTTACCTTACTCTCACCGTGTTACGGGGATTGTCCATGTTCCAGGCACCAATATAATACGAACCGCGAAGAGATTCATGCAGTCGTAAAGCCACGCGTGCCATAAGGTCATCGGATCTTAAAAACCCGTTGGTCTCCGCGCTTACTGCCGAAACGAAAGACCGCACGACCCTTGAATGGAAGAAATGCGATTCATTTTTTTACGTGGCGTCGTAGTCTTTATTTATAGGAAGAACAGCATTTTCCGCCCTCCTTTCCGTCCAAGCCTCGGGTGTCGGAATGCCAAATGTGACTGTGAAACGGGGTTGCCTTATACCCTGCAACCTTTTTTTGTATCCTTCATGCTTAAGTTTTTCTCATCCTTTGGTATATTAAACGTGTTGTAGTTTCATAGTAATTCCTCTGAAAAATATTATCGGACTCATACGAGCGAAGAATGGATCCAAGTGATTTAACAATTCCATATCATATGCTCCACGCTTTTACGTACAATGTAGCCGAGCTCCAATTTATGGTGCAATGAGTGAGTGATAAATTTGCTGGGTAGGAAAGGTGAAACATTTGTCTTCGTTGGGCTCCGATCACTGTCAAAATACAGTCGATGTACCTAAGTGGCTAACCAGAAAAAAATCTGAATTATGAACGATTTCCTATCCTTAGTGTAAACATCTTGGAATGACTCACTTCATGCCGGCTCTCAAGCCGGCTCTTTCTCTTATGTCTGAGGAACCTAGACAAAAAAGATGAAAAATCTACGGCAGTTATTTTGAGTTAAGCTCATCGTTATCACCGAGAATCCTTGAATTCGTCGTCACACCAATGGCAGCCCATGTCCTTCGTAATTGTCTTATAGTTGAATATCTTCTGTACGCTATACCATTCTTTGCCTCCCTCCGATACGCTCGGATGCGAAAGAACCCTCCCATATACGTTCTCCGAAAAAGTTCCCGGAAATCTTTCCCCCCTAATGCACTCATGCGCGCAGGTATTCTGGTGGAGGAGAATAGACGGCAAAACGGATAGTCTCTCCATTAGGGGGCTGTCATCGAGTTTGATTCCTCTCTCTTCCCAATACCCCCCGCCGCCACCTATTCCCCTTCAACCTCTCGCTCCTCCCAATCCTCCTCCTTTACGTTTCAATCTAAGCGGAGCGCGAGTTCCCCACCGCTGAGCATCCATCAATCTCCGAACCCTCAGCCCCAACCCACGCCACCTTCTTCCTTCTCCCCTCGCCGCCCCACAGAAACCCTCTTCTCCCTAACTCCTCCCCTTCCTTCTCTCTCTCTCTGTCATAATCCCCGTCTCTCGAGTCCCTGCTGGCTTGAGCGTCGATTTTCTATCATCCGGAAGTGTGCGATGCCACCACACATCGACGGAGATGTGGGCTGCTAGATATTTCCTGGTGGTTTTTGTTTTCTGGTGATGCTATCCACCGCGAAGTGCCGTCATTTTGATCGTATCGTTGCGTTTTTAACACAGTTTGAAATAAGTGAATGATTTTCAGTTGTTTTACGTGCAGTGTAAATCCTGTGTAATATACTTCTATGTTAATTGTATAAATGTCTTATTGCTTTGTTATTTTTTAATAACTTTCTTTTCTCGTGAATCCATAGTAATGGTTAATTTGGATGTTTGTTTTTTTTCCTATATAAAATTGCCTGTATTTTATTTCGTTCTTAAGTTGGTCATACTTCTGCTTTCATCCTAGCGAAAATAGCTGCCCTTTTCTTCCTTTAAATTTGCTCATCGGGCATTACCTTACCTTTTATTGTAGCCCTCAACTTTTTCGAATTTCTCATCGCTTCCATTCTTCAAATCTCCTCATGAGGTATTGCTCCTCCTTGCATGGCCCTGCCGAAATGTAGTTCATCTTCGTTCCAATTAGTTGATGTAAATTCACGATATATTTTTCGATGTTTGTGTCAAAGTTGCTCACTTTTACCACCTCCCTTCTTTTCCGTTCTTTCACTGCCCTGTTCATCTTCTCCCACCTGTTTCTTTACTACTTTGCCCTCCCATCATTTCTCTTCACTCTTTCGAACCAATTTTCCATCATCGTCTCTCTCCCTTTTCTCCTCACCTCACTCCATCACTCCTAACCCGACCTCGTCGCCACTTATTGCGCTCGGAAGGAAATTGACCTACCGTTCCAGCATTCGACTCCTCTTCCTCGACAACTTCGGAATTCCATCTCTTCGGTGAATCGTGTGACAGTTAGGTCCCTTTTTACTCGGAATTTAGGGAATTGGGATGCACTTGGGCTGCAAGCCTTCTTCCGTCTAGGTTTCAATATTTTATAGAATATGCGGTCATTCCGCGTCTATTCAAATTAAAACGTAGTTGCTTGTGAATACTCGTCCCCTGGTAGTGCAAATTAAACACACCTATCTATATTACTTAAATTGCTGCAACCATAGTGGTTAATTATGAGAAACAAGATATTTCGCCACCCGAAGCATGGAAACTTGTCTGTGATGGAGTGGTGTGCTCTTCACTGCTCTATGGTGGAGAAGAATCATTTTCTTGTATCCAAAGGGAATTCAAAGACGAAGATTCCGGGGCTAATAGCTCCGCCTGATATTGTTGAAAGGGCTGGTGGTACAAACATAGTTTGATCATGGAATCCATTTTAATTATGCTGCGTCGCATTCATATTATGAAATAATGTGGTGTATTTTTCTTCAACAGTCAGAGTTATTGGATAAAATAGATCCATTGTGAAAATATTCGTTTTCAGCGGTCCGCGTTGCATAACCTAGTATTATTTTAAATGGATTCTGTCAGATGCTAAGTCCTTTCAAACTCTTGCGTGGTCCTTCCATGATTTTCCTTATCAGTTTCAAATAACTTTAGACATTCATTGATATCTGCGTTTCTTCCATTCTTGAGGTATACCTGTTCATGTCATCTTTCCTCTTAATCGTTCTTTCTATCATCGATGATATTTTGACAAATCCTTCTCTCCATCTCAGATCATCTTGGAAGTGATAATGCGGTATTAAAGATGAAGAGTGCTCAAAGTTTTGAAGAGCATGAAAAAAGAGGCGAGGAGAGAGAGAGAGGGTGGGGTGAGGGTGGTATCTTTTCCTCGGGGGTGGGTGAGAGATTGTGGGACGGGTAGGAGGAAAGGCGGGAAGGGGAGGAGGAAAGGGGGGAAGGGGAGGCGTTCGGGTTAGTCGTCGGCCGCGTTTTGCCAATTAGGGTGCTCAAAGGTCCTCAAGATTTGATTGTAGCGAGAGCCCAGAAGAGAGAGGGGTGAAAGGGGAGGAGTAGGTAAGGGTGGGTAGGGCGGAAAAGGTCACGCGGTAAGGGTCGGTGTGGTGTCTGGGTAAGAGGGGGGCGAGGAGGGGGTCGGGAGAAGGGTTAGTTGCCCCCAGTATGGAGATGGGGTTACGGAATTGCACCACTGTCGGGAGGTCCCGGGAAGGGTGTGAAAGGTGCCGGTGGAG
Source organism: Platycnemis pennipes (assembly GCA_933228895.1). Lineage (NCBI taxonomy): Eukaryota > Metazoa > Arthropoda > Insecta > Odonata > Platycnemididae > Platycnemis > Platycnemis pennipes. Next base: position 29,813,541 of record OW121851.1, read on the forward strand.
AGAGGGAGTTGTGTAGGGCGCCCGGGAAATGCGATTTAGTTGGGCAGGAGATAGAGGAGTGAGATGGCGGAGCGGTGTAGGGAGCGGAGGTTTTGCGTGGAGGAAGCGGAGGAGCTCCTCGGGTTCTTGGAAATAGAATTTTCGCCCTGACACAAGCAGAGACCCATCTCCCGTTTCCTCTTCTCCCTCCGCTTCCCACAAGAGTTTTTCTCATGCTTTCCACCGTGGCCGTCTCTTCCACTCTCCCATTCTCTCCCCTTTGGCAGCCCTCGCCACCGTGCGGCCTCGGTTAGTAGCAGCAGCATGGTGTCGGCAGCTCCTCTCTCTTTTTTTTCCAGCTTCAACCTCTTTGGGGTGAATGCGCGCTCGGGTAAAGAAGTTCTCTCTCTTTATCTCTCCCCCATCCACCTCCTAGTGTCCACCGAAGGGAAAGGCGCAGAATCGCTTCCAGGAGTTACTTGAGGCCCGGGAGGTCGTGAAAAACTGGAATGAATCTAATGATCGGTTCAATGAAGCGGAAATGACTAGAGAAATATTGCTAGGTTGTGTTGAGGTTTTTGGGAAAAAGTCGCCTGTTATGTGGTTTAAACATTTTGTTTTCTGCATCCATCTGAACCATGTAGGTACTGAGCCTAAAGCTGTCTTGTTCTCATATGAAAGAAACTTGATATTCACATGAATAAATTGAAACGTAAGAATAAAAGATAAGTAAAACAGTAGTTGTAGAATCGAGGGCTGCGGTGATTTTTGTAAATATTGTACGAAAAGCAGTTTACCTCTAAGAAATATATATGATAAGAGATTGCTGGGTCTTTGATATTTCTCTAACAGCAGTTTTTATTCATTCTATTGAAATATGGTAAGCGTGACCGGTAAGTGTGTCCAGCAACCATGGTCTTATAGCATATGATCTCCGGCATCTAAATCTCTAGTTGAATGGCGTCTAGAAAATGACGATATGATCTACCGTTGTGTTATCTATTTTCAGTGTCAGCTGTTTGACAATTTTCTTTCCAATAATTAACAATTTTCTTTCGTCTCATCCTTAGAGCTTCTGTTTGTCGTATACTGAGTGCTTTAATTCTGCTTTTAGTTTTGCAATGTGTTGTTCTCAATGTGTTAATCCTCCAATAATTCTCAATGGACGTCTTTAACAAATTTTCTGCATAGCCTCTGTAAATCGTTTTTCTAATCGTAGTCCCTCTGATGGTCACCTTGACCCGTTCTGAGTCCAATGTCTTTGCATAGGGGAACGTGATGCATTTTTATGTGAGTCTTTGTTGGGAACGAAAAGCATTTTTAAGGGAATTGCGTTGGTGTGGTGGCAAGAGCACTGGGCTCCCATTCCAGGGACCAGTTACGAATTCCGGCTTTAATAAAATTTTTCAGTGAATTCTCCGGTTCCTAATTCAGTGCTGTATAGAGAGCATTTTCAGAACCCTCCGTCCTTTGGATGGGACGTTAAATCGTTACCCCCTTGGTGACTTTCGTTTAGAGCAGGCAAATGCCGACGCCAGTTTTCGCTTCACCCATCCCCTATTCCCTGAAAAATTCCTTCCCCCGTGAAATCACCCACCTTAACGACGCAAAGAACCTCAGCTATTGGTTGCCTCCCCCGAACGACTGCTGACTGCGTTTTGAAATAAGAAAACGACGCACGCGCTGCCTCCATGCAAAATATTCCTCCACTAAAGTTCAAGGACGTGTATTCGAGTCTCTTGCATGGCAGTCTCGAAGGGGACACTAAAGTCGTTTTGACAATAAAACTCCTCTCCCGACCCCTTCGCTGCTTCCGCCCTTTATACGTGGCCAACTTGCGTGCTCATCTGGAACCCATAAAGTACGAAGGGGTTCCCAACGGACTTAGAAGCTTCGGACTTAGGAGGAGGCTTGAGTGCGGTCACTTCTTTGTTAAACCCATTAAAAGCGGGTGGTAAACGTAGTGGAACCGCAGAATCAGGATTTTTTAAAGAAATTTGTGGAAAACTGTAGGGGTATTGCACACTATTCTTTATCCCTGATGCGCAAAAATTACTTGATTCCGTTTTCCTGGGCCTTTCACTCTATTGCCCAATTATTTTTGTTAATTTAATTGGTAGGTTTCGAGATTATAGGGTGGAATTCCAATGCAATATGTGGTCAGCGGATACTGTAATATCCCACGTAGGGTTTTTGGTGATCGCCTCTTCTCGGAAGAGAGAATTTACAAATATCCAGACAAACCAAAGCTCTGTTATTTTCAGAACGCCAGATGTTTGTGGGAAACCACAGGTAGCACAGGGAAAGGCATTGGCCCCCTACTCTGATGTGTGAATTTCACATGCCGTCGGGTGGACTCACCAACTAGACCAACCTTCAGGTTAAACTAAACTTAACCTTATTAACCTTTGGCATCATGCGATAAGTATTATACATGACATGATGGTTTGTCTCTATTTTTGGAACGAAGTCACGTTATGGATGACTCTGCCATATGCAAATTCTTGCATCGCTAAGGCCTCTCACACTCCGTCTCTCCCCTCCACCGCCCCCCTGCGATCTTCGACAACCGACGTGCCCCGTCTTGCCCAGCCTTCCATCCCATCATTCCCACTTCCCCCTTATTTTTCTCTTCTTTTTTTCATGAGCATTGAGCAGAAGCGCTGCCATATAACGCAGCGCTGAAAACGGGGGTTTTCAATTCCGCCCTGTTGATTTACAGCACCTCTTTCTTTCGCTTATTTTTCTCCCGGAGGAAAAAAATAATATTAAGCGAAGGAGGAAAGAGATCCTCCTGCCGCTACACCCCATTTTTAAGGGAGGGTGTGATTCATTTGTATCCACGGACTCTTTAATGTAGGTACCTTGTTGTCTCCCCGTCGGTCTCGGGGTGTTTATCATGCGTTTTCATATTGAATCACTTTTACTGCCGCCTCCCCCAACACCGCCATCTTCTCTCCCCCGGCCCCTACTCTAGTCTCGTCTCACACACTTGCATCACCCTTCCTCTCCCCCATTCTTAACCCCCGCTGCGTCATATTTCTTTTCCTTCCCCTCCCTCCTTACCCCCATCAACCCATCGTAAATCTTTTCAGTTCTCCCCTTCCGACCGCGATATAAAAATGTCCTTTAGCGTGCACACACAAACCGACACGCGCGCGCGCGGTTACAATGACTCAACGTGGTGCTATAAATAATAAGTGCTCCTCTCCTTCACTCGTCCCCACTGCCTCCGTTCATTCTCAGTCCGTTGGTCCTACTGAGTCTCTCTTTCTTTCTTCTTTCCCCCTCCCTTTCTTCTTTTTTATATTTACCCTCCCCATCTCATTCATTTGAATCTGCGTTGGCTTCATCGCACTGAGTTAAACGGAAACAGGAGGGTAAGTCTTTGGTGGGGAGATCGTTTAATTATGCATTTGGTGAGAAGTGAGTATTTACATCGATGAGGAAGTGTAGGAATGAAAATTCTGCCAAAAATTTTGGCTGTCAAGGCTTGTATATGTATCAAATAGAAGAGCAGAGGAAGGTCAATTAATTATGATGCTTACTTTTTGTCTAAATATCTATATCTGGATGTGCTTTATCAGCTGTTGTGTTTCTTTAATCATCACCTCTTTTGTGTCTAATATAGCATATAGTGGTGTAAACTAGTCATCATGCATTGCGTGAAACTTGAATATCAGCTTTGAAATAGGTTATCGAAGAAAAAGCAAGAAGAATACTAAGCATACGTCAAATACATAAATATTAGCTCAGTCAAAAGCGATTTTTCTCTCAAATTTAGTGAAGGCAGTTCAAACCAGGGGGCGTCAAGTAATTACTAAAATAACATTTTTGCAAATGTTTTCTTTCTATTAATCCAGACAATTTCGCCCTTCTACGTGTGGTTTTAATAATTCTCTCCGTGGTGTCTTAAGAAAACTCCCGGTGACCTCAACCTTTCCACAAGACTTAGACTGGGCTTTATTCCTTGAGCCTCCTGGGGTTTTCGTCCTAGTTTCTCCTAATAACCACGTTACCCCCACTGTCTCTTCGTAACGATTTTTGACAAATCTAGGGGACCACATTTCAACTTCATATAATCCCGTCATCCTAATTTAATTCATTCCTATCCGGCCCCTGTCCCTTCCCTACGTCGTCTCCCAAACCCTCCCACCAGTCTAACTTTTCCCAAATTCCCTTTTCACTTTCCGCTGGTTCCATTCTCTTCCCCTTCTCATCATTTTTTTTCGTTTATCTTTCCCTTCGCCCCGTTCCCCCTGAAACCATCTCTTGTTCGCGTTCCTCTTTGTTCTCTCTTTTCTCGTCTCCCTTCTCTCTCAGCTTCTCCTTCCCGCCATCCCCGAGACCACCCTCCTCCTCTCCACCGCACTTCCAATTCCCTTCCCGCCCTCATCAAATCCACTTAGGTCGTCGAGGGATTCATATCGTGCCCACCCTGCCCTTCTCTCGCTCCCTCTCTCTCAGAAGATCACATCGAAAGCACACTCCCTCACACCCGTCTCTTCCTCCCCATGCCCCTTTGCTCCCTCCCAACCTCGCTCCTCACTCCTTCTCCTTCTCATGGTGCCTAACCCTCCCTTTATACGTCCCGAACTCCACCCTAACGGCCCTCCTTGCCCCCGGGGGCTTGTATAATGCGGTGCCTGCCTTCTCCCTTGTGTGTTAGGGGGAAGGATGAGGAAGTTGGGTAGTTGGGGGTGGGGGGATGCCGGGAAGTAGAGGGAGGGTGGGAAAGAGGACTGGGGTGGGAGGCTGCGCGATGTCGAGATGTATCGATTGAGATGCATCTCAGCATCGATATAAGTACGCGATATATTCGCAGCTTGTGTTTCTCCAAAGAGGAAATTCGAGCGATGTATCGCTCCTCAGTATTCCGTGATGCTTTGCGAAATGTGCATGCTAGATTCTACAGCATTGGGCTCCAAGAAATTTGGACGTATATCGTATTTTTATATATCAGGGGGACGTCTAGTCCTGAGCCTAATTCTGCAAGTTTCTCGGAGTAGGTCGATGTGAGGTATTACGTGATATTGCGATTCAAAGCGATGTAATATGAAGAGAGGTGGTATAAGGCATATTTCTGTATTGCGGCGCGAAACGCTATGGGGTCCATTTACGTCTCCGTGGAGATATATCTCCATTTATGCTGCATGATCTTCGTGTCGTCGTGCTTTATTCTTATTCCAGTACCGTATATACGCAAGCAGAGATTGATGGGTATGAAAAAATGGAAAATCTAGGATAAGGGAAAGTGAGAGAGGAAAATGTATGAAAAAGTCGTCCGCTCAGGAGCCTCAGAGAGGGAAGGGGATGTATTGTCGTGTGCTGCGCGCTACTTTTTTCCATGCCTTTTCTTCCTCTCCTTGCCCTCATGGTTGTTTGCTACGTTACTCCTCCTAACTCCCTTTGTGGCTGCCTCAATTTTTACCTTTTCGGTTTTAAAATCCGGGAAGTATAGAGGATAAAGAATGGGTTGACAAAGTTTCTGGGTCGGAGTCAGAATTTTTATCTCCTTTTTTTATGCATATCCTTTTCTTTCTTCTTATCGGGCCTTGTCGGAAATATGAAGACACGTAGTCTTTTGAGATTGGCCGAACGAGGTGAAATGTGTCTCGAATGGTGGAAAACTTATTTAGGGGCACCCGCGATGGTAGGGATTGTTGAGTTAAGTTAAAGAAGGCTCGGAAATGTCAAGGCTATGCAGCAACGTCTAAACTAGGCTACATCCTTAGGGAAACACGATTTATTTCTAGGGCTTGATTTATTTCGGATTTCTTGCGAAGTTTTTGTTTCCATATTGGCGTGTTATCGACCTGGCTGCTGTGGCAGAACGTGGTGGGAATGGAATTTATTTTATGTTTTATGTTACATTAAGTTGTTCAAGTATTAGGACGCGCAAATCTATTCCCCAGGTGGAGAAAAACCTACCCAGGCGGGATTCGAATCCCCGACAATACGTTTGGCATTGGAGGATTTTATACCGCTGCCAACGAGGTGGCCTAAATAGAACTCCTAAAATTTTCCCATAGATTTAATTAAATAATTTTGTTATTATAGTTTCGTAAGGTGTAAAAGATGCTATGCCCGTATGAATGTTATTTTCTAAACAGGCTTAGGTCGTTCGATGGAATTCCATAATGGATTTAGTACTCGTGCATTTTAGCTGGTATATACTTATAAGTATTGTGGGTGCGTGCAATCAAGAGGTTATCCTTTTCAGTAGACAATGTTGAAATGCGTCCTCGATAATTTGCCAATCGCTTATTTTTCTCATCGTAAGGGAAAATCTGGTAAGAGCTATGCCAGAACGTTGGTAAAATGGAAATCTTGCCATTGTAGAGAGAAAACTTCGGCATCACCTACCGTAATCAGAATAAATTATAAGTATGAAAAAAGAGCGCTAAACGAAAAAAACAGCATGGGGTGCTATAGTAAGGGGATGATGAATTTTAGTCGTTCGTATCTTTGCCGTTTTTATTTATGGCACCTGGCTCCTGAGGATTGGTAGGCCGTCGCGGGAAGGGATTTTCGTTTAAGGATGAGGTAATACCCTGCGCGGGAAACAAAACAAGATCAAGCTGGGGATGGAGAGGAGCTGGAGACTAAGGGGACAAAATTTCCTCTCCGTCATGACCCTCCCATAATCCCATCCCTCGGGCTCTTTACCTGCAAAAGTGATCTTTTTGTCCCTCCACGTTTTCCTGTTTACTATTTTCCCTTTCTTCCCTTCCCTTTTGTTTTATCGCTTCCGCCACCCTTTCTTTCTCGCCGACTCTCCCCCACCTCTGAGACTCCTTAAACCCTCGAGAGAAGCCCACAGGATTCTTCCTACTTCCCTCAAACTGCTTGTTGTCATCCCACCGTTTCCTGCCGGCTTCTCCCTCCTCTCCTCCGCCTCCTCGTTTTCGCCTCACCTTTGTTCCTCCTTTGTTTCGAATCTCCTCACGAGGTGGCTCTAGTGTAGAAGGAGAAACGTGTAGTGCGCCCGCCTATGCGTGCAGTTGTTCCTCCTAAGAATATATATGCTCGTACTTTTTAACATTTCGCATTAGGATACAAATTTGAAGATATATTGGGAGCTAAAAATTATAGACAATAATACCTAAATGAAACTAAAATGAAGGCGTAAAACAATGATGAATATTAAGGCAATGGATAAGTGGAGCTCTTCTTTCGTGCCTCAATGACAAGCCCACTTTTACTCGTAATCCATTTTTGTTTCAGGATGAGGCGATGCTTGCGCAACAATAGTACTTGAATAAAACGTCGAAGGTAGTGGCAACTATGAAGACATTCAAATGGTACCATCATTCATTCTTCATTTTTATCAATATCAGTTAGATTTATTTTCTTCGTATTTATTAAACGTTGTGAATTTACGAGGATATCAACCTGTTTTTGCACCAATGTGGAAATAGTTAACATAACTTCACTTTTAAGTAATATCATCACATTTAAAGTTTTCATCCTTCGCTCTATTTTGCAATTGGATGATGAATCAAAGATATAGCCTTTATGACAGACCTTATTTATCTTCTTCCACTGCCGAAAGCGCTTGTAATTTCACGCTCACCAAAAGTCTATTCTCTTCCTTTCTTTTCTCCTTATCGTCTTTCCTCTTCTTATCTGGATCTTCGTCTTCCTATCGTTTATTGCTCCAAGGAATACTCCGTCTCCTCTCGATATCCTCCCTTTATTCATTTTCTCCATTGCCTTTATCAAGCAGTTACTTCTATCAATCTAATTTCCTCTATCTTCCCAGAATATTTATATAATTTGTATTTCCCTCGTCTGCTTACCTCCATCCAAAGGCTTGGAAAAATCCATGTAAATCATCTATTTCTCCGGATTAATAATTATTTCTGATTTCATTCATGTTAATTTTTAACCTTATCGAAAGGAACAAGCATAAGCTCCACATGCAATATCCTCTTACCTCTCTGCTTAAACACACTTATGTACCAAACCCAAGGACGATGTTTATTAAGGAATGAGAGTACTGTTATCAATCACGTTAAGAGTTTGACGAATGGCGTGTAGTAGATCAGGGACTCAATACAGGGAGTGCAAATAGGTATTTCATTTCGTACAGAGAGATAACAAATCTGCAACAATAATATTGAAGAATCGAGAGTGAAGTGAATAAAAACTTCCTGTTTATGACTGCAAAGGGTACTCGGCAAGATCTCGCTCAGTTTATTTTCTGCCGTAGAGCAAGTTCAATTACCATGCTGGACACAAGGAGACAAGTTTTACCCTTTGTGAAAGTTTGATGTAATTGCCTCCGGAAAGATACTGGTCGTATAACCTTATCTTGAAAGCGCAAGCTCTTCTATGTACATATTGTTTCTAACACGTAATAAAATCCCTCTTTGCGACATATTCGTTTGGATGCCATCCACAAATACATTTTGTTCTCTCCGGCGAGCGATGAGCTCAAATGCGTTCGCTCCGAAATGGTTGTTTGGCGCACTTCCAGTCACAGCTTCTATCTGTTTGAGGAACTCTTACGGCACTGATGGACCGAAGCCCATTACTGCCTGTCATGATTATATATCTCCTTTTCATCGCCATGTCTACTTTGTCAAAGCACGTACGGGGCCACTCGCCACACATCAAAAATATGGTACGAAAAAGAAAAACTTGGCATCTCTCGGAGGCAATTGAATCATTGCTTTCTCGAGTGATATATTTCACTACAGCCAAGACTTGCGGCGCTAACCGTTTGTCGCTGTGCAATGTCCAATTTTCTGACCGGAGTGTCATCTACGTATTTCAACTGAAGTTTCTCCGCTTTGCTGTTTTTTATCGAGTTTTTAGAATTACCGTCGAATTCAACTCCATAAGACGTTGTTTGAGTCACTCCTTGATAATTATAGGATTTTTTTAAATGCATCAATTCGAATCGGTTTCTTTGTTCCTTGATAAATATTTATTTGCCTTCACAGATCGATCTTTCTCGTAGTACTTAAAGTGGGGTATTATTAATGGAAAAACTAGATTTCTTGATATAGTTTTGAGATGTTACTCATTCTATTTCCAGTTAAGGTTGCTGGGCGTCAGTTCTTCTTCAATACCTTTGTGGTGGAAATGTACACACTATTCTTTCATTGATTAATTTAATATTAATTAATGTAACTGTGATTAATCAATATATCATACAATTAATTGTATGATATATTGAAATAGTTCCCGCGCTTGGGTGATTAATGTATTATTTTCTTGACGCTTTTTTCCCAGCATTCTCAGAAGTTGCTTTTTCTTACCCCGTCACGACGAGCAGCTGGTTTTCTTTCTTGCATCCACCCACACGCGTTTTAATTTATGATGATATAGCCTGTCAGTTCATAAGAGGAAGCAGATATCTTCGCTTTCAATTTTGCTGGTGGTTTTGTATACGCACTCTCTTTTTGTCCCTCGAGTGTTTCTTATTTCCTTCTCTCAACTAGCATAAGACGTTAAATCTCCAATACCCTTTCTCTTTCCGTATCACTCGCTCTGTCTAACCCAAGCCCCTTTGGTCGCTGTCGCCTCACTACATTCCTCACTTCTTCGTCCATCTTTCTCTTTATCATATCCATCCTTCGTGCTCCGCCTTCTAGTCAGTTTTTTCTACTTTCCTTTCCCTCAATTTTTTCTCCTCCATTTATTTAATATTTTATTAATCGACGTCCCTATTGACTGCTGTAAGTTGCTTGAATTTATATTCATAGCTGACTTCTCGGATGATATTTGCTCGACATTTCTCGTGACGCAAACTTTTAGGAAACTGTTCGAGCCTCGGAGAAAACGTTTTCTGACCTACTGGTGTAATGCAAATCCAAATGGTGTTTTAGTTTATTTGTTTATAAATTGATGACTCATATGCCTGGAGGAAATTTTTGGAAGTAGTATTTTTATTCAAGGATACTTTGCTTCAAGACGTACTTTTTAGGTTTAATTTTCAAATTTATACCGTTCTCAAGCGTTAATTTTCCACAGATTCAATGGTGCCTGGAGGAGTCTCGGAAATATAGTAGACAGATGTGTATCCAGGGGATTCATTTGTAGCCTCAAGTTTAATGAACGTGCTCGGAGTTTTACCCCTTGTTCCCTTTTGGGTTTACCTTTAGTTCATCTAACCCTCGGAGCGATCCCTTTAAAACGGGCACTTATGATGTGCTCCTCGCAGTAATTAAGTAAACGTGTTTCCACGGATAGATCGCGCGAACCGAGCGGGCGCTAATGGCTCGTCGCCTCACGCTTCGCTACAAATCTCCCGCAATCAACCCGAAAAGTTTCGTCTCTCGCTACTCAGTCTTTTCCGTGGAGCGTCCTCTCGTTTCCTCGCGACACGTTCCTCCTCTCCCTTTTCTCGCTATGCATCTGCTTTCCTCTCTTCGTCCTTCCATCTCCTTCTCAGTCACCTTTCTCCCCTTCCCAAACTCACTCCTTAACCCCCCCCCCCACCCCCCGCTCCCCAAGGGGATCGTAACCCCCGGCCTTCCACCGAGACCCTCCCTTAACCCCCACTGTTATCCCTCGCGTATCCCTTGGCCCCATGAGCCCCGCCGTTCTCGGGTGATTCGAGTGGTCTTATGTGGATCTGGGGAGTCTTCCTCGTCGTGCCCCACCCCCATCTCGGGCCGGCCCCCTCCTCCCCCCACTCCTCTATCCCGGTTCCTCCCTTCACAACTCAGCCCGCTATCCCTCGGGAGCTCAACAGAGAGACGGCGGGCGGCTCCTGATGGTGGCTGGCTGCTCTCGGAGGTGTGAGGGAATGGATCGAGAGGACGGAAGTCTTTGAATAAGGAGGCGAGATGAAGGAGAGGAGAGGAGGAGATTATGTTAAGCGGAAGACGAATGAGAGTGGGCATAGGGAATGCCGATAGTCATGATAGGGGAATGGGTTTTCCTGTCCCCATCACTGCGCGAATATTAGCCCCCAAGAGGAACCGTGTGTGTTGAAATCGACAAGCATCCGTGGAAGAAATCGGATTTTATATCAAAGTAAGGCACCCTATGTACGTGAAGTTTCATTTCTATGCTGACGCAATCGACTTGGCAGCTACGTTAATCGTTTATGAGAGTAGGAAAATTGTAAGGTACCAGTTTTTCCATCATTCAGGATGCTGTTTGGTTAAGTTTTCGTCTTACTGAAAGTTAAATGTCTTTTCTTGTTTTGGCCCTACTCAGGAGGCTGCTATTTTTTGTTCCAATGCAAAATATTTCTTACACCACTTTGGTAACATCGCACTATACTAAATATTCTATCGCAAGTTCTTGGTATCTCCTTATATTGGGAATAAGTGTAATATGGGCTCAATGTATCGTCAAAATTCAGTTAATTATCATTCAAAAGTAGCTTTTCATTTCACTAGAAACAGTGGAGTCGTGTGCTTTGCGTCTCAACTTTGGCAGTAGGTATAGGAATTCTCTCGAGAAAGAATTGAGAATTTTATCAAGGAAATTGGATATCAGTTTCCTATCATAATATTTTCTCCCCATGAGGTCGACTTCCCGAAGCTGTTGCATTGCGATAGATTGTCGAAACATAAAGAAATATAGTTCTGAAATCATTCACCATCAGTTTGTTGGTGATCGTTAAATATAATTTTTGAGTATGACTTTAAAGCCTTATTTTATTCACGCTGCTAGATATTTTTGTGGTGTGATGTACCTACTCCTTCCAGGCGAACTTTCATAGTACTGTCTCATCTCTGAAAATGAAAGCGTACCCTGGCATATATACTCCGCTAACGTGGTTTTTCCTGCCAGTTCTGTGTTTTTCATCGCAGTTTGCCGAGCGACGCGAGTACGGAACTCATACGGGGATCTACAAGTAATTCCTGGCGCCCGCAGATATATCAGGCTGAACCCTAATTTACTGGAGAAGTGCATAAGGCGATAAATACAGTCCTTTTGGGTTGATTACGTGGGGGACTACAAACCCCAATCCGTCGTGCTCAAGTTTTTATCCCGGAAGAATCCAATTTCGCCGTAAACTCCGTATCAACTCTTGTTAACTTTTCCCACACGCACGCAGGGCGGTTGCCTGATCTTAGCATGTAACCACGAGAGTAACTCTGTAACTCAGAGAAAGAGACTTCCCCACCAGTTTTTCCACTCCGTTTTTTCGTATGTGTTGTTTGGGTTGGCCTGCTCATTTCTTCAGGTTTGCTCACACGTTGTAGATCGAAATTTCGGACCTCATTTTTACTGCTGAAGGTTACCATTCTTGATTTATGATCTTACTTTTTCAGAGCATAAGCTATATTTCATTATTTTCTCAGCTTAAACTTCCAAATTTCTGTCAGTTAGAGCAATAATATTTTATCGATTTAGGTATTGGATACAATGCATCACATCTTACGGTTAATTTTTTGTACATACTGTATTTTTAATATGGTATTGAGTCAATCGCATATACCGTCCTTCTCTGCAGTTGTAAGGCACTATTCAGTTATTTCGTGATGTTTTTGTCACCGAATTCTTAATCAGAAACTAAAAAATGACTAAGGCTTGAATAGTGTGAGTTGTTCGCAAATACATTCCCTTGTTTTGTTTTTGTTAATGCCTTTTTATAGCTGGTTAGCCCAGAGTCATCTAGATGGCATTCTCAAAACTACTTCAGTTATTATTTGGCAATCCAGTATCGAGTGGAGAGCTGCTTAAAAAATCCTTGATTGATGATTAGTGACGAAGATGGGAACAAAATCATACTTTTCATACCTAGAGTGTGACTCTTAGTTACTTAGAGTAGACTCTGTTTCGAGGATGTCCCTTTTTATGAAATGGCGATATCCATATGCCCCGTTTTGTGCCAATAATCAAGCCTTTGAACTTGACTTTTATGAGAAATTCTTGTCGTAACTTCATCAAGTGATGGTGGAGGTCTTATCATTTCCTACATATTCATCAATATGGCGATGCTTCGATTCAGAATCTAATTTAGTTCCTTTATGCTTTTTACTTCCTTCTAAGTTTTGTATTCGAAACACGCCTAAGGACTGTTGTTAGCTGAAAAGAATTGGTGATTAATTGGTGAGGAAAGCTATGCAGCTTGATTTCAACTCGGAAAGTTTTCAATCTGAAGGTTCAATAACCTGATTTTAACTTGTAGCGCCTATGAAACTCCACCGAAAAGAATTCAGTTTAATTTACCGTGGCCCTACGACTAGAAATAAGATTATTATCCTTCCTTGCTATGGCTTTGATCCTTAAATTTGGGCCTGTGCATCCTTATTTGTTTGTAAGTCTCCATGATTTTACTTTGTTGTCGTAAATGAAACTTGACAAGAATGATTTTATTACGCACAGCTAGCCTCTCTCTGGGCTCTCCCGTTTACCGGGATAGGATCGCTCTTCCCGCGTGCGTTATTTATTTATTCCCTTTACACCTTCCTCAAGGAGTAAAACCCGCGAGGAAACTAACTCTCGGAGGAGGTGGGGATAGGGAGGATGGATGAGAGGTGGAAAACGACGCCGCCGGTGTTTGTTCGGGGCGGAGTCGGGAGAGCAGGAGGATTAATCCAACTCAAGTTTGGGCACTTTTGAGCGCGGGAACTCAGCGTGCAAAAACGTTGTTGCCCCGACCCGTGAATTAGAGCAGCGTCTCGGAAAATGCCTTCCGACCTCCTCCCTCCTCCTCGTCCTTCCCCAAAGGCTCTGGTTCACAGGAGAGGTGAATGTCGGGGGATCCTTGCCTCCTCCCCGTCCCGAACACGCTCCCGCCCCGAGGGCATCTGCGGAAGAGCGTAGGGACGAGTGTGGAATGAGGGAGGAAGAGATGGATGAGGAGGAGGTGGAGGAAGGGAATTTACACGAGATGATCCGATCCGTGTGTGCTGTGTGGGAGAGGGTGGAAGTGCAAAGGCGGCAGGGGTGTGTGTGGCTGGGTTTTGGGACTGTCATTTGCGTTTGTTCGTTCCCCGAGGAACAGGGTGAGTCGCAGACATGTTATTGGCTCGTGACAAAAAGCTCCGTGACTGTAGTGAATAATATTCTTAGAAGAAACCCTCGATGCTGATGGAAAAACGTCGTTTTAGCTGTTCATCGTATTGTATGTACTAAAATCAAGATGGAGGTTGGTTGGGACCGAATTGAAATGTGGCAGATCTTCAGGCTGGAATCTGAGGCTGGAAGTTAAATAATCGACGTATAGATTAAATTTCTTGGCAATAGGCTTGAGTCAATTTCCTCGAAAGAGTCGGCAAGCTGAAGAAGGTATAAGTACAATGTTAATGTTTAAATTTGAAAAATTACCGATACAATATCACTCTAGGAGAAATTAAATTACTCTAAGACGAATCATTAAAATACCAAATTTATGGTTAACGCTGGCCGTGTAAATGTTAAAAAATTAAGAGCCTTAAAAGAATATGTGTAGTGTTATTGAGAATTAATAGCATATTTTTTTAATGAGTTTCAGAAGTAGAATTCCTCCTATGGTTAAAATTGATGGGTTTGTCATCCATTTCTGCTTTGTTGCGAATGCTTTGTTATATTATTTTGAATGTATTCCCGTCATGAATGGGCATTGTAGACGATTTGACATTAAAAACAGTAGTGTTTATTTCTTATCTTATATTTAATCCTAGTGTCCAAGAAATACAGAGTGATGAATAATTATTTAATGCTGTAGGTTTGAACCCTTATTTTTTTACGGAGTGCCTTTTAATAATTTATGGTCCTTTCATACTCCTCGATCTCTGGTTGAACTTTGAATATAACCGTTTAAACTTCTTTGGCTCGAAAACGTGTCCCTCCAAGTCCACATTTAGTTGAGAAGCACCTAGATACCATTATCAACTAATTGGTGCTAGAAAAAAGTTATGTTAGGACCTTCGAAAAACACTGGGCAGAATTGTTTTGTTACAAGCAGTTATTGAAGGAAAAGTATAGGGAATAAGTAAGAGGTATTCGAAGCCAGCGATGGGATGCTCAGGTGAAAAAGCGACGGTGAGAGGAAATAAATGGGCGGAAGAACAGTAGAGGGATGTGTGGAGTCAAGACTCTGCCCTGATAACCGCTGATGATGGTGGTTGAGGAATGTCGGCTTCCTATCTGTAATGAGTACTGTATAACAGTTGAGGTACAAAAAACGGCATTAAAAGGGTTGGATACCTGGAATGAAGTATGGTAGAAATGTTCGTGAGTCTAAGAACAAAAAACTAATTTTTAAGCTGTATTTATGTTGATGGTCAGCCGATTAAAAAGTTTTGTAATGAACCACTTACAAGCAGTTTCTATTTATAATATAAATTATGAATGTACTTTCATTAAGTCATTTCTCTATTCAGATCTGACGATGCCTATCTTTCTTTGTGTCATCCAATATGTCCGCAATTTTTCTCCTTCAGCCACACATATCTATCCATCTTTTTTCTCTAGTTGCCGTCCCTGTCTCGCTAGTGGTAACCTCCTGTGCTTACCTTTCTGGCCGTTTTCCATTATCAGCGTTTTGTCTCTTTCTCTGTCAATATTGAGCAAATGCTTGTTTAAGGAATATTACATTTCGTTGGGGTACGGTGTTTTACATTAATTTCGGACCTTTGTTTGACGTTTAGAATTCCTCCCGCCTATGAAATAGAACGATGGCCTGAAATCGAATGCACTCCACTACAGGCAAGTAGGGTGACGAGAGATGGAATGTATGTACGTGTGGTAGGACCGGGTTGGCATGGAAGAGAAGGTCGGCCATCGGAAGGGAAGGATGTAGGGCGAAGCGATGCTGGCAGGGAGTGAGAGGGAGGGAAGGGAAGGAGGAGGCGGGACTTGTGGGCGGGAGAAGGAGGGTTTATAGAGGGATGGGTCTCGCCTAGTCGAGTATTGATTGTCGTTTGTTCCGCCAGACGGCAGTAGGGGTTTTTGCGGCCCTAGTGAGCTGTTTCTGGGTGTGGAGTGGCGGGGTGGTCTCCACTGGGCTTATTGTCTTCCCCCCGGGGAATGGGAAGAGCCCCTTCACCCCACCCCTTGCCTGTGTGTGTGTGTGTTTCGTCCACCCCAGCTCTGAATCCGTATCCCTCCGCCTCCCATCTCCACCGCACCGACAGACTACACTCCAATCCAACCCCGCCCACCGACCATGAAAGAGACCCCCCATTCTCTTTTTTTCCTCTTCCTTCCTCCTATATTCCGCTCCTCTCTCTTTTATTCCCTTTCCTCGCATTCCTCTCCTTCCCGCGGACACCACGCTTTCGCCGAGTCAGCGAGAGGAGGGGGAGGGGAGGTCGTCGCTTTGTTTGCTGGTTTGTAGCCAGGCAGTTTGGTCGGCTTCGTTTTGATCCGCTCCCTCTTTCCTTTCTCCTCTTCATTCCCATCCCAAGCCATGCTCCCCCCTCCTATCCGAACGATACATTTCCATGAGAGAAAAAGCTCTCGTTATTCCTCTTATTTTATGTACATTATCCCCAAATATAAATATCCACGAAGCATATTTTTTTCTTCATATTTTGCACCCTTTTCGGTGGCCGTTTCTTTGAAATTTATTCGTGTTTATCAAGTTTTTCGATCCCCACTCATCTTGCTCCTCTTATCCTTTCCACGCCCAAGTTTTGTGCTCGTTTTCCCTGTTCTCTGTCGCCTGTCCTATTCCTTTATCCTCTCTCTCTCTCTGCTGCTGCACCTTCCTTCCCGATTTTTTCAAAACTCGACTCTCCTGCTCCTCTCTTATACCTCTCCACTCCCTCTCTCCTCCATTCCCCTCCACTCGCACCACCTACCGGTCCTCTCTTGTATTATCCCCCTGTATAAACGGATCTCCGCTTGTTTGCCGAGGTACGTGCGGCCATCCGATATTTATTTTCTCCTTTCGCCCCAAGGCCCTTCCTCAGCCCACACGCGCACGCAATTCCCATTTCCTCTCTCTCTCTCACCCTTCCCTTCCTGCATCTCTCCCCATCGCCCTTTCTCCTTGTCCTTTTTTCCCCCCTGCGACCACGTTTTCACATGCCTCCTAAACCGTTCCTTTCTCTTTTTCTCACCCTCTCCAATACCGGGAGCCGTCCCTCCTCCCTTCCTTTCCCCTTTCCCTAGCCCCCGTCATCCCGTCTTCTATTTCTCTTTTTCATTTTACGACTATTTTTACTCTCTGAATGCAAAAAGGTCCTTTGATTTCGGTCCTGAGATCCTTCTCTTCGACACTCCGATTCACGAGACATGGGATAAAAGTTAGTTTATGCGAAGTTTATGAAATATTCGATCTATATTGCTAGATATTAATTGAATAAGCCCGTAAAAATGTTATTTTTGATTCTTGCCCAAATAATTTCATCCAAGGGAATTAGTATATGTTTTACTGTTTTACTGAACTATTATTCCACCTTACGTGGAATAAGAGTTCAGCAAAACTAGTCCTAATGCATTATTTTTTGCCTATTCCTTTTCTTTCCGTTTTTGTGCCCACTGAATCCCATCGTATCCCATCCGCCACCTTCCTAAAATGGTCAGTAGGGTCGTGATGAGAGAGGGTCGAAAGGAAAGTGCGTGGCGAATGGTCCCAAATCAACCGAGAAACGTGCATGAAAAGAATAATGTGAGTGTGGAATCAAATGATGTATAAACTCTTCCACACGGATGAGATTTTACCCTCCGAAAAGATTTGTGAAAGCTGAACAGAGGAGAACTGAAGCGTCGGGAGAGGTTCCTGTTTTCCGGGAAGAGATAATGGGAACATTTTTCTTAGAAAAAGTATCTTATCATTTAGTCCTTCAATGCTTTTTTCCACCCTTTCTTTTTCTTTCCTCTTAAATTCGCGCTAATTCGCCGTCTCTCTCTTCATATCTGTCAGAATGAGAACTCTTTCTCCTACTCCTGTACTTCACTCTGGAGAATCTATTAAAACCCAAATGGAATCCCAATGTTGGGAGTTAATGTCAACAAGTAAATATTTTAATTTGACTTTAACACAATAAAAATTGTTTCCTCTTCATTAAGAGCTGTTTGAGTAGCTGGGATTGGGTTGGTAATACTGGGGAAATGCTTGTATATGTTTGTGATTCGTATCTTAATTGTGTGGTTCTATTTGACTTGAGTTTGGTAAACATTTTTCTCCTTACGAGGGGTTTTACTTTTAAATGCAATGGTGGGTGGCGTTACTTTGTGGAACTCCTTCATAGTGAACACAAGGGAGAAAAAATACTTTGCTGGTCCACAGGATAGAATTTTTATCGCGGCCAGATGATGATACGCTGTATCGAAACCGGTCGCAATAAAAATTCTATCCTGTGGACCAGCAAAGTATATTTTCTCCCTTGTGTTCAGCTTTACTGTTAGTTTATCATAAAAGGTGCCCCCTAATCACCTTCCTCCTCTTCCATTTCATTCTTCCCAAGATTGTTACCTTTTATTTAAATGGGGATAAACATGTTTCCTGTGATATTCTTTGCCTGGGAAACAATGTAATTTTTTCTGTTGCATTATTGAATACGTAAAATTGTATTTTATGCTGAAAATAGACTCTAATGACTTCGTAGTTTGATTTCATGGGTGCATTGCACGCATATTAGCTCATTCTGTGGCCTAGAGATTAATTTCACTCCCTTCTGGTAGATCTTCTAGTTTCCATGAAGATACCGTCCCGAATGCTCACCCCTGCAACTTTATATGCCGCGTCAGTTCAGTCGTTGATGTTGCAATTCACAAAATTTTGTTTTTTTTCGACGATTGTATCCCGAAGACACTACAATACGTCTACCTGATTTCAATCAGAAATCATCCAAATCCACCGAACCTGAATAGAAAAAAAAACCTAGGACATCACCACCAACCCTGGAGGGTGAAAGAATGTATTATGCTCGTTTGCTTTAACCAGAGGGAGGGGAAAACCTGCACGGCGTTCTTTTATTGCATCAAACCATCGAGAGAGTGCATCCGTGATGTAGAGTCGCTAGCATTTCTGGGCCTAAAACTTGAAGGAAAATGGAATGGGGCAGCGCTCGTTTTCTGGGAAGCTTAGGGTAGAACGGTACGAGATAACCTTTAACGGTCTCAATTTCGTACTCATGGGAAGGGCTGGAAAAAAAACCAATAATCCTACTCCACCCCTGTCGTCTGCCGCGGGTACCACCCCCCGCCCACATTTCCCACGCCATCCTCTCCGTCATTATCCTCTTCCTCTCTTCCTTTTGTGTATCCGTCCGTACCACCCGCGGATTATTTCCTATCTCCTGCTCTTCCTCATCCCCCGCCCGAAATCTTTTCCGTTCCTCCTCTCTCACGTCCTGCTGATTTTTCTCCCCCTTTCCCTTTCATTCCTTACATGCATAGCCTCTTATCTCTACCGCCCTTCTCTTGCACTTATCTTTCATTCCCTTCACCGCCACTCTTTTCCACAAAGAAACCCCCACACACACACTATCTCTCTCTCTCTCAAAAAGCCTCACGTTTCGGCGATTCACGTTGTTTTGTCCCATCGGTAGTTGGGAGGGAGGTAGAAGTGTCGCTTTTCTGGTTGACGTGCGCCCTTGCACGTCCCAGAGGCGTGCGTATGTTCCCCTTTCCCTTGCCTATATACTTTTTAGTCATCCTTTCCCTCTTCCCCGCGTTTTCATTCTCTTCCATGCTATTTATTTTTTTCATCCGTCGGCTCTTCGCCTCCCGTTTGCCGTGCTCTTTCCTTCCTGTGTCCCCTTGAAACAACCGTCGATCCACCTCTCATCCTCCTCTGGCGAGAAAAAAATTGAATAAATCCGTTACCTCTTTCGCCCCTCCCCCCTCATTGGGAGTCCCTTTCTCTCTCCTCTTTATATCACCTCGTTCTCTTTTTTTTTACTTCGACGCGTATTGCGGTGGCAGTTATTCGACTGTTGGTTATTGAATTGGAAGGCGGGTTTTTAAGAGGGGTGGCGGAGTAAAAATGAGGGGGAGGTAGAGATATGAGTCTCTCCAGGGGTTTATGGGAGTGGAGCTTGTGTTTGTATGTGTATGTGATAGAGAGAGGGAGGGGAGGAAGGCTTGGAAAAAAAGAAGGGTTCCTTGTAATTCGGTCGAAAAAGGGAGAATGATACTTATATATGTTTTATTTTCCATCTGTTTTATTTGTATTTTTTTCGCACATATATGTGTGCTTGTTTGTTGAAGTAGGTATATATATTCACCAGGAACGATCAAGGGATGGGGGAATAAAAGTGTTGGTGAGGGAAAGGGTGTGGGGCCGTCCTGGGAGGGAGGGCGGGACTTTGTTGGCGAGTATTGTAAGCCAAGGATTCCTTTCTCTTCTCCATTCCCATTCCGCCCTGTATCTTTTATTTTTTCTTTTATCCCCTTGGGGAATTTAGACTTTAAAAGGGTCCTGTCTCTCGCTGCCCTCACACTCCACCCACCCGTTCCCCTTCCTCCACTCTCTCTACATCTTCTTCCTCTTTTTTCCTCCTCTACCTTTCACGCTTCTTCCTCTTGTCATCTCTTTTCCACCTCCTTCCCATTCCTTCTAAATCTTTTTTTAGCGTTCTCCCCTTTGTTTTCAAGCCCCGCCTCGGCTTCCAATTAGCTACGCCATAATTTTTCGCTCTTTTTCGTTCATCCTCACGTTTTGTTCCCCATTTCTGTCTTCCGCGTGTAAAACCCAACTGAAAAGAAGCGACTTTTAGCTGACCATATTACAGTTATTATGGAAACGAAATGTTCCTCCGCATAACCTTAGCATGTAAGTGAAAAGAATATTTTGTTGGCGCTTAGTTTTTTAGCGAGAATTGAGTAAATGTTTTTCAGGAGTTCACTTGAAGTGTCACCAGAGCTAATATGATGATGGAGAAATGGGGTAGAATGCGCTCCATTAAATTTTTGTGCCTTCTTGTATTAAAAATATTAAACCATTTTTTGCATATCATTTTATTTCGGGAAGGGCGAAACTGATTTTTAACTGGACGTTTAATCACCACATTTTCTTTTAATTTCCGAGCCCAAGAGTTTCAACGTAATCTGATTAGTTTTATTTTCTGAATCCTGGCGTTAATTCCGCTCCCTTCTCGTTTGTGATATTTTGGCCATCGGTCCCTTTTGCTTCCCTCCCTTGTTTTAATTCCCTTTACGAGGTCACAGAGTTACTCGCTGTGTAGATTCGGCTGTCTCCTCCTTTCCGCCCCATTTTATTTTTCCTCTCTCTGGGTGTTCGTGGCATGTCATTGCTCTATCGTGTTAATTAAATTCAGTTCTTTCTTTATTCTTCGTGTATGTTATTCCTGTGGACTTTACTTTTCACGTAATAGTGTTATACTCCTATCTAATTCGACAGGGGAATTTTTCAAAAACGTTTTCTTTGTGCTTTAATCCCCCTTCAGATGTTTTACCAATGATCTTCATCACCATTGTTTTCCTACGAGTGTCTTGTACCCAGGAACAAGGAGACGTAATGTATTATTTTTTGATTTAGCATTTTCCATAAAATCAAGTTATGGAATAATTCTTAGGCCGTCAGATGGATAAAAACCGAAAAATAAGTTCTGTTTATCTCCAGTGAGGAATCTTCTGGGTTTCTACTTGTTTAACGTCGACAAAGGATTTCCTAAATATCCAGGTGACTTAGTTTCATATTCTCGGTAGGTAGCT
Organism: Platycnemis pennipes; assembly: GCA_933228895.1. NCBI lineage: Eukaryota > Metazoa > Arthropoda > Insecta > Odonata > Platycnemididae > Platycnemis > Platycnemis pennipes. Next base: position 29,835,051 of record OW121851.1, read on the forward strand.
TTATAATGTACCTCACCCATGTTTTCTGTATTGTAATCGTAATTGTGGCGTTAGCGATTTCATTTTACGAATGACTTGGATACAGTTGGGGGTCTATCGGACCCAACGTATGTATTCGCGTAGCAGTTTTCTGCCGTCCTTCATAACAGCTTTGTTCTAGTTTGTTGTAATTCGTACGTGTTTTTCATTGTTTTTTTCTACCATAATTCAACTTGGTAAGTACATTCACACTTTAGTTTGAATAGTACTCTTGCACAATTGATATATTATTATCAAATTTTCTGATATGGCGCATCATGGATGAAAATGAAATTCGAAATACCTGGAGGGAGAAGATAATGAGAGCGGTAGAAGTTCGGCAAACTATACGTACTCAAAATAGAACAAGGGGTTGCTGCATCAAGTTCAGAGACAGAAGGACACGATACTATTGTAAAACATGTAAATGTTGGCTGTCTTTAGAAAATGCAACCATAGTTTGTGAGGAATGCTATGTCAGCAATTAGTACAATTTTGTGTACGTGTTGTGTACACATATTGTGTTTGTATGAGGTTTTACGACTAGTATACTGATGATGTATATCTTCCTTGAAAATTTAAATTCGTGAGAAAAATATTTGTAAGAAACCCTTGAATATCATCATATATGAAGATTGCAGCATTTTGGTTGAAACCTATTACTGGTTTATCATTTCAAAATGTTGATTGTACCGTAGTTAATAAAACTATTGTATTTTAAATGGCAGCATATTACTTTTATTGTGCATGGGGCCTGTAATGTTTAAAAACAAAACCTTAAATAATGTAATGTTTGAGAAAATGAAGCGAAAACGGTCTAATACTTTAGAGAAAATATCAATTTTGGACTTGGGTTCTGTGAGAGCCAACGTGTTAATCTGTGTCCTAAAAAGTCATGGATCAATCATAGGGAGCGGTATAAGCATTCGCTTATTCAAAAAGTGGCAACGTTGTGATTGAAGAACAACTTTAATTTCGAAATCTTTTATGGTTGTTTGGTAGCTTATTGTTTTGTCGGGTTCATCCCTCTTTATCACGTAATTTCCGCATTTACGTTGGATACAAGTTTTGTTGGATACAAGGGAGGTAAAAACTGATTACCTTCCATGTACGTCCGTCTTTGGATTGAATTTTTGAACAGCTTTTTGTGCCGGGGAAGTTAACGTGACTCTGTTCAGTCGTATTTCATGCTCCTGCGAAAAGTCGTTATTTTCTCCCGCTCTTGCTCCCGTGATTCAATTTCCCCTTTGTCACCACCACGCCGGATCCTCGCTTATTCCATGCTTTTTTTATCTATATCCTCGATGGATTTTTTTCTTTTGGAAAATTCTTTCTCTCACACGTGACGTCCCTTCTTAAACCGAGAAGAATCGATTTCCTTTTGCTTCACTTCCGAAGCTAAAGGTATTGTAATTTTTTTCTCTTCTTCTTGAAGGTCCCCTTATGTATACGGCAACCCGCTCCACTATGCTGTACGACAGGCGAACAACCTTCGCTGTGTCTAACAACCTCAGAAGTTTGATTTGTGTCAACCTCGACTGAATTGTCTTGGACGTTCGGTGATTCGCAGATATTGTTCCTCTGTGATTTTGCGAACCCATAATTCTCGTCATCATTATCTTTTTAATGCAATATTTTCCGAATGAGTTGCATCAGGTACCATCACGTCAAACATATTTTATATTGCACCGTCCACTCCATCTGGCATTTCATGTACCTGTTAGAGTTCTTGCATTTATTATTGCATTGAAGTATTGATATGAATAACGAGCAATATATCACTTGATGAAAGTCATACCTTTGCTTCGTCATTTCTTGAAATCTGACACTAATGCGGTGCCTAAAAAGTGGGTCAACAAAAAAATGGATGTAATTAAACGAAAACTTTCTCCAATGCAACTTACTCATGCCAGTTATAAGCCTCATAAAAAGTTTCGTATTCCCGCTAACACCTTTGTCTTATTGTAGCGAATGCTCCCTGAGGTATAACGTGTAATAACGCACTATGACTTAATTCCAGGAATTTTTACGTAGGTTGAGGCGAATTATTCTTACCGACGAAAATGCCTGCAGTTAAATTTGAAAGCGTACCTTACCATCGCCTTTTTATATCAAAGAACGTCCATTTTTGAAAATATGCTTTTGCGTCTCGTAAGGTAGAAAATCGTTTTTCCTTGTTCTTATTAAATATGCATCAGTCTGTTTTTCGTCCATATTTTAATTCATTTTGTTATTTTTGGCGTGTTTTCCTCCTTCATTTCGAGAAGGCCTTCATTCCACGCGGAAGTCAAGGAATTTCTTAAAATCAAGTCCCGAGGAACTCCCAAGGAGAAATCTCATTTTCCACTTCGCGTCTACTGTTTTATTTTTGTCCCCTCGACGGTGGTGTAATCTGTTCCGATGTTTTTCACAGGCCCTTACGGTGAGCGCGGAATACACGAGAAATCGTTGTCTTCGCTCTTACAAAAAAAAGAAGAAAATCAAAGGACGCGCTTCGAAAAAATTAAGAGTAAATTATTTTACCTCCCTTTTCCTCCCGTTTTCTTTTGAGAGCGTGCTTGTTTGTGTATATTTTCGGTTCGTGGAAATTCCTTTTGTATATCGCGCACGATATCTCTCTCTCTCTCACTCTCTTCACTTCTCTTCCTCCGTTCTCGTCTCGCGCGGCTAATTTTACGCTCGAAAGCGCCAGGAGTGCGTGCAAGAGGGGGCCCTGAGGGGATAGGGGGTCACGGAGAGTTTATTCTCCTTCCCCCCCCCCCCCCCCCCCCCCCCTCTGCCCCCCCCCCCCCCCCCCAGCCCAGTCTCCCATCTCGCTGCGTTCCGCGTAACAAGGAGAGCTCCTCAGTCCACTTTTTTTCTCTCCTCCTGCACGCTTCCACCCGTTAACACGTCTCTCACCTTCCCCATCCTATCCAGTGAGGAGATTGTTGATTCGTATAAATACTACATGTCATCTGCTTAGAGGCCACATCGACCCTATCGATTTACCCCAACTTGTAAACGTGGCATGAATGTAGTTTCAAAATTTATTATTATTTTTCATAGTCTAAAATATAGGATTGTTATCAGTAGCTCACCATTTTTGTCCGATTCAGGATCATCTCTCATACGCCCGTGTCATTCCACCCTCTTTTAAACATTCTTATTTATTTTATATCACTTGGTCTTACGCCTGAAGTCAAGCATTTACTTCCCGCCTTCTACAGCATTCCTGTCGTTGCTGCCACTTTTAGGGTTGACAACCGGGTACAAAGGCCATTTAAGATTTTTATGGATAGGGTGGTGATTATTCAGAGATAGCGATTTACAGGGAGCGGAAGAAGGATGGAGATATACCAGGCGTCGGCATTACGCTGCCGGAAAAGTGCCAAGGGGTCCAAAGTTTAACGTGCCATGTACCGGACGGAGTGATGAACATGATGTGCTCCCCTCTCAGCTGTCAACTAGGGACCGGTACTTCACTGAAAAATCTGCCACCGTCGAGGATTCGAATCCAGGCCCTCGAATCGGGAGGCCAGTGATCAAGCAACCACATATTTCTGATCTCCATGATTACTCATAACTAGTCTACTACTTCTAAGTTATGTCGCATATTCATAATTCTCATTTATCGTAATAAATACCGTAGAGGATTGTCTTCTCGGAGAAAAAAATAAGGTTGTGGTGGTTGTTGATAAGAGTAAATGACGACAGTTTTGGACTATCGCAACTACGAGAGTAGGGAAGGAGAGCCAAGAGAAGTCATTCTGCGTTTTAGAGGGATGGGAAAGGAAAGGAGTTGACTCACAAGAGTGAGAAACATATTTTAAGGATTGAAGCCAATTGAAACTTATTATATTAGTTGGATCAGAATGCCAGTTGACGATCTCGATAGAGTTAGGAACTCGTGTTCTCTGTGTGAGAATCTCTTCCGCAACCTGTAGCCTCGACGCAAAATATGCATTTTCTCGTTGCCTACAGGCTCCATGCGATGGATATATGGAAAGAGAGGAATACAGCGGTCTAGAGTGATATCCAGATTAGTAATTGTGTGCGGGAGGAGAGCGGCGGGTGCTTGCGAGAAGTGAGGGGGAAACGACTGTAAATTCGGGGCGTTAAGCGGTCTCGGGTCGGATGTGGAAGTGGCTGCCAGAGAGGGAAAGTCATTTCGCTTGCGCGTGCATAAACAAACGCTCAAGTGAAAAAACGGAGACTTCATTTCCCAGTTTAAATTGGTTTCCAGTGTTTTATTCCCCCCATCTGTTATTCCGTTTGCTCAGTGTTACGGGAAGCGGGAGGGCGGTCGGATGAAGAGCGGAAGGGAGAGATAGGGAGAGGTAGTGAGGAAGAGAGTGAGTGAGAAAGAGAGTGAGTGAGAAAGAGAGGGAGTGAGAAAGAAGGGAGGAGTTAGGGAAATAGAAGGGAGGCCTCCGTCCGAACCGTCCCGGACCTCGCTTCCTCTTCATTTCCTTCCTTCAGCCGTTCCTCCCGTGAACGCCCTCCATTCCCGCTCCCTTCGCTTTGCACACCTCTCTCCACGGAAACCGCCGTTTTTATTTCGTGTTTTGGGTCGTCATGCTTTCTGCGAAAATTCTTTAGTGTCGCTACTACATCATTTTTTTAATTTTTTTATCTTCCCCTATCGTACTTTTCTCCGTGAATTTCGGAAGATTTTTCTCCAATGTTATCCGCCTTCCCCATCCCCTTTGTTTGCGTACAAGCTTTTTTTAAATGGGTCAAACGAGGTGCGTTCTCTATTTTCTCTTTGCAAACCTGACTTTGTGGTGGCTCAGTGGTCAGGTAAAGCAAACAGAAATAAAACGGGGTTCCCGTACCTATTGGAAACGGGATCCTGGCTCCCTCCAGGTAGATAGGTTTGGATTTACCTATATGGTGCGTCGACAACTATGGTCATTTTGCACCACGCACAATCTAATTTATTACAATAGATTTGCATAAATATAAATATAGGAAAAAACAATGGCATTATAAAAGGCCCAAATGTGTGAAATTATATTAGATTTTACTTAATAGTTTAGTTTCCTTTAAAAAAGTAATGACTGGCTTCCTCCATTACGACATTCCATGCCTATGCTCAAATGATTCTTTTGCCCTATCCTTCCAGGTTATCTCGGACGGTTATGATGTTGGAAATTATCCTCGTGAATAAAAGAACGTATTTATGTGAAATTGACCTCTTAGTCGGTTACATCTCACCCCGCTAGTGATAGCGCTTTCAATAGCGTTCAATTCGCTCGACGTTTAGAAGAAAGGTTGGCTTCCTGAATCCCTACTTCCATGGATTTCACTATTAGTGGTTATCAACGCTAGCTGACAGTTTGACAACAGGTATCGGAAGGATCTTATTAGTTGTCCAAACTTAACTTTAAATTCAAATTTCACGGGTTCTTGCTTCGGCCTTTTTTCTTTTTGGAATTTTTTTATGTATTCCCCCATGTTGTCCCTGTGTGCTCTATTATCAGTCTTGTGGCTGAGGGCATATCAAAAAATATTCTTATGAGTGGTATCTCCATGGAGAGACTCTTCATCTCCGATTCTCAAAGAATATCAGTCTTCCTCTCCTTCCTCATCTAACTTTCATTCTTTTTTAAAAATATTTTTGTATCTTAATATTTATCCCTCCATCTTTCATATTTTTGTGCGATTATTTTTAAACATCTCCCTTATATTTTAGTATTTATGCCGTTTTTTGTTTGGGAACATTTGGTTCCGTTGAACGTGTTTCGGGAGAGGTGCAAGATTTTTAAATGTGCGCCTTGAGTTCTCAGATGCGCCCGCAAAAGGCCGTTTATGCGTTTTCCACCTATTTGTCTATTCTCCACTCCGGTTAAGGGTTGCGAAACACACACGAGACCCTTCCGCACACACACACCCTAACTCCAAATACGCACAACCCCTCCTCCTCTTCCCTCCCTAGGGAGGTTTGGTTTCGCCTCCCGCGGGATCGGTAGTGAGCTCATTCCCTCATTCCTCAGGGGACTTGGGGTGGCTTGAATAAACCCCTGCCCCCAGTCACGCAGGGTATAGTGCCGGAGGTCCTTATAGGCCCTCCCTATCCCCTCACATTACGTGGGCCGCGTGCCTGTTTCCCTCTTACCCTTTACTCCCACTGCCTCCTCCCCAAAACCCAATGGGGGTTTACCGCTCCCGCTTCGGTCGGGAGTAAACCGTCACCTCTTCCCCACTACACCCCTCCCCCCAACCTATCTCCCCCACAGGTCCCTCGGGAGCTTTCCTCCCGCCCACACCCCTATCCCTCCCACCCCCCTATCCCTCCCACCCTCAATGCGGTGGCAGACGTACGAGGCGTCGATGTTCTTCGGGCGTCATGAATTCGGTTTCGTTGTGTGGGACGGCCGTGTGAGGGCAATGTGTTCGGATCGAATGTATAGAATGCCTGATGGTAGCTGTTATTGGAGGTGAGCGATTGCCTGGAACTATCCTATTTTTTCCCCTCTCCCTCTTGGGCTGTGTTAGGAGACTGAGAGGCGGATGAGTGCCACATCTGCCGGATTTTGCGGGATTCTGATACCCCCAGTCTGATAACATGCAACTCATACGAATGCCTGATCTTATAGCAGTGTATCCTCTTCACTCTAATACGCAATTCATTTCTATTTGCTTCCACATGCTGGCTTGTCTCTTATACTATTTAGTTTATGTCAATAAATATGAGTTCATTCACTAAAAATTAAGGATTACATTTTGTACCCGCTTTGCTCAATATGTTCCAACGGTGATTCTTAACTGTCCTTTTCATGATTCGCTATTGAAGGAAACATTTCTGTCAAAAAAAGTGTTTATATTTTCACGGAAGTGATGTAGCTATTCACCAACTGAAATGTCCAATGCAACTTAGATCGTATTCTAGCCAACGTCTAGATTGCTATTTTGGAAAAGGCTCTCTAAAGAGAGGAATCAGGGAATCCCAATAAAAGCGTTCTCGTCCATTAAAACCCTTCTCATTTTATTGACTTGAGCCACCATTAAGTGAAATTACCTCTCTAAGTAGGCTATATTACCTCCACCTTCGTGACGTTTCATAGTAGCCTGTAGTCGTATTGGAGTCAACACTATTTGTTGTTCTGCACATTTTTCCGCTGGAATGAATCCCGATTTTTCCCGTTATCGTAGTACTTTCCTTCCTCATTTTTTAACTTCATCCTCTGCATTTATGTAGTGTAATCCCCTACTTAGGCCTTATTCAGGGCACACAATCCTTTGGTAGCCTTCGTTGCTTCCCCAGGGGATCTTCAACAGCAAGAACCCGCGTTTGTGCTCTGCGGTTTGATCTCAAGGGGTGCACTGTACTCCGCTCTTCTGAGATCTTCTTTCTAACTGCAAGCGTTCGGTTACAACCACTCTCTGTTTTAATCCAATAGCTTGAGGGTGGCGTCGAAAAGATGATAGTGGATGAGAGTTGTGTAGTCCATTCGTTAACACGTGAAGATGCATCATCCAGCCATGATTCCTCTTCAAGATGAACCTGAACATTTTTCGTCGCGTGATGCTGATCGCTGACGTAGCAGCACTAGTAAATCATTAGAACTCTTATTCGAAAAATCTTCCAGGGCGGTTGCATTTAGTATTGCTCGTTGATCTTTCCAGTCGGGGTTAGCCTCCTTAAACATGGCCAGTTAGTGGCGAATATGATGGACCGGGTTGAACTGGGAACTCTCTCTACGAGCACTGTTCACCTTCGGATTTATGGCAGGAAAACAGTTTTCTCGTCTTAGTCTCATTTATGTTTTCTCGTTTGATATAAGAACGCCGATTTTACATGCGGCTCACGTCGGTCACAACCGGCAATCAACCACAAACTAAGTGAGCGTATCATGCCGCGACTGACGTGCGAAGGAGTTTTTAAGATTCCTAACAACTCCCAATTCGCCCGCGGCGGGGAATATTAAAGGCCGTTGTTTCCCAGAGCCATAGCGTTCCAGAAATGCTCGGAATACGTTAGCGCTTTATGGAGTCGACTGTCCAATAAAACGCTGTTATACTTCTCTCCATTATATTTTACGATAGCCAGAATGCAGCGTTTTCTGCGTTTTTTCCCGCCACGTTATACCACTTACGACCTCTTTATTAGATTCCGTATCCCATTCATTCAGCCAGGTTTTTCCAACTCCCGGGCTCGATGACCTTCGTAACGACCGTCAGCGCTTAATTATGGTTGGGTTTTACCTTTTTTTTTGGTTGGGTTTTACCTTTTTAAAGGGTACGTGGCTAGCTTTTTCATAGTCGAGTCCCCCCTTCCTCCGCCATCTTCTCTCAAAATTCCAAGAATAACTCTCTCGCGCTTTATATTGTGCATGAAATGAAATGGCGTGAAAAAAAACTTCCAGTTATATTTTCTTTTAGCGATTCCGAATTGAAATTGACGTGTGGCAAGAGGAAAGTGCCAGCTGTTAAAAAAAAAAATAGCTAGCCTTGACAAAGGGGGTTGAAGGTCATTGGATGTGTATTGCTCGTTGAAGCAAATGGGATCGTAAAGCGGTCATAACGTCGAGCGTACTTAAGGCGTCTCCCACGCACTCCACCTGGCTAATTACCTTATTACCAGGGTCATCGCGTTATGAAAAGTACGTCGGGGTAATGAACAATTGAGAGTCAAATCGATGTTTTTTGCTTTATTACCTTATTACCAGGGTAATCTTGTTATGAAAAGTACGTCGGGGTAATGAACAAATGAGAGGCAAATTGATGTTTTTTGCTCGACATTAGTCCAAGTGAAGCATATCCGCTTATTCTCTTACATTATGGAAACAGGCTTTTTGAATCCACTTTTACGGTGTCGTATTTGTACATGTCCAACCTTGTCATTGGAACGGTAGACGTTTACTATTTGAAGAAACTGATATGTGTAGGTATTTTAATTTTAGGCTTGTCAATAACAACGAAAAAGAGGTTTCGTCGGGAGGTCTTGGCGATTCTGAACGGGTTTTCAAGAAATATGGCAGTAATTTGTAGTCACTGGAAGAATTTTTGACAGTTATTATGTTGAATAGCTTCATATAGTCGGACGGTGAGATACCCTTGTTTTATTCATCACACAGCCGTCCCAGTGGCTGTAATGTTTAATAAACCGTGCTGAATCTTATCTCTATGCTGGTCTCTATCTTTAACAACGTAAACGACAGCCAATAGAATTCCTGGCGTATTCTGTTAATGGCATTCCTGTTGTGCGTTGTGGAGATGAAGATATATATTTTTCAGCGGTAGCTCATGATGAAGTAGGTCATTTGTAGTAGGACCTATTTTTCACCTTGCATTCCTCTCCCTAAGCATTAAGTTTCGTTTTAATGGAATGAAACTTTCCGTACTTGATTCTCAACGGAGCTGTTATCATATACTGGACGTTATTCCCCTGTCATCTGCATCGAAATTAAGGACGTCCTCTCCGTGTTTGTGCTATAACGAGAGATTATTTATTGGGCTTCCAATTTTTTGGAGCGATCAGGTGTTATCAAACGACCCTCAAGAGAGCGGATCCCGGAGGAGATGAAAAGAGAAAAGGGAACTTTGTGGTCGCTCGATAAATCCTCCAGGCGTCCGTTGTTTAACTTGCTAAACGTGCCCATCCTGCCTTGGTGGGAATAATGAATGGCGAGTCATTCACTCGGAAGTGGATATCTGTCGAACCACCATGTGGTGGGGGCTTTTTTTCTCGCTCTGCAGAGAGGTGGTGATGCTCGGAATGTGAGGAACGACTTTTTGCCAAGGGCAAGGCGAATGCCTGGACAGACCTTCTGCCACTCATCCACCTAAACTAACCTTTCCGTACTACTTTACCATGCATAAGTTTCGATACGAATATGTTTTCATCGATCCCTTTTTGATTGATGGTTCACATCGGTGTTATGTTCGCACATCTTCGTCGTCGTGAAATGATAAATGTTTTTTCGTGTTTTTGCTCTCAATTTGCATCGTGTGGGAGAGTATCTAAGATTGAGTATCTCGGGTTATGCGTGTTGAATGTGGAATATTTTGAGGGACTTGAAAGGAGCAGTGTGGGGATTGATGAGGCGGACATTATCCGTTGGCCATTTCCTATGTAACCCATGAATACGCGGCTGATAGATTGCTGAAATTGTGGTATCACATGCCATTACTTCCTGTAATGGAAAAATTATTCATTTCAAATACATCCCATAACATCAAGTTTCCATTCACCAAGCTACTCAATACTATTTAGCGGTTGCTTGTAAAAAAAAGTGATTGATCGATTCTCGGATTCGTTCATCTTTTCTGATATCTAGGAGTGTCAAACCAATCTAAGGGCTGTTGAATGAGGAGAGAAGAAAAGGTACTAAGTAAGCTTTAAAGATAGAGGTTAAGACGCGCGACGAAACTAAGATGGAATATTAATTAAGATAATATGTTAGGTAGCTCTTGAAATTGTTTTTGGTCAGTGCATTTTTGTGACAGGTTTTCTACCTTAGAGAGTTCTTAACGAGCTAGAACGTATACGAGGGTAATAGTTTTAGATTGTTTGATCATCCAATTAAACGTTGAATAGGCTATAATACCCTTAAAAGAGTTTTTTGATAGATATTATTTTATTTAGATTGCTTGATCCAATTAAAAGTTTCGTAATCCATAGGATTTAAGGAATAATGAAGAGGTTTATCTGGAGATTTGAATTTTTCCAATGAAGTGGAAATGGCTGATTTTGGCATTTAGTTAGTTCGTTCTCGTGTTAGTATAGTATTGAACGTATTATATGGCTTTCCGTTTTTGTGAATATATTCCCTATTTCGTCATTTTCCCCGCCGCAGAAAGCCTGCCAGTACGGAGAAAATTTGAATAACCGACTGGGACAGAAATCGGAACTTGTTTAAGGCCGCCAAATCATCATTCGAGAATTGCATCGCTGGACAAATTATTTTATTCATTTAGAGGACCGGTAGAGATTTGGTGACGCTGTAATTAGACTCATGGTATCATCGCACGCCTCATTGAGCCCAAATTAAAATCCTCTGTGATGTTTGTAAAAGTTTCGGTTGAGCGAAATTGAAAATAAAGGACTTCGACGTCGTGCCTAATCTATAAATGCCTGTGAGCGCGTTAGTTTCATGATCTGGGATTCTAAATTTCCTTCCTTTGACGTCGGCGTTGTGCAAGCGAAAATTATTTAGTTTCGTGCGCCAAATTGAAATGTATCGTTCGGCTCGGCGCATCTTAGTTTTTTTTAAGTTTTCAAAGCGAAAAATGCTTTTGGTGTTTTTTTTTAAACACTCTCCCCACACATGTTTCGCAGCTCATTACAGAATTTAACGACCATTACGACCGGTAAACCGGTTGAGTGAGTGGATAGCCCTTGGTTCGAGGGAAGGGGTGATCTGCCGGCCATCCCTCTCACTCTCCCTTTTTTCCTCTTTTTCCACTCCGTCCTCGCACAATTTTCTCCCCCTCCGAAATCGCGCGTCACGCCACCCTTCGCACCACTGCACCCACCCACCCCTCTTGTCACCGCCCCCCGCCATAATCCTTCCCCACCACCGCACTCCCAGTCCCCTTGAGCAGGGGTTGCAACTTCACCGTACGCCAGTTTTTTTGTCTCCGGGGGAAATATGGTTGTGAAAATAGTTTAGACATTTACGGAACTTGACGTCAAAATATTATGCCTCTCGGCAAGATGGGATAAGTATATGAAATTTATTTATTAGTTACATATTTTAGTTTACCCAACAATCTCCCCTTTGTCATGAAATATTTTTTAGGCTCGCAAAATTCTTTTAGTTCATTTTTTACACGATATAGTCATGAATATAGTACATTTTGTTTGCTCTAACGCGTAATAATCCCTCCGAAAACGGAAGACCGCGTTAACCTTTCAGCGATGGCAATGGAATAGGGTAGAATAAAATATCTCCATCTATTCCTTGTTAATATTATCTCATCCATTAAATGTAAGGCCCCTTAATACTAATGGATTATTCTGTATCGTGCATAATATAGATTTAATAACATTTTAATTTGGAATTTTAAGATTAAAATAAAATTTTGAGCAATAATTAGCATCGAAATCGTGATACGGCTGATTGGATGATTTGTGTATCGTGCATAATATAGATTTAATAACATATTAGTTTGAAATTCTAAGATTTCATTAAAATTTTGAGTAATAATTAGCATCGAAATCGTGATACGGTTAATGTAATAGATACCTACCAAAATTGGGTAAAATATGAATCTAATATTCTTTGAAATAATTATCCGGACATCGGTTGATTTTTGCCTCAGCTCTATAATATTGACCTATTGTCGTGACTGTTATATCTTTCGAGTCCATCACTTCTTTCTTCGTCATTATTTTAAAAAGTGCTCATTATATGCTAAAAAAGTTGTACATGCGTTCCTTCTTGACTTTTTCATTGCGTATATTTAGGAATATATCCCAGATAAAATGTTTAGCGGTAGTAAAATTTTGGTCCTCATTTTGTTCGGGTTGTAATTGATGCTGTAATTTTGGCATGAATTGCTCGGCAATTGTCATAGCCGCTGTCAAAGTTATATGTTTAACATAGGTCTCAACACCTTAATAACATCAAATTGTTTTATGCATATGGCTAACTGTGGTCTAATTGTGTCAGTGCTGAAACCTGTACGGTTTTAATAATATTTCCAGGGGAAATGGGTCGTGATCAAAATAACAAAATTAGCGTATTCCACTAATTGCTGCCCTAGTCTTCGGATTACTAATGTATGGCTTCACTCGTCGTGAAAACGGTTAATCATTTATCTGCCTCTCAGTGTGTGTGCTGACCACAACACGAGAAAATTAATCGACAGAATTCGTCCGAATCGCCAGCGGGTGCGGCCTTGTTGAGGTGGCAGCTCCGTCTTCCGTCCCTTCCCAAACCATCTCCTTTTTTTATCCCTCTCCTAGCCGCACACCAATCTGCGAACACGGGGGTCTTTAATTCTCCCCCTTAGCAGATCGGAGGCTTGTGTGCCTTCCTTCCATTTTCATCCTCCTCTCCGTACGCCCTCCCTAGCAGTTCCCGTTCTGCTTTCTCCCCTTCGCGCGACGCTAAGCCGTGTCGCCCTATTAATACCCATTTCCTCGGAGCGCCGTCGGCACCACCGCCTTCGAGCCGACACTCATGACCCCCCGCAAAAAAGTCCCACCCCTTCACCGCAACTCCTCTTCTCACTCAGTGCCTTTATGCTCCACTGGGAGACCATCCCTCCGTCATTTCCGAGTCCACAGCCGCTCGTGCTCTTTCCTTCCTTCCCTCCTCATATGTTTTGGATCCCACCAGGGTAGTTATAATTATCTTTTTTGTAATGTGTAAATCGAAAGGAGAGAAAGGTAGGGATGGATTTGGTGGTAAATGTAATGCTTAAGTTTTTTCGATTTTAGCTCTAAAATATATGCATACATCCACCGTCGCTCTCGTGATAAGGTGAGATAAATCTTTAAAAAGAAGTAGATGTATCGGATCCTGCCTCGAAAGATTAAATAATTTCATTAAGTGAAACAGTTTCAATTCAATTTAAACGACAAGTGATGGAACTTTTCGTGTACAGTGAACGATGAAGTGTGCAATCTAGTTTAATGTTATTTTTAAATTTCGAATTTTTTTCTGAAATCTTTGTCGTTCAGCTCAGAATGAGTAATAGTGATAAATAAAGCTAATGGTGTAAATTATTTTGGAACCTGTATCGGAGATAAATGAATTCAGCCGTCAAAAATATGTGAGTTACTCGCAGGAAAGCTTTCGGTGAATATTGAAGGAAATTTATGAAAACGTTTTTAAAATATGCATAGGAAGTGTTTTGACGGTTTGTCCATATTTTTAATATCTTGCTAGTGAGCTCTACGCAAGTATTTCTTGGACTGCGGTCGAAAGATTTATGTTCGCGTTCCCTTATTTCTCATTTCTCGTATTCAGATATAGCTAACGATTGTGGGTATTACTCCCCTACCTCTACCAAAATATATGGGGAAAGAAATGGGATTGGCATTATTGTCAGTCGATACTTAGTAATTGGTCATAAATTTACAGTATGTCAGGTAGGGTTATTCAGATTGTGCATTATTACAGGCTTGCGGAATGATGCATACTGCTCATTGACAAAATTCGTCACCCCTCCTTGCATTATTTCTGTCCGTTTCCCTATATCGACTGGATGAGGATGGATGTAAGGTAATGGACAAACGTATCGCAAACCGCCTTAATCGTGTACAAGATTATCCTTAAGAAGTATTTTGACGCATTTACTGACAGAAACAGTGACGGGTTGAAAGAAGTGAAGATCTAAACGAGGAACAATATTCTTTCAAATCTTGATACCTTATGGTTCGTGTAACAGTGTTTTATGCTCGTAGACCACTGTGCGATACCTTGAACAGTTGCCTAAAATTTGAACAGCACTCACTGCTCGTAGTAAATATTGGCACTCGCAGTGTATCGTCGCGTCGCACGGTTCTACTGAGGAGACAGCAGCATGAAATAAAAATTCTCCCTCTTCTCTCCCTTTCCTCCTCTATTCCATCCCCTCGCTTTTCTCGCTCCATTGGTTGGAACACGGCTGAATTAAAAGCGGCCCAGGCTTGGATTTCCTGTCGTTGGGTCCCCATTTTGTACCTCCGTTCCCCCCACCGAACCCACACCCGGGTACACACCCGCAACCGTCAACCTCTGTCCCTTTTCATCCGCGCTCAAGCGCGCGCCCATTCATATTCATAAAAGTACGAGGAAGGGAACGGCAAGTGTCCCTCCCGCCAACCGGTGGCGGCAGTCACCCCCCTCTCCCTTCCTTCCCCCTTTTTTTCGCACTCTCCTCACACGGACACCCTTTTCCGCCCGACCCTGTCCCACCTCCCCCGGCACACTAATTCTCGTAACGCCTCTCCCAAATCAACCCTACCCGACTCCCTCCAGCGGCAGTTAGGTCCCCTTCCCAATATATATATATATTTTTTTACTAATAATCTTCTCCCCACTCGGCAGACTCGCATTACTCTGCCGTTGCCTTAATCCTCGGCGCCCTGGATTCGGCTGAAAAAAATTTCATAACCCTCCGTTTATTCGTGTTTTTTTTAACCCCTATATACCCTAACTCTCCCATTCTCCTCCGTGCTCCTTTTCCCACTCCCCACTCCACACTTAGGACCTTCTCTTACGGGGGGAACACTGTCACCGCTAATGCAACTCTGATTCTCTCCCTTCTCTCGGTCGAAGCGTCTATAATAACTCTTCCCATTCACTCTCTGCCTCCCACACGGCAAGGGGAGCGCGTACACACTCACAAACACATGCATAATAAGGGCTCACGGCGACTCCCAGCGACAACACGGCTGTCATTTTTCCCTCTTTATTTTTTTCCCCTCCCGCTCCCCGCGTCGCATAAAAAAGGGTAAACGAGTTAATCCGTCGCCCTGCCTCTGTTTATTATATTTATTAATAACGTCCCCCTCCGCGTTCAGCTGGTCGGTGGCTATTTGTATCTCACCCTCCCCCGCTCTCAGATTCATCGTTTCTCCCATTCTCGCTTTCGTTCATCGTTTCTCGCTTTCCTCTTCCCATTCCCATTCTCTCATCTCGCGCCAGCATTTTATTTTTAATTCCTGACGTGGAAGTTTTTATGCGGACATGTTTGGAAATAAAACCGGCATAGCAACATGCTATGAAATGTCTAATAATTAGTGAGAGTCGTCACCAATTCGCGTGAAATCTTTTATTCAAAGCAGGCTTTAGAACTTCTATCACCGGGGTTTATAGCGAGGTTTTTGCAAAACGTGAATTCTTATGCGAAATTTATTCGAAGGGGATCTGTTATTAAGCTTATAGTTTTTATGTCCTTAGAGTAACAGGTGTTTTACACTTGGGTCCTCCTCGTAATGATTCGCCCGTATGGTCACCCGTACCCTTGCCTCCTCCTTTCCTTCTAAAAATGCTTCCTATCCCTCCCCCTTCAGATGGAGAGGTTTCTTCCATTTACATCCTACCCCCCTTCTTTTCAATGTATCTTCTCCCTCCCCTTTTCATCCTCAATCCCATCAAAACTTTCGCATGCATTTAATGTCTGTGCTCGCATCAAAACCCCCTGACTAATACCATCCTCCCCTCTCCGTGTCGTGTTTTACCCCCTCGTCGCTAGTTACGCGCACTCCTTCCCTTTTCTCCCCCCTCATGGGCTGTATATATCCCTCCCCTTTTCCCAATTCTCCCGTCCCTCTCCCCCTTTCGCAGTGTCTCTAAAATGCGGATTTCCTCCGACATGCATTTTTTATTGTGGGGGAAGAGATCATCTCTGCTCATACACACACACACACAGGAGCGTATCGCTGTTTGTTTGGATACGCCCGTCCTGCCCTCTTTTGTTCTCCACGTCCCGCGTTAACTCCTCTCCCACCCTACCCCCTCTGCCTGCTGTCTGGTGTCCCCAGCTTCCTCGTTTTTATCAACCCTCAGCGTACACTTCCCCACGTAACACATCCATTCCCCTTTCGTTTTTTCCTATGGACTTGATTAATATTTTTTAATCTCTCGCATTTCATCCCAGCTTACCTCGATGGGATTCAGAAAATAAAATGAAACTACCTTCCTCTCTCTCTCTCACTATCCACGTTTATTTATGTATATCTCTCTCACTCTCGGCCGCTTATGGTAATTGTTTTAATTTTTTTAATGTGTGTGTGTGCCCTCCGTGCGTGTATATGTGCGTGGTGTGGGGACAGGGGGGAATCTATGGGAGCGTATGAGGGGGACGCGTGCTCTGGTGTTTTGTGTTGGTAATATTTTGATTGAGGTGATGGTGTTTTAGCCGGCGGATTCGCTTGTTGCCCGACAGGCCTCAGATGCCCCTTCGTGTGCCATATCAATATGCCCAGTCTCCCGTCCTGTCCATTCAATGTCATTATTTTTTCGCAAATGGGGAGCCTGGGAAGGGGGAGAAGAGAATGGATGGATGATGGAAGGTCTGTGAGACAGTTTGCTTTGCACACTCTCTGTACCAAAACAAAAATAGTTGACAATGATATGTCGCCTCGGGGCGATAATTATTGAGTTTATCCGGCGAAAGAGGCCTCGTCGGGGATATCGAGGATCATCGATAATATCGTTCACTTCGCCATATCCACGATACTCATCGACTTAGGGATTCACATCCCAATATTGACACTGTCATTAGCATTTATATTCATAGACATCACGATTTATCAACGATAATAATCTTCCATATGGTTTCTCTTAAAGATATAGCCAACGTGTAAATGTAAGGAAGTAGGTAGTTGCAAGTCCTTTTAATTTTCATTATCCACATGGTGTATGTAAAATAAACTATTTAAGGTATTTGTAGTCTCGGAGGTCATGGTGGCCTACTGGGTAGAGTACTGTGCCACTGACCGGAGGGTCCCGGGATCAAATCCCGGGAAAGAGCCTTTCTAGATCTAAAATCCTCGCTATTCGATTTTCTGGATGTCAAAACATCGTAGGGACAGGCAGGTGGCTCAGGGAAAGGATCTGGTCCCCCTACCTTGAATGTGTGAATTTCACACGCCATTGGCTTAATACGGGGTCAGCACTACTCTCACCTATCAAAGCAAACCTTGAGTTGAATCACTGAGTGAGTGAAGGTAATTGTGCCGACATAACTATGCGTTGATATAGGAGATTAGTAGTTATAGTTCCATTGTCATTAGCCCCTTGGTATATGTAAAAAAAATTTAACGTCTTAGTGTTGATATAACAAACAGCTATTGCTGCGGTGGTTCAGGAGAGACGAAAGTAATTCGATTCGTTTGGCTGCGGGTGAGAAATCTCGCTGTTTATTCTCAAACTAATTCAATGTGTATATGATAAAGAAGATGATATAATTAGCTACTTAGTCACCTTCCTCGTGCAATAGTCATCTTCCTAGTTCCATTTCTTTTACCTCCATATTTGTATGTCCAATTTATCGCTTGCGCTACATCTTCTTTTGATTCAGTTTCTTGTTTAAGTCGTAATTATGGTGTGTTGCAAGAAGGGAATAGAAGACAATTCTGAATTACTTGAGTCGTATTTTTGATGTGAATGTTTACTTATGTAAATGGATGAAAATGAAGCAGTAATAAATTTGTTCAACCTTGAAACTTGTGGGAAAACTACTGCGAAACGCTCACTATTTTATTTATTTCAGAAATATCAGTTAAACAGCAATCTCTTTCTTGGTCCTACACTAATTTGTTCCAACTCTCTTTCATTATGAGTTTCTCGATCAGCTTAGTTAATGAATTTAGATGCTTTGCTCCTCCCTTCTCACTGTTGGTGGGAATTAATAACTTCCATGGCTGTTTGTTTAAGTAAGACAAGCGATCCATTTCTTGCGTGTCCTTTCCTGTTTCCCCTTCAGTCTTTTCCTTTCAACCCTCCGTCCCCCAGCACTGCCAAAACCAGGATTTTCATTTTTTAAATGCGAATCCAGCGAAAGGACAGTCATTTGTCCCCCTCCATTACGCTACGTGGCTCCACTAATCCTGTCCTGCGACCTTAATATAGTTTTTTATTTGAATGTTAATAACGCACCGCATGAATAAATATGAAAGCGTTGCGGCGTCATAACTCTCTTTCAATGCTCCTTGGAATCTCGGAAACGGATCTTAAAAGTCCTTCCCAACCCCTCTCTCCCCAGCTCATTCTTCCGTCGATTTGCGTAAGAGGGGAAAGGACCTTATGGACCTTTGGAAAGGCCCCACATAATGGTAGTTGGCGAGGAAGGATTTCCTTTTTTTATCAAGCCTGTCCATTTTTTTATTTCAACTTCGTGCTACGGTATCAAGTGGGGGGAGATATTTTCTTTTACAAGGAGGCCTTTGCGTGGTTAAATTCATCGGGCAATAAAAAAAGTTCTTTGGTCTCCCTTATATGTATTTTCTAGTGCAAGACACTCTTCCGGCAAGTAGAGCACGTATATATTTTTGTATCTGCGACTGCACACTGAGCATCGCTTAAAATCGACTTATGAGTGAATTTAGGTATTTCGGTAGTTAGGTTAGCATTGTGACTCTGGGCTTCGATGACGCCACTGTGTTTTCTTTATCTTTACATTTGGAGTTCGTGCCAATAAAAAAATTGAAATTGCCGTTAAAAGTAGAGCTCTACTACCCAAAACTTACTTGTAGTAAGCGAGGGATTTCTACTAAAGTTTGTTTTTTGTTTTCTCATGCCTTTCATCCAATTTCGCGAAGATCATTCATTCGCGTGCCAGTATTTTTATTGTTTGACTGTCGATGGTTTCGCCTGTTTGAGTTTGTCTTGCTGCATCAACCGGGATATCATTTACTAAAACGCTGGAAATATACCTCAATTAGCTTTATTTAGTTGAATTCCCTTCCCTCAAAACTTCTGTTGATAAAATAATTGCTTTTTGGGGTGATACAGCAATATCATTGGGAGTGGATAGTTTATTTTTTCTGGAAAGGTTTTTTTGCATTAATCTTTGCATCGGAAGCAAACTTGTTTTTCTTTATTTCCATGTGGTTGAATTCTCCGACATGTTAACGGTGCTAATAAAAATCCATTTCCCACCGCAAATAGCGTTTCTGGTAGCTTAACTGTAAATTATGTGGTAAATAGGAAAAGTAATTTCATTTTGATATGCGCATATTGCTAAAAGTATTTATTCCCGTGGAAGTGGTTCAAATTGCATGTCGAATTTTAATCGCCAGCTTGGCCGCTTACAAGGCTTTCGTTCGTAAAATCTTGTGTAGGGCAATCGTATTCTACCTTATTGTAACGACTTTGTATAGCAGCTCGTTTATGTATTCTTTTATTACCCCTACTGCTTTAGGTGTTTGGGGTTGAATATAAATGATTGCGGTGTCGTATCTTTTCCTTTGAGAGTAAATTTATGAGTCTTTTCGGGCTCACTAATATCCCGTGCGTTTTATAGCTCTCATACGCCGAAAGGTTTCATTTGTTACTGCTGACCTGCGAGGATAGGATGGCATTTTTATAACTTTCGAATCTTTGTTGTTCCTCGAACAATGAAATGATATGGCGTTATTTAAAGGACCAGTTGTATATATTTTTATGCTCTTTCTTATCTGCTAAGATTATCCCACTCTTTATCTTTTTTTCTCTTCCTGTCTTTCTCGACAGTTACTTTTCGTATTCATAAAGTATGCTCGTATACAAGCACTGCAAAAGAGATAATTTTCCCAACAAATATTTTTAGTGCTTAAAACTCCCGAAGATCCCCATTGCCTGGAAGTAGCCCGATAAATATTAATGGCAAATAAAATGGATGCTCTTGAGTTGTTCAGTCAGCAACAATGGTCATTTAGTTTGTAAGAATTGCAATCGTAAATTTGGATTTGTTGGAGCTTTAATTTTAGATTGGGAAATATCTTTTAAGCCCAGAATTATGTTCATAGTATTTTATCGTAGCTTTTATTTTTATTTAAAGATAAATGGCCCTAAATGTATCTCCTACATTCGTTTCTCTCTACCGAGAAAGAACCACGTAACAAAAATACCTCGGGCACTCGACGCTTGCGGGTGTTGCTGGTCAGTATCTCCTTTCCGGCTACTGGGCATACAGGCAGTTATTCCTTCGTGTACGAACTGCGGACCGCACACAAACAAAAAACAGAGCGATAGCGTAAATTCATCCTACCAAACCGTCTGCCTCTCGTCCTTCTTTATGTGTCCTTCATATAGCCTCCTTCCACACGTATTCCTCTCCCTTTCCATCTCTTATCGTCACAATCATCCATTTTGCCTTTCCCCATTGCTTTTCCTTCCGTATTCCTTCCGTTTTTCTTTCCGGAGCTTCATTTTTTTCCCTTCGCTCTTTCATCTCTTCAATCTCGATCACCGAGCAACTCGTTCTCTACTTGCATGCGGTCGTTCCCTCTCTCCATTCCTACGTTGAGTCCTGCTCTGATTTCTCCCCCATCCGGCTCTCTTTCCGATCCCCACTCCAGAGAGAAGAGGAGGATGTCGTTTTGGGATTGTGTGGTTGTGTGCCTTTTAGAGGGTCTTCGTGCCTGTTTGAGGCCATGTCCCCCAGGGAAAAATCCGCGTACACACCTGCCTACGTACCCTCCTGCCAGTGTGTCAATATATGTGTGTGCGTGCGTTCTTGTATGCTTTGGTGACCGCGCTTGTGCTTTTGTGCGCGAATGCGCGCTTTAGATCGCGCGAGAGGGGGCGTAGAGGTCTCCCGTGGTGGACAAGCGCGTGTGCAAAGGTTTATTTCTCTGCATAGGACTCGTTTGCGTGCGTGTGCGATACGTAAGGGTAAAGGGGGAGGGGAATGGTGGGCACAGGGACGACGGCGGTGGTTCCCTGGGGCGGAAAGAGAAGGAAGGGTTGAGAGTTGTTGTCGGGCCTGTGCCGTTGTTTGCTCTTCAGAGGGGGATCGCGAGGATGGGTTTCCGAAGGTCGCCAGGATCAGCGGGGTGTGTTGTCGGAACGGAAGGACCCTTGCACACATGTATTTTGTTGGGCAAACTAACGGCTCTATTAAAGGATGGAATTGAGGCCTCCCTTTTTTTCTCTCTCCCATTTCTTTTCCTCAATTTCTCTCTCTCTTTCCACGCCTTGAGGGGAGTAACAGATGATGGTCAGAGTAAACAAGTGTATCAGGCGGAAATTGTTGTGCTAACCCCTGCGGCCGCCAAAATATGGTAAGCTAACGAACATGGGCTGAAGTTTCGGCAGCAAAAAAATTAGTTTTAAAAAGGGGTGGCGAGGTGAAGGAGACCGGATTCAGCTCCGGAGAGAGAACATCAAGGGTACACGCAGGGATTTGGGTCTCGCCGGGTGTGCTCCGGGTCATTACTACCCCTTGCTTGTGCTCGCATGAGCGGAAAGGATTGGACATGACGCTAGCGGACTTGGGACTTGCTGGTTGGTCTGCGATTTCGTGTTATTTTGGCGGTGATCATATGTGTATATCATATATGGTCATGGCCGGCTGTCGTTTCACTTCGTGATTTTATCTTCGTTACAGCAACACGTTGACTTATAAGTTGTCGAGGTCCCAACAGAGCCAGCGAGCAGAGGTCCCAACAAATTTACAATATGTTTGTTGTAGGCATATTTCATTAAACTTATGTACATTAATCTTTACGGAGGGCTTGCTGCCTGATAATTGTCTCGCTCTGTATTTTTCGCGAAAATGATTATTGACTTATTTTTGAACCGGAGAAACAAAGTGATATGATAATGCAGAAAATAAGTAAGTTTCGTCTTCTCAAAATGCCATTTTTGTAAACCATTGTAAGGAGTGAAGTGAATTGTGAGTGTAAGTTTAGTGTGATCCTAACAATGATTTACAAAAATTGTAGTTAAGAAGACGACAATTACTTTGTAAATACTTTCTAAACTAAGTTTAAAGTCCCCCTTTCAGTGATGCAATAAAGATGTTAATTATAATGTTAAACAAACTTAAGAATTTATAATTGGAATTATTTCGGCTCTTCGGCACCTGGTCTTTCTTGTTTCATTAGTATAGCTTATTTATATAAGTATATATAGATTTACGTTATCAGATTGGCAGGATATCGCTATTTTCCTCCTTGTTTAATGACAGTTGGTTGTAGCTCTTTCGTAGTCCGTTTGCGAATTCAATTTGGTTTCATCCTAATGAGTTTGACGTGAATCTCGTTAATCGGACACAATTATTCCATTTGTTGACTTAGTTCTCCACGATTTCCGCGTTGATATTTCTCCATTTCATACCCTTCCGCGTGCTCTTATTTCACGTGTTCTGTGGAGAATGTGGGGAAAAGAGGAAGAATGCTATGTGGAGGGGTGAGGGAATCGAGGGTGGAAGGAAATGGGTGCAAAAAGAGATGGGAGATAGAAGGGAGAGGGAGGAAAAAACGGGAGGGGAACAGATGGATAGGCTGAGTGATGAGTGCGGTAGGGTGAGGACGGATATACGCTGATGGGAGGGGGCGGAGTGGGTGGGAGTGTCGGGAGGGAAGCAATGCATTTACGAGGGACCTCGCTCCATTACGGTGGTAAACGACCGTAACTCCAACCGAAGGCTTTCCGCCTGCCGTTCCTCTCTCCCCAGTCTGCACCCTTCTTCCTCCCATCCTCCAGTCTCCCCACCCTCCCTAGATCACCCTCAAACCTCCCCATCTCCTCCCCGCTGCCGTCATAACTTCCTCCTCCGACCTCATCCCCGTTGCCAACACGGAGGGAGTCGGTTCGCTGCGACCCGAAAATCGATCCGTTGGATGTGCGGAGCGTGGTGTTCGGGGGATGTATGTTTGAGTCTTATGTGAGTCTCCTGTGTAAAACGTGTGTGGTTATGCCCCGCGTGTGGGTTTACGCCCTTCCCACCACCAATCTTCGCCATAGATTTGCTCAACTCCACCCCTCTCTGCCCCATGCTGTCTCTCCACCTCCCGAACCCATCCGTCTCCTCTCCATCCCCTCTCGCGCCACCTCACCCTCTTTTTTCCCCTCCTCCTTCCACGTCCTCCATTCCCTCTTTCCCTTCCTGCGTCCTTCTTCCTTCCCTGGGGCGGGTGGAACCGCCTCCGTTCGGTCGGACGTGGAAGCTTGTATGTGGATGTGTGTGTGTGTCCCAGGGGTTGGCGTTGGGACCACGATTGTTTCTGAAAAATTAATTGAAAGGGTTTCGGTATTATTTCCGTGGCTGGACACGATTGGACGTATATATTCTTTTTTTGTGCCTCGGTCTTCATTTGTCTTCGTTTCGTCGTTCGTTAGTTGTTATTTTTTTAGTGGTTTTTAGTTGGCCGAAACCTCTTCTTTATGAGCGAGCGCCCCTGGCTGGATACTATCAGTGAAGAAAGTTTTATAGCCTGGTGATTATTTTTTTCCTCCATCAGTTCCATCGACTTGATATACACAGATGGATCATGGGAGAAGATTGCTAATGCATGTTATCTGAATTTTTTAATGCAGTAATGGATAGGTATAGAGACGTAAAAGCTTGGAGTAACCTCAAAATTTTTCTCCGTCTCTTGCCATACTTTTTGTACTCTCATGATTTCCTCCGATATGCTGTAACGAATATCCACTTCTGGAAATATATTAAGATTCATATGTTGATATAGATAGTTCAATTACATAGAAACGTACTATGATGAGTAATATAAATTGCTTAAATGTATTTAAACACGAGGTCGTCTTCCTAAAATATTTGATACCTGATGATCTGTTTAGGTCTTAAACCAACCAGTGTAAAGGTTTCAGTTTCTTTGTTTCGTGGAATATTATTACCGATTATTTATCATCTATCCATGGTATTCTAAAAGGACCCTGTTCATAACACGTTTTGCATGTTTGTGCTCGTCGTTTTTATTTGATATCTTACATTCAGCGTGGTAATGCGAAAATTAATATTGTAAATTTGGATTCCAGTTTGCCAGTAAATCCCTGTCGTATCCGAAACAGCCCTTTGAAGTTTATTTATGTATTTCACGCCTTAATGCTTCAGCGGAGCAGACCAAGTGTGAGGGGATCTGGAGGACTTACGGACCCGATGGCCCCAAACCCACCGTAATAAAGCCATTTTCTTTGTGTCAGTCTCCTCGCTTTCTCGCTCTGTCATCTTGGTCCTTAGACCCTCCACCCCCTCCCTGCCTCCTGCTCTCGAAGCCCTCTCTCGTCAGACCCCTCAACCTTCCGGGTTATTCTCTTCCCACCGCCCTCCCCTTACATAAAGCCCCACCCAATCTCGCTTTAATCCCTCCCCCCATTTCGGAGGCATTATCCCATCCCTGCCTGCCCCTTCAGCCTACCAACAACCCAACCATACGCACGCCTCATCACTCTCCGAGAGCCCGCTAATTCAGTCACCTGCTCACTCCAACTTCCCCGCACTCCAACCCGCCGATGCAGCCGAGCGTTCATTGTCGGTCGGCGTCATTTCCTCTTTCGTATGCCACCTCATCTCCCCCCTTTCTCTCGCCCTACCTCTCTACTCCTTCCCTCGCTCTACTTCGCCTTTGTCATTCTTCCTCCTCCTCCAGATTTCGTGCTTCTCATGAGGTACCCCCGATTACGAAGGAGCTGGGAAAAGACGGAGATACGATACTTCAGGTAAAGAAATCAAAGAAAGCTTGCTACGAAACTGGCCGTTTATATTGCTCACTAGTCTTTGTTGTCAAAGGAAGGGAAGGAATTCAATGAAATATCTCGAATTTTTTTGTGTTTTATTGAAAACATTCGGAGAAAAATGCAAATCAGTGCAACATATGTTAAATGATGGGGTTTGTGAAAATATATCTCTGTTGATAACTTGTAACGGCATGCTTATTCGCATCGCTAGGGTACGATAGTAGTAATGTTGTAATTATGTTTTGTAGAGCGAATTTAATTAATGTTAAAGTTACTTAACTTCTCTTTTAGTGCTGTAATTGTATTGTTATCATAATCAGTCAATAATTCAACTCGTTTCTCTCTCACCTATAAATCTCCCTATTAATCTGCCTCCACGGGCCGTTTTCTAGTGGGGTTGTCTTCTTATGTGATGCAAATGGTTTTGATTGTGCTGCCATTTAAGCCTCATGTATACCTACTATTACATTTTAAAGACTAAAATAGGTGGGCAGCGTATAAATTTATGCTGTATGATATCAAAGAAATCTCTTCACCAAAAAGCAATAAACACTTAAAAAAACTTTTTTTAATATGGGTATCTGGAAGCAAGTTAGGATATTTATGAAGCCACCGTAGTATTTACCACTTGTTATGCAGTATAATATTTAGGCGAAGTTTTGCCTGTTGAGCAAGTTAAGTTCAAGTGGAATGGTATAAATTTTATCTGTGGGGTTTATTGCATCCTCTACCTTCATATTTCACAACCTTCCCGGCCACCTTTTCTTTCATTCCCTCCCATTCTTCTCTCCCTTTTTTGTTGCCCGACGCTCCATTGTGTTGTCCTTGTTCATCCGTTTAGCTAGCGAGGGGTTGGGTCACTAACTCACCATAATGTATCATGAGAGTGCATTCGTTCCTTGTTTGCCGAGGCGACCGAGACGCGCGGTCCGTCTCCCTCTCTCTCCGAGCAAGGCTTACGGAAGAGGTTCGATCCACGTCCCCTTGCCGTGGCGTCCGCTCCATTTGTCTTCATGAGCCGCGGGGGCGAGGATTGGAGGGATGAGATTGCGGTGACGCACCCGGGGAATGCTCGCCGCAGGATGTTGGACTTGTGCGCAGTCGAGGATAGGGAGGTTTCTTCCCGTGCCGCGGGGGGTGATTGTCATTTTTTTCAAAGGGTGGGAGGTGCTCCGTAATGTCAGCTGCCTTGAAGGAACATGCGAAGTGGTATCAGAAGAGACGGGTGAATGCCACGGAAGCCATTCGTGACTCATCGGATATGCCCCTTCTCCGCATGCATTTTTTGCTCTCCCCTTGCCTCATCGATTCTCAAGTCATTTAATGTGGCATTATAATGCTTATCTTGTGTTGAAAGTAAAGTTATTTTTCCGCCTCAATTTGATACACTATTTTAGAGTGAAAGGTGGATGTTAAAACTTCCTTATTATCGTTCCTTTCCTTTGGGGAGTTTTTTATCTAATTGGTAGCCATTGCTTGTTGGACTTAACCAAGGATGTTGTAAATGATATTATAAAATGCGATAGTAGCTCAATGACTTTGAAATGGCATCATCATTAGGAATTATGGACCCTAATACCCTACAGGGTTTGTAATCCCTCACAAAAAATTAGAGATGTGCCTATCTCTAAGTTTTATGGATAACAGTTTGCGTTTGACGATTGTGAAAATATTGCAAATCAACGGAGTTAAGCTACCATAAGTATTGCATTTATGTGTACGAAATGTTGTGAGCAATTAATGCCTAACTCCTCTTTATAGCGCCTTAGATGCGTCACTGCATGTACGTTATTTATTTCTTAGACCAAGAATTAGATAGATAGATATCTTCCGGGAAGGGCTGTCCCTTTTCCGCAAGACGGCCAGATGAATAATCTGCAACCATGGATATGCGGAAATCCCTCATCACACGGACGGTAATCATTGTCGATTCACCCCGACTCAACTCTGTGTATCATCCCGTGTGAGTTTGAGAAATTAGTCGTCGCACTCTTCGGCCCGCCATGGACTCTGCGCCACTCCAGATGCGACCACGGGCTTACCGAGCGCCGGTGTCATCCGCCGGGTGGTTGCGCGTGTTTCGGCGAAGGGAGAGGACCGGGCACTTCCCCACCGCGGACGTCGAGGGAGATTTGTTTGCGAAACAATTAAATGGATGTATACGGCCTCCCCGACCTGTCTTTTGTCGCCGTCGCCTCTTGCCCCCGTCTCCCGGCGGGAGGGAAGGGGGAGGCGGGGTCGCAACCACACTCAGTGTCTCGTCTCGCTCGCGCGTGTCAACCAGGGCTGACACAACAACAACAACACGCTCGCCCGCTTCGCCGCCGTGTCCTTACGCGCGCCTGCCCCGTCCCAACCCCCTCATCCTCCTCGTTCTCAACCCTCGAACCATTTTTCCACACCACTTTCCCAACCCCCGCTGATCCCATGTTCCCCGTCGCTCTCCACCACCACCCTGTGCGCCGCGTTTTAATATTCTTCCTCCCCCCCGCCGCGTACCCCTGTACCCAACATCCTGTCCTAAACCCTTATGCCCGAGGAGCATCTCCCCTCTCTCGCTCCGACAGCACCGACCCTCCCCCCTTTTCTCACTCTCCTGTCCCGCCTCTTTCATCCCCCTCAACCATTCTCTCCCCCTCCCTACTCTCTTCCTCTCCGTTGCTCGCTGCACTTCCTCAACTAATCCACCCAGGATGGCAGTGTTGCGGAGTGGGAGGTACTCCCAAACCTGACCACTCACCCCCTAATAAACCCAGCACACTCCCATCCATCTGTTCGATGGGGCTCTTATAAATTTCCCCAGTGCACCAATGTAGTCCCTTTCCGTCTTCCCCACGCTCATCCCCTCTTTTCATCCCCCCAGTTCTTAATCCTCTCATCTCGGTCGTATCAGATCTCAGCCCGTTCCCCCGTTCCAGCCTCCATCCCCCCACCCCTCCATACCATTCACTCCCGTCCCATTTCGTCTTTATATTCCTCCCCCTTTTACTGTGGACTCTCACCCCCGGAAAATCTCCTCCCGTCTCTGACTCATCCCTCCCCCTCCCCCCATCTGGGCTTCTATCGCTGTCCCTCCCAATTTTCACCAGGAGCCCTTACCCCGCCACAGCGACCCTCCAAACCCTTAGCCTCCCTCCCCTTCCCCGCACCAAGGCCATTATCTCTCACTTTAAGCGCCCATTGGACCGATTTGTTCGCCCCTCTCGTCTGTCTTTATGAGCTCCCTTCCCGCGTACGCCCACGCTTGAGTGCCCAATGTCGTATTCCTCGGAGAGGCGGTGAGAGGGCGGAGGAAGGGACTCCATCCCAATCACATTATTAAGCAAGGGACCGGGCGAAAACCTCGTCCCTTGTTTCCATATTCTTCTCTCTCGGAGGGTCGGACGGTACTCTGCTTTGGTTCGGAGGCTCGTCGCTCTGCCAGAAAAATTATCGGACTTTAATGGCAGTCATCCATCGCGGCCGTGTATATATGTGCATCATCTTGATACTTTTTGCCCTCCTAAAGGGACTGATGGGGTGGGTGCTAGATTGTCCCTCAAAATCGATTGGCGGCAGGCTGGATGTCATTTGTAGCAAATGTGCTGGTGATAGGACTAAGGGCTTTAATTTGCGAACCCTGATTGATTCACTTGCTTCCATCGCTTGACCCCAGTCCTGTGTCATAAATATGCACGCCTTTTTTAAAAGAACGGTTTTGGGACAAAGTTGTACTTAATCCATCCAATGTATATGAAAAGTTTTCGAAAATTGATAGATTAGGAAATGCTACGAGATGCAATATACCTGAAATAATTACATATACGTTTTCCATTAAAACTGACAACGCACTGTCAGGTGCAAGTTATAATTTCCATGCCTGGGAAATGTGATTTTTAGCGTTGAAATGAGTGTTGTTAATTTTATCAACGGAAATATATGAATTTTTTATATTAAGCTAATATAATATGTCAAGAGTTAAGATCAGGCAAATATCCCTGCAGGAATATCACCGTAGGCGATAACCTTACAGTGGCATTCTGGGTGTTTTCGGTGAAATAAATCAATGCTATAAAGTGCTTTCATTTTAATTGTGGGATGGATGCGATCTTGACGTGGGCTATTTAGGCATTTTGTCCTTGGGTTATATTTTAAACCTGTGAGTGCTATCCACGAAGTTATCACCCATTTAGCCGAAATTTACTGCCTTTATTGCTAACGTAGTGGGTCGGAGGGATAAGCGTAATGAAGGAAAGAGTGGAGTGAGGTGCCACGAAGGTTGATTCTCTTTGTGCGTGCTTTTAGGGAAATTATATGAGATTTCACGATAAAGTTCAATTATCACGCGGATGTCGGACTTTGCGCACGAACCCCATTTAATCAGATCTCCTCTAAGTCGCTAAAGCATTTCGCTCTCCGTCTTTCCTCCCGCGTCCCGGAAGAACCCAGTTATCGCGACGTGACCATCGTCAATGGGAAAGCTTCGGCTACATTTTCAAAAATTCAAGGAGCCACTCATGAAAAAAAAGTAGTAGTACTGGCTGGACGGGCACGCCTAAGGAAGCGCGTGCAGAGCTGATTTTTTCTTTTACTTCCGATCGGTGAATGAGTTCCTATTACCTCGGACTTGAAAACTGCGGAGCTTGGTTCCGATTTACCCCCGGAGTGCCCTCGTCGTCCGTGTGCGTGAGCTGATTTTGGAGCACTAAAACAATGCGGCTGAATGAGGAAGATAAGCCCTCTGTCCGGATTTCCGTTTTGTGTTCGGCGGGGTAAGCAGGGAGGCACAAGCCTTATCGCCTCTCGTTCGGAGCTGCCCCGTGCTCGTAAAGTTGGGGATGCACATAAATGCCCCGCGCTCTCCCTCGGCAAGGGCGTCGAAATCTCTCCCCTGCAGTAAGTTGCAGCGGCGTTGCGCATTTGCTCTCTGACTGTTCCACTGTCGCAAATCCTTTACCTCCAAAGAGCACTTGTCTAGGATTCAAAATATGGTCAGTACCCTTTTCCGAAATATATCTTCAGCTTCGTTAGCTATTTTTTTATTTTTCTTCTTAAAAGTTACGGTTGTGGATCTTTGTCCTGTTGCGACTGAGAGACCTACAAAAAATTGTGTTCGACCCGAAGTTTGGTTTTTGATAGGTGAGAGTACAGCTCACCCCGTACTAAGCCATTGGCGTGTGAAATTCATACATTCAGGGTAGGAGGGCCAGTTCCTTTTCCTGGGCCACCTGCGATTTCCTACGAAGTTCTGACACGCATAAAATTGCGAGGGTTATTGGGTGGGGGTGTCCAGAAATCTTTTGTCAGAGATTTGAACCCGAGACTCTCCAGTCTCTACCCACAAGGCCACCACGACCCCCGAGAGACCTCAAGTGATACATGATTTGTTACATATAAGTGTGATCATGGTATGTTTTGTTTTATCATTCGTTTGTTTGAAATGTGATACTGTGTTTCAATTAATCATTATTAACCAATACGCGTTTTTTTATTAAAATTCTGTTAGTGTTTGAAGCACAATAAGGAAGCTATGGGTGGAGAGGGACTGAAAACTCTAAGTATCAAAAATACGATTTTTGACATAGCACTTCTAAAATACGATCAAATTTCATTGCTTGCTTTGTTTCTTTATAATTTATATTACTTTATTGAAGACATGCTATTTTAACCATGACATCTGCCGTTGAAGTCCTTGGGTCACGTTGAACTCCAATTTCTGATTTCGCAATGGCTGAAAACTGATTAAAATCCTCAAATTTCTTCCTTATACCTGTCTATTTATATTATGTGTCCTTTCATTATGTTCATCTGTTATTTTTATATGTTTATGATGCATGATGGGAAGAGAAATATTTATTTCATCAAAAAGTAACCTCATATTCTCATCGGAAACCAAGAATTTGTGTATGTTTTCCTTCATGCATGAATCTCCCTTTGTCGTGCATCATATCCCCCTCTTTCCTCTTCCTATTCCAACTTCCTTCACCTCTAACTCGAATTCCTTCTCAATTTTCTTCCTCATTCATCTCTTGCACTTGCTTCACTGCCACCATTACTCATCCAAACAACTTCCCAGCGTTCACCGACACCCCTCTCTTTCCTCTTCCTCACCGCATCATATTTGTTCGCAGATTTTTCGTGAGCCTGCAGGTTCCTTGTTTCCTCCCTTCTCTCTCTTTTGTCCACAACTATTACCTCCCTATCATATTCCATCGTTAGTCTTGGGTCCTGTTTTATACCGGAGAAGGGCAAAATGGAAGGAGTAATTTGCCAGCTTTTTGCGGTTCACTGCCCGTCGAATGTGCTCTGCGACCAGGAGCCTTTAGCTGACTTCTTGTCCTTGTCAGTTTCTCGTTCATCTGCAGTCTTATCCTCTTCCTTTCCTCCTTTTCTCTCTTCCTTCCTATCATATTCTAGTTTGTAGTACCTACGGGGGAACACTTTCTGTCCTGCGGGTTTCGCAGTACTGTTTCTGGAAATGACTTACCAGACTTCTTTTAAGCCTTAAGCGTCTCGTTCCAGGGACTCGGCACATTCTTGGAGTAAGTTCTATCGTTTATTGTAAGTAAAAAACCTGTTTTTACTTTCAAAGATGGATTTGAATATGATGTCGAAGATTTATATCATCGCTTATCGTTGTGGATGCGTTGGAACGCCACAGAAGACGGTTGAAAAAAATCTGGTTGATTATCATTGTGATATTTATTCCTGGGCTTTAAGTTTATTCCAACCATAACACTATCTTGGCTCTGAGAAATGTGTAATTGCCTCATGCCACACACTCTTCTGATGGCTGACAGCGTACAGTGGAATTGCGTGTTGAAGATGAGTCGCTACGTGTTTGCGGAAGGAGCTAGACCATTAGCGTAGTTTACTTTCAACATTTGGTAGGTTGTCGTATTTTTGTCCTTGTAAGCTTTCGAACGTTAGCATTGCACGAGATAATTCGTACTCTTGCGGATTCAGAGTTGATGTCTACGGGTCCTACCAGTGATGTATTCCCCTCCTTAGTCCAGCGCCTTACTCATTACTTTGCTTTATTTGCTTAAGCGAATGTTCGGGACGTTGTTAGTTGACGTCTCCGCTTTTATTTTGAAGTTTAAGATGACATTTGTACATTTTTATTTTGTTTACAATAAATTCAGCCGATTAATTTTTGTTTTTTGCTTTTCTTACAGTGTGATAGTGAGAGTGAAGACGACAAGGTAAGTCATTATATTAATTTTATTTTTTATTATTTACACAATTATATCTTCTTTGATTTATTATTTTGTTATTCACATTTATTTTATTATTTTTGCACTAGAGTTTGCATTTTTATGTATTGAGGCCCTCTTATTATTTTATAACGAGTAAAATCACTGGTTGTAGCACTATAAAGTTGGATTCTGGTATGACTTTTCCACTTTTGGAAGGAAGTGGCTATCAAGACCAATTTGCTTCACCCAACCGTGAATTTGCTTGTAATTTTTCATATGATTTGTTCGACTTGCTTGTTTAGAGGAGGGTTACTTGGTAGATGAGTATCACCCCGCACTCTCGTAGGAAACGAAGCATGTTACCGTAAATTGTAGGTAGTTGGTAAAGTATGTATCCTATTTTAATTTTAGTGTTGCATCTTGGCACTTGTTTCATATTTTTTTTATCAAGGTCACCTTTAAAGGTGTCCTTGCATCTTTAAATAAAATCAGTTTTGACACATTTGTTCTTTCTTTTGCAATTACACTTCTCTAATCTCCCACGCTAACCACTGTAGTTTTTAAGGTTCTTCATCGAAATGAAAATTTGCTATTGCTAATCAAACGTATGGTTTCTAAATATGCATTAAAGGTAGCTCCTCATTGCATACCCGTAGATACATGTTAGACGTCTATTGTGCATCGTCTTCTCATGTCGTTTAAGCGGTGTCCGTTGTGTGTGTCTATAATTAGTGAACATATTCTTTGAGTATTCTTCAGTAGAAACAGTGTTCAACGTGGGAATAATCTTGTTCCTTTTTGCGTCTTGTAGCTCTTCTTTTTTATCTCGTTGATAATTATTAAATTGGCTATATCACGAAAATTTTAACTATATAGATGTAAGATTTGTCGTTTAGTTTATCAGTGTTGTTATTGAGTTGAAGATAATTAATCTCCATCGTACGTCAGGATCCACATCAAGCGTTAAATAATTTTTTAATTGGCAAAATATCGGGTAAGGATAAATCTTTCCTCGGGAAATACGATTTATGTAATTATACAGTCCTCCGACAGCCAATTTCACCAGTGTAAGATGTGAAAGGGAGGAGTAATTTTCTGCTCGGAGTCTAAAACGACTTAACTGGGATTCGTGTCGAGTTTGTATGTACATACGTTTGCTTTTGGTGACTAGCGTTCTGACTTGGGCTGAGTGCTACCGAATAGTATGGGCGAGCACACAAACACACACCAGCGACCGTGCGCTCAAAAGCAAGCAGAGCCTCGGTGGATCTCGATGTTCCTCGGGGGCATCGATTCAGTTTTTTGCCTTCGAGGTCGTTCCCGGGTTTCCATGGATCCGTTCAATCTTCTAGGGGGGAAAATCGCATTGGATGATGACGCGCTGGTTGGCTCTTGCGGGATAGTCATCCGGACTCAAATATTTGCCACTTAACCTCTCATCCTTCCATCCATCCGTAGTCGATTTTCGCCACACCATTCGTCCCTTCGCCGCAACTACCCCCCCCCCCCCCCTCCTCCCCACTACCCCATCCTCTCTGCCCGCAACGGCAGGGACTCCGAAATGGAAAAGCTTTCGAGCGTGTGGCCCTCGTGAAATTATGGGATCCGCCGACGGCTTTGCTCCGTCCCTCCCCAAAGTCCTCTTCCACCCTCTCGAATCCTATTCTTTTTCCTTCCGCCATCTATTTTCCCCTCCCTTTCGAACCTCTTTAACCTCTCCACCCCGTCGTCGACTCCGTCCCACCCCCACACCGCTCTCTCGCCACCGGAAAAAGTGTTGGAAGAGGACTCGGAGGAAAGTTGAGGGAATGTTGGGAGAACGGAGTGTGCGTGGTAACCATGGTAGGGGAAGAAAAAAAAGTTGAATAGGTTCAGCGGTGCCTTTGGACAACTCTTTTGTTTCCCTCCCTACCGCTTTTCTTTCCTTATCCACTTTTTTTTTTGACAGCTCAAGATTTTGTTGTAGTGCTCCACTACTGAGAATATGCTATCCGAACTGTTATATGTATGCACTTGCGTTCGCGTTGGGCGGGTGGTGGGAAAAGGAATAAATGCAAAAGGATAAAGGGGAGAGAAATGACCTTATCTCTCGGCTCTACACCCCCTTCTTCATCTCCTTGGCTCTGCACTTAATGTGACCCTTAGTAAAAGGACCGGATCCCTTTTTCTTATCCTCAGCTGGGGTATTGCGGGTGTGCCTAGTTGCATTTGCTGGCTTCCTTATGCGCTTGACCCGGACGAGGCGTTCTTGGCGCACTGACATCTGTTTGCGTTACGACGAATCTTCTGTCTGTAATGTGTTATTGGATGTTCTCGTTTTTCATGTGTAAACCGGTGTATCACCACTTTAGTTCGTAATTACTTGAGCTGTGCATATAGTGATTTATTAACATCTGCTCGATTAGCAAATAAGTACAATGAGACGTCAAAGAAATTTCAATAATTTTTAATGCTGTTTAGCTTGGCCTCTTTTCTACCAGTTTCCTTGATCCATCCTTGCTCTTTTGTTTAGCGATTCCGATTTTCATCTATTAGGAATCTAAAGATCTAAGACCCATTTATGTCTTTCTTCCCACCTCTATCCACTCATGTTGTCATGGATACGAGGAGATATAAGCTTTTGAATTTTTCCTTTTGTTCGTCCTCCACAAGAATATCACTAAATATATTATAATCTTTTCAGCGAATAATGTTGGTCTGATTCCTGGGAATCAGCAGCGATAACAAATAGAAGAACTGAATAAGATAATAAAAACAGTGATTTAACTCCATAGCTAGAAACAAGCCCATTCTGATGTGTTGGGTGCCCGTGGAAGATTATCGGGGTGTAAATTGGACACGGTATGATAGTTTGGCTCTTAAAGATTTGTAGAAAAGAACAAGGAAATGAGGAACTTGTTATCATAAACATCTGCTGGATGTTACAAAAACTTGCTCGTTAGCATCTCTTTATTTTCCTGAGAGTATCCTTTGTTTAGATATTCATCGGAATTCTTTTTTATAATGCAGTAATCTTGTTTTCTTTTGTTTGCTCTACTTTATTGGCATTTGTTTTCAACCATGAGATGCTATCTACTTTTTTATTACATTTCTCGCTTGAAAAATAGCCGTGCGCATTGCTTTGGCTTTTAATGTTCTAAGTGCGCAGTCACGCGGAAATAAACTTATTGACGAGATGAAAATGAATGCATTATTTACCTTGTAGCTCTTCTAAAGACTTTTAACTTGAATATGCCGTAAAGCTTCGGTGTTGAAGCGATTTTGCATCGTGCTGTTTTATTTTATCTTTAAAGTTTATTGGTTCAACTTCTCAATTGGTCTTGCGTGGCTAGAGAGCCGCTGAAAATGGCTTGGAAAACAAATCACTGTCAAGCGCACGTATCGTTCTCACGATTTGGCCAGATAATATATAGGTAAGTTAACTTCGATCCCGTGTGCGCTTCTTGTCCGTGGAGACGTGGCCACCGTAGTATTTCCTCTGGTGAAGGTTTCCGTCGGATAATATGGCGTGGTCGATTTGCATAATGGGTGGAAACAAGGGGTGAGGTGGATGATGATTTATATGGGCTCTTGGCACGGAGTGGGTTCCTCTATATTTGTTCGAGGAAGTGTAGCGTATCGCAGGTGACTACACCGAGGCGATTAACCCAGTCTCATATTGAATCCAATGAGTTAATAACTCAGCCTTGATTTAGAGGCTGTTTCAAGTTCTCGTATCGCCCATATTGGTGTGTAGCCATCATATCCAACGATCACAAAGTTAAGGCCATACTATGTAGTGAGGCATCAGTGTGATTCAAATATTTTATCATTATCGTGCTTCATATTAGTGATTCGATTTTGAAGACCCACCTCGCGAGATGAATGTTGTGCCACTATTTGCTCTATGTGGAGCAATTCTTGAGAGCTGACTTAACTGTTTGTGTTCTCTTTTGTCGATGTATTTGATAGCTTCGTCTTTTGGTAGCAGTCGTATTCTGTTCTGGATTTAGTTAGCAAACATTTTCTATTTCCCTACCATTTTTTGTGTTCCAGTTGCCACGGAGGAAGCTTGTAGACCATAGCTAAGAGAACAGCTTTGTGAGCTATGATTTTGTTTAGAAGGAATAGCTGTTTGCCCTACGTGGATGGCTTTAGCATCTCGTGGTTGTTATGCTGAACAGATCTTGGAGCTGTATATTGAATGATCTTCTCATAAGGTCCTGTTATGGCGTTTTTTCATTGATTCTGCGTATCATCTACGAAATGTAAATGTCCGCGATTTGGTACTTCTGGTGTTTTGCAGTGTGGTGGTGTGTCCTTAGAAGTAATTCCTCCCACCCACTGCCCAAATGATCTCATAGTTTTAGAATTAAAGGAAATATTATGCCTTTGTGAGTAATAGCAGATGAAAATAAATTGAAATAATTGAAAAAACGGTGATACAGCTTCGGCAAGGTAAGTTATTCATTGTACGCATTACTCTGCGGGTTGATACAATGGTGACTTTATGGTCCTTGACCTTATCGCAGGGAAATCGTATCTTGACGGAAACGCGCAGATGTCAGCGGCAGTCGCCATGGAAATCTCGTCCGCGTGCTAAGGAAAGAGCTTTTAAGATGGGGCGATATGGTCCCTCTTTGGAGTGCTCTAACCGACTCCGATTTACCTCGTATCTCTCCAGCCCCATGCACGCTTTGGCACGATAGTGTCAGCTCAAGTTTTCCTGTGCACCGCAGAAATATCTTGCATTCGTGAATTATGCTAGTTTATCCGGTCCTGCTGACATCTTTGGTGAAGGGATATAGCTGCACGTGCACGATTTTGGTTCGTAAAGGACAAGTCACACTGTTTCTCTGTGTTGATTCCTCGCGTATTTTTTCCTGCAATATGACCGCGTCGAAATCTTCCATGTATGTATCCTCGGTTCCAGAACGACATTCTTGCTCATTTGAAATCCATCTGACTCCATCGTTACATGTAATTTATGCATGTTGTCAATGTATTTTTGTATATTATTCCCGATAAAAAAAATTCCCTGCGTAAATCACCTGGCAGTCATTTTGATGAAAATCTGGGTGTCCATTAAAAGAAAATAATGTTGACTAACTTTTAGCGATCCGGTTTTTTATATATACTCAACATCAAGGCGAATCGTTGAAAGTAGGTCGTGCGAAATGGAAGGTTTTTGCGGAAATGGATTCGCTAAATCCAGGGTTAGGTGTGTTTCAATCGCAGCCCCGGAAGTTATTTTTTCCAACATATTAAAATGTGGAACAGAAAATTCATGTGAATTGCACGCGTGGGCCTTAAATGCATAGGCCCTAATTCTCCTATTCCCACGGAGAGCTCTCCGTTGGGTACTGGAATTAATACTTTCCGAGACGGAAGTACATGTCTCTGCCGTGTTCGTATTCCCGTAGCGAAATGAAAATTGAATAAAGGCATGCATGTCAGACAGCAGGGGTGAGAGAGAGAGAAAGATGTGTTTTCGGGCGAGTATTGTCACAAGGATTAGAGGAGATGAAGTCTCTTGGCTCGAGCAAAAAAGCTGCAATCGCGAAAACACATCCCTTCCCAATTCCCCTCCCCCTTACATTTTTTTACATCCCCGAAACCGCCGGTAATAAATAACCATACGCAGGATGTCATAGCTGCGGATTAGCCCCCTCTGGTCGACGAAGAAGGGATAAGGGAATGCGGTGGTGGCCGCAGAATAAATGATCCATTAGGTTGTGACATGTGCTTCCAAGAGAGTCGCTGCTATCTCCCCTTCCTTTCCATCCTCTCTCTCACCCCCCAGCATCCCCCGGACTCAAACACTTAATCGCTGCCGTTCCGACTCCGTCGCCTCCTCCTCCTCCCCCCAAACCCCCTCTTCTCCCACCCCAAAGCCCCTTCTCACTTCCTCCAACAACCAACCCACCCACCACCTTCCTTGCGGACGTACGAACACATCCTCCTCCCCCACGCTTAAAGGGTGGAAGTGGGTGGCGGAAACGTGCTGCGGGATCCTCCGCACCCTCCCCCGTCTCTCCTTATTCCCCTTTCTTCTGTAGCAAGCTCTCCTCCCGCCCCCACCTTTTCCTTGTCTCAGTAGACCTCGTCTATCTTCCCCCGGCCTGCCCTCATGCCCGCTGCCCTTTCCACTTCCTCCGCCCCCACACTTGACTGGTTCCCTCCTCCCCTTCCCTCTCCGTCCCGCGGACTTCCTTCCTCTTCGCCAGCCTCTGCTCTTGGGGTTCCGACTCCTCTCCTTCCTTTCTCTTATCTCTTCCGCCGACGACCACCTCTTCCATTCCCCCGCAACGTTAGAGGTCGTTAATCCATCCTCTCTCTCCGCCCCCCATCTCAACATTCTCTTCCTCTCAATGTGCTGTAGAGAGCAAGGTCTCCGTCTGCTTCTTTACGGTGCCCCGTACTCCGCCCATCCACCCCGTGTTTCTCCTCTCCGCACTTCCCATTTCTCCTCTTCTCTCTTCCAGCTTAGCTTATCCGTTAATTTTTTTGGCAACGGCAATCCTTGTTGTTTCCTATCTGAATGGTGGGAATACCTGGATATGGATAATTTCATTTAGAATAGCGATAAAAAGAGTTATGGGTTATGAAGCAGTGGTGAAAATGAGGTGAAAGAGAAATTATTAGCCTTATTCCATTAACATTAATATTGTACCATGTATTGATATTTATTTTGGGCTAAATCTCCTCATGTACTATGCCATTAGATGTGGAAAAACTTCTGAAGCCCTATGATGCAATTAGATTACATTTTTTACGTGAGAAATAGTGTACAAAATTCGAAGAAAACTTATCATCAGAGATGGATGCAAACTATCAGCGATTTATTTTTTTTCTCGTAGTGTAAATTTATTTTCAAACAATTGAATTATTTGAACATTTTTGGAAATACTGATTTTGTGTTGTGTGGAAATAAGGAACATGGACATTAACACGTTAGGGAATTGAGGGATGATATGCATCGACATTGTATTGCCCCGGAGAAGTAGAGGTAAACGATTTTTATACCTGAAGTAGAAAATAATACCAGTGTAAGGGATCATAAGTAGAATCACTAGCAAGAACTTGTAGGGTAAAAATTAAAATCCCTTGAAAGAAAGAGAAACCATCTTAGGTTTCAACATATTTAATTTCTGAATTTTGGCCCCATTAGTACCGTATTCCTTTACATCCATCTTTGATCTTTCTCCTCTCCCTTCTTATGTTACTTCCATCTCTTCCTTTCTCTGCAACCCCCTAACCTCTCTTTGGTAGAGCTATCCTCCTCGTATGTCTCCTGCTGTCTCTGCTCTCTCCAGTCCTTCCCTTTTCTCTCTCTTTCTCTTCATCTTATTTCCCGACGTCTCATGCCCTTAAAGCTTTCGTCACGAACCCTTTTTGCTACTTTCACCACTCCAGTCTCCTGTGTCACTCCCCCTCCGTCCCTTCCTCTCAACCCTTCCTCTGTTAAACCTTCTTTCCCACCATTCCTCTCCAAGTCTCCCTTTCATGCCCTCTCTTACTCACTCTCTTCGCATCTTCTCGTCTCGGTGATTGTTTCCAGTGGCTCTCTCACAGACTTTTTCCTATCTCTCTCTCGGAAGGAGGAACGGGACTTATCCAGGGTTTCTCTTCCTCTGCTCCGTATCCATCTCCACATTCATCCTTTCCTTAAGGCGAGGTTCAGATTCGTATCAAAATATGTCGGGAAGATTTCGGAAAGTGGTTTAGTCGTGGCAATTTCAGTTTTTTCACTTGTAATTCTTGGTAGAAAGATCTCATGTGTTCTAATTTACTGGATTGAATGATAAATTCACCTGTGGAATAATTTAGTCCGTGTTTAGTTCCGTTGCCTCGACGTCTATTGTTATTGATAACCACCGGTAAAATCCAAGTTAATGTAAAATACGTGTTCAAAGTACATGGCCGAGATGAGACGAATAATATCGTATGAAACCCATGTTTTAATTTCGTGTCTCTTTAGAGATGAAGATAACCATGTTGGTTGCTTCTTTTAAGTTTCTGAAGCGATTAATGCATACATCGTTTGATTATAGGAGTTTGCAGGTGTGAACAACTTTTTTTCAATGCCAAAGGCAGCGGTGCAATAATGAAGACTGCAAATGGTGGGTTTGAGGCATCGATTCAAAATAAAATTTTATTTTCCCGCATCGCTTCAAATTGTTCGCTCATCAGACAAACCCTAATGTAAACCACAGAAATTTATTTCTCTTTTCATCCTTTTTTTCCCTATTTTTCCCCCTCTCCATTTTTTTACGACGGGTGACGGGCGAACACTTCCTGCCACACCCGAGGGGTAACATATTAATGCTGGGTGTTATTCCGGCCCTTTAAAGTCGTTCTCATTTATCTCACTTGAATGCTTTGGTTTTACCTTAATCCTCTAAACTGGGTGGATAGAAGGTTAGCCGTCTCGTGCTTCCTCTATCCCGAGTTGTTCAGAAATTCGCACGGCTTAAACGAGTCTGGTCGGCAACATGGGGCAGTCTTTCTCACCCTGGGGAAACATGGGCGGAGGCATTAAATACTCCCTCAGATAAGTATCTCCGCTGGGAGGACCGCTAAGAAGCGTAAAGTGTCCGAAGTTATGTGAAACCTGAGAGTGAGCAAACGTGCATGTACCTCTCGTTCTGCTTATGCTAAGTAAAACCTAGCGGCGAGTCCGGCCGGGGATGCTCTTTTCGTTTTTTTCCCCCTGCTTGTAGTCTTGTTTTAATCAACAAAGGGTTTCTCCCGAGGATGTAAGAGGAAGCTCTTTCGCGGTTTCAGTTTCCGCGGGATAAAGCCGTTTGTCTGTCAGCCTCTCCTTCCAACCACTCCAACTCTCTCTCTCTCTTCAGCTGTTTTCTCCGTCCTCTGTGTTCACCCTTTCCCTCCCGCCGCCACTCCCTATCCCAATCCACCTCTTCTCATGCTCTTCGGCGGTCTCGGGCTCTTTCCTCGTCATTGAACGCTTACTTCCCGTCATTCAACCCTCTTTTCCATTTCCAAGTCAGTCCTACCCTGAAGCGTTCTTACAAATTTTACTCGCGGCTTGTTCTTCCGCTGTCTTCGTTTTCTCGCTCTCTTCGTTTTCTCGCTCTCTTCGTTTCCCACTCTACATGCAATGCTAGTTTTATATATTTATGTTCTGGGTGCGTGGGAGGTTTAGTTGTCATTAATTTTGGTTCGGTCGTCTCGTTTCGTTCTCTTCTCCTGTTTCATAGCTTGTAACAAATTAGTTCGTACTATCTCATTCCTGATGGAATAGCCATAAACATAAGGTCAGCTACCCCTTTCATCCGCTTTATAGTCGTTCATTTATCTTATTGTATTTAAGACTTTTAGACTGGTGTTTATCCTAGAATGGCGAATCAGATGAGATCACTTATATCCATTGCAATGAGACTACCTGTCGTTTCCCGAATAATAGCAATAATCCTCCGCTTTGTGAGTGCTAGTTAGTTTTTCATAACTCGAACCAACCGCTTTTATCTATCAATGTGATGCCCCACGCACTGGTTCTTAATACTTGTTTTCAGGGTAAAGATGATCTTCAAAACTTAAACCGTCTTCGTGTGTGACTAATGTAAAAAGGACAGATTCTGTTTCCCAAATAATCGAGAAGCAAGAACATTTTAGGAAAACTTTTGTGCCTTTTGTCGAAGAGCAAACGTTTTCCTCATGGCCCATAGCTGTCAATATAATATCATATAGACCCTGGTAGCTGAAAGAGTATTCCGAACGCCTTTGAGAGACATATCGTGTCTTTGGATCTCCCGAGGCCTTTTCTCAATTTCTACTCAAACATCTTGATCGTGGTTCCTCTCTCCTTTTCCCAGCGTTGTCACTACGTTTTCTCCCTTCCTTTCATTCCATATTCTGTTTCAACTTCCCGTTCTCGTTCATTCTGCTCCCTCTCTCTTCGTTCCAGTCTCCTTAACTTTCTCGCCCTACCCCTCTCAAGATGTTTCCTTCCTCCTCGTGTCTTCCCCTTCCCTATTCTACCTTTTCTCTCCGCAATGATTCCGCGTCCATAAATCTCACTCCATCCGCTTCTTCTTCAGTGTCTCTCCTTGCCATTTCATGCTTATTGCGCACTCTTTCTCTTCGCTCGCGGAGGGCACGAGTATTTTTCTCTCACCATATCTCTCTCTCTCTGTTACTTTATGTTGAACGTTTGACCTTGGTGCTCTCTCTTTGCTTGAGTGGATATATTACCAGACGCGAATGAGTGCCGATGACTAGTATCCGCCGACGAAGGAGTACACTTGGTGATATTTGTTCAAAAGGAGTTCATTTTGAGGTAGTTTATTCAAAGATGTGGGTTCTTAATGACTGAGTTTGTTTCCACTTCATCTGCCAAAAACGGTAGTGAGGTTGCTAAGAAAATATTGTAAACGGAGTTGAAGGGTTGGTAAGACCGCGGTGCGAAATTATATCGGAAAGAATGCGCTTGAATAGAAGGCTAAAAAAGAAATTAGATTATGATAGCCCAAGGACTACATGGTGGAACAATCATTTTAAGGAAAAGGAGCTAACTTTGAATGAAGCAGTTGATGAGAAATACGGTGGATTGTTAATTATTGTCATAAAGGAGGTGTAGGTACTTGGTAAATTAGTTGGTATAAATAAGCAAGATGAAGGGAACCTTAATGGTTTCGCCCTTCTTTAAATTCAAATTTATTTGCGCTGATAAATCCATTGATGTTATGATCGCATAATCGATTCGGTACGATTCAAAATTCATCGCATTCTCCAAGGAAAATTGTAGTATGTCATTA
The DNA here is from genome assembly GCA_933228895.1 of Platycnemis pennipes. Classification (NCBI taxonomy): domain Eukaryota; kingdom Metazoa; phylum Arthropoda; class Insecta; order Odonata; family Platycnemididae; genus Platycnemis; species Platycnemis pennipes. The sequence goes on from OW121851.1 coordinate 29,878,059, forward strand.
TCTCTGTAATATTTTCGCGAACGAACGAAAACAAAAAGCTAGAAACATGTGTCGTGAATGTGCTCCAGGATTATGGCGAATTCGTATCTAGGCACGAGTACACTGTTTCTAGATGAAGGGGTACCATATCTGGAAACGAAATCTTGCCGATACTTTGCTTTTAGATACGATCTTAAGCTGCCACTTAGAAACGATCCACCTTCCTTTCTCTCCATCCAATGATTTCCTCCCGGGCGCTGGGAGGCAGTGATGGGATTTCTTCCTCTCTTCCCATTTCCAGTTAGCATTCATCTTAGTGTGTCCATTCGTCCTTCCTTCCTCTTTTAAGCTCCTTCCTTCATCCCTTCCCCGGGGAGCCTTCCTTCTCCCGGCACTCTTTCGGAGGAGCCCTTTGCCATTTATCACCTCGCCATTTGCGACGAAACGAATTCACGTCTGTGAAACTTCGTGTTGATATGTTGTCGATGCTCGCCTGACGATTCCGTAAATTCTATTTATAAGAATTCTAACAAGTCCGACGTTGTCAGTGGCTTGCGAGATAAAGGATCACTCTTGACATTGATTTCTCTGTCTCTTCATTCTTTGCCTCCAGCAATCTGATTTCCATCGAAACCTTTTCCCTATTTCTTTTCCTTATATCGTACTCGTATCTATGGATACCTGTTTGAAAGGTGTATGTGTAGTCGTTGAATCATTAGAGACGGCGGTTGATCTTGATAAGAAAAAAACATGCATTTGGAGGCAATATCACTTTCCAGGTGTAGCTAAAACTCTTGCTCTTTCTCGTAGAGTGACTTATTCAAACTTTGCGTGAATAGAACTTCTCTTGGTAAGTGCTGTAAATGTATGGTTGCGATTGTGTTTGCCAAGTATTGGAGTAGAGCATGCAGCGCTACCAATTTTCCCAGTTCAGTGTGTGCCTACTTGAATTTAATTACTAGAATACTTTTGGAAAAAACTTAATTGGCTGGTATGCTTTTTCTGTCGCCGTCCGAGTAGCTGCTACCTCCCTCTATATGCCAACTCCTCGCGGCACTTGAGAACAATGATACGTGTTTCCTAGGGTATCATCGTTTTATTATCTGAATGAAGTAACTCGGGATTCCATTCTGCAATGCTTGCCTTGAAGGTTAACCAGATGATACAAAGCAACTAAAAAAAGGTCTGCCGCGATTTTCCCCGATTTTTTGTGCATAATGATCTTGAAATATTCTTATTATAATAATTTCAAACATGTACGTGGTTTTCATCAGCACTCGTATGTCAAAAGCTACCAGCACTTTGGGAGTTTATGAAATGTAAAAGTTATTACGCTACATGAAGCGTCATTCTTTTAATTTATTATTTTATGGAATATTTAATTATTTATTTAATTTTATTAATACTTTATTTAACCATGATGTTACCGTTTTAATATCCACCTCCGAGTGTCCAGCAAGCGCCGTATTCCTTATTTATAATTATTATTAGTGTTACCGTTTGCAGTAGGTAAAGATGGACATACTACTCCTCTCGCATACCCTATTTTTCATATGATGTTCTTCTTCATTTCCACATACTTCCCACCTCCCATTATTTTATCCTATCTTTTCTTCTCCTCTCTCTACTCTGTTTACCCAGCATTCTTCCTTTTATCACTTCCTTTAAAACATCCTCACATCTTGTTAACTGCTCTACCACTTTAACAAAAATAATGGGTATGAAGCGAAGTTCATTTTATTCGAATAATATTTTGTGAACTCATTTATTTTTATACTAGTTAATTTTATTATTTTAAAACTATATTCAAGGTCTTGTTTTTTCTCAAACAGCGATGCGATCACAAGCATTGGTACTAATACTTATGAATCTTGTCCGATTCTTTCCACGCTGCAATCCACTCCACGACGATGATGTATTCTTTCGAGCATGATATTCTGTTGCTCACAAAAGGGAGAGGAATTCTCTTAATCAGGATTTCAATCCCTTTTGTTGCTCGCAGTAACGAGGACTTTTTAAGTCTTTGTATTCGGTGGGTTTTTGATCACAGGGAAGGAAGAGAGAGAGAGAGGGAGGGAGAGCTGGTACGGAAAATAGAAAAAGAAGAAGGGTGTCAATTAAAAACGTCCCTCGCTCGATCCGAACTCCTTCTACCTTCCCTTTTTCCTACCTCCCATCTTCCTCCTTTCCTTTTGCGAGAGTCGGTCATTCAAATTCAGCCTTCCTCTTCTCTCCTTCCCTTCCTCTATTTCCTCCACGCTAACTCACTCCCGTCCGCTCGGAACAAACAGCTCTCACGGAAGATTACCACTCTCCTCTTCCCAGCTCGTCTTTCTATCCTCCTGATTCCTCTCTCTCTCTCTTTTTCTGTCTTTTCTCCGTTCCCCTTTCTCCTCCCTCCTCTCTCGTCCTCGTTTTTCGCTACGACCTTGCCGTGCTGTGCTAAGGGCCCCTTTACCCTCCCCCCAACCCATCCCTTCTTTGCCCCTTCCACCCGCTCTTCATCCCTTGGTCTTCTCGCGAGGGTATGTATGTATACATACTTATATATGTGTTCGCCGTTACATACATACGCATGCTTGGTGGAGGGAGGGTATAAAAGGGGGAAAGGAGAATGCCTGGCCCTGCTGGTGTGTGCGTGTGTGTGAAGGAGTGAGGTGGGCGAGTGAGATAGGAGGAGGTGTATGCAGGGAGATAAATGGAAGTTGGGTGAGGTTGCGATGGAGAAAGCTTTTTTTTTGCGGAACGTGCTGTGTAGAGAGAGTGAGTGAGAGGGAGAGAGAGAGATGGGGGAATGGAGAGTCATGTGAGGGGAGAGAAAAACGTCTGAAGTGGGGTTTTGATCGCGGAGGAAGATAAATACTGGGAGACCTATTCATTCTCCTCCACCCTCCTCTCCCCCAAGTCCTCTCCCACACTCGAACACCATGACTGCGTCTCACGGAACCCCCTCCCAACCCTCCCACCTCCCCCCCCAGCCCATTCGACCCTTTTCAGTTCTTCCTACGCCTCCGTCTTTCTTTCGCACATTTCCCGCATCCAGTCTTCTTCCTCCCCCACCTCCCTCTCCGAATCCCTTCCACGGCCCCAAAAGCTCCGTTTTTATCTCCTTTTCAACTCCTCTTGCTTCCTTTCTTTTCGCGCCGTGGTGTAAAAACCCGCGCTCTTTTTCTCTTTCTTCCTCTATCCCCAACGCTGTCGTCTCTCCGCGTTAGCAATATTCCCTTTCCTATCCTCTTTATTCCTCTGTCTCTCTCTCTTCGTGTCCACTTCCATTCTCCACCGTATTTTCACCTTCGCCTACAAAGGAGAGAATTTCTGGAGAGGTTTTTACACGGAGCAAGTGGATGACACCCTGCAAATAGGGTTCGTTTTTCTACTCTCTCCCACCACTTTATTTTTTTTAATCCTTCACATTCATAGATTCCCCCTGTCTCCCCTCCTATTGTGGTATCGTTTTCGTCTTTAGTTTATAGACTTTTTCTAATTTACCCGAGGAGTAGATAGTCCCGCTAGATTCACCATCTTAGGACATTGTCAAATATGTTTTACTCATCCATTGCCAAGTTCCCTCAACGTTGATGGAACTGGAGTGTGTGTGTCATCGCTGAATAAGTTGTAGGTCTTTCCATTATTCACTGCTCCTAGTTGTGTGATTTCTTAATTTCCCGCAGCATAAATGCTCCTGCCAAGCTTTTAAATTCTATCAAAAGTAACTAAATATGAACAGCATGAAGTTGAGAATGGGAAAACGACTGGCGAATGGGAGTGATCTCATAGATTGGTTTCTCATTTTTTTGCTTTCATTAAGGAATATGAGGGCCTCTTCCCGACGGGAGTGCTCCATTCCGCCAGCTGAATAATATGTATACTATGGGTGATAAATTACCCTGACGGAGATCCTCATGGTTCCATTTGTAGAAGAACTGTATCATTCTGAGAGAAAATATGTGGGGAATAATTTTATGAGTAGCTATTCAATTGCCCGCTGAAAGTAATAATTGGCTTCAGCTCATTATGTTCCATAGTATTGAAAGTACCGAGTGCTCAAAATGTTGGCCTCGGTGCTGTCCGCATAATCCCCTGCATTTCCATGCTGGTGTCAAGTTTCCCATTCCTTCCAAGGGTGTGATCAGTTTGAATTCCATGGAATGGAAACAATTTGCCAGGCGTGGTTGCGTTCCAGGTTAGCCAAGTGCTTTGGTGGTTTGGTACGATAACATAATAATGAATCTCCACTCGTGCATCGTTCTCTAAACCAAACCAGTATCTTCTCCAGTCTACGCAACGGCAACAGTCTGCTTTTAAAATACTTTGTCCTATCCAGGGGACAGGTTGTAGTTCTGAGCACTTTCGTGATCGCACATCAGCATCAATTCCATTAATTTTTATTGTTTCACTTAGATTTTATGTCATGCACAGACAAAATTCGGCAGTAGGGGCTTGCTGGAATGGTGGTTGGTTGCAATTTCTGACAGCGAAACAGAAATGTTACTACCCATTATTTTGTGCGGAGGCCCCATCGCGCTTGGTAATATGGAGCTAATTATGGATAGTTAGTGAATCAGCTTTTTTCCCTCCTATTTCCCGCTGATCATGGTGATCAGTTTAGGATCGGAAATCATCTCAGATCATTGCTTTCGTTTGAGTCCTCATTGTTTCTGACTCCTATGGTCCCGTGATACTTCCTATATACAGTCGAGTGTGCATTTCGCTCTCTTCCGAAATGAAGTCGCTATGGTTGGCCCTCTCACCTCATCATCGCTTCTTCCCTTTCCCACTCTTCCTGCTGACCCCTTTTCGCCACTCACCATCTCCGCCTTCCCACCTTTCGTCCTTCACAGCTCCATCTCCCACCTTTCAATTTTTTCTCCCGTCGACCCCATGCCTCGCGTGCGGTCGTAAAAAAAGGATATCTCTCCTCTTTCATCTCTCCTCTCTCGCTTTTACGTTCTCCTCTCCTCATTTAAATTTTTATCTCTTTCTCTCCCCTTTTCGACCCCCTCCTCCCCTCCCGTTTCCTCCCTTGGGGACCTTACAGCCCTCCTACACTCACCCCCATTGCATATATGCGCCCATCTCCACCCTCCCCCTCTCTCTCTCTCCCCTTGTATTGCGTCATAAAAGAACGGGCTCGCTTTCATTGCCTCTCTTTGCGCGAGAGGACTCCACTCCATTTCTGGCTATTTGCCCGAGATAATTGTGTCCCCTCCTCCCATATCTGCCCGAAAAACAGAAAAAAGAGAAGGATAAAAAGAGTTCAAGAATTTTTTTCCATGTTGGGAAAATGGTGTAATTTTTTCCTTAGATTTTTTTTAGAAAAACGTGCCATCCGTTCCAACTCCCACCATCGTGATAACAGTGTTTTGTCCGCTGTTTTTCTTATTTTTTGTCTCCTCTCCGCGTAGATGTAGCTTTTATTTCTTCTCGCTCTCTCTCTTTCCCTCCCTTCCTTTTCTCCCCTACTCTACTCTCTCTTTCTCTGTCTCCGGAAATTAATTCATTAGGGTGCGCTTCGGCTGATCTGCAACTAGGTACGTGTGCGAGTCAGCCTGTCCCGATTACATCCGGGTCATTAATTGTGACCCCCCCTCGTCGTCCTGTGGCGTTGAGTCTCGCATTTGTTCGGGAAAAAAACCCGTGGTTTCGTCGTTAGCCAAATTAGGGGCGACGATGTAATTCACGGATTCGTTTTCCAGCATCTCTCGCGATGCTTAGATTTTTCCGTTCGCCTTAGTGATCAGATTCTCTCAGGGTTTTTTTTTGGGAAGCAGTTTTCTTTCCTTGTTTTTTTCTGCCAAATGCATTCATTTTTTTCTCACTATAGTCGGTGCTACCCATGCGCTTGATAAGACTTGATTTTTTTTTCGAAATTTCTTTCCGTGGTTCTTTTTTTTAAGCAGGATTATCCTCCGCAAAATCCCGAGAGAAAATTGTGTTGGGAAAGGATAAAAATCTAGCAGCATTTGTATTTGGCTGAGAGAAGTGGATTTTTCAATGCGCTTGATGCAGTCGTAAATACATTGCTGCCCTTATATTAGTTTGCTCCTCCCTTCATCTCCGCAGATAGTTTCTTCACGATTTCTTACCTTCATTTCTCATTAATATCTTCATGATTTCAATTATTGAGAGCCGTCTGCTGTTTATATCGCTTCTCTTTCGCTTATTGCGTACATAGCGGTAGAGTTGGTGTAGAATATATCTTTCTGCAGGGTTTTTTGCAAACTGCCTTCGTCAAAACCTTTTTGTAGACTTCCCCCATTGAAGTATCGCCTTCGTTTAATTTTTGCCCCTATCCCATTGCTATCCTTTCCGTTATTCCTACTTCAATTGCTCGTTTCATTGACCCTAACACAGTGGCGGAAAATCCTGCCTGAGTTGTGTGTGTTCCTTCACTTTTCCAGGTGAAAATCTCCAGAGCGGATGAGATTTGAGTGCTTTCACTACAGTTCCTTTTCCTCTTTGGCTGCTTTTTATCCCCTTCTTTCTGGTTCCTGCGTAAAATGTTCCTCTTTCTGGCGCAGGATGGAAATAGTCTTTCCTTCCCACACACCTGCACGGAAACCCCGCACTTGATCATTCCGTTCGCCCGACGGAACCAATACTCCGCGCTCTTCAACTGTTTTATCTCGTCCTACCTCCTCTTATTTCGTCCCCAAACATTCTACCCCGAGTCTTTCCGCCACAAAAACTCCAAAATAACTCAGTGGTTACCTATATATTCTCTCCCGCCCTCCTCCCCCTTTTAATGTTTTCTCCCTCTTGCAAGCTGTCTTTCCTCCTGTTTTCGGGTCGTTATCTGGATGCAACAATCGTTTCCGATCGACGTTCCTGAAAACGACGTCTGTTTCTGTCTCTTTCGCCTGTTATTTTACCCTTCCCAAAGCGCCCTCGCGGATACATTTTCATGTAACACTGGGATTTTCTCTGGCCTATTTCAATTTTTTTGCATGAAAAGTTTGTGGAAACTTCGATCCCCCTTGCTGAAGTTCCTTGTCTATGTGTGTCTCGTTTAAAGATAGGAATTCGAGTTATTTGAAATTCACACCACCTTCTTTATGGGAAGCAGCGTGGTTGCCTGGAAGATTAAATTTTTTGTTAAGAGCGGACGAAAGAAAAAATCAAGGCTTTTCTGCGAGAAGTACATCCTCTAGGTGAGTTCCGTAGCCATCTGATACTGTCTAGACCTTCATATTCTAAGCCACCATAGTGTCTCATTTCCCATCGTCACTTATGAGTATGCTTTGCACTTGGAAACCCCCAAAACGTAACTTTCAAAATTACAATGTTAAACATTTTAGGAAGGAAAAATATACACAAGCTCAGATCATCTTGGAAATATTATAAGTAAATATATATATGAGTAAATTTTATGATAAATAGATTATGCATTCCCCACTTTGGATTACAGTTGTATAAAATTAAAATAAGAAGTGCTCATCTATATTTCAGAGTTCATCTCTTTCCTTAATATTACTAAAGTTGTTCTTATTTAAGGCATTACATTAAATTGCACGCTCCAGTCGGGGGTATAAGCGTATTTAAAAAGAGGGAAGAATTATTAAAGGGATATGATACTCACATATATTTAATTCACACCCCAAGCTTTAAATATGTCAGCGGATAATTTCCGCAAGTGTCCTCTCATCTTATTCCCTCCCGCTGTAACCAAAATTTAAGCGTTAAGGCCACTCTTAAAGTATTCACCTTTGCAAAAGCTGTTAAATCTTCGAGGTCTTTTGTAGGTTAACCCGGATCAAATATTTTCCGTGCATCATTGATTGAAGCTGCTTCCATATAATCCTCTCCACGTGATTCTCATCTCGCGGGCAAAAAAAAAAGATACGTTTTGTACGTACCTTCTCCGTTCGCCTCCACGTCCAATAGCTATCGATTCCTTTATTTTTTTGAGCCCCGTTTCTGTATAATTTTTTCGCCTCATCTCAGTTGAGCTTATTTAAAACGGCGTTGCCATTTTTGTTCTTTCTAATCCGGTTTCTTCGTCACTTATTTTTTCCTCTCTCCAACTCACCAGTTTCAGCGCGCAGGGTGCTCCCATTGTTTCTATTTTACGAGATCGGACTCGATAAGGTCCTCGAATCTGAGGTATGTCGCTCCTCTGAGCGCACTTTGTCATTAGTGTGTTCGCCGAAAGTTGTCGCTGGGTAATGGAATGCTAGGTTGAAGCTGTTTCAAAATAGTTTAATGTCCATGTTGAACCGGAATATTAAATGTGGTGGGCCCAAAAGATTGTCTTCGTTTGGTGGAACTCCCGCAAATTCTTCCTTCCATTGCCGCTATATCGAGTCGTTTTTCGAGTCATTTCCTCTGGAAAGCCTAGGGTATATTTTGTAATGAAATAGTTTTACTATTCCGATTATGTTTTTCTCTGCTCTATATTTAGTCCTCGTGGAGTGCGCTTATCGTGGATTTCTCGTCGTGTGTCCTTTCGCCAAGTGTCCGTCGCCTTTTTGCCTCTCGGCCCGTCGGACGTCACGTCGAAACATTTCAGTGCTAGATACATCCCCCTGCCCGGGTTCGATTCCCGGCAGTGGCGGATTTTTCAGTGGCAAACCGGTCCCTACTTGAGTGCCTAGTGGAGGGCATATCAGGTTCAGTACTCCGTCCATCGGATGGGACGTTAAGCCGTAGTCCCCTTGGCGCCTGTCGTTAAGAGTAGGCTAATGCCGACGCCGGATTTCTCTCCACCCTTCCTCCATTATCTGAAATGTTCCTAACATTACCAAATTCACCACATATCCCATATGGGGCAAATGACCTCAGCTGTCGGTCGCCTCCCCTGAATAACTAGCTAACTGATACCTCCCCTCTCTATGATTCTGCATTTCTTGTCTCTTCCTTCTCCTCCGCTTATGCGTAAAAGGCTGCTGGTCCTTGCTTTTCTCTCGACTTAATTCCTCCCCCCTCCCCCTTGATACCATCTCTGTGTGTGTAGTGGTGGGGGTTTTTTGTGTTCCTTTCCGAATGATATACGATGTAGGTTAAAGTGTATACTCTCTGTGTACGTGAAGGGTGGAGTGGAAAGGAGGCCCTGTGGACCTAATTTTGTTTGACAATAAATTCCTTTGTTTACCTTCAGCCCCCGCCCCCTCTATTTCTCTTCACGCCGTCCATACGCACAAACACATGCATGTATACACGCGAACACAATGTTCTCTTTCGCTCCTTCCATCCTCGGCCACCCCACGGCAAACAGGCCCTTTTCCTCCCTCACCCATTGTCTTTTATCGGTGTCACAAATTGTCTTCCCCCGCCGCTCCACTTGTCCGTTTCGTATCCTTTTTTTTCCTTTCCTCCGCTCTCCCCCACCCCTCGCTCCTTTCTCCATTCCCCAAAGTTCTCCCCATCCCCCATCACTTCATCCAAACACGCTGACACCCACAGACCCACGATTCCTCCCAATCCTATCCCTTTCCTCTATTTCCTCACGCCGCCGCTTCCTTCCTCCTACCATTTACCCCCCCGCAAACCCTGACTTGTCCACCCACTCCCGTTTATATCCTAGCCCACCAGCGCCACCACCGCCGCCGTTGCTGCTTCCTTTAGGAGTCCCATCCATCTGTTCCTGGCTTCCTTTTGTCTCATTCTATGCCTCGCCCTCTATCGTCAGTAATTCTTCCTCTCTTTGTCGGCCTCTCATTCCTTCCTCTATAGATTCCTCCCAAGTCCATATGCGCTGTGGCATGCCCCGTCTCCTCTCCTCTTCCTTTTCTCCATTCCCATTTTACGAAACTAGTTTTTAAAAAACGATTGTTTTAGTAATGTTTCCCGAGCCGTAGAGTTGTTCCCTGGATAGAGGTTAGCGCTATACGTCTCCTGAGATTATTTAATTTTTGCCTCTCAAATATTTCACTCTTTTTGTAACACATACATTGTTGATTATTGATTACGAATTTGAACAATACTACGGACGGAATCAAATTCAAAGACTTATCATGATTTTAAGCGCTCTGCACATTGCTATCCATTTTCTTACGATAGAAACTTTTACATGTTTTAAATGATAAATTTGGTATCTCAAAAGAAAATATTATTTAAATATAATGAGAAAATATAATTCACCGAATTAAGAAAGTGTAATTGTAAAGAAAATATAATTAACCGAATTAAGAAAGTGTGAATTTAGTGAGAAATACTTTTTGATCTGTTGCTTTGTGTATCCTGACCGAAATGTTCCAATCATATAGGTAGGTACACGACCCTTACAGCCCAGATTGTGTGGGTCTAGGTATTATTTCTAAGTATCCGTAAATTACTTAGATTGTGGTTTCTAATTTTCTGTATTTTTTTAGTTTGGAAATTTTGTTTTCTACTTCCCCAAAAAAACTGTCCTTCTCTTGGAAGTATTGTCCTTCTCTTGGAAGTTTGCCATTTCCGCACGCATAATATTTCTCTAAAAGTCATTTATTTCTGCTAACTCATTGTTGTCGACTGATTACCCAACTACTGCTGTAGTTGTTTATTTTCTGAGTTGTACCTTTATTTTCATTGGAACGACAATAATGGATTCAAATCGGGAGATGTACTGGTCATTATGTGGTCGTTTGTTTGTCCACAGACTGCTTTGCGTCTCTGAATGGTAAAATATATTGTTTTCATATGCTGCTCAAATATTTTTTAATATCTAAGCTAAGGTAAAGTGTTTCATACTTCTCTCTGAAAAGAATACATTTGTTATTTACCTTCCAGTTGTGATTGCCCATTCAGCTCTACGCCTGTTTTTGTCATGTTCACGGATTTTATCTGCCTGGATTGAATTCTTCCGTCGTCTCCTTCATGATTGTCTTGCATTCACCCACATCATTTTGAAATCTTGACCGGAATACTATTTTTTCGACCGAATTGTACTCATAGTTATGCAAGTCTTTTTTTAAGGACGAGTAATTTCTAGCTGTTCATACATCTTCTGATAATGAGCCTATTATAAATTAATGAATCGTAAGATAACGTCAATCCTTGTAATTTATTGTATCAGATACTTCATGTGCTTTCAAATTTCATTTCATATCATTGCATGTGCATTTCATATCTTCATTTATTTTCAGAGAATCTTTTTTTTTGCCCAACAATCTTCAGTGTCCTTTCCATTCTTCTCCAGTTTTAGTCCATATCTTGTGAATTGATGGTTATACTGCATTAGGTACATCTTTCGTGACTTGTTTTTCTCACAATTTTTGAACTGTAATGATCGAACCCGTAGTTTTCCAAGCTCTGTTGTCATGTCGTGGTCCCCAGTTTTAACAGAATCGATTCCTTTCCGTCCTCATCCCCCTTGTCTTTCCTCCTTTCCAAGTTTTCTCTTCAATCTCGCCCCCTCCCCCTTCCTGCACCCACCCCTCCCATGAGCCCTCTCCGGAGACCCTTCTGCAGTCTCTCTTCCAACACCCACATCCAACTCGTCCACTTCCTCCCCCTCAGTCTTCCTTCCCGCACCTCCTTTATCCCCGTTCCAACAGCCTGAGTCACGGTTGGTGGATGCCCCGGGGAGAGAGAGGTATTTCTGACTTCCACGGAAGAAAAACCTCATTTTTTTCTCTTTACCCCTTCCCCCCTCTCTTTCCCTCAGCCCATCATGGAGGGTGGGGGAAGGTAACCCAACCCTCTACCCCCCCCCTTTTCATTCCTTTACACTCCTTTTTCTTCTCCACTCTCCCCGCTCACTTTGTACTTTGTAGATCCCATCTCACTCCCCCTTCCCAGCATCCACTCTTCCCCTCCCACGTCCCCTTCGTCTTCCTCCCCATGGCCGCCACCTCTTTACCCTCCTCCACCCTTCCCCTCACGCCTCTCGCTCCCTTCTAACATTTTTATTTTATTTTTTTAAGAAGCTGTCTCTCTTTTAGCCCTCGTAAAATCTCCACCATAGAAGCCGCTTCCGACTTCTAATCCTCCCACGCCCTCTTTCCCTTCTCCTCCCCCCCACCCCTTCTCGCTTCATTTTTGTGCAATCCCACCCCACTCTCCTCCCTCTCCCCCCTCCATTTCTTGCGCCTCTTCTTTTCTTGCTCGTTATCCTTACCCTCGCTCACCGTCCCCGCGTCTCATCCCTCCTTCCGCCCGCCAAGATTCCTCCTCCTCGAAAATTTTAATGGGGTATGAGGAGGGGACACTTCTGCCCTCTCAAGTTTCTCCCTAATCTAGCGTGTTATTTTTTTCCCTAATTATATCTCTCTCTCGTCTTGTCTCTCCTCCCTCTCTTTTTGCGTTGAATTATATTTGTTTTATTTTTTTGTAACTGACAGCGTTCCCAGATTTGAACTGATGTTATCAGCATTAATTATAAGGGGTGGCTCACTCTGCCAGTCTTGTCCAAATTTTGATCCTCATCATTCTGCTGTTTCTTTTATTGTTGAGTCCTCGTGTCTCATCCCTCCCCTTTGGTTCTCGCTTTTATACCTGCTTTTCGATTCATTTGTCATTGTCGTGTTTAATTTTGGCTGCCCGTCGTGTACAATTATTTTTTTATGACCTTCGGTTTTAATGAAGGGGAACTTGTGAATCATGTGCGAGTTAAATCTCTTCAGTTTTTCCAGAATGGAGTAATTTGTCAGTCTCCATTTTCCATTTCACCTCTCCGCAGTCGTACCCATATCTCTTTCCTATACGCTTTTTTCCGACATTTTGATTGATATCACGGATATTTTTATTTTCTTGATGGAGGTTTGAATGTTGAAGGAGGCTTAGACTATAGTTTGTGGCTTTCTCTGCTGGGAAGATTGGATTCAATTCACTCGAATATTTTCCTATTTCGGTATTCCTCAGGTTCACCCCAATACCGTAACATTTTTGCCATATTTTCTCTCTCCTGTTTTCCTCTCTCCTTTTCTTCCTCTTCATAATGTATTTTTCCTTTTGTTTTCAATTTTACACACGTTTTTCGGTTTTTCCTCTCTTTTATCGGAATTATAATTTGTCTTCATCGTGTTTTACCATAGGTTAAAACTTCCAGAATGGCTTCTACAACTTCTCCTATCCAATCAAATAGCTCCATTTGATATAGTTGACACTGTTACTGCTATGTTTCAGGTCTTGAGGAATTTGCTCTTGCTTTGTGTTGCAATTCTCCATCTGCATTCTCTAGTTAGGATTCTCTACTGCGTATTACACTGTTCAGCCGAATTTTATGCGATTGTTAGCCATCATGGTTCAAGAATATTTTCATTTTCTGCTTTACTTCTTGGCGAAATAATCACCAACACCAATCAATTTTTCTTCTCTTCTCGGATGCCGTCTCTTATATTTTCTTTATTGTCCTCTTTTGCCACTCACAGATTGGTAGTTTCATTCCCTATGCTGTTTCTTTTGATCAGAAATAAGTCTGTCAGGTTGTATATTCCACCCATGAACTTGCTTGAACCGATTCTTCATGTCATATTTTGTGTTTTTCACCTTTTAATTCGAATCTCCCTTTGTTTCCATTTGCATCTGGCTCCCTCATATTTCACCCGTAACATTCTCGCATAGTATGTTGTTTTTATCTTTATCATTTGTTTCTGTGGTGCATGTATTGAACGTCGAACACTCAGGCAAATAATTTGTGTGTAGAAAATTTACTGCAACTGGATGATTCATGGCGTTCAATTACTTTTTTTTTCAATGGGTAAAGATGTGGCATGATAAATCTATTTTTGGCATCAGTTATGGCTTCAAAAGACGGCATTTAAGTGCCATTTACACAATAATTCATAAAGGAGCGTGAACCGAAATTGCGCAGATGTTCATTTTTTCTATATATTTAACTGATGGATACATTTTCGGTAGCGGTCGTGTCTCTAGTTGGCCTCTAATGGTTAGGGAGGAATGTTCCCCTTAGGTACCCACTCTAGCGTGCATTCCTTTACCGTTTAAGGTTGGGTAGCGAGAAGCTATTCGGGAAAAAAATCATTCTTCCGTTCTCGCCTTCATTGTCGAGCTCTCTCCAAAGCTTGCTCCAAATCCTCTTGCCAGTCCCTTAGCCATTCTCTGGTCGACCGGACGGTAAATATCCGTTTCGTTTCCCGGGCTCTTGCCAGGTCATTCCCGCGCTTTATCCGGCCACCCCGTTGTTATTTTCCTTCCCTATCTTCCCATGTAGCTTCGCTTTCTTTCTCCCCTTCCTCAATCGCCACCCCCCCCTCCGGGAACATCTTCTTGGCGAAGTGATATTCTTCATTATATGTCATGATCTTCGAAATAGGGTTTGGCAATTCTTATTGATTTGTAATGAGTGATGATTATGTTAAGCTGTTTCTTTTATTCTATTCCGACGATACTGTGCCCCATCTTAAATTTGGAAAACGGCTGCATCGAAAATTTAATATTGAGTTAGTGCTTATATATTTTCATGTAAATTCGAGCTAATTTATGAACAAACTGTAGTCAGATTGGTTCCGTCAACAACGATATTATGACTTTGTGTTGACACAAAAAATGAAATGAGTGTAGATTTGTCTGGAATTGTGTGAATTCGGAATGGGTATTTCTTTTGTTTTAGCGTCGAGGTTTGATTTTAAGTTTTTATTTCGGCCGTGAATGCGAACGTAGGTGTCGTTCAGAAGCGTTATCTGTTGCGTTTTATATCTCTATCGGCCATAGATGGGTGATTCTAAATGTTGTAAACGTTTTGAAATGGTATAATGTAAATGCGATTGATTGCTACGCTCGTCGTTAAAAGCGATGTCGCTCAATTCCTCGCAGTGGCCGCGCATCCGCCCTCTTACTCTCTTTCATTTATTACGCTTCCACTTTTTCAAATGCAAAGATGACGTGGCCCCGGATGGAGATGGAATCAGCCTCATCCCTTGAACAATCTTTCTTCACCCACCTTAACCACCCCACGTGCCCCACGGTCCTTGCTTCCGACTCCTCGCTCACCAGACATTTTTCCAATGCGAGGCAGATCCCATGTGGGGATAAAGGCGGGAGTTCCTTGTAGTCCTCTTTTGCGCGGGAGATGAAGGGGTGGATAGAGAGAGAGAAAGAAAGAAGTCCGTTTGTGTGGGCGCCAACTTTTTAATCCGAGATAACCGGTCGAAGAACTCCACATCTTTCCCCCTTTTCCATTTTGTTATTCTTCTCTTTTCTTTTCCTCTTCTTCCTTTATCCAATTCAGTCTTCTCTGCGGCTTCTGGCTCCTTCCTTCCCTCCACCCCCCTCCCAAACCTTCCAACGCTTCGTCCCGGAAAACTCACTCGCGCAAAAAAGGTCGAATTTACTGATGTCCTCCGGCTCTTAAAAAGATTGCACACATCGTCGAGGAACGATCCCGCCATTATGCGGCAGGATCCCCAAGGAGATAGGAGGCTGAGGTCGGGGTGGGGGAGGTGGCCGTCGGAGGAGTCGAGAGGGGAGTGAGGGATTATCCGTAGATATCTGCCGCCATCATCTTCCCCCTCCTTTCTTCCTCTCAACCCTCCCCCACCCCCCGCCAACACACACTGTCTCGTCCCTCTTCGCCTACTTCCCCCTAACTCTCAGCCCCCTACTTCCTTCACTCCCATTTTCCTACCTTCCCCGAGTCTCCTCAGCGGCCTGCCTGCCAACCAACCAACCGAGAAGGGCTTGTAAAGCCAAGACAGTTTTCCCGCTCGGGGAGGATCGAAGGGGTGGATGGGAGGGAATGGTGAAAGGGAGTTAGAATGGATGAGGAGGAGAAAGAGCGAAGTTCCCCGAGCAACGGATCTCATCTTGAGCCTCGTTTCGCGGTTTTGTTGGGTAAGGTGCGCGCTCGGGATTTGGGTGGAGGGGTGGATCGGTGCGGCTGGCGCGTTCGTGCTGCCCCAGGAGGCCTCTGGACGGTAAAAGGGGGAATGAGGGTGGGATGGGAAATGATTGGGAGGGTAAGGCTTACTAGGGTATCCAGCTCATTTCCCATCAGTCTCTATTGAGACAGTTCAGTTGTTGATTTGTAATATTTATTTTCCATGCTGTGTGTGGTCTGGTAATATTCGATTAATATCATTAAAAAAATATATAGCTGAGCATTAGGATTAAGTTACACTGACGTTATAGGGCTTCCCTTCCTACCAATATCACGAACTATACTAAATTCATCTGTTGGCCTGGTGTTCCTCATAGCAAGCAATCAATTATAGATATCCTTTTTATTTATTAGGAATTTTACTCTTTCTTCAGTGTTATGTTTAATGTTACTGATCTGTAGCAACTCACTAGGTTCCAAGTAATTTCAATTTTTTTTCGGCGTGCCTCTTTTGATTTACCCAGTTTGGAAGCTGCTGATATGATTCCCCGGTTTTAAAATTACCCTTTTTATCCGGGAGTTATTCTTCACAAAGATCTTGAAAGTTTGCATGGCTCTCTTGTAAATTTATGTGCCTTTCTTTGCAGCTTATTATAGATCCATTTTAACGATTTCTTCATTGTTGTTGAAACTCACTATTTTAGTGTATATTTGGTGTTGAATTAAATTTTACTTCATTGTCTCGAATGACCCTCAAATGCTCTGAATTGCTATGTATATATGCAGTAAGAGGTGAGACTTCCGTGGGTAAGTTTTTGTGTGCTGTTTATTTTTTCTTTTTTTCACCTTCTGAGGAAATAATGTTTTCAAAAAGAAAATGTCGTAATTTCCATACATGGGTTTTGGATTTTGGCTGAAACTTCGTTGGCTTCGCTTCTTCACAACACCGTTTGAAAGATTCGGTCGTGTGTTTCTGACACTCATTTTGTCGTGTTTTTCGTCAAAGTTGAATGTTAAGAGCTCCTAAATATATTAAAACCTCATATTAGATAGCCGTTTTCAGGAGGGTAATGTAAGGTAGTAGTTTGCAGAGATAGGTGGGAAGAGAAAGTGGTGAAGAATGTGGCTATCGGGGAAGATATTGGACAGTGGATAAGTTTCTCCTTTTCAAGGAGGAACGGTAAGGGAAACAATATTATTGGTGAGAATAAGGGTCTCATTTTTGGGGATTTACAAGGCTGACGGAAAATATGACAGCATGGTAGGTATGCACTGCAGAATTAAACTAGCATGGATTAGTATGTGTATCTACATATATCTCGAGTTTTCCATTCATTTGCAGGTCTGTGTAGTTAATTTTGATTTTAAAATATTTTCCATCCCGTTTATCAATTTATTTATTTTTCATGCATTCAAACCTATGCACATCGTCAAAAAATTAAGGTTCTCTATTTTGATTACATGAACGCTTGAAAAGATAAGCAGCATCTTTTGAACATAACGAGTGAGCCGGAGAAAAGATTTGACTGGAATGGGGTCAATCTTTGGAGGGAAGATGAACGATGCCAATGAAGTATAACGAGTAAATCGGTTATTTATCGCGCACGTCGTTGTGCGCGGAGGTTTTCGATAAAACGAGGGTTCTGGGTGGGGTGGCGTGGAGGATAAGTGGTCTGGAGATTGGTTTCTTGTGTGTGAGGATCGACCCTAGACTGTGTGTGTGTGTGAACCTGGAGAGGGCGAACGTTGCCGAGATCGTTGTTATGGGAGAGGGATGTGACGTGAAATTTTATCTCCCGCTCGTCGTCTTTATCGCATAGGGGGAGAGATTGGCGGCAGATTTGCTGCCGCTTTGCGGTTAAAACCCCTCCTTCCCTCTCCTCACCACCTGACTCCCTTCTCTCTCTTGGGAGTGCACTAGATGGGAGGGCTGCGGTCTTCTTTATCTCGGCCGCTCCTTACCGCGTTGCTGCTCCATCACCTGGTTCACATGCGCCCTCGTAATGCATACTGCTCCACGCTCCCCACCCCCAGCCTCCCTTTTCTCTTTCTCCACCTTCTTCTTCTCTGTCAACTTCTTTAACCAATCTTGAATAGCCTTCCTTTTAATCTCTCTCACTCCTTTGTTGTGTAGATGTTCACTTATGTTTTACATAAGATTTACGTACTTTTTCTTTTCCCTTCCTTATTAATCCCCGTGGTATTTCTTCGACTTTTTTCTTCCATTATGTTCTCAACGAATTCAGTTTGTTTCAGTGCCCGAGTCACTATGTTCTTGCTTGAAGTATGGTTTACCATAGCGTCTTTCCTTTTGCTCTTCTGTATACTTCCTCGTTCCTCACTATGCCCGTCCATTTGATATTCAGTATCCTCCTCCAACACCAGCTTTCGAAGGCTTCTTAGGTATTTATCTGTTGTTTAAAAGAGAATATATCAGTGGCCTGCGTGCCATTACTTGAAAATTATTTAACTTTGTATCCCAATGAACCCTGGGCTAAGGAAGAGGGGGCCATGAAGCCTCATCTATCCCAGGATGAAAAAAGAAATATCAAATATCACCTCAGCAATCAAGATGATGAAAGCTCAGTCTGGATGCGATTGGGACTTTTTCTATAAATCTTTTTCATTAAATAATGGTGTGAATCTAGTGTTATATCTCGTGGTCAATTATATTTTTTTATCGAGAGAGGGAGGTGGCTGTGCCGACGTTTCATAATTTTCATTCGATAATGCGTTTGTGTATACCGTCTACACGGTAGTAATGATTGATCTTAGTGATAATTTCAATAACCATGCACCTCGATGAAAAAATAACAGAGCTTAGGTGTTGCGTGGATAATAATTGTGGTATTCGCTCTAAAAATGACATGACTGGAACATTCAAAGTTATATGAATACGCCCCGTAGAGTGGATGAATTTCCTCACTGACGATCCGTTGCTGTTCTCACGTGTTACCGAGCCTCCTCTTCGCAAGTCAAGCCTCTTGTTTCCTTCTCGACCCCACCATCCACCCTCCATTTCCCCCTCTTTATCTCTTCTTGTCTCGTCCTCTCATTCTCTCTTTCTCTCCTCTTCTCCCTCTCTTGAGTCAGCCTGGAATATCCGTCCGCCCCCTTACAACCCTCTCCCGTAATGAACCCTCCATCTTCTCATAGTCGCTCCTTTTATCCCATCTTTATTGCGTTCTTCGCCTCGGTGCCCACTCATCCCCAGTATTCCTCCTTTCCCTTTGCCCGCACGAATATTCCCCCCTTTTATGTTCCTTTACTTTCCTTCCCCCTCATGCATATTACGCCCTCTCCCCCACTATATCTCTCACTGTCTCCCCTATCTTCATCTACCATGCAGCCATGTACTCTCTTCTCCTCCTCCCATCTCCTTCGTGTTTAGTTGTCCTTGCAGGCCTCACCCCCATAACGTTGAGTTCATGCCTGCTTTGTTCTCGCTAGGGTCACCGTGCTTCGCTGGAGTTTTCTCTTGCATAATTTTATTTTTTTTCAACAGCGTGAAGAAATCGTGGTTTAGCGTACGTTACGTTCCTGCATTATGGATAGTGTTTTGGGTGACTCCGGTTTCAGTAGTGAGGACATAAGCAAAGTAAAAACTTTTTTTCGGAAAGAAGTACTCGCATCATGTAGAATAGATATGAAGAAAAGATTAGAGAATACCATGGCTTTATATGAGCCATTTTACGGTTTCAGAACTTTGCCTCTGTACGAAAGGAGTTTGAGGTTTTTATGGGTGGTTTTGGAGGAGAAATAAGTGGGTTGGAATAGTAGAGAGGAAGATGGACAAAGAAGTGCCCGGTATGGTAGGCGAGGAAAGGAAGTTTGTTTGAAAATTTCCGAAGTAGCCGGTAAAATTGTTTTGAGGGATGCAGTGAAAGACAAAGAAAGCTGCGACTCCGGGTAGAATGTGTGTGAAAAGACCGTGTTGGAGTGTGTGACAGTGTTCAGAACATTGTGAGGGAAGGTGGAAAAATGAAGAGCTAAAACGGGATGTAATGGAGGGCATTATTAGTGTTAGATGAATGGTGTGGCTGCTGGGTAAAGGAATTCCCGATGTTTCTTCCAAGGATGATGTAGCTTTGTTCATGTTTCAGCTCAAAATTATGACCGGAAACACTCACGAGTTCAGTTACGATGCTCCTTGCGGAATGTGTGATGGCTATCTCTATCGCAAATATTGTGTAACAGCCCTATAACCTTGAAATATTATTTGCTTTTGTCTTTTTTTCAATTCAACGTTAGTGGTAGACCGGGAACTTTACGCGAAGGTCGGGTTGTCTCGATTTCGCCCCAAATGAAGGCATGTGTTCTCCGTTCAATATCCGAGACCCTTTTCAAATACTCCAAGGGCCTCGAAACGCGTCTTCTCTCCACCTCGCTGTTTTTTCTTGCCCTCGCCTTATCTCCCATTTCCGCACATCCAATGTAGCCTTCTTGGTGGTTTGCCCCTGCTTCTCATATTCCGGCCCCTCCACGCCCTCCCCCTTTTCCATGCTGCCGTCCGTGTATAAGTTACCCGGCGGTGGCACCTATTATGCACCTCTCTCTCGGGTCGACCTTTCGCTCCCTCCCTCCTCCCCCTCCTGCACTCGCCTCGCCCCCCTTCCCGTCCCCGGCCATTTCTTCCGATATGGTCGCCCTCGCGGCTG
Source organism: Platycnemis pennipes (assembly GCA_933228895.1). NCBI lineage: Eukaryota > Metazoa > Arthropoda > Insecta > Odonata > Platycnemididae > Platycnemis > Platycnemis pennipes. The sequence goes on from OW121851.1 coordinate 29,898,396, forward strand.
ATGACTCGATATCTCGCCCTCGATTTGCGCCCGAGGGCGGGGAAGGCAGTGAATAAAAGTAGTATAAGCCCCTGCGTCCGACCCTTTATGGTTATTCGTTCTCCGGAGACCTTCCTCTCCCCCTCATCTCTACCTCCTTTTTTATTCCCCCGAGAGCCCCTGCGCTTCGTACCTACCTCCTCGTATTTCCCTCCCTCTCCTGCCAAAGCCCCTTCCCCCCATTGCCTCCCCGTCCTGTCTCTTTCTCTCTCACCCCTTCTCCATATTTCCTCCTCGACTTTTTGTCGGATGCTATCTCATCCGTGCATGCTGATCAACGCTCTTACCTCCTCCTGATTTATCGTCTGATATTTCTCTTCCGCTCTCTCTTTTTATTCTTGCCTTTATTATTTCGCCTTTGCCCTCTTCCGTGTATTCATACGTATATTTTTGTAAAGGATTCACGCGTCATTTTTCGGTTTTGGAAAAGTCATTTTTTTATATCACCGGAGCCTTTTTCCATGTGTGTCGGTGTGTGTGTGCGACTGTCTTTTTTTATGAGACCGGCTGGCCATTCCCACGCTCGCGACTCCATATTAATTTCGGTTTACGAGAACAAACGTGCGGGATTGTCATCTTCTATTTTTCCCCGCAACTATTTTTCTTTATTTCCCTCCGCTCACGTGCAAAGAGAGAGTTATATCGCCATGCGAGTGGCTGTGTGATCAGGGTAAGAAAATGTTTGCAGCTCACTCCCTTCTTTCTATAATATAGTGTTGATTTCCTGTCTTATAAAATTGTTCATTTCTTGGTTGCACGCGTCGCTCTTTAAATTTTCATAGGAGACAATTAATTCCTTGAATTCATCCACCTTTCGACATTAAATGCATTTTTATTGGGCTATTATAATGTTCATAAATAGTGTTCCGATAAAAACCAACCCCACTATAATCTTTATGGCATACTTACTTATGCATATATTGGGGTCTAGTGACTATTTTAGAAAGAGCCTCCAAAAATATGAGTGGTATTTGATTTTAGAATCCCCCTTCCATTATTTCTCTCTTCAGTCCTGTCGTAATCGCTATATTCGTTGTCTAAACCTTCATCATGCGAAGTGAGGGATCGGATGTCGTAATGTCTCCGTTCCCCCATCTTCCTTCCACTCCTTCCTACCTACAATTTTTTACTTGCCCTTCTTATATGCATGCATTTGTCCCTCTATCTCTGTTTCTCTCAACTTCCGCATGACATCCTCTCGTTCGGTGGACGAGTGTGGTGGGATCTTCCGCCGGGGGCGCCCTCGTCTTTCCGCGTCGTAAAACGGTCGGTCGCCTCATTGCAGGTAGGGGATAGGACTTATAGGACTTCCGTCCGGCCCCTTTATCCTCTGTTATGTCCTTTTTAGAGAGAAGGATGGCGTTTGTTTTACGGTCTCCGCCGCGGGATGGGGAAAACTCCCTCCGGGCTATCCGAAGTCCCAATGGGAGGACTGGCGAGAAAATGCAACCCCATAAACGCGGGTGGAAATGATTTCTCCGTCCATTAATGCAGCTTACACGAGGGTGCTGTGGCGCTGTTCCGACACCGTGCCTCTTCCATTCTCTCTCTATCCGTCCCAATGGCCGGGGTAGGTTCACTCCCGGCCGTGGGGATTGGGCATGTACGTCTTTCGGGCTCCGGATGTGTGTTCCGGAGTCGTCGAGTCTTCGCACTTCTTCGCCTATTCTTCCCGTCGCTTATCCCCTTCGCATTTTGTCGTGCCCCCCTCTTCATTTAAAAGGCCATTATTCAACGCTCCTAACTGTGAAAGGCGCCCCCGACGATGTGGATATCGACGTTAAATTATGCCGTTTCCGTTCCCTTCGAAATTTTTCTCGAAATGTTCACCCCATCGGTAGGTATTCTGACTCATAATCCTGATGTAATGTATCCCTCGGTCGCAAAATAGTGAATTTAATATGTCTCCTCTCTCAAGATCTTCGAAACTATTTTCGCGCCTATTGTGTTGCTGATATTCAGTGTGCTTCTCACGTTCATTAGAGAGCAAGCATTGCTGAAGGTGATGATAATTTCTATCTATGTAGGTACTCTAGATTAAGCATGCAATGGAAGTGTTTTTTACGCATTCCTCTCTGTATTTTCATTGTCTTCATGAGCAACTGAATCCTCTGAAGATCGTGATAAGCGACTCTAAAATGACTCGGTCTCCTTCAGATTTACTGTTGAGATAAAATATAGGGTATTCATACATTGTCGAAGATCTTCCCTCTCGTTTTCCATTTATTCAGAACAATTCTCTCGTCACCCGCCACGCATGCTTTTAGCTTTCCGCGCCGTTAATCAACCCCCCTCTCTTCCCTCACCTTTTTATCTGTCTCGTCGGAATCTGATTATATTTCCATCACCGCATCATTCTCGAGGGCAAATGACTCCTTCCCCCCTCCCACGCGGCTGTGAATTTTCGCATGTTTTATTCATCAAGGCAATCTTTCCACGCCATGACTTTTTTTTAATGGACCTTGTCTTGATTTCCCCACATTGCAACCTCCCTTTGAGGGCTCTGCATTGTCCATGCTATGCGTCGTATTCAGAAATGTGGTGCTCGGATGAATCACGTGAACTCTTACGACCCGCGTGTTGTGTGTGTTGCAAATATTGTCTCGCTTGCTCATTTCGGAATCAGAGTGGCATCAGACACTTTAGTATGCGTCGTCTGTCCGTTAAATATCTTTTTCACGTCTTCGGCGTCAGGAATGTTGTCCGCGTGTCGTGATTTCCTCTATCGCTCGTACGAAACTAGCATGTGAATGAGCGAAATCTGTACGTTTCAGGTGAATTTTCCCTGCGAATTCTACTATCGTAAATCCTTATAAGTGGAGAATGTATGTACCATAATTACTTTACAATGGGGGCTTTTACTTGGAACCAAAATCGTTAGATGGAAACGAAAAATTAATTTTAGTGAAATATTAAGCTTTTAAAGGAGCCATTCGCTCATAAATAAAAAAAATAAAATAAGCAAATGGTGATGCTCACCGAACCAGGTGAGTTAAGGATATCTACGTCATCCACCTCCCGTCTATCACTGTTTTTAGGAAGACCGGGGGGGAAGGGGAGTGGAAAGGGAGGGGAAGTGGAGGTGGGGACGGAAGTTCTGCCTGCAAAGATTGTGCCGCATGCTGTGAATAATCCAAAACAACGGAACAACAAAATATTTTCGTATACATTTGGGGTGACTCAAAGTGTGTCGAAGTTTATTTGCTTATTCACAAGTTACGATTTAGTCGAATATGCAATGCCTTTCGAAATAACCCGAAAAGAATCTTAACAACCACTTCCATCGGTGGAGTTAGCTGTGTGTCCTTAATTGTGATTTGGTGAAGGAGCTGCGCAGTCTCATTTGTGATTGGACGAAGTGGATGACGTACGAGTCTTTTGCACGCCCTCTTTTTCGAAAGGGTTGATAACATCAGTTTTTCGCTGCTCGAGAATGACAAGACGGATCGAAGAACTGAAAATACAGGCCACTTTATTTTACAAACTCTATCAGATTCGGCAGTAAAAAAATATCGTGAACGACCCTATTTAAATCGGGTTCATCATGTTGAACGTACACGTTTCAAAATTTTTCGGTTTTATTTGACTCATAACTGACTTTAACCAATTCAGGGTGTCCTTCTTTGCTTTATATTCTTCGACAGTGATTCCGGATCATTTGCTTTTCGTTCTCATTTTAGGACAAACAAAACTTGCTTTCGTTCGTGAGGAACACCACTATTAATGGTACGTCATCTTTTTAATTTTTTTGCATTTGATGTTAACACTTTTTCCCTTGCGTTATTTCCGTTAGTTCATTCGTTAAGTACTTTTTGCGTCATCGTTTTGCTCTTTAGCCCCAAAAATGGTGGACTACAATCTTAGATGCGTATTTTAGAACGCTGTGCCTTGCGATATGTATTTTTTTATTTATTTTAGATGTATACCTACCTTTCCATTTTCCATGAGCTCAAAAGCTTTGATTATTAATTAGATTCCAGAAATAATTTTCGATTTTTCATGCTGTAATTACTCAGTACTTTCTTGCTAAAATGTACATATTGATTGCTTGGCATACTCCAAGCTGCTCTTGTGATCTACGTGTCTAAAATGTAGTATTTTATTTTTCATCGCGAAGGAGCGTTAAATCTGCAGTATCCACATTTCTTTGGTCCATTCTGAACAACTGAAATTGCGACCAATAAAATCTTATTCATCTAAAAAAAAACTGCGGGCTGAAAACTTTTCACTGCATCAGAAGTGTAAAGTTAATTTATTTAGTATTTTAGTTGTAATAGAGTCAATGGAAAAAACGGGCATTTATATGTATAGGCTTTCGTTGCTACCGTAAACGTATGTATACCTTTCCATTTTCCATGAAGTCAACAACGAGTAATTTAACGCTTTTTCATTTTTTCGTTTGTGCAATTATTGTCTCATGTTTGCTGCGTACAGTGAATAACTGACTATTTGCTTTTGGTGTGTTCTTTGTTCTCTTGCTGAATAAATTACCTTCGTTTTACATTTCAATTTAGCTGATGTGAAAATTTTCTCCTCGTTCCGAAAGTTTCTCCATTTCTTTGGTCTTTTTATCTTATTTTAGATTAGGATCCTCTGTCTTCACATCTTCTCAATCCAAATTAGGACCTGGAGCAATTTTTTTTTCTTCCCCTCTATTCACATTATCCCTCCGCTTATACGTACTCTCCGTATTCATTCTCTCCTTTTACTAAGCTTTTCGCCCGCATGGAATAAAGGCGGCCTGGCTTTTCTCGAATGCACCCTCGTGAAGACTCATAACGTATTCAGACTGCCTGCAAATTGCCTCCTGGATAGACGCCGGGAACTTGTTTTGTTTTTTTAACGTAGACGTTCCTTGTATCTCCACTCAAAGTTTTCCAGCTTTTTATAAAGGTATGCGTCCTTAGTACTCGTGTGTCCTCAGAGGGGATTTGAAATTTTTTCTTGGACAATCCAAATCTCCGAGTGTTTCTGAAGGAATCGCTTTTCATGCTCTCAGTCACCAACCTTCTACCTATTTTCTTTTTAATTTTAATGTCTTCAACAGTATCAAAGAGGCTCCCAGCGAAGAGGGCCTTTGAAAAGGAGAGTCGAGAAATATATATACCTACTTCTTGAGACGTTTTTACCCTCAATATGCTCTCATCCCTTTAGTACTCTCGCAGGAGTATATTTATTATTCTCTCAGCCCAGAGTAGTCTTTTGTCATTCCATGCTCTCAAAAGGGGTTATTACGAATCCCGTGGTTGAAGCAACCGAAAATTGGCCTCATTTCCTGCGATAAAGTTTAACGGAAGGTTCATGATTCTCGTAAATCTTCGCTGCCATTTAAAAAAAATCGAAGCCAGCTCAGAATCGGGTAAAATATTCTTCTCCAAAACTGGCTACTTACCTTATGTTTTATGATGGTACCATGCAGTTGGTTTTGGTTTTCTGAGCTCAACAAACCATTTGACTTATCTTGAATATGTTCAAAAGAAGTTTTATCTGGTTTAAATAGTTCGATGGGTTCGTCAAGGTTGTGATTTAACCATGTTTTGTATCTTCCTATTAAAATGGAAAACATACCACTGTGCTATCGCATTTTATGCTATGTGTTTTAGGAAAGTGACTTCTTGTAATGGGATATGTGGTTCTCACGGGCGGGAATCCAGTTAGTGATAAGATTTGCAAACAAGTAAAGATATAATTGTGGAGTACGGAGTAATGAGCTATGGAAGCTTATTATCTCGCATAAAAGTTAAGAGATACACGTAGAATAAACAATCAAGACAGGGTGACCGGACCGCTATTTCCCTCGAATTTCAGAAGCAGGTGCCTAAGAAGTCGTCACCGGATTTGATCTCTGAAGCCTCAAGTCCTTAATCAGATGTCTCACCAGTTACAATGCCAGCTGGGTTTCAATGGTGGCTAGACCAATGTATTCATATCCCAAGCATCCGGGTTCAAATCCCAGTAGTGGCCGAGATTCTTCATTGGTATACCGCTGCCTAGTGTGGGGTTAGCATATCACGTGCATTACTCCGGCCGTCGGATGGTATGTTAAAGCTTGGATCCCTTGGCGCCTCTCGTTAAGAGCACCTATGCTGATTCCGATGCCAGGTTTCTCGTCTTCTGAAAAAATCCTGCCTCTCTGATCAATTACCTTCCTATCTCTTCCTGACCTTTAAGGCGTAAATGACTTTAGTTGTCGGTTGTCTTCCCTGAATAACGACTACTGCTACTTGAATAGCAGACGAATGAATCTCATCGTGTTCGTGTACGCACCTCCCATCTCTTCCTTATCTTCCTCGTCGTTTCCCTTCCAATTATCTCTCTTTAGGACGTGCCCCTCCTGTCTGCCCTATCCCTCCTCCCCCCACAGGGCCGTGTGTGGGGGTGGCCGTCGACCCGTCTCGTCCGATTCGCGACAGTTAGTTCACGCTCCGCCGGACGCAAATGGGAAAATCCCCTCGGATAGGGAGACACCTCTTTCCCTACCCCCCCACCCCCCTCAACGCCCCCGACTCGCGCGGCGCCCCCTGCGGTCGGAACACGAATGGCGCCCGCGGAAACCTGACGGAGTTTTTGAGTGTTTCGCACATTTCAGGGTTCCGCGGAGTGAATAAGCAATCGGGAGGGAAGACCTACGCCTGCACACGTGCTCCCGGGGGCAGGCGCTGAGTCGGTTAGCCTCCTCCCACCTCTCTCAGGTCGCCTGGCGACGTCGGAATGGGCCCTCGTAGAATACCCAACAAGGTTCCGAAGCCTTGAATAATGCATCATCCGAGCGTTTAAAAAAAAAAGAGGAAAAAAAGATAAATGGTTGGCGCCGGTGTGGGGGAGTCGTGAAACAAACTCGTCCTCTCCTCCTCTCTTCCGCCGTCAAGGGAAAAGAAAGGTAAGGGAATGTCTCGTGTGCCGTCGCTGGAAATGATTGCGTGAGCCAGGAATCAATCCGAAAGCCCCATTCGAGGGAATCTGTTTCAGGCCCGAATGATCCGGCCACACCGCTCTCAATGTGAGATAAATTTCTCAGATGGTTGGCGGATAGAGTCTCATGTCGGAATAGCTTTTGAAACAATGCTTTTTTTACGCTCGTAATAATGGATGGATGAACTCCACGTTCACTTTCCGTTTCACTTCACGCATTTTATATCCTTGTGACGAAAATCCTTGAATTTGCGAAATCGATTCCTTTTCTGCCTTATCCAGTCTGAACAAGTACTAAACTATCATCATGGCTGTGGCAGATTTGCCTGATGCAGTTAGGAAATATTACACCGACGTTGCTCTATACAATTTCCTCAGATTGGCTTGCAAGGAAACTCCTGATAGGGCCTCATCGTCCTTCAACTTTCCCTTAGATACCCAACTGTGATTCGATATTCTTTTGCTTTTAACTCACAATTTTTTAACATCAATGACAGTTCGGGATTTTCATCCCATTCTATAAAGGGCTTCATTTGTAGCATAATCAAACCAAATGATCCTAAAAGTGAGCCTATAGAGCCACAGCTCGAAGGTTATGATCTTCTTTTTGTTTGTCTCTATCACGATCGAGACCTTCACTCTGCACTGTAAAGTTGATGCATAACACTAAAGGATTCATCTCTTTTTAATCCTTCGACTCTTTTACACAGATGTTGACTCTGCTCTGGCCTTTCTAATTCGGCATTTGATCTTTCCGGGTAGGATCTTAGTTTTCTTTGATGCTGCAGCGAAATGGCAATGGAATTACCGTAGGCAAATAACACGTCTTAGGAAAGCAAAGCTCCATTTTCCTATTGGAACAAGTGCAAAATTTATTTTTAAAGCGGTAATAGTTTTTCCGTGCTCAAAACATGAAGGAAATTGTGTCAGTAACGTAAGGTATATCTATTGAATTAACATTTCTATTTTTACTCACCTAATGTTGAGATGTTATTTACCTCCCCTTCATTGTAGCACTGGTATTAGAATGTTTGAATCCTACCTTAATTTTCGAAAGAGTTATCTTATCCTCAGAACGGCTGTAAACGAGGCTGAATAATCATCCTAAGGAAGGAAGATTTGCCAAAGACTCGGAGTGAAATATCCATACGAATTAAGAACGAGATAAGGGGTAGTTTCACCTCCATAAAAAGTCTGAATGAGACGACAAGAAGGAAGTGGTTGGGAGAGGATGCCTTATTTTTTGGAGATGTGCGAACGATTGTTTCCGGTGGAAGAAACATTTAACGAGATGAAACTTGAGAAGCCTCGTAAAACTCATCCACCCAAAGTGAGGAAAATGAAATTATAATAAATCTGGGCCTAATATTGGAAAAAAACGAAGAAGCAGAAAAAGATTTACTCTGCGGTTATACTCGGGAAGTTCCAAATATGATGGGGCTATCCAATCATTTCCATGTTGTTCAGTACGTCAGTGCATTTCGTATTTTCATCGCCACATAGTAAAATACATGGCACGGAGGTACTGAGAATGAAAAACATCCACATCTCATTAAAGATTTGATGGAAAGAAAATCCTCCTTGTTGCTTGACTTTTCGAGGTCATTTTACAATATGCAAACTGTGCAGAATTTAGCTTTGGGAACAATAGTTCCATTTTCCACTCTTGTTATTCATTTCACGTGACAGATAATGAGTTGCCTGCTTCGTCGACATGAAACTTCTTCATTTTTTAAAATGCTATTTACTGATTCCTCAAGAATGTTTTCCATACAATCCTAAGTATTCTCATTTTCGGAAGTAGCATTATTATTTAAACCTTGTAGCAAAGGAGCTGGAGAAAAGAATGAATGTGTTGACGTAATCCTGAGCCAGAGCCAAAAATTCTTTTCGGTGAACTTCCTTATGGGTGAACTTCCTATTATTCTTCCCGTGGATTTTTTTGCCGAAGCCCAAATGTATATATTTTCTGTTTTCCACAAAAGAATGGGTCGCAAATACCATTTGTCTTTCATTAAGTGTTCATTATGCCAAATCAGGTGCTTGGAATCGCGGAGTTCCTTTGATCTCCTCTCTCAACAAACTGCATTTTCTATTGTAAATTTCTGCATACATTAGTCTCTACGGCTGAATGCATTTCATTCTGACAAAAACTTCGAAATTTTTATGCACATTTATGTTTTTGTGTGTATTGGTTGGTGTAGATTGTTTACCGTAGTGATTCACGCAATTTTCTTTGATAGGAAGATTATTGGCCGCCATTCCCCGAATTTATTCCTATTTTTATTTCTGTCTTATCATTTTACTCGCGTGTTTTGTTCCTATGAGTATTTAGAAATTCCTTTTTCCTGTCCTTAAATCATTTTAATACTTATCAGTGACTGGCTAATGTATATTCTCCACATAAGGTTTTCAAAAGACCCAGCATGCCGCTTTCTTGAGGTTTAGATATTGAGATTCTAGATTTTTGATGAAAGAGACTGAGGAAGGGAATTTACTCAGTTTCTTTTGGTTTATCCATTTCATTGTATCTCGTTTTTCTTAAATCTTGTTTATTATTTTTTGTCTCCATGTACGTACTTCTTCCTCTTTTCCCTTTCCTTACATCCTCAGCCGCCGAAGGTTTTTTTTATTTCTTCTTTGCTCATTTTTCTTCTAGTTCTTCATTCTTCTTTCTTTATTCCCGTCCTTTTTTCTAACGCATTTTCCCACTTTTACTATGCTCTTCTTTGCCGTTCGTCCTTACTTTCCTCTCGCCCTTACCTCCTTTTTTTATTTCTTCTTTGCTCATTTTTCTTCTAGTTCTTCATTCTTCTTTCTTTATTCCCGTCCTTTTTCCTAACGCATTTTCCCACTTTTACTATGCTCTTCTTTGCCGTTCGTCCTTACTTTCCTCTCGCCCTTATCTCCTTTTTTTATTTTATGCTGTCGCCCTTCCCCTCGCTACTCCACGTCCGAGTCCCACACGGGTCTTCAGCTCTCGAATCCTCCCTTTTTTCCTCTTCCACTTCGCTTCCCAGCCTTCCCTTGCTCACCCTTTCCGGAACGTAATGCCCTTCCCTCCCCTTTTGAGTCTTCCTCCGCCTCCCCTCTCTTCATCCCACTCCTTCCGCCTCTTCCCCATCAGACCCTCGGCCATCACAGAGCGTGAAATCCCACTCCTGAGATTCTCGTGAAGGATCATCGCCTTTCCCTTGTGTGTGTGTCCGTCTGGATATATTATCCGAATATACCCCGGCACGGATGTTCGCCACCTGCGTCTATTCTCGTCTTGTCGGCGGATGAAAGAGGCCGAGGGAGGAAAGGTCCCTACTTCCCCTTGCCGCGGCACCCTTAAGGATACAATCGAAACCCTACAAAAACTCTCCACTCACCTCCTCCTGTCCTCCCTCTCAAATATCCCTCCAGCTATTCCTCCCTTAGGGCCTTCGCTTTTCTCTCTCTTACGACTCCAGAAGCGACGTATGTTCGTGTACGGTTAAGGAGTCGAAGGTAACCACTTCTCTCTTTTTTCGCGTGGGGGTGGAATTCGTCGTGTTATGTCTGGCGGAAACGAATGCGCCCTCCCTCGTTAGAAGAAGAATAACAATGCGGGTCTCCAAGGGGATCGGTTGGGACCGAAGCACCCTTCCTATCCGCTTTATTTACTTCTTTTTCTCGCGTTCTCCCGCTTTCTCCAGGATTCCTGTCTCCACTCCTCGCCCCTTTTTGCCATCTCGAATAAACACAAGACCTTTTTTCACCCTTCTTACCTTCCTTTACTCCGCGGCCCCCCAGTCCTTTCGAGGAGGTATAACAAATCTACCTCTTTGTAAGGGTAGGTGCTTAAATTTGTATCTTTTAGTGGGCTTAAGCTATCTCGATTCGGAAATAAATCCAGTTTCCTCGTCTGGGAGTTGAAATAGATGGGCCGTGGTAGAACTAGAACATTTCTCGACTCGTAAAAAGAGTGGATTTTCAGGAGACCATTCTCATGGCTGATTTCATTGTTGGTGCCTAGTAGGTATATGTAGATTTCACGCCTTTATTTGTCCTGTCATCTCGAGTAGTGAATGAAGGCGTTAGTAGTTGAAGCCTACATTTTTTCCTCTTTGGACCGACTACGATGATTTATGTTTAGTATTAACGGAGAAAGAATCCAGCTTCCTATCAATCCTTTTGGCGATCTTAAACTTGAATCATTAGTGGTAATAGACGCCAATTATTTTTATAGCGCACGATTCTGTCAAGGAAGGTCAGGTTTTAGGTCATATATATATCGAGTAACTGATCGAATTTGAAGGATGACCGATATACTCATCCGTTTCAAAACAATGATCATGTCCGCGATTTTTACGCGATGGTATATTTGCCGGATGTATGGCAAATGAGTGCTCATTGGCGAGTGCGTTGAGGATTTGAAGTGATTTCTTGCGAAGCGTCATTTTTTGCTGAAGCTTTCTGCGTGCTTTCACGCTCAGAGTATTGCTCCAGGTTTTTATGGAAGAGGCGTGTGTATAAACTCACAAGCGTCACGCCAGACTGTTTACTTCATTTTTTTTTTAATTCGCCAGGCGTGTTTTCTCCCCGTTTAAGGCCCAGACCTTGAAGATTGGACACTTTGTGCCCCCTGTTTTTTCGGGTTTCTTTTTTTTTGTAGCACTGCGATAACGTTCATGAATAAATAGGATCCTGCCGCAACCGTTAGAGACTCCTCCGCCGCCATTCCCTTCCTTCTTCTCCCCAGATCCTCCTCTTTCCTCCCCTTGTCCACCAGTCGTCTTCTCTCTTCTCTCCCCCTCCCCCCTCGTCCGCGACTCCAATCGCCATTCTTACCCGTTTTTTTTTTCCTTTTTGCCCTTCTCCGGAGTGTGTTTTTCCTGTCCCGGGCTCCTTATAGGACTTTTAAAAGGTTCCGGAGGAGGAGGCTGGTTGGTTGATTGTTTGGCTTCGTCGTCTCCCGGTTGCCTCAATCACTTCAAGCGCTCGTCAGTTACATTAAATAAAAGCGTTCCGTCGTTGTTTTCCCTTTTGGGAGCTGGGGATAGTGAGTTGGAGCGGTAAGTGTCTCTCTCTTTGCTTCTTCTCCTTCATCTCCAGCCCCCCTCCCCTCCCATCTACCACCCCAAACCCTGGATCAAGCCGTATTCCTTGCTTTGTCCCTTCTTGGCCGGAATCCTTTCCGTTGTTTCCACTTTTATCTCCTTTTTGTCTCGCTTCGCCTGTTAATCGACGGAATCATCCACCCGTCGGAGGAACTTGCGGCTGAAGATGGAGGAAATCGAAGCGTAGATAATAGGCTTTTTTACTAAGTGCTCCAGGCCTTCTCAAGGGACTGTACCCAAGAGCCTGTGGCTGTTTGTGTTTGAACTGCCTCTTTTGAGAGATATTCTTCCTCAGAAGCGTATCAGTGGGTTTTGAAAATCGCCATTTCGCTGCAGAAAATTTATGATTTCAACTAAAAATGTGAATATTGGAGTAGTAATACTAGCGAGCTTCTAGTTAATGAAATTAAGTGATCTCGTCACTATTTCACCATTGATGAAAACGGGAAACTTGGAATAATTTGCGGAAATAATCCTTCGTTTGCCCCTTAGCATCTATCCTTCTGCCCAAGTATGGGCCTGATTGCGGTGGGACTAAGGATGTAGTAAAGCCGCTACATTTCTCATGAGTAGTTGGGTGTTTAAAAATAATTGCATAATTTTTGCTTGCTAATTGCATTGCTCTATCTTCGGTGATTATAAACACTACCATTGTCATGGGATCCTTGGCCGGCAAGCACAGGTTTGGATGGATATCAAAGTATCCATGCTATTCCCTCACACGCCGCTTCATCGCTTAATTTTCTTTCTTTAGCCATACTTCCTTGATCCTTTTACTTGATTCATAAATCTTCATTTTTTTCTTCCTCATTCCTCCAATCTTCCCCAGAATCCTTATTTCATAACAACTTGCATTGCCGCTTATTACTTGCTGCATCCGCTAGCCCTGCCGTCTTCTGGTTTTCTTCGGCAACTTCCTTTATTTCTCTCACATGCCCCTACTCTTCATTTTTTCCTTCTTGCTTCAGTCTGCCTACCTATCAGCCCATTATATTTTATATCAATATATGTAATCTCGTTATGCACGCAATCAATTCTTTTTCCGTTTTGGGTGGGAGGCTGTATCCAACCGTACCCAAACGAATCTCATATCTCGGTTCTCAAAAATTCTCTACATCCATCCCTCTCTCCTCTAACTACACGTTTTTCCCCCCTAGATAGCGGAAAATTGAACGTTCCAGTCCAACCCCCATAATATGGCAATAATGTCTGCGATTTCCGGGGGCGCCGCAAAAAGAAGCACTATGTTGATAGGCGGTTTTCTTTCGGCCGAGCTACCCGTTAGCCGTTATTCCTGGTCCCCCGCATCCGTTAAGAGGCGATGAAAGTTAACGGGGGGGAATTCGAAGTCTCGACGCGCTTTCGGGACAAAACGTCGCCTTCTCGCACCCAATTTGCGCGTCTGGAGACGTCCGTAGGATTAATTCTCCTTTCTCTCCTGGCCATCTTATTCTCTCCTCCCCCTCTCCTTTCCTCCCTCCCTCGCCGCTTCCCCCCCGTCCGTTTCCCCTTCCTCTTCTTTCCCTTGAGGATATTTCCTAGCAAGGAGTGAATTAGATTTAAGGGAAGGCGAGGAATTGACCACTCCTGCAGCGAATCTCCCGCGGGGTTCTGTATCCCTGTGGATGCACGAACCAGACCGCGCCTTCCCTAGAGACGGACAGATGCACCTTTCTCTGGAAGGTCTCGACCGATTCCCGAGTGAATCACTTATCGGGTGAACCTCTAGCCTTTCCTGTTTTTTTAACCTTATTGTATTCACGAGGTTTAAAAACGTTCCACGTCTGAACGTCCGTTTTATTTCTCTAGCTCTGAGTTTTCCGGAATCCTTCGCGGGGAATCCTTTTCATCCAGGGCTATTGCTAACCACATCTAAGGAAATGAATTTTCAACAACTTCTTTTATACTTTCAATTTTTTATTTGTATTTTATGCATATTTTTCCTCTAGCCCTTCCTCTTCCGGAGATTATTGGCGGTATAATGCAGATTTAGATTAGAGTTCGCTAGTTATTTGGTGCTGAGGTCATTTGCGCTCTTAGTGTTTGTGGTTATTAGTATTTAGGCAGGGATAGTCTTCTCTTGAATAAAGACCCCATGGGGCATACGGTTCAGCGTCCCATCTGACAGACTGAGATCTGTAGTAGAAGTGCTCTCCACGTAGCACTCAAGGAGAAGCTGGTATGCCATTAAAAACATCTGCCCAAGTTGGGATTCAAAATCGGTCTCTCGGTATGGAATGTCAGTACTCTAGCCATTCTGCCTGCCCGATCCCCATTTGGCTCGAATGTTAGCTGTTCTTTTCCTGACTATAAGGTTCGGCTGAATTTCTAGCGTAGACAATACACGGCGCGGAGGTCATTTGATACCAAACTGGATTGCATAGCGCGGGAAACTCCATGATGCTTCGGCCGTGTTACATTTTAAGCAGCGTTGTAATCATGGTGGATTTAGTGACCACTCTTAAGGTCGGCGAAAACGTGAAATCGGTTGCGGTATTTTCACGATGGCGTAGCGGTCTTTTGTCCACGCCTTTTGCCTTTCGCGGCAACCATCCCAATCATCCTCTCTCTCGAGAGTCTTTACTTGTCACTGCGTAACTGCCTTCTCCCTGTCTGATGCAGCCACTCTGCGGCGACCCTGAAGCACTTATTCCAAAGAAGACTCTACATCCTTCACCGTTCCTCCCCTGATTCCCGTTTTTGTCTCCCTTTTTCTCTGTTCTTCCCCATCCCTTCCCGACGAGTGAAACCTCCGGTGTGGCGGAGTTAAGGTCGGTTCATTATGAGCATCAGACCATATCTTGAGACTCAACTTTAGGAATTCGGTTTTGAACGTTAAAGTTGTCCCGGAAAATATCACGATACGTCGAAAATGCGTAAACTGACGCAAAAGATGGCTCGAGTTCATCTTTTCAGTCGTAAAATTCTTGGTATTCTCACTCCGTGATGATTTTCTGCCCTTTGTAGTGAAAAGTATTAGTAAAACAAAGTGAAAATTAAAGCATATTTTGGATTTATTTGCGCCAGCAAGTAAGGTTATGTTGCATAGTCTAAAACGTAGCAGTGAAATTAAGTGGATTATATAAGTCATTCACTTCTGTAATTTTTGTAAATATTTCGGAATTAAATGTTAGTCGATATCAGAGTGAAGGATTTTGGATGTGATCTTAGTGCAGTGTCCCATATATACGATATATTTAACTTAATTTTAAAAAAGTTGCAATGTGGTGCCGTCTAATCTTGTCCATCGCATTCCAGCCTTAAGTTTTCACACCGAAAATGGAATAATTGATTAAAATCTAACTGTGAATGCGAAGAAACGGAGATCAATCGCTTAATGCGACTTATATGATCTGTGTTTATTCCGATGACAACGTGCAAACAGGACGTGGGAATGCCATTTCACCGCATGCTTCGCACGCCGCCACGCCTTTCCACTCCTCCCCCCTCTGCCATTCCCTTAACCCCTGGAGCACGTATTCGCCACGCCCCTCTTTCTATCTCTCTCTTCTCTCTGTCTACACGCACGCCCATTAAAGCGGAGGAGAGAAATGGAGAGGGTCGTTTATTTCTTTTGTCGCCGCTCCATCGGTTTGAGTTAATGGGCGCCGTATTTCCTCCCCTTTCCCCCCATCCCTCACGATCTCAAGCCCAGGAAGGAAGTAACGTTAAGCACTGCTCTTTTTCTCCATGTTCGTTCACCGCCCGGCTTTCTCTCTCTCTCCTACTTCTTCTCTCTCTCTCTATCTTGGGAGAGAGCGCGTGAGAGATGGGAGACAAGAGGGTGGTGATGGGCGGGAATAAGTTAAGTTAGGGGAGCCGAAGAGGCTTGGGCGGGAATGGAGGGTTTTGTCTGGCTTCCTTCCGACTCCCCTTTCTTCTTTTACGCACTCGTACATGTCTTTGTGTGGCCTCAACTCCCCGTCTTCTTCCCTCGCACCCTTCCTCCCCCACCTCCCCCCGCGGTCGAGATGAAAGGAAGGCGGTTGTGGGCGTTATACACCCCGGCTTGTTTCCTCCTTTTCTTGTTTGTGTGTGTCACTGTGGAGGAGAGCGATTGCGGGGGCGTTTTGCCAACCCCTATCCCCCTCCCCTTCTTGCATCCGTGGCTCTTGTCTCGAGTCTCTTGTGTTTCGCCGCACCCCTGGGTGTCCGTTAGCTCCAGTTGAATGCTGAAATCGTCTTGGGATTCTTTTGTTTATCGGAAGAGAATCAGCGGTCGTTCCCGGAATGCGGCCAGGAAACCTTGATGCTTCGGCATGCAGATATTTGCTGTCATTCCGGCGTCGAAACGGGGGCTTTGGCGGGAAATGATATTTGCATTGTATCCATTCTGGCGCTTCGCCGAACGAGTATGCATGGTGTAAAGCCGTATGAACTGTGCTGATGTCGAGGTAAACCGTGAAAATCCACTTGGAAAGAATGAATAGATATAGAATAATATTGGATTAGGTATGTACAAAGTACAATACTTATTAATGTGCTCAAGAAATTTTTTAAAATTTTTAAATCTTGTTGCTGTCCATTCTAGTTCTTTATTTTTTTCTTTATTGAAAACGTTTCATTTTGTAACGTGTGCTTAAGTATTTCACGAATCTTTTAGTTGATCCGAACGTTTTTTTATTTAATCCCTTAAATCGCTGGAT
Organism: Platycnemis pennipes; assembly: GCA_933228895.1. NCBI lineage: Eukaryota > Metazoa > Arthropoda > Insecta > Odonata > Platycnemididae > Platycnemis > Platycnemis pennipes. Next base: position 29,915,077 of record OW121851.1, read on the forward strand.
TGCATAGCAAAGAAAAGAAGCACAGTTGTTCGTGAAACTCATCATTTTAGGGCTCATCATAGAACTCATCGTGTTTCATTTGACACTGGTTGCTATTTTTTTCCCCTAAGGCAAGCGCATGTGCGAGAAATTATGATCACATTAAGTGTTGGCCTCCGCAGGTTACTCTCAGAGACCCCAGTTTTGTCGCACCAGTAGGTTGCGTACAATTCGACAGCTGCATCTCCGACATGTTCGGTCCTACTCAGACCCTAATGGCATCAACCGAATGCGTTCCCCCGAGGCAGAAGAAAAACGTATCTGAACTAGAAATGGTTTCTTTCCACGGTCTGTTGCGATGGTTGGGCATATTATTCGCTTATTTTCGTCGTGTTTTATGGGATTACTAGTATGGATATTTGAATGACGCTGGCTTTGGGTTTGCTCACATCCGTGCCTTCTGTGCTTCAACGTTTTCCCCACGAATCCAGTCGCCCCACCCCCCTCCCCCCAATCATTTTCATGCCGTGGGCCCGCTCAATATTATAAGTAGGTGCCTTTACTGTCTCATTAACTTCATCTTTCCCTCAGCCCCAGTATTTTTTTTTACTTTCCTTCCGTCCCGTTCATTTCGTTTTTCCTACAACTATCTTGCGAACCTGTAGCCCTACTCGAGCTAGGGTAGGTCTATTTGAAATGCAATTTCGCGCCCAGGGATGCCAACTCCCATTGTACCCCAAGAGCTGCTCCGAGGGCCTCCAAAAAGCTCGTTAATGCGTTCCAGTAGATGCATATCTATGGATTAGGGGAGAGAAGCATAACGTTGAGAGATTTTTTTGTAGCCTGGAATGAGCTTCTCGTCTTTCCTGAGTCTTTTCTCCCCATCTCTCGGTCATGGTGTTTATCTAAGAGCCTGATCTTAAAGAGGAGCAAAGGTGGAGTAATAATTCCCCGAAGCTTAATCCCCTCCTCGCGTAAACAGGATGTTTTATTTTCCTACACGTAGTGAATCGTATAATGGTTGCGATTGCGTATACGCTCCCTTATTCTTTCGGTTGAATTAGATTCTGTCACTTTCATCGATATGTACGTACCACCCATCCAATATTTAGAACGATGACCGCAGGCCGTGCCTGGTGACTGATCACATGCGCGCACCCTGCCGGCTTAGCAAGTTGCCGCTGATTTGACGACGAGTGGTGGGGCGGTAGTCAAAAGCAGGTCCTCTCGAGGGCATGGTGTTCATGGGAAGTTAGTCACGCTCCGTCTGTGAAACCTTTTCTTCCTTCTTTTTTTTTGAGCCCAAAGGGAGGGAGCTCTTCACTCCTTTTATAACGACACCACTCTGGGGAAAAAACATACGGGTATCGCCGTTGATGTCATGAATGCAAGTTAATGTATGCGGTGGGCATGAGAATTATAACCATGCGACCCCGATGAGCTGGGTCCTCCGCAAGAGGGTCGCGGAGCGGACAAAGGGGACGAGGCAGTTGAGGTACCCTAGAGGCGGTGCAATATGTATATTTTTTAAACAATCAATCGTGAATAAGGGTTCAGGGATGCCTCTTGCGAGAGGGTTCTTCCCTTGCTGTTCCCTATTCTAGCCCTCCTTTTGTAATGAGGCACTCGTCTGAATGCTCACCCGCCAGGACCACTCGACGTTTTCACGGCTCCCGCACATAAGGATATCACCGTATAAGGGGGGGACCTGCAAGATCCTTCCCCCATACCGACCCAGTATCGCGTTTCTTCCAGCCTCCACATATCCTCCTCGCGTGAGAACACAATGCGCCGCGCTGGTATTCGTGCGCCCACCTAATCCCTTCCACCCATGACTCTCACTCTTCCCTCCCACCAGTGGAATGCATGTGAGAGGGTGTGGGAATTAAAGAGTCTCCCCCAGGGGAAGCTCCTTTGTCCTTTGTGTCCAGGGCGGCCAAAAAAATGTATAATGATAATGATAAGGACGAGAGGAGGCTTGTTGAGAAGTATTTTCATTTATACTCGCCCGCCACCCGATGACACGCTGTTTTGGTTTTTTCTCCCCTCTTTTTATGCCGCCCTCTCCCTCTCTCCCCCCTCCACCTTTGCTGTTGAATTTCGTTCCTCTTTTGTTATTTTTTTCGAGTGGGAAGTGCGTGGGGAACGAGGATGCGCAGCTTGAACGTTTCACCGTCGGGTTATTTGCTCGGCGTGCTGTAAGAGGGGCCGGATTTGGGAAAGTTGAGGGAGTGTCGTTTGCTAAAACCTACCGTGCCAGTTTTAGCCTCGCCGGTACTACGTACTGGGCTCCGATACTCCGCCCCTTGGCGTCCCGAAAAAAAAGGCTCAGAATTCAGGGGCGGGGCGGGTTTCCCGAGGGCGCCGACGAATGCTGGAAGAGTGGAGGCAACAATCATAACACGAACACACTCGCAGGTATGAAGGGACGGGTCCCCTCTCTTTCCCCCCGTCTCACCCCGCTCCCCCTCTTGGCCAGCCATTCCAGTCGTCCTTTCAACCCTGCCGCCCTCCCGAACCCCTCCCCGCACCAGTCGTCTCCTCTTCCCAACAGTAATCGATGCGGAAACACAATGCGGTTCATTCAACACCGTGTTCGACATTAGCAACCGGCTCCTTTCCTCCTCCTCCCTCGCTCACTCACCCTGGCGAGCCAACCCCAACCCGCCCATTATCATCCCCAAACCGACCCCTCGCCTTCCCCTCCCTTATTTTCCGCTTCCCTTTTGCGGCGCGGAGAAACCACCTCTCTCCCTCTCTCTCTATCTTCAGCTTGTCGCTTTCCTTTTGTTTGTTTTCTCTTTTTTTCCTCCTAGCCGAGGTGGTGGATGGGGTGTGCGAAGCTGGAGCTTTGAGGTCCCGCAAAAGTGGGAGGTGGGCGAACCCGGATCGGGAGTAGCAGTCTCTCTTTCCGCTTCCCCCACTCGCCCCCTCTGCGTTTACGAGAACACAAAGCCCATAGGGTCTGGGGGATGGAGTGGTGAGGGGTCGCCTAGGGGGGTGGGGAGGTGATGGAGCAACACAGCCCGTCGTCCTTTGCGCACACTGCGTTCCCCTTTCGCCATCATGTGTTCTTCCTCCCCACCGTTTCCTGTTCTTGTTTTCCATCCCGCCGATGGTCCGGAATATCGATAATGCTCGGGGATCGCGTAACGATCTGCGGGTACACGGATTCGTATTCGATCTTCGCATTCCGCCTCCACCCTCCTACATGTGATTTCATCCGTCGTCTGCGTATTCAAAGCAACTCGCGTGTTTTGGCCGCAATCAGAGAAAATCAACTCAGTTTGGCTTGATGACCGGTTTGCGGTGTTCGTGCAAAGGTCCCTTCGAGGTCACTCTTGATTTGGTAGTAGATTTCTCTCTCGGAAGGGTTGTGGAAACATTTACATAAGAGGATTTGGTCTCTAAATTAATTGGTTTTTGAAATAGGTTATGCTTGTCTTCACCTCGACGGGATCATAAGCAAAACAGTTTTCTGGAACGCTGTCATTATCATTTCAATACCGATAGGTATTCCTTAAAATTATCTTAAAATCTGAGCTTTTATAATTTATAAAATCCCAATTAGTGGGCGTTGTAAATCAAATTTAAATTTATTGCAGTGTAGGAGTAGCAACGTTTGGAACCTTGTGGTGGCAGACAAAGTTTCTCTTGGTTCGCTTCCTCTGTTTCTTTTGCAAACTGCTTTATTAGTTGTTTAAGGATTGAATCCTCTTACTCTCAAGCTTAGATGCCTCCGTGGCACTAGTCCTCGAAACAGCATTGTGGTACTAGTCCTCTAAAATAAAAATGTGTTACTCCAGCCGAGTATTACCTCACACCATTGTTTTTTATGAAATATAATTTTTTGAAAAGGAATTAAAGAGTTCTCTGAGAAGGAAAAACAAATTTTGTTCCCTGATATATATTCTTGTAACTGAAGTATGGAGTATCTTTGAAGACAAGGGCACGAGGGTATGATTAATGTGTGACGTAAGCAAAGGATTAATGTGCGATTGATTAACGTTGACAAATTATTAACGTGTGGCTGATTATTTGCAGTGAAGCTGAGTTTTTCTTCCCACACAAAGCACATTACAGCGTCTTCGTAATTAAATTCGTTATTCCAGTTATATGCTACGGAAAAATGAAAATGACGAGACTCCATCTGATTTTTCAAGAATCGGCTCAATTGGTCCCTCGTCCGTTACGGGTAGAGTGCATGCTCTCTCTTCAGCTTCTGCTTTCGGCACGCCTTTTTGGTGGGCGGGTGAACCCCGGCTTGCCGTGACGAAGGGACCTCCTTTTCCGCCAGCCGCCGCGTGGCATTGTGCTGCCGAGGCTGTATTTCTTACCCCCGTGATGGGGAGGCGAGTCGAATCGTTTCCCGCGTCGGAGGGCAAACATACGCTCGCACCTTGTCCCCTCTCGACGTGAGCAGGGGATGCCCTCCCTTTCTCGACACCCACCGAGTCCTCTCGAGTCGAGCACGGACCGCTTCCTCGCCGTCAGCTGCGCGGTCCGTACGACTTCTCCTCCCAACTCTCCCCATATTACAACAGTTAACATACACTGTGTAATTCCAGCAGAGTGACACGTATCATACCGGCCAAATACAAATGCACCATGCCAAATACGCACAAGATTATTTTACCACATTTTCAACTGTCATTTATGTACTATTTTTGTTCTTAATTTTAATCACATTAGCTTTCTCTCAGTAGGATTTTCGCAGGTTTTTCACCCCCCCCCCTTCATGTGTGGGTGTTTTCCTGCACTTGATTTTTTTACCGTGATGGACACCAGCTAATATCCTCACGTTTTTTCCCACAACTGTGCATATCTTTTACACACACCTTTAATATTATTATTTGCATCTTGTTGATTTTATCTGCTGTTTTCCTTATCGAAACCTTATATTCATATTTTTCATATTAATATTAATATTAATATGAAAAATATGAATATATTATAAAACTATATTAATTTTTTTATTGTCATATTATTTTCATTATTTTTTCCTCGTAATTTAAATTATTTTTCTATTGTAATTTAATATATTTTTTTAGCATTTAGAATAACGTTTATTTGTATATATATGCTATATTTCATGTATTGACGAGGGGTTAGATGGAAGAGTTAGCCACTATCCCGCCCCAATAAAGATGCTTATCTATCTATCTATCATATTCATAGGAACAAGGTTCCCTTGCCTTGGCCCATTTCCCCTATGCATCATTCCCGATGTGTGAAAGCTGTTGTTTTCTCACCCTCTCTCTCACTTTCGCATTCCCTCTCTCCTCTTCTTCCGGAACCTTTCCTGCATGAGAACAGCACGTGTGAAATTTGGTTCGACTGATCATCAGTTATTGCTACGGGAGCGCTTATTTTTTTGGTATGGGTTGAGAGGTGGGCGGAGGAAGTAAGCTGAGTAGAAAGAAAAGCGACGAAGAGGAATGGGATAAAGGAGGGAACAGCAATTAAGTTCATAATACATATGTTTTATTGTAATTATAAAGGAGGAATAATGGGTATGATTGGTTGATAATATAACGTTTTTGTGTGGACAAAACTCACCCGCTTAGAATAATAGCGCACTGAATGTTAGTACCTGTCTCGTTGCCTGAGCTGGGGAGGAAAGTAGTCCTGGTAAGGAGCCGACTTAAGCCGATGTTTGTCGCGAGAGCAGTAAGGCTAAAAGTGTCGACTAATCCAAGAAGAGGACAGGGAAGCAGACTGACTAAAGTGTCGACTAGACCGAGGTTAGGTAGTGGACTCCCCTTGGCCCGATAGCTCTGCCTTGTAAACCTTTTCGGGAAGTTCAAGGGTTGATATGCCGTAATGGAGTGGAGGAAATTATATTCATCAGCTGGCTCAACCAGGCCGCGTACACGTGAGATATTCCCCAGGAAACCCATATCCCACGCATGCTGTTACAACCCAGACGTCATAACCCAGAGGTCACTGGTTCTAATGCCACGTTTGAAATGGCCGTTGTTTTTTTAATTGTATTACAGTTGACATTGCAGTTTTTTTTATTGGAGCACCTAAACCTATATCTTCCTCCTTATTTGTGAGGGGAAATTCGATGCGATTGGAAAAGTCTAAAGAGAGCATATAAAAGAGTAACTAAACTGAAATGGGCTGCAATAGGTGGGAAGAAATAGGTTTAGGGAAGAGAAAAGTCATTTTTCAGCCGCGGTGGCCAGGTTGGTCTGTCAGTCATGTGTTTGGCTTGGTATTAAGTTTAAGACTAAAAACCTCAAGTTATACGGTTCTTAATCTTTGTCGTTGGAGTACCTAAAACCTCAACTATCCTACGAGAAACCATATTTAAAAAATGCTTCGCTGTTCAAAAATTTGTGTCACAAGCCCGCAACTTAGTGTGGGAGGATGTTAAAAGAGTATACTAAATCATTTGGAATTCGGTCCTCCGAATACTTATTGTTGAAGGTTTTGGAAGTATTTAGAATTTGAAATTAAAGACCTTGTCAAGTGAGCAAATGACTTATTCGTGTGATCACGAAGACTTTGTATTATCGCATGCTTTCTGGCAACTGACAACGCCTATGACTATGAGTTTATAACGTTCACGTTTGCTCAAGTATTCATTTAACAAACATATTTCTTAACTGTATGGGATCACGGGTCTTTGACATCCGGACATTATCCGTCACTGCGTCTTTTTTAAAACCGAAATCGTCCGCGGCCTCTTGAGGCACGAGTGCTACAGACGTGTAGGAGGATTATGTGACCTTCCCGTCGTCGCTTTGCGTGATTGAAACGGCCGCCGTAATAATCAGATGTATTTATTCGGGCGGATGACGAGGTCATTAGGGATTCCGGCCGCAAACTGGAATAATACCCGCGACCCTTTTAGAGAGGCGACGACGTGGCGAGGCTGTCGGCGCTACCCGACGTGCCACACCTCGCATAAGCCATGCGTTACACGCACGTCTGTCCCTCACGTGTTTCCCCCCCACCCTCCCCGCCCATTGCCCGAACCCTCCCCACCCAAACCCCCTCACTCAAGCAGTCTTCGTCCTCTCTGCCCACCGGTGTCCTTACCTCCTTCATCCACCCCTCTTCCTTTTGGGAACGACCTCTCCCTCTTGACACATGGCTGTTCGCAGCCTTTAGGTTATCGTCCAACTTCGGACGCTTCAAAGTCATCGAATGCTTCGGCTCCTGATCGAGGTGAAAGGTGTTGCAGTACTCCTCCTCAGGCACTTGAATCTTCCTTTAGAAGTTTTATAGATGAAACCATGCATAGCTCTTCGTGAACTATTTTCGTAATAGCCTACAATTGAATTTTTTGCATTTTTCAGGTGGTAAGGGTCTTTATAACAATCTTACTTCGATTTTGGATGAAATCTTCTGCAGCTTATATTTCAAGTGATTTATTTGTTACGTTCCCTCGAAGACGATCATTAATGACTATTTCCTCCGATTCATAAGAGTTATTGGCAAACAATCGCAACTACGAAATCATCAATATCCTCCTAATGTACGATCTAATGACAGAAATAGCGATGTAACAACTTGTTATCATTGGGCTTTACATGATCTTTCTAGCTTTCCTTATAAATTATCCGTTCATAGACCGTTGCACATTTTCATCTTGCCAAGTGTTTTTGTAAAAATGGTGGAGTGCCTGGATAATTTTCTTTAAAACTTATAAGCCCGGAAATACTATGAGATGAAATCATAATAAAGTTTATCAAGTCCTATGTTATTATAAATGCCTAATTATATTAAATCCCATGTTTTAATGACAACTTATAGGGTTTCAATTGTAAATTCAAACACCAGCTGTAACAAGCGATCGAGGAATTAGAATATAAACGAACAATGTTAAAGAGCGGGTTGATGTAGGCGCTTTCTTTTGACCCTCCTGGCCACTTGATAATTTCATTCTGGCAGTTTGCTGATAATTGTTTGGATATTAATTGAACCATAATCCAAGAGACACCGTGATGGTGCTATGTTTGACCTGCTGCCATGTTTGTCTGTAAACACTTACATGCTTCAGTGGAACTCTATTCCTTCAAATTTTAATTCCTTATTAATCTCGTTATTATAATGCTCTACCATGTCACATAACATTCTATCGTTTAATTGGCTTTATTCCATTCCTCCAATGTTCTCCGTCGTCCAGTATCTCGTGCATCTTTCTTCCTATTCCCTTTTATTCCATTTTTCAGCTCCCCCTCTGGCCTCTCTCCCAGGTTCCCTTTTAGCATCCATCCCGTTCATCATTCCCTCAGTTATTTTTACAATAAGTGTTACTTTGACCGACCGCAATGCCTTCGCCCTCTCCCCTCATGTGCTTAAAATATGTATCTCTGTCCTGCATACCTAAGGCACCCGCCTCGCCAGGAGGCTCCTTTATCGCCAGTTTAAGATCCTTCGCTCCCTCCCCCTGCATCCCAGGCGCGCCAGATCCTTATCGCCATCTTCTCTAGAGAACCCCTCCGCCCATAAGCCCCTCCCCCTTTTACCTTCTCCCTCCCCCGCTGAAAATATTCCCCCATGACCCCTCTCGATATCCTCGCAGTGTCACGTGCACTCGGGTGCTTGTCGCACCCCTTGCATTCTCGATTATCCCTTTTCCCCCCCTGCCCCTCTCGATAACTGTTGATGTTTGCTCTGGGGTTGGTTTTTAGGGGGGATGTGCGGCCTATTCATTTTTGTGAAAGTCATCGCATCTCCCGAGAATTCTGGGAGGGGGGTAGATTGGGAGGGAGGGAAGGGAGTGGAAAATGGTCGGGAATAAATGATACGGAGGCAAGAGAAGAATGATTCGAGCGCCGGGACATGACGGCTCCATTTCCTTGTCCCTATCTGAGCCCTGAAGGGCGAAGACGTTTGACGTCCCGCCCCTCGCATGGGAAAGCCTCAGCCTTCCTGTCCCCTCGCTTGCGGTCAGGCTGAAGATAGGGCCATTATGTGGCTGCGGCGAGTCGCCTCCAAGGATAGCTATCCCCCACCCTCCCCCTCGCAGCAAAAATCAGCCCTATCGTGTAACATCATCACCCTTAGTTGCGCCGTACCATTAGGCCTGTGAGGGGAGACGCTCTTTCGAAGGTATGGTTGCTCACCAGCTATATCCTTGACCGTTTGTTTTGTTGTGTCATTTTATTCTAGAAAAATGAGTAGCTCTGTTTCGCTTTTACCTATTGTGCAAAATGCTGCGTATCAGAAGGATTCTAAGCATTCCATTCATATTATTATCATATTACTTTCATCCCTCTTCATCGCATTGCCCTGTATTTTTCTGCCTCGATTTTCCATTATTCATCTCTTTCATTACTAATATATCCGTTCAGTCACTCGTATTCTTATTTCCTGTAGCAGCGTCTTTTCCTCATCAACCCCCGGTCTGCATTTGTTCAGGTTTTACATCTCGTCTGTTCATCGAAACTTATTAATCCATCTCTAAAATAACGTCTCAAACACTTGTATGTTGTTCTTAGGTGATTTGCCTGGTAGTATTTGCAGTAAAAGCTGCATTCACGTTTTAATCGCTCAACATCTTATAGAATGTCCAGTATACGTCTCAATATCCTTATAATAAATATTTCCTAATCCACACACATTTATCCTCATTCTCTCTATATTCCTCCCAATTCTCTCCGTATCTTCATTCCGGGAAGATTTCATTGTCTGGAATGGATAACTCAGTGGATTCTTTAAATATATATCATTAAGTTGCCTGTAGAAGTTTCGAGAGGATATCTTTGCACCCTCCAAGAGATTTGGATGATTCGAATCCAAAGCAGGATACTCCTGAGAATGGCATTGCTGAATATCCAAGTAAGTCTGATTCTTTTTTTACGGCCGATGCTAAAAGGCGAAGGGAAGTTGGAGGAAGGAGTGCGAGTGGATGATCCTTGACGAAGGGATCCGGGCACATTATTCACCCCGCGCTCCCTTGACGACGAAGAGATCCCGCCGAGATTTCGTCCGCCGATAGCCGCCCAACCCCAGGCGAACTGGCAGGCATTCGCGCGAGGTCGAGTATCCCAATAATCTCCCGCTCTCCTCTCTCTCCAATCTATCTTCACATCCTTCTGTCTCTGTCCCGTCAGGACCCCATACCCATCTCACTTCCTCTTACCCTTTTATCTCCCTCTCTTATCTCCCTCTTTGCATCGCTTCCTCCCCCCCCCCCCACCCACTTCCACGCACCTCGATGCCCTTCCAACGGCACCCACAGATGAGTGGGAGTGAACGGGCTTTGCAAATGCTCGCGGTCGAAGCGTGCAGATGTACGCACCGAGGGAACCTTGCGTCTTGCTTGCCCTTCCCTCTTTGGCACTACCCTTCCCATACCTCGCCCTCTCCGCATGTAATCTATCGTCCTTACCGCGGCTGTCAACTCGGGATAAGATTTGGAGCCATGTGGAGAAACTCCAAAATGCGCCGGGAAAGAGCGGAAAAAATCTATTTTAATGCGGTCACTGAAGCTTTATCTCCGAGACAGTGGACCTCTTTTTGTCAATTATTCCGTTTACGTCTCTTGAGGACCATAATCTTAACATTTCTGCCGCTGGATTTCAGTTTATAATTAAGAATACCGTATTTTTTTCAAGTACTCTTGAAAGAACAGCGTGATATTTTTTTTACAAATCCACTCTTCGATTTCCCTCCCATTTTTATCGAGAAAGATGAAATCAATCCGAGAATGTCAGTCAATCCTTTGATAAAATACCTTTTAGCAACACTTTATTAGGTAAATAATACAAATACTTGCGGTCATTTATAAGAAGTGTAAGATTTTTTAAGATAATTTAAAATTACATATATGATCTCTGCCAGGTCGGTGGGAGACTGTGCCTCTGCGGTCTAAAGCCGCAAAGTACTCCACACGATGCTCATTTGAGAACTAAACCATAGTGCCCCTAGTTTTACTCCTGGCTCCATTTAGAGTACTTAGCGCCAACCTTTCCTCATCCTCTGCTCCCGACCTCTTCCCTGCCGGAATGGCTCTGTAATCACTCTCTTCGCCTCCTGTCTCTCGTCTTCCCCTTTCTTTGTTCCCATCTTTTCTCCTTTTTCTTCTGCCTCGATTCGTCTCAGTCAACGAGAGTTTTTGTCGTTGTCCACGGCATCGGAATTCTCCCTTTCCACTCCTCTGCCCCCAACATGTATCTTATCGCATCGCATCTTCCTTCTTCCATCGTACTCTTCTTGCCTTTCACATTCCTCGATTCGTGGTGGGTTATATTCAAATTTATTTCCTGTATTCATCTCTGGTTTCATGTCTGTCCCTCGATTAAAGGCACCTCAGATCGAGAAGAAAGGCGCAAGGATAGGAATGAGTGGGTAAGGAGGATGGACGGAGTGAAACTCCACATTGGCATTAGGCTGCTCATAACAAAAGACACCAAGGATACCACAGTTTAACATTCCCTCTGACGGATCTGGTATTGAACTGGAAAAGCTCTCCTTAACTAATCCAAGGAAGGTTCCCGAGGAACTTACATAGGTTCCAAGGGTGGTTAGTTAGTACCATTGCCTTTATTCCCTTTACTAGAACCATCCCACTATAATTTTGCTGTGTATCCGTGCGTAATTCGCATGTTGAGAGCGTTTGAGAACATAAGCACGTTTAACTTATATTAAACTTAGCTCAATGCCGCCGTCCGCACCATGTCCTATACGCTCTGGTGTACACCGCCCCTTGACAATAATGTGAAAGGTACGAAAACATTCGGAAGTTTCGTCATTGAGGTTCGTAGTACTTGAGATTCTTTTTTATTCATCAAAAGGTGGCGACTCATTAAGATTTTTTTTCTCAAATTGAGTATCCGCTTTCATGTGTGTTTTTTCCGTGATTGGTGTTCGCTCGATCAAATCAGTGGTTTTAGTGCTGCATTAGGATAAAACATGTATCTTATTAATTCTAGCTAACGCTTATTTATTTTATCAATAACATTGATAAAAACAATTCTTTGTTCCTCTTTTTATACTTTTTTTCACTCAACGCCCATGTCGGTTTCTCGAGTATATTGCGAATTGGACTTCCTTTATGTTGGCTCGCTTGGTATAAAAATGTAGATTTAGGAAGCCAGTGGAATACATTATTGGGCCCTTTTTTGTTCGCCTCATTTAAAATACCGTGGCCATGACTCAGACGGGGCGAGAGTGGAAGGGTGCGTTCAAGATCTCGAATCTCCTTTGACTGCCTCTCCTCGTCCTTAGGAGATCCCATCTCTCCTTCCCTTCTCTCCATTATCTCTATGTGAGATCCTAAAGCCCTCTCTCTCGCTCCGAAATCTGCCATCCGAACTCCTTTTCTTCTCATGGACCTGCCATTATCTGTCACTCTGTGCCTTCTGTCCGTTTCTCCCATGCCCCCTGTCGCGCAATAGGTGTATGCCTATATATCCCTGCCTCTATACATCTCCCATCTTTCTCTTCCTTCTGCGACCCTTTTCCCTTTGCCTTCCCCGGCGATTCGTCCCTATTCGCATTATGAAGAGGCGTCGATGACCAGCACACGGCGAGGTTTCTTTGATGGCATATGGAGGGATGAAAGCCTCGCCATTGTTTCCCTCACGGCCGACCCGCCTCGCCGTTATGCATACCTCCGTCCGTGCGAGTAAAATCCGTCGTCGCTCAAGATCAAAATTTCCACTCCTCCCCTTTTATATCCATCGATGTTTTTCGCTACTTTCTCCTCGAAGGTAAAAGACGCGAATTTGATTTTGCACGAAATGACCATTTGAATTTGCGTCAAGATTAAAAATCAATTCCGAGGAAAATTCAGTTACATCAACAATGTAGAGAGTGTTATATGCTTGCTGTTATACAATCATAGTAGTACAATGCTGGAAGAATACCTTAATAATATACTTTACTCTAAAGTAATTACTTTTGCCTTATCATGTGGGTTTTGATGACTACTTTAGAGCGTGTAAATAAATAAGTTACTACCCTATAGCGTATAAGAGATAAAGTCTATTTTTCTTTCCCACCATTATTTCATGAGAGCGGAATTCTTCCTATTTATATATTGTCTATTAACAAATATACATGCCTTTGTTTTACTTCCTTATCTAATGTATCGTAGTATACTTTCACATGCAGCTTTATGTTAATTTCTTGGAAAGCACGGGGAAACGTATTTTTAAGTGTAAGTCGTATTATATTGTTTATATTTAACTACCACCACATTCATTTGTTGCTCCAGTGCTCGCACTACTTAAGCTAATGTATCATTATTAATCGCGCTTCGGTAATTTTCGCTCCTTAATTGTTCTTTCTTTATTCTTTTTCAGGTGAGTGTTCCATTTTCGGATCGTGCATGCAGTGTCCCATCGGTAAATACCTTTACACTTATCCCTTTGTAAAAATTATCAAGTCGTTCAACTCCATGAGCACCTAATGTAACGTACTATTTGTTCAGTGTCTCGGAGGTGAAAGGGGTACCTTTGCTATGACATTCCTTTCACCAATTCGTTCCTAAGGCATTCGTTAGACGGGAGTAGTTTTATGTCCGCGTTCAGTATATCGATTAATGTGGAACAATAACGGTATCGATACCGTGGTGGCTCCTTCTCTTTCCGGCAGTGTTTTTCATCGTCCATTTTATCTCCTTCAGAGCCATGGGCTGAGGCTGAAGGCGATGCTTTCTATACGTATAGGTTGTTGAAATCCTTCTTACCCCAGTACTTGATGATAACCGTGGCTGAAAGTGCGTAAATTTTGAACGTGTAAAATTTAATTCATAATTATATTTCCATTAGTGGGTAGATAATGGCTCATCTTTTAGCCGTGGGTTTTTAGAGTATCTATGAAGATTAATTAATTACGCTTCCATGAATTGTGCCAGGCATCCTAAACCGACCGTCGACTACAAATTTTTCCTCAGTAGGTGTCGTTTGGTTTCAAGTGGTGATCTTCGAAGAGAAGAATAAAGCATAGAGCTGAGATTGCACCGCTTGTTGATTGGAAAAACATTTTTTTTAATATGTCCCTGTTCGCCAATGCATCCATCCTTATTTCTCGAATGATGACAATCTGTATTATTTAAATTATTTTTGTAATCGACCTTGAAGTAATGCTTTTATGGCCCCTGGTTTGTACATATACGTTTTCGTATTTTTGATATGTTTTCCTGTTGCAACGACGGATTTCCATCCATATTTCCCCTTGAGTAGTAAAAAAAATTCCCTTTCACTCCCGTCAATTTTCAGTGTTACTGCATTTTGACTGTGGTTTTGTTGGAATGAATATCCGTTGTGTCGTAAAAATAAAAGTACTTGGTTAATTCCACTTCAAGACTTCTGATGATGACCTGTAAATATTGAAACCGGTCGAGTCATTCCAAATAAATTGTGGAATTAACTAAGTACTTTTATTTTTACTGTGTCTAAATTCCACCAAGTAAACTTGCCGACCATCGATTTTATCCGTTGTGTCGCTTCAAAAAAGGAGAAAACTATTTGAAATGCTAGTCCATATTTTACTGCTCTCTTTCTCCTGCTCTTTTCGTTCACGCTCGTTTCGCTTTTCCACTCCCATTTTAATTTTGACTTGGCGTATCGTTTTTATTCCCCTTTCCCTTGAGCGTGTTTAGTTCCCAATCGAGTAGTGAGGGACGCGCAGAATTTGTGTGTTATTCGTCCGCTTCGCATGTTGTGGTTCCCTGTGACGGATTAAAATAAATGGGAGTGGAATGTTTTTTTATTTGCTTCGGAAGTTATTATCCAACCCTTGTTTTCGACAGTCGTTGAATAAGATACAAATTATAGTCCTGCATTAAATTATATGCAATTGGTTTCTCCGTGTGAAATGATTTGCGGGACGTTTACTACCCAAAACAAAGGAATTTTATGTATTTACAAACAAATATGGTGTACAGCAATCATTCAAAGGTGTTTTACACTGATCGAAGGCTTTGTCTCACTATGTAGCCCTAAATATTTTGTGTTAAATGCTACAGAAATTGGGATTTCCGTATCGTAAAGCAGTCACGAGCGTCGCGTCACGTTGTGTCCTTACTTTTATGATCAATCTGTTGATGTATATGGGTGTCGGCCCCGAAATGTTTTTTTTTTTGCGTCTTCATCTCGTAATGCTTTCTCTCTTCCCCCTTTCAAAAATTAATCTTATACTATTTGTAAGTTGCCTATTAGTTTTCTGATGATGGCTCATTCCCTTGTGCACACCCTCGTCATATTTTTTCAAGTCAAGGATGTAATTTTAGGTGAGAGAGACCATTTTTTCCTCCCCCTCCTTCCTTAGCGTACGACCCTCTACCACACCCTTCGACATCTTAATTCCTCTTGTAATGTGCTCCACCCGCTTCACTCTGCTTGCTATATTTCCTTGTGAGCATCGCTATTACTATGTGTTACAGCAGCCGGGATTCCTCTTGAGTGCATTTATTCTCCATCTGCAGTCAAGCTCGTCTACCTTTGGGATTACCTCGTGATATCTCTCCGACTTCCCCACCCTGGAGCTGTCAGAATTGACACCCGTTGTCCAGGACGCGGTGGAGAAGGGCTCACGTGTGTCGTGTGCGGGAACGCCATGTTGGATCTGGCCCTTCCTTTTACTCCTTTCCGCTTCGTCTGCTTTCCCGTCGCGTAACATTTGCGTCCGTCCGGGAACTTGCCCGGTGCGCGTGACGGCGTGTGTCTGCCGTGGCTAGCGCGCCCCCTTTCGGAAGAGAGGAGCATTATCATTTAAAAAAATGAAGTGATTGAAGCCGGGCACGGAGAGGGATATTAATGTTTCCGCTCGGGGTAACGGACGGTTTCAAGGGTCAGAGAAGCCGAAAGTTACACAAAGACGTCCCGCATTTAAGCGCTCTCCCTTTTTCAGTTCCCCTTGCTGCTCTTACTCCTCGACCCTTTAGCTCCACTCTCCAGTTCTCCTCCCTTTCGTGTTGCATACCGTCCTTCCCTCCGAAGGGTAGGAAGTAGGGAGGATGGCAAGCTCCTTTCGGCAGACCCTCTCGAGTCGCCTTTACGCGAAAAAATCAAAGCTATTTCAAAAACGTGTCTCTCCTATCGTCCTTCCTCTCTCCGCCTTGCCTATCGCTCTGAATTATCCAAGGAGGATGTTGCTGAAGGAGCTGCAGCAATGATTCGTAAAGCGGCTGTTGTCAATGGTGATGTTAATTTTTCAATTTTGTCTTAAAAGGGGTTAAACGAGTAAAATAATGTAACCCTACATCTTATTTGAAACGCATTTAATTCATAAAATACTTTTCCATGTCACATGGCACCATTGCTAATGGAAATTTGAACTTAAAGTCGTTAAAGATATAGTATAATAAGATTTATGTACCTAATAGTCAAGGGCTGCTGATGGTTAAACTTTAATTCAGAATTCCAGAAGGTTGTTCTCGTGGAATTATAGCCTGTCTTTTCCAAAGTTATGCTACGTGTCCTGAATGTTCAACTTCGGGTTCGCGTTTAGTTTCCACGGACCGAGGACTAATAACACAGTCCAGAGGTTTCTTCGACGAAAACCGTAAAATGCAAGTTAGTACGGCAAGAATACCCAGGCAAGTGTATGGAGCACCGTCAACCCAAACATTATTAATGGCGTTGCTTGTTTATCCTGGTGTATCTCCCAAGATGTGTGTGGTCCAGGCTTCTATGGCAGTGCTTTGCCTCTCTCTCTCTTTCGGAAATGTTCTGATAATCCGTCCGCAGCTCTGTCTATGCATGGCTGTATGTTCGATGTCCTCATGGCCTCCCGATGCGTTGCGCTGGATCCCGGTAACGCTTCACCCCGCGGTGTCCTCAACGGATCTCCGCCCCTTGCTTGGCCCAGGGAATGGACTCTAAGCTGGTTTGAGTCCACTCGTGCGTGAGCGAGTCCTTCCTCTCTCGAGGATCCTCTTCCTTCCTTCCTCCCTTCTCTTGTATTTGTCCGCTCCCCCCTGTTTGCTTTTCCGCCTCTCAGCGCTTCGCAGATGAGAACCCCCAACTTCCCTCCCAATTTTTCGCTCGTACCGGCCGTTTTGTGGCTTGCGCTTAGGTGGCCCCGTGGCTCTTGGGAGGGTAAGGGGCTCTTCTTCTCGCAGGTCCCCTTCCTCTGTGGGATGGAGGAGTGACTGGGAGAGGTATTGGAGAGAGGTGACCTCTCCCTCTCTCTCTCGTGGGGATGTGAGGGGGTGGGGGATTTGTGTGAACCCTCGAGAGCGTCCTTCTCTCTGTCTTTCTTTCATCCCATCACGTCACCTTTCGTTTCGGCCGCCCCTGCCGGTCTCATCTTAATTCCTTCCTGTTCCACCTCTTCCTGTTCCTCTTGTGTTCCACCTGTTCCTCTTGTGAATCAAATCCTCTCCTCCGTCCAACATCGTAGAAATAATTTTTCCTTGAAGGATGTTCATATAGTACATAGAAATTTCACTCCTCCTGTCGTTTCCATTTTTGACACTTGTACGAGACATTGCTCTATGTACTCTTGAGTAATGAAGTTATCGTTATCACTTCCAGAGTAGGAATTGTTCCCTCCCAAAGAGTTAGCCCACCTACCCAATTCTTTAACGTTTTTTCGAGGGCTATCTTAATTTTCTGAAAACACTCGTAGTCAACAGTTGATGAAATAAAAATTCGGACAATACATGAAAACACAAATCCAGTTTTCATTTAGAATTCATCATATTTTAGGAATGTGGGCTCCTTCGTTAAAACTTCTCATTAATGGTTTGTAGAGCTTTGATAGTGAGCTTTGGAAGTTGGAGATTTAAAATCAGCCATGATTTCACAAAAAGTTAAAGTTATCAAAATATGTCACTTTTTGTATTGCTGTTAGCATACTAATTGATTCAAATCCACTCCAAATGTGAACTTCGGCACATGTTTGTTTCAAAGAAGATTTCTCGGGGCGCGTATTGAGTTATCATGTTATTGGATCCGTGGCTCTCAAGTTCTTATCAATGCCCGTATGGTGTGCCGCGAGGGGAGCTAAGATGTATTTACCTCTGATTCCAACTAATTTATCTTGTTATCGTCTAACTTCATAATGGGTTTTGTTGTGAGGGAGTTGGAGTGTGCCGCGGGGCCGGAATGTATATGTATGTATTCCTAAGTGGTCCCTAGGCTTGTTATAGTCTCTGATCACTTTATATGTTCGAATTCAGCATGCAATGATGCCACTCCACTATTAATAATTTTGAGTCGTTAGCAAACTTTAGGAATACGTCTCTGCCGGTAGATTCCTCGTGGAAACGGTCTGTATTGGAGAGGCCTTTAGCTGATGAGAAAGTAGCTAGGGTTTCATCATTGTAATGGCTTTTCATTTCTCTAATTCCTTCTTGAAAGTGAAAAAAATATCGAAGATGTTGAAATAAGTAAAGATTTGTGTGTAAAGATCTCAATGAGGAGGAGATACTCGCAAAATAAATGTTTTTTTTGTGTTTTTTCGATGAGTGTTCCAGTTTTTCGCGTTGGTTTGTTTTTTGTACCACGTCCGTGGTAATGGAACCGTGCCTTGAAATATCTCAGTATCCTGGCTGCGCTCTTGCGAGAATCGATGAATTTTCGTGTTCTTCATATGTTTTCATTGGATGGATACAAAAAGATACTGTGGAAATGCTACTGAAATACTTGTTAATTTCCTTACATATCTTAATGTCCCTTATTACTGTCGTGGACAAAAAAATAAAACTGAAGCCTTTTTCCTTTGCCTTCTTATTTCCTCTGGAATATATTTCCATTTTTCTTCTGCCTTATTTCTTGTAGGATTCCCATGTTAGCGTTTTCTATCGTTCTTTTTGTTATGCAGCCTATGCTTCACCCCCGGAGAGCAAGGTGATCAGGCAGCTGGATTAAAGGCTTTGGAGAATGTTGTCCGGACTAGTCCGTTGTCTTAGGCCTAGGAACAGTCGCGCGATATTTCATCGCACGAGGGTGGAAGCCGGAACTTCTGTTCCGTCCCTCCATTCTTCCGTGCTTCCCGTGATATTCTTCCCTCTATCTCTTTCCCGAGCGCATTCAAATTCTACACTAACCGGTAATGGCCGCCGTATTGCCCCCATTTAATTTTATCCGCCGACGTATCACTTATCAATATTTCACGCAATGGGGATGGGTCGTCTCTTTACATCATCACTCTCCGCAACGATGGCTTTTGAGGGCGTAAGCGGAGATGGCGAAGGCGAGAGCGACCATATGGTATCAATTTCCCCCAGCCTCCTGAATAAAGCCGTTTTGCCTGTATGCATGTCGCCTTCCATTTATGTTACATCTGAACCTGAAAACAGCCAAACGCTGCTCTCTAACCCCCTCCTTCTCCCGTTGTCCCACCTTATTCATCTCGACCGCCAGCCCAAACCTTCCTCTCCCCCTCGTTCCCTCGGTGTCTCATGTGTGTACGTGTTATATAGTACATACATACCCACATATTTATGTATATTGGAGATGTATGGAACCCTACTCCTCTCTGGTCCCTTTAATCCACCCCTCACCCATACCCTCTCGGTTCCACCACCATCTCATGGCCGTGAGTTCCCCCTCCTTCAATCTTTTCTCCCCTCCCCCTTATTCCCTTCATTCAGTCCCTTCCCACCGAAACCCCTCTCTCCGATATTCCCGTCCCATCTCTTCCCCCTTTCTTTTCCTCCCTCCTAGGGGAGCAGTTCGTGTTTTTTTCCCATTTCCCATGTGCCCAGGGCCTCCCCACTTCCTGCCACCCTTCCTACCCCCTTCCCTCCCTTCCTACCCCCTTCCCTCCCTTCAGGGCCTCGCCTTTTTTATATGTACCCCTTATAGGTGTACATATATATCTCCCCACTCCACCTTTTATCCTCCCTCCGCCCGTCCTATCCACGTACACACACCCCTGGGCGTTCCTTTCTATTCTTCCTCTCCTCCTGATCCCCTTCCAACTCCTCGGCACCGTCCCCCACCCTTTCCCGCACCCTTTTCTGAGTGCCTCACACTCCCTTTCCAGTCTTCCCAACCCTCCCCTTCTATCGCTCCCAGCCCCTGTCCTCCCCCCATCCTACCCGCTCCATTGCTTCCTGGACATCCAATTCCTTGCAATCCACCTCGTCATGGTCCCAGTGCACACACAGACACACACGCCTCGAATCCCCCGATACCACTACCTCCGGCCTGCTCCCCCTTCAGATCTCCCCCTCCGTTCCCACCCTCACTCAATCCCCTACTCCTCCTCCTCCCTTAGTCCCTTCCCTAATACCCTTTTCCCTACCCGCCCATCGGACCTCCTCAATCCCCGAAAAATCCCATTTTCTTTCCCCTGTCGCGCTCTCCATATATACATCCAGGAGCACTTTTCTCGATACTCGCCCGGCTTTTCTGCCTCTCGCATATCGTCCCTTCATCCCCTTCTCTTCCACTCATACCCTCTTGCCTTCAAACCGTCCCCCTCCCCTAACTGTCCCCCTCCTAAAGTATGACCAGCCCCATGTTATCCCCCTTTTCTTTGCTCTTCTCGCTCAACCTCCTTCCCCACTCCTCCTCCTCAACTATCGCACACCCTTACGGCACGTTCTCCTCCGATCCCTCTTCGGAAACCCTTGTCGTTCCCCATTGCTTTTTCTCCCTCTCTCTCTCTCTCTCTCATTCCCTGGCGTCACCGGTTTCATTCGCCCAATGTCCTTCTTTTTCTCTTGTCCTTTTTTCTCCGCTTTCTGCCCTCGTTCTTCTGTCTCCTATTTATGTCCTCATATTCCTTTTCTCCCTCTCCCGTCCTCCTTACCCTCAGCGTTGTTGGGACGAAAGGTGTTTGCGTGTATCCATTCCCGTGTGAAGGCATGTTTAAATGCGACAATGCGAGGTGATGGTGCTATATTCCGATGCCATATGTACTCAAATCGTAGTGCTATTTGAAAACTGTTATCACACACAAGCGTGGAGTTTTGTTTTTGATTTGGAGAAAAGGAATTTTTACCTCTCTACAAATCTGTAGGTTAAACTTGTCTTTATTTGTCCTCGAATTTAGGACTATGAAGTCCTCACTCATAAGGTACACTCTCTTGGGTTGATCAGTATGTCAAAATGTTTGGGTAGAATGTTTAGCTGTGGGATTCAAAGATGTCTTCTTCTCGACAGTTCACGATGGAACTCCAGAGGGAAATAAATTTTGATTCGAACTTATCTCTGTTGCCGCGATCTGACTTTGCGTGAGGACAAGATTTATCATGATAGTATATCGAGATAAACAACGAAAAGTTTGGAAGTCTCGCGTCAGCTGTGTCAAGAATATCGAAACCAAGGCAAGACCGTTTCACATTAGTTTTTTTAATTCCATAGGCTCGTGTATGAGGAGATGTGCACTAAAATATTTACCCTGTGACTGAAAATTGCCCTAATGCTCGGAAGGCTTCATATAAAATCTTCGATTCCATAAAATTCCGCGTCTCAGTGTATACCTGGTACAGAAGTAACAACAACAGGTACTTCGAATGCCATCAACAAGGTTCATGATTTTGATGCGTATTGTGTTTATTGCTTGTGTGTAGAATAGTTACACAATAACCATAAGTCCTTATATCACTTTCTCAGCCGTATCCAAATAAATATCTTCAACTTAATGTTACCAGATGTATATCCCTTATTGTTATGACAATAAATGTTCCTGCATCGCCATAGCCTTGTACACGTTCTGCTTCCTTATCGGATATTTAAGACTTAAATGAATTAATGGATGGTTTTAGATTAAAAAAGATCGCTTAATAAATATTCTTTGTATATAATCGTATAATCGTTCATAATATAATATTTATCGTGTAATAAATATTCATTGTCTTCTTACTTCTACTTTCCATTGTGCCTCTTTTGTCTCGTATTCACACTCAATACATTATTCAATTAATATAGGGTTCAAGAAAAAGTGCATGTAAAATAAAGATTCTGAAGCATCCGCTTTGTGTTTAAAGCATAAAATTTTTATACAATGTTTCGTTTTACTGATTGCCTCCTTCTCGAAGCTGCCTGGTAAGCCATTTCTTTCATACTCCTCAAAATAGCTTTTTATCATTCATAATCTCAAGACAGGATTTTTTCTATTTCTCTTTCGTTATCACGGTGCGTGTATTGAAATCTTCCTTGTACGGAACCTATTTGTGTAAAAAACTCATCTTGGTCAGGAGACAACTTTTCATTCTCCGTTGGAGTTAGTACTCGGTGAGCTACATCCTCGTTAGCTGACGGATCTGTGGCATGAACACTGTTGTCAGCTATCTCGAACTAAAGAGAGATTAATGACTACATTTGCTATAAAAACTGAGCAATAGCAAACGTGGCCTTCACTGAAAGTTCCACATTATGTCGTCCGAAATAGTTTTCGAGTTCGTACATGTTTCAGGCATTTTCTTCTTTTCCTAAATCTTAGTCTGCTAGTATTTGCGTCTTTATCCTTCGTATTCTGATCGCTTGTCCCATTTCTAAGGAAGTCAGGATGTCCGAGGAAGTCCCAGGGTGTTAAGTACTCACTCTCGGGGCACGAGATAAACGAGCGGGTGTCACAGGCACTCTCTCCTTCGTCTCAATCCCTGGTGATGAAGCAAACGTGAGGCTCCACGAATCCACTCTTCCCCCTTATGCTGCGTCATGGCGAGGGGTTTACATGGATGCGTGATGGGGCAGGATTAAATCTCAATACTCCCCGTGATAGGACATAATGCGTGTGACGCGACCTGTAGCTCAGGGGCCCTGGATCGTCCGCGAGGCGTGCAAGCGGGGGTACAGACGGGAAGCCAAAACACCTCTCGCATCCCTTAAGATTTAATTTCTGATTTCCCTACGTTTTTGTCAACCATATGTTTTGTGTATATGTTGAGGCTGTCATTTTTATATATTTTATGTACAGGCGTAAGTTGGGTTTCCATTATGAGGAAAGAGCTGGACCTTTCTCAAGGGCAATAATTTTTAGTGCATTTCTGTGAGAATGTTTTTTTTTTAGCAGTCCAAAATGTTTTTTTATGAATCAGTTACGAATGAGAGAGAGTTTGTACTGCTATGGGTACTGTTCTCATTTTTTTCCCTTTTAGTAGGTACTTATCGATCAATGAATTTTTAACAAAAATGTGTTGAGATCATCTTCGAGCTGCGTTTTCGAAGGTCTTTATTCAATCGGTTTTTAATGGTGAACAGCTGTTATAAACTGGCTGTTGGTATAGTTGCAATAAAACAAGCGTAAACACTAACATCTATATTGCTGGAGCCGTTCAGACCCTTTGCAGGCTTAAAGTGTTGCCTGCCTTTGCCACACGATGTCAATTACGTGAATATTATTCATTCTTAGGTATTTATGTCATTTTATAAGTGCTCATTATTATGGCGTTAATAATATTTCCTTTGAATTTTTCTGTCTCTGTTAAAGATTCATTTGGGTTTTTTAAATATTCCAATGAAACTCACGATACGAGCATTATTGTGATATAGTGTGGCGTAATTGTCCCCTTGATAAAATCTTCCCGTTATATGCCTAACCTCCGAGGACCTCAAACGGGGAAACAGAAAAATGCTAGAAATCCACATAATACAAACGTTACCACAGTTTTTTTCTCTCTCGCAAAAAAGCAACCCTTCCCTCCCCACTACTTTCAGTCCCTCCCACGATCACTTGACTGCTTAGAGAGTGCCCCTCGGGGTACGCTTACCGCAGGCCGTGTGGGGCTTGTCCGGGGAGTGAAGTCTCTCTCCCCGCACCCCAGCGACCCCCCTCCCCCCCCCCCCCCATGTCCCATCTCACCCTTGTTCCGGTCTTCCCTCTTCTTCTCCTCTTTCCGTCCTCTCCTTTCCCCCATCCGTGCCGCTTCTTTCCTCCCCGCGGTTTCGCCTTCTCTTCCTTCTACCGCGTCCTCACGGGGACCCCAACCACCGAGCCCCCCCTCCTCCCCTCCCGCACTCCCTCCCGCAAATTGTTTTAAGGGCGCTTGGTGCCAAGAGGGAGGGAAGGAGGCGGCTACCCCCATCATCCAGCTCTCTCTCTCTCTCCTGAGGGATGCTGGTACGGGGGAGGGGAGCCAATGAGGCTAGGGGGTGTGTGATGAGGGGTAAATGGTTTTGGTGGCTGTATTGGAGAAGGGGGCCGGGCTTCGGAGATTCGATTTTGCCATCGGAGGAGGGAGAGGTCATCATCGTGGGAGAATTGGGCGGTCGCTCCTCTTGTACTGCTCCTGCCTCCTCCGTTCCCCTATCTCTCTCTCCATCAGTCTTTCCTCTTCGTCTCTCATGCGTTTTGTCCTCCTTCTCCCTGGACGTGGTGATCTCCAGCTCTTGCTCCCCGTCGGTGGTCCCCTTCACCTGTGACATTGTTCTATTATTTTGCAGGCTTCAATTGTCCCGTTCGTTCTTTTCCAAGATTGTACCTTAATACCGTTTGCTTCCCTCAAATCCAGGTTTTATACTTCAGCATTCTTCTGGACTTGATTCATGCCACTGCGGAGGCAGTGTTATTCACAATGTCCATACGTTTGTGCTGTTCTGTTCTTCATAGCAGTTTATATCAGATGAACTCATATCTATACCCCAAAAATTATCTACTGGATAAAGGTTTTAAAAAAAGTGAAAAAGTATGCTTCTTCACGCTGTACTATCTTATGCTAATACAATACTAAAGGTTCTTTGTGTTCTTTAAGAAGTCATCTTCACGGAACGATGTATTCATTTCCATGCGCGTACTTACTGCTTGAATTCAACAAACTACTTGTAAAATCATCGAACATATTATCTTGTTCGATAATAGATACCTTTTAAAATTGAAATGCGGGAGTTCGTTATTTGGAACATTATTCGTTTCGTAACCTTAAATTTCTTGGTTGGAGGAATGATGAGGGTCCTATATTCTATTGCCTCTATTGAGTCCGTATATATGTCCAAGGTCTAAAAAAATCCAAATATAAGGCATTTGCTCTCTTTTGTTTCTGTATGATAGTGAAAGTTATAAATTAATTCGAATGAATGGAGGAAAAAAAATGTTTTTCTCTCAGGTTTTCTTATTTGCCCTCTTTGTAAGGAATACCCTTACGCACCAGTTTTCCATTGTTCCCTCTCCAACTCCCACCGGAAAGAACTGGAATGGAGAAACACGCAGACGCCTTGATTTGATTTGGAGATGGTGAAATCATTCCCTTCGAGGCACTGTGATCATTGCCAGCGGGATGTCGCGGCCCTCATTTCCTAAGGAGTTTTGCCGGGTTGAGCAAGCAAAAGGGGAGAGACGTCAATGTCATCAAATGAGAACGCCTTCGTTCTGTTGTCCCCATGCTGTCGCTGATGCCCCGCACATTCTTCCTTCCCCCCTTGTTCGTCTCTCCATCGTCATGCCACCCTAGTGGAAATTGTAGCGCAGCTGTCCCGCCCTGGGGCGCATTCCCTCTCTGCTCTCCCTCGCCGTTACCTGAGGGTGTGTGGGAGGTGATGCTGAGTATAGGTGCGAGTTGGGGTTGGTGGTGGAGGGGTCCGAATGAGACCGGTGAGGAGGGTCAGGCACCTCGTCGAGGAGACGAGAGTCGGAGTCAGAGCTTCCATCTCTAGGAAATCATTCATACAATTGTTTTTTTTTTCTTTTCCTTCCTTTCCAGACCATCCTTCGGCGCTGGGATCGTTTGCTCTACTCCTTTCTCCCACTTTTGTCTTGTGTCTTGCATGTTGCAAAATTCTCGTCCGGGACGCATATCCGCCGTCCATCGACCCGGGAACCTTTTCCTCCGTTCCTCTCTGCTGCCTCTCTCTTGAACGTGAACAAGTTCTCGTTTCGGACGGATAGTTTTTTTCTCTCCGTATGCCTACCTAGAGGAAACATCACGGGAGAGATGTTTTGAGGGGATTGCGTTAATTTGTTTTCGTTATAATCTTCCACTTCGAAAAATATACCTGTAAAATATCTTATAGTATTTGAGTTATGAATTTTATGAGTTCTCAGCGAGAAGTAATGGCTTGAATCAATGCTGTCGGTGAAAATGGTAATTAAAATTAGAGGTTACTTAAAGGTAACCATTATTTTCTATATGTTATAAGGACCTGTTCGCCACTGTAAAGGTGTGATACATAACGAATAAACTATTTTAGGCCAGTGTAATTTGTTGTGTTAGCATCGAATTGAGTAAAATGGTCCTTCTAGTTTAGGCGTCTCGGAATGCTCGAGCATCGACGGCTGCTTCCTACGTTTTGCTCTGGCGTTATTCCTTTCCCCCCGTGGGCATGTGTCTCCTCCCTAGCGGATATGTCCCCCTGGGGGATGAGGGGAATAACCTCTCCGAAACTCGAATAAGTGTTTGCCTTTCCCTCCCGCAATTCTATTCCCTTGCTTCCCTTCTCTTCTATTCCAGTTGTCTCCTCTTCCGCCCTCCTTCCTTTTCTCCGTCCTTGGGACCCTTCTTCTTTTCTCGCTCCGCCTGTCCCACCTTCTCCCTCCTTTTTTATTGGCTCGTCTCGTTGTTTTTTTCCTCTTTCTCTCCGCTCTCCTATTCCACCCATGCCCATCTCCTCAGTCTCGCTCAATTCGTCTGCTATACCCGAGTTCCCAGGCGGCTCCATTCTGTCCCCCGATCTCGTGGAGTGGGGGCAAAGAAGCGTTCTGTCGCCATCAAAGGTGTTCTTTCGCGCGAGGGTGTGATGTGGTTGGTCTCATCGAGCCTTCCGGACCTTATGAAAGTACAAAATAAAACGAAAATCCTGCCTACCTCTCCCCACGATGTCGACTGCTGGCAACCTTCCTGGTGGGGCATGTTGCTCAATACCTTCCTTTGTTTTTCACTTGTATTTTTTTGCTTAATATTTCCCGTTACCTCGGACTATATCTCCGGTACATATTTCCTTAAAATGACGCTGCCTTTTCCGCATAATGCGTTGTGTTAATGTAATTTTATTATCTTAGTAGCTGTAAATAGAGTGAGACGACTGACAGCTAAGGTCATTGAAATGTTTAGGAAAGGTGAGTCGTTCGGATGGTATATGACCTGAAGGGAAGGGTGGAGAGGAATTTGGTATCGGCAGTAGCCTGCTCCTAACGAAAGATCCTAGGTCTAACGTCTTATTCGACGAAAGGAGTCCTGGTCTGGAAGTTCTCTTAACATTCTACTTAAGTAGGGACTAGGATTCCGTTGAAAAATACCGTCGAATATCGGAATTCGAACCCGGTCACTCGGTATGGGAAGCCGGTAATGTAGCTACCACTACAACCGGATCCCTTATTCTCTTAGTATTAAGCAAAAGTTGGAGGTCCAAAGCTAGAGCAGGAGGAGAAATTTAGCTACCTACTAGTAGGAGGTATGTTGTAGGAAAAGGGGCAAAGTAGCAGGAAATTTGTTGGCCGAAGAGGCGCTTGCTGAATGAATGACATGGTTGTAGAGCACGCACATAAAGAGATTACTAGTGAACAGTATTATATGGAAAGTCTATGTGCCTCGATAACATGAGCTTCGAGAAATTAAGATAAAAATAGACATAACTTTTAAGATGTGGGTGTGGAGGAGGATGAAGAAAGATAAGGTGGGAAGAAATAAAGACGAACGATGAAGTGCTAAGGATGGTAGGGGAGGAAGGGAAGTTTATGGTGGAAATCAGGAGAAGGCAGAGGGAGTGGATTAAGAAAGTTTTAAGAGGAAAAGATGTTTGACGGACGATATGGAGTGAATAATGGTGGGTAGGCGGAGTGGAGGAAGGAGAATAACGGGTATTTTGGATGGAATGACAGGGGGTGAGAAGTATGCCGAACTAAAGAAGATCGTCATTTGAGAGATAATAATCGTGGAAAGCTTTTATTGTTCATCTAAACCTGCCTAAACCGCCGGAATAATAAGTAATATATCTATTATCGGGGATATCTCCTGGGGTTGTGTGGAGGAAAGCTGATGTAGACCATAGAGTCGTGCTAAGTAAAGAGGGATGAGTGCCTGTCTCCCCCGTATGCCCGTGTGCGCTAGCGTCCCTTTCCTCCTTAATGCACCGGGCACGTCCTTCATCGACGGTCCTGTCGGGAATCTCTTTGTGAGCCTCCCAGCCTCCTCTGTGGTTACCGACTGTCACCCTCGTCTTTGCGTCTCATTTCGTTGTTCGCCAAGGGTTGTGCACGCGTGGAGTGATCCGCCCCAACCCTCCCATCTCCACTTTCTCTTCACTTTCCTCCACCCTAGCACCCACCAGCTACCTCTCACCCCCATTACAGCTCTCGCCGCCGCGGGCCGTGCCATTAACCCTCGCCGCTAATTGCCTTCGGGTCTTTCAATTTTACCCTTGACGCGAATTCCTTCCCTTCCTCCTCCCACCTTCCCCGTCCCTCTTCACACACGTCGTTTTTCTCCTCTTCCTTCCCCGTCCTTCGTTATGCTTCCCTTTCCCACCCACGTCTCGTTCCTCTTCTCTCTCCTTTTTCTTCCCGAGGGCATAATTTGCTGAGAGACGATGAAAGGTTTTTTTTTTTTTAAGTGGCGCCAGTCGAGTTTTATGTTGCCATTCGAACTAAAATATCGATCGTTTACCGTAACGATGAGGATTATTCTCTTGTTCATCCCCTGCAGCAATAAAAAAACTCTAACCTCAGGGTTGTTCCCCAAGTGACCGATTGGATATAAAATTGGACGAGAAACTCCTTTCGTGGCAATTCTTTATGTATTCTGATCACCAACATGGCTCTTATCGCCTGGAAAACTTTTATTTTCGGTAATATCTATTTTTCAATCTATATGGATAACGGTGTGTGTTAATGGTTGATTTCGAATGATGTCTTATATTAATACGCACGTTTTATGTTACGACCGTCTCTGCTTATGGCTCTTGTGTGTGTTTTCTTGCCTACCAAGATACAGTCACTTCTCACCCTTCCACGTCCCTTTTTCTTCTTCCTTTTTCTCTTCTGTCGGTTTTTATCTATTTCCACCTTTATCGACCCCCCCCCTTTCCCCTTCCATGTTTCCTCCTTCCAATGATAGTCGGTAACGTCTTTACAATCCAATTCCATACGACGCTCGGTCGGATTTCGCTTGGGTTTACTGGATTTTTTCGCTTCCCTAATGCGATCTTTCATTTAATTTCTAGTTTCTTAACCCAAATTGATTTGGGAGCGTCTTATTTCCTTCAGTACATTTCGCTTCCTTTTCTTGTTGGTATTCATTACTTTCGGATCGTAGTGGTCTGCATCTGACGGTATAAAAATGTATTTATCGCTCGGTTTTACTGCAAGATACTGAACGTGATTAGTTTATTGCGGTATGTAAATGGTGTTTTGCAGAGGAGATAATTTTTCTTGATGAGGGTGGTAGTAAATAATAAATTTCCATAACCCTTTGGCAATGGAATTTAAGTGTTGAAAATTGAGGAGATTGAGGGAAAGGCCTTGAAATATGTTTTGTCAACAAAGTGATTGGCCGTTTTATTGAATTGGCTTATACGTATTTACATTGGTGTCTATTGTTTTGCCTGTTGTCACCCCAATAAATTCTGCATTATCTGCATAAATTCTCCTAGTGAATGAACATTCAACATGTTCATTCAGTAGGAACTTGGTGAAATGTATTTTGAGCATATGTGTATAGTTTACCGTTATATATCGATGTAGGAGTTCAGTATTTCGTAAACAAATCGGCTTAAATCTTGTTTATTCAGTGACTGTAAGTTATCATGCAGTTCATTTAAATCCAAAACTGTAAATCGTAAGGAGTTAAAAACTATCAAACTATCATCATGTCATTTGGTATTGTCTTTGAGTAGATAATTTGATATAGCTAGTAGGCTAGGCTATCATCAATGGGAAAGAATTTTTTTTCTATTTAACCTACGTATGGTCATAATTTTTATACGCGTTTCTTTTGATTGAAGAGTAGGTTTTGGAGGTATCATAAATATTTTGAGGGATTATGGAAGAATTGTGTTTATCTATTCCAGCATGTCCTTCGTACAAGAAGAAGACACTGAGCATTCCTCAGTTTAGCTAATATGTGTAATTGTAATTTTTCGCTTCCCTTTTTCCTCGAGGTTATCCCTGTTCCACTAAGACTCGCCCCATTGGCTTGAATATGTGGAGATGATCCCTCAATAAGGGCTCTCAGCGGTTTTGCACGTCTACGAAACGGCTGCAAATGACACCTCACGCACACGAATCCATCTCATTTAGTACGGACGCTGCGGCGCTTTGGGGCCACCAGCTCTTTGGAGCCCTTCCCCCATCAGCCCCGCCAATTCATCGGACCCTCTACCCTCCGGGAGGTGATGACCGGATGCGGTTTCCGACACTAAAACACCTCGACGAGAAAGGGAAGGCCGGGGCAACTCGATAAAACCCTCCTTTCCTCGGATGCCAGCAAAAAATATTTAATGCACGGTTAACTCCGAGGGGCGGGGGAGGGAGAATGCGGCGAGACCCAAATCTCTTCCTTAATAAGGGTGTTTATCCGTCTCCACCCCCTCCTTCCGACTTCCCAGTCTCCTCCCTCAACCTCCCCGCCCCCTCCACCCTTATTTAACGCCCTCCACCGCGCCATCATCTTGAGCCCCGCCCCCTTTTACAAGCAGATTCTCCTCCTCATCCACTTCGCACGCAGCTATTTAGGTTCGAGGCTCGCACTAATTACGCTCTCGCCGCCACTCCTCTCTCTCTCTCTCTCTCCTCTTATGCCCACACTCTCGAGCGATCATCGAAAGGCTGCTTTGCTTAATATCCCAGATTTCACTCCTTCGCCAACCACTTCTTCTCACTCCCTCTTCTGCCTACCCTCCTCTACCTTTTCCTCCATTCTCAGCGACCGTACGACGTTTGAGATCGAACCGTAGCGGTGCAGCTTTAGGGGGAAGGATTGAGAAAGTATATAGTTTAGAAAGGAGGGAAAAGCATTGGGCACGTTATGGAAAGAAAGGATGTTTAAGAGGGGTATTGGAAGGAGCAGGAAAACCCGATGGAAGGCGTATTAAGAGGCAGTGGGATGTTGAAGGTTGCAAAATAGAGAAATTTGGGGCTAGAGGATGAGAAAATGGTAAGGGATAAGCATTGTTCAGTTATAAAATATATAGAACTGTAAGGGTAAATGGAATGAAAAAGTAATTTTGCATGAGAAGAACTGAAATACCGTTAATGCTTCGGAAATTATTTATGCGGGGGATGTATAATACCTTCTACTTGGAAGGCATCGTAAGAAATGCTTATGAAATTCATCAGAATTGTCGATGGCTTGACATGCTGTTGTAAATAAAGGTTTGGAATTATTACACCGTTACCCTGAAAGCAGTTCTTCAATTGAATCTCGGTTCATGTCAAATTTTTTGCCTTCTCTCCTAACTGGCTTCTTCCAATGTAATTCTCTCCTCTGTTTACGTCTGTTGCCATTCTTATCGCGTAACAGTCCCTAAGAATAAGGGTGTCGCCCTGAAACACTTCATTTTTTTACCTTCCGATATCATATCTTAAGTCCATACATTAAGTTTACTACCTCATCCTTTCTTGCGCAGTATTTTCCCCCTTGCTTCGTAATGTATGTACTTTCCGTATTATTTTTCATCTTCCTTTGAATTTTCCTCGCCGTTTTCCTTTCCGCTTCCACCACGAGTAATACATCTTCATTCCGATCGATGTCGAAAATCGATCCCTCTCGAGGATTAATCATCGTAATCTCCGTACCCTCCTAACAGTGCCGTCCTCAACCCATTTTCTCACCCTCTTGTACCGCTCCTCAAATTCCCCCCTCCCCCTTGCTCAATACTTCACCTCCGTGATGAACTCCCTGTGTTCCTCCCTCGGGGATGATTTCGCCGCCTCTCTCGATTGGAGAGAAGGATTGCACCCCGCTCCAATTTAGTCCATTTCGATGCGGGCCACTCACACAAGAGGCTGAATTTCCTTCCCACCCTCCTCCCCCTTGGTTGCCTGAGTGTGTGCGAGTGTGGTTATCACTCATACGAGACTGGTTCCCTTCTCTCCTCGTCTTCATCACCTCTTCCTGTTGAGTGGATGTTTAGCACTCCCACTCCCGTGGATGACTTGGATCTTCTTTTTCATGGTCCCTTCGTTTCGAGGGATTTAGTTTTGTTGAGACTGAATGGTGAAGCGAAGCGAAGTTGGAGCTAATAATCGAGTTTGATTCCCTATTATCATCCTCCAAGGTATACTCCCTTAACCATTCATGAAGTGGTCGTTCAACTCGGCGGCCTGAGCAGTTATCAATTTCAGTATCAATGAGCGCATAGACGGTGTAGCTATCTTTTTCACAAAATGGAATCATTTTTTGAGCAATTTTCCATGCTTGTGCCTAAATATTCTGAGCCCACGTTGTTTAGCAAGGGGAAGATCGTGTTTGCGAGATGCTCTGAAATTGAGCGGTTTAAGTAAATTTATGTGAATTTCACCAGCTTAATCGCATGGTGAGAATAATATTTATATATGCTCTAGTCCATTTTCCAGCACTTTCTTCATTTGAGTTTTTAATTTTTTTAGTTCATCATGAGACCATATTTTCTCCACTTATTGAAAAATTTCTCTTTCTCCTTCGTTGTGCTGCTTTCATCTTATACTTCAATAGTCTCGTGTCTCAAATTTCATATCCGATCTATCTAACACGTCTCTGGCAAGTAATTCCGCTAGAAACTACTTTCCTCTCTTAAATTTACGCTCAACTACCTCCCTGAGAGTCCTCTTGTCTGTCTCATATTTTCTCCATTCTTTTCCTTTATCCTTGCATCAAACGCTTCTAGTTTCTTATCATTGGAGTACAGTTTTCATAACTGAAGAGCAGCACGTTCCATATGAAATGCCTTATTTTTTTTACATTTAGTCAGCTATACCTTCACGCTATTTCACATAGGTAATTATCCATTATATGAGTGCAATTCTCGTGTCTTAAATTTCATTCTCTTTTGCCTCCCATAAGATTGACAGCGTGTGAAAATGCTCTATCAGCTCTCGACTCAGTCCTCTTTCTTTATGATAAGTTATTTTTTCTACCGTCTGGAGAATAAGTGAAATTACACTAAAGTACCGGAAGTGAATTCCGTCCGTTTTAGTGTTTTTTTGCATTCTCGAATGAGGCAAGACGAAATCATCTGTGGCAGATGAAGGATGGAGATCAAATGGATGTAACGAGTAACAGCAAAGAAGTTTCTAAGATGAGTGAGTCAAAAGGGAAGCTATAGGAAAACTTTAGAAAGAAGATCGGTCATATACTTGGACGTGATCATCTGATGAAGACCATAGTCAAGGAATCAGTGAACGGAAAGAAAGACAGAGCAAGGCTTCGTGTGATATATTGGCGACAAGTGGTGAGGGATGTAAAGTAGGAGAATTATGTTAATACATAAAAGAGGCTATCGGATAAAAGAATCGAGTGCGTCATACTATTCTTAGGATCGGTGACTAGTGTTATTAGAGTGTTTTCCTTTTCCCCGACCCTTGGTTTTCACATCTTCTTTTCTTCGGTGCCTTAATATCGTTTCGATCCGTTTCTTACTGGCGCCCAGAACACGTACGAGCGCGATTCCCGATGTCTCCTTCCCTCGTCGTTCGGCTCGACAGCGAGCGAAGAGTTGCGGGCCCTTTTCCCTACCCTCCCCTGCCCCTACCACCGCCCACTTAACCCTCCTCGACCCTCGTGGATAGGGCGCCGGAATGAAAATCCCGAAAATTAAATTCCGACCGCGAATTCGAGCCAAAGTTTGTGTTGGTGGGCGAAGTAGGGGGATGGAAGAAGGCTCCTCCTCGGAAAATGAAATTCCGACAGTAAATTTTGAGAGCCTGAAATTATCTCCGACCGAGCCTGGCCCCTTAAAATACTTATGCAGTCGTGTTTGAAAGCGCGGAAAAGAGGGAGGGGGGTGAAAATGTCTTTTTTATCACCACTCGCGGCTGACTTAATTTGGATAACTCCCGGGCGCGATTCTTGCCTCACGCTCACCATTCCCACTACTCCGAATCTCGACTCACGGAAATCATATTATGGGAAAAAATTATGGACAAATTAACTAGGAACATCTTTCTTTTCCCGCGTGTCAGCTCGAATCTTTTCATCACAACAAAATAGAATATTAAACAGAATTTTCGAATTTTTATCTTCCCCAATTCGATGTGTTTTCAAGGACAGTGTGTGTGAATGTTGAGTGGGAGACCGGCTCAATAAATACGATCGGTATAGAATGATATTCTCACACTTCTTAATCCCCGAGTTTGTCTTTTTATATTTTCCCCTTGATGACGAATTCCCATGCAGTTCCTAGCTTTCCGCTATTCGCTTTTAAAGGCGTCACAATCAGAGGATACGTGGAGTAAGTTCCAATATCTGTCGCTGTAAGGGATTTTCTGGAACAGTAAATTTTCCGTTGTATTAATGCCGTTTGGACTACTAAACAAGTTCAAGATGATAGCTAAGTAATTTCATGGGTGCTAGATATTTCGGTAAAAATAAATACTCAGAACGGTAGATTAAAACTTCTGTTTACAAACGGTATTATTTACGAAGAATCAGAGAATTCCTAGCCTTATCACTGGTGTAAATTTTTCTATTGGACATAGAAAAATTTCGTCTACAAGAGTAATTTTCATTCATGGATTTGTATGTAGTTGAGCATCGGTATGTTTCAAGATTTTGAAGAGTTATTACGAAAAATAGGCTATGATAAAGGCGGATGATGCTAAATTAACACCTTTCCTCTTGAACTTCTAGCGTTAGCATGTGATTTAATTGCATTGTGTGCATTATAAACACTTCTGATTAGAAATATATGTTGTATTTATAGTTCTCTACAATACCTTCTTCCTTTGAATAGCTTGTAGGTGAGAAAAGGATGAAATATTCTAATTATTCAGATGTAGGGAAATTAGCTTACCATTATTTATATTCCAATTTCCATAAAGTTATTTTATTCGTAGAGTTCAATGTAAGAAATCATGGTCATTCAATACTCGAACGTCTTGTGGAAGATAAAGGAATTTACCGCTCCTGTTATTAAATTAACAGTTGGGAGTTAGCGGAGTTGGAATGTAAGGACAGTATCGAATGTAAGGACAGTATCAAATCTGTTAAGCATTTTTGAGTCCCTTGTAATGAGATCCCAAGTCCTCGAGTCTTTGGTTCATTTCAACATAATCTTAATTACCTATTTACATTCCAAATATTTGTATTTTCATGCATTGAGGTGGTATTTTAAGTGATGTTGAGTCTGATATCATTGGTGATTTTTTACCGACTGGGATCACAGTATGGATCTAGGTTCGGAGTTGTTAAATCGTTAGTTGAAGTTAATTTCGAGTTCATTTTTTTTTACAATCCCGCCGTTAGAGAGATAGGCGGCCGCTAGTGCGTGACCATTCTTCGGGAGTAAGGTGAGGTGTTCTTCTCTCATTTCCTCGCCATCTCCTCCGCAGGAAGCTTCCGTATTCATCGCGGAAGAAGGGTTTGGGTTTTTACGACGAAGGCATTAAATTTTACGCCCAGCGGAATCGTCGGTTTTATGCCCGGCCCCAAGAGAGGGGTGGGCGGGTCGGGACGGTCATCGTAATAGGGCCCTGAGCAAGGCGAGCTGGAGAAGTCCCTTTGGTGGGACCTTGGTTAGGAGGAGGAGCCATCCATCCACTTGGAAAGGTTGCTGCTGCTACCTTAAGGTCGTTAAGAATCCAGGCTCTGTGAATATTTATTTTTTTCCACGTACCTCCTCGTTCCTAAGAGGGCATGGGTTAACAGTTTGAACCGAGTGCTCCTCGCCTGTTGTATTGTTTTTTTTTGTTAAGAGGCACGACGTTCGCACGAGAAGTTTCCCGGGATGCGGGCCCGGGCACTTAACCAACCAACCGAGCGAACGAACGAAAAGCCATCGACTTCCTAGCCGTCGCGTCGGTTCGCGGAATAAATATTCCCAGTCCGGCCTTTCTCCTTGTCGTTCTTCAAAGCCTTCGTTTTGTAAATCCTCGCAGAGACAATGGTGGCGGTAGTCATTCTATACAGGAAAGAAGGGCAGTTACATTTTTTCCACAAATCCATTTCTGCGGATATGATTTTACGCTTGGAGATGTCCGATGTTGGGTGAGAATTTTCATTTTTTTAAGTGCAGTGGTATGCTTCTCCGTTTCTCACAAGGGATTAGGACCAATTCAAATTTCGGATGGCGACATTTAGACGCTATTGTTACCGTTTCTTGCCATTTTAGTTAGGAGCCCTTTATACATAAGGTATGAACCCATTGGATAATATATATATGACCGTTTATATATAAGGCATTAACCCCGTCAACCCAGTGGGTGGTTGAAGGAGTTGAGCTAACCGTTTAGATGCCTTATCGACATACATCTAACCTTTCTTTACGTTGGAAGAAGAATATGTTGTGATTTATTGAGTTCATTAGTAATCGTAGTACAACTGAGTATATGAATTAGAGCATTGAGTGAGGGGGATAAAAAAATTCGTCCTTACGTAATACTTATATGACTCACAAATAGGGACAGTTATTTACAGTCTCTACTCGCGGAGCGGACATGCCCTACGAAGGTATCTCGATTGCCTTTCTATATCTCTGGGTTTTGCGCCTGTGGCGAGTTCATCGAAGCTGAACTGTGCGATGAATATTAGTATGGCGTTTAAATTAATATGGCAATAGATCCTTAATTATGGAATTCTTTTCATTCGTAATCAAAGTAAGACGGTGAATTACTTTTACTCTTTCGTGGTTTTCGCATAAATATTTGGTACGTTTCTTCATTAAAATCATGTTTTATTTTATGTATGACCCTGAAAAATACAGTCATGTTGTGTTCGGAATGGATAATTTAATGTTTATTTTCGTCATTCATTG
The DNA here is from genome assembly GCA_933228895.1 of Platycnemis pennipes. Taxonomy (NCBI): domain Eukaryota; kingdom Metazoa; phylum Arthropoda; class Insecta; order Odonata; family Platycnemididae; genus Platycnemis; species Platycnemis pennipes. Next base: position 29,951,742 of record OW121851.1, read on the forward strand.
ACATTCTATATCGAAAGAATGTAATACAACGGGGTGAAAGATGATGCTCTTCTTTTATATGCATTAAAATGTGGAGTTGTGTTTCTTTTCCATTCCTTGGCCCCTGCCTGATACCGAGGGCTTGAATGCCTTCGCCTCCTTCCCCCTGGGACTCCCCCGCTAGTCGAATGGATAAATAACTGAATCATCCTCGATGGCATATCCCTCTTCCCTTCTTCGCCCTCTCTTCTATCGAATTCCTGCCTCTCATCCCCCTCTCGCTCATCCCTCTCCCCCCCCACTCGGAGAAGGTTCCAACGCCTCCTCGCCCAATTTCCCTCCTTTCTCATTTGCCGCCCCCGGAAAACCTCGGGAAGTTACACATCTACAATTCACTTCCAGAAGCAGCCACCCCCCGCCCACCGTCCCCTCCTGTTTCTCCCCCTTAATATATCTCCGCCGCATTCTCCTCCTCCTCCTTTCCCTCGACCCTCCCAAACCCTCATCCCCACAAGCCCTCTCTTCACCCCCCAATCGAAATCCAAATCCTGCTCTTCACATGTTTCCGCCTCTCTCTCTCATTCGCCCCTTTCCCAAACCCCTGCTACTCTCCCTTAAGCCCTTCCCCATGCAGACAATCTCTTAGCCCACCCTCTTACTCCTCCTCGATCTCCTATCTCCTTCCGGTGGTCCAGGCTCCATCTTCACGTAATTGAGTTGCCTTCCTCACTGTCTCTCGCCTCGTTCCCGTACCCCCCACTCGACTCCTCTTCCTTCCTCCCTTCGCTCCTGTTTCTTCGTATGTGTCGCAGCACTCAAGTCACTCCCTCTCCGAAGACATGGTAGTTCTCTTCCTCCTTCCTTCTCGTCCGCGTTCCCTCGTCCTTTCCTTTTTCCCGGGCTTCCATCTCCCGGCCCGGCGTTGCTTTGCCGCGAGAAAATATGAAACCCCTCCGGATCGACCCGGCAAGGGATTTGGACACGATAAGCATTCGTGATAAATATCTCAGAAACTTGGCTCTTGAAAGTGGAGTGGATCGCGCCCATTTTTTTGTGTCATAATGGCCGTAGCTCCTCTCCACCAGGGCTTGTTCAGAACTTTTAAGAAGAAACTTCTGTAAGAGATGGAATTGGTGCGGAACGCTTTTAAATTGGAATTTTAAATTCCCGGCGAAGGTCGTATTAAAATTGAGAAGGAGAAAATTTGATGACGACATAAAGGGGGATAACCTAATAGACTTTGATCGTCATTGTTTTGTTAGGAGAACAGACTTAAAAATATCCCACTCTTGCTCTTACCAACCAAATTTGCAGTTATAGTTTGAGTGGAGTTTGTACGTACGATATATTTTTTACTGTTACGAAAAAATCCTGGTAGGTTCTACCTTTTCATAAGGCATGAAGATTCATTTAAGATGTAAGGGAAATGGTCAAAATTGGGAAAACAAAGTGATAACACCTCGAGCAAGGCTATAATGGGTGAAACCGAGATTGCGCTAAGGCTAGTACGGACAGTTCAAAAATGGTTTTCCCGTTTGTCGGAGCCTCGTGGGTCCATTACCTCAGGACGTGGACGACACTTCTCTCACTCTCTTCTTCTGCTTCCATCTGGCTCTGTTTTCCTTCTGCTTCCCTTCCTCCCCTGATCCATTTTTCCTTTCATCCTTACTTCCTTCCCCCATTCCTTCGGAGCTCTTCGATCAGAGACGACATGGAATTTCACGTAATGACCTTATCTATTGTCAAGTTAAAATCTCTAGTAACAAAAGATTTTGGAAAAAGACTACTTATCGAAACTTGAAGGACATTAATCCTGAGAAACTGTTTTCCGACCCCAACCTCAAATCTCCTGGTGACATCCCTACACAACCCTCCCTCGATGGGAAAGTAGAAGTACTGCAGAGCACTATCTTAAAAATATTTTTATAAACATGCTCCTTTAATGGTACGTAGAGTGAGACGGCCACCTGCCCCCTGGATCACATCTGATATACGTACAGCAATGGAGGCACGAGATAATAGCCACCGTCGTTACTTAAGGGATAAGGACGCAGTTTCTTGGGAAGAGTTCAAACGCTTACGCAACACCGTCAAGCAGGCTATTTGCAACGCCAAGAACGCACATTTTTCCAAACTTCTCGAAGGTGATGTTAACAGCAAGTGCCTCTGGAACGTAATTCGTTCCCAGGGTGGGTATAGGGCTAAGGGTGATACGAAGTTGGAGGGAATTTCCCCCGCAGCTCTAATCCAACATTTTCTCCGTGAGCCGGTGTTTGACGGAGTAGACCTTACTGCCGTTGAACGAGAGCCAGCAGTCGAGGTACCAGAACACAGTTTGCAGATTGTGACGTCAAGAGATGTCACCAACGGCGTAAAGTCTATTCGATCTCAGGCTATGGATCCCGATAGCATCTCTCTTCCCATGATTCGACTGCTCCTCCCCGCCCTCATGCTATACCTAATCCACATCTTTAACACGTCCATCATGTACTCCGTTTACCCTGAAGAATGGAAGAGTTCATTTATCATCCCAGTCCGGAAAACACCGCATCCGAAAACAGGGAAAGATTATAGGCTAATTTCCGTCATAAACACCCTGGCCAAGATCTTTGACCGGATCGTTCACGATCAGTTGGCCGCCCACGTTAAGAGGGCCTCACTCCACGGCAGACTAGCCGGTTTTCGTGAGCATCAAATCACGCAGGTGGCTCTAATTAGCGTCCTTGACGACATTCGGGGAACCATGTACCACCGTCATATACAGTTGTAGCGTCACTTGACCTCAATAAAGCATTTGACTCAGTCCGACATGATGTATTGGTGACCACGCTAAGACTTTCTGGCGTGAGTCGGGATACTTCTACCTGGTTGGGTGGGTACCTGCGTGGCTGCTTTCTCGAGTGACTTAGACAGGATACTGAACTGGTGTCTAACTCGAGGTCTCTCGGTCAACCCGAATAAATGCTCTGCCATGATCGTCGGCAATAACAGAATCCTCTATTGTCTCCATGACCCCCCACAACTAGCTATGTTTGGTCAACCAATGCCTTACGTAAAGACAATGAAATACCTTGGCGTCACCCTCTCTAACACCTTGAGTTGGGATGCCACCGTATCAAACACTGTTCAGAAGATCTTTATAGACCTGAGAATACTGCGGTCAATGCAGTATTATCCAACAATGCACTTTGGATTACGACTCGTAAAGACACTTTTGCTGCCGATAGTTGATTGTGCTACTTCCTGGAACGGACAAGAGCTCAGGAGAGGTTACTCGATTACAAACAGCCCTTAATGCTTACCTGCGTTATGTGTATCGCCCGCGCCCTTGGGCTCACATGACACCATATTACAACAGAGCCCAAATATTAAAGATTAAAGAAAGAAGAGACTTCAGATGCCTCACATTGGGATATAAATGCCTTACCACTGGACCTCCAAAGCACATAAACGACCGTCTAAAGACTTTCGACGAATTCACTGAAGATCCTCTAGGGGTGCTTCCACTAACTTCCGTTATCCGCCTCATCGAACTGAACGCATGAATACTCAATTCACCACCAGCTTCATGTGTCTATGCTACAACCTCTAGGCAGAATTCAAAAAGATACACAATTATATAGGCTTTCGCAAAAGATTATTTCGCCCCATGCTGACGTCACAGAGTTTAAACCCTGGGGATGGACCTCGAATGACAATTTAACAATATAATTCAATTTCCTTCTTATTCATTTTTTTCAATTTCGTGTCACTTACTTTTTCCTTTGTGTAGGCACAAATTCTTTCAAGATGATTTAAACGATTGTATAAAAATATGTATACGGCTCTACAAAAAGGTTTAATTCTTGTTTGTTAACTGTTTAATTATTGAAATCTATATCTTAATGAACCCTGGGCTAGGGGCAGAGGGGGCCATATGGCCTCATCTAGCCCAGGATAAATAAAGAAGTAAATAAATGGAAAAGGGTCTTCTGGCCTCTGCTGCTGTGATTTTGTGAATTGCGTGGCCACTTCCCTTCTTATCTCTCTTTCCCCATTCTCTTTTCCGAGCTGTGCGTGGACGTAGAAGAAACAAAACTGAATCATCTTCCACTTTTCGCTAATTTTGCTATTAAGGTACAAAATAAAGTGACAGGTCTCTATAGTGGGAGTTGGCATAAAGCAAGATTCTTTCGTTACGAAAAGCCCTTTTAGTTTTTTTTTCTTACTCCTGTTCCCATGCTTCGGGTTTCTTGCAGTCTCGTCGGAATTTCATTTGCGTTAGTGAAATAAAATACCTCGATAATTTCATGGCAGTATTATAAGAATGTAATTTGATAGGATAATATGTATTTTCAATCGAATATAGTCCCTCGCTTTGGTGGGTGGTACTTACCACACTCGGGAACTATATTATTTTTGGATTCCCTTTACAGATCTATATCTAATTAATATCGCAGAATGAATGATTTTTTTAAGCTCCCTCTGTACTGAATTAATTCGAAATTTTATCCTAAAATAAGCTGAGCGAGAATTGCTTTAGAGATTTCGTCCTTTTTCTATTTTCTTTTATTTTTCCAGTCATCACTTTGTATTACTGTCCTTATATAATTTTGTATCGACTACTTACATGTCATTATAATTTGGCCTGCTCAACCGTCATTTCGAAGCCGTGGGTGTTTTCTCCTGAACTCGGAAGTCATTTCTTGCGGCCGAGAACTTCCTACTGCGTGACTTTCTGGTTTCCCTTCAAGAGAGCAGGTGTACGTCTGTCGGCGCAAGTTAATCGTCGCACGACTTTCGACTACGCCGTCCGGGAAATGGAGAAGGGGAAGTTTTTCGATATCGGGGGATGAGATCGAGAGTTCTGCTCGATTGCCCTTATTGCGCGAAACCCTTCTCCCACCAAACTAGTCGCAACCCTCCCTCGTCGTACTCTCTCCCTCGACACACCGACGGTCTTGCGATGCACGTAGAGTTAATATCGATGTTCCGAGTCGCGTATCGCACAGTCCCAAGAGCATGTTTACCACCGCCCCCGCTCCACATGCACTCCCCACTCTCTCTCTCTTTCCCTCCCTCTCCTTCCCTTCACTTCTCTTTCCTTTCAACCACCGACGTGGCGCGGGAGTGTGTGGAATCCTTTGGCGGTCGCCGCATAGTCGGCGGTATTGTGCAGGGGAAGCCTTGAGTTGTACGAGCAGCGGTCGCGCGGCAACAACTGCAACAGCCGACCGCGAGAAGCCCAAACAAAACCCTGAAAATGAGGAAGAGAAGAAAGGGGAGCGTGATAAGTACCCCGGTATTCTCATTTTGTGGAATAAAGGAAGAAACCTCGTGGGGTACGGGATTATTTTTTTTCCTCCATCGCCCTTTTTTTTTCCTTTCGGAGTTTGGTGTTTGTACCCTTTTCGTTCTATCGCTGAGTTTTGCCTTCCGTTTTGTTCGAGCCTCTCTCACTTTAAGTTTTTTTCCCCACGTTTTCCTTCCTCCTTTGCCCGTTTCTTTTTTTTTCTGCAGGGCTTCTCTTAAGCCACTTATCATTCTCGCCACGATCGACCGCGTGTTATCGATAAAGTTAATTCCCAGTCAAAGCCCGTCCTTTTCTCCTCCCCTGGGGGCGAGGGTCACCCTCACAACCCCTTTCCCTTCTCGCCTCACCTCCCTTCTCCGCCCTCCCCATTCTCCAAGGAGTGGATTCGTGCGCCGCGGGAATCCAAACATCAGACTTCGATGCGGAATGAGCATCGCGAGAGTCGTTCTGGAATCATGTCAAGTTATGGATGGGCTGCATTTACAAACTCTTCAGAATAACCGAAATCTATAGCACCGCGTTACTTAAAAGGGTTTTACTTATTCGTACCCATTGGTGATGTATATTCATATTATACACATAATAATGTTAATTTTTTACCTGTTAAGGTAGGTGTAGATGCGCATCTAAGGCTCCCCACGACCGATATCTATCACATGTTACTGTTCATCAGCCCCGATTACCCCCATCTACTCATCATTCTACCCAAAATACCTGTCGTAAATCACAAATTGCAGCTAATTTTCGTCAACCCCTCAATTCCTTAGGATTTCCCTGACTCGTTAATCACATTTTCGTATGTTCACATTTCTCGTAATATCACATCATCGCATTTGTACCAGATTATGCATTTAAAATCCCCTAATCGCATTTAGATACACATGCATCTTACCCTGCGACCCACCGCAAGGGCTCGCAGCTGGAGGTAGTATGTCGTCAGTCGTGAGTCATAGATAGAAATTTAAAATGAAATTAGAGGGATGAATGATATGGGAGCTACAGAAGAAAATACTAAATAGTGTAACGTGAAAAGAATTCCTACGATGACCCTTGATTATATCCTGTCAGCTATCCTTGCTAGCCAGTGACTTTGCAAAGACCTAGCTGAAATCAATGGACAGCAGCCTATTTATACTTGCCGACAGTGATAGGGAAAATAAAGCCTGGCCAGCGAGAAGAGAGTAAGAGTAGGGTTATTATGGGGATAGTTTTAGGACGGGGAATAATTTCCAAGTTGATAGAAACGAGCAATGAATCCGAATAAAAAAAAAGGATACTGGTGTGGCAAATAGAGCATAAAAAAGATCATTCGAAAAAATGTGACTTTGATGAGAGGTGCTACAGATGGAATGAAATAATGCTCATCCATTGCAATCTTTTGTGTCAACGCGGGTGAATCTCTCGTATCCTTCAAAGTAATGCATGCGTCGCGTTTCACGGAAACACAGCATCGCCTTTTCGTATTGTCATGGCAGCGCCGCGTATCGATATGCGATATCCACCCCTTGTCCTTTCCTCCCACAGTTCTCCACAAATCTCCTCCTCCACCTTGTTTCATGGGAGTGAGGGCGTCCAAGGGGGTGGGAGAGGGAAATGAGCGATCGCAGTTTTCATTTTAAAGCGATTAGTTCTCGCGGCGGCGAAAAAGTTGTGTGCCGTAGTCGGGAAAGTTTTGTTATCCCCTTGGTTGGGTCGTTGAAGGGTTGGAGTTGGTGGGGCTTCCGGAAATATGAGGAGGCAGAGAGAGAGAGAGTGGGTGATGGTGGAAGGGATGGAGGATAGTATGACGGAGAGAGGGAAGTAAATAGGATCAAGAGATTGCTTGAGAATCAAGAAGCGAGGTAGCGGAATGGAAGGGAAGGGGATGGAATCCCCGGGTCGGGTTTATGCAGTTCGAAAAAGGGAAAGGAAAGCAACGTTGGAGAATAATTACCCGATTAGCAAAATTGTTAATTAAAACGTTAATGGAATCACCAATTGAGTGATGAAATAGTTTCAGCCTGACGACCCGGCAAATGAGCTTTATTTTTTCTCGTTAACCCATGTTTGGTCGCCTTAGGTGTCGTCCTTGTCTTGGTTTTTTTGGCTTCGGGTTTTTTTATAAATTTGTCTTTCAGGTGCATTAAGGGGACCATGTTTTCGTCGAGGTGACGTATAATTATTATTTTTTTTGTTCCCTCCTAAATATTTCTAAGAATTCCATAGTCTTGTTTTGCCAAACTTCCTACTATTTGCATTCTCGTCTTTGAGGACCACGTACAAAGACTTTTGTCATTTTTTCCAGATTTTTTGAGTGGTCTGCTAGGTACGATCAATGTCACTGAATCGAATACTTTAGAATTGGTTTTTGTGATTTTTTTCCTTGGATCCCTCGAATGATTTTGAATTTGAAATTTACCGCCTAGGGCTCAATTTTTGTTCCATCAGTCTTCATTTTTTTCTAAACGGCAATTAATGCACTCTTCTTGAAATAAACCTTCGATTCGCATTTCACTCTCTCTACTTTTATGATATGTTTTATAATAAAAATTGCCTTTGATCTTTTTTTTCAGTTTTGGCGTTCCCACTTTTAGAATTTACGTAAATTCCTTTGCATGTCCAATACTCGTCTTTATCCTTATGTAAATAAATCTCAATACTTATATAAATAAAATATATAAAATCTCAGTCAATTCTTGAAATATATCATGATAGATTGATCTTACATCTCTCTCCGCTAAGGTAACTACTTAAATATTTTTTTGTTCACTTCGAGAATAGTTTTCAAGGTAAAATAAAATGCATCCCTTCATATTTGACGTTAATTTTATGTAGCCCTATCAATTTGCGGTCTGTCCATTTCTCTTTATTCGCAATCATCTACTATATTTGTCCTTTACTTTATACTTATACAATAGAAGTCGTTGTTAGGCAAGCGGAAGGAGGAAGATAAGATGTTGTGAAGCACATAAAAGGCGAAAAATGTGTAGCTAAACAGGGACATGTAAGATAGATAAACCCTAATATAATGCAGCCTTTAGACTTAAATATCTAGCAATGTTTCGTATTTATTAAAACCTAATTTAAATGGTCAAGTACTATAATAATATCTGATAAACCCTTAATTTAAGTACATATATACCCACTTATATCTCAGCCATCAGATTGGGTACTTAATTTTTTCCCTTGCAAGAATCGATGTGCTGATCTCCATTTCTACAAAATTTTGTATTTGTTTATCAATCATGATTGAGCCTATTCGTGTTGTGGTGGAAAATGTATGATTGGGATCCAAATTGTTAAAACGAACTCGTCCTTCATCGTTCTCTGCTCGGTGTGGGCCTCGAATATGCGTTCGGGCGGGGAAGTGGGTGGGGGTGGTTGGGGGATGGTTTGGGCATTGATATTCGTGTGCCTACGCGAGACAACGTCGCCACATTCCGAGGAGGGGAGACCCTTGCTCTCACATCTGCCGCTGCTCGGGGCACCCTCCAGACGCGGTACTCTTTTCGAGTGTTCGCAATTACGCTGATTGCCAGCGTTTCGGTTTTACGCCTCCCTCTCTCGCCTCTCTCCCATTCCGTCCCACCCGACATCGTCTGCACCTCTCTTATCCTCCTGCGTTAACATTCCCAATTGAAATCGTCGCCCGCCGTCGTATGAACGCGTAACATGCGTTCGGCTCTCTCTCTCTCTCTCTCTCTCTCTCTCTTGCCTTTGTTGTCTTCGCCGAACATCCTCCCTTTCTCCCACTCCTGGCTCAGCAAAGCTTTGCCCGTCGCCGCCCGGCCTAAAACACCCTCTTCCCCCCACCCTGTCCCCACTCCCGTTTTTACCCTGTCCCGAGAGCAGCGCCTACGCTCCCATTTGCCGTATCCGTCGGGCCACCTGCTGCCCATCCTCTAAAATTTTGGAATTGCGATAAGGAGGGGAGGATTTTGGATGGCGGCGGGAGTATTACGGTGGTGTTTCTGGGATGGGAATGAGAGAGGAGAGACGGGAAATTTTAGCTGTGCGTGTATTAGGGAGGGGGTGGGGTGGGGGGATAGGTTGTGTGGAGGTCTCCTGGGTGCTTTTCGCCATCTCCGTATCCTCCTCCCCTCCTGCCCTCCTCCACACTCCTGGGAACATTAAAAGTTGGGCGGAAATTCAGGGAGTCTCACTTAAGGCGTATAAGCTCCATTCGACGATGCGGTTAATATAGCCGAGTTTTATTTCGCCAGATGTGCGCGCTATAAATAATCATTTGGAACAGAAATGGAGCGTTATTCCCCCCTCCACCCGCAACCCGGATTTGTTCCTCGCATTTATTTTTTGTTTATTTTCAATTTTTTGTTGTTTTTCCCCACACTTCCCTCCAAAAACTCCCTTTTCCCCCTAACCCCCACCTTGTCTCTTTTTTTGTAATCGTTGGAACCCCGATCCGGTTTTTGTTTCGCGGTGTGTTTCTCCCATAATACGCTCTTCATTTTTTTCCCCCGCAAGGCGAGCTTTTTCTCCTCTCGCTCCCTATCTCCAACTCTCCTTTTTCCCCTCTTTTATTTTTTATTACGGATCGTCGGAAATTTCATTTGAATGCATGGATTATTTGGAACGGATCCCTCGTATGTGTATGTTAGTGAGCCGCGCTGTCGTTCGTTTCTTTTTACTCGATGTATTGAATCGACTGTCAGAATTTCGAGGGATATATATGTGTGTACGTATATTCTTCCTTTTCATTTTCAGTCCGGATTCCACCCTCAAGCCATTCAGCGTTTTTCCATTATTGCCTAACCCACGCAAATCGTCTATGCATGATTCGTATGTGCTCTTTTTTAAAAACGTTTGAGCCGCCTATGACGCTCGAGGATGGATTTTATATATATTTTTTATACCTCCTGTCCTATTGTTTTACGTTGCATGAATTGGGGTATATTTTATCTCAGATGATGTTAAACGCGAAATCGTGCTAAATTTCCTTCGGTCAGTTTTTTGATTCCGATGATACCTATATCGTTAATCAGTGAATTCCTGTATGAAATTATTTGTGATTTTAAGAAAAACAAATACATTCTCTACATCCAAAGCATTTCTGAGAATTCTTCTGTGTGTTTGAATTTCGTGTATATGTCTTCGTTGTTAGCGGGGAGTTTTGGTGCGGTTGGATTGTGGAAGTGAAAAACTGGCGTTTTTTACATTGGAACTTCTAAATGTTGAGAATATACCTTATTTAATTTCGAAAACGATGACTGACACTTGGGACGGTTCCTCTTGACGCTTTAACTGAAGTAACGTGAATTCATACTCCAGTCGTGCTTCGCGTTTTAACAAGATACCTGTCAAATTACGTGGGTACTTCTACTTTAATTCCTTATTTCATCTTTTCAAGGAAATATGTAATTAGATGTTCGTATTTTTTCCACATATTTACTCGAGGAAATTTAAAAGAAAATTGCCACGTTCCAACTACTTTCTTTTCTCGCGTTAGAATAAGATCGGCGAAGGAAATTCTTTAGTGTTTTTCCTGCCGCAACTTGTTTAGTCTGTTTCTCTTTCTCTCCTTTCCCATCGTCCTAAGGCAACCATTCCTCGCCCGGAAAATTCGCTCCCTGCTTCAACTTCATCCAGCTCTCCTCCGCTCTTTTAAATTCTCCCCCATTGATTCCCCGAGAGAGAGAGAGGAGGGCGAGGGAGAGCCGGTGGGGGAAGCCCTTGGTGATTAATGCTTTGCACCCTCTTGCCTGATACCCATCTGGAGATTCATTCGGGGATTCGGTGGCAGTGCTCGCTTTGGGGGGGGGGGGGGGGTAGAGTGTTGGGTTCTTTTTTTTGTATCCGGGGGGAGTGGGGGGGTGCGGGGGCGTAAGGGGATAGGGAGGGAATTGGCGAGGGGAGAAATGAGGGCTCCAACGACGAGTTCGTTTGTATGGCGACGAGAGGGATGGGTAAATGTGGACGTGCATTTTGGCCTGCTAGCAGAGACCGCGTGGATCTGATCCCGGTGCCAGGTGTGATTTAAAGGTTGTGAATGGGATTTGAGGGATGAGAAATCGAGTGATCGCTAGTGCTTCGCAGGCTGTCTATCGTGGCCTTCTGTTGTTCTGTTTTTCATTCAAGTAGCGTGGTATTGTTTGGCGCCAAAACATGCACTTTGAGGGAAGGGGATGAAAATGCACTTGCGGCCTTTGAATTGTCGGTGTGGAGAAGGGTGCGGAAGGTAAACGGATGGAAAGGAAGACAAACAAGGAAGTGATGGAAATGGTAGAGGAGGGGAGTAAGTTGATTTGAGAAATTAGGAGGAATCAGACTGAGTGGATTAAACAGATAATGTGGGGAGAGGTTGTTTTGAAAGGCGTGATCGAATGATTGGACAGCGCGGAAAAGGGAAGAGAAAGGGATGAAGTGATGTGAAGTGGGAAGTATGCGGAACTAAAGAAGAATGTCATGGATGATCCTGCACTAGGATCCCGCAACGGTGATCTAGTTTATTTGAATGCTTTCAAGTTTTTAAAAATTTCATTTTACATCTCATTTTACCTTTGCCGTTTGATCAGTAGGTACTAGTATATAATAAATAATGCTCTAATCTGTCGCAGAACACATCTTCCATCTTACATATTTTTACCTAGAATGAGTAATTTCCAATCTTTTCTGTTTTTGTGTGAATATCGATATTTGTGAATATTTCCCTAGTTCTTATTCGCCGGGTTATGCAATGGTGTATCGATACCTGCGATGAATTTCAGTTTTGTTGTGATTACTTATTCAGTGGCCGGTCTCCGAGGGTGTAAAGTCAGATAAACAAGTAATTCAATTAATTATGAGTCCTCAACTATCTAGAAGATTTTACAGTTGTGGATGGTAGGAAGCAGGTAATTGCTGTTTCTACCAGTAACTTTTGTTGAAAATGTGCTCTCTAATCCTGCTTACTCTGAGACGTTGGCTATTTGTGGAATATCTTTACTTCTAGTCTGTCACTCATGGTAATTACCTACAGTGAATCTGGAAGCGCAATCGGATCAGTTTTTCTCTACATGCACCTCATTATCATTGGCTTTGATCATTGTATTTCCTTTTAATTAAATTTGATTGGCTCCGTCATCATAAACGTAATTAGTACAATTGAATATGAGCACAGGTAAAATCTTGATGAAACTACACTTTCACTATTTCCTCATTCAGTGTCTCCTAAGCCGAAATAGTAAGATGCATTCTGGCTTAATAGTTCGTCTTTATCTTTCCCAATGCTACCCACATAATGGACATCGTAGAGACGGTAAATAATTATGGTGAGAATAATAAGCGGCCCATGATGCTATCCTGAGGGACACCTGAGGCTGCTCACTCTGGGGATTTTTGGATCGGTTGGGTGGCAATCGTGGGAATGTGGATTCGGTTTGGCGGGTCGACGCTGGAAACTGCGAGAGAATGATTAATGCCCCCTTTAGACCAAACTACAGGGTACACAATCAAATCCCTACCCTCTTCTCTCGTTTCTCTCCTCCCAAGTAATCCGCACCCTCGTGGAACCTCAAATGATCTCCATGCTTTATCGGGTTAAATCGTTTTAATCTTTCACAGAGCATTAGTTTTTGTTATTGGATCAACCCTAATCTGATTGTCAGCCATCGTGCTGTCTTCTGTGTTTATTCTCTTACGCGTAACCTGTTATGAAGTGGATACATTAGGGGGAAATAAATCCGTTTGCTACATTGCGCAGCTAAGTCATAAATATCAAACTGGCTCCTTTCTCCTGGAGGCATATGTCAATCGTGCATTTGATGTCAAAGCGTATATCAATTATTTGGATTACTGCAACGATGACAGCGTACCATTATATTAGTTAGTCAATTTATTTGCAAAATTTTTCATGAATTATTATCCCAGTTCTGAATTCTCTTTACACCTACATATTTGACGTACCCTTCGAGGTTTTTGATACATCAATGAGGAAGAATGATGTTTTCCTGCTTAATACTGCTTATTGTAATGCTCATTTGTGGAGGGTCACCGACGGCTGACTTCGTTACCTGCTTATTTTATTTCCGCCTAGGATAGGCATTGAAGTAGGTGGTGGTGATGATTATTGTTGTGAAGTATACATACTTTCATATTCTTTACGCGGTTACCTTTGGTATTAGACCCAACCGTGATAGCTCGTCCTCTTAAAATACATTGTTTTTCTTTCGACTTTCAACCCTTCTTCTATCACCATTACCTACATTTTTCTGCATCGTATATTTCATCAATTTTATTTTAATTTTCCAAGACATGAGAAGAATTATTTTATTTTATATAAGGTGTCTAATAATTTGATTTAACTGGATGAATTTACTACAGTTTTCTCTTTATCTACCTTCTACTCTCCACCTCATTTACTCTTTTACATTTGTATTATTTTTTGTTTGGCAATGAATCATCCCGCATAAGTCACTTGAAGTTGACCGCAGTCATACAAAAATTGTGATGTACCTTTGTGATATGGATGTACACCTTTCCTTTCCTTTTTTAAGTTACCACCGTGCCTTAGATTACGTAATTCCTCCGTCCTTGGTGGTGCGTAATTGTGGTAGAACTAGATTTTTTAGTTGCCCTAACTTCAGAGGATACATCGCTCTGTCTAACCTAAGAAACTTCTAAGTCCAAACATAAATTACACGATGCAGTGGATGGTAGAAATAATAATAGATGGTAGGTATAAATTACACGAAATACTCGTGACCGAGACAGAATTAGAACCCGCGACCTTCGGGTAACCACGGAGGCGCATTAACTCTACCACGGGCGGGCGCGCACCTATTTATTATTACTTGAGCGTGGGTAAATTTCGTGATTGTAATTGTTGGTGCCTAATCATCGTCCTCTGACATAAATATTTTGTTGCTCTCAGTTCTGAGGGTCTCTACGGTCCGCGGGTCTCTACAGTACAGGGCGCAGCAGCTCTTCTCCAGCGTCTCGCAACGCTGGGAGGTGGCCTGAGGTCCCATTTTCTTCCTTCGTCAGTGAATACCCCATCGCCGCTCGTTAAGAAAACATCCGTCAGGAATGAGTGCGTGCCCGAACACCGTCCCCGACCTCCCAGAGGGCAAGAAAACAGAAATGCCCGCCGCGTCGACCGCTGCTCTCTCGGAATGACCGTCGCTTTACCCTCGCTCGCTTGCTGAAGGGACGCTTCCCTTTCTTCTTCAATTTTTTCCCTTTCCTCCCATTCCATACCAGCCCCATCCATTGTCCAGTTGCGCAGCGAGCCTGGGCGCATTATTCTCTCCGTGCACCTGCGAAAGCGAGGTTTAATGTCCACTCCAATGTCCGAGTTGTTTACTCCCAAGTCCGACGCCGCTCGCGTTCGAGTAAAGGAATAAGTGATGGGCTACCCTTCTGCTGACAAAGGATGGGTGAAGGAAATGGGGGGTGGAGTGGAGAAGGATGGGAAGAGGCCTCTTTGAGGGCGGGGACACGCGAGAGTGTGGGGGTGTGCGAGAAAAGGTGGAGGTGAAAGGTAGGGCAAACAAAACGCCCCCTCTTTTTCTTCGGGGGCGCTGCTTGCCGTGGCTCCGTCGGTTCGCCTGACCCGTCGTCGGTCCTCGGTCTGCCGTGACTGTCGCCCGTCCAACCCGTTATGATTCCCCCTTCATTCCTCCTCACCAAACCACCCTTCGGCTGCCACTACGACCTCCTGCTCGCCAATAATTAATGAGTACTCGTCCCTTCCCCTTTTGCGATAGCTTTTGAGATTGAATGAGGGCGTTCGCGTTCGCTGTCTCACGGATCTTGTGACTGACGTAGACCTGTAATTTCCACCTAGTTGGTCGGCGGAAGCCACGTGCGAAGTGAGCGAAACGTTCGTTGTCTCCCGGGAGGGAGACGGGGATCGTGGGTGTGGACGGAGTGTGAATTATTCATCGGCCGATGACACCTTTGTGTGCTCGGAGCGATTGATGTTTGAAAGAGCGTCCCCGGCCTCTCTTCGGTTAGTTACGCCGACTCAATTATGGCCGGCTCGCGGCCTGAACGGGCCGCCGCGTGCTACGGTGCTTCGACCAGGTTACCTCTAACCGAGTACAAAATTTAGGACCCCATGAGCAGCGGGTGCTATAATAGCACTGCTATTTTAATCTAATATAGACAGGACTGAAGTGCATGTTGTAATGATGCAAGAATGTCTTGTTGCTGTGGAGCAGACTTGCGTTTATCATTTCAGCCCAAAGACAAACAGAGGCAGAAAAAATGAAACGCTGGACTGAATATCATTCACCGTTTAAAATTTATATTCAGAGAGATTTGCCTGTGATGTAACGTTTCATGAGCTCTTTTTAACGAATATTAGTTTGGTATTATATTGGTTTTATTATAGGAGCGTAAGAAAGTATCGTTAGTGTTGTGGGAGAGCGTTTTTTAGATTTTGCAAGTACAGCGTCCTTGAATGTTACCTTCAATGTATCGAGCATATTTTTTACCACGATTATACCTCAATATGGCATTTGACCATTTTTTGTAGGCCATGCTACTCAAATTCGATTTCATTTTTGTTTGTGTGGCTGGGAAACTTCTATCAAGGATTCTCTTTATTCCCAGTTCCAAGGACTGACGCTGTATATCCTTAATTGTTATTTTCGGTGTTAATTATGAGATTGCTAAATGAAGATAATTCTATTATTTATCTTTAAGCTAACTTTTACGAACATTATTTTGTGTTAGCAAAATATTATAGTAGAATTTGTATAACATTAATTGAAATCTATGTCACCTAATTACTGCATTCTTAGTTTTGAATACTGAAAATAAGAGTTTGTTTTGTTCTTAATCCTTCTTGGAATACCTCTGATGTAATTTCATTACTGATCAGTCGTAAACTATTCATCGCTCTACTTTTTATTCCTATATCGACTTTCCTTCTTTCTTGCCTCCCACTCAATTTATATTCTTCTCTTTGAGTGTATTCTTGAGATATTTCTCGTGCACCTCCCGTCTCTCCTTCCAACTTTCCCCCTCGGCTTATCCTTACCTTCCACCTTCGCCCTCCTCTTAAATCCTCTTCCACCCCATCCTCACCTCCTTTATCTCGTCCCCCCTTCTTTCTTTCCCTGTCTCGCTCCCCCTCTTATCTCACTTATCCAGAAGTCCAGGACGACGATCCCTCCCTTCACTTTTGCATTTGATTGTCTCCTCGTGATAAAAGGAAAACTTCTCCGCCCACGCGAACCACTCCAGGTCCCGCAGATTACCTTTTTTCCCTCCTCCTCTGAAGTCTGTCGGTCTTATCCCATGCCCACCTTACCCCCCCACTCCACCATCTTCATAGATTGTGCTCTCAACTTCTCCTTCTTCCCCCCATATCGCCCTTGCTTCCCATTCCCAGCGGCGTCCCAGCATTTCTTCCACCGTGAAGCGCTCTCACATCCTCTCCCTCCCTCCCCTACACCCTCGGTTTTATTTCCTCTCTTGGAATCGCCTCGTGGGTGGGAGGTGAATTTCCTTTCTTCCGGAGCGGTAAAAAAAAGGGTGAGAGGCGGATATATATCCTCTTTCTCTGCCTGGTGGAGTACCCTGCCCTCCTCCATATCATCATTTTCTTTCTCGCTCGTTTTCCTTCGCCATCCCTTTCCAGTTTTCCGCCTTTTCTGGTCATTTCTTGAGAGAGCAGTTCTCATCCCCTTACCCGCTCTTACTGTCAACCCTCCCCCTCTTTCTCAACCTCCAGCCCTCTTCTTCCACAACTCGCATCAAAATGCAGTTACCAAGAGTTTTCTTACCTCGTTACAAAGCGCTCTTTCTCTATCTCGCTTATCTGTCTAAGAATCCTCGGCGCCGTCTTAATGCTCGCAAGAAACTTATTTCCTTTCTCACCATGAATTTCTGTAAATTAGGTCGCCGTGGCAGTATGACTTGACGTCTATTTTAGAAAGGACGGTAAATAATTTCATGCACTTGCCCATCGCGTCAGTCGTATCCCAACTCATGCGTCCCAAAAAAAATGTCGTGGGAATCGTTCGCTATGCGGTAATTTTATAATTAATTATGTTGATTACAAAATTAAGATCCAATTATTTTAGTAATGTCCGGATCGAAGTAAGTTTTCCCCTCGTAATAAATAACATGGTAATTTTTCCTCACAGTTTTAATTATTATTGCCTACCGGTTTCAAGACCTCACCGTTAAAGCGTTGAAACCGGCTGTATAATACTAAGGATTTAATTAATTAGATTATTAGATATCTATTATAGATAGACGAGAAATTAATTAGAAAAAACTTGTGTGGAAAATTCGTTTTCTTCGTTTCAAATGTTTTTTTCATCCAAGCGCAACCGAAATATTTTTCAGTTGATTTTTATTTCTGCCTCTTCTAAGTTGTCTTTTAACTTCTCGTTTTCATTTATGCATGATTATATTATACATTAATTTGCACTCTACGCCAGGGCTTTAAATAAGTCTATTATATTATTTCATTGTTTTCATTTACCATGTGCCATGCTTTTTACGCCTAATATTAGCCTCGAAACGATGTCTCCATTTCAGTGGCTGTTCATTATGTAACTGATGGAGTAATTTATGGTGAAAATTAATAGTATCGTCCTAGTATGCTTATTTCATTGGCATCTCATTTTAGGGTGAATGGAGTGTAGCTAAATGTTTTTAAGATTAAACCAGTTTCTTAGGTGTAGAAAACATGTTAACTTAGAGATGTAATCAAGGCAAACAAGACGTGGCTTCAAGTGTATGCGAATTCACGGAGGTTTTCATGGTGATTCGCGTATGTTCGTTACAAACTGCATTTTTATCATCATGCTTCATCTATTCGTCAGTTGTTTCGAAGGGAGATCCTATTGCAGTTCCTCAGTATAGAACCTACGTGGTATTTTCGTCCCTCGTTTTTGTTGACGGAAAGTTGTGAACGCTGCTAATTAATTTGATTAACTTAGATAACTTCTACCATGGCTGTTTCCTCCGGAGTGTCAGTTGCCGTTCGTTGGAATTGACCTGCGTAATGCGCCCTTGAGAAGAAACTTCTTTTCCCTCCCTCGATTCCATTTGTCTGTGGATTTCCTCATTGCGGGAAGTGGGGAGAGAGAGGTTTTTAACTCCGATGACGTTCCTCATCCTTGTTCCCATCCCCCCCAGGGCTTCCCATGCTCTTTGTTTCCCTTCATTTACCGTCTTCCAGGCTCTCCCACTCTGACGCCCCTGAAGGGAGGGAAGGATTTGGTAGCGGATCCATCTCCCCGCCCTAGCCGTAAGTCTCCCTCTGCTTTACCTTCCTTCTCCCTTCGCCTTATATACGTCTCTCTCTCTCTGCTTCCTTTCGCTTCCTTCTTCCTTTTCTCGCGCTATCCACCGTCTAAAGCCCGGACTCCACCCCCCTCCCCCTCGTTTTCCCATCTCTGCCCAAAACCGACCCAACTCACCAACACGTCCGCCTCCCAATCCCTCCCCTGGTGGAAGAAGCCAAGCCTTTTGGAATCCCCATGTAATCTACGCCGGAAACTTCGCCGTCTTTTGCGCCTCCATTCTAGCCTGGGCGAGTCGCTCCTTTCCTCATCCCCTCGAGTGCTCTCCCTTTTCCCTCCCTATTTCCCTTCCTCCCTCCACCCTAAGCCCTCTTCCCTACCCACCATCGCCTTTGCGTCCTCGTGGTAGTCTCGCAAACATGCCCGAAGGCTTGTGGCAAGAGATTAGCAGCATTCATGACAGGGTTTTAAGGTGGAGGAGAAGAATGGAGGCATGGGAGTGTTGTAAGTTAAATGGGTTAGGCATCAAACCAAAAGTGTGCATGCAAGCTGAAACTATATCATTATTTACTTGTGATTTTTTATCACTTCGTGTCTTCTCAGGAATGAACGAACCCATTGACTCAGTCCAAAGATGTGTTTATTTCCTTTAGTCCAGCCCTGTGAGTTATAGTGTTGAAGTCCGCTTGTTTTTCGTGAGAGCTACTTAGCCCAGATAATTGTTTGATTTCTGTAATTCCTAATGATAATAATATCCTCAGTTCTCTTAACATTTCTTCTCCTAATTTAGGAAATAGGAATTAGGGTGAAACCACAGACTCTAAAAGTTAAAATATTTAATAAATTTTGCTGTTTTTAATGATGTTTTCATTTTGAGGCTTACTCTAGTATTTCAGTCTGGTCTCACTCTGGTAATCACGTGCTGAGCATGCCACGCTCGTGTTCCACTTTTTTCGTGTGTCCCACGACACGCACATTTATCACTACGCAAAATTATTTCTAAATGGTGAGTTGGTGTTCTAGCAGCAGTAATGAATTGAAGACATTCTGTGTAACATATCTGATAAAGGAATAAACCCCAAAACATCATTGTCCTTTGGTAGTTCACCTAGTACCTAATGGTTTATTTTGGAATATTCTGCAAAAGTGTGTTCTTCACGGGTTTCTTAAGCCTATTACTTGAAAGAAACACATTATATTCTTCCTTAATCCCACTTTAGCTCCTCAGGCTTATCATCCTATTCCATGGACCCAGTTTGTCGATTCTTTTTCCTCTGCCATGACCGATTTACTAGCAACCTTCTACAGCCTGTCACTTCTTACGATTAATATCCCTTGCTTTCGGCTTACTGTTATTTTCTCTCAGCTCTTTCACTCACCCCCAACGAAGTCAAGTCAGTCTTTGTTCACTTGCATCCTTGAGAACATTGTCTCCATTCGTCTGCTAGTTCTATCTTAAAAGTCTCCAAACTTCTTTCACCCTTTATATCAAAACTAAAAAGAATTTCATGGATGGATGAATGCACAATGATAGTGGTAATGTAGTGATAATGTTTGCTATCTTTAAAATGTGATATTACCAAAACGAAGCATTAGGCATAGAGCATTGGATCCTATGGTAATTTAGAGTAGAACTAACTAGTTTCTTTACTTTCCCTTGCTCCATTTCCTCTATATTTCTACCAATGTTAAATTAGTCGGATTTTTGTTGATTGTGCAAATAATGGCTTCGCATTTCTCCCACCGATTTTAGGATACGAGTTTCGTTTTTTGCTCTATTCCTTTTTTTAATTCTTCACTTTGCTCTCCACGGGAACTCTCTTTCTCTCCCATCGCTTTCATTGCTTACCTCGATACCCTCCTTATATGAGTTTGGATATTACATTGGTACATTAATTCCTCACCCCCCTTCCACAGAAGCATTATTATTTTTTATGACTCCTAATTCATAATTCACAAGCCCTCCGGAGGGCTTGGATTCCTGCCTCAACAAGATCCTTTAGGAAAAAAATACGTTTATAACCCTATTCGTGTAGTGTGTGGTCGAATTTCTAAAATTTGTGAAAAAACGGATGTTTTTTTTCTAGTGGCAATGTTTATTTCTCAATTAAAATTCTTTTCTCGGTTACTTGTTGTCTGCTCCTTGCTATTCAATGCCGTTCATTGGTTCCGTGTGTTTTATTATGGTGGGGTGTGCCTCCTGCGTGCTTCAACAAAATGCATCCGTAGGAAAATGGTGAATATGCTCGCGTCTTTTTGTGTTCAGTCGATGCGGGTAATTCTGTATAGGGTACGCGACTGCAATTCAACGGCCTTCCCATTCGAAAACTCACAAAAAATCTATCCTTGTTCCATCCTTAAGTATATGGAGTATGAAATATTTTCCTGGTTGATAGCATAATAACTTGACTGTTGTCTGTTTTTTCCTCTGCTCCCGTAAGCACCTGCCTAATTCGTAATTCTATTTCCTTTCCAGGTGAGTACCCTGTCGAGAGCCCTTGTCTTTGGGACGTGGGATGGCGGTTTGGTATCATGCATCACGGTAGGGGGTGTACTCTCCAACATTTCGTTTATTTTCCATTTTCATCAACAGAAAAGGACTCTACGTTCTTTCCCCTTGATTCTTTTTATTACTTGCTCTAATTGAGAATTGATTCGAACGGTAATTGAATTCGGGGCGTTGTGGTTACAAAACTGGTATTGTGTCATCGTGCGGACGTACTGTTTTATAACTCATCAAATATACATTAATCTCCACGATGAGTTATTCAAGTGGTTAGGATTGTTCACTCGCTGCATGCCATGATATACAGTGTCATTAGCGTGTAATCTCCCTGGTTATCATATTTGTGGAGTGAAAGGGAATTTGTTGTCAGTGCTTATTACTGTCTCCATTTCATCCGAGGTGACTCATATTTATTTCTTTACTGTTCGCCAGCTCACAACAGGCATATACTCTTGAATTTATACGCTTTTTGCGCCATGTATGAACGTATACGTAATCGTATATTTGAGGGGGAGGCTATCCAAATGCTTATTTCCCTCTTGATATTCAAAATAGTAAGTCATATTTCCCGGAGGAAAGCCTGCTTCACAGATATTTCCTCCGATCGAATGTTACTCAGGTAATCAAGACTCGGAATCTGGATGATGTTCGGTCTCTTTAATATGCAATTCGCCCGGATATGCTCGCGCATTTTATCAAGGCCCTATATCGTATTCGAATTTCCATTCGTTATTGATATGCTCGGGTTCGCGTGAGCATTTGCATTCCTTTCATGTCTTTCGTCGTTTCGGAAACCCAGGTGAATATTTTAAAACATCCCCCGTTTTCTCGTATGCGTGGATATTCCTCGTATGACCCTTTTGGAGTGCCACCGAATTGGAGCGCTCGGCCGAATTGAATGCATACTTTTCCTGATTTCGTGCCTCGAAAGAAAAGAGAGGCAGTCCGTCTGAGATCGCTTCTCGCCCCATAACGAGTGAAATGGAACGCTATCATGTGACTAAATGGCATTTATTGTTTATTGTTACTTTTTATGAAACTTTCACTTTCTACTATCACTTTTGTATAAAAAAATAGAAACCTTAGTGATGAATTATACAATTATGAAGGTTGCTTCAGCACAGGTTCTCCTTTGAGGACAACCCAGCTTTCTTATTTTCATATCGTAATAAATTCAGTATTTTGTATTGTTTTTTTTAAAGCAATAAAATTTACTTACTTACTACCTTGCCTCACATTTTCTCCCTCCAGTCCCACCCACTTACAAGGGCAGATGCAAAATTCCTCGCGCGAGGGCCAAATCGTTACAAAAGTCACTGTAATCGATTTGTTTCTTTATTTATTGAATCTTAACAACATATCGATAGAAAAACAAACTCAACTATCACTATTTATTGACTGATAGTTTTCTACCGTTTTCTACGGTTTATGATGCTATACTTTGAATTTCATTCGCTTACCGGTACCATTTCTACGCTATTTCTCTCTTCAAATCGGCATATGTTCACCCCTTTTTTTACTGCACATAAACCTTTTCTTTTTCTTTCTCATCCTCTCTGACCCTGCGATATAACTTCGAAAACGATTTTTAGCATTCTTTTGTCCGTAAAGCACCTGTTTCATTCACCTACTCAGCCTTTTCTCAATTCATGTCAGATATCTTCTTTCATCCCCAATCATGTTAAACACCATTTCGTCCGTTCTCGTTTCCGTCGATTGCAATTTCTCCATTCTCTTCCTCACCTAACATTCTGAAGTATTACTCGACTATATTTGACCAGAATTGTGCGTAAATTGAATTGCATTATTTTTCAAAGTATTTACAAGTAATTAACATGAAACAAAATATACAGAGAAATATTTTAAAACAAATTTGCGTAGGCTTCATTTCTCCATTCTCCTCCTCACCTAAATTTCTGAAGTATTACTCGACCGTATTTGACCAGAATTGTGCGTAAATTGAATTGCATTATTTTTCAAAGTATTTACAAGTAATTAACATGAAACAAAATATACAGAGAAATATTTTAAAACAAATTTGCGTAGGCTTCATTTCTCCATTCTCCTCCTCACCTAAATTTCTGAAGTATTACTCGACCGTATTTGACCAGAATTGTGCGTAAATTGAATTGCATTATTTTTCAAAGTATTTACAAGTAATTAACACGAAACAAAATATATAGAGAAATATTTAAAAACAAATTTGCGTAGGCTTTTCTCCTAATGGAATATTTATTTTTTATAAAATATTTATTGGCATATTTTTTAGTCTATGCAGTAATATATTACCATAATTAAGTGTGGATATAACGAGTAATATATTCCTATATTATAGAAGCCCTATGCGCATGGCTTGCACCAGTCGTCGCGACGGCCGGTCCTGTTCGCAGCCGGGTCGTTGTTTTTTATTCGTGAACCCGGGAGTGTGGGAAGAAGGCCTCGCGACTCGATTTATTAATCTTGAGCCCGAATCGCGGTGACCCGGGAAGCGGATCAAGCACCCTTCCCTTCGTTAGTGCGCATTTCTTCGTGGTTTAGTGCTCGTTTCTTTGGGATGAGGAGCAGGCGCTCGTGAAAATCCGCAGTGGGGACATTGCAACAAATTATGGCTTGGTAAACGTCAGCGAAGTGAACGAGTGTGATATACCTCGCATTCGCATGCACCCTCTTTGAGGAATGGATGAAGGCGTAGGATGAGAAAAGCCTATGAAATCTACTGCATACGCGTATGCAATGAATTTGAACGCTCGCGTCGTAGGTCGGTGAAGATTTTTTATACTTTTTTTTTGAACTCGGTCCTCCCTCCGCATCAATGCCAAAGGTTTTGGTAGGCGACGGCGTGAGGGGGTTTATTTTATTTATGGGATACACGAAGTGCAGCACCATGCTCATTACATGCACCGTACATAACCGCTGCCTGCTGCGCATAAACCCCCTCGTGGCCATGTTAAGTGAGCGTTTTATTCCCTCCGGTGGCCTTTCAAATGCGCAGAAAAAACATATAACCGCATTCGCACACTGCGAACGACCCTTCGCGTCCCGGCGGCGCTGGAACCGTAAATATGGTGTCAATAAAAATGAACTAGTCGTTTTCCCATTTCTTTACGACCGCGGTAAAAATAAAAGCGTAAGCAAGGGATGAAGGAGGGAGATGTTGCGAGATAGTAGAGGGGGGGGGGGGGGGTCCTTGTGTGAGAGTGCATAGAATACCGCGAGGTGGCGGTGGCGTCGGGAAGATTTTTTTTTTTATAATGCAGCGGACGGGATGAACTTCTCTCCCTCATCTTTATTTTCCGGCCCTCTTCCCCTTTTCGATTTATCTATTCGCCGTTTTTTGAGCGGCAGTTAAAAAAAGCTTTAAGATCTCCTTGGCGTGTGCACGTGATGAGCATAATCGGAGAGGTGTGAGAACGCGGAGTGTAGGGAAGCGATTATTACGACCTCCTTCAGTGCGCATGTTTCCCACAATGGAGGAAGTTGTTAAAAAAATATTTTTTTAAGGGGAAGATTTTATGGTAGCAGGAGGATTGCCAACCCTCCCGGTTTATCCGCAAAGACTCGCGGAATTTGACCAAAATCCCGGACTTGATCCTGCGATCTTCCCTTTCCGGGATGATGATCCTTTTCCCTTGATTTTACTCGCGAAAATCCTTGCTGAGGTGGGGGTTCGCAGTTCGTGAAACTAGCTGGATAAGATTTATTTGCAACCATCGGAAAGAATCAGTGGATTAAATATGAAGGGACCATATGGAACCTGTTCAGACTGCTAATATCAGGAAAAATTGGTGTATGAGATAGCTATGGCCTGAAGGCTCCTTCATAATGACATATTATCCTGTAACTGCAATGCGTGGGCAATCAAATATTTACAACATGGTGACAGCGTCTTCTATTAATAAATAAGTGGTGCTATGCGAATAATTTGGCTCTAGGATTAAGTTGAAAAGCTGTAAATAGTTTTAGAAAGTGTGATGAACTCCAATTCTATGTTTTCATGTTTTTTGTAGTAAATACACGGTGATTTTGTTGGTGAAATGTGATTTTATTTGCATAAAGTTTCTCAAATAAGCAAGGTTTTTCGTTAAGCATTTTTATATGCATCCCTCGGTCGCTGTAGAACGTTGCTAGCATTATAGGTATATTTTATTGTTTTATTTGCAAAGTTATTATGACATTCGAGCTCCATTTATTTCATTTTCAGATGCTATGAAACAATCATATGCTAATGATTTGAAATTTGATTTGCTTTATTTGAACCAAATCCCAAAATTTCTAAGGGAAAATTGTGGTTTATAAAACAAAATCTGTGTATACATAATATCTTAGCTGTAAAACTTGTGAGACACCTTTATTTGGACGAAATTGGGTCTAAGTATTAACTTTTTCAGCGTATTTTTTTGCCAATATTTCGTGCATAGATCAATAGCATCACTAGCATTAATTTGATGCTGCTCCACTCGATTCTTTTATCGGCTAAACGTATCATGCCATCATATTTCTTTCTTTTTTATTCTTCACTGATTACTCCCATCTACCTCATGCGAGGTATTTTTTAAAGTTCCATGTATTGATGCATAGAAGGTAGGAAGACAAGATAAGGAACTGAGTGTGAAGAAGGGTAGACCTTCTTGATAAGAAAGAGCGTTGAGCCCCTGGGAGAAACCACTGAAGAAAACATGGTCGCACTGTTTTTATGTATGGGAGATGGTGTGTTTAAAAATGCGAACGGGTCCTTAAGTAATGACTCACCTTTGGATGACAAACGTGTAATAATTTCACCAGGACACCCCAATGCTTGCTCTATGTTATCCTCTCATGGTGTAAATTCTTCAGCAGTTGGCAGACCTTATTTGGGAGGGGGGAGACAAGGTGGAGTGGGGAGGAGGGCCATCAGACCCCGAATAGACCATTAAAAAACTCCCGCGGACGCATTTTGGTGTTTATCATTGCCGCGTGCACTACCGTACCGAACAGCCCTTAATCCGGCCTTAATGAAGCGTCGTAAAAGTTGTGCGCTGGCTGGGGCCCCGAGGTGAGCCCGCTATTGAGCTCCGGGCCTGAGGTCGAGGACCCCGGGATGCAATGATTTTATTGTCTTACAAGTTTTTTTAATCGAAGCTCTCCTAGAGATATTTTTTAAGAGGGGAAAAATTGATTGCTTCCTCTCGAGCGTTTTGAGTGGTTTCATGGCTTGCCTCTTCTCCCATTTATCTCTTTTTCGCCCTAGCCTTTTCCCAAAATTAATTAGTGTAGATTTCATCCTCTTAGCTTCTTTCTGTTCTCCTCGACATATCATTATTGCCTTCCTTCTTCCCCTCGCCAGAATTCGCTCGTATTTTTGCCATATTTGTTCGTAAGTCAATGCATTGAAACTCACATTACATCTCTCCTTGTTGCTGAAGTCCCTCCTATAAGGGAGTCCTAAGTGAAAATACGCTTCGTATCCCAGCTCTAATCGATCCTACAAAATTTACATGTTAATAATTATTCGGGAGGAGACGGCCGACAGTTAAGGTCTTTAACGGTATTTAAGGGTAAGGTGTATAAATAGAAAGAGGTAGGGAGTTTTCATGAAAGGAGGAAGAGTGAAGAGAAACCTGGCGTTGGTATTAGCCTGCTCTCAACAAGAGGGGTCCCCGGTTTAACGTCCCATCCGACGGACGTTGCGCTGAAATATAAGTCCTCTCCACACAGCACTCAAAAGCACCATTGCACCACTGAAAAATTTGTTCTGTTGCCGTGATTCGAGTCCGGCCCTCGGAATGGGGGCTCAGTACTCAAGCCCCCGAGCTAACCCGTTCATTCCTGTCCATTCATCTACCTCGTTTCGAAGAAATGTTTCCGTTGCGAAACCATTTCCTGATTGACTGGCGCATTCGTGATGGACAGTTAATTCCCTCCCCATGCACGTTGAGTTTAGTCGTTAAAATCGAAGTTTGTCAGGTGAAAGCTGTTATAAGGTAATTCCAGCCCGGTATACGATTGTGTGGGTAAGGTTAGAGATTTATTCGCAATTTGCTCAACAGCGTGTGAAATCCACTCTTGCGAATCCACTTCTTTTACCTGCAGGCTGCGGCTTCCCAATGACTTAGAGACGATAGAATCCCAAACCCTTAGCCTTCGTGAGGGAATTCGAGGCATTTTAGACTTGCCCCCAACGAGAGAGCCTGGAACGTGGGGTCAATGTCCCTACCCCCTGAATACTAGGCTACCGCGAAGGAATTGCTGTCATATTTGGTACTCACCTTGTGTTCTTAAATTTTGGACTATCTTGCTATTAACGTACATTTCTGAAAAATGCTTTAATTTATTTGCATAAAAATGTGTTACCGCATTTACCCGTGGCAGGTTTGTTCTCGAATTTAAATTCATACATATATGGGCAACCGCAACGTCATTCCGTTATGTTTCGGAATATGAGCCGTGTGCATTATTTGTATTTTTTTCAAACGGGTAGTAGGAAGTTAATTTTCCCTTCCGTGTCGTGTGTTAGTGTTCGCTTTCATCGGGTTGGAAAGAACTCACTTAGCCATAGCTGGGATTTTCTTCATTAATGGTTGGTCTCGCAATGCCTCGCGGGAATTTTTAAGTCCCTACAAACAGCCGTTTATATGCCAGGGGGCGCATGGAGCATGCCTTAACCAACAAAGCGGCGTGGATACACCAAATGTTGATAACGACTGGAAATCTAGCCGCGTCTGAGTTTCGTATTCTAGCGTTGACCTTCATAAAGTTTCTATAAATGATCGTTCTGCTAAGTTGCCGAGCCATCCCGGTTTATCGAGTGACGAGACGTTCGCTTCTGGTAGGCGCGGCCAATGGGCGAAGCATTTAGGTTACGTGTGGTGTCGGACCAACAAGGGAACTAGGATTAGATCCCGAATGGGATCGTTGGGAGGATTCTTGGAATCCCTCGGCTGCTCGATCCCACCTCATTCGGAAATCCGCCTGCTTGGCCATTTCTGTTTTTCCTGGAGGGAGCACGGACTCAGAATAGAAACAGCGAGGCAAGCGGGAATGCAACCCAGTATTCTGTGAATTCCGACGTAGTTTACGCGTCCAACGCATAATCGTGCATTTTCCTCTCGCGATTTCTTTGTTTATTAGTGTTCTAACGCTGAAGGCAGGTCAAAATGACCATTCAATTCTTCCCTTGTCCCCTTAATTTCATGCGATGTCCCTCTTCAGGACCTCGTCCGTCCTACCTCCCATTATTCCATTCCAACTACTCGTTCTCCTCCCTCTAATCCGTTTACCCAATGTCGTAAGTTATGCCGAGCCTTAAACCAGAATTTTCCTACGCAGCGAGTCAGACTTAAGTCCTTGATGAATAATTAAGATTTAATTTATTAAACGCGCTGTACATATTTCTTTATAATGTTCTTTATTTGCGAAGAATATTCAGAAAGCCAAGAAACCTTGGCGTTGTGTCAAATTCTGCCGGAGTGAATTTCTGATGGTTATCAAGAACGCAACCATGGAATAAATAGAGATAATTTATTAAAGTATTACGTGGGGAGATTATTTCATCCAATGGGAGGCGTCAACTTAAGAGGGGCCTGGAAGCACGAGTGAAGGCGATGGGAATGTGGCATCTCTTAAAACGATGAAGGCTAAATGGATCAAGTTGCACGTGATGTGCTTCCGAGGTTTCGCCAAGAAAAGGGTGACGTTATAATCAATACGGCGAAAAAGAAATGATTTTTCTAAACTATTTGTGAAGTTGGTGTCAGAATACGGATGGGGAGCACCTTAAGCGTGGAACATAGCAGTCAGATATGACAGTTGAATAAATAGGATTCCAAAACAAGAAGAAAGCTAGATAAAAAGAAAAGGAGTGAAGGGCTGTAGCTAAGTGATACTTTTTAGTTGGCAAATAAATCGAATTCAAGGTCTTCACCCTTGTTGAGAGGAATGGAATTTACCTAAAGAATGCCTCCATTTAAAGCCTTCGCGAAGGAAGAAAAAAAAATTAGTCCGTATGTCCCCATAGATTTATTACTTCAAGCTAGTTCATGATATTTCGCTGTAGTACCTATATTTTCAAAAACATGAATTGATCAGACAAAGTATCTTGACAATGGATATTTAAATGACCGACATTGTTTCATTGGCCAACCCTTTTATCGACGAGATGAAGAATAAAAATTTATTTTTCTCATGACGATCTTCCAAAGACCGACCAATATTCGATATACGCCTTTTACGATTAATATGGATATTTGAAGAGTAGGGGAGTAAAGATTATGGGGGAGATGTAGGGACGGAGACGATGGAGAAGGGGATAGGAAAATGGGGATGGCGTTGGGAAGCGTGGGAATATATCTCATCCCGCTTCGGGGCCGCTTTGGTGGCGATTTATAGCCGAGAGCCCCGAAGTGCCCGATCGCGGGGGTAGTGGGAGTGTAATTCCGGCGGCGTGCGGCAACGCTGGATCTTCTCTTTAGCGAGGGAATCGAACGAAGGCTGCTGCAGCGACGGAGAAGTCGAAGAGTGGAGGAGGAAGGGGGCAATAATGTTGAGGGTAGAGTGGGAGGGAGGGAGAGGTCGGGCCGGAGATTAAGTGGCTGTATGTGGAGTGCATGGCCCATTTGACGCATCTCTCCCTTCATTTGTCCGCAATTTCCCGCCTAGATGACGACCGCGCCTTGCAATTCTTGGACGCGTTTGCGCCCTTGTTTCCTTTTGCTTTTATTCTCCCATTGTTTCCTCGCACAATGTGGGTCGTCTGGGGGCGTAAAAGGACTCGGTCTCTGCCCCATCCCCCCTTCTCGGTCATTTTATGTCCCCTCCCCTCTCTTCGGCCTCCCGTCATCTTTGCACCGCTTTCGGGCGCCACCATCTCTCGGCGTGGGTTCAAAGCAGAGATGGGTGACAAATGGGCGCTTGTTTTTTTTTCTATTTCCCAGTCTTGCTTTCCTATGCTGTCGTTTTGTCTCTGCCCGGGTGGGAATAGGCCACATTCAGCTTCTTTATTCCAGTTTCATTGGAGGGGAAATGGCGGAGTCTACATTTCCTTTGTTCATCCGTCACTTTGAAGCAGTGATGAAACAGGCCAAAAACGTGTGGTGGCCTAGAAGTGGAGATTTGCTGATGTCATCGTTTGAAAGTTATAGAAGTGTGTTAAAGCGTAGATTTACTATCGCTCTAAGGTTTTTTCGTGCTATCTAAAATAATTATCGCCGTAAGAAAAATATAGATTCTTGCCCGAGTCGTGATTATGCTAGAGGGCTGAAGTTTGACCAAGCGGTATGATACTTTCCCTTCTACCGCGAGCGGCGAAGATTTTGCTCCATTTATGCCTCCATTGTGGCAAGTCATGGATTAGACTTCTAAATATTAAGGATTGAATATGTATTCAGCGTTAGTGGCCATGTAAATATTTTCTGTGTCAGGGATGGTGCGACTAAGATACCCGTAAACTATTACTTCCTTGAAAATCTAACGTTGATCATTATCCTGTGGCAATTATGCCTCCGGGCCAGTTTTTGGATTTGATGTCCATTTCACATACTGTTTCTACTGAAGTGTATCCTGATAATCATAAAATTTGAAGAGGTTTATTAATTCCGTATCCCTGTCGACTCTTGACTGATATTTATCTAAGCGGTGCCCTTGTAGAACGATTCGAAGGATAGCTTGTTATTGTAAGAAAATAGCCCTACCTTTCGTGCGTGGGCATCATTGGTCTCTGTCTTTAAAATAATTATCCCAGAGTTTTTCCTCATGTCAATTTACACGTTCTTTTTTGAGGCAGATAACTATTATTTTCCCAGCTTCATTTAACACGAAACCAATTTGGAGGTTGCTTCTCCTTTTTGGTGTGTAGTATTTTCTGTGAAATTGAATGAAAGCTTGGTGATAATTCTCTAAGATCACCGTGTTCTTTTAAAATGGTTTTGAAAGCGTGTGCAAAATGCCCCGTATTAAGTTCTCTTCTAATGTATTTAGATTTTCCTGCAGATTCCGACGTAATAGCGATTGCTGGCATGAGAATGTCCAAGTCCTTTAGACCAAAATTACATGTTATTCGAAAGAGATCAAGTTTGAGATGGCCGAATGCCGGCTGTTCAGGCACTTTTATATTATCCCTAATGAGTGGCTGGCTTTTTGATTAGCTATGAACTAGTAGGAGCTTGTTTTTTTATGCTAATGTTTGTGTGTTTAGGTCACGATATGTGACTCCTTTCAGGCGGCCTGTCGTAATACCTTATCTCGATACAAATGATTCCCTTGCGTGGCCGGTAGTCGATCTTGATACCATGCCGTTGTCGAAAAAGTCAATTGCGCGGAAGTGGCACAAACGATATCCGTTTAATCATTTCATCTTTCCCGCACCGTGAGAAGGGAGTTCGTGCTTGAAACGGGTGTAATGTGTTTTACGGGAACATGCCTCCCGCTCGCCTGAAAGATCTGTTAGGATTTACGTTTCCCCCGGTTAGCATTCAACCGTAAATTGTTTCATTTATCCTCGTAATTTGAGGTTTCAACCCTCTCGCATGCCGTGGAAATTCATTCTATAATCTTGAATGGGGATTCTCTTTTATCGCATCTTAACGCAAGCCCTTATATCCTCCGTATACTACCGTCGAAATATGGAGAGGTTGGCACATGAAATGCTTTACCTCGTATAAAAAAATAATTCGGGAGGCGATTTTTATCCCCGCATAATATTCTCTACCTTCTTTGTGTTCCTCCCGCCCCCTTCTCTCTCCCTCTCCAAGGATCTCACGGCAAATGATATCCTCAGACCGTAAGTAAAAAATATTATTAATCGGCGGAGGTTGTTTTATGCATATCCCAGGGTAGATAGGGTATATTCCGTCGCCGTTATCGGATGCCGCGTCCCTTTCCTTTTATGTATGAAATTTTTATAAGCCTCCTTTTGATGCTTACCATCGAGGCTTAAAAAAAAACGCGAGAAACGGCAGAAGAAACCGGGAGACTCTTTTTATAACGTGGAAGCTTTTGAACGGGTACAGCCTTGGCTCGCACTGAAGCGTCCTGTCCCGCGAAAAAAAGGGAGATGGAACAATCCCATGACGGTGTTGTCGTCGTTATAACTACCATAAATATTTGTATTTATCCCTCCCGTCCCTTTTGAGACAAGACTTCATCTTAATCCTCAGTTCCTTGCAGGGACGTGTTTGTTTTCAGCCTCCCACTTTGCCTATGCTCTCTATCTTTCTCGTCTTTATATCTCTAGTGGATTGGCGTAGGAGGTTTTTTTTGTCGCCTCCGCAGCCAAGGCCGGAGATTGAGAGGAAAGGAGTAGGATTTTGAGAGGTGAGAGGAGGAAGGGGGAAGATGTCAGCCCCCTCCTCCCTTCCCTCCTCCGGATGGAAGGGAAGTGAGGAGGTTTTTTTTATTTCTTCGAGAATGGAAGCAACCGTAATCTCGTTCCTAACGCGGTCGCGATCTGGTTTGGCGGAGTCTTCACCCCTACCTCTCGCCTCGACCCTTCCTCCAACTACCCCATTCCACTCATTCCTCCTCCGCCCTAAACCACCGCCGTAAGCACCCGTACTCACCCCACGCACGCGCGCGCGCGATATAGCGCGGG
Organism: Platycnemis pennipes; assembly: GCA_933228895.1. NCBI lineage: Eukaryota > Metazoa > Arthropoda > Insecta > Odonata > Platycnemididae > Platycnemis > Platycnemis pennipes. Next base: position 29,984,267 of record OW121851.1, read on the forward strand.
GGGAGGGGAACTGCAACGAGGAGCATAAAGCGGTCTTTTATCTCTTCCCTCCTCACCCTGTCCTGCACTAACCCACTCCCCTTGGCCTCCCCCTCCCGCAATTCCTCTTCGCCCCCGTCTCCTTTTTATGCGTCGCTCGTTTTATTTTACGTCCCCCTTTTTTCTTCTGCCAATTTCCTTCCCCTCCTTCCCACGTCTCAATCCCCACCCTCCCCGTCTCTCTCCCCCCCCCCCCCCAAATCCCTCCTCGTCTTCGTCTCCTCCTTTGCAGCTGCGGCGGGGAGACCAAAGGACAGTGATAATCAGGTGGGAAGGGGGAGTTGAGGAGACGGATGGTTTTAATGCCTTGCGAAATCCGCATCTCCTCTTCCACCGGGAATATTCTTCATTTGTTTTTATTCGCTTCGCTCCTTCGCTTCTATGTCTTTCAAGCTCGCCCCGTCTTCATTTTCCTTCTACTGGTATTGCAGGGTTTAGGACTTGCCGTCGTCTTGTATTACTTCACTCTCCTATACTGTGAGAGCTATCTCCTCTTTGTGAGCCATTTCAGTCCAAGACAAATGTGTTCTGTGGGATTCTCCTGTGTCGCTCTCAGATAAAAGGCAGCGTTTATTCCACAAACGGCTCGTCGTTCTCGTACTCAGAAGTATGAGGTTCATGAAGCCCTGCTAGCTCTAATAATCGTGGCTGGGTGGAGATTCTAGCGAGGAACATTATCCTTGAATATTCACTGATCCGTTCTAGTATTTTCGCTTTTATCCATGCATATTGACGAAAAACTTTTGATCGTTGTAAAAAGTATCCTAGAACTGTTGACTCCGTATGGTGATGATGAGGAAAAAGTACCTAATCATATTGAGTTTTTATTTTATATTTGTATTTTTTTCTGGGGATCAAAGAAAAGTATTATAGTCGTAATCACAGTTAATGTGTTGTCATAATCAATTCTCTGTAAGTCACAGAATTATGTCAGGTATCTGCCAACAAGAAACCTTTTATTGCTGCTGAGCGTGAAGAGAAACGTTAGTCCGAAACGAGTCATATAATTCACGTCCACAGTAATAGAGTCTTTGAGACGGTGCAAGTAATTGCACCGTCTCAAAGAAATAACTGGTTAATCCAATGGGTCTGAAAGCATGGGCTCATTCCATGTTAGTTCAGAGTCTTCACTTACAACATCCACTTAATCCTTTAAATAGAGTATTTTACACCAGAAAGTTCGTGTGCAATACGTATATTCGAAAATAAAGAGGAACCTCTTTACGCTATACTTTTGTTTCCATTTCGGTCAGATCAAAAATGGTGCATATTTTAATTGCTTGCAAATGGAAGAAAATTTTAGGAATCATTTCTTCATATCGGGCATTTTTTGCTCCCTTTTTCGTTATTATGAAGATAGCTGGTCGTTAAAGCGTTAAGAGATACGTTTCAGCTCTGCGTCATCTATTTTTATGCTGCGAACTCATGCGTCAACCATTAACGATTGACTCCAAGTGCTCTTTTTCCTTTCACTGAGCCGATTAAATCAGAGCAAAGAATAGCTTCCCTTTTCTTTTTCCTTCTTATCTTCTCTGTTCCTTCTCTACATCATTCTACCCACTCTTGGGGATCTCGTATGCGTCTGGGAAATCTGGGAATGTCTGAAAGATTCGTGGAATTGTGAAGAATTTCCAAGGTATGGAATAAAATGTCTTGTGGAAATGAAATAAATGGGCGTTCTACGATTCCTCGTAGGTGAAGCGCAAGGGTGCTTCAATTAAAATATATCGAAGCGTCTTTGTAATTATAGCCTACGTGTCGGGCGTTGAAGTCTGCATGCTCATAATATTGCTTATCTAAAATAGATTCTGCCGTTGCAATTTATAACCCAATCTTGTTTTCCATCTCTTTTAGATAACGATTTAAATAGGCTGAACCTAGAGTTATATGAAGCGTAATCCTTTTTCAAAAGTGGGGAGACCCCAGTAATCGAATATTTTGAAAATAAATTTCAAAATCAATGAAGAATAATGAGGGAGATTGTTTAAATTTACAGGGCTATTCTATGAATTCAGGGATGATCATTTTACCCACAATAAACATCGAAGGAATAAAGAGATTCTCACAACTTTTCCAATCGTGAATGAAGCATTTGTTTGAGCTGAAAATAGTCTTGGTCATTTTTTATGCTTGGAGTGATCTCACTGTGGGGAATAGAAGTAGCGTATGGATCATATACTGAATAGCTATTCATCCAATGAATTCCTGAAAATGTGCAATAGCATAAATTCCATTGAGAAAAAAATCATTCGCCTTGACCGGGATTCGAACCCGGATATCCTGATTTCCGGCCAGGTGCTTTAACCAGTTAAGTTACCGAGGCGTCACTTTTCCCTGTGGAATATTCAATTTGTCAATGAATTCCTTCTTATCTGTAGAGTGGAGATTTATCGCTTTTCGTACATATTCAATTTTGCATCAGTCCTAACTTTGTAGCTCCTTCCCTGCCTTACTTATTGGGTTGGCTACTTATTAAATCTTTACACTGTCATTTTAGCTCGCCGTTGGATTAGCAGAAAAGGGACAAAGTGATATAAAGGAGGAGCGATCTGGTGCGAGCCCACTTGAAGTGAAAAATCAACAGCGTTGAGACTTTCCGCTAAATCACTCTGCTTTCTCTTGAGCACGTCGATGAAGTTGCATCTATTCTTTCGCATACACTTTTCTCCGTTTCAACGTCCCCCACCTCCCGTCGCACTCAGTCCGCCCATTCTTTTTCTCTCATTTCCTTCTTGTTTTTTTCCAGCGACATTCAATCCTTCCCTCCCCCTCTCCCCGTCCATGATTGATTAACACGAGAGCAAGCCTTTGGAAACGGATGGGCCTTGAATTGCGTCGTTCAGAGATATCAAAAGGTTCCGTTGGAAATCTAATGGGTGGAAATATGCTTTCAGCCCATGAGCCATTTCAACCCTCGTGCCCTGGAAAAAGAAATCGTATCTTTTCTATTTTTTTCATCTTCCGCACGTCCTCATGTTACGACGAGTAGGTAGGATGTAGGGGATGGGAAGCACAGTTGGTAAGAAATTACCGCGTTCGGGTTTGAGATCGAAAAAATCTCGCCAGGTGGAGTGCCGGCTTTCACGTCTTTAATTTTCTCGGAGGAAAAAATTGTCGGGAAGGATTCGAGAAGAGGTCTCACCAACATTTATTTTTTTAATGGCTACCCCACCCAAAAGGAACATATTTTTCTTTTTCGACTTAGGATCAGGACTTCTTCGCTTTCACTTTTAATTCTAAATTCACTGTTCACATTTCCATCACGAGGACGTCCCGCGCGGGCACACACAATTTGATCCATTGAAATCACTTGGCATAGAAGTCACGATAACTCCGCCTGTGTCTGTTTGCCTCCGTCTGTCCTCATATCGCTCACAGTGTGCCTTGCATTATTCATCCGCCGTCATCTCTTTATGCATCGTCGCCGTGCCTTTTTTGTTTGTTTTTGTTTTATTTTATTTTTAATTCTTTTAAACGCGCGGGTGACTGATGCTCACGAACGGAGTGGGCACCTCAATACGTTTCTCTTTTCATCGTCCTAAAGACTCTCCCTCCCTGGAGTCGGGGAACTCCTTTCCGTCTTTCGCCCTGGACTAAGGAACGTCTGCCTCTCCGCCTCCTCGACTCAGTAATACGCCCGCCCTCTCTCTCTTCTTTCATTTTATTTTCCTCGCTCTCTCTCTCTCTCTTGTCCTCTTCCTTTCTCGTTTTCTTTTTGTTCCCACTCCTGCCAGCGCCGACTCTTCCTCCCGGGCCACCCAACCACTCCCCACTCTCATTAATCACTTCTCTTTCTGGCTTTCCACGCGCCGACACTGGGCTTCCTTTTCGGTATCATCCCCCTCCTTCCTGTCAGCGCATTTACTCCGGACCCGCCCATCATCTCGCGTCCTTCCTCCCTTCCATCTTCACTGTACACACCAGGAATGACCACATTCCCTCTCTTTTTTCCCGGATTTGTTCCGAAGTACCGACTTTTCTTAATTTCTTGCTTGTTTTTTTTGTGACTGGGATTTGTGTTACATGCGCCGTGTTTCTCCCGCTGTCACCTAATTATTTTAGGAAACTTGCTTCCTTGCTTTCATTCAGTGTCGTGTTTCCATCCTTGTTCATAATATCCTATAGAATCGGTTTATCTCAGTGAAGTGTATTAGTTTTTCTGCTAAATTATTCAGCAAATTTTGATTCCATGGCTATGTGCCCTAGTCTCAGATTTCAATCACATGACGAATTTGATTCATCGCTTTTTGCAATATTCCACTTTCCAAGGCGTATTATCAGAGGTCGCTCGAGGTAGAAGCAATTTTGATGCAAAGCAAATCGAAAGCTTTCTGTCATTTGCTCTGTTTAACGTCAACAACGCCGGAGAAAATAAATGAAATTGCCAACCTCGCATTCCTAATGAGTAACAGATCGTTTTAATCGACGTCTCTTTGAGATATGAATTATTTTGCTGTATAGACATGAGTTTTCATGGTGATATCAAATACTACGGGTAATTAATGCTGCATTTTATGTGTGCGTTATGCCAAGTGGTTTACTCTTAAAGTGTATTATAATTCGTTTGACATAAATAAACATCTCTGGGACGTGCTTTACCTCGAAATTGCCTATAAATTACTGGAAACTAGAGAACTTTTAATCGTTAAATTAACATTATACATTGGCTTCTGTGTTGAGTGAAAAGGAACGTATTTATGATTAAACTTACTTGACCGCTTGAAACACAGCTTGTGGGATCCAGTCAAATTTACGCTGACACTTATTAAGGTCTTATTTTTAGCTGCGTAAATCTAATTTCCTGCAAGTTCGTACTTGGGTCTACGTTGGCGTGGTACTAAAAGCTCTCTAGAAAAATCTCGAAATTTTTTACCTTGAATGTCTTGAAAATGAGTACTTCCTGACTATTATACCCATATAAATATTCTCAATTGTCTGGCATTCTGTAGAGCGACGCGAGATAAGGGGGATTAAATAGATTCCCTTATCTTTGCGTGAAACCTGTGCGAAGTATTTATGAGGTGCACGTTTGGAAGGTTTTATTCTCGCCCCGAAAGGGAGAGAGTATTTCTCTTGTTCTTGAAAAAATTCTCCACGTGTATATTTTGGCATGCCTTTTGTCTCTCCACATTCCGTTTTTCGGGGCAGAAATATTCTTTCCCTCTCTTTTCTTTTGTCCTTCCTTATATCACCATGAGGGGGCACGGATATCATTCCTTTTCTTCGTCCGCAGTCCTTCATCCCTCTTCCTCCTTTTCCCTAATCCCTCCTCAAGCCACGTAAGCCCCCTTTCCACTCCTCGCTCCTTTTCCCATCGTCTCCGGCGCACAAGATTCTTTGTTCATTTTCTCCTCTTTCTGAATACTCCCACGCTACTCCTCCCTATTCCTCCCCCTCTATCCCTCCTCCCCCCCTCCTTCTGGATCCTTGTGATCCTTTCCTCTCTCCTCATAAACCTTTCCCTTATCGTTCTCTTATTTCCTCTCTCGTCCCTCAAGGCCCTCTTGCCCCCCTCCCACCCATCGCCCCACTTCCTTGCTACGTCGCCGCCGCCCCCCCACTATTTCCACCACTCCGGTACCCTCTCGACCGACCACCTCCTCCTTCCTCTCGCCTTGCAAACCTCTCCTCCCTCCCCACCCCGCAAAAGTCCCTACTCCAACCCCCGTTCCTCCCAAATGCCTGCCGGGGAGAGTGGGTGTGGTGGGGAGGGGGGACTACCTCGTGTTTTTTTTCCCTTCTCCTTCTTTTGCGCCGTTTCCACGGAAGGAAATAAAAACGAAGCCATGAAGACGAAAATTACAGTTTTCTCTGAAGAGAGTTTTGTGGGGAGGAGGAGAGGGTGAGTGGGCTTTGTGGGGGAGGGGGAGATAAGCGCCCATTACTTCGGGGTTGGTTACGAAAAAAAAAGAAAGAGTTGGGGAAGGGAAGAGAGAATGAGCGAGGTGGCTTGGAGTGTGTGTGTGTGTGTGTTTGTGCTTGGAAAGAGGTTGTGGGGGGGTGGGCGTGGAGAACGAGTTAGGAGGGGTTGGGGAAACGGGGCGGAGGAGTTGAAATTGCGACCGCCAACTTATCCAGCCATTTCTCTCCTTCTCTCTCTCCCTCTTTCTTCGCCTCTCCCCCACATCCGCGGCTCCCTATATCCTCCGCCCACTCTTCTTCCCCTCCTCCCTCCCCAAAAGCTTCCTTTCTCACCGAATCCATTTACTTTTCGAGCCCCCGCCCCCGCGCCTCGCTATTATCCCGTGCCCCTCGCCGACTTCCACACGCTCCCGCCCATACACATCCACGATCCACCGTCCCACTCCCCATCCAACTTTTTCCCGACCCCCCTGGCCCACCTAACGCTGCCGAACCACTCCCGCCCCTCAAAAGCACTTTTCCCCGTCCCCATCCGCGGCACGAACCATTAATTTCAATCTCTTTTATCCCCTTCCCTTCCTCGACCTAACTCTTCCCCCCCCCCCGCCTCCCCCCCATCCCCACCCAAACCTCTTTCCCCGTGGATATCGCCCCCCTCCCGTTCATTTTTATATCTCCATCCTCCATTATCTTTTACGCTCATTTCTGAGGAAGTGTGGGGTGGGCTCGCGAGGAGAGGATTATAACAGAGGATCGTATTGACACGTCACCTCCGCCGCCATCGAATTTCTTTTCGTTTTATCCTCTTCTCCTACATTAGTATCGATATTATGGGATCGATCTCGTTTGCGATCATTCGAAATGGTTTGAAGGAATCGATACGTTTCAATGAAGTCCATCTTTCCTTCGCCAATTTTTTTTTCAGAATTGATGTTACTGATCGTCAAATCCTCTTATGTTTTCGAAGGAAATGTCTCGAGAATCGGTGTTTATTATCGGCTCTTGGAAGTATTTTTAGCCCTATCGGGGGTAGAATGATATTTGCCCATTTCTTTTTACGAATCTGTATTGGCAATGGAGCTATGGAAAATTCTCCGACTGAAAATCTTCGTCGTGGCTCAGAGCAAACTGGATGCCGCTGAAACCGCAATTCAAGTGATTTTCTAAAATAAATTTTCCTTTTCTACCCTATATGTGAAAGCTCCCTGCAAGTATACATATTCTGCGCAATTGGTTAATATTTAATATTCTTTCAACTCCGAAAATAAGTTTCATTGGGTCACAGTTCCATCCTTTAGAAGCTTAGCTGGATTTGCCAAATCTCTCGGCTTTCTTCGCGCGTGTAGAACACGTTTTATGCTCTCATTGCAAAATCTATTTTAAGTAAGGCCTCCTTCGATTGTCATTTCACTATAGGAACAATTATTAAACAATAGTTTGCAGTGTTCATAACGTTCTGCTCATCGTGAATTATGACCGATTTATATTCGGAATCTTCCAGAGGAGATGGCGTTTTCAGCTCGAAGATGGCAGGGTGTAATCGTTCGTTTGTATTCGTTTATATTATTCAAAATGTTTGTAAATGTGTTATTCGGCTGTTTGCCTCCATTTTACTCTTGAACGTATACCAATTCCCATACAGCGAGCTTTATTTCATTGTATATATAGGATATCTTCAACGTTCCCAATGCTGCCGTGACATGTTGACTAGGAGGATCGCAAGTTCCGTTTCGCGGTTTCGCGCTGTACTGTTTCTGAGAAATTATCGTTTTCTGTTTCCAAAGTTAGAAAACCGGGAATGCTTTATATTTGCCAAACAAGCAAGGCGGTCTTGTATTTGGACACTCGCCAATAAATCGCATCGCATCGGAAATGATCGAAGTAGATCATGCGTGCAATGATAGATGGAGGCGGGGGAGTCGACGGGTGATTTTCCGGTTCACCGCCTGGCGTTTCGCTTTCTGTTTTCATTTTTCAATTGCGGAGCGGTCGCATGCATGTGGCGGAGGTGGGTGAGTTTGGAGGGAAGGGGAATCGTTTGGGCATTTTGCAGGAAGACAAATTATCCTCGGCGCGCACGAATTTCGGCGGCGGCAAAAGCGACGGCGCATTTCGTGCTCAGTCGAAATCAGCCTTCTCATTAGGGTGGAAAGAGAAAATCCGGGGAAAAAAACTTTTTGAGTGGGGTTGTTGTCGCGTGAGAGGGAGGAAACTTTACACTCCTCCCACATTTTCGACCGAAAGCGATAAATCGAAAATAACCCGCGCTATTAACTGATATCTCTGGTGACTGACTCCACGCGCACACGGCGACTGAGTGGGATTGGCGGCGTCACGCAACAAATACTCCGCAATGAACTCGGCCGGAACAGGGCCAAAAAGGGTTGTGGGTGGAGAAATAAATAAAGCGATATAATGGGACAAGGCTGTATTGAGTTACAGCGATGCCCATTAATTTCCGCCCCAAAAAAAATTGACTGGCGGCCATCGTAAACTTTTTATGTACAGCTTTAATTGCTTATAATGCTTCGATTGATCTTTTCCGAGCTAATCAATGAATCTCTCGCCCACAATCGGACAATACAGATATTTGCTCATTCATTTTCAATCGTTGATGACCCCGCTTTAGCTTTAATTGCTTTGAAGTCTTTGAAATCCCTCTTAACCTTTCCCCTTCCTACTATCCTTCCTTTGCCTAATGGGTTTGCGTGACTTTCCCATCCCCGGATTCTTTTTGTGCTCGAGGGTATTAGGAATCATTGAATTAATTATATTTCGCCCCGGGAAACACGTGTTTTTATCCCTTTCCTCACCCTCGTTTCCAAATCAGTCCCACATGATATCTTTTTTTTTCCTCTTTATATCCAGCCTGCCCTCCCAATTCCCACATTCCCTACTATATTCGCGAGAACTGGCTAGCATCCCCCTCGGTGGCTCGTTTTCCCCAACCGCTCAACTTTCTATTTTTTCGTCACCTCTCTCCAACCCTTTGTTTTTTGCTCCTGCGAAGGAAGCCGGGCCTCTCCATTTCTTGGCTCCTCCACCGTCCCTGACTCCCAGCGCACATTTCCCTTCTCTCCGAATGTTCGCTCCTATTCCTCCAAAGGAGATGGAAAGAGTAGGGGGGGGGGGGGGGGGGGGGGGGGGGAAGGAAGCAGGGAAGAGAGATTGAGTCGTCTTCTCTTCCCACCTCTAACACGCCTCCCTCCCTTCCCTCTCTCTCTCGAGGCTCCCTCATCCGTACGTGGCAGAATTTCCGCTGGGAGGGGCGCCGGTATTTTCCGAGCTTCGGAAGGAGGAGGAAGGGAAGGAAGGTTTGTGGAGGGCGGAGAGAGAAATTCCCGTTTCGTCGAGGAGAGATGGTGGTGCTAGGGAGAGTGGGTGGACTCTGCTCTAAAATTATTCCCTCCTTTCTTCTTCTCTTCTCGTGCCTCAGAAACTTATCCCCATTCCCCAAAATATAATTCTCCGTCTACTCCCGACTCTTTTCGCTGTTACCATTTTTTTCTCCTCCTGCAGTTCCTCTTTTCTCTCTCTTTACGGTTATCTTTTTTCTCACTCCCGAAAGTTTCCTTCCTGCCCTCTTTATCGTCAAATTTCTCTAAGTAGGTATAAAGGGAGCGTGCGGTTAAGTGTAGGTTTCACGGAAGTGTTTGAACCTCACGAGATTGCGTCATCATATTGATTGATTGTAGGGTCTATTGTGTTTTAACGTTCGTATATATCTCTCTCACCAAATATTCATTTCATCGGTGGTTTTATTATAAAAAATATAGTAATGTGGTGTTTAAAATGCGATGTCAGTATCTAGGTTGATAATAATTTCTTCGTCGAGTTTATCCATCCAGCATTTCCATGATATGCTAATAATATGCTGTCATGTTATGATACGCATCTAATTTTACGTTCAGTTTCAAATGTTTTGCGTAAGAGCACTGAGAAAATCTTTCTACAACAGTATCCTTTCCTAGCCTTCGTTAACGAAATCAGTTAAAAAATTTTACTTCCCTTTGGTCATATACATCTGTTAAAAAACGAGAATCCCATGCAGTGACTTTGGAGATATTTCTTTCGGAATACGCGTAAACGAGCCCATTGAGGTGTAAACCGTGTCAGGTTTGTGAAAAATCTTCCTACTACTTATCATCATCTACTTAATACCCTTCCAGATGCCGAAGGAACGAATAGAAAGGAGTGCAATTTTCATGGCCCAAGGTTGAAAATTTGTAACGAAATGATTATTTGAAGTTCATGTCAATTATATCTCATCTGGTTCTTCAGTTTATGTCGTCTATCAAATTGTGCTAGAGTAGTACTCCATTATTATTTATGTGCATTCACCTAATTTTATATGAGAAGTTGAGTCTGGCCATAGGTGGGTGTGAATTATCTCCAACATGGTGGGAATAATCCCCATAATTTGTTGACAACACATGCCCATGTCGCTTGCAGCTTAACTTCTTCCGATGAACACTTTTCACGTTGGCTTTTATGCGGTAAAATGATTGTAAATGATTTGGTAAACTATACAGTACGATGCTTCTCATCTGGAATTAGAGGATGTATACTGCGACTCACGACAGCTCTATATAGCCTCGAGGAAGGCCCCAAAGCAGCAGCGTGTAGCACATCCTTCGCGCTACCCCTTTGCCGCCCCCTTTTTTTCCCTTCCTTATCGGCACTCGTGTTCAAAAGGGTGTGCCGGACAGAATAGATCTGGAATCGGTTATAGGATTTGCGTCGAAGGGGGAGTGAGAGGACGCTGATCTATTTATTGGCGTAATTAAGCGGCGGCAAAAAGCGGGAGCTCGCCTGCAAAGTTATATTTCCTCGACCAATTTATTTATGACTTCCCGAGCCACGACTAATGCGGTAGCTGGAATTTTATTACCTCCTCGAAGGGAAGAAACGTTTTGATTTAACGGCGTGGCACGGCGCGTGTGTTTCGGCGTCTCCAAATTGCTTTATTTTCTGTCGAGCGTTTGGTTATTACGCGATTTACGAGTTAATTTGACGCTCTCTAAAATAGTGAAAGAGCGGATTGAAGTTAGCGCCTGACCTGTTATACTTCTCAGGCCTAAGTCGTCCTTTTCCTCGAGCAACCAAAAAGGCAACGTATGTTTAGGGAGGTGACGTGATGGAGTGGCGTGAAAGTGCTCACTTTATGTCTACCCACGAGCAGCCGTGCTTCCTTCTAGTTTATTATACATGCATGAGTGCGTGAAGGAAAAATATTGCCTGCTCTTAATCCAGGTGATGGAATGGTAAAATATGATGGTGGAAGAATGCGAGGAGCGCTTATTATCGCTCTCTATCTTCCTGATTCCTCTATTCCATCACATAAAAGCAATTCGCCGTCTAATTCACTGAAATGTATTAAAGCTCTCGTATCTAAAGACCGCTCTGTGACCATATAGTTTGCTCTTTACAGCCGTAATTCTTGTTATCGGTGAGCAGAGAATAGCTATGCATTTTATACTGGTCGTAGCTGAACGTAGATTTATCTATCTATTTATATGTCTATCTAGATGTATCTATGAAGCATAGATTTTTAAATTACGTAATTATTAATTTACTTTCATAAATTAATTGGGAATCTCTGATATCAACATTCCCTGACTTGACTTAACTTGAGGTTTGTTTTACCTGGGCGGAATAGGACGTGATCGTCCTCTCCACCCCACGCCCATGGCAATTTCCGGTACATGTATTACATTTTAAGTCAAACATTGTTAAAAATTATATACGTGTTACGGGCAATGAGTACTTTACAGTTTTCACATTTAAATAGAAGAATAAACCTTTTGCCTTGTCTCTTTTGATAATTGCAGATAAGATTATTTTTTCAGTTTCCACATACAAGGAATATACAGATATACATAAAATATCAAATCAAAGTTATATCAGATGAAAGTAATTAAAATTATAAAAAAGTTTTAAAATTATAGGAAGTATAAAGAGAAATCAATTCGATAAAAATATTCCAAGTATATATACCCTATATATGAATACAAAAAAAGCAGAATTCTTTTTTAAAACTGAGTGAAAATAAAAGTTTATAACGGATTGCAAACGATGGAGAAAAATTAACTGTATTTTATAAAAGAAATAATCGCTAAATCCATTTAAGAAATAAATAAAAAGTATTCGTATGAATTTAAAGAAAGAAATATAAAAAAATAAAGATAAATAATTTAAAAAATAAATAATTTTAAAAATAAAAAATAAAGAATTTGAAAAATAATTTGAAAAATAAAAAATAATAAAACTTGGAAAATGTGGAGGTGAGTTTACGTGGGTTCCTTAAAGCGTGCAGGAGGAGGGAGCAGAAGAGTAGAGCGTGACGAGAAAGTCCTGGCGCAAGTAGCTGACCATTTAATCCCACGCCGTTGGTGTCCTCGCCGTTGGCGTTACATCATCGTCGTAAGCAACGCCGACGGAGTTGCTTACGAGGATGACGTCACGTGCATTGTGGGATGAGGTGGTGTGGTGAGTGGGTTCGCGTGAGAGTATCTTCAACCCATTATCAATGGCCGCCTTGAGGAAGGCTCGAGGCGCACTGTCGTCCCTGTTAACCGGGACATTGAAGTCCCCAACGATGACCGCCTAGGTGCACCCTTGCACCAACGATGCGAAACAGGCCAGCACCGACCTCGGTGAGCTCGATTTTGGGGGGCAGTACGAAACCCCAACCAAATGTTTTCATCCACCGACGGTGATTGTCATGAAAAGGTACTCCTCCCGGTCCAATAGGGATGCATTGGACCTGGCTTCCTCCCGGCATTCAAGATCTTGTGACATGTACTCGTGGATTTTTAGTTAGGATTATGGAAATAGACAAAATAATATAAAATTAACATCTCGAACCTCTTATGGCGTAAATTAATAGCCGTTGTTAATTGATGTTATTTCGGGGATACGAGATATGGACGCGGAGGCAGTTTTGGTAAAGTCTTCTTGGGCTCACCGCCTCTCTTTTTAAAATATCCATGTTTGTCGACGTTTTGGGTGACGACTCGTCACATCCTCAATGCAAGAATGCCACGGATATTGAATCGTGGGTATTTTTAACCGGTGGAGAGCCCAAGAAGATTTTTACTAATATTACTCGCCGGGAAAGAGTTATATCACACTTCACGGAAGCTGTATGATTTCCCTCGTATCAAGTAATTTATTTGGCGCAAGTGGCTTTGCCAATACTCCTCACACGCTCCCTCTCTCTCTAGTAATAAGATTCCTTTTCCCGTTTTCATCCCATATACTGGTCCTCAAGAGTGGGAACTGACAGGCATACGCCCATGAATCTAGGAAAGAGTTGCGAAGGAACGATGCAGTCAGGACGGGAGTGAATTTTGTTAAGGGTGATGGGGAAAGGAGGAATTGAAATGGGTGGGAGGGGCGGGTAGGAAATTCTACGCCCGTAGAGACATCTCGCGGTGAAATTGTGTGAATAGCGATATATTGCTGCCCCCCTCTCTATTCCTTCCCGTCACATTCACAGGACTGCACCCCGCCTCTATAGGAGGAATATGACAACATTTCCCCCACCTGAGGCTATGGCCCCGCGAATCGTCTATTCCTCTCGTATTCAGCCAGGGTTGGCGATATTGAATTTGTGTATCTTATCATAAGATATAGAGGTTTATGTTGCATAAATATCGATGTATCGATGTTGGTATCTGTGTCGGGGGTATCGTTTATTTTTGTGGCAACCCCGCATTTTGTTCTCCAATGTTACATGTCACGTACTGCATAAATCTAATGATAAAACGTATCCATTAGGGAATTTTAACTTTATATGCATCGAGCGTCGCTATTTTATTGGTCATAGCGCCAAATTGTCGCCTAATATCGGGAAAAACCGTTGGGTAACAAAATTCCTTAGGATTTGAATCATACCTTGCAATTTTGGCTGAATATCGCGTATCGCAACATCGTGCAGGCCTTCTTCCCGCGCCAATCATGCAGCTTTCGTGTCTGTGGCGTCGGTGTCTTGGATATAAAGCACTTCCTTAGGCCAAGTCATTCATTCCAGCCTTCCAACATATTCTTCTCTTACTGTGCCGCGCACCACTCCTCTCGTCTTCTTAATAACACCAGCTCTCTCTCTCTCCTCGCATCTTGTCCCGCGCTTCCCTCCCGAACACTTATATTTTCATGCCCTACCCCCACCCATTCTTTATTCACGACAGCACCTTCCATCCCTTGCCCTCCTTTTGATATCTTCTTTCCCATTCCTTTGCTGCGGCAATTTCGGATAGGAGAAAAAACCCTCGCACACATTTCTTCCTTATATTTTGTTGTGCCTTCACTGCACAATATTCTACCCTACCTCTTCTTCCCTCCTCTCTTTCACGCCCTGCCACCTTCTTCGCCCCCAACACTTTCCTTAAATTTTCCACCATTCTTCTCTCCCTCATATGCCTTTCCATCCTTATTTTTTACGCATTTTCTTTCCTTTAGGAAAGCAAGCAAGGGACGGTGAGACTTGGTGTACATTTATTATTGACTGGAACGCGAAGAGTGTGAAATTATTTACTACGCTCTTGCTATTTTACATTGACTGCAGCTATTGCAACTGTCTCCTAGGAGTTCTGCACTTTGATTACTGCAGTTTGGTCGTTCAATGTGGAATGTTTTTTGTCCTATTGATGGCGCCTTGCTCGCTCTACATTCCACCTATCCCCAACGCTGGAAATATTCTTAACTCGTAATGATATGTGTTATTTTTCCTACTTGTGGATTATTTCTGCATAGTAGGCGTGGTAAAACTGTTAGGATATTTGTCGCAATGAGCTTCACTATCGCAGATGGTGCAGTATTCGATGTTCAATTTCCTGTCTTTGGAATCTCCAACACCTTGAATTTCTTTCAGGAAATTCGGCTGGCGTTTCTAGTTCTCCAACCAATGCAGGTTTAAAGACAATATTCAGTCGGCTCCCAATGCAGTCTCATACCATTCTCAATGATAATATTACCAATTTATTCCTTAAACTCTCCGTAGGACTGTAATATAGATAACATAGGTAACTTAAGTCTAAATTTTCCTGGGTTTCATGACAACGAGAAATTACCATTTTTATTCTTTCCATCACCGCACCACTGGCCGTTGGCACCTATCATTTAATAATCCATTGTAGGCGATCTATTTCTTTTAATTTGTCAGTTACAAAATAAAGTATACCCCCAATGTCTTAAGTTCTCCCACCCTCGTATTTGATTTTGCTAATTGTAATGGACCCTTCGTAGGCTCTTTCACGTTTAGAATTTGGATTTGAATTGTTTATTCGAATGTTCTGTCTTGGTTTTAAAGAGAGTAATAGTGTTCGGCTCTGTGCCTCGAAGTTAAAATTGATTATTAAATGCCTCTGATTTTGATTTTTGACGGAATTCTTGAACCCTTGGGGAATCATGAGTCGAGGAACCACCTCTGGGCTTTATCTGACGTCAGAATATCACAACTGTGTGTGATTTTAGCACAAATCCTTATCTCACGTCCTCGGTGGTCTTGCCTCTCTCGTTCCCAGCATGCCCTTCGACTCGCACCCTGCCCTTGTGGCCTTATCATATCCTCCCTCGTGGCTCTGCCATTTACCTGTTCGGCACTCCTAGCTCTCGCTCTCTCACCCTTGCGTCCTTCGCCCCTCTTTAACCTCCTCCGCAGCTCAATCCTCTATTTCCCCTTGGACAAATGCCTCCCTTCGCACTTCTCCACGCGGCATAAAAAGGGGGAGGAAAGAGAGGGGGTTGCCTTTCCCTGCCGCCCCATTTGCACCCTTGCACAACGCCTCTCCTCTCAGCACCTCCCTCTTTACGTCTCCTGCCCCACGCCTTTATCCACCGCCCGCTGTGGATGCCCTATCTCCTCTCTCGCTATTCGATCCTCCAAGGGTCGTGCCCTCCTTAAAACCCCATTTCCCTCCGCCTCGTGTCCCCGCATAACCCTTATTATCCACCTCACACCTCGCCAACGCGTACAATCTTCCACGCGCGTCGTCTATTCTCGGCATACCTACTCTCTCCTTCCATCCCAAGCTTTTCCTGAGTGGATACCACATAACAGCATGTGGTGTGTTCCCCCACAGTATTCCGAAAGATCGCTATCCGATTTTTTTGCGAACATTGATCACGCTTCTCGTATCGAAGAGTTAGTGCGCGTCGGCAATATTTCACTTGTTCCGCTCAATAATGATTTCAACATAGATAATACCACTTTGACATTCGTGATCCTTAAAACTCGCTTGTGATCTCGTATAAGGTCTTCGCTGAATCTTCTTCCATAAAGAAGTTAAAATTATTACCATTAAGGAAAACCTATATTTTTTCAATTTTAACGAATCGAAAGATTTATTAGTAAATACATAGAGAAATACGTATGTCCGCATTTTCACAGTAAATTCATTTCAATTAACCGCTGTTGAACCAGTGTTTAGAGTGAGCGCAGGTAAACCATGAAAGTGTCGTGAGAATCATGTCAGCAACACTTACGGGTTTACTTTCCATCCGAACGGTACTTCCTCGTATCTTCTTCCTTGTCGTAGCCTTCTCTCCCTTTCTTTTATTTCCTTCCTTTACATCTTCGTCCTTATCGCAGGATCTTTTCGTTTCTTTCCGTTTCCAGGGATTTGTCTCAGATTAAAATTATCTACTCGGGTGAATATTTCTGGAAGCTCCACTTGCTGCAGTTTTTTCTGTGTATTTTATGTTAGCAGGATTTTCAATTAATCTACCCGCTCCCTAGCAAGCGTTGCAATCCGATAGTTGTTCAATTTTTTATTTGGGTTGCGCATGTAGTCAGTCTGGGTTGAACGCGTAAGGACGATATTTGTGAAAGGGAGTGTTTTCGTTTTTTGCTCTCAAGAATAAGATCCCAATTCCAGCTAACTGGAATGCGCTACTTATTCCTTCGCGAATGCATACCTTGCAAAATCAATAGTGTTTGGCCTGTTCTTGTTGTTACATTAGTACTATCTATTTGTTGTCTTTGCGCTTTAGGAAACTTACGCTGTTTGGGGCTAATCCCTTAATTTAGCTGCCTTCGGTTTTTTCATGAAGCACCAATTGCATACCGACTACGGTAGTCGGGTCGGGGAACCAATCTAGCTTGACTCCAATGCCAAGTTATCGATTCGGATCCTGCTCGGGATATTGATGCCGTGTTTGTATTAGGTTTTAGCGTAGTGTTGACGCGGGTTTTTACTAGACCACTAGTCGTGCATAAAAATATAATTCTCTTTTTTCTGCTAGTTGAATGATAGAAGGGAAACAACTTTAAAACCTTCGATGCCTTTAGCCGCAAATGTAACTGGGTTGTATTAGCCCGGGGTACGTATTCTCAGGTTTAGTCCCATTATCACGTGGTTTTTCCTCCTCAGAATGAAGGTCTCGATGTTTCAGGAAATGTGGAGATCTCGCCGTGATCGATCTCTTTATGAGTCCTTGGTAGCTACTACGTTCTAATAAGTTCCCTTGGGCCGCCTTTGCAATTTTTTTCTCCCATCTTCTTCCCACATCTTCTCAGATTCTTTTCAAGTTTGTCTCTCCCTTTCCCTTTTCTGCCACTCTGCTCTTCCTCTCTTATCTTTTTTTATATTTGCCCTGAGCCTTGTTCCTGTTTTTCCCGAATCCCTCCTCCCTTTCTCATTCCTTCCAATCCTCTTCACATTGTCGCTCTCCCACCTCCTATTCTCTCCCTTTTTCTTTCTTTCTTCTCCCCCCCCTCTCTCTCTCTCTATCACCTCCCTTTCTCCCCATTCTCGTCATGCTTCAGAAATCTTGGGTGGCGTGGGAATGAGTCTCTTCCCGTTCCGGGACCCTCGTGAATGTTCTGTCTAGGCGTGAAGCCGTGACGGCTTCCCGAGCGAATTTTCGCAGATTTTCGGTGATTCAGAAAATGTTTTTTGGACTCTTCATATGTCCCCGCGTTATTTTGGACTTTCTACGCTTTTCGTTTTTCAATGCTCAAATCCTATGATGGGAAGTGTTCTTGATTCATTTCCATGAATTGTATTATTCTCTTTCATGAGTGTACGTTAACGATATAACGTACGTTTGTATGATAGTAGATAATCGTTTTTTGCCGCGGCCACAAATGATTGTGATTTTATGGAGAGTATGTGAAACCAATAAACGGATTGGATACTAAGCTCAATATTCGCCTTTTGTTTTGAAAATTCGTTATGCTGACCTGAAAAACATCGCCAACGTAAAATTATCACGAGTTTTTTTAATTCTTTATGTCGGTTTCAACTCCACCTGACGCAGTGCACCTGAAGATGACGCCTAAGAGTTGAAATAGGTAGAATGAAAGATAGAAATCTGGGAAAAGGTTACATTGTCATTGTTTTTCATTTAAACAAGAATTTCCGCTAAGTGGAAACCTCATCTTGTTAAAAAACACACTTGTTAAAAATATAACGTCATTTTACTCATTGATGGAAGTTGTTTGTAAAATAGTTGTGTTGGATGTTGCTACCATGGTCATGGATATGTTCATTAATGACCACTTCGCGAACTTTTTTGGCATATAAATGTGATTTCTTAAAACATCAACACCCAATTCCAATTTTAGCATAGAGCTATTCGCTAGTAAATCTTCGATTATAACTGTATTTGAGACACCCCGGGAACAGAATATTGTCGAAAATAGCGAAAAAACCTTATTCTTTTTGTGAATAAAAGTCCTGGTCTTAATTCAACCGTATCATGGTCCAATGTAAGACCTGCATCCCTTCTTTCTCCTCCTATTCCACATTTTTTCCGCCAGTATCCTAACACACTCCTCTCTCTCCATTTTCCTTGAGTCGCTGGGTCCTTGGTCCCTCCGCTGCCCTTTCCTTTCAGAGCCATCCAGAAAAGGGACTTTGATCTCTATACACCTTCTTTTCCCAAGGAAAGCTGCTTACAAGGAGTTGGAGCGAGGGGGTGCTCGCACGCAATCCCAATTCGCCTCACGGGTTCGATCTCAACAGTCTTACTGCACCCTCTTGCAGTCCTTTCCCTGATCCCTGCTCGCGTTCCCTTACGCCCCTTCCCTTCGTTCTCCTCATAGCTTCACCACCCGTCCTGATTTTCCTCTCTCCATTTTTCCTGATGAAGGTGGGTGATTTTTTTTCTCTTTGGAATTCTTGTTATCTCCCCTTTTCTTTGACCAGGCATTGTTATAAATAGCGTGGTTGTGATGCGTCCATAACCGCAAGAAACTTTTCATGTAGGAAGGAGTTTCGGACGGTTTTACGCTAGCTATTCTTCTATCTCCCAAACAACAGACTATTGAGCCTCCGTGATATTTGTTTTATGAAATGCCACGTAATATTTTCCTTTTTCTCACTTCTTTTCCGTCTTCGATATATTCTTATTGCTCCTCAATTTTGCCCTAGTTAGGGTATCTTTTTGCTCCTAGCCTTCGTAAACTTCTATCCTCATGTTTTTCCGTCGTAGGCATTGCATAATGAAGTGTTGCTCTCGTACGATTTATGTTATTCTCCTCGAGGTGATACTAGGCCTTTATTGGCCCTCTTAAGAGCGGATAATTTCAATATCCTGCAGTTTCTTTAGGGATCATTTTCCCAGATGATGCTTCCTGTCGCTTAATATTCCTTCGGAAATATCCCTGGAAACAGCGTAATATTTTATAAGTGTCTCGGAAAAGAGGAGAAGAATGCTTGCGTAAGCGCATATAAACTCACATTTTAGAGCACATAAATCTGGGGTAGCATCGTGACCTTGCTGTATTCTTGAACACTTTGGGTTCCTCCCTTTCCCCGCACATTAGGTTAATACAGGTGGCTTTTTGTCTCTTGTGCACCAGCATACTTTACATCTACTTTCTACCCTACAACGAATCTCAAGGGTGAATGGCAGGGGTGTGGCCTGAATCCCTCGGACTTACTTTCCTTGTTTCTGCTTTTAAAGGCTCTGATTGCCATTTTATCGATTCAGTCATTTTATTTATTTCAAGAACAATTCCTCGGCGGAAGCCTTTAAGCTGTTTGCTTAGCGCTCTCCCGAGAGAAAACGCAGGGCCATTTTCTCCCTCGCTATCCCACTTATCGCGGGGATTGCAGCGATGCTAAGGTTTGATGAAGCCTTCCTGCCCATCCTCCCATTATCGTCCCCCGACCCGTCTCCCTCCTCCAGTCCTCTTCTTCACTCTTCTATGTAGCTACTTGTGCTCGAAATTCCTCTTGTCTATACGCCCCCATCGCTCCCTTTCTTCCTTTCTTTGTCTCCCACCCCCTCAGGGAGAGCCCCCTAGTCCCCTCTTGTTTTACGAGTTCGCTTGCATTCTATCGGAATAAGCCCCTGACCCCCGTCTCCTCGCGTCCAATCTCTAAGTCCCCATCCTCTCTCACTCTCCGTTCGATCCCTTCCGAGACGGATATCCCCTTTTATTTCTCCGCATTTCCTCATTTCGTACAATCCTAGGGTGGGAGAGGGGCGTTATGCGTCGTAAATATCTTTCGGGGACCGCCACGAAGAGGAATTCGCCGTCGTAGAGCTCAGCGATGAGAAATTTGAATGCGTTTTGTGTGATGTGATGCAGGTGCCGCACACCGTTGGGTGCCTATTGGATCAATCTTAGTCGCGAGGAAAATTGATGATGAGATATTCCAGAAATTAGTAGGTGGAGCCAATCATAATGAATGAGAGATTTGAATAGAGTAGGAGGACTATTTATTTGCTTGCGAAAACATTTTGAGAAAAAATTATGGGCATTGCTAACGAGATCGGCGTGTTAGTGCAACGGGTGCAGAGTTGAACTTCTAATGTATTTTAGATCACGGAGGAAGGTCTAGACACGTCCAAGTAAAGAGAAACTGGGTGCTATCCTGGGCGCCTGGGAAAGGAACTGGCGTAGTCTGGTCAGTCTACCCTCTCTGACCAGGACGACCTTCGGATTGAATAACGTGATGGTATTACTAACCAGATTAGAGGATTTTCGGTTTTTCTTTCGACTGTCATCATCCATTCTCACTATCCTTTCTGAATGTCCTGGCCACTCATTTTCCCCATCTGTCACCTTCACCATCTCCTACTTCGTCTCTTCCTCCTTTGCCATTCCACAATGGTGTGATGATCGCTGCTTGCTTAATTTTTTTCATTTATTTATAGGAGTAATTATCCACCCCCTGCCACACTCCCCCAAGGTGACTTGAGGGGTAATTGTTAGATTTAGACAGGTGTTGCGACGTTTGGAGCTCCTTACCCTATAGTTTCTGTTAGGAGTAGCGTGGGAAGGTTGGTTTAAAATCTCTATTCGTGCGGTTCAATGTTAACGGCAATATCATAAATATCGCGCGCCTCCACACATAGCAGAACGAAAAATTAATACCAACATAGATCATTAATGGCATAAAGTTTCATACACGGTCTCGTTAAGACCGTCGCGTCGTTTTTACGAGGTTAAAACCGTTTAGAAAGTTATTAAATTGTCTTAAAATTTACATAATTTATGAGTCACCTACGATATCTATTTCCCTGAAATTGATATAAGGTCCATTTTATACCCTTCTTATATATTGTTTTGTGAGTGATTTAATTATATAAAATTCAAAGTCGGTGTCAAATCTGTAGAAAGATTTGTTGTCTGAGGGTGGAGAAAAATTCTATTCTCGTGAATCAGTTCCATTGAGTCCTCAGTGTATTTCAGAAACGGCAGTCTTCCTTCCTTTTTCAAGTATTTTATCAGTAATCCTCGCGATAATGGAGCCACTCCGTCTTGATCTTGTTCGAATGAAATCGTATGCGTGTCCTCGTGTCGCTTACACGAGCATGAAATGAATCATCACTTTTCCTTTGTTTTCATTCGTTCTCCTTCCGATTTGCAAGCTCATGCCTACTTTATTACTCCTGTCTTCTCTTCAACCATATTAAGATTCGAAATTTTTTGGAGGAGTCACTTCGTCTTAATTTCGCCCGAATGAAATCATTTGTCTGTCTCTTTTATGTCTCTCAATCCCTCGGGCTCCTTATTTTCCCAACCCCCATTATTTCCCATCCCTCTCCGTATAAACTTTTTTCCCTTCTCCAAACCCGGCCTGGAGACGCAGTCCTTACCCTTTTACGCCCATTTTTTCCTTTCTTCCCTTCCCACCCTCGTCTGCCCTCCGTTCCCTTCACACACATTCGCATACAAACACTCGCGGCGGCCCGTGTCTCTCTCAACGAGTCACCTCCCGTCTCCCCCTACCATCCCCCCCTTTCATTTCCCCACCCCCTCCGATCCCTCCTCCTCGAATCGATATCCTTGTGAGTGAGAAGGGCCCTCCTGGGACTTGTAAGGGAGAGAGCGGAGGTGGTGGGAGGTACCAGGGGTACGTCTCTTCCCCCAACCCATGTGAGAGGGAGAGAGAGGTCGTGGGGGAAGGGAAATCGAAGTGGCAGTAGTGGTGGGTGAAGGGAAATGGAGAGAAAGAGGCCTGTGTACATGCGTATATAAGGTTGTACATATGTAAGAATAAATGGGAAGGGAATAAAAAGGGGCGGCCGGAAGATACTGGGCCGCCCTGAGCCAACCGAGAGTCGCAGTCGCTTTATTCTCCTTTTCCTCTCCCTCTTCGTCCTAAACCCCCGGATCCCCATCTACCACCCTTTTTTCCCTTCCTTTTTTATCTTTCACAAATCTTTCGAGAGAAGCTGAGGCCGAGGAGGTCGGAATGGATGTGTTTTTCTGTCTGTGTGTTTGTACGCGCATGTGAACGAGTGGGTGTGCCGGGAAGGTCTGCCCTCCGCCGCTTACCTCCCTTGGTAGTTGGCGCTGTAACGCCAGCCCCCCAACGTCCCCTTCTCCGCCCCCGTGGCCCCCAATCCCCGCTCCTACCTCCGCCCCCCTCCCCCGACGCCCGAGTGAGGAAGTCTAGCATAAGGGTTTATGTGCTCGGGGCGGGAGATGCGGGGACGGTTTTTGCGGGTTAATATTGTCGGAGCTATATGCGGGACGGGAAAGGTTTTTGGGGAGCGTGGAAGTTTTTCTCCACTCCCTTTTTTACGTGTGTGTGTGTGTGCACGCTCCCCATGCTCCTTTTTTGTGGCGCTGGAGATGGCGATAGAAGAGAGACGGGCAGGTTGCGGGGAGGACGTGGGGAGAAGTGGTCTCCTCTCTCTCACCATTCCGTCGGGGGTTTCGGTGTGTTTTCGGTATGGTGTTGGGAACAGAAGCTGCGTGAAATGCATTCCTCTTTCCTCCCCTTCTTCCTCGGTGCCGCTTTCGCTATCACATTCTCCCATCCTCTCCATCCCTGCGCAGATATTTTTCCCACCTGAAAGCCACCGTAATCTTCCCTTTCCATCTAGCGCCGCCTTCTGCGCCGCCATCCTTCCGAAACTCGCATATTCTGTCTTTATTACCTCACGCCCTTTTTACTCCCTATGTCCTCTCCATGCTTTTTTTCTCTCCTCCTGCTCGTACTGGCAGGGACCGTTGGCAGATTCTCCCAAAGGGGTCCCACCAAAATTTTTTATTTTCATACACCTTCATCGCGTCTTTTTGTGATGCCCCAAATATGAACAGGCTAATAGTGAAAATTAAGGCATTCTCAGTAATATTTTCGTACTTGCGAAATGTCAAGGGAATGCTAATGATTTATTTACTAATACACCGAGAGGACCAGATGTTGATGGAAAACGTGAGCCTACCACGAAATATTCGGTGAGAAGCCACCTGATGATCGCCATGGTCATGTTCCCTGTACATAGTGCATTACTGAAAGTTCATGACTCATAAAATGATGTAACCACGCCATGAGGCAGAAAACAGTACGTCGGCGGCTGTCTCCTCGAAATTTGCGAAAAATCTATCTGAAAAGCTGGGTTATAATCAGGAATTTTCATTTATAAGTTCATTTGCAGCTATGGCCAACTTCAAGTACAATTTTTCATTCCATTTAAGTGAGGGATGGCTGTATGTTTCAATGTGAGAGTAATAAGAGATTTCTCTTGTTTTCGTGTGGATTTCATTTGTTTATGGGGACGTCCCTATTTTTTCACGCATTTTTACGCAAATGTTTTCAACTTAAAAGACTAATTAATTTCGACTCAAAGGGTAGTGCTTTGTTCCAATTTTAAAGGCGGTTCAATTTACATTCGATTTTGTCACGATCATTCTGTTTTCACCGGATGATTTATAATCAAAAATGTTGAGGAATACCTTGCAGATTGTCACGCAGATGAGTTAGCTAATTATTGGTGGTCGTCTTTTCTGTTTCGAGATTTTCAGATTATTTTTATATGCTATGTTTAGTTCCTTACCGTATTACCAATCTTGGCTAATAAATAGACCTAAAAGTTGCAAGCGGTTTTATTTTCTTGGATCAAGTTTTCTTATCCATTCGATCTGTTGCGATGAGTGTTGTAAATTTTTCTATTGCTTATGTCAAATAGTAGGAATTATTACAACCGTGACTTTCATGAATTTGTTATCAGAGGGAATTTACTAGATGAATATATGGAATTCTTCTTCTGCAGACCCGAGTCACGCTGCAGTGGCCAGAAGCAATGTTAGGTCACCAGCCCTGCAAGCAGGAAATCGCCTCTCAAATTTTTCTGTAAATGGTTTGAGTCTATATTCTTCCTCGACTTTGTTCGTTGTTCGTGTTGGGCAATATGTCAAGTAATCTTTTCATGCTATTTTTTCATTTGTCATGTAAATTTTCCGTATGAACGTGCTTCTTGCATGGTTGACCGGGGAGATATTTTTTTACGATTTATCAAAATGTTTTCGTCAAGAAATTGGATTACTGCCGCGCTGGTTTCGGGCAGTGTAGTGGTGCGTCAGACTCCAGGACGTCCGCAAATCGCCACTACGTTTCTGTATTTGGCCACCCACCGTTTGCGGAGATCTCGTTATTCTCAGTTTCCTGTCAGTTGCAGGCCTTTTTTTCTCTTCCCCGCTCCGCACTCAACCCTCGCCCCTGACCTCCGATGCTCCCAATACAACCCCTCCGGCCATCCAGCCCCCATTCCCCTCGGGTCGATAAAGATATAAAAGATATTTGAGCTCGTAAAAACGTTAAATGAAATAGCTTATGGCATAACGTAATCGGAGTTTTTTTTGGGGGGGATCTGGAGAGCTTTCGTGTATTGGATTTCTCACTCTTCATTTCCCGGCAGTTTCTCCCCCAGATCGGATCGAGAGGGCAATATGACGCCGGGGAAATCAAAAGGTCCACCTTCTCTCCAAGAAAAGAGTGGTACGTCTCATGCGGAAGAACTCGTCGCGTTTGGGCTCGTCGGGTATTTACGAGAAGAGACGTATCTCCAGCATTACGACAAGCTTTTCGTCTTTGTGTCTATTACGGCAAGCAAAAAGATTGCAGTCATATCCCCATGTCTTTCACGCCGCTGCCTTAAAAATCATAACTCAATAACATTCTGTGGTATCTACGGATAGAATAACCAACTCGCCTAACAAAAGAAATCTTTATGGTTGAGTATTTTAGGAGTTTTTGTCACAGGTGTAACGCGAGTGTATGAATTGAACGTTAGAATGTTTTAACCTTCAGTTGCTGTTCCCGGTTGGAGCTATCCCACCGGATGTCGGCCACTTTCGGGGGAATGGGTGGGGAGGGAAAGTTAAGTTTTTTATCACTCAGGGTGAGCGCGCGTGCGGTCTGTAGTCTTTGGGATGGACGTGGGCCTCAGACAGGTGTTTGTCAGTGGGTCGACAGTGAGGAGGCCAAGAGACTCTCCCTCTCAATCCCCTCTTCCCTTAGGATGTGTAGGGCCTCATGTGAAGCCTAACCCTAATAATAACTGTTCATGAGGCTCTGCGCGACAACAGGAATCAACCCTGTCGTTTCCACTTATTGTACGTTTCAATTCCTTGTTTTGCGATAATTCTTAAAATCCTTTTATAGAACCTTGTATCATCCTCAGAAAGCGATGAGTGGTCCCGAAAAATCAAGGAGTTTAGTAGGAGTGAGTTGGTAAAAGATGAGTACAAAGGGAGTGGAGTAGATTTTCGTGAAGACATGTCGTTGATCGATAAATGAAGGATTCCTTTATATCTGGCTGCTTGCCTAATTTTGAGCTTTTCATGATCAGTTCAGGAGTAAACACCGACTTTACTTTCCTTATTTCTTTACTGATTATTCATAGTATATCAAACTGGTCACAAACCAGTGTTTTTCCTACAAATGTAACATTTATGGACACCGCGATCTTTTAATGGTAAAAAATACTCCAGGTGGCTTGTAATTTATTTCACTGACTGCTAAATCGGCAAAACTCGTTCAAGTTTACTACGCATAGCATTACTTGCCATCTAGGTTAATATTCATAATACTATAAATTCCCGAGAGCATTCTTATAATAAGACGTCCAATATTAATCGTGGTATAAAATCTTGATTCTCAAATCAATGTACACAGCGCGCATTTTATCCTTCATCACATTTCTTACTTGATTACGTTACATGTACGAGCCAGAGTTTTCTGGAAATTTTCATTATTTTTTCTAACTCTGATGTTTTTGGTTTATTTGCTGTGTTGTTACATCCTCTGATAACTGGCATGTTTTGATGAAAGGAGCTTGCTATTTTTAAAAAGGTTCGAGTCCGTACATTCGTTTAAAAGGGTCTAGAAATGCCTCTAACGTACCGTGAAAATTTCGCTAAACAGAGAAACAATTATTTTCCCTGTCTTTTTGAAGTAGGGAACCCTTTATGTGAGCATTATTTTTTCTCCAAAAGCTGCGATGATTCGTCCTTTTCATCGCATGTGCCCATTAGTTCCACCTTTTTTGAGGGATTTGCCGTATTTAATCGCTGACATTTCGCTTATTTGTGGTCTACTGCACAAAGCTAAATTCCCTAAGTTTTTTCTGTGTGCCTCTCTTCATGGTTGTTCACCGTAATTCTGTTTTTATGCGAGAAACAAGAGATGTGTGTGTGAGAGAGAGAGAGTGATGAAATATCGTTCCGGAAATTTTAGTAATCTCACCACCTTTCGTAATGATGTTTTTTTTGGTAATGTCCTCCGATTTGTTCAGTGTACGTGCGTGAAGTGATTTTTTTTATACGAGCCTGCTAATGATTCCTGCTTGTAATTGCATTTCCTGGAGTTTTAAAATATCAGTTTTTTTCGTCTTTATCGAAGGGAATATCTGGTTGGAAACAATCGAAGAATCCGATAATTGCGAACTTGGACTGCTCTCCCACCTAGGATTCACTGCGCGAATTGCGACCAACGAAATCACTTTGAGAAAATAAAAGGTAGTTCAAGACAGCGGTGGAAAAATGTTATTGACTGCTTTTATCAATCTGTCAGAAGCTATATTTTTAGCACTGAAATGGTGGAATCTGATTTTATAAGTTTATTAGCATGTGTAGAGAGCAGTAATCAGCTCTATCATCATTGAGGTTATCAGCTCATCAATAGTTGATTCTTTCGAGATAGTTTTTTCTTTTCTACCTTTTTAATGTGATATGCCTAGGCGTAAATGGAAACTAAATTATAAGGGTGGTCCATATCCGCAAAATGGGTAAAAATGTGAGGATAGGCTCGTCAAAAGTTTCGTTTTTACATGCAGATCTCAAATCCAAAACCGGAAGTCCGTGCGATAATTTTTATTGGTCCTTCCAGGAAAGGGTTTTTCTTTGTTAATCGCTTGTAATCTGGGTGTTTAGGAATGAAAGGCACACATTTACGAAAAATTCGTTATTCTTGCTGGTGAAGTCTTCACGGGTTCTCCACCGGGTCAGGGAAACGGCTAAGGCCGACGTTTCGACGGCTAACACTGCCATCGTCCCCAGGGCGTTGAGTGTCAGGTCCAAGAAAAATGCCGGTATATATAATCTTTGCCTTGGCTCAGGTCACTCCTGATTGGCTCTTCTCAGGTCACACGTGAATTGCTCCGCAAGGTCGCTCCTGATTGGCTCTTTGCAATCCTCTCTCTCTCTTCTCGTATGTTCCGGATCACCGGCTTCCACACGTTACTGAGGGCGTATCCTGTGTCGCGGTTGAAATTCTTCGCCTCTAACCTAATTTCAATTGCCTCCTTGGTTAAGCGGTCCCAATAACCATAGGATCTGCTAAGTAATTAAATAAGGAGCAATTCACGTGTGACCTGAGAAGAGCCAATCAGGAGTGACCTGAGCCAAGGCAAAGAGTATATATACCGGCATTTTTCTTGGACCTGACACTCAACGCCCTGAGGACGATGGCAGTGTTAGCCGTCGAAACGTCGGCCTTAGCCGTTTCCCTGACCCGGTGGAGAACCGGTGAAGACTTCACCAGCATTATACGCCGGGAAAAAACAAGATTCTTCGTTATTCTTGTTTTACTGCTTGTTTTTATTAGCAACTACAACTTACAAACCCTGTTTTCCTCTTCATCTTATGTTAGTACATTATTAAAATGTTTACCCACTTTGCGGATATGGGCCACCCTACTAAATTGTTAATAGGAACGTTTATAACTGCACAGTCCCGCCTATCAATCCTGTCTGCCTTCACATTTCTTCACTCGTCTCCTTCCTATAAGTATCTAGTAATTATCATTCTAGGAGATTACGTGGCATTCAGCGAAAGTTTTGCTAGAGCACTCTGAATACGAGCGTAGATGGGACCCAATATAAATGCAAAACAATGGCGAGGACTAGTTAGTTTGGAAATGAAACAGGTTGTGCCCGAAGGTTATCTTGTACAAAGAGCCTTATATGACTGTGGTGCTGTTGGCTGAATACGGAAGGGACCTACCAGCTCCTGTTCTGTAGAAGTTGTTTTAAGAACTTGAGAATGAGACACTTATTTTAAGTTTAAGGGCTCTAAAAGTAAAGCGTAGGATAATTACAACGGCACTCGCATCATACGTATTTACTTCCATGAGATAGAGGTAGTATCGAATTAAATTAACTTAAACATTTAGACCCTCACTCCAAAATTCATCGTGGACGGGATCATCGTTAATATCATGAGACGTAGACCCGTATCCCATTTCTAAAAATCAACCTGTCTTCTCAGTAATAAATGTATAATTTAAAAGAAACGAGTTCCCGCATGCATGGCGCGAGTGGATAGAGTGGGTTGTTTTCTATTTGGTTGGGCAAACGCGGCTTTAACTGACTCGTGACAAATATGGCGGAAACCTATATGTCTGTGTTTCGAAGAAAAGTAATGGGAAATGGGCGAAATCGCTCATTTCCTCGAATCCGCCCATCGTCGGTAGGCTTCTTCTCCCCACTCAACTCCCGCTAACATTTTAATACACCAACGGTCGTTGCAGTCGGCCACCTGTCGGCTGTGGAGGGAGGGCAGGTTAAGGTGAAAATGAGTTCCTATTTTCGGCTCCGTGCGTTGGAATTAATGGCCGGCGGCCTTCGTCCTCCCTCCTTCGCCCCTCATAATCAACATAAGTGGCGGCCCGCTGCGAATGTCCGCGTGTGTCCTTCGAGGTTCGAGGAGGCGGAACCACCCCGTTTTTATTGTTCCGGAATTCCGCGCGAACGGGCGACTTCGGGCCAGTCCAGAGTCTGTGCATACGTCATTACGGGTGTTCCACCACGCGGCGTTAGATTTCGTACGGCTCCTGGCATGAGGGGCATTAAGCGGCGCATATGAGACCGAACACATAATTTCTGCACGGCTGACTTCTTCACCTCCGTTCTTATCCGTATTTCGATCTCAATTAAACCATTCACGTTCCTTAATGAATAATTCTGTTCTTTTTCCTACTTAGATTTTGGCCGTGTAAAAAAAAAGACGTATGACAAGTTTTATGTCATTTCACTTGAAGGAAATGGTAAGTGAATAAGGCATGTCATTTCTACTCTGCGTTACATTACATCTGCCGCTCTTGAATAGTAAAGGCGACCATTGTAGTTGCTCAGCATATCTCATGCTCTATCTCGACCACATGCCTACCCATTCTCATATAAGCCCCATAGGTAATCAACTGACGTTGCTTAAACCTGCTGCATAAAAAATTTATAATTATTGGCTATGTCTTCTAATATTCCTTCAGCCCCTGATCCTGAAGTCTAAAATGTTTCCCATGAATGAGTTTATGTCTCCTTGAAATTTCTTCAGTTTCATCACTTCCAATCATGCTTTCCTTCTTCCTCAATTCCCTTCCAAGCCCTTATCTGAAAACCCTCCCATTTCCTGTGTGTTTTACTATAAAGGTGAGCGTACCAGTAACAAGTAATGCAATCGAGGGAAAAGAGAAAGGTTTTGGCGCAAAATGTAATGCGGCGGCCACATCTGAGACAGTTCGATCCACTCGGTTACTCTTCAAAGGAAGCTCTCCGTTTTGTTCTAATCTCTGGAAAAGAGTTCAGGGTGGTTTTAACATCTCCTTTTCCCTACTGTTCTGCTCTCATCCCTCTGTGCCGTAATCTCACCTCCGCCCGTAACCTCACCCCCATTTTCTACCACTTTTGGACCAACAGTCCCGAGGGAGGCGAGTGTAGTGGCTCAGGGAATGAGGGAGTGGCTTTTGTTGCCGGTCGCGGACGGCGAATGTTACGAGAGAGAGAAGGCGAAAAGTTTTGGGGAAAGTGCTGTAGTTCGTCCCTGAGCATCCGGGAGTCTTCTCGGGGAGTCGAAGGGAAGGGAGCGGGTCGTGGTAGTGGAATGAAGCGGCGGTTATGTGGGCGTTAGCGGGCAATTGAGTGGGAACGACGGCGTGGGGTGTATAAACCCCCTCCCCCGCAGGCGAGGAGTTCCTTGCTCTGCGACGAGGTTGCCGAGGAATGGCGCTGAGGGGTGTGTGAAGTGGGGTTTGAGAATTCGCTGCGATGAGTGGAAAGGGTGGTTAAAGGACCCGTGGAACAAGGCGGAGGGAGAGGCTGCTGGAGTGTGGATAAAGGGGGAGAATGAGGGGGTACAAAACTGTTTCGTTAAAGGGGTAATTAACGGCACCTCCTTCCTCCTCCGCGCCTTCATTTTGCTCGTCTTCGCCCTCCGACGTCGTGGAAATTAATGATTAAAAGTCATGATTGAACGCATCATGGAGCCCGTCAACGCCGCCTGCCCTCCCAGTCACCCATCAAAAAGCTCACCCGTCCCCGTACTGCGGTTTGGTCGGCTACGAAGCGAGATAAGCGCGCAACTGCGTAAACTGGTGTCGGGAGCGAAGTGGATTGGCGTGAATATGTATTACGTCGATGAGTCGTCCGAGACCTGGTAAGTGCTCTTTTTTGGAGGAGAAAGCTACATTTTACATGCTAGAAGGGAGTTGATCGTAAAATATGCCAATAAATTTTCCGTTATCATTGTTAATTTTATTCCTGTGTAGGTAGGTTCAAATGGTTCAAAGGTTCAATAAATTCTTACCACGGCGTTTCCTTTTAATTAGAAATTCTAACGGGTTTTATTCCCTGTAAATGCTGCTGTGGATATTATTATTTCAGCCACAACGCACAAGATTTTCTCGTATCTTAAGGAAGCAAGGTATGCCGAGTATCTCGAGGCTGGCATCAGTGGAAACCGCATAAAAATATTAAATGAGTGAAACAATTGGAAGAGACTTTGCTATCAGTATAATGCGAGAGTGACCTAACAAAAATCTTGTAGATTATTGTTCCGGATAATAATACAATATGGGAAAAAAGAGGTAGTTTTCCCTATTCTCTTTCAACTTCACACTCATGGAGATGCTGGTAATATCGTGATTTTTTTAAGGTGAAAAAGCATTTACTCTGTGCTGTCTTCATTCTAGATACCTACTCTTGTAGTGAATCCGGCTTTAAATAAAAATGTCATGAGCGTTTTATTAATTATTATTGGTTAAATTTATTGTCCATCGCATTAATTGACTACTCATTGTGAAGAAAAATGTCTCCGATTATGTTTGTAAATTAGTGCTGATGTTTTCGTGTTGTGGATTAGCCCTAAAAACGCAACGCGTACCTGAACTGTTTGGAATCGTTTCAAGAAGCATGAAGTCGAATAATTGGTTTAGAATTGAAGTTTTAGAGTAACGTTCATGGCAGTTAAGTTTCGTGCTCGGGGCGACCATGACAGAGCGAACCAAAACTCCTCATAAGCACGGAAGTCCCTCTCGTTGACTAGTACCAAGCGGGAAACCTTCGAAAATTCACGGTTAGGAGGGAAATGTATTTGGGAAAGGGAAGGTAGATATTCACGGAAGACAGCGTCGCCTTGATGAAATTAATACTTCAAAAAGCAGGTGAAAAGGAAAACTTTGGAGAAGGTGGCTGAATTTGCTAGCCGGAATAAATTCTCGTGGAAGCGACGTGTATGAGAAGGGATGGGAGCGAGGTATAAAAAAGAGCGCCCATCAGAGAGAAGAAATGATAGCCGACTCCTCGCGGATGTTGTTAGGGATTGGACGAGAGGAGAGAGCCAGTGGAAGGGAGCGTTTAAAAAGGGTTTGTCGTCCTCCTCCGCCCCACAATCTCCCCCAGCACTTCTCTTTCAACCGTTCTCGTAGGCTGCAACGTTCACAGTTTGCAATGATAACGCCTCCCCGCCTGCCTACTCATATCTTCTTAATGAGACTCTTTTTCCGCGTAAACTTCACAGTCACCTCTTCCCTTCTCAACTTCTCACTCGAGCTCAAACAACTCTCTCGCCCTCTCCCGTTCACGGAGAATCTCCATTCAATGCTTCTCATCTTTCGTCATTTCTCTTTCACTTCTCTCCTCTATCTAATCCTGACTTCCTCTTAACTCTACTCCTCTTATCTTTACCCGTGCATCTTTCCTTAGAATGTTCTTTTCGGCACGTCCAAGTTTATTCTTGTGTGCTTATGCGTGCGAAATAAGAAGATTAATATTACATAGTGATAGAAATATTATAGCATTAAAACGTCGACCCACATCTCGGTGTTTATAGCCAAAATGAATTATATGGCATATTTTTCGTAGCTTTTTATATATTTTTCGTTTAATGATATTGCCGTTAAATGAGGGATTACGAATGAGTGTTTTTATCTTCTTTGTGTTGATTCTCGGCTAATTTTCCCCCTTATTTTTTGTAACGGGTTGCCCAGTATTTTAGCTAGTTTTCTATGATGAATGAGGTCACATTTGCTTGATAGGTCACGCGTAGCCAGAAAATCTAATGGACGCGCGTTTGAGACCTGCCTGGGGCACGGATGTCATATTCATAGTAAACGTTTAGTTTTTATCATACGGTGGGGTTGTTTCATCAGTTGAAGCACATTGAGCGTAATTATATCGATATGGAAAGTTTTCGTAAATGAAAATAAAACATGGCATTGAAGTGCTACCTTATATGGATTTAGAATTATGCACACTTTTCATTCGATCAAAAGAGTTTCTTTGCCCAGTTCGATCCAGATTCTCGTAAATTCTCAGCATTCTCGAGCTCAGCGTCCGTCCTTGCTCTCTCTCACCTCTTCTCCTCAACCGGAAACTGGGCAGAGGCTAACTCCGTCGGGGAGGAGGGGAGATCTGGAACGGGAGAAGGGTTCAGTCACAGGTTTTTGAGAGGGAGGGTGGGGAGGGAGTGGAGATTGGGGTGGAGAGGAGGGGTATCGAGTGAGAAGATAGAGAGAGTGAGAACTGGTCCCTGACGGCTACGCTTTTACGTAATTGGGACCTTTATCGCGCCAGCTTCCCGCCTTCTTCACTCCTCCTCCCCCAATGCAAATAACTCCTTCCCTCGGTTGATGCCTCCATCTCTCTATATTCACTCACGCACTCCTTCCTCTGCTCCGCATCCTACTCCTTCCTCTCGTCTCTCCGCCCATCTCCGCCGACTCCCATCCCCAGCATCCCCGATCCTCTTTCCTTTCCTCCGTGCTTCTTGGCTCCGCAGTTGCGTGAAGCTGAAAAGTCTCTCCTCGCTGAGTAAAGAGGTTCCTTTCATCCGTTCCTACCTCCTCCCTCTTTCGCAATAAACCCGCTCCTTTTGTCCGTCTCGCCTTCCCTTTGCTGCTCTATTTCTCTCCAGCCTTGCCTCGTGGTGAGAGGGGAAACCTCAGTTCTCTTCGGGGCGGGACTTTTTCTGCCTAATTTCCTTTCCCTCTTGCCGTTTCTTTCGCTCGATCCCTCCTCTCATTCATTTCAATATCATTCCGCCCCCCCCCCCCCTCGTCTTTCTCTCCCCCTCCTCAACTTCCTATTCTCAGTGAGCCCTTTCCTCAAGGGATTATAGCGTGGTCTCGAATACTTCGTCGTGAGATTAGTCCGTACCGTTTCCATCAATCCATTCTTGTGTAAATAATGATGGTGGGCAAAGAAAATCGTTTTCTTCTGGCCTAACATAAGACTTGGGTGGTTTCTTGGCCGCGCCGATGCTGAGAAGAGACTAGTGCGGCAGCTGTTTGGACGCAAGAGAGATATAGTTGCTTTCATGGCAGGGAGATGTTGCATGACGTAGACTCATGGCAGCATAATCACTATAATGTGGGCACATCTCTTAAATAGTTCGGAATATCTTCGAATAAAGCGAAGGCAAACTATTTCAAGGCTTTAAGACTAAGCACTTAGGGATATTGGTGATACAATTATTGAATTATGCAAGTGCTCTTTCCGTTAAAATATAATACTCTGCAAGGTGATATTATTGGTATCACTCCTTGTCATCGAAAAAATGAAAATTAACAATAGCTCCATTGTATTAGATTGACTGTTATACATTAGTCTTTTATCAAATATGTGAGTGTTAACATTATTATTACACTCGCTTTGTAGACAGTTTCCTCAAGATGACACACATAGTAAGAAATTCCCCTGCAGTATTAAGAATTTTCCAAGGGTCTGCTGTCCTTAAAGTATTTGATTACGATTCACAGATGCCGGAAATGACTAGCCATTAAACCCTTTCATCCTCTACCGTTGTGATGCCATTTTTGGTGGTGACTTAATGAAGGTTGTGGTCTCTTCAATGACTTAACGATTCCAGCCTGCTCCTTCCTGTGCTAGTGCCTCTTTACGTCTTTATATCCGTCATCGTCCCTTTTTCCCATCAAATGAATACCCTTAAATCCTTAAAGCCATAACGGTTAGCAATGCGCGAATCTTTTTTTTAATGCTTTTTGCATTCGAAAACCATCCTTCCTGGTTTGAAATGAAACGCATTAGTCCAGTATTTTTGTATTGGCCTTCAGTCCCTTCGTTGAAAAAGCCCAAAATACATTCACGCCGACTCTTTATGAATTTCTTTTATGCTTAGCTTCGGATGATGTGCCATTTTCCTCGATCTAAAATTCATTTACGAGCAAAAGAAGGGGCTGGCTTTCGGGAGTTATTGGCATCTAAATTTTGATGGTCGTGAGTTGAATATTTGCCCTAACCCGCGAGTTTGTTTCGCCCTCGTCAAATGACTTTAACGCTCCTTATTTCATTGGCGGGGTTAATCTGCTTCTTTTCAAGTGTGATTTACGGCCTCTGTAGTCAGGGTCTCAAGAATTCTCCCGCTGCTATCCGCATTCCATTTGGCTGTGCTCATCGATGGAGGAGCGCCTACCTAAATGTTTTTGCCATAAAAATTAAACTTTTATCGACTTCTTAACCGTATTTACGAGCCACGGACTTTTTCTTTTTTTACTTTCTATCACGCAAGCTGACTGGCATGCATTTACCGATGTTATTGAATTTTTCAACCATCGGCGACGCTTTATCGTTATGGCTGGCTGGCCGTATTCTACCCTGGTACTCTTCTCCCATCTCCTCCCCCCCCCCCCTACCTCCTCACGTCCTTTGCGCTGTATGTTTACGGCGAGATGATGGGCCTGGTTTTGATACGTCCGTATTTTCTTCCCAGTTAGGAATTTTCGGTGTCCGTTGTGTTATCCCCGTTATGCGGTTACTCCTGCTTCTCGGATATAAATTATGAAGCCATGAAATTTTTCTCAGTTCCCTCAAGAGCTTTGGAAACGAGAGAGGGAAGTGAAAAATACGACAAGTTTTATTTTTCGCCTTGACTATATACCCAGTGAGTCGAAACTGAAGAGCCTTTATAACCCTCTGACAGGAACGCATTCATGCTGCATAAACGCTAGCATATTCCCGCGTGTGTATAATAACTCGCACATCCCATTTTTCGCAGTGGAATTTTAGATGCGTTTATGTAAAGAGGAGACAGGAATAAGTTTGAGGGAGATAAGAAGAGAAATAGAATTATCCATTGGTTATCCTGGTGCGTTCCTATAATACTGTGTAATTTTGTTGCTTTTTTATTTCCCCATTGTGAATTCCTTCAGGCATAAATTATTTCTCAGATTTTCAACTATTAATCGATATTTTTGTTTCCTTTTGTATGTTTTGCTAAATACATATAGACGGTAGGACACTACATCGCGAGTATTTACAAATTGAGAAAATCGTGAGTAGAGGAGGGATGATCTGACAATTGCGATAAATGCAATTGAATAATAATATTTTTCATTTCAATCAATATAATATTTATGCAACACTGTCGTATATTAATGTAAATATATCGCGATCACTTGCCATCGATCCTATAACAATGTTCATTTGTACAAAGTCAGCAAAATTGTCGGCAAACCATCATGAGCATAACTTAATGATTGTCAGAGAAGCTCCTGGTAAAGTGATTACTGAGTTTTGTTTCACACATACCTATATCACCCAATGCATTGATCTGACCTCATCTTATATTTCTGCGCATCTGCAACCTTCATCAAATGTCCCATCCATGGCCTTCGGTTGCAGTATTTTCCATTCACTTTTCCTCCTGTGGCTATCGACAACAAACCCTTGTGTATCAAGTTATGGTGTAAATCTGGATAAGTGGTCATTTGGAATTTATCCTCGCCCACCGTTTTACCCGTTTTTGACAGTTACCTGCCCAGCCTGGTTTCCCAAGGATTGACCCAAGCTTGCGCGAGGAGTTCGGGATGGGAGTTGTTCCTGACCTCTCGTCCGCGCATCGGCGATATCTTAGCTCTGCTCCTTAACGTGTTGCCCGGCGTTCGCCTTCCCAACCTTTCTTTGGCGGTTGTTGTGTGCCGCCGCCGGTGGTGGTGGTAGTGAGGGCAGATCCGGAGCAGTCGCCGCGGGCGCTCGCGTCGCGTCGGCGGCGGCCGGAGCGCGTCGTTTATTCGTGAAATACGCTCCCCGCATGATATCGCACTCCGTAATAACGCGAATTTTAAATGAGTTGAAACCCGAAGATGCTCGGGCGGACGTAATGGGTAGAGGGAAGTACGGCCCCGCCCCTATTCCGGCGGCACTTTCGAGCGGGGGGAATGTGGTGCGTGAATTTAGATGAGCATGAGGCCTTCCTTCCACCGTGCTCTCCCCAGCAGGGGGTGGGGGCGCGTATGAGGAGGCCGTGTGTATGTGTAGGGGGGTTGGGGAAGGGTTTACGCGTACATGAGGGGAGGGGGTTGTTGGGGCTTTGGGGCGGCCGAGAGCGGTAGGGAAGTGGAGAAGGGAGAGGAGAGAGGCGTCTCTCTTTTAACAGCGCTAACAAACGCCGGCCGTATAGATGGCAGTAAACAAGAGAACAGTCGACGAAGAGATCTCGAAGTTAACGAGACTACTAAAATTCCCCTGCTCGTAAAACCCTACTTTACGACTCCGATATGTCCTCCTCCCTTCCTCTCTCCCCTCTATTTCCCACTTTCTCATCCCTCCTCATCTCCCTTCCTTTCTACCTCTCTCTCCTATCCTCGCCTCTCTCTTCACCCCTTCTGTCCTTGCATGC
The DNA here is from genome assembly GCA_933228895.1 of Platycnemis pennipes. Taxonomy (NCBI): domain Eukaryota; kingdom Metazoa; phylum Arthropoda; class Insecta; order Odonata; family Platycnemididae; genus Platycnemis; species Platycnemis pennipes. The sequence continues at coordinate 30,021,771 of OW121851.1, forward strand.
ACTGCTTCTCTGCCATCGACCATGTCCCCCTCCCCTCCATTGCCCCTCGACCCCTTCGCATCCCAGGCACTCGGCGGAAAAAGGAGCGCCCTCTTCTCTCTGCGATATGTCGGAAATGTCGATGGTTTTCCGGTGATGGAGGCTGTAATTTGACGTTGGTTTTGACCTTTCTCTGAGAGCTTGGAGAGAGATCCTCATAATATTTTTTTTGTTTCTTTTTTTTTTATTATTCCCTTGTCCGTATCGCCGTTCGTTATGTTTGTGTGCGAGTGTGTGTTTTGCGAAACAGACGGCATTGCTGTGCCAGCCTGCGTGTGTGTATGTGTCTGTGTGAGTGAGGTTTATTTGGTCCATTTCCGTTTCACTCCCTCGACTCCGTCCTATTGGAACCAGGCTGTTGGATATAATTTATAGGCAGTGGCTTCGGAGTCGAGATGCGAAAGCCTTTTCATCGTTCCCCGGCGAATGTCGCGATATGCTTGTAGATCGTGAACCGAGGGGAACTGAGTAGAATTTCCTCGTGGAATTTTGGACCCTTTAGGTCGGGAAAATCTTTCCGTCCTTGGCAGTGGACCTGTTTTTGTTACTTTTCTGCAGCTTCTAGGAATAGCTCGGGCTTGGTACTGCTTCGAACGGGTATTATTGCGAAGTTGAGAATCTCTATGAAGTTTCACCGTCGTCAAATTTGGACTTGTTTCTATATTGTTTCGCTTTGCATAGTATAATTTGTAATCCTTAAGCTAATACTGGTTCAATTTTTAAGGCCTCGTAAGTATGTATGGTGGTATAATTACTCATTGGAGAGAGCTCGCGGCTGCTGGAGGGTAACCGGATATGAAAGCGTTAAATATTGATCCACCCCACCTATGACGAACATAGAACATGAGATGCCCTGATCTAGTCCTAGATCCGGTAGGAGCCATTTTCTACTACAATAAGACTTAGCACAATTCAATGCCATTTTAACCAATCTCCGCTCTAAAGAGGGGGATTTACGGATTTTTCGTGAATAGGTTTCTGTGGTGTGAGGTGATCCCGAGGGTGTATTTAGGCAGCGATTTATCGAAATTGCTCTAACCACTGTTGTTATGGGGGCTTACTTTCAATATTTATGGTCGTCTCTTCATAGCTGCTGGCGTGCTCCCGATGATTGCGTAAAATCCCGGTTGAAGACCACTCGTTTAGTCTATTCTCGGGAAGGAGTCGGAGGATGCACAGTGGCGCGTCTTTCATGCTTTAGCGATGCACGCCTTAAGTGCTGTCCCACCCGGGGCACTGCCGAAGCTCCTCATTCACGCGTAGTTTCCCGCTGAGGATATACCCTCCACTTAACGCCGAGCTTCTTCATTCCCCTTCCCTCCGTTGACGGTTCGGCTCGCTCGCCGGCAATATGCATGGCTTTTTTAAGAGAGCGACGAAAGGCAAGTAACAGGCTGTGCCCCAGGATGCTTCCTTGAGGAACTCCCTCCCGTCTTCACTTCTTTTCCGCGGAGTAACTGAGAATTATTCGCACCTATCGTTTCCTCACCTTGTGTTCTACTTACCGCATGGCAATGTGGGCTTTGAAGAATATGTTTTCGATGGATATTCTGGTTAGATTCTTCGAAGAATAATTTTCATCTTTCTTCATGGTATCAGTCCAATGTTTTTGCTTTCTGCTAAGTCTAGATGCCCCTGTTTTTACGGGCTCGGGCTCCTAAAGTCGTTCGAGCCGTATCGAGCGTGAAATCTTGAAACGGATTTATATTATTATTTTGCGTTGATTTCAGTCCAGTTGCGTTGAAGCAGTCCGGGTATAAGCGAGGGTATTCGTCGGAGCGGAACAATCAACCCCCTCATTTACCTTTTTCCCTTCGTGGAGGTCGTGCGGGTATAAAAAAGGTGATCTTTTACTTACCCTTCTGCGTCGAGTTTTTTTTGTTCCGTGTGAAAAAAGTGGTCTCGTTGACGCGAAAAGGAGAGTCATGCAATCTCCATTTCGTTCAAATTAACTCAGGTCTTCAGGCTGACCTCTGTCGCGATCTATATCGCTTTCCCAGAGACCTTTTCGACCCGAACCTGAGCCTGTTTCAGCATTTTCGAGGTGAGGTATCATTACCATGATCCCTTTTTTGTCACCCCACGCCCTTCATCCCTCATTAATTTGCAATCCTCTCCTCTGGTGTCTTCCAAGTCCAACGAAAATACTAGAATGAAAGGTGAGGCTTGGCGATGTTTGTATACCAAAATCGATAGTATCGATATCACTGTGAGACCATTACCCAATTCACGTATACGCAAACTTAAATACTCGATGATCCGGCCTAGCCATACCTATAAAATAAAGGCGGCATCGCATTTTACGTTACCCCTATCTATGGTACTGCGGCATCGTCAAATTCTACACGACAGCGACGTATTCACGTCGTACAGTCAGAGTGGATTTGCCAAGTAATCCAATTTTAGGAGGCTGATCAAGGGTGATATTGCACTAAAATCGGCGCATTGGTGCGTATCGGAATCGGTGTTTTGCACCATCCCTGCGTGTCATAGAATGCGCCTTAGTTAATTTCTTTTTTCCCCCACCAGATCCTCTGCACTCTGTCATCAGAGTCCCTTATCTCACCCTCCACCTCTCATTTCCACCCTCTCCTTCTTACGTATCCCTACCTTTCAATTCTTTTCGAATGGCTGACTCTCATCTCGCTCCCTCTTTTCGATTTGTAATTCATATTGTGCGCGAGACGGAGAGCCCGACTCTCTTCTTCTTTCTCCCGTTGATGAAAGTAAACGGCCCGCCCCCGCAGGCACTCGAGAACGAACTTCTCTTTGCCTCCTCTCTCTCGAGAAATGAATCCTCGTCTCAGTCCCTTGCCATCCCTCCAACCCACCCTTCCTTCCTTTCATCTCGTTTTTTTGTCCCACTCCCACATTTCTTTTCCTCTTTCTCTCTCTCTATAGCCTCCTTCCCATTCTTTCCTTCCCAACGCCCGGATTCGACGTGCCTACCAACTACTACCTGCTTCATCCACTTTTATAACACGTGTATTCTCCTCGACTAATGACTCTCCCCCTACTCCTTCCATTTCTCCTCTTCTCTCTCGGAGCAATGTTTTGTATTCTGGGATTGACGTCAGAGCGATTCTGGTTTGAGTCTGCCTCGTCCCTCCCGTGGCGTCCAGCTGGATGTGGGTCGAGATGAATCGCTGAAGAATTGACTCAATTGGCTCGTCTTCTGGACAGCACGTGCAAGGATTTAATTGAGTCGGATTCTTGTGTCATCAACGGAAGCGGAGAATGTGTTTATTTTGCGATAGTACCTTGTCCCCTTTTTTTTGTAAAAAAAATTCATTCCCATTCTTTTGGATGGCCATGAGAAAATGTTACCGTGATTCTCGAGTTCCAAGTTTCGTTTTTTTTTTCAATAACATTTTTTTGTATCTAGTTCATTCGAGCCAATCGGTTATCACTCCTCAGCATGTGGTTCTGGTGCTAATACCTGTTGTAATATCCTCTTCATTCAAAAATACATTTCCTTTCTCAGTTTTTTCAATGCAAAATTCGTTCCCATGCTTCAGTGAAAAAGATTTTTGAGGGATTAGTATACTTTGTCGTATGAGCTATTGGCTCCTGGCTGCACATATTTAAAACGCGGCTTTTTCCTGACTCGGGCTCCAGTGCAATGCTTCATCTCTGGGATATCGTTTTCTTTTCATTTCCTACGAGTAAGGATAAAATATATGTTCTTGGGCGTAGTGGGGTGAATGCTCCTTGTTTGTTTTCCATTCTTGAGCCATCCAATGGAGGCTCCTCCATACTTATCGTGGCTCTTGCATGTACCATATTCTCTTGTCTGTATGACTGCTGCAATTCCGTTGCATGGAGTGCAAGCCCCGAGTCCAAGCACGTTAAGTTTTTCGCCGAGAGCCACTTCGAAAGTGAATTACTTTTTATCTTCGCTTTTCCAAATGGAATCCGCCGAGCGTCGAGTGTAATAATCGTCTTGCTGTCGTTGGAGAAAAAAGTCGCCCGAGAGACGCCCGTAATGCGAATCAAAGCGCGGGGATCTTTTCGTTTTATTTCTCCGTCTCACTTTATCTTCCACGCTCGCCAGCTTCGAGGAGGAGGAATCGGGGGGGAGGGGTTCGTCTCTTCGCCATTTAAACCAAAGTTCGTTTTTCTTCACGGCATATCCTCTCTTTGAAGACTATCCCCTCTCTTGTCCAACATTTCGTCTCATTACCATTACCTCCCCCCCCTCTTCTTTCACTCTCTCCTCGGGCTGTCTCCCGCGCGCTTCTTTAACTCTTGTTTCCACACCATTACGTCTGGAGAGGCAGTGGAGAGTCCCTCGCATCGCTTCCCCCCACCTCCCTCGCTCCATCTCTCCTGGCCTCGTGCATCGCATTTTCCTCGCCTCGCTTGTATCACTCCCCCGTTTCGAGTCTCTTCTTCTGTCCTCGTCGCCGACGCTAACTCGTTTTCCCCTCTCGTCTTGCCTCCTCTTCTCCATCTTCTCACCTGCTCTCCCTCTCTTGATCCTCTCTCTCTCTTCACCCCCACGTTTTCCTCGCTCTCTTTCCATCCTCCCTCACCGTGAAGATGAGATGTGCCGCGGCAGATTTTTGGCGTCGAGCTGGTGAATTCATCTCTGCATTCATGTTCTGGCTCAGAACCAGGTGCCTGGGTTCTTGAGCATTTCCATACAGTAACAGAAAGAACGCTTGTGGAATGAGAAGAGATATATTAGCCTTAGTTGAATTAACAGCCGTTACCAAACTGCCTCGTGTTGACTTGATCATATGATCATAAATCAAACAACCCGATTTTACAATGTATTCATATTTTAGGCATTTTTAAAATTTTTTCAGTATTGTCAGGAATTATTTGAGTTTTTTCTCAGTATAAAGTGTCTTGGTAACTAGGACGTATAAAACGATTTAATGTGTAAGATTAGTCTAGGCGTTGCAGTGAAATCTCAGAAGTTGGAGCACCTAAAACTAAAATAATATTTCTACCACTTCTTTATTTCCCAAGTGGTATCTTCGTGAAATTGTCTCATCATTTTTTCTAAGAGTTTGCTTTGAGAACTCATTAGGTACTCTAAATTTACCTCTTCCCGCTTTTTAAAGCTTTCAAAATATCAAACATATTTTTGCTGTTATTTAGAATTTTTAAAATTGCTTTGCTGTGTTCAGGAATGATATGAATTTTTTCTCATTATAGAAGGTTCGTGGTATTTTGAGCGTAAAGCACGATTGAAACTTGTAAGGACGTGCTTTGTTACTTTTTGTTCTTGGACGAAATTTTCTTCTGTTTACCCATCGATTCAGAAAATGGTTCCAGTCCCATCGTATTTATTCACGACTATCCAAAAGCAATGTAAGTCTATTAGTTTAGTTAACGTTAGTGGAAGAATATCTTCCAATATTATTTTACGATTCTCCGGCGTTGACTGTAGTATTGTCAAATTCTAATTTTCCCTTTCGCTTAGTGCCCACTGAAAACATTCAGATTCTGTCGGAGGAGTGGGTGGAAAACGCTCGTCTCATCAGGTCTCCGCCTTTGCTTTTCAAATCCTAACAACAGTCTCCTCCCAGATCTTCCAAAAACGCGTCTTCACTTGATTTTTTCTTTCCCTCGCTCGTGTGTCCTCTCTTCTCTCCCTTCATTCTCTTGCTCTTCCTTTTCCGTCTCATTTTCCGCTCTCAGCCGGTCCCTGCCCTTCATTTCTTCTCCTCCCCCTCCATCTGCTGTCATTCTCTTTATTCTCCTGTGCATAGCCTGTTTCAGAATTTTTCCTTTTATTTTTTTTTTCACTTCCTCGCTCTCATAAATTCTCTCCTCGGCGTGTGTATGTAGGTATGGTGTGTTCGAGGGTACCTTTGTGTAAACGCCCACCCCTCTTCCCCCTGGCCAAACATTTTCTCTTCGGATATGTATTCACCTCCTCCTCCTCTGCTTCCCTCGACCCTACCCGACGACTCCCCGCCTGTGTTTATTTATTCGCGGTTCCACTCTCTTTTGTTTGCCCTCTTCGCTCCTTTTGGCTTCCTCGTCCTTTCCTCCCGTTCCTCCGGCCCTCCTCCTTTACCTCTCTAATTCTCAAACATTCGGGTCTCTCTCTTCTCCACGCCATCTTCTTTCCCCCTAAACCTTTCTTCTTTCCAAGTTTTTCCCAAGTGCTAACCACTCAGCCTCCTTGCGGTAGCACGTTGTTGCCGATTGAAGATGTGAAAGCCACAGGCCTTCACAATTTAGAGAAACGAAATCGTGAGACGCGATGAAAATGGTACCGAAAACAAAACACTTTTTTCCTTATTTTTAACTTTAATTTTCCATATTTTTCAGTGTTCATTTGTTGCCTTCGTTTCATTATGTTTTGTTTAACTAGTGATACAGAAAATAGTATTCAAGTTCTGTCCTCAGGAATTTTTGGGATTTCTAAAAATCCACTCCATACTTCATCTTAATTCCGTCAAAACCTAGGAAAGTAAAAAAAATTATCGCATCATGAGCTTCGGAGAACGCCCATTTAATGTCAGCGCCCTTAGATTTTCACGCGTTGTATTACTTGCTGCTGTGAAACCACCCTTGAGACGGACAAGACTGTCACATGAGTCTTTCATCCTCTCCGGCCCGAAAATCCCGCTCCAGTTCTCTTCTACCTTTTGAGTTTTCCCTTTCGCCGCCGCACTTTCTATTTGTCAGTCTACCTGCGGTTCCCTCTCGGCCCGATATGCCTCCTGCTGTTTTTCCCTCGGCCCCAGCGATGCTTTCTTTTTTTACATTTCCATGACGCATGGGCGGAACGGTCCGAAAAGGAGATGGTTGGTGGTAGCATGTTCGGTCGGGAGGGTTTCGTATTTTTTCTCCCTCTCTCCCTCTCCATGTTTTTTTTTCTTCCCCGGAATGATTACGTGGTCTCCTTTGTGTGTCGTACCCGTTCTTTTTGCGTCCCTTCCTCTCTCCTCTTGCTCTCCCCCTCCCTCCCTAACCCCTCCGCTACGTCCGTTCATTCTCTTGCCCGTCTCGCCTGTTTGTTTTTGCGGGCCTTGGGAGATTTCTCGAGGCGCTTTAACGTGACATGCTATTCCATTTCCTTTCTCTCTCTCTCACTCTCCTACTCTGTCGAGTGTTTTCCTTCAGTTCTGGTTCTTGTGTGAGTGTGTGTGTCTGTTTGGTTCCCAGGGATGTTTCGTTCCGATCTGTGCCCTCCCCACTCCTGCCCCATACTCCTGGTCACGCTTCCTTCCCGCTCGAAATGTACCGGACTCATTTCAGCTTAATTCTATTTGTGTTTTAGTCGTTGTGCTGCTCCCCAGTCTCGTCTAATATCTCGTAGTTGTATTTCCAACGGTGATGAAAGCTGCCCGAGAAAAATGAAACTCATTAAGCAGTGTAAACATAGGAGATTTCGTGTTCTTTCCCTTTCACGTAACCGTTTCTTCATTTAAATGTTGGTCTCGGTTATCGTGGCAAATGAAAGTGGATTCCTTTAACTCTGCTAGATTACAATTGGGTCTTGTTTTATATATTTTACGGCCCAAAGTCACTAAATCCGTCAGTGGAGAACCTCTTGATAAAGTGAACAAAAATTGATTATTTATTATTTTATTAATTTACTTTTGTTGGCATGGAATGAAGACTACGGAATTATTAGTTCCTACACCATTCTTCAACATTTTGTTCTTTCCTCCTACGAGTTATATTTTTTAATTTGACCTCTGCGTCCTCATACTTCACTAAATATTTAGTCCTAATACCTATGCGAGGGCTAATAACTTAGATAAATTGTTTTTTTTGTGACTGCGTAAGGAGTTGAGGTTACGAACAGAGCTTAATTTTAAGAAGTAATGTTTCTTTTTTTGTCCCACCGATAGCTAATTTATGACGATACGATAAAAACAATAAAAAATTAATTTTTTTAATTTTTCCGAGTAATTCTAAAATATTGGTTGTTTATGTTCATGCTTTTTTGTAAAAAAAGAAATGCTTTAATGCTGTTTTCATTGTTGTTGCCATCAACCTCATGTCCCTATATGCAGTATGTGGGATTTCACCCTTCCAGTTGCCGATGTGGGGAAGGAGGATGGAGAAAAGGCTTCGCTCAGCGCGCCACGGTCCATCCGGACGAGAGGACTAACCCGAAAAGTCTGAGCGACATCTCCCCAAAGACAACCCCTCCTCCCCGAAGTGCCAGTCAGTCCCGCACCGGTGCACTGCCGATCGCTATCCTCTCCACCCCTCCCCCTGTCGATCCTTCACCCCTTTGGTGCCCGGATCAACCTGTTTGACACGGTCGACATGTGTTCCGTGGGATTTCGTCACTCCACCTCCCCTCCTTGTCGATTCCACCGGAGGTTTTCGGATCCTCCCCGCACGTCCGGATTCGAAACGCGGGCGTATTTATGCGTGTGCGTCCGCGGGATTTGCCCTCCCGTGGACTTATAGGGCGTTCCAAGCCGTCGCCTCCCACCCGCCCGCCCTCCCTCCTCTTCCAACGCGACTCCACCTCGCGGAGAACGCTTGATCCTCGGAGCGACGCAATTTAATAATAATCACGGTGTCTCGTCTCGCTGTTCCCCTCGCTTGGCTTAAATCCTCCCCTCCCCAGAACGCCGTTTCCCACGTCGCCAACGGCCAGTCCCGTCCGATCCAACCCTCTCACCCCGCTTCCGCTTATCTCCACCCCAAATTGGACCCTCTTCTCCCTTTATTTTCTTTTCTCTTTTTATTTTAATTTAATCTCAACCATCCCCTCTGTTGGGTGTCGGCCGGAGCGGAACGAAAAGAGGAAAAAAAAACAGCCGCGCTCAAGCCGGGTTCAGAGCAGGATTGGCTTGGGGCTTATGTGGCTGGTCGGCGGTGTCCACTTGGGCTAGGGCTCATTGGCTCAAGTCGCGCGCCCTTTGTACCGGAGTAGTAGTGGACGACCGCTGTGATTTTTTTCCCGCTTATCCGTCGCTTGCGTCTGCCGCGGCTAATACACAACCTCCCGGAGTCCCTTCGAGAAGAGATGGAGAGGAAAAATCAAAATCACGTCGTATTTTCTGATAATCTCTTACGTCGAAAATTCCTGTCAAATACTATTTAACTCTTGTTTTTTTACTTGAAGGTTGAATAATTTCAGCCCGAGAGAACTTTTCAAAACTATGCGTAGTCCATAAAATTGGGAAAGCTCAGAATATTTGATGGAGAATAATGGTTGAGGCTGTGCTGATAGCGTGAATATGGATTGTATGCGGTATAAAATGAAAATATGCCAGATGTAGTACCTTCTAGCCCCAGGCTCAATCTGTAAGAGCCGGTCCAGTATTACCTCCATTTTTCTTAAATCATTTGTCCCTCTTCCTTATCCTACGCAACCGGACTCATTCCTGTACTCTCCACGCAAACTCTAATTATTATGTATATATTTTTCCCAGATCTTCAGTGTGCCAGTTTCACCTGTGATGTTATTCATCTTCAGTAGTCACTTTTTTTACTTGATCTTATGTAGTAGTTTTAATAGCGTTTTATACCTTATCTATATGCTTAAAAATTCATTTGTAGTCCCTAAACCGTGATGTTATCGCTATAATATATGTGAAATTTTGTATTATGCTATTATTTCTGTAAATTACTTATTTAACTTGTGTTTTCTTTTTTTTTTCAGGTGAGTACTCCATGCTTAGGACTAAATTCAGAGAAGGGGTTCTTGGATTTGCCGGCGGGATTGTTGGGAAAATATTCGGTAAAGTACTATGGAGATCAGTATTTGATGAGTGTTATTAACTCTCCTCTGAAAAATTACATTTATTTTCTGAGGCTATGTTCGCCTGCGTTTCAGTATATTTCGCGCTATATGGTGGATTTTTTCAACCTGCGTTTCCGAGAAAAGGAAGGAGTAGGTATGCGACATTTGTGGCGTCTAAGATTGGTTTCAAGCGTGAAACATTGAGATTGGTAAGAAGTTATATGTCGGTAAAATGCGTCTAAAAGTAACTGATATGAAAAGTTTGCTGTCTGTTATGGCTTATCCGTATCTTTAAAGGTTTACACCAAGAAATGATTATGGTTATTTTAAACAAATTAGATTTAGACAAACAGAGATTTTGTCGTGACGTTTATCGGTAATTCATTGCATTCCATTTAGTATTCTGTATTCCAGCATCTGATATATGGACCTTCAAAATACTTCGTTACTCTTCCTCCGTACCGATTTCCAATGTTTTCCAATGTGGAATTCATCCCGCTTCCGGCTGATAACTTTTCCTCTGTTCGAACTCATATAACGCAAACTGCAACACACGTGTGTCATCCCTCCTCTTCGTTGTGCTTGTTTCCTCTCCATTGATTTTTCTTCATATTTCCCTCTTCCACATCCATTTCTTCTCTAACATAATTCTTATTTTTTCTTCCTGAAACCTCAATTTTGAGCATGAGACGATTCTTAGCTTTGCGTCAGTCTGAATATTCTCTCTCTTTCTCTCCACCCTGTTCCTCCGATTCCGCCTACCTCTTCACTTCCTCAAATTCTCCCTCCCCCTTCCCCCCGAGGGTACGGCCTTCCCCCCATATTCCCCTTCCTCGATTCGTCATACGCACCGTCACTTAGGGTCGAGTCGCGCCAACGCCCGTAAATCCCCTCGTCGGCTTAGCTCGTGTTTCACTCACTCAACTGTCGTGAGAACAAAAAAAAACCTTCCATCCGCATCCCTCCCTCTGCCCCTAGCCCTTTCCCTTCGCCCTTTCTCTCTCCCCCCCCCCCCCCCCCTCCCCCCCCGCACCTCTCTCTCTCTCGATATCCGCGGACTTCATGCGGAAACTCGAGCTTTCGTGCGTGCGTCCCCCACTTGAGCCAAGCGAGCCGTGTGATGGATTTAGTCGGTTAAAAGAGTTGTCATCGCCACCGTCCTCTCCCTCCCTCTCTCTCTCTCGCTCCCTATCTCCGTTTCATGCAGTTATCCTTCCGCAGCGATGCGGAAATGTATCACAGCGCTACGCGATTCCCTCTCAATGCTGTGTGTTTTTTTCTTTTATTTTCTTAATTTCTCACGCCTCGTAATAGTTCCGTCTCCGGGCGTTAAATTAATAAGTAGTAAAATGAGGTCGAGTCAAAAACAATGTTTTTCCTCGACCCAGGGTGGGACGCGAATTACGCTGCTCGGGAGACGCTAGTTGGTTTTCACATTTTTATTCCAGTTCATGTTCACCCGGTTTTTTTTTTTTTATTTCTCCAATTTTCCCCCGACGTGTGTATGTACGAACGTAGTAGCCTAGTGGATCGTCCAATTTTGCGAATTCCGAACCTGCTTTCGCTGACCTCTCTCTTTTGTCACGGGATTGCAGATGTTTCAACCGAGCATGATGTGATGAAATATTTACGAGGGTGAATTTTTTTTTAAGCGGAGATCCATTGAAGCCGCAGCTTTGCAGAACTCCATCGCGCCATCTAAAAATTTAGTCTCTTTACATTTTTACGACAGAGCTTAATCTCCTTTGATTGGCGTCGCAATGATGATTTAATTGCTGGAACCTGGAATGCCTATTTTTTTTAGTGCTGTTGGAATCCATCTCGGTATTTTTCGCCATAAATCATTAATGCTTTCGAAATGTTCGGCGTTGAAGCATTCGCTGAATCATCCGTAGTAATTTAAAATTTTTAAAAGAGCTTTTGATGAGTAAACATTGCAACACTGGCGGGGCACTTCATCATTTCCACCGCTCTGGAGTGATTAGCTCAGTTGTTAACCTGTTGTGTTCGGTGCAAACTATTTTCTCTGTATGTATAGAAATCTTTTTCTTTGTAACTTAATTCTGAATATGAGCTTGTGAGAGATAAATGAGTTGCGGTTTTCATAACCAAGGCAGAGAGAAGATGAATCAAATATTCGATCGGAAGTTGAGGTATCGAATCGTTTGTATCGCTCATGCTTGATTGCCTCTCTGGCCACATTTCAGCGTATTAATTTTAAAACTGTCGTCACGTTGGGTGGTTTATCCCATTAATATCTTGTTCCAGTTTCGCATTACATTCCATCAAGTACGTACATAATTCAAGCCAGTAAACTCATTGCAATGCAGGATACGGAAGATAAATTTTCGGTGATGTGAACAAGAGGAGGAAATATAATATGCTGAGCGGTTGATACCCAATATTTTTACAGTTCAAAATTAATATTATTTTTTGCCTGACAAATTTTGGTCACTTAAATTCATATTTCAGCCCGCAAACCAAATCAGGATTATAGTTAATAATTCATTAATGTTTATTGATTTACATCACAATAACGCTGAGGTCTAAGAGAGTTAAATTATTTTCCAGTGATAAATTTAACGAACTATCTCGCGGATTTTTACATTTTTTCCAGCTGATCCTTCGTTCTCTATTATGATTTGAAAAAGTTATTATTCCTTTAAGGCACTTTATTATATCCTAAGGTGTCATATTTTTATAATTTTTATAATCTCTCTTTGGTTCATATGGCCTTGAAAATGTCTTAAGAGACTGAAGTCATTTAACAAAATATCTATTCTACAATTTCCCTCAAGACCCTACGGATAATGTGCTTTCGGGGCTGAATAATATTAACATGCTCAAACTCAATCTTAACTGCTCATACGCAATGCATAATGTGCGCTGTTCGGTCATTTATCATGGTGAGGTTAGGTAACTAATATTCTCTATTATTTTTATGCATTGGTCAGAAAGAGTGCTCTCTCTTGTTATCAGTAACTTCCCTTATATGTCACTATAGTCACTATAAACCTTTTTCATAATTCTGCTTTTAATGTGAAAAACGAAGTTTTTGTTTGTAACTACTCCTATTCCTGGGATATCAAGTATAAGGTACACACTAGCGGATGTTATCCCTCAGAGCCAAACCCAAACTGTAGCTCTACCTAATTTTGTTTTCAAATACCTGGCTTGCAACAATGTAACTCAGTACTTGAATGAGCGCCCGCCATACCTATCTTCTTGGAAACCGATGTTTACCGGAAAGGAAATCCGAGCTATTTTTTTCTGCTGCTAGTTCAGTTCAAAACTCCACTCAGCCCTTCCAGATACTCCTTCCATCTCTCTTTCTCTCTCCATTTCTCGTTTTTCCGTCCCATTCCACTGAATTGGATGCAAATCACCACTGGCGCCCGCGGAATCTCGACTACCGTCCGCGCAGGAGTCCGTTCCTTTTTCCGCTCCACGCCCTGCTTCTGTTTTTGCCTTTCCATTCGTCCTCTGCCTCTCACATACTCTCTCGGTTCATCTATACCTCGCCGTGGATACGTTTCGGTCGTTTCATTTTATTCCGGATGCTTGGAGAGGGGGAGAGACCCGTTCAGTTTTCGTTCCCGAACATCACTCCTCAACGACTATCCTCGGCCATGGACATTTGAGCTGCTGCGGAATGCAGTCAGTCCTATCAGTGTTGTGTGTGTGGACGTTCGCGTCTAGTTTATATGCATGTTTATGTGTGTTTTTTGGGGGAAGTGCGGTTGAGTTGTTTTCTTGTCGATGTTGTTTTGTTGAGGTTTTGTCGCGCCGTGTACGCGTTCCGAGCAGTGAGCCTAGGCTTTGTCGTGGGACGGAACGTCACCGTTGCCATGGCTGCTTGTTTGGTGTTTTTCCTTTTCATACGAGATACTTGCCTAACTTAAGACCTGTGGTATTATCGAAGGTTTCAGCGTGATACTGGAAACTTTTTGAAATAAACACGAAGGATTCTGCAGTGGTGTACCGAAAAAGTCGTAACATGTTGAAATATTAATCTTTTTCTATAAATATGAAACCTTTTCTATCGAATGTAGTCTTGTCGGGCTTTGTACCGGGTTAGGATTTCCAGGGCCGACGTTTCGAGGAGGAAGTCGCTCATCTTCCTCAGGGAAAAAAATGAGTGCCGAAGACAACATCCAGTTAATCCACCTCGAAAACCTACAATCCCTTTTAGCCTCTTTATTTATTTTCAAATCAAATGATAGTGAACTAGGCCATTACTGTATTCAGGGCTTAGTTAAAACGAGTAGGAATTATTTAGTTGTTTCTCTCTTCCAGTATTTACTAGAGACCAGCCCGTCGGCCTGCAATCTTTTCTTTCCCAATTAATACCATCCCTCCTTAGATCCCTATTTCAATAGTATAGAATGGCAACGACAAAATTTGAATATCATTATGGAGTCGAACGTTAATCTAGTTTTACACCACATTTAGATACTCGGGAGTTTGAATTTTTTCGAAACTGTCATTTTTCTCCAGCTATTTACTGAATTTTAATATCACAGCGAAAAATTAGAAGCTGAACGTTAAAAAAGCGTACATTTCACGCTCGCAATTTGCTATCATATTATTCAGTTTGCTCAAAATTTCTTCTGCGATTTTATTTTCAAGATACCTATTCCTGGTACAAATTAGGTAAAACAGCAAGATATCTGAGTTTATTAATAATAAACTACCCACATCATTAGAAATGGAATATTATCCGTTAAATACTAGTTAGCTGTAAAATGATATAGAGGTGAATTAGCGATGGAATGGTTAACTTCATCCTGCTTTGGATAAATACCCTTACGAATTAAGCGTCATTGAATTTCAAATTGAGGTCTCAGGCAGCAGTCCGCCTCGTCTTCCTTTTTGGGGTGAGATATGCGGTACTCTGATTAAATAAATTAAACATGACCCTTCCGCCTGCAATTGGAAAATGCCTCTTTTAAGTTACTCGCAATACTAATTAGGAGAAAATAATTTATTCAGAATTCCCTTTCAATCATAAATTTCGTATCATATACCGGGAAATAAGCATATTTACAGTTTCATTAGGATAAGATTGAATGATACCTAAATATTGCTAAATATTTCCGTGCAAAATCCGAGCGGTATCTTGCACTATGAATTTCATGACATGGTTGTAATTGCAATTCCGTTGATTTTGCACACATTATTTGTTGATATTCAGGCCTTCTCAGAATTCTTCTATCAATATGAATTCTTGCAATTTTTATATTTGAATTTGGAGATTAGATTTCCGAGACTGATGAGGTCAAGGGTAGAGTTATAGAGAATTTATTTTGTTTTCCCATTCAATTTCATATGCATTGGAATCCAGTGTTAAAATTTAGTGCCTATACCTTTCGTAAAATCTGTATACAAATCCTTATTCGACTAGTTGAAATCGAGTAAAATTTGGTGTAAGTTTTATATCTCGGAGCCTTCCGCTCGGTCGTGAAATTTGCTCAGAATAGAGGTTCTTTAATCTCTGTCCACGGTTGTGTGCTTTTAATCTGGCGGTCGACGGCCTCTCATGTTACAGTTTTTATTTCTTTGTTTTTTCTTTTTGACATGCATTCTCTGGAAGCAATTCTAATCTTCGTTTGCTTTCTTCTCCGACATGACTTGGGAGCCTTGTTGAACTCTTCGCTAATCCAACACCGCCACACCAGTGTAAGCTTTCCTTCCTCTCTTGCATCAGCGGAGCTTTTATATTTTCTGCTATCCGATTACGCCAGTCGTTGTTTCTCACTGAACTCTAATGTAGGGTTTGATGATGCAACAACGCCGCCTACGTACGATATCTGGACGAAACAGTGAGCTGCCTATTACGCGTGGAATTGGAAGGAGCGTCTACGCTTGTGGCCCGTTTATGTCGTCGATGAGCCATATTGCTGGCACTTGAGGTTAATGCGTGGCAAGCTGCGGTTGCACCTTTTATGTGTCGGGTCTTATAGGTTCATCAAATTCTAATACCACCCTCTTCCGTCCACTCCAAAATGTGACCATGGTTCTGAGGTTAAAATTTTACGCATCTTGGAAAGACAGTGCATTCTCTATTCGCTTCATTTGGTGCTTAAAATAAATTGTACGCAATGTTGCAGGGATAAAATAGCTGAAGGACCATTATGGCCCACTTTCAATGCTTCTGTTATGCCTTGTTTATTGCCAGTGTTTGCGGAGCAGTGCGTCTGTCGGATTCACGAGAATTCTTCTACATTGCTGGCAACCATTTTGAAAGGTTTTTTGGTTTTATGTTTTTCAAATATTTATGACCTTCATGAGGAAGCTGTCAAGATCGGCCCGGTTGCTTCCCTTTCTATTATTCTTCCTTATTATCTTCGTGCTCATGTTTTTCCGATACATTTTAACTCAAGCTTATTTTGGAGAATAAGGTGCATCATCGCCGCGGCATGGTACCTGCTGGAGTGAAGGTGCAATCAAGTCACTAAAATAGCCGACCACGGCTTCCAATTCCGCCTCTGGCTATAATGTTGTGTTTTACTTGGAAATAAATTGGAATGACGGTGCGATCCGAATTTAGATTCCTGATGAGGAATAAAACAAAGAACGTAGTACTATTTTCACACGGTATTATATATCTATCATGGTTTCAACGCCCCAGGTATCATTATCAAAGTTGGACCTATTACCAAGGTCTACACATCAATCATGAAACCTCAGTCAGTATACAAGTCAGAATACAATGTGAAAATAGTGCAACAGTCCTTGTTTTATTCCTCATCATGAATATAAGTGAATTTCACAAAGTGACGCCTTATACCGTTAATTAATTACAACCTTAGATATTGGAGCACCTCTAAAATTCAAGTCTACTTCTACTCCAGGAGGTAATTATTTTTCTGTGGAGAATCAAAAATGGGGAGGGGTTATCTAGTAGTTCTGCTCCCTGCTAGGAGTAGGCGTCCGTAGGTAGGTATCAGGAGTAGGCGAAACGGGTAGTTTCGCCTACTCCTGATAAGAAGCCCTCGCTCTTCCCAACATCGTGGTACCTCCACGGCACTCCACTGGGAACGACACACGCAACTCCCCCTGCTTACGGGAGACGAGCGGGCGTATGCTGAATGGAGAGAGGCGTGGCCGTGGTTTTCGTTAATCCCCGGAGATTAATCCGCGATCGGACCGCCTTCTCCGCTAGACTACTTAATCCCCTTGCCCTCACCCCTTCCCTATGATGAGCGCGGTGCGATTCAGGAGCGCATCCGCGAATATAGTACCTGCCTGCAATTCCCTCTCGCTCTGTCACCTTTTACCCCCTCCCTCCTCTTCCCCGTTCCGTTCCGCAAATCCCTCTGACGCAATCTCCCCGACCCCTCTCGACTTCCATCCCTTTGTGATCCTGCCATCGACAGCTAATAAACTCCCACTTTGGGCCCCGTGAGTGTGATGCTGGTTGGTCAACCGCCTCCCCTGCTAATCCTCCTTCCCTTCCCGTCGACCTGAAGCGTCGAGCCTTCTCGGCGTCCTTTTCCTGTTTCCCCTCTAATTCTGAAATGCTTCGCCACCCGCCGTACCAGAAGCGCAGAATGTTAGTTTGTGTTGATTTCAGAGTTTGCAGCATCTAAAAAAAAAACGAATTACCGTTGATTCGAGCTCGCTGAAAAAGCTTCATACCTTCGTCTAGTTATCTTTTTATTCGTTTTTTTAATTTCGTATTCGCTCCGCGCTTTAAGCTGGTGAAAATTTTAGAATTTGAAGTAGGTTTTTTGTGGTGCTCCGACTCCTGAGGATTCACCACGTCATGTGACGGAAACTGAACCCTAAGACAACCCGGCATCCATGCCCGAGGTGTACCTTTGACCATTCGATGGGCAAGCCGATCCGTTACTAATCTGGTTACTGCGGCCGCAATATTTAAATTCCAGGTTTTTAAGCCCGCATGGGAATTTTCAAAAAGCATTACAATATTAGTGAACACTTTTTTCTTGTAGGAAGTAGATTATGGCACTAGGAAGAGTGAAAATTGATCGTATTATGAGCAACATTAATGCAAATTCAATTATTTACCAAAATTTTAATCTTTTAAATTTTCGTTTTTTTGTTGATTTATTGAACAATGAATTGGAGAGAATGTATGGAACCTTTGCTGATGTATTTTTAGATATTAAAACAGCATTTTATTTTTTTTAATTTAACCTTAATTTCTGGAAAACATACTCGTAGAATAGAATTTTTAGTGGCCCACGGAAAGGCAGCTATTACATTTTAATTTCTGAAAAAGTTTGTTGGGTTGCTTCTTATGTTCTACTGCTGAGGTCACGTATACAATAGGATTGATACACGTTTAAGGATTTGGATCTTTAAAAAAAAAACCTTCGCTAGGATTCGAAGCGGAGCTAACATGGTTTGAAGTCATTGGCACTTGGCCAGCTATTCCTATCCCCGAAATCCACAGTCATCAAGCATTCATCGTCGTTCCTAATCCACATTTTCCATCGTGTGTTCCATTTGCATCTGTTCCATCTTTCCGAGCCTCCACCTCCAAATTCCGAGCCACCACTCACCTGAAAGAGTTATGCGGACTCCCTGAGCGCGGGGACGTTTTAAAATATGCATTTTATCCTCGATAGTCAATGGTGTAGTGCGTTATCGGCGATAGCAAGCGGGCGAAGATGAAAGCGGGAACGTTGCCGACTTTCATATTTTTTTCGCCGGAGCATCAATATTCGGTTTGAGCCAGCTCTGGAAGTCGTTAATCGCTTTAAAATGTTCCTTGACATCGTTTGGATGTGGGAACACTCCCGATGAGGGTCCCAAGCAATCCGCATTTTTAATGGATCTTTTTTTTCCCGGTCTCTTCCCTAAATTTGGTTACGTTTTGCATATTTTGGTATCCTCAACTTATGAGGTTCACTTGCGTGGATTCCTGTGATGCTTTTCTGATATTCTACGCTAGGCCTTCATTTTTGGGGCCCAATTTTAGTACATATTTAAAAGAGCTATCCATTACTTGCCTTCGTAGGTTTCTTTAATAGCTGGACATTTACCTCACTCCTAGGTATTTGGTTATGTGATGCATGTTGCTCAAGTACCATTACGTCTTTGGTATTTCTGATCACTTGGTGGCATTGTTCTTATAAGGTGAAGGTATTGATTTATTCATGCCTATTTAGTCTATTAAAACGCTTTGGTGTATTGGCATTGTTATAGGGGATGTCACTCAAATCTACTGTGCGAAATAGCTCAGTTGGGTTTAACTACATTGATATCAACGTTGGTTGTATTGGCACGTAATCTTGTTTGTTTCAGTATAATTTTTAGCCTTTTTGATGTACATATTTAGTATCACCAGAAATCTGTCTGGAATAATTATCGTATACGTGTGATTTTCTCAGAGAAGAATTATCGGCATCCTTAGTGGCCAAGACCGCTGCTGGCCAGTGACGGGTCCAACAAGAAATCAGAAATACCGTAATAAAATAAAAGCGAAAGGTATTGACCAAAGGCATGAATGAAAGTACGAAAAGTCTAGAAAAGAGTGTACTGATTGACTTTATTTTACTATCTTAGATAATTACTCTGGAATGTTCATTGACAATCAATAATTCTAGGCTGATATCATCATTTCCATCATTTAAGTCGTTTAATTAAAAAAAAGTGGATTTGAGAATGTTGCAGCAGGCACATACGTAATGAGATATTTGGACGTAATTTTGTTGCTCATGAATGTGCTAATAATCCGATTGCTTAGATCATTGGAGTATCAGTAATCCATTTTCATATTTACTCCAGTATCGATGTGAAGTAGTTGAATTTTTTCGCGAGGAAAACGAAGAAAAATCAGGAAAAGTCGTGAATTTAGAACGAGGGATATTCTAGGATGGTAAACCTGGCCGTCTATTTACTGCGCCAATCAGGAATGTGAGGCTGCTCCGAGTTGAAATGCCAGGTAGTTTGACGGGCGCTTGTGTCGTTGTAAGTGGGAGAGTCCGAGTCTGCTCCCCAATCTCTCCTCCCTCCCCCCCCCCCCCCCACTACTCCAGCCCTCCTCATCCGCGTCCTTTATCCCTCCCCACTCTATGCATCTCTCCCCGCATTCCATCCTCATGGCTTGATTGCCATTCTTGACCTGAGTGCCTCCCTCTGTCTCTCTCTCTCTCTCCTTCCATTCCTCTCTCTCTCTCTCTCATCCCCTCCCATCCTGACCCTCCTGCTGCCCATTCGACCCCGTTAATATTTCGCGCCCTTTGTGCACCCAGGTCCTTTGCCGCCTGGCTGTCCCCTTTCGACCTCCGACCCCCGGCTCCCTTAAATCCGTGCATGCGTCGGATCTTTGGACCTCTACCTTCGTCCATTGCCATTCATGACCACTAGGCTCACGTCAACTTTTGGGGCCGGATTTTTCTTTTCGCTATCTGGATTTCCTATTTTTAGTTTGTTGATGGTGTGTTTAATATTGTTAATTTAACATTAGAAACCAAATTATTGGAGGTGGGTTCTGGACGGTCTTAGAAAATCGAACACAAAGTGTTTGTCTTAATTGGCCGCCACATTTATACTGTTCAGTATTTTTTTTTATTTCACTCTTTAGATCCTGATGCTTCTTAATTTTATTCATTGTGCCTGAATTTGCTCTCTATTCCGAAAAATACAACATCTATTCATTCCTTTAGACTCTTCTCCATTCCTAAAGTTCTTCCATTTGTGAATTTAGCCGTCCAACGTCTTCTCTTTATTACATGCAAACCTTGATTTTCTTCTTTTATGTCTGTTTCATTTATTTTTCTTCCCTGCGGAAACGTAACACGTTTTGTAGTTCCAGTAGAGCATTTTTCTTAAAATCCGTATTGTGAAGCAAGCAGTTCTAAGCATAAATTGTTCTAATTTTTTTTACCCTGAGACATTTTCAATTACCAGTTAAATCTAGGGAATACTTGTGTACATGCAAACGTTACATTTTTCGTTTCGATAAATCACTCACACTTTTCTTTGTAACGAATGGAATTCGGCTGGTCTTCCGCGGATCTTTATCAAATCCCATTGTTTATCGGTCATGTAGGACGTGGTTATTTCCTGTGTGCTAGATTTCTCTTCCTCATCGTTTTTCCTTCACGTTGTATAATATATAGGGTTCTCCGGCCCATTATATTATTTTTTGTATTTTTTCGCAGGTTGCTAACTTAAAATTAATTGTTTTTAAGTTGTTGACCAGCAAGTTTACGGCAGTAGGCTCGATGGAGCATGAGACTCGACGGTCTGAATTTCGCCCAAACGATGACACATGTCCTATCTCTTATCTCAACACCACAGTGCCTGCACAATGTCGCGTTATTCCGCCCGCGTCTCACAATGATGCAAATCCGTCATCTCGCCTCACACCTATACATCTCTCCCCCACTCGTATTACGTACGCTCTCTCTCGTTCCCAAATCCATGCCCCGTCGCGTTCGCTTCCAGACAGACGGACGTGCACCAGCCGCGCACGCACAAACACACAGGATCACCGTCCTGCCGTAGCGCGCTACCCTGATCCCTCCGACCGTCCGGCCGGCCCGTGCGTGAGAGATCGCGGGCGGACTTTTCCGCGCCGCGGAAATTCCGAAGCGGGGATTGTGTCGCGGGGGATTTAGCCGGAGAGATAGGGAGAGAGAGGGAGAGGTGGGTGGGGGGAAGGTGGCGGGGAGCATGGGGTTTGGGAGCCTCTGCTGCCCCGTCTCGTCTCTCGGTGACAAATGAAGGCCGTCACCCGAAGTGCCGCTAATTCACCTCCGCCACCGCCGTCCCGCTTGCCTTTGTTTCCGGAGATATCCTCCGTACCCCCCCTCCCTTCCTCTCGTCCCCCTTTTGCTCCAATCCCCTTTCACGGTTCCCCACAACACTCCAACGCGAACGTGGGAGCTTGCATGTGTGGGTGTATCGCGTGCTTCACTTCATCCACACATACACACGTCCCACACTTCGTCCACATCGGTGTCTCTTCCTTCCGCTCGCTTCCCTCCCACACGTTCCTGCATGCTGTGCAACGCTCGCCGCAACTCTCGGAAAATGCGGAAGACCCCGAGCGAATTTACTGCAAATGCCCCGGGAAAATGCCGCGGCGGTTTGTACACAGTCGTGGTCCGTAGGTATTCGTTGCCTCCGCTGCAACCTGTATTCATATTTTCTGTTTTGACGTTTACTTAGCCAAAAATCAGAGCCTGAGAGTTGAGCTTGTTTTATCTTTGGATTTGTTCCATCCACACGCCCTCGGGTTACTATAAGTTAGGTTGCATCCATGCATGTAAACTCGCAAAACTCACTAAACGAAAAATTCACAACGAAGAAACGTTGTGAATTCTGGGTATTAATATCCCAACTTTTTGTTATTGGCATTTAAAATAGAATGCATTGTTGTTCTGAGCCTTTTTTTCTTTGTTCAGGAAATTAAATATATCCACTCGCAAACTCAAGGAAAACTGCTGCATGAATATAGTGACATGGTAAACCAATAAACTATTATCAATTTTTCTGGCGTTGAAGTTATGGCTTTAAAATTTCCATCATTGATTGTGTATGATTCGGCCAACATAAAATTCCCTCTGTGTTTACTTGTAGCACGCTACTTTTGACACGTGTGTCAAATAAATAGAATTCGAAAGGAAAGCCTAACTGCAATTTGAAAACAAGTCTCTTGCTAAAAAAAGTTGATTTTAGATACGTGTACTAACGCGAGGGATTCTTTAATCTCTTCGTAATCTATATGATGTCGCTTCCTTTTTTTACCTGTCATTATTACCATTCAATTTTTGTACTGTATTTTAAGAGTAAAAATATCGTTTTATTTGAAATCGAGTTTTTTAAGTGCACCTCTTCATTGCGTGGAGCACGTATTTCACTAGGTTACATTAACCTTTCTATTTGGGTGGCCCGTATTTGATCTTTTGTGCTTTTTTTGGGCCATTTCCATGGAAATTCCTCGAGCCCGCGGAGATTTTATTCCCTAATTTGTCTTCATAAGCCACCGAGGGTTATTCCAGGGCGTATTTTCCCGACAGCCTCCATTGTTGGAGTAAATGGAAGTGGGAGGGGAGAGAGCGGAAGGAGGCGGGCCTCAGAAATTCCTCCTCTTCCCCTCCTAGGCTTTAGTCCTTAGGTCCGCGGGGCCAAATCCCGAAAGGGCTTGAGTAATATTTCCGATGCCCATGAGGACACGCGCGACGAAAGGCCCCGCTTGATCCCTTGATTAATTTCGCTCGCGGTCTGCTTAGTGACGACGTGCGCCGAGTTTCTCTCCGTCACCGAGCTTAGAACTTCCCTCGCGCCGATGCGGGGTTTTAAGCGTTGATCAATGGCTGCTTGGTGCAGTCAAAGCTGAAATATGCATGGGATTAAAGAAGTGGTGATATGCTTCGCTTACGCTTACGTCAGAAGACCGCTGCCTTGCCTAAATCCGGAGCAGTATGAACGTTTTCATATCGTGGAATAATGTCGGTGCATATTTTACATGCAGTGCGGTAAAGAGGATCCATAATCAGATAATAAAAAGCTTGTATTCTTTATCATGGGAGAAATTCCGGGTTAGATGCGCTGAACCTTGCTTTAGGCTTATACTTATCTTGCTTTGACTTATTTAGGATCAGCTGCATCAATATGGTAGGCTATATATTGGGTGTATTTATTGTCAGGAATCAATTGATTTATTCACATAGAATTTCGAAATGGACTGACAAAAGCGAGGTAAAGGGATGGAGTGTAGGATTTATAGGTCTGATGTATGCCGAGAAAGAGAGATTATGCATGTGCTGAGATGAATAAAATTTTGTGAGGGCATAGGCTTTTACGGATGAAACAGGATGTAATGGGGAATTAAATGCTTACAGACCTGCCGTCAATCGGTATTGCACGCGTGATAATAATCGTTCCGAAAATAGTGAACAGGAGGTCGTATAGAACGAAGATTATTAGATGTATTATCCAGTAAATGACTTGCAAATTCGGAGCTATTCAAAACCGAGTAAATTAATCATGTAAAGTTGCATCGGAGGCTTACCTGCTTGCACGCGACTTTCGGAAATTTGTTTGAACGCCCTTAGCTCGGTAAATAATCGCCTAAAGCATCGCCGTGTCATTTGTGCCAACTTTAAAACTGCCGTGACTTCATCCCACGGCTCTTCGCCAGGCAACGAGGTGCTCCACCTGTCTCTTTGTTCCAGTATCTCCTCTCTCTATGTTCGAGTTCACCTTCTTTCTCCTCTCAGGCTTCCGTAAATTAGGCCGAGCCGGTCGTCTCACGAATACCGTGGGCCACGCACGCAGATAGTCCCTCACCGTGTCGCACTAAGCCTCCCTCCTCTACGTGCCCGCTTGCCATGCCGAAAGCGTTGTTTTTCCCACGCTCAATCCCGCGCGGCCTGTGCAATGCGCCACGCTTGAAAACGTTAACGCCCTTGAAGCCTCTCTCCCTCTGCACGCCTCCATTATCCATCTCCTCCATATCCAATTTTCTCTCCTCGATCCCACCTCTACTCCCTACCTGAAACTCCATCCCTTCCCGCAAATTCGTCCTAAATCTCCCTCCTCCTCCCCCAAGTGGGTGCGGGAAAGGCAAGGGGGTGTGGCGTGGCAAAGTGCGCTTGTCCGCCGACTGAAGAGCATGCTCATTCCCCGGTGACCCAAGGCGGTATATATACTCTCGTATATCGAAGGACCTCAGGTTTTCTGATTTTCACGTAGCTCCTATACAAAGTGAAGCTGAACGAATCTTACAAAAAATAGAGAATTTTTGTTTATTTTCGAGTTCAAAAATGCGAACAAGATTCTCTAGTGCCAGATTTCCTGGTACCTCAAGATACCCTCATAAAATATCCACTTCTCCTTCCTTGTTATAATTCCTTCTTTTTTTCCTTTATTTCAGTATTTTTTTGTTTTCCTCAAATTCGTCATTGCTCTTGGCGTGAAAGTTTTTGGGTATTCAATGTTCATTTTTTTTAGCTAGGAAACGCTAAGATCCTAATTAAAATTTACGAGGATATGCCTCATTTCCCTTTATCCTCATGACGGGCCATGAGTCCACTTCCTTTAATGAGTGTGCTCATTAAAAATCTATAATTTTACCCATTAACCGATACCCCTATTTCTTAGGTTTATTGGCTAGTTCCAGTTGATTATTTTAGGTTACAGTACCCTAGAAGACTTGAAAATTTCCGCATTTAATCAATCATGACAGTCATAATTATGTATTTGGGTCGCAAACGCTCGATTGTCGCGCGTATTGGAACGGGAATACGATTTGTGAACAGTGGTTTTGAGTGGGGGTGGGGTGGAACGAGAGAGGATGGGAGTGTGGGTCTGTTCTTCCGTCTCCTCCGGGAGCCAGCCGCTCCGACCGACCGCCTCTACCCAACCGCTCCCATCTCCCACTTCCCTCGCCACCCACTGAATCCCTTCCGACTCGGCTCTGATTGCATTTAAAGCCAATTACACGCGACTAATCTGCGGCCCAGGCAAGTGTGGTGTTGGCTGGGGTGAGAAGGGATGGGCATGGGAAGGAAGAGGAACAGTCGGAGGGAAGGCTTTCGGGTTACGCGTTATAGAGGGGTGTTGAGAAGATGAAGGTGGAAAAATGGATTGAAGAGAGGATTCCTTCGTATGATATTGAGTCGTTTTGACGTGCTGCTGTCAAAATGTGATGCCAGTTGAGCAAAAATTTGTCCCGCCCCAGGGATATCCGGTCCAACAGGCTTTGCGAGCTGCTAACAATTCACAAGAGCGCTTCTGTGTGCGCTTTCTAAATATTTTTTGCGGAGAGGTGTGCTTGGTGCTTGGTTAAGGTTAAAACTGCTGAATGGTTAGAAAACACGCGGATGATGTGTAAACACTAGCATGTCAGAGTGTTAATATGTCGGGGGAATATGGTGTCTATTTCACCTTTCAAATGTCAAGCCTAACAAATTTCATAGCTGTCAATCAACTTTATCTTCTCTTATATTTACTTATTCCTCGTTTATTGCACCATACGAAAGAAGTGTTGAAATTAAAGAATGCTTTACTTAGTATGTGGTGATGCAAGTTTTCTTGCAGATTGTTTTCTTTTATTGCGGTTTAGTTTCCTGTATCATCGTCCCGTGTTATATTTTGACAGATGTTTCCGTTGTTTTTACATTGCACAACCTCTATTTTTCGCTTCCGTGTTGTGTACTCATGTCACTGTATACACAATATGCAGTTGCCTTTTATTTTGGAGTGTAAATACTATTGATGAGACGCAGTTTAAAATTTTAGATATTTTCACTAGTAACAGGAATTCAAAAGTTCGAATGGCACTCAAATTTTGAACATTTTGCCCATCATCATCTAAATTCTTTTTTTTGTAGTTTCATTCATTTATTTTTGTCCCATGCATAGTTTTTGTTTTTGAATCATAAAATTCCGATGGAATGTATGTTGCATAGTTTTTGTTTTTGAATCATAAAATTCCGATGGAATGTATGTATATGCTGCGAGCGAGCGCTGATATTTTGAGTAATAGGCTACTTTGTAAATATTCCGGTAGAAGTCTCATTGTAAATCGACAATATATAGCAATCGATGGTGCTTTCAAATCGTTTATGACATCGGTGTATGCTCTCAGAAAAAAATATAATTTCTACTTTGGTTCTAAATACAAAAATAATGATGTCCTCTTACAGTGGATTAAATATTGTTGCATGAATCAATAAGTTTGCTGCTACTTGTCGGTGAATTAGTATATTTGATGTACTCTCGAAAAGGTTCCATCTCATCTTATCATATCCTGCGTCAATTTTTGTAGCCACTGTCTTCAAACCGAAGTTCACTTTGATTATTGAAGGTAGGCTTATAATTGAATCAGACGTGCGTGTGTGTGCAAATGTTGTCCGCGTCCCGCGTACGTTTTTTTCCTACAATCGTTGGGTCATCTGCTATCTTGGATTTATTTTTAAAAATTCCTCAAAATGCCTCTCCTGCATTTGGACCCAGACCCTTCAGGTCAGCTGCCGACAGCTCTACCCCTTGGGGTGACTTTCTGTTGATAGTTTTTGGTAAATCACAGAATTCTCTCGTCCAACATATTTTACTTATGCATTGCACCCTCCTGTCTATTTTTTCTGCGATGGAAAAATCACACGAACCGAGGAAATTCCTGCTACATATTCCTCATCGCCGTGTGGACCGCGTAAATAAGGGGTACGATTCAAGCTGCCGGGGACGTGCCAGATATGCGATGCCTGCGGACGTACTCGTTTCCCAATCAACATATGGGATCGAAACGTATAAATGTTTGTTCAGCCCCGTCCTTCGCCCGCGCTCACAAAATATCGTGTTTTCCCCGATGACATTTTTGCCGTCGCTCCTTGGAGAGTTCCCCTCCTCTCGACATCCTCCCTCCCACCTTCTCAATCATATGAGGCACCCGTCGCGAACCTGTTTATCGCCCATTTCCGTCTCATTCCTCAGTCGTTTCCGCGACCGTAGAGCGCCTGGAAGTGCGCGGAGTGTTGTCGTCGGCATGTCCTTCCCGTTCCCGCGCGGTAAAATATTCGGAGCGCGGTCCCGGCGCAGAGGCGGAGGTGGCTTCTTGGTGCGCTGTTGGTGGCGGTGCTGCGTTCGGGGCTGTACTGGTGCCTCCTCGATTGGTCTCCCCTTTAGGAGCGCGTTGGACACTGTCGCCTCTTCCACTGAGGCCTGGGGCAGGATCAAGGTATGAGGATGAATTCGGATCGTTTATCCCCCAGCGTAAGACTGTGACGGAAGTGGTGCGTCTGGTGCCAAAATCTCGGTTTCAGTCGAAAATTCTGCCATCACCAGTCATCGATCCTAAAATTGGTTTGACGGAGCGCTCCTGTGGATTCTTCTTGGGATCGGACTGGTGTGGTGGCTAATGTACTGGCTTTCCATTGCGTGCGCTAGAGTTCGAATCCCAGCTGAAGTAGAGTTTTCATTGCTAAACCGGTCGCTAATCGGTAGCTCTGTGGATAGCTCTTTGAGTTCAGCACTCCGTCCGTCGGATGGGACGTTAAACCGTGATCTATAAGTTCCCTTTCGTTAAGACGTTCGTAGGTTAATGCCGGCCCAAAGTTTCACTCCTCGTTTCTTCCCTTCCTTGCCAAAATTTTTCTCATGTCCAATATCCATCGATCCTAATTGGTGATATTGGTCGCCTGCCCAACATAACTATCTTCTACTTCTCCATTTTTATCGGTTAAGTGTTTTCTTGAGTACTATCTTCGTGGACTCCTTGAAATGTGTACCTTCGCTCCTAAGACACACTTCTGCGTAAATGGAAAACGTGTACATTTGAATCGTTGGTTGCTGGAGACGAAATATTTGTGGTGTAGAGCTGGGAAAATATGCTTTCAGTTGACTGTATCATATCACTTTGAGGCGGCTGGAATGTTTGGCTGCGATTGCTATTATGGAGAGATTCGTGAAACATCCGTTGTTTGTTTATGGATGGAAGTGATACACATTCTCCTTTTTAGTTTACAACATAACAAATCAATAAAATACCCTGGGTGCTAGGCGGTGGGAAAGAGTGGATTCCGAGACGATAGTGCCAAATCGCCTGAGGGTTACGTCCTGATGCGTACGCCTACGAGTTGCGGGTCGCATAGAATGAAGGCGTCGACTGGTTTTTTTTATTTCCCTTTAATGAATATCGTAAACCTGAGTCTGCGCAAGTTAATTTTGGTTCCTACCAATTCGTACGAAAACTTAAGTACCTGACGACAGGCGCTTTCTTTGTTTTTCTGTCTTCAAAGACATAACCTAAATATAAGGTCAAGTGGTATTTTTAGTCACTATTAAACTCTTCATAAACCGAAGAGAAAGTCTCAAACTCATGATCGTATTTGCGCTATTTATTTTGGTGTGGAATATATTCTGATTAAGTTCTGAATCCTATTCCTTTTAAAGTAGTTCGTATGTTACTGTAACTGTTTCCTCAAGTTCGTAGTCGTCGTAACGATAATTTATTTCTTTAACGGGTGTAAGTTTTTAATTTACGTTTTTCCTTTTGCTTCGGCGTCTCTTTGGGAATATTATTCAGAGGTCCTCATTCTTTGTAATTATGAGAATCCACTAATTGGTGATTGACATCATCATCTTTAACTAAAGTCGTATTGGACTAGAATGCTATGCGAATATTCGCTGAAACGGTCGATCCATCTCTAATGATAAGTCATTCAGCGCACATGGTAAAATATCGTGAGCAAAAACTAGCGAACAGTAGATTTTTTTTAATATTCATAAAAATGCTGTTTCAATGAATTTCAAAAATTTTTGTTACTCATTTTTTTAAAAATCTGAGTTATATTTAAATCATATGAATTGGTAGCTGAAGTGAGTATCGTAAAGAATTTTTTTTCCTAAATTCCGTTCTTCTCTCGTGTTGCCTATTTTTTCCTGCCTCGAGGCCGTGGAAACCGCTCTCTCCTTTTCCCGCCCCCTCTATTTTTGCTCACTTACATAGCCATCCTCCGCTTTCTAAACCCGCAGGTATAGAGGTACTCGCGTTTTTCGATTTTAAAAAAAGCTGGCTCGAGGTGAGCCTTTTTTATGCATTCTCATTCTCTCCGCAGTGAACGCTTTTTTTTCGTCGAGTATTACATTGCAACCCAGCGCGTTCGCCCACATGTGGCCGTCTTCTGTTATTTCTTGGAATATACGTGACATTTTTGAGTTTCCCCTATCACTTAGGGCACCCACGTATTATGCATTATTTTTAGTTTTGTGCCGTTTAACGTAGGTTTAGATGGACAAGATATTCTTCCCACGGCCCTGTTATTAATGTTCATTTTTATGCAGGCTCTCTTTTCTTCCATATAGTGCTCTCCCTCTCTTCTAGAAAATGCACGCCACGCCGTGAATGCCAAATCAAAATTTATAGTGTCCGTTCATGCGTTTAGGTCTAGTATTTATTTCCTCCTGGCAGAAATGGAAGGCAGAAGTGGAGGGCAAGCCTGTGTTGGGTTCCACTCTGTCTGCACCGTGTCGTAAATCGGAGAGGATATGAGATCTCGTAATAATTGGTATCCGATAACGGGAAAGCGCACGCTGCCTTTAAAAGTTAATACTGAATTCGGCGAACCGCGGAATTGAGCGTAGGAATTCGCGTGTCATTAGAGGAGTATCCAACCGTTGGTAAATCGAGAGGTTTATGCACTCTGGGGTCGCATAATTTATTCTTCTAATGCGTATGTTATGGCCGTAATCAAACTATACGAGTGTGAGGTTTGTTCAGAAATACTGTGTATATGTGTGCATTCATGGGGATAATTTACTCGGCGTAATGCAACTGAAGTTCCATTTACAGTTTGCTCATCGGTAAGATATCTTGATTTTATGTATTTAGTGCCTCATGCATGGTATTCAACCCATACTTCAACGCTTTCTCTTCGAATCACCACATATCCTGCCTTTCCCGTCTTTTCAGCATTCTTCTTATTGCTCGTGTCTCAAATATTTTGGTAGAAGGGAGAGAGGAATTGCAATACATAGACCACACGAAAAGAAGTTGTGGAGAGCATAAAACGTTTTCTAGCTGTGCAGTGGCCGCTTTAGTCCAGTTGGGAATAATGACAATTCTTTCTTGCTGTACTTGAAGGAATGAAATCATCGCAAGAGTGAAAAGACTTAGTAATATTCCGCAATTTTTATTACTACCCGAGCGGTTTCAACGTTACCGCGTCATTATGAAAGTAACTCAATTCATCTGAGGGTGACAACACATATACTGCACCGAGGAGGATGGCGGGAGGAGAAGGGTAGGAGTTAAGGGTATGTGAATCAGGAGGGGACTCACGGTGGACAGAATGAAGTAACAGTAAATTCCGTGACAAGTAGTTGTTGCGAATAATGAATAGTCTAGGTGAATAAATTATGGAATATTACAAATTCTTTGGATCGAATCTGTCATTGGAATGGATTAATGGCGAGTTTCTTTTGAAGCACGGCAGAGAGACTAAATTCTAGGTGTCGATGGAAAAGTGTGGGCGTGTTGTAACGCAAGAAAATATATTTATACGAGTAAAATATTTTCGCACGCGCGCAAAAAACGTCTGCACGCTTCCACGCCTCAGATGAATCACGCGTGTTCGCGTAAAACGCTCGGATTTTTTCCTTCTCTTCCCATTCAGCCTCTTTCGGGGACTTAAACGCGGTGGCTTGACGTCATCGTCGCCGCGGTATCCGTTGGTAGGGAGGAAAGTGAGGAGGGAGGAAAAGAGCGGAGGGAGGAAGGGGTTGGGAAAGGGAGAGGGTTGCCATGTGGGTCGGCGCGTGCGTGAGGTGCATGGGGAGGGAGGAGGATGGTGAGAGGAGAGAAAATGAAGGAAGGGTTGGAGAAGGGGAGGACGAAGTGGGGATTCGTGGTAAAAAGGGAAATGCTCTCAGGTCGGGTTTTAAAAAAAATAAGGTTGTGGGGGATAGATTTTTCCTGCCCTCTTGCCGACGTTGGTGCGAGATGTGGAGTTTGGAGCCGTTTCATCGCAATCATCCGTCTCCCCACCCAGTCCTCCCTTACCCCCTGGTTCATTTTCCTCTCTCGTATGAGGCAGAAAGCCATCCCCTCGCACCACCGCCAGTCCTCTGAGAGAAAAAATATTTTCTCGCCCTCTCTCTCACTTTTCTGTTCCACCCCCACGTTTGGGCCCCAGCTTTTTTCCCATCACGTGGCACCCCTCAACTCACGTACACACTCGCCTTCCTGCCTCAATTTCCACCCCCTCAAACCCTCAAAACCAACCCCATTCCCTCCCTCTCACTCTCTCGTCAAGCTAGCCCCCACTCCTCCCCAACGGCTTTTCTTCCCGACAAAAATTCCCACCTACCCTCCCCTCCTACCCGAGGAAGAAATTTTTTTAATATATCTTCATCCCCTAAATGCGTCTCCTCCCCTCTCTCTCTCTTCCCACCTTCACCGTTTCCCGCATGGATGATGAAGAGGATGAGGTTGCTTTTGTGTGTGAGAGGAAGGCCGGAGTGGAGGGCTAGGAAAAAAATATGCTCTGGTGGAGGTAAAAAAAATAAAAAGCTTCTAAAAAATGTTAAAGGCATGCTCGCAAAAAAAGAGGGGTTGAAGGTGGTATTGGTGTTTGTGAGGGGATGATGCGAAATGTGAGGCATGAAAAGGGGGCCTCCCACCGCTCGCTTTCCATTCTATCTCCTCTTTCACTTCGCGCACCCACCCGCTCTCGTTTACGAGAATACGGATGGTGAAAAAAAAGGGAAAGCACGCCTCTGCGTCCCACATCCCTGAAAACCCCTCCCCACACCCCCCCCTACCCCCCTGGAGCTGCTGGCTACACGTTCGCGCGCCGTGCCGGGCGTTTACCCTCCCCAGGGGCTCTACTCCTGCCTTGCTCCTCCTCTTCCTCGCGTGCCCCTCTCCTTTCACTCTTCCATTCATCTCCTCTTCCCTCCTTCCTCTTTCGTTTACTTCAGCTTCCTCCCTCTCACTCTCTCTCTCTCTCTCCCTCCCTCTCTCATCCGGGACGGATCCACGTGTGCACACACCCAATGAATGGATTACGGTTGGAGACCTCCTTCGCGCACGAGTGCGACGCGTTGTAACTTGGGGCCAATGTGTTTGTAAAATGGCTTGATACGCAGAAGAGGGCAAGGGAGGCTCGTCTGTAGCTGTGAAATAACGTAGGCAGAATGGCGAGTGATTCGCGATTGTAACACCACCTATGTCACGTGTCGGTCACAGCGTTAGAACTTACATCGGGTCACTCGTATTTGTTTCCGGAGAATTACTTCATAATTTATGTCTCACATTTTGCCGCATAAGTCTTCTCATGGCATTTTCATTCAGGGAGGTGAAGCACATGTAATTTTGGGAATGTTTGAGTTCATTTTACTCTTTTATTAAGGTCGCCGGTACGAAAAAAATAATCACAGAATTAGCATCCCATTGCTTCGAATTTTTGTGGTTCACTCGGTTATGAGGGTGTTTTTATCTTGGGATTCCCTGGCTGTTTGCTTTGATGAAACCTAATTTGAACATTCGTGAGACGATCTTCTGACCTCTTTTTCCTTCTCCACTCCTCTGATTTTAGAGCGAGTGGAGCTTGGCTTCTTTTTGAAAATATGACGCAGAAAGGGCAGGAAAATATTTTTAACAACTAGTATTTGGTCTTTGATTGTTTATATTTGTGCGCGAAACGTATTCTTCCTCGTCTCTCTTGACGGGCGCTGTAAAATACTTACCGCAGAAAGGTGAGGGTTGTGGGCAAGGCGGAAAAATTGTGGATGTGGTCAAATGGTGAGCAATGAATGAGCCATGAGTCTCTCGAGTCCACTGATCGTAAAAGGAGTCTTTGCTTCCTCTTGCGATGCTAATCCGTTTAGCAACCGCACCGCTTGTTTGTTTTGAAAATATTTTTTCGCCATTTATTCACATTGCGTTTGTTTGTACTTACGTTTCTGTTTGTGAACATACACGTGTGAACTCATTTTATATTTCTTTCAAAGCGTTAGCCTTTGTGCCAGCACGTGTGGCTCCCATTGATCCTTTCGGAATTGAAGGGGTGGTACGCAAAATTATACTTAATGTCTTCTTATTTTGTACTACTTCTTGTATTTTATAGTTGTTTATTTTATGGTTCGCCGAGATTATGATTCCTAACCCCGTCCATCCATCGGACGTATCCTCTGTCCGTTAGATAATTCAGTAATAGTTGAAGATGAAGATTTAGATTTAGATCAATTTAGATGAAGTAATAGCGTTGCGGTATAATTTGCCAAAATCAGGCGAATTAAGTATCTATCTTAGCAAATATTTTGGGTCAGTGTTGTGCAGTGCAAAGCGCTTGAGATTAATGCAGCAAATGCTAAATCATATAAGTAGCTACAGCATAATATTATTCTAATATTAGAAGGGCAAACACATTCATTCATATCTCATCGGGTTGGGCCTTCTAGAGTTTTTTTAGAGTCCAGAGTTATGAGCATTAATGCCAGTAATGTGCCCTTTTTAGCTAGTGCATTACGTTTCATCATTATGTTTAGAATGTCATGTAAATTTTACAACTGGCTTAAGGTTTGAGATGCATGGGCAAATTAATTCCAATCCTATGAAAATTCTTGTTCCTGTATACCATCGGATGAATTTCAATTCGTAACAAAGCGGATAAATACGACATATTAGTAGCTCAATTAACATTTTATTTAGCGATTACTTCTCGGAGCTTGAGCATGCAGCTGTTGGAGAGATACTGGAGCATGAGCCATAAAATTGTCATGAGTATAAAAGTTCTTTTCGCAGTAAATCTGCTTTAATAGATGCAAGCATATTTTTGGTCTAATCATTGTAATATATACTACAATCATGTATGCATTCATTGTTGTCTGATGCTATAATATTAGGCGTTTATTAATTGTCTCTTGCTATGAAATTTCCTGGTTATTGAGATTTAATCTGTGCTTCTTTTAGCCTCCAAGTAATTTCTGTTACTTCAAAAAAAGGTTATCCTTCAAAAAATTTTGTTTTCGAGTAACTGGAATCCCTAAAACTCTCGTTATCACTCGAATGCACAATCAGGTCTCAATATGTATTGAATCGAGAAATGAATGAACGGATTGCAAATGAATGGACAAATCACCTGTCACGGCAGCCTTTTGCAAGTTTAATTTGCTCTCTGGATGGGAAAATAAACGTTGAAGAGGAATAGGAGGGCGAGAGTGGTGAACGGGGTGAGGTCACGGAATCGGGTGTTGTGAGAGCGGGACATGTTGTGTTGTGAAATGTTGGGGAACACGGAACATTCGACTCGAATGGTGGGGGGGAATGGCTCGAAAGGGGTACGTGGCACGTTTCCCTCGTAATCGGAGGGTGGGTTTATATTCAGGGGATCGCGCGGGGTTTTGGGCACGTGCGCGATGGATAATTTTTTTTTCGAACAGGGGAGAGAATGTAGGCTAAAGGCCAAATAAGGGAGGAATGGAATGATAGGAAAGAATCTGTTCACTTTGTATGCGCTCACTGCGTTCCATCCTGCAGGCAGGCGTCCGTTTATGGTAGCAGTAGATAGTATTTGGTAAGATATGTTTGCTCATATTGAGCACTTTCAAAATTATCCTCTCATCACTATCCTATTGTGATATGCTACGGTAACTTAGTCCTCGGGTATGATTCATTTCGTTGTCATCATAGTAAACAATACTAAGATAGTGGTTTGACGCAGCTCTCCACTCCACTCTCGGTCAAAAAACCGAAATATATATATTTCTATGATAAGAACTCACGGAATCCGTAAAGCTAATACTTACTTATTTTACTGTAAACACCGTTATTTACATGTCGTTATGCTAAATACAAGAACTTTTTTCTTATAGAAGGATTGTATGTTCGAGGGTCGAATTGAAAATATTCTTATGAGCAGAAAACTAAACTTCCCCAATTATCTTCTAAACATTCGTATGCACTTTTTTCCGGGCGCATTAAAATTATGGAATAGCGTCCCAATTTGAGTTCTTTAATTTTTTTATCTCAATTTTTGTGAACTCCTGCCATGTTATCATCCTTGTTGTTTGACAACATTCTCCTAAAATCGCTCTTATCCTTCTAAGAAAATAACTTTTTACATTCGTAGTGAGATAGAGAGAAAAGAAATTACCGACCACCAAAAGTTTTATTCATCAGTTTAAACCTTAAATAATATTATTTGGATGATACGTTTATGATTTTAATGTAAACATTTTCTAAATATCTCGAAAGGATTGATCTCTGGCAACATTAACCGTATGCAAATGTTCGTTCTAAAGTGAAGTACGATGTATTGGCCGATTCGATTTTCGATGCACATGTACTCGAATTTAATTTTTTGTATCGAGTAAGCATCGTATATCGAGGAGCAACCTCCGTCGGGTGAAATTGGGTCCGGTGTCCTGTTTTTCTTAATCCCCTTCGCCTCTCATTCTATCTCTCTTTCTCTCGAGCATCGCATCAAATCCCGGATAGGTATACGCCCGCGCGAGATAGGTATCGGGGGTGTAGAGAGAGAGAGAAGGGAATGAAAAATTTAAAGGCCGACTCTCTCGATGCAGATGGGAGGAAGGAGAGGGTGTATGTATTTGTGTGCGGGAGAGTGGATGGAGACCAACCCCTCCTCCCTTATGAGTGTCAGGAGGGCGGAGAGGGCAGGAGCGTGGAAGGGAGAAGAAGAGAAATAGAATTGGAGTGGGCGAGAGGGTAAAGGCGTACACAAGGTTGGGGATGGAATGGGAGAGAGGTGTGGGAGGGGTGCTTGGTCTGGAAAGGGAAGGTTTGATGGGGTTTGTGCGGTGGTGGTAGCGGTGGCGCTGTGAATACCGCCAGAGGCCGGCATTTTTTCCACCTCCTCCTCTCTCTCTCTCTCTTTCATTTCTTCCCGCCCCCCTCTCCCGGCCCCCGACTCCATTTCAGTCCCCCTAGCCGCCCCCGCAAACCCCCATCCCTCCCTTACTGTTCCTCCCCACCGTAGCGCCACCGTTCTCGTGCCAAAGGGGGGTGGGGAGCGTGGTGGAAGTTGGGAGTTGTGGACGTGGTGGGAATGCGTGCGGGGTTTATACGGCTTGATGGAGGGAGGAAAGGAGTGGGGAGGTTATGTGATGGGGTACGTCGTAGCCGCAGAGCGAGTCTACCCGAGCACACACGCGCGGACACAAAAAAAACCCACCCCCCACCCTCTCTCATCTTCCCTCCCTATCTCTCCTGCATAACATCGCCGAGCGAACACGTCGGGGCTAACCGACCTCGGCTCGCTCGCCAGCCATCTCTCTCCCTCTCTCTCTCTCTCCTTCCCCTCCGCTCCTTCCTCATCCGCGCCCCCTTTAATACCATCCCCCTCTCCCCTCCTCCAGACCTTCCCCTACGCCCCCCAACTCCGGCCGACGCCCGCCCCGCCTCGCTCGTCTGCTCTCCGCCTTCCCCTTTTCAGTGCGAGACGGGATCTTGTTGGGAATGGGTCGTCGCTTCGCGGCCGTCGCACCTCGCGCCGCTCAGCTTCTTCGCGAGTGCACCGCTCCCGAGTGGTCGTTTACCTGATGCGCAAGCCCGTCGCACTTGCGTTATTCGGATTGGTGGATCGGCGGCCGTAGCATTCGCTCGCACGATGCCATGACGTAGTGGTGGTGCTCAACGACTCGAGTCATCCCGATTCGTGCTTTCGCTCCTTCTTACGTGTTGAGGAGTCCTGTGTCGCCGTCCTAGGGAAGATTTTCGAGTAGACCAGTTTGGGGAAGAAATAGAACGTGTGCGCCCGATTGTATTATATATTTGCAAGTACCCACCAAGTGACGTTATATTCCCGTGGACTATGTTCGGAATGCAAAGAGTGACTCAAGAAGAGTAGCGACTTTTTCTCTCTTTCCTCGAGGACCAAGTTCGATTCCCTTCGTTTTGGAACACCCGTCCTCTTCCCATGCTTAAAAAAGTGGTGTTGTTGCTGGAGTGTGTGAATTTCGACATCCCTCTTTCCGGATAGAAGTGAGAAGAAGAATAGAAGGGAGGAATCCCCAAGCTTCCATATCTCCGCTCTCGTGGACCTCTCATCTCCTACCTTTTTTTTCTGGAGACGGGGCAGCCCCTGGGATGTGCGCAGGTGTAGTGGAGCCCGGAAAACTGTCGAGGCCGAGGCGGTCCTCGGGACAAAAGGAGGTTACGCTCATGTGAACGCCGAGAAAGGGAGGAGGACTGAGGAGTGAAGAGAGACTCCATCCATCGCCTTTCTCCACCTTTTCCCGTGTGGGCAGCAGTGAAGAGGGGACGGATAGTAAATATTCCCCCTCCCCACATCCCTCTCCCCATCCCACCCAAACCGTCCGGTTGCCATGGCCGCGGTCGCCCGAGGTGTGTTTTGCTAGCGGAGGGAGGGAGGAGTAGCGCCACAGGGAGAAGTCATAGCAGTCGTGGGAGTGCGCGGTGTTGCACACACATTGGTCTGACCGACTGAGGGGAGCTTTGTTTCACCCTCCCCTCCCCTTTTTTTCCTGAGAGAAAAAAACTACATTACTCCCGTTTCCTCTCTCCTTCCACTGTCTCGCCTCTCACGGGACGTCGCGGTTTTTACGCGTTTTTGCCCGCCGCTTTTTTCCCCAACCGTGAAAGGAAGGGAAGAAGGCTTCGAGGGAGTCCCTCGCCGTAGTTCGGATTTTTTCCGCCCGCCTGTCAGCGTTGCGGCCGGAGGGAGGAAGAGCCGAAGTGAGAGAGAAAGAGAGGCAAGAGGACGCACAAACCGCCGACGGAGAAAAAGAGATCGATAAACTCAGCCACGTCCTATGCGAGAGCTCTCACTCTCCTCCTCCGCCCCCCTCCCCCCCGCTCATTGGCTCCCCGCTGACATCCCCACCTACCACCATATACCCACCCCCGCAATTCCTCTCTCCCTCCCCCGTTGTATACATTTGCCGCTCGGCCGTGTTTTGTCGTGTGGCGGCGACTCGCGCGCTAGACCCGGTCCCGTCGCATGACCGATTCGCAACGCCCCCTGACGACCGACAGGGGGGAGAGTAGGGGGAGGACACACTTCTCTTTTCGGCCCAGGGTTCTCCGGAAGCTCAATCTGCGGTAATATATCATTGTTCCGCCGCCAGTTAAACCGACTCAGGATCACCCCATCGTCTCCTATGCTCTCAGGGTGAAAAGAGCATAGAATTCCTCGCCCGTCTGACTAAGGACGTGTGAAGTCCGCATTTCCTCTGTTCTCCGATATCTCTGGCACGTGTCTACTTGAGGGCCCTGTCTCTCCAACCTGTGTCTTGGTGATGATGACATCGGGGTTCCCCGTTGTCGACTCGAGAGAGGGGCCCCTGACTTTCTTCCTCCTCCTCCGACACGGACGAGGTAGCGAGGACAGCACTTCCTTATTTCCCGGCCTTGTTTGATGTGCCCCATACTGGATTTTCCTCGGCGTTTCTCCTTTCCCTTTGGCCCTCGCCGGTCCCGCGGGATGTGAAGCAGTGAGAGGACCGCTCTGTTGGTTGTCTTGGGAGCTGCATTCAGTCTCCCGGTCCCCGGCCGTCCTCAGGGAGCCGCGGTAGACCTCTGAAGGGGAAGCAGAATCGTGGATTGTGCCCAGGTGGCGGTGGTGTTGAAACAAAAGAAAGGTGCTCTCCGAAGTGATATCCTGTTGCCGTTTTTTGAGGGGTGATCTCTCTCTGTAGTTCGTCTGTTTAGGCCCAGGTCTTCCCCTTTGCATTGTCTTTCATTGATCTCTCTCTTTCTTCAGTCGACATTCTACCTACGGAAAAACGATTGCTGCACCTTTATCACGTCAAAGGTGGACGTTTTCGTGAGGATCCTGACCTGTGAATACATCCCTACACAAACACTCGCTATGCTCTCCGGTGTGTTAGGTAGTTCTGTTTCCGTTGCCGTTGTCGTAACGAATACAAGCAAGGAGAATAGAGAGAAATAAAGTTTTAGAAAACGTTGTGTCCTATCAGGTACCGGATACTGGATATTGCTGCGATTGGTCGACTCTTTCTCTACCGTTCGATCATTGTGTATCCGTGGTTGGTAGTGGTGGTGGATGTGTTTTTTGTCATGTTTTTTGCCGTGTGATTGTGCCCTGGATTGAGGATATGGCT
This sequence comes from Platycnemis pennipes, assembly GCA_933228895.1. NCBI lineage: Eukaryota > Metazoa > Arthropoda > Insecta > Odonata > Platycnemididae > Platycnemis > Platycnemis pennipes. The sequence goes on from OW121851.1 coordinate 30,061,024, forward strand.
TTTTTCCGTACCTTTTGAAGAGGAGGGGAGCCACTCACACAAGCGGGAAGGTAAGGTTCTCAGTATGCTTTCTCATGCTTCTCCGCGTTAGACATGTTGTGTGTTGAGTGCGCATGGTTATTCGATGTCGCAATAATAAATGGAAATGTATATGTTACGATCGGAACTCGTGTGTTTATCTTTTGAGTTGGTATATATGTACGTACATTAACGTACGCACTTGCCAAAGAGTTATTGACAGGATGGTAAAGGAAAATAATGTTGAAATCATGGAAAGTTGCTAATCCAAAACGTGATCAAATAAGCATGTCTAATCAGCTTAATTTTCAGAAAGGAAATTGAAACAGCAACTTTCATGCTCCTCTATAGCAGATGACTTAATCCGTTTGGTCAACCAAGTTTTCAACCGTAATTTCACTTTCATCAACCTGTCAAAGCCTATGAAAAAGCTGTTTAGGTGGCTGATTTAAGTACGTAATCCCGTATTATGCGTTTGGCATACTTGAATATTTCATTACGTATCATGGAATTTCACTAAGCTGCCGTAGATTTGTAAGATTTTTATCCGATGAGTGTTTGTGGTAAAATATTTTCCCGTGTTTATTTATTTATGAGCGCTATTAGTGATTTGAAAGCCTTGTCTCTCCTGCACCTGTTTTTTATTGACTCTCGTTACTCAAGCGATGCAGGAAACCGCTGCGTTCTGATTAATTTCCTGCGCCATGTTGCAAGTGTTTTATAGCCCTTAACAGTGCTTCTAGGTGCATAAAAGGTTCGTGTACGGTTTTGTTCATTAGCCGACGGCTCGGAGTGATTTAACGCCTTGCTGCTTTTAGCTATGCCGGCGTGATGAGCTAACATGGTTTGTTACACGGTTGAGTGAGCTTATGGGTCAGCAGTTATTAATTCGAGTCTTCCAGCTGCGAGCAATGTTACTGTAATATGTATTTTCATACTCTTTTAACGCAAAGGAATACGCAAGGGTCCTGCAATTTGAGTGGTGAGGAGAGTAATTATTTATGGTTATGCCACGGTCAGCTAGAAGGCACACCATAAAAATCGTGATATTAAAACGGGTATTCCCACAGACGAAGTCAAGGTCGTTAAAGGTTGCAACCAGATATCCTGCCTCAAATTTTTCTGTTTACTTTTTGCCTCTTCGGACATAATTACCTAAAGTGCTTTGTGTTTCCCTTATCGGAAGGTTTATTATCATTGGACGAATGTAAGTGGACGCGCACGGTTTTTTAGCCCTAGGTTTCTGATACACATAGTCTTTATGTCATTATTGTTTAATGACGACGTAGTGCATATAGTCCTCAGAATGCGAACGTAAAGAAACTAATTGAATGTACACGTACAATTAAACTAAAAAAAATAAGACTACGATGGTCTTCGGGGTTACAGTTAACAGATAATTAATCCTTTCATATCATCAAGCATCCCGAAAAGCAGTTAGCTTTTAAATATTTTTTTTTAAATGCATAACATTATTCAGTCGTTTACCACATAAGAACACACCAGCGTGTATTTATGTCATTATATTGCCGATATTAAAGGAAAGATAATGCAATTTTCCACAAGTAAACAATTTTTATTCCGTTTAGTTTCGGTGTAATTTAAAATATATCCCTCAAAATGGTCAGTGAAGTCAAACAGAAGAGTGAACTATTATACAATCAACAGCTCTTCATAAATCCTTCATCGGTAAAGACTGACAAACATAATATTTTCATTAAATTTCGAAGAAGCTCCTCTCTATGAAGTCTATGAAATCCAGTGCAATAATCCATAAATGGATTGCTATACTGGAACGGGGGTTTCACGTAAATTGCGTAATGAACCGAAGGTGCGATATTATTGCTATCGAAATCTGCGTGAATACCTCTGGGATCCCACTTTCGCCTTTGCCGTCCACGCGTTATTGCTACGAAATTGCGTGAATACCTCCGGTATCCCCCTTTCGCCTCTGCCGGCCACGCTTTCGGCTGGCCGCAAAGCGTACGCCTGCTTCCTCACGGAGTGTCCTCCCAGCCGCGCGTCTACGCGAGTGGGCGGCAAACGGTGACCCCAGAAGGAGCCCCTCCCCCTTTGGCTCCCTCCCACCTCCTCCCCCTTCTGGACGACACGGAAAAGGGAGAGGAAAAAAAATCGGTGAACCGGTTCTCCGGAGAGCGAGCGCCCTCGGGTCCCCACGCCGCTTCTCCGCGTCGGCCTTTATCCGCCATCTACGCGCTTCCCACACATGCGCAGGATGACGGGCCAGGCAGGCAGGCGGTCGGGGCGTCGTCGTAGTCGCTGGGGCCCCCGTGGAGACCGCTGGGAGGGAAAGGGGAGATGCGTATCTTCGTCCGGCCGCCTAACCGGCGGCTGGCTACCCGAGGGCGGCTCGCGCGCCCCGCCGGGCCTACTACCTTCTCCCCCGGTCCCTCCTGCGAGGCTGCGTGTGTCCTCTCCCCGGGAGGCGCGGCGTTCCCAGCGCCGGCATCGCCGTCCCCCGCGGCTTGTTAATCCCGACTCAGCGGCGAAGCGAGCTTGTTCTGCTCTCTGGATCGGTGACTAATGGCCTCGTGTTCGCACGGAAAGGGACGGAACACCCGAACGCCAGTCGTGGTACCGGTGTGGTTATCATCGTCAGATTGCCCAGCGTGTATTTGTGCTACGTTAAAACTAAATGCATCCGTAGATTTACGTATGCGATTGCTAGATAAACATTCTAGCCCCATATTTTCGTTCATGGCACCTATTCCTTTCGTAGAGTAATATTTTTCCTCGCGCGAAGTTTAAATGACTCTCTTTAGACAACCGCACGCGCTTTGGCGAAGTTTCGCTTTCCTACTTTATAATTATACAATAAATGTAAGGCTATATACTCTGTGTGATACACTTCTTTTAAGACTTGATAAATACATGTGAACACGTCGGTCACTACCGCTATCGCTTCCTTTTATTTTGGTTGCTGTCAGTGTTGGTTTAAGAAACCGAGACTCAATTATGGATATATTACGCAAAATTTCCAATTTTAGTGTTAACATCGTTTGGGCCATCCGATATTCAGGTGCCGAGATTGCCTATGTTTTGTGTAATTTTGCGATCAATTTTTAACAACATTTTTTTCTGGAATCCAGCTCCTTGGGAGGGCTGGCTAGTCATTCTATAAAATCACTTCTCAGTTATCCCCCAGGCAATAAAACTATTGGTTTAGAGAGGAGTTTATGAATTCATCCATTTTGTTGGCTATGTTTCGAAGAAGCCACGCAGGTGCCAGGTGCGTTCCAGAGTATTATGAATAACGTTCCAATCATTGTGGGTGACGTGAAGGTTAATCTGCATATCATTTGAATAATGCGGGCGCTCTTCGATTTTTACGATATGTGTGTTGTTCGGACGATGGGCGTATTTTGTTTTAATATTCATTGCTCTAGCGTTAACATCCTACGGCAATTGTGTTCCTGAGATATTGCTTATAATGGATGGTAGTTAGTTACTGGGAGTGAACGGGCGGCGGATAATCTTGGCTTCGTTTCCAAGGCTATCTGATGGAGTCTCTTTCAGTCATTATCATACGTAATTTACAAGCGATTGATGTTTAGTTCATGTCCGTCAGCTAGTTTTTTTACGAGCTCGTAATATACCAGAGTAGTTGAAGACAGCTTGATAAAACAGCTTTTTTTGTCACGCAGTCTAGTAAAATTACCGTATATTATGCATATTTTACGGAAGCGGGTTCCATAAAAGCTTTTTTAATACGTAGCGATATGCTATGGATTAGTGGACTTTCATTTATATTCTGTATTTTTATCGGGTGTTGTCATCAATTTTTGTATCGAGCTATAACACGCCTCTTTGCTGTATATATAGATGTGGTTCAGATTATGTAAATTTTTATTTCCATTAAAAAGGCACCTTTTAAAATAAATCAATTCTTACTTTTATGGCTTGTACAACTCAATCTGCTAAAATATTTATTTCATTTTCTATTGCTTCGGATACTTATATCTCGACTTAGTGGATTCGCTAACGTCGGCACTACCTACTCTCGAGGAATTCTTTTGCCTATATTAGTTGATTTCGAGTGAAATCCATACGTATGTATAGCAATGTCGAGAGTTTACATAACAGTTATGCCTTCATTAAAGAATTTGAATGTTGAGGAAATGATGCTCCGGCGGATATTGTTCACGCGGTCATGACTGTTATTTGATAGCTGCCATGCCCCTGTCCCAACAAAGAAATTAAACTCGGCAGCAAACACGACCGAGATCAGGATCAGGAGGCAATTACTTGACGACCCACGACAAAGACCTTTTTTGGGTAGCTTTGAAAAGCTACTCCAAACATATGGGCGGGGAAGAAAATAGCGTGATGAAACACCACCCCCCTTGAGCCTTTTGGTCTCTCCGCAGACTAGTGTCAGGTTCCAAGCGCAGTGGAAGTGGGGGGTCGGGAGGGCTTCGGATGAATCAGGGCCCGCTTTGAAGAACGTCTTTATGCCCGCCTCTCTCTCACTCTGCGCGCTCAACCGGCCCTTGTTTGCCCACCGCCCGCTGTCAGCTCAGGGACGTATCGTTCCGTAATCTTTCAGGCGGGAGCCCTCTCTTCCAATGCACACTCACGCAAAGTTAACAATACGGATCGGCTAACAGTGCGGATTTGGGGGAGGGAGGGGTGTAAGGCCTCTCCTGCTTGCAGCCTCACCTGTGGGGAGAAGGGGACAGTGGATGGTGGCTTGGAGTGGGGTGAGGTTTGTAGTGTGGGGAACTGTCTGTCTCCCAGCGAATAATGTTTCCGCGTCCAGTCACACACGCCGTCCGGATGCGATGCCGACTCATCCGAGAAGCCGAAAGAGAGGTGGGGAGCACCGGGGACTCCCACACCCTCTCACGCATAACCATCTGCACCCTTCCCACGTCCAGAACCTCTCTCTCCGTCTTCCCCACCCCTCATCCCTCTTCGGAGCCCCTCCGTGCCCTCGTTGGCGGCGGCAGTGGTTCCGCACACCTCCCTTTTGCACCATTAAGTTCCAGTCTGCTCTCTCCATATTATCGGGGCTTAATGGTTTTTACGGTTGCGTGGTCGTCATGGTCAATATAATGCTCCTGTCGCCTTTGCTTTTCATGCCGTGAGTCGGCGGCTGTTTCGGACGGGAAGTGGGTAGAAAAGGGTGGGGGTTTGGAACGCGTTTGAGGGGGAAGGTGCACCCCTGGCCCCTCCCCTGCCCTTCCTAACTAACCCCTGTCTCCCCCCCCCCCTTCCGTCCCTCTCGCGCGGCTCCTTTTTCTCGTCCCCTTCCTCCCATCCCAGTATTTGTTGGGACGAGGAACTAAATAGTCCCCATCTCCCCACGCGGCAGGGTACTTAAACACGCTATCCGTCTTTTCCCCTTTCCCTCTCCCCTCCCTATTTCTGTCCCTCCAACTCCCCAATTCCCCTTCCTCCGTTCACTCCCGGCTCTATTCATTTGCTCCACTCTTCTCACCTCCGCGCGCCATAAAGTAGAATCTGCCTGAGAGTGGCTTTTACTGCTCACTCAATCCCGCCACATGCCTCCGCTCGACCTGAACTGTGTCGTTTTCTCAGAATCGTCGCTGAGTTAGGTTTTTTTTGTAATTCCTTCACTCTGTTCCAACTGGTAGAACGAGTTTTCTATCGCTCGTAATTGTTACTTATTACTGGACAATTGATGCCTTTGTTCGTCCAAAGTTTTTTTATTCTCGCCGGGCATAATTGTGAGAAACGACGGCTTATTGAAGTTCTATGTGCGGAAATTTGTTTAATATATTTATAACAACACCATGTAATTAGTGACTGCAAGGAAGAGAAGAATAGAAGGAGTCATTATACCTGCTGAGAGGAGTCACTGTTCATTCGAGAGCTATCAGTTTTAAAAGTATGATTGTGGATAATTCGAAAATTGTCCTGCTAATCCTGTATATCAGCTGTACTTTATGCTTCAACTTTTATAGTTGAGAGATAGAGTATGTTAGAGGGTAGAAAATAGAGGAGGACTTACAGGAGAGAGGAAGAGAATTTATATTCTCAATGGCATGATGGGAGGGAGTAGACTTAATAAGGATTTTGATGCAAAAAGCGTGAGTGGGATTGCAAGGAAGTTGAGAAATTACCAACATTGTTGGCAGGATCTACCAGCATTTGTGTTAATATTATGTATCCTTTTAGATGAAGTTGTGTACCGAAATACTTTCAACAAGCCTGTGCGCTCACTCATGAAAACGGGATAATTATAAAACACGTAACCTCTTGCCTCGTCGCGACAGTAATTTTTTGGTCTTTGAAATTCATTCAAAAATTACAACATTGCTGTGTTCGTATACCTAGCCTTTCATATGTTGGCAAATTATCATCGTTATTACGGTCGGTGATTAGGTAACTTTTTTCGTGGCTCCCGCAATCCATCCTCGTGTCCAAGCCTTCATTCCGTTTGCTTTTCATGGTCCATCAGTTGAAATCGCTACGTCTTTGCTCGGCGTAAACTATTATCGTTGGCGTTAGAAGAGCACCTGAGAAGTTGCGCCCAGTCGAGCACAGATGCCAAAAACGTGCGATCCGCGGAGTAATTTCCGTTTCTCGTTAACTACATGAAAGGGACTAGACTCGTATTTTCCAGTTTTTCACGCTCACTTCTGACTTTAACCTCCAGCTCTCTAGAAATGGCGCTCGTAAACTCGGTGAAATGTTTGATGAAACTCGTAAATAAAATCTTCCTTGCCGGAGAGGCTTGCTTCTTCTCTTCCACTTCGTCAGAAAGGGATGGGGGCTTGTATAAACACACAAGTCTGCCATTCTTTTGCATCTGTTGTCTTGCCTCCCAAGTGGTTCATTTGACATCTCCCTCGTGAGAATGTTTTTTTTTCCTTTTCGTCGGAGTGATATCTTCAGTGTGGCGGTGTTTTCGTTTGCCGGGAGAATGGTTGTGTTGGGGAAATGCTTTTTTGTTGCAGCAATTGGCTTCACCGTCCCTATGTATGGGTGTGTGTTTGTAGCACTTTTCCTCCTCGAGATCTTATGCTCATCTTCAGTCTTTCGGGGCTAGCCTGCGGGCCATTTCCGTTCTCTTTCCCCTTGTGCCCCCCCCCTGACCCCCACCGCCGACCCTTTGCCCCTCTCCCCCCCACCCTTCGCCTATATTTTCACACACCCTTTCCTCCTCCCACGCCACCATTCCGTCCCCTCCCGGGTTCCTCGTAAATCAGACAATCTGGTGAGCTGCCAAAACGATTAACATAAAATACTGCCGTCGCTTGTGGCAGCTGTGTTGCGTTGTGGAATTCCATCGCCGCGGAATGGTGGCGGATGCGTGTACAAATAACATTTTTACGATTGCGTTTGAGGCAATTGTTTGGGTCTCCACTTCCCAATCCTCACCCTTTACCCTCTCCCATTCCGTCGCGTACGGATCCTCTCGCTCCCCCTCATATTTTTTTTCAACTGCGCATAAACTCCTACTTCCTTTTGACGCGTCGTCCCGGAGATGGCACTAAACAGAGACAGCCCTGTATATATCCTTAAACCCTAAGCCTTTCTCCTGCTCCCGCAAGTTTCATCTCCCCAATCTAGAGCGTAGAATCGTGGTCGTATAATTCCCCTCTGTCTCTTCTTTCTCTCTGTCTCCCTCTGGCCTTAGTTCGTTCTTTCTTGCACTCCATCAGAATTGAAGAACCGCTCTCTGGGACGGCATAACCAAGTGGGGTATCCTTGGAGACTGAACTGTTTCAAACGATTGCCCCCGAACGAAAGAGATAATAATGACACCTGCTGGGCATTGTTTGCACGAGTCCTTTTACGTTGCAAAACCCTTTTCGCGTGAAAATTTCGAAGTTGAGAAAATCTTTTCTCATGACCTATGGATAATTAATTGTAGGATAGATAATATGGATAATTAATTGTAGTAAACATCAGCTCTGTATTTACGGCTACCATCTAGTGGAGAGGTCTTAACATCAATTAATTGTCTTTATTTTTCCACCGCCTCCCACGTAATGAAAACGATAGTATTTTAAACTCTCTTTATTTGAAATGACTTACGGCTTTTAATGGGTGTTCGCATTTTGAGGTACGAGGTGTATTTCTCCTCTCTGTGAATCCATTCCACATTAGTTTCTGATGTAGTCCTCGGCGTGCCTTTAGCGGCACTCTTTCGATGGGCAACCACTGTGCTTCCGCTGATATCTCATGGACTATGTACAACTTTGAAACCTGATTCAGATATCGTTACGAGTTTTTGGAACCGTTTTTGCTTATCTGCGCCCAACTGTTTTTTTTTAACCCTCCATCTTATCCTTAGAGGGCTCCCATAACCCATCGGAATCATTTAGCGACGCGTGTCTCGCCACAGGAATTTATCAAACTACCTGCCCCTGTGTTTTTCTTTTTTCTCCCCCATCCCTCCCCTTCCGGAGTGGCGAGAAAGAGAGTTAAGTCACTAAAAAGTTATCGGATCGGCGAGAGAGTGCTTATCGCTGTTTACTTTCATGAATAATGGATCATAACAAGGGAAGTGACCGGCGCGCGGTCGCTATCTTTGGCAGATTGGCTCTCTCTCTCCCGCCGTATCTCTCCCACTCTCTCTCTCTCTCTCTCTCTCTTGACTGTTGACGCCCTCTTGCACACACAAACCGAAGCACCTGTCTGTCGGTGTTTCTCTCCACCCCCACCACCCAACCCCCGTCCCACACCCCACGCTCGGGGAACACCGCTCCCGTCACGCGATCCTCGTGTCCGACTGGCGTGGAGTTGAAAAATGGGAGAGGGCGCTGCTGCTCCCGGCGCGCCGCCGCCCTGCGGAAGTGCTATTTACTCCCCCGTGTAATAGATCACTCATTCCTCCATGTTTCCGTGAGCACGAACATGTCAATCCCGGCGCGCGTTATCGAGCGTTAGGAACTAATGGGGAGACTGTTAAATGAAAATGAAGAAAGTCGTTATTTTCCACGAGAGGTTTTTTTTTCTTGGCATGGGAACATGAGAAATGTCTGGTTCGCGAGGTCTCGGTGGAGTATCCGAGCATATTTGTTATAGTTTAGTTATCTTGATAAGCACTCACGCACAGGCTCGAGCTTCTACCTTGCACGTAAGCGTGTTTTCGTATTCCTATACAACTTTTACATAAATATTGCGTTTAATCCCCCGCTACAAGTGCTACGATTACAACACAATGCTTAACGCTATGCTTGATCGATACAGTCCCGACTGCCAGCAATTAACTATACGTGCTACATACGACCGGCTAGTTAAGAGTGTATAATGGAACTTTAACCTGTAGGCTTTAGACGTAGATCTGCTTGTGTACGATCATTTTCTTGAGGATCTGTTATCGTCAGCCCCTTCTCTAATATTTGGACGGTGAGACTCGCCATGCCATCAGGTTTTGGAAAAACTGTCGTTCGGTATCATTTCACGTCATTTCTTCTATATACCTATATGTGTTTTGAGTGGAAAACGTTTGCACTCTCCGACCTTTTTTCATGTTGTTATCTTTGAATTGGTGTGATCTGCACGATTTGCTTAGATTATTCCGAAACCCCTACCCATCTTCTCTCTTCAAGATTCAAGATTCAAAGAACGTTTATTTACCCCAATAACATTTTACATAAAATATTTGATAACAATAACAATAACAAACAATAATATTATAACAAATATTGGGGAGCCCTGCTATAGGATTTAAGAATCCTCTTCAGGGTTTTGTGCTTGATGATTGTCTATATAAATGTCTTTGGTTTTCATCGTCTGTTTCATTTGCTTATTCGTCGTACGGGAGTGCCTATTGGTCCGGCATTTGCCCGAGGTGCAGGGAAACCCGTAAAACCTGCACGGACCGGCATAACATCTTCTCTCTTGATAATCTTCTCTCTTGATAATTGCTCTGTTATATGTGAGGACCAACTCTGGAAATCTGGAAATGACGTTGTTCTTCCTCTCGAAATCGGCCAGTAGAGGGACGCCTTATGTAGACAGACTAAACTTCTCCTTATACAGTCAATGAGACAACAAACTCCAGCGATTCCAGCGGTTCATCTTCTTCTTTACGCCGCATGGTCCGTCTGAAAGTGCTTCTAGCCCGCCCGCGAGAAAATGTTTTATTTTTGTCCATCAACCTCGGCGTTCCCATTTTTCCTCCTTTCCTCACAAAGGATTGTGGAGCGGAAACGCAGTGTTTATTGTGATGTTTGCGAGGAATGCCGAGTGTTTTGGTATCTGTATTAGCTTTGAAGAGTTCGTTTCCTTTGTTAGTTTGATCATCTCTCCAGCTGCACGCACGTTTCACGAAGCGAGCTATTCACGGCTGCTCGCGTCTGACTCTAAATTTACTCGATCTTGGAAAGGTACTAAAAGAACCTATTCCATTATACGTCCGTCAATCTGGCGCATATACTGAGGAGCGAAATGGCCTCTATTCACCCTCGTATCTTCGGATGAATGGGATATTTTCAGATCAGTTCCATTTGCTTTCCTTTCTATTGAGAGCACGGGATCACAGTCCCTACATGAGTTTCAGAAGATATTTAAGGAGATCGAAATTTAAAAGGACGATTTCCTCAAAGATCTCAACGTTATTGAGTTTTTCGTGATGGTATTCATTTTGCTCCTCAAATTGTCGCCCGTATTTATCCAGATTCTTTTTCGTACATTTTCGTACGTATTATGAGTTATGGAGGAATCATAGGATGTAAAAGAGAAAAATTATTTGATTGTGAAGAGGTTAGCCGATGAAATAATCGAGTGGAAAGCTGCTTCGAACTCATCTTAAATTAATGACTATTGATGATGATCTTCCTCGTTGTCGTTTTGTGGATGAATAATGCGGTGAGATATGATCTCGCAAACAATATAATCATGAAAATATTGGTGCTTCTACCAAAAGAATAATTTCTTTCTCGCGAGTAGTTCAAGGTAACATCTAAAATTTTCGATGCAATACCAGTTTAGAACCGATAAAAGTAATTTTCTCTCAGCAAATCATTCTATGTAAGAATGTTAATTGTTTGTTACGATAATGGTTCATTGTGGAGCGTTGTCGATATTTTTTATTTTTATTTCAAACTAGGAAATGGGAGAGTTACATCTTACTCAGTTTTTATAAATCAGAAAATAGTGTGCCCTTTAATTTTAAAGGGGTGAAGAAATTACCTTTTATGTGAATTTCGCCGTTGCTAAAATTCGCGTACGTTTTTCTTTGTAATATTAAGAAGTAATTACGAATTGAGTTTTGAGAGTGTTTACTCGGTACTGGATGCTACATGAAAACAATTTATCGATTCAATGGCCCTTAGGACTTTGTAGCCTTTTATTAAATTTTTAAAATTTAACTGATAAAAATATAAACAGATGATGCGTATTTAATTTTTTCTTCTTCATCAGTGCCAAATTCTGAAGTGCTGGTAATCCAGGTTTAATGAAATCAGTCTTATTTTAGAGTCAAATGTTCACCTTAATTTAGCTACTGGCTGGTACATTCACGGAAGAACGGACATGAAGAATATGTATGTAACCTGCCTACGTATGTAAGATACCTGATCTATTTACTGAGTGCCAAATCGCCTTCTTATCCTTACATTGCTTTAAAAGTGTTAGAAAGTCGGAATAGTCTTGAGTTACGTACATTTTCGTAGTGAACGCAGGCCATCAAATAAATGTTCTCATCTGCCTCTGCATTTGAATCGGAAAAGCGGTCAAGTTTGCAAGATATAATGTAAGAAAGGCATAAAATATATGTACGTTTACTAAAGCTTTTGGTGGCAAGCTGCTCGCAGCGACGCAAAAGGTATTTATGGGATACTTCCTTTACTGGGTTTGTTCGCTTCGAGAAAGAAATGAAGGACGGATAAATGAAAACAGGCAATCGGAAATATGGATCGGGAGACAAGTCCCAAGTTCCAACTTGGAACTGAATGGAAGCCCGCGAAGAGATTGGGGTGAGGGGAAAGGAAAAAAAGGCCGGAGTAAGTCCCTTTCTGTCGGCTTGGTTGTGGAAAGGTTTCGGCGTGCTGAACAGGCGTCGGACGCTGGATTGTGTTCGCTGGCGAGCGTGTCCCATTCGTCCGGGACGCTTTCATTCATAATGAGATCCGTCAACTCTGCCTGCCGTCCTCGCATCACGTGGGAGTCAAGTCCCTCTCTGAGACGGAGCCGACATCCGTTTAAGGCATTCCATTTAAAGCCACATCCGCGTCTCATTCCATCTCTCCCCTTTATTCGCCGGACGTGTTCAACAAGCAGAAGCAAGGAGTAGCACTCTCTGTGGCGATACCCACGGTGGAGTTTTGAAAGGAAAATGACGTTTTGAGCATTTTTATCTTCCTTATGCCGTCTTTGGCCTTGTCACCTTCTATTCACAATGATGGAAGATCGTAGATTATATTTTTTCCTGTGTAGGAAATTTTTTCACCGCATTCTACTAAATGAAGTCGAAATATATCTAAAAAATAGCCATTACTTATTGCTACGAATGGAGGTAAATGTTTTGCATTTTGTTTCGTTTCATTTGCCTTCTTTAAATGGTAGTTTCTAAGAAAAAACTGTGATCTGAGGGGAAAATTGTTCAAAGAAGAGGGTTTTTAAAGGAGTGTACAGGAAAACTGAAGGGTGCATTCTGACAGAACACACCCTTTCCGGTAGATTACCAAATAATAATGATAATTCGTATTATTATCATATCATAAATTATATGCACGTGTTGATATTGCTATATACATTTTAATGTGCGTCTTAAACGTCTCCAGAGAACTAGGTGACTAGTGTAAGAACCCTCTCCTACTTTTTTCTTACTTAAATATCTCTCGTTAATCGGTGCAATCTTTTAATTTCCTTTCTTTTTCCGCATGCCATCAAACCTCCAATTATTTTGTCTCCAATTCTATCTGTATTTTTTTTATTTCAACCGTCTTCTTCCTGTTATTGTCTGGATAAATCCCTCATTGCGTTCCTTTTCAAAGCCACGCTTATCTTCTCTCTACTACCCTACTCCCCAAAGTCAAAGGTCTCCTGCTTCTTCGATGCAAGCGTAGTTTATACCTATCTTGTAGTCTGGCTCTCAGCGTTCATCATTTTCCCTCGTGTGCGCTCCGCCAACTGAGCCATTTTAGGAATAATCACCGGTCGTACTCCTTCCATCCAAGTGACATCTTGCTTCCCAGTCAGGTGAATGAGTCGACTTGCTCCACTTTCCTCCCCCTTTGCACGATTCTGCGACTTCGTTTTTTTTTAGTTCAGCCCTCATTGGGATTTTTCTCTCGCGACTTAGCGTGTCGTGGGAACATGGACTTGGATCACGTCTGTAATCCCTTCAAACGCGACCGGAGTCACTCCTTTCCTCCCCCCCCTTTCCGTCGACTCCTGCGGTCTTCCCGGGCACGTCCTCCGAGAGCTTTGGTCGAAGCGCAAAGGGATGGTTTTTTTTTACGCCCCGTTTGGGGGACGGTCATTGGAGGACTTAACTCACGCGAGCACGCATCACGCGAGTCTGCTGGCTGGCTATCTCCCCTCCCTTATCCGCGGGGCGAGCGACGCGCCAGGGAGGAACTTCCGGTCTGCTCCGTCCGACGCTCCCGTAATCCCCCGTCCACTAACCTTCTCCTCTCCCCCACTCCAGACACTCCCTGGAATCCCTCCTGGCGCCGCCCCCTTCCTGAAGTGGTCGCCGCGACGGTCATGAATAAGTTACGGGGGCTTCGCGCGCACAGGCGCTCGGACACGCCCGAGCCCCGTCACCTTAGGCGCCAGGATTGAATCGTCCCCTCCTCCAGTGGAATTAAATGACGAATTCCTGACACACTCTCTGCGCCCCTCCTCTCCATCTCTCAACCCTCCCCCTCCCCCCGATGCTGAAGTCTCCGCGCGTTTTTAATTACATTACGACGCGAGGAGTTGGTAACCCATTCCACCCTCGTTAGGTTTATTCAGTCTGCACTCAGCCGCACCAAACTGAATATGATACTTGGGCTCGGTTTCATAGTGTGGCCAACTTTAACCGTTGGTTGCGTGGAAGTCAGATTAATGTGGTAGTTAGCCCCGTTTACGGTTTAAGGAAGTACTTGAGGCTTCTTTCGGTTAAGCCTCTATGGCAGAAAAGCTTAACCGCCATAGTTTTCATGCCGCTGAAAAGTTTTAATAGCCATAATAAAACCGGGCCTTTGTGAAGTTGGTTTGTTTGTAGGCCTTCATCCATATGGTTTCTAATGACTCATCAGTATCAATAGTTTCACTTTGGGTTATTTCTTCGTGTGTGTTCGGAATGAATGGCCTGAAATCTATTTATAGTCCTTCGAGAGTGAGTTAATGTGTTTTAAAACCATGCCTTGCCCTTTAGGATTCTTCTGCCCCACCCGGTTGGCTATAACCTCCTTTCATGACATCTGAAACGCCGATCATTTGACTCCATCTACCCAACATGCCAAACACCCTTATATCCTTCCTAACACTTCCTTATATCTCACCCTTTGAATCCCATTGCTTCACAAATTCCTTCCTCTTCGGTCCACTCACAGGTTGCCGCCGCCGAATTCCCTCCTGTAGCTTCCAGTTTCCCTTTTCCCTCAAGAATTCCTATCACCATTTCGTCCACATGTATTTCTCTGCGTATTATGTGCCTGACTCTTTCTGACTCTTCATGAAAGCATCAGGAATGTGATTGGTATTTTTAGTGGTGAAATTAGATTTACGTCGTTCACTTCCTTTTCAAATACCACCCATATTTGCGTAAGCAGTTCCAAACATATTCATAATTCGTTGCAGACCACTCTCTGTTACTAGGATGAAAAAGAACAAAAAAAGGTTGAAAATATGTTTTTACAAAGTCACAATTCCACCCCGTTTACAATCGGATATGTGGAACGCCTTAGCTTATATTCGGGAAGATGGTTAACGAAAACTCAATGGATTTAAAGGTTAATTGAATGAAAATAGAGTTTGCAGTATGTATCGCTAGCTAAGAGAAGCATGATGTTGAACCTAATGAGAGAGGGAGCCAGAGCTCACTTCAGAATTAAGATATACTTGATGAATTTCATTATGCTATCTTGTAATAAAGCTTCAGTTTAGGTGTCTCAAAAATCAATTCGAGTCGCTCGAAACAGTTTGCGGATTCGGATCATAGTTACTGGAAAACTTCCTTGGTAGTCGCAGTGAGCTACTGTCATTAAGGATTGTCAGCCCGCTGGTCACGGCTTTGGATCCTACTTCTGGGATTAATAAGGCGGCTCTGCTGGATTAAATGCCTTTCGTTGATGATGCTATGTGAACTCCACCGGTGGAATCACTTTTGCGGCGGAATCTACCGCCACTAAAAAGCTTCCGCACTCGTCTATCGTCTGAATTTCTGTGAGACCTCCGCCATCTCATCGTCTTCCATTCCCGCTCCTCCTTTCCGTTGAGCTGCCTTGTTTCAATCCTCCCCTCTTGACCCTTGACGTCCGGTGAAGTGAGAGAGGGGATGTGTTTTAAAGGTCAGCACTTGCGAAAATTACTCCTTTCCCGACTCCCCATCTCGTCGTATCCTTGCGAGGAATGGCGTATTATAATTGGGTGTGAGGGTAGCAGGGAAGCAAGCAGGGATTGCGGCTTCCCCGTTTTAATGCTCCTAGCTGAGACCGCCACGCGCACCTTCTGACTCCCCGCCTCCCCCCCCCCCCCCAGTCCTCTTCCCTTCCTAACCTCCCCCCATCATCGTCTTATAGTGAGGTTCCAATGCCCCCTCTCCCTCCTCGCAATTCCCGGCACCCTTTTCCCTCAAGAGAGAGAGCACTCTCCAACTTAGCTCCTCTCTCTCTCTTCTTCTCTACCTCTTCTCCCCTTCCATTCCTTTTCAGTCACTTTCGCACACTCCCCCTCTCCTAGTTGAGGGGTGCCATTGTTTTACGAGGGCCATTAAGGAAGGAAGGAAGAAGAAGAGAGAGAGTATGGGGAGGGGCAGGAGTTGAGAGGTTGTAAGTGGGAGCTCAAGTCCCCGAGTCCGAGGGCGTTGGAGCGTTTTATGAGCGACGGGAGGGGGGGATGGAGTCAGTTCTCAACCGCCGCCCATTATTATTACCTCCTCTGCGCTAGGGACTCTTAAAAGGCGGTTTCATTATGACTCCGGCTAGCCATCTAATTCCTCCGAACCCTAAGTTGGAGGCGGGAACGGAATGGGACACGGGTCAGTCACAAAGGCTTCCTGGGGCTAATGTCTTCCGAAAGCTATCGTATATCGACGTTATTTATTGACCTTCTATATCCAGGTTCCTTAAATTCAAGCGGACTGATACGTCTGGTCTCTTGTTACGTAATGTCTCATGTACTGAATCGCTTTAATACAGCTACTATTTCCCAAGTAAATTGAAATGATAAAATTCTGCTCTGGCTTAGTTTAAGTCTGATAATCCAGTTATTTTTTGTGAGGAAAACGAAAACACCCAACTGAGTTTGTTGACCTGTTATTGCTGTATCAAGAAAAAGTATTTCCTTAGACCAACGTATTATCAAAGAAAGTGGTGGGCCGCTGGAAAGTAGACGTTGGCGGTGAAGCCCACAATTAGCCGTTTGTATGGTATTTGTAGGATAATCTCGGGCGGTGAACCTTGATCAGATAACATTTTTTATGTAGGAGAAACCAACGCATAGCTACCGGAAACCATTTCACTTCTCTTTTATATCCGTTCAAGCATGGCATACCGTAATGTTATAAAAGACGAGATTTATATTCAAATCAAATTGATTAATTTTAAGAATACTGCTCTAGGTGGTACGTAAGTTTTAGTAACTCATTAATTGATTTGTTTTAGTTGTTTTCAGTAACGTGTATTGCATTTTCATCGTATAAGCATTATTTATGGGCTCATTTTCTAAATATGAGTGATTAAGTAAGAAGAGGTACTCATTTATTCTTTTCACCAGCTTTTTGTGAAAATGAACTTCTTCACTTGAATAAGGTGACTTATATTTTACCGTCTTATTGGTTAAGAATCGTTTGACAATATTTTTACATTATTAACGACACAATACCTCAATATCTGTTTCCCTTTATTAAGTGGACAGAAAAAACAGCGGCTGTCCATTTTTTGTCGATATTTCCAGTTGGCTTCTATAGGTCGGCCGAATAGAACCGTATAAAAATACATTTCATTTTTTTTAATATACGCCTACGCTGATGTTCATTCTTCGATATCATTCGTAGCTGTGGAATAACATTTATTTTACAGCACTGGAGTCGTAAAATGTCATAGGTGTCCGTGAGTCGCAAGCGATACTTTTTTTTCCTTCGTGGGAATATGATGTTCCTCCAGATTTCAAATTAATCTGCTTTAGTTGAGGGATAAAATGAGAGAGCATTGTTTCATCGTGACTAGATTTTTGTTCCCTTCCGGCTACGTTTATCTTTCCCTCGTCTTGCTCGTTTCCTTCCTCGTTTGTCGGTGCTAATTTTCAGATTATGCTTACTATTTCAGTCGAAGATCTTTTGTCATCAATCCTACGGTTGTTTAAAAATGTAAAACGCCGCCAGGGGAAGGCTTGAAACGTCCGAAGTTCTTTTAGAATTTTTGCCTCACGGGCGCAATTATCTCAGCATCTCGCCTCGTTAACTGATTTTTTTCCCTTCCGGAGAATAGCTTCGCAAACAGAGTGAAATTAACTGGAGTTCAGAAAATAAGCCCCTCCAAAACAAACTCGAGAGAGCATAAGTGAACTTTTCTCTCTCTCTTTCAATTCTTTCTCCTGTTCTAGGGTCCAAATTGTGTCTTGTTCCAATTTTCCCTAAAAATGTAAACACTTTGCATTAACTTCTGGACTTCACTTTTATGATTTATACAATCTTTTTTTATGTGTCAGTAGTTGTGTATATTGATTTTTTGGGACGTTATGATAGCAGAGGTCATTAGGGCCATATTCTAGATTTTTATAGTCGTCTTAGGTGTCGCTCTATGGAAAGAAATCTTATCGGTGAAAAATTAGTTCTCAAATCGTAACCCGTCAGTTGGGAAGTTTAGGCTATTCAGAGCATTCCAAGGAAAATACTACACCGGCATGCAATCAGTGGAACAAGATATTCGGATGTGAAAATATTATAAGCAAACAAGTCATAGTCCAGAATTAAGCAACAGATATTCAGAAAGAATGTGTTCGCAGGTATTCCTTGAATATATCGGGATGTTCAGTTATTTCTCTGTTTCCATACTGATTCATCTTGAAATACAGATTTCTCGTAGTCGACTTCATCACTTGGTGTAAATGGAAATGGAAAATCAAGGATTTGAATTCATACATATTTCATTTCGGAAGTGTAAATTTTAATTGTTCCTACCACGTTGAAATATAATGAACGTACTGAAAATTTTCAAAAAAAATATGAACTTATAGCTTTTGATTGTGAATTGCTTGAAGTTATATTCTAGCCTCTCCATCAAATGCAATACAGTTCGCGCAGTGATTAATTAGTTGATCCGAAAAGTTTATCAAATCATGGACCATTCCCAGGCTGTCCAGTGTCATTTTCAGTCCGTAAGTTTTATATAATTAAAAAAAATAAGTTTCTTCGCCCTCTCTTTTGGGAAATGAAGCCTTCCGCACGCTCAAGCAATTCCTACCCTAGTTTACTTTTGAACGTCGTCCTCCATCCCCTTCGATTCCGAAGCCGCGGCGTTTTAATTGGCGCTCGTTTCCCGGTTTGAAGTCGGTAAGGCTGGGTGGTCGGGGAGGGGGGAGCGGGGTTGTGGGAACGGGGTGGGGAGAGTGGAGGGGAGCACTTGGGCGTCACTTGCCTCCTCCCTCCCTCCCTCCCTTCCTCACTCTCTCGGCGGTTTTTGTGTTTAATGGTTGAGGTTCGACGAGTGGATTTGGAGACGCGGCGTGCGTGTGCATGTTTTCGGGCGGGAGGGAGGTGTTGGAAAGGGGAGGGAGGGTGGAAAGGGGTGGGGGAGAGGGAGGTGAGGGCGGGGGGGGGGGGGGGGGGGGTAGGAGAGGGCGTGAATGAGCGGAGGGCGCGCGTCACCCGAGCGAACTGAAGCAGGTGTTGGGTGGGGGAGGGAGGGCCGACCGGAGAGGAAAGGGAGCGGTGAGTTCTCGCTAATTAGAGGCACGGGGAGCTCTTTAGACTGTCTATGGAAAGGAGGTGAGGGAGGTGGAGTGTTAGGTCTTGGTAAGGGGAGGAGGCTTCCAACCCCGCCGCTGATTACTGCCTCCACACCTTTCTCAACTCAGCTTACGACTTCAGTGAACTCCTCTCCCGAGGTTTCCGGAACCACCAGTATTCACATTTGAGTACCGTAAATTTTACAATCATCACATATTGCCCTCAGATCAAATCCCTCTTCCCTTCGTTTTAGCGTAGTACTCACTCAATGGGTAGAGTGTCGTACTGCTGATTGGGGATTTGAATCCCGGTAGAGGCCTCAGGATATGTCCAGACAAATCCAACCCGAGTTATTTTCTGAGTATTCCTGGTTAACCAGTAGGGGCACATGGAAACAAACTGGCCCCTCTCCACTGAGTTTATACACATGTGGGCAAATTATTTGCATATTTGGTGAGCTTTGCCCTCACCAAAAAGTGCAATATTCTGGTTGAACCAAACTTTCCCTCCGTTTATCATAGATGTGCGCGTCAAGGATAATTTCAACTGAAATGTGACCCTTGTTTTACATTTGATAAGCAAGCATGCTTATTGTGTGTTTTTGTGCTGTGCATTAATCGTAGTAGTCCAAGTTTGTGTGTTTTATGTTATTATTTTACGCTGAAATAAGTTTCCCGTATTATAATGATAAATTTATGTAAATGACACTTTCATGCTTGCTATTTCATTGTCAATTCCATATTTTCCGCATTATCTGTGGAGTTATTTGGTGGAGATTACTGATAATCGTGTATTTATTTGGTCATTGCCCCTTTTCTCGTTTTTTAAGACCAGTATAGTTTACTTCGTCCTCTTCTGCACCAAACTGTGCACCTCCAAACTTTGTTTTTTCGGATTTTAACCCCGTCCCGTCGGAAGGATTTGAGGCTAAAATTGTTAAAAGTTATTTTCACTGATATTTTGTCAATTGCCTTTTGTTTTCAGTCTCTAGTCTTGTCCTAAATCCCTTCACGCTATCTCCAGAACCAAAACTCTCCGGAAATGCTTACTTTTGGAGTTGACAACTCTGTGGTGTCAAGTATGCACCCTCGTGGCTTTTGACTGACTAGCGCGGCGGGTTTGTATTTGTGCTTTTCACGCTTCATTTGCTCTCATCATCCGACGTGCACATGAAGCTTGCCGTGGTAATAACCATTGCTCCTCTTTCCCCCGCCCCCTCCCCGCCCTCCCCATTCCGCTGGTTCTCACCCCTTAAGTAACCGCTAATGCCTTAATAAACGAGAGGGTGTCTGGAAATGGATCGGTGGTGATATCTTCGATGCGTGGCAAACGAGTTTACAGTTTTTGAGTGGAGGAAATCAACCTGGGGAGTCAGTGTCTTTCGAAATTCACGACTTCGCGTGTCACGCTGTCGCCGTGCTGCGATCGAAAAGTCATGAAGTCGGTGAGTTTACCCCATGAGCTCAGATCCTCCATAATCGGCGTTGTAATTGGTTCTCCCGTTAGCTGCGGTCAGTTCACTTAACGTTGCTGTCTTTTTTAATCGTCTAAATGTGTGATGCGGGTTAAAGACATAGGATCGATTTTTAACAACGGTAATTTTCTCGAGCAAGTGGAGATCAATTACTTTTCGGTAAACAGCCGCAGAAGTTTGCTTTTGTCCTTGTTTTCTAATGTGCATTATTGTGTGTGTGATGCTTAGCTATTCTCAGTTATGATTCTTTTCTCGAATTATTCCCTTGGTACGTGATGATCATTTTGAAGGATGAAGACGGTAATAAAGGAATAAGTAATCAAAACATGGGCATTCTAAGGGTTCAGAACCGCGTACTGTCAATTGTGAGGCATATAAGAGATGCGATGAAGCTGCCGAGAATCAGAGGAGCATATCGTAAATGGATGGAGACCCGGATGCGTTGATGAGAAAAGGGGTATTCTTTAGGATGGAGGGAGATTAGGAAGTCCATGTAAGCTTTCGGTTATAAGTAAAAATCATTATCAATTATGTTGATTTGTGATTGTATGAACTTATTTTTTTATGCTCCTCATCCGTGGACATGTTATGTCCTACAATCAAGGAAAAGTGAAATCGGGTATCCATGGATGTCTTTCTGTGCACTTAGGAAATTAGTTTTTCAGTTTTTGCCTATCCTCCCTAAGCATGACGCTAACGTGATTCCCTCATCTTCTTATCTTGGAGGTTACTGTTTATTGCTCGCTCAACGATTCTATTTACGGGTTTCTTCGAGAGGAGTGACGATTCTCCCAATGGGTCAATGATTAATACAGTTTTTTTTTCGAAAATTGTGGCCATTTCTTTGCTTCTCCTCTCACTCAATGCACATCGATTGAAAAGTTGAGGAAATGAAACCCGCGATGCGATCCATTCACTCGCGCGAGTATGCATCCTTCTTTTCCATCCGGTTGGTTTGCTAACGACACCTCATTCAACACCCCCGAAGAGGGTGTCGTTCCACCCTTCCACCTTGCACAGTCTCCCCATACGCCCTTATCAATTATTTTTGTCAATCAGGCTGGCTCCCTCCGTTCAAAATCCCATTCCTCCCAGGATCCCCCGAACCCTTTTGGGGCCGTGTTAGCGTCGGATTTTCCGCTCGGCGTGCTCGTGTCGCCTCTCCCCAGCTCACACAGTGTCTACCGCTCGCTTCCGGATCAGTGAGTTATCCATTTAATGAAGCCTCTCCACCGCTCAAAAGAGCCAGCCCCTCCTCCTCCCTTTACCTACTCCCGAACCCTTCCATTCTCGACTACTCCAAGCCCTCCCTTCCCTCGCCAAACCTCTTTTATTATACGCCGGTCTTTTTTTTCTCCGCCCTCCTCTCTCGGATCTCTGATTTTCAAGGAGCAACGCACGCCCTCCTCCTCTCACTTCCCCCCCCCCCCCCATCGACCTCCGCCTCCTCCTACCCTTCACCCTTTTAATTTCATAAATGATTTTCATTTTGGTAGGGAGATGACGAAAAGGGACTTTTTCCCGTATCGTGCGCCGCCCCTCAACCCTTCGGCCTCCACTTCGCATGCTCCAAGGGTACTAGGAAGCGGTGGTTACCGTTTCTTTAGGTGGGTGAAGGGTTGGATAAGTAGGAGAACTTAAGAAAAAAACGATGACGACGAACTCATGTGATCTCTTTGCCTGAGTAAGCCACGTCCATTACTAGTTTAGTAACATTTTGGAAATATGAAGCTCGGATATTTGCTCCATCTCCAAAGTGAGGGCTCTCATTCTTCGATAATCTATCGTTGATTAACGGGGTACTGTAATAATGGGTGTTGTCACGATTTGTTTTCACGAGAGCTGTCGAGTTTCACAGCAAAAAGAATTGTTCTTAGTCATTTTTGGAATGAATTATTTGATAAGAATACTTATCTACCTAAAATTGAAGTACTTTAGAAAAAAGTAAAATGATCTATTTTCCCTTAGTCAGTAGGCCCAGTAGTGCCTTTATGTTATATATCATTCATATATATGTTAGGTGTAGAGAGATAGTCAAATGAAGGTAGCGACAAGAATAGTGTCTGACCATCTTTTTTGTGCGGTTACGGCTCTCCAGCCGACATGGATCGAGAACTATCTTACGCATACGCCTGTTTCCCTGAAGTTCGAGTAACACTTGTCATCTGATACTTTAGGCAAATCAACCACTAAAAGCGTGCTTAGGTCTGGTGTTTGAGTATGAATTTGACTGCTCCATGACGCTGAATCCATTATCTTGTATCTATGTGCCAGAGGAGTAAGTGTTTTCCCGTTTCGTTCACTTGCATTTATAAAGTTCCTATCCAGACACTCCCCTTTAATCCGTAGTTATAAGTTTTTCTTCTATCTGTCCCGTTTCGTTCACTTGCATTTATAAAGTTCGTATCCAGACATTCCCCTTTAATCCGTAGTTATAAGTTTTTCTTCTATCTGTCCCATATATCCCCTGACTGTCGTTTTCGTTTTTCTACTGCCGTGTTTTTTTACGCTTAATTTTCCGTTTACACTCATTCCCATTCCTCTTTATCTGGATCTATTCCCTCGGCATGTGCTGTTTGAATTTCCTCTACTGTATTTTTTTATGTTTCGAATAATGAATGGGAAAAGTACTCTTATCCATATCAGCTGGATATATCACTGTGGATTTTTATGTTTTGAAAACGGAATCAAGCCCTCTCTGGCTATCGTCCAAGATTGCAAGATCTTATGTGCTGTCCACAAAATAAACATCACGAAGCGAAGCCATGTTAATAAACTTGAGAAAAGATTAGGTGATAAAGGCTGGAAAGAAGGAGCAATGAGTGGTGGGCAATAAAATGAGAAAGGTGAAATACTGTTCGGATTAGTCTGTATTTGATGAAAGAACGGAAGGGCTTGAGACTCCGATAAATTACACGTTTTTGCTCCTACGTTTTTTGCTAACATAAGTAGTAGAAACGTCGTGATGAACAAGACAAAAGAATGAGCATCAAGGCATTGGGTGTCCTTACAAAAAGAGAGATCGAAGATTCGCGAAAGGTAGGCCTAGGCAATGTACAAAATGTATGCCATAATCTCTAGGTGTTTGGCTTATTGTTCTGTTGACCGTATTGGTTCTCTTCTCTCAGAAATATACGTAGCTTTTGAAGATACTTAATCTAACTCTTGTTATAGGAGTATCTCTTCTGCAGTCATTACAAATGCATACATATGCCGTTGAAGTTCGTGACAATAGTTTTTCAGTTTCAAGTCCCTAATTCCAAGAGTGCCTCATAAAAGCTTTCCATCCATAACTACGAATTAGCCTGTGATACGTGATATAGCTAAAAACTCTCTTATTGAGTGCCCGATTAGCAATCTCTTTAAATGCGTCCTAAAAAACCCGAATGTAATGCATTTTTCTTATTCGCCGATATCTCAGCCTGTTCTTCCTGTTTTTGATATGCCCCTAAAGTCTCGTAATGATGTCTCATTTGTTTGCGTTTTTAAATTTCTCTCGCAGAAGTATTTCCATGTCCACTTTTCAACTTGAGATTAAGATGGATTGTGTAGCATTAGCTACTGAACCGTAATAAAAGCTTCCTCGATCGATATGTGGTGCCCCTAAAATTTCCTGTCCTTAATGCCTGTATTTCTTTGCTGTATTTTATCTGGGATCTCCCGCTCGTTGTCGAGCGACATTTTCAAAGCTCAGCTCATCATGACTTGGGATTTTTAGTTTTCCCCTTAATCCCTCTTAAAAATATTCCTTCAGCATTTTATTTTCTCCCAAATAATGAATAAACAAACAACATATGGTAATGTGAATTTTGTGTATTTCTCTGGTGAGTAAGACTCGAGTTGAGCTAAGAAAATGTCAGTAGTATTACATTCATTTGAAGCGTTGATTAATTAATTTTACGCATTGTATCCTGCGTGATCATATTTCATTTTAGATATAAGATATAAGGTAATTATTGCCTATCCATCTTCTTCCTCAACTACATCCACGTATTATGTTTATAATTTCAAACTTTCATTACACGCATTGGTGGACAATATACACAATCGCTTCGAAGAGAGCAAGGTTTTTAATACGTCTATTCTTACCAGAGGTTTCTCCGCGTTACCTTACTGAGTCACCTTCGATGTAATCATCTCTGTTCCTCGGCTTTTGTTGGCTGATTAAGCCAGCGTTTACTACCGTTCCGCTGACCAGCAAAAATATACTTATCATTCCCTCGGTCACGCTGAGACACGCACGCAATATTCGCTTTCAATAAGAACTTATCTTTAGTTTTTTTCTTTGAGCTTTTAGTTGTTGTTTTGTGATTTTCCTTCTATCTCAGTGAATCATTTTTATCATTCATGAAGTGGAAACTCGTTTTTATTTCTTAGAACCGCTCCTTTCCGGATCTCATCGCTGGGACTCTTGATATGGACGTTTTATGTGTTATACCCAACTTCAATCATATTACATCTAGAGCTTTATATCTCCTTATCTCTTTCTTGCTGCTATATTCCTATTAACAGTAGAATATAAAATGAAACTACTATCTTATCTTTTAAATTGTACTGTAACTCAACGAGTTTTTCGTTATCATAATGCCTTGATTATGCTGAATTATCAAGTGCGATGAGTATCGAGTGACGTCTTGTATTGACTCTGTGTCTGGCTTGTGTAGAGGAAAAATATTAACCATTTTACTATCATGTGATTTATCATTATGTCCAACATATTTTACAATTACAGATGGATGCAGCATAATGAATGTAGATGCAAAATAATTTGAGGGTAAGGACTTTTAATGTATTATTTTGAAATCAACATATTGTCGCGCCGATATCTTGTTAATGATCCAGAAGAAGTTAATTGTAACAAAATTTGTTAAAAAGCCTGTTTGATATTGTACTCTTTCAGCTGATGTAGAAGATTTTTTAAGGCTAGATTGTAGTAAATCTGATATGGTTTAAGCTGATTCATACCATCATATGACATTTTCTCGCTTCCGTAGTGTTAGTAGTAGTTGCGAGATTCGTACCCTCTTATGTGGTGAATGGTGTTGGTAATCACGCCTTTGTTTCATTCAAGGATGTCTCGAAGTCTTATTTTCCTCTTCTGCTACACGTTTTTTCTTTGCGTTTTCCTCCTATTCGAAGCCAACTGGTAATCCTTTGTGCGTGAAATGCTCTTTCTTTCTACCCCTTGTACACCTAGGTAGGTGTTTCGTTTGACGAGCGGGTCAACGTTTTCCCCCATGTTTGGACTTTTTACTACGTCCCAGTCACAGGGATCTTTATTTAATCTTGTGCGGTACCAAACTCTGTCGAGTTGTTTTCTCGATCCAGTGGTCTAGCTTTCATTCCGAGTTGGGGGAGAACCTCCAGCGTGTCTGACTCCCTCTTCTTCGTCCCTTCCCTTCCTCGTGTATTTCTCCTTAAATGCCCCTTTCTCAGTCGGCAAGGATTTTCCCTATTTCGCATCCTTTATTTTTCGCACCTTCCTCCGCACGCCCTTCTTCTCCTCGCCTCCCTTTTCTCCTTCCTTCGCGCCCTTGTTCCATCACACCGGCAGGGGGGGTTTACTCAAGGCGAGGGGGGAAGGACTCGGCGGTGCGGTGGGATTGAAGTTTCTACCCTCGCCACTGAGCGTGGCAATCGTGATACAGAACGTAACAGCCAATGAACGGCTACCAGCAGACAACATCGTAACCAACACCAGTTTGATTTGTTTGATGTTCGGTAACATGCCTTCATCACAAAGATGTCATGCGTTTGGCTGCGGGGAGCGGAAAACTCCCGAAAATCGTATAAAATTGCATTCATTTCCTCGGAATGAATATCTGTAAGTACAAGATTTTGGATGTCATGTCGATTAAGTCATTGAGAGAGATAGAGTTCAGGTGACCGTTGCCAACAAGCACCTCTGTGTATATTTTCCACCTCACGTGAATACGCGACGAAACAATTCCTTTCGAAGTGACATGCCATTTAATCGAGCTACAAGAGTTCCAATACTCGTGGTATCCGCGCGTAATATTCGTGTCTTCATTTATCTGTGCCGTAAATGGTCTTACATTAGTGACATACGATATGGATAGCTGATCAGCAATCGAAGTCATTTGCATACTTCGGACTGAATGACAGTCGTTTAAAACGAATGAGGAACATCGCGAGTGGAATACTAAGGGTGTTGATGCTCATTTGAATGAATAAGTCGTTAAATTTTGGGAATGCTATGCAATATGAACTGTGGTCAATATTCATATGTAGTCCATGGTTGGTATGATGTAGGTAACTATAACCGCGATGTGCTGTTGGGCTCCTTATGACTTAATCGTACGCTTTTTAGGTGATTTATGACATTTTTAGCAAGTTTGCTGTACTATGTATAGCAATTAACATGAACCTTTTGTTGAATATAGGTGCGCTGAATGGGTGAAAAGGGCCAATAACCCTGCATTGATGGGCAAACCATTGCGCAAAGTGAGCAATTATGCTTACCTGTGTGAGCGCCACTTCACAGTGGATCAATATCAGTATCCACTGGAGAAAAAACTTCACATGGATGCCATTCCTTCAGTTTTTCCTGATACCGATAGTTCAATTACACTGCCCTCTACATCAGAAGCCGTCCCTGTGCTAAGTCATTCTTCTGCTTCACCAACCTGTCCTGTTCCAACTGAAACAACTTCTGCAACTGCCACATCTCCCTCAACATCATCTTCTACCCGCCGTACCCCTTTTGTTATATGCAATGTTGCTTCCCCCATGGCAGATCTTCTCCCTGCAGATGATGATATTTCTCATGCGGACACCATCCTTGTGTCAAAATCATCCGAAGCAACCTCTAACGAGACTGCTTTCACTCCAGCTGCCTTGCCATCTCCATCGTGCTCTTCTGTGACTACACCTTCTCATCTTCCTCCATTTCCATCAACCACACCATCTTCAAATGAACTCTTGGGTCAGAATGTGGTTTTAGAGAACCTGAGTATAAGGAAAGTGGCAGATCTAACTCCTAGGAAAAAATTTCTCCATCAAAAGTTTAGGAGAATTTCTAAAAAATTTTCCGCTTTAAATCAGAAACAACAGGCAGTTGGAAAGATGACTAAACTTTTAAAAAGGGGACCAGAGACTTTAGTAGAAATCCTACTTTCCAAAGGTACAGATGGTTCAGATATCATACTGTCATCTCTACTTAGAAACTGCAATCGTCACAGGAATGCAAGGAGATGGACCATGAAGGAGAAGCTAGTATTCTTATCTTTGTATAAAAGAAGTCCAAGGAACTATCTCTTCCTCTCTTCTTTATTAAATATCCCTTCTGCATTTACTTTAAAATCTATCCTTCGATCTATTCCTTTCTCTACTGGCATCAATTCCTTTATTTTCAAGCACTTAAAGTATCAAGTGTCACAAATGCAAGAGAAGGACAAATACTGTGCCTTATTATTCGATGAGATGTCAATTAAACCATCTCTTGTTTACAATGACAATAAGGATATGATTGAAGGCTTCCAAGACCATGGCTCTGGGGCTAGAACCAATGGAATTGCTTCTGAAGCCTTGGTCTTCATGGTGCGTGGGCTAAGAAAGAAATGGAAGCAGCCCATTGCATACTTTTTCACCTGTGGGAGCACACCTGGCCCTGTCATAGCAGAACTGTTGAAGCAAGTGTTAAATGCAACCATAGATGCTGGACTTAAGGTAGTTGCAACTGTGTGCGATATGGGTAGCAATAACTGCTCAGCACTATCTTCTCTGGGCTCCACTAAACGAGACCCTTACATCAGGTAAGCTAACGGAATGAGGAATGTTTTCAAATTTTTTATTATGTTTTCACCCTGTACTTTTGCTAATGTAATTTAATCTTGACTTCAGATTTAGAAGTGGAAAGGTTTTCACTTTCTTTGACCCGCCCCATCTCCTAAAGTGTACTCGCAACATGTTCCTGAAATATGGCATTAAAGGAGAGGTATGCAAACTAACAGATACAAACTTTGATTCTCAATCATTATTATAGGGCCACTCTATATAACTAGGGTTAACACTCAATGCTATTGTATTGCAGGTTACTGTAGGAGGTGTAGTCATGCATAAGGTTGGCAAATGGTCCCACATTGAGGAGACAGTCAATTTAAGTAGAAGATTGAGTGGGAATGTTGTGGCCTTCCCAAATATATCTAATTCCTCCCTGAATCCTAAGTGGCGGGAAAAAATGAAGGTCAACTTGGCTGCCCATGTTTTTAGCCGCTCACTAGCATCACAAATGGATATTTTTGTTGGATTAGGTTAGTATGATATCATGCTATGTACATCGATGTTATTAGAATTCAATAACCATGAAAGAGTTACATAAAGAATTTAAGATATTTTTATCCACCATATTATCCATTACAGGGATGATCGACCAAGGTGCAGGTGTGACTGCTGCATTCATAACATTCATCAAACAGTTATTTTGTAGTTTTAATGGAAGTGACCAACTGTCAGATACCATCAATTTGCTTTGCCCATTGAGTGATAAAAGCCAGCATTTGACATTTTGGAAGGAAGCAGCAGCAAAAATTAACTCATTGAAATTTTTAAAGTTGCCAATTACTGGTCCCCCAGGAAGACCAGTGAGGGAGACAGTCATTCGGCCTAAATCTCAGGACGGGTGGGTCACTTCCATTAATGCCATGCAATTACTGTGGAAGGAACTGATGAATGCTGGATACAGCTACCTGGAGACAAGACGGATCAACCAAGATCCAATTGAAAATTTCTTTGGGAGTGTCAGGCTCCACTGTGGCTCCAATTTAAACCCCACTGTGCAACAGTTTACCTCAGCATTGAAAACATCGATTGTGAATGGGCTAACAAAACCTGGGCCAAAAGGAAACTGCGAGGTTGATGCAGATGATTTCATTTCGGACCTTGAACTGATTCTGCAGAGTGTTGAGACCAACCCCCTTCCTGAAAACACTGCTGGCCTTCACAGAACTGAAGTCGGTGAAGTACATAATCCTAGCATGACAGGACATTTAACCCTCTTCTCTGTTGCTAATTATGTTTTCAATGACATTGTAAGTGAAGTTAAATGCTCTGATTGCATGAAGTTCATTGCATCAGAGGAGTCACTGATGGGGGAAAATTTCTTTCCTCCAGAGGACATTTGCTGCCTGGAAGGAAGGCAAATGTACCCTTCAGAGTCATTCATGACATCAGTAAATGAGATTGTTAGTGAAATGAACAAAATTATTCCCTCCGTGGCACCAGAAAAGGGCATTAAAAAATTGTTAAAAGACAGATTGGGCTCTGTGGCTTTTCCTTGGCTCCATTGTCCAGATGTGGTAGAAAAAGTTTTGGGATCAGTGGCTGGCTTTGTCATACGCCAATATTGTACAGAATGTAAATAGTGTAGTAACGTGTGATATTTCTTTTAAGGTATTCCTTTTTGTAATATATGTAAGAATAGTTGTATGCAGTGGTGCAGGATTGACTTCAGGGGGGGGGGTTAAAGGGGGGTTTCATTAATATTTATGTGCGTCATCATTAAATGATACTTTGATATTACTAACTAAAGCAGTAAATATTAATATTCTCTTTTCGTGAAGACATTTCAAATATATTTATCAGCCCAATAAGCAAAACTCTAAATGCCAGTTCAGGTAAAGTAACGAAAACGAATTGAGGTAAACAATAAAAGTTTATCAAACCTATATCTCCAGGTGACTCCTTTCCCCTTCACTGGATGCCATTTGTAAATGCTTTCATTGATTTCCCTTGGTTCTTGAATATTTGTTTCTTATGTTTTATATAGAGTATGTTCCCAATACTTGATAAATGATGCATGTCCCTTCAATCCTTTACTGGCATAATGAATACTGTTAATCCTGTGGCTACTCTTAACGATACTTCAAATGTTATTGCCATCAGAGGCACAGCATATGATGGTTAGTCAATTATGGTCATTATTTTGTTTGTTGTTTCTATTTTTTTACTTTGCTATGATTATTAGTATGTGGGTAATGTGTTGTAATGCTGGTTATATATTAAGTAAATTGGGCAACAACCCGTAAATAAATAAATCGGTACGAGCTTCCTTACGAGAATCGTACATGCATTAGTATGTATGATTTTAAAAATTGTGATTTTCAATCAATTTCTAGTCACTTAGAAGTGATAAATTGGGCTGAACTGCTGTGCCCCCTTAGTGTTAATGAAGCTATGTCTCTATTTTACTCAATTTTAAATGATATAATTTGTTGTTTTACACCAGTAATACAGGTTAAGATCAGTAACTATCCCAAATGGTTTTCAACTGAATTGAGAAATTGTATTAATTTTTAAAAAATAGCTCATAAGTCTTATAAATCTACTGGAGATCTTGAGTATTATATTAAATTTTGTAACCTTCGACGACGTTATAAGCAGATTGCCAAAAATTGTTACTTGAATTACATTAACTCCACTCAAGAAAACATATTTTCTAAAGGAAGTACTTTTGGAGTCACGTAAACAATCTTCGCAGGTCACATAGATTACCCACCAACATGTTCTTGGGTGACCAAAGAGGTCATCATATCCAAGACATCTGCAACCTGTTTGCCACACACTTCTCTTCTGTGTATTCCTATGCCCAACCCTCGTGCCCAGTTTTGCCTGACTTTCTGAACTCAGTACATATTAGCTCTCTCTCAATCTCAACAAAAGATTTACTATTTAAGCTAAAATCAGTGGACACATCTAAAGGATTGGGACCTGATAACATCTCACCATTAATCGTCAAATATTGTTGTGAGTCTCTTCTTTACCCGTTGAATATTCTATTCACCAAATCGTTAAGTAGTAGAATTTACCCCGAATATTTTAAAAGTGGCTACATTATTCCTATACACAAGGGTGGTAACAAGACAGATGTCACGAATTATCGGCCTATTGTTACTCCATCTGTCTTTGCTAAAATCCTGGAGAGCCTTGTGACAGATAAACTTAGTGCTAACTTGAACTGTGTTTTAATGGATGAGCAACACGGTTTCAGAAGTGGTCGATCTACATGTACTAACTTACTTGTCTTCCAGAATGATATAACACAAATGCTGAATCTGAATACTCAAGTAGACGTTATATATTGTGACTTTAAAAAAGCTTTTGATAAGGTTCTTCATCCCCTTTTGTTGACCAAATTAAGAGCATATAGCATTGTTGGAAGCATTTATAATTAATTATAAATCTTTTTCCTTTTGTGCCCCAAGTGGAGTTCCTCAGGGATCCCATTTGGGACCTTTGCTCTTTTTACTTTTTATAAACGACATTAGCAGTTATATGCATCAGGTGAAATACTTGTTATACGCTGATGACCTAAAAATTTATTACAAAATCAATGAACGTAAGTACACCTATGTACTTATAGACTCCCTCAATAACCTCGTGAAATGGTGCAACAGCAATCACATGGAATTGAACTTGAATAAGTGTTATACAATGACCGTAAGTAAAAGTAATTCAAAAGTTGAATTCAATTATAGTATATCTGACTACACATTAGATAGAGTCGATTGTTTTCAAGATCTGGGTGTTATTTTTGATAGCAGATTATCATTTGCCCCACACATAGAGTACATTACACTAAAAGCTTACAGAATGTTGGGATTCGTTGGCTGATCCTGCAAGGACTTTAAGGACATTAACTGTCTTAGATTGCTGTACATAGCATTAGTGAGACCTATTCTTGAGTACTGCTCTATTATCTGGAATCCACATTATGTTAAAAATGTACATGTCATTGAGAAAGTGCAACTTAAGTTCCTAAGAATTATTGCCTATAAATTTCACCTTAATGTAAGGTGACCAGACGTCCCGATTTTTAACAAGTCATCCCGCGTCCCGCGGGGTTTTAAGAAAGTCCCGATTTTTAGAAAGAATGCACGACAAGCTAGGGAACGGTGGGAGAATGGGAAGGGAATATGCAGTTTTTTAAACTTTAATTATTTTAAACTTTAATAATAAAATTAATTGTTGAGAACTGATTATCAGGAACTGCTTATCAAAGTTCGCCTTGATCAGTTGCTAGAATTCGACCACCATTGTTTGGACTTAATGAACAGTAGCATTTTTGGGTATTGGCAGCGACGAAAACATTTTGTAGCTATAAAATGAAGAGAGAACAATTCGTACACCTTCACAGATTTTATTCTTATGGCGACATGTTTCGCTAGCGATCAGGATGGGATGTATGCGCGTGCTTTGTTGATTTCGAAAAGGCTTTCGAAACAGTTAGGTGGGACGAGGTAATGGAAATATTGCGGAAGATAGGAGTAGACTGGAGAGACAGGAGACTTATCCGGAATTACACATGGTGCAGAAGACGCAGGTGAGAGTAGCCGATGGAGAATCGGATTGGGCCACAATAGGGAGGGGAGTTAGGCAGGGCCGTCCGTTATCGCCGGTACTTTTCAACATATACTCGGAGGAAATGGTGAGAGAGGCTTGGGATGAGCTGGAGGCTGGAGTAAAGGGAAATTGATAAAATCAGTGAGGTTTGCAGATGACCAAGCGCTAGTAAGCCAGTCTGCCCGTGGCTTGCAAAAAATGCTGGATGCGTTGCAGGGACAGTGCGGAAGATACGGGATGAAGATAAACCAGAATAAAACGAAAGTAATGCGGTTTTCCAGAACAAAAAGGGATAATATAACGACAAAAGTAGGAGGTCAGAAGTTAGAGCAGGTAGAGCAATTTAGCTATCTAGGTAGTGTGTTGGAAGAAAAAGAGTATAGCAGCCTTCAAGTGAGAACGAGAATTGCATTGGCGAAATAAGCTTTTGCTCGAAGGCGGTAACTAACGACGTTGAGTAGGGAAGTGAAGAGAAGACAAGTGAAAAGTTTAATATGGAGCGCTGCGCTATATGGGGTGGAAACGTGGGCTTTGCGAAAAGAAGATGAAAATAGACTCAGGGCTTTTGCAATGTGGGTGTGGAGAAGGATGGAGAAAATAAAGTGGGTCGAAAGGAAGACGAACGATGAAGTGCTAGAATTGGTAGGAGAGGAAAGAAATTTGATAGATGAAATTAGGAGAAGGAAGAAGGTGTGGATGGGAAAGGTAATAAAAGGAGATGGTGTCTTGAAGGAGGTGATTGAGGGAAGAGCGTTGGGGAAGAGGGAGGAGAAGAACGGGTAGCTTGGATGGAATGTTGGGAGGCAGGACGTATGAGGGGCTGAAGAGGTACATAGTGTGAAATTTAGGGGGTGGGAGGAATTAAATGTCCTTTTAAACCTACCTTCACCGGTAGAATACTAATAATAATAGTAATATAGACCAAATTTTTAATCAAGAATCCCCCCCCAATCTCCCCGGGTAAATGGTGTCCCGCTTTACGAAGGTTAAAATCTGGTCACCTTACCTTAATGGGATTAATGGTGACTGCAAAGACCTAATGGAATGTATTAATTTAGCCTCCCATCATCTGCGAAGAAAACAATTTGCCATTATTTTTCTGGACTGTATATCAAATAACCATGTCAAATGTTCAATTCTGCTTTCTCTTATATCTCTTAGAGTTCCACTAGTCTCATCTCGTTGCACTTCATTGTTCACAACTCCTTTTTTAAGAAATAACTATTCTTTTTTCTTGCCTCTTTTCCGTGCAATGAGAGATAGCAATGCTAACAGTAACTTGGACGTTTTTGCCACACCATTAAATACTTTTAAAAATATTGTTAAGTCAACAGGTAAATGTGTAATACTTTTACAATTATTGTTTTTCAAAATTACTTTATGTGAGCTTTGATGATTTTGTATTCACATCACGTCTTCTTTTGTAATGGTCTTTCTTATTGAGTTTTGATTGCATAATATTATGAAGAAATGTATTACTTTTCTTTCTTATATTATTGTATTGGTTTATATTTTTATGTATTGTAATTTTGTACTGGGCTTCTACGCCCGTTAATAAACCATATTATTATTATTTCTGTATGCGGTTTCGTTATGACTTAGAAACGTTCCAAGTTAAAGTGAGAAGTTCATTCTAGCTCCTTTTACTTCTACTTTTCCCCGTGAATTTCATGTAACGCTTACTGTGTGCATGTTTACAGCTGATTTTTGTATGTATGTACGGTATGTACCACTTACTTTTGAATGTATACGGCAACAGCTTACAATAAATACTATTGTAATGAAATGCGTGTTATTAACTTATCAAATGCAATATTAAGCCCTATCCTTTAGTGATTAATTAAATTTCTTGTCAACATTCGCCTTGAATCGGAATAAAATTAGTAGAAGCATAATTAAAAACTACTGAGCAGACGACATTATGGCAGCCCTTTCATTGGCCCTTTCCTCAGGTATGTGACGTCACCAGTCTCGCAGCGATCGTCGTGCAAGGTGGCGCGGGTAGAAGTTACACCCCCCGTAACTCCCTTCTTGTCATACCCCCCTCGCCCTCAGTCTACGCTCCGTGACACCGGCAGCCATTCCCTTAGACCCGCTCGCACCGCCACCGCTTCGTGCGACCGACGCCCTCACTATTGGATTATTGGCGCGCAGTCGACCTTTCCCTCGCCTCTGCCCCATTCGAACCGCACCCCTCGCCCGCCCCATTCCATTCCCCCACCCACCCAGCCCCTCGCTTGGCTGCGGGGGGGCTCTTTATAGAGCCCTCGACTCTCCACGCCTGAGAACATCTCTCGAAACCCGTTTTTCGTCCTCATCAACCCACCGTGAACTCGTTCCCGCGTCGAGTCCCCTTCTCTTTCTCCCATCCACGTCCTCAATTCAATCCTCCCCCCCCTAGTCTCCCTCCCTTCCTGCCACTCACCCTCCCCACACCCTAAAGGTCCTTCTCTTCTTCCCTTATCCTTCCCTTTATTCTTACCTCTCCGTTTTCTTTCCATTCCTCTCTCGTCCGCTTCCCTTCAGCGTGCCTGCCGATTGTGTTTTTTGCTCCCTAAAGCATTTTTTTTCGTTATTTTTTTGCGGGAAGGGGGGCTGTCGGCTCGGTTTTGCCCGCAAGGGCTGTTATATCCACCGGCTGACAACCATGTTACCTTTGAATTGACGCGTACAAGTTTGCATACATGAATACGAAGTTAATGAAGTTTAGTTTCAAATCAGATTGGCGAAATGGTTACTTTGATAGAAGATACCAGGTTTGGTTTGTCATAATCCAGGCCTACCTATCGAGTTGAGAGCCCCTGTAGTACTCGATGAGACCGTCCGTTGGGGTAGATTAGAACTGTTCTCGCGTGAGCTTTTCTATTAATCATGATCGTGATCACCATCAATGAAGTGATCAACATCAATGAAGTGATCAACATCTCCTCAACTTCATCCAAATACCTTATCGGACGTTTTTTCACATGATCAACGTTTAAAGATGACATTTAGTGCATTTGAAAGCTATTTACTACTAGGGGAGAGGGTGGTAATATAATAAAGCCGTTATAACTCTGCGTTTGGACTACAATGAAGGAATAAGATGCAGTAACTTGAATACAAACAATTGGGCGTTAGTCATGGTGGTAGAGGGAAGGTCATTGAGTTACAGGTAAAATTAGGAAGCGGAATGTGTGCTTGGAGTAAGTATTTATTGGCATTGAAATGCTGATGGATGTGGGCTTAGAGGTCCGGGATTATGACGAAGAAATATGGAGGGGTTTTGGGATATAATGGAGAGGAATGAGATGTTTTATTTACTGAAGTATGGAAATATGCCCAGAAAGTCGTATTTTATCTAGAACCCAAGTTTATCAAGAACCCAACCCAATGTTTCAATGTCAATTCGTATCTCCGCTTATTGGTAGATTTAATTAAATCACCGTGGAGTGAGTTTGACGCCGAAGGTCACCTTCGCCATAGTTATTCTTGGTTTCGTTTTGAAGCCATTCTGATTCGTTCCAGCAGATCGCGCGAGGAAATTAGATTCCTTATAAAAAAGTTGCGTTTCTCTAACTCCAACTCGCATGCAAAAACCCATTTTCATACACCGATGTTTAAATCCATTGCATTTTGAAGGCGAATCATTGGCAAAAGTATAGAAGTTTTCCTGATCCCGACCTCTAAATTTTTTTTGCTAATTTTCCATTTGTTTATCCATAAATCATGAATAATTTATGCTGAAAGCAAGTCTGATTTCGTTTCGAAAAAGTATTCATTTTTTACCTTTTCTATTCTCGTTTAATTTATGGCTGCCGACATTCATTTCATTTCAAACTTTTTTGTGGTGCCAGTTGTGCAAGCGAAATCAGTTTAATTCGTGCGAGAAACTGAGTTTTCCTCGTCACAAAATCCCTTGCAGTCACCTAGTCCTTTTGGTTCCACTAGAATTCGCTGTGACCGCAGCTCCCATCATCTCCCCAGTTTTTTTACTCCCGTAGAGACCCTTTGCCTCCTTTCCATTTGCTTCAAAAAAAATATTTCTCCACATTGTTGCCCCTCCCCATGTCCTCCCGAATCCTCTGCTTTTTTTCTCTCCTCTTCCTTCCTCAACCTCTCCACCTCCCTCCTTCCCCCATCCTGTGATCTCCTTACCCCCCACCCGACTAATGACTCGGCTAGTTAGCTTCCCGGAGCTGAGTGAGAGAGCTGTCTTTCCGTCTCCCTTTCCCCCTCTCTTCTCCCTGCATCTTCCGCTCTTACATTTATTTCCTCTCCGTCTCCGTGGCTTGTTTTGACTCCTGACACTGGGGTAAAAAACCTACGGGAAAGAAGCATACCTTGTGATGCGAATATAAATGCGTGCCCGCCAGTTTCGTCGGTGTGTCGTCCTTCCCTCAACAATCCTCTCCCCCCCTCACCACCAACCCCTACGCACTCTTGTCCTTTCGCAGCCCGTGAATTAATAATGCGAGAAACGTCACTCGAAATTCGGCCCGGAACGAATCGTCCTTCTTTCTCTCTTCTTTTTTCACTCCCCGGTTTGGTAGACTGTCTGTTCTGTAAATTCACGAGCTAGAGGTTTATTTTTTTAAACCCAGATCGATTTTTTGCTTGGACTTCTCTTCTGCTAAAATCCACTCATTTCGTGCGCCGGATAGGTTATTTCATTTGCGCGATGCCGAGCGCACTCCGCTTCCTGCTTCGACGCGTTGAATTCTCCGCAAGCTCACTACACATATTCGTCAGTGATACCCCTCAAAGTTAGTAGAGACGTTGCTAGGTTATGCTTCGCGAAAATGTAATTAACGTTTCCGGCAATGGAAAATGTCTAGCGATAGCATATCAGGCGTAGATACATAAAATAAAAATTCGACCGAGTATCAGAGTATTCTTTGAAGAAATGTGAATACATAGAATGAAGAGTCTTGGTCCTTTGGAAAATCAAAGTATCTTTTGCGACAGTAGAAGCTTTTCTGATGACTTGTAGGAGTTAAATGAACATAATGAATTTAAGAGCATGCGTAAGAAGTAGTCTAATGGAGGGAGTTTAATACAAATAAGTCGTGAGAAATAAGTTGTTTTTCTCCCGTTTATGTTCACTGTGGGATTCTATAATTTATCGGCATCCAGTATCGCTCGTAATTAGTTTAATGATATCCGATTGCAAAGGATGCGTATGATTTTTAGCTTACTTTTTTAGCGCATAAAAACTCTGTTCATGTTAAAACGCCTAAAAAATGAATTCCATAGTATTTTACTATGTGTTCATCATGTTAAATCATATTGGGGTCACACTGGAAGCGGTTTATTCACTTTCCGTAAGATAAAACTAAACTGTTGACTGCATTTTATCACTGATGTCGGAGTTTCATCGCAGGCATCCACTTATGTATTCCAACATTCAAGGCCTTGATTATGTATATAATCAATACTTAGGTTTCTGACGCGTCGTTTTTCCGCCATTCTGATTCATTTTATAGTCCAGTACTGTTTTGGATACCAGACATTTTCCTCCGAGAATTCTCAGTTCCTTGCCAATTCCCTGAGTATCTCGGAAGCTGGAACGGAATTTAAAGATTCAGAAAAGTTGAAAAGGAACGTGAGACATATGTAATCCAGCCTTTCGAAAACTCAAGCTGAGCCAAGTTTAAATCGCCCACTCATTTCGAAATACGTCACGCCCATTTTCTTTGGACTGGCATCACAAGCGATCATCGAGTGTGGACATCAGTGATTTAGTCTCGTACTTTAAAAGCCAAGACATCAAATATAGGTTGTGTTTTAAATCTTTGGGATTCCAAGGGTTTAAAAATAACTTTTCCCTTTCCTTGGATCCTTATAGTTCCTTTCGTTGACTCCTTTTTTTTGCTTTTCTTTTGAGTCGGGTAAACCGTGAAATGTACAACATTACGCCAGCACCGCTTCGTTGAGCATCACCCTCCCGGGTCGCTCATGCAACAGGAAGCCCTTTTTTAGTGCTCCACCTTCTTAATTTTGCCGACTGCTACCTTTTTGTGCTAAAGAGAAGTTTTCCATGAGGGTGAGATTTCGGGAAACAGCCAGAATGTAATAATGACGAAGGGCGGCTTTCATCGGTGTACCCTCGGGGCGTTTTAGTTTCCCTCCTCCTTTCTCTCTGTTGCTTATATTTGTTTTTTGCACTTTTGATCCTCTTGTTGGCGAATATGATACGCTTTTTCGTCCATTTTTTTTCGGAATAAGACCTTATATGAATAGGTGTTCTTATCGTAGTCACAGGATCACTCCCGCACTATCAGATCCCCTTAAGGACACCTTTCTCTTCCGATGTCTACCATTCGAATAAAAGAAGCTGGGGTGAAGTTTAAGACTTAAAAAAAACGTGGTTCTTATTATTTCAAAGAGAATAAATGGCGAATTTTAGATATGTACTTCCCGCGCACTATGTAAATCCCCTGATGAAAGATTGCCTCGAAGAGTTCCGGGCACATGAACGTCGTACAATATTTTCTCCCTGAAGAGATCTGAATTCGTCCTATGTTAACACTTATCCACATTCTATATTGAAGGTTTTAATAAACGTTTAAGTGGAGCACAGCGATGAATTAGACGTGGTACGCAGTTAACAATTTATCCCTTTAGGCAACAATAATACAATGAATCGTCATCTTTTAAAGGCTATGCCTTATCGCTGGTACCATTTATCTCTCTTTTTCGCTTTCCATTGCATTTTTAATATTTCTAATATACTTAGAAATTTAGTGTTATCACCTATATCGTGGTCTCCCTTTTCCTTCCCAGAACTTTTCCTTCCCAGAACTTTTCCTTCAATCATGTATGCTGAATATTATTGTCTCTAGGAAGGTGACCAGAAAGTTTCGTTTTCCTTTTTTGGGTGTTCTCTATGAGACGTATTTGTTCTTACCTCTTCTACGATTTCCTCACTGGATTTACTTCTCTGCAGCTAGTTTTATAGTGATTCACCACCACAACCACATTCTCATTGACTCTAAACCCTTTCTTTCTTCAATCATGAGAGTCCAGCTAGGTCAAAGCATAAACGGGTAAATTTACTCCATATTATATCTGTGCATAAAAATGGATCTAGAATTGAGTTCCCTCCTGGGGTCGCTACTTGTATTTAGGTACAGTATTCAACTGTAATACCTTATATGAGGTGTGCAATGCTGTGTAATGTGTTTGTCCTGGTTAATGCAGGAAAGCGCTACCGCCTCTTTGAAATTTGTGACTTAAAAAATGGATTCCAAGGCTTTTGCCATCTCCCCACGCGTGCCTCTGTGTTCGTGTCGGGTGCGGAGGGGAGCTGGAGTGGCCGGGTGCGCTTATAGGTGCGGTCTGTTTCCGCTGCTGTAGCCACAAAGGCAGTGCGCCCACCTCCCGTGGTGCCGCCACCGTCTCCTCCAGAATGTAATTATGCATGTATGCCTGCGCCCTGGGCTTCACTTTTTCCGTCCTTTGTCTCTCTCCCTCCCTCGTTCTCCCCGTTATCTGTCCCCCTGTTTTTAATCTCCTTCCATCCCTTCCCTCTCCTCACGAAGCGTGTTCCATCCTCTCCTTCCTTCCCTCAGCGGATTCTCGCCTCGAGTGAGTCGCCGCCCCACCGTTTTCCGCTCCTCTTCGCATCCTCCCTTCTCGTCCTTAAATCTTCTCCCTTTTTTTTAAACCAACCCTCGCAGATTTTTTTTATTCCTCTATACCCTTCCCCGTCTCTTTTTACTCTCCTCCTCACTCCCCGGCTCTCATCCAATCACCGCGCTCCGCCATCAACCCTTCTTCTCCTTCCACCCCCCCCCCTCCATCTTCCCCCCGTCCTCTTTGTCCCCTAAAAACTCCCTTCTTCCTTCCCGTCCTTGTCTCTCAACCCTTCTCCGTTTTCCGCTCTCTGCCGTCTCCCACATTATCTTTTTTGCTCGTTTTCACCTTGCTTGCACCCCTCGACTCTCCGTTTTCCAACCCCACTCTCCACGCTCCCGCGCTCTCCGCTCCCCATTCTCCCTTAACACAACTCCCCCAACCCTCCAATATTCGTCGCCCCGCGTATATTTTTTCTTCATTTACTTTTCCCTTCCACCAGGGCGGCGCTTCATTAGTTTTCATTAGGGCCCGCCCGTCGAGCTTCATGTTTTATTAAACCAGTGACATAATAAGCTGCGCAATCAATCTGCGACCCGACTTCACCCTTCTCTCTCTATTTCCCTTTTTTTTCTCTTCCTCTCTCTTTCTCTCCTCCCTTTCGCGCCTTCTCGGCTCCCTCCCCGCTACCTTTTCCCTTCCACGCTTTAGAGGCATTTCTCTCGGTCTCTCCTCTGCTCTCCAGTTTTTTGGCACCCCAAACAAAATGTCTATGGCATTCGGTTCTTCCGGCTGTTGCTGTGTGATCTATTTACCTCCGAGAAACCGAGTTGGAACTGTAGGTTTAAGCATTTCTGAAAGACTTGTCACCTAGAATTATCTCCCGCAGATCTAAGCTGAAATTATTTCGAGGCTAGGCTATTTTTTATGAATTGCGAGGGAGCGAATTTTATTGCGAGCGTCTGTAAAGGCGTGTGGAAGTACGTGTTTTGTCACCTGGCATGTAAAACTTGTGAAAGAGGAAGAAAAATCATATCTGAAAGACAAATAATTTAATGTTAATTACATTTTTTCATTGTGAGTGATCTACTGTTTAAGGTAGGTCTACGCGGGCACAAGGTTCTCAACCAAACCCATATATATCAAATTAAGTCCATCCTTAAGCTCCGCTTACCTCCTACTTATGCTGTTCAAACTTCCTCTCCCGACTTAATCACGCCCTTCAACGAGCACTCGCCCTTATAGCGTGTTCGTTACATCTGCCTTCTCCTATTTCTTCAATCAATTTCCTTACCTGTTCTACCACCTCTTGCACTTCCTCGTCCGTCTTCCTTTCCACTTGTCACACCATCTACATTCTTCTCCCTATCCACATCTTATCAGTACTGAGCCTTCTGACGTATTCTCTTCGTAAAGTCCATGTATAGCCGCAATAATCAATTTTTTATGCTAAAATTATGAAGCATTGTGTTTTGGAATGGCGGGATTGCTTCATCGTCTCTTTTGCTGCAAGAATTTCGATTTAAATTTTGTCGGAATATTGAGAATGCACTTTAGCATAGCTTTTTCGACATTATACCGAGGAAACTTGCATTGGATCTGAATTGAGCGTAGGATTATGCCACTTTGATTAAGGACCGATCTATTTAAATTTATAATGGGGGCTTTTTTCGCTTATCACGGCAGACTAGAGTGGGCGGGAGCCCTGGCTCGATTGCTTATCCCATCTTTCTGTGTTTGACCCTCCCTCATGCGCAGAGCGAAGGCCCAAGATTGCAGCTTGCTCTCAGATGAGGGAGGAAGCGTATTTCCGTCCCCTCCCTCTCTCTCTCTCTCTCTCTCTCTCTCTCTCTCTCTCTCTCTCTCTCTCTCTCTCTCTCTCTCTCTCTCTAAACCCCCACTCATCTCTCGTCAACCCCTCCTTTGCGCAGGGGCCCCACTTCGAATTCCTGTCTGGGTTTGATGGCGGTGGTCGTCCCCCGGCGCCGCCGTCACGGATTCCCAATCCTTCATCGGCCGGAAGGCGCTCTCTTTTTATTCTTGACGCCAAATGAGGGGAACCTGACTTTTTTCTCCCCCTCGCCCGGTAGGGAGTCTTGATGGGAGTGAAAAAAATCTTCTCTATTCTCATCGAGAGAAACTACCTCGCCTCCTTCGATTTCTTCGGTCTCCCCTGCACTCCTCGATCTTCCCAACGGCCATGCCCTTAATTGTGATTTACTTACGAGGATGGCACTATTCAGAATCATTACAAGCACGTCGTTAAAAGCTCTTTCTTTCCTTGATTTTTCAATGTTTCGCACCATGCCGTTCCGGGATTGGTGTGTCGTAGAGGAGTAAAAGATGCGTTTTTTCCTCATTGTTGTTTGAGTAAATCATATCTCCTCTAGAGAACCAATTTGCTGTGTAACAGATTTATTATCTTGACACTAAATGACGACCGTGGTAGCCAGGTCGGCATTGGCCTGACAAAGAGCGTGGGTTTGAATCCCGCCCAGGACATGGATGTTGTGTGTGTCCTAGGATCTTTGATTAGACGGTGAGATATGACCTCAGCCGTTACACCGCCTAAAATCAAAGACTACTGCTACTGACACAAACCCTGACTAGATGAATTCTTTGATACAGGTTGGTAGTTTCTTTACTTTTGCGGTTTTCATTGGATTTATACCAAGAATTTTCGTATAGAGGTGTTTGAAAGTATGTGAACAAGCTCTTCATCAAAGAGCCCGCTTGGTTGAGGCACAAAGTCCGTATAGTGGACCCGCTCTACAGAGTGGGCTAAGTGGCTGACTGCTTGTTCGCAATAGATCCTTGGTTTAACAAGATTTATATTGAGCTAATACCTTGTCTATGTAACGTCGCTGTTATACAACGAAGATTATTCGGCATGCGTTCCCGCACAAAACTGGAAAATCGCTCCCGAGCTTGTAGGTATATATTCTGATGTCGTTAGATCCAAAGATTATTAATTGTCATTGGCGCACTCTCAATCAACCATAAACTCAATTAGCTTTCAGTGATACTTTAATGTATACTTTAGTTTTAATGCTGTATGTGCACAGAGCTGGTGTGAAAATGTTGTCGATTAACTCATTATGGCTTCGTGAGCTTTTGTGTAAGCCAGGAGAATTATTTATGCTCCCGTCAGTTATTATAATTTAATTCCAAGCGTTCCGTATTACATATCTCTTTCACCGCCTCTGATATTTTGCGTAGATCAGGCTACAGCAGCAGGTCGTATCCATCCTTGCCAACTAAGGTTGAGGGGTCGAATCCCACTAAGGGCAGGGACGTCGTATATGTGTGAATGTGTTAATATACCTTCTACATGGGTCCTCCGTCAGTTGCAGTTTTTTATTTCTTTTTTCGACCTCCTGAGTTATTTTCCTCTGTCATAAGTGGTCCCCGGCTTTCATTGTAATCAACAGATCGTTGGAAACTCTCCGATATAATTTAAATTAATGCCAATGCCGTTGCGATAGAATCTGTAATCTGCTCACGGAATTCTAATTAGCGGCGGAACTTGGTGAATTGATCATATGTTAAAGGGTTATTGATTTTTTTTTATTTACCCAGGGATATCCAATCTGAATCTCCTTAGGAATTTATTTTTTGCAATTCTTGACCATCGGCTTCGACTTTCGAGTAATATTGCGTGACCTGATTTCGGAAACGAACGAAAAAGGGAACAAAATTCGGTAATCGATTCCGGTGTTGTCCAGTTGTCCGCAGATGCGTAATATTTGGGTGGAAAAGATTAGTGGACTCCCATCTCTACGATGTTAGCGCATTTCCAATTAATCGCGCGCGCGAAATAACCTCCCTCGTTCTGAAGCAGACCGCTACCGAGTTAACGCTCGGAAGGTAGGGAGGATTTTTTCTACCCTGTCTGAAAAGAATTGACCTTTCTCCGACACGTTCGCGTCGCCTCGTCACGATCAAAGCTACTAGGTGAAAAAAGAAGGAATTTGGGAATCGAACCGAAACCTTGCGGCGTTATTTCGAGTGTCTTCTTTTTCCTTAACTCCCGTCACTTGTATCAA
Organism: Platycnemis pennipes; assembly: GCA_933228895.1. Classification (NCBI taxonomy): domain Eukaryota; kingdom Metazoa; phylum Arthropoda; class Insecta; order Odonata; family Platycnemididae; genus Platycnemis; species Platycnemis pennipes. Next base: position 30,105,524 of record OW121851.1, read on the forward strand.
CCCCTCCTATTTCCTCTTCTCACACGTATCCAGTGGCATTCAAATCACGTCTGGTACGTGATTGGTTGTCTCGTTTCATCCCTCTTTGTATGTTACATTGTGAAGTTTGTGTGCCGTACGTGTGTTCTTCGACCAATCGCGTTTTCGTGCCTCGATTGCAGCTGCAGTTTTTTTATTTAACTATTTTTTTAATCCTTGGCGAAACAAAGCGGCTTCGGTGGAAACGGGGTAGTGCGAGGTATATTCTTTCGCCGGCTCGTTTCGATTTCGCTCCAGACGACTCGCTCTATTTCATCCCCGTATTTTACTCCCACCCACCAGCCTTTTCCTGGTTCTTTTATATACTTTCTAAAAACCCCTTCCCTTTCCTTCCGTTTCATTCTCTCTCTTTCCGTCTTTTCGGGCTGAGGTAAGTGGACGAGAGAGAAAGAACCCATGTCACGCTTAATTCACAACTCTTTCTTCTGTATTTCTCGACGGGTCCGAGTAAAGACCACCCCATCTCGCAGCTCCTCTCACAGGAGCAAGCTACAAACGGTAAATAAGGAAGTAGGCTCTCCGTTCTCCATCTTTCCTTCTTTGTTCTGTGCTGTAGTCGAGGAAGAAGTTTGGCTGCTTGCGTTTTAATTTTGTTTCTAAAAATATATTCGTGATGTAATCTACCTAAGATTAATTATCTACCATTAACCTACCAGAATAAAAGGGTTGAAGGGTGGCTGGTAGCGTTATCGCTTTGGATCTTGCAAACTATTCGTGATATAATCTTCGAAAAATCGATCATTTATCATTGCCCACCAGATTTGAAAATGCTGAGTGATGATCTTTCCGGTACTTGGCGATTAGTTTCGTGTCCTCGAAGCGTAGCCATTGAATTTTAATCAGCCAATTCAAAGGGATTTAGATACGGAAGGGTTGAAAATACAAATTGCTCTTAATATCCATTTAAAACATGTTCGCAAAATAATCATTTTACAATCCAATGTGTTCAGCTATGCTACAACCATGTTCAAGTAAGATATGATATCATGAGTAGTTTCCAAACGTGAATGCATTTAAGTTATTAGCATGAAGGCTGCTTGGCGTAGAACTAGATCTATGTCTTTCAAAATAGGCTTTTTAATCTAATAAATGTTAACATGTTTTAGGAAAATTGGTATTGAAATCTTATGCTGGAGAATGATGGATATGACCCTCCAAACTTGAAGTTAGTTAATAAACTTTACAGATTGTTTTGCCTACAAATCTTGAAGGTGATTCAATCTACTCTTATATTTTGGTATTTTTGCCGAGTTGATTTTCATTCGCCAGCTGGTCACAGATTCAGGGGTTAAGTTTCATTAGAATACGAAATGTACGTACTTGGAAATGTCTAAGAATGTAGCCTTTGATGATTCGGGCCCAAAGAATGTTTTTGTTCGTTGAAGATGCTGTTAGAAATAGCATATTATAGATGCCTTCTCATGATTTGTGTGTGTTATGTCTGCCTTGAAAGGAGTCGTGAATGTTCATGTTTTATTATAAATGACCTCTTTCACTCAAGTCGTACTATACATATACTGCAGTTCAATTCTTGATCGGTATCGCTACTCGCTACCGCGAAGTATTGATTGAATCTGGAACAGAATCATATTTTTTTACTATTATATCTAATTGTTGGTATTGAAAACGTATATCCGAAGCGATTCCTGTAGTGATTTTTCCTTAGTTAGTTCAGCTCTTTCGTTATTAATTGAAAATAATTCTTATCTTAAGTCTTATACTATCGTTTCTCTCTTTACAAGCCTTCGATTTTAGTATTTTCGTCAACGAGATGAATCAAATCACCAATTTTCATCAAAATTGCTTTCGTGCATGATTTGGAATTACTATCCGCAAAATTGCTTTTAATTTTTTTTGCCCGTATTTCGTTACCACAGCTATATTTGTCTCGGGAAGAATCATGTAGAATTCGTTTCGGATAGACTATTTCCACCGCTGATGATTATTGTCTGGTGGTGATAAAGAGATTAATGCACGTTAAAAAGTGTACGGATTTGATTAGCGGAGGTACGATTAAAATCCTCGTTACCTGACGCTGTAGTCATTTTTAAGTTCGGTTCTCCTCGGTAGCATCACTATTTGATTCACATCTCCTCCGCCTGGATAGCCTGCCGGACTGTAGGAGAATTTAAGGTTTGATTTTATAACTTTCATTTGATGCCCGTGTCTCCATAGCGCTCGAGTTGCTGGTTGAGATCAGTCATGATTAATGAACTTTGAAATGTGACAGTCCTAAACATAGGCTACATCGTGAGAGGATGCTTAGTTTCTTGAGTGAGAATACGAATTAATACATCATGTCAAACAAGCCAGCTACTTAGCCCTCTCAGAAGCTGAACCGGTTGAGGTTGGGTAGTAGCTGATGAAGTTTCGTTATTAATTATCCACGTCTGTCTCGGCGATGGGGTAAAGCCTTCGTCTGCTATTTCCCAGATCCCTAGTTAGAATTCCACCCAAGTTGGTTCACCATCACCCTGTGCACCTACATTCTCCTATCTCTTGATTTTTTCATGTCTAGATGTACCTCATTGCACCTTGATGATTTTTATCTATATGCAGCCGAGTTGCCTTAACATTTAATTACATGAAAATTTTGTTGGAAAATGAAATTTTTTATCCTATTATTCTGGTGTAAAGCATGCTATTGCATTTCCGCTGTGAAATTGGAAGTGTTTTTCTTATTTTCGTACTTGGATTCCGTTGGCAGCGCTGCTTCTGTTGCCCCTCCATTTTAGTTGGCTGGTTCCCCTTTCCCCCGTCCCACCCGCACCGATTCCGACACCTTCCCATCTTCATTCCTCCTCCATTTCCTTCCCATTCCTTCGCCTCCTCCTCCCCCTCACTCCACTCCCCCATGCTCCATCCTCCTCTCTCTCCCCGAAAAGAACCTTCATCCCTTCCCCCGTCGTTTAGCATTCCAATTCCGCCGGGTGGCGGCTCTGATCCGTGGGGGGAGGGGGCGCCGTTGAATGGATTTCAGGACTCCCGTCGCTAAGCTACCGACGGCGCGTCTCAGCGGGGATTTGGCTGCGGGAGAGAGAGAGAGGGAGGCTCCAGGGAGGAATGGCGAGATATTGCCTGGGGAGAGAGTCTGGGAGGAGGGGAGTCATGGAGTGTGGGAGGAAGAGAAAGAAAGAGAACGAGGGAGGAAGAAGATGATGTGCGTTTGTGTGGGTGTGAGCGAGATCACGTCGGCCTGAGTGTGCGGCGGTGGTTGGAAGAAGAGGGCAAAGCAAGAGGGCCTCCCTTCAGGGAGCCTGCCAACCGTGGAGAGTTCTCCCTCCTGCCGGGGGGAGAACTTAGCCCGGGCTTTTTATTCACGCCTCTCTCTCTTCTCTTGTCTAAAACTCAGCCTTTCCGTGATACACGTTCTTGTGTGTTCGTTCGTCTCGGGGATTGAGTGATACAAACCCTTCGTTTTTTTTCTTTTTTTCTTTCTATCTCTCCTTCTTAGTATTTACTAAAGGGAGAATCGACTGCGGGGCAATTCGGTAAATCCTCTCTGTTACTTTTGTGATGAATGCCTGCTATAGCAGGGACGTGGGGCGATAAAGCCGTGACCATCAGAAATGGGTTCCCTTCACGCCTTAATGGGAATCGGATGATTTCCATCGGTAAAATATTTCTATCTGCGTTTGCTATTGATGTATGGCGGGAATAAAACATTAAACGCCTCAAAACGTGCAGGAAATTTACATAACACGAGAATTTAGAATCCTTCTGAGTGACAGAGATGAGTTAAAATACCCAGAAATATAAAAATGCTATGATTGCCAAGCAAAGTAACCCTGTACAAACTTCATTTTTTTACTACAGCTGCATTACCGATTCAGTGCTGTTGCTGCGACATTATATTTTGAGCATGTTAGTTAAAAATTTCAGAGGTGCCTCACAAGACTATTTTCTTCCCACCCTTATATGCCTCTAGTATATGTAACATTACAGAAGTACAGTTCAGTAGAGTGGCGATGTGAAACCTGCACTTTATTTGCTTCGGTCATGAGTATTGTAATTTTCCTTGTTTTTCTTTGGAGTAAAGTAAAATGAAATGAACTCCCTCTCTTCCTTATTTTTGGTATTAACTAACATTGGTATTTCACTAGAGTGAATTCTTTCCGTACATATCATAGCATTAGTATTTATTTGGCATCATCATCAGCCCGAACTCCCTCGGGGATGGAAACTTTGGCCGGTTCGTTTTATTCACTTGAAATTGTGGATGGTTTACTACCGGTTTAATATATTATCGAAAACAACTGCTCTTCTGAGCATTTTTTTGTGTGTGTATATTTTCTTAGATTTTTACATTTTTGTCATAACCCAGACAAAAGTTAGTCAGTGTTCTAACAATAGGTAATGCTTTCATTTCGTGGTTTGTGATGACCAGATATTTCGTATCTTTTGGATGCCGTAAGCTGTCTCATTATGATTTAGTTCATTATTTATGAGTGCATTAGTAAGATAAAATTGCTCTAAAGAAATTACTCTCAATCCACTTCTTTTAAGTCATTTTTCTCGCAAACTTACTTCCTCTATTTATCGCAGTATACCCACGTGCACTCCGTAGCTCGGATTTAATGAAATGAAACTGCGGAAAGAGAACCTTCGTCGGCATTGCCGCATGAGAAACCTCCCCAGCGCCTAGCGTTACTCTACGCCGTTTGCAAAATCTATTGCTCGGATTTCTCCGAGAAACGCGTGGCCCTAGTAGCTTTAACTTCGTTCCATTTTCTTTCTCCTGTTCCTCCTTTTTCATGCTTTAGGCGACCTGTGCATATTTCTTCATTCCAGTTGCTTACCTTAAACTTTCCTCCTGCTTGCACTTGTGTAAATATATTTTGTGTGGGTCCCCGAGATATCTAATCTGCTGAATCCTTGGGGGAAAAAACGACCTCACGTGTTTCCATTGAGTTGCCGTCGGCCTGTAGCACAGCGCATGTGGGGTATCTTTCTTTTTCTATCAACCCTTCCCCTTCCATCAATTCTTCTCTTTGTGTACGGATGCCCTCTCATCTTCTCACACCTAACCTCAGTTCCCACTTCCCGTCGTTTGGCATGTTCATTCCCGAAGTGATTTCTAGGTCTTGCACGTTTAAAATTTGCCTCGGCCATGTTCACCTTTTAGTTCTCGTCTCACCACATCGGGCTGGAATGTAAAGCGTCCTTTACGAAGAATCGTACTTTTTTGTCATCTTGCGTCGATAGGTTTCGTGGGAACGTCTTCAGGGATCCGAGGTGACGGAATTGGATACAGAAAGTAGTCGCGAATGATTTCCTTTCATCGCTCCCTATTGATGCGTGTAATCGGAGAGGATATGCTTTCTTAGCACGCGAAAGGTCAATGGCTTAGGGGAATTTGGAAATAGTTTGGAAGGAAGAGATTAGTTTTAGCTGTCGTTTGATTCTGTCGATGGCTCGACGTTATTATCTCGTGTTGATATACCTGTAGAGATAGGTGTTTGAAAACATGCTTCACCTTATGCAGTGATGGGAATGCATGCCTCTGTTTTATCAAAAAAACTGTTTTGAAGGCCAATGCATTTAAATAATGATTGAAGGACACCGATTCATCGTTTTTCGTTAATTGTTACTTCGGAATGCGATTGGAGTGTGTTTAAATAGCCCATTTTTATGGTGATATTTCTTCTTTTTGTGTTGCGTTATGGTCTGCCGTCCGAAGATATCCTCTGTTATATTTATCGCCATATGGAATCTAACTCTTGGAATTAAGATTCCACTTTCATGTTCAACTCTCAAATTGAATGCACGAATAACCTTTTAAGCGGCCATGGAACCTTTAATTTTCAACTAGTAAAAACTGGTGAAATAAGTTAATTGCGACCACTTCAGTGTTTTCTTTCGAGCTGTGATTGGACAAACAATTTTTCTTTCCGATAGTTTTTTACTCTTGAGATTTGAAGTAGGTTGAGAATGTAGATGCATTTTTGTTCACTACTCTTCATTCTTTTTATAAAAAAGTAAACGCTCTACGTGAAGAATGCTACATGAATCAATTCTTGACTTGGTGTCAAATTTCTAAACCATGGATAAGCCTGCTCTCCTATTGTTTATAAACTGTGTTTAATTCGTCGTAAGAGCGAAAAAAATATGCGTAACATTATCTTCATGGCGCTATCACATTTTTCTGTGAAAAAATAATTTCCGTCATCACACAGAGTGAATTAAGGGTAACACATAAGTCCCTATGCAATGGTCGTCGATTTCTGATGGATGGATGCTCTCCGAAGAGATATAGGTCTGGGGGAGGTGGAGGGGGAGCGCTCTTGGGTACGTCGGATGCCTCGACAGCTGACTTACGGAGGGAGAGTAATCCCGCGGTAATTCAGGGCCGACCCTTTATCGCTCCCTATCGGTCGAATAAAGTAAGGCCGGAGGGATGATCGGGCTCGCGGAAGTCCGCCTGAAGGCTGCCGTCGGCCACCAGATGCCACGAATCACGAGGAATCATCCAGCCTCCCTCATCCACCCTTTCCCTTTATCTCCGAACCCACTCCTCGCTGTATCCCGTTCCTGGCTCTGTTCGATAGTTGTTTTTAGCGGAACGAAGGGTCCTGGGATGCAGAGACTAATGCTACGGCACAGTCAACGGGGATTTTGGTGGATGTATGTGTATAAATATATGTTTTCCGACCGTCCCATTACGGTGATTCCTCTCGTCGGGCGGGTAATGGAAGAGCGCTGAGCAGCGGAGTGATTAAGTACGGGCCAAATGGAAGGGTTTATAAATGAGAGGGTCGTGAAAAAAGGATAGTGGGTGGGTGGAAAGGAGGGGAGATTCCGCCGACGTGGAAGGATGGGAATATCTAGCACGCAGACCTCCCAAGGCATCTCCCATCTCTTTTGCACCATTCACCCCGTAGTAGTTTTTATGCTTTTGTTTTCCTCTTTTATGTAGTATCCGTTGTTTAGGTGCACAGCACTCCTCTAATCAGATTTGTCCATATAGGTATAGGATTCAGTGTAGTGGGATAGACATATCTGTATTGTAGTAGTTTTAGCTCTGTACTGTAATAGTTTTGGACAACGTAGTCACATATGAGCCAGAGAGTGTTGGCCGCCGTTGGAGAATATGGGTTGGTAACGGTTGGGCGTGTATAGTTTGGGCTGTCCATATTCCCTTGTGTTCCTCGATGTGTGTGCGCAGTAAAAAGTTAAAGAAGCCTGAGAGGAAGCATATAAGGATGGCTGATAAAGATGACATTTTCCGATAAAATTTATCAGACTTGTTGAATTAAGTTGGGTAAAGGGTATAAAAACTCAGGTTACTCACTCTGCAAAGTAGACGAAGAAAATTATTATAATGAAAACACTAGTTGGAGAGTTGCATTAGAGAAAGTAACTTTTAACTAAGGGAGAGAAATGATGACGGAAACCTCGAGAAAAAATTTCAAGAAAACGCTATCTTTGAAAATGTAACACTATATGTAGTTCACGTGTCACGAAGTGGAAAATTCCGCTCTTTGTCGGTGATTTATCCGAAAAAATCTGTGTATTGCTTAATAATTTTACTCCATCCATGTAAGTTGGATAGTTTATTAGAGTTATTCAATCGATTACGTCTCCATTTGGTTCCATAAATTGTAATTTTCATGTTCTTCGATGCATGAAATCGAGGATCAAATTCATCGAATCATAAATGTATCGAATTTTAGGTAACGTACGAACCTAATATCCATTATCTGGGAAAATATTTCCCCTGCTCGGGCGCAAATGTTTAATGATATAAATGTCCCTGGTTCCTCAGCGGGTGCCTGCCGCGTGCCAAGGGGGAGGGGGAAGAGGGCATTTCCAGGAAATCACTTTAACCCTCTCGGTTATACCACGCTCTATGACAAGAGTTAATAAAAGCGTGCGGCGGCTGGCCGTATCCGGGCTGAATTCCCCCGTAGCAGTGGTGGCGTCCCCTCTTTTTTGAGCCACGTTGCTTAAAGAGAGAGATGGTGGGTGCCCGCACACGAGAGAGAGCAAGCACATTGGGCCGGAAATAAATGCGTTCGAGTCCTAAAGCTCCTTACCTCGCTCCGCGTCCTTTCGTCGCAATCCCCCCTTTCCTCTCCGTCCCCTCTTTCCGAACCCTCCTTTTTTCCCTCTTCTTCCGCTTCTCGTGGAGAGACGGAGGTCCTTCTCGTCCCCGTCCCAGCTTCGGAGCCTCCCTTCTCCACAACCCTCCCTCCTCTTTCACTCCGCCTTCCTTCGGTCCCCTTCGACTTAGGCCGACCCCCCCGAAATGGCTCCTTTTTATCGTGGGACGCTTCTGCGGTGCCCTCGCCACCCCATCTGTTGGCGTCGCCCCGGGTGGGTGGTGTCTGGGAGAGGAGGTTAGCTGAGGGGGCGGGAGGAGGGCTTTTCCTGAGGGTTAGGAGGGGTGTTGATAAACCTTTCCCTTCTATCCCCCCCTCTCTCTCTCTCGCCAGAGGGAGTTGAGATAGTAAAGCTCCCTCACTGTCGTGCATGTCCGCGATAAAAACGATCCTCTTTCCGTCCTCCCTCTTCATCTCATCTCCTGGCCGCAATTCCTTTCCCTTCTCTCCCTCTCGTCTCTCCATTCGTCGTCACCGCTCTCCGCCCCGAGCGTTTCTTTTCTTGCTTCGGCGTGCCCCCCCCCCTCCAATCCCTCTCCCCAGTCCCTCTCCCCAGTCCCTCTCCCCAGTCCCTTTTCCGAGGGGATCACTCGTCCATTTTTTTTCACAGCCACGGACTCCCGTCTTTTTTCCCCAACTCCTTTCCTCTCGGGATTTTATGGGCCTAGGGAGGTTTTTCGTTGGGATTTTCTCTCCCCCCACTCCCTCTGCCTGTCTCATCTCCTTGGTGACCCTTCGGAACCTCACTCGTCTTCCCTCTTCCGTCCGCCATCCCTCCCAGCACACCCTTCTTCCTCTTCCTCACTGCCTTGTCGGTGCGTTAGTATGCATAGTTCATCCATCTCGGATTTTTCGGCTGAATTTCCGAGATAACTTATGGAATTTCCGCGCGGCCATTCCTTGTCAATTTTTATTTTAAAGGAGCCATTACGGCGTAGCAAGTGTAATCAGATAAAATTCGATTGATTTCGCGCGACGTAGTTCGGTGAATTAGCATTTTTTGAAAGGTCTTTCCCGTCCAATGCAAATTGTGTTAGCGCAAATTGAATCGATACTATGATTTATTCGTCAAACGTTAAGGGTAAGTTGAGGTTTTTCATTGAATTTAACTATTCGTGCCAAATTTTGTTTCGGCATCTTGAGGATTTGGCTGCTCGATATTTCCGCATTAATGCACGACTTTGTATTTTTAGCAATTGTAGACATTGATTTATTTGTTTGGGTGAATACAAGAAGCTAATCCTTAAAACTAGTCTTAATTTATGCTTTTTGTTTCCGATTTATTGAAGGACGACTAAATACCACCAATTGGCCTCGATTGTTCTAACTATCAGCAATTCACATTTAAAAGTTAAAGTTTTTAAGCCTTGTATTTATACGAGGTCAATCTGGTATCACCTGTTTCAGGATGCCTGAAGCGCTTCAAGTTTGCGTAAGGGTACTGGAATACGACTTATATGGCGTACTTGGAAGTTAGACCGTTTCTCGACAGAAATCATTTCTCTTTCTCCTTTTCCAATTATCTTTACTCTCCATATTCCTTATGACCATAAATATATTGTTTGAATTTTGTATGTTGCTAATCCTTGCGGCGAAGAAAAGAATTTGTTTTGCCGTTAACACCTTTATAACCTTTCCGTTCAGCCATTGCTTGTCTCAGACTTATTTCGTTGAGATTTTGAGATATTTTGTGTGTATTAAAATGACTGCTGTGAGAGTAATCTGCCGGAAACATCTTCGTCTTGGATCATATTTTAATACCAGATGGGTTTCCCATGAGAGGGAATGTAAAAGCTCGGAAGAGTTTGTTACGGTCGATGGCAAATGCTTACCGATCCATCCCTTTGTCTCCGTTTTCTGCCAGTCGCGGGGCATGCTCGGATGCCCCATCCGAATAATTGCGTCGTCCTATCTTTATCCCAGGCTTTCCTCTGTGCAAAAGGAAATCCCTTTAATCATATATGCTGCTCCTGCTGTGGCGGAGCGAGTTATTCTTTGAGCACCAGAGCGGAGTATCGTTCTCAACCCGGCTCTCTCGAGTCATTGGGCTTGAACTTGCAAGTTTTCCATGTGTGTTTTACAAGCTGCGAAACATCATTTCTCAATTTAACGCTTAAAAAGGTTCCCGTAGGCATTTACGAAATCCCTCTTGTCTTAGAAAGCTGATTTTTCCCAAAAACGTTGTTTGTGCCTTAGTTATTGAGGAAGAAGGACTTTACTCCCCGTGGGTATTTTTATTACCTTTTGAAAACCAGGATACGAAAATATCCCGCACGTGCCATCTGGAATTACTTATATACTAGTAAATGCTAGACGAGAAAAGTAATTACTTATAATTAAGGTAGAAAGGCAAAGCTTAGCATCAAAGCTTGGACCAATTCACGTATATTTCTGTCACGATAAGGAATGTTTTATGAGAGAGAAGTTACTGGCGATGAGGTTAAGGTTAGATTAGTTTATTTTTTGTGGAGTTTTGAATGTGATAGCGTCATCCAGGAAAGAAATGAGGTGGAAATGAGGGTATGAGCATTCTAAGGTATATTTCACGTGCGGCAATGGGAATGTCTGAGAATATCATTGCAGGAGGATATTAAATCAGATATGGATTAAATAATCTATTCAAGGATCTAACTTCCTTTAGGGTAGGTAAACTTATGATTGTTCGCTATTGTGGCTACTGCAACTAACGGAAAACTTCATCGGCGTGGTGGCATTACATTTTTTCCGCTCTCCCCTGGCACATATGCCACCGGGTTCTCATTCGTGTTATTTGTGTTGCATACACTGTTTTTGTAAGGGGATCAGCTATGACGACGCGGTGAACGTGTTTCAGTGCGAGAACTTAGTCACTTTTATCTCCTCTGCTCTAACGTGACATCATTAAAAGCGCATTGTGAGTACAGTAGCTTTATTTTGGTGGAAGGAAGCACAAAAGAGGTTTTAAATAGTCGTTAGGAATAGTTCTGCTGAAACAATTTTCGTTTGCTTTTATTTTGAATGAGGACTGAATTTGATTCGAATAGTTTCATGTGAAACATAGGATGGAAGAATACTTTTCCACAAAACCCGATCTATTAATTGTGAGTTGCGTATGATATTTTCAATAATATTCTGCAATGTATTCTGGTTTCACAGATAGGTATTCTTTCAGTCAAGCACTGTATGCTTTTTTTTCGTCATCCAAGTGGTGTAATTACACTTTCTCAACTTAGAAAACCTAAACCTGTTGGTTGAAATTTTTATGTACATACCACATGGCATAAACGCGCAAGTTTTAATCACCTTTTCGACATTGAAGATGTATTTTCGTAGCTCAATTCAATTGTTAAACCTTCTCTGTCATTTTGAGACCCCAAGAAAAGCCATTTTTATGTTTTACCGTCAGCAACAAATTCCGCGGAGAATTGCTGAATAATAGAGAAATCCCGCTGATTAATGGGGTATATTAAGAGAGAAAACATGTGTGTTATTTCGTTTCCCGCTCTCCTCCGCTTCGTCTGTCCCCTCCCATCTCTCTCCCTCTCTCTTTCGTTTCCCCTCCTCTTTATCCGTTTACCCGCTTCCGCCGTCGCGAGAGAAATCCCTTTTTGCCCGCGCCTCCCTGCCCCCACCTCCCACTCATTCCCATGAGAAGCGGAGTCGCCGGCGATTGTAATTAGCGTGGCGGCGAGGTGAGGTGGCGGGAGCGTGTTGCGGTCGGATGCTCGGATCTCGCAGGGGACGCCAGGACCGACGGAGCGCTGAAATTGTGTTAGAGGGCGGTGGGAGGGAGGAGGGATTTCGGCGTGAGGCACGCGGTGAGGGAGGTTGGGGGTGGAGTGGGAGGGGAGAGGAGACCCCAGGTGAGGGTCAGGGGTTGGGGAAACGGGAGTGCAGGGGTGGTGGGGGATGTCGGAATGCTGGAGAGGGAGGCTTTAGAGGGAAGCCGGGGGAGTTAGAGGGGAAAGGGTTAAAATGGGTGGGGATGATGGGGAAAGGATACGAGCCCTGCCCGCGTGTGTGTGTGTGTGTGTGTGAGCCTGGCGTCCCATTTTCTCCCGTACCCTTACTTCCTTTCGTCCGCCCACTCACATCCGCTCAGAGCAGCCATCTCATCTCTTTTTATTTCTCCTCTACCAAATTTATTTTTTTTTCTCTCTCCGCTCGGGTCCTCTTCTTCCCTTTTTGTGCCCTTTTCTCTCCTCATTTTCATCCTCCTTCCGCCTCTTTCCACTTTTCCTTCTCCTGTGGTCTTTTTCCGCCTTTCCTCGTCCGAACATCCCGTCCATCTACTCCCGGGCCAAGCCGTTCCCCCCGTTTTTTATACGTTTTACGTGCATTTCGCGGCTTACCTCCTCCTCGCTCTCTACGCCTGGGTTAGCGCTGCGTTTCGCTCTTTCTTTTTTTTTATTTTGTTTCGAGAGCGGTTTGCATATTTTTTCATCCTCCAAGCCTTGCCGATTTATATTTTTCACCGTAAACATTTCCTCCATTTTCCGTCTTCCCACTAACCCCAGATAGTCGTGTTTGTGGATGTACGGATATGCGTCAGAGGCTCTTTTTTTGTTAAATATATTCTCCTTGTTTTTTTCATTAATACCGTGGTGTGCCCTCCTGGGGTCCCTGGATGCGTGGCGATTTTTGTGAAGCGTGTTAACTCTCGCGAAAGTCGAGGACCCGTCGCACGGTCCGATTCATTCTCCCTCAGCAAACTAGAAGATTTATTATTATTTTTTTCATTTTTGTCGCTTAAAGCAGCCTTTCTATACTGCAACGATATCTCCTTGTTTTTTTCTTCTTTTAATTTCATGTGCCCTCTCACGTGTTGGTGGAAAAGAGGGCGTCAAATCATTTAATTGAAGGAATTTATGCAATGCTGTTGCCATGTCCACGCTCTAACTCGAGATTTTTTTACGCTCTCGTCGTTTTTGGTCCTTAATGTTTACCATGTGACATCTTCAACTTTTGTGCAAATATTCTTTCCCATTTACTTTGTTTACTTTTTGAATTACTTGCTCTATTTTTCGTTCTATTTTTATAGTAGGAAAATCGACCACCGTGATTAAATAATCCATTTTAAGTTTATATAACGGAATAGTCTTTTAGGATGCACCACAACAGAAAAACATAGGTGTCGAAAAGAGTAATATACCTAATCATGGCATATTGGTAAAATAGAACAGCTATTTATATATATACGGTATGAATCCTCAGGCCTGGATAATGGTAATGATCATGTTAATGCCATTTAGGATATATAATCGGAGTTGTTGTTACAGATAGTGCAATCGTGGAAACTTGGATCGGACATTTTTATTTGAGGTAAAAACTAGCATATACAAAGTTAACGCGCACTGATGAAGTTAAGCCTAAGGGGAAATAAAAACATTTTATTCATACTTAGATCTGTGGCACGCAAGTCTGACATTAGAGCGTTACAGGTACAAATCCTGTTTTAAGTTTAGTGGTTTTTTCGTATTGAAAATTTCCATTCGCTGATGAAGAATAATCCGAAATTGCGCGCCAATCTCGCCTCTGATACGCAGAATTAGTATTTCCGTAGAATCAGCCATCTCTTTTATGTGCAAATCCGTGAAGCCCAAGGAAAATCGTGGAATTTATCTTGCTTCCTGTACTGTTGCAATGATCTGATATGAGCTGTGGTCACAGATAATTTTATAAAGCACAATAGCATTTGCTCAGGAAAGTACGCGACGTATTTTTCCTTTGATGAAAATTAGGGCTTCCATTTATCCTATGGTACGTATTTGATGCCATCACTTGGCCTTACAGCTGTAGTGTATTGCATGCGAATCGGGATTGGCATTCTTAGATTTGTTATTTTCACGAAATAGAACGAAAATTAAACCTAAAGCTTGAAGCTTTGAGCTCATCTATCTGAAAGAATCGCCTTCCTGTCCTCAGATTCGCTTGTTGATCGTGAAGAATTATTTTGGTTATCATTCAACTGCTTTGCCCTAGTGGTGTTTTCTAAGTTTATTAGCGATTTGAAATATTGTAATGTGATTAGTAATAAGGAACTGGTAGTTGAATTTAATTTCTAACCATGTCTCTCTTTTATCTTTTCAGGCCTCTGATGCTGGTTCTGACTTGTTCACCACCTCTCGAAAACGTAAGTCAAAGTTTCTCAGTTATTCTGTTTGTTATTTTGTTTAAGTTTTTCGTCGGAGTTCCGCCAATTGAGATCGTAAATAGCTGGCCGCATCGGCAATCACATTTTCTCAGCTGGATAAAAGGTTCTATAATTTATTTGTAGTTTACTTTGTTTTTAGTAAACAATGAAAGAATGACTAAACTGTAATAAATGGGGTAGTCTATGAAATAATGACATCTAGGTAAGAATCAGGATAAAACACTCTGATTCATTTATATAGTAAATTAGTTATTTTTGCATTTTAATTGTATCAATTATCGGTAAAATATTTATCGTGAGGCATATTTGATGAACGGTATTGCTACTATCGTTTCTACTGGTTTCTGTTCAAGAATTGTTGAGAGTGATTTTTATCTTGTGATATAGTTACAATTAAATGGGCATAATGTTGTTCCTACATAGCTTGTCACCGGAAATTAATGAGCTATCACGGGTAACTTTAGCAAAATTATTAACATCGATTCAGTATTTTTTCACGTGTAACTTTTTATAATCACACGGAATTTAGTATTGTGTTTTGTAATGATGGCGTTTATTTGCATGTAAAGTGAAATTCCATTCAATATTGAATAGCGAGCAAACTAAAATTTGAATTATTGAACAGAAAAGAAGGTAATTATTGTTTTTTATATTAAACTTCCATTTATTGCATTGGATCATTATCATTATTGGTGCCGAGTGAGGTTTTGGATTAGATTACATTTACACATGGGCTTCCTTGCATAACTTAAAATAAAGGCAATTATTTAGTTGTTTTATTATAGCATCTACGTTACATCATGGTTGATCTATCCCACTTTCGATAGCCTTTCAGATTAAGGTTTTTTCTCATCACATGACTCGATGCCGTCTTTACTTAATAACATTGAGTAATGCTGAAAGTCACGAAAGGTGTCCTTTTTCGTAAATCGTAGATCCCAAGGTCCGAATTATCCGTCTAAGGTGCCCTTTTCATAGTTTCACACAGCTTCCCAATATATTTCGGGGATGATGATGTTGCATAATTTCCTAATATTGTATTTATAGCAACTATAATGTAGGATAAATGTATAATTGGCTGTTTGCATACATTTGTCAATTTTTGTGGCTCAGACATGAAGTATAGTTCCATTTTAACGTTAACTTATTCCATCACGACCAAGGGTACGTGTATAAATAATGCATAAAACGTGGTCCTGTAAATCCTCCGTGGGTGAACAATTTTTAGTTGCAATATCGCCTTATGTGCCGTCTATTCTTTTATACTCCCGTTTCACATCATGTTTCATACTTAATTTGTGGTTAACACTCATTGGGTTACCCTCTGTTCAAGTGAGTGAAACGCTTTTCTATTGTGATATTTATCAATATAACTGTGGGTAATCGCCGCAATCACCATATTCCCATATCACTGACAGTTATGGTTGAGTAAATATTATGAAACCGGGCACTAGGGGTTATTTATTCTAGCGGTGTACTTATATTAAGGACTTCTCTCTCGACAGACGAGCTGCACCCCCTGCCAGCGGCCATCTCCTCGGCGACATCACTGCCCCCCGCCGGCCCCTCCGCCAACAACTGCCACTCTGCGGAGAGACTCGCCCTCCCGCAGTCGTCTTCGGTCGGCGCCGCCGCCGCCCCCCGGGGGCCCATCGCAGCGGGAGGAGGCGGAGGAGGGAGTGGGGCGGCCGCCGCGTGCAGCCCCGCCGCCGCCGGAGAGGGCCCCAGGTCCCCGCTCCTCGCCCCCCCGCGCTCCACGCCCCCGGACCCTCCGCCCCCCGCGGCTCCGCACACGCCGGCCGCGAGAGGGGCCCCCGCCGCCGGGCCCCCGAGTCCGCAGCAGCCCCCGTCCGCCTCCGCGTCGGCCCCCACCGCCTCGGCCGCCACCACCACTCAGGTGAGGGCCTCCTCAGCATGTTTACTCCCGGATTACTCGTTCGCTGACGATTTGCACTCGTTTTTATGGACTCATAAGTATTTTTCCACTGAAAGGGCAGAACTATTGAAGTCTCTGGTATCACTTGAATACAGAACTCTGAATGTGCATGCCTAGTTTCAGGCATTTTCGAGGAAAAAATTTTGTTTGAAATACTTCTCTTGCATGAAATTTGAAGTTATAGCTTGCCAATATTCCTAATAATGACGCTTCGTCGTTCAAATGCATTTTATTAGAATAAATGTACGGCCGTTGAATACTTTATTTGCCTTGCTTTCACACAATATCTTTCCTCATTCTTCCTACCAAAGTGGTTGAATAAATTCCGCATAAGCGTGTGCATAATATTTTTTTCAGTTGATTCCTACCGTATAATTTTTATAATTTCATATTTCCATTATATGCACTAGTATATCGCGTCTAATCGTCTGCCATCAAGATATGTTGCAGGTTAGTTCAACAATGATGAGAAAGATTTCTTAGCTTATAACTTATGAAGGCATTTACGTAAAGAATGTGTTTTAACTTTTTTTAAATTTCTACTCCAGTGTGCAATGCTACTAATTTTGAAATTAATATAAAACCCCAGGTGAGTTTATTTTTCTACCCATCTTTTTTCCACATGCGTGAAAGGAGTACACGTTACCATTCTTGCTCCGTTGTCAAAATGAAAATATTGTGTTTATAATGCCTTTTGTCTCCTTTACTTCCACCGATTTTCATGCCTCTCGATAGAAGATGCTGTCACACCCTCCTTGAGAGAGTGAAATTGTCTGTCAACACTACAAACCATAGTAAATAGGAAAAAAATTAGTTTACCTGTTTCTTCTGCCCATCTTTGACTCAAAAACGAATACTTTTGAAATATTCCGGTAGCACATCTATAACTTAGACATATCTATAACGTAGACGACCTAAAATTTCAGCTGGGATCTATTTCTTACATAACACTCTCGGAACAGTGGAGTGAAATGTTTCGTGATGGAGTGTCGTAAGCGGGAACACCAATTTAAGGTAAGCCGCCCGCAGTCGAGTGATCGCTAGAATGTGAATGAAGAGAAAGCGTGCTGTAACGCCGTGAAAGCCAGTTGTCGAGACACTAGAACTTCGCATTGCTCACGCAGTATACTGCAATAAACTGGTATCATTCACCTTGTCACCTTATGATTGAAATCCGACACCCATTGTGTGGTCAAGCATATTAATCCCGGCGTATGAAAAAGAGAGTTTATTTCTTGGCCTGCGCAGGCCGAAGAAAAGATGGTTCAGATAAACGGCAGAGCAGCTAGAGTATTGAGCCACGTTTTTTTTTTTTTAATATTTCTTACTTTCTTCACAAATTTCTTAGCCTGCTAACATGCTTCAGCAAATGAGATTGAAATGGAAAATTCGGGGAAAGAAGACAAACTCTAAATATTTACATAAAAATACACTTGAAATCATTGGACGCTTCCAATCATTGTTTTCAACGCCCGTAAAACGATTACGAAAATATTTTTCTCGATGAAAGCATGATTCTGCAGCGGAAGTTTTATTGGACCTCCGACTGCTTCTTCGCGCATTTATTTTAGTATTTGTATTTATATTGTTTTTTTCTTAATTGGGTAAAAGCGCTCATTCTTTACAAAAGTCATGAAACAGGTAATTTAACTTTTCTAAGTTTATAATCATTCCTCCAATCTGAATTCCTTTTACTGTTTGTAATAAAAATGTTTTGGTGACTTCTGTCTCTTGGGAACTCTTTAGCGAGACCAATCGTGGGCTTACGTGCTCCTGTTCTGACATCGCTTTCTTCTTTTTCTCTCCCCGCCTCAGGTTTCCATCGGCTCCCCCCGCCTGCCCCCACATTCCCCCGCAGCCGGGCACCCGCCCCAAGCGGCCGCCGCCTTATCCTCGTCCTCCGCCCCCCACCACCCCCTCGGCGGCGCCACCGTCGGCCAGGCCGCCAGCCTTCCCGCCCCCGCCTCTTTACCCCCCGCAGCCAACGGACAAGCGACCTCGGCCCCCGTCGGGCCCCCTCAAGGTCCGCAGCAGCCTCCGCCGCCCCCTCCCCCCGGGGGGTACTACCTCCACCCCTCCCCTCACTACGGCCCTCCCCCTCCGCCCCCACAGACCCACCACCCGGGCC
The DNA here is from genome assembly GCA_933228895.1 of Platycnemis pennipes. Classification (NCBI taxonomy): domain Eukaryota; kingdom Metazoa; phylum Arthropoda; class Insecta; order Odonata; family Platycnemididae; genus Platycnemis; species Platycnemis pennipes. The sequence continues at coordinate 30,123,862 of OW121851.1, forward strand.
TCCACGGACACCCCCAGCAGCACCCGGGGGCACCCAACGGACCCTCCTACCTCCCGCACCACCACGGACTCCACCACCAGGCCGCCGCGCCCCAGAACCACCACCACGTCTCATCGAGTGGAGGGAGCGAACGATCACGGCACCACCATCCGCAGTCGGTGCAATCCCAGCAGCCATCGGTGCCGCCGTCTCAGGGGCAGCAGCCATCGCAGCAGCAGCCTGCACCCGGAGGTCCTCCGCAGAGCAGTCACCCGTACCACCACGTCCAGGGGCACCACCACCGGGAGAGCTCGCACCCCCACGGCTCCCAGCGGACGTCCTCCTCGCACCACTTGCCCTCCCCCCACCATTCCCACCACCAGCACCAGCAGCCTCTGCCACCGCACCCGTCGTCTGCCGCCCACCGAGAGCCCCACCCGGGGACTGGACTGGGGCGACAGGACCCGGAGAGAGGAGGCGGAGGCCCTGGTGCAGTCGCGGGCGGCTCCCCGCTCCCTCGCAGCGCTGGGTTGAACGGCCTCCCGTCCTCCGGGGGCCTACAGCAGCAGGCGGCTAACGCGAGCGGTCATCCACCACCCCCAGCGCCGCAGGGCCTGGGCCTGGTCCCGCCCTCGTCGTACCATCCGCCCCCGCACACCTCCTCCGCCTCTTCGGCCCCCACATCCGGTTCCAAGGGCCACCAACCGCCCCCTTCCCAGCAGCAACCTCAGCCCCCGTCTCTGGTCCCGCCATCGCCCCTCTCGTCAGTCCGCAGCCCCACTTATCCCCCCCTCTACACCCCTTACGCCCCCACCCTCAGCGCCCACCACCATCAGCACCAGCACCACCACCAGCATCAACACCACCACCTGCTCCACTCGCCGTACTTGCCCTCTCCGCTGCCCCTCGCACCCATAGCGGCGGCGGCGGCGGCTGCAGCGGCGGCAGCGGCAGCCGCCGCGTCCTCCTCCACGACCGCTGGAGTCGGGGCGCCGGCGGGTGCGGCAGCTGCGGTGTCGTCGGCACCTCCCGCGGCACCTGCTCCCCCACCTCCGCCCCCACCCGCACCCTCGCCGCCGCGAAATGAGGTGAGTTGACCACGGGTTTTTCTTGTGCTCTATTTAAAAAATTATTATCCAAATTAGCCCTCAGTTTTTAAATCACATTTTGGCCAATTAACTTTGAGGCCTCAAATTTCAGTAAATTACCTTGAATGAACTTTTTTTCCCATTATCACTTTGTCATTACTGAGCAGGATTACTTCAGGATGTAAGCAATTATAATGCAACAAATTGGTCAGCACTCTATAATTCAAGCTTAAAAGATACTCTCTAATCTCCTTGGCTTCTATAAAAATCTTTGTGGTTATCTCCTTTGAGCATTTTGTATGTTAGTGCTATCTTTTAACAAGTTCTTGGTAGAAAATGGTGTAATCATACTATGCAAGCCCATGGAAAAAGATAAGAATCATAGTCTGGTGGCTTAATGTAGGATATATACTCATTTAGTGTAAAAAGTTGCCATTTGTATAGTTAATTCATGCTTATATTAGGTTAGTTCACATCTTATGAGGTAAACTTTTAGGCTTCTTCTTTGTATAGATGTTCTTACAAAAAAAGGCTCTTCCATCCTCTGCCACTTCTGTTTAATATTTGTAAGTTTCCCTTCCCTGTTGTCTAATGTTGAATCATAGTTTTTCAGTTGAAAATATATTTGATGTGTAGTGAATTTTATAATGGAATGCATTACGGTTTGTAGCTAAGCCCTGAAGAAGATAATAATCCTTTAGCAGGGTCTCCCATCATATATTGTTGTTTTTCTACTGCTGTTGTGGTATCTGTGGCATCTATTAATATTTTGTAATGGGAGAAAATGAAAAATTATTGATTGATTTGTATTAATGTTATTAAGTGGTGTGGTTTTCATATCTTTGTCATGTCTTCATTTCAGCGGCCAACCAAGTCTCCGCTGCTTGTTGGTGGTGCTCCGGTGAAGAACCAGTCGTCCACAGGTCACCTTCACCACCTACACCACCACATCCACCACTCGACCTCCTCTCCAGGGACGCCCCCATTGGCGCCCCCTGCCGTCGCTCCCCCGGCCCCACCGCCCCCTCCCCCCTCCTCGTCCCACCACAGCCTCCACCACCACCACCACCAGCAGCAGCAGCAACAGCCTCCTCCGCACCTGAGGCAGTCGTCGCGTCCCGTGGTGACGTCGCACCTCGCCTTGCACTCGGGGGTGTCCTCCCTGGGAGGGCCTGGGGGCCCCATTGGAACCATACCCCTGGCTTCCTCAACGGCCCCACTGCCGCCCCACCTGCCAAGGGGCCTGGGGGTGGGGGTGGAGGCTCCCAGTGGTCTCCCCCTTGTTCCTGGTGCTCCCGCCACTGCTGGTAAGTGCCTTGAGATACTTCTAGCTGAAATATTCACAGCATCGAAGGACCAGTGCTCACTATCATTTTCTCCTATAGTTAGAAGATCAGTAAAACTCCTAATTTTGTACATGAATAGCAGATTTCTTAATATAGTGTCATATTCCCTGTGCTATATTCTTGGCCAATAAATAGTGGCCATAAATAAATACTGGCCATAGTGGTCAGGTTGTTAACACATTGGCCTAGAAACCCTGAGGTTGTGGAATCAAATCCTTCCTATAATACACATATTGTCCTGGTCTTAGGTTTAAGATCCTAGGCTAGATGTTTTGATGAAACCTCAGTCATTGGAACACCTATAACCATACTTTTGATAACTATGTCATGATTCTATATATAATATTGTACTTTGGTTTAAATAAACGAGTTTCTGCTGCAGAGCCAGCATTATCCACAGTATGATTATTGGCAGAGTAGTTGTTGTAAGTGAAGAGTCGTTAACTTTGGATTTTTCTCTCTTGCCTAGCCTCAACGCCTATTGCAACGACGACCACGGGTCCCACAGTGACCCGTGCTTCCCCCCCTTCTCCCACGGCCACAACAACCACCACTGCCTCACACCTGCACTCCCTCTCAACACCACTGGCCCAAGGAGTGCTGCCTTCGTCGGTGCTGAGTTCAACAGGGCGGAGTGGAAGTCACTCCCCTCGAGGGCATAGTCCAACTCGGGAAAGGGACTCTTACAGGTTGGTCTTGTCTCTCCCCCTTAGTGGAAACCATGCATTTTTCATGTAACTGCTGCTGCTTGTTTGTATGAAATGACTTGCTTTTCAAGGTTAAATATTTCAGAGAAAACCATGGGATTTTATCACAAAGCATAGCCAGAAGTATTCCCCTGCTTGTGACCCTCATGCTCACTGAAAGGAGATTTTTGTATAATAGCATTGAATAACTTTGACATGCATGAATTAATTATAATTAATTTTGAATCTCCAAGTCAAATTATTTGAAAACTGAAACATCCAATCTACATTCTAAACCTCTAATCAACAGTTTTTTGTCTCTTTGGGTTAGCTGTACTCTAGGGAACCTATTTATTTGTTTCCAAATGCTATTATTTGATAAATGAATGAAAAGAATGACTAACTGGATAAGTTGACATCATAATTTATTATGTTCATAATCTTTATTACAATTATTTTATTGTAAATTCATAGGTTTTTATACAAATGAATGCAGGCAATGAATTTTTAGAAAATATTTCCCTCTCAGTTTCACCAACGAAGATAATTTTTTTAACTCGGTCAATTTTGGGATTAACCGAGGTAAAGTGACTTTTCTGTTTCACCAGTACTATTAACTCGGTTTTGGGGCATTATCTTGGTTAATATTTTTACCGGAGGTTTTTGCCGGGTGAAAGCTTATTATAGGGGAGATAATTGTGTATAAGCAACATGGTGCACAGGTGATTTCGTGAGCTACTTTTAGATATTAGTGACATGTGAGCTGAATTATCATTATTTAAGACAATTACTAGGTGGATTAAGGAACGCGCTAATTGATTTGAACCCAAAAGCTGAGATTTTATTCATCCCGAGTTAATAAACACTATGAAAAGCACTTAGCAACAATTCAGGTGAAGTCTTCTCGGTATTTCCACTGGGTTAAATATTTATATAACACCAACGTTTCCACAAACGACTCATCCATCGTTCACTTCTCATGATAGATACTCCTACACACTTCAAGAATAATTAAACATATTTTATAACCCTCATGAATTCTTGCTGAGTAATCAGGGAACCTTAGCTGCACATGGTCATAGATACAATTCGCCCGTCACTAAAAAATCTTAGAGTGACCAGTGTCAGCCAGCCGGAATCGAATTATAAAATATCAATATGATTATAAACATGTATACCTAAGGTTGATCAAGTATCTTTTGTCACAGAAATTGCTTCTCTTGTTATTGTGTCCAATCTTTTATAATCACGTTTGGTGAGATTTAATGTAGTACAAAATTGCTCCAGCATCTTTATTAATAAATTACAATAGGCCTCACATTCCTATAAAAACAGTTTATTTTGTATCAGGCCTAGCGTACCTCAACCACTATTTCTCCTCTCTCCTAGCTTTCCTCGGCAAAATTGTGTCAGCCACTGTTGTAATGGAGCAGATGGGAAAATTAAACCCTACCGGTCCATTATTAATAGCTCTACTTCACTTCAGATAAACTTAAACCTCAATATCTAGAAAGCTTTGTATAATGAATATTATAATTACCAAATATACACCATTCTTTATTTCATCTATCACGTATCACTTCTGAACAAGGCAGAAGATGTAAACAAACCATTCCGACCATCGATACAGCTGCGTTGGTCTGAAATCTCCCGTGAATCGATATGTGCTATCGATAGGTCTACCATTGCACATCCTTTCAGCACAACATTCAAGGAAATTCGAATGATCATTCTCCGTGTAAAACGCCCTAAGCAGAAGCAATTTCAGGTAATCACTTCAATTCATTGGCGAATGAATTCATTCGCATGATAATTCACCATGTAAAATGGTCTTGACACCAATTACAACAACAAAGGAAATGCTAAGTTTTAAGTGATCGAAAGGTACCTATAATAGCAGTTACTGTACGTTTCCAGACGCTGTAAATAAAGGCAATATAATTTAAGTTCATTCCAGTATTTTATTTCTGTATCTCCTAAACGTGACAGTGAAGACAAAAAGTGATATCTTAGGGGAGATGTTAAGTATAATTAGGAAAAGCGGGCATTGAAATATCTTATAAACATATAGATGATTTTTGGAAGTGATTATAGATGTTTTCTAGATATGCGTGGAAGATAATGTAGATGTTTTGTGGATGTTTAGTTAATATTTTGTCCTTCATGGGTCAATTGGAAATGCCTTTAGTTACAATAAGCATGAAGTGAAATCAGCTGAATTGCAAATCGGTTAGGTGCTTTTTTTTGTTTGTTGACGTCAGGAGTATGAGAAATTTACTAACCTAAAAGTTCTCAGAAAAATCTCGGTTTTATAAAACTGAGATAATAATATCAGTGGTGGAACGCAAATGAGAGATTATTGTAATATTAACGGAGATAATGTAAACTGCGATAATGGGAAATTTTATCGTCGTTGGTGAAACTGGCCCTTACACTAACTTGGAAGGAGGCAGGTGACCTCACCATGGGTAATATTTGAAGTCCTGTTAGCTTCACTTTGTAAGATACGATGAATAAAGAAGATAATCATTTTCAAATTTACATCTGATGATGAATTTGTAATGTTTTAAGAAAAGGATAATTCTCTCATGGGAGTTCAACAGTTGGTGCAATCCATTATAGCATTCATTATTTTTTCAATTTCTTTTGGATGTCTTTTATGCTCTTAAGGAGATGATGTGATATCTTACCTACACTCTAAAAGTTCCCTTGCTATTTGTTTGGAAAACGGTTTGGACACACCCATGAAGTTTGATCTCATATTGTGTTATTTACAGCAGTAATGTGAGCAGCCTAAGTCGAGGTAGCAGTGTAACGCCTGTCAGTAACAATGGTGCCAGCATCCCACCTGTAGGACCATTGGCCACCTCATTGGCTCCCTCCCGGAGCACGGCATCCCCTCTCTTCGGTATGGGTGGTGGAGGAGCTGCTGCTGCCGCAGCCTCTGGCGGGATGGGTCCTGTCACTGCCGGTGGACCCCCTACCGGTCTTGCTTTTGGGGCTCTAGGGAAAGGACCCTCCGGCCCTTCTCTCTCTACACACCCAACTCCACCTTCTTCCTCATCTTCCTCGGCTCCCACGTCATGGTCTGTGAGGTGAGAACCACTTACTTCAAGTGTTTTTAGACATCCTGATCACATGTGATATTTGTGACTCTTAATCCCAGATTTGGTTCCCAGAATGGTTGTTTAACTTAGCATTTGCATTATTTTCTCACATTTTCATTTCCAGTTCTCCGAGTGGGCCCTTGGGAAACATTGGTGGGCCTGCACTGTCCCCAGCCACATCCGGCCCGAGGCCAACCCCTCCCCCTGCCCCATCCTCCCATCATGCCTCCCCCCACCCCCATCCCCACGCCCCACACCAACACCCTCCCCACCACCACCCCTCCCATTCCCCACACTTCTCATCGCAGCCCTCGGCGGTCGGGACCAGCAGTGGGCGCAGCAGTGCAGGAGCAGGACAGCCCATCACGACTATGGCAGGAGGGGCTCCAAGAGTGTCGCCAGCACCTCAGTCCATCCCGGCCACCCATGCATCAGCAGTGTCTGCTGGGCCCATGTTCGCACCTCACTCACTGCCGCCTGTTGGTGCTGGGACAAGTCCACTCCCGGGGACTGCTGGAGTGGCTCCACCTCCACCTCCCCTGCCAATGCCAGGGTCGGGCGCCACCCCCTTCTCTGCTGAGTCACTCTTCCAATCAAGTAAGTTAAGAGTGTGTTAGGAGAGAAATTTGCTCTAGCATTATCATCACCATATGGGAATGAGTGGTGTATAGATGCACAACACAAAATATAATTGGTGAAAATGATTTGGTAGTTTTTGTCTCATGACTTAACGCAATCCAAGTAGGAGTTGAACAGTCCAATCTTAAAGCATGATTAAATTTTATGCACCAATTTGTTCTCATTTTTGTAACTTAAGGTTTTTATCATCGTAATTTGTCACCAGTAAATTGATTGAATGAAATAATTCTCTCTGCATGTTTTCTTTGAAATAACATGAATTTTGCATAGTTTCATTTGGAAATACTCACTCAACAATGCTTTGAACTACTTTTACTGTCTTACGTAATTATGCCTTTTACATATTATGTGATGAGTTGAAGCTAATGCAACTATTTTGCTTTTTCGTTTCATCACTTAGTTAACTCATTGCATTCCATTCTCTCTCCTCAATTCGTCACAGATCAAGCTGATCTTCTCAGGCGAGAGCTGGACTCAAGGTTTCTGGCCTCTCAGGAGAGGAGTCTGGCTGCTGGAGCATCCTCCGTTGTACCTCCATCTCCTTACTTGCGAACTGAAATGCACCACCACCAGCATCAACACACGCATGTGCACCAGCATACGGCAACGGCTCTCCTGCCGCCTCCTCCTCCTCCCCCACCTCCTCCAACGCACCCAGCCCACCACCACCACATGGGTGCCATGCAGACTCCACACTCGGCATCTTCTCTCTTCCCACCTCCACTGGTGAGTAAGGTCTGATATGCATACCCACGTGGTTGAATCATGACAGTATTGTGTGCTCATCAATTGATCTATCGCAAGAAGTTGTATACTGAAGTTAAAAAAGAAAGTTGTGGGTCATATGGAAAGTGAAACAGTAAAATACAAACATATTTTTAAAAATGTGTGATTTAGCAGTGGCATTTAGTCAGAAATAAAATAATGAAATTATTGCCTCCATTCTCAATCAAGAATAAATAAAAGTAGAATCAAAGGTTATTATCCTGAAAATGCATTACATTTCTTCCTTGTATCATGTCATGGCCTGCCAGTTAAGAGTAAGATAAGGTCTAGAGCATCCTTTCTTTTTTTTGTGGCTCTCTGTTGTTCTTAACCCATTGGCTTACAAAGACTGTGATTTTCTGGTCTTTCAATTTAATTTTTTCAAGTGATTTTATAATGTTAATATTATAGCATATCTTAATAATTATTGATAAAATATTTATCAATAGATTACTTTTTAAAAAATAAATAGCTATTTTTAAGGTGAATGTTGAGAAAAAATAGTAATTCAATGGGTTAAGAAAGTCTAGTTACCCACTTTCTCCATCATTTTGGTTTACCTTTCTCAATGCTTAACTCTTAGGTGGACTAAAATCTCCTTAATTGTAGTTATCTGTTTGGTAAGGCTCGCATGAATTGAAGTATAACCTTCCCTCACAAATCAAAATTATGTGTCTAACAATCGGATTTTTCTATCTTTCATTTTCAACTCTAGTTCAAGGACATCCCCAAAATGGGAAGCGTAGATTCTCCATTTTATCGCCAAAACTTGGGGCTGGCTGCAGCCGCTGCATATCCAGGATTCTCTCCAAGTCTGCTGCATCCCTCTCTTGGAGCATCAACATCATTTGTCCCTCCTAATCACTTGACTCCATTCACCCCAAAGGTATGCATGGAATGCCCTTAGACTTAGAAAAATGCCCCTTGACATGCCTATCTGCCATACATTACCTCCCTAAGATTTCATGTGTTTTCCTTTGTGTAACCTTGTGCGTGCATCATTGCACATGTTGATCTTGCACTAATTCCATGTAACTAAGATCCCTCCAAAGGAATGCATGGAAACCTCCATGTGGGAATGCTGAAAAATAACGCCAACTCTCTGCATTACTTTACCTTGTCATCAGTCAATGGTCACACAAACACTGTATATGCACTCCTTGAATCAAATGTTAGCGTGTGTATGTTAGCGTATCTGTATGTGCAAATTTAATGTTTTATTGTTGTCACTGAGAATTATCAGTTGGCACCTGGATTCCATCTTCATGTTCAACATATGACTTGCATTGTTCGTTAAATTTGTTTTGAATCCTTAAATTATTCCATTGCTTTCTCACCATACCAGAAAAATGATTGATTTATCTGGAGATTCCTGTATGTAGTCTTAGAAAATCTTTTGTTCCCTCAACAGATTTACTAACTTTTTTCACATATTTTTAAGTTGAATGAGCCCCTACAAAATCTCTCCAGTAAATTTCTCTTTTGTGATCCATTTCAAGAAAGGAAATTATTTTCACTTTAATTAATCTTAGTTTATTATCTTAAATCCCTTATATTTCTGTATTTGTGTATAATAGTTAATTCTTAACATGTGCAACCTAGCATGACCCACCAATGGAGTATTGCCCTGTCGGCAGTATTGGCCCACAGGGTGGGTCATGCTGCCCTTAGGTACATAAAATTTAAGAGGAGTAATAGGTTAGTGGTCAAAAGTGAATTGACCCGTGCCTGATAAATGTTTAATTTTTAATATTACATGTGTTGAATGAAGTTGGTATTCTTCATATTCTCATGGAAGAATCCTATATTTTAAGTTGTGATTGTTGCCTAGATTTTTAAGAGCCTTTGATTCTTAGATTCGCATTGCACATTGAATCGTATAAAAATAAGGTACATACTCTTCACTGAATTATTTGTTCACTGCCAATACACTATTTAAATTTACCTTACTATTATTCTTATTTGCTTTTGTTTAATATAGAATAAAATTTAATTATTTTATGTTCTCATTAGGCACAGAATTAATCAAACCTGCCCTTCTTATCTTAAACAATACCTTTTTACTGGATATTATGCTATCAATTAAGCCTTTGCCCTAAATATTGTAGTGATTTCTGTGGAATAAAAACATAGTGTAGTGGGATTTTTGCCTCTGTTGCTGTGTTTCATGAGGAAGAACCTATATAGTGAACCAATTTTTTAATAGTAATTCTTGAACTGTCAGATGTCTATGGTGTTGATTTCAGCCACATAAAACCATGAAGGGCATTAACACACTCAAAGCTGGCCTATTTCATGAAAAAGTATTCATGTCCGAAATATTTTTTTTTCTTTTATATGAATAAATACATTATTATAAATGCTTTAAACATAAAATTTATGCAATATAATAATAATTTTTTACTTAGCTACGAACATAATGGGACCCCATGCCTTGACATCAAGGCATCAACCTCCCAGGGTAACGAGGCATGCCTTGAATTGAAGGCATCTGCGTTGAGTGTGTTAAAGCAGATTGTCACAATCATTTAATTTTTATTGTTTTAAAACTGTCATAGAATGTGGTGAAATCATTCAATACATTACGTATAATATAGCTTCTAAAGGTTGGTAATTTTATTCCCTATCGTGTTGCCTTTAGAATTTTTAGAATTCCTCCTGTCAACTCAATTTGACTCCACTTCCCATTGTTGCTCTTCAATTATTCTGGCCATCACATTCTTCCATATATAGGAGCAGCTAGGTTGTTAGTTCAACTCGACAGTATAATATTTTTAATCACTACGTTCGATTCATTGATAGAGTTAATTTCTGGATATGAAATGATAGGCCATGAGAAATAGTTTTGTCATCCAATACAGGGAACAGACATGTAGTGGCGACACTATCCCAACTGTCTAGTATCTTCAAACTATCCTATTGATGATGAGTGTTAACCTTACATTTAGCTCCTATGTTCATTCATTCTACCATAAATGCAAGTTAATCTAAGAATAATATTTGAATATGATATTTCTTTCCCTTTGTCTATGTGTCTTTAAGTGATAAAAAATGTGCCATTAAGTTTGCTGAAACACATGGCTTGGCTTTGCCAATTAACTCCTTTTTGATTTTGCTTATTTTAGTCTTATTCTGCTTTGGATATTGTTCTATAATAACCTGTGTGCATGTGTTTGTTTGTAATATCCTGTGCTTTAGCTGTCTTAATAACAAAGAATAATCTTTTTCTTTCTCATGAACTCCTACCCTGCTCTCCTCCTCCTTGTGCTCTGCAGATCTCTGGGGAAACCTCAAAACATAAATCATCGGTATGTGTTTTGCTCGCATAGGGAAATTAAATTAATATAAACCACTAATTTATTGATATTAGGTTTTTGGTTTTAATGAGATTAATAAACAAAGTTGTATTTAGGTGGAGCTCTGACAAAAGAAACATTAGCCCCAATTCAGTGTCAGAAGTGTGTGAATGCTGGTTTATTAATTTCTTGTTATGTTTACATTCAAAAGACTTTGAAAGTATACCTTGACAAGATTTTAAGGAACATGTATTAAGTTTCCTCAGCCATTACAAAATGATTGCTGGTAATAATTTGATTAGGATTGTTTTTAAATTAATAGTTGAAAAATAACAAATATATTCACCCCTCTTGGAGAACTGCAAGTGGTTAAGTTCAGTGGTGTCAGAGGAAAATATTGCCATAGTGAACCAAATTCTCACATTTATTTCCTCTTTATTTGATAAAATATTATATTTCTCAGCAAAGTAGTGAACTTAAAATGAAATCATTGGATATACAATAATTTTTAGTGGGTGTCTTGTGATCATAATCTATTTTATAGAAGATGATCGAGTCATTCCTTAATTCAGCACAGTTAACCGTTTAGTCCAAAGCATCTACCATGCATCTTACATTGCCATTTACAATTATTTCATTTTAAATGTTCTCACCTCAATAATAGGCAGAATCCTTAAAAAGCCTTCACTGTTATCTTCAGGAAAGTGTGTTTCCAGATCCTATTCAATGCATGAAAATCTCTCCACACTCATGCAGTTTTAATGTGCTATTACCCAGAATCATGCCTAAGCCCTGCCTATAGATACAGTTCCTAATCTCTGCTGTGTGAGTCATGCATGATCTAGAAATGTAGAATGCCATGAGAGTTTCTAAATTAGCAGTTAGTGGTGCATAATGATATTTGTTGTCGATCCTGCCACCAACTTTATTTTTTGTATTTAAAGAAAGTGTCCGACCAAATATTTCCTCATCCAAAAACAAAGAGTGGCCATATTGCCAAACTAAATTTGACCTGCCTACAAACTTCTTGATGCTATTGAATACTTATTTAAGGGTTAATGGTGGTAATTTAATTAATGACATAAATATTTTAGTAAGTCCCAAGTTATATTAATCATCCAAACAGTATTATAATTATATATAGATGGTAACATAATGATTATTTTGAATCGGGAACTAGTAACAACCTCTTCTGTAAAAGAGAATGACTTTGACCTTTGTAATTTTAATAACTGGTTTTTCGTATTGAATTTTTCATAAACAAAAATACAGAAAAAGTCACACAATTGCATGAACCAGAAAAAAGAACCCTTTTCACTCATTTTTTAAAAATAAAAGTGGTATAAATTTATCCGTTGTGAAAGGAACTACTAATTTTTCTCTTTTAATATGCTTATTTATCACTAATTCAAATCATTTTGGAATTAAACATTGTGTTAGAAAATAATTTTATTAAGATTCTAACATTCCATTAAAACTGCCTCTCAGTGAAGAGTAAAATTTGTGCAAGTATTTTTTCAAACTGATTCTGGATTAAAAATGCATAGTTATGAAAGTTAAAATCAATTGAAAATATTTTCCAACATTTTAAATAAATCCAAAATTGTTTGTTTTTTCTTAACTTACCTAAGTAATTACATCTTTTGAATTTATAGTAAGCAATCGACCATCTTATATCTTTATCTTCAGTGAAACTGACCAGGTGTGCTTCAAAAAGTATATATTTTCAAATCTTTGATAATAGATAAATGTAGCGTTGGAATAATATGGTGTTGAAGGTGTATTAACAGCCTTTTAGGATTAAGCTACTCAAACTGTTAAATTCTAGTTGCAAAACACATAAATACTTATCCATCTCACATACCCCTCTGCATATCTAGCTTGTACAGCACATTTCTAAACACTGAACATATCTTTCTTCTCAACCTTGCCTACTGTAGAAGACCGGCCGTTGGAATGCTATGCATGTCCGCATTGCATGGGAGATTTACCACCACCAGCAGAAGCAGCAGGCAGAATCTAAGGGATCCACTGGGAGCTCAAGTGCATCTGCAGCATCAGCAGCAAAGGGCAGCCCTGCAGCTAGCGCTGTGGATCTCCTCCGACCTCCCAACCACCACCACCACCATCACCACTTATTCCCAGGTCTCCCTCCACCCCCTCGACCCCACCACCACCACCCCGATCTCCCTCCCACCGCAGCTGGCCCCTTCTCGGCCCTCCTGGGAGCACCAGGGGCCCGGCCTCCCCCGCCACCTGCACCCTTCGACACCTCTTCCTTCCTGGGTCACCACCTGGGGGTGGGTGGAGTTCCTCCCACACCAGTCAGTGCAGCCGCTGCTGCCAGTGTTGCAAGTGCTGCCGCGGCAGCAGCTGCTGCTGGATGTGCTGGATCACCATTTGGACGGTATCCATCAGGGTTTGGTGTTGTTCCGGCATCGTCATCACCTTCTTCTTATGCTGCTGGATTGGCCTCCCTGGGATTGCCACCTCTTTCCTCACCAGTTCATGATCAGTGGAGCAGGTGAGTCATGCTCTTAGCTCACAATTGCTTTTCTTCCCTCTAAACATTTTCTCCCCTTCTTTAGCTCCTTGAGGTGCATCAATGATCTTGTGATATAAAAATTAACCCAGGAATTTGACTGAAAATTCACTTTAATGTTCTCCTTTGTAGTATTTTCATGGTGACATCTAGGTATGTATTTAACTTGGATTCTCAGGGCACAATAACCTAAACCTGAGTAGCATGGAATTTGACTTGAAACAATTAAATGGGAAAATAAAATCAATAAGTTGTCAATCATAATTAAACCAACACAATTATTTGATGGAGGAAATTTTTTGCATTTATTTATTCAGTTTACAATTTCTAATATAAAGTAATTAAGTTATAAGTAAAAAATAAATGATTAGAATACTGAAAATTTGATATTAAATTTGTTTATCTTCAATTTATCGTTGATAACTTTTTGGATTAATTCATCAAATAGTCTTATCATCATCATTATTGCTGTAATAAGTACACTGACGTGTACTTAAAATATTAATCATTTCCACACTAAAGATCATTCTGTGAGGAATATTCTGAAGTGCTGCCAACATTCCATTAATGTCTGGAATTTCCTGAATAGTCAACCATTATATTTTTATCACAAATGTGTACATTTGATATTGTTTTATTCTACTTGAGATATCTCAGAGTTTATATTGGAGGAAGCAACCAACCCAATCCCCTCCTGCTTCCTAATGGAAGAGTGCTTCTTCTAGCTTCCATAGAATTTGTCCACCTCTCTTCAGGCTGGAAAAAATTAAGTTACATTTATTCACCCTGCTAATGGAGATGAAAAATTTTCATGGAGTTTTTAATGCATAATTGGGCATAATCATAGGTTACCATCCAACTTCTGCTGCTTGCATTCTCTCGTTTATCTTTTAATTTTCATCCTTGGAAAAGATATACCATCAATGTGGCATGTAATAATGTAGCAAGGGAGAGAATTGAGAAGAATGAATTGAAAGTGCCCGTTAACTTTGAATAAAAAAAAACTTGCTTGGGGTGGAATTAAGTTGTGAGTATTCCTTCACTATATCCTGAAACCTCTGTCTTTTTTCTTTTTTATCAGTTTCCTAGTAGTTAATCTAGGTTTTGATGGACATAAAATACTTCCCACTCAATGTATCTTTCATGCGATCTCCGTCTTTAACTTTACCTTCAACCTCTCATTATTTCCCCCAAGCCTCTTATCCCTCTCCTTTCTCTAACCTGCTAAACCAACATTTCCCCATAACTTTTCCTTCAAAACTCCCTTGATCCTTATCACCCTCTACTTCCATTATCTCCTTATTTTTTCAATCAACTTCCTCTCTTACCTACTCAGCCCTTTCTGGTTTGTCTTCCATTCCATTCACTTTTTATTCTCTCCATCCTTCGCCTAAACCACATCTCAGAAGCTGATTGTCTGAATTTCTCCTCATTCCATTTAATTCCTGTTAAGGCACCATATAATTCCATGCTCTCATTCCGAGGTAGACTTTTACTTGTCTTTTCTTTACATCTCTTCACATCTTTGCAATAAGTTCTCTCCCATGAGTACATACCCCTTTTGTCAAGACAATTGTACATCTTTTCTTAGAAATTACTTTGAGAAAATAATGAAAAAATGTGTCTAAAACCAAGTTCCGTTTTGCCCTTTTAGGTTGCACCGTACTCCACCCGGGTTCCCACCTGGTGCTGGCTGGGGCTTGAAGCCAGAGCCAAGCACATTGGACAGGAGAGAGTTGGAACGGGACCATCGGGAGCGGGACCATCGGGAACGGGACCATCGGGAGAGGGAGCATCGGGAACGAGAACACCGGGAGCGGGAACAGCAACGGGAAAGGGAAAGGAGAGAGCAGGAGGACAAGAGCCGGAGGGAGCGTGAACGAGAACGTGAAAGAGAGAGGGAACGAGAGCGGGAAAGGGAGAAGGAACGGGAGCGAGAGCGGGAACGTGAGAAGGAACGGGAAAGGAGAGAGCGAATACACCACCACCAGCACAGCATTGAGTCAGCTGCTGGCCTGATGGGAGGGAAGCCCATAATAGATGGCATTAGGGACAGGTCCCCAGTGCGTGGGGGTCAGGTTACCAATGGTGATGTGGGCCCAGACGGTCGATCCAAAGCCTCGCCTGAGGTCAAGGTCAAGGAAGAGCCGAAGATAGTGAAGGAGGAAGAGATTGTGGTAGTGGGGAATCAGCAAACAGGCTGTGTTCCCACATCCACTCCCTCGAGGGAATCCTCAAGGATGCCCTACCCTCCAAGACAGTCAGGTCCCTCACTTCCCCCACCCCCAACAACTGTCTCTTCCCTCCTGGACAGGAGCAGGGTGTTGCCACCACCCCCACCCCCATCCTCCCACTACGCTGTGGCTGCAGCGGCAGCAGCTGCTGCAGCGGCTGCTGCTGGCTGGCCTCACACCGCCGCTCCCCCAACAGACCCCTTCCGGGACCCATACCACCGTTTTGACCCCCTGCTCCGGTTCAGCCACCTCTCGACGGCAGCGCTGTACCGTGAGAGGGAGGAGCAGCTGGCAGCGGCGGCCGCTGCTGCAGCTGGCCTCTTCCCGCCTCCACCGCACCACCATGGTCTTCCACACCCACCCCCTCCCCCATCCCATGCCCACCTCTCGCAGCCTCCCACAGGAGCGGCTGGCCATCCAGGGGTCCCCCCTCCCCCAGCCATGTCGTCTCGTGGGAAGGGGTCGACGGCAGGCTCAGGACACGTGGGGCTGGGTGGGGGTGGAAGCCCCCTGGGTATGTCCCACCATTCCCTTGGAAGCAATCACATAGTGGGTAGGAGTCCGGTTGGGATGCCTGGCACAGGCAGTTCCTCCCACAAGTTGGGCTGTGGGGTGTCGCCTAGGGGAGTGCCGATGGACGGTCTGCCATCAGAGCATCACAAGAAGGAGGAGTCCCCTCAGTCCAGATAGTACGCCATGAGTGAATATCCTTATTTAGAGCCACCCAACCCCATGGCCATGCCTCTCTGACTTGGGTGCAATGGGTCTTCCTCCTCCCCGCGGTCAGAGGCCTTGGGAGAGGGTGGGCGACAAAACAGATCAACTCATTTTCCTCCTCCATGAGTGAGCAATCTCATAATATATTTTGGGCAAAGACTCTTTTTTATTTGTCTTTATACACATGTCTTTCAGTGTGAATAATTTAATGAAATTGGAATGGGAAGACTTTGATCAAATATATGCCTTTGTATAGAATGAAGAAAAGGGTGAAACAGTTTTTAGATGCTTCTGACTAGGTGCTGCAGTTTTTGCGTGGCAGGTGCTTGATACTCCAAGAATAACTGAGAGAGAGAGGGAATGTGAGGATGGCATCTGTGCATGTGTGTCCCTTCCTTCTAAACTCTGATAATACTCACCCTGCCTAGTGAGTAATGGAGGACATTGGATGAGTTTGCCTGTGTGAATGATTAAGCACTACCCCAAATGGCTGTGTTCCATCACATGGATCTTGGTGATGGCAATGCATAATACAACTAGACATTTTTACATTTCATTGAAAAGATTATGCAAATCTGAGCATGTAAAGAAAAATCATGTAATTCATATTTCCCTTGATATACATATGCAAAAAACATGCATTCTATTAACCATCATGAATACAAGCGTTGTTGGGACCTCAGTATTTTCGGGAATTAGATTCCTTATCTCGGCTATCCCTCAGCAACTCTCCAATCAACTTAAAACAGCTTGTACCATAGTATTGGTGTCACAATTCTTGTAATTTTCCTATTTAATACAAAAAAGAAACATTTGTAGATAATGTGCTATGTTGTAAGTTTTTGTAGAGGAAAAGCAGTGGCCTCTTGTGGATACAAGTGATGAGGTTTGACGTGATCCTTTGTGAAGGGGTCTTGAAACAATGTATTATAGTGTTTCTAAAATGTAGAAACAAAAAGAATGTTTAAAACCTATCTCTGACAGAGTTTTTTGCATTTGAATTTCTCATTTAATCTCCTATCTGCACCCTATTCCATTCCTTAACCCAGTGAAAATGTAATTTAAATGCTGAATTGAAAGAAGTAATTTATAACCTGATACATATTTGGGCAGCCAAGTTAATGTAGCCAATCAAAATTGTCAGTTTTAATTGGATACTCATCAAATATCTTCTTATCTAATCAATTTATTTCACAATAAGTCCATGACATATGCATGAGTTTTCCTCCAAAAGCTTGTTTGCAAGTTGAGAAATGTTAGCCCAGGCATCCAACATTGAGGTTAGCCCATGGCTTACAGCACTCTGTGGTTATGTTTTCTAATTTTACTCATCCACAAGTTCCAGCATTCCACGCTGTGAGCTGCAACAGACAAATAAACCTAATATATGCTGTCACCACATTAGAAATATCTACTGTTATAAATTAGAATTTAGCTCCAGGACATGTTCATATTTTTGAAAGTTCGTATATCAAGGACTTGCTGTATATTTCAAATGGAAAGGCTATGAGAGCATCTTCATAAGTCATATACTATTACCAAATGGAAAAAATGCATATTATATACTTGAGTATCCTCTTAACATTTGCCTCAGAATTTTCTCAAGGCAGGAAGAATTCCCGCATTGGCCCCATGTTTTTTCATCATTATTGTAATATTATTCAATAAAAAGGTTTTTATCTTTTCCTCAAAAACAACTTTTGCCTCCCACAACAGAGGAAGCTTAGGTAGGTATCTGTTAGGGACTAGGAAGAAGCATTCTGAGAAGACTTCAAGATTCCACAAATCATGTGACCCACTCACTCTTCAGGGCCTCCTTGTTTTTACCTCACCCTGCTCTCCTTCCATAGGATGCTACCAAAAGTAGTATCACCCCCATCTTGGAGTTATCTCTCCTGACCATCTTCCCCCATCACACCCTCCATCCTCCAAAACCTCTCTCTTCCTCTGGAAACCAAAATGCAGACCTTTTGATATGACATTGCAAAATGGTCACTGGCTAGCAAGTTATCAAAGTAGAACCTCAGCCTATACAAGTGAGGTAAGATTTTTGTCAGTGCCTCTACACATTCTCATCTGATCAATAACATTTCATCTGCAAAACACTGGAAATATTAGCTTATCATATCATCCATAACTTCATTGCTGATGGGCATGGGAATTGATTTTGGGTAGCACATAAACAGCATCCTTAGTGCTGTGAAACATATTCAAGTTGTAATAATGGGAAATGAAAACTCATATTTTTTCATGAAATTTCACACTTCATTATCAATGAATGAATGCGGAAGAAGTCTTGACCTATTGTTTTTCAGTAGTTTTAAGCTCTTTACATATTTGAAATAGTCACCATGTGCATTGATTCATTTTTCTTACTAAATGCTTGATAATAATAGTTTCTTTATATATGTGAATGAAAGTTCAGATAACTCTGGAGTCGCATGGTTAGGGGTTGCAAGATGCTTTATGAGAGGCTTCTTCCAAATTCAAATCCTGACTCCCCATCCCCATAAAAAAATAAGATGTGTTCCACATAATGTATTAAGACATAGAAAAATTAGTTAGGTTAAACCTTTAAGGATAATGCTAAATGGCTTCACCTTCAATTCCTCAAACAAGTTATATCAAAGGATTTCTCAGCAGCCACTCTCTCTAGAGCCCCGTCAACATGCCAGGATAACACCTGACCAGATGAACCATTCCACTTGGGAGGTTGGAATTGTGAGGGCTGAGCTCACCAACTGCATGCTCCGACTATCATTATAGAGGATATAAATAAAAATGGGGGTAATTCTCGACCTAAGGAGAAATGAAACAAAAAAGACGAATTTACGAAGTACAGATAATTGATGGATTGGTCACCATTTGGCAAAGGCTGACTATAGAATAAAATGAGGGCCACGGTGAATTGCAGATAAATTACTCTGGACCAAAAATAAAATGACCATATGATGGGAGCAGAAAGTGTTTTTGAAAGGTTAAACATGCTTTGCAAACCTTTACATGCTTTCTGACATGTTTTGCACCCTTGGGCCTGGTTTCTGATACATTTCAGTAGTAGGTACCTACTTCAGGAAGCTTGGAGAACATTTCAAGTAGTATTATAGGAATATAGTTTACTTTTGCTGCATTTTGTATGACAATGAGAGATTATGAAAGGCCTATTTACTTCAGTATAAGGAGATGGGTGGAGGTGATTTTCAGTGAAAGCAAGAGTAATGAAGAGTTATATTGCATATGGAGGTATGCTGTGATAAGGAACAAATTTGCATAAGAAAGCTGTGCAAATGTATTTTAGCGTTGATCACTTCCTTTGAAGATCTGTACAGACCGGCTATGATAGTTACCTGGAATGAGTACATAACTTCTCTATGGTATTAATTTACCAAGTCCCTTGGGAAGCTTGATTAATTCCATAGATTAAGTGGCAAGAAGAAAGTAGGTATATGCGAAGAAAGAATTTGATTTTGACACTAAAAATTATTGTATGACCAATGATATCTGTAGCACCATTGAAAGAGTTGGATGACGCATGACCATGGTTGATGTTTAGGGTAGGGTGGAAACTTCTTGTGAAATACTAAAAATAAAAAAAATATTAGTGGTGGAATTGAAACTTTCTTCCGTATTTTGTGGGATTGAGGATAATAATCTGATACTTGCGTGGAATTAGTTTTCAACAACATACGTCAAACATTTTCAAAGTAAAAACATAGCTCAAATCCCAGATAATGATTCAAATTAATTATTTATCGTCCACATGGCGCCAGCAGATATTTATTTTTGCCGCCATTATATATTTAGTATTTCATTGGACGATGTGGAAAACAAAGTAGTAGCGAAACAGTAGCCAATAGATGCTCAAGGTTGTGTTGATGTTCGCCCTGGCGTCGTTGAAAGCGGGCTTTTCTTGATAATTGGGTATTATCGTTGAAAAATTATTAACCTCCTGTGTATGAAAAGCATAAAATGGATTGTACACAAGTCCTTGTTGAAAGCGACGAGGAGGGTAATGTTTCCGAGGAAGACGATCGACGCCAGGTTGGTGTTAGCACATTTTTTAGCTGCGTGCTTAGTAGACTGGTCATGTTCAGCATTGCATTTCTGAAGTAACAACGGACAATTACATGACGCCGTTATTTATTATGCTCAGTACCTATGCTTTATACTCCATTTGCACGGCTTCAATGTGTTTTATCATTGAAAGCTTCAAATTACGTCTGATACCATCATAATTGATGCCTTAATGATGTTGAAAATGTATGATTGTAAATACGTTAATATATCCTCCTTTACGTGCCTTATGCAATATGTTATGTAAGCTGCTATGTACTGCATTCTGTTTATTGTCAATTGGGGAAATAAATATATTTTTATTAATATATCAATAATAGAACTCATTATTTTACAGGTGGCCTCCTTGAAATTAAACGAAGATTCTTTCCCCATCTTTCTCGGAGAAAATAAAATAGGACGGGACTCCTCCAGCTGTAGTGTATTCATCTCGAATTTGGTAAGAAAAGGTATTCCATACATATATACATATGTACAATGACTTGGCGGGTGTGAATGCAATTCTGTATGTTTCTCTATTTTAATTGGTAAACCTTGGTGGTTTCAATGAGCTTCGAGTTGTTGCGTTAAGTAAACCTGGACTTGGGAAAGATTATTACGCGGCAAGGGCTGATATACAGCTCTTTATATCCTTGTGTATTTTGAGCAACTTCAAAACATTATTTGGAGAACCTTCAAAGCACTTTTTGGAGAATAGATGCAAAAAGTTTATTTTTACGTTTGCCGATTCTCATATTACAGCTTTAACCCTATTACCTTGTAAAATGGCAATAAACTATTTTTATTGTTGTTTTTTTCCTCTAATTTAAATCATAGCTACTGTAATTGCAAGTAAGAATTAATGTCATATTTTGATCATTTACCTTTACATGAACGGATTTAATGTGCGTGTCATTGGAATCTAACCTGCAACCTTTGCCCAGCTTGGGGGTTACTTATCTAGTTGCATTAGTTTTGGAAGGGAATACATTTATGTTCATTGGATATTCTTAGATGGCATACAATCCTTGTTTTCATGACCGAATATGAGGTAAAATTCAATAAAACAACCTGTGAATGCCATTCATAGTGTATTATCTTTTTTTAAATAGGAATCTCTAAAGTTCATATTTGGTGTGCTAGAGCACCTATCTGGTCATTCCATGTCAGATCACCCAGGCTATGTCACACAACAACTCAAGGGTTACACGATTTTCTTTATTATCTAGTATCAGGGTTGATAAAAAACATGATTTTATTTTTTTTTTAATTTGAAGTGTTGATTGTTTTTTTTAATTTAAATTAGATTCTGTTGGTTTTAGTCAAAACTTTGTGATCTGAATGCTGGGTTTTTAAACCCTTCGGTGAACACCATTTATTAATGTCACATTTAATTGCTCTGTACTTCTTTATGAATAATGAATATTTTGGAATCAGAAGTCATTGTTTTTCTTGAAATTTTAATGCTGATGTAACCATAGGCATAGGGTGGTACTGACAATAAACCAGTGGAATTCACAATTTTATATCTCTTTATTACTATGAAAAAATTCCACATAATAAGTACCTACACAGTCTCTGAGTTTTAACCATAGGCTCTTCGGAAAGATGTAAATTTTTAATTTATTTCCGTATTGCATTGGCCAGTGCATTCTAACTGGTTCAATTGAATTCATTCACAGTTTAATGACTAACAAACACTGATTATCTCCAATTAATGTTTATTATTGCTTTAGTGAGGGCATGCATATACATATATTCTCATTTAAGAGTGTTCACTTAACAAAATCATAATTTTAATTATAAAGTGGGAAAACGGCATCTTGATCATAACTTCCACTGAGGTTCGACGGAATATTGTAGCTAATACGTTGGAGTGTCATGTTAAGACCAGGACAACTTTGATGACAATTTGTAAAGAAAAGAAGACAAAAAAGATACTGTGATTCAACAAAGTGTATCGAATTTGTCATGAAACACCACGTAAAGTACTTATGTTTAGTAATGAAGCCAATTACTACAGCATTGGATGAGCTGCAATAAATAACAAAGTTAATAACAAATGCTCTTATAGTGGCTCACAGATCGTAGAAAGTTTGATGAAACATTTTTTACTGGAATATCTCCACTTTGAATGACATAGGATAAAAGTTTGACAGTGATTGACTGATTAGTTACTGAGCTATAATTTCTTTCCTAATTCATTGTACTTTAAAAGTGAAACCACAGCAGTGACCTTTATGGGCCATTTTCCAAAACTTTGACTCCCAACTGCTTGGAAACTATGTTGACCTAGAGAGAAAAAACTTTCTGTGGCTCATTAACTTGAAGATACTAGCTATTAAAAAAATATTTTGTGAAAATCTAATGCGTGGGAGGCATTTTGAAATTTTAAGGTGTGGTCTGACAGAATGACCCTGCTGCTGCTATGGTAAAATCCTAGCTGGTTATTTGGAGGGTTATTTATTGGTATATTTCCTAGCCCTTTTGGGTTAAGTTTATCATTGTTATCCAATGTAACCTTCTAGTTATGTGACTAATGCTCTAAAGTGAGATTGCTCTTGCTTAGAAAATTCTGTGTAGGGTTCTCATAAGACAGTGAAGAAATCTTAGGGCTTCATGAGTTCCAAGCTGTCTACAGTTTTCCTTCCTAATGCTTATGTTTAACATATTGCATTAGATTTGCAGTCCTGTTTATCTCAGTTTTTCTTTCTTTGTGAACAGTTGTTGAGAATAGGATTATATTAAAATAAAAAAGTTGAAAGTTTCTTCTTACTAAGTGAATTCTAATGGTTATCTTAAAGCAATGGTAGGTTAAAATTGCAGTTTTTCATCCACCAAACTTATTGCAAGGTGTGATGTTGTCTTTGTATGATAAATTATTGTTAATCACTTAGGTTACCATATCTGCATGAATGTGAGGTTAATATTGATTCTGAAACGACCCCCATGTTTTTGGGACTCTCAAAAGTCATAAGGGACATAAGTTGATGTTAACAATCATTAATGAGAGTAAGTAGAACAAAAGAAAATGCCTACTTCAGCACTAACCTTAAAATTGTTGTTAAACATGATATAACCGCAAAGAAGAAGCTAAACTTAAATGAAAGTATTATTCCCTCAATCATGACTTTTATTGGTGATATTTAATTCACACAGGATGATTTAACCCATTCCTTCCCAAGCATGTAAATAGCATGAAAATTCCCAAGTTTTTGCTTAAATAGCAATCTAACAGACTCAAATAAAGGAAATATTTGATTTTTGTATTGCTTTTGCTTTTAGTTTACTGTTGGCGAAATGTTGCGTGTACGAAACGTTGAGAGTTCTCTGATTCATACGAGTCGATTCCTCTTCTTTTTGGAACTGTGTTTTATATTTACAAAAAAACATATCCAATCACAACTTATTGATTAGAAATATTTTTATTTATGATATTTTGACAAACAATAGGTATGCAAATGAATTTGGCACTTTTGACACATACAGTACAACCTCTTTAAAATGAGACCTCACATTGCACAGGAAAACCCTCGCTATAGTGAAGTATCGGCTTACTGAGCGTTGGTTTAAATAATCGCCATTAAACCTATTGCCAACAATTTTCTGGGAATCGGGTTGGTGTGGTGGTGGAAGTATTTCCACCCAAAGAGTCTGAGCACAAATACCGAAAGAAGGGGAAAGTTTTTGCAATAATTCATATTCCTACTTAATTTACCAACTAACCATTCGATCAAAGAGCACCATACCTGCTCCAAAAAATGTAAAAAACCTCAAATTGCCGACCATTTTCCCAAATGCACAACTGACCCAGCTACTCTTTTCTAATGCTCGTTCCATTTTCTAATGTTCATTCCATGATTTTGATTAGTTTCGCCAAAAATTTAAACCATAACTGATAAATCAAAAACATGCCGCCTTTATTACTACCCTTTATGCTTTCCCTAGGTTGGTCTTAATTTTTTAAGATCAGTATATTATCCCTCTTCGCGACATTTCACGGATGCCATTTGGAATATCATATCGCATTTGTTTCAGCAGACGAAAAGAGACTAGAAGTGATTCTGCATTGGAGGGCTTTTTCTTTCATCTGATATAATGTCCACATTCAAAAGCAATCTGCTTTACCATGTATTTTTGCAATTTTATTGAAATAGCAGTTGTATCACAATAAGTTCGTTTAAAGATTTCATTAGGCCCTCGACATACTTAAAGTAATTTTGTCGGGTGTATATGCACAACGGAGTATGATACAAAGGACTGAAAAAATGGGTCTAATGAAGAGCCCTCCTATACCAACAATTATGTTTTAAGTATTAATTCACATAATTGCTCAATAATGGCAGCAAAACATAGAAAGGAAATAGACGTATTGAAAGTCCATAAACTAAGAGCGCTACTCCTTGGCACCGCGTTCATCACATTACATCAAGCAGTTACAAGTATAGGTAACAAATAATACTTTGCTAACTCCAATAATCTCGTAAATTATAAAATTAACTCACAAAAATGTTCATCATTGATGAATATAGAGTGAAATAAATATGAAAACAAATTTAGGAGAGGCAGTTGAGTAGCTTGCCGTTTTCCCCTTCCGACACTTAAGTGTTTTGCATTTTTGGGCCATGGTGTCTATCTTGGAAATGATCTCAACTCACAGACTTGCGAGTGTGCTCTCGATCGCCTGGGAAACAAAAGAAGACCAAATACCTATTCGTAACTGCTAATACTGCAGGATTTCCACCAATATTAACAATAAATTAATCGGATGGTGATTTATAATGTGCAGTTGATACGTAACACTTCATATTAATTGCATT
Source organism: Platycnemis pennipes (assembly GCA_933228895.1). NCBI lineage: Eukaryota > Metazoa > Arthropoda > Insecta > Odonata > Platycnemididae > Platycnemis > Platycnemis pennipes. The sequence continues at coordinate 30,149,134 of OW121851.1, forward strand.
GCTAACAGATCACAAGCTATGGTAGATGTTAGCCACTTATGGTGTTTGTTTGCCGATGACGGAAACTCTCGTAATGGCGGGGGCTAACACCAAAAGGGTCTCTTAAAAACCTTATTTTTTTACATGGCAATCATAGGGTCAATTGATGATGCCCCTGCAATCTCTCGTAATGGCGAGGGTCTCGCAATAGGCCATACTCGTACTACCGCGGTTTGCCTATATTGTTTGACTGCTACAAACTTGGCACTTTCGCCATGAATTTTTCTCATCTCCAACAATTATATGACCAACTTTATCTTTTCTAATAGCCTCTGGCAAACTAGTTTTCCCATAATGTCCCATATTGTAGCACTTATCAAAAACTGTTGAAGTAGCCCCTCACTAGCTTCTTCTTTTTTGAGAAACACCACACTACATCCGATCGAAAATAAATTTGACCCAAGGTTGATCCAGTTGCCTCTGCAGATCTTCCAAGCATTTACCATAGAACTATTAAGGCCAATGGTGACTGCCCCTGAAACGGTTTTTCTTCTCGCAGCTAGGCAAATAAAGTTATCGACATGAATCTTTCACCATCAACTTTTTTTGGCCAATGAAATTCTTTTTTGCTTTTTACATTTTGCAAAAAATTAAAAAACATGATAAAAAATTACCAAAATGGCAGAATGCGTTGTTATTTATAAAAATCGAAAAACTACGAAGTTTTCGAGTTTCTTCACTAATCAATTCCAATTTTCTAAATAATATTACGAGAAGGTAATAACTAGTAATTAGAATAATTAGAAGTCGCTAAAAACGCGCTGATAGGCGCGTCACTTGCGGCGAAATCAGGGAACCATTACGAAGCACCCGAGGAGCGATGAGGGAGGGGAGGGAGAGATGCCGCTGGAGGGATGAGGGCCATGCTACTGGAGGCGTTTAAGGGGGGGACGAACGAAAGACAAATCTTGCAACCTTGTGTTTTTGCTGAGAAGAGGACAGCGCGCAGGGTGTCGCAAGGTTATGCGTCCCTCTCCGTTGCTCTCAGTCCGTCTCGACTTTTCGTATCGAGAGCTATTTCCAATTGCCTAATATTTGCGTAAATCTTTCAAGAAATTTTTCTACATTCAGTGAGTCAAGAAATAATTTACAATTAATTTCTTCGATTTAAATTATCTCTGAAAAAAAGATTATCATGGAAACTGCCAGAAAGGGCCATCCTCGAAGTAAGAAAGACGTGGTCTATTCTCATCTGCAAAACGAAAGAAAAGGTCTGCCGGGAGTCTCAGGAAATGGCAAGCGAAGTAATTATTTGGTTGAGGACGACTACAATGAACCAATTCTTCAGATTTTGTACGTTTTTTTGTTTTCATCAAACCGATTCTCAGAAAAATACGTGTTTCTGCTAATGACCTAGCCTCACCGGAACAGATTAAACATTTAAGATTTAAGTATAATTGTTGTCCATGGCTGATTTGACTGTTTCACCACAGTATGTTTAGACAGTGGTTTCATCAGTTTCATCTTAACATACGAATGCGAAAATGTAGCCGTCACTTTTCTAAAAGTCATTTAATTGTTAGCGATATTATTTTACATTGCAAGAGACGCAATGTTTGTTCCAATTAAATCCGATGAGTAAACCGTGGTACTTTCTGAGAGAGTTATCTTCAGCCTGGAATCGCCACGTCCTATATTCCTGCATTATTTTTGTTTTTTTTTGTAATTACTAATTATATAATTAGTAAAACCCCCGGTAATCATAACAAAATGTAAATTGAATTTTAAATATAATAACACTAAAAAAAAGTGATGGCAAACTATTTTATGAAGCAATATCTGCGGCAAAATATATTTAGGCCTTCTCAAAGTATAAAATAAAGTTCTTTTTAATTTTGTTTACAAGAACTGCATAGCTTTTTTCTTTTTCGTTATGAAATTTTGCCGTGTTCTAAATCTCCCTTATTTTTGGTCAAGAATATGGAAATCTCCCTTATTTTCTTCAAATATAGTTGTTGGTCACCATAAGTGGATCATCACGTGGCATGGAAGCTGACATGTCTATTCAGGCATTTCGATAGAGCGAGGAGATGCAATTACTTTTCTTTCAATACCATTTCCTCGTAGGCAGTGGTGATTCGAGTGCTTTTGAAAAGGTGCGTGAATCCGTTCCATGTGGGAAACTGGTTAAGAAAAGTGATTGTTCTAGTCACGAGGTTACATGTTATACAAAATCCATCTTCAAAATTCTGGATGAACACCCTGAATTGAAACTATTTCTAACAAAAGAAAGTAAAAGAAAAATATGGCTGCAACTCACTAGTTGAGGATCTAAAAAACGGGCCGCTTCGCGTATTCAACAGCACTCGAATTGCAAAGTATATAACTGCAATGATCAGGAGGGGAGGGAAAACATTTTCAACGACAAGGAGATAGGTGCCCTGGAAAGAGTCAACGAATTATTAAAACCCTAGGTATGGAAATCAATTATGCTAGCCATGATTGACACTAGTAATCTGGCGGAGAATTTTGTCGTTAGTGGCTAAGTTTATGGGAGGCAAGCAAGTGAACCGCGGAAAAAGTAGTTTGTATGCTCATCGTGTGCAGGGTGCAGGGGCTTGATTTTCAGCTGGGACCAGGGTGGAATTATTCTGCGTAGAAAATGATATGTGGAAGAAGCCCTTTCAAAAGTATACACAGACTTGGCGAGCGAAGGCCTAAACGCTAACAGTCAACTAGGAGGTGTCTTGCAAAAAAGCCTAAGAGGAAAGTTAGGGAAATTTATGAGGCAAAAGAAACTAAGGATTATGGAGAGTTCTGTCAGAAATTGGACATGGACCAATAGCAAATGGATGTAGAAATCGAAGAGCTGATAAAGAAATTGACGGTTGAGGGGTCAATAGAAGCTCTAGAGAGAGAGACGCGGGTCCAAACCGAATGTGAGCAATGGTTTGATGAAAGACAGAATAGATTGACGTAATCAAATTTTGGTGTTATTTGTAGGAGAAGGGAAAATCACTTGTGAAAAGACAAAGAAAAGAAAAGTTTTATGCCCAGTCATCTGAAAATGATACAATGAGATACGGTAGCCTAAATGAATTTATGCGATTAAGAAATATGAGGAGTTAACGGGTAGCAGAGTTTCCATGTGGCCTTTTTGTTGATCCCGGACACTGTTTCCTAGCAGCCTCGCCTGATGGAAAAACAATTGATGCAGCATCATTGAAGTAAAATGTCCAATATCATCGGAACATATGACATTAAAACTGGCAGCTGAGGAAATAAAGTGTTTTTGCTTGGATGAGGATCTTAAACTCAAGAAAACCAATGGTTTTAAACCATAATTATTACTACGAAATTCAGGCACAATTACATGTTTCCCGATATTCCTTTTGTAATTTTATGGTGTGGACTCCTATGGACTGCAAAATCCAAATAATATTCCGGAATGGTGAATTCTGGAAGAATCGCATGGAGAACAAATTTCTTTAATTGTATGATAAAGCTTTGCTTCCCGAAATAATTGACCCCCGACTTTTCCGATCTATGGAAATAAGAGAACCGGAAATAAAAGTTTGAATAGTGTTAAAGTACATTTATTATTGCCATCTATAAAATGTTTAAACTTTCAATTACATGATACAACCGGCAATGTTGGCTCAAGAATAGGAAATTCATGTTAATGCACCGAATTATTCCTAAGTCATTAGCAGCCATCAATCCGAAAATTGGTACCTATGCTGTAGCTCTACAATCTGCACTCTTCTCAACGAACCTCTTTACTCCCTCATCTTTCTTACCTTAGCGTATCCATTTATTTGCTCACGATGATCTATCCTTGGCCTTCCGTGGTAATTCTATCCGTCTACTATTCCTTCAATGATTGTCATCATGAGGCTGTTATGCCTCATAGTATGTCCGATGAGATTATCTCCTAATGCAAATCATCTACAGAAAACGTCTTTCCCCAACTCTTCGTACAACTTCTTTATTCGTATTTCAGTCTGTACGTTTGATCTTCATTAATCTTCTACAACACCACTCATTTCCATCGCTTCCAATGTTCTCTATTCTGCTGCTGTTACTGGCCAAGCTTTTATGTGAAAACATCCAGGTTTTACTCCTGACAGTAATTAGTTGTGAAAGTTTTTTATTGAATTTTGCTACGAGTAGAACATATGCCACGCAGCCCCTTCTGAGCAGGTCAAGGGGTTTCTGCAAGCATCGAATGCAGGGCGTAATATTCCATCGGGTCCAATTATTCTAGCCGGAATATGATCCGCGTGAGAACTTTGCTCCTATCACTCTACTCTCTACTACCCGTTTTACTATTCTGCATGTCACTCGAGTTCTGTTACAGCCGATTTGATATCAAGGAATGCCCACCTGAAGCCTTTTTTACTCTGTTGATTAGTATTTTATTCCAATTTTGCCTAGAATAAGCTGCGCTCTTTTACAGAGGGAACAGAACACGGACTCCTTTTTGAAATCCGTCCTGAAGTAACTTAACGTATGACTCTTCAGTATAGAAGATAGAAGCAAGTATTTAGCACACATTAGTATGTTATAACATACCATTCAGGCTCGCCACCTGAAAAGTGATTCAGACATCTTTCGTGCCGTCATCTTCGTAGGACGGAGCGAAAAGAAAACTAAAGCGGATTCAGTGGACATTGGGGGAGGGAAGATATTTGGAAATCAGGATAAGACAAAGCATGTCACTGGGGCGAGTAGGTAATAGGTGGCGAGAGGATGTTGAAGATAGCTCTTGAGGGTGGAATGCTTGGAAAAAGGAGAAGAGGGTTGTGAAGCATGTCAGATGAGGGGTGTTGGAAAGTGGTGCGGATGCAAAAAAATACGCCGAGATGAGGGGGTTGACAGTGAATGGAGATGCTTTGTGAAATCCTACCTTTAGTCTGTTAAAAAACTATGATAAATGTTATCATAGCAATGGTGATGTGTGATGCGCTGCTGGAAAGAAAATTCCTAATTTCTCTCCTGCCGACCTCTTGAACTCGTCTTATTTCCTACCTTACCAGGTGCTGTAGAATATTTTTCATTTAGTAAGAGCGATGTGGATTGTTTTCGAGGCTACCCAGTGGCTTCTGATGAACATCCTTGGGATTCGAGGCTTTCGCCGCATTGCTCTATTTTTAGGACTATCTTTTCGCCAGTCATCATGCAGTCTTCTTCCGATACAAATAGTGAAAAATATATTGCAGAAAACGATGAATAAAGAATAATGACCAATGCTTGCGACGGCTTCCCAGTTCCCACAGAAAAGGAAAAGGGTGGGTGGGTTGCCGGTTCACGCCAGAGGCAGCCGAGGCGAGATATTGTGGCTAGACGCAGTCCGAGCGAGACATTGTAAAACTGCTGCGATGTTGCAATGTTAGGAGTGGGGCAAGGGTATGGGCGATGTAGGGGAGGGTGCAGCCGGTGTCCGAGGGGAGACCAAGGCCATATTTGGGAATCGTCAGGTCACTTAGTTAGTGTCATGGAGCGCTGACAGTCATCGACTGTGGTTCCATCTTGGCAGGGGAGATTCACACCATAGGCCACTCACCATTCGCCTTAAGACCATTTGTAATTAAGCCCACTACCACATTTATCATGCAAATCAACTCCGCCCATTCCTTGGTTATAGAGACTTACAGTGTTTGGTGGGGGAACCCTTCCACATTTTTTCTCCTTGCGATTATACCATCTCACATTTACTCTTGGCTCCTATCTACCAACATTAGTTGCAACAGTAACGTCATAGTTATCATGCCCACGTACGAAGAATATTTCGTTCTTTTTGTCCAGCATGTGATCATACAACCCTTTCTTTTCTTTGGCCAGTTCCTTTAGACTTCAAAGAGGACAATTTGCAGTCTGGTTTTCTCTCACAGTATCAGTGGCAAAGAATTCCATTGCTGACAACAAAACAAGTAAAGAATAGCTTGTAAAAAAATTATCAAAAATCAACAGGTGATTGCCTGAGTTTTCAACAACTTTGGTCAAATCAACAACTACTTTTTCTCCTAGACCCAAGAGGTATCTGTGTTTTGTGATGCTCCCCCATAGGCAGAAAATTGGTGTAAATATCCTGATGAAGGCATTATACACCACAGCTGGAATCCAAATCAGACGGGTTTTCCTCTAATAAACATTTTAGCGGAATGGTGCCCAAAGTAAGGTACCATCTCCTCATCAATAGATAGCTTATATGAGAGAAAACACCAAATTGTAAAAATTTCCGGTTGAGTTTGTCAAAGTTTTCTCATATCTTTGCAAACTTATCCTCTTCATCTAAATTGTCGTTGTTTGAGAGATGTAAATATTTTTCAATTTCTTCAAAATGGTTCCGGGAGATTGCTGGCGTAAAATTGGAATACTTTTATCATTGTCTTTACTCCAGTTATGTTTAGTCTTAGGGAACGTGTGATAGCCGCTGAACAACATAATTCCAGTAAATTTCTCCGCCCTTTTCAAAAGAAGTTGTGAATATTCTTGCTTTGAGTATACTTCAACGAAAATTATACAATCTGGTCCAGAAATGCATCATCAAAGAAAATATCAAAAATCTTAATTGGTGTGCATCCACCATGAATAACTGTAATCTGTTTCACTCTCTCTTTTTCTAAGTTACAAGGAAATCTGCTGTAAGATGGAGTGGATTTTACACATTCGGCTCTGATATTTTTTTCTTTTTTGGACGCTCTACCGGAATATGTTTTTTCCTTCGACTAGCAGAGTCAGTGTTTGAATCAGTATGAAATTCAAAGGTCCCTACCACATCTGAGGGAAGGCTTCCTCCGGCATCACTGATCACAATTTCATCATTTTCTATATGCTGCTCATCTGTCAGGTCATTGACATCTGGCAGCAAAATAACAGCGTATATATCTTCAGCCTCTATATCCTCAATAACAGTTTGAATTTCCTCCACCATATGATAGATTTGACCATCACAACTCATTTCTGAAATGTATAATACAGCTTTCCAGCAAAAAGTATTTAGAAAAATGTAATAACACAAGTTATAACCGTAATAGTATTACGGTCTAAAAAATACCGGTATTACGGTAATACACTTCCTAAGGTAATTATTAGGGATGTGCGAATACTCGAAAATTCGAGTCGAGTCGAGTAGTTGGTACTCGACTCGAGCACTCGAGTATTTTTACGAAAGTCGAGTCGAGTAGTTTTTGTCGACGGAGCCACCAAGGCCAATAGGTTCAGAAATCTGCCGACAGGAAGCGCTATCATCAAAATCGAGTAAATCTCTGGTTACACGGTAGATAGCACGTACGAACATGTACTTACGTATGATCATTTACATTTGCATGAATGGTTTCATGTACGTTTACGTGAACGGATTCATGTACGTTTGCGTGAACGAATGGATGAATCGGTGGTTACACGGTCCATGAAACCGCATATGTACCGTATTCCTCCGAATATAGCTAGCCCCCCCTTTTTGGCTGAAATCTTCGTGGAATATACGTTTAATAATGTCAAAAATATATTTTTAGTTGGGTATATTAATTAATTTTCCGACTGAGACAGATAAAAACTCCGGATATTATTCAAGTTCCGGGAAGCTCAAGTTTGATGCCCACCTAAAGATACACATGAAAAGCCACTTCTCTTTTCTTTGCATAAGATATGGAACATATATTTATCTTAGACTAAACAAAGTTTAAAATAGATTACTCAGTTACTAATTACGTTGCGAATAATATTTAAAAATGCGCTATCTCAGCTTGCGGAAGTCGGAAATTTAGTTCGTTTTGATGGTATTCTTCGTGTTTGAAAACTAAGCACGTGTAAAATGACTTTACAATTTGGGAGAATTAGATATGCTTTCAACGTGTATATATTTATTCCGGAAAGCGAGCTCCACGCGACAGGACTTTTGGCCTGGAGAGATAAGCTGCTGGAGGTTGTCAAGTTGTAAACTACCGTAGGTACCGCGCGCACCAAACACCATGCGAGAAAATTTCTCTAGTATGCACAGGAAAAATATCCTTGCCTATGCTTGAATAAAAGTTTATAAGTTGCAGTATTCACCAAAATAAAATCAGCGATAAGAGAGATAGCCTTTGTCGCCACATTTCTCGGCTTCTCGATGAAAGAAACAAATTGCATTTTAAATTATCTTAAACTCCGTCTCCAAAATCTTTGCGCGAGGAGGCATAATGACGGTATACTTCCATAGATACCGTTAGTTCTTAAAAATAAAAAGGAAAATATTGATGAACGTAATAGTATAAAACTTCGTAATAGTATAAAACTTCGTATAACTATTAACAAAGCCCTTAGCTACAATATGTGAAAAGGAAGTTTGATATCTCGATCTGTGTTATTATTACGATGCCCGAATTCGATGGATCCATCCGGTATCAAAAAAAAAATTTGCTAAAAATCCGTTCTTAAACACGCACTTCAGTAAAAAAAATTGTAAAAATATGTTAATACTACCAGTAAACGTAGAAATAAACAAGCTTTAATTTTATATACTTTAAATTAAAATCGCTTCAGCCATCTTGGAGATATTGGTCTTCAAACTCACGGGTGAAGGAAATTTTGTAATGGATGGCAAGCATCCTATTATAAGGGCATTACGGATGATATAGGTATCGTATAAAACTTATAAGTTTTACTATTCCATTTTTTTATTTCCTATTTAGAATTATTAATTACTTCATTAATTTCAAGTTCCTAGTCATATCTTAAGATAGATAATTATAAATATCTATAGATAATTATCTATTATAAATTTTTGTTCAAATATATTTCCTTAGAAATCAAAAACTTTAATCCACAGGACTCTATACAAAATTCATATTCCTGCTCACATTCATCCGTGAATGAAAATTCATTGTTCAAACATTATTAACTTGCATTAATGGATATTGGAAATAACCCGTGCTGATATTGGGTGTTCATGCATCGTGCAAATGGGGGTGATTGTCACAGGTCATTTTTATGATTCCAAATTCCATCATGTTTAGGCAGAAATCATCGATTTTGAAGAGATGGTGCCAATAATTGGAAGAGGAAGAAAAGTATATGTTAAAAAACTGACTATGTAATTAACGGCCAATCATAAATTTGAGGCGCGAGCTTATCAAATATTTACTGCACAAATAAGGCATATTGTATGAAATTCACTGTACTGTTGGACCAACCCCGGCATACACGACATCACTGAGAAAGCGTTTGGCTCTGAAAAGAAATACATAGGAATGCGAAATACAAGGAATGCTCTTCTAATTAGGCTTATGTATTCCTTAAGAAAAAATATTTAGCTTCGTGGCTTACTTTGATTACAAGTTAATAGGGCATGTCACTTATATAGGCCTCATATTATGCCTAAGTACACTCTAGGTACCGTACTGCAAGCTAATTTACACATTTTTGAGTAATCCTAGGAATGAAGGTAATTTTCTTATTTCGAGAGCTACCGGAAAATTTCCATTATGTCTTTTGGCCTGCGCTACGTTTCATATTAATTTGACTGTTTATAACTATGCATTAGGTAGGTAGACCTGCCATTTGATAGTCATATTGCTGGCTAACTTTAATTGCAATGACTTAAGTAAGAACTGGGTCTCTTCACTCATGTACAATAATATACAAACTCGACTCGACTCAACTCGATACTCGCGAGTACTTTACAACTCGACTCGAGGTCAAAAAGTGCTACTCGCACATCCCTAGTAATTATGATCAGTGCACAACAATTTATATACTAAAACCAGGTGGGTGAGGATAAGAAGGACAACACAAGTTCTACATTGAACAACAATGTAGGACTACATTGTTTTACAATTGCCTGAAAACTAAATTTTTCCCATGAGAATGTAACATATTGTCGAAAACTTTTTTTTTCAGCCCCTAATGAAATGCTGCAAACGACTAAAGAGCTTGCCAAGGATTGCTGGAGTTCTCCCAACGTTGCGTGAATGCAACACTTTTTTTATTCACAAGTAATTAGAAACTTATCATGTTCATTTTGCCTCGTATGTTGTAGTGGTCCAGTTTACAAATGAATAATTCCATATTCAGCGTAAACCACTCTGCATATGCCCCAGATTGGGCATAATATGTCACCTTAGCAATTACCCAGCAAGAGCTATTTATCATGAAGTGAATATGTCTTTTTAAAAACAATAATAAGGAGAAAAGGTTTATCATAAAATTTATATTATCTTTTAATGCAATAACCTACCTGTATCGAAAAAGTAAACTACGTCTTGTTCATGGATGTGGAGGAATAAAATCACAAAGGTTACGTTGCGTTCGCGCAATGTTGGGAAGAAATGGGTTAAACTTAAAGTAAGACAGAGAAGAACTGAAGTGAAAAATACACCACCAACCCTTTCATCTCATATACAAGGGAGAAGATTTCCTGAGTCCTGAATTAATTTAGCATTATTATGAGGTACAACTGTGTGTCAAAAATCAGCTATATACTTCCAAGCCTTAAGGACTAGATTCTTTAACAAATATATGAAGGAATCTACAAAATACCATCCGCTTTTGGTAAAAACTAAGAAATTCATCCAATTAGCCCTAACCAAGCATGTGTGAAGTAAGCCTAGGCAGGAAATTAAATTTGATGAGGCTCAAGTAATACTACAAGAGCAATTCTATTACATATAAATTAAATTTCTTACACAGTTCTACTACTCCAGGTTCATTAGAGAATCCATTAAAATTGTGAGGACATTGAATTTCAATTGTGAAAATGGATACAAAATATCAAATTTGTGGTTGAGATTGTTAAGAAAAAACCAATAAATGCAGAACAGCAATAAGAAACAGCATAAATAAAGGATGCCAGAGATCTGAAGACATCAAATGGAATTCCACTAAAATTGTTATCATGCTCCAAAAATAATGCAGTGAAGCCCATCACCATGTTGCAAAACTTAACAGATCTTCATGGCAGAAACCTATGTTTGGGCACAGGATTTTATTCCTTTTTATTCAAATTCTCTTAAGTGAAAAATGTTCATCTCGGATTCATGCAAACACAATGATACACTTTACTTAAATTCTATTACTCTGAGTCATTGGTCATTATAATAAATTTGACTTTATTTTTTTCATTCAGGCCCTCTCAAGCCAGCATGCTGTGATCCAGGGGTTAGAGTGTGGCATGTTTCTACTTTATGACCTCAACAGCAGGAACAAAACCAAATTAGGAAAGGTATTCTGAAATCTATCGCCATCTTGAAACATGTCCATATCTATAACCTTTCTTTAAATTGTAAGGAATTTTGTGTAACTGGATTTTGTATGTGTTTAAAGAATATATGATTTACATTTTTTCACAGATGACTCTCACTCCTAACGTGCGATATCAATTAAAGAGTGGTGATGTTATACGTTTTGCTAATGTTTCCTGTACTTTTCACATTGAGAGGACTGTTAGATCAAGTTCAAATTCCTCTGAAAAGGATTTTCCATGCACCCAAGTTATCGATTGTGGTGATAGTGAGGAAGTGACTGATGACATATGTGGTTCAAGTGAAAAAAACATCATGGATGATAAGCATGAGCTGGTGGAAGACCCAGATGTGAAGGCAGATGGCATGAAAACACCAAAGGCCAATGTAAAGGTAATTAGGTACTTCTTTTTAGCGGTTTCTAAGATTCAGCTGCATGGAATTCTTGCATGTTATCACATTTGCTAATTACTTGGTTATGGCATGATAAAGCCATTCATGTGGAGTGCCACAATGGGGAAATCTAAATTTTTTGAAATTTGGCTTATTTTTGGTGGCTTGTAACGTTTAAGGAAGTGTTTTTATCCCATTTAAATATAGTGCCTGTTTTTTGAAGTATCATCTGTTGGTCTTGTAATCTGGTGCTTTTTTCTAGGGTCATTCTATGTCAAATCATCCAGAAAATTTTCAAAATGACACCCACCGACTCAGATTTTTATGAAATTTTTGTCACTAGCTACTATGTCTAATGTAATAACCCATGTAAAGTATTTCCGCTCTCACCCTCATAGTTTGCAAGATATGAGGGGTCAAAGTTTGGGAATTTTGCATAGAAGTGCTGGTAGTGGATTCAACTTTCAGAGTATAGGGCACAAGTTAAAAATTCATAGCTCAGAAACCAATTAACATATCACCATGAAATTTTTACATCTTGTCTATCAAAGTAGGTACATAGATTCCATATAAGTGTTTTCTATTGCCTTTGCATAGCTATGTTAGCCACTATTATGTCATTAATTGTCAATTAACCAAGTTTTTGAACGCAGAAACATTACTTCATATTTTCTCAATTATCTCCTTAAGTCAGATAAGTTAACTTGTCCACCTTTTTTTTAAATTGTACCTAAATGTGTCCTCTAATTGACTGTGAAATAAAAATGGAAGTGTTTTGACTGCCACTGAGTATTTCAGGTTTTCCTTGTTTCTGACTCAGTGAGGGGGATTTTGGACACACATTATACAGATCCTAAGCATGGCTGTATCCAAATGCATACCTTCATGAGGAAACATTTGAAATAATGGTCAGTGAATGAAAGGCGTGGCATCTATTTTTAGTGACTGACTTTTGTTCATATAATTTTTTTAAACAATAATACTCGGCTCGTGGCAGCCGAAAGAGAAAAGAGCCCAAATGTTTAAGCAACTATGAATTGATGCACTTTTTCAGGCATTTACCTATTTAAACAAGTGTTATGTTCATGAAAAACGTGGAATTAGCATTTATAGACCCATTTTATGCATTATATGATAAATAAATATGTAACAGATGTCTTCTTTCTCCTGTGAAAGCCATTGAAATGATCTTGCTGGTTCTTAAGGATGCATGAGTTTTACGTTCACACCACCTTCCTCCTCTTGTTTAGATATTACTAATCCTAAATAATAAGTGCTTAATACATGCACCTGGTACTACTAGAGATGGGCAACATGGTAAATTACTGCGGTAATTTTCGTAAATTACCGTGGTATTTTTCGTAAATTACCTACACCCCTGAAAATTACAGTAATAAACGGTAATTTTCAGAAAAGTTCTATTCAGAAAATTTTTTCCTCACGAAGAAACCATTGGAATGGGTAATATTATAAATTAAGAAGCTAAAATGATTTTGTTTACATTGAGTCCATGATTAATTCCAATTAATTCAGAGTAAAATAACAAATGCATATTGCGCCGAGGTATGTCTTTGGAACTAAAATTTCTCATAGTATGACAAAAGAGAGGCAGATTGCGTGTTCCTGCCAACTTCATTTTAATTTTTTTAATGAGTTATAATAGATAAGATTAGATAGATGAGTTATGATAGATAAGATTTGATAGATTATGAGATACATGGAACAGGTTGTGAAGGATGTAAAAGAGAAGAATTACGTCACAATGAAAAGGTTGGCTGATAGAAGAATGGAGTGGAAAGCTGTGTCAAACCAATCCTAGGATTGTTGACCAATGATGATGATGATAATAGATAAACTTCGTGATATGTTTGATATAAGCATCTGCATTTATATCTCAATGCTATTTGATTTCATTTGGAGTCCTCTGATAAGGATTTGCAGTTCAAAATTTAAAATTACCGTAAGAAGTAATTTACCTCAATTGAAAACTACAGTAATTTACCCATCTCTAGGTACTGCTACTAAATTAACGATTGTATATGGTGAATTAACATTGAATACAGTCTCCTACCTCAAACTATAATTCAGGTTAGATATGGTATAAACCTTTAACTAATATTTCTGGTTACATGCCTAATATGTTTAGAGGTTATGCAACTAGAAAATAGTACTATAATAATTACACTCATGCTTGCACATTAAGAGTTTCTTATAGGCATACAATAAAAGCTTAAAATCTGCATTTGCTATACTAATTAACTCCTAGTGACTTTGATTATATCTATTATTTTTCCTTATCATGTGTGGAAAGAAAGGCATTTTAGACCTCTCCAATCGATTGTTGTTGAGCTAGCAATTGCAAGAGAAAAATTCGAGGGCTATGTTTAACCACTTACTATTAAACCCATTGAGTGTCACCGACTTTTAGGTGGGTATTCCCAGAAATGCCATGGGTATTTTGCTAATTTTGTAGGTCTTTATTTAAAAAATCATTATTTGTTGCTATATTACATGTTTTCTTCTGCATTTGAAAGTGAATAGTTTCTTCCAAATTAATATGAAAAAAATCTGTTGATTTTCTCATTGACACGCAGTTGTTATAGTTTAATTTGGAATTTACATGATTGAATGATTTTATTTCTCACTTTTGACCAATAATTCGAGAAATAGTATCAACTTTAAAGAAATAAACCATTGATAAATGTTAGACTGAGTTATTACTCATATGAGCAAAAACAAAAGAAATATGAATCATTATGTGTATAGTATCCAAGTTATGGTGACGTAATAATGCATATACATATGTTTATGTTGATTGAGTTCTTGTATCGTGAACGTGACTGTACAAATTCTTAAGAAAATAAAATAATAAGAAAACCACAAATTACAACAATAAATTTAAAAGATAATTACTTTTCTAGGAAATGATTATATATTATCCGAGGAATTTGCACGAATTTTCAATAAATATTCAATTGAATAATACAGTTGAGCATCTTTAATCCGGCACAGTCAGGACCGAAGTGATGCTGGATTAGGGATTTTGCCGGATTATAGGTCATGCTTGGCAACTGGTCGATATTTGATTTCCGGATGTTTTCATCGAAAGGAGTCAATTATTTATAACAAAATGTATTCGTTTGCCATTTACTGAGCATTATTTATAAAAAAGTCACTGAGAATAATCAGAAAGAAATGGTTTCTTTATTTGCAAATTTATTAAAGTATCGAATTTGCGCAGTGAGTGATAATAACGGAATCTGAGCATCGTGTGCATCATATTGCTGCACATTTAAAAGTATAATATTATTGTTGGAAAAGGGTAAAAAAATTTGAGATTTCTTATGATGTGCTTCGCACAACATATTTCCTACCGCTCTTGGTTTGTTATCAGCTTATTCAGCGCGATGTCAACACGTGGGTGTCGTCCAAACGGCCGCCAATCATTATGTCGTGGGCGATCGGACTGGAAGATTGTTTAAAGACAATCATCAATAGTAGTCTTCCTTCAACAATTTCAGGATCATCATCTTCATCCCCAGTCGGATTTATTGTTATTAATTACCATTTCAGTGATTTCATTGTCTGTGAAATGTTGTGTGGTGGGAGTATCGTGGCCGCTAACTATCCTTTCCTCTAAATTTACGAATACTATTTCCTTTAATTCAGGGTTATGGATGCTGCAAACTCCATCATCACATTTTTATCCTCAGAAACATGAAATTTTTTATATCCCCACTTATTTCGTCTACATCAAACCTAAAAGCAGGCCACAATTTAAACCATGCATGTTTTAGAGGTACTGTAAAATACCATTCCATGCACGTGAAATTTCCAACATCACGGCTTTCAGATTGATCACGTCTGTTTCTTAAATAGTTTATCCTGCTCCATTAGCATTTGGCCAGAAATACTAAGGCCTTCACTTCGACGCAATTGAAACCACGCGATCTAAATCAACACTTAAAACCTTTTTCATAGTTTTTCTCTGTCATCCATTCATCGTGTCACTTTAACAGGAAAAATTTGAGGATTTTCTCTTTCAGCTTCTTAAAGTGCTATATTGTTCAAGATCCCACGCAGTACGTTTCAGATAAGAGCTTTATTGATGCAAATGCGTTAAGCTTTTTCACAACTTGCACTTTTTCTGCGATCGTTAAAGTTTTGTACTGATGCCTCACTCCTCTGCTGTTGGAACAACTGTATAGATGAGACTTGATTTTGGAGGAACATAAGCAGATAACAATTAATTTTATCAAATAACATCTAGAGGTCAATCAAAAATGCACCCGCCATTCAAAGTGGCCGATCGGTAAGTTAGTCGTAGCCCGTCTCGGCGATGTCTTCAAATTTATATGTTTACTTCAAGTGGCAGAATAATTACAGTGTAAACGATGTACCAGAAATTGATGTTTAAATTATTCCGATTCTTGGAATGGGAAAAATTAACGTTAATATAGGGATAATATCTCGACAGGTTATGAATCAATGTTTTGGTAAAAAATGTTGCGGCATTTTCCATAAAGTACTAGGAAGTTGGTGATGGCAAAATTGCCAGATTATGGGTGTTCCCGGATTAGGGATTCCCGGATTAAGGGTGCTCAACTGTACCATATTGCATACAATTCGGGGGAAAATAATCAAAATTATTTGAGGTATATAATGTGAATATTTTCGCAGACAAAAGAACATTTGGATGTGAAAACGTTATGAAACATGGTATCTGAACAATAATAACAAGAATTTAATTCGGTAGTAGTAGTAGAGTTAGTATTTAGGGTGCGTCGACAGCATGGTCATTTTGCACCACTGCTTTTCAGATATATAACACATTAATTTTGAAGCCGTAGACATTACATTACCTGAAATCAGGTATGGAACTTATTCTACGATTTGTCAGCACATAAAATCATTCGGTTATTGCTTAAAAAATGTTAGCAATTACATTACAAATTATTGAAAATATATACAACTACTTAGAAAACAATGACAACATTACAATTCCTATTACAAATCAAATAACTAATTTTCATATTATTCACAAATATGACGAGACACACAAATTCCATGTAGACCTTATTCACATATCACGAAGTTCTAGATCTATGGACAGGGCCACCATCCTTCCTACTGCATGCGGCACAAACTTTTTCCCTCCACCTTGAAAGTTTCCTTATCCCATATATTCCTGGTGATACTGTCCTGGGAGTTGACTGACTGGGATTATTCTATCTAAGTAAACATTCACTCACAATGCTATCTATTATTTTCAACATAAACTCTACTCTTGATATTTTTTTCAGGATTTTTTGATTTGTAAGTAACGTAAGCATTTAGCACCATCCTAGAAACTACATTGAAGACCGTTTTCTTCCAGTATTTCAAATAATCTTCTCTCATCTAAATACACATACAACATAATATCCGAAGAATTAATGCCTCCCATGTAACGATTGTTCTGCTCAATGATTTTTGGACTTTCCTTTGGAAATTATTGACCCTTGCAAATGGCTGAATTGCTTTTGGCTATCATGTTGGTGGACAGTAATATAAATAGCTTTTTTGTGATTTCTTTCTGGATACCCAAGAATAAGAAGCTCGTCACTTCTAAAATACTTTTTCTTGCCCACACTAAAGTTTTATTTTAGAGGTTGAGGTACCATGGTCCAGAATGCGTTGGTAAAAAGAGGTTGAAGTACATGATTGGAGAAGATTTTGGTGGTGGTAGATGTTTGGGACCAGGAGTTTCCTGGAATACAAAATTTGGAGCAGGGAGTGAATCACAATTGTCCTGACTTCAATTAATTGTGCAGAACGATCACGGCTTCCACTTTCATGTTCATCAGAACTGATGCTATCAGTACTTTAGTCAATAATTGCCAGGCTCTCTTCCTAGGAAGGATTATCAAGCTTTCATCTGAGTCTGATAACACTTCCCCTTCACTAGTTTCTCGATGAAAATGGGCGCTGTCTTCACTTTCCACAGAGTCATTATCATTACTTAGCGAATATTCAGCTAATAGGTCATCGTCAACACCAGGTGAAAATTCATTTCTAGAAGTTGACGCCATTTATTAGGCAAAAGGGTTATTTCACTTCCAAAAGCCACTAGTGAAATTTCATGGGTAAAAAAGAACAAGAGATAGCACACATTGTATTTGTTATGCCCAGCATCATCACAACAAAGTAACAATTACTACTGCCGTATCTACTATGATAACGAGGCTGACAACCAGAACCACATTGCTGACTCAACACCCCAGCTGACTCCACACCAGCTGTGAGAGATAGCATGATAGCAATTATGTAGTATTTTTTCTTTTCGTCTGTGTAGCTAAAAATCAAAGACTTGATCGCAGTGGAATAGTCAGCAACAAATTATCTCATAAGAAGCGACATAGCAGAGATGTTTTGAAACCTAATGAATCCTTCGCGGAATGAACGAGAATGCGAGAATACTTTGAGAGTACTTCGCAGAGAATAAAATGTTTCTAAGCATTTAAAAAAAAAGTAAGAACATGCCAAACATAATATCTCCGACATAAATACAAATTTCAAAATATTAGGAGAAAGTCGTTTGGTTTTAGGCTAACAAACAATGTAGTTTCCAAAGTGTCGCACCAGAAGCAGTTTCATAAGAACCAAATATGGCACTCTGAAAATTCAATCCGACATATAGTCTTTTTTTTAATTACCAAAGCTGTCAAACATTTCAATTAACGATCAAAATTATTGTTCCACGTAGTTATTAAAAATTCATTCTTGTATTATGTACAATTTACAAGAGTTAAAGAATGAGAAAAACATTGTTTTAACAGGTCTCCTCATAGACGACAATATATCATAGTTGGCACTTTCTGCAAACGATGATATATCGTCGTGTGGCACTCAAAGGGTTAAGATTGAAAAACAGCAATGATGAAGTCGTAGTATGTATCTAATTTATTTTTGTGATCTAACATATCTTGTACAATAGGGTTTTATTATACTTTTAACATTTGAAGATGAGGTATCCACCTTAAAAAAATGAAATCTGCTATTGAAGAAGGTGTGGATTCCATTTTCTACCTCTATGACAAATCAAGGTGGTTCAAAGTACCTTTTTATGGCCTAAACATTGGAAATCCAACCATACAATGCCACATGGGAAGTCCTCTCCCTGCAACGCTGTCTCTTTGCACTTATGCAAGACTTTATTTTTACTTTCCCTGCCCATTGGAATCTTTGGCAGCTCACAGCAGCTGATTGAACCTCCTAGTCATTTGCTATAGCTCCAATCATCTCCTTTTTGAAGAATCTTACTCTTTGTTCAAGTACTATTCTTTTTGGACCTTTCTAAGCATCACTCATCCTTTCATCTTGTGAACATATCCAGTTTTGTCCATTGTGGATAGTTTTTCCTTGAGGATGTTGCATGATGGAATTTTTTAGGCCTTTTTTTTTAAGTCCTCTGTGCATGTTAACTGAATTTTTTTTGTATAGATGAGCACCATGTCTTTGTAAGACCAACTGTACATGACGAAATAAACAAAGAAAAAACAATTGATGTGGTATATTTTCCTGGCTGACTCTTTTCGACATATTTACTTACTTTATTTTTGTGTTAATCCAAACCATCATATGAACTAACACTATACACATGTGTGTATATTTTGAAATACAGAATTTCAATAAAAAAATCAAGGGTTTACTTATAGCCTGAGAGAGGTAATCGTAGTAAGTCAAAAAAAGATTTATGGGATGTGAATTAAACTTCTACCAGGTCGAATTCAGAAATTCAGAGCCATTGTCACTGTATAATAATAACCCCATTGCTATGACTTTTCTTTTCGTAAAATCTACTGCCATTACTGCTGCCTGCTTGTTGATGCTTATACTTAAGGTATGTTAGGCAATGCAAATTTTATGTAAAACTTTGGGGGGTGACCTATACACCATACATATAGTAATATTGATGAAAAATATCTTTTGAATGTATTGCTGCCTTTGATGTTTTTATTTCATTAGAAATTCTTGTTTAAAAATAATGATCCTTTTTACTTGGCAAAAATACTGTCCTGTTCTACTTTAGTGATTTTCACTTGTTGCTAAATCCTTTAAAAGCTTGGTTGTAGTGGAACTTGTAAATAAGATTGATATAAAATCAATCAAAGCTTTGGGATGGATGCTCAATTTTTTTTTGTGTTTTGAGCTATTTTGTTTGTTGCAAACTTATTTCAGAAACCAGAAGACCACATATTTAAGATGCCAGCAGTAACACCTACCAGGATTATGAATGATTCATTTGGTGTAATGAATGAATCAAAGGATTCAAGTTGCCATGCAGACTCTGATGATGAAATTTTTGATCTTCTTACCCAACCATCTGGTGAGCCAGAAACTTCAGATTCAGTCGCTCAAAAAAATCAGAGTCCAAAGAGCCCTAATGTCGGAGATGTAGCTGGTGAAAATGCTTCACTTTCCGAAGATGAATGTGGACGAACTGATGATGATGACATTTTCTCTGCGGCCACCGAAGATGTGAATGCAACAGGAAAGGAGAAGGATATTCCATTAGTTCCAAAGCATGAAGAAGACAACGATAATAATGCATCTGATGAAGAGGAAATCACTGATGAAGATGACATCTTTTCTGCAGCAACAGAAGCCTTCACTACTAAATGTAAGAAGAAAAAGAATCATAATACTCGTCTTAAGAATGTAGGTATGAAACATAGTTCTGCTTTGAATGAAGATGAGGTCACTGATGAAGAGGATATATTTTCTGTTGCTACTGAAGATATAAATGAAAAGTCTGGAGTAAAAAATATTCCTGGAACAAGGAATGAGGCTGCTGAGGGCAAAGATGCATGGGAGGAATATGGGATTGCAGATGAAGATGACATATTTTCAGCTGCAACTGAGGGCTTGCCAGTTAAATGCAAGAAAGGAATTTCTAAAAGTGGCAGAACAGGTAAAGTGTCTGAAGAAAGTGCTTCAAAAGATGATGAGGTTATTGATGAAGAGGACATATTTTCTGCTGCAACTGAAGCACTTCCAGCTAAGTTCTCAAAAAAGAAATCTTCTAAAGCAAATGCAAGGAATATTGAGACGAAGGGCGGTGGTGATGGTTCAGAGGAAGATGAAGCCACTGATGAAGAGGACATATTTTCTGCTGCAACTGAAGCACTTCCAGCTAAGTTCTCAAAAAAGAAATCTTCTAAAGCAAATGCAAGGAATATTGAGACAAAGGGTAGTGGTGATGGTTCAGAGGAAGATGAAGCCACTGATGAAGAGGACATATTTTCTGCTGCAACTGAAGCACTTCCAGCTAAGTTCTCAAAAAAGAAATCTTCTAAAGCAAATGCAAGGAATATTGAGACAAAGGGTAGTGGTGATGGTTCAGAGGAAGATGAAGCCACTGATGAAGAGGACATATTTTCTGCTGCAACTGAAGCACTTCCAGCTAAGTTCTCAAAAAAGAAATCTTCTAAAGCAAATGCAAGGAATATTGAGACGAAGGGCGGTGGTGATGGTTCAGAGGAAGATGAAACCACTGATGAAGAGGACATATTTTCTGCTGCAACTGAAGCTTTCCCTGTATTGCACCATAAACGTGCTAGCCAAAGAAATCGAGTTAATTCACCTGAAAAAGATGTCGAGGGAAAGGAGGCCACTGATGAAGAAGACGTATTTTCAGCTGCAACGGAAGGTTTTCCTGGAAAATCAAAGGGCAGTAGTTCTAGAAGCTCCAATTTGCTTGATGCCACTGATGGAAATGAAGATATATTTTCTACATCCACTGAAGGGATCCCTTTATCACCTGGCAGCAAAAGCAAAGATGAGGTTGGCAGTTCCACAACCAAAGTGTCTGATAGGAAAAGAGTACAAAAAAAGGAAATCTGTGACAGTGATGGATTTGTTAAGGACCTTTTGTCCATATCTGATTCTGAGGGCATGGGAAAAGGAGAAGAAAAGTCTGTGGTGTGCCAGGCAGTTGCTGCTAAGAAAGAACCCAGTGATTCTAAGGGGAGTGATTGTGGAAAGCATCCTATAAAGGTTAAATATGTGGAGAAGGAAGTTAAACGGCCAATTAAGTCTCACGAAATCAAGTCTGGTTTGGAAATGGAGAGTGATGGTGAAGAAACCGATGTGGAAGATGCTCTTGATTCAGTCACCAAAGAGGAGAAAACTCAAAATCAATCTGTTGTAAAAGGTGTGGCTAAAGAAATCTCTTCAGAAAGTGGAAAATCAAAATGTGCCAATTCTGACACCCACAAAAGCCACCCAGAAGCAGTCCATGTTCTTGAAGATGGTAATTCTCATATAAATGATCCAGCTGCCAGTTTTGAAGTGATTTCTGACACAGATGATGAGAATGAAGAGGAGAGTTGTATAAATTCCACCGTGGAAAATTCAAAGGAGAATGAACCAGTGAAATCCTCTGCCACTGAGGGCAATTATTCTGGGTCTAACAAGCCAATAGACATGCCACAAAATTCACTTTCAGTCTCAAAAGTTATGGCAGAAAAAAATTCAAACCAAAAAGATGTAAATGTGAACAAAACAATGATGATGACAATCGATGAAACATTGCCCACTGTTAATATTATTGTGGTAAAAAAAGGGATGAAATCATCGAAAAGTAGCACTGTTCATGCTACTGCCTCCGGTAATGAATCACAGAAAATTACCATGTCAGATGTTCATGATGATTTGAGTGCAAAATCAACTCTCAAAAAAGTAATGCAGGATTCTAGTGATAAGATTTTGGGATCTAATCTTATTTTAAGTGCACAAAATGAGCCAAGTATTATTGCTGAAGAGGATGAAGAAGTGTTTGTGGCTGAAACACCAGTGTGCAACAAGAAAACAAACAAGGGTAATGGAATACAGGTTGTCTGGAATAAGGATGTGGAAGAGGAAGAAGATATGAGCTCATTCCTCACTGAAGTCCCTCCAGGTTTTAACACTCCTTTATCAGGGCTCAAAAAGGATGTGTCAGGTGTCCAAAATTTAAGTGATTTTGATATCCAGCCTACTCCAAAGTCAGCTGTCCCCTGTATTCTTGAGAAGAAGGGACGTATGGAATATGATTGTGAGGGAGACAAGAGCTCTCCGACTCAGTCACCAAAGAAGCCTATGCCTCCAGTTTCAGGTGAAGTCCTTACTCCCTCCCGGGGTAAAGATGAAAGTGATGTGGAAGACATGAGTTCTTTCCTGACTGAGGCTCCACCTGAATTCAAGACTCCTTTAGCTGGTGTTAGAAAACTAATTGCAGAAGAAGAAGATGTAAGTGACTTAGCCACTCAGCCAGCTCCAAAGTGTATTGAAGAAAAGAAAGAGTGTGAGGAAGAAGATATGAGTTCATTCTTGACTGAAGCTCCTCCTGAATTCAAGACTCCAGTGGCTGGTGTAAGGAAATTAATTGCAGAAGAAGAAGAAGATATAAGTGACTTAGCCACGCAGCCAGCTCCAAAGGATGCTGAAAAAGATGGAGAGAGTGAAGAAGATATGAGTTCATTCCTGACTGAGGCACCACCTGAATTTAAGACTCCTGTTGTTGGTGTTAAAAATTTGATTTCAGAAGAAGAAGATCTAAGTGATATAGCTACTCAGCCAGCTCCTAAGTTTGATGAAGTTGAGAAAGAAGATATGAGTTCATTCCTAAATGAGGCTCCACGTGTATTCAAAACTCCTGTGGCTAGTGTAAGAACAGTAGTTGTAGAGGAAGAAGATATTAGTGATTTAGCTACTCAGCCTGCTCCTAAGTTTGATGAAAAAGAAAATGAGGAAGAAGACATGAGTTCATTCTTGACTGAAGCTCCACCTGAATTTAAGACTCCTGTTATTGGTGTTAAAAAACTAATTTCAGAAGAAGAAGGAGATCTAAGTGATATAGCTACTCAGCCCACGCCTAAGTTCGATGAAAAAGAAAATGAGGAAGAAGACATGAGTTCATTCCTGACTCAGGCTCCACCTGAATTCAAAACACCTAAAGTTGGGATTCAAAATTCAAGTATGGAAGACGAAGACTTAAGTGAATTTGCAACTCAGCCTACTCCAGTTGATGAAAGAGAACTCAAAGAGGAAATGGCAATGAACGAAAAGCCATTACCTTCTCAGGTAGTACCTGAATTTAAGACTCCAAAAGATCAGAATAAATGCATAGAAAAAGAGGAAGAAGAGGACTTGAGTGATTTGGCAACTCAGCCAGCTCCTTCATGTTTTGAAAAGGATGGGGAAGATAGAAGATATAAGAAGGCCTCTCAGTCGGCTCCAGTTAGCCAAGAAAAGCGCAATGATGTGGGGGAAATAGATTTGTTTTCCAGTAAAGCTATGCTAAAATCTAAAACTTTTGGCGGACCAGAAAGGAGCATTGGAGAAGAAGACGACTTGAGTGAATTAGACACGCAACCAGCTCCAGTCTCCGCTGTCTCCTCCAGGAGTAGAATTGGCCCACCCACTCACTTAACTGAAAAGAAAGTGGGCATTCCAATCAAGAGAGAACAAGAAAGTGAAGAGGAAGATCTTAGTTTATTAGACACTCAACCAGCTCCCTCTTCACCAATTTCCAACAAACTCTATGAAGATCAAAAGAAAGGAAGAGAGAAAATCAAATGTGGTAAGAAAATGAATTCTCCGAGGAAAGGGTTTCCCTCTCCCAAAGCTGCTGGAAAGCCAGTGAATGTTTTTGCTGACCTGGAGACCCAGATTGAAGCAGAGGAGAGTAGTGATAGTGACTTTGACTTCAGCATGGGCCTGCCCAATACACCTGACCTCCTTACCACTCTGCAACAATCTGGTAACAAATTTGTTCCACCTCATGCTTCGTGTAGGAATTTATTTAATTCAGAAAAAAAGGATGAATCTACTCCTGTCTCTATGTTGGCATCCTTGAAAGGCTCATCTGAGAAAAATATTACTCTCTCAAGGAGCTCTGAGAAGAGATCTGGAAATTTGCACAAAGAAAAGAAATCTGATGTTGTGAAGGATTCTGAATTGACAAAGACTGGTTTGGATGTCAAAGATGCTGTTTGCCCTTCAATGAAACTTGAAGAGAGACAAAAAGAACCTGGTCACATGAATTCAAGTGAGAGAGAGTCAGTTAACGACTCCAAAGGTTTTTATGAAACTGGGGTGACAATGGTGAAACTGAACAGCATGCAAACACTTCAAAAGAATGGATCTGAGAAAAGTAAATCAAAAGCTAAATCATTGTTGAGGGAGGTGGTTGTAACATCTACTCCAATTCACTCAGGTGGTGCATCATCAGAGCAAAGTGGAACTCCTGGATTGGCGACTAGTAATTTTGATGAGAAGACCTCCAAACCAGCTCGTAGAGGAAGGAGAAAAGCAGGTGGTGCAAAAGGTGATATTGAGAATGTTGCAAAAGAAGTCAGTCCAGTAGTTGGCTTAGCAAGTGCTGGCAAGATGCCAAGCTATATAAAAGTATTAGGTACTCAAAGTACTAAGGTTGATGATGCACAGAAAGGCCATAATTTGAGGGTTAAAAAACCCTCTGAATCTCGTGTTGCCATTAAAGCTGGTTCACGGAGAAGGAAAGCTACAGAGCTGAATCCACCTGCTTCTGCTACTGACTCAACACAAATGGATGAACCAGGTATCAAATCATTAAATGCCAAGACTCTGCGTGGAGGAAAGAAGAGAAACATGCCCCCTACAGGGGAATCGGCTCCTCTTACCAAAGCCAGAGGTAAATCAGCTAAAGGTAGAGAAAAAATCGAATTAGTTGAAGCTTCTACCATCTGTAGTGAAAATCTCCCACAGCCAATGGAGTGTCCAGAAAAACCAATGAAGTCGGATGGATCCCATAAAAGAGGAAGTACTGGAGAGACCAGTGAATCCAGTAATGCTGAAGGGGAATTGAGTCCTGTAATATTTTATGGGAAGCACCCCAAGGCTCTAAAATCTGACCAGTCGGCCAGCATTAGAAGTGATTCTTCAGCTGTGACCCATTTGAGAAAGAAAGCACAGGATGTTGATGCTCAGGGAGATGACAGAAATAATGCTGTGGTCTCCCAAGAATCTGTAAGACGGTCGGATAGGGAAAGGAAGCCTAAAAAACGTTTTAGTGTGGACTGCAGTCCTGCTAAACCCAAAAAAAATAAAAGTGGAGTCAAATCCTTGGACTCAATCCCTAGTAGTGGAAGGGTGATTAGGGAAAAAAGGGATTTCATTGATACCTGCCCTCTTTCCTACTCCGGTATGAATTCTAGTCTAGAGACGGATATGACATCAGATTCTAATGCCAATGTCTCGAGAAAGAGGGCATCTGATGATGACCAGTCTTTAAGGAGCAACAAAAGGTCAAGAGTGTCCAGTCCAGCCAAGGTGGTGACCAGAGGTGGTCTCCGGGGGAGGGCTAAAGAAGACTCAAGCCCTCAGAAAGTTTCCCTGGGCTCTTCTGCAAAGAAGAATGGCGACAGATCCAAACTATCCAGTGAAAGTGGGGAAGGTGGAACTATAGGTAAAGGGGAGAAGGAAGACACTCTCAGGGGTCAAGGTGTGCCTGAAGACGATAATCGAGACAACAGCCGTGTGAGGGGAAAGAAAATTAAGGATCCTGTGACAACTAACATACCAACCCATGTTAGCACTCGAAGTAAAGGTGATAAGGAAACCAGTAGCACAAAACAAGCTCCTGATGAGAGTGAAACTGGGAAAAGAGTAATTCTGAGGTTAAAGGTAGGGTCATCCTCTGACGGGTCTCTTGGACCTAGGGGGTTAGAAGGAAACTCACGTGTGAATCAAGAGAGTTTGAGAGAAGAAAACGTGGCTGGTGTGGAAAAAAGCCGGAGAGGAAGGAGTGAGTTCATCTCTTCGAATTCCTTAAAAAAGGATTCTTTTACTACTGAAGAGGTCAATGAATCAAAAGAGGAAGATTTAAAAAAGAGCGCTAGTGGTCGAACTGCCAGTAGTCGAAGCAGGAGGAGAAAAATGAGCCCTGAAGTAACGGATAGAAATTCAAAGAAAGACATAGCTGATGTGAAAAAAGGAAAGCTTCCTTCATCCTCCAAGGTAGCTCCCTTGAGGATTTCCAGAAGTAGAATAGTCTCAGAAAGTGAAAAAGGCAGTGAAGCTGTTGCTGTAGGGTCCCCTGTCTATAATCAGACGATCGTTGGAGAATATATGCTGGAAGATAAGTTGCCTGCAAGGGTCAGAAAGCAGAAAAAGGACTCTGTTAATGTGCTCTTCACAGGACTTAATGATCTCAAGCTGAATCAGACTGTGGAAAGATTAGGTGAGTCAAATATCCTAAACATTTGGCTTTTAATGAATATTCATTGCTTACCTTAACACTTAAATCTTGACTTTTTTATCAGTCTTTGGCCTAACTTGTGGTCATTTTGTTGCTAACAGTCCTCTTTTACCTTGATTATTCAGTCACATCAATTAATCATTTCCCCTTTGGAGAACCTTAATTTTTTAATCATTTTTTTAGGAAATTTAACATTTGTATGCAAAGACTCTCTTTTTCATTTACATTTTACCTTGAAATGGAGAGAATATTCAAGGGGTAACCTAAAAATAGTCCCCATATAAAAGTATAGAAATAAAAATTTATTTTCAAAACCTTTTACAATACTGGGGGCACAGAAATTACCTTTGCTGGAACCAATGAGGAAGAACAAGAGAAAGGATGCGAGCACACTAAGGCTGCATATTGCTATCTTTTACGGTTGTAAAAGATAGCAATATTGGTATCATTTGAGCACCATCAAGGCTTCTAGTTGTGGCGTGTACTTAGGTGGCTAAGTTCTACGGTTTAATATATAAAAATGAAGAGCAAGTCACCTTTGAGAAGTGAGCAGCACAGTGACGCATCTCATTTTCTAGCCAGTTTTAAAATTATATTTGTGCTTCTTTTTTTCAACTGCTTAATCACACCATAGCATATTTTTTCTCCCTGGCATTGTTGGTGCTCATTAGAATTTGGATCTATGAAGACTGTAATGTTGTGAATCCAACTGATTAGAGGTGATTTTTTTCCCTAAAGTCTCAGTCATCCTTTGAAGAATTTATTCTGAGATGAACCCTCAAACTCTTGCATGTGACTACTTCTTTATGAGTATTTTTTGTGCTATATTCATATCACTTTTGTGCACTATAACTCATTGGACAAAGATGTGTATGTTCTTAAAGAAGTTGTAAAACGGTGCATGATTATGGATTGAGAAATAAATCCCTGGTTGTGAAAGTATGAGATTTAATAAACCTCAGTCTTAACTGTGGTAAATGTGCAGAGCTAGTACTTAGATTGAGATAAAACTATGTAATTTGATAAATTTTTTAATTTTTTGTTGTGCATAATATGTCATTGTCCAACTTTATTCCCTTTATTCCATACTAACATGCACTGGATTGTGCTTTTGTGTTTGTTTTAATCAGGAGGTAGTATTGTGGAGTCACCTCAAAATTGTTCTGTGCTGGTGACTGACCGTTTAAGAAGGACTTACAAACTACTTTGTGCCATCGCCCGCGGGATACCAATCGTCACTGCTCAGTGGCTTACTGAATCTTCTTCAAGTGGCAGATTTCTTGGTAAATATTGATTTAGTTACCAAAAGTGCAAGCGGTCATCTGCTTCTATCTTTTGGTCCATAGCCTGGATACTTAACTAATCATTGAAAACTTCCAGCCCTTTTTTGTATTTTTTCCTGATATTTTTGAGTTTTGTCACTTTGTGTTAGATTAAATATGCACATATTAATGAAAAACAATGGTCGGAAAAGTTATATTTGGTATTATTAGCATTACCCTTAGTATGTGCTTGTTGGAACTGTATTTATGAGTCGATTTCTTGCTTAAGTGTATTCTGTGGTTTGCACTGATTTTAGTTACTGTAATGAAAATGAAGCTACAATAAGTAAGAAGGGGAGGGAAAAAGTTGTGCATATTTTTAAGCATTAAACGGTAAAATGTAGAGAGCATAAGGTGAAACAATTCCAGGGTGTCATTTGGAAATGGGAGAGAGGTGGAGAGATGAAATGGGAGAGGATAATTTGAGTGTAATTTTAAGCATTTCTTGGAAATATAATTTCTTCTATAGTCAGAAAATGACTGGAAATTTTCTCTTTTTAGATCCCATGGCTTTCTTAGTCATTGATAGAGTGACTGAAAAGAGATTTGACTTCACACTTAAGACTTCATTGGAGAAAGCTAGAGTGAAGCCAATGTTATCTGGTTATAGTTTTATTGCAACTCCATCAGTCAAACCACCACCTGAAGAAGTTAAAGGTAAATATGCATGCTAAAGTCTAGGTATTATTTGTGCTAAGGAAATTAATAATGGTTTTGGAGATGTGAATCCATTGATTCCTCATCCACATCAGGTCTTCAGTACCTAAAATGATGTAATAAAATTTTAAATTTGCTAGCAAAGATGAAATATTACTTTCAATTTAAAATTTTCATCAAGTTTAGTGTACCATGGAAAGTAAAGTGATCATTTGAGTCAGAAACCACGGGGCAGCTGACTGCACTAGCACCAAATCCATTGCTTGGCAACCCAAAGATAGTCCCTTTGAATCTCACCCAAAGCAAGGATACTGTGTTTGTGATAAAATGAAGTTAAGGATAGACAGTCTGGTATAATTTAAGCAGTAAGATATTCTATAAACTGAATTCTACCACATCAACCAGACAATTTTTTCTCTGTTTTAATGGAAGCCATATCATTTTTGTGAATAGCCATTTCTTATCATGGACTCCTAATATCCCATTTCATTAGAGTAATTGTGACAGTTATAGGAAGGAAGTGAATGATAAAGAAAAACCCTTAAAAAATTACAAATTCCTAATATGTATTTTGTGTACGAGTGTTTATAATAGGTAGCAGTTATTATCTTTAAGTTAGAGTAGTATGGTAATGAATATCACTGTAAATTGTAACCAACGATGACAAGAATGGCATCAGGTACCATCAGCTGTTAAAGTTTCAAAATAGTCCAGAACTTTTCCTGTTGATGACTTTCAGGGAAAAGCGGAGTGGAATAATAGCATTTTCAGTTGTTGTGGCTAGTAAGTTATACATTTAGCATCACAAAAAGCTTATAGATATCAGCATATATACCCTCTGCCCATTAGCTTTCAAAGAGAGCTTTGATGCCAACCACTTCAAAAACATGAGAAGTTTACTGTGGCCATGTAAATCATGGAGGAATTATGAAATTCTTTTTTGGAAGCCATGAGACTTGTAAATTTATGTTAAATTTGTAGATATTGATATGAATATATGTACCAGCCTGGGTGCTTTTTCAAGAGATCAAGATTTACCGCAAAGCAAATACGTAATTGATAAAAATAAATTACAGCCATCCTTGAGATATCGCTGCTGGAAGAAAGGTTCAAAATTGGGTACGATGATGCAAATAAAATTTTGGGGTGTCTTGAAAACAGGAAAAAGAGGTATATAAATATTATTTGGACCTTAAACCAGGAATGGCACAAATTTTGGGTTTCTGAACTTGAACTTATAAGAATTTCATGAAATTCTTTCTGTGCAGGGATTTGTTTTATCTTATAAAATCTTTTAATTTGAAATTTTGGTTCTGATAAATTGTAAATGTTTAAGAAACCTAAGAGCTAGAAATTACACATGGTAGTTGGTAAGTAGGTTGAATTTTTGTAATGAAACATAGTAATGATCAGAAAGAGGAGTCAAGTGGTTGATCAGCACAGCTAATACCATTTATTGTCAATGCAACATAAGATCTGTGGGTATGGCAAATGCATTTAATTTCTCTATCACTTCTTTGTGCTTCATTGTCTTCACCCTGGTTCTGTATAGCTTAGTTGGTTACCAATCACTGTGATGGAAGGTTTTCTGGGTATTTGTGATTGCATATTTCTTTCAGAAGTTGAAGCAAATTTTCTTTGTTACTGTTGCTTGGTATTGATCATTTGTAAACTGAGAAAGTGGCAAATAGTTGATTATTACTTAATTTTTTTATTTCATAGTTACATATATGTACATATATTCAAAATCAGAATGCAAATCATATTTCCTCCACTCTTCCCTTGAATTTCCTTCCTGTCTGTTGTTGTGTTGCAATGCACTCCAGCATATGAACCTAATTCTTGTGGCTATTTTAAATTCTGTCCCTGTTCTGGAAGAGCATATGTTTACAAATTTTATTTGTGGTAAAATGTAACATCAAGCATCTGAAGTATTTTTTTTTAATTTGTAAGGAAATGTTGCCCAATTCGATATGTGTAATACTTTCCATTACTTTGCCAATTTTTCCGTCACTCCCATAAGTTAGTCAACAACATTGTGTACACCTTACTCACCCCTATCCTTGGAGTTGTTAAATGGAAGGGTCACTACTGTACCCCATTCCCTTTCAAGTTTCAGCGATGGCACTATAACTCCAGTCTATCCCCTCCATCATCCTCCTCCCCAATCTGTATCTAACCTTCCTCCCTTGGCATGACCATGTATCTGGAGGTGATTTTACTGTACATATTTTCTCCTGATGATGGTCTACATACATGAAATCTAGGTAGTGAAAAATGGATAGTGTGGGGAGAGACTAAGCTTCCTGTTGTTATTTCACAATGAAAAGGTAGGCAATAAAAGGACAATGCAGACTCAATTGAAAATCAGAGCCATGGACAAGTTTAATGAGCAGCTCAAAGATATATGTGGCCGAGTGAACCTATTGTAGATAGTCATTTCATAATGCACAAAGGGTATTTTTTCTTTTGTATTGATTCATATGTGCATTTTATTGTAACACTTTAACTTTGTTACTCTTATGCAGTTCTATGAGAGATTCCTGTTTATTTTAATTCTTCTGTTGGGCGTGTCTTATCCAAATATATGTATTAAGAATTCTCTACAGTTTTGTAATGTGGTAGTGCTCTTTATGTATCTCATCTTATGTGCAAATTTTAGTCAGTCATTGAGTCATGATATATTCAATTCTCTGTCCCTGTTATAGCATTGTAACTCAATTCAAAATATATATGTATAAGCATCACGGCTTCTTTCTCATTTATTGAATAAAGTAACACCTTTTTCCACAAAATTATATAGGAAGTAACAAACTTTTCTTTATTCAGATTAAATCGATTGTACTACGTGACAGCTGATATCACTAATACTCTTACTTAGCAGTCTTCCCAAAGATAGGTTAAAGCATAACTTGTTCCGAGCCATGGTCAACTATTCAGGGTAGGGAGTTGAATCCTCTTACTGGGCCATCGCTGATTACCTCTACATTTATGACCCTAAGAAAATTATGATACGACTATTTTAGATGGGGCATCCAGATTGATCGTGGGGTCATTTTGGTAGCTCAATGCTCCATCCTGTGAATGCATCCTTAGAGATTAGATGAAATGTTTTAACTGAGCCATATTTTAAAAGTATTTAACCTTTAATCTTAATGTTGCTGTAACTTTATTGTAACAAGTTTTTATAGGCGTAGTGTATTATGCTAAGTTGTTAATAGAAAGTGGAAGTGGGATATAAGTCATTTTACTTTTGGCTTGCAGCTAAACCTGCATGCTTACCTATCAGATAGGGGCAAGGAATTGTCTATGTGCATCTTTGTATTATGAATGTATGCTCGTGTAACAAAGATAGTGTCTCTGATCTGATAATATTCAGTGTTCCCATTTCCTTTTTTAGGGGAATTTTTTTATGACCTGGCAAGGTTGGTGTTTCGCTTATCTGTTGAATCATATTTTGCTTGTTTCAGGTATCGTCACATGTGCTGGTGGAGAATATATCTCCTCTTTAAAGGAACTGGAAAGCAGAATAATTCCTCAGGTCTATGTTGTGTCTTGTGCAGATGACTCAGGTGTTTGGAATGAGTATACAAAGATTCGTACCAAGAAGGCTCCAAGGAGTCGCGTTGTGAAGAGCAAGGTTGCTAAGGAAGAGGTAGCACAAGCCAAGCTTGTGGGAGTTGAGGGGCTACTTGTGAGTGTGCTAAGACAAAAGCCTGATTTGGAGCACAAGGAGTTTAGCCTCTGTTGATTTTTATGAGCTATCATTTTTTTTCACCCAAATGAAACTTTTAAAGAACATTTTTTAATGATTATTTTACAGAAGTTAGTGTTTATCCATAAGAGGTAGGATTTCCTCTTTGTACAAATGGAATATTTATAAAAGGCTGTGAATATTGCATAACTAAAAATACTCTCATTGTTTGACAGGTATTATATTCTCTGCACTAGAATCAAGTTTCAGAATTCGAAACTTCCAACTGTTAACACAAGAGCTCCTTGAGTTTCATATGAAATCATAAGAGTAGCATGAAGGTAGTAATTTTATTGGCATCTATTGATAAAAAATTTTATTAACTCCGTTTTCTTAAATTGTCTATGAATTTTTTTATTACTTATTCCTAAACTTATGAGGAAAATGAAAATAATATTTGTTTGCGGTTGTGATGGTGGTTTTAAGTAATTCTGTCTATTTGTATTAAATAGAAATGTTGGACCTGCTTTTCCAGGTTGAAATTTTATGTTAACAGTACATGATTTCATATTTTTACTTGGTTTTTTTGTGATTGCTTTGTTGCAATGTTTTTCCAGGTATGAATTTTTTGGAATATCATATTGTTATTCTTATGTATATTATCAAGGAAACTTTATGCTCTTGATTGCGTTTTTGAGTGCTTGTGAATTGAATTTTGCTGATTGCAGAATGGACATTGTAATATCTACCTATGTAATAGATCTGATTTAATTTTATGTGTGTCGTACCTGTCAAATTAGAAACTTGATAACTAATTTTATTGTATGCTACCTTGACCTTCTTCATAATATGGGTGGTAATGAAATTTGTTCAATTGATCACTCTAGATCTTTTAAACACTTACTGTTTTGTTATATTGCTCTCTATTTCTTTAGTGTGACAAATTCTAAGTGAATACAAGTGTCCAAAAGTTAGTTGTTTGCAACTTATTTGTGGAAAGTACAGGAATACTTGTCAGTTCACCAAAATTTAATTAATTACTACATACAAGGCAAATATTGCATAGTTTATTCTTGGTGTAGCTTGTGCAGTTCAAACAAAGTTGAAGGAATCTTCAATTTTCCCACTTATTCAAAACATCTAGTTATAAAAATGTTTAGCATAATTTAAGATAGCTGTAGGTGACAGGTAAATTGAGAGCATTTATGTCTCGTATGGACATTTTCATCATCCCTCTTCATAAGGTTTTCTTCCCGAGGCGATTTGTCATTAAATATATTTATTGTGGAAATTGGAAGCTTTGATATTGCAAAGTTCCTCATATTTGGTTTTGGCTCTCTTTTTGAAGTTGTTGTGGTTTTAAAGAACCTGGAATAAGCAGAAAATTATTTGTTCAAATTATACTTTCATGATTGTCCATGATGCTAGTTTGATTAGTTGCCACATGTGGTGCAACATTCTCCTATTGCTGCTGTGTACTCTGAGGGACAAAAAAGGATGTTCTCCAATGATGGAAAAAGGCATTGTTCACGGAAAAGGGATAGAAATCCCTATCATTTGAGGTTTCCCTGAATACCTAGTAAACACAAAATGCTGCAGATGTGCATCTGATGAGCTTCACGGCAGCACTGCCGTGGCGGCACTGCTGCAGCACGTCTAGCACTCGTAAACTTCCCTTTTTTGAATGTTGGATGCGCTGCAAATGGGTGTCAGCAGCGTTGCACAAGCACATCACGAGCACTGCACAAGCATGTCACGATCACTTCAAACCCATGTCAGAATCGCTGAAAATGCATGCCTGATGCTCCACTAGTGACCCACGTTGCACACTTCCAGGAAAATGTGCCTTGAAGGCGCCTCGGAGGCACCTAAATAAGGCACATTGAAGGCACCTTTTAAGGCACATTTTAGGTACTGGTAAGGCACTTGGAAAACGGGTGACAAGCATTAATATATCCTAACTAATCCCATGGCTCCTAAAACATTCAATAGAAAGTGTACCCAAATGCATTAACTAATACAAAAACAATCATTCTAATATACCTTGCATGGGTGCACCTATCACCAAAATTGAAAAAAATAAAGGTAAGCAATCAAGGTTCTCACTTAATTAATGATTACTAGTTGTACCTTGCATACTACAGATATGCCTACCTAGCAACCTGCGCTTAACTTCTGTCTATCCTATCATCCTTTGATATACAACCTGACACATTTTCCGATTATAGGTATGTGACTTGAAGGCCATATATATAGAGCTACTGGTTGCCATTAAGTCATTTTTGATTATTAACTTTACTAAAAGATTGACACGGATAATTTGCACTGTTAAAACATTTCCCTAATAACCATTTTGTGGATAAAAATAAGCATGACCATTATAAATATACGTAACTGATATTATTTGAACTACAGGAGAGATAGATAAGTTTCCTCCATAATGCTGAGAACCTGTTTCACGGCAAGTGCACCAGTACTTTCTCTAAGTCCGATACCGTCTATGAGGGACTGAGAAAAAAACATCCGTGTACCAATGTTCAATCGCTCTTAAAGATCGTGAATCGCTTTTAAAATCACATTTCAGATGTACTTTCACTCTCACCGCTCCTCCTGGCCTTTGATTTTTTCAGTGAGTGCACCCGTATTTGAAAATGCTGGTCTTCCGGGATTTCCTCTGCATTGGTCCATAATTCCTGGGAGGACAGCCTTGCCGGCGTTGGATTCAGCTTCTTCAGGTCAGTGAAGAAGCCGACTGCAACGCCGGCGAAACTGTCGTCCCAGGAATTATAGACCAACACGGAGGAAATCCCAGAAGACCAGAATTTTCAAGCAAGACATCCCGCAGAAACCTACACAAAGAGCGCTCCCGTTTTTTCTCCAAGTCCGATACTGTCTACGAGGGACTGAGAAAAATCATCAATGGACCAATGTTCAATCGCTCTTAAAGATCGTCAATCGCGTTTAAAACCACATTTCAGATGTACTTTCACTCAGATCTCTTCTCAGATCAGGAACGCATTATTCAAAAGATTACCTGCAACGCTATGGTAGCGCATCCACAACTTGTGGCTGTAGCGCCTCAAACACGAGCTGCGAATGCGCATTAGATGCGTTTTTCAACAATTTGCTCTATTAGAGCACTGCTGATGCACTTCAGTTGACATGTGCTGCACTTGCAGTGCTGACATCCTTATGAAGCGCTGCTGCAGCTTTGTGTGTTTACTGGGTATTATAATTTTTCAAATATGATTTTTGCTTTCCCTGAGCTTATCCGTGAAAAATGATTGCATTATTCAGACTTCTTCAAGACGACACTTAATGCATATGCATAGTTGGCAATGATAAAGCCATTTTTGGCTTTAAAACAAGTCAGCCTAAAGGGCTGGTCAATTGAATCACAATTGATGAGGAAATTAAACATCTATTTGCGAGAGAGAATGAGGGGTGTGCCAAAACAGTAGAGCACTTAATATAATTTTTTAAAACCTTATTTTTTAAATGGGAATGTGTTAAATTTGTATTTCTTTAAAATATTTTATTATTTTGATTAAATACATTCCAATTGCATAAAGCTTTTGATCAATATTAGTAGTGCCAGAAGAGTTTGTGCTAAAATGAGGTAGGGAACAGCAATGAATTTTAAACGTCCGAAGTACAATACCTTTTGCCTTTGTCAATCAGAAACAAGGGATTTAATAGAGAATTATAATGTCAGACACTTTTATGTTCATAGGTATGCCACCATAACCTTGCAAGATTATAGTGGCTAACTTATTTGTCTGCCTAAATTTCTCTTCGGTGGTGCACAAAACTTAGTTTTATCTTTATGTTCATCTAAGATTGATGAAAGAACACTTTTTCAAACATTCTTGGAAGAAGCAAGGAAAAGGGAAAATAAAAAATGGTAAAGGTGAACCCAGCAAAAATGGTAAAAATGAATGATTTAAGTCAAAGGAATTTTGCTGGAAATCTATATGTAACCCTGACCCTGGCAAAGCCAGTTGGATTCCAACTGGAATTAACCAGTGTGCACACGTTAATCCAGCGTAAAGATAGATTCCAGCTGTGCTTTTTACATGATTCTAGTTAGATAATAGGTTGGAATCCAACTGGATTTGAGCTACACATTCCAACTGGATTCCAGGCGATTTGTCCAGCTGGCTTGCTATCTGGGTGTTTGGTGGAGAGAAACTGGCAACTTATTACTTGAGAATTTATATTATAGAGGTGTAATTATTTATGCTAAGGGAAGTAAAAATGGCATAATATGAAACAGAAAATAGTTTGATTTTAGCTAATTCGGTCTACTTCTTATGCGTGAAGGAAAGGACCTAATGAGTTACCTAATTTGATCATGACTTTTCCATCTTCCTGAGATGTTAAGTAATAGTTATATTGTCTTGTGCCCCCATCTATATTCATGGATTAGAATGATAATTTGGGTAAGCATTGTCGTTAACTCGTTTGTACTGTTAAAAATAACACAGAGAAACTACATATTTCCTACTAGTGAGTATGCATGCAATTGCAGTTGTGAAACGCACACTTCTCTGCTCATGAGGTTAAGTCTGTATTTCAAGATAACTAGATGAAGATGTTCCTTCTAATTTTGTTCGTGAGTACTGAAGAGCCGGAACTATAATGATTACACAAGTTTTTCTTTAACAAATTTCGGTCAATTGGTGCAATTCAATGGCGTTTATAAAAAAAAGTATAGTTCATTTTGCCACACCAGAGAAATACTCGAGAGTGTCATTTTCCTGCGTTCAAATATCGTATATTCTTCTCTTTGAGGTTCTTACTTAAAAGACAGGATTTTAAGAAGTTGGCAAGAATCTATTTTTTTAGTCACACCTGAGAGTATTAATTATGTACATCTATAAAATTTTGAATATTTTCATATTCCCGCCGTAAAACACATTTGGCTCCTGGCTTTGTTTCGGAACTCATCTGTTCAGTTTTGAAAAATGGCCGCTTCCACGGAGTGCTCCGGTCAAATCCAAATTCGGTTTTTGAGTAAACAGGAAAGGTAAGCTTGCGTCTCGATAAGGCGCTACACTGTGAATTGTTCCAGAATATGATGGGAAATACTGTGAATTAAGACTTGCAGCTAGTTGTGCTATCCGGAGATTGAGCACGTGTACCACTGTTGTCTCAATGTTGTGGTTCAACTTACAGGTATGCTGTTCCTGATACTCCGTTTTCTGTACCTGCAAACATTGCGTGTGAAGACCTGAATACTTTGATCAATGAGCTACTCAAAGGTTTGTACTGCCAACTTCTGCTGTGATGCTTTCTGTTATGCGTTTCGCTTTACTTATTTTCTGTTATTCCTTGCTCAGAAAGTAGGAGTGGGGATGAAGAGAAAGAGATCGAATTTGATTTTTTGGTATGCCACCAGTTCTTACGTAGTACTTTATCAGAACACCTTGTCGAAAGAGAGGTGTCTAGTGAATTGGTTATTGATGTAGAATACGTGGAGAGACACCCGCCGCCCCAGCCTCATGAATGCCTTATGCACGATGATTGGGTTTCAGCTGTCGAGGCTTGCGAAAACTGGTAAATATAATTAATTACTTTGAAATTAAATCTTATTGAATCCTTGCGTGGTATAAAGTGTTTTTTCTTTCTTTCTCAGGATTTTGACTGGATGTTATGACAATACTATTCAGATATGGACAGCCAAAGGCAAGCATTGTTTAACAATTACTGGTCACAGTGGCGCAGTGAAAGGTGTTACTTGGCTTAAAGTACTCCCCGGTCTCGCGGTATTCGCCAGGTGATTCATATTTTATATGAGATAATTGTCTCAATTGTTTCTCTTTTGTGTTTGTAGTTGTTTGCAAGTTCTCGGAATGCTGCAAATCATGTAACATTTGTATTAATGTGGCTGCAATAATATATTTCCAGCTCATCCCAAGATCAAACTGCGATGTTATGGGAATGGAATATGGAGAACAACTCCGTACATTGTGCAGCCGTTTTGAAGGGCCATGAAAGAAGTTTAGAATGTGTCGCTGGGAACAGTAATGTAGACGATCCTTTGATTGCCACAGGGGGTTGGGACACAAATGTCAAACTCTGGTCCTCATGTAAGTTTTTTTAATTCTTATGTGTTTGCAATTAACGATTACTTTATTCTTCAAGTTAAGTATCGTATATCAGGTCATTGCAATTTCTTAACTAGGTACTTGTATCATTTTTAAATACATAAGATACTATCTGATATATGTAGATAGGTTAACAAGAAAATCTTGCTGACTGGTGGAGGTTAGGTATTTGAATGTCAAGTTCAAGGTTTGAGAAAGTAATGCAGATGATTGAGTATCTAGCCATTCATCATTCTGACGATATTCAATATTAATTTGCCTTGCCCTTGAGTAAATTATTCTCATATTGGTTAATGAAAAGGTTCCAGAAATTGAAGTAGCTGGGTTTTCAGTATGTCCTCTGTGAATATTAATTTTCTATGACTACAGTTTTACTGGTATTGAAGCTTTCTTCTGAATTCTTCAGAATGTCGGAACTGAAGAGGCGTGATTCAACTCTAGGATAATGTTCATCAGAGAAGATGTACTATGGGGGAAAAGTTTCCTAACAAATGAGTGCTGCTCTATTGGTCAGAGAGAAAATCGGATTCCTTTCTGACGGTACATTATTTTTGTGTCTTGGCCACCATGAGGGAAGTTCAGGCACAGTAACGTGTTGGACTCATCGCCCGAGTGTGTGAAGGAATACTAGCAGATAGCCTACCCTGACCTTTAATAGTGCTGGCTTCCAGGATGGAGGCATATTATTCCTTGTATTCATTTTTAAATGCTCCGTTTTTTTGGGAAACCTTTTTTCCCCCTTAGTGAATATGTGGAGGACATCGTGGAAACAGAGCTGCTACATTTGCACCGCTCAACAAAATTCCTCATTGAAGCTGACCTTATTTTGTGAAAGTGTTTTCCATTCATTCTAATGAATGAAGTGAACTGGAACCTAATTTTGTAATCACCTAGGGTTTGGCACAGTGCAAATATCAGGTGTCAATGCCAGTACACTTGTCATATAAATAATAAGAGGTATTGGGGGAATAAGATAAGAGATGGTTAGAGGGAGGAAGTGGAGATGGTCCAATCATAGGAAGTTATTTTGTATAGAAGAAAGAAATTCTGCTCTTCAGTGAGCTACCGGCTTGTAATAGGAACAATTCACCACCTGACACTCACTATTCAAGAGTTTTGAATTAATAGTTGAATAGCATCGAGTTGTATTACCCAGGAATTGATCTATTTGAGTCTATAGGAAATAGGTATATGTGTATGCATATGGCCTCAGACATGTTATTTGGGTCAGGCCCTCTTGATTGTTGGTTTACCTTACTTTATATTGTTTCTTCTTCCTATGGTGTCCACTTTTAACTACCCATCATAGTCAATCATTTTTCCTAATACTATTTATGAGTCCTGCACCTTTGTTGACCCCTACCTAGGGGGCTGAAGCCTTCGTCAGTGGTAATTCAGTTAGTGATAAATTTACGAGTTCATTAATATAAACTCTTATTAGATGGTAACCTGTTTAGTGAAGTTTTACAGAGGTTATCTTAATTCCCTGCTTCCTCATTGGGTGTATTTAAAATTTCGTAAAATGTTTTCAAAGTATGTATTTATTCATATTGTTTGTTTGCAAAAAAATAACATTTAATTCTTGACTCAATTCCTTGGCAGCTTAATTTGTATAGTGTTTCTTCCTGTTATCCTTCTTTTCATTCATCTATCAGTTTCCCTAATGATTTTACATGGTATCATTTCAGTATTCATTAATGACTAGGGACCTGATATCTTTGGTGATATCAAGTGCACAAAATCAGTCGTATTTTTTGGGCATTTCGGTGTTTTCCAACTCAAATTTCACTGTTATCATTCAACGCTATACAGTACATACATTATTAGTGAGTACACAGTAAATGCCAGTCATGTCACCATTTTTTAATGTAATCACTACAAAATAATTAAATTCATATACTAAATAACATTTTGAATTACCAAAGTATTCAGCATTGAAATTTCGGCTATATCACTCACTTTGAGGAGAAATAATGTAACCGGGATGATGATCGCAGCAAAATTGACAGGATTTAATCTCTTAAGGCATCACAGGGTAACATACATATGAGCAAGACGATGATAATTGATGGTGCATCTAACTAATTTTATTTCTTTTTCATTGATATAAGTTGCCTCATGAGTTTTGTCTTTTATGGGATGAGTTGCACAAGTTGTGCAATTGGGATGACAGTCACATCATAATTGACTTGTTTTGACCATGTTACAGAAGTGATCTCTCCTATAGATAACCAACGAAAATCCGTACACTTCTCACTGTGGACCAACAATAGCGGAGAAATGTAGCTGTGGTAATTTCTTGCTGTGCCATACTCACTATAATGGACTATACTTCCAATTGGTTGTTCCATGCTTTGATTTTTCTACTTCAATTAAGTTGTTGAAGAAATTCCTGATTTCTGCCCTATCCAACTTCTCCAGAGGAATATTTGATATCAGAAGTACTTTGAATCTTTTTCCAAAGTTTTCTCAAAATTATCTTGATTTCTCTACTTAAAAAAGCTGCAGAAAACAGAAGTAAAAAGGCTCTTCAGAGTGTGAAATCATGAGTGAAACTGACTGATATCATATCGAGCATGTGATAAAAATCTATATATGTAACAAGGTTCAAAAATTTTTCTGCAATGGTTACTAAATGTGGTTAGTATGTTTTTGTGTTTGGTATTCCTTGTGTTTAAATGAGTTTGGATGGTTATATCACCGAATGTCTAGACTTCTGTATTTAACCTAAAATATCCATATTTCACATTTATTGTCATTTTTTGTTGTCACTAAAAGATCAGGGCCTCGATCATGGATCTTCATAAGACATGCACTAGCGTTATC
Source organism: Platycnemis pennipes (assembly GCA_933228895.1). Classification (NCBI taxonomy): domain Eukaryota; kingdom Metazoa; phylum Arthropoda; class Insecta; order Odonata; family Platycnemididae; genus Platycnemis; species Platycnemis pennipes. The sequence goes on from OW121851.1 coordinate 30,190,602, forward strand.
ATGATTTTTTTAAAACTTGTGTCAGAGAGAACGTGATCTCCATTCTTCATTTTCATGCTGCACTTCAAATTGCTTATCACAATCAGTGGAGCGAATTTCATAGACTGTTATTGTAAACCCTGCTCTACTTTAGGGGTAGTGTTATCGATACAGATTGCGAGAACGCGAAAGATGCATATATGATTCCACGCCAGGTCTCTATTAATGACCCTTTATTACCAATCACATTAATACATTTGATGCAAAATTTAAGTACAAATTTGTAAATTTATTGAAATGTATATGCGATGAATTTTATTGGCTATGATTGTGAAATATTTAATTTGCTTTTTTTTGGGCAGCATTGGAATCTCTGGAAGATGAAGGAAATGACCATTCAACTGCGAAAAAAATGAAGTTGGGTGAATCCAAATTTAAGGTGAGTTGGTATATATCACTCTCAGTGGGATAAAAAAGTGCAAGTAATGCTTATACAGAGGAATGGATAGAAATTTCAGCTTTTTATTCAGGATGGAAAAACTGGTTCATAAGTCTGTAAGCTCAGTGCTTATATGATGATAACTAGCAGAGTTACCATTATATAAGCACTGAGAGAGGCTTTCAATGTTTTTTTGTTATCTATTATCCTGTAAACCATCTTCTAGCTTCAACTCTTCCGTACTAACAGGGTTTTTGCTACAGATTTGGAAAACCACGAAAAGTTAGGTAAATTAAGGAATTAGCCTGGAAGTTTACTTTCTCATATCAAAATCTGTTTGTGTTTATTTATTGAGCAGTACCGTATTTGGCACTTTCTTTTAATGTGTTGTCTTAGTGCTTTTGGTAACTTGCCTAAATGAGTCACTGGGGCTCTTATTTGGTAGTTAGCAATCAATTATATGCACCTAAAATAAATAGTCAAGTCTAATTCTGTACATACATGCTTCAGAAAATGGAATAATTGTTTGTTCTCAGATTAAGTAATGATAATAACATGCTAACCACTCTCGTGTCATAGATAATACCTTCCAGTATGAGCCAATAAAATCATAAGGAATTAGCATTAGAATCTCTCGGGTCCATTTGGTGCCCTAATTTCTCTTTTTGTATGTTGGGTCTTGAATTTCTAAGGAAATGTGATTTTACCTTCAAAATTCTTATGGAAGAAATTTTGTCATTAAGTGATTAATGTATGGAGCAAATGCTGTAATTGTCAATGGTTGAAATTGGAGTTTGTTACCTTGCGAAAAAGTTCAAATTACTAGAGGTTGTTGGATTTAAGTTATTTTCATATGTGCTTGAGAATATGTTTCATTCGTTGTGAAATAGGTTTCTGTGTATGCTATTATACAAACTAGACCTACATCCTGTTGTCCAAATTATGCCTTTGTAATCATCATCGCTAATCATCAACCATATGTTTGAGTTGAAAGCTCTGTTCCACACACTGCTTCTATCAGCTAGCTTCATCACCTCTCCATATTTTTGTTTTCTCATCATTCATTATTTTCTCCATGTATTTCATCTGAGGTCTTGCTCTGCTGTTCTTCCCGTGCACTGTTTCTTCAAAGAATACATTATTTAGGCACTTGTGTTTTAAAATATGCCCGTTTATATGTTCTCCTTTTCTGTCAACTATTGGATTTCATTCTTCTACTCTTCTCAGTACCCCAATGTTAATTGATCAATCGATCTATCCGCTTTATATTGGATATGGATCTGATAGATCGATCAATCCATCATTCATATTCCAGCTGCTTTATTTTGGAAAATCCACTGCAACATCTGTGAATGTCTACAACTATTCAATGAAATTCTGGGGGAATATGTAGACTTCATCGGACACTTCATGTGGGTGTGCCATGGTGTCACGGTGTCATCAGAGCTAAACTTAATCCTACCTGCAGCATCTACACTGCTGAACTCTGCAATCAAGTTAGTGCTACAATGCATTATGAGCAGTGATTCAAAGGTATAATGTCCCCAACGGTTCCTGTTTTCATTACCTCTGCCACCATATCCGACCTTAAAGGAGTATGTCTGCATTGAAGTATGATGAAGGCTTTTATTGACAAAATAAGTATTTACTTGTAGAGGAGAGCTATTAACATGGTCATTGAGTAGGGATGTAAAGAAAAGTGTAATATGGTGCATGACACTGTATGATGTGAAAATGTGAACTTGGGGTGAAAATAGGCATATTACTTCTGACAAGGGGAGTGTCCAAGTTTCAGGTCAGGGATTTTGACGAAATTTGCCAGGCAGGTAGTCCTTGATTAATTATTTACGAATCACCTCCCATATTGGGTTATATATTGTAACACGGTCACGTGGGGGGATGTGGGGGGGTCTCGAGGTGCACGGGCCGAAATGCGGGACAGGTTGGGGGGGGGACATGCGAGTGACCCCGGGCACCTGGGCTGGGAGGTGGAGAGGGACGGGGAGGAGGGTGGGGAGAAGGGAGGAGATGTGGGGGAGGTCCGCCGATGACTGGAGTGGATGCCGAGAGAAGGAAAGCTTTGACAAGAGTTTCGTGAATTGCATTTAATGAGATCACACACATAAAACAAAAAAGCAAGAATGAAACAATAATTGACGATGTGACTAGTCACGCAAAATACAATGAAAAGAACAGCGAACAACAAAATAACCTCGGTGAACCTAGTCTTTAGTCCACAATATTCAGGTATCCTTGAAGAGGACGACAAAGAAAAGAAATTGAAACAATGCAATGAAAAATACACGCACAAACCTTGATGGAACTAGTTTTTAGTCCCCAAAATTCAGGTATCCTTGAAGAGGACACCAAAGAAAAGAAATTGAAACCATACAGTGAAAAGTACACGCACAATCACACGTCGGGGCGGGGAAATGGGAATGGGATCTTCTTCACTTGGTGGGTGGCAGTTCTAGGGGGGGGGGGGCTCGGCGGAATTCCTCACCGGGCCGCTGTCGCGCTGAGGGCTGACACCTCCCTGACGGCTCCTTCGTCGGGCGCTTCGCTTAAAGGGGTCGGGGTGCAGGTGGTTCTGGGTCAAAGGGTTAGCGGGGCTTGTTACTTATCGAGCCTCCGTCGCGCCGATGGCTGAAATCTCGCTGGCAGCTACTCCTCCGGGCACAATACCGGACTGCAAATGCACCTTCTTCAACTTCGCCGGAAGCCAATCCCTTGTATGCTGAGTCGGAGACGGAAACAATCTCTTTTCCTCTATCACCTCAGCAATTCTCCTCAGTCTCGGCGGCGGGATGACTTCGTATCGGGCGGTGTGTTGGGTGCTTCCGGCCTAGACGCCAGACTCTCCGCGTCGCGACCTCGCAGCACCACCAGCTAATTTCTCTCCCGCTCTCTAGTCTCTCCCCTCTTATATACTCGTTGCTGGGAAGGTGGAGGGGGTTTCTCCTGCAATTGGGGGGGAGGGGACTCCTGCAATTGGGGGGTGGGGGGGACTCCTGGAGGCCGCGGAGTCGGTCCAAGCTCTCCGTGGAGGGTGGGGGGTGTGAGGAGGGGGAGGGGTGGGGGGACTCTCTTCACTCAGCCACTCCAGGCGTTCAAGGGCACACACCGGAGGGGTCGAAAACATGTGGAATCGGGGGAAAGTGGGAGGGGGAAGGATGGAATCACTCACTCAAACCAGTACTTAAGGAATTTCAGGCATGCAGAGCCAACAATAACTGACCTACACCACATTTTGATTCACACACGACTGCACACGAAAGAAAAAAACATACTCTAAGTCGAACAGAACAAAAGAAATCAAACTTTCCTTCCCTCGAGCACCCATATTACTTACGTAATGTGACCGGCCAAACGGTTACAATATCCAATAACTTCATCAAAAAACGAGTTTGAAATATTTTATTGCTAATATAAACCTTCTAATTAATCTAGTTAAACAATTGCAGTACACAAATAACAACAGGGCATGTAGACGTATTCCCGAGACCACCACGTACTAATTACGTGATTTAGGTAAATAACGTAATTAACTATATATATTACACACTAATTATGTAAAATAGTTTATTTACTAAAATTACGTAATTAGTACATAAAATAGTTCAAATGTATCCCGGGTAAAAAGGTTAAAAATATGTAAAACCAGAGACAGTTGTACAACGAAACTGCGATGAAAAAAAAAGTTGGAGACAGAGGGTCTCTAACCAGGAACGTCTACATTGTGAAGCGAGTACTTTACCCCTGAACCAAGCTGCACTTATTAAACAAGATAAATTAAGCTTTATATTAGCAATAAAATATTTCAAATTCGTTTTTTGACGAACTAATTGGATATATAAGCCTATATGGGGGGTGATTCGTAAATAATTAATCAAGGACTACCTGCCTGGCAAATTTCATCAAAATCCCTGACCCGAAACTCGGACACTCCCCTTGTGAGATATGAGAATGGGGAAGGTTAGGTAAGCTGAAAAGGAGGAAAATAGGTGGTGTGAGAGATGGTAGGGGAGGAAACTGGGAGGCAATATGGCAAGTAAGTAGGAAATATGTATGGCCGTAGAGGGAGATTGTGGGTAATGTGGTGGTCTTGGCAGGAATTGAATGTCTATTTAAACCTACCTTAACTGATAGAAAACCTATAATGTCACCCATTCTGAACAACAGTCTTCTTGAAATGGGGTTCAGTGCTTATTGAAGGCTCTCCTTCTCACCAATTAGATGAATGGCAATGTTATTTGTTTTAGCATGTACTTTTTTGTACATTGAGTTATTGATGACATTTTTTAAATGAGTGTTGTTGGTATTGTTTATTCAGTAAATCTTTTTCATTTCATTTAGGCCCCTAAGGCAACACTGAAAGGCCATCGAGAAGCAGTGTCTGGAGTGCAGTGGATGGCAAACGATGAATTAGTGTCTTGCTCTTGGGATCATACTGTTCGCGTCTGGGATACAGATACAAACACCATAAAGCAGGAGATCAGTGGGAACAAATCAATATTTGACATCTCTTGGTCTCCCTTGTCGCGATGTTTAATTACGGCATCAGCTGATCGACACGTACGCCTCTATGATCCTCGTTCAACTGGTAAGTTAAATGTTTGTGGAAAAGTCGATTATAGCTAGGATAGTTCATTTCATCCTTTTTTTATTGTTTTTTGTATTCTTATTTACTGTATTTAATCCTGTAAGCCACACACCTTTTTTCCCAAAACACCAGTGAAAATAGGCATATTACTTCTGAAATGGGGGTGTGCGACTTACATGTATTCTCCGTATTTTCGTGTAAGCCGCGTACCATTTTTCCTCAATTTCCTGTTGTTAATTGATGTTAATTGGTAAGTATGGTCTAGTAGTAAATCGTAAATTGTAAAGTTTTCTGAAATTGCACAATTTTAACAAAGTCTGAGAGTACAATGGTACTTGAAGAAAGGCCAGATAGGCAAAACCTGTCATATTGCAAAATTTAGCATATCAACACCACCAAAACTTCTGATTGAACAACATACTCAAATGCCTGTATTCTATTGTCATTCACTATACTGTTCATAGAGTGATGTTTCACTTTATGATGTTTAATTTTGGGCCGATATATAATATTTAGCATTTATCATTTTTGACATTTTTACCAACCTTGGAGTCTTCTTAAGGTTTTAGATAGAAAACAGTATTTTTTAAACAAAAATAAATGTTTTTCAGTAAATTGTGTATTCTGCATCTCATTGGTTGCGAAAAATCTACCCTATTATCTTTACTGCTAAATAGCATCTTCATATATAGTGTAATATAGCATGGCAGTGTTTGCAAAATTCGAAAAGGTATTAATTGTGATGGGAGATATTGAAAGTGTAATAATGCACCCACGAATTACAGAATAAACCTGTCAATTTCTTTTGTTGTCTCATGAAGTGTTTCTCATTTGTAATTTCAGAGGGATCCTTAATTAAGGGACAGTATACATCTCATACTGCTTGGGTTCAGTCAGTTAGTTGGTCATCTGTGGATGAATTCAATTTTCTCTCGGGTGCTTATGACAATCAAGTGAAATTATGGGACACCAGAAGGTACAGTAATATGCACTTTATTTTCCTGGTGGTTGTATATATTATTGAATTACACTGTACTAAATTTCTGTTTTCTTCATTAGCCCCAAGGCCCCCTTATTTGACTTGACTGGCCACGAGGATAAAGTTTTATGCTGTGATTGGAGTAATCCAAAACTAATGGCTTCTGGAGGTGCTGACAGCACTCTACGCACATTTAAGGCCAGGCACTCAAATGGATAATGTTGTAAAGTTCTTGAATAATTATATTGTTGAATTTTTTATTATATATTTTTATTTTTTTATTTTAAGTTCTCTTAAAAATTTTCCCACCCTTTTAGTGTCCATGAGAAGTTTTTTTTCCAAATTTCCTAAAGCATATGTTGTAGAAATATTGGTGAATAATCTAAAGTAAATCTAAGGTCTAAATAAAGGATAATCTAAAGTGCAGTTGCAAAATATTTATCTGACCATAAAAATAAGCTGCAATATTGAGGTAATCAACTCTTAATGATCCATTTTTGGGTTTCAATAGATGGAGAATGAATTATGAACACAATCTCATTTATTGTCTCACATTATATCACATTTTTCAATTCTAAGGTCATAAGCAGAAGAAAATAATTTTCTTTGTGGTAATTAGTATTTATATGAGTCTAATTGGTTTACCTGATTGTGTTCATCTTTAAATTATTTTTAGTGCAAACATTTCAAGAAATCTGTAATAGTATCATTAGATCAATTCTTTCCATGTAGTTGAAATAATGAGAGCTTCTAATTTGGCTTAATTGAAAATGTCCGAAGACTATAAAATCCAAATGCCAAATTAATTATGGAAAACGATATCTCCGAAACTGGTTTTTCGATTGTCAAGGCAATCATCAATGGGGAGAGCCAGGCAAAACAGGTCAGAACCTGTCGAGAGCCAAGTGGAGAGTGCTTGGCTCTCAACACACTCCGCTTAGATCTCAACACACACTGCTTGGCTCTTGACAGGTTCTGACCTGTTTTGCCTGGCTCTCCCCGTTGATTGCCTTGACAATCGAAAAACCAGTTTCGGAGATATCGTTTTCCATAATTAATTTGGCATTTGGACTTTATAGTCTTCGGACACTTCTGTGTAGTGTCTCTGCCTCATATTTTACCTATTTTTTGCCATAATTTCAGTCCTTTCAATGATGCAATCACATGGAACCAGCCTAAGATGCAAGAAGATTATTTAATATATCAATTATAATAATAAATGGAAAGAAATTTATTGCATTAAGCATCAGTCATCTCATTTATGTAAAGGTTGGCAATGCATTCTTTTGATCAGGTCCTAATGATGATTCCCCAACTAAAAAGAAAAACATTAGTATGTATTTGAAACCTGCATCAAGTTATGATTTGGTGAATGGATATTTAGGGCTCATCTCTCCTGCAAGAATGCATTATTAATAAACATGCTGTGATGATAAAAAAAAGGTGTGGTAATACTGGGCCTACACAGTGGATCGGACTAATTTCTGGGAAGAACAGAAATTAAAGAGTGTTTCAAATCTGATGAAAGAGTTGAATGATTAAGATCCAAAGGCCATTTATAAACAAAGAACACCAAGCCCTAAATGGAACTCAAAATATAAATGAATCCAGTTGTCAGAGCAAACAAAGAATATGGTGGAAGGTGAGTGCAAATTATGTCATAAAAGAGCATTTAACTGTAAAACTTGGAAACTGGTATAACTTTCTTCTCCCACTTTTAAAAACATTATCAAGTCTTGTGTACATATTTAGGTACAATAATTTCTCATTTCTTGGAAATTTTTGTCAAAATTTGATTAAAACGACTTGAGAAGTTGCTCTTCGTAGCATAAATGAAGGTACTTTACTTTCAAGGCGTGCTACTGTCACTTTGAATTATTCACTAATGAGCCTCATTTTTTGGTATAATTTGTTACACTGCTCCCCCAAGCTTTTTTACCGAATGGAAGAGGAAAAAGTTACTGAGACCAACTACTTTTGCTCCAGCTGTAATATAGGTACAGTAGACTCTCACTAATCCGGCAAATATCGGACCAGGGTACTGCCGGATTAGTGAAAATGCCGGATTACTGGAAGCTCATTAATAAAAACATTTAAATGCTCAAAATACGTGTTTTATTGGACTTGTACAATTCCAAAGTATTGTTTAATATATAAAAGAATCAACAACTAATCAAAATTGATCTATAAGAAATCAAATGTTAATAGTACCGCACATAAACATAACTTTCAACGTACGGTACAGTACAGTATCTGTAGCCTTATTCCATTGGAGTAAAAAAACTATCAATTTTCTTTTGTTTCTTAGCTTGAAAAGACACTTTCAACACCTTCTCTTGAAGTCTTTTTAAAACAAGAATGTCACTAGCAGACACATTATTTTCTTCCGCCCACTTCACTGAAGTTGAAAATGCATCCATGGCAGCATCGTTGCTCACAGTGTGAAGGCAGGCCCCTTCCTCTCTCTCGTCGTCGTCGTCGTCTTCTTCTTCATCTCTGCTAGTCACGTCTTCGACTATTTCGTCATCCGTCATAATTTGGCCGTTTTCCTTTTCTTCATCGATCAGCCACATGTTTACGTCCTCTGTTGTCAGGCTTTCGTTGCCGTCTACAAGTTTTTCAGAAATCGTATCTCGCAGTTCAATTAGCTCTTGATCAACACTTTCATCATCCTCCACATTCTGATCAACAGCGAGCGGCATTTCAATTTCATCGTTTTGATCATTGCCCATTTCGTTGTTTTTGTTTTTATTGTATTACTCCAACAAAGTCATATCAGGCCATACGTTGCACCATGAACAAACGATTGTTTTTTCTGCGAGCTTTTCCCAAGCATTAGCAAGGTCAAAAACCACGTCTTTCAAGTTCTTTTCTTTCAATGACTGGATTGTACTGCCTTCCTTTGACAAAACTTTGTAAAGCAAAGCTTTTTTATAGTGCATTTTAACAGTCTGAATGACATTCTGGTCCATGGGTTGTAGAAGAGGTGTAACGTTAGGCGGCAAAAACATGACATGGAAGCCTTTACTTTTCATCTCATCTTCTCCTGGGTGACCAGGGCAGTTGTCCAAAATAAGCAAGGCCTTTTGGGGCAATTTCTTTCTTTTCAGATACTTTTTACAGATGGCACAAATATTCCGTGGAACCATTCCTTAAACACTGACTGGGTCATCCAACCCCTGCCCGCGTTTTTGTAATCAACAGGCAGGTTGACATTTTTAAATGCCCTGGGATTCTTTGCCGTACCGATCACCAATAAATCTAATTTATGTTCGCCACTTGCATTTAAACACGGCATGAATGTTATTCTGTCCTTGGCTAGTTTTCGTCCCGGAGCACTTGCTTCAGCACGGTGAACGAATTTTTTTTTTTTTTTGGTAAAAGCCGGTAAAACAAACCACTTTCATCGGTATTGTAGACTTGGTCAGGACTTAGGGCTAGTTCATTAATGATTTCTTTGAACTTTTCTTTGTGTGGGTCGACTGCAGCAACATCACAAGAAAGTTTTTTACCTGTCATACTTAGCAAACGAATTCCAAACCGTTTTTTGAATTTTTCTTGCCATCCTTCACTAGCCTTAAAATCGTCTTTCCCTATTATTTTTTCGTAAAATATCTTTGCTTTTTCTTTAAGAATTTCCCCTGATATTGGTGTGTGCCTATTACTTTCTTGAATGAACCAAGCACATAGGCTATCCTCAACCTGAGGGAACTCGCCCTTTTTCAACATTTTCCGGACACTTTTAACATTGTCACTGCTTTCACAGAAAGACTTAATTTTGTCCCGGTTCTTACGTATGTCATGTATTGTAGCACAGCCGACTCCATATTCATTTGCTAGGTTGGTAAGCTTGTCACCCTTATCAAGTCTATTTAAAATCTCGTTTTTCTGAATCGGTGTTAAAGTTTGGTGCTTCCGTTTACACTGAGACATTTTCACTCATCAATATCTTGAAATATAAATTAATCTACACTATAAAATGTCACCGCACTCGACACCACACTAGACACCACGAATTAAACTGGTAAATATGTATGCCGGCGGGTAAACCACGAGACGGCGAGGCAACTGAGTGATCGCTAGTTGTTTGTTTACAATAGTTTCAGTAACGTGTCTCAAGTTGAAACACCCACCACGCCCGTAAAAATACGCCGGATTACTGGAGTGCCGGATTATAGAGGGTCTACTGTGTATGGTTTAGTAGTTATATGTCATTTCATAGTCAATGGGTTAACTATATCATTATCTGGTAAAGGTTTTCATGGTGTTCCGATGATATACGCAGGCTGTTGGGAGCCATTAGATGTCAATGCGGAACACTCCTGAAAGCCTTCTATTTCATTTTAACAATACCATTAAACTGTGCTATATTAACATTTGATTAAATGCATAATGGCTGTTTTTCCTCTTTAATTTTTATGTAGTTACATAGGTTGTTTATTGCACAATTTATTGGGTACTCTCTTTGTTACTCATGACAGTATTTTTGCTTTTTTGTATCCTTCATATTTCACAAAATGGCAATTTTGTGAAATTTTCAGGCTGATGTGTGATACTTTATTCTCAGATTATGATAGTATGTATCTACAAAGTATGTAAAACAAAAAAGTAAGGTTTTCGGTATTTTGCGTCCAGTGGGATAATAAAGTAGTAGTTACACATCATGCCATTATTTTCTCTTATTTTATGTTCCTTATGTTTTAACCATTTTGAGTGGTTGCAAAGAAAGGGAAGAGAGGATTGTTTATGAGAGCATTAAGCTGAAACAATTAAAGCCTTGGATGGAATTTGTGAGGAAGTCTCAAATCAATACCCTGAGTGCTCTGTAATATGTAGTGAGAGAGAACTCTGTTGATGTAACAATACATATTTTATGTAGGGACACTGTATGCTGTATTTGTTTATTGTGGATGATGACTTTCAGTGGGGATTATTTCACCTTGTAGCACAAATAAGAGCACAGCAGTGTAGTTAATGCAAAAGATATGGTCAATATCAAAGAGTTATTTAAGAAAGTATAGCAGTCCTTGAGATTATGAGGGTGGAGGCAGTAGGCAGGGGCAAACCCAGGAATTTATTTAGGGAGGAGACTACCATTAAATTATATGTACACCTTATACTTTCCTGAGGACCACTAGAAAGTGTAAATTGTGGGAAAGGGAGAATTTTCAGTTTTACATGAATATTTAAGATAAAAATGAGAAACATTGGTAAACTGAATTAGAGCAACATTGTTAATTATGTATACCAATTTTTCAACCTACCATTGAACGTTGTCAAATCCAGAATTCCCAAAGTGTTATATTTTGCAATGCCTTTTCTCTCATGATAAGCCATTCAAGGTGACATTTTACAATCTAGGACTTTAAAACCACTTTAAAAGTTGGTATTCCTTCATACCATGAATTCTTGACATTTTCTTTTTTTCTTGTCCGATGTCTGCAATAGATAGCATGTTTCTAAATCACATCGTGAATTTTCATAATTGTATTGATTGTACAAACCGGTAATCTTTGATGTTTCGCCATTTCAGTGAGAGTTGCATCATGAGAACTAGCAATTTTTATTTATGCCAAAATTGATAATATTCTAGTGGTTATGAAGGCTTCCGCAGTGATTACGTGTAATCCCCACGGAAGCCTTCGCAATGATTAGAAGATGACTTGAGGGTTTCTGGTTCTTTTCCACGTTGATTCATCCACCAGTTCAGTTCTTGTATTTTTAACATTTTCTAATGTCTGGGTCAAAAGTCGTTTTCATTCTTCATAATATGAACTAATATGTACAGTTTAAATATACTCCCACAGGTGTTCCTAAATTGTATAAATTGCATCCTAATTGCACTCATAGTATGAATCATAGTCACGGCAGACGAAAGATAGTCCACAAAGTCATTAAGGTGGCTACAAAAACCCATTGAACCCAAGTGGAGAAGCCTGTCAAATTGTCTTACAAAAAGCACTCTAAGCGGGAAAGTATCTCTCTCTATGTTATAAAATCAAACAATAAACATGATTCATGGTAACATGGCGAATGTGTTGTAGCTTTGTGTTGGTTTGGTACCCAGAAGCAGGGGAAGAAATGGCTATGCAGTCGTACGAAATGCTTGCATGGCAGCGTTGACAAGATCAGCAGAAAAGTATAGAGCCAGTTGTAATTTTAGATGTACTCTTGGGCCACTGCTGATGACAGGGATGCTGGGAAATGTCAGAGAAGAGATGATTTGAGGAGGCGTAGACTCCGTTGACCATTGTGAAGTCATATGGAATGATAGCGTTGAGTAATGAATTACGAGTTAATATTTCTAAGAGTGAGGCTAATTAGAGTGATACAGGCTGATAAGGAGGTTGGCTTTAGTAGACTTTAGCAGTTGGAACAGAATGGTGAAGAGGGCGGAGTGATCGGGAAACACTTGTTCATCCAACAATTGTCCTTCGTTATGTTCGACAATTTCGAGCTCTTCCCATGTGCCCTCCCTGAATCTTTTCCTCCTAATTTGAGGTAACTCAGGGTCAATGGCAGTAGTTTGTGGTTTACAGATGTTTTGCCACCAGGGAAGATAAGCCACCCTTTATCCTGCACTTCTTACGAACGGATCCAAAAGTTCATTTCTGTCTGTCCACTTTTCAGTCATTATACTTGCCTGTAGTTTGTACCCTTTCAATTGGGGGAGAGTAATAATTGTAGGCAGTGGCGTACACAGGATTTCCTTCTGGGGGGTTTCATTAATATTTATGTGCATCATCATAAAATATTTAGATTATTATCCACTGAAACAATAAATTAACAATCTTTTTTTGTGAAGATAATTCCACCATATTTTTCAGCCCACTAAGCTAACTTCTAAACGCTAGTGCAAAATATATAAACTATAGTAAACTACGGGAATAATTTTGGGGAGTCTGTATGCCACTGGTTTTAGGATAGGTACTAAGGTCCTGCAACTACTTAAGGTATATCGCACCATTTAGCGTACAAAATTCATAGCTTAATCCTTAGGGCTACTCAACAGCTGTGCCCAGAATAGAACTTGAACTAAAGATAGGCTGGCGCTTAACCAACCTGAAAATCGCAGCTGGCTTGGATGGTGATCTGAAGATATCTTAAGACTTGATCAAAAGACTTTTTAAAAGTCACCGGACTGTAAAACGAAATTTAAATTGTCTTTATGGACTGTGCTGGTTATATTGCGGTAAAGGTCCCCTCGCGATTAAGCTTGCCCAGAGTTAATTGATATCCATTTCTACGCAGACATTAACATGGCACATATCATTGAATTACACTTATTCTTTGACGTCAGGCAAATAGGAATGAGGAGGCTATCGGAAAGAAAGGAATTGAATGATATAGCTATACTTAGGCGTATTGTTTTTGAACTGTCATTTATTGAGTGGGAACATTGATTTCAGCCTTGTTACATGGTTTTTGATTTTACTTCCATCAAAATTTACATTTTTTATATTATTATAGCTTTTGAATGCAACTTTATGGTTATTACATTTACCTAAATTAGAAACTTATAGATTTTTTTACAAATCATATTTTAAATAAATACGTATAATTAATTTTGAATTTGCAGATGTTATTAAAACATATGAGTGCTTAAACACTCATGTATTTAAATAATATGAAGTTCAACGTACTTTTGAGATCGTTAATAAATATACCTATATATTAAAAAATAAGTACTTAATTATTATTTATTGTATATGTAAAAATCACTACCTTAAAATGGCAAATGTACCTTATATATTGACAATTTCTTGAAAAAATCAACGGTTCCTAAAAGGTAGGTATGTATCTACTAAGAAATGGTGTCCAAGTGGATACTGATCATTTCCATGCCACCAGTCTTCCCTTCCCCTAATCATTAATTGGCATTGCTCAAATTGTAGTTCGACTTCGTTGGCGTATCCATTTCATTCAGTGGGCTTTGAAAATCATTCGGAGAGACAGACGCAGAAAGTTGGAACTGGACTATGATCACTAGATGTGTTACAATCGTCGCCGTTATCTGAAAAATACAAGACTAAACTCAGGTACACATTAGGAGATTATCGCATATTTAATGTTTTCTAACATATTTTGAACTTATCATCATTTCTGAATTTATTTTGTGAGTAAGCAAGGTATCTTCTTCATATCATAAATATCTATATCTTAAAATTAGACACTCATGCTTTAGTATAAAATTTATGCCGGCCGGGTAGCATGTTTATTAGCGCGCCGGCTTGGCATTCCAAAGGTCTCGGATTGATATCCCGCCTCGGCCATCGATATGCTTTGGGTTTACGTGAGGTTAGGCGGTGCGATATAACCTAAGCAATTGTAGCTCCCAATGGGGTCATTTACCGTATTTTTTTATTGGCGAATCTGATGGATTTTATAAAATAAAAAGAAATAATATTCCGTTCTTCGACCGATCAATTAGTTCTCAAGTTATAAGTGGAGAAAAACGGATGTTTTTAACCCTTTCGGATAAATGGGCGTGCATAGGACTTGTGCGTCATCCACTTCGTCCAATCACAATTGAGACCCCGAAGCTATTTCACCTTATTACAGTGAGAGACACAGCTGATTCTGCCAATGGAAGTGGTTGCGACAGGATCTCTTCAGGCAGATCTCCGCTCCCTTCCCGTTCTTCCTCAAGACAGTCAAGGACGAGAGGTGGATGACGTACATATCCTTAACGCAGCTCGTTCGGTGGGCGTCACCTTTTATTTTAATTTTTGATTTATGAGCGAATGACTATGGTAAGGGCAGTAAATGTATCGCTAAAATTCATTTTTCGTTTCCATCTAACACTTTTGTGCGCAAAATAGTGATTTTGAGTCCGAGTAAACGTCCCCATCCTTCTACTACTACCAATGATATTTCTACGACACCAATCGCCATCTTTCGGAAAGTTTTTATGTAAAGTGTTAATTTGCAGCTTTTTATGCGAAAATTCTTTCTTTCGACAAATCTTTTCCATTTGATAAAATATATAATATGTTCTGAAAAGAAGCCAATCTACCGACTCTTTAGTGAAATTGGCCCAAGGAAAAACACGTCTTAATATAAGTATTCCCTGATGAAGATTCAGCCCACAGGATGTGTGTTCGTCACTAAGCCAGACATCGATCGCAAAACTAACATTGATTCCACAAATCGCTGAGGTCAATCGTGCGTTGCTTGAAGAAAAAGGATTTTTCTGCCGCACCCCGCCACATTCGTTGACTCTGGATGAGAGCATTTTCAGCCCCAATTGATTTCGAAGAAAACCATTCAATCTTAAGACGTCTGCTGGAATGTAGATAAAATTGTGATCATCCTGAGCCAAGGAATGTGACAGGAACCCGGGAAAATTAAAACCATCTTCATTGATTTTAAGACAACGAAATTATTCTCTAACCTCGAATCTTGGAGTAACTGAACAGCAACTAGAATGGTAGTATTTTCTTAAATAGCATTTGAATGCATTCCTCTGCACTAATGTATGTAGGTACTATTTATATTACCGTACGATTGCATCATCGGTTGAATTTAAAGTCTGCCTCCCGCTTGAGTCCGGAAGAAGAAGTTTGAGGGAAATATTGGAAGGGAGAGGAGAAAGCGGACGTCAGTTCCACTCACGACAAAAGATGGTTAGGGCTCCCCAGTTTAACGACCCATTCAATGGGCGGTGTACTTATGCTGGAATGCTCTCCACTCTGCATCCAATTGAGGATTCTAATGAAGTGGCAATCGGGATTTGAACCTGGTGCCAAAGAGTTGGAAGCCAGTACTCTTGCCAAAACCCTCTCGACCCCCATCTCATATGATTTCATCCCATCTGGTTTATATGATAAATAAAAGAATACTTTTTAATCCCCCGAACTACGCATGCATTACACCCACAGCCGATTTTAACGTATCTGCGTCATTTTCAAGAGGCTTCTTAGCCGCGGAGCGGTCTGTTTTTTATATTCACGAGAAAAGGAGGATGAAGGGTAGGGTAAGAAAGGAGGTGCTATGCGGGTGATTATAGGAGGGAGAGGGAACAAGGTCAGGGTTTTGAAATTGTGGCTGTGCAGGGTTTGGTGCAGACACAGAAAAAAGAGGTGAGGGTGACTCAGGGTAACCCATTTAATCAATTTTTCACGTAAATATTGCATGATTGTGATAAACACTACAAGTGTTACATGCTTGTGAAAAAGGTTTATATGAGTAGTAGAAGTCGTCGGTTTAAGATGATCCGACGATTAAAGTTACACCGCATCCTCTAACCTAAGATCTTAATCCTGGAACAAACAATAGCCATGCCCTGCGAACCCGCGGTCTTTGGAATGCATGACTAGCACGTTACCAAGCTGTCTATCACGGCCCTGGTTTATATGACCATATCTGTCGATTCAATATCTGGTATATGAGATGCCCATACGGAAATTATTTAGTTATAATCCAGTCGTTGACTTAGTTTTCCTTTAAATTCCTCTTCTGAAAGTTTTAATGAAAATTTCCGTCTTTAATATGCTCACTCACTCAATGATTCAACCCGAAGGTTGGTTTGGATAGGCGATGGGAGAGCTCACCCCGGACTATACTACAGGCGTGTGAATTTCACACAATCAGGGTAGGGGGGCCAGTTCCTTTCCATGGGCCACCTCGCACTCCGAGGAATTTTCGTTCGTGGGCGTCCAAAGGCTTCACCGGATTTGAACCCGGGACCCTTCAATAAGTAGCCAAGCGCTGTACCCACTAGGCCACCACACTCTCTTTAATATGCAAAGAGAGTAAATTAGTTGGTAGGTGGTGTGAAGGCGTCAGTGAGCGTGTGAGAAATTTTAAATGACGCTGGGTAGAAGCCAGGCTGAACTAATGGTACAGAAGGTAAATAAATGTTATAAATGCACTTACTGACGTCATAATTGATGGTTTTATTTTCACTAGCCCGCAGCATTCAAAATCTAACTTGAAATGTAACAGCTGATTGGCAAATATCCGAAGCTGGAAAGAGAAAAAAAAACGGCGACGAATGGCTATACTTTGAGAAACAACAAATACAATTAAAGCTTAATCGGTGCTTGAAAATTTCACGTTTTTTATTATGAGTCGACAAAACTAGTATTATTGTAGTTACCTCTTCTTGAATCCGGCTGTCTTGCACTTTCAGTGTTATTGATGATACAGTTCTCCGTACATTTGCGCTCTTCGGTAAAAAAATTAAAGGGTAACCTTGTAATTCTCCCAAGTCAGAAAATTGTGGATATAAAACAAATTTCTTCATAACATACCTTGTGAGATACGCCCCCGCAAGCCCGGGCAATAGCTATGGAAATCAAGAAAAGTTTTAACTTTATGAAAATGAAGAACATCATGAAGGTAAAGGCATTTTCCATCTCAAAGAGCCCCAGGGCCCACTGGATGAGGAAGTAGCTGTAACACAGTGTACACAATATGGTAGCGAGAAATATGGATAGTACTTGGGGTCCAAAGACGTGCATGAACTTCGCGCAAATATCGCAAAGCTTCAGGTGCAGAAAGGCGAGTTTTTTCACTGCCGCTACACCACTTTTACTGGAATTTTTCCGGAATCTAGAGCTTTTCTTTGCCTTGCGGGTTCTGTGCTTGGCTATCAAATATTCCACAGTCGCTAGGCATCGTCTCGACAGAGTTTTGTCATCTTGATAATCTCCCACAGCGTCGAGAACAAGGTCGCTTATCTTGCTGAATCCGGATCCTGTGAGGTGAAGAAGTGACCAGAGTAATGTCCTGGACAACATGGACAGGATCAGCATGTGGAACATGAACGCGAAGTCCACGATCGGTAGGACGAACTCCTTATCACCAGCGAATTCTACGGCAAAAAGCATCAGCACGGTGGTCGTAACGAGCTCGGTGGTCATGGAGACGATTACTCCAAGTTTTACGCCACACCGTGTGCGGTCGAGAGTCCCAACGGATTTCAAATCAACGTGAGTGTCACGCAAGTCCGTTATCAATTCGTCTATTTTCGTGCGAAGGAAAACCGACGTGATTAAAGGAATCAAACCCAAAATGGCGGTGGTGAACCAGAGCACGATCATGTTGATGCCGTTGGAATAAGAGTTGTCCACTCCCTTAATCAGCGTGGAGCCGAAGTGATAGTATTGAGGGCCGGCGTGGGCAAACATCCCGAAGGACAGCAGTAGGATCGCGTAGCTCAGCAGGTTTAAAGCCGAGTTGAGTCGTGGTGTGAATCGTCCACGCCTGATTTGTTCTTTCAGAGGGTAGTAGGGCATTCCGAAAACTCTCCCGGCGATGAGGACGGGTCGTAAAGACCACAGGACGTCCCCCGTGGATAGTTCATGGCTACCAGTGAGACTGCCTAAACGCTTCTTTTTCGATTGTCTAGCAAAGATTTTGTTCCTTGGTTCGAATAGGCATGAATCTTCGCCCTCACCAATGGGACCCACTGTCCTCCGATTCGGCATCCAGCTAATTGCACGTTTCTCTGTTTCCTGTAAAGAAGCTAAAATTTTGTTCTGTATTAGAATCGTGGAAGGCATTTTTTTCGCAGTAAAACGATCGAAGTATGAACCACGAAGCCCCAGTTACTTAATTTACTCCAAATATCTCAAATATTTATAATTGGATGGTAAATGTTATGTTGATAGAAATCTTTAGTTCGAATATCGCAGTTCAAAGGTCGCTTAATTTTTTGACCTTTATTAGAGTCTACTGCCTTACCTGTCGCCTTCTTACCACGCGCTTTCCTGATCCAGTTTCAATCGGATACAGTTGATGTAGCCCCATGTATTGCAAGTCTGTGGCTGCGCAATATCTTTTTCATTTTTTTATTCGTTGCGCTGCTTGACTTGCTTACCTATTGGGGGATTCCTATTGGATGCCACATTTTTGTTTTGACATACTTCAGCAATGCGAAGCAAATTGATATTTTCCCGGAGGGCGGCATTGAGTGTGCTCCGCAATATCTAAAGTGCACCTCATTCTACTTAAATGCGTGTTAAAATCGCGGTAGGGTGACAACACCCTCTTCTGACATACAAATAGATTTTCTTTTAGTTTTTTACGTTGGGAAATTAGAAATTGGAGGCCAACCACAAAAATCCTTGTTTCTTTAAATATCAAGAGAAAGCTTTGTCAATGCTGTTAGTTGAAAATTGGATGCATTCGTCATTAATCTTGAATTATCCTAAAAATCCTTCGTCGAAAATTATCCAAACAACTGACTTGGGTAAAAAGATTGAGAAATCAAACAAATGAGTCGTTATTTATTTAAGATACCTATTAAGTTTGTGGATGAGACCCATAGAATAAACTGGAAGGCTTAAAACTATGTATTTATTTGCAGGCATTCATAGCACTTATGCTCAAATGTTACTTATTTGTATAATAAAAGTGACATGTTTTGCCAAAAAAAATTTGAATTTGGACGGAGGCCAATTAACTTTGAGACCTTTTCGTTATAACCTCATGGTTTTTGTTCTTTTCATTGACCTGTAAATGATGTTCAGAATCAAAATGTAAATCAGTCCTTATGTACGTTTAATCGCCTTATTTAGTGGCAATCTGACTGGTTTCACTAACTGCTCTAACTTATTTCATTTAGCCTTTTCATAACTTCGCTTCCTTATTTTGTAATTACAATGATACAAGATAGCACCATTCCACAGTCATAATACACATACGACATGATCATGTACCTGATGATGGCCTAGAGGCTGGAAAGCGTTGTATTTGTAGTAAACCGGTGGAATAGTACTATCTTGTTTATTTGTAATCATAATAACCTTCCACTACATAATGCCTAATTGTTACATTTATTCTTGTTTTCTAAAAGCTGCTTACGCCTCTCGACCGAGGTTTATCGAACTGTTCGACAGATTTGGGAATTTCTCCCTTTTTTGTATATTTGTTGTGTTGATTCAGATACTTAAACGGATTGATTTTTGTGGTCAGTCGCTCCACACAGAACTTCCGTATTTATCACTGATCTACGTGTACCGTATTGCAACTTCCATAATGCATTCAGGCTACAGGCTACCATGGGGCGATAACATGCCTGTATATAGTAGTAATGAAAAGGAAGTGGAAGTACTTATCTATTATAGTTACTACTATAGTTACTAGTCTACTTAGTATAAAAGGAAAGGAAGTACTTATCTTGTGGACGAAACTTAAAATTTAGCTCTGAAAAAATAAACCCATTTAAAGTATAAGACCACGAATGCGGATTAAAAAAACGGTATAGTTACCTGGTGATGTAGATATACTTATTCACCATTCGGCCCGGTACTTGAATTTGTCTATCCCGATATTTAGGAATTAATCTCGGTGTCTATGCATTTTCGTCCTTTATTATTGCATTTGAGTTCATTGCTGTTCAGTGCCTGTCGCTCGTTCCGTCAAATGGGACCCCTTAAGTGGTCCCGGGGCTCTATGTGGAAGAAAAGTGTGTTATCACCAAGGCACCACATAGTACTGACATGATCGATCGATTTTAAAAATACAAAAAAAGAATCTCTTTGAATTTTCTGGTTCCGTTTGATGCGTAAAGTGATGAAATTCTGAAGGCCGCAAATGACTAGTAGTAACACCAAAATGTTTGGACTGGATATGTGAGGTAATCTATTTATTCAATACTTTATTTAAAGTACAACTATGAATCAAAATCCATTAAAATCATAGTACGTTTCCCTAATTGCCTCATCCACGCAAATGTCCACTATCGCGCCTGTTAAGGCTGCTTTACACGATACAATTTTTTGTACAATTTCGTGTACAAACTCTTGTATGAGGAAATTGTACCGTGTAAAGCGGCAAATTGTACGAACGCTTGTGCGATTGTCTGAATGACTGAACGGGAAATAGAACCTGTTCTAATTCCATTCAGACAAACATACAATTTCGTTCAGTTGATACAAGCGTTTGTACAAGAAATTGTACAAAAAATTGTATCGCGTAAAGCGGCCTTTAAGGTTCTTCTCTGTGAATTTGTTATTTTAATGAAATTGGATGGATTTGGACATGATCTGAGTATCTTTGAAAGATACGTGTACCTAAGCATTACCTGAATACACCTGCATTCGAGTGAAATATTGAAGAGTAGTTTGGCTTCTAAGTAGTTACTATTACGCTGTAGGTGATTAAAATGACGAAGTTAATATTTCTAACTGCCTCTCATAAGAAACGATTTTATATCTTAAGAATATATCTTAACAGGGGCGTAAAGAAGCATAGTTACCACTTGGAGGAGACATTTTAATCTAAAGACTTGCATTATGAAAATCATAGCTGTGAATCCTGTTTTGTGACAATAACCTCTGTATGTTCCCAAAATCTTCGATGACTTAACGTTTACCTTGCTTGACTGGGGAGTATTAAGATACGCGGAAGTATCTGATCGTAGTGCTTTATTCGCTCGTTTTTCCGCCAAAGGCATACATTAGCGATCAAATTGATTATATAAGAGAGCTTTTGAGGACAACAAAATTGATCTTTATAGATTGGCGTATGAATTGCGCTAATGTAAGTTTCACGCTCAGAATCAATGGGTGCAAGGTACTTTTATCGTAATTGATAAATTCACTCTGCCGAAGTTGCCCATTAATATGATGTTCCACTATCCTCTTTATATAAGCCCATTATTAAGATAAAAGCCGCATTTACTTTAAGTTCGCTATATTTCGTGCTACTGCTGAAGAACGCGCAGGAAGGTCGACGCATTATCTAGTTCACTCCCTCTTTGTTCCTAAGATGGCACCTACCTTAAGAAACGTCCTCTGCACCATTACGCCTGTTTTGGTTGTTTCCAGGTTCTTTGGGCTCGCGTATTGCCCCTTAATATCCGGAGGAAATCGGATTCGCAATATAATCCGGCCCATTTCTGTATTGTCCTTCGCGCATTCGTTCCTCATATTATTCGTCAACATGTACCTTGCGAAGCAGTTGATCCATAACTTCTCGAAGGTGGGGCAGATGCTGACGGCGACCGGCCATCACTCCTTCGTCAACCGATTGGTCATGATCGCGTTCTGGGCCAGTTCTTGGGTCATGTCTTCCGAGGCCATCGTCACGTCCGCGTTAAGGAAGGCTAAGTTCAGAGAGCTGGTCAACGGATTGTGTGTGGTAGAAGCACACTGGACCTCGAACCACAAACACAGGTGCTGTTGCTGATTCAAGTATACACCCATTAAATAAGTATGAGCGATAGAGAATAATAGATGACATTTCAAGGGCGAAACTGGGAATCGTTGGCTAACTGAAAGGGTATTTTGGGAAAAAAAATCGGAAGTCGATTCAAAAGATTGCAGCCACATGCATGGTGGCCTTACTCAGAACGATTCATTTATGCAGTGACAATTATGGTATCCTTACTCAGGATGATTGTATTTATGCAGTGACAATTGACTGAATAATCCCAATTGTTGCATTGAAAAAATTCGATATTTGTCGTAGCTGTGACGGAACGACCTCAACATTTTAGAGGCTCAACACTGTTGCTAATTTGACGTATTTTAAACATTAAAACATATTTTCCATCAAAAATTCTCATTTCTATAATGAATATCATCCTCCTTTTGTCTCCATCCGAAATAGGTACACTGGCTCGATCATCTTTCTACTGATGACCTTTGATTTCACCGTCACTGCCTTTATGACATACCTACTTTGGTGTGGTCGTGATGCCGAGCCACTTCCTTTGACTAACTTGGATTTGGTATTTTTCACATATGACATATACGTGTGCATATTGTCCCTGATCATGTCCACCAGCTTCCTCCTCCACTTCCTCCTTGACTTCTCATACATCAATGAAGACCTGAGGACCATCGCTTCATCCTCCGTCGCATCAACCAACGTGGCTTGGAGCATGGAGAAGAGACTGCATGGGGCATTATGTCGTGATGGTCTTACGTCTTCATCATTGAAGGACAAGAAGAACGTGTCCCTTATAAGACGAGTCCGTTCCCTGGCTGCCCAGCACTTGCTCCTCTGCGAGCTCACCATCGAGTTCACTTCTCTCTTTGGGATGAACTTGCTCCTTATAACTCTGAGCACGTTTTCTGCCTCAATTATCCTATCCTACTTCATCTTCCAGTGGTTCTTTGAAACGGTGTACGTAAAAGCTGCGCTGCTCTTGTGCTATGGCATCGGCGGCGTTTTGTCCATGGTTTTTGTGATGGTATCACTGGCAGTACTTTGTGGCAAGATTAGTGAAAAGGTGAGACATTTTTAATATATATAGCTAAACTGAATTTAGACGAAAATTAAACTGGTTTTTGGAGCTGAGTTCAAGTTTTTTAACGATATAAATGCTCGAATCTCCTAAATAATTTCTTGTACATACATTTTGAAGTGCGTAGTTAAAGAAGTTGTAAGTTTAGTTTCAGAGCGTTTTATAATTAGTTTCACTAGAATACAACAAACTGGGGTTAAAAATTTTAGAGTTTAAATACTGGTCGGTGATAAAAACAAACATATCTTGTATGTACAGTCGATGTATGTAGTATTTGAGACTTTTGGTCATTGTGGTATTCCTGCAGTAGCTCTAGAATCAGATGCTCTTTCACTGGCATATTTCTTCCTACCATAATGCCCAAGATCATTATTTAAGGAAATATTATTGAAATGGGACTATGTTTGCTTACAGGTCACTCTTGATCATTGGTCTACTATATCTTAATCTAGTGTACAAACTCGTTATTAATCGTAAAATGCTTTGATCATACTCATTGTTTTGCCTAAGTCCATATAAGAGGTATTTAGGTCATGGATGTATGTCCATCAGAAGAAGGATTTTAATATTATGTTTTCTTAAACATTCTGCTTAAATTAAAATTGTTTCGGGTCCGGAAACAAAGAATTTCTTTCACGATCTATTGTAATTCATTTTAGTTAAAATATCTTATGGTCCAACGTCTTCCGGCGGTTATCAAGTTCTAAATAATATTTTGTATTTATTTTGATCAATTTATTATATCGGTTGTGAACATTGATATACGTACCTTAAAGAACATACTTTTGAGCGTACTAGAAATACCTCTTTTTGTATATTATTTGAATGCAGATTTTTTTCGCTGATATTTTACATTTAAAGTTCGGCCTGTACACAAGCATGTACGGCATGTCTCTGTCTTATTAATATACTTTTATATTCAAGAGTAACGGTATTTAAATGAAACAAGACTTCAAACTCGTGCTTGCTTGACATACGGTTTGATATGTTTTTTTCCATAGGCAAGTGACACAGGACGATGTTTGTCCAGAGTCATGCTGGAGACACAAAGTACGCTGTTGCGAGAGGAGGTATGAAAAGACTAAAATGTTTAAATGGGATGTTAAATGTATAATTCCTAATATTTTTTTCGAATGTGTTTAGTTATAGGTCACTGCTATCAAATGCATATATTTTGCAAATTCAGACGTATCGGCTGTGAATGAATTTTATTTTATTTTAAAATATAGCGGAGATATTTGATATCCGAACCTTAAAATCTGAACTACCTCACTGCTGGATTGATAAGAATGAGATAAAGAATGAAATGTTTTAGACCTACTAGGTGGGTTGTTATCCCAAGAAATATATGCTGATGTAGAGGCTGGGAAAAATAATTTTACTGATTTAGGCGCAGTCATATATGAGGGGAATGATTCTTTTGCATGTTCTAAATTTGATTCCTTCCAAAGATCTGATATCTGCGGAATTTCAAATAAAATATCTCCCGAGGAAGTGCTAGATTAGAATCTAATACTTTCGATTGCAAAACTTATGAACTACTATCGTTATTTTTAGTTTGTAATTAGATTTAACATGTCTGGTAAACATTATGGAATTCTCCAATTTAAAAATACATGAAGTATTGTAGCCATTATTTATTAGTTATTCGAATACCATTTACATATTATATACATTTCAATTTCATTTATCTATCTTGGATTTAAAAAATTAAAGGGTAGCTACTTATCTGCTTGATTTTCGCTCTGCTTTCTATTTTTTAGCTGGAACTATTTTCGCGCCAAATATTGCTGACCAAAGTAAATTTTCAACCCCTTGGCCTGATCAATTTCAATACCAAACTACTTATGTCGGTACGATTATTTTTATTGTGCGCCTTATGTAATGTGTTTATTGAATATTCACTGTAATATGTAGTAGCACGTTTGTAAAAGCGCTATCTTTCCTTGGCAGTTTAGAGCTGTGTCATGCATTTTAGTCGTTTTTCTTTCTACGCTAATGTGACAAAATATTTATTGTAAACCACCTTTCTTCGCAGATCACGGCTGCTTTTGTGACGCATCTATCCATCGTGCTTCAATTTCAATATGCTGCTCTTTCAAACCAGACAGCAGTCCCATCCCCTTGGAATTCATCTTCGTTATCATAAGGGCACATTAAAACTGCCATTTCATCAACGAAAATAGTGTGATCATTCATTGAAAGTCCCATCGTCCATATCAAAAGATGGCATGTAATGAATTTAGACAGGTGGATTTTAATATGAATACATTTCTCCATAGACTCATTCTTAGCGGCAAAATGACAAGCATAAGGCTTGTCGCATATATGCTGTAATTGTGATGAACGTATGTTTATGCTGTGCTCTACTGTTATTGGACCTAAAGGACTATCTCATTTTCCCACCTCTTTAAGCCTTTAGCGATAGTACCTAGAGCAATAGTAGTTAGGGAGTTAAATTTACATAGGTAGTCCTAAAAAAGTGGAAAGAATGATGGAGGAACGTGAAATAATAAACTGCGCGCAATGGAGCAATCGCAGGGAAGTTATGGCCGTCTCTCCGATGAGAAAGGTCATTGTGTCCTTACTCCTCTCTCATTCCAGTAGAGAGCTTAAAGCCCGTTTCACATGATACTCGATCCAGCACAAGACCTAGTGTGCTAGCCGGTACTTGATATTGAGGACGGAATCTAGTATGATTGGAACCGTCCTGGGAGGTTTCACACGATCATCGACCTTGTGCTAGCTATAAATTGGTTATTCCATATGATTCCATGCTAATTAAAGATAAGAGAAGTTCGCACAGCGTCTGTAACGTGACTTGATTGGTCGATGGCTACTGGGCTACTAGGTCCTACTAGAAATCTAGTACCGCATCAAGTATGAAATACAGTAGCTCAGCGAGTATACTAGCTAGCATGCTTGCCAGCCAGTATACTGGATCTGTTCACACGACACTGGAAAGCAAGCATATTAGCGAGTACACTAGACCTTGCACTGGATCAAGTATCGTGTGAAACGGGCGTCACTTCTAAGAGGTTCTTGCGACTCTCCAATTACTGTGAGACATCTCCTGACGGAATGTGATGAATATCGCTTTCTCCGTGAGAAGTTGGCTTTCCGAGGTTCCAAGGGGGTATTGCCAACAGTCATTTATATGATTCCGCTAGAACTGTCCGTAAAATAAGCTATATTCCTCTAGGATTTCCAGAAAACAAGCTATACATTCCGCTAAATTGTTATTATAGTACAATTATAAATCCACAGCAAGCATACCTCTGCCAAGTAATTATTAGTTAGTGATCGTTACTTATTGGCTAAGTATTATCCTGTAAGAGTCGATAAACAAACTTAAAAAATATGAGTGCGAATAAAACACAATGATATAATTGTACTATATATTATTTTTGAAAACCCGTCACTGACAGTATTTGTTCTTTCCTTAAAAAATTCAAAAACTGAATTGTTTTTTTTAATGCTTTTAAATTTAATTGAATTTCTGATGTTCTTTTTTACGTTCGCCATACTTTGTCGATGTGTATCAAATACTTATATTCCAGACGGACGCACCCAGGGTACGGCATGTGAGGCAGATGCCTTGGGTGCCTCTTGAAGAGGATATCTTTAGATGGATGTTATCAAGCAGTCTTTAAAGGAATTAAATCCAAAATTTAATGGTGCCCTAAGGCAGAGCAACAGCTGTTGCTCTGTCCATTCATCTTAATTTATCTTGTTGTTGTTATTCCATGTGTTAAAAAAATATTATTACAGTGCTTACGGATTTTTCTGTGTTTACATCTGCCATATCTTTCGACTGTCAATGGGGAATTTCGCCTTTAGCGTTCATGATTCCCTCCTGGACATATCGCTGTCCTCAGAAATACAGTCGTAAATTCAAGGGGAAATCCAGTTTAATATCCTCCCAATCGTTTCGAAGAAAATGGAATCCTTAAACTGTCGCCGTAATTTCAGGGTTACCATAACCTTAAAACATCAGAAACTGAAGGCTTAAGCATAAAGTATTATAAGTGTCTTTAGTGCGGGAGGCTTGATAACTCGGCGGCAGAGCTCCTGTGACAGAAATCAGCCAATGAGAATTCACCTTTAGAAATCAGGACGTAAACGACGTAAACCATTGAGCGATGCTGACAAGCGCTTGCCTACGGCTGCCGCAGCGGAGACGGAGGCCCGGTTAATTTGAAGCGTCCAGCAACGATGGATGTGTTCTACTGGGTTGTTTCGTGAGTGTGTATGTAATATATTACGAATATTACTGTTGTTACGAAGTGTTAAAATCATTATTGAAGAAGGGAAGTCTTTGCTTTCCCAGGAGTAAGACTAGTGAAAAGTTAAATCAGTTAACTATCGATCTCGCGGACAAGCGAGTGCGATATGTGTCGGCCAAGGTGAGTTTTCTGCTGACTAAGACCTGCCCTGAGAGAGAAAGTATTCCACAAACTAATTTAATTTGTGATTTTTTTGTTATTTAACAGGTAGGATTGAATTTCTGTAGTAAACCACATCAATTATGTGGTGTGCCTAAAATTGTTACAATTGGCTGCATTCAGTACGTGACAGTTGAATGACGGCATCGATGGTCGACTGTGGAACAGCTGAATTTTGAGAGTACTGCTCGTTAATGTGTGAGTACTAGTACAATGTATTACTGCTTTGTCTATTAAGGCCGCTTTACACGATACAATTTTTTGTACAATTTCTTGTACAAACGCTTGTATAACCTGAACGAAATTGTACGTTTGTCTGAATGGAATTAGAACAGGTTCTATTTCCCGTTCAGTCATTCAGACAATCGCACAAGCGTTCGTACAATTTGCCGCTTTACACGGTACAATTTCCTCATACAAGAGTTTGTGCAAGAAATTGTACAAAAAATTGTATCGTGTAAAGCGGCCTTTATCACCAGTTGGGATTGGGAAGACTAATAATGGTGGTTGAACTAAATGTGGGAACTTATTTAATATAAATTCATATGATTACGTGGCGTAAGAGTTTTCTTTAGGACTACACTCCTTGACCACACGACTGAATTCTTTTTGTAAGTCACCAGCTTCTTGACTAAAATTGAGCAACCGAGTAAGCTGTCGCTTGATATGGGGAATACTTAAAGTGGGTTATTCAATGGTAGCTTTCGTAGGCTAGTGCTTCAAATTTGGTTTTAGCATTTTGCTTTTGTCTACCAACCTGTGTGACTATTGTTGTATGCGTACCATATTTCGGAACATCTTTTTTAGCAGGTTGTGTTTCGTCATCCAAGATGAGATTCAAATACAAAGCTCTCCTCACTCTCCTAGTGAATAATCGAAGTTGACTTTTCGAGCGTATATGAAGAAAGTCTTATCTCAAAGATCTCTTATGTATGTTAATAACCAGGCATATTCATACTCATCGCGATCTTGATGGAAACTAAGAGATATGAAGAAGTCGGTATTACGATGGTGAGTACGAACTCTGTAGTGAATTAGAGATAAGTGGTAGCAGCAGTACGACTTAGGGTTAAAATAAGGACGACGTTTATTAGGTCGGGTACGCCTTTGAAGTGGAGAACGAAGAGTAATTTTTGAAATAGATTTTCTTGTTGAAGATGCTGGTCTTTCGGTATTCCCTCCGCGTTGGTCCATAGTTCCTGGGACGACAGTTTCGCCGGCGTTGCAGTCGGCTTCTTCAGGCCAGTGAAGTCAGGTCAGGTCAGTGGCTTCACTGACCTGAAGAAGCCGACTGCAACGCCGGCGAAACTGTCGTCCCAGGAACTATGGACCAACGCGGAGGGAATCCCGAAAGACCAGCATCTTCAAATAAGACAACCCGCGGAAGCCTACACAAAGATTTTCTTGTTACCGAACTTTATATTTAGTCAATATTCTACAGGCTTTCACACGGTTGAAACTCTTTTGGCTGTGTCATAGATAACAGGGAAAAGATGTTCACTTTTGTTGAATGCCTAGGATTGCGGGGAAATTATTGTGGGTGGTTTTTCTTGGAAGCATATTTGGTAGTACACATCCTAGAGAATATGTGTTGAGTAATTACCTCATGAACAATATGATAACCTTTCTCATTCACAATTTTGGGCTTTGACAATATACATGTTTAACTCCAAATTGAGTATTATCAAATTCTTTATTTTGCGAGTCCAGCTTTAATTTTTCACCTGATATTTTTTTAAAATATCCTTCATAGCATTTTGCCCTACTGTTCTTTTTTTTATGCTACAATTTTAAATTTTTGCCCAGATGTTGTAGTACTACCTTACCCTTAACGGTAAGGTAACAATTGTTATGTAGCTAATTAAGTCATACTTTTTTCTATGACAAGATGGAAAAAAATTACATAGTCATTGTCATCAGCTTATCAATGCTTATATTGGTTAACTGCAGCTCTCAGTTCCTAGCCCGTGCCGGCTCTTTTACATCCCAGTAATTCTACTTACTCTCATCCCGCTTGGTTTAAATTAGTATTTTTCTCAGGGTAGACTTCATTGTGCTTTGCTTTAATTTACTCCTCCAGTATGTTAATTACAAATTTTGTGTGCATTGCATTGCTTTGTAATGTACTTGCGTGTAATGCTCATCACAATGTTTTTTACTGAGCATGATAATAATCATGCAACAAAAAAGAACTAGGGCAAAAAATCAATACAGAAACATGGTAGGTATATCTCTATCTGGAGAATGTAATATGTAATTTTTGATAGCATCAGTTCTAATAATGAATTTCCAAAGAAATGAAGATAGTTATTTGCACTAGAAGTAATATTCTATATAGGTACCTCAGCAAATAATAATGTTGAGATACATAAAAGAATCCAATATCAATCTGCTTCGGCCTCAATATGCCTCTAAAAGGTGATTGTTATCAAGTAATACAGCAATCAAGAACCTGAATTAACATGCTCCAAAATATTCCTCATGACTGAAAATAAGTTTCTGATGAATGATTTTAGGTATGTGCGGTACTCATGTGAATTTTTCTAGATTTATGGCTGATGATGAAACTCCTCATCACCTGGACTTTTTGGTGGGTGTACGTTTCAGTGTTCACCGAGCAACTGTATACCATGCAATGGTGACTTTGGTCATTTTTAAGTTTTTTTAAAAATCTTTGAATACTCTGGTTTGTTTGTGCCTTTAAATTCCATGTAGATAGAAGGTAATCTTATCCATACAAATAATGCTTAAAAATGCTTCATGAGGTAGGGACCTTGCATAATTTGTTTAAAAAAATTACGTATAGCAGTAGAAGGTACCCCACCCATTCATTTTGCATTCTAGTCCCATTTGTTCTGCTTATTTGATCACTTTTTCCTAGTATGTCTTGAATAGTGAGGGTGTTGGTTCACACTGTATCAGTGGCGTCGGAAGTGGGGGGCAGAGTGGGGGCATTCGGCCCCCCCCAGAATTTGCTGCGGGCCTTTGAGAAATGAGTCTTCATTAATAAAAATTAAATTTCACTTGTTTCCAGCTTGTCTTTTCCCTTCTGATGCATATTCTACAATCTTCATGTGCTCTTTTAGCGGAATTCTAGTCTCTACCCCCTCCTATCTGCAAAGAAATGCGGCCCTTTTCTTAAGAGCCAGGCCCTTTTCAAGGTTGACCCCTGCCAGCGAAAATAGTTCCGATGCCCCTGCACTGTATAGGTTCTTAATATATGAACTTATCATATATATTTTGATTCTTTGTTTTTGATCTTTGATTTTTACCATTTAGGTACCAATGTTTTTACTCCTCAGCAATCCTGAGCTAGAGTTAAAAAAATTCTTACCCTTCAAATTATGGACTTGTGCCTGGAACCATCATTAGTAATGCTGAATAGTTTTTTTGAAATATCTATGGTCTTAATGGGAGAAATGATTCACTTTGTACTTATTCCATGAATTTATTTTAACCCAACCGGTTTCGATGTTAGCACGTCATCATCAGGGGTACAATATCCATCTACAAGGGGAGTAGTAAATCATTTCTCCCATCTTGCTGTCATTCCACAAAGTAGAGCCTGCAACAGTTGAAGATCTATGGTCTTGTTTAAGTAATCATCTTCAGAATTGTTCCTGTTTTACAGGGAACTTAGATTTGGCAAAGTTGTTGATAGAACCTGTGTGAGAAAAAGTTTTTTGTTTTTCATAACCACCACTTTGTGCTCATAAAAACTTCCGGCTGATTTCATTCACTGTGGTTTCTGATTGCCTCTCTAAGTTCACTGGGATTTGGTCTGCATTTCCAATCAGTCCCAATAAATAGCATTATTTCTTTCTTCCCTGAATTACATACCTCTGAAAGCCCTCCTGCATATCTTCACATGCATCAGTTAAGCACTGCTAAATCAACCTTCTCCTAATTGATAGTGTTTCTGAAAAAAAGTAGTTGCAGCCATCCTGTGCTCACCTTATTCTGACAGAGCAGCATCTAATTCTTGTGCGATTTCTCTTGCTTTCACCTGTATCATTTCCATTGGTACTGCATATGCATTTTGTCATCGATCACTGATGTATGAAGCCATTCTCTTTTCTAGTTCCTCTTTTACCCCTAAATGCACTACTACTTTTTTTTGCTGATTGCAGTTTCTTCTTCACCTTTTTCCAGACACTGATGCGCAATTCAGATGCACCATATTTCATTTCTGCAGGCCAATTTTCCTGTTTTTTCAGTCGCACCTATAATATAGTAGCTAGTTTGAACTCCGACGATACAGATGCAATTTCACTTTAGAATTCATTGTTTGAATGAAGATTGGAATTTCCTGAACTTGTCTTCATGTGTGCTGTTGCTGGTCAATAGTTTGCCTTTCTTTATTGCCGAACACACATTCCCAGGTAACATCTCACCTCTCCAATGTCCTCCATTTTGAATTATGTGGAAGTATGTGGTTATGGGGTTCCATGATGTTGTGAGTAGGTACCCCGACAATATGTGTGTAAACCATTACATTATTTTGTTTCAGTAGACAGGGTAAATTTTTCGGCATGGTTGTGGCTATGGACTTAGTAGTGCTTAGTAATTGTTTTAAAGAGTATTATATAGGTGTAGTGATTTTATTAATGACCCTCATCTAGGGTGCCCTCGTTCGTATCCCAAAAGTAGAAGATATTTTTTGTTGGTAATCTGGCTCCTACTTGAGAGCATTGAGAAGAGCATGGGAGTTCAGTATTCTGTCCAATGGGATATTAAATGGGAATCCCATTGGTGCCTTTTGTTAAGAGCAAGTTATGGCAATGCTAGGTTTCTCTCCACCCTTCCTTCATCTCATCCTTGTCTCTTTCATCCCAGTTTGAAGTGCCCATATGTGTGAGTACAGATATGAAAACACAGATCAAACTTTTTGATACAGTTATGATTTATCTGTATAACAGCATCTTTATGCTGGGTTAAAGGGTGGAGGAACTGCTTGTAGCTACTCATGCCTACTTGCTTGAATACTTTGTTTTTTTTATAATTTATAGTTTTACAACATGTAAATTCTCTTGTCTGAAGTGTTCATGGGCGATGAGAAGAAATGAAATTGTGCTATTTTCTATAATTGCAGACTTCGAAGCTTAAACATGAAGTAAATATGTATTGCATAGTTTCAGAGGGAGGTTAATGGCAGAGAGGTGTAGGTGAATGAAAGAGTAAAAAATATACTTTCAAACATTTTCACTGGAAGCTAAATGTGGCTTGTGAAGAAGAAATCGGAATCAAAATCTGTAATTTCCTTCTTTCCAA
The DNA here is from genome assembly GCA_933228895.1 of Platycnemis pennipes. Classification (NCBI taxonomy): domain Eukaryota; kingdom Metazoa; phylum Arthropoda; class Insecta; order Odonata; family Platycnemididae; genus Platycnemis; species Platycnemis pennipes. The sequence continues at coordinate 30,223,521 of OW121851.1, forward strand.
GAAAGAAAAGAAGTTTTCATGAATGTCCTCCATTTGGAGAAGTTAATGAACAAGACCCATTAGATAGTGATACAGGTGAAAATTTTGATCCACCTGCTCAAACCTCTCAGCTACTCAAACTCTGAGGGCGAAGAAAGTAGCAATCAATTGGGAAAGATTTTCTTTTTATTCCCCACATTCTTTTTTTCTGGGGATTTTGTAAGATATGTCTACATTTACAAAGCAGGTTTACTGAAAATATAATACAGTTGATAATCAATGTACTGACTTCCTTAATAATGAACAAATTAATGTATTATGGCCTGTATGCCTACAAAATCAATTATTGTTATTGTGAAATGAAAGCTGAATGAAGTCATCATCAGATACATTCATAAGAAGACTGCTCAAATATATGGTTACGTAATTTGCTTGTATTCATAATGGATATAGTCAAGGTGGGTGGAAGTCAGTAAGGGCGGAGGGGAGTGCAAGGTATTGGTGGGTCGCAAAGGTTTGGGGTGAGCAGGGGGGGAAGAGGTGCTCTGCGAGGAAAGGATTACACAAGAGGGGGTTATCCTGCATTGAGATGCCCTCTAATGGAAGTATTTAGCAGTAGAAGGGCGGTAGGTTTAGGAGTGGGAGGAGTACAAAAATTCATTTACAATGTTTTCATTTCAAGGGGCATTTTTCAAAATTTCCAACTCTTACAACCCATCCACCTTAACATTCCTTGTTTGCCACGTGAAGAATCTTGGTTCAAAGTCACTCTCATGATTATGTTTTAAAATATGCTTTGAAAAGTGTGAAGCCATATTCTTGACCTATACACACGTCTCATGTTCTTTCACCTGTTCCTTGAAGTTGCATCCAGTCTCTCCAATGTGCATTGCAAAGCACTCATTTTTCAGCGTATACACTCCACTTTTTTCATTCGTTGGAATACTGACCTTGACCCATGATAAGATGTTATGCAGGTTGTTTTTATTATAAAAGGCAACTTGCAATTTTTCCTTGGAAATTTTGTGGCTTACCGTCATGGATATGTTTCCTAAATATAGAACCCACTGCCCTTTGGTGGTAGGATTCTTTGACTGTTGAGAGTAAATGCTGTTTGTTGCTATTTTCCTTAATTTCCTAAGGTACATCTTTTCGATCAACTTTTCTGTGTATCCATTGCTGATGGCAATCATTTTAATTATGCTTTGTTCCTTATTGAAACCGGAAGTAGACATGAGGATAGATGTTAGCCGATGAATCATTGAATGGAAAACTGAAAGCTTTTGTGCATAGCAATGCCATGAATTGTGATAAATGGTTTGGTCAGTTTACATATCCTTCTGGAAAATTGAGTAATGTAGTCCATCTTCAAGTTTTGAGATGATAGTTCAAGAAAACTGAGGCAACCATTTTCTTCCTCATGGTTTGCTTAGAAGCTTTCTTAAGACTATAGATAGCCCTCTTGAGGAGGTATATCTTATTCCCATCCCCTCTTTCAGCAAAACCTTCTGGCTGTTCCATGTACACTTACTCTTCCAAATCACCATAGAGAAATCTAGGTGATCAATATCCAAGTTTTTTTCCACTGCCAATGAAAAGAGTAGCCTGTAGGAGGAGCCTCTGACCGCAGGTGCGAAAGTCTCTTTAAAATCCACCCCATGCCTTTGTGTAAAGCCCTTGGCAACTTACCTTGTCCTATACCTACACATTTCTCCATCCACACCAGTTTTTACTTTGAAAACCCATTTTTTTTCACAATTGCTTTCCCCGTAGACCAATCAATTAGTTCCCAAGTATTAACATCAATCTATGATTCATATTATGATCCCATTGCAGCTTTCCACTGCTCCTTCTCAGATCCTACTGAGAAGAACCTCCTGAAAACATTGGTTCACTGAAATTAGGTATTACTTATTGTCTTGAAAAAGACTATGCCTTCAGGCCATTTCCTTGGTATCTTTCCTGTGTGAATGCCTGAGTAATTCCTTTTCTTCATTGTCAGCTTGCTTGCCCTCATCTGATGATGCTGCATTGTCATCATTAGCTATATTACCTTAATGAATGACATTTAGCATCAACAAAGCCTTTCCATGGAAATTGTCATTACTACCATCTGAAAATGAAATAATAGGACCGTCTATATCCTTACTCGGCACATTCTCATCTTTGCCTTCACTGATTGGCCACCAAAAAATATAATATGTATCCCTGACCATCACCACACTTGTAGGATTCCATGGATCTATCAGTATGTACAGCTCTGAGGTCTCACAATATGTCATGAAAATATAATCTCCACTTCTACAATCCTATTTTGTTCTCTTTTCACCTGGAATGATAAAAAAACTTATTAAACCAAAAACCTTCATTTGTAACAAATCCTCTTTCCTGCCACTCCTGGCTTCTTCTGGCATCATATATCTCACTGCCTTTGTTGGTAAGTAATTTTTTAAGCACACCACTGTATTTACAACCTCAGCCCAGTGCCATTTGTTTAACTATATCCAGTAGCATTCACTTAGCCTTTTCAACTATGGTTCTATTCACCCTATCCACTGCATTATTTTGTTGCGGGTTGTATAGAATGTTCTTTTGATGTGCAATACCACAAGATGCTCACCTCAAGAAACTTTCCATCTCTCTATTTACCTACTCTATTACATTGTGTGTGTAAAGGCCCTCGATTTTTTCACTATTTTGTTGTAGCAAATACACAAAGGTCTTCCTAGTGAAATCATCAGAGTTAGCATGTACTTAGCCCCTCCCAAAGTCTCTTCACTCATCCTCTGAAACATCTGCATGTACAAAATCCATTCTGCTCTCACTATGCTGAATAATCTCTCTTTGATGCTTTCCCTTGCTGCTTGAAATGCATAGTTCATGATCACTTCCTGTGAAATTCTCTCCACTTGCCTGTCCATCAGTTAAAATGGGCTTTTTCCACAAATGTCCTAATGTTCTGTGCCACAGTTATTTATTGTAGGATAATCTTGGTGCCTTTTTCCCTTTTTCTTCAGAAAATAAATCTAACTTTTGTATTCTCCCAGCCTTTGTTCTGGTAAATTGCACTTCCCTTCAATTTTGTAGCTACTTTTGTCAAATATCTTAATTAAAACAAACACAATGAAATTTAGCTATTATTCTAACTCATTTTCCCATGATGTTGATCAATAATCAATGGCTTCAAGGTCTACCCTTTATTATACTGTTTCCTTTTTGTTTGGGAGGGTAAAGTCAAGAAGTGACCTTGTAAAACAATGTTCTTGCCCTCCTTGAGAATTAAGCGAAAGCTGTAAGAATAGTTGGGATAATTAAAAGTACCTAGTAGTTGCATGATTTGGTTCCCAGTCATCTGGCTCTATGGGTGGTTACAACAGCCAACATCCTTTACTTTCATGAGTCTATATAATATTCTGTGAATTGGAATTACCTCATGTTACCTCCCATACTTACTGCCTCCCATGGACCGTTTTTGGAAATATCAGGTGGGACAACCTTCATATCCAGATATATAGGATCAGCGGTTGTGATCTTGGCATCTGCGGCTTGTTGCTCACCCTCCTTTGTTTCAAGACCTTAAACTTTGCTTACATCAGTCTCTTCCTCCATAACGGTGATAAGGCCTGACCTTCTTTATCTTTTTCTCTGTAATGCATGAAGAATGGGAATTCCATCTCATCAAAGTCTACGTCTCTGTGCCCATTAAATGGTGTGGAATAACAAAGTGTACTTGATTTTACTCTCGAACATGAATTTCCAAAAAAGAGCTCGCGAACCATTGATGATATATGCGATGGCCGTAGTTTGTGCGAAGGTTGGAATTGACGGTTACAGAGGGATGCTTGTGTTGGGGGAATATAGTGGTAATTCCATATCTGCGAGGGGCAAAGTGTTACATGCTTGTGAATCGGTTTATAGGAATAGTATCTTCGCACGTACGTATGGGATCCACTGTCGTCTGATTCGGTATCTAACCAACTGCTAGTTTCTCCGTTTGCTGTAAATAAACTAGCTAATTTGTTTAGCATTGAATTCATCGAATATTTTTTAATCGTATTTAAACGATCGAGTCTCCCGTCTTTGTGTGGTGTAATGCACTTCAAAACTAACTATCAGATTTATTGTTTTATGTCATCTCAGCACCTCTTTGCTTCGTATTACTTGGAGGTACTTTTATTCTCAGTCAGTTATCGGGCAGTTCGTCAATTTATTTTATTTTTTACAATCCTTATCACTATCTCTACGTGGACGCCTTATAGAGCAGTACCAATTCATTCACCACAATGTGCGAAATAAATCTAACGCCACTTAAAATCTCCTCACATACTGATTGATGGGAAGTATTGCAAAAAGGTATTGAAGTAACGTCCTTCCTAAGTGATTTACATAGGTAGATAAAGAAATTTGTAAACTTTGATGCATACATTTATGGGGGAGAGAGATGTTCAAAACTTTTGAAACTGCTGTACTCTTCACTTGCTTAATATAATCTTAAAGAGCTGAGGACTCAAATCCATTGCGTTTCAAAAATGCTAGCGCTCATGACCAACCTTGCCTTACGAATGAACTCGGAGGGAAGGAGGAGGACACCTTCGTATCCTCCCCATTTCTCCATCCATTATTGGTATTTTTTTATTAACAATTCCGATGCTAACAACTGCAGTATTGATAAGTTTATCTACGGATTAAAAATTAAACGGAAGTGCAAGTGCCAAAATTTAGTTTAGCATTGAATTCATTGAATATTTTTTAATCGTATTTAAACGATCAAATCTCCCGTCTTTGTGTGGTATGATGGACTTCGAAACTATCCTATTTCTTGTTTTATGTCATCTCAGCACCTCTTTGCTTCGTATTACTTGGAGGTACCTTTATTCTCAGTCAGTTATCGGGCAGTTCGTCAATTTATTTATTTAAAAAAATCCTTATCACTTATCTCTACGTGGACCCCGAGCAGTACCAATTCATTCGCCACAATGGGCGAAATAATTGATGGGAAGTATTGCAAAAAGATATTGAAGTAACGTCCGTCCCAAGTGATTTACATAGCTAAAGAAATTATTAAACATTGATGCATAAATTTATGGCGGAGAGAATGTTCAAAACTTTTGAAACTGTTGTACTCTTCACTTGCTTAATATATTCTCAAAGAGCTGAGGACCCTAATCCATTACGTTTAAAAAATGCTAGCGCTCATGAACAACCTTGCCTTACGAATAAAATAGGAAGGAGGAGGACACCTTAGTATCCTCCCCTTTTCTCCATCCATTATTGTTATTGTTTATCAACAATTCCGATGCTAACAACTGCAATATTGATAAGTTTATGGGCGGATTAAAAATTAAACGTAAACGTAAGTGCAAGTGCCAAACATTAGGCTCTTTGTCACGAAACAGAAAATAACCACGAAGCCCTAAATATTTACAGTACTTTTATACGGAAATCTCAAAAACTTGTAATTGGAAAGTAAATAAAAACTCTACCTCAATTATCGCCATCTAAGCATCGCCCAATGTTAGTTCGTTTTCTTTGACCTTCCTTGCAGTCTGCTGCCATACCTATTCCTGCCGGTCTGTTCCTACCACGCTCTTTCCTGAATCAGTTTCATCTAAATATACGTAATACCCTGCGAGCCACCACGAGTATGTGTGCCAGGGGATAATTATCACTAAAAGTGCACTGTTGACATGCATACTAGGCTACTGCATGGAGATTGCTAGATAATAGGGTCACATGCAGCCAGTAGGTTAGTATCTACATAATAGGAAAGGATTATTGGTTCTATTACATGCATCATGCACTACCGACTGCTCTAATAATTTTTCACCTTCTTATACCTTTGCTACACTGCCTATTGTGTTCTCTTATGGTGCGCGGGAAAAATGACATTTTAAATGTATCGGTACGACGATCTATCACTCTGATCTTCTTTATCTGATCAAACCTAACATAATACGCAGGGGTTCTTAATATATATCCAAATTCATCTGTGAACAAATCGGTTTCGAATTTACTTAAAAGGTTTAACCTAAATTTTAACTTTCGTTCTGATAGTTATTCCTATCCTAGTTCCTCTATTAAACTCGTAACGCTAATGTAATTATCATAACGACCCTTAAAAAAACTAGCGGATCTCCTCTGTACATGATCTAATTCCTTTATCATATCTTCCTCGCATGGATTCCGTATACTATCGGCATATTCTAAATGAGGCCTGACAAGGGTAAAATAGCTTCTTTCTCGTACTCTCTCGTCGCGTTTGCCTAGTACCCTTTTTACGGATCCTACTCTACGGTTTGCTACAACTATAGTTATTTCCCTGATGTGTTTCCCCCATGACATGTCTTCCGCGATGGTAACGCCTAAGTATTTAATAGATTCTACGTTAGATATTTTCTTTTCTTTAATGTAATAATCATTCCGGGGAAAGTTTGAGTCGGACACAATTAATGTAGCCCAACGTATTGCAAGGATATGGTGGCACATTATCTTTCTCATTTTGTTACTCGTTGTGCTGCTGGACTTGCAGCGGGATTACCTATTGGTTGTCACATTTTCGTTTTGACATATTTACACTGTTCGAAGCAAATTGATATTTTCCTTATAGCAGCATTGAGTGTACTCTGCAATATCTAAAGTGCTCCCTTATTTTACCGTTAGGTACTTGTTACCAACGTGGTAGGAATACGACACCCTCTTTCATTATCATAGTAGATTTTGACTGAGGCAGGAGAGATGTAGTGGAAAGTATATATGTTTGTAATAAAACAAGATAGCACTTTTACTACAATTTTTATGTTGGTACGACTCGTTTCAACCGTTAGGTCATCATTAGGTGCATACAATAGTACATTTTATTTTTCCATTACTTCTTTATATTGGGAAATTTGTTTTGGGAGGCTACACCAAAAATCCTTGTTTTTTTAAAATATCACGAGAAAGCTATGTAGGTGCTGTTAGTTAAAAATCGATGCCGTTTTTTATAGATCTTGAAATATCCCAAAAAACCTTCGACCAAAATAATACCAAGAACTTACTTGGGGAAATAAATGATAAATCAAATGTATGAGTCGTTATTTATTTAAGATATTCAGTGTGTGGATGAGACCCATAGAATAAACTGGAAGGCCTAAAACTCTGTATCTTTATTTATATGCATTCATATCTTGCGTTCTAGCATTTCGATCTCAGATGTTACTTATTTGTGTAGTGACAAGTCTACCTAAAATCTTTGAACTTAGGCGGAGGCCCATTAACTTTGAGACCTTTTCGTTATAACCTCATGGTTTGCGTTCTTTTCATTGACCTGTAAATGATGTTCAGAATCAAAATGTAAATCAGTCCTTATGCACGTCGAATCGCCTTATTCAGTGGCAATCTGACTGGTTTCACTAACTGCTCCTCTCACTTCTTTCGTCTACCTTGTCACAACTTCGAATTTATTCGCTTATTTTTGTTAATCTACTTACGTCTCTCGACCGAGGTTTACCGAATTGTTTGGTCGATTTGGGAATTTATTTCCTTATTTGTATATATGTTGTGTTGATTGATACACTTAAACGTGTGGATGTATTTCGTCTGTCAATACAAACAGGACTTCCATATTTATCACAGATCAGCGTGTACCGGCTTGCAACTTTTCATAATGCCATCAACGCTACAGGCTACCATGGGGTGTACAGGTTACCATGCTTGTATCTAATGGTAATGAGAAGGAAGTGGGTTAATTACCTTGTGGGCGAAACAAAATTTAATTATAAACAAATAAACTAAGTTAAAATATGAGACCACAGAATCTGTAATAAAAACGGTATAGTTACCTCGTGAAGTACAAATTTTCGCGGTACTTGAATTTATTTAACCGGTTATTGACTGTGGGTTTTAAGTTTCCAGGTTTCCCTGCTGCGTTATTCCAATATTCGGAAGATAACGTTTAGTACTCATTGCAGGATACATCATCATGCAATGGATACGAAACGTTATCTTCCGAATATTGGAAAAACGCCGCAGGGAAACCCGGAAACTCAAAACCTACAATAATATCGATGCGAAAGCCTTCAGCCGATATTGACTATTTACACTCGATTTCCATAGAATTCCGTCCATGCCAGTTGCGTGATTCGAAGCGCCTGTCGCTCCGTCCGTCAAATGGTACACCTTAGGTGGTACCCGGGCTTCCCGGGCTCAATACGGAGGAAAAGGCGGATGCCTGGTACATCCTGTCGTATCGGCATGTTAATTGATCGCAAGCCGCATCTGAATGAAACGGAGCTTATCTCGGGATAGAATCTATTTTAGCAGTTTTTGTTCGTAGTAGTTATAAAATTTGTGGCAGCCCCTCACTCCTTCACATTCGCAGAAAATTTAACACCAAATGCATGCATGCGTCACTGCTTCATTATTTGTACTGTTTCGCTTTGGCGGATCAAGCTAGCTGATGAGAGACGTGAAACGGAAGGATTTTGCCCCGAGCAGAAGCTTCAAATATGAACGGGGTAGTGATGTTGTGTGCAGTAAATAAATTATGACGAAAACGACAGTGCTGAGAGAAAACTGATTTTGCACTGTTTAGTGTCGTTGGTCGTTGAGTCGATTGTTATTATTAGCGGTCAAGGTTGCTGTACTTCAACTCAAATTACGCAAATGTTTGACGACGTCAAACCCTTGCACCAGCGTGATGCGTTCGGAGTGCTTGAATTCAAATTCATGGCCGCGGGTCTTCCATACAGCATGTACTACTACCATGTAGTAGTAGCATGTACTAGCATACCTACTTCGTGTTGCGTTGCGCTGAACGATCGTGAAAAGCAGTGTTTTGCATTGGATTGGGTTTGCGTTGCGTTGGTGGGAGACATTTTTTCTCAACTTTGGCGTTATTGTTTCCTTAAAAATGTTAAAATACGTGTCGGACCTGATCCATCGATTTTAAAAATGCAAAAAAGAATCTTCTAAATTTCTTTCGTTGTCATTTGATACATAAAGTGATCATATACGGAATGCCACGGAATGACTAAATTTGACGTAAAAATTTTGGACCCGATTGTTTGGTATTTTTTTTGTTTAATATTTCATTTAAGGTACCTACTTACTGCCTTTTTCCTCCAAAGGCATGTATTGACGCTCAAGATGATGATATAAGAAACCCTTTGAGAACATTAAAATTGATCTTTACAGCCTGGCGTATGAATTGCGCTAGTGTAAGTTGCGTGCTCACAATCAATGAGTGCAAAGTACTTTTATCGTTATTGATAAATTCACTTTGCCGGAGTCGCCCGTTCATGCTCCGCTATTTTCTTTCTAGAAGCCCATTTTTAAGATTAAATTCACGTTGGCTTAAAGTTTCGCAATATTTCGTACTACTGCTGAAGAACGCGCAGGAAGGTCGACGCCTTGTCTAGTTCACTCCCTCTTTGTTCCTAAGATGGCACCTACCTTAAGGAACGTCCTCTGCACCATTACGCCTGTGTTGGTTGTCTCCAGGTTCTTTGGACTCGCGTATTACCCCTTAATATCCGGAGGAAAACGGGTTCGCAATATAATCCGGCCCATTTCCGTATTGTCCTTCGCGCATTCGTTCCTCATATTATTCGTCAACGTGTACCTTGCGAAGCAGTCGATCCATAACTTCTCGAAGGTGGGGCAGATGCTGACGGCGACCGGGCATCATTCCTTCGTCAACCGATTGGTCATGACCGTGTTCTGGGCCAGTTCTTGGGCCATGTCTTCCGAGGCCATCGCCACATCTGCGTTAAGGAAGACAAAGTTCAGAGAGCTGGTCGACGGAATGTGTGCGGTAGAAGCATACTGGGCCTCGAACCAAAAGCACAGGTGTGCCGATGCTGATCCAATGATTTCCATCCAGTAAATAAGTACCAATTTTTTCGGCGTTTGAGGTGGTAAAATGACAATTCATGTGCGAAACTGGGAATTGTAGGCTTACTGAAACAGGGTGCTTTATAAAAAATCGGGCAAAATTTGTCAGAAAAACTAATGGTGTCCTTATTCAGGACGTTTCTATTTTGCAGTGCCGATGTCAAACCTGGAAGTGACAGAGAGGTGAAATGTTGACCTCACGAACCCAGTCAACTCGTAAAATCTTGACTGTTGCATTTACAAATTCGATATTTGTCGTGGCAATGACGAAATGGCCCCAAAAGTTTTGCTAATTTGACGTAACGGCTTAGTACATTCCCGATTTAGGCTTCAGTCTTCAATGATTGACATATTTGACTTTATATTGTCACAACCTTGCTACTCTTTAGTTTTGACAGTGTCGAGTTCATTTTGAATAACTCACTGAGTAGAGTAGGTTCCCATTGGTCCCGTTTCTACTGGGACTGTTCCGTTTTTACTCCCTAATTTATTTAAGTTCTTAATTAATTCTTATAATCCCACTGTTTTAAAAGTATCTACAAGTGAAAAGTTATTAAATGGATTTTTCACTTTATTAGCACTAATTTATTTTGCACAATCAATAATAATGATCAATAGTGTGTGGCAGGGTGTCACTGATATTTTACATGATAGAAATAACTACGGGCTATGTTCCTTCTTTCCATTTTAAATAGAATTATAGTTAAAGCTCGCTCATTGCAGTATTTAAAGAGCAGCATATCTATAATATTTTAATGTCTGACATGCCCCTTTTTTCAAAATGTTCCACGTCTTTGAAGTAAAAACTTCAGATTGCCCCAGATTTTAAGGAAAACACTATGGGAACCCTAGTATTGTGTGTAGTATAAAGTTTCAGGAATTTTTGTATTTCGGAGGGGCTTGCAAGTGCATAAATACATCAGGTTTTTTTTAAAATGTTGTTTTTAAAGATGAATCCCTGAAAATGGATGAGGAGTTTTGACCATGCAACATTTCTACATCATTGGTTTATTTTCGTGGATGCCTTTTTGTCTTTGCTTAATTGGAAACTTGCATTCCCATGCATGGCCATACTTTTTTCTGCATTAGCCATTAATTATGATGATGGGGCCATGAAATGCTGACATATGGCCTATGCCAATTAAAACTCATGTTGATTTCGGCTTTGAAAAGCTCTCAACTACATCAGGCTTCTTTTCATTGAAGATGTTCATATCCATAAATAAATGAAAAACTTATAGTTTTCCACAGAAATTTTTATATGCTTTAATGCATTTCACCATATAAAATGTATATGGAAAAGAACAATTTTTTTATTTAAATATAGATATTACTAAAGCAGATTATAATGATATTTGCTATCTTGCAATATCTTGCTAGATTACAATGAGGTTGGGCTACATAGCTTATGACGAATAAATTGAGTGCACAATCTGAAAAAGGGACAGTCGGTTCTGGGGAGAGGTGGTGTAATATGACTTCATTTGGTGAATACAATAGATTGAGTCTTGTAGCTATTGTTGATGTTTCTGGCATTGAATTGAGGGTGATCATATAGTCATCAGTTATCTTAATCAGTATTATTTATTTACCCGGATAATGTGACTATAATAATTGGGAAATTGTTAATAACACTCTTTGCCTACTTTTAAGGAATTCTCATTTTGGGCTAAAATGGATTAAGGTTATTTCCATCATATTAAATTGCCCTGTATACATTTATCTTTGCAGAAAAGTGCTTTGCGCTACTAATCTTTCCACGACTTTGTATATTTTATTGGAAAGAAAGTAGTTTCATTCCCTATATTCACAGTAACAAACATTGAATAGAACATGTTTACCATCAAAACTTTTGTCTTCAACCGACACAGGTACACGGGCTCGATTATCTTGATACTGATGACCTATGACTTCACCTTTTTTGCCATCATGACTTACGTACTTTGGTATTGCCGTGATGCCGAGCCACTTCCCTTGACCGACTGGGACTTGGTATTCTTCACATATAACATCTATGTGTGCGTTTTGTCGCTTATCATGTCCACCAGCTTCCTCCTCCACTTCCTCCTTGACTTCTCATGCATCAATGAAGACCTGATGACCATTGCTTCATCCTCCATCACATCAACCAAGCTGGCTTGGAGCATGGAGAAGAGACTGCCTGGGGCATTATGTCTTGATGGTCTTACATCTTCATCATTGAAGGACAAGAAGAATGTATCCCTTGTAAGACGAGTCCGTTCCCTGGCTGCCCAGCACATGCTCCTCTGCGAGCTCACCATCGAGTTTACTTCACTTTTTGGGATGAACTTGCTCCTTATAACTCTGAGCACGTTTTCTTCGTCAATTATCCTATCCTATTTCATCTTCCAATGGTTTTTTGAAATTGTGTACATAAGAGCCGCGTTGCTGCTGTGTTATGGCATCGGTGGTGTTTTGGCCATGGTTTTTGCTCTGATATCATTGGCAGTCCTCTGTGGCAAGGCTGGCGAAAAGGTGAGATGATTTTTCTGTAAATTAAAAAAACTGAAGTTTGATGAAAATTAGGTTAAGAGTCTAGTACTGGGCTAAATATTTTTATCATTATAAATGCTTAAACCTAAATAATTTTACTGCATACAATTTTTAGGATATTATAATATGAAATGAAGTTTTGAAGAGTGCATTAAAAGAAGTTGTAGAAATATGTAGTTGTAGAATGCATTGGAGAATAATAATAATAAGTTTAAATAAGGTAAAACTAACTTAGGTTAAAAAATCCTAGGGTTGAAATACTGGTTGTGAATAAAACGAAAATATATTTAGGAGTTGACCAATTTCGTATTTCACGTTTGGACATTATGGATTTCTTGCAGTAGCTCATGGATTAGATTCTTTTCATTGCCAAATTTCTACCCAGTATAGTGCCTGAAACACCATTGCAGGGAGTGTTCACGAAATAGGACTAAGTATGCATATAGGTCTATCTCGATTATAAGTGAAACACCGAATTTAGGTCAAATTACAATGTCTGCGTTTTTCATATCTCCTGAATAAGTCAACTCTGGTTTTCTCCAGTAGTGATAAAATTTGTGCTGCTACGTTACTCTGCCTGATTAATTTTATTATAGTGTGTAGACCTTTTTCAATACTATTCTCAAGTAATCAGAGCTAAAAGAATTCAGGGCTTAATATATTTGAATGCAGATTTGAGTTGTATAGGTACGTAAAGGATTCTTTTGTGTGAGTGAAGATATACTAAAAATATTCATATCAATATTTTTGCAAGCTTCAGATACAAGGAAGCTTGCCAGATTCGATATCTTGGGTTTTCGTTCTTGGATAATCAATATAACTCATCCTGACTATAGATTATATCCCTACATCTCATCTGTCTGACATTCTACTGTCATGCTCGTTATTAATCATAAAATGGTTTTAAGCAAACAATGTTTTGCGTAAATTCATATAACCAAGTTATTTACAGGTAATGGGTGCAAGTCCATCAGAAAAGGATGAGTGCAAGCTGATGGTTCTGGTGATGAACTTGAAGGATTTTAATGTCATGTTTTCTTGAATATTCTGCTTGAATTAAAATTGTTTCAGGTCCGGAAATAAATAATTTCATTCACGTTTCATTCTGATTTATTTTAGTTGAACATGCAAATGTTATAATGCATTTCAGCAGTTGTCAAGTTTTATATAATCAATAGTAATTATTTTTATAAATTAATTATATAGTTTGTGAACATCGATTGAGAGATTTTGTAGGTTCACTTATACCTTAAAGAAAATATCTCTTTAGCTTACTAGAAATACCTCTTTTGTATATTAATCGAATCCAGAATATTTAATTGAAATTTTGTATTGAAAGGTCTGCCTTTACAATAGTGTGTACGGTATGCCTCTATCTTTTTAATATGCTTAGAAATGCCCGAAAGCCTTCCAAAAAATACACAGCATTTAACTGAAATAAGACTTTGTACTCGTATGATATGCAGTTTAATTTGGTTATTTTCCCATAGGCAAATGATGCAGGAAGATGTTTGTCCAGAGCCATGCTGGAGACCAAAAATACACTGTTGCGAGAGGAGGTATTAAAATAGTAACTTTTTAATAAATGGGATGTGAAATGTATAATTCATAGTGGATTTTTCTAATGTGTTTCGAATGTCTAGGTCAATGCATTCATATGCATGTAGTTTGCAATTTCAGACATAATGGCTGTCAATGAATTTTATCTCATTTAAATATTTCTGAGATATTTTAGATACAAATCTTAAAATCTGAATTATTCCACTAGCTGCTGTATTAATTAGAGTGGGATAAAAAAGAAAATTTTCATGCCTAGTAGGTGGGTGGTTATCCCAAGAAATATATGCTGATTTAGAGACAAGGTAAAATCATTTTCCTGATTCAAGTTCAGCCATATATGAGAGGGATAATTCTTTTGCATGCTCCAAATTTGATTCCTTCCAAAGATCTGATATCTGTGGAATTTCAATAATAAAATCTCTCCTGAGAAAGCAGCCAGATTAGAATCGAATACTTTTGTTTGCAACTTTTTAAAACTATTGTCTATTGTATTTTGTTATTAGATCAAATATGTCAGGTAAACATTATAGAATGCTTCGATTGAAAAATACATGAAGTATTTATTGCCATTCTTCATCAGGCATATACATACTATATACCTGTCATGGAATTCCTTCTAGCTTGAATATAAATAAGTTAAAGAGTAGGTACCTATCTTTTAGATTCTCCTCCACTTTCTATTTTTCAGCTGGAACTATTTTCTCGCCAAATCTTGCTGACCAAAGTGAACTTTCAACCCCTAGGCCTTATCAATTTCAATACACAACTACTTATGTCGGTAAGATGATTTTTATTGTACCTACTCCTTATGTTATTTATTTATCCAATTTTCACTGTGATAAGTTGGTGGCACGTTTTCACTAGCGCTATTGGCATGCATTTTAGCCAGTTTTATTTCTACAGTATCGTGACAATCTCTTTATTGTATACAAACCTTTCTCCGCAGATCACGGCTGCTTTTGTGACACATCTTTCTATTGTGCTGCAATTCCAATATGCTGCTCTTTCAAACCAGACAGAAGTCCCAACCCATTGTAATTCCTCTGGGTTGTCATGAAGGCACATTAAACTTGACATTTCATCAATGAAAATGAAGTGTGATCATTCAATGAAATTCCCATCTTCCATATCAAAAGATGACATACATACATTTAATTGATTTTTTGTATTTTCTTCCTTGGAAATTTTTAATTGATTAATATTTGCATATCTAGCGTTTTTATTGATTATATAGATGCCAACGTTGTGGCAAATATGTAAGCATGAGATATTGTGATTTCAGGATTAAATAAATAAGTACTCATGAAATTGGGTTGCAGCCCTTATCTGATCTGGTAATGTAATTTTTTTTAAAGGATAATTAATATTTCGAGGTAGAAAGTTTATTTCCAAAGGATTCTTTCAATTTTAGTGGTCTGTAGCATGGATACTGCTGGCTCCGAAGGGATGTTCGGATGAAGCGAGGTTATTGCATGAGTTATTTACAGCAGGATAAAATTAAATACCCTAGATTAAAACAGTATTCAACCTATATGCATTGTAGATTAAATACTATTTTAAGCTAGGACATATAACTCTGGATTGCTGTAATTAACCCACATATTATTTGGATAATCCTGTTGAGCAGTTTTTGAATACAGTTGGAATTGTAAAAACAAATGAGACTCGGATACCTGCAAATGCTTTCCAAACTGCATTCTATTTGCAAACTAACTGTATTCAAAATGTCTTCACAGTAGAGGCGTCAGAACTATTTTCGCTGGGAGGGGCCAACCTTGCAAAGGGCCAGCATTTTTTGCGGATAGGAGGGGGGTGAGACTATATTCCGCTATAGTGCATATGCAGGCAGTAGAATATGCATCAGAAGGGAAAAGGCAAGCTGGAAACAAAAGAAATTTAATTTTTATTAATGAAGATTCATTTCTCTAAGGCCCGGGGCAAATTCTAGGAGGGGAGGGGGAATTCCCATCCTGCCCCCCACTTCCGACGCCGCTGCTTCACAGTGACTTCACTGGGTAGGAATTAAATTTTCCTGGTCGATACGTGTCTGAGGTCAGTTTGAGTGCTTCCTCGGTATACAGATATTCAGTGGAATATAACCTGTTTGAAGTCTTTTCGACCACCAACAATTTTGTCAGGGTTAGTTTAGTTATATTACTAGCTTTAATTTTAGGGTGTTTCTTGGTGATAATTTCGGTCTTGTCTCATGGTAACTAAAGATTAGGTGTTTACTTATTTTATTCCTATTTTTTATTCACTTTCAGAACTTTTTTCTACTTAAACTATAATAATTTTAATTAGTGTTTTGATTAGGTTTTCTTTTTCTTGATCAATTCTCTAGGTTCTTGATAGTTTATTTGATCATAGTTTAGCTTTATTTGTTATTGGCGGGTATAATTTCTTTATCTGGCTCTTCTTCGTCAATGTTAAAATCCATTTTAATTAGTTCGTATCTTAGTTTAAATCGTTATTTTTGTTTTTAGCGTGTGTATTATGTTTACTAATTAGCATAATATATTTTTAAGATCAGAATACATTTACTTTCTTTTATTCATGGTTGTTAGTTTAGTTGGTGCTTCATTTTTGTATTATTGAAATGCAAAATGAGCGCAAAAGGTTTCCTCATCTTACGGCTCTTGAAAAGAAAACTGTAATTAGAGTACCAGTGAACTGGGCCCTTGAGGAGAACAAGTGGATAGACGTGACCTCCACTAAGGAGTAAATTAATGGATGAAAATAGAGGAGTTCCATAGCAGGGCCATATTTACCATATGGTGTACCTGGCGGCCGCGGCGCACCGGGGGCCTTGCGACCGTTGAGGGGGTTGGGGGCCTCGCGAAAGAGAAAATGTAAATATAATTGTAACCTGGAGCCTACTAGCGGAGTTTAAATAGTAAAAGATATTTGTAATCATTATGTATTGCCTCAATATGCAAGGAAATGACTATGTCAAGCTGCCAGGTTGCAAGGCTATAACATTCGGGGCCACATTCTAGATTCCACCAGGGGCCTCAAAGGTCATAAATGCATCCCTGTTCCATAGCAATGGTAATGAAAAGGCCCTGGAAACTGTTGAAGAAGTTCTAGGAGAACATTATGTATTCTTCAAAGCTGTTGCCAAGCAACACAGTCGCATTATTGGTGGAGGAGACCATCTAGGGAGATGGTCAACCCCTTCCTTGCAAGGGTGGATATTCTGATACACCACATATACATAGCAGCACGTCTGATTCCGACGACTTTGGTGGCTCTGCTGCATTTGGCATGCCACCAGAAAATAATGGAGCCGAGAAACCATCCATTCATGGTCATGGAGGAAGAATTAGTTAAGTGAATATTCTGAAAAAAACAAGTTTCAATAGTTTAGGAATCTTTTAGCGCATCTTACTTTTTGTTAAGTATTTGGATGAACATAGTGTGTAATTAATATTTTTATTCCATTACAGAAATTGTGAAGTGGTATCTCGTGGAATGCCCAGGATAAAAGATGTATTTGAGGATCATTCTCCTCTTATACCTTAACTCATGTACAATGGCAAATGAAAATTGGTGAGTGGTTATAGATGGCATGTTTAACGGTAGCATTCTGTTATTTAGCACTATTCAGTTTCATGGTTGAAGTGGGAGTTTATTTACCCATTAACCACCAAGTAAGATATTTTTCAATTGCAATAAGCCATCTCTTACATTGACTTCATATGAAAGTGGTATTTATGCAGTTATAGAGATGCGCATATTAATATTATTTTAATTGCAGGCAGTGGAAGCAAGCAAGAGGTGGATACCCCAAGAGAGGTGGTGAGCTCATATTTAAAATGCCTTGGTGACGAGGAGTTGGCCCAATCCAGGCCGCTCCACGAAAAGAATGGCCTGGAAGATGGAAAAATGGTCAAAAATCTCCTGCCCAAAAATCTGCAAAAATGTCAAAAAATTCCCAGAAAGGCAAGAATAGAAACAAGAGGTTGTGATACTATATTTCTCAATATATGAAGAATTCATCAAAAAATTGCTTTGTAAAGATTTTCCAAGATCTGCTTCAAAACTTTTCCGGCACCACAGGCTCGTAGAATCAATTTAAATCTAAGAAAAGGTAACCGGAGATCAAATAAAGGTTCATCTAATTTCACCCAGAGGTGAAACACCATATAGAAAATTAACTGAAGTCAGTGTTATGTGTCTCTTTTCATGTGTTCCTCTTGTCTTGCATCCTGGCCATTTCCTCGGCAAGCAGTCTTGCCACTGCATTTTTCTTCTGTCGCAATCCGTACCTTACGACCAGTGGGGAGGGTGTCTGCGGAAACTGTGGCGAAACTGAAGAATCTAGATAGCGATCCTCTGTCAAGCGGCACCCCATTAGTCATCGGACACCGCCATTACTCCTTCCAAGTTCCTTACTTTCTTGCACCACACTCTTCCTCCTCCTCTACACGCCTGTGATCCACCTCGCCCTTTACTGTTGCTCCCACCTTTTGCCCCCCTCACCCCCATCCCTAATCTCCAATTCCCCCTCCAACTTCCCCTCATGTAAGTCAGTACTTTCTCAGTGCAATGTACGTGAGCTAGTCTCTTCCTTCTGTCCGTGCCGTACAGATGCACTGCTGAGGGATTGAATCGTGTCGAGAATTGTTCCAACTCTGAAGAGATAGTGAATTCACTCGCATTTCCATCGTTGATGGATCCTCAGAGATCCTCATCCTCCAAGTTAGTAGATACTCAATCGCGAGATTTTTCCTTGTTGCCATGAGTTTCATATTCTAACTTAGCTGCATATGAAATGTGCATTTGTGTTCTGTGGCTATTTCTTATGGGGAATTTTCTCCTTGGAATTCTTAGGGCAGTGGTTTAAGTTTCTCCTTTCTACGAGATTAGTTACCATCCTCTTACCCTGGGACCAATGGGGGCGTTTACGTGAAACTGAAATCACAATTTTGTGTACGAAATCGTTAGATGGAAATGAAAAAAAATTATAGAGAAAAAATTAATCTTCTAACCACAACCATTCACTCATAAATCAAAAATTAAAATAAGCAAAAGGTGAGGCTCAACGAAAAAGTTGCTTTGATATCATTTACGTCATTTTCTTCCATCCTTGACTGCTTTTAGGGGAAGGGAAGGGAGTGGAGGGGGTTATCGGAAGGTCTGCTTGCACAGATGCTGTTGCAACTGCTCCTATTGGCAAAGTCAACTGTGTCCTCCACATTGCGATAAGGCAAAGTAGCTTCGCAGGCTCAGTTGTGATTGGATGAAGTCGATATACATCAGAGGTTGCACTACACCCACTTTTTCAAAAGGGTTAAAAACATCAGTTTTTCGCCACCTACAACCCGAGAAATAATTGATGGATCAAAAAAATGGAAAAATACAGGTCTTTTTATTTTACAAACTATCAGATTCGGAAATAAAAAAAATATGGTAAACGACCCCATTAGCAGTTGTCCCAAATAGAACAGATTCGTTCAAGATGATAACCAAGATAACTTTCATCTGCCTCTTGCCTACATCTTAGCTGTGCAATTAGATTACCATCTTTTATTAGTTAGGATAGATGCATAATTGCTTTTCCTATAGGTATTCTTCTGAATAAAAAG
Source organism: Platycnemis pennipes (assembly GCA_933228895.1). Lineage (NCBI taxonomy): Eukaryota > Metazoa > Arthropoda > Insecta > Odonata > Platycnemididae > Platycnemis > Platycnemis pennipes. Next base: position 30,243,035 of record OW121851.1, read on the forward strand.
TGAATTCAAAGCAGCTATTCTGTCACTTGTTGAATGGGTGTGAGTGGTGAGATAGGACACCCAGTCCCTTAGCTCATAAAAAATCTCCCGTGAGATATTTACCTGTGGCATTATGATTAGTCTATCACCGTAGCTGATAGTTATGTTGATTTGTTTCTCGCAGTTATTCTTTCAACGTATGTATTTTTTTCATAAAGGCTAATGAAGAAACTTTCTTCTCTTCCTGGAAGGTTGTTTTGTAATACCCCTTTAAATATAGTAGCAATTTTCAAATGGGAGGCCTTTCACCGCAATAAACGTAGCTTACATTATTAGTATTGAAATGCATTTATTACGTATATTCGTAGTGAAATAGGAGTGTCATATTAATGTGGAAACTGCCTATGAAAAGTGTCCTCCTCTTTCTTTCTTCATTACAGGAGAATACCGAGCAGCTGTTCTTCATCATCACCGAATGACAGGAGAGATCCCAGCTTCTACTTGGGGAGTGGGTCAAGTCATAGTCAACACCTGAGGGCACTCACATCCTAGTGGTAGTGAGTAACTGAGTTGGATTGAATAATGTACTATATCGTTAAATAATGCCGTGAACTTCAAATTATGAACTGAAAATAATTTTGCATTGGTCTCTGTTGAAGTATTCTTTTCACGGTATCGAAGTCTTAGTGCTGTGGGATGGGAAAATGTTATTGTTCTGAGGCTATTATATTTTTTTTTTTATAATTCAGGTGAATGCAGGTCAGCAGTTGATCCTATTTGATGGAATTTAGCTGTGGAAGTTGTTCCGATGCGGGAATTTGGGCAGCAACAGACTCTTGTGGGAGGGAGGGGGAAAGTAGGAGACCTCTTCCGTAGTCGTGTCTGTGAGTACCTTTCCTCGTTTCGTGATTATGAAACCATTTTACTACATGAAACATATATTTGATGGAAGGAATACAGTGGCGTAACCATTATAGTGTCACATTCATTAGGCATTTGAACTTTTTTTTTGCAAAAAAGTGGTCTCTGGAAAGTAAGCTGTTCTTTGGCATCCAAGTGTTTTCTGTAAAAGAATATGGCTCAAGTTCTTCTTCCTTTAGTATGCAGATTTAAATTTTCGGTCGATCTAGATGAAACAATTGCAATTATATCAGGAATTGGCTGGAAACATGTATTTTTTTATTCCTTCGCCTATGATCCTTGTCTAATTTAAGTCATTGTTACACTGCTAATGTAATTTCATTTCATCCACTTCAGGTTTTTCCTATGAGGATGAATTTTCTCTCTAGGTATCTGAATGTGTTTCCAAATGGGCAATCCCAGGGCGTCTGCACATTGATATCATTTCTGGGTAAAGCAGTGAATGAGCTACCTTGTGTTGACAGTGGGTCATGGTTCTTCCCTTAAGGAAGTGGTATGGCGCAATTCAGATCTAAGAAGCTACAGATCTCTGTACAACTATAGCAATACTTGCTGTTACCAGTACTTAAGGTAATTAAAAACACCTAGGGCTCCTTACTTGACAATGAAGAGGTCAAAGGAAATTCTTGGATTCTGACAACTTGTAGGGGTTGGTAAACTAGTTATTCTTGTAATGTAGCCATTAACTAAATGTAATTACAAAAGGTGCGGGTTCGAAGCCCAGCAAGGAAAAGCTATTAGTCATTTGTAAATGGGCCCTCACTTGAGTATTTTGTAGAGAACTCTTCGAATAAGGAATCCTGTCCATTGAATATGATGTTAAGCTGTGGTCCCTTTGGTGACTTTCGTTAGGAACTGGCTTAAGCCGATGCCGGATTTCTCCTCACATGCCTTCCTTTCCATTCTCATTGTCATACCTCATACCTTTCCTCCCAGTTGGAAGTGCATATTAGTGCGGATACAGACTTGAAAACACAGATGAAATTATAATGGGTGATAACAATGGATGAAACAATATTCACACATGAAAAGTGAACTCAAGTTTATTTGTTGCCATTGTACAGAAATATGAGCATGCAAACAAAATTATAAACAAAACATTTTGCAAAATAAATCACAATGGTCAATCATGTGAGGACTTTGTAATGAATTTCAGCTTCTCAGCACTGAAAAGGGGAGATGTGGTAGAAATGAGAATTAAATTAGCTACTTTACCTTATGGGAGTTACACATGAATATATAGAGAAAGAATTATTTTTCTCGAGAGTGAGTCAGATAAATGTCATGTAAAAGAAATATTAATCGACAGATATAATGAACCCAGTCCACTTTCCAGATTTGAAATTCTCTCTCCAAAAATTTAGCAATATTTTCATCTTCAACCCACAAAGAAAAGAGTCATCATCATCATCAGCCATCAATCCTCTGATTGGTTTGGTGCAGCTCTCCTCTGAGTTCTTCTATCAGCTGATCTCTTCATATTTACGTATTTCTTCTCTTTCACATCCTTCATTACTTGTGCCATATATCTCACACGAGGCCTTCCTTTGCCCTTCTTCCCATTCACTTGCCCTTCAACGATTGTCTTCATCAGGCCATCGTGTCTTAAGATATGGCCGATTAAGTTGTCCTGTCTTCTTAGACTTTTCAGCAGACTTCTCTTTTCTCCCACTCTTCTTAGGACTTCTTCGTCACTCGGTTGATCCATTTTATCTTCATCATTCTTCAATAGCAACATATTCTGAATGATTCCTCCCTTTTCTTCTCCACTGCTCTCATCGTCCATGCCTCACTGCCGTAAAGAAACATGCTCCAGATATACATTTTGATGAATTGCTTCCTTACTTCCAAGCTTGTATTTCCAGCTGTAAGTAGATTCTTCTTTTGATAGAATGCCCCCTGTGCCTGATGTATTCTACTGGCTATTTCTTTCTTGCTTAATCCATCGTTGATTACTCTGCTTCCCAGGTAACAGAACTCTTTCACCTCTTCCAAATTTTGCTTCCCTAGTTTAACGTTGGTTTTGGCCTCTTCTCTTTTGCTGCACACCAATATTTTAGTTTTATTCTTATTGATCTTCAGATGGTACCTGGCCATTGTCCTTTCCATGGTTATTAGTCTTATCCAGGTCCTTCTGTCTCTGCTATGAATGAGTCAAAAACTTAAGATATTAAAAAAGCACTTGATTTTCTTTAAGTTTACAAATAGTAAGCCTGTGGCTCAGAAAATATCATTGTTCATCCAAAGGGCAAAAATTAAATGCTTTTGATGAAGAAGAGCGAAAATTCATGCTCTGGGTAAACAAGAAATGAAAACACCATGATTTTAAAACACCCCTAGAGATGGAATAACTCTTCCTGAAAACCTCTCAGCTCCAATACTTTTTGCTCTCCACCAGGAAATTCTGTAAATAGAAATATTTACATGAAATTCGAGGAAAAGATAGCAAAACAAGTGATTCTAAATCAGTGCTATAACATAATTTAGCTTTGGCACTTGGTTACTTATACCCTGAACCCTTTCATCTTCATCTTGCAAGTATACGCATTCAGTGGGAAATATCTGATGCAGTTTGATATCAGCTATGTAGTCTAAATAAGAAATAGAAGAAAACACATAAGATATCCTACTCTTAACCAATAATGTCAAGGGGCACACAGTTTAACCTCTATTCCAAAAATCTCACGAATTTTGTTTTATTGTTCATTTTGCATGGTGTGTGAGGCACTTAATATTTTAAGACTTATTGCCACATGAGAAATCAAACTTATCGTTCTGCAGTCTTTGCATTCCTTTGTCAATCTCCTTTTCAGTACAGGTATCAGTATGGTTTTTACATAATCCCCTGGCCAAACTACATTCTTGTATCATAGGAACAAGTCAATTAAATGTCTCCCTAGATGTTTCAATACATCAACTGGGTTGTTTTCAATCCCTACTGCTTTATCCACTTTCATGTCTTGAGATATCATCTCTCACTGTCCAGTATATTCATTCCATTTTGTTCCAATCCAGTACCCTACATCCCACTTTTTTATTCTCCTTCCTATTTTCAACCTTCTTACTCTCACCTAACATATCATTACCACCGAGTCAGAGTATGTACCTGGGAAGCTATGAGAGTTCTTCATGCACTTCATAAATCTGTAATGTAGTTGGTGTCCACCAGGCATTTTGTAAGTGTATCTATGACTGGGATAATTTTGGAGACCAATAGTTAGTGATCACTAAATTATTCCTCCTACAGATTTCCACTCCTTTTTCGCTGTGGGCATCGCATAAACTCAACCCATACTCCCTTACTTCTTCCTCCCTTCCAACTCTTCCTTCCACTACAGTGTTCCAATCTCCCATAACCATTATATTCTTCCTACCATGAACTTTTACAATCATACCTTCCAGTTGAATATATATTTCTTCTACTTCATCTTTATCTTCACCAATTGGCACTTACACATGAACAATAACTAGGTTTGGCGGCTGCACTTTGATTTCAATTTTTAGTATATGTACCAGCTATTCACTGACTGCCCTTTCTCTTAATTTAGCATTCAATGCAAAGCAGCTATGCAGCACCTCACTGACTGACTTTCCCTCCACTGAATATCGCTCTCATTTTATTTCTGGAAGTCTCCCTGGTTCTCCCATTTTCAACCTTTAGGTAGCTTTTTACCAATAAATTGAGATTTACCTTCACCTTTTCATGATCACTGTTTTCTAGTTTTGCACCCTTAATGTTTTTTTTCCAAGGCTGCAACTATTGCTTTAATGTTTTTTTTTCCAAGGCTGCAACTGTTTTCATTTTAGAATAGAATTTTAAATGCTGACAACAAATCCAAAGAAATATGGAAAATCATTAAGGAATCTAAGCCTTGCATAAACCCTCTACATGATATCCAAATACATGATTCAAATGGTAATGCCAAATCTGACTACTTAAAGATGGCATCTGATTTTAATGAATTTTTCCTCTCACAGCAAGTGCCTGTAAACTCAATCCCCTCGGACAATTATTATCAAATTCCTAACTCATGCCACTCATTATATTTGTATCCCTGTACTGATATAGAGCTGGCCAATATCACTAATAAATCTCTCACTAAAATTAGCTCAGGTGTAGATAGCATCCCTGGCATTGTCATAAAAAATTCTTTACATGTAATTAAAGATCATTTATTATTCCTAATTAATAATTCTTTAAGATTTGGAGTTTTCCCAGACCCCCTTAAGATTGCTAAATTTGTACCCCTCTACAAAGGGAAAGGTAACAAATATGATATGAATTCTTATCGACCTATCTCTCTGCTGAATCAGCTAGGGAAAATCTTTGAAAAGGTCTTTTATAACCGGCTGTCAATGTACCTTGAATCCTACAATTTACTATCTCGATTTCAACACGGGGTTTAGGAAATCCAGATCTACCATAACGGCTACCTACCATATGGTGGATAAAATTCTCTCAAATTTGGATAATAGAATTGAAACCATGGGTTTATATTTTGACTTTTCTAAAGCCTTTGACTTGGTAAATCACCAGCTTCTCCTGTGGAAACTTAGACGATATGGTGTAAGAGGCGTCCCCTACAAATGGATTGAATCCTATCTAAGTGCTCGGCATCAACATGTTATACTATGTAAAAATGGTACAACATATATATCTCCTGGTAAAGAAGTAACACTAGGTGTACCACAGGGCTCTGTTCTGGGCCCTCTGTTATTTTTGATTTATATTAATGATTTACCTGAATCATTAAATTCTGTACCTGGAGCTGACCCAATACTCTATGCTGATGATACAAATGTTATAATATCAGCGTCATCAGTGAATAATTTGACTCACAGAGCTGTAAGTGTTGCCCAGACTCTGAGTGACTGGTGCCAACACAATTTTCTTAAACTTAATATTGATAAGTCTAGTTTCATTTATTTCTGTAACAAAAACAAATTGCCTGCTGATATATCAGTTGCCATAGATGGTAAATTTGTCCCTCAAAAGTCTAGCACTAATTTCCTTGGAGTTGTTCTCAATAAATCTATATCTTGGGAAGAGCACATTTGCAAAATACGTGGTAAGCTAAGCTCCATATGCTTTCTCATTAGAAATATAAGAAATTCTGTAAATGTCAAGGTACTATTATCTATTTATTACAGTGAATTTTATTCTATTGTTATATTTAGTATTTTGTTTTGGGGTTCCTCTGCCCATGCCGATTCTATTTTCAAAATACAAAAAAAGGCTGTTCGGCTTATTAGCAACGCTCCTTGTGATGCACCCTGTAAGCCTCTTTTTAAAAAACTGTCAATCTTACCAATTCCATGCATATATATTTATATTGCAATTATGTATGTTAGTAATAACATATCTGAATACGTGACAAATGACAATTGCCATTTTCACTACACGAGAGCTTGTAAAGATCTGCATCAATCATTTGTTAGAACACAAAATGCTGCTCTTGGGCCCAAGTCAATGGGATTAACGCTTTTTAATAGTTTACCAAAGGAAGTTAAACATGAAGCAAAGATACCTGTGTTCAAAAAAAAGTTATTAACTTTTCTGAAAACTGAAATGTTTTATTCTGTAAATGAATTTTTGAAAGTGTGATTTTCTTGTTTTGACGTGTCCTATATTTGTATATGTCTATACCACAAATCTCTGGACAAATAAATGCATCATCATCATCATCATCATCATCATTCCACCTGTGCCAAGGGTTTCATAAGAAATTGACTGCTGAGTCCTTATGGCTGGGCATAACACCCTACCTCCTCATTTGGGACTATGTCTCATCATTACCAGGATACAAATCTCTATTTCTTTAGTCCTTGTTCTTGGGAGAGTTTTATTATTGTGGCTTCCCATTGACTACCTCAATAGTGTGTTTAATGTGACACCATCACTAGAAAGGCCACCCCACTGGGATCAGACACCATCTCAAAGCTGCCTGAATGAGGAACAGATGCTGCTGGTAGTGTATGTGGACTTATTTTCATCAGGTCCCTACCCTTGGAACTATCTGGTTTGGTTGACCATACCAGGAGCAGTATTCATTTCTCCTGCAATGGTATGGTCAAGGGAACTGGCAAGACTCGATTCCACCAAAGGCATGAGGAGGACCTTTCATAATTAGCCAAAAGAATGGTAACTGGTAGCCCAGTACATGGCAGAGGAGTCGCTGACTTGTGATCACATGCTAAATTGGTGATTGTCCCTAAACTGGTAGCATCGTCTGCGGATGCCTTAGCATCACTCAAGAGATGACACAAAGTTGCTTCATCTTGTGCTCTTCTTTGTGTAAAGACTCCGTTGTTCTGGAAAATCACATTACATCTGTTTCTTACTGATTTTATTTTTATTGCGAATGATAGTGTCCTTTGCCATTTTAATTGCTAGTTTTGGTACCATATGTTATGGAAGGTGACATGACTTTTCTCTTTTGTCTCATGAATTTTCCATATGTTTATTGCTAATTCTATCTTATGAAATCATAATTTTTTCCTCTGATATTTCTTATCAAGAGTTAGTTTAGTTTTCTACCGGTGAAGGTAGGTCTAAATGGACATTAATTATTCCAACGGCGACTGTATTTTCTTCTTTCCTTCATTTACTTACTAGGATTCATATGTTTCTTAAATTTTGTGTATATATTCCACTTGAATGCATGGCTCATGTTGTGAAATCATTGTGATGAGATGATTGGTATGTTTTTAAAGACATGCGATATTGTAGTATTTCATATTAACTTGTTCACAGAATAACAAAATGAAAAATCTGAAAACTATTAACTTTAACATTAACTAATTTAGCAGTTTGAATCTTGATATTTGATGACTTCAGTGTGTCAAAACCTGGCAGTCGTAAAACAATTTTGCATTTGAATGTTGCAACGTGCAATCCAAATAATTTTTTTGTCATTGCAAATTTTCTAAACCTTTAAGTGCAGCAACATGGTGGAGCTCTATCACAATGATAAAATTATGGATAAGTGTCAATGCCTTGCCCAGTAATTTCCTAATATAACATTTAATTGAAGTAACTATTTTTACCGTATGTATTGTTGAATGTTGCATTGTGTGAGTGCAATTCTCTAATAATTCTCTTTTTGTTTGGATTTTCATGTCTGTATGCGAGTGGTTTTCTGCCATACCTAAGGAAGTCTGACAGAAGAGTGGCTGCTGATTAAATTGAGCGGCAACTATCCATCAATTTGGCAATTCCTACATCAGTTACTTACACGAGGACAATTTTATATACTTCTTCTGTTCACATTTTTTGAAATATTTAAAGTTAATGTTTTAAAATTCAATCCTTTAAATTTTACAGTCTTAGGAGACTTGTATCGATACAGGCCATGCTTAGAATGATACATAAGTATGTTGCCAATTATACTCGGGTGAAAAAATATCAATTGTTTATCACCAAGCATTTGTCCATTAAACAAAGTGATGCTTAAAGTCATCATAGAGTGCCTCTCTAATTTTGATCTGCTCAGGGTGTGTGAACCTGGTATACAAATTTTGGCTCAGTTAGGGATACAGAAATGTACTGTTAGAAAATCTGATACCAATTGGAATTGAAACATTTTTACTAAAATACGAAGAAAATATTTTTAAGATTGTTCCTGTGTTTTTCTTTGTTTTTAGATTTTGGAAACCTGGGACACCAAATGGACACTTTCAGAAATGGATATTTTTCTTTCGGTATCTTAAAATGTTAGCATTTCACTTAAATCAACTCTATGAAAATGTGAAGCAGATGATTAGCTACTTGGAAAATGACTTGACTTCTTCAAGGAAAAAATTCAGAGGTATCCAAATGACAGGTGCACAGGAACAGTTATCATAAATTTAAAAAACCAGTTTCTTCAGTAACTTTTTATGTAATGAGTAATTAGTAATGTTTCATGCCCGCACTCCATTTTGTAGATTATCTTGGGAAATGAACAGCTTTTGGAAGATAGATCTTAGCACGCAGCTGGGGTGATTTTAGCAACAAGTATTGGTTTGCAGTTGATCATGGGTGTAATAATTTACTAATTAGTGAGAGCAAGTAGTTTGCCCACTGTCTTGAATCTTGCTCCGTGACGTGAGATAGAGCAGTAAATATGACAAACGGAGACAGTAAATGAGATAGGAAAGTATATTGCCACTGTCATTACCAATCCACACTGCTGTAAAAATGTAAATTGGAGGGGTGGGTGGGGGGCCTTCTGGAGCCCACCTGACACTTTGACCTCTTTAGATCCATTGTGCCCACCCACATTTAACCTGCCCACCACTCGTAGACAGGGGACAAGAGCACCACGGTAGAGGTATGGAGGAGGGTTGCCCATCCAACCACTGTCCGGGCCCAACGTTGCTTAACTTCGGTGATCTCACGGGAACCGGTGTGTCAACGTAGCTAGACCCTTGCCCAATCCACACTGCTAATTTATAGACAAAACAAGCAGATCATCTAGTTATAGGATTTTACTTTATCAGGACGGGGTGATATTAAAAAATTGTTTCAGGTGAAGAGCAGAACAGCTTGAAAGATAACTATTTCAATTTTGAATGGATTGATTACTATGTGAAATGGGATGTAACTGGTAGAGAGAGCAAAATGGTTTATTGGGAAGCTAAAAGGGTTTACTTCTTTCCCAGCCAGTTTGGTTCCACATTGTTCAAGGGGACTTGTTATTTCAAGTGTTGACGTGGGTAATGGAATTTTATAATGAATTAAAATTGTGTGTAAAATGTTGCAGTGAGAGTGATTCATGGTCTGATGCAAAGAGGAATTTGAGAAAAGTTGTCATGGCTGAAGGTGAAAACCTCGGGAGAAACATTAAATGATTGCTTGGATATTGATATAGGTGATCAGAATGCATGATGGCTGGAGCAGTATTGGTGATATTCTGGAAGCAAATCATGTTCGTGGGTGAGACTGATGGAAGGATGCTTTGATTTCAGGTGTTGCTGTGCATAGGTGATGAGCAGTAAGAGAGGATTCCAGTCTGATTTTGTGACAAAAGCAGCACTTCTGATTTTGTTGTTGATGTAACGCAAGTGATTATGAAATTGCTATTGTTAATGAGTAATGTGATAGCCTTGGCATTGTAGCGATAAAGGTTGATAAGAATTGTAACATTTTAAATGAAAATAAAAAAGAAGTTGAACTTTTGTACTGTTAACATTGAGTCCTCTTCCCTCGCTGTGCAAGTGTGTATTAGTCGGAGGTAAAGGTGGAAATGAAGGCTGTATTTTATTGGTGAATGTTGGAAGTCCTTCACAAATCCATTGTTTAATTCTCAGCACTGAAATAAAGTGTAAAATGATGCAATTAGTAATAATTATGTTAATAAGATATTAATTTGTTTAGTAATGTTTGGGAAGATAGTTGAAGGCTGGGGGCCCCTACCAGTGCATGGTAGAAGTTGACCGTAGGTGTGGGCCCTTCTGCATAAGGTGGAGTAATGGAGGGGTGGATAGATTAAATCTTAATTTTGGGGAATAAGTATAAGTAATAATGTTTATAAAATGTAATGGTTTGATGGGATAAAACAAGCAGATTCGAATGGAAGAACTCCCACCTGTATGCATTTGTAATTAAGTAAGTAAATGAGGAAAATAAATTAGTAACCACTACGTGGAAAACGGAAGACATGAAATTGAGGGGACTTGCACCCGGGGGATTGGGGGTGGGGGTTAGAAGGTGGACACTTTCAGATACCTAGTTCATTACCTTACATTCTTAAATTCATTTCGAAGAAATGGTATAAGAAAGTAGTGTTTTTTGGTTATTGAGAGAACATAAGAGAGTGAAGAAAAGATCGACATAGCCCCCCCCTCTGAGAAGATCCCCACCCCGGGGCAAAGGGGAGCCTCCCCTCCGGGAAACTCCCCCGCCCACGAGGTACCAGCCATCAACCACGACTGGTCCCTCCGCAAAGGAGCCGTCATCTCCACGACGGTCTCCCCCACCCTTAAGTCCCCTCTCTCAAGCTAACCCATAGAGCGGAGAACCGCATACCACCTACTCTGCCGAGTGAGCCACGCCACCTCAAGAGGATCGGCTTCATGGATGCAAAGCCTCGCGGCGTCAATTACGACCAACTGCAAGGGTGGGCCATAGTGGCGGCCTCACCGGGCCAGTAAAGGACAGTGCGAAGGCAATGAACCAATCATGCTCTGTCGTCAATCAGTAACACTGAGTCTGGCGTACTTGATTACTATTTGCACAATACCTCACTGTGAGAGCTCACTTTAAAAAATGCATTGCACCCGTTCCATGAAAGAACAAGGTTTCTAAATACTTTATTCGTTAGCTAATCTATTGCTCTTTACATTAACACTTTATTAACCACCATATCATCATAAATAATCCCTATAAATAACATGAACTGCACAGGAGTTCACTTTCAGTACAGTACAGCCATCTATTGCTGAACTATGGTTTTACTTTCCTACACTCCTGCCTCCCTTCGGTGAAACAAGCGCCGGGAGTTTCAAAGCACTCGTTGCATTCCCGAAATTCAAAATTGGGTCAATACGCCCCTTCATACGTAACCAATATCGATAATTGGAGTATCATTTTAAGGAATAAAATCTAAGCTTCCGACGAATTGTTAATTTACAGTTGCACTATGTATTATTTGGGTGTAAATCGAAGTTGAAAAATATTATTTATTAGTTTCATTTCAGCGGGAGCAGTGTTGGTTGCCTACACACAAGGATACTTTCAACTTATGCATGGTAGTTTTAATAATAGATAGGTTCTCGGCTTTTAATTATAAATTATGTAGAAGGATATAGGAAAAGCAAATATACACATGCCTATACTACTCTAAGGTAGTAATATCATAGCACTGCTAAGATACGATTTGCGGAATAAAAGTTATCTCGTTTATCGTACTGAAAGAATGTGTCCTATCTGGGGTTCAACTGCTGATTGGTCCCAGGTTGTAAGGATGTTAACTAACGGTCATATCTCGTAGAGAGGAAGCGTAAAACATTGGCCTTGAGAATTCCACAGACAAAATTCCACACGAAAAATAACCAGTACAACATTTCAAATACAGCTAAGTTAGAATACGAAAATCGAGTGAATTCACTCTGTTGTCGAAGTTAGAGCAATGCTCCCGACACGATCCCCTCAGCAGTACGTCTGTACGGCTCGGACAGAAGGAAAGAGACTTGCTCACATGAGTCGCATTGAGAAAGCGCTGACTGGGGGGGAAGTCAGAGGGAGGACTTGATGAGAGCAAGGAGGGGGGGAAAGGGCAGGAGTAACAAGGGCGAGGGGGATCATAAAGGCGTGTACAAGAGGAAGGGAGATTTGGATGGGGAGAGAAATTCGGATTGCGACGGAAGCAAAATGCAGTGGCAAGACTGCTTGCCAGAACACGGGACAAGGGAATGAGAGACGAGAGCAACACATAAAGAGAGAGGTAACACGCAGACTTAGGCTAATTTTCGGGTTTTTTCAACCCGCTTTCTAGACTGCCTAGACTTGGCGTACGTTTATACGGGCAGTGGGGGGATAGGAACGTGGTGGGATAAAGGTCTGAAGATCCTAGGATAATCGGATTCTTTTGTCTCCACTATCATTTCGCCTACCACGGTTTCTGGGACGGGGCTGGAGGGTTGAGGAGAGAAAGCGTAAGGGAGAGGGGGGAATGGGGTGCGAGATAGGAAGTAGGGGAGTCATGATTAATGAATAATGTAAAGGCCGAGGGGTAGGGTGTTGCTTATTTTTTTATCTCAGATTTTCGATTTCTACCTCTTAAAATATGCTATGAGGGGCAGAATGGATATGTTAAAAATTTCAGCCCGTTTTTTTAACATTAAGAGGTCGCTCAAAGGGTTAAATGCTAGAACATGAAATTTTCCCGATTCGAGGAAATAACATCATTATTAGGGGTAACGCACAATTTTACAGTTCTTTAAGGTCGTAATTCGCTCCAATTTTACGTCCACCCAACGGTTTTCCACGAAAAAAATATTTTTGCGCAAGCTACAGTCGCGCGCCACACCCCTAACGCCGAGCCGAAATATATGTATATACCGCCTTGCCCGTATTTTACTTGTTAACCCCTGATGATGACCTGAGAAGGTCGAAACCGGTCGGTGAATACATTCAGTGGAATATAACTAAGTTAACTTTGCAGTAGTTACATAGAGTTACAGTATTGCTAGGGGTGTGCCTGGGCACCATTTCTCGCGATTCCCTGGGGGCTGATGTATGTATTGACGACACGATGTTGCCGAGTAAGGCATACCAGCCCTCCAGGCCATTGTCTTCGCGTGGTTTCGTATTTTCTGGTCTGAAGGTGCGTTAAACTTTGGTGGTCACTCCCTTCAACCCCGCTGTTATTTGGATGTATTCGTCTCGGCCTATTCATTGCATTCTTGCACAACTACTCTTGCATTCTTAGATACCGTTTTATTTTCCCATTTGTGTATTGGGCATTTGCGCCCAAATTCGAACAGGTCGACAGTTGCCAAAATTTAACGAAAAAAAAAATAACTGGAGTTATTTTTGTATCAGTTAATGCGTAATTTTAACGATTAAAAGTTAACTCTTATAAAAAGTAACGTTTAAATTAAAAGTTAACTACGTTTTTAACGATTAATTTTAATCGTTAATTTTTTAATCGTTAATCCCAACTATGGTTTCGACCAACCATAAATAGATGGAATTATTTAGAATGATGCTTAGAGACTACTATGTGTACGTGTACCCCATGTTTCCCGTCTCCTTTAACCCCATCGCAATCGGATTTCGAATGGCGTGGAGTAAATATTCTGAGTCAAAACGCTAGTGCTAAAAACGATGTCGTTTCTTACGCGCAACTCTAGTGAAGTGAACCTAATCGGCGTCCCTGGAACTGTAGCCGATTGTTTCCCGAAAAATAAGCAACCTTTGATTGAAGTGCTACAGGTGTTCTATCACCACCAAATAACCCTGAAACAAGGAGTGCGTGCAAGTGCGAGACTAATGATGAGGTCCGTGGTTTCATTCTGGACTGTTATGTCAAGAATTCATATTATTCAAGAAATGCGTGGAATAGAAAAAATAGACACTGAACGGTGAGCTATTAAAACTCAAGAAAAACTCTACGACGCACTACGCGACAGCTAAAGAATGAAGTGGTATTTAAAGAAAAACTCGATCAGGTGTTTGATATTGCCACCGTAAATGCACTTGAAGTTAGGCAACATGATGAAAATTGAGAAATTGAGCAGGCACTTGTGATATCTAAGTGAACAGTTGTCGGCACTATCATTTTTCGACGATACTGTTAGTCCATATGAAAAAAAGAAACTCTTGTAAAACCTAAAGAACAAAGAAGGCGTACCAAATCCTCCTAAATGACTTCCTAGGAATTTAGAATATACCAACAGGTTAGTGCTGGTAGATTTTTTCACAACGAATAGTCTCTCATTCTTTCGAATACTTAGTATTCCAGACGATTTTTTGGAAGAGGATCCTGTGACATGGCACAGTAACAGCGACTACAGAATTAGTCAAAATAAAGTGAAGGCTTTGCGTGTGATTAATGATCATGCTGAACACGCTATCAAGTTGATGGAGACTTTCAACAAGAAAATGCAAAGACGATAGTTTCCAGCATTTGCTTCTTGGTACTGCTTACTTCCAAAGGGCTATAAAAGACTCGCGGAAGTCCATCGCTAAAGAGCAGTGTTTGTGCAGTGGATTTGTGTAGACAAATAAGTGTTCTTAATACGTTGTGCTGTTTATTTACGATTTTGTACAGTATTAAATTAAGGAAGTTTTCTGTGAATCGATCTTGTCTCTATCACCAACTAACAGTTAAAAAGTAATTTTTCTTCCTCTTTACGACAAAAGCGTAAATGTGCATTCCCGTTCAACAAATGTATAAATTAGAGCTTAAGGTCGGTCTTGTAAGGATTGTAGCTTCGTGTGAATCATTAGCTGTCTGCAAATGTTACCCAAGGTCTCCTCCCTCCCCCCGCAGACTCTCGTCAGTCTCGGCAGTGTTTACATTGCAAGAGGTATACAACGTTTGTAGACGTGTAGGTGCCGGGAGCTTCTATGGGGTAGGCGATTTTAGTGTGCGGACTGAAGAAACTAGTGATCGGGAGAAGGATGTTACATTTTTTACATTTTGGGCTTCCGCACTTCTGTCGCGGTGGTCGGGGATCCAAGTGATGGCTGGTGGTGAGGGAAGGGTTGTGGTTTATGATGCCTCTGAGGTTGGGTAGGCGTCGATAGCACAGATAGGGACGTTTTTGGAGGAAATCTGCGGTCTGTATTGGAATTGGTATTGGAACCACGGGAAGTGAGCAAAATAAATACAAATTCCAACATTAATGAAGTTTAGAGTCTATGACATCAAAACTAACGATCTTTCCATGGAAAGGGATACGTCAGAACGACTGAATCTATATTCTCTGAATTATAGTTAGTTAAATGAATGTGAAATACTACATTAAAACACTAGATCCGGGGCGACCAGTATGTAAATTTGGTACACGAATAATGAATCATTTAATACTTTTCACTAATTTTAATGAACATTTTTTTATCAAAATAATGAAAATACATTTATTTCAACGGATGTTACGGATTGTTAAAAATAGTCGTGAAAATCTGTGAATTACGGCCACTAATTTCAAAATATTCTCTTTTTTCCTACTATACTTTAAAGAAAAGAGTAACGATCGAAAACAGACGTCTATCGAGGATCAAAGTACTAAACAAACGTATTCTGATTGCGTAAAAAGAAGGTAAATACAAGGGCAACTTCCATATTCGTGAGCAACGGCGGTTTTGCGCATGCAAAATATTCTATATCATTTTCCCTTCCTGACCCATTATTGGATAGTAGCAGTAAGTTAATAGAGAAGAAACGAAAAATCCCCTAGGAGGACGAAAACATCCAAGTTTCCAACTTCTTGTGAGATCACGGCTTCCGTAGATGCCTTCAGTCGATGTCGATAATCTACGTCAAAGAATCTGTTCGATTCGGTTGGACGTCCCCAGCATGGGATTGGAACTGGCAGCTAAAAAGGATTTCGCCCTCGCTTACACATCGTCCACCTGTGAAACTTTTACTCCGGATGAAAATCCCTCGACCCCCGGAAATAGAACGACTTATTATGCACTCTTCTTTGAACGCGTTGTTTCTCTGGGTGATGTCAGTCTCCATTTATTATTCCCCCAGCTTTTTGCAGAAAATGCGAATGTAAATATGTGCTAATGATTTTAAGGGTAAATATTGACGGAGGACAGAAGGTATCGTTTCTTTCGAAAATTGACCAATTCAAACTTTCAAAAGCTCGTTGAATTAAAAGTTACTTCAATTAAAATATCCTAAAATTTGGTCGCCATTTGAAAAAAATAACAATTAGATGACAATAATGACAAAGATAGGACTGTCCATACAGCAAAAAGATACGGTAATCACTGGGCAAACCAAACATTGACGAGCTCCAAACTTAAACGATACAAGTTGTCAGGACATTTCGATCAACAGCAAGGCAGTGGAGATAACAAAGAGTGCATAATAAGGCATTCTAAAACTCTTGCGCTCTTTATAAATCATCTACGCGCACCGCGAGAAACATCTCATTAAACTACAGGGGTAGTTTCTCGTATCTTAATTGAAATCGATCAACTCGATAACTAAATATTGCAGGAAAGGTTGAAAGAGAATGAGAAAACAACAGTATCCCGAAAGTTAACGGTATCGCAAGAATAATTTGTTTTCTTCTCCCACAGAAAATTGAAAAGGGTTCGCGTAAGAAAACGAATTATGTGACAGACCAAGGGTCGAGATTACAAATTTTCACGCCTAATCTGCGCCTTTTCACCACCGAAACATGACACTTGGACACCATTCTGAAGCTAAGGAGGATCGAATTGCTGAATGAAAACTGACATGTGACAATAGGTTGTAAGCCATGAATAATTAATGGGATGTTTAAAGAGAAAAATTCAGACATACATGAAACTAAATCGATGGCCTTTGAACAGGAATCATTTTGCCCCCAGGCCAAAAATGGTAATCATTAAATATTGAGCGAAAAGACGCAATAAATATGGATCGCCGCTCACTAAAAATTTAACGTCAAAGTTGTTTGGCAACAGCCGTCAAAGTAGCCGGAATAGGATTAGCTACGTGGTGGAAAAATATTTTTCTCGAAAATATTGCCTTTGTAATGGTATTTAGTCCAAGAAAGATTGAAATTGCCATTATTTTAATAACTGAACGTTAGCATTCTATTATTATTATTTTAAGCACCTTAGAACTCCTAATTTTTATGCATTTAGAACGTGAAAATATATTCGGCCTTCCTCTCATAAAAGAAAGCTAATAAAACAGCAAAAAGATAAAAACATTTCCAAGTTCTGACAGCGATAAACATTTTCGTCCGCTTCTCTCCGGTTTACCATATTTGGACCAGGAGTTTCGCTAATCCAGAGACGAGAGCTGGAGAATACGGAACGAAAGAGACGAACGGGCGTGATCTTGGCGATGGGACCCGTTATCTATCTCTGTCGAATGCTGGCCATCGTTTTTTTTCCTGAGAAAGCGAAGTCAAAAAGAGCGAGCAAAATAACTTGTCTCGGGGGGGTTCACTCAACGCGTGCTGCGTCTAGGAGGCTACGCAGCACACAATGTCATTAACTAGTATCAGACTAATCTAAACTCGGTTGTGACATTGGTTATGTCCAGCCTCTGGACAGTACTCAAAGCCCTGGGCGGTTATTCCCTACCTTTGAAGTCGCCCGATGCCATTTTCGAGACGGCATCCAAAAGCGGCATCGAAGGTTACTCCGTAAAATCCGCCAGCGGCAGCATCCGGAAATGGTATCGGTGACCAGCGATGCCATTAGTGCGACAAAAATCTTCGAGTTGATAATGAAATTATGCCCGTATCCATGACGTCTCCTGTTGACGAGTTGGTAACAAAAGAATACCGTTATATATAAAATGCTATCTGACAAAATATGCTGTTTTGGCATCAGCTACTCCAAATGGCATCGGTAGGGACCGAAAAAAATAGCATCTATATTTTGCAAAATTAACATCTATTCTTTACGAAATTAGCATTCATTTTCCTGAAATAAGCATATATTTTTAATCATCTAATTACCTACAGTTAAATGTCAATTCTTAAGCTTGTTTGCACAATATGCAAATATATCATTACTTCAATCAATAAATTTGTTCAAACTCTTGCAATCCCTTTTATGAAAGATTAATCTGATGCTGTAACAATTTATTCAAACATGAGAAAATGAATTAAAATTGTAACGAAGTTTCTAGCTAATTTACTTTAGAAAAAAAATGATTTTTTACAAAAATTGTCACCTAGTCTCGGCTGATTTATTTTAGAATTCAATACAACTTCATGCTAATACCTACCGTTCATATCAAATATCGTTTCCAGGTTCAAGTACCTACATTAAAAGCAAGCCAGTCATCGAGAAGAAGAACTTGTGTAAGTGAAAAGAAGGGAAACTTTTTAATGTCTATTTATTGACAGTTTATGTGGGCTTGGAATCGAGTCAAAGGACATGCTACTAAAAAAAAGCATCATCATCTTTTAAATTAGCTCTTTTGTCATTCACAGCTGTCTTATAGTCAGCTCTCACTGTCAACATTATTAGTAAGTGTACGTCTACCATGTTTCTGAATCACATCGCGATTTTTCATAATCGTATCTATCGTAGAGAGCGGTAATCCGATGTTACCCTACATCAGCGCGAGTTGTATCATGGGAATCCACAAATTTTATTTACGCCTAAATTGAAATATTCTAGCTGCTGCGAAGGCTTCCGCGGTGATTAGAATAGGACCCGAGGCTTTCCGATTTTTTTTCCGCGATGGTTCATCCTACTGGACGAGTTTCACCGGCATTCCAGACGGCATCTTCAGGTCCGAAGTATAGGAAATTAGACATAGGAAATATATAGCACGAAGATATAGGAAATATATAGAAATAAGATAAAAGAAATTGGATGGGACGTGATCTTCGGACCTGAAGATGGCGTCTGGAATGCCGACGAAGCTTTCGTCCAGAGGGATGAATCAACGCGGAAGAAACCCGGAAACCCTCGAGTCATCTGAAAATACTGTAATTCGCATCCATTTCCTAGTAAAATAAAATTTATGTTCCGGAGTAATCAAGGATAACATAAACAACATGAAAATATTGAGCTGCGTCGCTGGCCAACCAGCGCAAGCATTTATCCAACTGCAAACATTTCTCAACAAAATAATTTTATTTATTCAATGCGGTTTTAACGCGATAAAACAAGTTTCAATAACTTTTGTTTTGTAGTAACCTGTAATTAAACTGTAGAATCAATCAGAGCGATGGTCTGACGAATGATTCCCTGTTATCGTCCACCAGTTCAGTTAATGCATTTTTAACATTTCATAATGTCTGGGTAAAAATTCATTTTCATTCTTCACAATTAGAACTTCGGTACAGTTTATATATTCTCCCGCAAGTGTTCCTAAATTATAAATTGCGTCCCATACGAATTAATTTCATAGTACAAATCTTTTCCCAGAAAAAGGATCACCAGTGTAAATATTTCATCTATCCGTCAGCGGCGCTGTGTACTGCCCCGCTACGCCGCTATTTTCAAATTATTCCATAATACTGAGCACATTACTGCCCTCTCTCTGGTGTTATTGAAGTGTATATGCACGAAACGAGTTAAAAAAGTGTTTTATATAGACTGGTATGCATAGCTAAATTTCATAGAAGGGAATTTTGTTTTTTTAATCTATCACATTCTAAACCGCATCTAACGCAAACAGCATGGGAAAACGGAAAATGTCATGGTGTAAATACGGGGTTGTACATACGCTGGAAATATAGGAAATGGGATGGGACACGATAAAAACGTTGTAAATTGTGGGAAACGTATACTCTGATAACGCAAATACGAAGTTTAATTGGGCATGGTATTTGCCGATAGTTAGGATAACCCACTAGCACCGTTTTAAAGCCTGAATCCTCGTACTGTACGGAATTTACACTGCTTCACACGACTGATGCACCATGTGAATGCAAGGCTCAAACACTTTCGTTTACTGACAAAGGTGAAACAAAATGCGCAACAACGCTCCTCTGCTCATTGCGCGGTATAATCATTTCACATGTGTGTTATTACGCTTAAGTTGAAAATATGCTAATTTGATGTTCATATGATAATAATAAGTTTTAATGGATAAAAATGGGATATTTCATAATGAAAAACATGTAAAGATATTTTGATTGTCATTTCCTGCTAGTTTTTTGTACTCATAACCTCATTTTGCATATTTTTCGCAATTTACTAAACTCGCAGATATTCCGCTTTTATCCCGAATTTTTGCAGAAAATTCGCGTTTAAAGCAACATAAAAATCGTCTTTCGACAAAAAATAAAACTATTGGCTTGCAATCGTATTAAACTTATATTTACGTTACTTGAAATCTGTGTGGAGTGCGGTCATACACTGATGTGGACCCGGGGTCATATAAATAGGAGGAATAAAGCAATGTGGTTTATTATAACCTAACCTTATAGCAGCTAAAAGAGAGGGAATCGATGGGAATAGCACTGAAAGACGGTGGTGAGATGACAAAGTCATTCGGAATTTAAAATAACGATCTTCAATGAATCAGTGTATCCAGCCCTGGGTTATAAAATCAATTCTTATTGCACAATATTATTTTATAATTAATTTATTACATTGAAGGAACAGAGAGAATAAATAATATCGCAATATTTATTCTCCCTGTGATCAGAGGTCCTGCAGATGTAGGGTTCAGGGTATGAGCCCCGCTTGCTCGGAGGACTCCCACTGTCTCTGTGGACCAACGTTTGAAAAATTCATTCTCTGGAAAAAAATTATGGAAGTCTATATTTTATATTACACACTGATGCGTAGCATTTTCAGATATTATCAGATGCGGTAACACATTTGATTATTTTGGTTCAATTTCAAACTACACATGAGTCCGGATAACTGCCCATTCAACTGTATAGCTGAACCTTCATGATTACTCATGTCACAGATTATAGAATTTCAGATCACCAAATTTTCTGGAACCAAGAACATCTCTTCTTCTGCCTATACTGTGTATTTTCATCATAAGCAATGAATGGATATTTTATCCCCGTTTCCTAAACTAATTAATTTTCTTTCCCAAATGTGAAGCGCTGATATATTGGAGAAAATGTTATGCAATTATTACTGTAGCCT
The DNA here is from genome assembly GCA_933228895.1 of Platycnemis pennipes. Taxonomy (NCBI): domain Eukaryota; kingdom Metazoa; phylum Arthropoda; class Insecta; order Odonata; family Platycnemididae; genus Platycnemis; species Platycnemis pennipes. The sequence continues at coordinate 30,264,171 of OW121851.1, forward strand.
TTAATTTATCAAAAAATTCAAAAAATACAAGAATTGGGTTGGTGTGGTGTCTAGAGTACTTGCATCAAATATCCAGGACTGGATTTGAATTCTGGTTGTGGCAGAGATTACTTATTGACATACCGGACTCAATTTGAGTGCTAAGTGGGGGCACCACAAGCACAGTACTTTATCTGACCGATGAGATGTTGAATCGTGGACCCCATGATAGCTTATCACCCCATGAGTGTAAGCTGATGCCGATGCAAGGTTTCTCTCCACTCTTCCCCTGACACTTTAAAATTCCTATCCCTATCCAATCATCTATATCTATCTTAAATGGCACAAATTACCTCAGCAGTCAGTCATTTTGATAGCTGAGCACTCTCACGAAGCTGAATTTTATTTCACACCCTGCTCCACTTGCTCTACAGACTGATGTTACATCTTTTGTGGACTTCCCAAGTCAGCAATAAAGTAATGAATGGGGAAGGTCATGAATCAACACAGGTAAGACTCAAATGAAGACGATATGAAGCATGGAGAGTAGACACTGAATGCTGATGTGAAACATAGAAGTTGAAGAATGAAATTCATTTTTAAGTGCTCTAAGAAAAGAAGTTAATTATTAAATAAAAGATATATTTTCAGAAATGTAAAGAAATTATACTTAAATTGGGCCGAAAATAAATCTAAGTTTTGAAATCACATGCTATTTCCTTGTACAATGCTCACACGATTTCCACTATAGTCAGACTGATTTTTAGGCAATATCATATGGAATATAAATTTAACATTTCCTCCTCATATTTTCTAAGTCATAATTTGTTCAAATTCCCAACTAGAGTAAAAATTCTGGGATGATTTACATTCGCTTAGAGAAAATTGCAGCGGTTAAAAAATAATTTGAGCAATATATACATCATATTCTATAAAATACAGGCAGTTTGTGTTCGTAACTTAGACGGTAAAGAACAATTGGGTTGAACCTGGAGTTAAATAAAAACAAATAATAAAATACTTCTACGGAAAATTTACATCTAATAGTACAACCAAAGCTAGGAACTATTACAAAACTCTTAACACAGCGCAACCTTTTCCACTCAAGAGACTCAAGTCCGTATGATTCCAGTGTAGCCGGTCAGTCCCAAGTCAGCGCAGGGTAATGTTACATGATACTGATGACCTCTCTGACTCAGAGCCAATGAAACAGTGCCCGCGTTCTCCGGGACAGCCTACGCTTATTAGGGGTTTTGTGGTTCAAAGAACGATGCTTGTAATCCCCCAAAGGTGATTGTGCTTTGTACCCCAACCCAAGAAGCTGACGCAAAGTAAGATTGTTCAGTGCTTGACTCGGGGAAGTCCCAGGACGACCATGAAAAGGTGTCAATGGGACCTCGGTTTTACTAACGTCCCTTCCAAAGGATCAATCTCTATTTGAAGTGCCCTCCGCAAGCAATAAAATTAGTGCCGTTATCCCACATAAGACATGCTACAGGAATTAGAACCCGTGTCCTATAGGGATGGGAGGCCAGTTCTCTATCTACCAAACAAACCCGATCCATTGTAATAATTTCTCGGTAGAAATTTACAATAACATTTATTTCGTTTGTCAGGAAATGTGCCTTTCCTGCCCAGAATATTGTACACATCAGTACCCAGAACTGGTTCACAGGTCATCGCTCTAGAACAGGGGTTCCCAAACTTTTTTTTACTACGCCTCCTCCTGTTAAAATGGAAACCTCCCACGCCCCCCTTCACAGTAAATTTTGTGGGCATGTGAAAAAAACAAGTATTACATTAAAAACAAAACATGTATTTTTACTATCACAAAATACAACACTACAACACATAAGTTTCAATTTAAAGAAATAATGTAAGAGAAAAATATCGTCAAAAAGCTATATATTTTTGCTATAAAAGAGTTTTTTCAAGTGGATTGTTAAGTTTTCTAAACATCAAGGTTGATTATTAAAATATACACCATAAAATTAGTTGAAGAAACGTATGGATTTTATTTACTTAGAGATTTTTATTTTTAACTGGTCTCGAACCCACGCCCCCCCGCCTGACATGTCTTCACGCCCCCCAGTTTGGGAACCCCTGCTCTAGAAGATAAAAAATCAAGAATATATTTCCCTAATGCTAGAAAAAAATAAGACTATTTGAAGTCACGATTAATATAGCACGACAAATTTTAAAAGTTCCGTAGCAGGAAAACTCTTTTTAGCAAAAATTATCTTCTGCCAAAGTGTTACTCATTTTTGTCATTCAGCGAATGAATTAAAATAATGGAATGCGTTTTAATTTAATATTTGATTTTGTAAAAAAAGTTTGACTTTCATTTTGTAGGCAGAGAGCCATGGAAAACACAGGGTAGAGGAAGAATCAATCAAGCGATAATCAACTAATTTTTCCTCACGATAGAACATTTAGCAAAGCGGTATCACTTCAAGATATTAAATGTTCAATTTAACTGTAGAAAAAAATTAATTAATTCTTCATGACGATGAAGGGGGGCGATAAAGGTTGACCTAAATAAAGATTCTTTTCACAGGATTCAAGCCTATTTCACGCGATCTTTGTCATCATACATCATCCATCTTATAAACGAATAGTATCTAGATGGATTCCGCCCTTCAAAATACAAAAGCCAGTCGAAGGCCGTTATCAATTCGAAATGGATGACTTTTATAAGAAAAGGCATCCAAGTCATAATCGAATTCAAACCAATTTTTGGAGATGTGAAGCCGATCTGACAGGAAGTCAGAGGACATTAAGTATTGGCCTATGGAATACTCCAATTCGAATCCCCATGCTATGCTAATTCGAATCATCATGAACACCAATGTAGTTGGATGATTTCACACATTTAAACTTTGACTGAGCCATTCTTTGTCATTGACAATAATCTTTACCATAGACGAGGCGCAGGTAACACCAGGGGAGTCTCACTAAATATGTCTCTATTTTTATTTGCATATCATTGAGGAGGTGATAAAACTGATAGCGTTATAGCTTAAGCACGTTGAGTTATAGTAGGCGACCTTTCTATACTAAATTATATAGAGCATAAAGTTGTATCTGCCAAAGATGGCAAGGCAGCAAATATCAACGGAGTTGAACAACTTGCTTGAAGCCATTAAACCACTCTCTATACTCAGCCGATTAGTTGGTGTATACCCGAGACTAAAGAGAAGCGGAAAAAATGTTCTCCTTTTGGCATCCGTCGCACACAACTTTTTGTTCATGGTTACCGCTATAGTCATTCCAGTCATCTACTTTCCTCGACAAATGGATAAACAACTCGCCTACCCCTCCGACCAGCATAACGTGAACTTCTACTCTGGCATTATGTGGCACATTCTCTGCTTGACGGCCGGAGTGGCCAGTTACGCCTTTTCGCTCCGCAGAGGAGATAAGCAACACAAGATCCTCCACCTGGTGGCAGAGTTCGACCGACGGATGGGATGCATCGCTGTGTCCGAGGCCAATCGCCGGACCCGAGCAGTTTGTGTCGCCTGCACGGCTTTCACCAGCCTGCATATCACTGCTTTGCTGTTCATCGCAACGATGTCTCCGAGTGGGGAGCTGGCGGTCATTGGCGTCGAAATGTTCGTCGCGTACATACTGTGTACCACATCAACCATCGTCACCAGCCTGAGATACTTCGTGTTCGCGGACATACTGCGGCAGAGGGTTTCCATGCTGGTTCAACGCCTTGAACATTTGGTCCGCGGCTCGGAGGACAGGAATTCGTTACTTGATGGACGTAACGAGACGAAGATATTGGCCTCCGTCATTAGAAGATCGACCATCGAGCGACTGAAACTCATCACTCTTTCCAGGACCATGAGCAGAACGTTCGGAGACTACTTCCTCCTCGAGATTTGCTGCTTGACGCTGATGCTGGCAATGAACATTCACATCATACCGCTGACCTATTTTGGGGTAGTCAGCATGCACAGCATACAGTACACATTCCTTGAATTTTTCTTGGGGACAGGAGCGTTCACTATGTGGACGAGTGCCATTCTGATTATTTCGGAAGTTGCTATAAGATGCGTGAGTACCGAAACCAAAAATTATATTTCATTGCTTACTGTGTATTTGGAAAAGGATCTTAGAAAGTTAACGTCGGCTACTTTCGTCACTCTCAGCCTTAGCTTAAATTAAGTGAGCACATAAGCCACGCACACACTATTGCCTTCAGCTTTATCTTATTCGAATCTGAATGAAATATTTCCGCATTAATAGTGTTGACACGTCTTTCTTTAAAGGCGTTACGGTTTCAGCAACAGTTATCAGTAAAGCATGCTTCCAAGTTTTCTTTTTGGCTATTCTAATTAATATTTCTGAAAAAACAATACCAAGTAAATTATTTTGAAGTTCGTCAAAGAAGTATTTAACACGCTCTGGAACGCCGAATAACTTCCCTCTCGAGGATGCGTAAAGAAAATAATCGTTTGTCCATTTCTTATTCATATTTCCATCATCATCATGAAAGAGGATTCACTCCCAAGTAGGAAATATGACGAATAAATGATTATAAAAAAGGAGTCTAGAAACATTTATGCCCTACACAATTTATTCAATAAAAAACACCATTTATACATATATTACTATCTGTGCCCGGCATGTGTTGCAATGCCTCTTTTTCTTTCTAAGTAGACACACATATACAAAGCAGACACATGTACGTGAACAAAATAAAGGAAAAATGATTTTTTGTGTATTAAATTAAATTTGAACAAATCTAGTCGTGCTTCGGGATATATAACATGTTTGATCTTACTGCGTTCTGCAAAAATAAATCGTTTGGCTGCCCCACTCGTGAGCATGCAACATATAATTGATATGATTCTAATGCACGTGATTAAGCAACTCGTAAACGATCTGTCTCGTTGCTTGCTTGATAAGTATGCGTACGAACACTTGTTGGCTGTACTATTGGATTGGTAATGGTTGGATTGGTAACGAAGACCAACACTTGTTGGTCTTTGTTACCAATCGTCCCTTGACACTTTCGTGGCATGTGGCTGAAATTATGTTCTAAGTAGATGTAATTTTCAAATTTCAGTGGGCAAACGAAGAAACCTACGTACTCGTATTTACGCTTGTGTTATATAATCAGGGATTAAGCAAGAAGAAGAAATGAAATAAATAAACACTCACCAATACAGACTAATACCAGCAGCGAAGAATCAAATTCAGGTATACAGACGAACAGTATCCTAGTAGTGATAAATCAGCATAATAATTCAAAGGAATAAGTGTAAAGAGAAACACAAACGAACGTCTCACGTTAGTTGCTAACCATATCATACTTAATTGTAGACAAAGCCATCGGTCGTCATAGGAAACGGCTGTAATTTTAACCAAAATAAAATTTTTAACCTAATTCGAGGAAATATAAGAATCTTTATTTAATTACCTTTCGGCTAGTGTGCGTCTCAAGTTTGTGCAATGAATATTTTAAATTGAAATTTGCAAATGAAATAAATGTCTCAAGAAATAAAACCTTTACATGTACAATTATGGGAACGCTTTGAGTCGTCTGGGGTTTAACAAGAGACTATTATTTACATAAAACTGCGCAAGAAAGACATTTATTTAACGCCAAAGTTTGAATGCCGTACTACGTTTGGTTCTCGAGTTTCATGGGAATGAATATACCTTCAAACATGACTATATTCTAATTTATAACCCAAAAATCGCTTTAGTCGTCAAGAGGATAGAGCAATTTAAACTGAAAAAATCACCAGAAATCGTACGATCATACACTAAAAAATTTGATTGAATTTATCATATTTTGAGAAATTTTATCAAAATGTTCAGCTCGTATGGAACATTGAATTGAACAGTTATTTCTATCAAGACTGTTCGGTAAAAAAATTTGGTGAAAATTATCAAAAATACGATAAAATTTATCAAGAAAAACTAGCCTTCTCCGGTTAGTTTTACCAAACTTGTTCGGTATTCTGGAGGTTATGATTAAATTTATCGAACAACATTTAGCCTTTTTCGTTTATTTTACCAAACTATTTGATAGTCAAGAAAGGATACGGTTACATTTATCGAACAGAATAGTCATTGTGATTTATCACACCTAATTAATGTCTAAACTAATCAAACATATTTAATGTTCACAAATCAAATTTGAAGCAGTGAATTCCAATTAAATTTTATGACATTATTATAATATAATATACCAAATATTAATAACCTAAAAAAGACTCCGCCAAATCGGGGAACCCCAGGACTAGAATAAAGCCTAAGCCTAAACGAGTTTCAAACGATTGCAAGCTCATTCAAAAGATGGATCGCAGAGAAAGAATTGAATTATTTGTCCTAGTATTGATTTTGTGTGAAAATGAGCGAAACAAGATTTTAATATTTCCTGTAGATATGCAGAAAGGTTCGGCGGTAATGCAACGAAAACTTGGCCACTTACTCCATGGAAACAGAGAGGATAAAAAAAGAGGTTTGGGAGAGGCAGAGGGGTGTCCGTAAGACATAAAAAAGGTATATTGATTCACTGACTTAGAAACTTTTGCACAATTATAAAAACCGGTGCAAGCATAGTGGAAAAAAACTGTAGAAGCTGTTTCTTGCGTGAATATGAAAAATGAATTGAGCGCCTATTGTCCCTGCCTCTACGAGAAAACGGTTTATGGACGCCAAGCAGGGATCAAGAGTCGCGACTATCGACTTTAAAAGGAGACCAAAAAAATCATTTCTAGAAATCATTTCTAGAAATCACTGACAGAGGTTCCAAGGCCGAGTGTTCACCCTTTGAGTCACATCCGGAAGAGAAAATTATTTTTTCAGCGCCTCTTTCTCCTTACTTTTTAGAAAAATATTATTTTGTAGCAGGTGAAGGAGTTTTGGATGAGCAAGAGAATCGAAAAAAAGCACAATGGTCGCCAACTAAGTCATCAAGACCAGACTCTAGAGAGGATGCACTGAAGTTCTTTGATGATAACGACCTGACGAATCCGAGTATATCAACATAATTTTGGCAAAGAAGGAGGAATTATCATTTACCTACCCTAAAACACACTGAAAATGATGAAGATGATGAGATTTAATCCCCCAAAAGTAGTATATAAATTACAGATTCATAGGCTAAAGTTGTCTCACTTCATAGGAAACACATTTCAACGAATTGTGCTGGTTCAAGTAGATGCTCCCCAACAGTGCACTATGAGGCACAATACGTGTACTATTAATGAAGTATTAAAATGAGGCTATAATAATTAATCTTACTATGAGAATTCTATGAAATATATAACCTTAGCAAGTTATTCGGGTGAGGCTTCCGATAACTCAAATCAGTGAGGACCGATATACAAATTGGAAATCTCTGCCTCGTCAGGGATGCATGCCCAGTCCCTCGGGGTTGGAGGTCAGTAACATGAAATTCAAGGATATTCAACTGCCAGTGATACTGAGGCACTTAGCACGGCAGGTGATCTCTCTTCCCTCACTCCCGCAGAATATCAAAGGACACCTCTGCTAGACTATATAAATAAAATAATGACACTTTTTCCATCTATTTCGATCTGTGGGCGCTATTCATGGGTAAACCTATTGACACATTTCCTTAAAACCTTTTTTCGCGGTGATATGTAAGCTGTGAGAAATGGATATCTCAAACAATCACTCATCATAAAATATAAATGTATAAAGTTATATGTACAATTTTCATATTTAAAAATTAAGTTTTCCATTTTTGGAGAGAGCAAGATTTTTCCTTCCGCTCATTAAAATGTCTAAATTTTCATTGATCTCTTTCGTTTTCTCATTATTTTAGCTTCAAACTTTCTAACTCTTGCTATTGTTTTACGCTATACAACCCAGATTTCTCTTAATGTGCAATTCACGTTGAAATTTATTTTTTCGTTATTTTCCTAGCGTTGTATAGGCCACTGCAGTTATTACTTCCGAATTAAAAAAAAATTAATGTTGCTCAAACAGTATGTTCCATAGATATGCTGTGAACTGAATAGTGTTTCTCGCAAGGTAACTGGAAGCTACTAAAGGTGGCATTACAGCTGATTCGTGGATCAAGGTCGACTATATTATTCGACACAGACCTGTACTAGTCGCGCTACTCACGGATCAAGTTGCCTTTCCATCCGGTAAAACTAAGAGTAGTAAGATGAATAATGAAATTCACTTTTAAAATTGGACAAATAAACAGTGGAAAGTGCATAAATGTGCAAACAAATGCCTATTGTGTATTTAAAAGAGGTTCAATGTACACCAGATTTCAGCCAGGGGAATAAAAAAAGCCTGCTTAAAAACCCTTCGGAAGATTATCAGACTCCATAGCGATGAATTTATGCCATGAAAACACCATAAGTCATGCTTGAATACACATGAAATTTAAAATTCTACAAGAGGCCATAGAAAGCGCAATATTTTGTGCCGAGGAGACGGGACTATTTCCCCTCCAACTACCCCCATTGTCGCCCGTAGGATAGCATAGAACTCCGTTAGAGAATTCAAGTCAAAGGCAGATTCAGAACACAAATTCACCTTCGGGTTTTAATGGGAAATGTAAAAACTATTTATTATGATTTTTTTAAATGATTTATCTACCACTCGTAAGATTTCAATGGGATTCTATACTAATACGCATTAAATAGATGGTCAAAATTCAAGCAATAAGCTATTTTTTCACCGACAGGACTATAAATCCTAAAGAAGTTCACTCAACCCTAAGACGATATCTTCTAACGTGATCAAAAATATCAATCTTCTCTTATACCTTCAAGAAGAGGCGCTGAAATATTCTGCCAGCAAAATAGCTCAAGGTTGTTCCAAAATTGCAGATATTTTCGGTTAAAACGACTACTTTAGCAAGGAAAATGGCTGTGACTGATACAAGTTAAAACAAAACGAGTACATTATTACTAGTATATTAACGAGTATTTACACAATAATTTATTCCTGTGACTCCATTTTATAGGGTGAAGATTAATTTAAAGCTGAATGTAGCTGTAAAAGAAATTTTCAAATCTATTCATTTTAAGGCAATTTTGGACATTTTTTAGCCGGTGAGCAATAAATGGCCTTGAATTTATAATAACATTCATTTTTCAACGTAGGTTGTTACCACGACGTTTTTAACTAAAAAGATAGTAATGTACTACAAGAAATTACCATTTTGTATAATGAATAAAGAAAATAATATACATAAACCCAATAGTATTCCATGTACCAAGGCCATAACAAATGCCTTTTACAGAATGCTCCCTAAGAGCGGCAGTGTTACCCGAAATAAAATATTTTATAACGATCTAAAAATAAATTAATCCTTCAAACGCCAATAGAAACATATTATAGAGGGTGTATGACAAACAGATATCACCAGCTAAATAAATAATCCACGGTTAATTTCTTGAGATAGCATAATAACATGTGTCATTCGGCCGGGTATCTCATTTCTCAAACAACCAGAAGAATTCGCGTGTGTAAGGATATAACCAGGTAAATATCGTTATCACAAATGAAGGATTTTTTATACAGGACTCCCATGACAAGCAAAATCCTCACATAACCAACAGAAAAATGACACACGGCTTTCCTCAAATGTCGTATAACAAGCTATCAATCAAATAACACAATGTACACTACGAGAGAAATTGCGTCAATATGAATTTTTAAGGTGTACTCAGAATGAGTAAGCAGAACCTTTTCGAGTACTCCGCACTCCTCTCCACCTGATAAGTATGATTTCTTGTGGACAATGACAACAATTTACCACTTGGCAGGATTTTGTACTGCCCTACGTACGTTCCCGGGCCGCAAAATGAGAAAGTAAAAATATAGATGGTATTATATTTTACAAGTGTTAAGTTTAAGTACGTGACTTTTCCAAAGCAAAACATACACCTAAAAAATTGGGATCTGTCTTCGACGGTGGATATGACAAGCCAGCATATATCATCGGAGTTGAATGACTTGCTTGAAGCCATCACACCACTCTCTTTACTCAGCCGATTAGTTGGTGTAGGCCCGAGACTAAAGGGAAACAGACATAAGGTACTCCGTTTGGCATCAGTAGCGCACAATTTTATGTTCATGGCTGCCGCCATAGTCATTCCGGTCATCTACTTTCCTCGACAATTTGAGAAACAACACAGCTTCACCTTTGATCAACTTCAAGTAAACTTCTACTCTGGAGTACTGTGGTACGTCCTGTGCTTGACGGCCGGAGTGGCCAGTTTCGCCTTTTCGCTCTTCAGAGGGGATGAGCAACACAAGATCCTCCAACTGGTGGCCGAGTTCGACAGACGGATGGGATGCATCGCTGTGTCCGCGGCCAATCGCCGGACCCGATCGGTTTGTGTCGCCTGCACGGCTTTCACCATCGTGCAGGTGTCCGTTTTGCTGTTCATCGCAACAACGTCTCCGAGCGGGGAGCTGGCGGTCATTGGCGTCGAAATGTTCGTCGTGTACGTAATGTGCACCATATCGACGATCGTCACCAATCTGAGATTCTTAGTGTTCACGGACATTCTGAGGCAGAGGGTTTCCATGCTGGTGCAATGCCTCGATCATTTGGTTCGCGGCTCGGAGGATGGAATTTCGCCACCCGATGGGCGTGACGAGACGAAGATGGCATCCGTCATTAGAAGATCGACCATCGAGCGACTGAAACTCATCACTCTTTCCAGGACCATGAGCAGAACGTTCGGAGACTACTTCCTACTCGAGTTCTGCTGCGCGTCGCTGATGTTTGCAATGCATATTAACACCTTACCGATGACCTATTTTGGGGTTATAAAACATTACACCATTGAGTATCTCTTGATCGAATTTATCCTTTGGACAGGAGCATTAAATATGGTGACTACTGGTATCACAATGGTCTCGGATACTACTATTAAATGCGTGAGTACCGAGTAAAAAATTCACTTTTCCTTGATTACTTTTTCTTAGGAAGAAGCATCTTGCAATACATGTAAGCATCATTTCATCAAATGTAATGGATTCCTTACGATCTCATCCACATTGGATTTTAAATCTTTGGGATCCACACTCTACTTCTACCCAAATTAATTGATGAAAGTTTTTCACTTTACTCACTCAATTTCAACAGATTTTCGCTTAAATTTTCTTCCATGCCATTCTCATCGTGATTAACATCACGTCCCGTGAGCCCTTCATCAGTGCAAAACCGAGTTTAGCCTCAATTTAGAGTTCACAAAGTAAACCATAATTAGAGTAGCTCCGAGACACGAGAAGGATCCATGCCCGGAAATTCGAGAAGAGATTTGCGGCGAGTCCGCCTTTTTGTGAGATTAAGTAAGAAATACGCCACGAGACTAGTAAGCCTTGTGGCGGAGTTGACGTCACTTATCTAAACCTTAGTCATCGTCCCATCCCCCAAAGTGTATAAAGTTTCCCCTTGTCTATGCCAGCTCCTTTTGAGGGCCATTTATAATGGAAACTTAATTTCTGCTTGGCATCACGAGCACACTAATAGGTATGAATGAGAGTGATGATGTTTTCTCTTCCCTTTCGATGAAGGTAGCCCTTAAAAACCAATCCCTTTATTACTACGTAGATACTAACCACGTAGCTGCATGTGATCCATACCATTAGCACGTTTCCATGTAGTACCCTAGTTGCATGCCAATAATCCATGTTTTGGTGATCTTCACCCCCTGACACACACCCTCGCGGTGGCTTGCAGGTATCACGTAGATGGAGATGAATGTATAGCGTGGCCATGTGCATGATTTCCTGATACCACTGTTGACAGCAGGGCATTGAGTTAGTGGGGATCTTTCAGAAAATAATATTCTCTTAAAGGATCTGCTTGGAGGATACATGGAAAAACTTAATGTTTACCTTTACGGACCCATCCTTAGGAACGTGTGCGTCACTCTCATACTGCGGTCGTGATCAGATGGAAGGAAGTCTTTGCTCTGACAGAATATCTTGAGGGTATCTGTTACAGTTGAAATTTCAAGTGCTACATATCTCTCAATTGTTAAGTTCAAGTACAGAGAGCAGCAAAATATCATCCATTGGTGTGCAAAGGAAAAAACTTCGACGAGATTCGGTGGTGAGCAACTAGAAGATTTTCTGCTTGAATGTGATTCTGAATTGATTGATTTTCAATTCTTCATTTTCCTTGAGCTCAAGAATTTCATCGTGGAGACCGGTTACAGTCTAAAATATTTACGTAGTTTTTGGATTCTTTTTTTAGTAATTCTTTAGCATAAACTGATGCTTAATTCATAAATTTTTATCGAAATTATTATCATTACGATCATATTGCCATGTATTTGTTAGTGAAGGTATCTTCAGTGAGGAAAATAAGGCTCGCATCTGGAACGTTAGCACCCAAAAAGTATTCCATTACCACACAAAAAGTCGTAATCTATCGGGATAAGAAGAGTAGAGTTACTCGTAAGTGGGGTAGGCTTATGAATCATTTACTTGACATGGGTACTCTATAAATACTGCAATTTTAATGGGCAAATCCGCTATTAGCATAACTTGAAAACTTATTCCTTGATTGTTATGTGCCAATTATGATATCTTGACATGATTTTGCGTGAAAGTGAGAGCACAAATTTTAATCTACTCATCGAAATGTACCTACTACCGTTTAACTTGTGAAGTTAATTGATAACAAAAGTTTTATTTGAGGAACGCGGAATACAAAAGTAGAGCTCAAATTTGAGAGTCAATAATGAAGTTAAGGATTAAATGATTATCAGAAAAGCTTCATCCAGTAATTTTGATCACCTCCACTTCTTTGATGGTTCCATATTCCTTAATGGGGTCATTAAAAATCCATCATCATTCGTGACTGCAAGAATACTCAAAAGAAACTCTCCTCGAGGTCAAACCCTTAAAAAAGCGAATCGATTTTTACACCTTCAGATAAGAAATATTACAGTGATATAAGAACAAAGGAATATTCCCTCATTATTGAAACTAATCTCATTTGATGGTCTTCATTTCATGATTTCACCGCTATATTCACTACGTTCAGTCCACAAACGCAGAATGTGAAACGTGCGTTGACGTGGTTCTAGTACACCGCAGCGGATTAACCAACTTCAAGGTGTCTCTGTAATGCCTCTTCTTTTACACCGATCATTTTGAGCTCAAGCTGAGTGAAGGAAATACGTCAACGTCACGTGCATTATTGCTATGATTACTGGAAGAAAAGCCGTCTTCGTATCCACGTTTAGTCGAGTACGTGGATCCGTATTCAAACGCCACGCGAAAGACCTTCGGTGGGCAATCAGGCCCCTCCATAGAGTCAGTCGGATTTTAGGTGTCGCACCGTGTTACCAGATGAGAAGGAAGGAGCACGCTCTATTCAGAGGGCTAGCAGTTCAAAATTGTACTTCGTTGGCCGTCATCCTGGTTCCCTTAGCAGTTTACTTGATCAAACAATCCGTATTAAGCGAAATCCCCACCGCTGAAGGGGAGAGTGGGTTCGGCGGATTCCTCGACGCGATCTGGTACTCCCTCCTCATCTCCTCCGGTCTGTATAGCTACGCGATCCCCTTGAGAAGACGGGAACTCTATTTCAATATCTTCCGGAGGATAGATTCGATCGATCGGGGGATGGCACCGACCACAGTGAAGGCGTTGGGTCGGACACGGGCCGCTTGCACCTCCGCCACCGCCTTAAGCGCCGCCCTCCTCAACGGCATGTTCCTCAACGAATGCCTCGACCCCAATGGAGAGTTCAAACACAGCCATCCGTGGCTCTGCTTCACCGGTTTGTGGGCCACCGTCGTGGCCGTCGTGACGTCCCTACACCTGTTCGTCTTGGCCCACGCGCTGAGCCAGAGGATGGGCGTCCTTAACCAACGCCTGGAAGGCATGATGCAGAGAGCTGCCGCAGTGGAGGCCACATATTTCGACGGGCAGACCTCGCCCTCGAGCGAGGGGGAGCACCAGGCTCCCCCTCAAGGCATTTCCAGACGCGAGGGGTCGAACTGTAAGGCATACGAGGTCATGAGTGTTGCATCCCGTCGGCTGGAACTGCTCTCCCTTTTCAGGCACGTCAGCAGGCTGTACGGAGATTTTTTCCTCGTCTTTTCGCTCACCACGCTGGTGACGGCAACTATAATGATGCACCTGTGGCTGCAGTCCTCATACACCTGGGCAGATTTGTCCTTCGTGCGCTACTTGATGTTGGATTCACTGACTTGGTCAGGATCTTACGTGGCCGCGACGATAGGAGTGCTGGTGCAATCGGAAAGGGCCTTGAAACTCGTAAGCCCAAATTTCTGAGATAAAACTCTGAATAAGTGTACCCATTCGACACCACATTAACAATGGATGTGAACCAGGCCTTTACTGCATCTCTTTTCCATATTATTCATGAAAACCTGTCCTCCTACTAGTTATTCCTTTTGGACACAGCTATCCACTCGATCTTTATATCGCAGAACCTCTTTTTTCCATCGGCAAGCCTCTTATTACTTTCTCAATCACTCATACTTGTTTCATATTTCTCATCAGTTGAGTTTACCATGGAATTTAATCCATTAATTTTTTTCCCAATGGTGCTCTCTCTTCTTTTGGCACTCCGAACGATTATCTTTTACGTCTCACAGAGTGTTTTTTCTATTTGTTACTATCTCTTAATTAGGCTCTCTTCATTCAAGAATTGTCCGATAGGGTCTTGTGTCGGTCTTTTCATAAGATTTATTTCTGTACTATTCTTTTGCTCATCTCAGAACCTGTACATAAATCACTATCTTAATCCACTTAAATTTCATCATCATTCTATGAGCACTCGTGAAATATTACTTCCAGCCTTCCCCTTTCTACAGTTGTTATAGCATATCCGTCATTACTATAAAAAAAGATTCTAATAATAATGTTTTACCAAATTAGAACATTTTTTCCTCATATATAGGTACGTTCAGGGTCGATGTAAGATATTTCTACTGAGAGAGTCTTTTTCTAAATGTACGGCAGGCTAATGGCTATTAACTTCTTTCGTCATTATCTTATCTCCTTCTTGGAGAATAAAACTTTTTCAACCTTAAGTTTTTCCGACTCAATTTTTGAGCCATCGTTTGCATTTTCTACACATCATGTTATCTGTTTTGCTTTGGTTAATCTTGAGGAGAGACCTCGCCAACAATTTATAAAATTTAAACATTTTTCTACCAGAAAGGCTACCTAGTCGGTAAAAATAAAATTCTCAATGTTCGCCGTCTATGTGAAGAGAACAAAGCTAGTCTTTCATGGTGTTTCAGAGCTCTAAGAAATATGCTCAATCCATATTCACCACAACAAACTGAAGCTTTTCTGAAATCCAAGTTACACTATGATATTGATGCTGTAATGAATTCTAGCAGTACGTTACCGAGTAGTGACCCTATAACAACTCAGACAAAATTCCTGTAACCCTCAAATGAGTAACAGCCGGGAGTATGGCAGTGATTGATCTCAAAAAGTCCTCCCGTCTGTCTAGCTACAAAGAACTGTAAGATAAAACGGTTGCTATTCTCATATACCTTCGTCTATCTCCCGCAGGACGAGAAGTCGCGCTCCTTAGCGATGGAACTTCTCCTCACGTCAGAAGACCGCAGAGCCAGACGAGAGGTTGTTACCACTTTCATCAGGATACATTTCAACTCTGGCCCACAATTCCATACATTAATAACTGTGACAAAGAGAAATTTTTTCTTTGTAGAATTGATAAAAAATAATTATTATTCAATTAATTTTTATTTATTAATATTAACAATGTTTATAATTAATATTCATTTATTCATAATTATTTATTAATAATTAATATTTATTAGTAAATAATTAATAAGTATTGCACTTAATATTACAACCTACTCTGCGGATAAAAGTTACTTGTATGAAAATAAAGACTCTTGCTCAAGATTTTATTAAAATATAGTCTGGCAATTGAATTAATCATTACAACACATTCTGAATGAGTCACTAATATGCGTGCTTTTTATGCATATCAATCCCTTTAACCAGGGAGCAGAAAAATCAATGCCAATGTATTAAATATTCTAAAATTAAGATTCTAATTCTCTTCATCAAGCACGCAATCTTACAAGAAAGAACCATTAGTTAAAATTTGATGTTATGAAGTTGTGATAATCACTAATTCACACTTTATTTCAGCTGCGGATTCTCATCAGCCAAATGCACCACGGGAAGATATACCTTTCGGCGTGTGGAGTCTTCAGATTGGACTACACCGTCATCAAATCGGTTAGTTTTTAATTCAACCCTTCTTAAGGAATACGAAGAGTAAAATATCCATCTAAATTTACATGATGGAAAATATTTAATTTGCCTAAAACATATTACTTTTAAGTTTGTTATTCATGGCATCACATAGATTCGTAGCGAGGGTGCCAAGAAAATATATATTGATAAAAATTAGAACTTCACCCCAGTGTACCATAGGTGGCGTATAACAAATAAGTTACATAATACCCTATATGTGGCAGAAGAGCAGCCACCGGACAGAAAGCGTATGCTCAGGGTCATTGTAAACACGGCAGTGTATTGGAAATTAGACTAGGAAGAACACCGTTCTGTTATTGGGTCTATTAGAAATGAAGGCGTGAACCTAATGTTACGACATAGTAGAATGAAGGTGCGATTAGGCCAGAGATAATCGTTGCAGTAGCAAGAGTATATGATGAATATGGAATTCAGAAATGTTACACTTCCGTGGCAGAATCTCATCTTCCGACCTAGGCAAGAACTATCAGACTTGGAGGACGCACCATTTCTGAACTTCCCGCTCCAATCGCACAGCTGCTGATGTGTTAAATGTACGCATTGAATTCCACTTAGATACCATTAACAGAGTTAATTTGTACGCATTTAATGCCTCACCTCGTATTTGGCAAGAATACTGTGAGAGCCTTAATTCAAATACGGCTTGAAAACATGAGGCATATGAAAAAGGCGATCATTCAACGGTACTTAGAGTACATGGTTCCATACTCAAATGAAGACATGGATTCCGAAGGTGAGGATTCTGATCTAGTAAGCGAAGCAACGAGGCATGATGATGTTGAGGAACCAGTCATATAACCGAGCTATAGTGTAATACCCGTCACATCACTTCTTGCAGACAATGGATGTGGACGTCATGAATTCCTTCCACATTGTGAAAAAATGCCACAGTACCAGGCGAACAATTCTACTCTTTTCTATTCACTCAGTCATCATCTGGTTGACTCGTTAAAAGGCTAAATAAATAATAAACACGGGATTAATGAATTCCAGGAATCATAAAATGCTGTGCCTACACTAAAGAGAATACACGAGGGAGATTTCATCAACGTTATTTTGATAGTAGAAATAATGACAAACGATACAATTTTAGTCAGCATTCAATCATAAATGCTGCCGTGTAGCAATAGGGAACTCATTGACGCATGAAAATACTTCGAAGAAATAATGAGTCAAACGTTCCGAAGAGAAAATTCTCGGAAACAAACCGAAAACCGAGGATGCTTGATGCTAAAAACATCAAGAAGTCAAAAGCAAGCAAGACAGAATCTATTAGAGGAGACATCACAGCCGATGTGAGAAGCCAAAGGCTATCTTAGCAGCTACGGACATACGGGCTTGCTACTCACTATCCTTGATGTCGTTTTTGAACGCTGTATAACTTAGAACGGTGAGATAATGGAATTTATATTTAAAATTCCTCAAAGGGACAGAGGAAAGCGCACAAACAAGTTCCAAATATTTAGTTTAAATAGATTGAATTCGAACCAGTTCTGGAAAAAATTGACACTCACTGGAATAAAATGCGTTAACACCTCCCATAAACAACCAATGAAGCTAAGGAGGTGGGGCCGAATCGTCCCCAACCACCCTCATTGGTTATAATACAACCAATGGTTATAATACAAGGTTAAGGAGGCTACCATGCTATTGCCTCCTCCACTGCATTAAAACCTCCTTGGTAAAAACAGCAACAATAGTTTTAAAAAATAGTGGTTGTTGAGCATGGCGTCTTTTGTGGAGAAGGTGGTTAACCCTTCGCGAAAACCATTTAATGTGGTGACTTATTGTCGAATATTAATATTAATATTGTGACTTAATGTCGAATTAAACTAAATCTGCCAAACTCAAATCGGCCTCTGGTCTTTCAGAGGGTAGGTATAACAACATTCATGAATAGAGGGTGAATTATCATTTATCCCACCCACCACATTCATGTCGAAATAACCAACCTATCAAGTAATGACTCGAGCTATAATCGGGTCGTTTGCCATATTTTTATTGCCGAATCTTATAGAGTTTGTAAAATTAAAAACCTGTATTTTTCCGTTTTTCGATCCGTCAATTAGTTCTCAATTTATAAGCGGCGAAAAAATTATGTTTTTAACCCTTTCGGAAAAGTGGGCGTGCATACGTACGTCATCAACTTCGTCCAACCACAAACTGATCTCGCGAATCTACTTCGCCTTATCACAATGGGGAACCTACAGCTGACTCTGCCCATTGAAGCGGCTTAAACAGAATCTGTGCGAGCAGACCTTCCGACCCCACCCCTCCACTCCCTTCCCCTAAAAGCAGTCAAGGACGGGAGGTGGATGACGTAATAAGTCTCAAAGTAGCTAGTTCTCTGGGCGTCACCTTTTGCTTATTTAAATTTTTGATTTATGAGTCAATGGCTCTGGTTAAAAGATTAATTTTTTCACTAAAATTCATTTTTCGTTTCCATCTAACGATTTCGTGCACAAAATTCCGAATCCAATTTCGAGTAAACGCCCCCATTACATCGATAATTTGTAATTTAGTCTTATTTACAGATATTTATCCCTCATAAATTGCTTAAAGGCACGAGAAAGCAATATTTTAACATAGTATTAATAGGCTGACATTGTAATTTAGCTTGAATATTTTAACGATGTTTTATGATGTGAATACAATAACAACTATTTCATCTGTTTTAGATGGTGGCCGCGGTAATCACCTACTTATGTATCCTTCTGCAGTTCATGCCAATTAAGGACGACGGACAAGAGATAAAATAAAAGTTGCAACTCACAAAAAAAGGATAAAAGACTAAGATACCAGCACCGCTTAAACAGCATATGTTTCGTATATTTGTGATAATAAAAGAAGTACACAAGGATGTTAGGAATCGATTAAATGAGCATTATGGCTGGGCGGATATGGTATCAAAGCATCTGCCACAAGGTAGCAAGTAAACTCATTAGTAGTACTTGATACCTTGTTAAATGGTCTACAAAATTAAAAAAAAGGAACAAATATCCATAAATTCTCTACTCAGGCTAAGCGGATATGATAAGAATTTGCTGTGCATCGGTCAAAGATAAGAGGGAGTGAAAGAGAAATAAACACATGAATTATTTCTGCCAAATCTATATCCACCGACTTAATTTTCTTGATAATATTTTCTTCTGCTGTGTAAGCTTACAATGATTACCTTGGCATAAGGTATACAAGACGTCTACTGGGTGATGTACAAATTTTTTTTAAGTTTACCTCCGGTCTGCAGACATATTTTGGACAAGGGCTCCAATTCGAAGCTCATCATTGGCCTACTGCTACTCTGAATTCATAACCGATCATTGCCGCCTCGAAGTTGGGTATTTAAATTTAATTCAGTTACACCTAGCTAAAGAATTCCTTGTTGGGAAATTTACGTCAAAGAATTGAAGTCTGAACTGTGTTGTACCTCATTACCTAAATAAATACGGGCTAACCGCTCCACAAGAAATGAAATGTCAAATTAGACAACAAAGGATCTAGAAAGTTTTTAACACTTTACCCATACACAATACTACTTTCCCGCTGCTCATACAATGGAAAATAATTTACTCGGGCTTGATTTCAAAAGGCAAAGCTCATAATCTTCTCATCATCCTTCAACAATCCTAAGATTGGTTTGACGCAGTTATCCACTGTATTTCTCGGCTAATCTCTAAATGTTCTCATTATTTGTCTCTTTCACATCCTTCACTACTTGTTCTATATACGAGGTCATAATCGACTATGTAACACAAAAAAATAAAGTGCCAACAGTTCGGAGTTAATAATTTCTATAACCTGGCCCGGACGATTCATTTGTAAAAGTGAAAAGCACGTCCTCTATATATGGATAATTCCTGAAAAAAGAGAGGATCCTCAAAATTCAGGACCTTATTAGATAACTATGACCAGTGCACTACCTGTACATGACGATGATCATTTAAAATTACTAAAACTATATTATACAAAATCAATAGAAGACGGAGTTAGATAGGTGTTGAGTAAAATCAGATCATACAGCATCGTAGAGACTGCAGTTCCGACAAATTACGATGCTATATTCATTATATGTACCATGCTGGGCTGGAGGCAGGCATGTTTAGTTGATATTAAAAGCATTACTCAGCGAAGGCGCTTATCACCAATATCAAAGGGGGCTTTTCATAATCAGTCAAGCACGCGACAGAATTTCGGAATCGATCACGCTGCTAACTTTTCCGTCATCGTTGAACACCTTCATTCTTTGGAGACAAAAGATTTAATTTATCTCTAGAGAAAGAAAGTGGGGACTAGTTAATGTTTAACAATTCGATCGAACTCTCTCCCTGAACGAGAATCATCGTGACGCTGTTCAGTGATCACGACCCAGTTGTCCGAAGCTGAAATATTAACATTCGGTCGTTACTACCGCTGCGTGTGTAGTTTACTTCCTTTAGAATGGAAACATGAAAATGCTTAATCAAGGCGTTCGCGGCGAAAATTGAGGAAGATCGGCAAAACATAAGTTTTTACGTCTAATTAATGGTTGATACAAATGTTAACTGCATTATTATCCATAGCTATTAAAGCTATTCGTATCCCTTCAAGTCGAAAGAGTGCCTTTCCCAAGTTGTTCACAGTGTGAAAGCTGCTACAATTTAATTCTGGCGTCATTTAATTTCAAAAGTCTCGACAGATAAGAAAATAAATTAAACGGAAATCTGGCTACAGTGTCAAGGATATTACCCAAGACTGTTTATCGATGGACAAGGGTAAATGTTCGTGTGGCTAACCGTCTATCACGAAAGTGAGCAAAACGAGTACTCGGAGATTTAATCTCTCAGTTTGTAGTGTAATGTGATTGCATCATTAGTAGAGATTAGTGATCCGCAGAGAATTGGGGCACTCGCAATTTTTGACGACGTGGTTGCGGTCAGAGATTACATTAGAGCTATTAAAACATCAGCAATATTACGCAGAACCCTTATTAAGGATTGAAAGTGAAACACATATCAAGCACTAATACATCTCCGACATCAAGTTAATTCAAGCTTAGACTAGGGACTATTCATAAATTTAATTTTATCATTTGAGTTATTAATTAATTTTGTGCCGATCAAATTAGTAAGTAATGCGTTTGTGTTCATAGCACGAAACGAGGAATTGTTATCGGCGTCAATTCCTTCCATAGAGATAGACACATTCTGAGGCATATTAACTTACACATCATCTAGGCGACTGCCAAATGAAGAAGGAGGAAAGAGATTTCAACTGGGCTCTAGCTCCAGTAATGGCAGTCAGTCAAATATTGGCGTTGGCTCCCCGTTACGGCCGCATCCGGTCACTGACTCGAGAGCGCGTGCTCTCGGTCTGCGCCCTCTTTTCTTTTGCTGGGATACTCGCCACCTCCGTCATTGCCTCGCCTTTCCTCTACAAAGGTTGGGTTTTCTTAGCCGGACAACTCGAGAATACCATGGACTTCTCCCTGATCGTAATTCGAATGTACGTAATGCAGGCACTGGCCCTGTGCTCCACCCTGTCTTTCGTGGTCAAAAGGAAATGCCATCGAATCGCCCTCAGCCGACTCTGTAAGTTCGGGGAGACGGACGCCAAACTGCAACAGGGTGACCTCAAGCGTGCACGCCTGCTCTCGCGATTCCACATCTCCTTCTTCCTAGTCATCACGGCCGTGTCCGCGAGCAGGGTCATCAATATTCATGAACTCCACTCCTCGTATTTCCTTGTTATGCTAACCCACCTCTTCTACGTTTATCCCTTGGTCGTTTCGATGCTCGTCGAATCGCAACTGATCACTCTCATGACCCTCCTGCGCATCTGCTACCGGAGGATCAACGACCGCCTAGACGGCGCGTGCGACAGGTGGCGGACCCTGCGCCGCCGTCGCCGGTTGGGGAAGCGTCGAGACGTCGTCGCTACACTCTCCGGCGTCGCCTGTTTCCGGGAGGCGTCCACGGTGAGACTCTGGGCGTCCCGCCACCTCGCTCTCTGTCACATCTTCCGCGATCTCAACGGAGCCTACGGAGTGCCGATCCTCTTGCAGTTATTGATGGGTCTCATGGACATAGCGTCCCAGGGGTATTTATTTGTCGAAGGATACATCATTTCCCAGACCCGACAGCTTCATAAGATGCAACTGGAAAGGACGATGACTGTGACGCTGCCCTGCGTGATAATGTTCTTGGCGATGCTGAGATCGTGTCATGCTGTCTCCACCGAGGTAATTGCTTGCTTCTCTATACAATCCGTGAGGGAACAATCCCTACCTCATATCATACGGATTGGTTGATGTGGTGGAAGGTACACACACCCGATATACGCGTATTTTCCACTAGGTAGTGAAAAGCAAATTTCAATAACATTTTAAAACCAACACCGGTTAATGATTAAATTGGAAGCAGGATAAAAATCGAAGAGAAGCTAGTCTGTATCCCTAAGGTATTCGAACTATTGGATTTACCCAAGGGGCAATGATTAAAATATAGGATATAATTGGTTAATTTTATAGTTTTTCTGTTATATTTTAAATTGCACTTTTTTTCCAAAGGCCCAATTAATTTCTTTCACTGTCTTTTAGGAAATAGGTAAAAATGTGCGCCGTCGGTGCATTTCAAATCAAAAATAATTTCGTCATCATTCAGCCTTTGTAAGGTTTTAGTTTTTAAACAAATAACAAAAGAGGAATATTTTTAATATTACTCTCCTTCTTTAAAGCCTATATGTCCCACCACCTCATTAAAGCATAAAGCTTACATTAAATATGCATGGATCATGAATTTTTAAGTATTTCTTTCCCAAAGAATCAGCAGAAGTGTATTTTCAATCGCTGATACTCCTAGGGACGCGAATAAGCGGGATAGAAAAGTCTCTAAGAGCAGATATATGAATAAAATATTAAACTTCGAATCATTTGACCTGATATCATATTACTCACTGAGAATAAGTTCCCTCTTTGAAAATGCCCAAGATAATGGACGTCAATAACTGCAATCACTACCTCTTTTTAGACCATACATTAGCTATGGCATTATTTTTACAACCGACAAAAATATCTACTATTATCACTATCATATTTCATTTAGTGTTGTAATTTAATTGTATCAATGGACAACTTTTGATTATAGCACACCGTCCCAAACTTTAAGGCCTCATCAAAAGGAAATTTGATTCGTTAGAAGGGTAAAATTTAATAAATATATACCACCACGCAATACCACAAGTTTATGAGATAAATGTGAGTGAACTGTACGAAAAGGTACTTAACTGTAAAATTTAATAAATAATATACACCCACGTAATACCACAAGCTTAAGAGAGAAAAGTGAGTGATCTGCACGGTTTGGAAGCAGTGTATAGGCTGAGTTAAAGCTGAATCAATGTTCATATCACTATTGGTTAAAGACGGATATTGATATTCCTAAACTAAAAATATTAACCATAAAAATTCATATCTTAGCTAAAAAAGGGTACACTCTTTTTCAGGCAAGTAAAACAAGAAATATTGTGATAAGTCATTTATCACGAGCAAAGAACAACGCACTACGATTTGAGGTCAGTGACATGTTTTGCTTCTGATTGTGCTATTCTCCAGGTATTAGTTAATACAACCCGCACTATTTAATGAAAAGTTGAATAAAAGAACTAATGACATTGTCATTATTTCTCTTTAAAATGTGTATTAACACTAACACCTACCATTTTAGCAAATTTTACGTGAAAATACTTTCTTTGATTACGCAAAACAATCAGCGAACAATAGCTTAACGTACTCTGCCAAATTTTTTAAGACTTCAATTTAAACCTGACGGGTAAATATTAAAAATGATTCCTTTAGCTGCTAACAGCTGAAACCTTACGTAATTTATGCAACTGTCCATTGAACAGGATTATTTATAAAGGCATAATAATCATCCAATGAGATATTTGATGAACAACCTCACCAAGGTTTGTATGCTATCTTGTTTTTCAGTTGCGGCTCCTTTCAGTTCAACTCCAGCATACGCCATTAAAGTTATCAGCATCTGGATTCTGCACCATAGACAATTCATTTCTAATTACGGTATGTTCATCTGTAGAAAAAAATAATCATATCTCGTTGGACCAGAGTACAAATATCGAAGTATTCATACTCCTATAAAACAATTACGAAAGACAGTGTTTTATCTACCTCAGTAATATGTATCCAATTTTAACATTTTCAGTTATCGTCTGCTGTGGTGACACATTTGATTGTTTTGGTTCAGTTTCAAATTGCACATTTGACCGGAAAACAAAAGGCGTCTTGTGGATAGCAGCCCATACTCAACCGTAGAGCAGAACCTTCATGATTACTCGCGTCACAGAAAATTAATTGCGGATCACCGAATTTTCCGCATCCATATTACATTAACTAACTGTTGATTAAAGATGTATTTCTACCGCCGATAGTGTGCATTTTGACATATAGCAATAAATTGATATTAGTTGCCATTTTATAGTCTAATTTTTTTCTTCCTCCATAAGAATAAATTAAATGCTGGAGAAATTCTTTACAATGGAAACTGAATCCTAATAGTCGGCTGGTTATTCAAGGGAGGCGGCTGACAGCTGAGGTCATTTGCGCCATTTTAGGATAGGTGGGTAACTGGGTAAAGGTAGGAGTTTACAGGGAATGGAGGAAGGGTGGAGAGAAACCCGGCGTTGGCATTAACCTACTCTTTACGATAGGCGCCAAGGGGACCACGGCTTAACGTCCCATCCGACGAACGGAGTACTGGAGCTGAAATGCCCTCCACTAGGCTCTCAAGTAGGGACCGGTTTAACACTGACGGGAATCGAACCCGGGTCCTCGGGATGGGAGGCCAGTACTCTAGCCACCACACCAACCCGATCCCCCTGAAATACGTCCAAATTAATGAGAGAAATACAAATGCATTTGATATGCTACATTACTTTGATAGTTACATTGCTAGCAGATTAACAGATTACGCCGTCGCTATTATGACGTGAGACAACTACTATGCTCAAAGAATCTACAGCTGCAAACAAGGAAGCACTTCATCAAAACATTTGTGTGGAGCGTGGCACGCCACATGGACCAGAGGGAAAGCAGACCAACGAAGAATCGAAGATTTCGAAAAATAGTGCTGGAGGAGAATGTTGAAGATTAAATGGACAGATAAAGTGAGGAACGAAGAGGTGTACAGAAGAGCAGATGAAGAAAGGACAATATGGAAAACCCTACGGCAAAGAAGAACCAGACGGATTGGACATACCTTGAGGCACAATGAATTAGTTAGAAATATAATAGAAGGGACGGTTCCGCGAGGAAGGCCAAGGGACAAATATATAGAGCAAATAAAGAAGGACGTGAAAGAGAAAACATACCAGGGCGTGAGGGAATCAACACTGAATAGGGCAGAATGGAGGGCTGCAGTAAACCAATTCTAGGATTGAAATACTGATGATGATGAAAATGCCCGAAGACTGGGAAATCCAATTGCCAAATTAATGATGGAAAAAGGATGACTCCGAAACCAGTTTTTCGATTGTCTAGGCAATCATCAACGGGGAGAGCAAGGTGAAACAGGTCAGAACCTGTCGGAAGCCAAGCGGGGAGTGAGTGAGCAGTCTTCGAACATTTTCATTCTAGCCAAATAAGAAGCTCGCATTATTTCATCTACTGATGATGATGATGATCATGACGTAGGGCGTATTTTGGAGAGATCGGCGCAATATAACGCATTCCTGATTCTGTAGCGACCCCGAGGGGGTCGCTATAGAATCTTTCTTTTAGTTTTTATATCTGCTCCATGTGTTAAATGAATTCGAAAACGAAGCGAAATGTGAAACAGGAAAATATAAGACAGGCTATTGATGACATGGTGACAATCAAAATTATAAAGGTATAACGTTATAAGCTGAGCAGCTGATCATCATTTCAAGCTGTTTAGCTCAATCAAGGAGCGATTTCTCTCAGGAATTTTTTGGCTGCATGCTTTTGCAGCTGCTATCCTTCAAGGCACAGGAGGTCAATTCTCTACATCCTGCCCATCTTCCAACTCGGATTTCATACCACTTGTCACATACTATCATGAAAATATTATCGGACTCAAAACACTTATTTCAATCATCGGTCCAGTAAAAAAAACATTCCGTTCAAGATGTAATTACTAACGTTTTAATTGGCTATTTCTTTAAATGCGATTAATTTAATATCGTAAACAACTAAACTTTGCATGATTAAGGGTTTCGATGTATTTATCATCAGAAACATTTGTCAAACTATCAAAATTTATATAAAAGAACATTCACAATCAACAAATGAGCACATCAACACCGCTAGCTCACGACTGAACAACATACACATCAAGTTGGTGCGAAGGCTTCTGCGGTGCGAAGTCAATGAAAGCTGTATCTTCCGCGGTGAAACCCAGAAGATGCAGCTTTCATTAACATAAACCGGAAATCTGTAGTCCGCTATACAAAAACTTCGTCAACATTTGCTTCACGATATTCAACTGTTTCTACTTTGTCCCAGTCGCAAACAATATTTTGCGTATTTCATTTTTGAGAGTTTATATCAAGAATAAAGTTTTCATTGAGGTTTAAAGAAATTATTTAGGCAGAAATCTATCATTTTGCCGGCCTCGGTGGCGGCGGGGTAAAGCCCTCGCCTGCCATTCCTGGAATCGCGGGTTCGAGTCCCGCCTGAGTCGAATTCAGGGCATGGTGTGTTGCGTGTCTGTTATCGAGCTCGATGTAAAATGGCCAGATGAGCTGTATTCGAGTCAATGGGAGCTTAAAAAAAAACTTATACTTAAAAACTTCTACCCAAATAATACAGATTGTATTAAAATTGTTCGTCATTGCTGCATCCCATTGACCGCTCGGAATCGGCCCAACTACTTTTCTCATACTGTCGAGAGATAACGCCGCGGCGCTATATTGCGCTCTTGGACTGGGCGTAATATAGCGCGGCGGTATTTACAGAATCGGAAACGGCGTTATTGCCGATGGGAAATTGCGACGGTGTAATATAGCGCCCTAAAGTTACAGAACAGCCCTGTAGATCTCTTGATACTAACCGAGCGAACGAATATTTCTCGTCGCTCACGTAAAATGAAACCTCAGTTAGATAAAAAAGTCGTTACAAATATAATGTAACAAACCTAAGTTAAATGTAACATAATTATTGAACTTATTTAGCAAAAACTCACTCATGGTGTTTTCAAGTCTGTTTCCGCACTAATAGGCGCTTCAGACCGGGAGGAAAGGTATAAGGATAGGGATGGAAGGGATAGAAGGGATAGGGATATGTGGTCTGAAGCTTGGGGGATCTCTCCCACCATTTCGAAGCCTTTAGCAAAAAGAGACTCTTCATGGACACATCATATCGGAATATATTTTCATTTTAGCAGCGTATAGAAGCGTTTTATCTCTGTGGCTTTGCGTAACATGTTAAGAAGGCATAATTGAATTCGACTCCAGAAACGAAAGGAAATGGATGAAATATGAAAGAGAACGGTGATGAGACTCAACAGGCCATCTGACTGATGGTGGAATCGTTTCATCATGCACGCCGCGAGAAGATTGATGAGTACTCCCTCTCCCGGGGAGAAATCGGTTCTCTTGAATAATTTAGAAGGAATAATTGGAGCGATTACCTTCCATCAGAAACCTATACCCGCTAAGAATGCTATTACTTCTCAGAAGAATTGATGGGCTAAGAAAATGTTATACATCAAATATAGGTAATGTTTTTTATGTACAAACTCCGCTACTCCGTAAAATCAATTTGGCGTACCGAGAGCTAATACTAGCGTACTACATGGCAGTCGATTACTTGGGTACTCAAATAACAATCGATATTTGGTAAATATGCATGCGTTTCCTCGCTTGCCACCCTGTCTGAAATGTAGAAAAAGGCATGATTCATGGCTGATTACTACGAAATTCACTGAGAACATGCATTGGAACAAACTGCCACCTTAAAAAAGAATCCCTCAGGAAACATATTTTCCTTCCAATCCTGTCGTCCATCATCTTCCTTTTCGAGGTTTAGTACGCCTGTTAACCTATTACCGTATTGTGGATTGACTTCGGTCACGTGGTCACCCCACAATACGGTCACGTGGTCACCCCACAAATCGAAACTTTTAGCACAATATCTCAAGCTTTATGAGACGGCTACGCTCTTCATAACAATGTTTGGACATAACACCAGGAGAATCACATTTTCCCTCGCGTTTCCTACCGTACAATTGTTTTTAGAAACTCAGCAGAGAAACGTTAATCATAGAGACAAGTTTATAAAACCTCAAACGTCTGCCGTCCCTATTAAAGTCAGGCAAAAAAAATAATCTTTTAATATCGTTAGTTTGTTCATAACCAGAATATTAAAAAAAAAGTTGAATTAACAAAAATGCGGGATAATATCTATACCTTTCTGGAAGACAAAAAAATGCAATATTATGGGGTGACTTCGGCCACAATTAATTACCACCACAAAGAATCTAACCAATCTTGGATGAATACGTTTGACTTCATTCATCATGATGCTCGACGGAGGAATTCTACCGGCAAAAAGGATCGCGGAAAACTCCTCATGACCGCTGGAAAAAAAACCTCAGTGCACGTGACGTTGCAGAAGAATTCGATGAAGGAAGTCTGCTGCAACGTGAAATACAAAAGACGAATGAAAATCTGGAATGGCCGTCAACATCTAGGACAGGAGTAACGAAGCCGAGAGGATGGAACCCCGAGTTTTATAGACTTCATTTTAGCACTTTTTGTGACAAAAAAGAGACAATGCTTGTAGTAAAAGTACCCTGAGAGCACAAAGTTTGCAGTAGACCTAATGTAAACCTAATTTCAACGTCTACATCTGGTATTCAGCTAACCATAAGGTTTGCTGAATTCCTAGATGTAGACGTCTTATTTTGGTTTACATTACGTCTACATGTGGTCGAAAAAAGGTGCAAATGTCCGCCATTCGTGGTCTACTGGTGACCTCGCAAAGTTTGCAGCAAACCTAATGTAGACCTAATTTTAACGTCTACATCTGGTACACAGCAAACCATAAATTTTGCTTCATACCGTATGTAAACGTCTAATTTTGGTTCACATTACGTCCACATGTGGTCGAAATAAGGTGCAAATGTCCGCCATTCGTGGTCTACTGGTAACCATTAATGTAGGTTTTCAGCATACTAGATTTAAAAGAAATAGTTTTCACGGTAGTGCGATAATCAACACAAAAATGTAACAAGGCAGTAAACTTGGGTTTTCCACACACAATATTAAAATACCTACTAAGTACGTAGTTTAATATTTAATACACTAGCTACGTTATGTACGTTTCTACGACACGTCATCATCGGGTAAACTAATAATTACGCTGCGTACTCGAAACTTACAGTGGTACAGTACAAAGCTCACTTCTACCAACAATTTATTTGACTATTACAAAAAAAATGACTTCGTCAAATATGCCTGAAAAACACCAAATCCAACAGCTTCTACAGGAATTACGCTAGAAACCATCAATTGATGGTTTATGTTAACATATAACATAAAAATATGTTAACATATAACAAAAATATAATAATATATACCTTTATTTATCAGAAGACCAGTGCAAATGAATTATACAAAATTTACACAACAGCACCTCAACACACAATCAATAGCACTTCCTCAGCGTTTTCGAAGACACTGTCTATGCATTACCAAAATTTTAAACGAAAAGAAGTTCGAGAAAAAGAGTTAACCGATATCACACTATTTTGTTGCCAAACACGG
This sequence comes from Platycnemis pennipes, assembly GCA_933228895.1. Taxonomy (NCBI): domain Eukaryota; kingdom Metazoa; phylum Arthropoda; class Insecta; order Odonata; family Platycnemididae; genus Platycnemis; species Platycnemis pennipes. Next base: position 30,294,210 of record OW121851.1, read on the forward strand.
TTATTCACTCGGCAATATAATGCAAACCAAACAAAACGGAACCTCACTTGGCATAAATTACATGAAAAAGGTCCAAATACCCCACAATAGTACCATATCTGCTAGCAGTAAAGTAACACACGTTGAAACTTCAAGGATCCTTCGTTCAACGACGTATTTTTTAACAACTTCGTTACGTTACTGGTAACTTCGGAGAACAAGTATTCTATACCGTATATACGGTTGAAAAAATCTGTAAAGACAATAAAACGCAGATGCTACAGAAAGAAAAACGGATTTCTAAGCAGACATTATTCCATTGCCTTTAATTTCAAAGTACACTTACCACTACGAAACAGCCTCAGTACACAAGTACCTAGCGGATGAACCGGAACCAAATTATTCTTTAGAATACAATAACGCATAAGACAACTGTATATTATGTAACTAGAGTGCGTAAAATAACACTGAGATAATAAATTTCAACTACACTCCAATAAGATTCTGCACATGTTTACGTGTGCATGCTTGCGTTTCCATGCGCGGGCACGATTTAACAAAAGAAAACTGACGAAGCAAGCGCAGCCAACTTGGCCAAATAAGCGGAATTTCTACCGGATGATATTGTTTAAGCGCAGTAATGGACTGATAATGACGAAATAATGTCTGCCGATATACCAGTAATTCCGTTTTTTATAAATATTTTAAAGGGTCTCAAGGTGAACTATTGAAAACATATTATGTTACATTTGTTTTGGTTGGTAATATTTGGTTTCAAATGTGGTCGACAGCATCCGTCATTAGGAATTTATTATCGTGTCTACATTAGGTCAATTCTTGGTCTACAGCAAACTTCAATTAGTGAAGTTATCTGTAGACGTTAAATTGACCAAATTTAGACGTCTACAATTTTTAGTGTGCTCTCAGGGTAATCTCCACGGCAGAAAGTGATTTGGTTGAGGTTTCTATTACATTAAAACACGAAACAGTAAAAAAAACTGTCATTTTGAGACTTGACTCCCGAGAATTTAATTCAAAAGAATAATCTAAGAATCGGTTAACTATAAACTGAAATCATGCAGATTTTTTAAAAGGTCGACTTGATTTCTTTTGAATACGGCCACAGTTTGTAAAGTGAGACAATTTTTTTAAGGATTCTTTAATGGCGTATGGTGTTGGTGAAGACTGTTCGGGTACTCCTCGTAGCAGCGGCGGAAGTGGGGGGCAGGTGGGGCCGGAGGCCCTCCCAGAATTTGCCCCGGGGCTAACTGTAGGATTTAATTAGATCCCCGGGTGGGATCTAATTAAAATCATAGTGACTGAAATAAATCGTTACGCAGAACAGTTTCTAGCTCATGAGAAAGAAAAAATCCTGGTGCATAAAAATCGCGCTTTCAAAAGTGGGTTCCCACAACTACGAATTTGGGGTACATATTCCTAGGTTTGCTTATGTTGATGGGAATAATTCAGAAACCAAGCCTCAGAATGTATTATAGTAGGAAACACATATTAGAAACACCGTTTTTTTCCCAGTGTAATGAGCGAAGACAGGTTTTCATTGCTGACCAAATTTCTCCATTTTGTTGACAACACCAATAAGGAAATTTCAAAACGAGATCCTAAACTGTATAAAATTCTGCCCACAAGTGAATATTTGAAAAATAAATTCCAGAAAGTGTATATACCGGGTAAAGAAGTCGGTGTCGATGAATGTTTGTTACTGTGGAAAGGTAGGCTTTCATGGAAACTGTATACACATTCCCATGAAAGCTTCCTGGTTTGGCATAAAAATGTTTGAACTTTGTGATTCCACAGGATATTTATGGAATTTTAAAATTTAGTGGCTCAGGGGCAAAATTAGACTGTGAAATCACCAAAGACACATCTTTTCTCAACAAAAGTTGTTCTACGTTTGTGTGAGCAACTATTAGAGTAGTTCCGATCTTTTCCAGAGGTTGGTTCGGAGGACAACAGATGCTGTTGGAACAGTTAGAATCACTTGCAAAGGTATACCAATGCATCTAAAAAAGAAACTGAAGATAGGAGAAGTGGTTAGTGCAAAGTGTGAGAAATTGGTGGTGTTGAAGTGGACGGATAAGCGTGATGTCTCAGTGCTGACTACCAAACATTCAGATGAAATGCAACCCATAAGCTGAAAGAAAGGGTTAGAATTTGTAAATAAACCTACGTGCATTGAGTATAATAAACACATGGGAGGTGTAGACTTGAAAGATTAGCTTTCAGGATCATTCTTGCTAGAACGGAAAAGGACAAAAGTGAGGTACAAAAAATTATTCAAACACTTGGTAAATACGGCTGTGTTGAATGCTTACATTCTATATTGGTCATCTGGTCATGACTCTTCATAATTAAGCTAAAATACACTATTCTCAACGTTTGTGCTATAGCACACAATGTAAATTTGGCACATCCACAGCAGCACCCACCTGTTTGGACTCCTTCCACTACAAAGAACATTGCAGCTGTTAAAGGTTGCCACATTACTATTCAATAAACTAAGGTTCCAATTTTCCCAAAAAATTTTGAGAGGTTATCAGTAATCACAATTACTGCAATCAGAAATTGCAGAAATGTTTGGAATTATTTATAGGATAATCCACTAAGTGAATATGAATAGAATGTCTTCAAATTTAAATATTTAGAAAAAGGCACAGGCTAAGTTGATTGATAAATGGCATATTAAAGTATAAAATATTTTTGAAGAATTCAAGATGAATCTATAATCGACTGGGATTTAGAGATTTTTGCTACAAAGCATATTCAGTGATATGACTCACACAACCAAGAATATTCATAACTATCCAAAGGCTACAAATGCTTAAAATACTCCTCCATTAGGTACATTAAAACAATCATAGAAACACAAAGCAGATGATGCAATACAGGTAGACCATTGATTTACAGGCAAGCTTGGTTCCAAAGACATGCTGGATTTTCGATTATTCTGGACCAGCAATGGTCCAGACTAAGTTTTTAGTTTAAAACTCTAGTTTTTTATGGTGGCATTACTGAACGCTGAGTGAAAATTATACTTTCCCTCAACACAGAACTCAATTTTCAAAAATGCATTGAAACCAATAATTAATAATTTTAAAGTATATCACTTAGCTTTAACTTCACATGGGGACAAATTTAATGCACAGTAAACAGAAACATTAACTTCTAGATTATTTCACAACAATTTAAATAAAAATTTGTTTACAATCTGATCAAATGGGTAATTTGAAAACCGAAATGATCAGCTGAATATGAAATAGTGTAATTCCCCCTCTGGTCAGCACACAATAATATTATAAGTAAATTCAAAAATTCAAAATTGGAAAAAAAACAATATACAGGTATAAGTATTACAAGTTCTTACAAATTGGCTATTAATGTAAAAAAATTCAACAATCACTGCAAAATTCAAGAAATAAAAATTAGCAAAGTAATCAAACAGTGCTGAAACACTCAGTGCCATCCATCAGCTACCATGGAAATTTTAAAGTTTGAATGTTTATTTTGTCTGGATTAAATGAGGTTCTAAACCAGCAAATGCCAGTAAATCGATGGTCATCCTGCATGAACTGCAAAACATTATTTTAAAGATTCAACCACTTTTATTCCTCCCAATCCATGACTTAATGCCAGCAAATTACTGAAAAATGACTTAAGTACATTGGAGTTTTAGTGGCAGAGATCGTAATGGCACTTGAGCCATCACATCACATAAAATTCTTGATCAGTCAAAAGTTCTTGGAGCAAACAATCTATAATCGTAATGGTCCTTTATTTCAATCAGCAACAGCCTGGTGCATACTAAAGGTCATGACTCACTAGCACTTAACACAGGTAATACTCAAATCTAATGTAAAACAGAAATGATAGAATGCAGAACCCTTAGATTAGAGTAAAGAGAGATCGGGGAGACTGATACGAAGCATGGAATTGGATAACTTGGACACTGGCTTTCCATTTATAAATAAGGTTATTTTGTCATTCATAAAGAAAAGACATTTTTCAAAAATGTAAAGACATTTTATTTCAATTGGACCTATCATAAACGCCATACTAAGTTTTGGAATCACAAGATATTTCCTTGTATTAGTTACACGATTTTCACAACAGGCAGACAGCTGCGGAGAGTAATATCAAAGAGGAAATAAATTAGGCATTTTGTACATAGTCACTCATTCCTCATACTTTCAGTCACATTTTGTCCAAATTCAAAACATAGAGTAAAGATTCCAAGACAATTGTTAAGCATTTAAAGGAAATCACAAGAATTTGAAAATAATAAAGTAAAAAATAAATTATATACTGTAAAATGCAGTCATTAGTTTGTGTTTAGATTTTTGATGGGAAGGAACAACTGGATTAAACCTGAAATAAAACAAAAAAAAACATAAGAAACACACTTTTACAGATAATTTATATCAAACTGTACATCCAAAACAGGTACCTAATTACAAGAATACACTGACTGTCAATGAATATTGAGTTGACAACATTACTGTGAAGGCTTATGAGGTCAAACCTAAATGTCACCAAAATAATGTCAAGAATCAAAATACAGTAGAGTGCTGATTATCCATGGTAATGGAGGGGGAAGCCCAATCGGATAATCGAAAGTGATGAATAATCCGTTTGTGATCATTTCCCAAGAATTTTTGACCTTGGTTTCAGTGCCATGCCTTCTTCTCATCTTTTGAACATCACCAATTCCATTGAAGTACTCATTGTTTTGTACATTTCGTTTATCGGCCAATAGTTCATGAAGTTTATTTCTCCAAAATATTTCACCACTTATGTATACCTAAAATAAGGTCCGTCGATTACGTACATTGAATACACTCCATCAATTTACAGAACATTAAGTGGTGAATTTTAATCTCAGACATGCAATGCGTCCCTTTTTTATACATGTATCTACTTATGATATTTGCCTAGAAGCGAGTGTTTCAAGTTTTGATCACCATATTACGCTCATTGTGAGTAATCAGAGGTTATGCTGATTGTAAAATTTGCATAATATTTTCTTACTTCCGAGTCTCATGTCAACATAGCTGATGCACGACTACCATTCGTTTGAGTGGTCTGAGTCCAATGCCTCCACCCCAAGCTATAACTGACCTAACCATATGTCTCTTTGGTGGCGATAAGAGGTCGCTTCTTGGGCATTCTGAGTTCCCTAACACTTGGTGCTTACTCAACCCGCTCTCACCGGCCCAATTCCCACACATGATGCCACAGACTCTATAGAGTGTACGCATCATGTGTTAAAGCGTGGTAGTGAATGTGGCACCATAAGTTAACTTCACGGAAATGTCTAATACGACACACTTCCTTTTTAGCAGGGCTTTGAATGATTTGGGATGAGATGAAAAAATTATCCGCAAGACGAATATTTTGCTGGGACGGAGAGAAATGCTGGGACGAGATGAGACGAGATTTTCAGAATGAAAAAAAATGTTGGGATGAGGCTGGACGAAAATCCTGGAACGAAGCAAGTGTGCAAGATGAGAGGAGATGACAATAATGGGACAAAATATGCTGTGAATGAGAGAAAAAATTTCAGGAGGAAGAAACATTTAACGAGAAATAAGATGTACCTTTTAAATTTTTGCGTCTATGCTGAGAAAATGAGAATAACGCATTGGGTCAGCTTTAGATAAACAGGAAATATCAAAGACATCTGAAGTAAATATGAATTTATTAGTGTTTTGATTGTAAAATTTAAAAAAATCAGTCAGAGTAAAAAAATGATGAATGCTGAATACAAGACAATAATTCAAAAATAAAAAAATGGTGCTAGACATACAGGAATGAGTAAAACTGGAAGCGGCAAAATTTTCAGGTACAGGACGAGGCGAAAACATTCAGGATGAGGCGAGATGAAAATTTTGGGACGTAACATTTACGAGACGAGACGATAATTTCAGAATGAACATTTGATCACTTTTGTTCCAAGCCCTGCTTTAAGCTAAGAATTAGATATTTTGAATCAATTATAAACGGCCGGAGAAGCAATATAAACTTGCTTGCCTGGGGTGTGGAAATAGTAAGCAGTTATTCAGGAGACTCGTCATAATATAACATTGTCATGTGCGTAATTGGATTCCATGCTGAAGGAAAATCCTTAATATGGGCAAAAGATAGCCATTTTTGTAGACTTCAATGCGTCCGGCCGCTGCCTGCGAGAGGAACAGAAGTGAAAGGGGAGGGTAGAAAATGGAAAGTAGGGGCTGGAGGGGGGTGACTTGTTGAGGGACATAGATGGATAATTATCCATCAGATTATAATCTGAAGGTCAGTTAATCGAACGTAGGATAATCAGTGCTCTACTGTATCACACTCTCATCTAGAAACAATACATATATATTCTTACTATTTTCTACATTGCTTCCATTTGTCACAGTCCTTATTCACCCCAATGTATTCATGCTAATATTTCATTGGATATAACTTAAAACCATTCACCTACAGAACAAAAATATGCATGGATGCAGTTTATTCCTCAACAAACTGTACACATCACTGATGAATATAAAAAACAGATTTGAGTGCTTGACCAGGTTAGTACAATTACCAGACTAATACAAAGAAAAGGTACATAATGCTATTGAAATACTATAATATCATCATGAACCATGGTTGTGTTGAGAGGCAACCTGCAAAACCTGCATGGTTAAAACAAAACTGCTTTACATACTTATTTCCATATATAAGGAAGAAAAGCAATAGGTTCACTAACCAATGGGGGCAATACATCTTAATTGTGCATGAATTGATTTTGTGAAACAATGCTTTTAGAGCCTTCAGCAAATATTTGAATCGAGATTACATAGCAGAGAGTCCCTCGGAACAACTCTTCAATTACAATATTATCTTCTGTGGGCAATGCTATATTATCAAAGAGGTGTAGTGAGATGAACGAGGGAGATCAGTATGTAAAATGAAAGCATCAAATTAATCAGAAACAGATACACTTATATCTACACAATACCCTGCGAGCCTTTATAAGCAACATATGCACTGTATTCACCCGAAACCAAGACAACCAAAAATCTAAGATAACCCCTTACTTGAAATACTTTTGCAATTAAAAAGGGAGAATTAAAAGTTATAATTATGACTTATAAATTAAGTAATAATTATGACTTTTGACAAATATTTATTTTCTCAATATGCTGAATGCCTTATAGCATATTAAAAACCATTTGTAAAACAACCATTCAGTTCAAAAACATTGTTTAAAAAAAAAGTTGAAATATTTCTGGTCAGTGATTTTTTTTTCACTCCTCAGACAATTTCTTACTCAGTGAAGCCAAATGCCATAGGTAGAGGCAAGAATTTATGGTAAATAAAACTCTCAAATTTCGTCATTAAAAATGACCCATTTCGGGATAAAAAATGGGAAATGGCCCTAAATTTCGGTGTATAAAAAATATTGATTCATCCGAGATTTCTCAAACGCCATTTGGTGATACATTGCATTACCATATTGATGACTGTTCTGGAGAAAAGTTATTTTCATTTTAATGTATTTGAGTGAGTTTAATTTAGTTTCGGTTTAATTTAGTAATTCGGAAGTTGCAGTACTTGCACATTAATATTTTCTTCTGTTTATCAAAAACATAGAAACCTTCTCTACGAAACTGATTTTCGCGGTCAAACACAGTTACTATTTCGGCATTTTCCTTAGGGCAATTTACGCATCATAGAAATACTTCTGCTATCGATCTCTGATTAGCTATTAAATTAAGTCTCACGTAAATAACAAATAATATTGCATGTGGACAAACTGCAATAATCTCTAGAAAGCAAAAGTCTCCAGCCAAGTTCACATGGGAGCGGAATAGACGGAACAGGCCGAAAGCAGAAAAGCATCTAGCCAATCACAATCCGTTCCGTCTATTCCACTCCCATGTGAACCCGGCTTCCACGGGGACTACGATGAAATGAACTGACTACAATGTAATCACTAATGTATCATTCGTGCCGGCTTCATGGATAATGTTCGAAATCGCGCTGCGAAAACGAGAAAAACAAAACAAACGAATATCGCTTGGCGACTATATGAAATTTAGGTGCTCGGACGAATAAATATGAGATTACAAGAGGGATTAGGATTAAAATAACTCCTTTGATGGTTTGATTCACAATTTAAGGTCAAAGAACCCTAAGATATATAAAATCATTGGATGCGTAGGTACATGTAAAACGCGTCTGATGATTAATATTGTACGGGAATTTGAATGAATTCAAATGGGAGGTTTCCATCAGCGGCTAAAATGATCGATTTTAATAGTCGGAAGCAGTAATATTTCGTGGAGAAATGAGAAAACAAGTGTGGGAGCAAGAACGAAAATTATCACCGAATATTCCATTCGGTGGAGCTAGTTTCGCGGTCTCGGGGGGTTCACTCTTACTTAGTACAAAGTGCGGAGGTTTGTCGAAAATAATGTAGTTCGATACAAAGATGTTTCCCTCTGTTACATGCTTGAATTTTGGCCGGCGATGAGGATTTTACGATGAAAAGATGTTCCATAGGTAGAGGTTTTACTATATATTCAACGTTTTCGCAAAATAACCCGTAAAAATTCTAAAAAATCGCATTATTTTCGCTCAGGAGAATGTATTTCGCGTTTTCCCAAATAATCTTCATATTTCGCGTCATTTCGCGAAAAAATCGTTTTGCGAAAAATTCGTGGCTCTAGCCATAGGGAGTAATATAATTTTGCGGCATAGACGTTGTGCACCAACCTTTCCTAGCTTTGAAGTCTTGAATTCACATATTACGTTTTTGTGATTCTTGTGGAACGTATTCCTAAGAATCACTTTATCATGCAGTCATTCTACAACATCCTTTAACCTTTTCTTTTAAAATACACGTTGAGTCTAGATATTTTCAAATTAAATTTTGTCAAAAAAGGTTATCTTAGATTGTCTTGGATTAATACAGAATGGTAAAAGGCGAACACAAAAAGGACTTATCCCCATAGGAAACAACCATGAATACACTACTAATATAGTGTTAATGATATGCACATGCTTATACCACCATCACACCTTAACTAGGGAATATTACAAAACACCGTGTCCAGCAAAGATGAAAAAAAAAGTTTAGTCAGTCTCTACAATTATACCATGCTGATTACCAAATTTTTTAGAATTCTTGATGTCTTACAAGAACATAAAGTATTGACTCTAATGGAAACCTAATTCTTTACTATGAAATTCACCCAATAGACAGTGAATACTGGAAAACATTAAAAATTAAAATAGAAATGTATACAAGTACAATTAAAAGAGGGGAGAGAGTGACTCCACAATGAGAATTAATCTTCCAATCCACAAATTAATCAACATACACACTGGTAATACAAGATCCATTTTCATTCATATTTATTTTGCGGCATAAACTAACAATAGATCAGCTATCTGATATAGTATTGTGTTGATAACATGACAAGAGCTAAATGCAACTAAACATTATACCTATACCTAAGAAGATAAAGAATTATGGACACTGAATTACAACCATGCGGAGAACCATGTCAAGCATGTAATTAGTGAAGTGAAAGGCAATTCACATTTTATAAGAACAATGTAAGATTACCATAAGTTGCTAACAATTGGACAACATTCAGAAGAGCAGCCTTGTAGTATAAAGTGTAGGATAATATGCCGAAAAGATCAAACTAAACTATTATAAGAAAATGTACATAAACTGCACATTTAAGAACATTTGGGCAATGGAATAAATACTATTTAGCATGAATAAGCTGAGACCATGACAACAGTTCCACAAGCAAGTATGATATAAGCCTTGGATTTGAAATATGCAGAGGAAACTTATGAACTTCATGCATGACAGGCAAATCATAGCCTTTAAAAAACCTTTGCACAAAAAATTCCATTCAAATGATTAGAGACATTAAAACTTTAAGGTCTATTTATTCTTCTTTTCAAATAACTGCTATGCCTGAAAATCCCCCTATATTCTAAATATAAATAATTTTTTTCCAAAATACTTTCCTCATGTAATAATATTTCAGCCAAATATACCATATCAGGGTGTCCAGCAGCGGGGCATTTGATAATTCCCTGAGATTTCCAGGTTTTCCAGACATAAGTTTTATTTTTCCAGAGGAAATATAGATTTTTTCTCGTTAAGTATAAGAGAACGTTGGGTATGTTTGTTGTGTGAATAAAAGTAAGTATTATAGCTAATCTTGCATTTTGGGAAAAATAAACCAAATCCTGCGTATTTGGAGGAAAATAAACAAAAAATCCAACATCATACAACACTTTCATTTAGTTCGTGAGAAATTACATCACCTTCTTAGAGTTAAACATTATTATGCTGGCGCTCGGGAACAAGTTTACATACAACCAGACTTCGCTGAATATGAATATCACTGATAAAAAATGATCAATAACTTGCACCTTCAGGATCCAGGCATGAAATTCCCTTCTTCACATGTAAGGCCAAGGGCCATCTTTCAATGAGTTTCCCCACCAATTTCTTTAGGTTAGTAATCCATACATTATTGAAGAGAAGAATATCCTAACATATCTATGTGACTATAATCTCTTTAGGCTATCTTGGTTCCAATCCTACATTAAGATCTTTTGTGGGGATCAGATTTACAGCTTTACTCAAGTCAATGTGCTTCGCGATTCCAGATGCCAAAACCTCCGGCTTTACTAATCTAGTCATCACAGCTTAAAAAAATTCAGTAATTGCCGAAAACGGAAACTGAGCCATAGGTTTGCTGGATTGAAATTCCAAGAAAAATTGTTCCAGCTCCGCTGCAGCTGTGGCAAAGGAAGCCAGTTTAGGACCCAACATTTTGTCTTGGATGATGAACTTTATTAATCTGAAACTGTGACACATAGGCTTACATTTCTTGCACTGATGATCGCTTTTCTCTTCAACCTGAAAGCTCTTGACATACCTGTAATTTGGCAAGGGTTGAAGAATATCGAGGGCTCAGAGAGCACAGTATTTTCATTGTCTAAACACCTAACTACAGGCAGTCCCCGAGTTACGTACGTCTCTACTCCCTTAAAATCCGTACTAGCATAAGTGAAAAATTATCTAAAGGGATGCCGTAGATTTACGAACGCGAGAACCAAAAACTAAAATGTTCGTTTTTATACTTGCAGGAGGAGAAAATATCGAATAGCTGTCGAGGTTTTAAAGAGGTACACAGAAGAAATTGGTCCATTTTTATCATTCATCTACAGTATTTTCATTGCTATTAATAATTTTTTTCGCAAAGTCGCGTAAAAAAATCTTATCTTCTACGCAACTGACCAATCTTCGTAACAGTTCATACAGTCGTAGCGATATCGCTACGACTGCATCAAATTATTGCGCTCACACATTTACGATACGGATTAGTATGTAGCACGAAGCTACGTAAATACACTGGCCCCGATTGTCATCAGTTTTTAAATTGCAGCCAAAGCCATGTTGATATAAAATAAAAAAAGTTGGAACAGAAATTATGTCGCAAAAACACTTGGTTAGTACCGTAAATGTTTATTTCAGGACTTGATGAATTGTGACTGATAGCTGCTGTAATCCGCAAACCGTTGGATTGAGATGCTATGATTATACGCCAACACGAAATTCAAGGATGCAGGTTTTACGTAAAGAAAGTGAAATTAACGATCCACTTTAATAATACCTCTTAAATATTAAGTACCATGAAAGCGGCAGTCCGTTGTATCACGGAGTATTGGAATGTGACTTATTGAGAAGGAATGGACTCGTACATTCTCCAACCACGAACGTATACATCGTCCTGAACTCTTAAACTGCATTTCAATGAGAACCGCTTAGTCTTCTGACAATTCAAAAAGTTTCTAAAAATTGGTGAAGCAAGTAACGGGAGGGTCAATCCATTTAAAAATAGTTTGAATTCGCATTGCAAGAAGAATGATGCATAGCAGCAAAAACAAGCAAGCATTAAAAAAATATTTATAAATCCTTTATACCGATCATTTGGAAATCAAACGCAAAATCTCGGGTTACATCTGCCTTATTTGAGGACTGGTACTGCATCTATTTTATACCAGAGTTCAAGTAGTACTGCCTTAAGGAAAAAAATTCCATTTAAAATCTTATTGTTGCTTGATAATGCACCCGGTCACCCAACACACAGTTGGGAGGATTTAAATGACTGCATTCTTCGGCCACCAAATATAACGGCACTTCGCCAACAATGATCAGGGAATCTTTGCGTCCTTCAAAGCTTATAACTTGCGCAAGACAGTTGATGATGCTATTGCTGCCACAGATGAGGATGGTGGAAAGACACGTAGTGAGTTTGGAACGGCTACAAAAATGCACCATGTAATAAAAATTTTCGCATATTCGCATTAGGAGTTGACAAACGAAGAAATGATAGAGATGGAGTGACGCTGGGCAGAAGTAGGTGATGGAGATGGTGATGGGAGATCTCAAAAGGACGTGTGTGGACAAAAAAATGCTTTACAACTCAAGGATTGTTGGAGGTCTTCGCGTATATTAATTCAGCGGTGGAAAAACTTGAGCAAACGGATTGTTACATCAGCAGGTTCACTAAGGTCATCAGGGCACTTGGCATGGCACAAGGTGCCATGTCTTGCTATGAGGAAATTTATCATGAAGAAAAGAAGGCCCCCATACAAACCTCTCTGTACAGTTACTTCACGAAAATGTTGAAGCCACATCAACATCAACTTCATCAACAGCTGACGCAGAGGGCGACGCCACAGTGCAGCGTTCGACCTCGCAGTGAGAGAAATAAAATGTCTGCGTGCGGGCAGGATGAAGTGTGCATGTTGGCGTGATTGTAAAGCGTTGATGTGGACGTCGCAGTGACCTAATCCTCTTATGAGAATAAACTGTGACAATGAATCCACCAGAGCCATTAGTCAACTCAACTTAAAAGGCAAAAGATATAGTAATTATTAAAGGCTAGTAAATTACACAATACTAAATGGCTCCTTCAATGGCATGATAACATAAAACATTAATATTAGTCGTCATTATAGTGAATTAACCTTAGATACCGTGCTTTTGCAAATCCGTGCAATTGGTCAATTCGGACTAACAATATTACGCAATTTGGTGTGCAACTCCCAGGCGGCATTATCGTTTACTTATGCAAATAAATTAAAGATAAAAATAAGAATTATTGAATTTCGCAGGAAATAACTGAAGGAAATTGTTCGAAAAATTTCCCACATTTCTCCGCATCGATTGAAATCTCCGGAACACGGATTTAGTTTTGGAGAACGGACTTAATTTTCGGCTTACGTAAATTTCGACTTACTAAGATCCATTTGCTGTTTATTAGCAATCTTATTGAGGCTTTCATCAAAACCCACAATAAAATGCTGGCAACTCTCTACATGTTTCATTTAGGGTTTCGTTCGAAATATAGAGATCATGAACAATTACTTTGTTTTTGTTGTTGTTGAAAGCCGTCGCGACGGGCCGAAAGCACTCGGTCGCTTCGGCGAGAAACGACATGGCCACTAAGAACAAAGATTATATATACACGGGACGGGACTATGTATCGTACACAGTGTATGGAGAAATCATTGCACTCTCGGTAATTGCAGAAATGCTAAATGCGACAACACATTTCACTATGCAACTGCCGAAAATGGCACATTATTTCCGTCGATGTTTTACACATTGACACCACCGAAAATTCCAGAGTCGATTACATATTTCCCTGAGATTTCCCTGATATTTCCAGTGAAAATAAAATTCCCTGAGATTTCCCGGTCTTCCCGGTTTTCCAGAGTGCTGGACACCCTGCATATGCACCCGATTCTAAGATGACCCTGAATCAAAGATGTCCCCCCATTTTAGATTCCCCCACTTTTGGAAAGAAATGACAAAATTTAACATTGCCATTATAATAATTACCCTTATTGGCTTTTTTTATTTTTTGTCCCCTTTTATTGAAAATAATTACCTCAGCTCTAAATTTGAAACAATTTCAAATACAATCATTCAGGTTTAACATAAAAATCACTCCACATATGGGATGCTAGGCGCTGTATAACTACAGTAGACTCTTGACAATACAAAGTAGCAAGACCAAAAAAAAAAGGACTTCGTGATTTCGAACTTTGTAATTTTGAACATTTTATAAAACTCATGAAAAAAGTTTTTTCTTTGTTTTCTCAGACTTTTGTTGTCTTCGGCAACATTGTATACCTTTTTTGGTCCTTCTTGAAAGCATTCTTAAAAGATACAGGTCTTAAACGATCGTAACATAAGTAGTCAAGCCCACTTATATCAAACCCGTTTATAATGAAGTTCGGTTATTACAAAGTGAATATTTCGGCCCCCTCAACTTTATTACAAACAGACTTGTCTGTACCCAATTGTACTTCCCATGCAAATGCTTTTACGTGGCAGCCATAATGTTGGCAAAATTTCATCTTTGTATTGAAAATGTATAAAAAACAAAAGTTGATTATTTTGTAATAAGAATTTTATTTTCGGAATTCGTAGTCAGTAGAGAAGGAAAACTGGTATGGACGCTAAAAATAGACATTTGCATCTACATTGTTATGATGGCAACTGGCCCAACTGCGCTTTAGCTGTCCTCTTTCGCCCAATCATAACTAAAAAAATAAGCATGGAACTAAGACTGTTAAATAAAAACCATTCACAGGTTATTATTGTGGTGTCTTCCGCATCGTCGGCTGAATAAATGATCTTGGGAGGTAATTTGTTTCCTTTCTAATACTAACACCTTGATGACAAATGGGGTGTGATTCGGCATATTTTCTGCATTATCTCCTTAAGGATTATAAAACGACCGGTGATTTGGGGTTTATGGCGCACGGAAGAAAAGGGTCCGGTTGTGGAGAGGTTCCTCCCCACTTCTCACCTTCAAGCTCGGCAAGACAGATAAAGATACACCAGCAACTGGTACCTTCCACAACCAGACCCCTTTTCCCCACATACCGTAAACCCAAACCCCCCCTGGCCGTCATAATCCTTACCACCAGCAACACAACCCACCCAAATTTCCTAATGGCATCACCCACCCTCACTCACCCCATCTATGCTAAAAGATTTATGCGTGGAAAGCCCCTTTATGGAAAGATGAGCTAGGATTGCTCGCCTTCAAGGGCGAGGTATGGTTCACGGTGAATTTGAACTGCCATAATGGGGTCGTTTACCATATTTTTTTTATTGCCGAATATGATAGAGTTTGTAAAATAAAAAGACCCGTAATTTTCCGTTTTTTGATCCGTCAATTATTTCTCAAGTTATAGGCGGCAAAAAACTGATGTTTTAAACCCTTTCGGAAAAGTGGGTGTGGTGCAACCTCTGATGTATATCGACTTCGTCCAATCACAACTGAGCCCGCGAAGCTACTTTGCCTTATCATAAAGGGGGGGACAGAGCTGACTCTGCCAATTGGAGCAGTTGCGACAGCATCTGTGCGAGTAGACCTTCCGAGAATCCCCCTCCACTCCCTCCCCTTCCCATAAGAGCAGTCAAGGACGGGAGGAAAATGACGTCAATGTTATCACAGCAGCTTTTTCGGTGGGGGTCAACTTTTGCTTATTTTAATTTTTGATTTATGAGTTAATGGTTGTGGTTAGAAGATTAATTTTTTCACTAAATTTCTTGTTTCATTTCCATCTAACAATTTCGTGCAGAAAATTGCGATTTCGGTTCCGAGTAAACGCCCCCATTCCAGGCACACAGCAGTGAGCATGGTGTGTGCTGTCACACATAAGTTTTAATCAAAAGAGGACAGAGCATATAATGAAAATGCTGGTAACATTTAATCACAAAAAATAACCCGAATAAATATTGGCATTATATAAGATTTCCACATTACTCAAGGTCTAAATGATAAAGAGTTATATGTGGAAAATGATGGGGAGAGTCTGGCATATGTGGGAGCTGAATGCACTACTATTCACACATTCCATTTTTGATGCACCACAATCAGCAACACAGATTTATTAGGTGTCTAAGCAGCAAAAATAGTAATGCTGAAGCAGTTTTTCGCTGAGGTTTGTAAAAACGAATTCCATTTGCTCCTGGAGCCAGGGCCCGAAGTTGGTAATTTCGAAAAATTCGTATTTTCAAAATTTTGTATCCTTGAATATTTCCATGTTATTACTATAGGCTTTCCGCCAGGACCGGCAGTTTTGCTTCGTTTAATCAAAACTTTGTATTTTCGTGCTTTGTATTATCAAGAGTCTACTGTATTTATATAATTTCCATAAAAGTATTCATCGCTGGAAGCTCATAGCCATTTCAATTTCAAGGGGGCAAATATAGCTGTTTTGTACCATTGTTGTGCCATCTAGATAATCTTATTCTCATTCCTGATCCACAGAAGAGGGATGAATTTTGACATGTGTTCAAGTGCTGAGCCATGACTACACGACTCAAGCAAGCATTTATTTATATTTTTACTTGGAGCCTTACTGTAACTACTATGTTAATTTCTCATTACAATTGATCAAAATTCCAGTAATAAAAAGCTAATTTATTCACAGGGATACGTATAGTATTTTTTATTGTATATATATTGCCGCAACATATATAGTACTCGATGAGTTAACAGCATAGTTTAAGGTCATCATTACCTAATATGTATTCTGCATACATAAGATTTTAACAGCTTTATATAGCACTAATATTAAATACTGGTTTATAAATAAACACTGAATTCATTATTATTGTTATCACTACTGTCTTTGCAGCAAAAATCTCATTCAAATGAAATCCTTTCCGTTTTGGGGGTTGAGGATGAGTACATGAACTTATAGTGTTCCTCCTTTCCACTATGGCTTCACTGTACATTGCACAAGCATTTTAGAAACAGAGAATTGTTTTGCGATGGGTAGGTTTCTAACACCCCCACTCAATGATTGCGTCGCCAATGGTACAAAGGGCAACCAGAGTGACTTCATTAACATTTTCAACAAGAGGAGCGGAGACGAAAGAGTCTCTCTCAAGACTATCATTCCCATGGAAAAGAATTCAAACAGGCCTGATGCATCAAATAAAAACCAAGGAAAACTGAGTTAGTTACTGTCATAATACTGTCACCTGCCAAGAGGATTCTACTGTCAGTGGTTGAGTGGAGTGGCATTTTAGAAAAAATTACTTTCTCACTTGAAGTGAGCAGTATGAAGTCAGGGAATACAAGACCAATCTTTCACAAGATTCTCTTTGTATGAAGGTAATGGATCAAAAGAAGAGCGTGGAAATTCATACTTACTTGCCCAAGAAGCATTCTAGTGCATCTCTGGTGCTCCGAGGGAAATTTGGGAGTGATAGTGCTTTCTCCAAGGATGCCATGACACCATCCAAGTCCCATTTTATGCCTTTTTTCTTCTTATCTTCACTCTGCTGGTAATCAAGAGTTTTTTTTTATTATAAAGGTGATAATATAACACATACCTCCTCATATAGCATTCTTTAGCAATACTAAATACAACCAATACATGAAAATTCAGGTGAGGAATCTGGAGATCAAGAAATATTAAAAATTTTACATTTTTTATACACATTCAAATCCACCTCTTCACCAAAATATAATGTGCACTTGAGTTTGAAGAGAGTTTATGAAGATACATATGTTATTCGGGTGTGCCGCATGATGTTCAGGTATTGCCCCGATGTTCTGTGACCTCTTCTGGTCACTTCCTCAGAGGGATGTAGATTTCACTTCCTCACATCCCTCTGAGTAAGTGACCAGCAGAGGTCACAAAATGTCTAGGCAATACCTGAACATCACCCGGCACACCCGAATAACATACATATCAACATGAGCCGCGAAAGCTTCAATGAACAGTGTTAATGAAGTTACCAAAAGACAGACAGAAAATTTAATCATATCATGTTTTTTAAATTTAATTCTACATTAATTGTTATATACATAACATTTTTGAATTATACTGTCGTACTTTTTATTAATGTTTGAATGGAAAAAGTTTTTTATTATGTTCAAAAATTACGCAGCCTTTAAAAATTTATCAGCAGATCTATTCCACTTTATAACACAATATGCACAAGAATAGTTTATGCATTTCCTACATATTTCAGGAATTTATCAGTGCAAAAAATGATACTATAATCATTTATATCACAAGCATTTTTCTTGGCTCTGTGTGGTATAACAACTGCTATCTTAATTGCGTTGTAATCCTTAGATATCCAGATGTTACAACACATCGTCATGAAGAACATAATTTATGCAACGTTTTTATCAATTTACGCAGACAAATATATCAATACACAGTAAAACCTTGTATTTGCATTATCAGAATTTATTTTTTCTTGCAATTTACAATGTTTTTATCAGGTCCCAATTTCCTATACCTTCAACATATGTAGAACCCTGTATTTACACTAAGACTTTTCCATTACCTCCTGTTTGCATTACATGTGGGTAAGAATGTGATAGATTGAAAAAAAAAATTCCATTCTATGACATTTAGCCATACGTACCAGCCTGTATAAAACAGTTTTACCTTGTTTCGTGCATATACACTTAAAAAACAAACCCAGAATAGAACATCATTCAGAATGAATGTGTGACAAACTAAGTGATTGTAAGAACCAAGCGAACTCGTATTTTCTCTGATTTTCTTGGCTGTTGGCAATACTTACAAATAGCATATCCTTCCTTGATGACTACATCAAAACGCTCAAGGAGGATGGTAAATGAAATCTGATTCTTTCGATGACAACTATTGTCAGCTGGAATAATTAGGCCATAGAGTAAGGTTGGTTAATCAATCTGAAATAGGTAGAGAGAAAAAAAGCTTTCCTTGCAACTGAATTTACCGCTCAAACACTATAAAATTTCTTCTGATGCCTGTCAAAACTTTTATGAGTGCACGGGTGCAGTAAACGATTTCTGTACTAGGAATACCCCTCATGGATTTAGGTTTGGGGAAAACTGGTAGCAAAAAATGTCGGTTGAGAGTAAAATGCTGGTTGTACAGGGTGGCTACTGATAACCAATTTTCAAATTCCCTGACTTTTCCCTGATTTTTCCCTGACGGCTTTACCAGTTTCCCTGACCGATCGCCAGAAGGTCTCCTATTATCGGAATATTTTTTTCTGCTGAATTAAATTTTCGTCAAAACTCAGAAAATGATAAAAGCTGAAATCAATACATTAAAAGCTATAAGAATGAAAAACATATGGAACCTCCGCCCTAATGAAAAAAATATATTAAACCTTCTCAAGTTAAGCCCTCACACAAATTGTACACACATTTAATACATTTTTCACGGTCGCGTATCGTATTTCCGTGGCCGTGTATATTTCCTCAGGTAAAATTACAGATTGACAATGTCTAATTCTTCAAGGAAAAGGTGGCGTGTCGTGGTAGATCTCGGAAGTTCAACATTACTGAAAAGGTATCGGAGGGAAAGTTAATGGCCAATTGAGTGGCGGACTCCGGCACAGGTATCACTGAGCGAAAATTACAAACCAAAGCCAAGTTCTTGGATTGGATCAAAATCGGATGGCATGAGTTTTAAAAGCGAATATCAACTTGATTAACGTGGTCATAACCCCTTGATTGTAAGAGGGAACCAAAATTGTTAAAACATTTTTATAAACAAACAAAACGTAATCGCGCCACTGCGAGCGAAAACAGGAGGCAATTAGCAACGGCAGCGTCATATTAAGGAATGTCATATTTGAGGTGGTTTGTGACCTGACTAAATTGCTTCGAAGGGGAGCTACGGGGGCCATTCAATAATTACGTCGAGCATGAAAGGTGGGGAGGGGAGGAGAACTCTTCTTATGGTCTCGCGAAGGGGGGGTGTGGAAATCGAAGATGATCTCGCGTAAGATTTTGTTTACAGTTGTGATCGTGTTTGTATTACCGTTTTAATAATCATCGTCTCGTATTTTTCGAACTGCAAGCACGTATTTACTACAAGCTAGTGTGCTACAACTAGGTACCTCTCGACCTGTGTCTCGGAAGTTGAAAAAAAACGCGAGGTAAAATCTTCCGAAAAACATAGCCTCGGATTCCTTGTGATGAGCAGAATACACGGTGATCATGAATTTTAACACTACTAGGCAAATATCGCATTAAGGATTTATAAAAGGGATACATTGTACGACTGATTCACAACTACATAACTAAGATACACAACTGAATGTTCAACGAATTGACGGGGCTTATTCTATGCACTTCTTTGCGGCGACGGACATTAGTTGGTGAAATAGGGCGGAAAAGACTGCCCGGTAAACGTAATGGTAGAAAAGTAACGAGAATTTCCTATCCCAATTTCTCCCTGACTGTTACGAGAATTCCCTGACTATTCCCTGACTTTTCCAGATTTCCAAAATTCCCTGACAATTCCAGGTTTTCCCGGTTTTCCCTGACGATCGCCACCCTGTTGTAGCAATTAGCTTCCTGAGGTCGAGTGTATCCGTACTTGACTAATTTACGTTTTTTGACTCGTTGTTGGAAACTCTGGACTTGTGGCAAGAAAGCCAAATGCATTTTTAGTCGTATTGATGCCATATCTCATGTACTACTTAGCATATAATTCAAAGTTGTTCTTAGTATTTTAGCATCAAAAAATGTATTATCATCCAAGCAATTCACATATCATGCATAACATGCATGCCAATGATGATTGATTTGGAGCCTAACTCTGGCAAGGAGCATATTAACAATGCTGCTATGATCCATCATTATTCATAAAAAAAATTAAATTTTTCATGTCGGGACCAAGAACTGAAATTCATAATTTCAAAACTTTGTTATTTTGTAACATCAAGTACTGTTACATTTATTTGGATACCTTTTGTTCGGGATTGAAGATTTTACTTCATAAAATCAAATTGTTGTAATTCCGAGTTTCTACTGTATTTGTATGGGCAGGAATGAGACGACTCAGTGGCTATTTGCTGCTTGGAAAGCCATGAGATTGCTGCTGCAACAAATAGCTGCTGACCCTCTCATTCCTACCCACAAAAATTAATATGGATGTAGAAAAATTTGATTAAGTTCTTAACAACAATGCATTTTAACACATTCACTGCAGGGCTGATTAAAGCCCTACCCCTCACAGTGCGGCGTGACCCACCGGTGGGTCACACCCAGCCTTTTGCATGGGCGGTGTGACCCACCAGTGGGTGACAGTCCTTCCGAGCTTCTGGCCGCTGCCGAGGGATGGTGTTTGGAGCGGCAACACTCTAGTCGTTTTCTGAGATTAGAGGAAGGCTACATGCATTTGCGTGACCCACCGGTGGGTCACGCCGCAGTGAACGTGTTAAAATTAGGACTAAAAGGATAAGAAATTTTGCTTTGTACATTCCACACACACAGGAATATACAAAGCGAACAAAGTTTCTTTTCCAATCTCGTGATTCCACAAAGTTAAGCCTCAAACGTTGAACCAGGATTATAAGGATTACAACAAATTAGGATAGAAAAAAGAAGACAAATTACCACATAAATTATATATTTATCTGTGGTAACTTGTAAATTTTTGTCTTCTTTTTGATATGTTCCAATACCACGCAATATCGCCAGAATCTACTGAAATTAGGATAGAGTATGTTCGACCACTCAGGAAAATGCTTCTAATTAATGTTCAATCATCTATCACACATTATACCAACAATATGTTCTAAAGAGGAGATGATCAGTTAACTATGGTCACAAAATATTATTTAGACTAAAACAAAGATATTTATAGTTTAAATGAGCATAAATGATGACATAATCCTCACTAGTCACACTTCTCACCTTAATAAGGCCCATATGGACTAGAAGGTAATTGGTTAACACAGAAACTTTGTCAGACTCGATGGCCCACCTAAACACCTCTTCATACAACGCTGTGGTACAGGACAAAATTTCAGATGACGGATCACTCTTGGATGTGGCATGGCCAAGCTGATTTTCACCAGCAAGGGAAGAAACTTTCATGAGGATTTCAACAGCATCCTCAATATAAGCCTCCTTTTCATCATCGCTGCCCTCAGTCTTAGGCTGGCCCTGGCAAAAAAAGTCAAGTTTTATCCGAAAAGTAATAAAACAATCCAAAATAGGTTTTATCACAAAGAAATGGATACAGCGGCAGCTTCATAGCTAAAATAAAAAAATCTAGACTTTCTTTCTAGAAAGCTTCAGTAGGAAAGATTAACCATGGAAGGTAGCTGCATATCCTTGGTCAAACATTTGGGTTTTCATACAGAGAGGTCAGTAATATAAAACAATATGATGCTATGATCCATCCTGATTGTATTGCCTATTCTAGTAATTTGATTGATGGCAGAAAAATACAGTATAAAAGGTGACATCATCAAATAAAAATAGCAGATAGGGGTTAAATTACAGATTTCTCGAATTCGATAAGCTCAAATACTAGATTTGCAATTGGTATGTTAAATGTTATTATGCTAATTTATTTGTTGCCTGCTGAGGTAAAAAGCTAAGACTTGATTAATTTCAAAGACATTGGAGTTTTGTAGGGCCTAATAAATGAAAGAATGTCAGGGAAGCTCATAATGGAAAGGACAAGGCATGGATTCTGGATGGCATGAGTGAGGTAAAAGATATAATTTCAGAAAGATTTAACATTAGAAATATCAGGGTGCTACAGAATTCCACTTATCAATTTCTATGATTCAACCATGACCTATGACTAGGAAGAATTCTTTCACCAGTCTCTTTTTCATCAACACACCTATGGTGACTCTACAACTAGAAACTGTTGTCCTAATTACTGTTTAAAGATGAAATAAATTTATCATTTCCCATTCATTCATGCATGCATTCCCACAAATTAATGCAACACTAGTCAAAACTTCCAGACAAAATGGCCTATAGTAAAAAACACAAGATTGATCAGAAAAGAAAGAGATGGTCCTTACAGATGATAGCAGGTGAGGCCCATCAAGAATCCTACCAATGTAAGCAAAATACTTACGGTGACAACAAAGCTCACCAACTTAAATTCACCACTCATGATGGTCAACTCACTAGTCTACTTAACTTTCTAGAAGAAAATTAGTCACTTATGAATGTGAATGGCAGCAACATTATGAAAATATGTAATTGTTCACTGAAATTAGTGGTGATATAATAGTTTTTACTCTTAAGTAGCTGTAAGAGGCCAATCTTAATAACTTAACACCAATTAAGGAGCTGAATGAGGTCTCACTATTTCCTACCTACTTCACACATAAATAACAGAATAATAAAAAGTGCTTAAGTAACCACCCTTTACAAGGATCTTTTTCTTTACATGCACATCTCATTAGTTGGAGCTTCTGCTTTATGTTAAGTTACCCAAATCAGAATGAAAGATTTTTAAAAAATCTTACCATTTTTATCCTCCCAAGAAGAACATTTTTCCTTTCTTTTCCAAGGGAAACAAAAGAGGAAGGAATTGGAGAGCCAAGAAATTGTTCCACAGACATCTAGAGAGAAAAAAGAACATTATATTACATGCAATAACAATTTAAATATACAATGATGATTCATCATACGAAAACCAACTACTGGTCACAAAGCAGCAGTTTAAAATACCAACAAGAAATACACATAGATTAAAAAGTACTCAAAAGAGTACCCTAAAATAAATTGTAATACAACATGACCCTAAATATCCACTATATTACATTTTAAACCCCTTCAAAGTTGATAAAAAATAAAGTATACACTAATTTGTTTATTCAGTTACATGCCCAAAAAAGCTGCTTACCAGCTTTGAGGACAACTTATACATAAAAACTAAAAGCAACATGGTTACAGCTATCATCCTAAGGAATTTTACAAAATACTTTTGATTACAAGTGACTTGGATATAAGTATAACAACTGAGGTAAACTCAAGTATATGTCAAAATTTGGAAATTCCTTGAGAAGCCTTCCACAGGGTGATGACTGAAGATACAGGTCTTCTGGATGCTCTTCCATATTCGTCCTTTATGCTAAACGAAAGATTCGCCAATGTTGCAGTCACAGTCAGTAAAGTGCAGGACATCAAAATTTCCATGTTCTGCATTTCACTGATCTGAAGATGCTAACAACAACACAAGCAAAACTGTTATCTATCACATAGGATAAACACAGAGGAATACCTGTATTTTCAAATTAACACTTTCACTGTGGGCCCCAAGCATGAAATATGTTTTCCGTGAGCAGCAGTAATTTTTTTTCATGAATAGGTACTAATGATTCCTTTGATGCATAGACAGTTTTGCCTAGAAAACCTAGAAACGGCTGGCACTTTGACAAAGTTCAGATTGCAATGGAGGAGTGGGAAGTAAATTGGAGGGCCATAGCTGGAAATGGTTAAGCTGTGGCACATCTGAAAAATAGAAGACACTGGATGCACGGGTGTGTCTTTCACTTATGGGGCTAGATTTAGGTAATGCACCGGTGCGTCCTACGCAGCTGAAGTGTTAAGAGAATTAACGACTTGCCTGCAATTACGTATCCTTGAAAGTTCTGAATGGACTGTCATCAATAAACTCAACTAGCTCCATCAACAAATCAGTCAATTGGATCAACATTAGAAATTTCATTACTCATGTTTGGTTCCTTCTTTTTTCTCAAATGCCCTACTTTCATCTCAGAGTTTCATAATAAAAACTATAATATGAACAGTTTCAAAATGTAGAAATTGATTTTCATCAACATTCTGGCTTTTTCACATTGATCTAAAACTTAATGACACAGCTTTTGCTCAAGCTAAATGGAATCATTTCACAGCCAATCAAATCCCTGGCATATTTCCTCCTCTGTCAAACTTAGAGCTCATTCTTATGTCCTAGACCAAAAGAAGATAATGGATCATTCTATTATTTCTATGAATAGTTTTCATACAATTGACAATGGAGATGGAACATAGATAAAAATTCTAGCAATTATTATCAATACACTGGTATATTATGAGAAGCTACTGGTGGTCATTTCACAAAGTGTGATTTGAAATGACATTATAAATAAAACATGCTTAAATTTATACTGGTAGCGTTTATTGGGTATTGGCAATTTTTCCGATACTTTGATACTTTCCTTTTTTCTGGATACTTTTACTTGAAAGTATTCGTTTGGTGAAAATCATCAAACAACATACCGTATTTACTCGTGTAAGCCGTGCCCTCGTGTATCCCGCGCACCCCTATTTTCGGGCAGGCTCGTGAGGAAAAAATTATTTCTATTGAAAAAAAAATTTTTTTCCCTTGAGTTTGCATCATTTTGTCATAACATGAATGCACTTTCTTTAATAGAAATGCTGGGCCTAAATTAAGTGTACGTCTTTCTCATTAATTGATTGAATTACATGTTATTATCGTCACGATCGTCATCGTGCCCGAACGGCCTCTTTTACCACTTTTACTGTGCATCTTTTTCTTGTAGCATCTCACAGTAATCACAGTTACATACGATCACATTATCTAGCTATAAAAATGGCGTCAGTTGAAAGTAACATCCAACTGAAATAATTGCAAAAATATATACGATTTCAGCCCGTGATTACTCTATTATTACGGAAATCTGGAGGATTCGTGTAAGCCGCGCACCCCCATTTTTTCCCCAGCGTTTCGGGAAAAAAGGTGCGCGGCTTACACGAGTAAATACGGTATAATTTTGAAATCCCACCTTCTTCAACTGACTTACCAATGTGTCACTTATTTGTTTACTTAGCTGCGACCTTCATGCCAATTAAAGTGAGACAAGTGCTTAGAATTGGCTATGGGATAGCCTGAGGTGAAAAGCTCAACCTCCTCCGAAAAGTAGATGAAAATTCACACAAGAAGAAAGTTTGCTGAAATAGCAGCAAAAATTAAACTTCTGCCATCAACTCAAGTTTATTCTGCTCAATGCATATGTCGTTCCGTATTTCTGCCTACGTTCCGAACTTGATTGCAGAAAATATGAAATGCAAATAAAGTATCGTGGCATAGTGAAGTGTCATGACGTCAATGAATTCGCATTAGAACATTTTAAATAAAGACGAAGGAGCTGGCGTGCCTACAATGTTCTTTACTTATGGGGAAAACCAGGTTTTATAATTTGACTAGAAAAACTTAAATGAATATAAGCAAATATTTTATATCGTATCAGGTATCAGTTTGGTATCGGAAAAAGTGGTATCGGTACAAGTCTAATTATTTTCCTTGTATTTTGATAATGTTGTTAATTTTTTAAGGCAACTGGTGACATTATAAAATTATTATTGTTATTTCATCATTATAAGATTAGACTGAAAAATATATTTAACTGCTATGGATAAAATGCATGCATTCACTCTTTTCTGAATTTTAGGCCTACCACTCACAGTGGCATCTTCCTTCTTCACAACAGGCTTCTCTTCATCTTTCTTCTCTGTCTGAGACTCATCCTTTTCATCTCCACTCTCCCCTTCATCATCATCATCATCTTCTTCTTCTTCCTCATCCTCACCACCGGAGTTCTCATTGTCATCGTCTTCATCATCATCATCACCTTCATCATCCCTGTCAATGGCAGCAAGTAATAACAAAAATTAATCAAATTGAATTCAAATGATATTGGAAATAGAATAGAGCATCAATTACCCGTGGTAATGGAAGGTAAAGCCCAATTAGATAAACGATAGCGACAGATAATCCATGCATGATTATTTTCCTAGTACATAGTTTCGACCTAGGTTTCAGTGCCATGCCTTCTTCTCGTCTTTTGCACCTACAGTAGAACCTCTATTTTACGAAGTTGAAGGGACCCAAAAATTTGAGCTTTGCAAATCAGAGGGTTTGTAAATTGGAGGCTATCTTCCACTAACTCCTCTGTCTCCGGAACTGATGTGTCACCAAAACCAGCTGATCTCCAACAGTTGGAAATAGTTTTTGCAGTGACACTCCCATGCTTTGGCAACACCTTGCAAAGCATGGAGCAATGTCCATGGAGGCACATCATGCACATAAGAGGCTTGATCTGCGACAAATGTACGTCTACTAAAACTCTGCTGACAAGAATGCGAGTATACTTTCAATTGCAATTAAACACTATGCTGTACTAAACTTGTCAAATAGTTATATTAGGAATGAAATCAAACTAATTACTATAACAAATAATAGTCATCTGCTCATTCAGGGAAAAAACGACAGATATTACGTGAAATTCTCTGTGTGCAGTGTATCTGCAAGAAATTGAAAGAATTTAAAAATTAGACCTCAATTGTATTGATATGCTGTATAGCGTAGGCGTTATTCCTAAGGCTAGGAGACTCACTTTAATAAAAGAGAATGAAACGGCCATGAATTCCAAGAAAAAAACGTAAATATTTTTCTACAAATTTATAATGGTATGAACTTGGCTGCTTCAACTGGATTAAGTTCTTGTAGCTGTTCAGTTGGTAGACCTCAAAATAAGGGGAGTAAGAGAATTAACTCATCTGCATCCGCAGAGTATTGTAGGCATATGCAGCTATGCAATAATTAGCGAAAGGGGTATATTTAGGGCTAGTCGATTTGTGTTTAAAGAAGCCATTTTTACATGGGAAAGCCAGGGATGCATTTTTATTAGGAAATTTCAAAACAAAGTTCCAACTGACCCAGTATATTTCAGTGAAAAGACCATAAAATGCCCTTTTTGAAGAAAGTGTATCGTTTGAAATACATCTAATAATATTTTGCCGCTGATGAAAGTCAATCTTAGAAATTCACTCAGTTAATTTGAAATGCACTATTTTTTTAAATGTGTTCCTCAGTGCTGACATCTAGCGGTGATTTACGAGAACTATTTACTCGTGGCTACATAAAGCGATCGCGAGCTAAATGACGCGATCGCATATTCTTACCTAACGACGTGAAACACTTCTAATGAAAAATTAAATAATCAAATTGCATCAACACTTGAAATTAAGTAATTTATTATTACAAAATTAGTATTTTTAATGAAACTAAGCTCCACAACAGCTGCAGCAAAGAACTTCCTATGGGAATGCTATTTTCAAGTGAAAGGCTGAACAAAGTTCTGAATTGGGATTGCGGTGGCTATCTTAAAGCTAATTTTAAATAATTCCAGAGAAAATATGGATCCTTTGAGACGACAAGTTAGGTATTCACAACACACAAAATGATAGAAAAGGAATAGAAATTACCAAGTACTAATCAGATTATTTTATGAACTTGGGCATTGTTTTCGAGAAGTAGGCATCGTGCCATGCGTCTTTGAACATTTTTTCCTTGGATCATATAATTAGGATTGAATTGCGATTTGGATGATCATTCTCTGGGACTTTTGCTACAGTTTAAGCACTTCAAAAAGCACTATGCTCACATTCGATTTTCCACATTTTCCCATATGAAATACTTAGACCGAGGGCCCTCTCAACATGACCTATCTGGCTTCAGCTGCTCCTGTTGCGGTATACAGCAATCGTTATTCCATTGTACTGAGTTCAGTGCTACAAAATCATTTCAAAAACTTCGTAAAACAGGGGTCAATCACTCCCAGGGACCGGCCTCTCACTTCGTAAATCAGTAAAATGGAGGTTTCGTAAAATAGATGCCATTTTACATGGCTTTCCTATATACAAAGATCAGGACTGGCGGAATGGTTCGTGAATTGGTGTCATTTCGTAAATTAGAGGTTCGTAAAAAAGAGGTTCTACTGTACTCCACTGAAGTACTCATTATTTTTCTACAATTTCATTTACCGGCCAGTAGTTCATGAAATTTATTTCTCCAAAACAATTCACCAATTATAAGTATTATAATGTCTGCCAATTATGTACATTGAATGAACTCCATCAATTCGTGGAACCTCAAGTGGTGAATGTTAATCTCAGACTCCCAATGCATCCCATTTTTTATCTATCAACTTATAATATTTGCGTAGCAGTAAGCATTTTGTCATAATTGTAATGTATATCGCTCATCGTGAGTAATTTGAGGCTATTCTGATCAGAAAAATTTGCGTCACATTCATTAACTTCACAGTCTCATATCATGGTATCTGATGCACGTCAACCATTAGTATAGTGGTGGTGAGAGGTTGCTTCTTGGAAATTCTGAGTTCCCTAACCATTAGTGCTTACTCAGCCTGCTCTCAATGTAAACAAGTCAAGGTTGCAGTCCAGCCTAATTTCCAAACACATGATGTACAGACACTATATCCTAAGTGACACCATAAGTTAACTTCACTGAAATGTCCTATTTGATGCGCTTCCTATTTAGTACAGCTTGGAAAGACTTGGGACGAGATGAAAAAAACAATCCCAGAGGAAGATATTGCAGGGACGGAACAGGACAAAAATTTTGGGACGTAAAAATTTACGGAACAAGATGAAAATTCTGGGATGAAGTTTAGTTCATGCTCGCTCAACACCCTGATTTATAGTGAAGAATTAGATATTTTGGAAACTCATCAAATATAAAATAGAAAAAATATGAACTCGCATGCCGGGGGCAGAGGCAAATAGTGAGCAGTGATTAGGGAGACTCACCGTAATACAATGTCGTCATGTGCATAAGTGGATTCCCAGCTGCAGGAAAACCCTTTGTGTGGGCAAAAGGTAGCAATTTTGTATACTTTAACATGGCTGGCCGCTATCTGCAGGGGCGAAGAGAAGCAGGAGGAGAGGTTGGGAAAGAGAGAATAGGGGAGGGAGTGGGGTTACTTGTTGAGAGATTAATAGACGGATAATCCAACGGTTGGTTAATTGTACGTAGGATAATCGGTGTCTACTGTAGATTGATATAAACCATTATTATACAAGAAACTCCTGATAAGTAGTGAACTGGAACACCACAAGAAAACATATGAATTGCTACGTCAACATTCAATCAATCAAGGGAATTTTCTGAGGGCTTCATTACTTAGGCATGAAAACAGTTAAGAAATATTGTGGTTCACCGTAAATAGAGAACAGTATTATCTTTCACCCTACCACTGCACACACTAAGTGAAATGATGGCAGAAACCTACACTCTTAAAGCAACAATCACCATGATTTCTTCCCAGACATTGGGGCACTTGGATTTGTAGACCATTGACAAAATCAACTTATACAGAAAAAGAATGAAAGATTATTGCTAAGCTCACTCGACTCTGAGAATGTCCTTCTGCATCCCCAGCAAACTTTGCATCTGCTTAATGCCTTCCGCGCCAAACTGATTTCCATTGAGATCTAATACTCTGAGGGCCTGCATAGATCCTGTCGGGCTGCCACCAGTCAATGAAGAGACAGCTTTCACCAGTGCCAACCCAGCACTTGCTTTTATTTCATTGGAGTCCATATACAGTTCCTGTATGAGAAAACCGGAGTTCTGATTAAAAAAACAAGCACTCCTAGTTTATATACAATTACCTCAAAACCAATAATATATTTCTAATGAATTTCAGAAAGGCTCAATGAATGGAATGAAATTAAATGGAATTTTGCAAGGCATGGTATAAACGTTTAGGGGAATGAGATAAAAAGAGGCAGGGTGTAAGCTTCTGAGATGTAAGAAGAATGAAAAAATACAATGGTCAAAGAAAACAACTGAAGAAGTGCTGGAAGATAAAACAGGAAGAAACAATCTATGAATGGAAGTAAAGTCATAGAGCACAATATGGTCCATTTAGATCAATAAAAATGTTTTCCAAAAGGATTTGGTAGTTTCCTGGCAGTTGTGAGTGAAGTTCCCCAAGTAATACATCAGGTAAGTGCATTATTTAATGCTGTTTACATGTCATACTCTGAGACCAACATCAGGGTGTCTGCCATGATCTTAATGAGCATGGATTTATTGATAATTCAAATCATGCACTTCAAATCAAATCACTTACCTGGTGGATTACTCCCCGAGAACTTCACTTAGAACACTCTGTGTATCTCGCATATTTTTATTGTAAACCTCCAGTAACATGCTGATAATGATGTATATTTACATGAAGCTTTTCAGCTGTTTCCACAGCGCAGAACTATGAAAGATTACTTTGGATTGCCTCACATTGGCTTACCGAGGGAGCAATGTGACGCCGAGCTATGAAAGACCCTTGCATCACACACAATGTGAATGAACTACAGTAAAACCTCGCTTTTACACCCCCGCAATTTACGACATTTTCATCAAGTCCCGATGATTTATATATCTCCACAGTGTTATGTCTTCCCCGTATTTACACTTATGAAATTTTAAATGGTCCGCCATTAGCGCTAGGCCGCCAAAAGGAACATGGTGGATAGCGTATCACAACCATATGAGGAACGAAATGGAAATCGGCGGAAAAAGTTTTGGGACATTCACAAGCCAAAGACCTTTGAATTACAATAAATTTTCTAATTCCTTCTATTTCTGGGTTCATCTCATACTTTCGTAATAAACTCGTTTTAATTCTTCAAGAGACAAATCACGTAAAATTATAACAATTAACCAATTGTACTAGTTCCCCAAATGCCTTATATTACGTTACAAGTGGCAATTATGCGGTAAAATCATGAAGGATATGTATCTTCCATCGTAAAACTGTATTCCGGGAAGAAGTTGGCTGTAATTATGTGAAATAAAACGATGATATGCACTCTCTTTAACAGTCATGCCTGCGAATAATTCTACCTTACTTGTAAGCGTCGTGTCCACGAATATAGACACTATACGTTTATATTCGTGGGTGTTTTCATGATGATCCACTCACTTGGTTTTATTCTTCTTGTGCATTACGAAGTTCTGCCATTAATTTTAAAGTCATTCTAATCGTAATTACTTTTTCCCTGCTTTTTCCGTGACAGCGTCAAGTAACAGGAACAAAACAAAAAATGGCCCACAAACGAGAGGAAAACGTTGTCAATAGAAGAAAAGATAAAAATTTTGGGAAGAGTTGACTCGCATATAGGTTCACGTATTTCCCTTGTCAGAGAACTTGGGATTCCAATATCCACATTGAACACTGTTGTTAAAACACGCATAACCATTGAAACCAGTAGTATTCCAAATATGATGAACTGGAAGAAATTTTGAAGGAAAGGTTTCAGTGCACCAGAGCATCTAACATACTCATCAGTGGAGTTATTCTTAAGGAAAAGGCACAATATGTGACAATGAGGTTAGGAATTGAAGACTTCAAGGCATCAAACGGATGGTTAAGCCGATTTAAAACTAGGTACATACAATGTTGTGTATAAATCAATTTGTGGTGAGTCAAACAGTGTTGATCCCCAGACAGTTACACAGTGGAAGGAACATTCTTTAAGTCAGCATATTGAAGGGTATGCACCAAAAGACACTTTCAATTTTGATGAGACAGGCCTTTTTTTCAATGTGCTTCATTATAAGACTTTAGACTTTAAAGGTGAATCTTGCCATGGGGGAAAGCATAGTAAAGCTCGACTGACAGTATTGTTAGGTGCTAATGCTAATGGCAGTGAGAAGTTAAGGCCATTTGTCATTGGGAAGTCCAAAAATCCCAGATGTTTTAAAAACATCAAGACATTTAAATGTCCATAGGTTGTGAGAATTCCCACAACCTATGCCACTAATACCAAAGCTTGGATGACGTCACATGTCTTTCAGGAACAAATGCAAGCTCTAGATGCAAAGATGGGTGGACAGAACCGAAAAATTGTAGTATTTTTAGACCAATGCCCAGCCCACCCAAACAATATTAATTTGAGGAATATAAAACTGGTATTCTTCCCACCCAATTGTACCAGCCAGTTACAGTCATTAGATTTAGGGATAATCCATGTATTCAAAGCAAACTACTGCAGGATTCTGGTGAGAAAAGCTATGAATCTTATAGACAGTGGGAGGGACCCTAAGAGCTTCAAAGTCACAGTTTTTGATGCACTACACTACATAGCATGATCATGGAAAGAAGTTGATGAGGGAAAATTTTCAAATTGTTTTAAAAAAGCAGGATTTAGTTTTTCTCAAGACTGCAACTTAGAACAGGACGAAGAACAGGGTAGTGAAGAACCACTGGAAGAAGGGGGAGGAGATAATAGAGCTATGGGAGACAACGATCAGTTGCGATTATTTGGAGCCGAAATAAGTTTTTCGGATTTTGTCGGAGTGGATGAGAAATTATCAACAATTAAGTCTCTTACAATTGATGAATCTATTGACCTGCATATCAGTGAAGAGGTAGCAAGCGAGGAGGATGATGATGATACGGAAACACCAATAGAAAGCACAATCAATGCTATTTCTGCTGTTAATGTACCACGACTATATTTATCAAGTGTTGCAGGAAGTGAGAACGAATTAGAGCTATTGGACAGAATAGAAAAGAGAGTAGAATCAATTAATACAAATAAAATGAGCAAGCAATCAAAGATAATGGAATATTTCTAGAAGGAGGCTAGTTAAATGAACATTTATTTATGGTGTACTATTTGTTCTAGCTGAATTCAGCGAAGAATGTTTTATTTAAATTCTGAGATAGTTCTTTGGCTTAAATTTTGAGAAGACTTTTTGAGAGTAAAGGTTGGTACATATTTTTTTTAAACTAATGGTTTATATGGATTATTAAGTCATATTTTTGTTTAGTTTGTCCGAAGATTTAAATATTTTTACTTTGAGAAGATTTTTTAATTTTATGGAGTTTATGGAATATGTACTTCCGTTTTATTTATTTATCCGCTACCATCTATGTAAAATTATATCTTTCTGAAGACTGACATATTGTACAATCTACCTCATTGAGAGTTTGGTATTAATAAAGAATTTTTTTGTTGTCATAATTACTTACATGTTTTATACTTACTTTTCATTTAAGACATAATTCACTTGAAAAATAGAACATTTAGCAATACTTTAAGGGATTATTTTCATTAAATTGTGCCTACCCTCGATTTACACTTTTTTCCCTCATCCCCCTCAAAAGTGTAAGAGGGGTTTTACTGTATTAACCCAAAGATGGTAATAATTATTTAAAATTTTGAGAGTAATTTCTTCCCTGCACACTTACAAAAACACTGGACAAAAAAGTTTGTGCAGACCAAATGCTAAAAATATAGAAAGCAGAAATGTTAAATATGGATAATTTTTAAGTTGGTTTAATATGAAATGAATCGGAACTGAAAGCGATCTAAGTTGAATATAAATAAACGTTAAATGTGAAGGCCTTTATTCCGAAGCCAACTGTATTCCATTCTAGTATTTTCTTGATCAATTGTTGATTTCAAGCAAGTCCCAAACTGAATTTTTAACTTTACTCCCCAAAATGATAACTACTTCATTAAATTATCTATCCATAATAGTCAAGGTCCATAATTCCTCATAGAAATTCAACAATGGCATTCAATTGTGCTATGATAACAGAGATATTTTAGTAGGAGAGAAAACCCTTTTGTTTATTTTTGAATAGCAAGGAATGGACTAACCTCAAGCTCTTTGTTGTTTCCTTTTGAAAAAGCTTCTGCCAGAACCATGGCACCGCTTGATTTTAATAAACAGTCACCTAGATTTAGTTTTTTTAAGTGCCTAAGGTGAGGAAGCATGCTAGCCACATGAATAGCTCCTTTCTGTCCACCAATGGTATTGTCATTAAGATCAATGACCCTGAAAAGAAAGAAAGATCAGCATCATTTAAGGGATAAAACCTACTTTTCACAAGAAATATCAACAGGAAACAACCATTATGATATTACAATAATGATTATGAATGATAAAATAACCTGAAGAAATTCTATGCAGAAAAAAATGGTTGGCAACAGCACAATAATTTCAAATTATACATACTGTAGGCGTAAAATATTTTAACTATCTAAATTCTAACACATTCGACAACTGGAAACCATTGAATGCTATGTTACGTAACATGTCACAGAAAACAGCCAGGTTATATTATGGTACATAGTTTACAAATTGAATGAGATATACCTGAGGTTTGGATTGTCTATCAAGGCACCTGTCAAAACAGATAGTCCTTGATGATATATACCATTCATTGGCATGGATAACTCCTCCAACGTTTTCATTTCCTATCAAAAAATTTTGAGAAAGAGAAACAATGTAAGTCATTACTTCACTGAAACTTCCAACAATAAGATGCTATTAAAAAAACATCCTACCTTGAATACCCGAGCCAAAAGCTTAGCACCATCATTTTCCAATCTGTTACGACCAGCTACAAAAACCTTTAAGGCCATAGGTTTCCCCAATTTCTTACTACTTTCTATGGCATCTAGAAGAGCATTCGACAAGAGCTGAAGAACAAAGGGAGAAAATATTAACATGGCTGCTTCAATACTACCATATGCAGAGTTAATTAAGAACAGAAACCTTTTCATAGATAAACCATGCCAATTCAATAAGTTGATGCACATTATAGTATTTTTTTTCTTTGTTCCCAGTTTGGATGGAACTTAGTTATAGAGAGGCTAAAAAAAATCAATGATATGGTGTCTCGTGTATATAGGTGAAAAGTTTATCATTCTCTTTTACTGCCAGCCCCTAGCAGGTGGACCGTGTGAAAACTGCCAAGCTTATTCCAATGAAGTTATGTTGCATGAAACAAAGTAAACTTTGCCAAGGAGAAACTAGGAAATGTAATAAATAATTCACTTTTAAAAATATAAAAAAAGTTTAATGTTAAAAAAAGTCTCACTGATGCATCTTATACACTGGCAAATATAGTACTTTATATAATGAAGCCGATTGTCAAAGCACTGGACAAGGTGCAATAAAATAGCTTCACAATCAGTATGTGTACCAAATTAGAAAGAACTAACAGATAATCTGAGCATGTAACACATCAACTGTAATTCAGTATTAAAATTGAATGAAATATAATGCCACGCTATGACTCCTGCACATTACTTGGCTAATCTGTTGAATTCATAGCAGAATTTCAATTTGACATGTGGAAAAGGACTTAAAATAGTCACTAGGAAGGTTTGTTCCTGAAAATGTTTTTCTTGTCTTTGAAGGCCGCTTTACACGATACAATTTTTTGTACAAACTCTTGTACGAAGAAATTGTACCGTGTAAAGCGGCAAATTGTACGAACGCTTGTGCGATTGTCTGAATGACTGAACGGGAAATAGAACCTGTTCTAATTCCATTCAGACAAACATACAATTTCGTTCAGTTAATACAAGCGTTTGTACAAGAAATTGTACAAAAAATTGTATAGTGTAACGCGACCTTAAGAGACATCATTGACAGATGCATACTCAATTTCTTCATCATGTGATGAAAAACAGACTACTTACAAGTGTTGCTATCTATTTTCTATGGTGAAACATCTGTAGCAAGATGTTTGTCATTTAAAAAAATAAAAGAGGCCTTCAGTCAGTTGTGTGCCTAATACATTTATGGTTCCTTAATTTTCACTCTCAAAAATGAGTAATAGTTGCGGGAGTAACTTGGTGGAAATCCTTCATAATTGGAGCATTCAAAGAAATACCTACTTGGCTGTTTCCATTACTTATATTAAGTGCGCCAGCTACTCAACCAGGGTCAGTCTCTATACAAAATTGACAATTAAGCACCAGATTGCATCAATGCTATATATAGTGCTGTCTTTTTCTTGAAAATCACCTCCGTAAAGATACTGTGTGGAAACCATGGTCGGATATAAAAATACATGTGGAAATGGCCAAGTAGATATTTCTTTGAACGCTCCAACTCTCAAAAATGACTTACGTAGTTCAGATTTGAATCACTTGATTTCTAACGGAAAAAAAAAGTTTCTATAAACTTACACAGATAAATGAGACCTAAATGTAATTCAGTAATTTGCTAACTAAGGATCTCCATAATTTTCCCTTGGTCTTTGAAGGATACATTTACAAAATAACATCAAATTTCGAGTCATCCTCACACTAACATGAAAATAAAACACTAGCAACTATGAACAGGAGAGAAAACATTTTTTTTCCCTGTATGAAAGGATAAAGGCAACACACACATGCTAGGTTTTTCCGATGCAATCACATGGCAGCCTAAAAAGTAAACCTCCCCCAGGCCCAAAAATAACTTCTCTTCTGCTATTTCAAATTCATCTAAAATGCCATAACACTGCCCTTAAATAGATTTGCTTTACTACTCACTCATTTTATAACATTTATGTAAGAATGACATTAAATTTGTTCAATATGAAGACATGCATGGTCAAACTTATATCTGATCTTGTGCTGCTCTGAATGCAAGTAAATCAGTGAAATAATAATGAATCATAAATGCTCAATTCCAGATGACAATAAAAAAAGCGATATAGAGTCACACACTGCAAGTTTGTCACGATACATAGCTCTCAGCATTTCAAGTACAACTGAATAGGAGGCATGCAAAATGAGGTGCCATTTTATAAAAACACAATGGGAGTTAACCTGGAGATGGAAAGGGGCATTCGCACCATTAAAAAAATAAGTGGATCACTTTATATTACCTCCGTAAAATAATGTGTACACTTGTAGCATTAAGTAAACAATTTATATTTATACACACACTACACCCCAAACCTCAAGAGTTTACAACGTTTAATAATAATGCCAGGAGATTCAAGTTATGAATGAAAATATTAATCGAACCTTTGCTCCCTGAATGCCTAGTCCATTATTATTTAATTGAAGAACGTTTAAGGAATGGCAAGAAGGGCTTCGAATGAACTTTTCTAGGCCGGCCAAACCTACTGGTCCAAAAGCATTATCACTCAGAATCAACGTCGTCAATGTAGCTCCAGCAGCGATGATTCCATCTCCCAAGAATTCCTATGGTGACGAGAAATGGATCATTGTGTTAAAATAGGAAAACATGCAGATATTTCACGAAAGGCGTAACCGTTACATAACAATCAATGGATCAATTTACCTGGAAGTACGAAAAAAAAGAAAAATATTATGCAGTATAAATTCATAGGTTAAAATGTTAGACATCTTCTAATCAGTGAGGTACGGTTGCCGGCACCATGCGGTGCCACCGTAAGTAACCATTAGCCTACTTACCAAAGCTTTAGGTATCTCCGTTTTCATTCTACCACTGAACATGTTATTCCATTCGGCAATTTTGAATTCCGGTTTCGTAGACAATGCTTTCCCGATAACCTTCGCCGCCTCCACACCGACCGTGTTGCCTTCCAAATTAAACTTTTCCATATTCTGGCAGGAAGTGATGGCATTAGCCACTTCTTCGGCTGTGTCAAAAACATTATAAAATTCTATATATGACGACCAGAAAATCACAAAAACCACACGTAAACACATTTGAAGACATTGACATTCACCAATATGCATGGGCCAAGTAACGTACCATCTTTCTCGGTGTTAAGCTTAAGTTCCTTCCCAGCAAATGATACACCATTAATATTCACTCTTCCTAGTATCCTAGCGAGGTCATCTACTTCGTTGAGAGACATTTTGGCAGTTCACGTAAATATTCAAAGGAGATATGCTACAGCACACAATATTTCAAATAGATGGTCCACTTGCGACGGAGATGAGACGTTAATTTCAAATTCGATATATCGATAGTTGAGAGAGAATTCCCGCAAAATTTTGAATCATTTTGAATGTCGTATCTCGCAAATGTGCAATGTATATTCACTTTGCGAACAATTTTTGGCAAATGCAATTATTTCTTTCAGCAGAGGACATTAAAATTATTGCCCTCCTCTAATTTCAATTCCATGATTACCGGCCTACCGGCCATTAGTAGTTCCAAGATTCATCACTGATGCTGCTGTGGCATGGCAGTCACCAGGAAGATGCCACGAAAAGTTCTTAAGTCTTACGGTAGCGCTTATGCGGAAAATATTAAAACTATTTACTCGTTACCAATTGCCAACCCCCTTTCTACAAGTCAGAAACCGAAGAGGTGAAATTATTAATTCTAAATCAACTGAGTCAGATAATAAAAGAATGGACAAAAATAAAATTTTCTATTTTCTGTATTTTTTTAACAGTTTTACTGACGATTTTACCTCAACTCGTGCAAAGGTTTTGTAGGGCATTTTCAAAATGACCCGCCTCTCGGACACATTTTCTTCGCGCTTTTATTCGACGGGACGTACGTCTCCCTTGTTGCATATGAAATCGCTTATTGTTCATGAATATAACTCAGTACAACGCCAGAATTACTCAGGGGAATCTAAGTGATCTTCTGAACATTGAAATTACTCCAGTCACCGTAGAGAATTTTAAGAGTGGAGTTATTGCAGCAGGTAGTAAAAGTATATCTATTTCATTTGCATAAAATCAATAATAATGCATAATTAAATCATATTCATCATACTTTTCTATCTGTAACCATGGTACTAAAAATACATTCAATTGGTCTAGTTTAATTAAAGTTGCGTGTTTTACATCGGCTTTGGCTTTTTACATCGATTCCAAATAGTCCTCCATGTGTCCAGTACTTACAAATTAAAACTGGTCTCGAGGAGTATGGAGCATGATTAATCCACAGAACCGTAAAAAGATTGAATACTTTGACCAATAGTCAATAAATAATGACTTCCATATAATTGTTTCAAGTGAAGCAATGGCGTCACAAGAGGGTGCAAGATAGCGCAAAGCGTGGGATGCCCACATTGTCAAAGTTATCCTTTCAGAAAAAAATTACTTAGATTTATAATTTACTCTGCTAATTCGGTTTTTACCCCCTCAAATCTCATTCCACCTGAAGTTAAAGAGTTAAAGGCGCATGGACCCCAAGAGCTTCGCTGATGATTCGAAGTATGAAGGCCGTTTTACACGTTACAATTTTTTGTACAAACGATTGTATAAATTGAACGAAATTGTGTGTTTGTCTGAATGGAATTAGAACAGGTTCTATTTTCCGTGCAGTCATTCAGACATTCGCACAAGCGTTCACACAATTTGCCACTTTACACGATGCAATTTTCTCATAAAAGCGTTTGTAGAAGAAATTGTACAAAAAATGTACAGTGTAAAACGGCCTTGAGATAAAATGGAAGGAATAATGATATTTTCACATTTAGCAATATTTTAGCGGCAGTCGGAAATATTAGCTTAATTCTATCATATTTAATTAGTACAAGAAAAGGGAACTACACGAAACACTCTATCATGCTTTGAGCTGCTTTTCCATTGAAATTAAAGAATAAATGTCACAAAAAGTATGGAGAGACTAATATACGCGTCATATAAGATTTTTAACGCAACATGTTTTATTTTGAGGTTCTCCGAAAATCGTTGCCCTAGATTGCGCCGGGCTGGGACAGAAGCTCCGCTTCTTCTACTAAAAGGGTGTTGCTGATTTGAAAGAAAAAGTTTGGAGAAGACAGGAAGGCCAAGAAAGGGCGATGAGGAAGCAAATTATTGATTAAGAAAATGCCGATCCCAATATTAGATTTTAGAATTAAAGAATGGAAGCGGGTCCACTAAAAGTTACAAGGACTTGTTCTGACGCTCATTATTATACATACACTAGTCAATGCTCATCGTACATGCTCCTAATATCTGCGGAAAAGGGACGATAGTGGAAAGGGAGTTTTCTAGAATTTCGAAGATGTATCGCCTGATTGTTTTTATCATCCTTCACTAATTTAAAACTTCTCGCCACGTTTCAATCCTACCTACTTCTAATGGCTCGTGGTTTCTAGGAGCCCTTCTTCCAAAATAAAACCTTCAATAGCTCTTTCGTTCGTCGGTACTCCTCTCCCGTTTTCCATTTCATTATTAACCCCTAGTCGAAAATCTTTATTCAGAACTCATCCTCTCCCTCGAGGTATATCTGATTCACACACAATTTTTTACTTTCTAACTAACCCTTAATCTTTCCTAAGTATTTCATCTTTCTCCATGCT
The DNA here is from genome assembly GCA_933228895.1 of Platycnemis pennipes. Lineage (NCBI taxonomy): Eukaryota > Metazoa > Arthropoda > Insecta > Odonata > Platycnemididae > Platycnemis > Platycnemis pennipes. The sequence continues at coordinate 30,334,930 of OW121851.1, forward strand.
TCCTGAAAAGAATGAGTGTGTCATTTTTGGATCCTCAACTCCATGGAGGATGGGGGCTCTAATAATGTGGATTTCTGACCTAAATAAGCGTAATGTGGTTACGGGGTTATCAATTTACTTTCTCTTGCTAAAGCTGAAGATGGATAATGGCAAACTCACGGCTCACCTCTAAAATATTATAGCGCTGTGAGAAGCTTCTCAGATCACATGAACTCGAAATTTCTGTTCCGTGACGTTGAATGCGCAACGTTCTTGAACTCATGGCGTGAAATTTTCAGTAAGTTAAATTAAGAAGACAAGTGTGCCTGTATTTACTTGGTTTGGAACAATCAATTCCACGCTCAATTTTTATTATGTTCCAGTCGGTTAATGGGAAGTTTTCATCACACTAGTAATAATTGGCGGTCATGGTGACCGGTGCGCAAGAGGAAAATTTTCGGATTTAAAAGAATAGTGAGAAAGAAGAAGTATGCTTTACCAGCACACGGTAATCAACGATCGAAATTCTCTTTTCCAAAGACATCCGAAGCCTATCCAATGTTCTTTAATCCCAGAACCAATTCAGAGCCAAATCACGCAGCAACGACTACAGCAAACAACACGCTCAATTATACGTACCTTTGATCACGCTCCTATACTTACCATTGATCACGCACAGAGCCTTTCCCACTGTTACATCATTTATTAATTTTAGTGCATGAAGCCATCTTCCCATGAAGTTTCTCATTCATTTCGTGATATTTTGTGATAAAATACAACGTACCGTTTCCAAAATATATCATTGCCTAATTTTTATTTAGCATAAAATTAGCAAACACGAAGAAATCACAACTTCCTGTTAAAACACTGGGCGATAAAGAAACAGATAATGGTTCATGAACCAATAAAAATAATATAAAAGACATTTACATGCATCCGGGGTTTCACGAGATGGAAAAGGAAAAGGACACCTTGGGAAAAATTTTCGAATTTTTACCACAGTATTACTTTACCATGGGTATTTTCCACTGCGTGTGAGTGAGATGCTTTGCTTAAAATCTGTTATCTTTGTCAACATAAATTCAATGTAAGAGTCATGACGTTGAAACAAGTCCATGCCACAAAATGTTAACCACTTCATAATAAAATTGAATAAAAAATGGCACTTAACAGTCATTGATTCACTTAAAATAAGATTAATCCGTGGTCCCAGGGTGGAAAAACACAACTGAGAACTATATACACCACAAGATGTGTTTATACTTAGCAGAAATATCATTCCTTCACACAAGGAGACAACATTTGAGTTGAGCTCATCGATTAAGTTTTTTACAGGATCGGAGCTCAGCATCCCTAGTAGAATGATGTAACATTAAAACGACACAGTAACTAATCAAGAACGATCAAGTGAAAAATAAATAGAATGTTTCCGAAAAGAAAAAGAGCAAAAATCTTTCAAGCACGAATAATCCACCCACATGGGGAAGATAAAAATTGGTAACTTCTATGTAAAATGGTTGAAGTCGTATGGTTACTTAAAGCGGCATAATATCGATTAACGTATTAGTTCAACATCCATATAGATGACAATACCTTACGCCTACATTCTGAAAGACGACCATCATTTTGCATAACCACTCACCAATAATGTCACCATTTCTTTCACTTAGAGATACAATGTTCACAAATTAGTTAAATAAGCAGTCATATGGTAAAGTTAGAATTAGATTTTCTCATATTCCTCTTCGAAAGCAAAATATTCAGTCATAAGGCACTTCAAAATATGGCACATTTGGTGGTTTAAACCCATCAGTGGATTGAAAGGATGCAAACAGAAATGCGATGAAAATATCTGAAGGGTTGCAATGCAAGAAATATATGAGAAGAATTGTAATTTTCTTGCAAAGGTACTTTTTCTTTGGGAAGAAATTCCATCTTGCTTCATGAAATAATGTCTTGAGGATTACACATTATTGATATTTTTCATCAGTTAAAATCACCAGATAAGTCTTATGGCTCTACCTGACACGAAGAGAACTGTCATCACTGTTATAAACGGCTCTTTGCACTTTTTCATTCAGACGACATGATTTATGCATTGCCTAAATCCATAGCAGTTACACTCTATTCGTTAGAGGACTTGGCGGGACGGACTGTATGCGTTAGAGGACTTGGCGGGCCGGACTGTATGTCATAAGCACAAACCTCAAAGCAAAGTGCTTGTGTTGGTGCTTGTGCTTCATACTTGGGCTTAGTTCAAATCCCTAATAGGATCCCGGCATAAAAACTTCAGTAAGAACCTTATGAGGTTCAACAATGAGCCAGCATTATATGCGGGGGACAATATTGTCATTTTGACTCCAGCGTGAGACTGGAAGTGATTGATACATTCGATATGGTTGGTAGGACAACCGTCACTTACTTGATTAATAAACGCTCTTTTATCGACTGCCATGTTCGCGTACTTGGAAAATATGAGAGCATGAATTTCAGGAGGGTTATTTTGCCTAACTGTGCGGCATTTCATTAAATACTAAGTTAGGACGGTGTTTCACGATTTCAGGTCAGAGGTCTTCCTCATGAAGGACCGGGGATTTTTGACCCTCATCAATAGTGTCCGGTCAAAACCTCCACAAATCCAAATTTTTAAAGACTGAATCACGAATGTGAAAATTCAGCCAAGTTCGAAGCTCCCGAATAAGGCACTGTTATACTTTTTCATAAAGAATTTTGATGCCTACAATAGGAGATGTAAGCACAGAACTGGACCGAACGCCAGCGGTGTATCGTCAAACACTGGATTCAGGGGCAGTCAACCGGTGCCATAGGTCCGGAGGTCTCAGAGGGAAGCCAGGGAGGAAGCGGCAGCAGCAGCCGCCACGGCCGAGTTGCAGCTCTGAAGGTAGGAGACGTAATAGTTGTAGTTGTGGTCGTGCGGTGAGCCATGGGCGGTCATCACGCCGGGTGCCGAGGAGACTGAAGGCTGTCCGGTGACACCGTGATGGGCCGCGTTCACGTTGACCGCGCCCTGGAGGAGGATCTGCTGGTGGTGCTGGAGGGACTGATGCTGCGATTGGTGCTGCTGGGTCTGCTGGTGGTGGGACAGCTGCTGTTGTTGCTGTTGCCCGCTAAGGATATCCGTGACCGAGTGGGAGCTGGGCCACGCTAGGCTCCGGGGAGAGGAGCCTCCAGCGCTGCCCGGCCCTCCGCCGCCCCCCGCGATGCCAGGGCCTCCAGGACATGGCGGCGCCCCCGACGCGGGCGAGGAGGATGAGGCCAGCGCAGCCGCCGCCGCTGCAGCTGCTGCCATCTTGGCGCAGGCCCCCCTGTACACTGGATACAGGGCATTGTACAGTGGCGTGTACGGGTTGTGGTGGAAACCCGGTGGAGAAGGCCCGGCCGGGGGGGCAACGGGGTGCGGCTGGAAGTGGGTAGGAGGCGGGGAGGGAAACCCGGGCCCGGGAGGGCTGGGGGTGCCATCGCAGGGGGCCGGGAGGTGGTGGTTCATGCCGGTTGTCTGCCGGTGGAAGAGGAACTTGGAGGCCTGAGCTTGCTGGTGGAAGTGTGAGGAAGGGGCGGATGAATGAGGGGGCGGGAAGGGCGGCGAGGAGGAGGCGGAGAGGTTGGAGGAGCCGGGAGAGGACTTGGCGGAGGAGGGGGAGGGTGGGTGGTTGGAGGGGGAGGGGAGGAGAGGGTCTGGAGGGGACGGGTACGAGGAGGAGGGAGAGGGGACGGGAGGAGACGGCTTGGAGGATGCCATGGTCATGCAGGGGTGGTGCGACAGGGCCCCGGGAGGTTGCGGAGGCGACACGAGGGTGGTCACCCCGCAGAATTGGTTGTGGTGCTTGGCGAGCGAAAGCAGGGGCGGATGAGGAGTGGACGGGTCGTGGTGCAGGTGGTGGTGATGATGGTACGGGGAAGCGGCCAGGGCGGCCGCCGTCGAGCAGACGGGAGACGCCGGGGTCTGCGGGGACATGGCAGGGCCGGCCGTGGCGCTGGGAACGCACCCTGTCCCAAGTTTATTCCTCAGGATCCGAGAGATGGAGGAGACGGAGGGAACGTTGAACTTGTCGCAGACGCCGTCGGCCAGGAGTCGATCTCGGATCTCCCACGCGAAAATGCCGGGGTCTCGTCGCTTGAGCTCGCGGATCCTGGCCACGACCCTCGGCGTGGTGACCCGAGGCTTGCTTCCTCCGATTGCCCCCGGCAGCACGGATCCAGTCTCCTGTGACATCCAGCGTCGGCCATGGAAGGGAGAAAGGCAGAGGACAAAACTTCAGTCAAACATTCAAAGAAGACTAAACCCCTCTCATTCCACACTTCCTCCACTAAGGTTCACTAATACACAAAATGGAACATTTAGCCAAATTTATCTCTTGCTATGCAATGTGTTGGAATTACATCTGAGAAATTGGTGTCTCTTTATGGCCAGCAAGCGGATTGCAACAATGCAAACGAATCAACGTGATTAAGGCTGTGAGGAAACGACTTTTAGCGTGTTTATTCAAATTCTTAGTATATATGATTCAATGGCTTAGAATAATAGTTGTGGAGTAAATGGAAACTATAAAATTTCGCATTTATTTACTTTTATGCCCATCCTGACTCCAGCCCCATTCGTTATTTTTGAAACTTCACTCCACTATACATAGCAGAGTCCTAATGCCCTTCAAAAACCGGTAAAATTGCTAATTGAAAACTCATTATTATTCACTAAGCATTAAGAGTCACTGCGGACAAATTCATTCCCTGTAGAATGAAAGAAGTAAGTGCCACGTAAATAAATAGTCGCAAAACAACCTGACAGACTGTCAAACCAAATAACCTGAAAAACTCATTAAGGCAGTGGTGGAGAAACTACGGCTCTTCGTAAGCATATGGTATAGCTTACACTTAACGAAAGCAAAGGTGCTGAAAGACGCAAATAAAGAGATTCGCCCCAGTAGCCTTCAAATCCGAATTTCCCTCACCCTTGAAGTGGGGTCTCCAAAATCCCATGCGAGATATTCATTAAATTCATGAAATATTATCTTCAGCTAAGAAGGTTCACATCTACAATACCTACTGGCCAAAAATTGAGATTAGGGGGGGTTGGATGAAAGGGAGGAAAGGGGAGTAAGGAATTACTCTCCATTCGGTAACGTGAACGGCTTGAAAATATTTGGCCTAGATTCTGTCACGAAATCAACAACTAGTACCCGATATTCCGTATTACTGGTGAAGAGTTGCATACAAGTCTTAACCGCAACGCAGCGTTCACTAATTTTCCACGCAAAAATTTCAATAAATTTGCGCTGGTATTGGAATGAAAAGCTTAGCTCTACTGATAATTGAATCCCTAAATGTCTAACAAAAACTTGCCAAGATTAAATGGCATTCATTCGGCACAGGCATCTCCAGGGCAGGAAAAAAGATCTGCCTAGTAAGTACGACATTTCAAAGGGAGGTACAATACGCAATCAGCAGCACGATGATATAGTGACCGTGGGAGAACCTTTCCTGTATTTGTTATGCCGCCATTGCTATACATGTCGCAACCATTTTCTGCCACGGATTTTTCGCAATAGCTGCTTTTGTAACTCACTCCAACAACTGGCACAAGAAAAATAGATTGCAAGAAAAATAGATTGCAAGAAAAATAGATTGCCAGGAAAACTTAGAAGAATGGTGATCACGTCCCCCCTTCCCAAAACTTATTGATACAAATTACTGCTAAGTGAGCGCTGATAATATGAAGATTAACACACTCAATGCTGGCCTATTTCATGGAAACTTTTTCTTTTATATGAATAAATACATTATTATAAATGCTTTAAACATAAAATTTTTGCAATATAATAATAATTTTTTACTTAGCAACGAACATAATGGGACCCCATGCCTTGACGTCAAGGCATCCGCCTCCCAGGGTAACGAGGCATGCCTTGAATTCAAGGCATCCGCGTTGAGTGTGCGGTCACGTCCTTGAGTTGTTTCAAGGTAAGGGTTAACCATTGGAGTTAACATACATACATTAATACACAATTTTGACCGGGGCGGCTACATCAAAACGACTCATTTTCATCACAGAACAATGCCAACATAATTAGATGCATTAATTTCCGGGTGCTGAATAATCCTGATACTTTGCTAATACTCTTCTATTGATACAATGATACAATTTTATTCATTTAAAATAAAATACTACACACATTCAAGGGTGTTTCTCATTGGTTCTTTGTAGAAATAATATCATGGAAATAGAAATAGCTATATTCAATGGAGTTTTATAAATATCAGAAACACGAAAGTTGGTGTCATATTCCAGCAAATTTTCAGTAAAACATCGGTTAAATAATAACACAAAAAATGTAGAAGTGCTGAAGAAGGTGGTGAGGGAAGGAAGTTGATTGAGTAAATTAGGAAGAGGCAGGGGGAATGGATTCAGAAGGTTTTAAGGAGCAAAGATGTTTTGGACATAATAGAAGGAAGAATTTTGCATAAGCGGGGTAGAGGGAGGAGAAGAACTTGTAGTTTGGAATAAATTATGGTGGGTAGGGAGTATGCGAAACTGGAGAATTACATCATTGAGAGACAGTAGTCGTGAGAAGAATGTTTTATCCATCATAACATGCTGATTTTCATTTTATTATGGTAATTTATGTTTTATTCTTTATTTTGTATACTGTTTTTGTTGCTTTTGCAGATTTTATGTTAACTTGTTCACTGTAAAGGCCGGCACCGGCTGTTTTTGAACATTTTAAATAAATCAAATCAAATCAAATAACCCGTCTAAATCGGCAGAATACGAATAATAATAATTTCACGTGAACTTTCACCGCGGTATATAAAAGCATAAAAGCACTTTTCGCACCTGGAACCGAGCGAGTATCTTGGAGACACATCCATGGGAGACGCGTAGCTGTCGGGAGATGTCACAGGGCCGGACGCCAAGCTGCGCCAGTTCCACGATACGCATGCGCACGCCTGTAGGCAGGGGTCGTCCGTTGACGAACACTCCACCCAGCTGGTTCACCTCGCCGTACTGCTGCTGCTGGTGAGGCTGCTGGTGCGGGTGCTGGCTCACCAGGTGGTGCTCCGCCTGGTGAAGATGGTCTGGAATGCCAAGAAAAGAGAAACGCGGATGTAATCACTTGGAGGCTGGAGGGAAATGTGGAGCTAAAATTGAAATGCATTTCTGGAATGAAGAGAGATGCCCAAACATTAGAAACAGATGACCTATGGGTCTTCCTTTAGTAAACATCGGAGCTGAAAGAAGTGTTGATTATGTACATCTTTGCTTTTGTTGTCGCCGAAATGTGTAATGATAACGATGAATAACCAGAGTACTGCTTACCACCCTTGGAGATCGGGTTCGAATCCCGGAAGAATTTTCATTGTAATCTCTATTTTGATGCCGTATGGAAAGCTTCTAAAACTCAGGTGTCTAGAGTTATTTTAACAGCTAGTAAGCTCATTATTTACACAATGAACACATTTCGTAACTTTCATGATAGCTAAATTTTTTGTGTGGACAACATTATGTATCTATTCACATAATCAAACTGAAAATTAATCCAAGACTTTAATGTTCAAATGCAAGCGATTGTCAAATCATATTTCTTCCCATTATTAGTGAAGTTGATATTCATCAAATTTTTATTTTTATTAGATTTTCAATTCCGTCAAATTCTCATGTCTTGACATGCATGCATAATACTCGTGCGTGGAAAAAAGAGAACTCAAAGTGAAAGTATAAAATTACTCTCCACATTTAAATCCGAAGAAAATAACTGTTAACATATTTTGTGTGCGCATGTATGTGATAGTGATACGATTAGCGGGAAAAACGGTAAATGGCATTTTTTTAAACTGGTCCAGGATCGCCTGTTACATCGAGTCCTCCGAAATCAATATTGACTCAGCTCCTTCAAGCCACATGTGTGATTTAATCTCAAAGACTAGTAATAATTGATTTTTAGTGGAAGAGAAACACGTAACCCGGCATTAAAGCGAAAAAATAACATTTTTTACAACCTTCCCGAAATTTTCTCCTTTGAGGAGATATCGCTGTCATATAGGGGATACAATGTAAAATTTCATTCAGATAGCACGAACCTTAGCACGAATTTTACAGTAATAGCAGTAATACAATATATTGTAGTTAACAGTTTCGGGCTTCACACTGTGGAAATCTTTCATCGTAGTAATGAAGGTTGAAATAGAAACACTGTAAATTCCACACAGTTTTATTGTCCACGGCCACGGTTTCGTTGCGAGGCAGCTGATGATGTTGCCTCGCAACGAAACCATGGCCGTGGACAATAAAACTATGTGTGGAAATTGCAGTGTTTCTATTTCAACCTTCATTCCTACAATATTTTTTGCACAGAACTTTCTTTAGCGAGGATGAACCTTTATGACACATACGACAGCTGGATCTATTAGTTTATCCGAAAAAAAGGCATTATGAGTGGAGGAAGATTTCATACGACGATCACATTTAAGTCCATTTCGTTAAATGTTTGCCTTTGTTAGCAAACTCTCCTTAGAACGGGACAGGAGGCTTGAATAGAAACTTCCGAGGAAGTTATGAGTTTAATCTCTCGTTTTTGGAAGTAGGTATCTGTAATCTTATTGATATCATCCTATATCTACCAGTGTTTTCAAGTACCCGTATGCCTATGATGGTATGCACAGCGATGCATTAGAAAATTAATGATATTTTCGGAGTGATATTAGACCTGAACGCTAGAATACAATGCAAATCGTGAAATAACGAAGTATTACATTTAATAAAAACAAACGCTTTAATTGTAATAATATATTTCAAGTATTTAATCATTTCCTGAAATCACTAGACGTGATACTTAGATTTCTATTCGGTGATACATACCTACTTCCATAAATCCTTCTGAGCGTATTTTGCGTATCTAGCAGTGCGGATTTCATTGGATACATGACGAAAATTACTCGGTTAAATGGTGTTAAAGATATTAAAATGTTTTCAATTGCCTCGATCCATTTTACTATCATTATTTGGAATGGAATTAAGATGCAGGGCATTTTCCAAGTAATAAGTGAGCACGCACTCAATTCTGAACAAACAACACCCGCTGTTGTAGAGTTACATAATATCATGGGATAATTTGTTCATCGGACGTACGCAAATTCTGCAGTCGTTGGTTCGAGTCACATTTTCGAGCGACTTGGCGAAGGAGGCTGAGGAGTGAGACTGGCTGACTTTCGCAATGCCGCAACTTCTCAAAATCTACCCCCTCTTGACAGATAAGGCCCTTGCGACATTCCATGGCCCTCTTCTTGCAGACGAAGTGAGGACCGAATCGGAATCCTCAAAAAATTACTTGACGTAATGCCGCCGTTGCGAAACTTGCACAATACGATACCAATGAAATTCGGAGTAATCTTCAAAACTCAAGTGAACCGGATAACTGCTCGACGTCCACTTCCAATGACCTGTGGCTTTACGACCAATGATTTACGAACTTTCCAAACCTAAATTCAACTACCTTCTACGGTCCCAATTTTAGTTCACCAAGAACGATTTCCGTTAACGTGACCCACTTGTCAGTATAAGGTTCTCTGACGGAATCTTGTCAGTTGATCAACTTGGTGCTCAAACGTGGGGGTAAAATGCACCAAATTATGATATATCCGAATCCCACAGTACACAACTCTTTATTTTTGCCACATTAGTATAACCCAATCACCAAATATCAAAATGGATAATTATCATCTCCGTCGCTTATCATTGAGTCGGTTTTTTCTGTGACGCAATATGCAAAACAAATGGAGCAATAATATCACTCGGAATAATGAACGACAGGTCATTTGGTGATGCCTTTCGGACGTCCCTCCGCGTTAGGATGTCTGTGGCCAAGCTAGGGCCCTCATTTACCTGCATAAGACAGCGAAAAATCGACTCATGGCTGGAGAAACTATTGTCACCCATAGACATCCTAACGCGGAGGAACGCCCGAAAGTCATTACCAATGATTATCGCCGCTCAAGCCTCAAATTTAACAAAAGGAGAATTTTAGCTGAGGTTAATAATTTCAAGAAGTAAAGGTTGAACTACCGAGTTGAATTGATGTTGAATTACCGAAAGACCGAGTAAATAACGAGGAAGTCCTGGGAAGATTTGGAGAAAAGTGAAGTCTGCTGAAAACTCTAAAAAGAAGACGGACAACTTAATCGGCCATATCCTAAGACACGATGGCCTGATGAAGACAATCGTCGAGGGAAAAGCGAACGGGAAGAATGAAAAAGGCAGGCCTTGTATGAGATATATGGAACAGATTGTGGAGGATAAAAAGAGGGGAACTACGTTGATATGAAGAGGTTGGCCTATAGAAGAATCGAGTGGAGGGCAGCGTCGAACCAATCCTAGGATTGTTGACCCATGATGAAAATGAAATTCACAAGTGATATTCTGCTTTTCAGCAACTGCACCAAAATTTGCCACACACTATGAGCCAGACGCCAATCATAACTCATGTCTTTCAGAATTATAACAATAAGCTCATTGAAGTACAATGAATGCAGACATTTAAAAAGAATATTTAGAAAACTTTATGAGAAGAAACATAGCTAAGTTATTTTTTATCAAGATCGTACCAGCAAAATGTATGCACAACTAATTAGGTGCTATCCTAGTTGTAGACTTTGGGCAGCTTTGTTGGAGTTATAGCTATAAGCTAAACGTACATATTTTTCATCTATAAGAGCAACGATAGATTTTAAGAGATATTCGGGCAATTAATTTCTAATCTGAATTAAACCACTATCAATACCAGAAACTATAAAACTAAAGAAAATAAAATCTTACTTTGGGTGACTGGCATTAATAGTGAGTTTTATGATTAATTTTCATAACGTGTATGTAGGATTTGTATCCAAAAGTCTCATTGTCAGTTCCATAAAAACTGGTCAACATGAATAAACATATATGTTTTGGATCTGGAGACTTTACTCCAATATTTAAGATTGAATTCCCGCAAACTACGTTTCGCTAAGCTTTATCCAAAGAAGATTCATCTATTATTCAAGTGGTTAATATATTAGCAAATAACATTTTGTCGAGGTTATAAAAGAAAATCTGAACAGAGAAATGAAACATTAGGGGAGTCGAATAGGGGGAGTTTATCTATTATCAAAGACAAGACTAAGGGAAGAGGAGAAAGTAATTTGAGATAGTCATGGCGGGATTCGTATTTCTGTCTTTTCTTTCGTCAAATTAATCAAATCAAACTATTACTTCATTAAAATACAATCTGCTGCCTTCTCGCTCAATGTTTATCGAGTAGGACCACCCACCTAGAGAAATATTCAACGAATTTGTGAACGTTTCAACAAATTAGGGCATAATAAGGAAAGACTATTATTAAGTTTCATATTACACATCCATTTTTCAGACAGAAGGAAAGTTGAAGACGGAGATCCTAGCAACATTATACGGAGTGAATCGCCAGTGAACAAATCCTCGAAAATAAGACATCATCTTCACACAGTTTGAAAACTTGAATGCGATGGAGTTGGAACGTGTAGTGAAAGCTATAAAAATTTTAAAATTAACGCCCCATAATTCTTAAAACTAAAGCAATAGATGAACTTGAATTTATGGCGATCCCCTTCGATCTAAATACTCTTTGCTTTTCTTTTCAATAACCAAAATATTATCATTAAAATAATAACAACAGTAACTTCATTGGAAATAAAAGAATACAATTTCAAAGTGATACACTATTTTATGTAATTCTAGAATTATATTATTTTATATGTTTAACTATCAGTAACTCGGCCAAAATGAATAAAGTTTAATTACATTTAACGCTTGAACTACTCAATACGGAATTTCGCTGGCGAGGTTGGTTAACTTACTCTTTCCATCATTGAGCTACAGATCATCATCATCCGTCATCAACACTAGGATTGGTTTGACGCAGCCCTCCACTCGAATCTCCTATCAGCCAACTTCTTCACGTTGGCGTAACTCCTCTCCTTTACATCCTTCACAACCTGTTCCACATATCTCATACGAGGTCTATCTTTTCCGTTCTTCCCGTTCACTTTTCCCTCGACGATTGTCTTCATCAGGCCACCGTGTCTTAAGACGTGGCCGATTAAGTAGCACCGTCTTCTTTTTAGGATTTTCAGCAGGCATCTCTCTTCTCCCACTCTTGTTAAGACTTCTTCATTTGTCACTCGGTCGATCCATTTTATCTTCATCATTCTTCGGTAGCACCACATTTCAAATGCTTCCAGCCTTGACTTCTCTGCTGCTGTTATTTTCCATGCTTCGCTGCTATATAGTAGAATACTCCAAATGTAAGTTCTAATGAAATTTTTCCTCACTTCCACGCTTGTATTAGCAGCCGTAAGCAGAATCTTGTTTTGGTAAAATGCTCTTTTCGCTTGGGCAATTCTACTGGCAATTTCTCTTTCACTTCGTCCATCGCTGGTTACTCGACTTCCCAGGTAACAGAACTCTTCCACCTCCTCGATTTTTTTTGTTTTCCTAGCTTAACATTTGTCTTGGCTTCTTTTTTTCGTAGCTACTCCACTATTTTCTTTTTATCAAGAGCTACAGATACAAGTAGATATTTGTAGTTTATACACATTCGCATGAGAATTGCATGCGCAAGAAGAACATAGAGATGACACCATAAAATCGTACGAATTTGCTACAACTACTTCCGAATTGAACAGAACTTCCATTCTAAATTAGTCCTTGATCGTGAGAGCAGTGTGCACGTCAGGTGGAAATGTCTTTTATTAATACCGTGCATCAATCATGAAACCCCCACACCGGAACTTACTTGCGAAACTTCAAAGGTGGAGCTAAAAGACATATTTGTTGAGCGGTGTACACTCAGGCGGCAGCGGATGTGCATGTGGGCGTTCGTCCATGCACTCACTGGCAAAGAGTAGCTGTTCCCCGTGCATGCATCTTGTTCGCGACGAGGACATGGGCGCGCGACATATGACAGTCATTTAAAGAGACACCGCGATTTCTCCTCAGCCACCCCTTCGTCTCTCTTATTCAGCCAGAGAAAATTCCGTTCTCATCTCTGTGACGATGGAACTCCTCTCCTGCGAAGGCATTCGGGGGGAGACGGCGGGAACACTACCACGGATGCCAACTCTATCGTATTTCACAGGATTTGCATCCTTTCATGCTATCTTCTTCCACACGCTTCGATTCCGGCGAACATACTTCGCTCCTATCGTATCAATTGCGTATCACAGGCTTCCTTTTCTTTCTTATACTCTTCTTCTCTTGGGAGACTTTAACCATTTGCATCAAATATTTTCTCCGCGGTATCCTTTCTCATACGACCACAGAACTAAATAAATACCCTTCTACATTTCCATATCTTTACAATTTCCATAGGTTTTCAGTCCAACAAAAAAGGTGTCGAATGTTGACGGAAAAGAAACCTTGCAAGCTGTGAATAAGCCTTTTTTGGCGTTACTCAATGTCATTTTCTGAATAGGACAGAAATATCCAACGTGCTTTATTTATGCTTTATTTGAAGGGAGTAGAACGAAACGATAGATAGATGTGCATTTCGAAGCGGTGGCGTTTTCCTGCAGGTTATTTTTTTTAACACTGCCGATGCTTGACTAAATAAACTTAGGTATTTTCTGAAATTTTCTCCGCTGATAATTTAAATGCATAACTACTTGGAATAAACAAACAGCAAATAATCGATTTAGTTATTTGTTGGTTATAATTTTTTAGCCTAAATAACTCGACTCATAGATCAAAAGAAATCTGTGCGCACTACTTTTTAAATTTCACTAATTCGGTGATTGGAAGCGGGTAGTTAAATGGCCTCACATTTAAAGATCCTCTATTACATAAGGAGTAATTTTATTTGTAATCAACACAATTAACATTAACTGATAGCAGTTTCCGGCTTCTACACTTCAATACCGTTAACCGGTTAAATCGTTTATGTCGATGTCCATCAGTGAACGAGACAATGCGATCAGGTCTACTAGTTCATTCAATTTCGTCGATTTACGTTCATTACACAGAGAGCAATCACATCGACCTGCTGCAATCCGCTTAGCAATTTTAGAATCTGAGAATCTCAACGGCAATGGGTAAGTGTAAGGGTTGACCGAGTAACTCAGTATTTAAAATGAATCTAACGCATTTATCTATACAAACTCTGTGCAAATGCACAGTTTTGCATACATATGAGGTATCACGTCAAACTGAGCAATGCTCTAAAATTAATGGTAATATTCGGGAATCACATACCCTGCAGTTTTTTGGGCTATGTTTATATCAATTAAACTACAAAAAAAACGTAGAAAATGAGGTAAGGAAAAATCATCTCCTTTATTGAGGCAAAAGGTCTCCACAAAGGCTTCCATATCGGCCACTGTTACGTAGAGAATCACAAGGGCTAGGGGTTCCCGAGAATGCTCAACCAGGCCGTGTTACAAGAACCTTCAGGCGAACATTCTGTTGTTCAGCATCACTATGTCAAAACACCAGAGCACAAAATGAAGTCGACCAGCAGGTAACTACTCAAACCAGTGGCAATGATGGAATGAAATAGATTCCGAGAGACAACTCAGAAGGATTGCTCCACTACGTAAAGATATCTTGCATATGGGTGCAACATTCAACTCACATCGCTATAACACGAAGGCACTAAAGTAGGACAGACCTAATCGAGGACATTTTTTTCCGCTGACCTCTCGAAGTCTTCCAGGCTACCTCGCGTCGTCGGGCGTCGCGGTTACGAAGTCGTGGAACGCGTGCCATTTCGGTCTTTCAGGGTACGTGCTCAACCGAAACATCTTGTTGCGAAATTCCATTAATTTCGCCGATTTTCGCGAGAGAGTCGTCGTAGAATGAGTCGAGCGAAAGAAACTCCGCTCTGTCAATGTCTTCAGCTGAGTTGGGTAAACGAATGTCAAAAAGAGCCCGTCTAACAGCTCCCGCTAGCTAGACAAATAGCTAGGCAAGTTAAGACACTCCGTGGAAATAGCGGTGCTAAAAGTAACTGACCCATATCTAAGCCGCTACTACAACATTTAATCAAAATGAAGAAGCAGCTCTTCTCTAACAGATTACTTTTCATGCTAAAAAAAACAAAGAATACTCCTCATTTCTTTATCATTATTTGAATGATAAACTACAACCCCTTGAAGGACCTACGCAAGTCTCCTGTGCAGATCTAGGAACTCATTCTTACAGATACGCACAAAAATTGAATGAAATCCAACACCGATCCAATCATTTTCAGAATGATAACTGCATCACCTTTTCCTCGGTCATACAAAGTAGCAAGCCAACAAAACAATGACAAAAATAAATTATTCGAAGCTGTTTTGTTGTCATAGAGATGGGTTAGATTGGTAACAGTCATCAGCGGGAAGGCAGATCCCTTATAGCGCGAGATGGAAATAAATGAAAGTATTACTATCATAAAATGAAGTTAGAAAACTTTTTGACTGGAAATAGATCGGAGACAAGGATCTAATTTGAGTCACCAATTGTGAGACGAGTGGGGAAAAAGTCACTAAGCACCTTCTCGCTGTGAAATGAATGAAAGTGTTGGTGTAGTGGTTAGAGTACTGGCCTCTCACCGGGAAAGCCCAGGTTCGAATCTCGTCAGTGGAAGATATTATGAATCAGTAAACCATTACTGATTACTGAACCAGTGAATCAGTACTCAAGTGTTTTGTGGAGAAAATTCTAGTGCAGTACTCCGTCCGTCGGGTGGGATGTTAATCCGTGGTGGTCTCCTTGGCGCCTTTTAGTTAAGAGCATGCCAACTCCAAATTTCTCTCTACCCTACCTCCTTTCCATTCAAATTCCAAAATTGTACCTTTCCTCCAGGTCTAAAGTGCCTATTAGTGCGTACACAGACTGAACACTGATGAGAATGCTTGAAAAAGTGGTAGTGCCGATAATTTTCGTGAGGCTTCATAAAAGGAAATGTAGCCAATTAATACGCATGCCAACAAAAATACAAGCTAGTAATTAAATATTTCGAAAACTTAAATTTGAGTAGTGGGAACAGATAGTGAGAAACAGCTCTGTCCGTGATAAGAAATTGTCTATAGCATCCAAAGAAAATAATAATATTTATAGAGCTCGTGGTGCATAATTTCAGCAGAAATTTTCAGAAAATAATATAAGTTAAGTACTACGCAAAAAAGAAGGACACTCAATTTAATTTCGATATCGTCCCCGAGGTTAACTCATTTTCGCTATCGCCGTGATATATTAGACCACGTGAAGCGGAGTAGCCGTGGGAGGGAATTTTAATATTTTTGGGTAGCATTTTAGTAAAGCAAGATCACTTAACGCAAGGAAAAGCGGGTTTAGACCATTTTTGGAAGAAAAAAAGGAATGAAATACAAATAAAACTGTATGCAAAGAAAATAAAATCCCAACTATCCACACTGATCGCGAAACCTGGTTTCATCTAAGAGGAGATAAGTGAAATAGGAAGGCATATTTAAACACTTAACACATGTGCTATCAGGAATTCGATGCAATTGGTGGTCAGTACAGTAATTATTAAGTATTTTCCAGGCACTAAAACATGCCAAAATAAAGAAAGTGGGTTAATAAGGAGATAACTTTCTTCTGATATAGAAAAATATCTCTTCAAAAACTTCAACATAGCCGTTGTGAAGTTGGAATGGTGAGGTCTGTTCCTTAGTGAGGCGGCTGCTATAAGGAGACTTACTTCAGCGTGGCAACCATTCAAAGTTAGTCAGAGTACACCAATAGCAGCAAGAATTTATGCCTATTTTCTTTTCCCAAGAATATAATGGAAAGGGCAAACGAAAGCCCAGATTCTAGAAACAACGAGACTGCTCATTGGATCCTATGGTTTTCTCTCACTGCTCTGAAAAGTTCCCGCTGAGAGCCCCTACATTCGCCTCACTCTCAAATTAATCTTAGCTAAAAGGGAGATAAAATAAATTTCCACTAAAAGTGAGTTCAACATTTCAAGCATTTTATGCCCCTATGGAGAACTTACGTCTTAGCCATACAAAGGTGACAATTTTTACCAGATGGTAAGGAAGACGTTTATTCCGCACCGGATCAGCGCTTTTCCATAGAAAAGAAGATGTAAGTTAGGGGTAACAAAATCAGCGACTTAATTTTTTTCAGTTTATACCATTGATTCGATGTAGAAAAAGTTCCAATTGTCTCCAACTAGTTACATTTTACCTCCTACAAGATTTGTTGAAGGTGCATTAGCTATAACTCTGTATACAGAAATTAGGTTATGGCTACACATAAATTATATTACAATAGCCTTGCACCTTTTTACCTGAATTACAAAATTAAGCGCCATATTAAATATCTAAAATTGATAATTAATAAAAACAAATTACAATTTACCATGAGTAAAAGTTTACAAAAGTCAATTTCATAGCTAATGTTAAAAATACAGCTGGTGTAATGAAGTCGGTAAAGAATGAATTCATTCGTTGGTGTTCAAAGATTCATGACTAGTATTTCTGGCTCTTAGGGTATTTTGGATGAGATGTCAATAAATAACTCCTAATAGGTCGAGGATAACTATTTGAGTTGATTAACTCACGATGATTCGCTTTTTGTTACTTTTAGCACTTAACGAGGGTTCTTATGAATTTAATGAGCCTATGACGCTAAAAACACATAGTAAGAAATTATCTTACTATAGAATGAAGAGCCGTTTACGAAGCTTTCACTTCACCTTAAGAGGACTCACATTTTAAAGTAAGGAAAAGATGGTATGCAATAAACTTCACCAGAAAATCCCAGCTGCTTTGATTCTGATTTCATAATATCACAGGAAATTATGTATGGGTAAGGTCAGTAGAAATGTGAAGTAGGTATGCATTTCAGCGAATTTATGTTTGCTCAGCGAGAGTAACTGCAGGGCTGAGGGAAGGCCCAGGATCAATTCCTTTCAAGCATATCGGCCATAAACCAAGCCCAGTAATTTTCAGAATACCTATATCCCATTCGCTGATGCATGAGTTTCTGTCGCAGTTGGTAAATGAGGTTAAATCCACCCTCACCAAATACTCTGACCTCAGAGTAAAAGAACTGTGCGTTGATTTTTTTAAATAATCTAGCAGATTCATTGAGTAAGAGCCCTTAAGTCTCAAAAAAGCATGTCCATCCCCCAAATTCTCCTCCTGGCCCTCACTCATTCCCATGTCATCATGATACTGTAGTTTTGTTTCCTTGGGATCTTGACTTCTGGTGTTTGAGCTTATGTATGTACATACATGTGAAGGGTGGAAGGGTGATAGGGCGAGAGTGGGTGGGAGGCCAAGAGTTCGGCCGGAGTCAGACTTCCTTCCCTTTCCCATTCTCCCTTCTCTCTCTCCTTCCGGCAAGGGCCGGTGTGGCCTACTTCCATATCCCCACTCTCCCATTCCAGGCACCTATGTGTTTGCACTCGCCAGCGCACATGTACAGAACGAGAGTGGAGGGAGAGATGCAGGCCACCAGCTGAAATTCGTCCATGCTCTGCATCACCGGCACCTCATGTACAAAATTAAGAGCTAAGAGCGTAGATTTTCTTCAATAAATATTGTTACAAAGATAAAATATCATCCACATACTTTTCAAATTAAAAATGTTACTTTTTAATTCATAATGTGAATTATTAAGGGAGAGTTATAGGGAACTCATGAATATAAGCTCATGAATCAACAAAGCATCTCAAGTTTAGTTCCCCGTCGGATCGGACATTAAATCATCATACATAAGACTGTAGATCTGCTACAATAAATATCGTTGCGAGAAAAAAAACATCTCCATAACTATCCCAATAAAAAATATTATTTTTAATACATAATTTTTATGATAAAGAGTCATGAATATTTGAGCTTGAATTTTTATGAATCTTTGAGCATGAATTTTTATGAATCATATTTAAACACACGATCTCATTTTCTTGGAGATTCATTAATATATAGACTCTTGGCGTAGGCACAGAATTTTTATGGCTACGTTGGTCCCCACTTGAGTGAAAAGAAGAAACAAAGCATCTCAAATTCACTACTCCGTCGCATCGGTAGGACCCCCTGGAGCATTTCGTCAAGAGTAAGCCAATACCGACACCGGGTTTCTCGGCACCCTTTCTCAGTACCAGCCTTGGACTATATATCGACTAATACAGGTGAAAGTGGCTATCACATTGTCAGGTCTTCTTCCTGATGGCAAAAAGTGCAGCCTTAACTGCCAACACACCGGAGAAGCCTTAACACGAAAATAAAAATGCCAAAATAATTTTCTGACTCCGGGAAGCGAAGTATTCAATTGATTTAGTCAATTGAATTGTTCACTTTTATGCGAAACGATATATGTAGTGTTGAATGCTTGTTTTTTAGCAGATCCTTTCATCAGTCAGGGTTGTCTAGAGTCTTATTTACATCGCTAATGAACATTAGGTCTAGGAACAGCCAAAAATAACAACTGTTTCTTGTTAATTAAAAAAATGAAATGTCAGCTTTGATGACGAGAAAGTCTTTTATTACGAGACCCTTGCGCATCATCTTCGGACCTCTTCGAGGTTTCTTTGATGAAAGCTTTCGGTGGGATTGTTTTCAAAACAAACAAACACAAGAAAATGAGATCGTGTGTTTAAATATGATTGTTATGTGAACCCTCAGTTTTTAGGTCGACAGCGCGCAGTGCGTTACTCTGCTGGAAGACCCTTGAATTAAAAATAATCACGTTTTGGGTGTTATGAATGAAGGAAGTCGCATCTCAGCATTTTTCCGTGGCGTAATTTGGACACAACGCTATAACACTCGACGTCCCTATTAGGAGAACTACTTAAAGCAATATTTAAGCATGCCTCACGCCCCTCATCATTTAAATTCATTCTCCTCTCTTCCTTAAAAAAAAACATTTTTCTTCTACAATGTTCAGTTTAAGATATGAGAGAAAGTGAAGGATAGAGATAGATGGTTGAATAGAGAGAGATATATGCAAGGTTGACGAACAGTGGTGGGGGAACGTAATTTCATTCTAAGGGACAGTCAGCTATAGTTATGCTTCTGTAACAATGCTCATATAAACTAGCAGTTCGTCTGATGTTCTTTTTGTAAGGAACTATATGTTTTGGTAACTGCCAAACTACCATGACGTCTATACAAACTAACGATTAAGGTCAACCAGACATCATAAAACCTAGTCCTTTAATGTTTGAGAGATTACAACAGTGGAAAATAATACGAAGGTGTAGAGAAAAATGGTGATTCATCCGCATCAACGATAGCTTTTCGTGGATTATACACCTAATAGAAGATTTTATAGTACGTGCTATCATTACTCAATAGATGGACCCACGTTACTCAACTCTTCTCAGCCTGCGGTTGTATTAAGTCTACATTAATACTTTTCTTCATTCTTGATCAATTTTGTCCCATCAACCCATTTAAATTTCTATCATTAGTCCTCTTTAAGATTTTTTACTCTCATTTGTTCCAACAAAACAAATAAGGCAAAGAAGAGCATACTTATTAACCTGGTTCCGAGTTGGAACATGGAATCCAGTTTCTCGATACGCATCTATTCCTTTATTTCTCTCTCTCCTTCATTTACTCCAACTATGACGATAAATTTCATAAAATTATGTTGGTATTTTAGATACGCATATACCGTTGATTTTTATTTGCAATTAAATTTCAGTGTATTTTCCCATGTATTAATTTTTTCCCATGTTTTTAATGTTATAATTTCCGCAGTAAAACACTACCAATACCACTAACACTACCAGTAGGTTTTTCAGATTTTCATGCGTCCTTGTGTGGGTGTTTTCCCACAGTGAGGTTTTAATAAAGGATTTAAGTATAAAAATTCTCATGTTTTTTCCAATAATATAGTTTTAACACACTGAACAGTAATCCTCCTTATTCATATTATTATTATATTTTGTATTTCTCATTTATGCCATATCCATTTATATAATTTGTGATCATGCATGTTTTTTTCTTCTTTTCATCATTTTATTGATTTTTTTATATTCATGTACTATTCATGCTATCATATGTATTTTTACTTAGAAATATTTGACGAGAAGTTAGATGGATAAAGGTTTTGCCTCAATTTCATTAAAAAAAGACCTCTTGCAATTTTTAAATTTCACACGCATGACTATTGATTGATTTGCAACCTATTCCTAGCCATGCCAAAATTAACACGAATGATTCAGTTTCACAGATGGCGTAGCTTTAACAGTGAGCCCAGATATTTACATCCAGTGTTCTATTTCTCATCAATACGTCAACAGATCCAGGAAAATTCAATGCCCTGGAGATCCGTGCGCGTTTCCATTCTTATCGACCCTGACTTCCTTTTCCGTGACTATTTTCCGGTGTAAGGGCCATTGCCTCTTCCTTGAAATTCACCTTCCACTTTTGGAGCTCGCCTCATACTTCCTCTCGAGCCAGAGTTACGTAGTCACATTTTTTTCCCTTAAAATTCATTAGGCACGAAAAGAAAACAAAGCTCGAACAAAAATATTGAAATAAATAAACATTTCCAGGAAAGAGAAACACTGAAAGAAAGCGATCGTTGTCAGAAAGTATGAGGATATCTTTTTTTAGTCACGTAAGAAAGTTTTTTAAAATAACAGCAGTCGTTCAATAGTGCGTACAACCCTGATTTGATGGCGATGCGGCGCCTTGGAGCCAGAAAATAAAGCCTAATATTACAGCTTCTTGAAATTCAGGTCGCACACTAAAATAAGAGCCTGTAGGATTGTGTAAGTGAAAAGCGTTGCGCTTTTTGAATCCTGAAGTTGTTTTGCAAAGCCGCGCTCCACATATTTCTGCAATGTCAGTATGATTCCACAAACGCCGACTCAGATTCTTAGAATTTTCTTGCTTCAAGGACAAAGCAATCACTTAATGCCGAACTTAAGATAACCATTATTAGACATTGAATGAACTACACAACAATGCAACGCAATATAATAGGCTCTATTTTCGGATTCCACCACGTCAAATAATTTTTAACAGACAACTGTTAGCCTATGAATTAACACTTGTCAATTAAACATTATTTCTCGTGGAGGAATCCAAAAATGGAGCCTATTATATCATAACCCCGCCAAAGACTCCGGATGAATTTTGATGCAACTTAAGTTTGAATTTTCACAAGTTATAAAGAAGTCAAAATGAATTTGTGTAGGCCAAATACCTGCACAACCATTCCAAAAATTATCATTTTGTATTTGTAATAAAAGATTTGAAATTTTTTCTTTCACTAAACACATATAGTTTCAGGAATTTATTCATGCCAGGAGATAGAGAATGTTTGATTAATCACAACAAAGGGAGGCAAAATAAAATGGTGGAACATTATTCTAGTAAGAGTATTAATTTAAAACTAAGGCACGTGTGTTACTGCTTAGGATATCTCCATATTTTTCGGAGTTTATCTAATGCTGTAATAGCAAATAATGATGGGGATAATGCTTCATATTATATTCTTTCTTAGTGCCCAAGTTCGAAGCCCGGTAGAGGCAGATTTTTCTTTGGCATACTGGTTCTCACATTTGTGCTGTGCGAAGAGCATTTAGGATCCATAACCCTGTCCGTCGGATGGGACGGTGGCCCCCTTGGTGCCTTTCGTTAAGAGTAAGCTAATTCCGTTCATTGAAAATTCCTAATCCTATCCAATTACTCCTAAATGGCGCAAATGATCTTAGCTGTCAGTCGCCTCCACCGAATAAATACTACTTCATGATATGTAGGCGAAAGTGGCTCCATTTCTTTAACTTCTTGCATTGGCCCAGCTCACACATATCAATGTGAGGCTGTAATTAAGCATTCCGCATCCAACTACTACAATTTATACTTTAACAGCACTAAATTTATGTGGAACCTTTACGCATCCAGCGTCCCAGCTATCCCACTCCCTGAACTGACCGTACTACATTTTCCGCTCATTACGTTGCCAAGTGTGGATAAACCTAAGGAGCAAATCTTCCGCAATTGTCCTGAAATGCACTCCTTTCATTTTGCTCCCCCCCTTTCCCGAACCCGCACACGCCATTTTAAAAGCCCATATATTCCTCATCTCTTCCGCCCGCCCACACTTACACACTCGGGCCCATTCTCAGCCGCCTTCCTCCCCGCACACGAAGAACCACGCTCCCCCTCGCCTCGGCTGATTGGAAACATCGGTCCCGAGTGGCTGGCCTCATCATCGTGCCCCAGGGTCGCGAGGGCACGTTCCCCTGGCTGACATTCCACCCCAGGGCCCTGGAGCACCCCTTCCTTCACCATATCCCCGCACCCCGAGTGGCCCCAGGAAGATAATTAACCCGCAAATAACCCCAAATGAGAATGAAACTGCACCAACCGCAGACTCAAGCCCATAGGCAGAGCTCTCTGCTGAGGGAGGCACTCAACTTTGCCTAATTCTCGAAGCTTAAAGGTAATGCATGAATTTCCGTAATTCACGCACACTTTGTCGGATTTGATATCGCCTGGTTAACACTATCAAATTGAAGCTGACGTGGACGTTAAATCACTTTAGCAGTTATCCACAGTTAGGGCTTCGTAAAGCACATTGGGTAGTTGCATGTTTGGATTTAGCGCTTCCGACGGGAGAATACATTCACTGTACAACCGAGAAAATGTTCACTAATGTTGATATTCGTAAAATTAATTTTAAAAATAAATAATCACTATAAATTTAAACTCTTAAGTGCAAATTTTCATTATGACAGCGTCAAAACAGGTTACTGTTTTGAATAAACCCAAAAACAAAAATAGGATATTTCCACTTCTTGATTGCGTATGCCGATGGCAGTAACTCCGCAAACCCGAAGACTCGCGATCGGAAGTTCTTACCACCATATCAACTCGCTCCCTTATTTTGGAATTCATCCTCCTAGTCAAATCCATCCTAGTGAAAGGTTTCTCGCATATCTGTAAGTTCTGCACATTTGAATAAACGATTTAAGGAAGAAGAGCAAATTTCTCGTAATTATTATTCATTTAGGTCACATTTCAGCCACTTAAATAGCTGCCATTCCGTTTTCCAGCACTGCAAGACTATTTTCTTCGAAGCGTTTCGTGGAGCGTGCCAGAGGAAGACCATTACACTGGAAGTGGGAGGAAGGAAGCAGGAAGTCACAAAAGATGCCTGATTAAACCGTTTCTGGAAATAGCCAGGAGAAATGGTCACTGTTCGGCGAGTTGCACTTATGACCTACCAAGACGTAAAGCAGACCAGGCGCGTGAGATCCTGCGGTTACGGTATGGTGAGGATAGTTTTCCGAAATGAAACAGCTGTATTTAAAAAATCACTTTTCTTAATACTGATCACCAGTAGCTCCAGATGAAAATTATTGCCGGGATATTAACTGATTATCAGAGGAGTTTGGTGTGAAGTGCCCAACGAAAGCAGAAGTAACAGCTTTATTCAAAATATCTGTTACATAGTTCATAATGACAGGCATAAAGCACCAAGTAACGAGGAATATTAACACCTAAAAAGGTGAAGGATGTGACAAAATGAAACTAAGGTGGATAGTGAGTGCACCTGTCGAATTACTCGACCAACGAATAACTAGTTAACAAGGTACGTTTTGTAAACTTTTATTCGATAATACGAGTGATGCAAACAGTCGTCGGGGGAAAATGAGCTGGAGGAATGGCTAAGAAAAGTCTTTTGTTAAATATATGGAACAAGTACTGAAGGATGTAAAAGAATTGACACGTAAATATGAAGAGGTTGGCCGATGTTTGCCGAATTGAGCAGAGAGTTGCGTCAAACCAATCTTAGGTTTGACGACTCATGACGATAAATAAGATCAAGATCATTCGGGGGTTTTCGAACAAGAAGGATTCGTTATCTTTTTCATATCCTGCCGGAATTTCCTCACCAACGCCTGGAAAATTATGCATTTGAGGAATTATTTCCATTTCCGAAATTTTCTCTTCCTCGTCACAATATGGGAATGTTATCAATGTTCAAATAAAGGAATCGCGGAAATTATTCCATCTGGAGACATATGAATGCAAATGAGGGAGGATAAGGGATGAATTTTGCCCATAAATCTTCCAGTGTCACCAGGGAAGAATTGAGGTGGGTGTGAAGGGAAGGTTATTGGGAAAGGGACACGGCAGTTACGCCCCAGACAAGGACCTCTTTCCCGAGCCCGAGCGAGAAAAGTAGGACTTATTTATTGTCGTTTTGGAGTATTTGTACATTCATTTACATATGCATAGTACGAAATACGACTGCTAAAGAAAAAGAACTGAGTACAGATTTGTTTGACACCCAAATTAAATATATCCAAGGCTTCTAAATGGGCTTGAAACGCAGACTGTAATCATGCTTCATGACAAATTTAGCATATCTGTTTTCCCTTTTTTTGAAGAAATCTACCAACACGGATGATTTCACCTTATACTATGGGACATAAATGGCTAACAGCCAAGGATACAGCGTTATAATCACATATTAAAAATAATGAGTGTGACGACATTTTTACGGAAAAAAAGATATCTCCTAAAAAATTAAAACAGAAGTTTATAGCCAATTGCCCGCTCATACTGAATCACTGCAGTTCCTTATAAACAACAACTCTAAAGTAGTTTTCCTCTTGAATTCAATGGAAATTACGTCCATTTTATTGGAAAAGGAAGTCAAACTATTTCTTGGAGTCTCAGGCTAAGAAATTTTACTACCTTCATATGTTTTCTATCATTGAAATTGGCTGATTTGATTCAGTATCGGACTGTCAAATGCAGAGATATCCGGTATTCACCCGTTATATATTCCTTTAATTTGAGAATATATGATGCTACCAACTACCCTCCATTACTCTAACGAAAACCTGATCTCACCATCTGTATCCCTTTGTCGTTTATCTCCTGCCAATTGGAGAGGTTACAACCCCTATAATACTGGAAACACCTATCACCCCTTAAGTGCCCTTACATGAGCATGACGAGTGAGAAACGAAAAATTCTTCCTGGTTAGGGGAAGTTTGGAGAGTTCAGAAGGAGGGTCTATGAAGTGGGTGAAGGAAGGTAAAACTTTTGAGCACATTAGGAGTGTTTCCTCGTGAAAGGGGAAGCGATGAGAGGGGGTGGAAGTTTAGAAGGGGCGAAAAGGCGGGTGGCTACGAGGAAGGAGAAGAGGAGGGAAGATTGAGTGCCCTGTCCCACGTCTGCCTGTCTGTGGCGTCGGCAGGTTAAGGTTACAGGGGCGGCCCTTAGGTTCAAAACACGTGCGACCAACTATCTCCGCACCCCCGCGCAACGCTTTTCATTATTCGACCCGCCGGCCATCCCATCCTTCTCTCTCCCCTTCCTCCTTTTCCCCACCTTTTTCTCGGTAGCCCGGAAAGTATGATCATACCGAATCCATTTCCGAAGCGGTAATCTCGGAATTGGCACGCATATTTCAGGGTTTAAAACTAATATGAACAAGTTATCCGAGTTAAGAATGGATAGAGAGCTGCGTCAAACGAATATTAGAATTGACGACGTGATGGAGTACTCATTTTTATGAAGTTGGAAAACGCTAAAAACGTTGGAAATCGTAAATAATTAAACATGTTTTACCATTATTAAGTACTTTAATTTCAAGGGACAAGGCGCTCGCGAGTTTTCATTATTTCCTCAAAATTCTATCACATACTTGTCATTCCATCTTCCCCGCATCTGCAGACTCATCAATATTTAGACAAGGAGCAAAATTACCTTAGGCGTTGACGCACCATATAAAAAAACAAACTAATGCTACTTCATCTGCAGCGAGAAAAGTCTTTTTGTAACTTCCAAAGTTAAAATATATATTAAACGACCAGGCTTCACAGAACCAGGCACCAGATGCGACCATTTGATGAAACCTGGTTGTTATATAAATATTTTTAACTGTGGATGGACTGTGAAAGAAGTTTTTCTTACTGCGCAATGAAATTCCAGAAAGTTATGCCGGAAACCGGATAATTTTCCTTCACCTCTTTACATTTAAATTTAATGCCTATCTGTTATCCTTGGACTATTGTGCAAACTTATTTTCGGTACTACTGCTTCTAATTAGGAACTGAGCATAAAGCCAGTGAATGCGTCAACCCAGTTGCCGATCGTGGGTCGACCGCTACTTATAAAGTTTAGCTAAGTTATGAACAAGTTCAACACGTTTTATAAACCAACGTACACACATGGATTTCACAATATTAGATAAGATATGATCTTCAAATGCTACTGAAACTTGTGAAGTAGCTGCGACTTGGCGGTAGGAGGCCGTCATATTTTGGATTAGAGGGCAGCAGGACTTCTTCACAGAAGTGAAGTTGTCCGTACAAAGGCATTCATTTCATTTGACCCGTAGTAACATTTACTTAATGTCAGTAGTACAATGATTTGAAAGGCAAAGGGAAACAACTACATTATTATCTCGAGGAACGGTGCTACACTGTGTCTTCAACATTTCCAAGCAAACATGACGGAACCCAGAAAAATCAATCATTCTGGAGATAAAGTTTTCCCGTTTTTGTGTCTAATGGTTAGGACTTTCCAGACATAGACAGTTTAGGATTGCAACGTGGAGTGTGAGATCACCTCGGATGTGCAAAAGATTGGAGGTACGAAGGTGGAAAGTCAAAGAAGGGACCTCGAGGTATTGACGTCCGTGGGAAGAAGGATCCGAATAGGGAGGCATTGATTTTTTCCACCATTCACCTTCTGTAAACATCCTCGTTATTCACGCGATAAAATAAATTTTAAACACAAAGGTAAGGATCAAAATTGCAAATGAACCCAGTGTTCTGAAATTATAGAGAGGATATTTACACCCGCTTACCTCTTCCAAAGCCGTACACAAACAGATAGATGCATAATTTCTCCCTATAGAACCAACTTATAATGTGGCAAAGCAGATATAACCAAAGAGTCAGTAATAAAACATCGAATTAAATTTAATGACACATTCAATGAAGAATTTTTCGGAATCGCACCTGAAAAACGATTGCTGGGTAACAATGTGTGTTCATCGTTCAGAATGCAGAGTCAGGCAGAGTCCCAAATATGAGAGAGGCCTGTTCATGCAATACTCCCATAAAAATTAAATATAACAGATTTTTTAAAGTAACTTTGATGTCGTCCACCAGATACAGCTCCGGAAAATAAATACTCATTGCGACTTTGCATCTGCATTTTCATTCACTTAAGTTCCGATATTACCTATATTAAATCCATTTTCCTCTTTCAAAGAGACTTTCATGTTAGAGACTGTCGCCATCCAAAGGCAGAAAACTCTCCACTGCAAGTAAACCAACAGAGAGAAGAAAAATCGAGCACATTCAGAATTTTCAATCGAAAAAAACTGAAAAAGTTCAAACCAGAGCTTTGTCAATCATAGCATAAATGTGTAGCAGATAGGTAGTTAGAGAACCCTCTTCAATGTACTAGCTCCACTATAATCCTGGCAATGCAATTATTTTCGAATTTATTTCCAAAAAAAGCAAAGAATACTTCCTCATCAAAACTCATCTGACCTCTCTAAATTCATTGAAGGCTGTACTATGAATTTTAAAAGTGTTCGCAGTACTTTCCGGACCACATGAAAACTCATCATCATCAAGGGTCAACAATCCTAGGATTGGTTTGACGCAGCCCTCCACTCGATTCTTCTATCGGCCACATGAAAACTACAAGTATTAATATCATTATGCCAATGCCATAAATGCCAAACAAGCTACACTCAAATCGTGCCCTAAATTGGGAACGACGCGTAATATGAAGTCAATTTAAATGCTCGTTCAAATACAATGCATATTCAATGACATTATTCATAAAAATAATATAACACATATCAAAATTTGTGATTCAGGTGACTGGAATAAAATAAATTATGCATAAGAAATGGTCCGATACTCATAAAGATCATTTTGAATTTGCACATCCAAAAGCCATTTTTTTAGCGTCATCAATATGATTGTATACACCATCGAACGGTAAGCCATTCCTGTATGCATCAGGGAGGCAGATGCAAAATAATTTAATTCCCGGCTTTGGGGAAATTTTCTTCCTCCATTTTCTACTGTACACAGCCGTAGAGACGTTCGCTTCATTGTTCTCATTAAAATCTGCTAATAAGGTCAACGCAGTAAACGCTAAAGTGGACAATAATTGACTAAATGTGCACCACATACGTAATATGAAAAGGCAACGCAGTACTTAGGGATTTGAGAAGCTGGTGGTACTGAAAAAGCTTAGTGACATGGTTCTCAATTTCGGATTTTCTCTTCTGCAAGCCACATATCCAGCGTCTTGCAAAAGAGGGAATGGGGTCTTCTTCGGTGGGTGCAGGGGTAAATGGGAGCAAGGGGCACGACAGGGAGGGATGCCCCTTGGAGTTCACGAGGTGCTTGAGGGTGGAGAAAAGGGTGTCGGGAAGAAGAACTGAGGCTTGGGACACTTGAGACATTTACGGGAAGAAGAACAACGCCAATTAAGACAAGAAGGGGGAGGTTTGAAATATTTTTGTTTCCAGATGGTTTTCCTAAATTAGGCAGCAAACTCCTGAGAATGGCATACGTGCTACAAATTTACATGCGAAATATTAGGATCTAATTGAGCTCAATTAATTAAAAAATTGCGTTTTTAAAGTATAATTCTGAATTTCGTTAAGCACATTTGAGTGAAAACAATCTGCATATTATCACACCATAGCGCCTTGCGGAGCACATGAGTTGATACTATTTGTTCTAACAGACTTTTTCTACGTAAACGAGAACAGAGGAATGATTTCTTATTAAAAGCTTTTAGAAAATCATTATTAAAATAGATTCTGCATTGTTCTGCGTAAACTTTGTATTATTTTTCGTCCAAACATGTTTTGAGTTAAATTATAACAATGTTGTTGAAAGGCAGCTAGCTGCCTTTCAGATTTCAGCTTCAGGCAGCTGTTCAAAAATAAAACTAACGATTAACTAATGGGAAGTATTAAAATAGCATTTTAAATTATAAAGAGATACTTTTCAAAATTGACTGATTTTAAATTCTCTCTTAATATATAGCTAACAAATCCACAAATATTTTGAAGCAGATTCAAATGCAAAAATTAAATATAACAGAGGAAATGAATAGGTAAATAAGATTCCAATTATAGATTGCATCGGCCTAAGATACCAATATGTGGATCCTTAGCATATGATATTGCTTTTCGAACCCCTGACAACGAGCAGTTATGATGTGCTGTTTGCGATTATTCCGTTGGTTATTCATAAATTACCAGAAAGCCAATTAGCTATATACACACAATTTTTATATAAAGTTAATTAAATTACGAGGGCTCGGCTGTCGTAAAGCAGAAACAACGGGAATAAAATTTTACTCGAGAAGACTTTTTGAGAAATTATCCAATTTGTTTTTTTAGACAGTTTTGAGAATCAAAACAACTACATTCACATTGTACTTAGGCGTATGAGTACTTATAAAATTAAAATACTGAATTTTGTTCCTATTTCGGCTTTCGAGTATTCCTTACTCTTGAATGCATTTATTCAAACAATTGCCGGGTAACACAAGTAAAAGATGATTTTCATTCACCTATTCCTCAACTATTTCATCGCGTAATTTCCCAGCCATGGACCTCAAAAAGAGAATGAAAGAAACGCATCATTCCACACTTTGTACGAGCCTAGTTTCACTTTTATTGATTGAGTATTTCAATTAAAAAAATATATAATTATGATACTAATATAATATATTATTTTGTTTCCAATATTTTTAAGTGAAATCTGAGGGTCAGATCGTCCTGTGTTAGAAAAATTAATTAAATATATAGTTAATCAATGGTTGCTAAAACTAGCGATGCGCACATTTTTTTTTTTTAATTCAGAGATACGAGCATTTTTGTAACAGTTACATTATATGTGTTAGGTAACAAGTATCTTATTACAAGCCAATAAAATAAGCGTTTCCAGTTTAATTAATAATTTTCATTATAAACTTGAATATCTCTCTCTATAGTACCTGAATGCTTAGAGTCATTATGAATGTTTGGAAATTGGAGAATTCGGCAGTGGAAACCTCAATTAGGGCAATTTGATATGAATAATTCAGTCTAAAAAGTGAGAAATGTTTATATTCCATTTCATTTCAGTTTGCAGTTCCTGGGGTTTCCCCCAATAATAGTAAGAACGTCTTAAAGTATCTAGTAACGTCAGAGAGTTATGCAACTTTGTTCGAACCGAGTTTCACGATTATTTAATAAGAACGGAGTAAGTGCACAATAATACGTAAAATTGATCCTACGTGCTTAAAAGAAGCTCAGTTTCATGGAGGAAAGGTTACTTTGGTTAGTACACATATTTAATGCTTCAGCAATCCCTCCGAGAAAGATAGTCACTTCCTCTGTTTCATCGTTGGCTTTCAAGAAAGTTCTGATACATTTAAATATACCTCAGTCTAGTTTTTCAGGGGGGTCTCGATAAACAATCCCCGTGATTTGGCACATAAACTTCGAACCTGTGGCCGTACGCTCAAACCACCGAGCTACCTCAAAGCAGAACCAGAAAAAAGAATCACCCGACCTTTCACAAATTTGTCCCGCGGAATTAAGATGTACTGGATGAAAAGGCGAATCGCTTAAAGTCGCAGAAAGGAAAAGGGGAGAACCACAAAATACGTGTTTGCATCTCTTAATCTCACCCTCAGCACTGATTGACTTCCCCCTTACTCTACAAGTAAGCTTGCTTTCATGGTTTCAAAGCAAAGACGCCGACTCGATCATGAAGCAGGAGGAGATAATTTGTAGACTTCTCCCCATAATAGACCCCTCCACGATCCACTCCGCCCTTCCCTCTCCCTTCTCCTTCCTCGCACCCCACTTTTTACTCCTCATTTTTTTAATAGCCAGGCCGATTTCCGGGAGAACCTTTTTCTTCCACTCTCTCTCTCTCTCTAAGAAAAAGGAGTTTTTCTCCTCCTCTTCAAAAAGTGCTCCGAACGACAAATGTGAAAACGACTGGGATAAAAAAGGTCTCTTTCGGAAGGGAGGCAAAGGGAAGGATTCCTCATTTTTTCCCTACAGGAGGTTGAGAGGGATACAGAGATGGGAATACCCTGGAGAGGGAGAATCACTGACGAGTAAAAGGTTTTCAGGGAGAGGGGCAAAGTGAGAAACGTTTCCAGTCCTTAACCTATACGCCACCAGATGGATAACAGAGGAAAACCAGCAAAAAAAATAAGTGGAGAGTCTTGTGATCTGGAGTCTCGTTACAAACGCTTCTCAGGGTAAGGGGGAAGGAAGAGAGGGGCCGGTGGAAAAAAAGAACGGGGAAAAAATGAAAATGAGTAAATAAATAAAATTAGGTGGGAGGGTGGATGATGCGCATGCGAGGGGAAATGGTAGGAGTCGGTTAAGAGGAGGGAGCGATATCTTCGCGGCGGAAGAAGGGCGCGGTGGGGGATGGAGACGGCATCCTAAAAATAAGAAAAAGGAGACGTGACGTCACACAAAACAAATGAGCCTCGCTTACCGCGCGCGAGTGAAACAGATGCCGAAGGGATCGTGAAAGGGCGAGGGGTGGAAAGGTGTAGGAAAAACAAGATAAAAGCGGGACGAGGCGTAAAGAGAGTTAAACGGAAGAATGGCAAGGAATGGGAAAGGTGCGATTTCAAGAAAAACTACTAAATTACTTTGTTCACAATCGTTAAGGTGTCATGATCCACGACCTTCATTTCTTAATTTCAAGGCCAAAACTGGATGCCCCACCAAAGTTTCTTCGGCTATTTCATCGACACTAATACCCAATTCCATAGGTACAGGTCGAAATTAACGCTCAAAACATTAAAATCAAACATATAATAAGTATTATTGATCGTTTTTAAATATATGAGAAGAAAATATTAATTTAATTTAGAATTCCAACAAATTTCGTTTATTAAACTAGACAGCAAGCAAGCTGGACGCATTTTTCACCAAATATGAAGTCTAATTCAAGGATTTCATACAAGTCGCGAAAAATCTTAACTTAGATCTCCGCTGTGCTGCCAAATTAAAAGTCCATTGGTTAGATAATGGCAATTCATATATACTAAAACAGTGAATCGTTTATATTATTCAGCCTATGGCCCAATTTTAGCTGAATACGTAAAGATAGTTCTCTTTTAACTTATCACGAATTAATCTTTGCTTATTCATTTTAACTTCGAAATTCACAAGCCCGAAGTCGTTTTAATTCGAGTCGTGAGTCTCGTTCGGCGCCCGGAAGCCTGTGAAATCCTTAGGTATCTCACACCTTGTCAAAAGATTAGTCTAGAAATCCTTATCGTTTTGAGGAATTGTAGGGGGAAATAATGGAAAATATTAAAATATGGAGTAACTAGTTAGTGCACTGAAGACGCTTGCACGAACTCTGGTGGTTAATTTACAACTTGTCATAATAAAAACATTTCTTTGATTGAACTAATTTGGGAGTAACTTCGTGGAACCACTGCAAACTCGTTAAAATAAAAACATAGCTTTCAAAGGTTTGACAATTTATTAAAAAGGTGTACACATTTTAAATAATTTTTTAAATTTACAAAATATCTGATATTTATTTCATGTAAATTTTGTACATCTTTTTCATTCATTGTGGAAATTAGTAGCTGGTGTTTATTTTATCTACAGAATTTTTATCAATCTCAGTGTTGATATTATCAAATACACTAATTATAGATTTTTATATTTCCAGCCAGAACACAAAACTATGGCGGCCATTTTAGGCGGGGCGTTTTTTAACAACGGTAACAAACGGTAAAGCCCATGAGAGAGGTTCCGATGCCTACGCCACAGTAGCGTGGAGCAACCTGAGGCTTAGCGATCATAAGCAAGGGAATATTTTTCAACAGTACCACAAGCATATATACTTTGACTTGCACGCGTCAAAATGAGAATAATTGGAGAGAAGAAAGGAGAGATACGTGAGAAGATGAAGACAGCAAGGGTAGAAAGATATCTCTCCGACTTTTGGAAATCAGATAGAAAATGGATATTTCCCACATAAGTAGTTTGAAAAAGATATCTTTTGCATGGAGAATGAGTATCTGTCATTTACTGATGGATAAGGCCATATTTCTACATGCCACTCTGGAGTGTAAACTCCCATCTCCGTGCCGAAATGTCGTTGTTTGGAAACGATTCTCAGAGTTTTAGAATGAATTTAACTCCTGGAAGCCCAATACCGACAAGAAAGCTGCTTATAGGATTCTGTGGGCACACAGCAACACGAGGATGATAAGGAAATGCAAAACAAATCAATCAAGAATGCCCAGAAAAAAGAGTAATCATTTGCGCTTACAATTTCATTAATAAATCCAAATAAAAAAGGATTCAAAACCTTGAAAATTAAGTAAAGGCACCAATTCTTAGGAATTTAATGGCGAAATCAATTTAATACCAGGCTCATTACATTAAGGGGTAAAACAAAGTGACCTTTGTGAATGAAATAATACGCAAATTAATTTTATTAACAGGCACCCACACAGCCAATTACAATGTTAAATTCCAAGAATAGTTGTTCTTGGGATAGATTTACGAGGGAGAGAGATCATGAAGGGGCGGCAAATTATATGATGCCGTCATTCGGTAGCCTTAATATGTATTTGTATGAGATTATGCGCTTCCCACAAAGGATTAACACTTTGCTCAGCATGCGTACATTCAAGAAATGGTACCTTAGCCTCAAAATGAGGAAAAAAACTGGCCCTGAGGGGTTTCTATTACTTCTGAATGAAGACTTTAGCATTTTACCCTACCATAACCTAATGTAACTTTTCTTGGCGAGAGTCGATTATCAAAATCTGACGAAATTTCATTTCATTGTTGCCAGATTATAAAATTAGGAGAGAGAATATTTTAACAATTTTTTCTTTCCCCTTTTCGTATTCAGTTTCATGCCGGACGGAGTTGCTAAAAATATTCGCATACTTTGGATTTTACTCTTAATGAGCACCTTCAATAATGTACACCTATGAGTATTTGACGACTCTGAAAGTACAAAGAAACATATAAACTGGTCATAAAATTTGGCTGAATTAAAAACCGCAAAGATTCCACGCATTTAAAGTTGTCAGCTCAAACAATGCGTATACAAGTCTTACTTATATTATGTGGGTGAATCATCACGACTACTTCGATATTATGAGTTACTTAAAATCAGGAGTGAAAACATTAAGCTAAATGTAAAGAAATACTAACAAAAATCCAGCGAAAAAATAGAATAATTGTTATTCTACCAATACCTTCAACAAATGCAACAATTGAAAACTTAGTGAGTGTTTTAATTGATCGATCAAAGCGTCTTGATAAGACTAATGCTATGAGCACTCACAAGCAAATATTTTGTTTATTATATTTTTAATTGCATTTAATACGGCTCAATGAGCTACTCTCAATTCAAGATTAAACATGGAGCTGAAACACTGCATCGCAAGAGGATCTCAGACATAAAGTCCCTACACAACCTACACGCCACGATGAAAGTTTAGCAATGAGCTACGTACTTAAAGAGAAAATAATTTGAAAATGACGCCAAAATCATTGAAATGCCATTTTTAACAGATTTTTTTCGGCCCTGCACAAGAGGATTAGATTTCTCTACGACTTGAAAAGTCTTCTGAGATAAACAAGCAGCAAACGGACGACGAAATATCCGAGTGGATGGAGAGCACGAGGTCCACGATGAGTCGTAATTCACATCGCTGAACACCAATGCCGAAAGATTGTTCGCGCGCGCGGGAGTATCCGTGTTGGTGTCTCTATCTCTTCCTAGGATGAGATGCACACATAAAAAAAGTAACGATAAATAATATGAAAAAAAAGAGAAGCTCGCGTCCGACTCTTGATATTTATGGGTCTTGTTCCTCTCCTCCTTGCGCCGCTTGGACAGACCCCTAGACTCGTAAATTTAGAGGGGGAGAAGTCTCCTCTCTCTCTCTCTCTTTTCCAGACTTCAGAATCGTATGCTTTAACGACTATTCGGGAGGTGAGGAAGGGGAGAGTGAGAGACTCAGAGAGGACCAACCCTTTCGCTGGCTCCCGCGTTTTGTGCTCCGGTATTTTTTTTTTCCTGAGCTGTGCTTTATGCCAAGGACACAATTTATACCGCTGCAGCGCCATAATAACTCAGTAACCATATGAGTAGCGAAGGATATAAAGTCAAAAAACTAATTAAATCGTCGTCTGAAATTTGGGAGGGGATTGGTAAAGGGGAGCTAATGCCTAGCTCGTCCTGTCTGTCCGGACTGGATGAGCTAGGCGTTGAAGAAAGAGCCGGAAAGTCTGAGGATAA
This sequence comes from Platycnemis pennipes, assembly GCA_933228895.1. Taxonomy (NCBI): domain Eukaryota; kingdom Metazoa; phylum Arthropoda; class Insecta; order Odonata; family Platycnemididae; genus Platycnemis; species Platycnemis pennipes. The sequence continues at coordinate 30,371,217 of OW121851.1, forward strand.
AGGGCTGAGCGTGTGGTTGGGGATGGAGGAGGGGTAGTGTCGTAAAGTGCAGGAAGATATGGCCGCAATATAATCAGTGGACACTACTAAAGAGGCGACAAGTTTCATTCGATGAGTTCCGTAATCGCTATCCTGGAACCATAAATATTTAAGGATTAATTCAAAGAAAAGGTAAGCGCATTTCACATATTAGCCTACCAGAAGGGTTATAAGGAACCAAATGCGTATGATATATTTGGTCTCGCACACTGACTATTAGGACATTAAGAGGACTTGGGATATTAATCATAGTCCTCAAGGCGGGTTTAAGCGATTTACCTGAGTATTGATGTTAAAATTGCTTCTGAAACAGGACATATGGCTACCGAACTAATTAATAGCCAATAGGACGAAATTTGTTACGCTAACAGAATGAAAACTAAGACCCGCGATAGAAACATCAATTATTATTTGCTTCGCACCGAATTTTCCGTCGCAATCAAATACAGTCACGGGATCGAGTTGGTGTGGTGGAAAGATTACTGGCCTCCATTCTGAGGGCCCGGGTTCGAATTCCAGCAGTGATAGATAATGTATTAGTGTAACGGTCCCTGCGTGAATGTCATAGAGAGAGTACATCAAGGGCAGTATTCCCTGCGTCGGATGGGACGTTAAGCCCTGGATCCCTTGGTACCTTTGTTTAAGAGAGCAGGCTAATGCTATGCCAGGTTTTGCTCCACCCTTCCTCCGTTCCCTGAAATATTCCCACCCCAATCCAGCTACCCAATTGTAAATGGCACAAATTACCAAAGCCGTCTGTCGCCTCCCCTGAATAACCACACTACTACCACTAACAGCCACATGCAAGCCAGGTACAATTAACCCTTTGTAGTCAACGCGTACTTCACTTCTCGTTGTTGACCTTGTTGAAAGTTAAAAAAATACTAATACTTGCAAACTGTGTCGAAATATCAATAACAGTAACTCAGTCCACACAATCAGAAAAACAAAAAAAATTGAATTTTTTTATAGATCCGGAGATCAGACAGGAAAATGGCACTATATGCTGCAGCATTATGAAAGCAACATAAATTTCCCACCCTGTCCTGGGGCTTGTAAAGTGGATCAATAAAATTTAAGTATTTTGGTTTTCCGATGATGCGATTTGTTTCAACCTGTGCTTTCAGCATTGATTTCATTTCTCAATAATGTTCATCAGAGTTGCAAAGGCAAGAGTAGATTCACAATAATATTGAATGTTTTTCCTGTTTTCCTCGAAGTTGTAATATTTTTTTCTGCTCTGACTTCGAGGAAAGAAACCACGTTCAAGGAAGGCATACTGATTATCTCTTCCACGTTTTTAGATTGAATTTTAATTAAGTATGAGCCTATACTATAATTGCACAACTTTAGCATTCTTAATCAATTAGATGGATATGTATATAAACACACCCACATAACGTCTTCACGTGTTCACGACTCGTATTGGAAAATTATCGTAGGCCCTTTTCAAACCTGTTTACATCTTCACGGGTAATAGAAAACGAAATTTGAAGCCAGTATCCAAGATAATACCACCAAAATCACAACATTGCCGTAAATAACAGACGAGAAACTCACCATAACATTTATAACCTGGGTGTTTTCTGTCCTGCTATCGAATACACCTGGATATCCACGCCTGAGTAGTGTGTTAAAGGCGAGCGTTGAGCATGAACAGAAGCGATAAATTAGCATGAGCCCACACGACCCTTTTCCTTTAACAATGGGTCGAAAACAGTGACTACGATTGGAAAGGTGATTAATTCGTCGCTTCGGTGACTGAATACCGCTCACTCCCCTCTCGACTCCCCGAGCCAATCACACAAGCAGTTTAAGATACGTCGTCGACTGAAGCCGACGCGACCCAGTCTATATTCCGATTTTTTATCGTGGACTCAAAAACGAGAGAGGAAGTAGTTTTTATGAGCAATTCCCTTTTTCTCGAGGAAAAAAAAGATGGACCATCGGCACTGGGGGATTGTGGGATAGGCTGGCGCTGAGGATAGCAAGATATGAGCATGCGTGCGTGTGTTTGGACATAAATTCTCCGGGCGGCTTCCTTTGCGCTCTCCGTAGAATTCGTATGAGATAGCTGAGGAGGAGGTGGGGGAATGAGAAGGAAGACGAGAAGGAGAAGAAATAGAGGGAGATTTCATAGGGGACTCTCAACAATGGCGACGCTGGCGTGATTCCTAAACAGAGGGGTTGGAAAGGGACGGGATCGTTGGCGCGAGATCACGAGGGTGGGAAGAAGGAAGACCCAGTTTTAATCCAAGAAAACCCCAACGGATCTCCTCAATCTTCATCTCCTCCCCGCGACCCACTACGTCTTATCCTCCCACTCCCTCCCTCACCCCTTAACCTTCCCAGAAACTTTTAAGAGACGGCGGGCAAAGCCGTCCAAATTTTTTTTGTTTTCATTTTCTTCCGCCCTTTCGTCTTTTCCTCCCCCTCGTGGAACGCTTTTGATTCGGAGTGGGGAACATCGTCACCTGGGATCCGCACCGTTGGGAACTTCCCACCCGCGCCCTATATCCCATTTACCCTTTTCGAGATGATTTCCCTTCCCCCCTCCCACACCGCGCATCCCTTACAGCCGAGCGCCACTGGACGGCAGGCAGCAGTGAACTGGCGTAGTACTCAGGAGAGGTTATAATTTATGGTGATGACAGAAACTGGAAAGTAAAACCCCTAAGGTTTCCTGAATTTTCTCGGCCTTTTCTTGATTTCTTCTCGTCGGATATATTTTCAATTCTCTTAACGTGGCCCCTTTGCAAAATCAGAAAATGTAACAAAAATAAACATACATTTTATCTCGTTGTTTTTCCTAACGCCTTGGAATGTAATGCGACCAATATTTGCGGTAACTCCGCTCAACATTACACAATTTTGTGCATATGGACGTCGGTATAGAATTCCTTACGAGAAGGGCGTGCACTGCTGAGTATTATAGATGAAACCTTTATCACCTAATACATTGCAATAACAATTCAGGAGTGTAATGAATCTAAAATAAAAATATATGCATTAGTATTACACGAGAGGTGACTTATTGTACGTTAAGGATTGTCAATTACTCTGGTGAAATGAAGTTTGGGATGATGCCCTTGACGACAATTGATTCACTTCGATGCGAAATTTTAGCAAAACAGAAAAGTCGCTTTAAGCCTTCTATAAAATAAATAAAACCATCACCGTTCAAATAATATAACTTAATCGAAGCTCATGGTCAAGGGAGAAAAACTCGCGTTTCACAAGTGTCCAACCCATGATACGTCCAACGATTTCATGCCATCCATAAAGCCCAACAGGGCAATGTTTGAAGAACGGGATTTAAGTGGAACTGGAATGTATATGAAACTGCTTGGTTCACGGGTGAAGGCTTTTCATAGCAAAAATATCTGTGCTTCACCTAAAGCCCTGAAATTCGATATATCATTCCTATGGTTTCGTGTTCCTAGTGTCGTACCCGTTTGCCGCTTGAAAGTATTTCAGATGCCCGTGAAATTCCTCTCGCCCTAGGACCCGACTTGGCACCGCTGGTGTTAATGGATTGAGGTGACGCCCAAAACGTCGGAATGATCACTGGGCGTGTTTTTATTTTTAAAGTACCTGGATACGATGAGCAGGCGCTCAGCCATCCGCGAAAGACCATTATATTTTGACGCGAAGTAGCCGCAGTGAATATTCCAACGCAACCAATCACTGATTTCATTCCTCAGCTAATGACTGTCGAAGTAATTAATGAAAAATTAGGAAGGACTCTCGCCAACAGGAGAGCTAGAAAGAGAGGAGAAATAAAAGACAAAAAAGTCATGCATATATCGGAATAAATGACTAATAAATGCCACTTCTAAGTCACACCCATAATTAATAGTGAAATTCCCTTTCAAGAAGGAGTAAAAAGAAAAATAAGTCAGGAGTATGTTTATGCTCAGTTCAAGCCTAAGAACTTGACTTCGATATTCCATCAGCGATGTAACATAAATTTGACCGTTACAAACTAAAATTGAAGATATCTCACAGGCTAGCCCTCGAAGAGAACATGCCCATTGATAAAACTTTCTAGATACTGTACCAATCGGTACAGAAATCTCAATTATCATGTGAAATCAGCAATACTTTCATAACATTTTTAGATTGAAGGAGAACCCCCTCACAAGAGCCACCTCCTGACGGAGAGAATATTGAACGTTGCGGGTAACTTAGGAAAAGCCCTAGGCATTGACCACAACAGGATCGATCATGTTCTTTCATTTCTGAAAGAAACTGAAATTTTAATAAATATACAATTTTTATTATATTTTTTGCTCTGAACATTTTACCTACTTATTTATTAATGTTTAGACAAGGTGCAAAATGGCCTTTGCCGTCGACGCACTGTAAAAAAAGACTAAATCTGCAACTTAAAGGAGAAACATTTTCAACCTACGAGATACGCAGGTTTATTTCGCAATATGCAACCAAGATGGGAGAAAAAATCCCCGAAGTGCGGTTTTTGAGAATTTTCCAACTTCATTTGACCAATTTTACATTCATATCAATACCCTCCATAATCCTCAATATATACGCCATTCTTCTTTGACACTAGAAACTTCGATTTCCAAGGGTATTCTCCCTCTTCCGTCAATTGCTTTGTAGCCAATAAATTAGGCAAGTCTTAAACAATAAAGGTGAACGTGTTTCTTTTACGTACATTAAAAATCTTCACATAATAGGCATAACCTGGTGGTGGCGTTTGATTCACAAAAATATAACATCCGCGAAAAGTTTATCAGAAATTAACCATATAATTAATTATCAACTAATCGCAATAATATACTGAACAGTGACTAATTTACTGACTTAAGAGGCTAGGAGATTCCCGAGTGGGACAAAGAAATCGAGATTTGTCAAATCTATATCCTCAAAACTTCGGTCCCGTTCAGCTGTGAGTTCTTCTTGGCTAAGTCATTTGGTGTTTATTTATTTCCAAAGTGTGTGGGCAATGTGAAACATTATTTCAAGGCCTTATAGGAAAGAGTTTACCCATCATAGATCATTGCGCAGTTTTTCAATATCTCCTCTATACGCCTCTATTCCTATATTACTGCACTCCCAAGTTCGGCATATGTTCTACCTCCTTTTAATTGTTCGCCTCTTTTTCACAGTAATCTACCCTAAAACTCGACCTTAGTAAACCAACCTTAAATTCATCATCATTAGTCATCAATCCTCAGATTGGTTTGACGCAGCTCTCAACGAAAATACATTCTCCCCCTTAATTTCTCCAGCAACATTATTCTGTCTAACCATCCCCATGACGGGCATTCTTTGTCTCCTTCGACACCCTTAGCTCTTTATCTTAACCCCCTTTCTCCAAGCTCCACATTTCGCAAGTATGAAATGCCACATTTCAGATTAACTTCTCCATTAGTCCTTTCATGACACCCCTACCGAGGGAGGTGCCTGTCATAAGCTCACCCTTGCGGGCACAAATTTTGGGACAGCAAAATTAGGGTAATTTTGGTGGGGAGAGGCACTCCTGTTTATGTAGCTGATTGAAATTTTAGAGACAACGTAGCCAACTGTTGCGGCCGGTTTCGATAGCCTTGGGGGAGCGAACGCGACCGCCCCGTTCTACACACACCCACCACCCTCCCAGCATTCCTCTCTCTATTTCAAACTTCCCAACTCTCTCGTCCCCAGAAACCCTCTCCTACCCTCCCACCGTCTTCCCACAGAGACACTCGCCTCCCCTGCGGTCCTCTCAATCTTCCGGCCCCTTCCTTCTTGATACCCCTTTTCCCACAGCAACTAAATCTTCCGCCGCAACTCCCACCCCTGTCTCCTCCCCCAAACCTGCCCCCCACTTCCCCCGCTCACCCCCGCCCACGTCGAATTTGGCGACGGATCAAACGCACGCACAGGACAAGTATACACGCGCGTCCAAAATCCTGTTTTGGACGCGCGTGGGACCCCTCCACCCTCGCGGTATCGCTTGTCCCTACCGTTTCCCCGCGGGGTCAGATTAAAGGTAGACAGATGCTCCCCAGAGCCGATTCAATTCCGATTACGAGCAACGAAATCACCTGCGTCTTCAAAGGTTTGCCCATTCGTGTAAGAAAATTTTGACTCTTTCTGTGATAAAGTACCAAGTGCTGCCATCATTCCCTTCACCCGCTATTGCCCGGATACAATCATCAAATACTTATCAGGACAGTAATCTAAAATACTGGACCGAATACGCTGTGTACAGTTACTTTAATCGAGGGAGACAGTCAAAATTAAGGTCATCGCGCTGTTGCGGATATGTAGTTTATTGAGCATGGGTGGGTGATTTGTGACTGGAGGATGAGCTAAGAGAAACTCGGTATAGGTCTCTCTCTTAACCCTTTCAGATCCATTCAAACGACCATTTTCACTGAATTATAGTGCTCTTTTTGCCGTCATATGTCTGTATTTAATCTTACTTCAATCAAAAAAGAATAAGAATTGAGTATTTAAATGGGTTACTGGTATATTACTGCTGACATTCACCGAAGATATAGTTTACTTTCTGTCCATTCATTTTTTCCTTAGTATAAAATGGTTTAGGACTGAAAGGGTTGAATACACCGTGACTAGTGTCCCTAGGAACAAAGAGTTCAAGCTTGGATTGGAATTCACTGAAACGTTCTGCAGACTTTGGTCATACGAATGGAATGCCATTGTAGGACGCCATGATAAGATATTCAAAGCATTAACTGCAAGTAAAGCTCATCGTTTATGAAATGATCTAATTTGATAATATTTACAAGATAAAATAGGGAACAGATGAAATGTTCTCTGACCTAAAACGTTACAACCCTATTGACATCGATGAAATAAGATTTATAAAATATTCTACGACTGATTACTGGAAGAATTTCTTGAGGAATACGAAAAAAATTCTGAAATAAAATCGTCGTTATTTCAAGTTCATTTTTTATTCCATTTTTAATAATGGATATTTAACTCACCACAGAAAACACTATAATTTTGCTAAAATCTAATATCCGAAACACAAAGTTTCTTCTTCCTGCTTCACTGAGTGAATATTATGAATTGCAGCAAGAATAAAATTAAAAAAGGTTGCAAAAAACCCATAGTTTCGTTGCTAACGTGAATATTTTCAAATCTATTAAAAGAGGAGTCAAAACAAACAAATCAAAGAAGATATATTTTTAAAATCTAACTAGGCGAAGAGATATGAAGTAAGGAATGGAAAAACTACCGAGCACGAAATCATAGTTTCAAAGAATCCCTGTCAATGCCTCACCACCAAAAGGTAGGCCAGAATTGATGTTTCCGAGTTATGGTTCACCGTTGCTGGTATCGGTATTATCGGTATCTGATACAATCAAGGAGGAAATATATTCCAAGAGTGTATTCCATTATTCAGACACAAGGATACAAAGCCTCAGGTCAGAAAAAAATGGCCTTGTAACGTCTTATATCGCGCGCCTAGAGTATATAGGAAAAATAAGTATCAAGCATCATCATTATTTTCCTTTTATTGCAATATTCGGAAACTAATTTCATTTCTTGATGTATTTATGTTATGTTTATTCTACGAGGACCAAATGAGGAATGAACTTCATTTCTACCACCACACTCGTTACTTGCAGTACTTAGCTTAGATTGTCAAATACCACAGTTTTTTGCTTCAAAAGCACAAATTCTACATTTAAACCTCGTCAGTTTCGAGAAACGAGCAAATGATTTATATTGAAAATGTATTTTGGACAAATCCAAGTGAAAAAATGCCTCGCTTTAATCATATATTTTCAATAGCACTTCTGTCTCCGAGGGATGTGGAAATATTATCAAGTTTGTATACTTTTCCAATGGATGCCACCGATGAAGCCTGAGATTTCGATGAGCAACCCTAAAATTTCTAGCACAGGTCACCTTCCTCCCCTTCCTTCACCGCACTCCCTCGTTTTCGTCCTAGAAGTCATCAATCGTCCCATGCGGAACGGAAGAAAACATATTCGACGCAAAAGTGTCTTTTTTCTTCAAGATGAAGGGGAGCAAGGTTTACAAAACAACGTTCACCCGTAAGAGGAGGCTTCCAAAAAGGAGAGTATCAGAGAGTGATCGCGATGGGGTTTAAAGCCGGCAGAGGGATGTCTCTTCCCACTCATTCCCTCTCTCCATTCACTCTGCGCGGTGCAAGTCATTAGATACGGGGAAAAATTTCTTTCATTCCGTTTCAGAGGAGAAGAAATTATTTTTGTGCCAAAATATTTTTCAAAATGTATTGGGAGATCGTGTTTTGAGCTCGGGAAGTCCTTGTCCAAATAAACATGCCTATCCTCGCTAATTTGTTACATGCCACTCGGAAAAAACCTAGCACAGTACGTGACAAACACTCCTGGCTATAGGCTGTTTTTTCACTGGTGCTCCATTTCAAGCTGTGACACCGAACGCATTGGAAAAAAACCTGTAAGGCTTTAAAGACCAGCGTGATTCACGAAACCGCACGAATGCATACTATATGGCCACGGTTTTACATGGGAATTGTGAATTCGTTGCCAGTGAAGGGAAGAAAATGAAACTGAAAATATTAACTGACAGCATGAAATAGCAACAAAAAACTATGCAAATGAAGATGAATGCCATTTTTAAAATTGGGAAAAAACTATACATAAGATAGTTTACAACCCCAAATATATAATTTAAAATGTGAAAATAAGATAATGCACACTGAGATGAAAAAGTCACCTTCTAGGTTAACATGGTTAGCAGTGAATGTTAGATGATCTTTCACTCAATTAATTCAAACAAGCCTTCATTTTTTGGACTTGTAACATTGGGGAAACGTGACTCTACCGGTTTGGTAGAGTCGTATTTCTTCAATGTTTTCTTTCACATTTTGGTGCAATCATCATCCCTACTCATTGACCTAATTTCTAAAATCAAACACGAGTAAATGGCGAATGCTTTGTTCATCTCATAAATACAGTCACGTATTTCAATGAAAATGCCCACATAGGCTTTGAGTAATCTTCATCACATATCTAAAATGAGAGACTTTATTCAATTTTTACTGATAAATATTACGAAAATTAAGAACGGCATGCAGCCACCAAAAACAAACTAAAAAATAAAAGCAGTACACCAGAAAGCTGTCTAATATATACTTATATCTAATCCCCAAATACCTCATATTATGTATCTAATCCCCGCTCACCCAATTATGTACAGCTCTTTTCTCTGTTCCTATTCGTAAAATGAATATAAAATACAGCGAACTTGATTCTACCAGCCGACTCTGAAAAAGCTACTGAAAATTATTCCACAGTTTGGTATGTGGCCAAGTGGAGGCCGAGCAGCCGGGACAAAGCGCGGAGAGGGATAACGGAGCCCGCAGACGAGGAAATCCCTAGGTGTGTGGAGGGAAAAGATTTAGTCAGAAATGTCTCAACTCGGTTGAGGATGCCAAATGCTAGGAATCGAAACAACAAAGTGAGAGGATAGGGGAGGGAAACAGCCGCGTGTGAGTGCATGTACTGCGTGAAACTAACAAGAGATCACGAAAGCAGAATCAGTCAGAAAAAGGATATAATAATATATACCGATCACATAGGTAAATCTCTTTCTACCTCATAATGAACCATCACGCGTTTATGCACTTTACATCAACATCTACGGAATACCCCGTAGACCATCTCGGGAGCGTGCGACGGAGAAACTCAATTAAATCTTGCGTAATATGTATATATTTTAAGGAGATCAAATGGTACACTGCTCACAACATCTTTAAAACGTCCATATATTTTTTCATCAAAAAAACTTCAGCTGAAAATAGTTATCTTTAAAATTTCATTTATTAAATGATCAACAGCTGACAATTATTAAAAGTTTCACCTTCCAATATCTAGTTCACTTTTTTTTACTCTTTGTCATCGTCATTTTCACTCAAGCGTAGTATACTAAAAATAAAAGCAAATTCGATTTCAAATTTTAACTACAAAAATTTAAGGCAATTATGTTGATCTTGAAGATTAATTTGACTAGCGATCATAGAGGGAGAAATAGGAAAGTTACAACAAATAAGATCTTCGACGATAACTGACCCGTGGCTGCAATTAACGCTCGAGTAATTTATGATTAACCATGGCAGGGAATCGGCAGCCAGATTTCAAAAATGGTAGCGCTAAATAATCGGTGTGCGTGGCAATCGCTCAACCGGAGTTGGGAAATTTTATAACATTCAAGGATATAAAGTTGCGCCATACTTGAAAAATAAATACGGTCTGCTTAGAAAGATCAAGAACTATTATCGGAATGGAAAAATGATTTCTTTCGCTATATTCCTCCTATTCACTCCTCAAATTCGATTACTCAAGGAAATATAAATGCCAAGGCTATATGGCTGAAAACAAAATATTTTCCACGTGTACTTTAGAGAGTATGGCGAGGAATAACTAAAAATACTCTTCTAATATAGGAGAATTCAAGAAAAATGAGTTATCACAGAAATTGCATTCCGCATAGAAAAAGAGAGGTCGGCCAACCAGTATGGACTGGTAGACACGAAAAAAATGGAAGGAACCGGGAAAATAATTACAGTCTTAACCGCCAAATAGGATCCGCCTACTATGAAGAGGACTGGTAGCTAGATGCAATGAGTAAAAAGTTGGATCTTATCCGAATATTGGTCTTGTTGGTGAGGGCAGATGTCACTGAACGAACAGCAGAACACTGCCCACTGTTCTACCACACTAAAATTCAATGACTAGAGGGGAAATAATTTATTTTCCTGGCGTAAACTGATGGAAAATCAAGTAATTGAAGTTCGATAAAGATCTTAGGACAGCTCAAGTCAATTCTAGGAATGCCAACAACCATTGTCACATCTCCCGTGAGGGAGAGCGTGAGTTTCGCTGCGCTGGCTCAAGGAGTATTAAGTGCCACAAAAATAGAGTCGTGAACGCATATGCGCGACGTATGCACCCTTCCCCACCTCCCCCGCATGGAGCCTCCTGAACACCACCTCCCTTCCCCACCTATTCCCGCACCAAGCAGCTTGGAGGGAGTGAGGTAGGGGAGGGAGGGAGAGGAGGAAAGACTCCTCTGCACGATCGCCCGCCACCCCACTCCCGCTCTGCCTTCCCCGTCCGACTCCCCATCTCCCTCACACCGAGAGCAGCGGACGCAGCGCGCCAAAACGTCCGTCCGCGCTGGAAGTGAAACGACTTTACAGCGCGTCCTTTCACGTTCCGTCCTCGAAACACGAACACTTCCCTTTCTCACTCCCCACTCCCCCAGACGAGAGTCCGGTCTCACGTCTGCCTTCCCTGAAGGAGAAAAAAAATCTGCCCCTCCCCTTCCCCCCCCCCCCCCCCCCCCCCCCCAGCATCCCTCAGACGAGCGAGTGGCAAGTGAACACTCGCTCACTAAACCGCGTACGCCAGTTCTCCGCTGTCCTGCGCTTCGTGGGCGGGAGGTGCATCTGCTGCGACGTGAATGGGAAAACAAACGAGCACGCAACCGAGACTGAGACACGGATTCGTTTAGTTCGGAATCTTAATGGGTTGCCTCTCCCCCCTTCTGCCAAGTTATCATTTGGCCGTCGCGACCTTTTCCCCACCCCTTGGAATCAAATACTTAGCGCCTATCCGTTATTTGCATAAATGCATCAATAAAAAACATTATTACTATTATTTAGACATGTGCGAATACTACGCGCGAATACTCGAATACTTCGAATATTAGAAAGTATTCGACATTCGAGATCGCAATTAGTATAATTATTCATAATTTGATTAATTATTCGAGATCTCAAATCATTATGCTGATTACGCTATATTTGGCGGGTTGACCAACTACATTATCAATGCCAGAACAGAACATTTTGTATTAACACTTTCTGCTGACTTATTAAGGTGTATGAAAGTTAATGTATTCAACAGTCCATAATTGGAAGTAAAATTATTTTATTAATTAGTTGACATTTTAAAATCAGAATAAGTTTTTTAATTTAATCAACTCGTAGTTTTACTTCAATAGGCAACAAATTAATTAGCAGAATGAAATTAATCATACCAAATGCAATTCTGGTATTCAATGTATTCGAAATTCGAGATATTCGAGTCATGATTAGATGTTCGAATTCGAGAAATCTACTACTCGACCCATCTTAACTATTATCAAATAATTAACAGATGAAACATAGATAATAGTACGGTTATCGGCAGTTGTCTACTCTGAATTATTCTCCCCACATCGTTTTTATTCTAGTACAGATGAAATAAACAAAACTCTAGTTGAAAATGGAGATCATTCCGCCTTACTCAAGTCAACGTGATGAATCTATAATTTAGATCAAGAAGGCAATATGTATCTCCAATAAAAAGAAATGGCCTTCTAAATGAACCAGATTTTCAATAACTCAAGTTCTCGAAAGTGAAATACATGAGAGTAAGGTGAAGAGTTCACACAATTACAGATTTTGCGATATACTTCGCACCATCAGCGTGGTGGCCCAGTGGGTATAACAATAGCCTGCCAACCGAAGTTCCAGATTCATCTCCAGGGATGTCTTTGGCCATGTTCAGGCAAACCCAAGATGTGCTATTTTCTGGGACACCGTAGGCGGCTCAGGAAAGAAACCTTATCCTGACACGTGAATTTCACATACCGTTGGGATCCTATTTGGTGAAATCCATCCTAATTAACCAGATCAACCTTCGGGTAATTGGGACAACGTTTCTTTATACAATTCACTCTGATTACAGAACAGAAGAGAGGCCAGATCGGATTCATAGAAAATGGCGTCATATGTCTTCCAAGATTCACTTGGAGGCTTGCATCTTGACGCCTATAAATTAATCATTAGTAATGATTACGCTTAAATTTTCAAGGATTGCGCAGTGCACTACCAACTGGGACCGAAGACCACTAGAATGCAATGTGGATAGGCATCCTTGCGGCGATTGAGAAGGATGAGAATGGTAGGAGAAAAAGAAGGAACGATAGAAAGAGAAGAAGCACTAAGAGACAAAGATAGAGAGATACTCAGAGAATAAGAGGCAGAGACGGAGGGATATGAAGAAGTAGACATAATCTTTTTTACTGGAGGGAAATGACGCATCAAAGCCCCGTATTAAATCCAAGGTCAAAATGGTTAATCATCATAGATAACACACAATAATGATAATACAAACGCACGCAGATTACACTATGGGGAATCAAGCAATAGCTAGTCAAGAAAAATGTTCAGTCAAGGATTGCGGGTAAAACTTGGGAATCCTTGACAAAGAGAAAAGTCAAATTCAGTGAAGAAAACACTATTATAGAGAAGATGTAAAAATGGCAGCTTTCAAAACTAAAACCTTCGCAAATGGAGATGAAAATTGAATAAAAACTATAGTTAAACCTATTAGAATCAAGGTTATGTGGTGATAATATAGTGCTTGTGGAAAACAAAGACCTCATATCAAATCCTGAAGAAATTTTGTTTGCTTAAGTGACCCCTTTAGCCCATATCAGTAACAGGGGATGTAGGTCCTCTCAAAATCGTAAGCCCGTGACATAGGTAATTAGACCATCTGATCCTATCTCCCTAAATAATAAATTTAAAAAAGGGGAAGAATAAATGCAGATTAGCAGGTAAATTTTACAAACGAATTATGTTCCTTGAGTAGACCCAGTCAAGAAAGTAAAGTGAGAGAGACAGTAAGGGAAGGAGAGACGGGGAGGGTCCGATACCCGGCCGCATGCTGGTAAAGAAGAGGAAGCCGCCGCCACCTAAGAGCGGCTTCGAGTAGAGGATTTCTCTTGATAATTGACGTCTTGACCGTCCTCCCTCCCGTGAGAAATAGCAACCTCACATATCCGGGGTCGTATGCAACAGGGAAGGGGTGTGTCTGTTAGGGTACAAGGGGCGTGGTTGCCGTGGCTCTTGCGCGAGCAAGGGGTGGGAGGCTGCATTTGGGGTCAGCGGTCACTTTTCGGAAAAGGATGCATATGTGCGAGCAAGGGCCAGGGGCGCCCGTTCTCTCGCCCTCCCACCCCTTCGCCTTCCCCTCCCCACCCTCCTTCACTCTTCTCCCTTTTTCCAGCGGAGACCTTGAAGTCCTCCTCGGGAAGGGCTATACAGGGGATGGAAAAGGGAGTTGGCGGGGATGACTTGACCCCATCGAAACGTATCCGGGGCGAAATATTGAGTTCTCTCTACACAACCAATAAATTACCCATTAAAAATTCCATTGCCGAAAATTTTATGAAACAAAATTCAACTTATTCTATTCTTTTCAGGACGATGATTGAATGTAATTGGATCGAATTGGATTACATTCATTCATTCAAAGTCTTGCGGATTATATGAAATTTTCTAATAGTTGTCCAGTTGATCGTCGGGAAATTTACGATAGAGTGCCATAATCTAGAAGCAAAACGATGGCTCGGATCCCTAACTCTGATCCGAGCTTTGAACCAATAAAGAAGCGCATACTAGTATTTGGTGACATATTTAAATCTTCTTCTGCGACATCGCGATAAGAAACAAACATTAATGTAAAGTATCCATTGACTAATCTAGAGGATTGGTGGAGGCTTATTTATCATATGTGCTCTACCGCACTATTCAGATTTAATTATTGCCATTAAATTGACCTACGCGGCTTTCGCGAGGAGCATGGATGAAAATAGATGAGAGAACCTTCCAAATCTTTGGATGGACATGCCTCCTGCTTAGGTTTGAATGGCATCAACTACCTCGATTCAAAAGTTTTTAACAGGAAAATTCCATGCCCAGATACTTTTCGCAGATTTCCTCTTGTAATGATAAATTACACTCACGGAAAACAATGTATAAAATATTTTCTATGCGCATAGAATGGGTCTAATATTAGGAAGCAAAACCAAAATTACATCATGAAAGATATTGGCAGAGAAGATGTTATTATTTCTATTGACGTTACTTACGTGAGAGTCATACAAAAAGAGGAGCATGATGGCATAGAACCCTCGCAATGCCTGATCCTGATTGATGAGTCTGCAAAGGTGTACAAACTCAGCCGGTTGGAGAGAAGGCATTGCAGCAATTACGACACTTAAAAAAAGCATTGTTATGGAAGGAAGAGGGTACAAATTCAACCATAGGCCAACGATATAATGCAGGCAAAATTAAAGATAAAGAACCACACCCTGACGAAACTATTGAAAAGGTACAGTTTTGAATAAAAAATTTCGAAGTCCATCCCAAACCACCCTGTATTGTGTGGCCAACTCACATCTCAAACAAACATATGGAAGTTTGACTTCTGCCAGAATCTTATAAATACGCCTCCGAAACTTGGAATTAGCACATCGTACCCTAAAAAAATGATCTGTACTTGGAAACTAAGGAGTGTATCACAGCAACAAACAGAAGTGGTCAGAGACAAAACATAAATTTCATCGTCCCCCTCTTTGTGGAAACCGTGTCCTGCCCAACCCGAAAGTATAGGAGTGAGACGGCATCGGATGGCGTGGGCGGAGCAAAGTTTGGGGAGCGGAGAGGGTCCTCGGCCTCTTTGGAGGACAAGGAAGTGCCGCCTCCAGGGCACTGTCCCTCAGTCCACCCAACAGCTGCCATCACTGGACACTCCACAAAGAGTCGACCGGGAGGTCACTGGGGGAGCAGCTAAGTGAGATGCACGTGTCCCACACGTTTTCGGAAACCGACTAGACACATGATTCCAATTGTAGCCGGCAGCCCCAAGGGTAATGCCTCATAAGTCGCAAAGCAGACTGACCTAAACCACATTTTCACCAGCCCGGAGATAGCTTGATAGCTGAGATGGCAAAGGTCACTTCAGATACCAAGCCCTGATGCACATGAAATCACGCATTCAGGAAATTACGGGGTCCGATTGGTCTTACTGTTTCGCCAAAGGTTCCATCGTTCTGATGACCGTAAAGTCACAAAAGTTTCGCGGTTGAGCAGTGCATGACGAGGAAAGCCAACCTGATCACTCATCTTTATCGTGCGTGAAATCATTATCCATAACGCGAAAGCATTTAGAAGCTATTATACGCAATTACCACCCTTACAACTCGGTCAAAAAATAGAACTAATACTAAAAACTACCTAAAATATATACCCATCTCTTGTGACGGAGAAAAGATTTAACACTCTAGTAGCCGCTGAGAAATCATGTACCCACGTTCTGAGGATTCACTTTCGTGCCCGTGGGCACTGGAAAATGGTGGAGCTCGGTACATCTTAAACTAATCCTTTTTACAGCTCAAGAAGAAACGTATTACCTACAAGCATCACACCATAAGTCATTACGTTAAAAAATGTCTAATGATTTATTTTTCGCAAGCCATAAAAAAAGCTTCCATGCAAGGATAATTTCAGAAGAATATGGCTCATTTTCTGATTAAAATGCCATTCAGACTCATAACTGAATGGTTGCAGAAATACGGAATAAACACCACACAAAACAATCCTCGCGTTTGGATGCCAAAATGTACTTAAATAAGTACTCTGCGGTCATTACCAAGCTTGAGATAAAAATGATCTAATAAAACTAGTCTGATCGTTACTTGCGTCAACCATAATTTTTCTCTGCACACGACCTCCAGTGTCTAGAGCTGACACCAACAAGAAATGCAGATAGGCTGTTAAAGTCCATGCGTTTAGTACCGATTCACGTTCCGATAAAAGGAGACTTTTAGAGTAAAAAGTTGTGAAACGGCTGAAAATTCGAAAGCACCACTGAAAGTGCATTTTATTTTTGTTTCACTCCGATCATTCTTTGATATATAGAGACACTTTCTATGCTTTGAATATGAAATTATGCACAAAAAATCAGCATTTTACTGGATTAACGCTGAAATAATGCTTATCGCGAAAGACAATCACTACTTTCATAATTGATCATATCAAGTATTTAATGCTCGTAATAAATAAAAAAGTTTTGATGCTTTTCATAGAACAAAAGAACATCTAATAATACAAAAGCAGTAGGGGATCATGATTCTGCTAATGATGTCACATTAAAAACAATATTTGGGAAGGGAAACCAATTTAATTAATTTTATATGAAAAATATTACGCATAATGTAACAAAATGAATAAATCCTTGCAGTAACAGCAAATTCTACCCGAGTCTTATATTGTGCCTACCAGCGAAGGAAGCAAATACCCTGAGGTTGTCAGTAGGCTAAGTTGGAAGCAATTTTATGGAAGCAGAGTCAAGAATATGATTGCTCGAGTATTGACTTCTCGTCCGAGGGCCTGGTTCGAATCCTGCAAAGTGAACACTTTTCTGTGGTGTACCTACCCCCACTTGAGAGCTGTGTAATGAGTACTTAAAGTGGAGTACTTCACCCTCGGAAGGGACGTTAAACCGTTGCCTCCTTAGCGTATTTCATTAAGAGTACGCTTATGCATGCTTGGTTTCTCTCCACTCTTCATCTGTTCCCTGAAACCTTCCTGCCTCAAGCTAATTAACCATCTATCCTGAATTCTGCAAATGATCTTACCTGTCAATCACATCCCAAGGATAATCAACCATTTCAGAAAATGATTAATAACGCAGTCTGACTCGTTGGTAGCCTTCTAAGTGAATGTACTTTTCTAAATTTTTTACAGTGTAGGTCTGATGTCAATATGATTTTCACTTTTTCATATCACCTTCAATCTAAAAAACAAAACATTCATTTTTAGCCACCAAGTTATTTAAAGCTGCCACAAGTAGAAATTTGTCTCACCCCAGAAAGTAAATGATTCAATAAGATTTTGAATTAGAAACAACAACTATACATATTCAGTTTCAGGTTTCTGCGGCGTTGAGCATTCGAGACCAGCATTCTTTCGGGTTGCGTCCACGAACGTTGTTTTTACCAAAACAGTTTCACCAGCTCTCCTGTTTACGTCCTTAGGTGAAGGATGCAAGGGTGGATCGAAGTACTATACATTACTGCACACACCTTTAAATAAGCCGTTGAAATTATCCCAACTTTTTTGGATTTATGCTTTCAAAGCTATACCTCAACCAGACCTTTTTGGCAGTCAATATTACTTTCATATCGCATTGTTTTAAACGTATACGAAAATTCCAAATTCAGATCCATCAGCGCACATTATGCTTGAACTTTAGTTGATTGCAGTTAGCAATCTGGTATTAGTAGTTTTCCATAAACCAACTAATTTCACTATTTTCAAGGTGGGCTGGAGTTACGTAAAGCTTTCTTTCCGGGAACACATAACACCACTGGCCGGTCCTGAGCAGGGCCCTGAATCTGTAGCGTTACCATATTTTTCGGAACGTGGGAATGACGGAGAGAAACCCGGCGTCGTCATTAGCCTGATATTAACGGATGGCACGAATGAGTACGCGGATTAACGACCCATCCGACGGATGGAGTACTGAACTTGGAGAGCTCTCCACTCAGCACCCAAATACGGACCGGCACACCACTGTATAAAATATCTGCCACTCCCAGGATTCGAACCAGGGACCTCAGAAGTTGTTGAACGTCCAGTGGCACATAGCCCAAAGAGCCACTTTAACGGATGCACCGATTAGGAGAGCAGAGTATCACGAGCATCACACACAGAAGAACCCGTATCCTCCTCAAAGAGTGGTGTAATTTAAGCATGGGCACGGACGGGACGCACAAATAGGGGAGGGGGTCAGGGAGTGAGGTTAAAGGGTTTTTAGGAGATGGGTGAAAGGTTAAAGGGGTCCACGAAGCTATCGAAACAGACTGTTAGGAATCGAGCGGGAGAAGAGAGCGGGGGGTGTGGAAGGGACAAAGAGGGGAGGGGGAATAGAATGGAGATAAGAGAAGGGAGAAGAGGGGTTAAGGAGGTGGCTGAAAAGTTGTGGGTTGGCCTGGTTCAGTGGCTGAATGGCTTGTAGCTGTCACTCATTGCGATTAAGGGAAGAGAGAGAGCGGCGATGCGTAGAGGAAAACCGATTGGGGGGAAAGGGGGGGGGGGGGGGAGGGAAACATAAGGGGAAGGAGGGAAAGAAAAAGAGGCAAACCGATGAATAACGACTACTTCGATCTCTCTTCCTCGCAGAGGCCAGCATATCGAAGGGGGGAGGGTAGTTAAATGGGGAGAAGGGACTGGAGGGAGGGAAAGCACAGATAAGGCTGGAGGGAGATGAGGCTGAAATATAGAGACATCTGACGGGAGGATGGGGGGAAGGAGGGGAGATATCAACCCCTTCCCCAACTCTTCCTCCAATATAACCGAGCGTTTATGTAGCCGTCTCCGTGTGTGCTAAATCACAAGCGTCGCTTGACTTGGTAATCTTAATAACAACAATTAACCGCGCATGAATGGAGGCTAATCGAAGCATTTCGATTTCGAGGAGACTCCCTCGTTCGAGAGACTTCAGGGGACACGGGAGAATACAGCTTTTTTATTATTATTTCGAACAAATAATTCGCCTATTCAAGAATCAGAACGTTTAGTTGTGGGCGTATTTTACACAAGGATTTAACTAAGCTGGAATGAAGACAAACTAATTAAAGCGTCGACTTTGGAGAGTATAGAAAAAATCGCCCGAAAGAGAACGTAAAAATCATCATCTCAGGGAGAATATTAATAAATGGAAATGAAAATCGATTAACATAAGTCATACAACGTTCAAGATATTTGAGTCTTTTCTGGCACGTTTCCGATCAAAAAATAAAAAGTGCGATGCATCACTTCTGTTCAAATTCTTTCCACCCCACGGCAAGAATTGTACTTTATTGGTAAAATCATCTGGTAGCACTAAATTTTCTTCTGATCAGTGAACCACTGAGTAGTTTTATGTGGTGAACGAGTAGGTACTTTTATTTCGTTTTTCTCTACTGAAAAGAGTAAATTTCAGCTAGAGTGATTCATCACTTGAGGTAAAAAATATATTTTACTGTCACGGCATGGTATTGACGACATATCATATAAAAATATGATCTCACGAAAAAGTGTTCGCCCATCTGCTCTAACGGTAGAGTCCATATTTTTATCATGTGAAAAATAGACGGATGAGAAAATATAATTGATAGGTACTTTCCACTCAACGTCTCCAAATGGAGTCCCGGAACCTTGGCTTTATTAGCACAATCCTCCAAAAAAGCAAGTAACTCCTTTGAATTAGGTCGTAAAAGAGTCGAAATATGCGCCAATATAGTTTAAAGAAGGGTTTTGAAATGACTTAGGATCATTACTCATAATAGGTACCACCATTTTATGCGACACGTATGAAAATATGAGGGAAAAGAAGGAACTATATATGTGATACTAACCAGTAACATAAAAAAAATGCTAGCGTCATAAGTTTCGAGTGAAACGCTAAGTTGTTCGCAAGGAGGTAAGAATAATCTGATAGCCAAGGATTTCATATTGAAAGGAAAAAATATATATGAGAATAAAAAATAAATACTCAAAGAGAGTTGCACCTAAATGCAAAAAATATAAAGTGAATACGGTGTCATGATGAAAAGCATGGAGCATAATTTTGTAAAAAAGCAAGTGTACTACGCTATGCACGTACATTGATAGAAAAGTAAATGCATACTATTGTTCGTGGTATGGTAGACACAGTAAGTAGCTACAGAAGAAGCTTATTTCGAAAGTTAGATGGAAACAATCAAATTCATTACAGTGCTGCTCATTTGGTTTTTCTAGGCTATAGCTAAACTACATAGCTAAAAATATAATAAGGTATGATGACCTTAAATTAAGCTCTATTTCATCTTCACGTGAAGATAATTTGATATCTGACAAAAATCTTTTATTATGATCTATGTAAAATGGCACTTGACGCTTAAAGTCACTCTTTTTCTTGGATAAATATTCTTTTGCAAGTGGCGATAGAATTAAGATTTGAATGACTCGTTGAGGTACTTTAACCGATAGATTTAGTTCCATTGATATATGGACCCAATTTCCCTAGGATTAACTCTGAGCAATTTCTCTATAATTCCCAGAAGCATCCAAGCGGATCGTAAGAAACCACAACTGACCCAAGGAAGTGAACTTGGTTCTTTCCCACAGTGAGTAACTCCATACTCCGATATATGTTCATAGGTTAGGTTAAACAGCACAAGATATCAGATCAACAAGAGTATATCTCTAATAATTGGAGAGACTATTGCGTTTGACGCACAGATGGCAGTCCAAGAAGAAGGGTTTTTTTTTCAGTCGGACACAGATCCTTGAAAATGAGGGACAGAAAATGACGATACACACAATATGAGCTTCATCATATCCGCCATTTAATATACCCGTTAATTAACTTCAATTACATCCATGCTATAAGTTCCACCAGCTGGGTCATGAATGGGAAACGGATTAAGACCGAGGTCTCCATTTTTTTTAGTTCTGCCACCATAAGATAATGCTCTAGAAATCGCACGACACAATATTCATTTCGTCTAAGCGTCATAAATTTAACTTCGATCGAGAAAGGACAACCCATTTGATTTACGATGGAGGGAGGAAAGGAAGATAGGTAATATGTACAATGATATTTACAATAATACAATAATGCGGTAGAAAGTGGGGGTGTTGCCTACCGGGAGGAGGAAAAGATTCTGAAATCTGCGAGGAGGCGATAGGGATGGGAAATAGGAATTTTTAATTGCTTTCCATCACAAAGATGCGCCGACACCGCCGCCAAATCAACGGGGGCAAAGGGAGAGTAGAAGATTAAGATGGAGAGGCAGTCGGCGACGTAGAGCGGAGGAGCTGCGGCAACGTCAAGCGGGTCGAGCTGAAAGGGACGCTGGCCCGCCAGAGCCCAGGGAGAAACAAAATGACGCGCGACAGGAAAAATTTCTGCCGAGAAAATTATCATGACAGAAAATTGTACTTGTGAGCACGGCATTCCAAACGAGTTAAAAGGATCAGGCGTACAATGATAGCCTATTTAATGACATCACTCATGACTCTGTTATCTCATTAAGAAATGTAAGTTCAGCGCGCGAAGCGAAACTTTATTTTAAAATGTTTATGGAATTCCGAATACCTGAAGTAAATGACTACTTTAGTAGCACATGCTGAACATATGGGCTTTTTCCCAAGTACGTACAGCTAAGTAACTTCGATCATTATTATCACTGATAATTTTTTAAGAAAACCCTCCCATTATTTCAGTCCCTCTTGGATAACCCCTACCGACAAACTTTCCCTCCCTCAATACCCTTTCTATTGCAACAGACCAGCCTTTTCCACGGTAGGCTACTTACCCATATTTATCTCTCTAATCACTCCACCTGCCAACTTAAGCAAGACGGGTCGATTTTTTTTATCTACAATATAATGACGCTAGGCGTTGAAACCTGTCATGATTGAAATATAAATTATAAGTACAAGTATTTATCTGATTCCCACAAGTATTCTAGAATTAAAGTTACACCTTTGGAAGGAGATAAAGATCGAACGAATTAAATTGGTAATGTCAGATCGTCCATTGAATAACTCGTTATATATGATATATAAAGCAAGATCCGAAGATCAGATGAAAACTGAAGTAATCAGCGTCTTTGGCAACGAAGTGTTTGGTTCACATTGATAACATTTCTCAACGCAATGCTCAAAAGAAGAACAATTTTTGGAACCATTAGCATCGAATCAGTTCAGCTGTCTTGTAACTAGTATTTATATTGATGCATTCGTCTCGAGTTCTTAAGGAAAGAACAGTGTAAAGATGTGATCAGGAATTATGTTATTTAGAGAACGTTTTACGGAACGTATTATGTTGATTTAGAGAAGGCAGAGTACAGATGAAAAGATGAAAAAATAATGGAAATGCGGTATAATATCGAATTAGCTTGTTGGAACCGGAGACTGAACCAAAAGGCATACAACTATGTGCAATTGAAAGTGGCGGATGAAGTATCCAAGGCCGGTTACAGGCCGAGGAGTTAAACATGGCTGCCCATTATTGACAGTACTTTTACCAAACATTTTACAAAGAAATCGTAAGAGAAACAAACTATGAGCTTGATGTTGGGATGAAATAATATAAATTTAAATGGAACCATGAGGAAATTAATGATGTAAAATTCTCTATTGAAATAAACAGGATAAAAATTAAGATATTAGAAAAATAACTGAAGCAGGTGTATCGCTTTGGTCAATTAATTATTGATCGGAATTGAGGGAGTATATAGAAGGAAATGGCAGAGTACCTGCGATTCTCGAAGGATAACTTTTAGCGAACCAGCGAGGCATTTACTACTAAGAGAAAATTAATGATGGTGACGTTGACTGTTGAAGAATTTGATACAGCGAATGTAATTACACGCCCAAGAATAGAGACACTTAGGAATGATGATGATAGTATACTGAGATGTGGATATGGAGAAGGGAAGGCGGGAGGAGTGAAGCAAATGCGGAAGAGTTGGGAATGGTAGGGGGAAGAGAGTAAGTTTGATGGAGGATTTAGGAAGAGACAAAGAGGTGAAGAGACATGGAACAGGTATAGAGAGAGCTAGTGCTTTTAAAGACTTGATAGAGGGGAGAACTTAAACTTAAAGTAAAATAATAGATGTATCCCACTGGACTGAAATATTTACTTGTACATATGAAGTATTCTGTGTTTATCTGCTAAAACGTTAACCCATATTACATTAAAATTAACACTTATTATGCAGCGTAACGCTCAAATTTCAGATCATTAGCCTTAAATAACCGCATACCTTTAATTAACAATCGAGAGAAGCACAGAGTAAAATAAAGAAGGTATATCAAATATTAAAGTAGAATATGACCATTTCCAAAGAAAATAAATATCATTGATATTTGCTGGAGTTATCACTGCCTACTACCTGCAGATCTAGACTTCACGAGAGAAATAACATACAGCGAAGGTGTTCCAGCCTTCTGTACTTCAAGAAAGGATAGGATGATGGCTATGGTGAATAAATTAAGGGGAGACGCTCATGTACCATGAGCATTGCACGCGCATGAGGAGAACCAGCACATCTAACATAAATGTAACAATGAAATATAAACATGAAAAATGTCACCACTGCCATAATACAACAGAAATGTATGCGAACTATATTTATAGCAGTTAAAGAAAAAGTATTTTTGCCTCACTTGTTTACATACACGTACCTTAAATGGTGAATAGGAATATTTCAACAAATTTTAGGCCAACTGATATCAAAGTAAAATAACATGGACTGCATTAACCTAAAAATTACCAAAAGGTAATTATAGTTAACCTATAATTCAAATAAATGAAAACACTGCGGACTGAAGATCACCGGAATCTACTAGTTACCGTCTATTTTGAAACATTTAAGATGCTCTGGTTAAAGATATTAACATCATCATCCTTCATCAATGAAGATTGGAATTCTTAGAAACGAGGATTTCATTTATAGGGCATCAAAATCTATTTCTGTTAATATGCAGGTTTTCAAATAAGAGAAGTCTTACTTATTAATAATAAGCTCATTAATAATAATGCTTGCTCTTCATTGAAGTATTCGAGTCCTAATTAGATTCTCAGATAGCAATGAATTCAATTCATTGTATTTATGTATAGTGTGTCACTCTTATGTCTTTTCCTCATAAAGCAATACATCTGTAAAACAGAAAGATGGATTAAACAAATACAGTTATGCTAATGATCTATTGCTATTTGTGTTGAGGACCTACCGCTATTCACTGGGTTATAAGAAGTTTAGATGTCCCAAACATCCCCATAAAATGGTTCAGAGAACCGATATGTTTAAACCAAGACGCTAAAATCACATTCACATAAATAGCGTTTTCTTTATTAACGCATTATGACGTTTTTTTCAGTTAAGAAACCAGAGCTAATAATAAAGCATTAATCAGCATGAAATCATGGAGGCAATCACGATTAGCACCATTTTGCCGCAAACACAGACCTATTGGACGGATATTGAGCAAAATTCAAAAGCAGTGCATTATTGATAGCTGACCTGCGATGTAAAATACGAGATAAGTATTCTTAAGGAATGAGACAGCGACGAACTTAGTGCGAAAAAGAACAAGCTTCTTAATGGGCTCTAAAACAGTGGGGAACATATGGGGATACAAAAATATGATAAGAAGTATATACAGGCAAAGTTCTTGATATAAATATGGACAATTTGGAAAAGTGAAGTAAAAAAGTAACAGAATAAAGGATACCGAATAATAGAGGACCGTATTGAACGATTGAATTGAATTATTTTTTCCAGTAAAATATCAGCAGACGAGCTAGGCTTTAAGTTACTATGGAAAGAAACATTAAAGAGAGAAGTGTAATTTATCCAAGACAGCACGAATGGGTTCAAGATAATTTATTAAATTGTGACTGGGATAGCCTTTCGATAATCGTATGCGAAGCTTCGTATCGAGCTTGGCGTTGTATTAATAGATATGAGCAAGTATATCAATCACTGCTATCGAACCTCAAACAGGCAGAACAAGTATTAGGAATATATGTTCAATAAATCAAGCATTCGGGTTGATTTTACATTTATATTTAACAGGGGAGACATGGAAGTTGCTGTTTATTGACTCATACCAACAACAAACGTTGAACTTTAACGTCATGTCTGTTTCGTAATGCGCACCAGCAACGAAGCTACAACATTCAAATCGGTTTATTTCCGGTAAACAATATCCAATGAAGGATCAATTAAATGCATCGAACGCCAAGGTTACTACCACAACCACAACTATGGCCATTCGCTAGCATAACAGAAGTGTTTACCAAACCTTGCTTAGACCAAAACTTATTTTAGCTCATTAGGTTTCACAATCTAACACTTCTATATCGTACAAAGTGCACTCTGAAGAATACTGTTCTCTGTGACTAGTTTTGCTGGCAAAGTTTAATTGCCGGCTACGGCACGCAAAGTACTGTGAAGTCATGTTCATTAAATCACGCTATATGGCGTTGTGCGTTGATCGAAGAGCAAGTATTTTTTCTCGTGGTATCCTTCGAGGGAACTCTTTGCCCCCTCGCAGCCCAAATCTATGTCGGGCCTTTTAGACAATCTCATACTGGGCTCTGATAAGGCATAAGGCTATCTCGAATCTCCTTCCACATACCGGCAAAGGAAGAATGCTTGTTTATTCGTCGGGTAAAAAAGAGCTCTCAAGATTATAACCTCATAAAAGACGGGAACTCGTAAAAAGCTAAATAACTCTAAAGACTTCGCTGATTCACGTGTCCCTTCTAAAAAAAATCCAACCGCTGTTTCGCAGATTTTATACTTGCATATGTGGACAGACACCCACACGAACATATTCCTCCAATGTTTTAACGGGTGTTTCTCTCGTCTTCAACAATAAATTCTCTTCTTTGCGGACTTCCTCATCGCTGGCCTTTTTTAATGACGGGAGATCCCTCCGCCAGCATCACGGACCGGGGATCAAATGTTAGAGGGATGACCCCCACTCGGCGTTCCTTATCGATATCACGTTTTTTAGGGTTACGAAATGTCCCTCTCCCCCCTTATTTCTGCCCTGCCTTCAATCTACAATCCCCTCTCCCTCTGTCTCTCGACCCCTCGAGCCCGAAGCCGTCGCACTAGTCGGCAACATCAACCCCGGTGACTCTATCTCACTCAACCCTTCAACCCCACCACGCGCTCCTTCACTTTCCAGCGAGAAGAGAGCGAGAAGACGAAGATGCACTTCCACACGTTCGCGATACAAAAAAATGGACAGCAGACGTCGGGAATTCCGGATATAAGGAAGCCACGCATATCCTTAAATGTAAGGCTCAAGATCATACCGAAATACGCTAGTCACCTCCTGATGTCATGCACGGGGCATTTTACGACTCTTCGCTTCACCCACCGAACAGTGACCTTCTTTAAGGGAGAACCTTTGCTGGATGGCGGTTGAAACGTCGATAAAAATCGGATCCAACTCAGTACAACTCCAAACATTGAATTGAAACTGTAGCTGAGCTCCAAGAAATAAATAAAGAACGCAATAACCATCAAGTAAAGGGTGGAATCCAGTTCCATTTGCACCTTATTTTCGCTTAATCTGAGTGTCAATACGTTGTGGCGCTTACAGTGATAATTTATACATTATTGATAATAAGCTCCACGAAAAATACTTATTCCTCAGGTTGTGAATTGAAAAATATACCAAACACTCACGCTCTAAAAACATCCCAGAGTTAAAATGTTTTTCAAAGAACAACAGTCTGCTGTAGTGAGATAAAGTCCATGTACCCCGTTAGTAAGCTCGTTGATGTTTTCTCCGCAGATTCACAAGAAATGTCAAAAGGAGATTGGCAGGCCTCAACATAAATTTTCACCACGATATAAAAAATGTCTTATTTGTTTAGCGTGAACGGCGTAAATTCACCCTTCAGCAGGTATGAATTAACGACATATAGACGGTCCAGGGTTTCCCCTCAACAGAGTTCTGCTTCCTGAAAACTCGTGAATTCCATTGCTCTATGGTTTATTTGAGATGAATACCAGCGATGGGTAAGTGGTTTGCATCTCTTAGGCATCGCAAAAGGCATTTAAACAGCACCAAAAAAATATCGGAATATGGTGCCGTTATAGCTATACAGTCTATATACGGGAGTATTAGTTCTAATAATTTTTTGTTGCTTTTAAGTGCCTATAAATTTGTTGATTGGAGAAAGAATAAAATACGAGCATGCAAAAATATTAATGGAGTCTAGGTAATTAATATGCTTACTCTTACTATGCTTTCACATAAGAAGAGCACGATAAAATAAAAGAACTGGCAGTTGAAATCAAGTGCGGAGCTTGAATTTTTAAACCACATGGTACCTGAGCAACTCTTAATAGTTTTCACGAATATCAACTGGTGATATATGTACATAAAATAAAGTAGGCGAAGGACCTAATCCTGTATATGTCATAATGATCAGTGAGCTACGTACAAAGTTCGTCAACCCTATAGCATCATAACAATTAGAGTACATTCTTCGGCGTTTAACCACACAATGTAAGTCTATGAACGAACATGGACTCATTAAAAAATCCTACGGATGTGATTACATTATTAAAGACAATCATTAAACGAATTGATAGTGACTGAACAAATAAGGTCAGGATTATTAGTAAAGTTATTATATAGTCGGGATTATTAGTAAGCTTAGCGACCGAGAGAGTAAATGTTGTGGTCTAATTCATGGAAATGCCATTATTATTTAAATGGAGCCATTTATGACAGTTGCAGCAGTAAATGGTTTTCTACTGCAGCAAAAATTGCATCTAGTATTAATAGTAATTGCAGATACGATTCACACTTAACATTCCCTGAAACATTTGCAATAGGAAATGTTTTTCCTACGATTAATGGGAGTAATGCGAGGAATAGAAAGAACAAGTTCTTTCAGCAGGTATATTTTACGGATGAAATACGTGCGTTGACATGTTTATTGCATGCATAAAAGACGAAGAGGTGTCCATACATCAACATTTCCTCGGTTATTTTTTGGACCATGCCATAAAGTTCCGTGACCTCTCAGCTATCTTTTGGAGAAGGGGAAGAATAGTGAGGGAAATAAAAAAGGATTCGATTGCGTTTGGATGCTCGGAATGGACCTCCCTCTCTCCCCCCTCCCCTCCCTTCCATCACCCTAGACGTATCTCGACAGCGTGGACATGTTTACTCCCTTTCTCCGGACATTAATGTACGTGCTTTATGACGCATTTAAGCTTATAATTAGGGAGATTACACTGAAAGTTATGACTGACATAAAGAATAAATTCGTCCCACGCTATTTTTTATAATATCATAAGATCTTATACCACTTTGGATTAGTAGTCTCTCTCAAGTGGCATTTAATTTTTTTTTTAATTCCAACGATTTTGACACAGAAAAAGTAGAACCAATACAATATCCCTGCCGTGAATCAAGTGAGGAGGTGGAATTGCTGTAACTTTTCCGGAAAGAACAGATTTGAGTATTTCACGGTGCAAAGCTTCGTGCATTCAAACAAATTTCGCAGCAACTACATTTTACAGGATTCTGAACATGTTTTGAACACAATCATTAATTCCATTTTCCTTCTAAATGTGGTGTTTTTAGAAGACGCTCATGATTTTTACGAGGCAGATAATTATCTGAAACATTTGAAAGGTTGATCGAGGAGAAAGGTGAGCGAGAGACGGAAATGTCTCCTAAATGTATCTCCTAAATATAAACTAAATTTGGTGAAAACGTATAAGTGAAAGGTGATTTTCCTCAATTCAGTATGCCAACGTATCATCATACCTGAAACACGTAACGGAATGGGAGCTGATGGCACTAATAGATGATTTGTGATTTGAACTCTGTCCCGTATCAACTGCTACTTTTTATTAGAATGCACGTAGAGTGGAAGGCTGTTGGCAAGAAAGAAAAGGAACACTGAAAAACACAAAAGCTTTGTTTCCTCCAAAAAACATCAATGTTTCAGCAAAGGGTTGGTCTAGTAGATAATCGCGAGACCTCAATACACATAACTTTACATGTCCCATTATAATTTTACTCTCATTTTTTTAATAACTTTCATTTGCTCCTTTTATTTAACCTTCTTCTCAAGGGACAGCATTTTGACCGGCGGTAGTAATCCTTGTAGCTCTCGGAGACAACAGAAAATTCCTCTTCCATGCTTTCTTCGGCGCAAAGCACGGCCGTGGGAGGGCGAATGGAGAGAGGGGGAGAGAGAAAGATAGCGAGAAAGGCATTTCCGCGAGCACAAGAATGCCTGCTGCTTGCGGAGGCGTGGGTTGGAGTATGAAGGATCTGGTGGCTCGAGGAGGTGGGTGACGGAAATACGGGAGGAAAGCTGCGGCGGTCGTCTCTCCCCACTCGATTCGCTCCGCCTCCCTGCGAAGGGAAAGAGGTTTAACGTTACCCCGCCTCCTTTCTTTTCCCCCACGTTCAATCACGAGGAAAGTTAGCGTCGTAAAGCTAGGGAGTAAAGTGGAAGAGATTTAATGGGGAAGGATGGGCAGGCAAGAGGCAGCGGTAGACGACGACGTAAGCGAAGCCTGCAGAATTAAAATGGAAGGAGAAGGACGAGAAGGGAGCCCAACGGCGCTCAACGATTCGAGACCGAATTAATTGATGGAAGGCGTTGACGCCACACGTAAAAAAATCGCCGGGTGAGGAGAGATGATATTTCAAAATAAAACGCTCAGCAGGCAAGAAGAACTACTAGTATTCAAAATCTCTATACTGAGAAGGAGAGGATCATGAAAATAAAACGGGAGAATTAAACAAAATATGAAGCAACCTTCAATGGCGTATTCAGGCGGAGGAGCGTACGTAGAACGTACGTACATTGCCATTACCGCAAACTCACGTCCAAGGATACTTTACGAGGAAAATGAATAGTGTGATTTGAGATCCTCCATGCAACTGATCTAAATGTTATCACATCATAAAAGGATGGTTACTGTCAGTGTTTAACAACTTCAAAATAGTCATAATAATTTTTATATGAATTTACAATAAACATTTTCAATTGATCCCTCACTAAGGATTGAAAATAGCTCTAGGCTAGTACGCGCGCATCTGTAAACAAAAAAAATCGCTGGCACCGAAGCTTCTTCATAGTCGCGAGCATGTTACGCATTCGGGTGCTCCGTCCACGGGAAAACGCGATAGAATGGGAAAGAGGTAGGTAAGTGATTTGGACGCAGAAAACACCTTTATAGAGCCCGAAGCAACAGCATTTAGATTCTTCGTAGAATCTTCAGGTTTATTAAATATCAACATCGCACGCCATCAAAAAGAAACGTTAGAGGCCACCACAAGCTGGGATCACCGCTGAATTTGCATAGATATGTCTATTGCTGAAGAGAGTGAACATCACGTAAAATAAAGCAGATTTGAGACCCGAAGCACGGGAATAAGCATGAAGAGTCACAATAGCTGACGCTGAAATTCGCAGCATTACATTGATTTTCAGCGAAAATATTAATTGTTTTTCTTCTCAAACAAAATGCTGTCTTGGCTGTAAACTGAGATGATTCTGATTTCAGTCACGTTATTTTCTCTCATATATATGAGACTGGTGGTGTCAAGACCTCTCTTTTCCTCGTCGCGCAACCGATTTTCAGCTACGATGAGAGAAAGATGATTAACAGCAGGTATTTTTAAAAAGAGGTGAATCAAAGTGTCTAATTTGATCGCACGCCCACTCGCATTTCTTGGAATATAGGTACATCCACCTCATCCATCCACCCAAAACCCCGACGCCCCGAGAATTTTCCCCCTGAGAGAGCCAATTTCTCTTCGCACCACCCTTTCCACCGCAGCCTAATCTCTCCCGGCACGAGAAAGGGTCGATCGCATGGCCACTGGTTCGGAAAAATGCTGCCGCCTCCACGGGGAGAGGAGAGGGCGGAGGGAGGGATCAGAGTCTGCGAGCGCGAAGCGAGACGAAGCCAGGAGTTATGTGGCGTCAAAGACAAACACGGAGGGCACATGGCGCGAGCGAGCAAGCGAAGGAATGGGAAGGAGGGTCTCTTGGAAACGGGTGGGGGCGGAGGAAGGATGGAAGGATGGAGGGAGGATGGGAGGGAGAAGGGGAATGCAAATGAAAATCAACGGCAGAAAATCCATGAACAAATGACAATTACATTCCGTTTCATCATAGCAAGCATAACTCGCTCTATGGATAAACAATATTAGAACTTATTCACAAGAGTATCTGAAGGGAGAAAATTATTGATTTGAAGGTCTTGCAAAATTATTTGTCAGCTTCTATTCTTCCAAAATGTCAATTCACGTATCAAAAAAAATTTCCACAATTTTTCCCATGGAGCTTAAGAAAATAAGATTGCCACCCAAACTTACAACCCAATGCTCCTAAACACATAATTCTTGATCGCATCTAATTTTCATCGATTAACCAAAACCCATGCCCTTCTTTCCACCCACTAACCTTTCACTTTGTTATAACATTCAACTACCGTTCTTTCCTCTATGTTAAGTGTTTTTGCCTTCCTTTCTCAATGCCCTTATAAATTAATAAAACACTTTCAACTGGCTTCACCATGCACCTCACATTCTAGATCCATTTTGAGGAAATTGCCGAATATCGGATGGCTAAAGAAAACCAAGTTTACAAATTACGCCCCATTACCAAACTATCAATGCATTATTCGCCGATGCAAAGGCGTCGATATCGCCTAGAACAGAGAAGCATGCTAACGCACACGTATAATTACTATAAACACCAGAAACATGTGCGTTATTTTTAACTTAACTTTTGTACTTAACAAGAATCCTGCGATCCTTTATTTTGCTCTATTATTCGAGGCATATGCGATAACGCATTCAGTCCTAAGTCAATTAAACATTTCAGTCCCATTTCAACTTTCGGACGCGTTCAAATTATCCCACAGAGAGCGAATTCGAAACAGGATGGCGCTTCTCCCTCCAGCATTTGCTATCTGATCGCTTCTCAGGGATTGGAGGAAAGGTGTGAGTGGGAGGAGGATCGGAAAAGAGAGCTGGGGGATATGGAAGGGTGGGGGAGGAAGGTGCGCGCGCTCGCTGTAAGGCCTTGCAGAAAGGGGTTGGACTTATGGGCGGGATGACGAAGAGTGGGGAAGTGCGAGAGGGCAGCGACGGGGGCGTATTTTGAAGTAGGGAAGGAGTGTAGGAAGACAGTGATTGTGGGGAGAATCGTGGAAGACTGGCCTTTCCGTTAGCTCACTATTCACTGGAAATTAGGTAAATCCACGATAAAATGTGTCCTAAGAATCACGTTTTCATTTGAATATCATCGGGGAGATTATTAGCAATATCCCTGCCTTTAATTTTCTCCCAATCACTGGGCTATTTCTAATCTTCATCTTCGGCACTTGTTTTTGGAGTAGGATGCTGAAGATTTAGTGGGTGAATGAAACTAAAAATGAAGATGCATACAGGAATTCTGAGGTAGAAAGCTCTAGGCTAAGCACTATAGAAGCGACAGAAAAGAATCATATGGATTGAACACATCCTAAGACAAAATGGATGAGTCAAGAACATAATAGAAGAAAAGGCCCCACGAGTAAGATCAATGTATTAGTGGATTAGTACGGATTAGTACGTATGTACAATGCGAAAATAATGACGGATTTAGGAAAAAAAACGTATCAGGATGTAACTTAGCTAATAATGAATACGAAAGAATGTAGGACTGCCGTTATCCAATCTTATGATTGTAAAACAAAGAATGACGCTCTAACCTTCTTCGACCAAATACCTATTTTCACCCAATGTTATGTACATTTATAGCTCAAAATATCTTCTTCTCATTTCGATTCTCTCTTCGAGTAATCTTCCTTATCCCCTCTTGCACAGAATTTTCCCCTATTGAATCTCCGCTCTTCAAATTTCAGTCACCAAATAATTGGTCCTCCATCCAAATTGTGTCCTTCACGTGCCATATTCGGTTCCCCGAAAGTAAGCGGTAAACATCCCTTAAACATTGACAGAAAACATTTATATCCTCTACGGTCCCAAAAAGCCCTTTTAGTACCGGTCCTTCATTTGACTCTCTCAGCTATCTGCAATCGCCAGCCAGTACGTTTTCTTTTCTTATGAAACGAAAATTGCCAATTTTTCTCCACTATACTGCTTCGATATTTTGTTTTTCAGTATTCAATTTTGAACAGCAACTATTATTCAGGGCTTTCTCGTTTTACCATCTGTTTGCTTGTCAGTATATTAATCCGTAGTATACACATTATTAAACGGTGGGTCTACATTTTGAACACTTCAAATTGATTCATTTATATACCTTTCACGTCAACCTTTCTGGAGCAAGTAATAAGAGACTAAATTTATAATGTAATAAGCACTTTCACCAGTTTGAGTTTCAAGCCGTCGTTGTGAAGACTCCATTTTCTCGAATTCGACACCAAAAGCTTAAGCCTTCCACTATCTTAAGCGTTTTCGCCTTCCTTTCTCAATGCCCTTATAAATTAATAAAACGCCTCCAATCGCTTCACCATGCACCTCACATTCTAGATCCATTTTGAGGAAATTGCCGAGCATCGGATGGCTGAAGAAAACCAAGTTTACAAATTACGCCTCATTACAAAACTATTAATGAATTATTCACCGATGTAAAGGCGTCGATATCGCCAAGAACATAGAAGCATGCTAACGCACTCTAATTACTATAAACACAAGAAACATGTGCATTTACTTAACAAGAATCTTATGAAGAAATAACACTCTATTTATAGCAACGGGCTTATGTCGATCTCCATGATGTGACCATAGCATTTGATTTGGAACTAGTGCTTGGGTAAAGCTTCATTGCGATGAAGTTGTGTAGTTGCCTTTCGGGCGTCCGCCAAACAAAAACATTATCTTCGTCTCGTTAACGTTTACCGAAGGCCCTAGTTTTTCTCCAGCTGTTTGACCCGATTTGGTTTATCAGTCGTGGGATGCCTTTCATTTAAGCAACACGATCATGACGTTTGCGGTTCAGTTTGTGCTGGCGAGCACTCTTTTAGTTCGAACTCCATGACCACTCTTCTCTGAAGTTTCTTTGGGGATTGTGTTGACGTTGAGTTTAAATAGATGGAGGGGAGATGACGCATCTATGTCGACCTCATTTGCATTGGTTTTTAATATTCTTATCCCTGCTACTCGTAACTCAGATTGGCGTTTCCGTGATTTGGTGCTGACATTGAAAGGAGATTGTTTTTTGTGGAATAAAAAGTACTTATTTTCATTTTGCTAAATAATCCCAAAAATTGTTTCCTGGCGTCGTAAATCAGGATAGTTGTTGTCTAAAACTTCATCACCCGCATATTGGCAAGCGGTACATAAGAAATTACATTTTGATGCTTCGTCCTATTTCTATAACTTTAATGAACATAGATTCAATTTCCTCAAACGTCTGTCTCATTTCAACACTTGGTAGCTAAAACTTGAATGCAGTGCGAGGGCACCTTATGACTTCATGGCATCATGAAACGAAATAACTTTGTAGTATTTCACACTGTTTTTCGTGACGCAGACCGGTTTCGATGCTTTCACGTCATTCTCAAGGACAAGATTCTTTTCCTTGAGAAAAGCGAGAACGCGTTGAAACTTATCTGGGCCATTAAAAACTGTGTGAATATAATATAAAAGGATAATTTCATTTCATAATGACACGGTAGCTGTTTCTTTCTTTTTGTCCATTGAATACAGGTTTATTCCCCGATGCCTTCATCGAACTAAACGTTTCATATGTATTCTCCGGCTGTCCAACTCGGAGAAAATATCATTCTTCTAGAACATATTAGCAAACAATAACCTCGTTGAAAAAGCTCCAAGGAATTGAAATAGTGCATAGGTGACTTGAGTCACCTGCCCTCACTGCACCCTATGTTCAAATTCTGTATGCTGTAGATTTCCAGTGTTATTATGGTAACTAAAAGAGTTTGACGCGGATAGAACTTCAAATAAAAAGCTTTATCTCTCGAACTGGTGTGAAACGGTAAATGCTAAGAGGTAATTCGCTAAAGGCATGCGTTTGCCTTCAATCAGATCGCAGCAATCTTCCATTGCTACGGTCCATAGAATATACCAAATTATTTAAGATGCAACTGACAAAAATGGCTTCAGAAATCGGTCGCTTCTTCAATCAATACCCACCAGATGGGGCTGTAAAGGAGAGGCCAGACAAAGAAACTACGACAAAATAATATAAGTATCGCATTAAATTAAAGTAAATAGAAGTCACAAGAATACCAGTTTTCATAAGTCGTTTTTTCAAGCCTTAAAAAGTGATACGATATATACTTCCTCGGCGATTGAAAGGAAGTTACTGCTTCAGAGCAGCTGTTCAAAGAGAGCGGGATATTATGCAGTAGGAGTACATTCTTCTGGCAGCGGGGAGGAGTTGAGAATCTTCATACTTTAAGAACACTATTCGATAAGTGCACCACCTGCAAGTAAAGAGGTTCGGAGGTTGAAAGTGTCAAGGCGCACCGGTTGAGAGCGGTAAATGCAATATTAATATTTATGCACGTCTTGAAAACTGGTTGAAACATTCATTTACACTAACAGGCAAACGGGAAAGGTACCTCGTAGGTGGCGAGGAAATTATGACTCTTTCGCGGCCACCAAGGAAAATCAAATTCCTTAGCAAAATGCACTCTAGCCAACTGCACATTCATCTCCATAGAGATAGGTGTTTTTCGTAAAGATAGGTGGTCATTTTGCGCTGAAATTAATAAACACGACTGATAGTTGCCAAGGAAAAGACGAGCTGTAATAGGAATGTTTGTCCAACAGCAAGAAATTGGGAGTTCACCATCGGTTGATTCCTCCTTTTCACTATCCCTTTGCATTCTCAGTTAAGAAATAGGTTTTTCTAAGGGTATTAAATTGAAGAAAGAGACAAGTGACAATAGACGGAAATAAATTAGACCTACATAAATAAATTCTAAGACGGAAATAAATTAGACCTACCTAAATAAATACTAAGACGGAAATAGATTAGACCAACGCGAACCAAATAATTTTATTAGCCGCTAAAAAATCAACTTAACTTTCAAAATCTAAGACCACATTAATTTTTGCTTTAAGATATACTCTCCTTCAACTTAACAGGAAAACCATAATTGTCGCCTGTCCTTTGATCTGCGTAAATTTGGTTCGTAGGCAAAAACCTAACTGTGGCGATAAATTTTGAGCATATCAGAATTTAATGCTTTATGGAATGGAATTCATCTTGATGATGCCTTTATTTAGCATTCGTTGATGAATTTAATATGGAAATGAACAATAATTTTAGATACGCTGTCACGGCCATCAACGGAGAAATAGAGCCATCAAATTCAAATTTCAAGGCATTATTTGACCGGTATAAATCAATACTCCAACGTGAAAATGTATCGATAAGGATTTACGTTTTGTAATAATGAATGTCTAACAGACCTCTGAACATGAAATCATGCCATAGTTAAATTTAATTTTAACGAAGGTCCAAAGGGATAAATAAGAAATAATGTATATTCAGAAAAGGGGAATGTAAATACGCACGAAATGAATAATGGAAGGTCTAGAACTCTGATTGGCGAACTTTTAAGACCGAAGAAAAACTTAAAGACTATTCAAGAGCAATAAATATATTTATAAGCAACAAAATTATTTTAGTCCTTAATATAGTTGCCGTCACAGGTTTTAACCACTGTCAGATATGAACTTGCATTTCCTGAGAAGTGCCCGGAAGTCCGGTTTTTTACTAGTCGTTTTCAATTTAAGGCACGATTCGTAGTTGGCAGCAACTATATAGCAAAATTACGGTAGCCCTCTTTACTGACGGCAATACATGATTATTAAACTGAAAGTACGATAGTTTTCTTTTCAATTTTTATCAGAGCCAAGTTCATGTGGCCAAATAGTCGCAGTTTTCAACCCTCTCGTCGAGGCTACTTGATATGAAAACCAGCAAAAGAATAATTTTCCGAATATAAATTGAATTTGGAAGGACAAAAGTGCAAAATTACTAAAGTAGAAAAAACTGCAGCAAAAAGTAGTTTTTTCTCGGCTAAGCTCAGGAAGTTTTGGTGTTCCGCGGACAATTAGCCTGATATTACGGTCTTCTATGAGGAGATTAATGTGTAAAAAATCCAGTACTGTGATACCCCTGAGGGTACATCTATAGAATATCTACTTATCCTCTACAGCGCTTTCTATAAATATGTTCGCAAGGCCCAAGAGAAGCTCACGGTCAATACCAGAGGGAGGAGGTAAGTTTCAAAAGTAAAGATGAATATACTTAATAAAGAATAAAATTTATAACATCCAAAACCTATTGCAGACGTACTTATGAATGTAGCTATCCTATCAGTCGCAACTCCCCGCTTCACACCACTGGTACTCTAAATATAAGTTTTTACTGAAATCCGTGGGTGCCTACTTACTGATTTTTAGGGCCAATGGTGGTCCCTTTCCATGAATGGTGATGATTTTCATGGATCACATGACTTCAGCTCTTGCCTTAAGAAGGATTGAAAAGCGCTTGACAAAGTCACTGCGTGAATCAAACGCCAAAAGAATGTACATCGAGTCACTTGATTAGATATAAAGATATTTTTTCCATGTATTTTCAAATTAGCAAAACCCTTTTATGAAGCCTGATCACATAAAAGAATATTGTGTCATATAATGCTTTAATTATTAAAGAAATAATAAAAAGGTCCATGCATTGTGAGATGAGTTAATCTTTTTTGGCCACAACGATAAGTGATTGCCTACGTTTTTTGCTACGGTAAAGCAAATATAGCATTTTTCTGTCCATAAATGATCAGGAAAGAGTTGATTGCTGCCAGTGAAACAGGGCCAACTTTTAAAACCCAGTACTGAACCCAAAAAAGTATTTTGTACTGATGATTGCTAAGGACGGGGAAACTTGTGTAACTATCTCAATTTTGGGTTACACAATGAAAACGTAAGGAGCATTAGTGGTCCATCATTCCCATCCTCAACGCATTCACTATGGATGGCCTCTTACGAGCCCATTCTGGTGTCTTACGAATAGCGAGTGGCCTCTTAAGAGTCCATAACGTAAAATTGGCCAAAAATAATTTCCCATCACCGAGTACCGGGCACATAGCGCATAGAATGCGCTAAAGTGCGCTCACAACGTGCTAAATAGTTTCCTCGCTTCCGCTCACCCTTTCAGCGCTCCACTTCCTCCCCAAAGACGACTGCGGTGTGAGGCGATCGCATCTGAAGCCTGAATCCGACTCCTTCCGTTTCCAAACGTCCGCCCGCCAACCCTCTCCCCCTAACCCACGCCCCCGAGCCCTCACTTTTGGCCATTTCGGGCGGGACTGCCGAGTAAACACCTCTTCACGCATGCCTGGAAGGGACGGCGGCTCTTCAGCGCTCTGAGTGCAGCCGCCCGCGCGCCTGCGGGGCGTGCAACAGCGCCGCTGCTCAAGTATCGAGGAACAGAGATTTCGGGCTGCGCTTTTCGCCCGGCAGCGAGTATTCACGGTGTGCTATATCAGAGAAAAAGAAGGTTACGGTTGAGTTGTGAACCGTAATTGCTTTTTTTAGAGATCTAAGGCACCTGTATCGGAGTTGTCGGGAGGGAAGTTAGGATTTGACGGAATAAAAGGCACTCAAGAATAAAGACTAATTAAGAAGTCGCATATGAAGACTAGTAAGGTAGGAGATACGATATAGTGCGCCTATTGAAATCGATCGTAATGTTCCACAGAGAAAGGTAGTAAAGACGAAAAATATCGAAGCGCTACGTATACAGACAACAGGTGGATCTTTAGTAAAACTGTTACCTTCCCAGTAAATAACGTGTGGAAAACCCGAGGAGAATGCATAAAGCATACAGCCAACACTGAAAAGAGCTGCAAGCAAATATTTTAAATACCTCAGTGTTTAAAAATAGTGGTTCGAAAGTAACATTAATCCTTAGGGATGATTTGGAGGTGAAAAGTCAATGCTTTAAGGGCCAAATTCTTAATTTTCTAACGAATTTGTTCACAAATGTTCACAAATTTATCGCCAACTATTTGTGATGCAAAACTTTGTTCACGGTTTTTACTCGAGCAATATTGTTTCACCGCTGGTTCTGCCCTTCTTACTTGCCCTGTGACTCATTAACAGAGGGTGCGCTAAACGATATTAAAGTTGAGGGAAGCAGTATCTCTCTGAGGGCGTGTCTCCCATTTTGGTGGAGCGACCGATGGGCCTGGAGCCCGAAATCTGTCTCGCCAGCTGCCTTCTCCGACCCCATCCCATATCGAGAGGGGAAACTGAAGAAAGGCCCACTCTCTTCGACCCGTACCTCACAAATCCTCTCCCAAATAATCCACACGGCAAACAACACAACACCGGAAGCTT
This sequence comes from Platycnemis pennipes, assembly GCA_933228895.1. NCBI lineage: Eukaryota > Metazoa > Arthropoda > Insecta > Odonata > Platycnemididae > Platycnemis > Platycnemis pennipes. The sequence goes on from OW121851.1 coordinate 30,411,022, forward strand.
GAAAAAACATGGCCCAACTAATAATCGTGTCTAGAAGGGGTCTAGAGTAAGAAGAATGAAGTACACAAGTTCATCCAGAGTAGCATTTGGAGCATAGTGAGAGGATGAAACCGAAGAAATGGAGAGAAGGGATGAAGCACAAAGACGATAGAGAAAACAGCAAAGAATAAAGGATTTGAAGAAGGGGAAAAGGTAAAAAAGAGAGGTTAACTATGTGGGAGAGAAATTGTGAACGGACCACGGAGATATCCGTTAGTAGTAAAAATAACAACGACATATTTTTAAGTTGCTATTTGAGCGAAAATTGCTCCATACCAGTAAAGAATTAGAATAACTTTAGATGAGCTTCATTTCATGTAAAGCCACTTTTAAAATGATAAAGGAGTGGTCACAAGACAAATAATCAGTTCATTCCCATATCTAAGAACTACGCTATATTCAAACCACCATCCTACCTCACCAAAGTGACTAGGGAGAAGAAATATAATGCGCATAGAGGCGGAATATCAATGTCAGCGTACATATACGATAAAATCAGGAAGCAATAGCAACAATTTTTGCTGAATGGCCTCTAGCCAGGGTCTGGTACGAATATTATCTAAGTAAACGGGACGTAGAGAAAGTAAGTCGGTAGCAGCTACATGCATCTACTTTTTTCAAAGATCGGAGAGCGTGACCAGAGAAATTTCTGAAAATACAAGAGTAGAGTCATTTTAAGTATGTCGTTAGAGTCAGTTTTTGAAGGCGGATGATGACTAATTGAGAAATAAAAAGGGATCATACACAGACTTACAGTAGATATTCGAGAGAGGCTCTTGATGCTTAAGTAGTGCCAGGTAGACTGATCACGCACATTAGGAAGTTAAGATCTATTAGAGTAGAAATAGTTGAGGGAAAGGAAAAGGGATTGAGTGACTCGGCTGAATACCCAAAGAAGATAACTCTGATAAAAAAAGGTAGAAGGAAAAATTGACCTACCCGAGGAATGGCGTTCAAGATAGGACAGTAGGAAAGAAGCAGCCATTACTTCAAGCTTTGCCAGTGATAGTACGAAAGACATCCAAAAGAACTTTTGAACGAACACTGAAATTTTCGTAGATGTATTTGAAGCCTTAGCAAAATTTAGCGGCGGTGCTGGCCCATGGCATTTTGAACACGTGAATTTGAAAATTGTCATTATGGTTATAATTTTTTCTATTTTATACCACCAGACTGCCACAAATAGATGAAGTCATGATGTTATAGCCCAAGATACCAGTTACTAAATTGCGCTTAGGTTTAAACGATAACTTGTACTCCTTAATTAAAATCACCAGCTCTTTCCTTATTCGTATATCTCAGATAAACTGTTACATGCCATGCTTTGAGCATGGCCAAGCTGAGACTAGAAGGAAATCAATAATGCAGAAATTAAACATGGTGTAAAATTTATGAAACCAGTGGGTAAAGTCTGAAAGCATTTCAAGAAAACAAGGTTCAAACGTCTCCTAGAGAGAGCAAGGTAAGAATGGCTGAAAAAAGGAGTGAAACGAATAAAGGATTACGTGCTCTGCTAAGAAACACGGAACATGCAGTTACAAGGTGGAAAATGAAGGTGGATTTGCGCCGAAAGTAGCAAGTTCCTATCTTTATGCCAATTATATGTTTTATGAGAAAATAAAACACAGAATTTATATCAAAATTCAAAACACTTCTCTACAGAAGATGCATTTTTATATACAACGCGTTACCATCACTAAGATAAGCCTTTCTCTTGCCTAAAGCCAGAATACATTTATCGCTTGCCCAAGAACTGACCATTTTGGGAACATTTAGAAAGAAAGACAAATCTTAGTGCCGGTGATGGCTTTCGTGACTAAATAGAGCAACATGACGCACGCGAGGCCAATGCGAGGTCCCGTGGATCTCACAAACCCGCCTCCGGGAGCACGCACGTAAAAACGCACTCGAACCATACGGAGAAAATTTTATCTAAACGATTCCATGGCGCGTTTTCACGCTAAAGTGGAGGGAAAAAAATAGTCGAGGAAGTACGGAAGAATGCGAGGATAAGGGAGAAAAAGTAGGGCGCATAACTAAAAACTAAAGCCTGTCGTCAAAGGAGGTATTTCCACGGACTCACGTGTTGGCGCGTGGTTGAAATGGGATTTCACAGGCGGACTACACTCAAGATAATGGGAACAACAATTGTGTGACGAGCACGTCCATTTATGCTAGGGCATTAGATTTTATTCAATTTCGAAAGACGGCTACTAATGACAAATAAATTCTCCTGCATGAGACAGGTAGATGTGGAGGACAAAGCCTTCTGGAACAACGCGCGCTAAAGCATCATGCGGCATTGTTAAATGGCGATTAACGGGCGGACGCACAATTTGGAGATCCAGACCGTCCGTGAAGCGATGAGATCCGCCCGTGGCAAAGAACACAGGAGGCGTCGATTGAAAACAGAAAAAAAATTCGAGGAAACCACTCGGGGTATTTCACAATGGAACCGTCACGCTTACTCGAGAGAAAGGGGGCCCGTTGTTTATCCGCGCGCAAATGCCTCGTCTCCTCCTTAGGGTCGCTTTAATAATTCTTTCCTTTAGCACGTAAGTGCCCTCCTTTGTAGAAAGAATGGATCTCTTTGATTGTCAACGAAATGGGACCGGTGTGCTGAGCTTATAAGCCCAAGAAATCAAGACATCAGGTTGTGTAAGCAACAATATCAGGGCATTGTTTAACAATTATTCCCCAATTTCTTCGATAATTCAATGCAATAGACTTAATTTTTTTCAAAGCCGTGGTGCGTGTAAGAAATATCTGTGATAAAATGTCATATTCACTCATTTTTGTCGGTCCGATGAGTAATGATTCTCCTCAGCGTGGTCTCAAAGCAAGGGCAACCACATTCACGCTACAAATAATGAAAATATTGGGTCAACGTTCAAAGTGATTTTTATGAATTACTTTTTGCATGACACCCCGGGAAAAATCAGAGTTCATTGGAGAAGATTGTAAAAGCTAAAAGAGAAATAAGCCGCTGATGCGGAGCTCGTTTAGAATTTAGGTACTTGCAAATTTAGCCGATTACTTAATTACTAGAATTTGCAACCAATGAATTGTTCAAAATATCCAAAATAAGGCGTTTTACCCTAATGTGAACAATAATAAGAATAATTGGATAGCACATTCTTCAATACTTAATAAATGTCTATGTATGAGAGTTAATTATGAAAATATCCTAAATACTACAGAAGTGTAGCTGTTCTGATATACGTCTAAATAGGATTTCCAAATTCCTGACATTTTGGTTCCTTCAGATTCCAGAAGGGAAAATCGTATACCCGGGAGAATTCTCGTGATTTGAAGAAAACATTTTTTTATTTTATATTCGTTAACCAGCTGTGATAGCGGCAGGAAGAGCAATTGCTAAGAAATGTAAAGTTTGTTAAGGAGAGGAAATTGGGGTTAACATCCTGGCGCTACCTTTCAGAGGTATTGAAGCACTACTACATATGTGTAACAGGTCCACGCAAAACTTGGGTAAATAAAATTTCTTAAATAGATGTCAATCGAAATTCCATAAAATAGTACATATTCCTGAACAATCCGCGGAGTTAAAATACTGCGGTATAATATTGGATAGGTTTCTGTTGGATTACGCATGTAAGTACACTATAAACACATTCCTCCCGTCTGATGTGAAATAGACAAATTCTTCCAAAAAATAAACCTGCAATATTTAACATAAGAAAATTATATGTATGATTACACTGTGGTAGGAAAAGTGCTGAATTCTTCCAAAAAATAAACCTGCAATATAGAACATACAAAAATTATACATATGATTACAGTGTGGTAGGAAAAGTGCTGAACTATCTTTAGGAAGCTACTTCAAGGAAGTTTCAGTGGAAAGTTGAGAAGTTAAACTACTGATTACCGACTACCCTAAGAAACAAATGATAAATCAAGTGAAAGATCCTTCAAGGCAAAGATAACCACCAACAAAGTGCACAGAATTACGCAAAATATGAGGGGATGGATCACTTTCAATGCGATGAGTGAATGCCCTTGGCAATAATGACACACAGCGTTATGCTTTATCAAATCGCTTCGAGTTCAAAAAAATTCCATCATAAATCCAATTCCTTGCGACGCAATCGGAATTGATTCGATGCAGGGGTTTCTGGTACCACAGGATAGGGGGAGCGAGATCAAAAATCGAAGAGAAGGATGAGGATAAGCGAGAAACAGCGCCCTCATCCCGAATATAAAGGGCAGTCTTCAAAAAGAATCGCTCCGTGCGCCTTGACTCGCCGACAGAGCAAGGGAGGGTGAGGAAGGAGAGAGTGGAGGAGGCGATGAGAGGAGATTGATAAATGGGAAGGCGGTGGAGGGAGAAGAGTGATGCAGCGTGGAGGAGGGCGTGGGGGAGGAAGAGAAGGGATAAGAGAAGGGATAAAGGGAAAAAGAAGGCTAGGGAATGGAGAAAAAAGGGAGATGGAGGTGGGACAAGGGAAGATCGCTCTGTTGTGAGGGAGAGACAGAAATTCTTATTCATTCCCGGCGAAATAAACAGCATCAAACATTTTTTTTGGCCAACTTATTTGACATTTTCAAAGAACAAAGTAGACCCACGATACAGCTCGAGAATAAAACGCCCTTTGAACGTTGAAATAAAAAAATGGCACCTTAAGGCTCCATGGGAAATAAAAGGAGCAGGAAAATGAAAAATACCTACTCAGAGAATACAGACGCTGATACATACTAATGTCTCCCAAAATTTGAAATATGGGTTAGCAGAAGGATGAAAACTAAGCAGAAAGAAGCGCAAACAAAGAACTGACAATGCGGTAGGAATGGAGGAGTAAATTTTTTGGCGAGTTTGAAAGGGGAAGAAAAAAGGGTATGGAATATTAACGACGAGGTTATGGGACGCTCAAATCCGTTACAGAGGGATGAAAGCTGAGAGAGGAGGAGGATAAATGTCTACATGCTGGACATCATAATAGGATACAAAGGGTTAGAGAAAATGAAGCAGGATTTATCAGGCGGGAATAGAAAGCAGTATGGGAGAATATATTATAAATGACAGAGCCGATTAGTCAGGCCGAGGCAGTCAATACATCTGCTCACATCCAATAATAAACTAACGAATTATGCCTGGTAAAATTATGGATTAGCCTGAAAAATCACATATATCAGAATACATTTTTACTGACTAACTTAAAGACAATCAATTCTGAGCCCAAGTTCTAAAGATCCATATGGAAGTTCATTGTGAGACTTCGGGGTGCACTAAAGTGTTGTGAGGGAAGAAAACCATTTATAAACAATGAACTAGTTGACAAATTACAATTAAAATACATTGAAGGAGAGGCTAAAATTATTTTTAAAAGACGGTAAATATTGATGCAAGACACACTATACTAAGAGATCATACCAAATGAAAAGTACTGAGAAAAGTAGATTAGCATTTAAACAAGTGAATAATAAAAATCACAACATAAACGTGAGGAGGCATGATGCTGTAAATTACAGATAAAGGATGAATATCATGGTTAGAAATGGCAGAAGAAGGTTTAGAATGGAATTAAATAGAAGGGTAACCATGTGGGGGTTGGGTGATGATTTAAAAGGGGTGACTTCAAAAGAAAGTGAAATAGGAAGGAGAAATAAGAAGGAGCGGGGGAAGAGACGGAGGCCAGTCAAGTCGGAGCGTGCGGGAAAAGAGCAAAAGTGAGGGAAGGGGAAGACTAGAGGACAAGACAGACGGGGGTGAGCGAGATAGACGAATTGGAGCGAAGAGCGACGACAGATAAATATAAAAGAAAAAAAGGAATGATAACGAAAGGAGGAACGGGTTTCAATGTAGGCGGAATTGAAATCATCGACGAAGTCGTGAGATTACTGCTCAAACAGAATTCAAATGTCCACCAGCAATAACAATTAATTGACGTGAAGGCATTTCAGAGGGATGGAAAGAGTTCTTTTTGAGATATTATAGGATTTCTTGCGCGTACTTCCTTTTCGTTCAAGTCTTCAGACTTGAAGTCTGGTAGATAAATGACGGGGGTTACAGACTGGTAACTCACGCGAAACTGCTGTCACCGAAATAGAAGAAAGCGGAAGAAAACCCGTATGACCTCAAGCAGAATTAATTACCTCTCAATTACAGTATTTATTTTGACATGCTGCCCTAAATGCGAAACAGCTGAAAGACGTAGCACCGTAAAGCCGCCTGCATTCTGTTTTTTTTTATGGTGAAGCAATTAAGATAAGCGCTTCTAAATTTGTTTATCATCATTAAAACCTACGCATTACAGAACATTTTGAAGAAAAGAACGTATGTACATTAAGGCACATATCGAGACAACGGAGCAGACATTTAGCTGTTTTGTCGACAAAACGATTCATCAAACGTGTCTCCATCTCATATAGGACCACTTCGATGACGCGAGATAATATTTCAGTTACACTGTGACGATGAGGTGGAACATAGGTTATGATGTGTCGGGAACATTTTATTACCTGGCGCTTCTTTATAGCTGTAGCGAGCGCTTTATAAGATATCTATCATTAAGATATCAGTATTACGACGCATTTATCAAGAGCGTCTAAGACCGGAAGCCACATCTACGTTAACGAATGGTCGCGATACCCTTCTATCATAATGGGTGATACTGAAAAAAATAAAATGCTTTTCTTCAAGACACCTCTTAATCACGCTGGCCGAGGTAGCCAGGTAACGCATATTACTCAGGTAGTCAGTAACGCTATGGCCTGATTACCCTAAGGTATGATCTGGTTATGGTACTCATGATACCCCGTACCTCCGCGTAGCTCCGAATAACGCCCAGAGGGGCTGCGTTTGAAACCGTCAGGATTATCTGTAATAGGTAACCAAGGAGTCACGTGGTATAAACACGAATGCTTCGCAAATTTGGTGAGTTAAAACCGCTGATTGTAACCTCATTCTTTGTTTACACTTGTGTTATATCTCAACTGTGGCCTCTTTAGTTGGAATAGATGAGAAAAGCTCAAGTGAAAACAATTAATGATGTTGTAAAGAACGATTCAGACACATTAAATTTTGAAACCATTCGTGTTTGTATCACTCCTTGGTTACCTATTAGAGATAATCTCGACGGTTTTAAACACAACCCCGTATTCTAGGATTAAAACTTTAGGTTAGACAGCCCTAAATAGCCTTTTTCGCACTAGTGACTGAAACCAATTCTACATTAATGCTTTTAGCCAAAATTTCATCCCAAATCTTTACTCAATAACGACATGCATATCTATTTCATGACGATCAGATATGCAGTTTGAAATAGTGATCCTCATACTTGATTATAATACAATTGCTTTTATCATGGCGTCTGAAAGGTAAATGCATTATTTTCGAGCGTAATTTTCTTCTCTTAGAGAATAGTTATGCCATAATCATCGTAGAATAAATTCTATTTCCGCATTTTGTTTTTGCTTCTGGTCCAACTAGCTTTTACAAAACCATAAATGGGTACGGATTACTTTCCCACTGGGAGATAGGACTCTACTTACGCCAACGGCATTTCCTATATAATTACTCCATTCTTAATGGGTAATTCATATTTTTAGGACTACTTGAGACGCATTTATAACTGCTATATTCATAAATGTAATAAATGATTTATCACTCAGACGGAATTCGGAATGAACCAGAGAATCAAAAAGACATCCCTTTTCTCTGGCGCTGTGTTTAAAATTCCGTATAAGGAATTCTTCAACTTCCACGAATTACTTTATTGATTTTAGATAAAGTCAACTGAATTGGAAAGCATAAATGTCATCGACCCGAGTCCACCCGAAATCTTATGAGCAAACTGCGCTCCTAATTTTATATCGTTATACATGCATAGGCAAAAAAGCACATCAATCGTAAGGAACACTAAAACTTCGTACTCTATAAGAATAAATTTAAACTATTTGTCCAGAACTTTGAAATGTGAAACACTAAAATAAATAAGTACCATACCCTCATTCATTAAAGTGCATTGTCTCTGGCAAGCATCTGTAAAGAGATTGGAATTATCACAGATGGGCACCAAGAGAGGCATTCGTTTACCAAAAAGTAATGTACAATAAGAGCGTAATATATCTACACTTACAAAAATAATGACAACCAACGACTGCTGAATGGAATGTGAGGGAACATTAAGGAACTAAGAAATCATGAAAAGAAAAAAACTTTATTCTGTTCCACACTTGTTATTGATGAGATCCATTAAAATTGGTTTTGGCACTAAACTTACCTATTGGTTTTCATAGTTCTGAGTATAATAATATTTCCTGCAGGAGCAGAATGCCGATGACCTCTGCCATAAGATATTCTTCGGTGGGGCAATGATTGACCAAGAAACGAATGATGCATCACATGAGTGACCAACAAGATACACCACGGAATAAACAATTCTCGTTGGAAGGAACGGACAACCAGTACATTCCGAAGACCTCGCACATGTCTCGCTCGAAAAAGCATCGCGAGAGGACGACCGGCGGCAGTGCACACACGACCTTACACGGGAACTGCCGTTTCCATTCGTCAATAATGTCGTTTTAGGGAGGAGAAGGAAAAGGTGAAGGCGAGTGTGCCAAACCAAATCATCGCCAAACATTGACATAACAGGGAGGGGAGGAGGGATAAAGGGGTGGAGTTTATTTTAGCGCGCGCCGCGCGAGAGAGCGCCCTCGAGGGACTTTTCGCCACCGACAAGGTGGGAGCAGAGGAGAAGGGACTTAATGCATGTCGAGAGGGGTCGGCCCTTTCAGCATACTCCGTAAACTGTTCGCGTCCGTCCACCGGACCACGACGGGAGAAGGGTTCTTGCCCTTCCCGTGCCACCTCGAGTCTCGGGAGGTGAAACGAACAACGAAGAGGGGAGGTGCAAATTGCTACCTGCGCTCTTCCGATAAGCCGACACCCGCAGGAGAGTATAAAGTTCTTTATCCCCGCAAAAGGGCATTTTTTTTAAGAACACACTTTCACATGATGCTTTCTATAAATTATAACAACAGTGGGTCATGAATCTTTCCATCGCCATCTATAACGCGAACACCTCCTGAAGCGAAGTGCACAGTAGCAGTCACTCATTCGGAAACTCGCTCTACTGGTTGATACCATAGACTTGAAATGCCTAATAAAACGTGAAGAACGACATCTACGCTTTCACCATTTTAAGCAAATTGAAAAATAACGTTGATACGAGCGAGTGCTTTTAACAAGCCATGAGACATAGCCCCAGAGCTCCGTCGATGGTAATGAAAAATCATTTTAGCATCACACTTTTGATAAAAACTATGATTTAAAACGTAAAAAATGCTCTATTATGTAACAAAATTTCGTGATCGCACAGTCCTGAAATGTTTAAACTAAAAACACGTCGTCGGTGCTAAATTTTAAGTGTCACGCACTAACGTTCAGTGATAATGACTTTTTTCCTTGTAACTTTTGCCTTAAGAAAATAAGACGGTCATTCGCGTCACCGATAATAGTTACTTTCACCAGATAAATGCGTTCATTTTTCATCCAAGAAGAAACGATCACACATAACATATACACATTTATAATAACATTAGGTACTCCCGCACAATCAGGCTCAACTTCAGAACCACCTACTTCGTATGAAATACAGAAATGGAACAATTTTTTGATAAATTTACGATAGGCGTGAACCAAGGCAAATGAAAGAGCAATTCCTAACAATAGTTTCTGTCCTCATGACAACTTTCGATGCTCATTTATAGCCTTAAAAATAATGCTGAAACGTCCACAGACCAATATGCAAACCTTCCATAATAAACTGATGAAAGCCTTATTACTTTGTAGAAGCATATCATTATGAATAATTAACATCATAATTTTCTACACTTTTTCTTTGAATTAGATGGAAAAAAATTAGTGTGGACAAATTACCAAGTTAATTATTAATGAAACAAACCTACCTTCATAATTACGCAGATCATATAGGGTAGAAACGATCTACTACGGAGAGAATACTTTCCACTTCCCCTCCACCTTTTCTTCCAGATACAAATGAAATGACTTGTTCTAGGGAAAATATTGCTTTACGCAAAATACACTAGATTGAATGAGGAAATTAAGCATTCGCCGATATATCCCAAGCACTAAAATGGTACAGCACTGGGTGATAGCAAAAGTTTGACATTACTAAACAAAAAATTCATATTCTTTCCCGGTTTTGTATCGTGGCAAATAAAATGGATGATTCCTTTTGAGCACGACAACTATGGTAGAGACAGTATTACAAGAACTATTGTGGAGATACCGGAGAATATCTCAGCATAGCTCAGACCTTTATTAGCAACTGCGCTAAGGAGGGAACTTGCGTTGGCCTCATAAATGAACATTTAAGGACTTCTTTGATTTGTAGCAATGACTATCCTAAGAGTTTGTGATAAAGAAATAATAACGATGAACATATCAAATTCTGACCAGCACATCGAAGAGTAAAGGGCACTTGCACAAGGGCAATTAAAGCGTTTAACAAGCGAAGCGGAGGGGCTATGAACATCAAGGGACCACAAACATCCATGTCGATGGTGGAAACCAACACGAAGGACCGAAGAATTGGTTAGATAAAAGACGTACGTGGATCTATGTTGGTCTTAAAGACAGATGGTTGGACTACTTAAGAGTCCAGGAGACAATTCAGCTGTGCTAGGAAATTATAGAAGAAGAAGAACCTAACTTGGAAAAACTGAGGAAAACAAATATTAGAGCTAACCTCCTTAAGTCTCTGAAGTTCTAATATTACGACTGTTACTCACGTGGAAATTTCAGAGGTGAGACAACATGCAACAGTGCACAGTCGAATACACCATGCAGATGTATTATCAAGATCATAAGAACGAGTGACAGAGAATAAATACTGCGCTAACAGCAGGAAAAGGAAAGTTGAATTTAGTATTTGATTTTTTTAAGTCAGGAAGACTGAATGCATACATGTTATGACATGAAAAATTTCTCAAATACTTGAGTAGTGGCAACCACGGAACAAAATACAGTGGAATATCAAGAACCAATGAAAGAGAATGAACACAGTTCATTAGTCTATTGCTAAAGATATATATCGTGTAATATCTACCATTAAGGTGAATGGGCTCCATCAGAAATAGAATAATCTCAATAATAAGCATCTCAAATCAATAAATCATATTGTACTTCTCCAGACTATCAATAGCGCCATAAAAAAGAATGGAAAATTAATCATTTTTCGAGATGCGGCAGTTACACCATAACTGTCACAGATTTAAAAAAATATTGCTATCCATCGGCGAGGATCTAGCGAAAAGCATACTAATGATACGAGGTTGTTTCCACAACCATTATGTAACCAAGGATATTACATCTACATGTGACCCCATTTTAATCAAATGTGAATCAAATGTGTTATCTGATACTTTTCTACCTGTTGAATGCTCGGAGAATACTAACGGAAGACTTATGTTAATAATTATCGGTATTCTCAGGCGGGCATTCCAAACATCGGGAATCTGAATACAAGCAAAAAGAGGCTCCATGCAGAATCAAACGAAGAAACAAATGTGGATTGATAATAAAATTAGATATGATTATGAACACGCTCATGAGCACCTTGATTGTGAAATTGAAATATAATATTTTTTAAACCCAGAAGGTAAATCAGTAACACCTCGAACGTGGGAAGAGAGACAAAAAGAAGCTGGCTACTAGGGGAAATCACTTTTCACACGGAAAATCGAATGAATCATATTAATGTTGCACTTCGAATAGGGGTTATCATTATGTTTCCATCAGTCGGAGCCAAGAAATATGACACCCGCAATAAATACAAAGGTCCTCATCCGTTCACTCAATATTGTTCCTATCAAGATTATTTTTCATAGCTTGTGTGTAGAACGTTCTCATCAAACCTCTGCGAGGCAGGGCGGAGAGAGAATAGATATCATACGAGGGAGTAGCGTGGAACAGAATGACGTTAAGAGAGCTTATAGGGAGCTCTGGGAAATGGTCACTCCGGGTGGTGTGGCGAGAGAGAAGAACAGGAGAAGCGAGGGGAAAGCAAAGACAGGGCGGGGAGTTCGCCGGGGCTGGTTCCGACTCTCCCCGGCATCGGAGCCATACTTAAGAGGCGAAGGGGGCAGGGAGCGCGGGACTTGTGGGCCCCCACCGTGGAAATGGGCCTTTAAGCGATGGTCAATATTGACTCCGGAATTTCCGCCCTCACCTCTCCCCTCCCCCAACCCCCTTTCCTTCCCCCGCGAGGTGTGGTGCATTTTGTACCAGCGCCGAGTGGGGTCTCCGGTGTCGCCCATTGTCACTTGTCCGCCTCTTACCCCTCTCGCCCTCCTCTCCACCCCTTTTCCGCCTCACTCTTCCTTGAGCACTCTCCTCTCATTCCACTACCCCACTCCATCTCCTCGTCCTCTTCGCCCTCTCCTTTCTCTCGGGTCTCCGCCTCCAGTCCCATTACTCGAGAAACAAAAAGGGATTCCTTCCTCCTCGGAGGTGCAAGAGAGTACACGTCCAATTGTACACTCGTGTACTGAATAAATTTCAGTCGAACGCGAAAGTTATGAGGACACTCACGTCTGATTTTAACTTGAATTCTCGCCAAACACAGATTTACAGGGTTTATTGTGCGAAACTTCATAGTTTTTTTTGTATCGACGAATGAGTTATTTTTAACAGTGACTAATGTCCTCGTCATCAAACTTTTATGAAGGTGAGGCCCTGCACCATAAATGATAATTTTTGTAGCTTAAATTGATATATTGGTCCATGCTTTTTTATCGTGACCTCTAGATTAAAAATGCAGGTCCTAAAGTTAAAATTATTTAATCTTCGGAGAATTCAATTCCATCACTGCGCATTAGGAGCAAGTTTGCACTATTGACTGCAAAACACAAAGGCCAAATTAGCTAGAGCAAAGAGCAGAGGAGATTAGCTAAAACAGCAAAATATGTCAATAAAGAAGGATAGAGATAAAGAAATATTACCTGACTGTTCATAAAATGACCGCTAATGCTCTGGATTGAAAGAAGTAATAAGAATCCTAAATCAGTGAATCCCAATCGGCGGTGTCCGTCCCACTTGTTGCTCTACAAAGTCTACTGGAGGTATTCGAACCGGCTGAATTCAATCTCGCACCCTAAACTCCTAAGTGAGGATATCGTCTACTTAGATTTCCTTAGGATAAAAATGGGATGCAAGACTAAAAATGCTGGAAGCCCCTGCCTAAAATCACCATTCCCCCAGCATAGCCTTCAAGCTATGGTATCAGCTGTTGATCGATCGTTAAATAATGCTGACGGGAAGATCGAAAGATTTTACGCCAATCTCAAAATTTCCAGCAATTAGGTCTGAAAACAACTTTTCAATGGGCCTAATGCGATTATTACCACCTCCTAAGAGGTTTATCTGTTCACTTGAAAACGATAGAGATGCATTAAGATATTTTAGGTATGTGAACGTCACCGCATTATACCGCTCGACAATGCACAACAAACAACCCTACCTACGAAATCCAAACATGAAAAATCTTTACATCCTCTCCTTTCACCTATTTATCCTAGTGATAACCTCTAAATGCTCAAGCACCAGAGGAAGTACCTAGCCTGAAGCTGTTTGTGCGCACATTTAGATCCGAAACGCTCATTTCCTTGATGCGAGACAGTCAATATAAATGAAAATCATAGAAAAATATGGCTTAAAATAGAAGAATAGTTTTAAATTGGTTTAAAAAAAGTATTTTAGCAGCCTCTTACAAGCCTAATGGGAATTACAAATGAATGTACTTTAACAAATGCCTAACCTGTTTATAATGATTATATTCCTGAGTAGATACTAATCACACTGTCGCAGATGCATAAAATATTATACAAAAATACGAATATCGTGACTGACCTTCCAATCGAAGGGTAGAAATGAAGACCATTTTGAGAAATGGGTATGACTTCACTCAGAGTTCACTTCAAAGATTTGCTTTTAAAATGGAGTTTGACAGGATTCTCTAATTATGTAGTATATTACCCACTTGTATTATATAGGTGGTGAACTCTTGGTAATTAATTACCCCCTGCCACACACCCCAGAGGCAGCTTGGAGTGTAACTCTGAAGATGTTAATGAAGTACAAACGGTTGGGAAGGTCATTAACAGAATGCAGACAGCCAGCTTCCCGGCCGTATATTCTTGAAGAGTAATATGTAGATGCCATGCAAGTTTTTGATAACTGAAATTCCGCCCAGCCGAATATTAGGCGGGAGTATCCCAAAAGATTATGGGCAAGAACCCGAGACCATCCAACCGTAAAGACGTAGCAACCATTTAAAATAACCGTGAAAGGCTATAAAGTTCAGGCTTCAATGAATATGCATCAAACGTCCTCAGACAGGATTGAACACATATTGTTAGACTGGGTTATGAGGTACGGATATGCCATAGGATAAATATGCAAAGGCTACACACACAATCTTGGGATAAAACCGAGAGCTATATGAAAGGTAGATGAAAATATTGGCGCCAAAACTAAATGAGGTCTCAAAGAATGGAATATACGACGCAGATAATTACGAAAAGAGGAGCTCTTAGGAGTGCGAGGAGTATCACAGAAGAAAACAGACTATTACTGAAATCAATATATGTTGATATATTTGACGCTATATCCCCGGCTAACCACAGTTTATCACCTGATTCGAAATTGAGATTGATAGTACATCAACAATAACGCGAAAAAATGATGTGTATTTTTCAGGCTTAAGAGAGTAGTTAATGAATGATTAGTCATATAACATTAGATTAGTCTCATACAATCAAAGAATTTGTTCGTACTTTTAGACGAGGTGATGGAAAATCAGTTTAGTAATTAGCTCCTATCTGAAGGATATTCTCACCTTGAGTTTTTATGCATAATTTTCCTCCTGGTCGAAAGTGTTACTTGCAAGGTTATATTTCTCAATTCATTTCCTGCAGCATTAAAAGAAGGTGATTAGAGTAATTTTAGCCGAGATGATGATCCTCAGTCCGCCCATCACTACTCGTATCTCTCGCACTCCCGCCATGTAGGGTCGTCCAGTGAGGTCCCTCGAGAGAAAGTGACCCCAACCTAACCCCGAATCCCTCACATGGGAGGACGAAGAGGGCCCTTGAAGACGAGAGGAGGGGAGATGAAAGTTTGCGTTATGCCAGCTTACGTCTCATTTAACAAACACGGGGGAAAACATTCCCACACATGTACCTACATTGTGAGGACGTCCCCGCCCACTGCACCCCGATTCGGTGGGAACGGCGGCGGCGACGGGCCACGGTGGGAACGTACTCCCACCCCTCAGGGTGCAGGGAGTGAACTGCTCCTGGCCCGGTAGCCCCCCCCTTCCGTCGCCAGCGGCCCGAAGCCGCGTCGTGTTGATTTTTAAGTTTGCGGGAGAGACGCCGTCGCGTTGTGTGTCCTCGTAAGGCTGGAAGCGGCGAGATGCGTGGTGACGGGCGGTGAGAAGGAAATGTGGGCGGGGCGGAGGAATATTTCGGGGACGATTGACGAGGGACCAGACGAGGACCACAATACTTCCTAACGGAAGTGAGACGCAAAGTGATGTGCCAACATATAGACTTCACAAGCGACATGCTTTGAACAACATACGAATAAATCATCATCATTGGTAATTTTGTAGAACATTGGTCAAGAACAGCCGCCATTCCTTATCAATATTTCTAGCCAACGTTTCACGTGTCACATAATTTCATATCTGTTATTTCCTTGGGGTATTAACATTTTGTCTCTCAGTTTCATGTAAGGTGTACGAGTATATGTACGGGGTATAATTTTTTGCATATCTGCATGGTATTAAGTGTAAACTAATTCTCTCTGATTGATGATTTACGCCTAGTGATGGTTCACCCCCTGCCACACACATTTTAGATGGCTTACAAGGTATTATGTAGATGAAGATCTAACTTTTTTCATTCAAACTTGATGATTCTTTGTCCCAACATTTCTCTTTGCTTGGCCTGTGGACATATCCCTTGGTCTTCTTCGTGGAACCCTTAACTTTCTCATCCATGATACCCCTTATAATTCACAATTAAACAGGATGTTCCCAATGCTCCAGATTCTCTCCTCAAGCAATGCGTTTCATATGCACCATTCCTCGACTCTTCTGTATACTTCATTTCTTATTTTACATGGCTCATTGCATTTACCTATTACACTGGGGGTTGAAGGATTACCCTCTCTTCTCTGGTCAGCTTTTCTAAAAGTCCATGCCCACGCATTGGCACACAAATTGTTTTACATGCTGTCTCGTCCTGAATAATGTAGTAGTTACCTTTTCTTCGCATTGGTTTCCTCACTTTGAAGTACTTGACGCTTGCTGTCTGCTGATTCTTCCAATCCCATGTTATCCTACATAAGCACATAAGCGATTCCTTAAGCTCTAATTTCTCCCCGTAAAGCTACTTTTATTCCCTATTCCCACTCTTGCCACAGCATCATGTTTGAAAAATCTGTACGAACCTCGATTATCATTATCAATAAATTCATCCTAAAGTCATCGTCGGGTTTCTCTCAACTCGTTCACCGATCCCAAAACAATTCTCACCTCTCCTAAACGTCTTAACAATCTCCTTACGTTGAGTAAAAGGTATACTTTGTAGTGATTGCCCCGCTTGATATTAATAATGTAATAATATTACACTATTATGATATTAATAGTCTAATGAATTAGTGTAACCATTAGTGCATTTTACGAATTGCATGTTCAATGATTATTCACTCCCTGTCACACAACCTGATGCACTTAGACCAACTAGTTCATTGTGTCTATTACCCTACTCACGGATCACCCATATGTGCCAATCACCTTGCTAAAGGCCAACAGGTCCCCTATGAGGGGTTTCCTATTTTCCAAGGCTCCATAAACGGTGAACCCAAGTACCTATTCCGAGTCCTCGTCACAGTAGGGCAGCATGACACAGCAGGACAGGATATGTGGTATGTGGTTTCATCCTCTTCTTCGCATTACCTGCATCTGGATGAATCTACGATTCCCAGGAGGTGAAGGTGCCTCATAATTTGATAGTGACCAGTAACGAGCCCAACTATAGTTCATAGTGGTTTCTTTACATGAACTCTTCTTTCCATGAGAGGAAGAATATGTATTAGAAAAGCGGAAATGAGGGAAATGAATGGATTTTAGTATCAATCAAGACAGGTTGAAGGAATATGAAGCTTAAGTTTGAAAGAAAATTAGGAAAGAGGAGTGTAAATGGGAAAATACCGCAACTAGTCCATCAAAATTTGTCCTCAATTGGTGGAACACCAAATATACTTAACACTTCTCATGAATTCTCAGCAAATGTGACAACATTTTCCATAACAGCATACTACCAAGCATTAGGGTAAAGGGGGGTGAAAGGAACGCTTTTCAAAAAGTGCGCTCAGACCCGAAACGGTATCACTTGAGACTGACTACGTTTTAGGAATTGCTTCTTTGTAATCTTGTCCTTCTAGTAGAGTGAAAACGAGAACTCGACGACTGAATTTAAGCAAATGATACTCTGTCGAATGGAAGCCTACCATACGAGAGAGGTGTGAAATTGGGTATTTAGAAAACCTCGTATAGGTTCAAAGTAAGGTGACATTGTAGCGCTTACTCAGATTTCAAGTTTTTCTTTCCTGAAAGGAAATCTAATACCATAGCTGCCACATTAGGTTACTTTTTTGAGCCTTGTATGAATATCGGAGTTACCAAACATGATACAAAATCATATTACTTAGTCGGGTGAAAAGGACCAGCACGCGCAGTTCAGTTCAGTTCCAAGCCGCTGATCGAGGGTGAAGCATTGAACCAGTTATACTCAACTGACACTTGGAAAAATTCCTTCTGCTACTGAAAAGTAAGTAGATATACAGCTAATATTGATAAATTGCTTACTTACACTTAATGTTTTACATTAAAAACATCAAATGTTTATAAGAATGTTTGAGCGAAAGTGGCTAAAAATTTGTTTTTAGGCCATACTCTTTTATTTAAGTATTATAAGAAGTTTAATGGAATAAACCTATTTTAATGCTATTCTATATCACGTTATAGATATTAACTACGTATAACGAGGAGGAGGAAAGAGATTTTCCCCGTCATAGAGGTGATTTATTACGGCGACGAGCACGATTTACAGGCTGAGCGAGAGGTAAGCTACCTTCGTTTGATGTAACATATGTTGTGTACTGTTCCATATATATTAACCAATTATTCGCTGAAACAATATCATAAAACATACGCATTTCGTGATGGAAATTTATTGTTAATAATTCACATTGAGTTCCATACCTATACATTCTACATTACTCAGTGGTCTATATTTTCCAATCTGAAAGAAAAGGAGGTGATATAATGTACGTGATAGAGGGATTGCCAGAGTATTAAATATTATATATGGCAACAGAATTAGTTGTGGAACGCCTTACAACCTCCTTTTGATAGCGTAACATTAGCAAAATTTCATTTAAAACGTATTTATGAAAGTGATAATTTTCACTTACCGTTAATGTTTTTCCTTTTGGATTAAGATGGGGAAGTACCGGCGAAAAACGGAACAGACATGGACAGAGGAGGATATGAGAATGGCGCTGAAAGCTTTCAGAGAGGGAAGAAGCATGAGGCATTCTGCCGAACTTTTTCAATGTTCCCCGTACTTGCCTCTATCGTAGGATAGTAGCGGATACGGAAAAATTGAAGACAAGAGGGGGGCAAAATGTCTTCTCAGTGGAAGAAGAGGAAGCATTAATTAGAATAATTCTTAGGTTATGTGAAATTGGGTTCGGATTGACAAGAGATGATGTCATGAAGGTGGCATATGAATTTTCCATTGAAAACAACATAAAAAAACAATTTCTGTGCGTTAAAAAAACGAGCAGGCAAGGATTGGTTCTTGAATTTTATATCTAGACATCCTTTAAGTCTTCGAAAACCCGAAGGTTTGTCAGTGGCTCGAGCTGAGGGTTTAAATAAGGAAGATGTAGACGATTTTTTTTCAAAGTTAACTATTTCGATGGCTGAGGCTGGAGTTATGGATAGGCCCCACCTTATATACAACGTTGACGAAACGGGATGTGTATTAAATAATCGCCAAACCCAAAAGAATGTAGCAAGAACAGGATCTAAGGTAATCATAAAACAGACGTCAGTGGAAAAGGGGGAATTGGTGACAGTTGTTGCGTGCTGCAATGCAAGTGGACATTACATACCACCTTTTGTAATTTTTAAGGGGAAAAAGTTCCATAAGGAATGGGAGGATGGATTTCCGTTGGGATCTAAAATTTTTATGTCCGATTCAGGGTGGATAAATGAGGATCTTTTTTTGGAGTGGCTAAAGCACTTTCAAGCAAACAGGATTCCTGGCCGATGCATTTTAGTCCTCGATGGCCACGCATCACACAAGACTCTTCGTGTTCTACTGTTCTGTGAAAGGAATGAGATCACTCTCTTATCACTGCCCAGCCACACTACACAAAGGTTGCAACCTATGGACAGGTCTTTTTATAAACCATTAAAGACATACTACGATATTGAAACAAATGCGTATATGACAGTTTGTAAGGGGGATAGAAAGATGACTAAATTTAATTTTGGTCGGCTTTTTCGAAATGCATGGAGCAAAGCCGCAACAATCGGCAACGCTGAAAATGGATTCCGATCAACAGGAATATTCCCTCTGAATCCGGGTATCCTGACGGAGTTAGATCTTCATCCTTCTAATCTCGGAAGCTCACACGCCCCAGAAGAAGCATCAACTCCTTTTTCGACAAATTCATCTTCCGATCAAAAATTAACTGCCAGTCCCTATGAAGAAAGCCAATCCTCGACATCAACATCTGAGGAATCGTCAAATACTTTGGGTAGGTCTTTCCATAATTTACTACCTACACCAGAAAAAAGAATGAAAGTCAATGTGAAAAGGTCAAGAAAGCAAATTGCTCAAATACTTACTTCTCCAGCTGTAATAGAAGAAACAAAGCAACGACTGAAGAAACAAAATATTAGGAACGCGAAGGGAACTTGCAGAAACTTATATGAATCATCTTCAGATAGGGACGGCAATACTGAGAATGGGGAAAACTCAGCTGATGATACGCTTTGTGGCTTCTGCTCCAAGTCTTATAATTGTGCGAATTCGTCAAAGTTTAGAGACTGGATTAAGTGCATGAAGTGTAATTGTTGGTACCATGAGCTGTGTGTAGGTGCTAAGGGGCGAGATAAATTTACTTGTGGTAAATGTGCTTAACTGTTTTGGTAAATTTGTTCTATTTTGTTCTATATGTTCAGATTTGGTGATGTATGTCTATTTGTAAAGTTATGTTTGACTCTAAGAAGGTGTCGTCGAAATATCTCCAGACTGCACTA
Source organism: Platycnemis pennipes (assembly GCA_933228895.1). NCBI lineage: Eukaryota > Metazoa > Arthropoda > Insecta > Odonata > Platycnemididae > Platycnemis > Platycnemis pennipes. Next base: position 30,431,451 of record OW121851.1, read on the forward strand.
CATTGTTAAAAGCAATGATGCAAAATTTCAAAATTTTATGGAATAAAACTTAAGAAAACTAAAATTTATAACGTTATTTTACTGGTCCGATTCAGCCTCTAATCTGGTCCGATTCGCCCTCCAAGTCGTCGGGCGAATAGGACCATGCAGTCTCTTGAAGAAATTGCTCCAGGACCGTTCTATTCAGAGCAACCACGCTGAAAATTGCGTTTTAAACTGGAAAAACATCAAGTCCTTTGCTGATAATGCTTTCAGAATGTAACTGTTTACACAAACGAGGAAATCGACGATTTTCCTTTTTGTGGCCCGATTCACCCCCCTTTACCCTACCCTTTTTTCTTTCCTCACCACTTACTACATGCGGAGCGGACAATTTTTGCAATAAAATCGTACTTATGTTCTGAGTAAAAACAACATTATTCGATTGACAATCAGGTTGGTATGAACAACAGTTTTTCGCCTTTGCCTTTGTAATCCACAAATCAAATTACGAGCTGAGATTCTACATAGAAGATTTTTTTCAGGATAAACACTAATTCAGAAAAATGTACAACACAATAAAGCGAAGAAAAATATAGCTTTCGAGCATAATCCTCAGATATAAGATATAATACTTATTTGAAACTCAAAGCAGTTTATAAGGTGAAACTGCTAATAGGCGATAGGCAACTTCCACTAAGGAAATAAGATTCTGTCACATTTTGAAAGATAAGAAGTACCTACCCTCCATATAATTTGCAGTCCTGATATTTTATTTATTTTCTTTTGGAAAATATTAAGCACCGTTAGGAATTACGGTTATCTCCTTTACCAGTGTATATCACTTTACTTCAGTAATTAACAACGCTACGTGCCACGCAAAGTATAGTAAATGGGGTATAATAATTGTACTTTTAACACTGCTGAATACATTCTCGAAGGAATAGTAAACAAATAAATAAGCATATTCAGAATAGAGCCAGGAATTATCAAGGTGCTTTTTTTTCAAACCTCAGCATCTTCAATTGAGAATCAGTCGAAGTGACATAGGCTCGGCGGGCATACGCCAATCTACCTCGCGGTCAGCACCACGAGTCCGGCGTCGCGTCGTCGCATGCCGCGGCTTCGGTCATCTTCCTGCTCCATTACAACTCTCACCACTCGGTGTAATTTCCCTGATTCAACCTAGACCTCCTCTTCTTGTGCAAGTGTAAAGAGGCGACGAGTGTTGCACGAGGTGGGTATGCAGGGCTCTGCACAAAACCCAAATCCGAGCACTCTGAAATTCCAACCGGCGTACTGCAATCCCCGATTGGACATTGGAGATTCCTTACAATATTGTAGTTGGAAAAATAAAATTGAAATAAAGATATCTATTGATCAAAGAACTGATCATAGAATGACGATATTAATATAGTATTGGAAAGGTTTGATGAAGTGAAAGACATACATTCTTTTCCTCTTTTAACCGGTTTCATTAGGAAAATAGCCTGGGCTACGAATGAACGAACTGTGAATAAAACGAAACCATGAAAATTTGGAAATTAATCGTAGCACAAACAACAATCATTAAACACTTTACCGTATTTTAACCCTACTACAGTTTGCTTTCCTATAGTTCTACAAGGAAATATGTAGGTACTTTTCCTTTATGAAAAAGAAAATAAATATAACATACACAAAGACTAATGTCTGAGAGCTTCAAAGGTTCAGCATTATTTGGCTTACGTAGTAGATTTTAACTATTAAACTAATAGGTTTCTGTCTTAACAGTAAATCGAGCACTAACTTAGACGAACCATACGCGCTCTGGTTTCTTTCTCTCTGTCTAAGTTGCACAAGGCCATCGTTATACCGTGAACTTTACAGTCGTGACGGTTCAATGCCTGAATTTCACAACAACGTTCATAGAGCGACAAACCAGCTCCTTGATTTCACTTTCCCACTTTCATGTCAATAGGCTTTGGGCACTCGGTCATTAGGCAACCCACAATTCGTGTAAATGAACGCAAGGAAGAGGGTTGGTAGCGTACTTAGATTTACAAGTGCCCCGACTCCTAAGGCTTACCGCATCGTCTAGCATACGCTCTTAATTCTAAGACAAATGCAACACTCATGAAAATACATGATCCGAGCCCACGAGCTTTGGGTTGCCAGGCCAGTGGTCGACGATCTAAATACTGAGGCTGGCTCGCGGAAAATAAATATTTCTCTCGAATTCGGATTTTTTTTCCTTATTGGAGAAAAAGAATATTCCCCGTTCGAACTCTGAAGTGATTTACGAAAATAAGCCATAACTTATGTGGTGTTCTGCTAAAGAGATCGTAAGACATTATTACGGAAAGTCTTTCTCGTTTCAACCAGCGCAGAGATGAGCAAGTGCAAGGAGTCTGGAGCGTTCGACATGAACTAGAAGTCCAGACGAAGGCGGAACTACGGCGCTCTCGGCCGTGTGTGTCGGGATCTCGCTCGATTGGTCACGGAGGGCTGCGGAAGCCTGAGGAAGTTTACGGAGCGGGGAAAAAGCAGTGAAGCAGGGGAAAGGGTGGAAGAAACTTTCAGGGTAACTTTATGATTGTCTCGTACGTTTTCTGGTGGCCCGGAGTTAGAGAGCGAAAGAATATCATAGAAAATTTTCAGGACCCGAAATGAACTACGCAAAGGAACTTATTCACCAGACTTATGCACCCTTGCTGAGGATAGTCTTCTGAATTGTGGGATATGAGGTGACTCCGAACGTCTGAACACAATGCTATGATAAAGGCTAGATCGTCTGAGGAAATATGTCTTGCCACTGCGAACGCTTTCTCCCGCTATCAGCAGTGCCTTATAGGGTATGGATTTCCAAATGTACTAGGTGGGAAACAATGGGGAAAATGAATCTCATTTAGAGGTCTTATTTTTGAAACTTGCTCTCTTTTATAACCTTGGATCTAACTCATCATCATATCATTTTTATAATATATGTACATACATCAAAGAAGGCGCAAAAAAATGCACTCCAGGATGAAGTGGCTACGTAGATTTTGAATTTATATCTGATGCTGTAATACTAAATTTAAGATAGACAGGTACTCTTAAGATCCTACGAATATATCAAACTAACCAGAGTACTATGACAGGTTAAATTATTAACATATAATCAGAATTGATATTGATAGCAACACATAGAGATATTCAAAAAATCATTTTTTCCTGCGAGCAATTAGAAACAGTAATAGGGTAATGGGGAGATACTAGGGGGAAATTGGAATAGGTATTATAGATTTTGAGGCAGATAAGTACTCTGTAAGTAGTGATTTATTTTTACATATTAATGTTTCAGCGAAACTAATTCAAGCATCCTTTGGGAAATATAAATTAATATATTTGAAGTAATGCCTGGCTAATGAATAATTATTACGATTATGGAAAAAGCAAACTTCGCGAATTTCACTGATGTAATTTAATCACGACCCGGGTTTCGACAATTTATGCCATTTTCAGGTAATTATTACAATGCTTATAGATGCTAACAGTTTAGTTACCCATGTCTCGAGAATGCATATCTTACATGTTTTTATAAAGTATATTACATCTTTTTTATAAAGTACCTCGGTTGCTTAAGGGAGGTGCACGTACGGACCAGCATTTTTGCATGCCTGCATAATAGAAAGTGTAGATTCATATATTTTATGATTTAAATTTCATGTCTGGTAATGATTAAACCCTTGCCACATACCCTCGTGCTACCTTGGTGTGTAATATGTCGACATAGACTAAAATATAAACAAAATCAAAATCACCTCAGTCATTATCAAACGTTTTTTTGGAATCAAGATAGTGGCATTATTATAGACACGATAAAATCACATCCCAATAAGTTTATGATACATATTCACTCAGAAAAAATACCCCTTCGTCCATTGAAGTAAGCTAATGAAAATGGCGAACGAAGTGAATTTTACGTGGGTAAAAATAAAAATTATAGTTGTTAAATACATATATCATTAAGAGCTGAAGGTACCCGTTGGAATACAACTGGAGGAAAACGTTTTACCTTGAAATTATTTTTAGTGAACGTTTTTCGCTTTCTTTCCCCGCACACGTATTTTATGCATTCCATCTTACTTCTCTGCGTTTAACCGCGTGCAACAACCACTTCAACCGTTAGTAGCGTGAGCAAAAATCCCGAATATATGTGCCGAATATATGGCTGACCTTAATTCACGAATTAGCTGCGATGGTGTCTCCGGACCCTTCTAACTTCATTTTGTGCATTTTATCTTACTTCTCTAAGTTTAACCGCGTGCAAAAACCACTTCAACCATGAGGACCATGAGTAGCGTGAGCAAAAAGCCTGAATGTATGTTCCGAATAACATGGCCGACCTTAATTCACGAATCAGATGCGATGCTGCCTCCTCTAACATCATTTCCAAAAACAATAAAGTTTACAGCGTATTTCTCGAAGATTTTTTAAAGTGTCATTCATGTTTTTATTCGGAGGTGACAAGGGCAATGCCCTTATAAGCAATGTTCGGGAAGGAACCGAAAAAATCAGCAATTTGATATAAGTTACACATTTTAGAGAAATCCGGATTGCAAAGCATAAAATGATGGAAAGAATAATAATTTTTAAAACTTTTTTGTCAGTAAAGAAAAAAAGAATAAAATTCTAATAAACTTTTAGCATTTAACTGAGTGAAATAAAAGAAATAATAAATTCTCTTAAATTGAAAAAAACCTAATTTTAGCAAATCTAAAAACCTGATTGCCGCCAGGAATTGAACACGGACCTTTACAAATGGTAATAGTTTTCCCGGAGCTTTCAGAGTGCTAGAAACACAATGCGGTTCATGGTATCTCTGTAGGATGAATCTAGGGGGACGGACTCATATACAGGACTGGCGGATGAGACAACATTCGGCTTTTATTATGATAGATTCTTTTTTTTCAGTATAGAGAATAGAAAACGTCAATTATCCTTGACTTTTAGTATTAAAAATAAATTATAAGTTCCTATTACAGAATGCAAATAAAATTATATTTAAAGCCAACACTTCTCCTCGCTGGAAACGTATTCTAATTGAGCCATGTATTTTAATATGGTGTTCAAGTTTATCAGAGACTTCAATACAAAAATTCAAGTAAACAGATGATATCTAAGGAATACAAACCATAGAAAATCGAAATTTAGCGGTTATACGATCCTGGGGAAGTTCTGGTAATATAATTTCAACCGAATAAATTAACAATACATTCACATCATTGGCTGGTTGGTTAATCAGGGGAGGCGACCGACAGCTGAGGCCATTTACGCCACTGAACCTGAAATGCCCTCCACTAGGCACTCATGTAGGGATTGGTTTGCCACTGAAAAATCGGGGAATAGAACCCGGGCCCTCGGGATGGGAGGCCAGTACTCTACTCACAGCCACCACACCTACCCGATCACCCATTCACATTCATTTTATGAGAATTATAAGAAGCATTGCCTCAATATACTTTAGGCTTCGTACAAGATTAAATCATTTTCTATGTCATATTGGAGAAATAAAACTATCTACAGTCACGACACTGAGAAAACTATGACTGCCAGCTAAAGCTCAAGTCATATTATGACGTGCTAACTCTTTTGAAGTTTATTTCCTCCTCCATCATCCTCTGGGAAAAACTGCAGCGTCATGATTGTGTACTCATTGGTAGAAGAAGTAATGGAGCTGTCTGGAAAAGTAATCTTACACCTCAAGAAGCAATATTGATGTTTTGGATGCTTTGATTGCTGAAATTGAGCGACACTCGAAAATAAACTTCACTCTTGCATTTCCATGGAATATATCCGCTTGGATTTAGCATTAATTTGCTAGTAATAACGCTATAAAGCACATCATAATTCACCAATTCTCTCTAATTACCATTAAAATACATTAAGTCGTCATTTTCCTCAGATTAAGTTGTAAATAAATGCGGTTCGTGCACTCAAATTATTAGATGCAGAAGCACGCATAATGTGAAAAAAATACAGTTTTAGAATAAACGAAAAAAAAGATTGCATGCAATATTTCTCAAGCAGCGTGTAATATCACAAAAGAAAAGATCATAGGTAGACAAAAAGTTAGCAATGTAGAAAAAAACCCTGTGCCTCATATGCGGAGACATAACTTGACTCCTAAAATCTGTCATTGGCTCAATGGTATAGGACACCGAAAGAAAAAGGTTAGAGATGTTTCCTTATAATTTTTTTGGATGGAAATGGAAATTCTGAAAATTGTCCACTGATACACCTTATGCAAAGTCATTTTTACTGGATTTAAACCGACTGGATTTTACCGATTTATGCCGATATGTTAGGGCAAGGACCTAGCCACGTTGATACACATGTTCCCGTCAGATTAGCAAAGTTAAGCAAAGTTGGGCCCGGATGGTGGTAGGGTGAGTGGCCACCCTCCATACCTTTACCTTGGTGTTCTTGTCCCCTGTCTGCAAGTGGCGGGCAGGTTAAATGTGGGTTGGCACAATGGATCAAAAGAGGTCTAAGTGCCAGGGGGGCTCCAGAAGGCCCCTGCCCACCCCTCCGATATACATTTATTTTTATCCCGATATGTTTCGTATAGAACAAGAAAATAAAATATTAAAGCGCCTATTTCTCCCGCTATTCCCGTACGCTTAACTTTTCTTATAATCGGGGCTATCCATAATCTGTTAATTGTTAATAATTCCTCCGTGAACTTTTCCGCGTTGCCACATGTTACCGATTAATTAATAACACCAATATTTTTCCTTTCTTCAGAATGCACATAAACAGTAACATGGAGCATACTGAAGTCGCCAAAGACAATGGGATTGCGAGTCATAGATCTCTGCTCATCTTACGATTATGAAAATATTATTCTCCCTCGAAATCGTATAGTTATAGGCGTATTAAATGACATGCTTCAAATATTCCAAACCCTTACCATCTGAACAATCATATCACTTTCATCTCAAAAGGTTTGGTTGGATCGTAATCCTTACTACTTTTCCCTGTTTAAAAAAAATGTTATCCCTTATGCACTTCAAAGCACCATGATCCCGATTTCTTCCCCAAGTTGAAATTGCCATTCGAAAACCCGTACATGAATTATCTCCTCATTCATTCGAAGTAAATTCAAATATCCCTTAAAATATCGTTTATGGCATTCCTACTAATATAAAATGGGAAAAATGTGTGATGCTTACGTAATTCACTCGCGAAAAAATCGTAGACGGCCGATAATTAGCATAGAGCAAATCAATTAAGTCCAACATCCCGATGGCCACAGAAAATTACGGGTTCAGCCCATTCATCAATTATTACTACCGAAAAAAATCATCACCAAACTTCTCACTCTAAAAATATTTTTTATTCCAGCACTATGCTTTGTATTTTAACCTCAAATTTCTTTACTAAACAGCAAAGAGCGAAGAGTATAATATTCATGGGAGGTTTCATATCGTTCCAGGTTAAACACAAAATGGGGACGGAAAAACAACCAACCGACATGTACAGGGTATATTTGAATTCCACATGCCGTATGTCTATGCCCAAGAGAGCTCTACTCTCAAAGTTTAAGCCAAAAATTAGGTGATGAAGGCTCTGGATTGGTTCTACACACTGTACCTCCTATGTCAGGATCTCCTGGCAAACAATTCCACAATCTGAAAATAATTTCCTAAGTGAGTCGATTCTCGTTCCTGTTCCATTTATATTTACGAATATTACCTTCCCTAGTTCTCTTTCTACGTGGAATTTCTCCAACAGAAATCCATAGGTCTTGCTCACAATTGGCTCACATCGTTCTCAACCTCGAGAGATTGAACGGAACCAATTGTTGATATTTAAATGAATAACACTATAAATCCGCTCAAAATATGAAATGAAATTATACTCAATGAAATTATATTTTTATTTTCACTCCTACTTAAAATGCAAACAGTATTATTAATCTGTTTTACAATACTTTAAGAAATCACTTCCTTACCATAATTACCAAGGTTTTTTTTTAAATTTAGTAAATAGCTCAAGACAGGCTTGAAACTTCATTTCCAATAAAAAGTAAATAAACCATTGACTTGACTATTTAATAAACCAAATTATAAAAAACATGATGCTTTACTTTACTTTTGATAGCTACTTTATGAATTTTCCAGAATTTTGAAGAGTGGAATTATTTCATAAGTTTGAAACTAACATTGTTTTTTAACGGCCATAAATTCAATTGTAGAAGTTATAACTTAAGGCGGGCTGACGGTTACAGTCATGGTAAATAAATTATGTTACAAATAATACTCGTATATGTATATATAAGAAAAAGTGATTCGGCTTTAAAATATAAATCTATGAACTTTATGAATGTGCTAGCGAATAATTTTTTGTTGCCAGTATCAAGCAATAGCTTTGTGATTTAGGCTAAAGCAATTTGAAAAATTGCCTAGAACATTACCTACATCTTTTCAAATGTTTAGCATTTAGCGAAATGTAGTAAGTATTACAGCACTCTGTAATTGCCACAAAGTTAGATAAATATCATTTCTAATCGGAATAGGATATTTAATAGTACGTTATAACCTACAGAATATTACATATTTTCTTTCTTACTTAAATTCGAACCGGATAATTATTAGATAATTGATAATTGGAGGAATTATTTCAACTGAATCGCATCCAGACAACGACACCGTACGACTTGATTCCACTCGCACTGGTGCCCTAGCCTGCAACTTTTATTCGAGATTATACTGTTCTCACTGTGTCAGTAACCGTCGCTTGAATTGTTAAGTAGTGGTACTGACAGTAGCTGATAAAAAGACGTTCCCGCATAGAATTGAATGCTAGATGGAGATAGTCGCATCATCGGCTGACAGATCATTGGCGAGGAGGAGTCGCGGTGGCAGAGGCCGCCGACGGGCGGCCACGCCGCCCGGCCGATGGGGACATTGCGAGCGGGAAGAGAGAGAGACACTCTTCTCACAAGCTTACATACAAAGGGTTGTGGAGTGAATGAGAAAAATCTTCCTCTCCTTTAATTTCCGAAGATATAGCGAAAACTACGTTAAAAATCAGGTCTTCGTGTTGAAGGTGCTGATAAATTAATTAGAGACATTTTACTATTATAAATTTTACTGTGCGTGCTCATTTACAAAGAAAATGAGTAAGATTACAATCCATAATATGTGAAAAGTACAGGAATACAGCCCTTAAATACAACTGCTTTATTTTATTTACTCTATTTATGGTCGAATAAACAAAAATTAAAAGCTACTCTTATAATGCCTGACTGGCGTTAAGCCGTGATTCACGAGGGGGATTAAAAGGGTAGTTACCAACTCGGGCTCAATAACAAATATTGGATTGTCCGTAATCTGACGTAAGTAATAATGACGAAGGTGCCTGAGCATAACGGTTCTCATAGCGAGACATAATCCAATCAGACATATGGCTCTGAAAGTCTGATCCAACGCCTCTAGCCAGAGGCCATCCAACTCAGCGAAATGATTGCTGAATATCCGAAGGAGAATAGTCACCGTATCGGCACATAAGGCCACCTCATTTCTCATCTCATTTCATTAAGCATTCGTATAATATTTGCAGCACTGGGTACTACTTTGTCCCACGGCGACGATACTGAATTTTCCTCGTAATCCGAGTTTTTATAATAGTGTACAATGATTGAGCGATTGCCTTCCTTGAACTTAGAGGAGCTCTTTGATTTCTCATTTACTCAGTGTACATTTTAATGTTAACTAAGGCTACAATGGGACCTACTCTTAATGTTAACTATGGCTACGGTGGGTCTCAAAACATTTTTTGTAATTAGAAAAATAGCACAAAATCAATAAAATTACTGCCGGCAAAAATAGGAGGGGAAAAAGTACCCCTTGCCTCACTTAATTATGCTGAGGTTAGATTTGTTTCCTTTCGAGCATAGTGTGTTACAGCTTCTCGATTATTCAAGATGAAAGCATTTTTCCCTCAGTAAACTTACAATACAATATAGACTAGGTCGCAAGGTAGTAGTTGAATTTTAGGATTTTAAGGAGTGCTTTCACCTTCTTCCATCGTACGAGTATCACAAAGAGGCACTTTCGTTCGAACGCGAAATAAAATAAATAATGCAAGTCAGTGAAAAAGTAGATGGAGGGTTTAAGTGGGTGCATCGTAACATCAAATGGATAAAACAATTACCCTATACTTTAAGATATAAAAATAATGACAACTACCAATGGGGAAAAAATCAAATTTAGAACAGCAAAGAGGAGAGAAACTAGCGTGAAGGCTTCTCGGGTCAGGATCTACATTTCGGCACACGTTTCAAACGGCAAGTCGATCTTCACCTTCAGGCCCTTTAGGAAAAGGGTAAAAAATTGGCTTGGAAAAAATGAGGGAACTTATTTTCGGGTCTCAGGGAGATGATAAAAAAGTAATAATTAGATCATTATTACGAAGCCTACAGTTGCAAGATGAACGTACGATTGAATGTTGTGCGAAAAGCGTTGAGTTGAAGAAGCTTGATAAATATATTAAATGTGATATGTGGATTATTTGGGAACAATTTTTAGTTGAACTACGCGGTAGTAAAATACAGAGGATGTTTCCTCTGAAAAGGTGGAAATTGTTAACGCACGTTAGGAGTAGAGTTGAATAAACCGTCAAAGCGACTGTTCAGGATTGCTTTCTCGAGACTCGCCTCCCACGACTAGGGCGAACAAGGCCACGCGCTAATCCGCCAGAAACTTGACACCGCGCTGAAGGTTTCTTTCACTTGGCCGCATGGCACGCGCTTCCATTCCCTAAGGGAACAAGCGAGGGTGGTCCTGGAGGGTAAAGGGTCGTGAACACCACTGCGGGCGCAATATTGAAGATAGCCGATAACGCCCTTGTTCTCTCTCGCTTGGAAGGGGGCGTGGAGAGAATGACTGACTGACCTGTCTCCATGGCGACCGGAAACGACAGTCTACTCCGTTCTTCACACCGGCCGCAAGAGAAGAAGAGAACTCGTTCTGATGAATTGCCTCCTCCTTTAAACTCCCACCAACTCCTACTGACGGTTTCGTCCAAATGGAGATCACTCAATAAACACCATAACAACAAAAAGTCTCCAAACAGTAAATCGAAGGTAGGCGCGTAGCCTTGATGATCACCACCACACTCAGGATGTGAGGTAAGGAAGAGAAAATTTCTCACAAACAAAGTTCTCGGTGTTCATGCGTGTCGTACAAGTGTTTCGCTTCTTCTGCTGACGGCCCTCTTAGCCACACGAGGGGAGCAAGAGCCGGGTAGGTTGAACACTACATCTATGAATGTTCCTGGCAAGAAGTGCGTGTGACACGGAAAAGGTCTTCCCCAATCGTAGTGGCTGACCGGGCGTTTTCCCCAATGCACTAAGGATGACAACTAGTGCGATGATATCGAAATGCACTCCCGTCGTAGGATCACAAAACCGTCACGGCAAGTCAAGGCCTTCTAACATGGATGGATAGGGAGAGGACGGGAACTGGTAATCCGGGACCTCTCGTGTCCGCGTCGCCGAAGATGCCGTGGCGTGATGGAAGGGCCGTTCTGGCCGGGTCCAGGGCGAAGGGAGGCGACAGACTCCCGTTGAGAAGAGGTCGTTCTTCCGGAGGAGGGAAGCAAAGGAGGCCGACTTATCCGTCGCCTTTCTCGAGTGAGGCCGGGCGTCGGGAGAGGACTATGTGGAGGCGGACGCTCCCTTTCGAGTTGGGAGAGGGAGGGCGTCTCTCCCTGGCTGGGCGCGGGAAGGGTAGAGGAGGAGGGGTGGGAGGGAGGGAAGAGCGGGAAAACAAAGAGCAGAAAAAGAATCAGCGGTGGAGGGGGGTAGGAAAAGTAAAAGAGTTTCACAGACGGGCGATACGATAATTAGATATTTCAACCCCCGAGCTGCAAATGGATAATTTTTCCCCGGAAATCGGTACCATACTTCCAGTGAACAATTCTATCCGGTTTGATGGCGATTCACTTGATTGGTCAGCGATTACTTCGTATTTCGATTCCTCAAAGTAGTTCTACAGCAGCAAAATCGATTACAACGCAGTGCCGAGTATAATGCCACCGAATCTCCCGCTCTATTTTTTTGCGTTCTCGTTTTTCGTTGGGCAATTCATATCTAATATGTTCCTGCAACTTAGATTTCTGCAATATGACCCAGCAAGTGAATCGACCGATGCTCATAAGCCATTGGAATCGACATGTCCTCTCTCACTCCGACCATCATAAGCCCTCGCAAATCTTCCGACATGCAAAAGATTATTTATTTTAAGAGGTACCGACGGTTGGTTGGACGACAGTGGTCTGGTATCTGGCCGCAGCGCCATATTATAGGAAAGAGAAGGGAAGAGAGGGGAGAGGAAGAAGTCGACGGAGTATTAAAAAAAGGTAAACGGAGAATACGAGGATGGGGAGGCGTGGCCACAAAGGGGGCGTGGCGGAAAGGGCGTATCCACGGGAAAGGACCAATTGGAAAGAAGGGAGCGGGGCTATATTGCCCAATGGTGGGACCGGATCATGAGGAGGCGGTGACTCCGCTGGAGCCGGAGTGGGCGTGGTTTAGAGGTGCGTGGGCGGATGAATGTGGCGAGGGTCTCCCTCGTATTACTTCCAGCTCCCAACACTCGGGATTTCTTCAGTTCGTATGAACGGGGGCAAGAATAGTGGCGCGCGCCGTTGGGAATGGGAAACGGAATTGGGTACGGAGTGTGAGGAACGTGGAAGTTAAAAGAGTGTTTTAGAAACGTGGAAGGAGGAAGAGAAGGGAATGAATGGAGAGAGTGGTGGGAGGGCCCGTCGGCCAGGAAAAGAGGGGAACGTAGGACGTTGGAAGGGGGAAGGACTTGAGGTTTGATTCGGACAGGTGAATCCCTTTTCTTACGAACTCAGATAAATGATACCCTTGCGTGCCCACAGCTTACAGGGTTGTCGTGAGGCAAGATTAAGAGCCATTTTCTGCTTCTCTGCTCTATTGAAATGGATTAAAATTGGATGTATTCATGTCATCTTGCCCGTTTATAACTTTTTAGACCGTAGCAATAGTCTCCGGTTTAAGATTCTCCGTCAGCTACGGTTATACCGTACCGTCCAACCTAAGATCTCAAATACGACAAACACAGGATATCTGCCCTGGGTAGGAATCGAACCCGAACCTTTAGGTTGCCAGCCCAGCGCGTTACCGATCTGTTTAACTTGGCGATTGGCCAGTGAAGGAGTTCTGAAAGTAACCACACAGAAAAACTAATGCATGATATGCATTAGAATGCACTTCAAACCAACTCTTCTGCGAGTAAAAATATCGTAAAACAGAAAATTATTGATCTAAATCGAACTCTCAATATAATCCATGATTTGGATTGACCCAAAAAAAACTGTGTCAGTTAAAAATTATGTCCACTGAAATTACACGTTTACAATTTAGTAAAAATTAAAAGACTGTTGAGTCTCCCATAAAAAAATTATTCCTTCATCTGATTAACAATATGCTCGGTGCAGGCATTGCTCATTTCACAGCGGGAGTAGAATCTGAGGATTTCTAACGTCGTAACTACCGGTCTGCGCCATTAGGAAAAAGGTGTGTGTTTCAATGCCTATGAGCTTAAAACCGAGAAATAAAGTCAACTACTGAGGAAAGAATAAGTCTCATTGTGTCTCTTAGCCATAGAAGCAAAAAGGATGAAATAAATACAACCTTCCCCATTACATTGGTAGAAGGTAATGCCTGGTTGAAGGTTATGGGGTCATGCCTGTTAATAGCAAACGAAAAACTCAGGGCTGATTTCAAACACTACGCATTTCCCAAAGGACTCAATATATCATTAGATATTCCTCTACATTCATGAGTTTGAGGTGATTTTCCTCGTGCAACTATTGGCTTTCTCATCCATCTTCACTTTCACGACTCTCGCAATTCCCCACAGAGAAAGGGAGGAGTTTTTTCCCCAAAAACGAAAGTTTTTTTCCTCACAAGGCATCCAACCCCCGTTTTCCTTTCAGTCTCCGGATGGGATGGAGACAGGAGGTGGGTCGGGTGCGGGGAGGGCACATTCCGCCCCAAGATGGCGCCCGATGCGGTCGAGTGAGGCGGAGGAAATAATTCAGCGTCGGCACGGCGTGTAAAATGCCGAGACGACGCGGGTCCCTCCACAGCGAAAGACCCCGCGCACCTCAGTTTATTCTCGACAATCTCCGGCAGATTATAAAAGCTAATGGCGCGCGCACGAGAATAAACAATTCCCGCTCTCCTATAAAGTGTCACGGGGAAGAGATGAAAGACCACTCGTACTCCGCATCTTTTGCATTAATTTTCTCTCTCTTTCCGTATAGTTTCATCTTTCTTCCACCAACTCCTCCGTAGTGGGCGTAATCCATCAATTCTCTCAGTCAGAGGTTAGACGATAGGTGGGACGCAGGTGGAACAGAGAGTCCATGTTTCTATTTCACAGTCTCTGTTTTAAAAGGGACCCGCAAACATTAAAATGGTCAAAATAGCGAGGATGACACTAATTACCGGAGTTAATTTCAGTTTTAGCACGTCCCTTTTCCAGCTATTTCATCGGAGAAGAGAAATATTCAAGCCCCTGGGAATACTTCAGAGGAAATAAGCTGCCAAGCTGTTAATGACTCATGATGAGGTCTTTCCTGTGCTAACGCTTTTCCAGCCAAGTAAAGGACGCGAACTGCATAGGAAAAATGATCATACAATAAATTTATGAAAATGTGACCGAACGTCTAAATCTGACGTAGAGTATCAGTAATCACACGATCCAAGAACTAATTTCATTTCTCACCCTCATTCCAATGAGATAAATTGGTGATGATTCCAATAAGATACATAGGTATTCCTATGTATTTACATTTTCATCAGGGAACAAAAATGCTTCGTTAGGGGCCATCATATACCAATAAGTGGAAGCTCTTGAGTTGCATGACTATCTGCACAATGTTTTTATAAGTAATAGAATTATCTACGATAGATTGTCTATAATTTATTCGCCCTTAAATTGACTAAAGAAAAGAATTGTAAAAAAATAATTACAGAAATATACAAATGAAAGAAGTAACTTGACGTATACTTTGAGAAGCAAGAAATTTGCTCCCTCCCACCGCGTTACAGTGATGATCCGATCTGAATTTCATTCAATTTGTCACAGATAGAATCTGTATAATCCATTGGACTAGAGCAGAAATAATTTATGTTTATTCAGCGGCTTTGTTCTAAAACAGCCTCACTAACATTAAAAATTCAAAATAGCGAGGATGACTAATTTCAGCAGTATAAGAGTAGTAGTAGTATTTTCACTGGGTATTTGGCATCCATGGCAGGGGGATCAGAAAATATGTTTAATTTGCGTTAGTCATTGCTCAACTGAGACTTTTGGCGTTTCCCCTTCAAGTGGCGCCAAGCGCATCTACTCTACTTGCCATATCCTAGGTACCCACCTGCGTACATAGAGTGGAATCCATATTTTTAAACTTGAAATATTACATTTGTTCAAGGTTGTAGAAAAGAAGACAAAACTAACTCTTGAGATCATTCAAACCTTACCGATGAGTGTACTGAGGAAAAACCAAAAGTAAATTTGAGAATACACCAGAGGAACTAAGGAACATTGGAACGGAAGAGAACACATGGGAAACACAATAATAAAATCATACGTTAATTTATGCACCTATTTAAAATTTTGAATAAAATTTAGGAAATGGACTCTAGGAAACTCTAGGAATACTATATAATGGGGAAGGTATCACTTGCACTGATTGGGTGATATTTTTAAATGAGGATACATTATTTGGTTACTTCCTAATCCCAAGCAAAGACGACAACAATGGCAATCGCGTTGAGGGCGGTTATTCTGTCACGGGGGCATAGAGAAATTTCATGGCCCAGGGCCTGTCGCCCAAAAGTTCCGCCACCGATTCACTCACTCACACTCATTCATGGTGGCCTCGGAGCCAGCGCACAAAAAGGAAGAGGCGCTCGCCGAGGGGGTCGAAAAAAAGGGGAAGGAGGCTTCCGGAGTGGAGGGCCGCGCGATGAAGAGGCGCCGGAAGGCGAAAGTGAAAAATCGACCCGGGATATCGGAGACATCAGAGCTCGGGCTGGAAAATGAAGCGATGGGATGTTGGAAGGTCCTTTTTCCTCGGCCGGTTGTGTATTTGGAGTGAGGGGTAATGAGAGGGAGAGGAAGGAACGGGGTGGTTTGATCCTGCATCATCGTGAGCACGATATACCATTTACGGAAATATGATCCGTAACATTCAAGCCGGGAGACTTTGGTGATGAGGTCACTTTTAATATCAAACCTACGGCAAACGAACTTTGGTCAATGAAACAGAAAAGGTTGTTGATTCTCTCGGGATGGTATCGTTTTAAAATTAAAAACATGTTAGAGTGAAATATATATTTTTATGTTCTATTAGTAAGTAAAATTGCAAATTGTGGCAAAAGGTCTCCAAGATTTAACGCCAATGAGATTAAAAGTGAGACTGAACTCGACATCGCAGAGTCACTAATTCGTGACTAATATGGAGTCGTGCATTGATCGTTTTCTGATGGAAACGCGAGGAGATGCTTGTCTGACGATACTCCGCCACAAACATGGTCGAAGGTAATAATTGGCTTAACAGTAGTGCTGGTGTGGCTTTCATTTTAAAGCACCAAATTATTGGACAATGTAGAAGGTAACGAAACAACTCCTTTTATGAGGTATGAGACTTGAGGTTTACCCTCCCCTATTTCGAGAAAAAAATCCTAAAAGTGATATAGGGGTACGAGAGGAGGGTGACTTGCTCTCTTACAAAGTTCCGAGCCCTTTGACGAATGCCGACAAAGGAAATGACTCCCTCTCTCTCCTTCAGCGGGGATATCCATCCACGTTAAGGGCAGATGGGGAAGGGGTGGGAATTGGTGGCGGTGTCTGGGTTACGAGAAGGAGGTATGGGTCGGAGAAGTAGGCGCGGGGGAGGGAAAAGAAAGAAAAAATGCACCAAGGGCAACACCAACAACAGTGAGTGCCATGAGGGGCAATTAATTTCTTGTTTTCCATACGATAGCATTTACCAGCCCTAATTATGAATTGTGAGAGAATTATTGTTAGCAGGAGAATAAATCCATATTAGCTCCAAGGAACCCTATAAATAAATAAATAGAAATGTATTATATTTCATAATTAATATTTTAAATTTATTCTTGTTTCAAACATACTGTTGTAACGCACTAAAATCAAATATATCTGAAATTTTAGTTCGAACATTATTTTACCTAAAAAAAGGTTTAATAGATTATGGGGAACGCCATTTAAGAGTCCGATTTATCCACGGGGCACGTCTTTTGAAAATATCCTTTAGTTTCACACCTAACATCGAAAGAAAAATAGAACCCATTTCCGTAAACACTCTTTGGCAAGTGATATTGCCTCAGCCAATAAATGTATAGGACATATGAAAAATAAGTTCCTTCTTGGGATGCGCACTTATACAGATTTTTTTGACAGACATTCAAAAATAGACTTTTTACGTTGGAAAAATAATGTCATTTGATAGCAATAACAACTCATTACCAACGAATGACCGCAGTAAGACGTCAAAAAATGACAGAAAATCATGAATGACTGGGAAAAATTACTTAGGATTTGACCGTTGCTTCAGGGTATTGTTATACAGGTATATGTCGAGTTATTAAAAGACGGGAAGAAATGACATTTATCCAAAGTAATCGAGAGAAGAATGTGATGAAAACCATTATATTGAACACTTCCTTAAATAAAAAAGATCATCGATTTTTAGGAGGGTAGACCTTTTTGTTTCAACAAAGTTTTGAAGATCAGAGTGAAAAGAAGTAGATTCTGTAGGTAACAGTTTTGAATGGGGAGTATCTTATGATTAGTTTGACGCATCTCTTCAGTGGACTTTCCAAGGATTTCCAAGATTTACCAAGGTCAAGGTCAATATAAGTGTCGATATCTCTCCGATTATACAGCTTTCGTGCCGTTTCATTCGCAATGGTCTTATCAGTGGGTATTCCCATTTAACATGGCATTTTTTTAATAAGTTACTGGGCCCGGTATTTGTCCCACAAATTCATACCAACGGCTTTGCTTCTATTATTTTGCCTCTGCCTTCACAAAGCATTCAAAGGATTTTAGTTTATTTTTATTCTCCCTCCAGCATTCCATTTAGTCTTCGGCAAACACAATCTCTCATTGCTTCAAATCTCCATTCCATCGATGCAGTCGTTCATCACGTCGCATCCACAAGCAAATTAGTTCCATGTGGAGAGCTTACAAGTACCGAGGCTAATTTCAAGTATATGGTACTTATCCTGCAAGCGCCCGCAAACGTGTGTGGTATCAACCAGGAAGGAATCATCATCAAGTTAACAATCAATTATACGTAACTATCATACCGGCTTTAATGAAAATTAGGATAACTTAAGAAAACGGAGGACGGCTTCACGTACATTACAGCATTTTTTTTGACCTAGTTATCTGGGGCAATGCACATTATCTATGCAAAAATTTGCTATTGTTTGCTTTAATTTGTGTCAGACGACTGACAGCTAAGTGCATTTGTGAAATTTAGCTGCATACTTGAGAAATTGGGTAGAAGTATGATTTTTTTCAGGGAACGGAAGAATGGACACCTGGCGTTGACATTAGCCTGCTCTTAACGAAAGATTCCTATGAGACCACGGCTCAACATCCCATCCGACGGACGGAGTACTGCACTCGAAGTGTTCCCCACAAAGTAATCAAGTAGAAATACCACTGAAAAAACCGGCTACTCCCGGGATTTGAATCCGTGATGGGAGACTAGCCACCACACAAAGCCGATCCCCACAATTATTTATGGCTGGATGAGATGTGAATTGTCGCGGTGAGATAAAGTATTCTTATATAATGCAAATTTGAAGATGCAATAGGTATCACGCTGTATTAATTCTGCCTTGCTCAGAGTAAGGATTGGGTAGAGTGCGCTTCGGTTTCTGCGCATGTAGCCAACATTGGTTTCGTGGGTCACGTGACTTATGGGGACCACAGGAGAAATCTCCATAAGGTATCGTTGGATTTCTGAAAGAGGTGAATATTTTTTTAAATGTTTATTGTCTTTAATTACTTAGTAATGCCAATTCCTACTAATCACATTAAATTTCAAGTTAAAATTGGCTTATTGTATGCTTTTAATGTACTTCTTACGCCTCATTTGTTCGTAGTTTCCTTTTCTAAATCAGCACCATGGTGATGTACTGTTGTGCATGGAATTGCACGTCGTCATATGTGAAAGGCAGCAAAATTACTTTTCACTCGCAAGTATTTTTGAATATTTAATTTTATTATTGCATTATATCCTGTTCATATTGCACAAATTTCATTTGATCGATTTTGCATATTGTTTAGAGGGGAGGTCCAGGTAAGTGTGACAAAATTTTTGCATGGTAATGCATTGTGTTATGTTTTTCTGTGAATGAAACACGTCTCGGAATTGCAAAATTCTTGCCATTGCCTTGTGTCGAGTGTTGGGGGCACTCATGATGATCGTAATTGCTGTCTACATATTATTTTTGTAGCATTGTTTCAATGTTTATGCTGTTGTTTTTGTGATACTGCCATTGATCTTGTGTTGAGAGTTGGGGGCACTCAAGATGTTATTCATTGCTTTGTACATATTTTATTTTGTCACGTTGCAATCATGTACTGCTGTTTTTGTGAAGCTGCCATTGATCTTGTGTTGAGTGCTGGGGGCACTCATGATGATCGTATTTGCTGTCTAAATATTATTTTTGTAGCATTGTTTCAATGTTTATGCTGTTGTTTTTATGAAACAGCCATTGATCTTACGTTGAAAGTTGGGGGCACTCAAGATGATAGAAATTGCTCTGTACATATCATTTCTTTTGCATATTTGCATTTTTTATACTGTTGTTTTTGTGAAACTGCCATTGTACTTGTGTAGAGTGATCTGATAGAGTTCATGACTGCCGTAGTAATTGCTTTGTGCATATTATTTCTTTTGTATAGTAGCAATGTGTATACTGTTGTTTTTTTGTGAAAATGCCACTGATCTTGTGTTGAATGTTGGGGGCATTGATGTTGATAGTAAAAGCTCTGTGCTTTCAATTTCTTTTCTAAAGTTGAAATTCATATAGTGTTGTATTTATGAAACCGCCATTGACCTTGAGTTGAGTTTCAGATATTACATTTCAGATGTACTTTCACTCAGATCTGTAGCATATCCAAGACATCCAATTATGGATGTCCGTTGGATATCCCGTGCTGTGTGGGTTTCTTAGTATGGATGCGCAGCGGGTCATCTTGAGCACGTTCAAACTTCCCGCAGATTTCCCCGAGGTCACGTGGTTTCAATCCTGTCCTCATCTTTTGGCTACTGCGCAGCCCTCATGCTCATTCTACCCAATCCTTACTCTGAGCTGCCTTGGATGTTTCAGCAACTCCTGATCCACCTTTACAAATTAATTGAAAATTGAGTCTAATGCGCATGATATCTATGCCTGTCCTCTAGCGCGGCTTTCATCCCTCTCGCATGACAGATGATCTTAAGTAATTCTCTTAAAAGGAAACGAGTTTTTTGTAAAATTTTACCGATAGCGCAGAAAGAAAAAAACAACCGACAGCCGTGGCCTAGATGGCTTGAGGACACGAGGAGGGGGGACTTCGTGGAGAGATAAAAGTAGGAAGGGGCAAGAGAACGACGGGAAACGGGAAGAGGTATCTCGCCGTCTTCTCGGGGAGCAGGGAATATCCGCGTTTGCTCCCCATGTGCGGGCGGGAGGAGGTAAGGGGTCACTTGCAGTGCTAATGGAAGGACGAATGGAATGGAGGAGGAGGGGAGAAGAACGGAATGGATAGCCGGTGGGGTTTGAGGGGAAGGAGAGAAGGGGAAAGTTCAGGAAGGGAAGAGTGGGAGGGGGGGAATGGGGATGCGAAACGGGGCGAGGGGAGAGGGGACTTGAAGGAAAATGAGGGAAATGTTTTGGAAGTTTCTTCTTTTTCCCCCCACTCTCCAAGCAACCCTCCTCCCCCATCCCGAGAGACGGAGGGTAGTTTTGTTACTAAATGAGGACAGAGGAGCGCGGCATCCTGTGAAGACGTGAAGGGCGGCAGGATGGAAAAGAAGGAAGAATATTACGTTACGACTTCACGCAGGAACTGGGATTAAACCAATTAGGCAAAAAAATAAATACAACAAGCGTCCACAGCGATATAAGGCTCTTTGATAATGGTTAATAATGCACACGCCGAGTGTTAAAAACGCATTCTTATTACGTGGTAACACATCATGCATTAGCATGCATCTAGTTCACGTTCTTCTTGATTATTGAGGGATTAATGATTCACCCTCTGCCACACACCTTCGCATTGGCTTGAGCGGCACTCTGTAGATATACATTAAGACAGAGCATGCGGGTTAAGGGTGCTTGACAGGAAATATCTGCTAATATCCATAGATCAAAGAGAATACCAATACATCCGACATTGTCGGATGCGTGGAATCAATATGAACTAGAGGCTGGCATATTGCTTGAATGCTTATGCCCGTTAAAAGCAGATGCCTAACTTTGACGAGGCATATATTCCATCTGTGAAGGAAGATGCGTTGCAGTAACCACTTTGAACCCTGGGACTCAAAAACCGTCTCCCCCACAAATGCAAAGTCTACTTTCTATAGATGTTCTATTTTTCCAACGTAAGTCTGGATTTACGTCTGGATGTACGTCTGGTCAAATGCATTCCCAAAATTAAAACAATGATGGGTATGCTCTTCAGTAGAAGAGCAAACCCTTCGACGTTAACGTTCATATCGAGAAATCAACTGTCTGATATACCTGCTTTCAGTGGAAAAACTGTCGGTGACCAACACAAGGTCTTAATATACGCGTCAACAGACCGTTAATGCAAAGCAAATCTTTTAAACCCATGAATTAGTGTTTTTAGCTTATTGAGGATGGCATTTGAAGGAATAAAAATTATTATAAAAGAGAAATCTTTTAAACAATTAACACGAAAATTTTATAATTGAGACGTCTAATGATAAAATTTGTATTATAGATTTTTCATTTCTACATCTACGTAATACCCTGCGAGCCACCACGAGGGTGTGTGCGCATATATGAATGATATATTTCTTATAATTTCCATCCTAGTGATTCTATTCAACAAAGTATTCATTCTACTTTTTTATTAGTTTTTCTCCCTAGTTATTTCATAAAAATGTACTTCACTTAGGTAACTGTGAACTAAATTTGGAACGACGATGTGAACTAAATTTTTTAATGCGTAGAGTTTGTTACTATAGCCAGTATAAGGTCAAATCTTCCATCTCAACATTTCTCAATATAAAATGATAAATAATGCTAATGATTTCCAAAGCAATTTTATGGGGATCAAATATAAGAAAAAAACAATAAAGCGTCTATTTCAAGTGAATTTCAAGGGCTTTGTACGACTGTTCACCTTTACAACACCTTGCATGTCACTTGCTCAGGAGTTGAATGTGCATGTTCTTAATTTCTATGCTGTTCTAAAGAATATATTTACGAACTTAAAGTTGTACTCCCCGTTCTATAAAAAGTTTCATCAAAATCAATCTTCATCAGAAAATAATGAACTTTTCTCTGAATCCTGACTATAATGCTCTCGGCACTATCATGACATTAGTTGTTGGTCGCCTCCACCAAACAAATACAACTCGGCATTCATGCCTGAGGCGTACCGCGAAAAGAGGATCTTTTATGTCAGAAGAAAACTGCCGGAAGACAGTTGCTGGTGTGCAACGATTTTTCTTCTTTACAAGAAGACTATTTTATCTTTTTCCTTTCTCCATTGGAATAAATGTGGCACAGCACTTGACCTCATTACCCATATCGATTTATAAAGTTATCCATATCGATTTATAATGATTTCTCTCCAAAGTCAAAACATTCATATATTCATTCAGATAAACTAAATATATTCCCGCTATGCTAATGTATGAGTCCTCTCGCTAGCCTTTGAAAAAGACAAAACAACGCAGCTCGTACCGGACTTTTCTTATATGAGAGACCATTTATGCTATTGCGAAGTAATACATAGTCGTAAACTTACTGGATAAAAGTTTAAAGTGACAAAGCGAGATGAAGAATGCTGAAGCACGTTAGCGCGTCTAGAATAAATAACCAAAGTCTTTCTGGGCTCACTTAAGTTTTTCCAATGCTAGAGGCAGCTGATTGGCGATGCTCTTAATGGCCTTTCAATCGATACGTGTCCAGGCGTCAACAGATCTTTCACCGGTGAGGAGATCTGGCGACCACGAGAAACCTGGAGTGGGGTGGCGACTTCTTGATGGCATCTTTCCCACCCCCTGCCCATTTCTCCCATCTTACGTGGATTTGGACACGACAAACACGGGGGGAGGAACGGATTTTGGACGTCGAGGTGGGAAGTGGGTGAAAGACGGCGACGTGGAAGGGTAAAATGGAGAGGAGGGGGTGGCAGACAAAGGAGCAGTCGAGGGTTTGGAAGAGGAAAGGATACCCGGGAGCAATTAGGCGGAAATTAGTTCCTCCAAAATAAAAAAAGACGCGAGAGTGTAGAAAATCTTGGAAGGGCGGAAAGGGAGGGGGAAGTGGGGGTGGGATAGTGGGGAGATAAAAGGTGGAGCGTGGGAGGGGGAGGGAAGAGAGCGCTTCTTTATCTTCGGGAGGGAGGGAGGAAAGATTTATGCGGATTTCTCGAGACAGGAGAGAAGGAAGGAGGTGTCTCTGAGGTGGAGACCGTGAGGGGGGAGGTCGGACGGGGGTTAGAACGGAGGAGCAGGAGATGAGGGTTAGGACGAGAAGAGCATTTTGGGGCCCCAATGGAGCAAAAATAGGCAAGGAGGACATTTCTTAGAGGGGGGAGAACATTTCCGAAATGAGCGGTAAGATCGTGGGGAAGATTACAAATAGTACGACCAGAACAAATAGAAATCACCTTCTTAGTTTTTTTATAACTAACAGAAATGAGGTGCATTGTATATAATCGTGACTTTCTTCATTGGCTAAGTCTACTTCGAATAAGGTAGATAGATAAACCATAACTTTTCATAACCATTGCGCAGGGACAAAATTTTCCTCTGTTTGCTTAAATAACTTGAAATGTTAAAACGTACGGAAATGTGCTGTGAATAAATTATTTGGTCAAAGGAAAATACTGTAAGTATTTCGCCGTCAATAATTTCCACCAACATCGGCCTGAATATACTAACTACTAAAAAATCTTTCAGCAGACTTGAGGTACTGGTAATAGAAATTAATAAATCAGAAGATGACAAATACCTTAATTTCATTTCAAAATTATCAACTCAATATTACGATGATTTTCAGGGACTATTAATTTTGGACGAATTTATTTCACGAGTCAATATATACAGAGAACTATCGCTATTTCTTTATTCCTATTCAATGAACACAACTGAGAAAATATAGTTAATAACTCTTAATGCACATTGATATTTTGGAATGAAAAATATATGAATGCAATTTTATCTCGGAGAGAACATAACTTACTTTGGCCAGATGCGTAGAGATAAACAAAGGACGTGAGAAGGATTAAAACATTTTAACGAAAGAGTTCATAAAAGTAGAAGCAACATGTTTCGGTCGTGAATATACACTTCGGTGGAAACATGGTAATCCCATGAAAAGCCTAACACTGAGGAGTTATCAGAAGAACAAATATCGGCAGCAATAGTAATAAAATATATGATATGCTTAGCTTATAATAAAACACAGCTGTACACGAGAGTATTATCAAGGGTTTTCAAGTATTTCTTCGGAATATTCTGCCCGAATATATTTTTTATGACGTTGATTTAGTGTCCACATTTATTTCGTTGAAATATTTGTCTTCAAGCACAGAGAATGCTCTTAATGCTCTCTTGCTCACTGATTGGCGTAAAAGTTGCGATAACAAAGTTGATGACTTTTATGCATTACGACGACTATATTAACTCCACTGAGTGAAAACCTAGCTAAAATATTTGCTTGCTAAACTTAAAATAAAATATATTACTGCGTAAGGCCAATACTTATAGAATTCTCTTAGATAATAAGTAAACATGCTGGATCCGTTTTCTATTATGTGAGGCGTCCCACTCTTGGTAGTATATACTCCATCAAACCCCACTCCATAAGCAAATGACACACGAAAGTCAGAATACAACAGTGGTAACGAGGATATTTATCTACTTTACCCTTTTACACTTCTGTGAAGGATATGTGACTTATCCGCCAAGTCCGAGAACAACAAATTTATTTTTGACAACAAATTTATGCATAACCCCTGTAGATTGGTGTCAGAAGTTCTTTAGAAACAGGCTAGGGGCAAGCAAAACTCTACGACAAAAAATCACTTCAGAATGACACAGAGGGATATGCGGCCTGATGAAAAATGAACATCTCTTCTTGGAGTTCCGAAATGAAAACTATTTGGCTCGGTGAACGAAGACGTTAATCTCTGAGACTTTGATTTTTAGAACAGAATGATTTAGTTAGGGAGAGGGTAGTATTGGCGAAGAAGGGTGAGGGTAGGGGGAGAAAGGGCGGAAACCCAAAGGTATTAAATCCCTGTTGACGCTAGATGTAAGCGATATATTTTCCAATCAGTCGTATTAAGAAATGAAGTAGAAGGAACCCAAGTGGCCATGCATACATTACGTTACACTTGGTTACCTGGGGCGGAATTCTGTACATCCTACCGACACCTATCGGTGTCGCTAACTCCCCCGACCGACAAATATCGGTAAGAGCGATTCCGGTGACGCATTCTACCGACACTTGTCGTTAATTTTACCGATACTTGTCGGTAACGACGACTGAGACTACCGACGATTTCCAAACCCATGCTAGGCCTTACCGACATGTATTTCGTCTCTTCGCCAACTGCATGCTGGGTAAAAACAGTGATAGATCGGTCTACGCATAGCGACGGACGTATGTTTTGATTATCTACGAGCTTGGTTTTGATGAATTGACTTGTGCAAATTGGTAGGTTTTCTGAGAACTGAGATCGTCCTTTATTTGCATTTCCATATTATTATTAAGTTACAATCTTAACGGTATAATTCGCGCTAGTTATATTCGTCCTTAATTAGCAAAATTAGCGCATCCAAAACAAGTTTGCTTTAAAGTGTCCGAAGTGCGGAGAGTGAGAGGTGATTTAAGTTCTTCTAACCTTTATTAAATAAAAATACAGTTTTATTTATAATTTTCTATTTACTAAGTACCTATATTTTTACTTCAATTACTATACTATTTATATGCAATTGCAGTGTGATGTATTTAAATGTTTGACGGTAGAAACTTTATCGCTAGACTAGTAATGCATTTTACATCAGAGTGGTTGGTGGTTTTTAATTATCAGCCCAAAGAATGGCAGAGGGATATCTTGCTTTAGATCAAATGTTTATGTAATACGTAGAAAGTAGACTCGAACGTCGACGATCGTGCCGGGATACGAGAGTAAAAGGGAAGCCCACGACCCGTTTGAGCTGGACAACGAGGAGTTTATCAATTTATTTCGCCTCTACCCACATGTTGATTTGGTTCTCATTGAAACACTTCGGCCGATATTGCAGCGGGAGCGGTCGATCGCCATTGCGAGTGAGCAGTGTGTTCAGTTCATTCCAATGCATTTTCAAACGAACGCAAGTCATTATTCACTTCACTGTTTCTTTGTCTGGGTCGCTTTTACTTCCGTACTAATTAGTGTTTCTAATTCTTAAGATTGGCTCCCAAAAAAACAAACGTTACTTACAAACAAACTTACACGTTAGCCGAATGCTGCCTACTACTTACTGTGATGTCTCTATAATTTGTAATTTCGACGAAGATGTGTACACAATTCTACCAAGTAATCTAATAAATATATTATTATTACATTCCTCCTCCATGTAGCAATTCCCTCTCGACCTGACTTGAGCTTCTCGACTATTGTTTGGACCATCGTAGGTTTTAATTTTTAATTTAATCTTGTTTGTGTACGTATAGTAACTTGAATATTTAATTGTTGGCTTAGTTAATGGCACTTGAATACAGTCCATCAGAACCATATAGACGTGTATTATTTCTCGATCGTAAAATCGTACCCAATTTCGCAGTACGAAATCAATAACAAAGTATGAATAAAGATTTCATTCGAATTACCTACATGCAATCCCCTCAGTTTCAACTAATCCCACCTTTCATCCTGCCTTTGGTATTAACTTCTCTTCGACTTTACGCATGATCCTTGAATGAATGTGAATCACAAATGATCCACGTCCAGTCCACTGTTGATTTCAAATAACATTACTACGCTAAGTTCCGATGAAATATTTCGCATATCGATGGTGCACTTTTTCCTGTTTGTGTCAAGCTATATCATTGGTCAAAACGTATAGCCTCGCGCGCAGGTGCTGCTTCCTTACCGATAAATGCTTGACGTCAGAGTTAGATCGCTTGCACCGACAACTGTCGGTAGCCGGCGGGTGCAGAATAGCTCGACCGTCGGTACAAGCGACGACCGTCGGTAGCCACCGATACCGATAGGTATCGTTAGTTGTGTACAGAATTCCGCCCCTGAGGGAGGAAGGGGCTGGGCCAACTGTTACGATGCACCGACGGGATGGGGAGTCCAGTCTTCCATTACGTTGGAAGAAAGTTACATTAAGCTCAGGCCCGAGATGCTCAAATTATAATTAGTAAATAAATAATAGTATCTATTAATATTAATTTTGTAGCGTGTCAGTCAGTCCGTCCGTCATTCCGTATCGTCATTTGTTTCGTTCTCTCCCAATTTTTGAGCTAAAAGAGTGAAGTTTGGTGTGTTCAGTGTGGATTCTCTGTTTGCATGATTTGGTAGAAATTTTGTTTGTGGTGTAAAGAAAAATTCAAGAAAAAAATGGTTATTTCCCTAACTTTTATCATGGGAAACCAGTTGCTATGCATATTTGTTTACGTTGCTAAGTAAATGTGTTAACGTATTTGGTAAAGGGACAAAAATTGGATTGTAGAATTTGAAGAAAGTGGAATTAGTATCATCAATCAATTTTGTAAGTATGAAAATATTAATTGACGTTTTCGATGTGCAGGTAGTGAAATAAAACAATTTTTGCCTACCGGCCCCGATCTTGTGTATGAAATGTGAATATCAAAGCTAGGCGTTTTGAAGTAGGTACCTACTTTTCTAATAGTAGAAAGAAGGTCATAAAACGTTTATTATGTATTAATGTTCGTGGCTAAAGTTCGAAAATACACCCACCATTTTAAAGCTATCAATGGCTGTCCTACACCCAAACCATTCCGTTTTTTATCAATCTAAAATATAACATTCACTTATATCTCCACCTAAAAGATAGTCATTTCGCACATTTGATATACCAGATTAAAAACATGTTAGAAAAACAATACTTGATAAGTATGTAGAATAGTATATAAGTATTTCTTAGAAATAGCGGACACTATGAGTGAACACAATAGGCTCAACTCTGTATTGGTCATATGGAAAAAGAGTTGCATTTAGAGCTGTTGGGCAGATTACAATGCGTCTTACATTTTGGGTAGTAAATTCACTTCATGAAGAAATTTTAGAACGCAACGACACGTTTAAAATTGTCACCTTGCTCAGATCCCCAAATATTTTGTGGTGTTTGCGTTCCATCCTATATTTTACCCAGTCGACAAGTAGGTGTTTCACCTAAAATATTTCCAAAAGCTCAAAAAACCAATTCTAAAATAAAGCTACCGAGAGATTCCAGAAATATATTACACCAACCTTTACATCGCTTTGGGTATAATATTTACCAAATATTACGTCAAAACCATTCGATCGAAAATATTAAAACCTCCTAGAATATTCCATTTTTCATCAAATTTAAAAAAGACATTCTCTTACATACCCACCTAAAATATTTAAAAGGCTAGAAGGACCAATTCTATTTTTAAACCACCCAGACGATCCCAAAAAAATATCACAGCCACCTTTGCATCGGTTTGGGTGTAATTTGGGTGTAATTTTGTAGCGTGTCAGTCAGTCAGTCATTCTGTATCCGTTTTGTTTTTTTCTCTCCCAAGTTTTGAGCTAAAAGGTGAGTTTTGGTGCGTTGAGTGTGGATTATCTGTCCGTGTGATTTGCTAGCAGTTTTGGCTTATTAGTAGTTTGTTGTGCAGAGAAAAATGCAAAAAAAGTGGTTTTTGAGAGAGGGAGGCAACATAAAATGAAAATATGGTGTAGAAAAAAGTACAAAAGCATATAGGATAATTAGAGTGGGACACATTTTTCTATTTATAAAGTAGCCATTTCCTTCTCCCTGCATACGAAATGCTTATGAAAAGTTGGTACACAAAAGTGTAAAAAAATGCAAAGACTACTTTGAGTAGTGAAGCAGTAACTGCCTGCCTGAAGCACAAGCACAAGCACAAGCAGGTATACCTCAATGACTGCCACCTAATGGTAATGTGTCATCAGTAGTTTTCAAACACTTTGTAAAACCTCATTTGACACTAGAACACAAAGTTCACCTCAAGAGCACACCAGACAGACTGCCTGCAAAGCAGGCCGCAGGTCTAGTTGAGAAATAAATAAGGTATTTAGAATGAGAGTATCTCTTACGGTTCACAAAAATAAACAGTTTATTCATAGCGTTACCTTACTTTGTGGGAGGTGGTCTTACAGAATGCGTTTGTGGGTGATGGAGAGGGATAAAAAAGTGTAAAAACAGTGTCACGTAATATATGGATGACCCCCAAGTAAAAACATTCACCATTCCTCCACAAAAATTGTAGTGCACGTAATTCGTCCCCTTCTGTTATTCACGTTCGAAAGTTTTTGCATGTAGGCAAGGCCGTAGCGAGCGGGGGGGTCAGGGGGTCCAAACCCCCCAACATATATAGAGTAGGTATATTTCATATGTTGACGAATTAATCGATGGGGACCGTCTCAAGCTTCAAATCGTTGAACACGCTCCCAAAAAAATTTTTTTTTGGGGCCTCATTCCATGTTCCAAACCAGTAACCTAAGGCCCTAGCCAGAAATATTTTTGGGGTGGTACAGTCATAATTGAACAGCCCCCGAAAATATTTTCTGGCTACGGCCTTGCATGTATGTCACCGTACTCAGTTGCCCTTGGCGAGGAGGGTATGAGGAAAATTTCCACATTCCTTCAATATCGAGGTTGCTTAATTTCTCTAGATATAATCCGGATATTAACATGTTATTGTTGTTGCGTAAAACCCGAAGGTTGGTCCAGGTGAAGGTTCGCTGCAATGGTACTACATGAATTTGGAGGGCTATTGCTATTTATTTTCTAGCTCTTTGTTGGTTCCACAGAAACAATTGGGCTTTTCTAGCCAAATTGTTTCAGTAGAAGCAATAACATTTTTTTCGGATAAAGAGCACAACTATGATCAGCAAACATTAAGATTAAATGTAAAAATACCTCACCCACAGGCTAACTAAATTCAATTCAGATCTGCCGGGATGCATACAAATCGAAGCACAATACCCCGCAGCAACAACAACTAAAATGTACAGGATATTAGATTAACTGGAGAGATTACTTTTCAGACACCTCGACGAAAATAACAGCCTATTCAAATAATAATTTCCTTATTATCAATATTAACCGGCCTTATTCGTATATCTCAAATAAGTGTGATGATTTCTCGTTACACAAAATCACGCTACATTTATGAATACCAGAAATTATCATCTTGAAACGTTCTTAATGCCCCAAAGTCTAAACGTTCCTTCAAGAAATTATTGATTGATATGAGGGCCAACGCTGAGTCAATCTACATTGAATTCCATTACATTTGGTCAATTTTATTTGCCTAGCCTAGAGGTGAATTCCAATGAGATTAAGTGTCATAACCACACCTGTCTACCACAGTTTGCCTCTCCAGCCTCTTTCCTTGTTTAACTCCGTAATATCAATTTTATCCTCAAATTTCCCGCATGCCCACTTCTCCACAAGTTAGAAAACGGATTTCAAAAAAGATTTAACTATTTTTATCCACTTTATATCGTTGCTCAATATTCAAGGCAGAAATTTTTTATTTAATGTTTATGATAAAGAAGAGAAAACCTTTCGAGACTGCGATAGTACTGGTATAAAACGAGCCAACCGCCACGTTAGAAACTTTTTCATGCAGTTATCCTCAAGTTGGCTGTGTGTACAGTCGTCTCGTCCTTAGACATCCAACATTCGCTATCATTTATGAGTTCAATTTATTGCTGGTCCATTTATTCCTTTTACTGAACACTGTGAATATTCTTCCGAGAGTAAGCGGCGTTTAACTTGTCCTAATAGAACTTTAAAGGATCCTCAACATATATGGCACATTATTTCGCTTCTAACAAAATCGTAAAGAAATTGCTACGTAATATACGATACCTTCGGCATCAAACATTTTTAAAATATCGATATCGTTTAGAAGGTATCAGAAGGTAATATGAGTATAGCATGATTGAAAGCAAGCATTCTTTTAATGTTATGAACTGCAAAAATGTTAGCTCTACTCATAAATTTACACAGCAAAAAATTATGAAAGCGAAGCATTTTGCCTGCACCTGCCTCTTGTTAAAACGCATGCCCTGAGAATATTTACATTTTCTACAAGTCTAACAACTGAAGGTCATTCCCGCCAAATCGAAGATACTAACTGATGGTGAGTGTCATATTTATATTCTTCTTAGGAATAACCCCTTCAATATATACATAAATAACCGTATTTAAATTATATGAGCACCGCTAATGTTTATTAACCTGTGAATTATTAACCTGCGAAAAAACACGCTAATCTTAATAATCAGTAGAGCAAAGTTCCAATTCTTTTTGTCAAAGAGAATAGTAGAATTTTTCCACATAAAATACTGATTCACATAATAGTTTGTACATACATAAGACTTGATCTTGGATCTCTTCACAAATCTGTTTTAGAGGTTGTTAGAGTTTTTATCATATTAAAATATCACATTGTTTTTATCAAGCATTTTTATCGTAGGCATTTATTTTAATAATCAATAAGTTGAAAATTTTCAACATTTTGCAAAGTTAAGCAAAGACATGATTAAAAAGATGGAGAAATTTAGTAACGAGTAAGACACCACAAATTTCACATGGAAATAGAAAAGGATACCGGCCTTTCATTTCAGTCTAAGACCAAATTGCGACTTTGGTTGGTTTTTTTGTGAATGGTCGTTATTTTGGCTAATAGCGCGATATAATGGTGCTAAATCATTAATAATTGCAGCCTAAGTCCCACCACCACCCTCAACAAGAGGTATCATTCATTTTAATGCTGTATCATCGATCCCTTTCCACCTATGATGCCAATTCCATCGACCATGCGACACAACAACTCCTGAAAGCCTTTCAGATAATAGCTTTCTCCATGACTTCTAAGAACATCCTAAGAACGGTACGAAAAGGAGAACATATGTCTCAAATAGTCCTGAATAGAAACTCCACGGACCCCACGGAAATCATAGAGAAACAAAAGGACACGTCACTCTCCCATACGTTTATGGAGTTATGGAGACAATCGCTAAAATTCTCGGGAAGAATATGTCCAGATACAAATGTGCTATCAAGATAGTGCATTTAATCCTGAAGTTCAAGAATCCCTTTTTAGATGAAAACGCATCGAATGTATATTGTTTAAGGTTTATAGCCGTTCGCTGATCGAAATAGTGTCTGAAAAAATAATTAAAACAGCAAAATCAGACACTTTGACTTTGTTTGACTCCCTTATGGTGGCATTTATAAAAAAAGAACAGCGAATGCGTTGTTTTTGCGGAGATTCGCGAAGTGAATACAGACTGTGCACTATACCGGTATTATGCATTTTACCGACCATTTGATCGTTACGATCCATACTACTTAAATAAAAAATCGATGCACATTAGTTTATTGTATTAAAAAAATGACATAAATTTATGTTTTCGTCAAGTATTCATTAAACTACTTAAATCCACGTACAGCAGATTAACAGCGCCTATAGTGATACCTTGTCGTGGCGTCATGCGATGACATCGTATTTTTAAGCTGCCGAAAACCTACAATTATTAAAGAGTAATATCTTTGTAACACAATTTAATTCTTCACAAAATTGTCACCAAGTACATTTTAGCTAATAAACTTCTCAATCAAAGAGTTAAAAAAAATACCGCATGTTCCCTATTGGAAGCGGACTTAAAATTTGAAAATTGAGCAGAAATTTAGTGTACAACAAAGAATATATATGATTCTGATAAACGAACGAGGCATTGATAACTTAGTGGATCTGAGGAAGCCGACTGGAACCACGGTGTACTCTTGTCATAAAAATAAAAAATCAAACAAATCTTGGAAGAACAAATTTGGCACAAGAGCAGCTCCACGGAATATAATTGCAGGTGTTACTTTATGAACTCGATTCATATTTGAATAAAAAAGTGTAACTCTACGGAAGCCATCGAGTAAATCACGACAATTTACAACCTACGGCTCAGTCAAACTGCCGATTAACGCCTAACAGTCATTATAAATCTGGGCCTCATTGTTTCAAAGCGGGGAGCCATTCCATTCACATTATCTATTCATTTTATCCACATTATTTAACCAAAACTTAGCACTCTTACCTCAACTGTTTCCAGGAATCTCATGCTCACAGCATTTAGTCGACGTCTATCTTTATCCTGGCCTGGCATGGCATCCATGGAAAAAATAGGAAAGAGTACATCTCAACAAACGTATAATTTGCCAACTTCGACAAATATTCATTCTTTTGCTTGCCTCAAAAATTATGTGACCTCTAAGCAATCACGCTTTTATTTACCTAACCGTCAATTATAATGTGTATGGCCAACATCGGATCAAGCAAGTACTTGTGAAATTATTTACCGTTTCGCCCGCAGTTGCAATCATGGAAATAAACGGAGATCAAGGAAACTTAGGGTAAAGGGGGGTGAATCGGACCAGCGGGTGAATAGGAACGCTTTTCAAAAAGTGCGCTCAGACCCGAAACGGTATCACTTGAGACTGACTACGTTTTAGGAATTGCTTCTTTGTAATCTTGTCCTTCTAGTAGAGTGAAAACGAGAACTCGACGACTGAATTTAAGCAAATGATACTCTGTCGAATGGAAGCCTACCATACGAGAGAGGTGTGAAATTGGGTATTTAGAAAACCTCGTATAGGTTCAAAGTAAGGTGACATTGTAGCGCTTACTCAGATTTCAAGTTTTTCTTTCCTGAAAGGAAATCTAATACCATAGCTGCCACATTAGGTTACTTTTTTGAGCCTTGTATGAATATCGGAGTTACCAAACATGATACAAAATCATATTACTTAGTCGGGTGAAAAGGACCAGCACGCGCAGGAGTTCAGTTCCAAGCCGCTGGTCGAGGGTGAAGCATTGAACCAGTTATACTCAACTGACACTTGGAAAAATTCCTTCTGCAACTGAAAAGTAAGTAGATATACAACTAATATTGATAAATTGCTTACTTACACTTAATTTTTTACATTAAAAACATCAAATGTTTATAAGAATGTTTGAGCGAAAGTGGCTAAAAATTTGTTTTTAGGCCATACTCTTTTATTTAAGTATTATAAGAAGTTTAATGGAATAAACCTATTTTAATGCTATTCTATATCACGTTATAGATATTTACTACGTATAACGAGGAGGAGGAAAGAGATTTTCCCCGTCATAGAGGTGAATTATTACGGCGACGAGCACGATTTACAGGCTGAGCGAGAGGTAAGCTACCTTCGTTTGATGTAACATATGTTGTGTACTGTTCCATATATATTAACCAATTATTCGCTGAAACAATATCATAAAACATACGCATTTCGTGATGGAAATTTATTGTTATTAATTCACATTGAGTTCCATACCTATACATTCTACATTACTCAGTGGTCTATATTTTCCAATCTGAAAGAAAAGGAGGTGATATAATGTACGTGATAGAGGGATTGCCAGAGTATTAAATATTATATATGGCAACAGAATTAGTTGTGGAACGCCTTACAACCTCCTTTTGATAGCGTAACATTAGCAACATTTCATTTAAAACGTATTTATGAAAGTGATAATTTTCGCTTACCGTTAATGTTTTTCCTTTTGGATTAAGATGGGGAAGTACCGGCGAAAAACGGAACAGACATGGACAGAGGAGGATATGAGAATGGCGCTGAAAGCTTTCAGAGAGGGAAGAAGCATGAGGCATTCTGCCGAACTTTTCCATGTTCCCCGTACTTGCCTCTATCGTAGGATAGTAGCGGATACGGAAAAATTGAAGACAAGAGGGGGGCAAAATGTCTTCTCAGTGGAAGAAGAGGAATCATTAATTAGAATAATTCTTAGGTTATGTGAAATTGGGTTCGGATTGACAAGAGATGATGTCATGAAGGTGGCATATGAATTTTCCATGGAAAACAACATAAAAAACAATTTCTGTGCGTTAAAAAAACGAGCAGGCAAGGATTGGTTCTTGAATTTTATATCTAGACATCCTTTAAGTCTTCGAAAACCCGAAGGTTTGTCAGTGGCTCGAGCTGAGGGTTTAAATAAGGAAGATGTAGACGATTTTTTTTCAAAGTTAACTATTTCGATGGCTGAGGCTGGAGTTATGGATAGGCCCCACCTTATATACAACGTTGACGAAACGGGATGTGTATTAAATAACCCAAAAGAATGTTGCAAGAACAGGATCTAAGGTAGTCATAAAACAGACGTCAGTGGAAAAGGGGGAATTGGTGACAGTTGTTGCGTGCTGCAATGCAAGTGGACATTACATACCACCTTTTGTAATTTTTAAGGGGAAAAAGTTCCATAAGGAATGGGAGGATGGATTTCCGTTGGGATCTAAAATTTTTATGTCCGATTCAGGGTGGATAAATGAGGATCTTTTTTTGGAGTGGCTAAAGCACTTTCAAGCAAACAGGATTCCTGGCCGATGCATTTTAGTCCTCGATGGCCACGCATCACACAAGACTCTTCGTGTTCTACTGTTCTGTGAAAGGAATGAGATCACTCTCTTATCACTGCCCAGCCACACTACACAAAGGTTGCAACCTCTGGACAGGTCTTTTTATAAACCATTAAAGACATACTACGATATTGAAACAAATGCGTATATGACAGTTTGTAAGGGGGATAGAAAGATGACTAAATTTAATTTTGGTCGGCTTTTTCGAAATGCATGGAGCAAAGCCGCAACAATCGGCAACGCTGAAAATGGATTTCGATCAACAGGAATATTCCCTCTGAATCCGGGTATCCTGACGGAGTTAGATCTTCATCCTTCTAATCTCGGAAGCTCACACGCCCCAGAAGAAGCATCAACTCCTTTTTCGACAAATTCATCTTCCGATCAAAAATTAACTGCCAGTCCCTATGAAGAAAGCCAATCCTCGACATCAACATCTGAGGAATCGTCAAATACTTTGGGTAGGTCTTTCCATAATTTACTACCTACACCAGAAAAAAGAATGAAAGTCAATGTGAAAAGGTCAAGAAAGCAAATTGCTCAAATACTTACTTCTCCAGCTGTAATAGAAGAAACAAAGCAACGACTGAAGAAACAAAATATTAGGAACGCGAAGGGAACTTGCAGAAACTTATATGAATCATCTTCAGATAGGGACGGCAATACTGAGAATGGGGAAAACTCAGCTGATGATACGCTTTGTGGCTTCTGCTCCAAGTCTTATAATTGTGCGAATTCGTCAAAGTTTAGAGACTGGATTAAGTGCATGAAGTGTAATTGTTGGTACCATGAGCTGTGTGTAGGTGCTAAGGGGCGAGATAAATTTACTTGTGGTAAATGTGCTTAATTGTTTTGGTAAATTTGTTCTATTTTGTTCTATATGTTCATATTTGGTGATGTATGTCTATTTGTAAAGTTATGTTTGACTCTAAGAAGGTGTCGTCGAAATATCTCCAGACTGCACTACATTGTTAATAGCAATGATGCAAAATTTCAAAATTTTATGGAATAAAACTTAAGAAAACTAAAATTTATAACGTTATTTTACTGGTCCGATTCAGCCTCTAATCTGGTCCGATTCGCCCTCCAAGTCGTCGGGCGAATAGGACCATGCAGTCTCTTGAAGAAATTGCTCCAGGACCGTTCTATTCAGAGCAACCACGCTGAAAATTGCGTTTTAAACTGGAAAAACATCAAGTCCTTTGCGGATAATGCGTTCAGAATGTAACTGTTTACACAAACGAGGAAATCGACGATTTTCCTTTTCGTGGCCCGATTCACCCCCGGTTACCCTAATTCAGAATATTGGTAAGTACTCAATGAAATATAACCAAGACGGCTTCGCGGTCAAATACTCGTTGCTAATTCCACTATTATCCGTTTTGCAACCTTTACACTAGCTGTCGACAAAGCCAGGCGGTTTCCTTCATGTCATCTAGCTCAATAAATCTCCTCCTTACATTCCTGCGTAATTAATCACCAAGTGGTAAGGGGACGAAAGAAGGGTGGGGCAAAGTTCACTGCCATGACGAGGATGGAGCAGAGAGAGTCTGGGAACTTTCAACAGTAGTAAAAGAACCGGAGCATGGCGTCAGTTAGTAGCAGTAGTTATGGGGGGAGATGACCGACAGCTAAAAACATTTTCGCCATTTAAGACGGGTGGGTTATTTGATCCTGTAAAGACATTTTCTGGGAACGGAAGACGGTTGGAGAGAAAACCGGCATGATTTTATTATCAGCCGATCTTTAACGAAAGGCACCAAGGGGTGCCCGGCTTAACGTCCCATCCGTCGGACGGAGTACTGTACTCGAAGTGATCTTCACACAGCACTCAAGTAGCGACTGGTACACCAAGAAACCAAGTCGAGACTCGGTACCGTGACTCGGAATGTGAGGCCAGTACTCGAGCCAACCCGATCCCCCGAACATGGCGCGAGTAATGCCGCTGAAATAAACATTATCACTCCTGACTCTTAGTGTAAACAAATACGTCGTTCCAATTATCAAATCAGAAAGGGATTTTACATTAAGAAAGTTTAGATGTGGTACTAGAAAGTTTAGATGGTATTTATGTGGTTGATGTCAATAACCAATGCTATGAATTCGGATAAGCCGATCTTCAGACGTGTTCCATTATGTTCAGAAATTTCAAACTATGGGGTGGAATATAATGTACAAAAACGGATACCATAAATAGGAACTCTCACTATTAAAGTCTATTTCCGCGTTTTTATTCTGAACTATTATAATCTAAACCTGGGGGTGTTTGTTCCCTTCTTGAATTGAGAGAACAACTCAATCCTGGGACGAAATCATGGAACCCACTGTGTAGTTGGTGCTATCTTTAAACAAAACCCTTTTATGGGCAATGCTCACAGTTGCTGTCTTAAAGACTTGCTCTATCAATTAAGACTACTAGCGGTCACTCGAAGCACCAGACAGAATTTGAAAATGTCGGTCACATTTTCGCTCTCCTAATTCATATTTTAAAAATAAGGATAACTCGAGCGCAAGCGCTTATTTGAAAGGCTGTTTCTTAATTTGATCATTATGTAATAGAACTAGTACTACAAGGAGTTGATTCAGAACTAGTGAAGAAATGTTATGATGGCAACATCAGAGTGAGATCACCAGCTTCGGGAACGGTACAGCTGACTTAGAGGGAACACACAAGAGCACATACAATAGTGCAAATAGCCACAAACAGCTTGCTCTTATTATGGAGAAATTACTAACCTCAAATGAGATATGGTAGGAAAAAAGGGGGCATTTCGTGAAAATCTTCATAGGGAGTGACACAATCTACAGATCAGTTAGAAAGACCATCGGTAAAGCTAACCAGAGAAGCCGTTCGTACCAGGTATCTGATATTGGAGGTGGTTGCTGAAGATCATATGTAGTGACTATGTCTACTGACTCCCCTGAAAGCCATCTTAAGGGTGTGTGGCAGAAAGAATTAACAGACGAATATTTATAGTGTAGAACATACATCCACAAGAAGGGATCAGAGACAAGAATAAAAAATGGGAAATAAAGAAGGCAATGGAGTTATAGAGGATATCATGGAAGAGAAAAGAGGAGAACTGACGCTTAAGGTAGACAGACCAAAGGACTGTTACTCTTGCCAAATTAAGAGCAACTGCTTTACGAGCATTTACTAAAAATAGGTAAATAGTGGTGAATTATGGAATTGACAAATCTCATCCAAGTACAAAAATACTGATGAATATGGTGTGATACATTCGCCTTCCAACAGGCAACGCGTCGTTAAGGAAAAAATGGAAGAAAAGTGTTTTCGCACTTGGCCGAACTGCACACGTGAGACCTGATATGATATAGGGTGAAATAAGACCCGTCCCTGTCAATCAGAGGAACTAAAAAGAGCGGCACCATCAGCAGTTGTTGGCTGTCATCGCTGCGAGAGATATCATCCACCCATTCAAAACCCTTCGAGCGTCATGCCAAAGTCACGAAAAACATGAAGAGGTCAATGATCGAAATAAGAGGAAGCATATCACCACCCAGCTGGCCTTTTGCTCAACGAACATTCCAGCGATTGACTTCAGGAGGCTTCAGGCACGTCTACTCTGGTTCTAGTATCCTATCGCGGATGCTGGAAGGGTAATAGGTAGACGTCTAATAATTGGGTGTGATTCATATAGGTATGACTAAATGAGCCCGGACGTAGGTAATCAACTTTAGGCAGCTGATCTCCATAGAATAGCAGAATCGATAATAGCAACAACGGTTTTAAAGTGCGCATCATAATATGTACAACTACTGATCATGCCGATAACTCGAAAGTGACAATGTATATAACGGCGGAATAGAATATTTTCAGTCAATTCATGCGAAATATCGAAAATACGCCATCTAATATAAGTGAGTGGAGAAGTGAAAGAAAAATTGTTGAAATATTTGTGAGAGAACAAGTCGCTAGAGATGCGTGGGCACCTTTCCGGCACCCCATGACAAATCGATCATCAATAGTTTGTGTTGCTATTTAGTGTGTACTCTGTTTGAATGTTCAAGATAACGAAATAATGAAATACTATCAATAACCAATAGAAAAATTAGCTAAATGCCTGAAAGAAATAAAACCTCAGAAAAATACCAGGAAATGCCAAAAATGACCGCAACATCAGTTTAATATAAATCCATGGAATGAATACTTTGAATTCGCTCCTGGAATATCTTCAGTGAAGGAAAAGGTATTCCGGAAGGAGAAATATAATAGAATTAAGCTGAAACTTCCCATCTTAGCTGTAGGATAGCATAAGGTCATGTGTGTCTTTCTTCTTCCCTTTTTTTCTCCTTTTCACATTCGATCATCCCGCCTGTCTGAAACCCCAGGATAAGCGTTGTGGGGAGGGAAAGAGAAGGCAGAAAACACCCGGACCTCGCGTCACATACGAGAGAAACTTATCTCGGCCAGACGCCGTGATTGACACGCGAGCCGCACTACTCATTTGTCCGTGCCACTTACTCCACGCGTATATATGCAAGCATTACATACATGTGTGGATATCTGTAATCGTTAGCGTGACCCCGTCCCCGCTCTCCAAGGGGGCAACGAACAGCAGATGACGGTGATGCCGAGAAGGAAAGGGTGGACATACAATATAGGAGGGAGGGATGCTAGTGTCCGCCAGAGATAGGCTTAGCGGAACTTGGGGACCTCGGACACTCGTCCGGCGGTCCAGGAGTCTCACTATCAATAAACTTTGGAGTTAAATATCCAAATTCTGGGAAGCGAAACATGTCTAGTCTCGAATGAAATTGAAAACAACAGCAGGTTAAAAAAATATTATAAGGATACACGAAAAACCGACTATGAAAAGTTGCTCAAGATACAACAGTAGGTATATAACAACACTTTAGCCAATACAGATAAATTAAATTCACGAAATAATGATAGAAATCATCATCATAACTATTTCAACAGTACCTACTCTAGCCAGTCCACGAATCCTACATTGCATTCCTCTTTGAATCTTCAATAATTCTCTTTCCTATCTTCATGGTATCTAGATCACCTATTCTTTTCCTCCTTATTACGTGCTAATGAAATGTTACATAAGGTTTCCCCCTCCGTTAGCCTCTTCAATAATACGTTATCTCTCAAAACGTCCCCCATCCACTTTTGTTATCTTTCTTCTCCTACCGTAACACTTCTTCATTCCTCATCTTCTCCATCTAGCTAACTCTCTTCATTCTTCTACACAGTCACATCGCAAAGGCCTCCGATTTCCATTCATCCTTTTAGCATAATTACCCCTGGTCATTTCTGTTTGATAGAACGATTCAATGAAGCCACCAAGGGGAAATTAAGTGACACATTGTATATCTTTGACTAGTGTTTTGCATACCTGTGTGATACTGAATGTATACTTAATTTTTCTTTTGCATTTTTGCAAAATATATGAATATTTATTTGTGATGTCTGACTCAGACGGTGATGGCTTTCACTGCAATATTGAAAACACTTTATTTCTTAGGAGATGCTCATTTAAGTTAAGATATTTTTGGCTTATTAAAAACCCTATATGTTAGTAACTAACATAGGATTTAGGTTCATGGTTTATAAGAGTACCTCACAAAGGTTTACCCCCTTTCACACACCCTTGCGATAGCTTGTAGGGTATTATGTTAAGGTAGTTACCACCACGCAGCATATTAGATCTTCTACCCTAATCTAGTCCTTGTGTCTCTTCTAAGATATCAATGATTCTCTCATATTTGCGAATGTTTCCTTAACAAGCGCAATTCCTACGTCTGATATCCAGACTACTGACGCTTCCAAGATAAGAAATGGTGCCACTTTTTTCAGTTTCTGCCAGGCCACCTTAATAGCCTTTTTAATCTTTATGAATCTCATTATATTTTCATTGATCATCATTCTATTTCTTTCACTTTTGCTCTTCTACCGCAATCATCATTTCCTGAAGTTCTTTTTCTGATAGACTAACCCTTGCTTTATCACCTGTAAATGCCGATTAATTTAATTCACAACATACAAAAATCCCCATTTAAGTCAACTGTTCGACCTATTCAAGTTTATGCCATGCCGGAGACTTCTGAGGCATTGAGTTATTGTCAGGGTACTGTCAATAAATACACTATGGCACGAGTAGTGGAACTTGAAATAGCGCTACCTTCAAATTTACCCATAGAGTTATTTGTTGTAAGACGATTAGTTGCCGAGATAAATCACTAATTACACCACGTACGGATAGTATGCTTCGGTAGATTTAAATGCTGCAATCTAACAATAGTAGTTTTCAAACTTAGTATTATTATTGGAAGAATTACATCTATGCTTAGTATTAGTTCTACTATATTCCTCTAAAAGGAGAAAATTGTACGTCATTATCTGCATTCACATTATCCCACTGCAACACTCTATAACGGTGGCTTCTGTAAATTGGGAAATACAATCTTCTTATAATTCACAAAATGACCCAAATGAGCAAATTAGCAGTATTATACTGGCTAGTAGGCATATATTTACATGCAGCTCTCCACTCGATTCTTCTATCGGCCAACCTCTTCATATTAGCGTAGTTCCTCTCTTTCACATCCTTTACGACCTGTTCTATGTAACTCATACAAGGCCTGCCTTTTCCTATCTTCTTGTTCACTTTTCCTTCGACGATTGTCTTCATCAGGCCATCGTGTCTTAAGATATGGCCGATTAAGTTGTCCAGTCTTCTTTTTATAGTTTTCAGCAGACTTCTCTTTTCTCTCACTCTTCTTAGGACTTCTTCATTTGTCACTCGGTCGATTCATTTTATCTTCATCATTCTTCGGTAGCACCATATTTCGAATGCTTCCACCCTTTTCTTCTCCGCTGCTGTCATCGTCCATGCCTCACTGCCGTAAAGGAACATGCTCCAGATATACGTTTTGATGAATTGCTTCCTTACTTCCAAGCTTGTATTTCCAGCTGTTAGTAGATTCTTCTTTTGATAGAATGCCCTCTTTGCCTGGGCTATTCTACTGACTATTTCTTTCTTGCTTCGTCCGTCGTTGGTTACTGGGCATCCAAGGTAACAGAACTCTTTCACCTCTTCCAGCTTTTATTTGTCCTAGTTTAACGTTGGTTTTAGCCTCTTCTCTCTTGCTGCACACCAGTATCTTAATCTCCTTCTTATTGATCTTCAGCTGATATCTGGCCATTGTCCTTTCTATGGTTATCAGCATCTTATTCAGATCCCTCTCTGTCTCTGCTATGAGTGCT
The DNA here is from genome assembly GCA_933228895.1 of Platycnemis pennipes. Taxonomy (NCBI): domain Eukaryota; kingdom Metazoa; phylum Arthropoda; class Insecta; order Odonata; family Platycnemididae; genus Platycnemis; species Platycnemis pennipes. The sequence continues at coordinate 30,474,675 of OW121851.1, forward strand.
ATGTCATCACCGAATCTCAGCATGTCAATTTTTCTCCATGGATATTCACCCCTGAAGACTTCTCTTTGATTTCATTGATGGTTCTCTCGATGTAAACATTAAAAATTAGTGGAGACAGTGCACAGCCTTCTCTCACTCCTTTCCTTATTCTTGCTTCTTCACAGCTGGGTCCAGATTTAACCACAGCTACTTGGTTTTTATACAAACTGTGGATCATTCTTCGATCATTGCACAACACTACAATTCATTTCAGAAGTCCAAGCATTGAATTCCAATCCACGTTGTCAAAAGCCTTCTCTACGTCCACAAATGCAATGAACGTTGATTTGTTCTTCTCCAGTCTCTTCTCTATGAGTAGCCTAAGGGCCAATATTTCCTCTCTTGTACCCTTACTTTTTCTGAATCCAAATTGATCTTCATCCAGGAACTCCTCTACTTTTCGTTCTATCTATTCTTCTGTAGATGATCCTTGTCAATATCTTCGATGCATGTGGGTCAGGCTTATAGTTCTAAAATATTCGCATTTCTCCGCTCCCTTCCTTTTGGGAATAGGTAATATGATGTTTTTCTCGAAGTCCCTGGGTATTCTTCCTATTGAGTGCATGTCGCAGATGGTCTTGTAAAGATGGGTTAATGTCTTCTCTCCTGCATTTTTTATTAATTCTGAAGGAATATTATCAACTACAGAAGCCTCATTCATGCGAAAGTCTTTTACTGCAGCGTCAAATTCCGGTCTTAATATTGATACTGCAATATCATCCTCTTCGACTACGCTTTCCTCTTCGATCACTTTCGTGCTGAGATTTTTTCCGTTGCATAGTTCTTCCAGATATTCTTCCCATCTCTTCACTTTGTCTTCATTTTCAATCAAAAGTTCTCCATTTTTGTCTCTTATGGCATTGAATCTTATGCTCCGTTCTTTGAATTGGTTCCTCACTATCCTTTAGGCAGTTTCAACCTTTCCAATAGCAAGATTGTTTTGTACATCCTCGCATAGACTTTTCATCCATGTTTCTCTAGCTTTGTTGGCTTTGCGACTTATTTCGTTCCTTATTCTTTTGTAGCAAAGCTGCCCTTCTTCAATTTCCGCATTTTTGTACTTTCTTCTTTCTTCAATCAGGTCTAAGACTTCTTCCGTGATCCATGGCTTCTTCTTGGCAACTTTTCTTCTTCCAAGAGCTTCTTTTGAGGCTTTCTGTAGTCCACATTTAATAATTTCCCAGCGCTCATCCACTGATTTCTAAGTCAGGTCCTCTCCTATGTTGTTCCCCACTGCTTTTTGAAATGCCTGCTGGTGTTGAGCCTCCTTTAGTTTTTCTATTTGCAATACGTTCTTCATTTTTTTCTTCATCTTATTGAATTTTAGATGGCATTTCATCATTACTAAATTATGATCGCTGTCGATGTCTGCCCCAGGGTAGGTTTTGCAGTCCTTCACCTGGTTACTAAATCTATGCTTCACTAAAATGTAGTCAATTTGAAATCTTCTTCTGTCTCCTGGCATTTCCCAAGTGTATCTTCTTCGGATATGGTTTTTAAACAACGTTTTAGCAACCACTAACTTATGCTGTGTGCAGAACTCCAGTTGTCTTTCTCCTCTTTCATTTCGATTACCAATCCATATTTCCCAGTTATTCTTCCATCTTGACCTTCGCCGACGACCGCGTTCCAATCTCCTAAAATAATTAGGTTTTCTTCTCCTCTTACCTGTTTTATAACTTCCGTGATATCTTCGTAGACATCTTCCACTTCTTTATCTTTGTAGTCGTCGTAGGCATGTAAACCTGAACCACTTCGGTATTTATAGGTTTGGTCTCGATCTTCACCATTATCATCCGTTCATTGTACTGCAGGAAGCTCTTCACACCCATTCCGGAGCTCTTCCTGAGCATTATATCTACTCCAGCATTACCATTTAATGATCCCGTGTGTATAATTCTATAGCTTCCGCTCTAGAATTCTCCTTCTTCGGGCCACTTCATTTCGCTGATTTCTAATACGTCGATGTCCATTCTTCGCATTTCCACTTTCAGGTTCTCCAGTCTTCCACAGGTCCGAAGCGATCTCACGTTCCATGTTCCGACCCTAAAATGCTCATCACACTTGACTGATGTACTCTCTCGGGTAGTCCCCGCCCGGATATCTGACTAGGGGACTATTTTACCTCCGGAATATTTTACTCGAGAGGGTTCCATCACGTCTTGATTGAAAGAAAAAGTGGAGCAGCTGCGACTCCTCGGGATAATAATGCGGTGATTTCCCCTTGCCTACCACATCGTAGTACCACAGCCGTTCAAGTAAATGTTACCATGCCTGTAGTGAAATGAGTGTCGCTCTACCGACCTCTGTGGTCTCCACCTTCACTCATTTGAAGAAGAGCTGCTGCCCTCTCCTCCGGGTGATAGAGTGCATAGTTTTTAGCGGCCTCCAATCGCCAAGTCACGGCATCTTCACAGGTTCTGTATTATTTAATGGCCTACCTTACCCAGGGATAGACCAATACCCCCTCGGAAGGCCGTCGCTTTTTGTCAGCGACTGCTTATTCGACGAGTAAACTCGATTATCTCGCAGCTAACCTCTATATCTAGAGGTTGACCCACCATCCGCAACCCGGTGGACGTACTCGGTCGCTTTAAGCCTAGCCGCGAGGTCCAGTTCTCTAACGATCTAAAAATGTTACAAAGCTTTGTACAGCCGTTGCGGCAATGGCTGTACCAGTACAACCATTGCCGCATAGCCCTATAGTTTCACAGCAGAGTTTTTTCTGAGAAAACGAACTGTTTCAGGGGTAACTTTGTGAAATTTTTCCATGGTGGAGAAAACAAACTTTGCAAATTTCACTAAATAGATTTATTCACGACCCGGGTTTCAACACATTGTGTCATCATCAGGTGAAAAAACAGAGATGCAGTCCAATATATATATGCACAGGGTGTAGGCCAAGGAGGGGGGGGTGGGGGTAGTAGGCCTCACCCTTCACTACCCCCACCATCCTTGGCCTACACTCTGTGCATATATATATTGGACTGCATCTCTGTTTTTTCACCTGATGATGACACAATGTGTTGAAACCCGGGTCGTGAATAAATCTATTTAGTGAAATTTGCAAAGTTTGTTTTCTTCACCAGAGTTTTTTCTGTTCTTTGAAAATTGCAATTTGCCTTTTGCAAATTACTCGGGCCCGACTCCGATCAACAAATAACCATAAAAATATTAATTTTTCACTCTTCATTAGGATCTTCATTGACAATCTCTTGACGGAATTGTTGACCATTTATGATGAATCCATACTCTGCTATGTATCCCAATTGAGTCTAGTAAGGGATAAGGAGCATTGATTCATTATTATATCACTCGGAAACCTCATATTTTTACGGCAGTAAGATAAATGTTGGTCAAAAGTTAAGATCTTATACTTCGGGAAGATGTTCTTACCGTACTATTAAACTCTTGAACGGTACCTCACGAAATAACGGCATCACACCAAATATATTTGCATTTACTCTATTCTATCATAATATTTACACGGCATAACTCTTTTCTCTATCAAAATGATGGACTAATCAATTTTTCATAGGGTATACTTGGCCTAGTTTTAAGTTCTCCTGAGGCTTTCTCACAGGATAAACCAAGGTCCCATGGTGTAATGGTTAGCACTCTGGACTCTGAATCCAGCGATCCGAGTTCAAATCTCGGTGGGACCTGATTTTTATATTTTCTGTGTCATGCAAGGATTAGGATGGTGGCTCAACATTAAGTTTTTCCCTAAATTCACCACAGAATGCTTGAGAAAGGATTTATCTCCAGTCAGCATTTTTTACCTCCATACCGTAAACATCATTCCTATCGTAATGTTCCCTAACGCTTCCGTTCTACGGATAATGCACTTCTCCTGGATGCATTAAAAATATTCCTGTCTTATTCCTGAATTTCTGAGAATCAGACAATAGCTACGAAAGATAATGTGGAAGAAAATATGACCTAGAGGAACACCGAAACAGACGAAGATACAGCGTTCCAATCACTACATGTAATGGCAATTCTTCTCATTGAAACGTTATTTACAGTTTTTTCACCTGCTCTCCTTCCGACTGTTCCTGCTCGTATCCACTTAGCCTAACATATGACAACTTTTGGCCTATAAGCTAGGAAAACAATATTCGTTGGCTCTGCAATACTATTACCCTGAATCACAAGTAGATCCGTATCAGTTATCTGCCCTTATTATATCTCCTATTTCTTAATGTCTATTTCATTTTCAAAGCTACCCCTTGCGGACTTTCGCCCATCCACCATAAATTAACCAATATCCACTGCTTCCCCTGGCGCCGCATTTCTTCCATCTGCCCTCACAGAGGTCTATGACATCAAAAACTACCAAAGTCATCACATGTTTAACGTTTTATCCACCCCAGCATGGCACAGACAGAAGCACCACAACCACCTTTCGTCCGACTTACTCCTAGACATATTCGACCCTTCTGAGTGGCACTACTAAGACTCAGCTTCTACTGCACCCTACAGTAAACTGATGCGGATCTTGGGAAAGCACTTTGCAACGACCTCTAGCGGAGTCTATTGAGGTTGTGCAAAGGAGGGGAGGGTAGGGTAGGTGAACAACAGCAAACTTAAATCTTGCAACACAAGGTTTATTGACCTAACCTGCGGATACTGTGGCAACGGTTGGAGCAGCCCCGAAGGAGCGGGGCAGGGGAGGAAAATAAAAAAGGTGGAGTAAAAAGCAACGAGGAGGGACCGGCTGTTACCGTAGTTCCCGGGCGGCGTTGTCACGAGGTAGTGGCGCCTGGTCGTCTCTCTGAGTCCAAAATGTTCGTACCTCTCTCGCGGCAGCCAGGGGGAGAAAACCCCCAGTACCGGCGGCGCAAGTTACTGTTAAATGGTGTCCACTTTCGACCGCTCATGAGAGGAAATTCAACACTCTTTATCTTAAGCGCCCCTAGTCAAAAGGGCGGCTCAACTTCCCATCACTTCAAGGTTGTTGTCCTTGTGAAAGTCATGGGGAGGGATCAGAAAGTCATGGAAATTCCCGCTACTAGGCTTATTTATCTAATCAGGTAATTATGACTTGTAGGGATTATCCAAGAAATTGTTGCTCATTAGAACTGTCTGAAAATGTATGCATGCAATAAACATTTGAATATTTGGGAAAGTTACGCTTTTAACCCAGTAAAAATAGAGATCATATATGCATATCAACAAGAAGATAACTGAATTTTAAAATAATATATCTTATCTTTTTCAGACTATTTAGACTTTTTCCAAATAGGCTAATCGCCTGGTGATGACGTTAATCGTCGAAACCATGGTCGTAGTAGTGCGAGATAAATAAATGTGGAAATACAAAGTTTATTTTGTCATTTAAAATGAATAAACCAATGGGAAATGATAGGATAACATTATTGGGTAATTGAATTCACTAAAAAATTCAAGTAAAGTACATGTGTACGAGAAGAAAAATTTCCGTAAGAATGATGCGTAAAACGTACTATCAGCATCTCATTGAGGACGCCGCGTTCACAGCAGGTGCATAATCCAAGACATCACTATCACAGCTTTCTTGAAATTGGAGTAACTCAAATTTATATGCAGTTTCAAGTTACTTAAATGAAAATAAAATATGTCGATGATGTCTCTCTCGTCCAATGAGTGAAATTTAAAAAGTTATAATTTTAGTACCTCCAAATATGGTCGTGAATATCTCGGCAAATTTTTGTTTCATATTGGCAATAATGCAGATATCGAAAACAGCACGCAACGCTCACGCAAAGGCTAGTAACGAGGGATATGTACTCGAAAGTATAAGTCTCTATGTTTAGAATTCTAACGATGAGTGAAATTTCTTTGGGCCTTGCACATGCACTTCCTTACACAAATAGCGCCTCTAAAAGATATAGTAGATCCGGAAAACTCATTATTAATGAGTTCAAAATGAAATGTTATCAAGCGCATAAGCATACCCAACACAACTCGATGATCAGCAGAGAGGACATCAATCGTTGCAACAGCGGTGAAAGATGAATGACAGATCCCATTTCTCTCGTCCGTCCCCATCGGTCAAACTCCGATTGAATACGTTTCTCAATGATTCACATTCCTGGATCCCGGTGACAGTAGCCAGAGGAGCATTCCCGAGGTAAATAGGGAAATTACTGTGTATTTATAGCTTATTCATGGTTGCATTAACCCCTAATGAATATTTTTGTTGCTTAAATAAACAAAAATTACGTGGAATCACCATACACATCATGAAGTCTTCGCAGTCTTTTTTAAGGTTCAGGTTCCTTTTCTACGGTTCCAGGCCAAGGAGGAAGGTCTGAAACGATACATTTTTTAATAGCGAAACCAAAGTGGTTGACCAATACTATTTTTTATTGGAGAGGGCCAGAACTCGTACTTCATTTTTTGCATTTCATTGGATACTCAATTTTAAAACACAAATTTTTGGCAATTGCGAACTAGGTTTTCCATGCATTAACAGTACGAGTTCAAAGAAACTCGTAGCATTAATGCTGGTGTTGAAGCATTGATGAATAAAAATTTATTTATAAACTGGACTTCTTTATAAGAAGTCCAGTTGGCGCTCGAAGATGAGAATCTTAGTGGCTCGGCAACGTCACGGGGATAGCACTGAAAGATGATCGGCTTTATGCAGGCCTGAATGCAAGGCGAAGAAATTGCACAAGACTCACTAACCACTGATCAGAAATAATTAATCAAAGGGTTATCGGAATAAAATTTAAGAAATATTTTCCCGGCTTCCACCACGTGGATATAATTGCGCAAGCAGAACTGCTACTGCGTATTTGCCTTCTAGATTACCAAGCCACAGTGCCGTGTCCCATCACGCTTCCCTCCAGAGGAAATTGCTGCCTGGGCTACCTTAGAATTTGACACGCAAGGAGAGGAGGGGACAACGAGAGAAGCGGAAGAGGGAGTGGTAAGCAGGACACGCGTGACACGAGCGGGACAAGCCGTATACATAAAGGATGGAAAAAGGCGGGCATTAGGAGGAGTCAGGCGCGCTTATATCATATTATTTTGTGAGAGAGGAGTCTTGGCTCCATTTTGACGGTCGACTTTGCCAAAAACACACGCTGCAACGCCTCGCCATATAATTTGCTTCAGCTGCTCGGGAGAATCTCCCTCCCTCTCTCACCCTCAACCCGTTCTGGGGGGCACAGGGGTCCTTCGAGGAGGAGGCGTTTGGACGTACGGCGAGGGGGATGGGATTAAAAGGAAGGACAAGATGGATAAACCAACGGATCTAATTCGGCCGTCGTCCCAAGAGGGAGCGAGAGAGAGAGAGAGCAAGAGTGGGAACGGGCCTCCTTTGAATCCGCCAAAAATATCCGCCCACTCGAAAAATCGTCCTCACGTGCGCCGGACCGCCGTCAGCCCACGATCCTCAGCGACATAAAAATAAAAGAACGGATGCGCGAACTGCGTCGGATGCGAGAGACGTGCACGGTGCGTAACGGACTGAAGGACGTAAGGATTTGGTGAAATTCGAATTCATTCAGGCATTCGGCATCGGGCATGTTCCATTTGCCATCGATTCCCGTGATTTCCGTGAGACTATTAGGTTTGTATGCCTTCATGCATAGAATATGTAAGGCTACAGCATTTACTACCTGGTGGGATGAAGACTACAGCATGGAACGCTGACTATCTAAAATACGATCTGCGATCCAGCCTTCCCACTTTTGGAGAGGCTATTACTCCTAAGATCTATCTACGTCTGCAGGTAATCGGCATCATTACAGCATTATCAATGGGAAAATATTTATTTGCCAAATCAATTGTGACCCTTTCGTTCTGCAAAGGTAAACTCCGGAAACCGGGAGTAGAAGCTGAAAAATATTTTATTCATTAAGGTTACATGAGTAATTTCGGTGAAGCGCGAAAATTTTGCCAGCCTCCCACTTTGTAGGAGATATTCCTTGGAGTAATTGTGATAGTTCCAATGTTGGGATTGTACGAATCTTTTGAACTAACTGGAATAGTATCGGAGTAATCAGATATCTAAATCCCAGTCCCATCGATCTCTGAACAACCGAGGATGGTACATATCTGACAATCAATTGGATGCGTTCCGGAGGGTCATGGCCTGCTTAGACAAGCTCATGATGGCAATCCTCTTTCGACTATCTCGTTCCGTTTCTAAAACAAAAATAGTGTCACTTAAATGCACTCGTTGCTCATTTCTCTCACGCTAATACTATGTTCTTCATGCCAGTCACTATAAGATGCTCAATGTATTAAAATTACACTTATATCGCCTCCTTCCGAGGAACGGGTAGCCGGTAGTTTACGGAAAGCAGACTATGCTCAAGTTTTCAACCGCTTGACGATACACGATGATTGAAAGTGGTTGAAAAGTCAAGTATGATGTTTAGGTCGAAATCACAATGAAACTGGGGGATATAGGTATTCATTCGCGTTTTCATTGGAGCCAACCTTAATGAGCCTGGGGAAATTGTTTAGTAATACACTTCAGCAAATATTTACTGAAAACTTACTCCAGAGTATTTTCTAAAAACGTGATTTTCTGAGCACCAGATCTTCCTTATGATCTACTGATGGAAGAGGGAAAGTCCCCATCTCGCCCACGGTGTTGTGAAAATTACAAACACCGTTGGACATAGTACTCAATGAGCTCTACTCTCCCCGACCACACTGAACTTCCCATTGAACATTGAGGTGGATGCTATCGTATTTCAGTTTTTGTATCCATTATACTTTAATTTTCTTCCTAAGAACGAATTCATGGAGAGCAATTCCCTTGCTGTCATTGAAACACATGCGCATCATCTTCCCTTTTGACTTTTGAAGACGAATTTTCTTCTCCTTTAGGGAAGTTGATGACAACATTACTTTCATTCATAACTTTGACGTTTTGTTGTATGATCACAGCGGAAAAACCATGTGTTCCCCTGTGTTCAAATTTAAATCAAGTTTAAGAATTTTTTTTTCAACGGGCCATTTGAAGGATATCTTTGCGAACCGGAGTCATCTTTGATCATTAGATATAAAATGTAGCACAACTCTGGAAGCAACTTTTTTCTTCCACTAAAAGCCCAAATGATAGCCCAAGTCTTCCTCAGAAATTGGACGTCCGTGGCATCTTCAATTGCTTCTACGCCACTTTTGAATCGCGTACCTATACCACCTGAAAATTTATGCACGAAGTAATAAATTATTATCATACACATTTTCTATCAATTTAGTGGCATCAACAAATCTTGTGGCACTTTTTCCGAGTTTCGAAGAAAATTAAACGTTAGCTCTCTGTTCCACCTTGTTCACGTAAGAATGTTCTCTGACCAACCACAAGAAATGACCTAGAACTTTACAACCAAGCTTCGGGCGTACTGTTGCATTGTAAATGAAGGATAAAATCTTGAATTACACGCGCTTTTTCATACAGAGCCATAGTAAATTTCCTGAACGAAAACTAGTATCCTTACTTAATTTATGGACTGTGTATCCACCCCCTTAATTTTTATTTGCCAGCCAAACTGTGTATGGCACAATAGACGACTGTCAGAATTCTAACAGATTAATGAGGGTAAAGCCTCCAACAGTAATTTAGTCAAAAATAGCAACAGTAATTATATACACCTTTAGGACTCATAATTCATTACTCTATCATTCGAATTACAGAAGAGCTATTTTCTTGATGTTATGTGTAAAACAGCGACCTATTTTGCCTATAATCAATCGTACAAAGCGCGTGCCACTGCAAATATTTCATGCTGCCAAACACTGAATGTAAACACTCGCTTCCAGGTGGTTTTGAAGAGAGGAAAATAATTCCGAATGACATGTTCAGCTGAAGGCGGCGGAAAGGGAGATGTCCCAAGCCCTTCTGGCTCTCATTGTACTCCGTGATGCATACTATAACCACGATGTTTTCGCAAGGATCGTTGAGCAACCACACCTTCAATCTTTCCCTTCCAGCCCTCATATTATTCTCCATCTGTGAGAATAAGTCACCCATGGCCCCCGTCTTTTTCCCCCTCCCTCCCGCCCCTTCTCTTGACGACCCGCATCCGAAATACGCCCTGAATGATGGCGAGGACAGGTGTGTGCCTCTATGTGTTTGAGAGAGGGAGGACCTTCGATGGTGGAGACTGGAGATGGGAGGATGATGAGAAGGAAGAGTCAAAGCGACTGGGCGTGTGAGAACTTTCCATGGAGATGAAGTTTCTTTCCAAACGCGAGAGACATAAGCAGGAAGGGATAGGAAGAGGGGGGTAGCGGAGGGAGAAGGGTTAGGGCGCAGTTTTATTTATGTGCAAACGTCAGGAAGGGTGACATGGCCATTCATTCATATATGTGGGTACAATAATCACAATAATGAATACATGTATACATTACATTGACATATCTTTGACTCTGCATCGTCTATGGCTCCTAGAGAAAACTACAAGGTGTTCACACAAAATCATGTCTAAAGTTTTCTTCAAAAGGAAAATTTTTACTTCATCGCCCAGATGAAGAAAGGGGTCGGGTTCGCATAGGAATGAAGGGCTCGAGGAGTGGCAAAACGAGCTCAGTGAGGAGGGTTTTATGATTTTTTTTTCTCTCAGGGGTCGGTCGGTTCAAGGAGTGGTGGGTGGAATTCATCCATCTCCCCTCACGACTCTCTTTTCAAGCGTAATTTGGTGAAATTTATAGGCGACGTTTTCCGGGCGCAGGAAATGCAACATTGGGGTGTCGTTTTGAGGTGAAAAGGGGCGGGGGAGTGATGAATATTCAATGTTTTATTATTAATACGTCGTCTTGAAGATGTTCCGTCATAGAAGGGCGGTGGGTTCGATGGCTGAGTTAACAAAATTTAACACGCTGTGCTACTCGGCGCGAGCAATGACTCGAATCTATCACCACCTGAATCAAGAATAATTCAAGTACGAGAAATGGATGACGTCCTTGAGAATGAATGTCATGTGATAAGAGGAAATTGAGAGATTAGGTATTAGAAATCATTTGATTAAGTCAATACCTCAATTGCGATGGCGTTTATTTTTTTTGAGAAAGTACCATCGCAACAACTATTTCTAAAATGAAGTCTTCAAAAGAGGCATGTACCAAGAAATTTTTGAAATATCCGTATAAAAGAGAAATGGTATATTATCTATAAACATCATTATATTACAATGCAGTTTCGGTACTGCAGGCGTCTACTGCTAGCTTATGCTCTGAGTGTAGGGAACCATTACCCATTCAGCTTCTACTCGGATCATGTCAACTCCAATTAAGGGTTGATTAGGGAAACTGGAGAGTAGATGGCTACGGGCCGAATGATTGTAACTGGATGAAATTAACTTCTACGTGATTGAGGATGACAGAGCAGACTAAGGAAGGAATATTAACGTATTTTTTATTTAAACATCTTTTAACAGATTAGATGTATTCGATGCTGTGATTTCTTGACCTGGACCAGTAAAGTGGAGTGTTGAAGGAGGAAAACATAGCACGGACTACTGGCAACGCTTTCTTGCTTTAAATTGACTCTGAGCATTCAACACAGATTTGAAAGTGATTTTTTTTCAGAAATACAGCACCACAACCACTTAGAGAGAGACACAACAGCTATATTTGTCTTTGTAAAAGCCAAGGGAGAAATTAATTTACATCGAGGAATCCTTGTTAGATGCAATTACCAGATGAATGGCAATGATTAAAAATTGTACAATGATTAATTGAATCTCTTTTAAGTCATTCTTTTTGTATCAATTTCACACGAACAAGCCTGAATCCCATAATATAGAGATAGGTTTTATTCCTTCTGCTCATCAATGTCCGTTCAAAAAGGCGAGCAATTCATTTCCAAGTGTTTTCAAGTCTAACTCATTAACTTCTCAAAAGAATAAGACACTATTCTTCATTCGGGAGCGAGTTAATTCTTACCGCTGGTAGGGAATGCACGTGTACAAACATATATTAAGGCATACATTCTCAACAGGAGCCTCGCTGCTATGAGGGAGACAGAACCCTTGTTTGACAGACGGGGATGGCAAATTAATCCTCTCAGAAAGAGCCAAGGGGAGCGCGGAGTATATAAACATCTCCGCCGACTTTCACAGCATCCCCAGACCGGGCATATTTCATCGAGGACCAACCTCTCCCTCTACATCTCTTCTCCCCCGAAGAATCGTTTTACATGACCACTTGGTTCTCCTTCCCCCTCGGCTAGATGTATCAATCCCAACTGTTTGCTCGCAGACTTTCAACCTCTTCCATTTCGTCGTACACAGCACGGTTTTTCACTCATTACTTTCTCTTATCGTGTTTTATTAATTTCTTTCTCTGTTTTTTATTCGATGCCAAGGGCCACATCTTCCTTCATTATATTTGATCAGGGAAACATGCTTTTGATGCATCGCTCTTTCTTCTGACATGCCAAAGGGACTTACTACTCCCAACCTGAAGATAGCTTCGAGAAATCATCAGAAGCTAGATGACAACCGCAATTGAGATTTTATCTGAACCAATTAATGCATGGCACGCGAGACTCGTGGATTTAACCCAACACCCCATATTATTACAATAATAAATAAGATAAATTTCGAATTAAGGATAGGAAGTGAGGTTATAAGCATTCTTAATACTACGACGGGATAGCAAGTCTTCTCTTTCGATTTGCCTAAATATTGGAAGTGTTGGACGGCGTTAAAAAAACATTCCATGGGTGGCCTTGCTGCCATCCATGGAGCTTTTCTGGCCAAATTTATTACCTTGCATCTGGAATGTGTGATCCTATGTTGTATGCCATTATTTCACAAAGCTTACACTTGTTTATATGATTTACATCAAATTTCCACGAGTTAATGACGGCGATGGAATAGCCGACGTACTGTGTATAATTTTCGAAAACATATATGATTCTAAAACGCATCATTACAATCGACATAAGCTTTTTACGCGTAAGACTTACAGTCAGCCTCAAGCTGACTTTTAATCTTCAAACTATGTGTATGCTAGGAAAATGTTTGGCAGGAAAACGCTAAAATCTTTCCTGGGATTTCATCTAGGCTACATGTCACTATGTACTGTTTTCAAGCGATGAGTTAATGAGTGGATGTCGCATCCGGGCTGAGGTGGCGTCGGAAAGTGCCGGATACAGAAAGTCGGATTCCTGTAGGACATTTCCTCACTGATTCTCCGTCTTCTTTCAACATAGCCTTGGCTTAGGATAGGGATGTGGATGCCCAGGAACGTGCTGTTTGGGATCGGCTGTCACCGTGAGACTGGCGGGGACTTAATTCGAGTTCCGTGGGATAATATTTAGACTCAAGGCGATTGGATGGATCAGGCGTTAAAAGAGATAACACTCCTCTCAACATCCGTCCATCTGGCTTCATTTGCTTGTGGTGGTAAAGCGGGGTCGAAAATTATTCTACTCATATATTTTAACTTTTAATCAGCAGCGGACCTTTCCCTTTCCCGTGTTTATTTCGCCAAATGTCCCTTTAGAATAACGATTGTCTTATTGCTTAATGTAACTTAATTCCAAAAAGCAGTTCCTCTCTACTGGTATCTTTAATATATGCGCAGTCACTTTATTTGAGTACTTAAAGACGACAAACTTAGTCTTTAAACAGAGAACTCATTCAATTACCGTTGGCCGCCCACTGACAAGATAAAACATAGAACCCTGGTTTGACTACGTTTTTCCGTGTAAGATTGTTTGATGAGTTGATACATTGAAATTATAGACGGTGATTATAGTAATTACGAATCTATAAACCTCGTCAATGACGGTGAATTTCGTCGACCATCGACATTGATGAGCCGATGCGAAAAATCGATGATGATGACCAATGGGATGAGAATTATCTCAGTTATGAAACTTTGCAGATAAATAGTAGTAGAATTGGGGTTTAAGGGTGCGTCGACGGCTATAGGTCATTCCGCACCGCACACAATGAACTTCTTAAAGAGAAAAATTATACTTAATAAACTGTATTATAATACGATTATGTCAAATTACAGTACGTGAGGAACTTAAAATGCACTATCATTTTTATGAGACCTATTTGTTTTAGAAGATTTATTACTGTTGATAGGCGATTAGGGTCGTGGCTTAGAACGGATTCTAGGTCGCCCCTGATCCCTAGCGAGTCCTCCCCTTCCCGGTAGCTGTCACATTCTGTCAGGATGAGCTTCACGGAGGAGAGAGGTGAGCCGCAGTCATCACATCGAGGTGGAATTCAATCTTCGGTGAACAGGAATGAATGGGTTAGACCACAGTGCCCCAATTCTTAAACGTGTGGCGAGTATCTCCTCCCTCCGACATCCCCTGACGGACGAAGCCCATGGAGAAGTTATCGATTTTTTTTCGCGGAGTTTGTTGTTCGAGATATTTACCCAATGTTCTCGCCATAACTCCAGTGCTACATTATATAGCATAGCATAGCCCTCAGGTCCTTATGCGGTACCAGATTAGATGTTAGGTCAGAGTTATTTAGCGCCTTCTTAGCAGCAGAGTTTATAATAGAATAGTAGTCTTAGCCCCTACCAAAATAAACAGCGTATCTCATTAAATTCTGTGTAATGACGGGTTTTTACCGCGTTATTTTTGGTGTAAAGCAAGAGCCATGATGATTGTTCGAGAGCCATGATCAACACCTCGGAAACCTACATTTGAAAAATACATCACATCTTTTCCATTCTTTTCGTATTCATTTACTCTATATTTTTTATACATATGTAAAAATGTAACTGTGTATCCATTATCAGAAAAATAGAAAAAATATATTGATTGCTTATTTTGGTTGGGGCCAGAAAATAAATATGCAGAGATTCATGATTCTCAGTCGAAAATCGTGGATAAAACCTTACGAAGAGAAAAGAAGACGTACCGAGAGTGTTAACTTTAGAGATAAGAAAAAGCACACGTATTCACATGTTACTGTTGACTTTGTGCTGCTCCAGACTCCAGATCATAAACTATTGTAGATTTCGACATATTTTTCAGGAGTATTCAGTGGCACCAGATGCATCACAAAATTTCAAAATATAAATATCCGAAATTTTCCATTTCACACGAATTGTTCCCTTTAAAGGTGAAATCTTATAATCTCTTTGAAATGGTTGCAGGGTGCAGATTCAGTTTACTGTTGATGCAATGTCAATTTCGTTTCGATCTCTGTAATAAATAGGCTTAACCTTCTCAATTGAGTTTGATCCAGTTCAAATTTTACTTAATAGCCATACCAAAATGCCAACCGAGGCATTTTACATCGATCATGGATATTCATCGATAATCATTGACCATCGATAACTACCGATCATAGCATACTCTATACCATGATCGATGACTATCATCGAAATGCTTCGATTTCGATGAATGTTGCCGTATAAGTGGTACATCCGTATAAAGGGTATAGGGGCGGAGAACATTCTGAAAATTAGTTTCGGAAATATAACTAATAAAGATGAGTTAAAACACAGAAGGGAACTACTTAACGACAAATCAAAAAATATAATGACAAAAGGAATCGAACTCTTTAGATTTTACTTCGTATGTTTCCACTGAGAACGTAAATTGTCAAAATTATCAATTTGACACTGATTCAAAATTTTAACAGCGGTGGGATTCGAACCCACGCCCTTTTGGTCTGGTGCCCTTAATCAGCGCCTTAGACCACTCATCCACGCTTCCCTTTGATGTGCACAGCTGTTGGATGAAAAGTAATGTGCCTTCGTGATTTAAGATGCAACCAGATAAAGAAATATTCCTAGAATTCTTTCGTATTTATCCTTCTCAGCAATAACTTTAGTAGGTCGGCATTCATTAAGTATTTGTTGCGCAATATTCCTAGGTTTCTTTCGTATTTATCCTTCTCAGCAATAACTTTAGTAGGTCGGCATTCATTAAGTATTTGTTGCGCAATATGGAGGGATGGTGTTATAATTCATCAATTCCCATGTCTATTAAAACATTAAAATCATGTGATAGGGGTACCTGAATTTCCGGAGAATTTTGAGCAGGCAAATAAATTTATTTTGACGACCTTTCACAAACGGAATCAATTGAAAATATTCCTTAATTTTTAGAGAATAACTTGATTAATTTTCACCCTCCCTTGATTATTCTTCCTAACGGTTATATTGTGCATATTTTCTTTTCCTACTAATGGTTCCCACTCTAGTGCCATGTTCTGTAAATTTTCTAAATTAAAATAGTGATGATAGAACACCATAGTAAGTGCCTTTCATAAAGCATTTGGGCCAAGGGGTGAAACGATAATTAACGTTGGCGTCCACAAAAGTTTACTCTTTTAAACTGAACCGGCATTATAGTAACAAAGAAGAGCAGGACAAAGTCCCCCAGAAACTGCTGTCCAAGACATTCAGCTGAAGAAATACAGAGGACAACATCAGGGGATGGGGAGGGGGAAGTTCTCTTTTTCCGCCAAGTAAGCTGGAATCTCCCCAATCCAACCCAATCCAGCCTTTCAGCGGAGAAGAAAAATGCGGAATGCTGAGGCAGGAGTCCTCGGTTGCTTTCCGAATAAATTCAGCCTATCCGCTTATTTGCCAGGCTAATGAATCGGCCCGATTTATACATCGCGCGCCTCCTCCCTCTCTCCCACAACTCATCCCCCCTCCTTCGCTCTCGACCCCCTTCACTCCAACGCAACTGTGCTCTGACAGGATACGGAAATAAAACACGAGAACAAAAATATACCAGTCGGTAAGGCACACATATATATCCACACACACTCCCATGTCTATAAAATGCAGTTGGGGAGGTGCTAGCCTTATGGGCAGAGTATTCAACCGCAGACCTTAGACCACTCCAATTCAAATCAGAGGGATACCTTTTCGAAAAACCTTGGATCACATCTAAACATTGCGTTTCTGAAGAAACCTTTCCGAGGAAAAACCAAAGGTGGCCTTTGGAACCTGCCGCCATAATCGCACGAATAAACTTCGCTCGCGGGCCATGGGACCAAGGGAACGATGACCAAATCCTTTACCTTAACCTTAACGATAATCACTTAATTTGTGATTAAAAGTTTTTTAAAACAAAAATTAGATGGTCTACCTAAGAGCCAAAATCATTATATGCTCTTCTGTTGGTAGATACTTAGCATGCACTTTTAAAGGTTGATAGGTAATTCCTATGTGGATGTGTGCATTAAAATAAACGAGAAATTGGAGTTCACTAGAAGAAAATAGCTTTAGGATGTGAGAAACCCTTAGATGGCTTTAGACTAATCTTAATATAATAATGAACGCATGATTTTACGGCGTGAATCCGGACTAGTTGAACCAGCGGCTCTCGAAAGTAAAAAGTGTGTAGTGCTAACGAATATCCAAAGGATCAACTTTAGGTACACCAATTAAGTGTACTGGACTTTTTAAGTTTACTAGAGAAAATGATGAGCAAATGGAGACCATGATTCTAATGAATAATCTCTACCGAAGCAAGGACTAGATCCCGCAATGGAAACCCAGCGTTCCAATAACCACATCAACTCGAACCAATAGCATTTTCAATAAGCAGCCTGTGATTTCCCGGAAGGATTGATTACAGAGATACAAACGAAAAATCAGGCGAAGTGGGCGAACTTCTGAAGGCTTCATCTGCAATTAAAAACCGTGACCCAATATCAGCAATCGAACACTCGGCCATCTGGGCTAAAACATCATTTCGAACGTTTCATGAATAAATTACCATTAATTCCATTAGGCAAACAGACGCAAGAAGCTTGCCATGGGTTGAACACCATGTATCATCCACAAATTTAATCCTACCTTTGAACCTTTTTCTCCGAGGTCTCACATAAATAAGTAACCAAAAAGCTACCACTGCGAAAAATCGGTCAACACAAAGTGAATATTGCTTCTTACATACAGGATTCTCCCGTTAAGGATTCTTAAAAATTAAATAGGTGTAAACACGCAGAAAGGATATAAAATAACCCATAAAACGAGATTTTTATGGCGAAAGGTATGATTTATATGCATGATGCTCTAAAAATGCTTTGATTCGGATAGTGTTTCCAGAGCGGACGAGGGTAAAGCAAATTAATTAAGAAAAAACTGTACTCGTTAGTACAGATTACTTGATAACTTACATACATTGCAAGAAGCTGAACACATGTATAAATAAACACGAGGGAGGA
This sequence comes from Platycnemis pennipes, assembly GCA_933228895.1. Classification (NCBI taxonomy): domain Eukaryota; kingdom Metazoa; phylum Arthropoda; class Insecta; order Odonata; family Platycnemididae; genus Platycnemis; species Platycnemis pennipes. The sequence continues at coordinate 30,492,839 of OW121851.1, forward strand.
GTAAGAGGGTAGATTTTTAGTAGGAACAGTGGAATGGGGATGAGAGTAGTATGGGGGAATATAAATCGAGGGTTTGATTTAAAGGGCCTCTTTATCGTCCATCCGGCTCATTTGAGGAATCCTTTCGCGGGGCAGGCACCTGCTCAACCCTGTCCCCTTCCTTCCCTCTTTGCAACCCCCTCCCTCCCACCCTATCCCCAAAGATCCCCCCTCCACTTTTTCCTCAACTCTAAAGGCTCTCCACTAATTCCGAAACCGTTAGATGCTACCAGATCGCTTTCGTGACTTGCATATGAAACGTTGCTAAAGACAGGAAACCCCAACCTATAATTCTTCAAAAAGATGACACTGTTTCTGTAATTTTTATTATAATTTAAAACTCGAAAGACGAACCAAGACTTCCTTATGCACTAATGTAGCACATGGTTGATGGCGGACGCGAGATAAACCAAAGCCAATCGAAATGACCGGGAGATATCAGTGGAATGAAACAAAGGAAACATTTGCGAATAGCAGAAGATGTTATATTTTTTTAATGTTATTTTTTTCAAAATATAACATTTCGATATGGTAAAAATGTCCTGTACTTTCGCCTCGCATAAAATTTGAGTGATTTCGGCAACGTCTATTCCCATTTTCCGTTCTTCATTAGGAAAGACTCGTGGAAGTACACAAAATACGTAAAAATGTACCTTTGTAAATGAGGCCCAGCTGCACATCCCACTCCATATTTTTTTATCTTTTCTTTACCGCATCTAGCTAGCCACGCCCGCGCTTCGCCGTGTGATGACGCTAAAGAACTGTTGTAGTGATAACACCTCATTGCGTTTCAAATTAACTGTCTCAATAGAATGTATTCGGACACTACTGTTGCTATTGTTGGGAATTGATCCGCTACGAAAGCTATTATTATAGAAGTTTTGGTTAACGGTCCACTAGTGTCATTCGTGGCCCGCTTCGACAGTCGATTACATGGTAAAAGCGTATAGTCACTGTTACAAATTTCAAATTGCTCATAGAAATATAATTTATGCCCTTTTTCAATACTAAGTAAAAACAATGTTGACGCTGTTTTTTTGCATAGTACTGACAAAGGATAAAAATTAGATTTCTTTGAGAAATTTGAAATTTGCAACAGTAATGCTCAGATTTGTAATTACGTGGTTGTTACCCATTCCTCTCTTACCTCAGACTGGACTAAGAGCAAGGTCAATTACTCATTACCCCTAATCTCCCTTTTTTCCTCATCTTCTCAATGCACATTCATGAGTCATATGTTGTTTGTCTGCTTCTCTACCCTCCAACCCCCCCTCTCCCCTCCCTCCTCCCAATTTTAAGGTTATAAGAGCATGACTTTGTGAATCTATAACCGTAATGATGGCATCATGCGTGAAACCCATGGTCGGTTGCATTTTGTACAATAAATGTGTGGAAATGTAACAAATTGTTTCTCTCCTGTGAAGGAAGGTGATACACATCTTTTCTACCAAGTTGCCGCCGATTCTTAGAATAATAGAATAATAAATTAACAAATGTGGTATCCATTACATATATTGGAATAAGACTGACACATCATCTTTCTAGGGGTAAATACACACGTGGAATAATGGGTCAAGCTAATCGTAAACTGGGATTCATCAAAAGAGTACCTACTGGGCATTGCTGGGATCATGTACGAGAAATTAGCTACTTTTCCCTTGTTAGACCTCATTTGGAATACGCTGCCTGTATTTGGGATCCTTACGAAATAGGCTTAAATAATGAAATGGACCATGTGCAGCGAAGATCGGCAAGATTTGTAAAGGGACGTTATGACAACTATATTAGCATCTTGTAGATGAACTATATTGGGAATCATTGTCTGACCGTAGGTTGAAATTAAATAGATTTCAAGATAATATGTCACTGATGGCGTTAAAAATATTTAACGAACCTCAACTTACTATGGTAGAATGTACCATAATCATAAAATTAGAGAAATTTATTGCCGAACTGACATATTCAAATGTCCTTCTTTCCTCGCACAGTTGGGGATAAGGATGCTGTAAAGTTATCCAATAGTATAAAATAAGTGCATCAATGGATAGCATAGGTAGTTTCATGTTGGTATAAGAACTTTAAGCCAACCCAACTAACAGCATTTTTTTGCACGCTTCCTTTGCGTTTTTTATCTTTGTTTAAATTATGAAGTTTAGAATAGAATGTAATTACTAATCCTTATTATGCATAATATTTAATGCGTGTTTGGTGTGAATTCACTTCCTGCCACACACCTTTATGGTGGCTTTCAGGGTATTATGTAGATTTAGATTCTATTACGTGTAGATTTCAACTGGGACGACGTATTTCATACACCACACACACATCGTCATGTGCCATGAGGGAAGGTTGAAGAAGCAATATTTATGTACCGCTACGGAAGCGGGAAAGTGTGGTAGCTTAATTGGTACAATATTGGGCTGCTAAACCGAGGTCCTCGGTTCGAATCCATGAGGAAGCCTTTTGACGTATCTCAGAAAACAAAACAAAGTGGGTTATTTCTTGAGAAAGTGCAGGCAGCACAGGGAAAGAAACCCCTCTCTATCCTGATAAGCGAATTTCACACGCCGTTGGACTTATCTAGTAGTTTATGATCCCTAGGTACCCTCACCTACAAGACAAACCTTTTGGTTGAGCGCAACCTTTTAGGGAAGTGGGGGGATGATGGGTGTGAGGAAAGGGAGGAGCGAGAACGTTTTAAGATTAATATAAAATATTAAATAGCAAAGTAACTCTTTGTCATAATTTTAGAGAAACGAAAGTTTCTTTTATTTTAGAGAAACATAAAATAGAGATAGAATGAGTACATTATATACCATAAGTTGCACAACGGAAATTTTTATTCGTAGTGAATTTAGTCTCTTTGAACAGACTATAATTTTTTCAGAGAAATTACTGTGATCAAAAGTTGAGTTCAACCCGACGATCGGTCTGGTCGGTGAGGCCACTTGGTTTTTCTGGAACACGGCCAAAGGACTCCTCCGGAATCCGAACCTGGGAATAGGTTGGCAACCCAATGCTCAGCCTACTAGGCTACCCTCCCCTTACTGATCTTACTCAGAGCGAAAACATGCAGTATTTGTCAAGAGCTAGTAATTCCGCCGGTCGTCTTTACAGCTGGATTACGGAAGAAGAATGAGCTTGGCCAGGTGGTCGTCCCGGCATTCTTGACGCCCGAATAAAAAATGAGATCGGTCAGGGAACAATTCTGGTGAAGGTGGCTCCTCGGGGCCCGGCCGAGAGGTCTAAACTAAGGCCTCAAGCCTTTTTGTCCTCGTTGAAATGCTACCACCTCCCACGACACATGCGAGGAAAGGAAGCTGACGCACCTCAGTGGTCACCACAAGAACAAAGCTCTGTCAACGGAAGGCAACAAAGGGGAGACGCGAGTGAGAAAAAGAGAAGGTTGTGATGAGGTGGGATGGGGAGAGAAGAAGATTGATTTGCTTGGCTTTCGGTACCGATAAAAGACATTTATATGGGGGGAGAGAGAGAAAAAAATAGAAGAAGGGGAGTGTGGCATTTTGGAAGGAGTGTTACGTGAGAGGGTTGAAAGTGGAGGTGACGGTGATGGAAGGAGACTTATTTGTCCGCATATGCCCATCTCAAGAGGATTTTAAACGAAAGGTCTCACCGAAGTCTCCTCTACGGATTCAAAAATAAATGCGAGATGAGGAGAGAAAAGTAGCTTAGGGCAGAGGGGCGATCGGGAAAGAAAGGATAGCGATTCCTCTTCCTCTCGGCGTGGAGGACTAGGGGACGTCCCCAGTTAGTGGAGGACTCTTTCTTGCCGGGCTGTCCGGTCAAACTCAAAACCGACGCGGAACGCATCGCCCTGCCATTTTTGTCTGGGCATCCATCATGCCGAACCCCTCACTCAAAGGGAGGACGTGTGTAGGGTATTCGTACCGTGAATACTTTAAAAATATCACTTCTTCTTAAATCACCTCTATTACATAAACCAATAAGCCAACCGGTGCCAAGAGACACCAGTGGGAAGGAACCACTTAGTAGTCTGGATACGCAGAAACACCCGCTTACATGCCACCAACCCACCCTGGTTGACACCTATACCTAGGTAGCAAGATAATCTAAGCACTCCTGATTTTCGGTTAAAGGTCAAATTTACACACTTATTCAGGAAAGTGACCTTATTACACAACGTATGTATACCACGAGATTATCAGCTCTTATAAATGTTTTGTCTACGAAGGGATGCAACTACAGCATTATTCTCACGATTCCTAGCGAAAATATGAAAAAAGTGGAGACGTAACTTAAGATAATGTTTCCCATACTTTGGTTAAGTGTCAGAATCACCAGCTTAAAAAGAGCTACAGAAAATCAGCATCCCGTTAACTAAAAGAAGGCACTTCTAACAAACAAAACCAAAGAGATAATTTTCATAGAAGCAGTTTGGTATGCCTTTTTGCTGGCCAAAACGAGAAAAGGCGAAGCAGCATAAATTATTTCCCAGGATATAATCACGGATATAATCAATATAATTTTGATTTAATTCTCTCGTATACGGTCTTAAAATGATAGTTCCTCTCTTTGCATCACCGATTGATCAGTGATGCAAAGCCACTGATGATTGCCTACAATCTTAGCTATTGATTAAGTAGGTACTATCTTCGCTCAAATGAGGATGGCAATTCATAATGCTCAATATTCACTCTGAACGAGGCTGTCTCCGGTTGATCTAATATATTACGATTTCAGATCCCATCTCAGTGAGTCGATGAGTTCCTGTCCCTAGCTTCCCACGAAAATGACGCTACGAAGCCCTTTTGGGCATTGGAATGAATGAAAAATTTAAGCATTTGGTAATGTCTACGGAGTACCTCAAAATAGTAATTATCTAGGAAAAATATGAGATGGAAATCATCATGAAAATCTGTTGGCGACTATGAAATTTCAAGCGCATCTCTGGTATGATAATATAGAGAAGACATTGATATCCCCTTCGCGACGAGACCATTTTTGACATGGAATACCTGACTTCCCTGAAAGGATGGGCGATTATCGTTCAAGTGCGTCCCCTTCATGGCGCGTGAAGCCCAAGGAGGACGATCGCGGCTGGCGCGCCAACGAGGACCCTGCTCTCACTTCCTTGCGTACTATTCAATGCAGAGCGGGCATGCGACCGCGGGCAGCTGGGCGGAATCGGAGAGGAGATAAAAGGAGACAAGGAAAACACATCTGCGCAGTCGAATGCGTGCGAGAGAAACGCGTGGGATTCCAAGCTCACACTTCAATTGCGCCGTGAAATCCGCGTGCCGGAAGAAATCAAGCCTCGCTGACGGATTAAGAGAAGCAAATACTTTCAAGAAATGATGCAACCACACCGATCAGAAGAATGAATCTGGTGCAGCATTGCTTGCCGAACGAAACTGAATTAATATCAGAAATATATGTATATTGAAATGGAGGGCAATATCACGGCTTCCGATTCCGCTTCGTCGCTATCGTTATTATTTTCGCAAACTCGTTTTGAAGAGCACTGCAAACAACGATCTGAATTACCGTCTCTTTCCAATAGAGCTTTGTGATTTCAAGCATAGAACAAATTTTAAGGAATGGCGATCACGTTTTCATATACCAGCGTGAGGTGAAAAAAATAACGACAACATGAGCGCGGGCGCTATGAAGATCCGTGAGGTATCACTTCCCATACTGAATGAGAAGGAAATTTTGCCTTGGCGGAATAAGCGTAAGATGTTGGGTAAATGTGGCGGGCATGGGTTTCATGAGGAGTGCTGGCTTAATGACATGTTGAAATAAGAAACCAGCGGGCTATCATCGAATGTGGTTTGGATTTTCAGATAACGGACGAACACAAAACGAGTGTCCTTTGCATGTATGGTCATACGCAGAGAATGAATGAGAATCGAAAAAGGAGACGGATAAATATAAGAGGATAATGATTGGTTCAAGGGAAGTCATGCGTCGCGGGTGAATAAGATGGAAAGAAAATATTGTTAAGAACAATATTAGAAGGGCTATGAATAAGAGAGTAGATGAAGCAATTCTTGCGTGCAATGGAAACGATATGGATGTACGATTAGATAATATGGATGCAATTAGAAAAATAAAGTCAATCTCTAGGACCGCTGACATAGATTGTGCTTTTTGACTGCTTACCCTGAGAGGGTAACGGCGCTATGGTACCATGGTATGTAAATAAGGAAATATATCGTTTACGATTCAGTTGAATACAAAGCAAATTACTTATATTGGAAAGAAATACAAGAGACAAACCCACCAACACATTTTACAGGCCCATCCCTTTCTCCATGCAACTAATATTATTCAAGTCCACTAATCTCTAGTCGGCCTCTTCATTGTGAAAGAGAGTATCTGCATCCATTTGATGGAATGTGGATGTATTTTCGGCTCAAAATTTTCACGTATAACAGTATAATGCCGGAGATATTTAACTTTAGCATTACGGTGCGCGAAGAGATAAAGATATTCATAGAAGTGACATGCTTCCTGGACTTCATTCTTTCAAAGTAAAATATTTTCTTGAGCGTCAGGCGTGCAGTTATTTTTTTAAGAGTATAGAATATATGTAATCACAAACAAAATGACTACATCCATCTTTCTATGGAATTTTTGCTAGATGTAAATTTATCGGTCTTTTAACCCTTCCACTCCACCATTTACAGCGATAACTCCCTTTCACAATCTAACAGGGCAGTTAGCAGAGCTATATAAGTGGGTAGGTTTATCGGCCATCGGCTACCTTCCTTCAACCACCATTAACTAACAGCCTTAGATGAGGATGGTGACTGCATTGATCGTCCGCGGAGACTACACAAACGAATAAACAAGTGCATGTGACAAATGTGGAGTGGAAGGGAACGATCGTCGCTAGCTTCGAATCTTCCACTTATATTTACACGCTGGAAGATATACGGACGACGCGATGACAAAAGGGACTGAGGAGGGGAGGGAGAGGCATTTTGGACGTATTGCCGAGGGGACGAATAGCAGTTAACAAATGGGAGGTGCTGATGTGGAGGTTGGGGAGAGAAAGCGGGGAGGGGTGTCATCGTGGCGACGAGAGGAGAGGTGGGATTGCCTGTAAACGTGTGATCCGTCTACGCTCTCCCTTTCTCTCTCTCCTTCGAAATAATGAACCATCGAGTGGTACTCTTGTAGTTAAGGGGAATGAATTTCCAATACCCCAGCGTATAACCACCACTTTTTTCCATTGGCCTAAAGAGAGTCAATTTCACAATAGCAAGAAGTTTTCGTGGCTAATTCGCGAACTTTGGATTGGTGTCAATTCCATAAATTTCAGAGTGTGTAAAAAACAGATATTCTAGATGAGATCACAAGAATAAAACTCGTTTTTCTCTAATCTTTGTAGTGCTAATGATTGAAATTATATTTATTTAAAAAAAAAGAAGAATTATATCTCTGCGAGGTACGGCCCCGACTCTTCCCTTAACTCACCTTACGCTTAGCACCGTCATTCTTAAGGCCCAGTCTCACTAGCTATCCGTAGATTATCTATCATCAAATCAGAAATCATTCTGAATATTTGAATGGCTTTACCAATGACCAATGCTGCAACATTTTTCTAACAGTATTGAGAATTCCGTTGGCCATTAACTTCAATCTAGTCCATGAATACAATGCGTTTGGATGGATTTTACCAGAATTGTTCGCCCCTTAAGTACTGAAAGGGTGGCTACGCCTGTAAAATTGAAGTTTATCCATTGTTGAAGTAGAAACCGGTCTTGAGACTTTTACCATTTAAGTGAATGCAATAGAATCTAGCATAAAAACATTTTCTCTGGTTGCTTAGGGTACCTGTGCGTTTAAATGTGGAAGACAGTAAGCCTAGGAAGGTAGCTGAATAAAAACTGGCTGGAAGTCTGATTACTGATACCAAGAGTGGGTTCATTTCGATTTACTTTCATACTTTAAATCACTCCAAACATGAATGGTGTATAAAAAAATACACTGGATAAGCTCCGATAAAATTTCACGTCATCATGCAATGATTACCTGAAGAAGAAAAAACTGTTCTTATCTTTTTATACCTTTATCTACGCACTAAATCACTATGAATGCACGCCACGTTTCATTCTTCGATTGGACCGCCGTTTGTACTATCTGATTCGAATCGAGAACACCTGGCAAGCATAGATGCGTAATATACTCAACATTTACTGGTATTTAGCGAAAGCGGGCATGTTAACAGGTGTGAAGTTTAAAAGAGTCAAAACATATACAAATAATACTTCAAGAGAGACATTCCATTTCTCTCGGATGCAATAAACGAGCACTACCATTCTTTTTCTCCACGAGCATTACAAAAGACGGATAGGTGTAAAAATGCTACATGAGAATATTATATATTGCTATGGCCTTTTACCAAATGTTTCTTCCCATTCAACTGTATCATGTTCGGTGATGAACTTTTGGCGAAAAGAATCACATAAAACCTTTTCATTTAAAGTCGGTGGAGTAAATTTGAACGTAGGGAGCGATGCGAAATACTTGAGAGTGATGCTAACTTCGGATTTGTCGTGGCGAAAACGCATAGAAAATATATGCGGCAATGTGTTGAAGAAACTAGGTTGCATAATAGAAAAAAGTTCGGATGAAAGAGTTAAAGAAACATGTAATTTCACTTTAGCTAGGCTTGGAGTATGCATCTGGCATTTGAGATCCGATAAGTAACGATTTAATTCGCGAACTAAATAAAATACAAAGGAAAGTAGCTCGTTTTTTTTAAACGCATATGACCCTACAGAAAGCTTAAGATAGGGAAAAACCAGAAGCTCGAGATCATTTGAATCTCTTACATTAAGGGAAAAAATGGGAATACATTGGAAGCCTTGATATGTAAGAATGAAAATATGCTAAGAAGAGAGGGATAAGGTAGATAAGGTAAGTTGGATACGGTATGAAAACAGTTGGCGAAAAAAATCCGAAGGAGGCAGCAAATGTGGGAGTACTTTATTAAAGTTTTGAGGCGTTAAAAGCTCCGAGAGAGGTTGAAACAGCAGGTGAAATAAAGAGTTGGAGGAGTATGGTAGGGATTTTAGACGGCAATAAGGGAGGAAGTAGATGTTTTGACCACTCGAAGGGAACTTTTGCATGGCAAAGGGAGTGCCCTGTGAGAGAATGATAACAGTGATAGGGAAGTTACACCACTTACTCTTCGAAGACTTTTCATCTCTATGTACAGCCTATAATGAAACAAATAAGGCGAAGCTTTTTCTATAACTCTTAAGAGGGATCGTTCCATGGATAGTTACGGGGGATAGTTCCGCTTTCTTGCTATAAAATGATAATAGTATTTGATTACCAAATGAATGATGTTCAAAATGATCATTTCATTCAGTAAGAACCAGCGTGGCACACGTCACTATGTGGTTAAGACGCTCTGATTGGCCAGCAAATATTTTAAGATGAATGAAACGCCATCCTTCATACGATGATATTTACTTTTAAATACATTCGTTATTCCCATCATACGCATGAAACCTTCGCACGATGCCATTGTTTCAGAGAAACCACGAAAATACCGAAACGCTATTTATGGAGACGTTTTGTCCTAAGGGTATGGAATTCTTAAATGGCGTAAAAAGCCTTTATCAAGGTATTTCCTGAGAGCAGCCCATTCATCCAGGAAAGGAAGCTAAAACTGAGCCGGCTTTGCTTAACTGCTTCCATCTAACTCACAATCTCAATTTTTCCCATACACTTCCTACTTCACTCCTCAACGGCGATCTGCAGGCATGATGTATAGATTTGGACTACTAACCAGCAACGCGGTGACAAGAGGACGTAAACATTTCCTGGATCATCTTCAGGAAGCCAACGGTCCTCCTCTTTCATAACCCCTCGGATGTTCGCGTCCTTTCCGCGGGTTTTTTTTAGAGGACTGAAGGGAAAAGGGGAAGGATACGGACCGAGAGGGAGAGGGGGAAAAAGATGCTTAAAAACTGGAGCGAGGAGGGATACATGGAGTGGGAAAGAGAAAAAAAGGCGACCTGGTGTTAATAGAATTTGAAAAGCTGTGTGGTTAAGACTGTTAAAGGAGGAGGCTCCTTTGGAGGACGATGAGAACACGTGTTTGTCTTTCCCTTGGGTTGGAGGGAAAAGCAATGAAGGAGAGGATGGACGTCCCGGCTGCGTGATTTATTGCGCGCAAACGATGCTCCGAAAGAGAAGTCCTCCAACTCCACACGAGCTGATTTAATTGAACGAGAGTCGACTTTGTGAGCAGATATTGGACCGGTAGGTTTGTTGGCGTATTAACAGTGTCCCCCGCAAACGATCCGCTCGAATTAAATGGATTCATCCGAGATAGTTAGGGAAGTCGCCAAACATTGGCTAACGCCTCTCAGACTGAGCAGAAAAAGGTGTTTTTAAGTTGACGCTTCTCTCTGCGAAGAAATCTATTGTAAAATCAGTGTCTTGCTAATAGTATCTTTCAATAAGTGGCTTTATATCATTAATTTAAAGCCTATTACACTAATTATGTTATCACTCCCTCGTTGCTCATTCGCTTATTATAATTAAGAAACAATGTTAACGCTAAGAAATATGCATGTATTATTATGACTCTTTACCTCAAACATTGCTACCATAAAGGAATTTGATCTTTTGGGCATCTAAAATAAGCAATGAAAACGGTGAGACGATTTAAATCATAGACAAAAAATATCAGCTTGGCATCGGGTAAAATACAGAGTATACGATATCAATTAAAAGTCACAACCAAATCTACCCGAATTTATTTAATGTGGAATGCAAATTTTTCCCGACAACTATCTTCAAACAAACATAAATCCTCTCCTTGGGCTCACATCACGACGCCTAGAAATACAATCTTACGATATAAAAGCTTTGTTAATAAAAATGCACGACTATTATCAGGTTATATAGAAAGGTAATGGCGTTTTCTCCATCCTACACACGACAGGTAACTGCGTATGAATCATCTAAGAGTTCTCACTTCAGCGCTTAACAGTAATCAAAAGAAAAAGATGCTTCTCATTTTGAGCAACTGTTTTTCAGCTATTCTTACTATGGAACAAAATGTGAATCTTAGTAAGAACAAACAGGCCAGGAAAATATTTTGCGGAAGCCAAATTAAGAATGACGCATGCCTTGCACCTGTTTCGCAGGCGATGTAGATAGATTAGCACAACCGCTTACAAAATAAGCAACTATATATTTTGCCTTTGAGGTGATTTTTATGAATTCGTGCTCCTTCCTTTAGAGAGATAAGCGATAAAGAAGAGATTTAAAGCAGTAACAAACCGCGTGAGCTAACATCTGGAGGTTCAATTATGGACATCTGGTATATCTGCTCGCTTCAGCGGGGAGCGAAATATCAAACCCTTAAAATACCCGCCATTTAGCCCTACCAGATTCTGGTATTCTGAAAGCTTCTGGCAGTACCGGGATGAAGGCAGAAAATACTTAATGGCAAGAAATAATTAATTTCTTGGATCCAAAAGAAAGTTCCCGAAAAATAGCGACCTAGCGATGAGTCAAGAGGGTCCAGAGTCACTGTGTGGATAAGTGATGCCTTTTTGGAAATTAAATTTCAGCGCCTCCAATCTGTAGGCATGCTAAAACAAAATTCGTTTCACGTAGGTGACATGGAGCCCTCCGAATGAGGTGCTTTTGTGCTGGGCACAGCCTTCATACCCGCACACGTCAGCCTGAATGGGGCCATTCCTATGCAGACAATCCGCTGATAAACGCCTTATGCTCAAATCAGGAAGAAAATCATTTTATACAATTAATTGCTGGCAAACGATAGACACATCTGAAATCACTGAATCAAGATTATTCGTATTGGATTAAAATATATTCACCATGTTATTCGCCACTACGGAGGGAACGTCGTAATGATAATCTGAGAACCATTGTCCAGTGGTCCTCTACCACTATCTGCGTAGTGTTTCCCTGAATAAGGCAAGAATTCTCCATTATGGGAAGGGGGGAGGCATTTCTTCCTCAATTTTCCTTCTCTCTTCGAACAGATTCAGTAGTAGGTACCACGAAAAGTTGCCAGCGGGCTGGACGCAACAAGCGGAACACCACCCGGGAGAAGAAACGCAATATGAGACACTAAACTACTGCTAATCAACATGCCTCAACATATTGAGTCCTAATGAATTACCTCAGTTCGATATCCTGTACCTAAGTACAAATAAATGTTCGTACAGCAAAAGCCCAAGAGACACTTTAAGAGTTACTCATGCTTTTAAACTATATGCAATTTTAAAATCAGATAATTAGTCTATTTATCTTAAAATTACGGAAGATTTGGGCATATTCACCTTTCTTTAATCATCGTAATGCTCTTATAACAAACATGGTTTTTGCTATTCAAGATTATATTCATGAGCCAGATTAGCGAAATGAGTTACACTCCACCAACTTCCGCCTTGGAAGTTATATGAACGTTTACTTATAGAACCTCATAAGACCTATTTAAGTCATAGGATAACTGCGTAAATTTTATAAGCGGTGTTATTGAGGGGGAGGTCATCATTTCACACACTAAGGAATGCACTTGTGTATTAAGAACGTTAGCACATAATCAATGATCTACAGTCAATAGAATTGATTACAAAAATCGGAAGATTAGAATTATTAAGTGGGGTATGTCAACAAAAATGTGAAGTAAAGAATGATATTTTATAAAATATATAAATTTAATCGAGACCACTGTAGATACATCATTATCATCATAGTGTATAAAACCTCTTGGTTGTATCCACATTGATCGATCATTATTTCACCTCATGAGACTACAGTGAAACCTTGTCATGAGAAAAATTTTGTTACTGTGAAAAAATTGTATTTTTTAATTCAGAATATTGAATTAATTGTGCTCATCATCAAAAGCATTCACACTCATGAGGCCATCTCGTATGAGACAGTACCAAGAGTGTAACAGCGATTTGATGGGCTCGATTCGTTAATAGTCTGCAGCTTAAACGTTCCGTGCCAGCACGTTCTGTTGCAAGGGTGCCCGAATCATTCCGATCCGAGGAACGGGAGAGTTCATGGGTGGGCCGAGAGATGGAAAAAATAAACAGTAAAGGAGAGCAGAAGGAAGAAAACAAGACACTGCAGCACAGAGGGCTATAGTAAGAAAAAGGGAGAGAGAGAGAGGATGAAAGGGAGATAGAAAGACAGGTCTTCTCCTTCTTCGTCGTGTTCTTGAGTCGTCGGCGGATACGAGTGACTCGTCCGAAGACAAATGGCTTGATGGACGTATGGTCCCACTCCTCCCGCTTCCCTGACTTATTACACCAATATGTCTAGCCCGGAACAACTCTAAACATAGAACAATGGCGTATTGTCACGACGTATCAACCCACCTCTCCGCGATCACAGACGACAACTCTTCTGGCCTCAAAGAAAATAAAAATGCCGGGGAAATATATTATAAGACTCTTAAGTGAGAATGAGGTCGAAATATTATTTAAACAAGAAGAGTTTTTCTTTTATTACGAGCGATTCCCGCAATGGGGTCGTTTACCATATTTTTATTGCCAAATCTGATAGAGTTTGTAAAATAAAAAGACCCGTATTTTTCCGTTTTTCGATCCATCAATTGGATCTCAAGTTATAAGCGGCAAAAACTAATATTTTTAACCCTTTCGGATAAGTGGGCGTGCATGAGACTTGGTAAGTCATCCACTTCGTTCAATCACAAATGAGCCCGCGAACCTCCTTCGCCTTATCACAATGGGGGACCTACAGCTGACTCTGCCAATGGAAGCGATTGCGACAGGATATGTGCTAGCAGACCCTCCCCCCTTCAACACCCTTCCCTTACCCTAATAACAGTCAAAGACGGGAGGTAGTTGACGTGGTAAGTCTCAAAGCAGCTTCTTCGGTGGGCGTCACCTTTTACTTATTTTAATTTTTGATTTATGAATGAATGGCTCTGGTTAGAAGATTCATTTTTCGTTTCCATATAACGATTTCGTGCACAAAATTGCGATTTCGGTTCCGAGTAAACTTGTAAAATTTACGATGCTTCTCCCTCTGTGGGTATTCATTCATCCTAAAGACTCGGTGATCAATCTAAGAAAATCAATTCCCTACAAAGCAACTCAGGTTTCTCAAGTGTTGTGTGGTGGTTGTGTGTTCATTAATTACTGATGACTCAAAATTTGCGGAAGAATTCGTAACATTGAACCTCAGATTTTGAGATCAACAGTTATTGGGCAACCATAATTTTTTTTAATTGTTCTGAACACCCATTCATTAACGAGCGACCATATAATGCTCCAGTTAATTTCCCTATTTCGTATCTTCATTCACAAATGAAATCCATTAGTCCAATGGATATCTATTTTTTAGTAAGAAATAAGAATATGAATCCATAATAATCAAGGCATATTTTCTATCACTGACGGTAAATTTGGAAACATAAATGGATGATCATTCAAATGAGGAAACACTTGTTTTGATGATTTATTAAATATGTATGTGGGCGTTTGAAATAGTTATGCCAGAAGTACGCATCGCTCGCAATTTGCAATTACGTTAAGGAGAAACCATAGCAAAATACGAAAGTCAGGGGGAGTAAAAACTCGTTCCCCAAATTTAATCGTAAATAAGGATCGTAACAGGTGAGTCACTTAGACCAATATCATTTTGATCAATAAAAATTTCGCAAAGTAAAAACGTGGAAGAATTACCACATCTTGCTAAAAACTGTGAGAACTGTGAAACATTTGAATTGAGAGAAAAAACGCAAGGGTCTCATTTAATAAAATGTCTTATCTCACTAAATTTTCCCCAAGAGTTTGGTGTTTTGGCGTATCTTCTTTTAAGCTACATAATTTTCAGTCTACTTGCGTAGGAAAGCCACCACAAAAAGCGCTCTTCACCTTAAACTAATAATTACGATCTACAGCCTGTCATGTTGAAAGTTACGTGTTTGTGAAACGATATCCATTTTTATAATTTTTACTGAGGATCTTCAGTCCAGTCTCCCATGGCCATTCAGTACGCCTATACTATGCGTATCGATCTCGCGAAACAACTATCTCCATTTTATTCCATTTTATGTAACAAACTGGTTAAAAATTCCACTATTCTTTCGTTTCTTTGACTTTATTAATGGGGCTAAGGGGCTAACTACGTTGCCTTCATTCCTTATCGTGAGGCAATTCAAACTCCAAAATCTGAGTATTTATAATATTCACGCTCATTTTCTCGTAATATTGATTTTTAAGAGGAAATAACAGGGTCAATAATAAGTTGTTAATAATTCTAAAACCCTAACAAATCGGCAAGGTATGCGAGAAAAGTATCTCCAAAATCTGATTATTTATAATATTCACGCTCATTTTCTCGTAAGATTGATTTTTAAAAGGAAATAACAGGGTCAATAATAAGTTGTTAATAATTCTAAAATCCTAACAAATCGGCAAGGTAGGTATGCGAGAAAAGTATCTCCTATCCTCCAGAGTAGCATCCAAAGCATTCCTTCTTCGTCTCTTGCTAATCCTTGACATTTTTTCCTCTAAATACTATATTGAATTTATAGCTTAGAAAATTTCCGTATATCAATGATGAAGGTAGAAAACTTTGTACATAGACAATCACACCCTACAATTGCAGGAGAAAGACGAAAAATGCAAGTTTGGAGAAACTGGGGAGGTAAAATAGCTGTAGCAAATAAATTATTATAGAAACCACGGAAGCAGTGGAACATGGGATAGAAATATCTTGACATGCATCCAGCTTGTCTTACGCAAAATATATCAAGGGCGTTATCACGTGCAGAATAGCTAAGGGTAAACCAGGTGAAATGATAGTGGGGAATTAGAGGATTAGATTGGAAAAGGAGGTATTTGCGTTAAAAAACATGCGTTTTTCGTTATCAACAGCACAAAATCATTTAGAAGCATACTTTACGCAGTAATTAACCGAGCAACCATTTGAGATTAGTGATTTGAGGTACCAGGCACAATCTTAAGAACCGCAATCACGTTTTCGTTATTCTTGGCACAATTGAAAAATAACAATAACGCAAGCATAAGAGTCATGAAAATCCGCGACCAAGCACCAGATTCCTGTTTATTATAGATCTACCGTTGCGTGAAATTTTCAATAGCCTTGTTCGAGGACTTATACGCATTTAGTCAGGGTCAAGAAAAAAAGGATTCTGGGTATGACTAATATTTAAAAAAAATATTTTTTCAAGGAGGAAAATTAACATTTCATGTATCTACTTTTTAATAAGTAAAAAAACAGTAAATAAAGCCATTAGAAACATAATTCCACGCTCTTCCTTCGATGGGAAGATGGATAGGGAAGTGTTAAGTAAAATAGAGACAGAGACATAAGGCGGGCAAATGCCCAGCGTCCATTGCCCCGTAAATCATCCACGCCGGCCCAGATAACGGTCATCTCTCCATAACCCCCAAAATGTAACAGGAACCCGCAGAGTCGTCAAATATATCACGCAACTCAACATCACAGTTTCAATGGTTTGAGTCGAGAAGGAGGGTGAGAAAAAAAAACAGAGAGACTTCAACGGAGGATTTAACCCCGTAAATTACAACCTTTGCTCTTTAGTCCCTTAAGTCTCCCAAATCCCTCTGATGAGGTGTGAAGTGTAAAAATTAACTCCTAACTACAAAGGCATTACGAAGATTGGCAGAAAATATCATAAATACAAATGAAGATATCATAACTATATCGCACTTTTATTATTTATAATTCCAAAGCGTTTGGAGAAATAAGACGGAACTTGCAAGAAGGTGCATTGGAGTTTTTCCTAGGATACCACAACTTTCACCAAATCTAGTGGTTTCTTTAGGTCATAAAAAATAAAGTTTAAGATTTTTAAGAAATGAAGAGTATATCAATTAAATATTAGCACTACTATCACCATGCTTAAGTGAATTTTCATTATGACATTTGCAAATTGAATGAATAACAATTGAACGTATTTATCCCAATAAGTTACCCAGATGTGTTGAATGTATTACGATGGCTTCAAATCTTCACGGTGAACATGGTGCAAAGTAATTCTTTCATCAGGAGACAGTTTATAGGGATTCACGACATGAACCCAATCTCTCGGGTGAATGCATTCTGAGTACATCCTGGTTTAGTACGGATAACAGTAAAGAAGGGGGGAGGTTATTGAAATTTCAATAAGACATTGCTGAAATCACACCATTAGCCCTGCGTTGTTATCTCAATTGAAACTTCTCCTATTTGAGAGGACGAGAGAAAGATAAGAAGCAGAAATGGAAATAATGACGGCGATTGCCACAACAGATCAGAAACAACGTTCGAAGGCAGGCCGTGGCGGGAGAGGGGGCAGAATCGGTCTTCCTCTTCACCTCAAAGGGAAGGAAACTGGACGCCGGGGTGAATTATGGGGACGCAAGAGCTGGAAGGGAGGGTGGTGGAAGGCGGAAGAGTGGCTGGAACAGAGAGCAGGGAGTGAAGACTGTAAGGGACTGATATGGAGGAGAAGGGGATTTGAGGATGATATTGACGGAGTAAAAGGAGGAGGCCTCCAGAAAACGAAAAGCTTAGAGGCGATTGAGACGCTCGGACCCTTCCGATTTCCCTACCATCCCTTAATCCCTGAAGCTAATGGAATCGTTGACTCGCCGCGCCGCGCGGTGACTTGAAAGGAAATAAGTGGAATAGGAATATGCACTTTTCTTTCAAACTGGTAAGGAATAAAAACAAAACCTCAACTCGCGCCCATACCAGTTCTTTCTCTCCGTCGAAAAACACGACGCTTTTTTGAAAAAATGTGAAATGGGCAGGTCACCATGAATTATGAATTTTTGATACAACCTTAAAAACGAACTACATAATGCTACATGAATTAGTAATCGCAACTAGCATAATAACAACAGACATGATGAATCAACCCGTTTCTAAGTCCTGCCGAAGGAATTCTCGAGAAAGGATCATTTGAAATGATTTCAAACGGCTAACAGCCCTTTAAATAGCCTCACTCATATTTTTCCATGATTAAAGAAATTTTTAAAAGTTTTTTCAGTATGAAAGAAGAGAAGTTTCCTTCTTACCATGTGGACTTGATTTACTCATATCAAATTGAATGATCAATAGAATCAACTTTTAGTCATGTTTCTGGAATACCCGGCATCTTTCACAGCTTATTTTAGTTAATTGGAGGCACTCATATAAAATTTATCAAATCATTCCTTGATTTTATTGATATTAACAACTATTGGGAGCTTCGCATTGGTTTTTACGGACTTAGTTGTGATCCAGCATCCTTATATGCGACTTTTATATTAAATGCCAAAGCTGAAGTTTGTCATGGAAATACCGATATTGCATCGAAAGAATGTAGAATACAAGCAATAATAAAAAAAGTGATGGACTAAACTGCGGAGAATATGACTCCAAGCGGGTTCACAAATAATCGACTACTTTGCCAGTACACACTATTTTAACTGGAACATAGATATTTCTGGGGTCAGACGAATTGATGGAGATGTGAGGAAATTATTTTGAATAAATAGCGGACCAACGATTTATTACACTGCTAAGTCAATATTTTACGCCCATATTGTAAAATCTCAACAGGAAAGGGGCTATCCTCCTCCTCCAAATGAAATATATGAGACGCCAGTAAAAAATAGTTTCATCTGCATTAATATTCCGTTTGCGAACGGCCGACGATAGTTGATCCAAACATTAAATGTCAAGGGTGTGAAAATTGGCAATACAATCTTAGAAGTATATCTTAGATTGTTTTTATTACTATCATAAGTTAGTATGAATCTCTCATGACATCTCATGAGAGTAAAACATGAAATCTCCCATGTTGATTCCGAGAATCAAATTTTCTTATTCCAAACGACTATCAGGGAAAATTCTACGTGCATATAACGACGATAAATGCATAATCAGTCAAAAATATCCATTGGTGATTCTACATACTGAGTTGCGCAATTGGCATCAGGGACTAGGACTATAGGACTAGTTTTGCAAATACTATTCCTAGAATACGTAAAACAGATCAGTACAGAATCTGAGACTTGGATGGAAATGCAAAACCATCACATATTTTCCATGATCATCCAACTGTAGCATCTAAACATTAATTAATGGGTACTAGACTCACCCCTCGTTGACATGCTGGAGTTAATTCAAGGCAACCACGCACTGTGCTTCGCTTACATTTACTGACAAGTTTTCGCTACTGTTATCGCTGGTTATGTTGGCTGCATGAATAAAAATGTAAAGAAAATATTGAAACAATCAGTTCAAAGAAGAAGATGAAGCGGAGAAGGATAAAAATCCGGGAATCCAGTTACGTATCTCGATGTCTATAATAAGTCAGAGAGGTCGCATTTCCTCTTCCTGTTTCCCCTTCCACACTCTAAAACAAATATCTCATTTCCCTTGTCTCTCATCTCCTTCCCCTTGCGCGGCAACATCATTCGGCTCCCCACCTCCCTATCCCGGAAGAGAAAGAATACGACACGCTCAGGGGGCCTCATCTTCCGCAGATGACATTTCCCCTCCCCAACCTCTTTTCCTTCCACATCTTCTCCTCTTTCCTCCCCCAAATGTTCCTCCTTGGATTCACCCACGCCGAGAGCGGGCAAATACAAAGCTCCGTCGGAATCTCAATGGCCTACACCATCGCGAGGTGGTGGAGGGTCACCCAGGCACGCTGTCGACATCCACAGCTCACGAGTCAAATTGATTGCTGCTGTGGCGGGAACTGGTGAAGGTTTTTCTCGCGTGCTCGTTCAGGAAAATTCCCTGAGGCTGGCAGTAGCTGGGATTACATGATTTTGGCCGAATACAAATTTGATTCACTGGAAATTGGAAAATTTTGATTCTGCCTCTGTTGCACAATTCAGATTCATTTTTAAGATAAGAACTGAAGAGGATTTAGGTCAAGTACTCTAACGCTGTACTGAGGAATATGTGCTCCATTTTCAGCAACATGACATATACAATCTAGGCTATATCCACGGAAAAATACAGTAAAGAAGTGTATGATGAACATTAAAGGAATGAATTTAAATTATTAGATCCGTCAATTCTCTTACGCCTTTCATCCGCTTTCCCGGTGACTTGTTCGTTCCGTAACATTACGAACTTGAGCCACTATTAGCAGAAGGCACATGAAAACTTAAATTTCTAGAGTATTAGAAAAAGAATACTAAAATGTCTTATTGAAGATGAAGGTTTCGAATTCAGCCAAAAGGTGGCACTATTCCTCGGTAAACTGATGGTATTCCACAAAATATACTGCTTCATGCTTAATATCCGTATAATCCATAAATCCATAATATCCTTATTGACGATGGCTGAGCATTCAATATTACACTCACCTAAAGTTTGAAAAGTGTATTTTGCAAAATATATATTACTAAACAGAATATAGAACTAATAAACAATACCTACGTGATTTCAACTGAAAAACACGAACTTCAATGTTAACTGTAAAACTATATTTTACGCAAATTAGTGGAACCCTGAGACTATTTCGCGCAGGAAGAAGACAAGGAGCTGACTTTTTATAGACATGACTCAATATTTAGGTCGTGAGCACTTTAATGTAATGAAATTCATCAAAGTTGGAAAAATAGAAGAAGGAAAATCTTCAAAAGAAGTCATAGAAAACAATCGGAATAACTTCACAAGAGTCGACCTAATAGAACCAGAATGGACGCTAAAAATACTCGCTTCTTGTGAACTAAAATGGCAACCATTAAGCAATATGTATGTGTACAGTAAATTCATCCCATGACAAAGTGAAAAATATAGTATCATTTTCTGTTCCTTTTCGCTCTTGAATCCAACCGCGGCGTCGACAAAGAGGTATCCTTTGAAGCCCGGCTAAAACGAAAGCAGTCGCAAACGATTTGGTTTCAAATGTAGCGCTCGTGGCTTTACGGCTTTTCATCAGCAATAAAGTGAATGAGAAAACATGGGGGTTTACTTCAAGCTCAGAGAAAAAGCGTAACACGAAATTTCCAAGTGGAATAGAAATAATACCAAAAGAAGGAATGCTTTGCGCCTTTCCAAGCTTTTAATGTCTTGTGAAGTCCAGAGGAGTTAATCAGACTCATATCGAAACTAATACCCTACAAATTGAATCACTTTTTTTAAACTGTTAATTCTCTTTCAATCTCATTCTCCCTTTCTTCATGATTTCGTCTTTGGTCAGCACCCTCTAGTTTCTCTCCATATTCCCGAGTGGATGACCTCTTGTTTCGTATTCGTTGACTTTTAACACTTTTTCACTTCTAGAAACACTTTTGTGACCATAGTCCATAAACCAAAGTATTGCAATACAACCTCTATAGTTACACTACGTCCACATGGACCGTTGGTTAACGCTAATCAGACAAAATATAACCGAGCCTAAATCACGAATGAGAGCAACGTAGGATATACAGAGGAAGAATTGTTTTTTCAAATTAGGGCTCGTCACTGTGCGGTTTACCCACACAATTTCCACTCCAAGTTATACATTTTTAGTACCACCTTGAAAACAAATTGAATGGCTGATTGATGTTACACGGATTACTAATTGCAACTAATAGATATAATAAAGACAAATGTGATGAATCGATCCGTTTCTCTAATGCTCAGTCCGAAGTATTATCGAACAAAGGAGCATGTCCAATGGTTTCAAACTGCTAACTGCCCCTCAAATATCCTCACCCATATTTTTCCTTAATTTTTCAAAGATATAAGCTACGAATTGATGCGCTTAGGATATACATATAATCTTGTTTTCAAACCATGGCTCGAAACTGCGCAATTTACCCTCGCAATTTTCGCAATATTTAATCATTATAGGTTACCATTATTCTAAATCGCCTAAACATTTAGAAAATACTCATTTCGGCTCATTCCTCCATTCTGAGATATCTCCAGCTCCTCTCATTTCTTCCCTTCCTCACCCTCGGCGGTCGGAGAGCGTTCCCAACCCCGACGCACCCCTTACCACCCTCTCCCTCTACTAGGCCCGCCGACTATGAGCACTCGCCCACGCCCCCTCCTCTGCACCAATCCGGATCCCTTTGGTGTGCCGACGAGCGGGGAGGAGCGACCGGGAGTTCCAAAAGAAGGACGGGAAAGACGAAAAAAATAATATTTTTTTATTCGGCCCAGGAAACACTTCTCTCGGGCCCACTCCATATTCCGAAAGGGCGTGAGGGCTTCTCCTCACTCTCCGTCTCTTCCTCTTGAACGTCATCTCTTGAGTTCTATGCGTCCTGGTCCCATAGGGACGATAAACTAACCAAAACTTAGCATGCCGAAGGTTTTCTTTCCTCAAATGGAAAGTGAGAAACAATATTGCTTTCAATTGTCATTTTCCGGGAGCAGAAAGCGTGTAAGTGGAAGTACTTCGAGGTACGGGACTTCATACTGATCACGTCACTTCACAACTAACATAATCATCTAATCCAACAATCTCTAAGGAGGTAAACTATCAAAAGATCACCCTTCATTATGATGATTACAATTTTTTACGCCTCAAAAACTATTCAACGACCTCTTGGCGATTTTATAATATCGCTTTCAGAGAAGACACTGGGGATAAAAAGCCACTGAGACATTTCCAAAGGGTCATCTCAAACTTTATTTTTTGTCTTTTCGACGCGACTGGTGGTCTTTTCTTTCCTAGGAGCCCAAAATCCTAAATAGCTACTCCATAGAGTTGAATTGGAATCAACGGAATTTTTCAATTTAAAATGTTCCAACAACAATGACTCATGACCATCCGGCAAGTAAACGAAGGTATTTTCCACTGTACAATGGCTAGCTAATAAGCCACAGGAGAAAAGGAGCAAGAAAAACGTCAAGACATTACGTGAAATATATTTCAACTATATCCTCTCCGGGCATAATTCCACGGTTCCCATGAATACAAGCAAGGAGCACTTTAGTACTTATATGTTAAAAAGAAGTAAATTACATTATTCACATGGAAATGGCATTGGGCGATCTTTCGCTGTTACTGATTTTAGAGGAATAATATGTATACAGGAAGTACTGTATAATTGTACATTTTTCTAACGATGCAATACCAAATTTTACAACGAGGTAATTACGAAGGAATGAAAAAATGACAAAAAAAAGATACGTGTAAACCCTTTCATGCCGAAAGTATGTCTTTTTCCTATACGTTTTATGCAACATGTTTCAAAGAAGCCACAGCGTCTGATTCATGAAAACCTCTCCGACTTCTTTCCTCTCTTTCCTCCACGTTGCTTCTCTATAGAGTGCCTTGGCACGCTTTCAAGAGGGGTAGTAATTGTGTTTACTTTATACTTAATAGTAGTACGAGAGAGTGAAGTTCTTGGGTGGAAAAAGAAACAAAAACATCTAAATGAGTTTTCTTATTCTTAGCCGGCTTGAATTAGATTCAACTGAATTTTTCAATTTAAAAGTGTTCCAACAGCAGGTTTTAAAATGGTCGAGGTGACGGGAAATTAGGACATTTGAAAAGCCACAAATACAAATAACACCAAAAATTCAATCTGGTTAATGAAATTTTAACCTTTAGGTTACGAAATTCGGTCTCCTAAAGTTCATCTTAGTCTCTCGATGGCAGTTATAGTTTGTCGTAGTTGGCGGTAGCAGTAAAAGTTGGCTATCCATAAACTGCAATACCTATTCGATGTAAAGGACGGTTAACGTCCACTTCTATAAACTTCGAATTAGTGCGATCAGTAGCATATTCATCACGGGTGATTGCTCCTTAGGACAACTGGCACCGAAAGCTGACTTTTAATACGCAGACAGCTCTAAAAGAATAACGGCTTTTAAAAATTGAATTTACTCACTGTTGAAAAATTTTCCAAATGATTAGCCGCACCATTCATGTTAAGTTTATTCAAAACTATTTACAGCTTTTGCCATTACATCAAAACATTTGATAGCAAATTTGCTACCATGAAAATAAAATAAGGAGGGATACTTAAATTGTTTTCCGCAATATTAATGGATAACGGCTCAATATCCTGCTTACACGATTGACTGCTGCATAATCTCGTGCTCGAAATAAACGCATTTTGTTAGCAGAAATTCATTTTTAAACATTTTATTCGATTTTACCTCAAAATACTTAATAAATTAATATGCTACTTGTAGTTCAACGCCTTTATGCTTTCTTGTAATGGAAATAACAACACAACCATATGTTAAGAATTAAAGTAAAAGTCTACAGTAAATAACTGCCATAGCCGTTAGAATAGCCGTTCCATCGAACCTGAGGTAAGATCACAAATCCTTCATGTGTGTTTCCTTTGGGAATGCAGTTCTCCCAGAAGCCAAGCCGACTTGCTTTAAGACTTGGAAATGAAAAACTTGAAGCACCAGAAAAATGGAATAATGTCGATAGCACATTCACTGCACTAAGCGCAATTGACAAAATAACAACATTGCGAGCACGTGGGTTATGAATGCTCATGATTGAGCCCTTGAAAACCCTCCGTATTCGAAATAACAATTGCCATACGGTGAACTTCATTGAATACTATAATTGATTACCAAAAAATGCATTTTTGTATGTGGGATAGCATTAAGGAAGAAATTAAAAATTAAAACGAAACCCATCTGGCTGCGACACTGAATGTGCCAGCCTGGTAACCTGGTCGCGGTTTCAAAATCCTGCATTTTCAATGGCAATTACACATATATTGTAGTTTGGGAAAATGATACAATATAACCTCAACAGTTAGAACTGGAGCCAAGTTCTATTAATCAAGTAATGTCGATCTTCGACAAATACCACCTATTTAAAACCCAGCTGCCGATCGACAGGTAAGTGGCACGGTGCATAGATCCTAGTCTGTCACGGAAACAAAAAAGATTGGAATCTCCGCATTCCGTCGTTCCAAAGGCGTTTAACGAGCGCGTTCCGAGAGGCTTGCGGTCTATCGTCCGATCCGATCCGCCGGGCGCTTCTAGGATCCGTGTCGGTCGCTGAGGCGCGGTCGTCGGGGGAACGCCGCGTGCTTGAGGGTGCGGGAGTGAGAAAGGCACTCCCTTTTTTCCACTTGAAGGGATCGTTTCGCATTTTCCCCGTCGTCGCACGCTCCGCAACTTGGGCGTGCATGCATGTGTGCGTGGAGACGGGCCCCCGCTCGGGTCGTTAAAAAGCAGGAGGCCACGGCCTCGTCCAGCCTTTAAAAAACATCATCATCTTCGTCGCCGTCTCCTCTCGCACGCTACACGCTTCCTTCGCGCGCCTTTGGCTCCAAACGAGGCGGCCGACCGCGCCAGGGACGACCTCCGTCTCTCCCAGGCGGACACAACCGCGCCTGCCTCTGCACGGACCGGTGGACCGAGGAGAGAGAGAGAGAGAGTGAGCAGCAGGGAGCAGACAGGCAAGGCCATGGACGTGGTAATAGGTCTGGCCGACTGCTCGGATATCGCGGATGAGAAGATTAGTCCCGTGGACCGTCGTCAGATTCCTTGATGTCGGACCAACCCATACATCGTTCTAGTTGTGGTGGCGATAGCACTTTTGTCATTTTAATAATTCCACGAATAGCAAATATTCGTGTTAAATAAAAAGATCACTGGTACAATTTCCACACTATAATCAGTGTCGCTACTCAGGGCATGATTTATGCCATCATCAGGGTAAAAAGACCACTGGTACAATTTCCACACTTTAATCACTACCAACCACCGACCATGGTCGAAGGAGTGCTAGTGATTAAAGTATATAATTTGTACCAGTGATCTTTTTATTTAACATAGATATCAATCGTTTCCACAAATTCCATATCATTCATATATACGTAATTTTTCTCTTTCACATCCTTCATCATTTTATGCATATCATACGCGGTCTTCCTTTGCCAGTCTTCCCGTTCATTTGTCCTTCAAAGATTGTCTTCATTAGGCCATCATGTCGTATGACATGGCCGATTAAGTTGTCTCGTCTTCTTCTTAAGGTTTTCAGAAGACCTCTTTCCTCCCACTCTTGAAGACATCTTCGTTAGTCACTCGGTCAATCTATCTAATCTTCATTGTTCTTCTGTAGCACCACATTTCGAATATTTCCACACTGGACTTCTCTACTGCTGTTATCGTCCATATCTCACTTCAATAAAGAAAAGTGCTCCTGATGTATGTTCTAATGAATTACTTCCTTACTTCCACGCGTGTATTTCCAGCTGTACGTACATTTATCTTTTGGTAGAATGCCCTCTTCGACTGTGCTAATATTTCTTTATTGCTTCGCCCATTGTTGGTTACTCGGCTTTCCAGGCAAAAATACCTTTTCACCTCCTCAATTATTTTTTTCCAACTTAAATATAGGTTTTGGTCTCACATCTCCTGCTGCATACCAAAATCTTAGATTTGTTTTAATTGATGTTCAGGTGCTATCTGGTCATTATCCTTTCCTTTTCACTAGAGTGTTCTTCACCAATCACATCTGTCTCTTCTATGATTGCTGTATCATCGGCAAATCGCAGCGTGCTAATTTTCCTCTGTGTATATTCACTCCTGACGCCCTCTCCTTGATTTTATTTTACTGATGGCTTTCACGATGTAAATATAAAACATTACGGGAGACAGTGCACAACCTTGACTAACTCCTTCATTTATTCTTGCTGCTCCACAGCTGGGCCAAGATTTAATCACAGATACTTGGTTTTTATAAAAACTGTGGATAATTCTTTGGTCATAATAGGACAGTCCAATTCCGATCAGAATTCTAAGCATTGAATCCCATTCCGCGTTGAGAAAAGTAGGTCTATTGTAAAATTATAGCATCAAATTCTACTCTAACGTTATAGTTCTATCAATTTTGGCTGCCAAAGAATATAAATTCAATCTAACCATAATAAATGAATGATATTTTCCTATCAGTTACAATCCATAGTCCTGCAGTTTAGGGACAACAAATTAATTACTTTACCAATCGTGGCCAAACCCTAAATTTTATATCTCTGAAGCCGGTATCATCTTCTTCTCACTTTTACCTCATGTGGTATCCTTAGGATAAAGGTAATGAATTGAAAGTAGATGCCTCGCACACAAACTTTTAATTATAAGTCATATGCCTACTACACTACTAGTCGTTATTAATTAGTTTGACACTTATGGCCATCTCCAGTCGTTTGAAATATGCTATCGAATCGAATCGATCATATGCCTACTACACTACTAGTCGTTATTAATTAGTTTGACACTTATGACCATCTCCAGTCGTTTGAAATATGCTATCGAATCGAAGCGATCGAAATATGCTTCCGATAGTTTTTAAATTTAATTATGAAACACACCCGCCTGCGGCAAAATTGGAAATCGTACACTCAAGCAAATATAACAGAAAGTTCAAAAGTAGCCTTCCACGGGGTTGATGTGCTACACTGCGCATCACGACGGATTCAACCACGTTATTTATTGTGAAAAGACAACATTTTTGGGCCGAAAACGACTGAATGGAATTCCGGCGAAAATGTTACCTTTTCAACATAAATAACGCGGCGAACTTTAAGTTAAGCTAAAGCTAACGTTGTCCAGCAGGGAATAACCAACTGAGAAGTTTCGTTTTTCCAATGCCCAGGCTCGCATGACCTATGTTTAGATAAACTGCCACTTTTCCATAAATCCAGAGAAACTTACGGAGAGTTTTTCAACAACAAAACAAACACGTAATTTAATGCAACACGAATAATATTCGACACTTGTGAGTTCAATGTGAATCCTTGAGTTCAGTAAGCAGGGTATTCTAAAAGTAATTACGTAATGCAATACCAGCGAAGGTTGAGTCGTTACATTAGCTGTTCAGGTGCTCCAACTGCTAACATTACATTGCAAAATTTAACCTAATTAATTCTACATCTATTCCTAAGACATATACAAAGCCCTTATCAGAGGCAGGATTAAAATCCGCAGCCTTTGCGTCACCAGGTCGGCGTGTCACCGACGCGTCGCGATGTGACTACCGCGATTGGTCCGACATTCGAAAAATACGGTCTGAAAAAATGAGAGAAAACTAGGAAATAATCTCTAACACTGACATTCAGATTAATACTTGCAATTCGACTCCTTAAGTGAGCCTTCTAATTTTAGCTCAACCTTTGGTTTGGTCACATATACCCTGATCGAGTGAAATGCAAGGAAAAAGAGTGTCAATGCCACAGATGTTATTGCGTCATAGATTACGGCAGTAGGATAGAGGCTATCCTTTTACGTGGATGATTGAGGGGATATGATACAACGGCATGTGTGCCTAATGTATTCGTTAATTGATAGCTACGATCACTGGCAGCCGCCTTGCATGTGCGTTTCAGAAACAATACGGTGAATCGCGAAACCCAAATTAGGAAGCTCAACACCGTCGCCGTCTCGGAAAAAATGTAGGGACGGAAAATAATTTTTGGGTAGAGGTTGTACGAGAATGGATTGGAAGATGAGGATGGTTGGTTGGTTGCTAAGAACGGTCTCCACCGACAAACGCAGCTATTGAGGAACAGGACGAGCAAAGAGTCTCCTCCACCGACAACTTTTAACTGCTGCCTACTCCCCTTTCTTCTAATGTTTCCCGCCGTTCCTGTTTCTCTATTTTTCCACTCCCCGCCGCTCATGCGTGGAGTCGCGGGAGCGCGCCGCTGGAGAAGTTTCTGCGCAACGCGCTCGCTTCGCGAAGAGGGGGAATCCGATTTACGACGAACTCATGACATTTAACTCTGCCGAGGGACCACCGACGCGACATGGGCGAAGTGTTCCGAAAAGTTCATCAGTTCCATACAAAGAAAATGAAAAGGCAGTCGAGGAGGCGTCTGGAAGGGCCCCTCTTCCATGGGTATCCAGACACTTCTTACTGGAAGAATTAGATGCTTCAGTGATACCCTAAGTCCATACTCATGTAGTTCATCCCTCGCTGAGGTCCAACTCTCAAGCCTTGTCCAGAACAAACATTGATACGAATAAATTTCAATAAGGTAAAGTTTCAGTTGCACCATATGCCTTCGTTCACCCTTATAAGAGGATAGCTTCTAACCTACTAACATCATCATCTATGATGTGTCATCTATGGCATCGATACCCTCTGCTTGCTTTTGGCTAAACAAATGTTTACCGACCAAACCAAAGTTAAAATTAACAGCGTATATTTCTTCATTATTAGGGTAATTTTTGCGGATTTAAATGTCATTGCGTATTTTTCATCATTTAGGTGAAGGCTATTCGGGTACTCCATCGGGTCACATTATGCATTTCTGCTGACGACGATTCGATGCGCGAGTCGTCTATCATATCCAGCGACCATCGTCTTCTACTTCTTTCATCATGTTTTGCAACTGCATATGTAATTTTGTGGACTCACAGATCCACGCAATTCTCGATCTATCTCATGTGCGGGCAGTGGTCCGAGACCGGTCACTGAATTGTGATAAACTAAGAAAGGGCAAGACAATAGTCATTTTGATTGACGTAGTAAATTTTCAGGTAAATAGAGTGGGTCACAAACGACTGGAGAAATTTCTTTAAAAGTTTGATTACATCATAAATGACAATATACCGGAATCATTATCATAGCGGGTGTGGACGAGAGATACGTAAGGACATAAAATTTTATGACAGAGTCAGATTGTTGGTACATGTACCTAAGTATAATGAAAATAATAAATTGGTGCATAAAGTATGAGTACAAATTGTGCTTCCTGCGAAAATCGTCGGACTATTAGTCAGCCGCGTTATTCTTATCCAACAAGAAATTCAAACTTCGAAAGATCATTTATGCCGATCAAATATTTTTGCTAATGGTTATTTGTTATATTTCATTGAAAAAAATGCCCTCCTAGGCATATTTCGGGATTAAAAAAATTATCAAACGACCTAGAATTTATGGTGAGTGTGAATTTTCCAAAGAAAGGGCAGAAAATATAAAATATTTAAAATACTAAATAAATTATGAAAGCATTACTACTTGATGGAAAATATGTAGGCTTTCCCTATAATTTATTAATAATTGACTTCAGATTTTCTTTTAGGTACAATAAATTTCCAAATCAACGGCCGATATATTGGATTGGAGTGTAAGGTTTGAAAACCTAGGCTGATTAAACTTTGATCGGGTGGGAGGGAAGTTCTGTTTTTGCGGGTTACTCTTCTGCCTTTGTTATTGGGAAGTTAGTTATTTTCCACCATCCATTCTTAGGAGACTGTGCTCCATTACAGGGTTACTTCCTAATGATATTCGAACTGAACCACTTCTCCTCTTGGAAAACTCCCTGCGCACAGTCCTAGCCTAGTTTGCGAATTGTTTTCTCTATTGAGACCCTAATCTGAATTTGCAAATCTTTGTATAAGTACCTATGTAAGTTGTAATGTACCTAAATAAGTACCTAAGTTGGTGGGTAACTACATATTAAGATTTCATATCAAAATATACTAGGGTTTCTTTTGATCTTGCTGGGTAACTAGCCTGCGTTCCAGGCGAGAAGTAATGGCCAGCGTCACAATCTCGATACTACTCACGGTGTACCCAAGCTGGTTAATCTCTCACGTGTGCGTGTCACTTGCAGAAGCATACAGAACCAGGGTTCCCCTTAAAATTTTTAACCTGTGTACCGCCTTACCATGGTCAGCCAAGCATGGTTAAAAATTCAATCTCGGTCAGCTTGTTTTTATTTGGAATAGGCGACCGACAACTACAGCCATTTGCACCATCAAGGGTACGTAAGTAACTGGGTTAAGGTAGGAGTTTTCTGGGAAATTAAGAAGGGTAGAGAGAAGCGCGGCGTCGGAATTAGCCTGCTCTTAACGAAGGGTGTCGAAAGGACCGCAGCTCAACGCCCCATCCGACGGACGGAGTACTGGACTCGACGTACTCTCCACAAGGCACTCAAGTAGAGACAGGTATGCAATAAAAAAGTCGCTTTGGCCGGGGATCGAACCCGGATCCTTGTGGTGGTATGCCACCACACCAACTCGATCTCCCCCGCGGTTACCGCTAACTAGAGCTTCCACTACGAAATGTAACCAGTGTCAGGCCTAACCGGCGTAAGATGAGCGTAGTGGAAACGGGGCATAAGTGGGTACTCAGTGTTCACACCCCTCCCACTGGCTAGGAGGCAAAGGGCCCCGAATGACTCCGCCGCCTGGGAGTCACCTCCTACCCTTCGCACGCCCCCGGTCCACCTGGGGACTCACGTCTCCGACGCCGCTCCCATAAAGGTTCACCCTCCCGTGACCACAAAGCCCTCCTCCCTCCACAACTCTCCTCCAATCATCAATCCTCGAGGCTCCGCCCATCCCCTGCCCCCTCAATCCCTTTCAACACCACCTTCCACAGAAAAAAAAATATTTCACTTACGGCCGATGATAGAAGACGACAGCTGGAGCCAGCATATTGTGAGCAGTCATTTCGAAAATGCCTCCATCCCTTATTCTCCTACAAATATGCGAGTTTATTACAGTGAAATATAGATCGCTTTTCCAGAAAGACAAACTAATGCCGAGATATCGAAGCAGGTTCTAAAACTGAGGTTCTAGGTTCGTAAATTTAGGGACAATTAATCCCACAAAGGTTAAAATGTACTCCCTACCTCAAGGGTAAATAATGAGAACATCAATGGAAGGAACTTTGAAAAAGTAATTTAATTTACATTAGGTAAAACATACAATACATCAGGTTTGACTGATCAAGAAGTAGATCAGAATTTAATTACAAAATGATAAAGTAAGTGCCTAATTTTGGCAGTTGTTAAACCTGATTTGAGATGAGTATTTTAATTTTCCGCTCATAATTTAACCGATCACATGATAGATTTTCCATTAATTTTTTAGGTGAGGTTCTGTCTTCATGATTTAATTTGCCAAATAGGTACACTATGACATCAAATTCTTTTTTATACTGTTTCAAAAATGCCAATTACTGTCAACATTATATTTGTGGAAACTCTATGCCTTTGATTGTTGTGAATATGCTCGTGTTATACTCGAATTCTATTACCAAACTATTTGAAAACATGAAGGTCCACGTAAATTATGATAGATGAAATCCACAACAGGAGCTCACGCGGGCACATCGGAACTATATCAACCCAGATAATCATTCAAGTATGGTTTTGCCAATTTAGTCCTCGAAAATGTTGTATTATGAAGTATCTTCAGCACAGCTGTCACTTTCTCCGAGAGTTGATTATGACTAACATTCCGTGTAAGTCATTGCGCTTTTCACCCAATACCGTCCACTCGGAGTTGAGTGACTCTAGCTCATCTCCTCTTTCTACGAATTCACATTTGCACGACTACATATCGGTAACCAAACTTTTAGGGGTTCATTCAAAGTGAAAAATCAAGTTTTTTTAGAATACGAGCCTTTTTTTAGGGTCCTTTTGAAGCAAAATAAACTTTTCTTGTATTCCATTCATTCTTTGATGTCTCCTTCCTTCCCCCTCACAGAGTAATTCAGGAAACTTCCAACTAGGTAAATGAAGCCAAAATCTTAGCTGCCCGCCCCATTTCCTGCAACCGATAAGGAAAGACGGACGCGGTTGTCTCCCATTCGGGGGTCGCCGTTAAATAACATTCGTTTCGCCGAATTCGAGACACTTGAAAAGCGTCATCTTAAACATGGGAGCCAGTTTTGCTGAAGTTTTTTCTTGGGGAACCTCCCATGGTTTTTTCCCCTTCTCGCTAGAAGCCATGGTTGTTCACGGCACGCCTATCGGCCCTATCTTCAGCGAAGACTGCGGTTATCAGGACGGGATGGCTGTGGAAAATCATTTTCCTTTCTAAGTTACTGAAGCATAAAAACAGTGAACTATTTTTTATCCCATCAAGGGACTAGCTCCGTTGAAATCCGAGTAGCCATGTTTCCCTATAATATACATGTTTTTATGCCCATTAAAATCATGCAAGAACTTCTACGCCAATCGCATAGGCAAACGAATTGTCTATGCGATGCTTAACGTCAAAGGTGAATGTTAACAGGAAGTCTTTGATAACAAATTGAGACGATAACATTTCTACAGAGACAAACGCAGCTTAAATGTTTGATTCCATTTCAGATGCTAATATCTACTTATTATGAACGATAACCCACACAAGCTTGTTCGATAATGACATGTTTGACATGAACGATAACCCACACGTTTCTTTCCTGGCCATTACTTTAAATAGATGAATCATGAATCGTACGTACCGGAAGGTTGGAACACTTCGGCGAAGGTTTTGAGCTCTTAGCATAATGCAAATTCAAGTAAAATCCTTCCTACTGTGCCTTGCACTAACATATCTACTGTTGAGGGTACTGAAAATGGATCGCTATAAGCATGTTTTGTGCTAGTTGTTAAATACTGAGTACTAGAAAAACATCACAAGAATGGTGGATCAAACGGCTAAGAACTCAAATCGCATGGCAGTCTTGACAATATAAACAGTTCTCTCTGACATACACTCTCCGCCACATACACTCTCACCGCTACTGTAACCTCAACATCTCATACACTCGTTCTACTTGCAATATATTTCCACAACCTTCACAAAATTTTATCTCTATTGGTCTTGATCAGAACTTCTCACTGGAATTTCCCCGAATCTGCTCTTTTTTTCTTGGTCCAATCCATGAAATTAACACGATTGACGCATTCTTGTCTTCATTGATATTATGCATTAAATTTAAAGATTTCTGACAGTAAAGTCCCTACACATTGAGTATATTTTGGAAATTCTTCTGCAAGTTTCCCAACATTGTATCTAAAATAATACTAATATAGTTCCCAACACAAGATTCATCTCTTCCATTTTTCTTATATATCGTTTTAAAGAAGTACAATGTAAAATGCTAAATCACCTAACTCCTGATTTTCCAATCATATATAGCCTTAAGCTACAACTTACATCTACGCTTTCATTCAAGGAGCGATGGGTAAAAGAAGTCATATGTCAACCAGTAACCTAGAATATATGGTTCCTTTAAAACTTCTGAAAACCATCAAGTCCAAAAAGAAGAGAAAGAAACTTGTTCGGAATTTAATTAATTTTTTTCGATACATCTATACGGTATTATTATTATAAACGCATAAACAATTCAATGACGATTACAGTTAATTGCACAAAGCGTTGCGTGATTAGGAATACATATGATTCCCAAGAGTGTAGTCAAGAAACGACCTCACCTAGACCTCACTCCCGTGTATGGTTCTTTCCACAAGTCCTATGCATTTAATATGACCGTACTCACTGCTTCTAAAACGCATGTTTACTACAGAGGAAGAGCAGACGTTCGGATCATCAACCCATTGCCGTCAAGGGACCTTTTCAAAACAACAACTGGGGAACGCGAAAAAACCTGTATAAGTATGTTGAGTCTCGATTCAAATTTATGCTTTAATTATATTATGGCAGATCCAAAGGGAATCCTTTGAAGTGAACGAAATATTGATAGACTATTGAAAGCTACAGAAATATTGCCTAATTAAACTAAAAAAAGAAAAAGATAGAACAAGTGATGAAGGATGTGAAAGATAATAAATACGTAAATATGAAGAGATTAGCCGATAGAAGCACTCAGTGGAGAGCTGCGTCAAACCAATCTGAGAATTGATGACCAATGATGATGAATGCTTTTCCTTCCCTATTTCCAAAAAAAATTACTATAGCCTTCGAAAAAAAATTAAAAATGAATGATATACTCTTGAAAACAGAATTATTTTAGTAACGATTACCCATCTATTCGCAATTACTGTAAATAAAAACTCATTTTTTGAATACGACGACCACCACCACGGATTACAGTGATGTTTCAAGCTTTGGTTGAAATATTTTTGTACACTTACGGACATAATTTATGAGAAACAGAAAGGAGAAAGTGAGAAATATATTAGTATTATTTTATATACAAAGGTAATTAGAGATCATCGATGTTGAACGCAATAATTTCAGGGAAAAGGTCTACAAAAGCATACTTAATATTTACATAAAAGGGAGAACTAGCCCCAAGTTGCAATCTAAGTATCATTTTGGCCGATGTTGCGATACAGAAAGATTTGGACACCCAATTTTTTACTGATATAAATTTTAAATTATAAGCTTCGCACTCGGTGGGTGAGCAAACTTCTGACGAATCATGCGTAAGCAAAGTAGTCCTTGAAATAGAAATCTCAATAAATAATCATTCAGTATCTCATATTTCGTACTACTAGATGCGGCACGAATTAAACCCAAAGTGAGAATGAAAATTTATTGGTCAACAGGAAAACAAATGAAACACTTTTATGCCTAAAAATTAAATTCAGTTGATGCGATTGCTTAAATATCATTACTAAAACAAGGGCTCCAAAAATACGTATTTTTTTAGACTCACGGGATCGTTCTACCTTCTGTTTAGATTAGATTAGAGGGCTGAAACGAATTCCAAGGCATTTTAAATGCACTTTGCGTTGAGAAAATCGAAGGCCAATGGATTAAAGATTTTTTGTGTCAGACGAAACTTACTCCTCTCCAGTCGATAGTCATCTTCAAATTTGCATTTCCGCCCCATCCAATTCAAAATGTAGCGTTTCACAACCGTTCAAGTGCATCCAAACCGAACCCAAAACCCGAGGAGGAAATGCGATGCGGAACCTTGCGCATCGGGGTCACCAACTGCCGAAATGCTGAGGCGTGAACACGGCGCACGTGTCTTACCAGTCGAAAAAAAAGAGCGCAGGATATTACTAGCGAAAGAGTAATGATGCGATTGAAGGATAATTTATAGATGAATATGGTGTGAAACATTTTTTTTCATTCCCGTGAATAAAAAAACAGATTTTTTGCGCCGACAAGTGCTCCTTTGTTGCCGAAGCAAAGAGATTCAATAGGCTTGAAAAAATTTCATGGAGCAATGGGTACGAAGTTGGAGACATTCAATCATTATGGCCTGCTACGCTGTGATAGGCGTAAATCTAGATGCGCATAAATGGAATCCCTAGCGGTATGGCAGCTGGGAAGTCAATTTTCTTCATTTTCCTTTTGCAATTCTACAACTGATGAAACAATCATTCTGACCAGAATTTCCCACTACCAGTATTTGCTGAATAAGAATAAATTCTAAGATAACAAATTCAGTTTATCGGAGATTCTAAAGACTTTTAAATTATAAGCACGATTTATTCCAATTTTCCCGCATTTCCATTTTTCAAACCATATCCATTTGAAAACTTATTTCTCGCGCAAATATTAGTTCTCAATGTATTCCTATAAACCGCCAATCAAATATTGCAACTATCGCAAGAAACACGGGAAACTTAAGTCAAAAAAGACCGCTAGCAGAGAAAAATTTGGTTTTTCCGTATCCAATTATGATAAATTCTCTCTCTTCGGTCAGCTGTCCGCACATAGTTTTGCCAAGAGATAATGTTAAATAGGGACACGATGCAGTAACATCCAAAAAAAGGTCCGCTCTTAATTTGATACATTTCACCATTTTTCGAATTTCTGCGGGCAATTTAAGCAGACCATTATTCAGTTACACACGATTAAACACCGAAAATAACTTTCGTGCCACCTAATTAATCGAGTTCATTAACCGACACGTTTTATAACTTTAGCCGATATTGCTTGTTTTGTTGTTGTTGATGTTGTTGTTGTTTTGGGTGTAAACTGTAACAATCTGCTATAATTACTTTATTTTTATTTATGCAGACAGGTGCTGGGATGATCTGTCCATTCAAATAAGAACAGGATAAGCATTTAAGCAGAGGAATACATAAAATAAATAAATTACAAGAAGAAGATAGAAAAAGCTACGAGAACAAATCCCTTCCCTCTCGGTAAAATCTCTTGATTAGGCATTCGTTGGGATTTGAGGATTGGAGTAGGCTTCATAGGAAAGGAAGCACAAAAGAGAAAAGGATACTAAGATCTATTGAAGTAGTATTAAAATGTAAGTCTCACCAAAAATAGCCGAAGCCGCAAGAATCTGAATCCAAGTCATGGACAGTTACAAAATACACCGCCTCTGATCCTCTGACCGCGTTACAATTCTAATCGACTGACTTTTATAAATTTTATGAGAAATCAGCCCGAGTAAGATTATTCTTGATTCACCTTTCGTCTATTTTGATATCTTACCTATGCATATATACGATAACTCTGTCAATCTGGGCACGAGTTCAATGCAGATTATACTTGGTCAATCTTATTTTCTCTCCCTGGTGTCATATGCAAGTATTTGGATCCCATTTTTTAAAAGTAGGAACTGACAATAAAACTATGTAAGAAATATCAAATATCTTTTACATATTTGTTCACAAACGATTTAACTTCGTGCCTAAAGCAGAATTCGACACATTCAGCTGACCTCATGACTGTCACAGTTTCAATTACCTCTTTGAAAGATGAGATGAGATTCAATTGCATCTCGAAATCTGTTGGTGTGAGGTTTCTGAAGATACCCCTCAGACACGTGCAAAACGCTTTCACTGCGGGGTGATGATGATCGTGAAGAGATGTGCACACTCAATCGCTCACCCAATGAGTCTTCGAAAAAGAAAACAGGACCCCTGTTCACTATCCTTCCTGCCCTCCACCCTTCCCTCTTCATTTCCCAGAATCCCTTGCGACCGGCAATAGGAAGAGTGCCCGAGGTTCGCGTCTTCCCCATCCTCAGCGCTCAGCAGTTCACCCGTGGCGAAACGAGATAAGCACCCTTATCCAAGGGACGAGCCCTTCCGGACCCCCCAGCCAACATGGGTTCCCCCTTCTCCACTTTTATTATTGAGCCATTTTTTATCATTATTTTTTAAGTGTCGGCCATTTCAATCCCGCCCGGTCGAAAAAAAGAGGACCAAGATTAGGAGTTGCGAGTGTTTTTTTTGAGGAGGTTTGGGTGGGAAGAGTAGGTACGCAAGTGTGGGAGAGAGGAGGGAAAAGAGATTATCGGAATTCGGTTCTACGAAAGCGCGCCGCCCACAAGAGAGGATAAAAAGAACGACATCTGGACGGGAGGAGGCGAAGAAGACACCGACCCCTTCCCCAAATCCATTGCCTCGTTGTGCAGAGCCCATCCCCTGTCGAAAAAATTAGGGCACTGCAAGAACTTTCCAGCAGATAGTTCATTCCAGGAATCTATCCCGAGATAAAAAGAACTACCGCCTTCATGTGTACTCATATTTCATCCATACATGCCTTATTTTTTTCCATGTAAAGCCCCATGCAAAACCTCAAGTGACACATTACAGTAAAGTCTCCGAGAGAAAATCTTCGACTCGTTGCATGATAGCTACCATTTATACCTAACATCCTAAAGAAAGAAAAATTGAGGCTTGATTCATATGACGAATCATGTATCAATTAGTAGTAGCTTGGGTTTCAGGAGTCACAACAGCTAAGGTTAGATCGCACCATGTAACCCAATAACTCCTTCCTAGAAAAATCATATAATATCTACTCCGTAGGTGGGGTTCGGACTGGAAGACTTTGTGTTGTTGTTGGAGTTACCGATCTGGCTACAATAGCCGGCTAACGTATCAATTTGCCATTAACCTTACAAAAGCAATTTTTCATCAGTGCAGTTCACCAAATAATAAAGTCTATAATGATCAAGTCTATCTTTTCGTAGTAACGTTACTTTATTCAAAGATATAAAAACTTAATTTAATACGCGATCATGACGGTATTACTTTAAAAAGGGTAGGGTAACCCAATGGGGTTTAATAGTATTTTACTGCTCGAAGGTCCCGCGTTCGGGGTCGTGTAAACTAAAGTTATATGATATTCTGGAAAACCAAAAGCATCACAGGAAAAGAAACTGCCCCTTATTCCCTAAAGCAGTGACTTTCATCACCGGTTGGATTCGTACCAGACGAGCTCTACCCTCAACGAATAGACCGATCTTAGGGTTGAACACTGTAGTTATCAATTTTGATTAGCAATACGTAAGATAAAATTAGCAATTACGGTAATACTGAGAAACATACCTATTGAAATAAATCTTTAAGCAAAGGATGCGTGGAAATCAAAATTTAAAATAGGTAGGGATAAGGATATGAAGGAATAAGCATTTAGAATAGCATACAGGTGAACACGGAAAACTAAAAACGGAATAGGTAGATTGTGTTAAATATATAAATAATTAGTAAGAATTACCGCTTTTTGAAAAGAGAAAATAACTCATTTGACAGTAATACATATGGAGAAGCACTAGAAAAATGTAATCAGTAGGATTAACAGCAAAAATATTAATAAAATCGGATAAAACATTTGCTGGCCATTCACAGTGTCGATGAAAATTATTGCCATTCAGATATAAACGATATTTTAGTGGCAAGCAAAAAAATCAAAGTCACTAAGGGAAGATAGTTGTTTTCTATGATGATTCTTCCCACAGAATCGGGTATGACTGCTCAAAAGAATGGAAGTGGCGACGGATTCCAGCATACCGACATGCTTCTTAAAATATGGCATTAGTGAGCCGGGGGAATGGGGAACAAGGCCGAGTGAGCGTAAGATGAACTAGACGAACGACCCTTGAAACGATGAGGACAAAGAAAAAGGGTGGATGGCTTCCGTGAGAAATCCATCCTTCCACGCTTCGCTGCTGTACCACTGAATATGTGGTGGGTTACCCAATACGGCATGAGAAAAGAAAATTTTAGAACTGCGTGCCTTTCCGCCAAAATCGGTAAAAATCCAAAGACCTGGAAGAAAGACGTTTTTCCGCCAGTTTGGCTCATTATTTTTACTAAACATGAGATAAAAGGGGAACCTAATATCGAAGGCAGTTGTGTCTCCCGGAAGATGGAAGTGTCTCATGTTTTTAATATTGTTCTTTTTACGTCATGGTAATTTGGATGGTTCACTAAATTTATAGGGGTACCAAGAAGTTTATTTAAATATGAAATAAAATTATTCGCCACCATATTGTACAAATATTAGGGAATTTAACTTCATTTAAAAAATTCCTTTCCAATGATACATGAGATATGAAGACGTCACTATCAATCAGCAAATGTGAATCACTGGAGCTTTGAAAACTGTCTGCCATGCTATATGACTTTCAACAAAATTCTAGTCTCGCCAATACATTTCGCCATTTGGATTTAACATCGGAACATGGTTTATAGCCCAAGATAGCTTACTAAAAACACTCTTCATACAATATGCGTAATATTTCATGCAAAATATTTATATTGAGAACTACTTCCAATGCACCTTTAGTTAAAAATAAGTTTTTCTACGAACCGAGCGATAATATTACACATATGTTTAATTTTGAGTTATGACTACATATGCATTCTACATTGTGATAGATGCTGCCGTTAATGATAAAATGTGACTACACCTTTTGATATACCAAACCATACAAAGCCATATCAACTCAGCAGCAAAAAGAACGAACTCGAATTCACCGTAAGTTAAGTGTTACACGTTCATTTAGGTTATCAAATGGATACGGCTTCAAAACATAGTCACTTCTAGCCAGGGAAATGTTTTTAACAAATGCCATCCCGGAGCACAAGGTACCTGCTGTGACTGTATACCACCAAGTTATTAAGCTTAAAAAGATGACGAATATAGCATAATAAAATAAGCGCATGCAACAAGTGTTTATGGTCTTGTCAAAGAAATTGTACGCATCCTGCTGTCTCCTTTCTTATATTCTCGAAGGAGACCCCATCTATCTATATATCTATAGGTATATGTATGTGTGCTATATATACATATATACATTCATATACACTACACACCTTCCACTCACACATCTTCCCCATCTCTCCAATTCCACCCTCTCTAACCGGGACATTCCTTAATCTTTTACGCCACATCCATCTGCCATTCTCTTTCTTTCTCTCTCTCGCTCACTCTCTCTGAACTAAACAGGCTTCCTCTTCCCTTTCATTTTTTTCTTCCAGTCAGGAAGTAGAAACCCTTCTACCCCACCCACTACACTGTCGTCCCAAGCAACACCCATACCCCTCGCTCCTGAGTACTACCACAATCTCGTTCTCCATTGACTGTACTCTTTTCTTTTACGCTCCGGTGCCTTCAATTGTTTTTACGGTTCCGGTGAATCTTATTTTCGCACTGTTTCCCTGAGTGAAAATACGATGAATTTCACATCTACTTTGATCGACAGTACAGCGAAGTTTCACTAGAAAGCGAGAACTGCTGTGCATTTTCAACGTAGTAATCAAATTTATCTCAATAAAAATAATCAAAGAAATGTACTGAAAAAGCAATTGCGCGTATATTATTCAATGAATGAGTGCGACATGAAAGAGCGGCAAAATTTTCAACGGGGAAGATCGAGTCACAATCTAGCTGAATCTACGCTATTTGTAAATTAAGGATAAGTTTACGGGTGCTGGGCAGATTAAAGCTTCAACAACACATTGAGCCAAGCGCCAATCCGCAACAGTCTTTGAAGCACAATTATAAAATGTTCCCTGTTGATGAATAACATGAGTAATGGATAAATAAGAAGAGTGATGGATAATTATGAAGTGAAATGAAAGTTGCACTTATAAAAAGTCATAAACTTTACTCTGGCCAACTGCCTGAATACCAAAAATGTCGAGGGCTCAAGTCATGCCTCGGATATGGAAGGTTGTTTGTTTTATCATTAAGCTTAGGAGTAAGTTAGGTTAGACGGAGCTATATGCCTTAGATCTTGAAGTACCAAAAATACCTAATTCTACTAAATTCCACAATTTAACTCGTATAAAGTAAACTACAAAACTAAGATTTTATTGTATTATCCAATGTCTCCCGAAAATTAAAAAAAGACGGCAAAACGGAACATGCACAAGAACTGAACTAAATTTGGAACATACAGAATTGCCTAGGTGAATTTTAACGAACATCATTGGAAAATCGGCAGCTAATCTAAAACATATTTATGGATACCCGGTAATATTCACATACTGTTCACATTTACTTTGTAAAGGTATAAATACTAAATATATAAATACATATACTAAAAAGCACCAAATCCTTCTATAAATACTAATATTGCCTTTTTAAAGGAGATCCGGGAATCCCGAATGCCTCCGTTATTTTAGTGAATATAACTCTCTCGGATCTAAACGAACTGTGTTTTTATTTTATTGCTTTCTAGGTGATCCAACGGCTCAGGCTACGTCTCACCATCTAACCTAAGTTCTTTTATCTAACAATAAGATAAAATAACATCCTTACCCGAGGCAGGATTCAAACCTGCGACCCTTGAGTTGCAAGTCAGGTGTTTTACCTACCTGGCTACCGCGGTTTGCACAGATTAGAGGTTCATAACAGTGTCCATTGAACATAACAGTAAATTTCACGGATAAAATGTCAATCTTCTACTCATAGCTGTGAAACACTTTGTATCCGCCATTCTTATCACAAAATGTGTCTCGCCGTCAACCTTTGCCAATTTCAATATTTTCAAGGCATGAGCCCATCAAATGGATTAATTATCGATATGGTTTAGTCTGTTATTTCCCGATAGTCAGATGATCTCTTATATGTCTCATGCTGTCCTGATCAGCAATATTAAAAACGAGAAAATTCATTAACTTTAGTTTTTATGAGGTAAAGACCATTCGAATTGAATTAAATCTGGAGTAGCAGTAGTTGAGTTTGTAATCCATACGAAGTTCACTCTTGTCACATTTTCTGGAGATCCACACTGACCGCGGTAGCCAAAGCAACCTTCCTGGAAATCTGTGGACCACGGGATTATATCCAAGTTCGGACTTTGATTTGAGGGTTAGACGGTCCAAAATAACATTAGATGTTGGAGCACCTAAAAACCGTTCTACTAATACTGGAGATCAACAAGTAAAAGAATAATTTCAACTGACATGAGAACACTAAACAACAAATCTGAAATCACGCTGTCAAAAATCAGTTAGAAAAAGACAGATACCAAACAAAAGAAGAAAAAATCCCGAGAAATCTAAAAGAACATAAATCCAAAAAAATTTCCCACACCATTGAATGTCATGTAATTGAAATCTCTATAGTATTATGAGTAATTGCAAAAATGTGCTACTGAAGCGAAAAGTCAGGGGTTGAGCTTAAACTTGATTCGAGGACAAAATGGAATAACTTAAGAGACACGCTAACATACAAAAAAGAACGAATCGGATAGAATTTTCATCGAGATACGGTTCAAATAAATAAGTAAATCTCCTCCTGTACTTTTAGAAACTCTTTCACGATTCTTACGAAGGGGAAAAAACCAATTTCACCGAGTGAAACTTGGTGTTGCATAACACACTGAGTCATAAGCCGCAAGAGAAAAAAATCATTGAGCATCATTGAGTACCTACTTAAACAAAATTTAACAAGAGTGAATCATAGTGCATTTCTGCACTATGATGCACTCTATAGGCCGCAGACTCTGCGGACTATATCAGGATGATTATTCGAATTTAATAAGGATTTACACGCTCCAGTAACAAAATCTATCGCACATCGGATTCCGTTCATTACTGAAACATAAAATATATACCGGAACAAAATATTGCATTGGAAACTAAGGCAAGGAAACAACAGAAAGACTAAGATCCTTGCATTGATCCTGTTCTGTTATGTTTTATTTTCATTTTATTTTTCTACTCCTCTTCCCATTCGAGGTTTTTGAAAATTAATCCGAATGAAGAAATCAATGAGTTTAACGACAAAGGATATATCAATCTCCTAATTACTGTGATGTGATTCTATTTTCACTGAAAACTGATTCGACTGGACAAGCTGACTTCACTAGTTTATTTTTAGGAAAATGGAGATCACCTGGGACAACGTGGGCACTGAAAACCTTTCAAAAAATCCTGTGACTCCGCCCCCTTTCCATCTCCACTTGGCCACAATTCCCCCAACGTTTCAACCCCTTCCTCTGGAGGCTTGACTCAATCTTCAACGCCACATCCATCCTGAGACTGAGGTCTTCTCCCTCCTTACCTTCACAAAAAAAATTCTTCGCTCAACCCCCTCCCTTTTCTTACAACCCAACCCTCCGCCCCTAGGGTTAGCGTTCATCTCCGACCGCACATCCACATCCCTCGTCTATTTTATTTTCCTCATCATTACGACCTCCCACATCCATACCACGCACAAAAAACCGTATCCGGGGAGTGCGTCAGCATTCCCTGAAGATGATCTCGAATGTTACGCGAGGAGGTCGCGGCGTAAAAAATACGGATTTACCCAAATTTTTGCAGTGCCTTATTAACTATCCAATCATCATTCAAAACATTACAGCCGTCGTAATACATGGTTCGTTGCTTACAGCATTGTCTCGAGGCATTTCAAACTTAATCCAACTATAATACCAGTCCGTCGATTTTTACCACCTACTGGAGTAATACAGTCTTGAACATTATTCATTAAAGATTAAATCTCAAGTCCAAAGCTGTCACTACACCTCCAATCAATTTCGGTTTGGGGTAAAACTTCAAGATTGAGTCGGTA
This sequence comes from Platycnemis pennipes, assembly GCA_933228895.1. Taxonomy (NCBI): domain Eukaryota; kingdom Metazoa; phylum Arthropoda; class Insecta; order Odonata; family Platycnemididae; genus Platycnemis; species Platycnemis pennipes. Next base: position 30,537,287 of record OW121851.1, read on the forward strand.
GTAGAGTTTTATAATAAAAAACAATGATTAATTTTTAATTACGATCATAAGTATCATGCATGATAATATTTCAATTTACATGGAAAGGAAATGCCTTCAACTCTAGGTGCGTTGTACCGTACGCTATTAGCATGCCAAGTTCTAGCCTAGGAGAGTATATATAGTGTACGGTATTATGCAGCATCCATGCTCAAGCCTTACAAAACAGAGTAACTGTTATATTTGTCATATAATGTATATAAACTATTAATCAGACATGTACATGAATATTTGGATGGAGCAACGAAGAAACCTGTGTAATTCTCTGGGAAAATCGGTAATCTGTCTGATTGGTAGAAATTAACCGTTTCAAATTTCGAAGCAATTACATTGCCTGAAATCAATATAAATAAAGTGGTATTTAAAAAGCCACCACCAGCACATTCTGGATATTGTCAGAGATGCTGGAAATTCTCAGTCACTCGCGATGGCTGCTATGTGCAAACCTGGTTTAACGTTGGTTCATTTCCCAAACAAGTCCAACAATCGAACTCTAGGTGCTTGAAAACTACATTGTAAAACATATCCTCTGTCTGTTTTTCATTAGGAGATATTAGTCAATAATATACTCTCCTAAATATATATTTAAGGTTCTATAAATACTAATACTTTCCCTAGACTCCATCGCGTTGTCTAAAAAACAAGCTACGTAGATTCCCAATAGTTATACGAAGCCATCAATTATGCTTCGTGGAAGCCTCAATTATAATATATTTCCAGTTGCTGAAACAACAAGACATTAACCAGAAGAAAGGAATCATATTATTAAAAGAATCATCGATCCCATATAGAGATAAATACGTTCTTCTATTGCCCAAAGAACATGTTGTTGTTATGATAGTGAATTAAGGCAACATATACGAGAGCTGGTCTTAGGATGGTAGTAAAGGGAATAACTCAAAATCCGATGGGGAAATTCTGCTAGAAATTTTACGACTAACTCAATAAATTTTGATGCCGCAGAATACATTCATATGATAGATTACATCTACTCAATACCATACAAGCCACCATAAAGGTGTGTGGCAGGGGGATTATACAAGGTCTAAGCTCTAATAAATAAATCTTGACAACAGAGACTATTTTGTCACCTCTGTATGATAAAAACTCTGCCTGGGTTTGATTTTTAAAATAGTCCATGTCACACCCAAGCTGTTTAAAGATGCGTCCGACTTGTCACAGGGTCTACAGAAAAAGTGCGTGGGCAAGAAAATATCTTTGCTATCAAGATTTGTAATAGCGAAATTTGATTAAAAATCTGAAAGTCAATGTCCCTGTGTCAATCAGCATAGTTGATTCAAATAAAACCCTAATCGATTCCATGGCAGGAAAGGAAGCATGGAACAAATATAAAATGAATAGTAAATAAAAATAAATGAAGAGATAAATAATTAAACACAAAATTAATGCATTTATAATGACTCAACTCAACGTTTAATTTTTTTATACTTAACTGCTGATAAGAATGAAATTACGTAACGTTTGAGTCCTATTAGAATTCTATAGTGAAAAAAATAGTTTTTTCGACCCAAGCTAGCCAACAGCAGTTCAGTTGCTACACAATTAGCAAATATATAACTTCCATTAATCAGCTTCAGCAAGTCAGTTGTTGCATAAGCTTCCTCTTCCTCGGCTAGCCCATACTTTCCGTTCCACTGCAGTAGATTCCCCTTATCTCATATCATTCTGCTATATCAGGCAATAGAAAGACCAGAGTAATACCTTCGAATGAAGCAAAATTAAATGATAAAAATACGTATGCATTTTTATCATTTAACATGTACGCCAAATGTTAATCATAGAAAATGCTAAATGGAACATAATAACACTGTGGAAACCCGTGAAAGGGATAAATGGAAGTAGGCGAGACATCCATTCAACAATAGAGGAACATCCATTAAAAATGATTGGCGAGCCTAAGTATACTGGTGATCTTATTAAAATACCATTCGCATTTTTTCTTTCGGCAGGGGCAAAACCACGCAGATTTTACTCAGAAATGCGAAGGCATGTTCTCACTACCTAAAAGCACACTAGCAAACTGGTAGAAAATAACCAAATGAAACATATTTATTCATTTACAAAAATTCTAAAGAGAAAGCACTTTGTCAGTAAGCTGGAAATAAAAATGTCTATGTAGCTAGCCATTTTTTGAAGGCTATTTCCTAAGAAGACAAGATAATTTCGAGACCGGCATTTCCTATTCACATTCTACATGCTTCCTACACATTCTCACGCAACATATCATAAATGCACAATTTTGGGTTAGTTATTTATCTCTTCACTCATTTTTAATTCCTGTTCAATTGCTAATTTCTCCTAGTTTCCTCTTCTACTATCTAGCACTCCTCCTTCCACGGCAATTATTCAATTCTTCATATACCAACACTACATATATGAATTTCACGTCAATCTATTTCTATAATCCTTCTATCACAAGTTCATAAATGGTTTCAGGTCTAGATAATTTAGGCTCCATGGATATTTTCGATGAAACCTAAATCCTTATCGATATGTGTATATTTTCTCTCCTTTTATAACCCATTAAACACTCCTCAACTCTTAATAATATTATTAAATCAGTCATACATCTTCTCTCTCACGTTCGACACTCAATAATTCTCGTAACGAATTGACTTTCGCCTACTTTCGCCATTCCTTCCTCATAAAACTCTCCTTGAAAAAAGACACCCTTCTAATATTTTACCAATTCATTCCGTCAGCACACAAAAATACCAAGGTACACTTCTTACAGCCACTATAATCCATCACCGGAACACCTTATTCACACATTCCAAAGCTTCCCACTCGTTAAAAATTGAATATATTCGTAAATTAAGAATTATTCCTGCTTCCTTAGTTCCGAAATATATTGAATAAGGCAACATGAGTATCGTACGTAACGACGAAAGCATATTCTAATGGAAATCTATTACTGAGAAAAACTCAATTCGCCAATAGATCCTTAAGTAATGAGAAGTGACTAATTACCAGCCTAGACTTGAATGGATGGATACAATGAAACTGGTTAAGAAAGTAGCTTTGGGTAAAAGAAATTTTCTGAAAAAGCTATACATTTAATCTATAATTTACAAAGGCATGTTGATCACTTTTAGATAGTTTCAGGGCTCTGCACAGCTAAAAGCATATCTAAAGATCCCAAGTATATGCTAATTTAATGCTTTGTACACAAAATGGAGTAGATGTCTAAGCTGCACTTTAGCGCACTACCTACAAAGGACGTAAGTAGATATTCGGGCCAACGACAACTCTTGTTAAGCTGCATTCTCTCCTCTTTTACTCTCCTGAATCTCCTCAACTCCCTTTCGCTGCGTCAACCCTTCTCCATGGGCCATCGGAAAAACGCCATTAATTAAGGGAGAGGGACATGAGAGAAAGAGACGGCTAGAAATGTGCGAGCGTGTATTCGGCGGAAGGGGAGAGACGCTGTTTCCGAAAAACCCTTCAACACCACCTCTCCCCGACATGAGGAGTGAGGAATGGAGCGAAGAAAGGGATTCTAGAGATGACAGATAGGCCAAGAGGCAGAGAGGAATGTGGTGATTAGAATGGGCGAAACGATTGCACATGTGTTTTTCTATCATGGAAAGAACAATTGGCTCGGAAGATACGGGGATAACTATATATAACTCACGAGTCCTGTCCCAATTGGCGAAATAAATGCAACTAGTATCGGCTTACTAGCCTTAGTAAAGTTTTAAACATGATAGATAATGATAAAGTTCTAATGATATAACCAAGCAGAAAAACGTCGAGATAAAGGTGTGTTTCAACAAGCATTAGTATCTTGTTTAATAGCATACACTTCACTCCTACCTGGAACAGAATATCATAACGTAGCCACATTTGGGCGAGTATTTGGCCAAATGAGAACTAATGCTCGATATTATAAGCTGCAAATAAAATAAGCTCCAATGGTTTTCTAGAGCACATTCTTGGTGCGATAAAATATTCCCTCATACCCATACGAAGAGAACACAACACAACTGAAGACAACAGTTTACATAAAATGTGAACAGTTGCCTTCACAATGTAATTTGAATAAGTTCAACGTATGACTGCTGTTGGAGAACATGAAAATTGACATTTCAAGGTAGGCTAATGCGACAGTGGGTTTATTTCCCCTCTTCCCCTCTTACCTTAAGGATTTATATGCCTAACTAATTACTCAACGATCCTAAATGACGCAAATGGCCTTAGTTGTCAGTTTCCTCCTCGGAATACCTATACAACGTACTTGATTCAACTTCGAGAAAAAGGATTCTTATCGTTGGAAAAAGGCAGGAAACAGCAGAACAGAAGATCAAAGTAGCAGACTGTATTAGATTGGACGAGTTAATATTTCATACTAAATTTGCAGGAAAATGATGAAAAACAAATGAAAAGATCGAGTGAGCATTAGAAAAGTTCTAAGAAGAAAAAAGAAGAAAACTGGTTAAAAGTCTGAAAACAAGACGAGACAACATTATCGCAGACATTTTGAGATACGCTGGTTTCATGAAGAGAGATATTGAGAGGAAAGAGGATAGGTAGAAAGAGGATAGGTAGAAAGAGGATAGGTAGAAAGAGGATAGGTAGAAAGAGAAAGGAAGAGTGATCAAGTAGTAGAATTAGTTTTTATGAGCTCCAAAACTCAGATTAATCCGCCACCTAAGACCTATACAACCTACCCTAAGACAAATACAACATCCATGCCCGAGGGGAGATTTGAACCCACAACCCTAGGCTACCATGCTGGCACGTTACCCACGTCAGCAAAGTAAGGCCTCATGACACATGAAAAACGCTAAAAAAAAGAGTAGAAAGCTACGTCAAACCTGCTGGGGGTTTAAGACCGTTGAGGATCATATTTACTTCAATTAATTCTTCGATCTTACTTGCTTTCAAAATTACAGAAGGGTTTGTCATGCTTAATACCCCAAAAAGCTTTGGAATATTTTCTCTGTGGTGTATTTATTCATAGACGGATCTTCTTTGGTAATTCATGAATAAACTGATACGACAAGGTCTAAGCATTTGCGTATTATTTCTAAATAATGTAAAAAACACTTTGGCGCCGTATAAATCACACTTTCCCTGGAATTTCTCCCACAGTGAATGAAGATGGATGAGGAACAGCATTTCACAATGAATTTTAGAGACAATTTTGGCTTTCTGCATGTGTCAGTAGTTTTTCTATGGAATTCCAAACTACAAAACGAAAATCAGACAATTTAAAGACATTTCTGCCACACCTATCTCTGGTGTGTCACACTGCTTTCCCTCTTAACAGGGAACACATATTAGGACATCTGTCCACATGAAGCCGCAAGCAATTCCCGAGGACCTCGACAACATAAACGATTTTTATCAACGCAGGCATTTCGCCCGGTTCATTATCTTGTCAACGGGAAACATGAGTGTCTTATCTTTTTTTAACCCTTCCACGCTCCTCAGTCACAGCCGTCTGCGTGAGCGGCTGGCAGGCGACCTGTGACAATCTTGGAAGGAAAAATATAAAAATAATAAAAATAACATCATTCGAGCGATTAAAAATATGAAATGATTATTGGGAGAAAATGAAATGAGAGGCCTTTCGAACGGTCGGTAGGAATTGACACTCAAGCATGATGAATGTGCGTGTCGTCATATTTACGCAGAGAAGATGAGAGGTGTTTTTGGATGAAGGAAGAGTGTGGGGAGTATAGACAATGAGAAGCTCCTGGGAGAGAGGAGCGCGGTACAAGCAAGAACAGACTTGATGCAGACTTGTATTGAAGACTTCGCTGAGCTGACCAGTCCAAAAATGATAGCCAATGATTTTCGGAAAGAGCATGATTTTTTCCACAGACGGATGAAAGAATTTTTATTAGGTATAGCTTACATATAGAGAATGTTCTTTAATGTCTACATCTACATCTACATAATACCCTGCAAGCCACCACAAGGGTGTGTGGCAGGGGGTGATTGCTCACCAAACATGCACTACATATCATGCATAAAAAAGGAATAGTATTAATATAGTAGTCAGAACTACACTATTTAAAAAGATAGAAATTGCAAAGAAAACATGCAAAAACATTCTGTTAGTAGGGTTAGCTTTAAGTACTCATACCAACATGCAGCTACCTGACACATGCTATTCATTGCTACTCTCCGATAGGACATATTTACCGTTATTCGTATCTCTTATTGTGCGAGGGAAAAAGGACATTTTGAATCGGTCAGTTCGGCAATCGATTTCCCAAACTTTATGATTATGGTCCAGTCTGCCATAGTAAGTTGGGGTTCGTAAAATATATTTAACATCATCACTGAAAATATTGCCTTGGAATTTGTGGAACAGATTAAGTCTAAATTTCAACCTGCGATCTGACAATGATTCCCATTTCAATTCATTTAATAGACTGGTTACGCTAATATAATTATCGTATCGTCCCTTTACAAATCTTGCCGATCTTCGCTGCACACGTTCAAGTTCATTACTTAGACCGATTTCGTAGGGATCCCATACACTGGCAGCATATTCCAAATGAGGTCTAACAAGGGAAAAGTAGCTGATTTCTCGTACATGATCGTCACATTTACCCAATACTCTTTTAATGAAACCCAGTTTGCGATTCGCTTGACCCATTATTTCACGAATGTGTTTACCCCAGGAAAGATCATTTGTCAGTCTTATTCCAAGATATTTAATGGATTCCACGTTTGTTAATTCATTATTACTTATTCTGTAAGTGGTAGGAGGAGAGCTATTCTTTTTCCAAAAATTCATTACAAGACATTTCTTAAAGTTTAATTCTAACTGCCATGTATCACACCAAGTTTCAATTGCTTGCAGGTCAATATTTAAATATTCTTTATCGTTCGGGCATAGAATTTCCCTGTACACTACTGCGTCATCGGCAAATAGACGAAGCTTACTTTTTACCACCTTTTGGATATCATTAATATACAAAAGGAATAGGAGTGGACCTATCACACTACCTTGTGGGACACCCGAAGTGACTTTAATTGCCGGTGAGGAAACACCGTCCAAAACAACCCTTTGAACCCGATCATGCAGAAAATCATTAATCCATGATATAATGTTACTGTCTAACCCATAAGATTTTAACTTCAAAATTAGTTTGCTGTGAGAAACCTTGTCAAAAGCCTTCTTGAAGTCGAGAAATATAGCATCCACTGGAATATTATTTTCGCCAGAAACTAAAATATCGTGGGAAAAGAGAGCAAGTTGGGTTTCACACGATCTGCTCTTTCGGAAGCCATGCTGGACATTGGACAATAAATTCTGGCTATCTAGGTGTCCCATGACTGAACTGACAATTATATGTTCTAGGACCTTGCATGAAATGGATGTGAGGGATATAGGTCTGTAGTTAGATGGCTGCTCCCTATCGCCACTTTTAAAAATGGGTGTTACATCGGCTGCTTTCCAGTCCATCGGTACGACGTGTTCGGTCAGGGATTTATTAAATACTATTTCAAGGTAGGGGGAAATTTCGGATGCTAACTCTCTATATACGCGGGAGGGAATTTGATCAGGGCCAGGAGATTTGTTGGGACTTATATCTTTAAGTAATTTTTCAATACCATTACAGGAAATGTCAATTGGTTGCATCAACCGCTGAAAGAGGTCAGGTAACACGACAGTTGAATCCCCGGAAGGTGGGTTAAAAACGGTTTGGAAGAAGGAATTTAGCAAGTTAACTTTGTCGAGTGTGTTTGTGGTCATTTCACCTCTATCATTTTTAAGTGAATGGACGGCAGACTTATGGCCTTGCACTTCCCTTACGTACGACCAGAAGACTTTTGGATTTTCTTTCAATTGTTCCCCAAGTGTTTTTCTTTTGAATTCTGCAAATGCATTACTAAGGGCTGACTTTGCAGTGGATTTTGAAATTTTATAATTTTTAATAATTACATTACGCTCATCAGTGGGCATATGTTTAATAATTTTTTTCATTTTAGCATGACATATTCGCTGCCGTCTCAGGGATTTTCTCACTTCGGCATTGTACCACCTAGGTTCAGTGCTTTCTTTTTTGAATTTACTAGGGATAAATCTGTTGATCCCAGAGCGCATGATATTAATGAACGACTTCCATGAATCGTTGGTACATACCTTTATGGAAGACTTTTTGAAATCCGATAAGGAATCTCTTAAATACATTTTAAAGTTAGCAAAGTCTGCTCTTTTAAAAATGTAAATCTTTCTTTTTTGTTTAAAATTTTTATCTAAAGATAGCGAGAGTTTTGCAGTTATAACTCTGTGGTCACTGATTCCATCAACCGTGTCAATCATTGTCACATGTTGTGGGATATTGGTTGCCAGTAAATCAAGAGTGTTGTCCCCTCTATTAGGTGCTGTAGCTAATTGTGTCAGGGAGTTATTGGAGAAAACATCTAATAGAGTCTCACAGATGTCTTTGTCCCTTCCTCCAGCTTTGAAGCAGTATGTTCTCCAGTCTATTGATGGTGCATTGAAATCTCCACCTATTATTATATTACGTTCGCTGTTACGGGACGTTATAGTATTTATCTGGTTTCCCAGTTCTAATAATGACTCAACATCAGTGTTTGGGGGCCTATAGAAGGCGCAGACAGATATTGATCTGGATTTAGGGCATGTTAATGAACACCAAACACATTCTAAGGGGTTGTCGGGAAATATTACTGCTTTGCTAATGATTGAGTTCTTGACTGCAATGAAAACACCACCACCTGCTCTGTTATGTCTATCTTTTCTATATATTTTAAAAGATTTGGGGAATATTTCTGAGTCAGGAATGTCATCCGTCAGCCAACTTTCAGTTCCTATAATTACATCTTTGGATGGTTATTGACCACTTTTATAATATCTGGGTTAATTTATGGAGGTTTGGTCGTCTTTTTTAAGAAATTCAACTTCCTTTTCTTGCCAACGTTTCGCTTTTTAATTAAGGCTTCATCAGGGGTACAGTACAATGTAAGGAATACAGTTGGTAAAATTATAATATTACAAAGATAAAGGAGTTTTCAAATATAAATTTAGTACCTCAAGGATTAACTTTTTTACTGTGACAATGGTAACTCAATAACAAACTTCCTCCTAGTAACAAAATCAACATAAAAAAAAACACCAAAATGGAAATCCAAGATAAAATTTTGTTTGAAAAATATAAAGAGTGAAATAAAATTATTTAAAATGAATAGTATAAAGCATGAATTTAACAATTAATTGTATCGTAACTTAAATTTTCGAATTTATATTACATATTTTACGAATATAAAAAACATATTCGTATTTAAATTCTGGAGAACACTATATATAATATGGAAAAAACTTTAGTTATAGAAAATTAAATTATGATAGATTTTGCTTAAATTCTGTATATCCGATCTATGGTTACAAACTGAAGGAGTTTTAATGATGTGGACCATTTCTTTGAATAGTCTCTTCTGAAGGTTTGATTCAAAATCTATTGGTTTAGCTTCCTTAAAGTTGAAATTGTGATTATTTTCTAGACCATGCTCTTCGGCAATTAACTACCGCAACGGAAATATTTTCACCTCGACTATTATTAAGGCTACAAGGGAGAGCTGTAGTCATGTCTGAAGTATTTTGAGGTTCAATTCTGCTTTCATGAAAGTTAGCCGATAAAGCGACTGGCAACGAGAAGTTATTGACCCCACTACATGACCTACTCTCTACCCTACCATCTACCCTAAAAAAGGCCTGCAATGATCTAATACCCTATCCGCCACGCTTTTGGCGGCGTCCGGAGTGTAATGGACTCCAGAGCGGTTTAAAGGGTGTCTACACGACCGAAGCGACGGCTGAAGGTCAACGAAGGAGGCTCCAATGTCCTTGCTCCAGTCCTTGTCCTTGCTCCAATGTCAATGAGTCTCGGACGACAGCAGCCTTAGAAAAAGCAATACTGGAATAATTTGAAATGAGGTGACATGAAAGAATGCCGAAGATTAAAGGTGCCTAGATAAACTGGACCAAATGATTGAGTTAAAAGTTCTAATAAGAGTGGGAGAAAAGTGAAATTTCTAAAAAAAAAAGCATACGGGACAATCTTATCCGTCATATTTTGATACTTGGTCGTCTCTGTTGTTGAAGGAAAAGTGAATGGGAGGAATGACAAAGGAAGACCTTGTCTGATGTATGTAGACTTGGTAGTAAAGGACTTAAGAGAGAAAATGATAAGACGTTGGCCGAAAGAAGGATAGAATGAAGAGCTTCGTCAAACCAATCTTAGGGTTGATTTCTAGTGGTGATGAGGTACTGCTAAAAATAAGTTAATTAAAGGTAGGTCCTAAGCAGTAGTATATTATTATACTTAATGGCAATTCATAAAAATTGAAAGAAAAACATTGTTTTCGACACAGAAAATCTATCAACTCCTAAAAATGTTGACCGTCATGACCACAAATTGACCAACTTACAATCATCTAATCGGGGACTACGAGAAAAAAGTACAGGGAACTAGACTTTTATTCCTTGTTCATAGTTTATCAAATTTAATTTTTATTTCCAGTCGAAGATGCTATCCCCGGAAAAAGATTCTCCTTCATCTTATTACCCCCCACACAAGGGTCGATGGCCCACGGGTTTTTGGGATGGGAAAATCCAGAGACCCCTTATGTGAAGCATTTCAAGGACGGCAGCCACAACTCGTCCATCGGGTAAGACATCATTGTGCCTACAGTGCATGAGCGGCGTGGCAGATGGTAGAGGATGATGGTTATGGGAGCTGACGACCGGTTGGTTGGAGACACGGGGAGGGGGTGAGATCCGCCCCTTCTGAGAGAAGGTGACACACACTTCCAGCCACAGAACAGTGAGCAAGGAGTGCCCAAATTCAAGTTGAGGATAGGAAATACGAGCTTCCAAGCAAGAGTAAACAAATAAGGAAAAAATAAAATGACTTATAAATACAGCCACAGTCATTCAAAGATAAATGAATAAGTCCAAATTCGTACTGTTTTTCAATTTTTCAGAAATAATGAACAATACGTTTTACATTAGAAGAATTGAGCGCAGAGCCACGTTAACCAATCTCATGATTAATGACTGGCATTAAAGAGGATGACATTTTACATCAGCCATCGTAGGCACAAACATTCTCATTGACTAATGACGACTTCTCAGGAGACTACCAAAACAAAATAATGCTAATGATAAAAAAATTAGTGTGACTATGGTCTTAAGATCATACGTTATCTTCCGTATTGTTTCTCACTTTCGTCGAATAATAGAGCTTGTGTGTTGCTAGCCATTTACATGCACGATAGGATAAAAGTAGGTAATGGCAATGCGTACTCCAAGTTGTCTTCGGAAAAAATCTATTTTTGGCTCTTCTCTCTGACGGCAAGTTAGTATGCAGACAGTAAAATAGCACCTAATCAATTTGAATGAAGCTTTAAATCGTAGCTTAGTAGATGTCTGACAAACCCGGTACACCAGTCAAGACTGCGTGGAGGTCTATGATAATCCAAGCCAAGGCTAAAATTTAAGCCCAGCGGCAGCGGATTAATTCCACATATGAAGAAAAGTGGATCGGGGGCCAGCAATCATATCTTATCAAATTATTCGCGGCAAGGTTACGCTCAGTAAACGAGGAATTGCCATTTGAGTTCTTACACGTCAACACATCAAACAGCAGTTTTGGAAGAATTAAATAAAAAATAAGCCGAGTGTTGACTCCAAAACTATCTTGATTCAGGACGGCAAATTTAGACACGGTTTCTCCACTGACAAAAGCCCCAAACCTTCCATCGCATCTCGAAAAGGAAGGAATGGGAGAGAGTAAAAGGAGTGAGGGTGGGAGGTGTCGAGTTGAGTTTGGGACTTGGAAAGAGGAAGAAGGAGGGGGAGGAGAGTAGCTAAGGAAGGGCGCAGGAGGCTGGATAAACTCTGGAAGTGAGGGGGAAGGGTGGGGGCGCGGGCCCAGGAGATTGAAAAGAGATGGGACGAGACGGTAATTGAATCGTGGACGACGGAGTGGCGTGGTTGGAGGGGGTGGCTGACAGAGAGGAGGGACCTTTTTCGTGGGAGACGAGGAAGGAAAACCAGAGGAGGAGGAGAGGGGAGGAAGAGGGCGAAAAAGGAAGCTCGCATCTCCGGGAAAACGAAATAAAACGAATGGGAAAACAGATGAAGAACATTAGCGCCATTCTAAAAATGGTGTCCGCACACAAAATTTTAATGGAAAAAGATCCACATCTACTCCTCCGGAGGTGATTCCAAAACACGGGTGGCCCCGTCCGTCGTGTCCGAATGAAAAGCTTCCTTTTACACCGTGCACGCACGGACACTTACGCATGCCGACGAGCCAAGCGACCCCTCCCCCGCCCCAGAATTCCAACTTTGAGCCCCACCCCTCACCCTCCTCGCCACTTGAATACGCCTCCTCCGACCGCGCCACCCACTCCGAAATATCTCTGCCTTTAAATCTCTCCATTCCTCCCCATTTAATTTAGAGTAAAAAAAATACACAAGCGTGTCCTCTTGATATCCATTCCGACAATCATGTATGCCCAAAGAAAATTTGCTTCATTGGAATGACGATATCTCGCAAATTACAGCAAGTTCGTAGAGTTAGTATTTACAAAAAAATTTCACGATTAACAAACCCATGATAGTACATAATAGGTGTTATTTTATGAATCTGTAAATGTCACAGGCGAAGGATGGAATTTCGCTTTCCACTAACAATTTTTCTTTATGCAAGTAGTAATTAGTTTATTACCATCACATAAATTCAATAATAGTAGTGGGATTTGGTTTATAGGTTCTCCAAATGCTGGCGTCATATTGAACCACCCAGCCTATTATTAATTCTAATGCACATGCGAAATCTATGCCCGATACGGGAATCACATTAACTATCAGTCAGCATTATACATCAATTAAATTTGAAGAAAAAGGAACAAGGGTAACCCGAAATTACGAAATGTTAATGAACACAGTTCTAAATCATCACTTTCGCCGAGATACCTACCTTAAAGTAGCAAGAGTATCAAGAGTAATACATCAATTTGGCGGGTGCGAAGAGGCAACAAACTTAGGATGTTTATTATAATTAATGAACGAAGACAACTAGAGTGGTCTATTTAGTGTGGCAGCCGATTCACTGCTGGGCCATTTCCGCAAGTCACGTGTAACTTTGAGTTCAATAGATCTAACTCAAAACCTTTATCTGAGTTGCTAATACCCGGATGAAGGGCGATCTTCTAACTCAAATTTTCTTCAATATGTTAAACCAATGTAGTGCTCACTAATGGGAGTAGGTGTGGATAAATGCGAATGGAAGCTTGGTGACCTTAAACGGGAAAGACATATTTTCCAACAGCATTCTAGTTACGTCTACCGTTATAAAGTGCTGTTTTCACGTTTCCCGTCTATATTCGGTATTTTAAATGTTAAATTTAGGAAGTACCAGCATACACGTCTCTCAAGGTGGAAGGGGACAAAAAGGACCATACTGGACCTTTATAAACCCATCCGAAACGCATAAACAAGGAGTTGTTAGTTGTTGCTGGGTTAATTGAGTCAAGTCAGAGCCGGTGTTCACCTCGTTGCATTACACCCCCTCAATCACTCTGTCCTTTAGACAATAGAGTTTTACTGTCTAAGCACATATTTAGTATAAGATTTAACTGATTTCCAACTAAATTGCTCCCAACGTTCGTGAAATTTTGCGCCTGCTCCAAATATTGCACTACTACTTTTAATGTACGAGGGCCGTTTTTTTTTCAACCTCCGATCGCACAGCATAAACGCCAGACAAGCGGTAGGCGGGTGGTATGCGAATTAGGCAACAATGCATCTCTCGTATCACATGCTCTATCATTGCCGAGCTTCAGTCGTCAGTCTTTTCTGAGTGGCAGCCACATAAACATGGCCGCCTCAATTGATTCTCCCGCCAAGTGCGAATTGAGAAGTGTTATTCGTTTCCTGCAAGCGGAAGGGAATAGTGCTGCAGAAATTCATCAAAGAATGAGCCGAGTGTATGGAGAAAACTTTATGAGTGATGGTGTTGTGCGTGAATGGTGTCGAAAATTTAAAGACGGCCGAACTTATGTGCATGATGAAGGGGGTCAAGGACGCAAGTCTGTCGCAACAGACGACCTTGTTCAACGAATTGACCAAGTGGTTAGAGAAAACCGTAGGTTCACAATAAGTGATTTGTCTATGGAATTTCCAGAAGTTTCAAGATCTTCTCTGTACTCTATTGTAACGGAGCATTTAGGCTACAAAAAACTTTGTGCTCGCTGGGTTCCAAAAATGTTGACAGACAACCACAAAACTCGCCGAATGGCTTCAGCTTTGACGTTCCTTGACCGTTATGCCAAAGAAAGGGAAGACTTTTTGAAATCAATTGTGACCGGAGATGAAACGTGGATTCAATATGACACACCCGAAACAAAGCGACAATCACAACAATGGATGCACACGAATTCACCAAACAAACCCAAAAAATTCAAACAAACCTTCAACAATCGAAAGATTATGGCTACCGTGTTTTGGGACCAAAAAGGCGTGTTGCTTGTGGAGTTCATGCAGCCGGGGACAACGATTAATGCAACTGTTTATTGTGAAACATTACGAAGTTTGCGGAGAGCCATTCAAAACAAAAGAAGAGGCATGCTGACCTCAGGAATTGTTTTGATCCATGACAATGCACGTCCTCACAGTGCTGGTGCAACCCAAAGACTCCTCGAGCAATATCAATGGGACGTTTTCGATCACCCTCCATACAGTCCTGACCTAGCTCCAAGTGACTTCCATCTTTTCCCTGAATTGAAGAAGTGGCTAGGAGGGCAGCGTTTCCAAACCAACGAGGATCTTCAAGACAACGTCAAGACTCATTTCTATTCATTGGCGGCAACATTTTATGAAGAGGGTATTGTCAAGCTTGTCCACAAGTACGACAAATGCCTCAATTGTCGAGGTGATTATGTCGAAAAGTAACCATAAGTGTGCGTAACTTTTGGTAGTAAAAAAAATTTTAATATTCAATTTGTGTTACATTTATGGCCAATCGGAGGTTGAAAAAAAAACGGCCCTCGTATATTCTGGCGATAAAACTTCGGAATGATCTTACTCCCTTCATGTTACAACAATTGATAATCATCGAAAATATTTTGTTCAATACCTGCAATCCGCTTATCATTGACTGCAGCCTGAATGGCTAACTATTGTCTGGTCACTTTCAAACAGTACCTGTAACTTTTAACCTAAACATTATTTTCGAGCACGGATTAGTGTCAATGATCCCGAACTATCACATTCTCTATCTCATTCCAATTCGCCATTCGTGATCCTTTATTTACTTCGAACCTGAAGACGCCAGCTACAACGCCGGCGAAACTGTCGTCATGAAGATGAATCGACGCGGAGGTCAACCCGAAAACCTTGCTACGCATTATGCCATCTTATTGAGTTAAATATATAGCTAGAAGACGTATATCATTCTATTCTGTCCCACTTTTCTCTAATACATTTATCATATCTATTTATCAAACGCTTTCTCCAAATCTACGATAAATATCCTACGGTGAAGATATCTTGGCCATACTCTCACGTACAATAAGCAACCTCTTTACTCCTTTTGTATCATGTGTTCTCATCCAATTCTTAAATGCAGCTTCGCCATCCCCTATGTTGTTGATAGTCTCATTCTCCAATCTCTCATTGATTACTCATAAATTTAATTTGACCGCGAGCAGAATTAAAATTATGAGACTATAATCCTCAAATTTAAATATTTCACACATAACACTTGATTTGGGAATCAATATTGCCATTACGAATTCGTCCAGCCGCGCCTTTGCCTCTTCTTGAGCAATTTGGCTACAATTCAAATATTAGTAAACTTTATCAACCGACGACGTTCCCTTTAGGACTTTTTCCATTTAATTATTAGTTCTCACCGTATCACGCTATCCCTATCGATGTCGAATTCTCTTTATATATGAAGATAGCCCGCCAATTCACTCGGTCATTAAGTTCTCCATGAGCCCTTGGCCAGATCATCGCTCTGTTCACTCTTCTTTCTCCGATGGATTAACTTACCGACAATACTGATTCACTTTCAATGCAATGATTATTTGAGACAACATCCGAATCTTTACTTTTTTCTTCTTTTTTCTTCTTTTTCAATAGTTTTTTAATCTTTTTCAATGCTCATATTTTCATCACCGATACTTTTGTGCCTCGTACCCGGCATATTTCAACTCTTAACGATAGACACAGCACTAACCTTCAACCCTACAAAGTGTTTGATGCTTGAGGATGGAAATCATCTTTTAGTGTGCTTAAAGATATATGGAATTCAGTATTTAGGATATAATGCAGGAGTTAGATCGTTTCCTAGTGCAGAAAGCAGTTTCTCATAATAATAGGTCATCAGAAGACTTTGGTTCAGTGGTGCATGATCAAAGAGGATATCGGATTTGAAGCCTACACCTCCGATTGAAATCCGAGTTCTCTGCCCATTTGACCACCAAGCATTAACAGTCCACATTAACTGCTGAAATTTGTGATAGCCAACTTTATAATCTTATAACTTGAAACACAGCAAGGCATGAAAGTAGAATTAAGAAATGAGATATTTGTTGGCTAAACGTGTCATTCTAACCACGTAAGTAAGTATCCAGTAGTCGCTTTCGGGATTTGCTGGGTTGGTAGCATTGCCATCTAATGAACAATAGGCTACCAACGCAGAATATCCCGAAAGCGACAACTGGATATGATCCACGCTGCGAACATCTCATTGTTAGACCGATGCAGCTATTACGCCAGAGAACTATCCAGCCCCGTCGGCAAAGGCCTATACCCCATGAAGAACCAATAAATGTGCCTTCAGCACCACTCCATGAAATATGAAGTGAATAAATTAAGATACCCAAAATTTCCAGGCTTCAATCGTGGTTAGATTCTGCTAAAAGGATTATAGGCATATTGATAGCAAATGTGGAACTATGGCTTTGAAGGCCATAAAACGGTCCTTGATTCAACAGATGTCATTTATAACATTTAAAAATAAAATAAAGGACAGAATGCTAACTCTAAATTGAATAAAACCGTCACTACTGCTTCAACTAGTAAATCGAAAAATAGATTATCATCAAAAAATCATACTTGACTATGGTATCACTTTACATAGGACCGGTAAATGAAAATGTGGAACACACTGCCCTTACTCTCTATGCAGAAAGTAGTAATATTTTTTCAGCAAGTATTATGATTGAAAGGAACGAAACTTGGGGCTAAAAATTAGCCCTTTTCCTTAGCCCTTATGACGAATATGGAGTCGTGCCTCCAGCGCTGACCGAAAAAAGTCTCTGCTAGCGAAATAACCGAGAAGACTATCCAAAGCAGACTCCGGGAAAGCACCAGATTCTTTATAGTGCTAAAACGTTTCCCGCTGATCAGTGTTGCCAAGTCTCTAGGCAGTTTGAGCTGAGTAATACCACGAATAACGGTGCATCATTATCACACAGAAGTAAATTGAAGCGTGATTGGCTCACTTAAATTCTTTCCTAACATTAATGCATGAATTCGATCGTAAATAGTAAGTTACCCTTTTTTCTGATTATGCCGAAGTTAGGAGAGAAAATTTTAGCAACAATGACTTTATGCATTGAATCGGGTCAGCCAATACTTTGTAAAAAATGACATACTGACGGAAAAACTTAAGCGATGTATTTTTCACACACATTTTTGAATTACTTAACTCTACCGGTTTCGACACTCACGTGTCATTATCAAGGGTACTCTGACAAGGCAGAGTACCCTTGATAGTGACACCAGAGTGTCGAAACCGGTAGGGTTTAGTAATTCAATAACGTGTGTGAAAAATACATCGTTTAAGTTTGTCTTTCAGAACGATGACTGTACCTTAAAGCAATCGGTGGCTGGTACGCTACTTTCAAGCTGGAAATTAATTTGAATAAATGCCTGGTAATGAACTTTTAGTTCCCATAAACATTCTTAAAAAAATAAAATACCATGCACAGGATCAACTGAAAACTTTGGCGTTATCAGCACAAAAGCTAATTTGTGAGGGAGACATTTGCGAATATGGAAAATAACTTGACTGCCTATCTGGAATTTGGATTCGTAAGGAGGTTTCATGGTTAATTCGAGGATAATGTAAACGAGCGATGACACTACTCCCTCTACAGACCTAATTTACAATAGGGTGCTAGTAGGTACATGGGGTCAATAAGTAGCAGGTTTGAATATAGAAATAGATCGTGTAAAAAAAAAGATCGACGAGATTTGTGGAAGGTGTCAGGGCTATATGTCCATTTGAAGAACTTGAATGGAATCGCAATAAGACCGTATGCTACAATGTTAAATGAAGCTCTGAAGTAAATACGATGGCGATCTGTTTTCTGATTAGGATAAATGATTTAGAGAACTCATGACTTTAACGGTTGACCCGATCATGAAAATAAGATTAGAAGGATTAAAAGTAGGTTTAAAATATTTCTCATTACGCGAACAATGGGGGCGTTTACTCAGAACCGAAATCGCAATTTTGTACACGAAATTGTTAGACGGAAACGAAAAAAGAAATTTAGTGAAAAAATTAATCTTCTAACCACAACCATTCACTCATAAATCAAAAATTGCAATAAGCAAATGGTGACGCCCACCGAAAAAGCTGCTTTTATAACATTGACGTCATTTTCCTCCCGTCCTTGACTGCTCTTATGGGAAGGTGAGGGAGTGAAGGGGTATTCTCGGAAGGTCTGCTCGCACAGATGCTGTCGTAACTGCTCCGATTGGCAGAGTCAGCTGTGCCCCCCCATAGCGATAAGGCGAAGTAGCTTCGCGGGCTCAGTTGTGATTGGACGAAGTCGATATACGTCAGAGGTAGCACCACACCCACCTTTCCGAAAGGGTTAAAAACATCAGTTTTTCGACGCCTATAACTCGAGAAATAATTGACGGATCAAAAAACGGAAAAAATACGGGTATTTTTATTTTACAAACTCTATCATATTCGGCAATAAAAAAAATGGTAAACGACCCCATTACGAATTGGAATCAACAAAACATATGAAATACGTAGGTAGATTTCTGATGAATATCGTTGTCTGCCTAGAAAGTCTAGAAAAAATTGCTGACCATACTAGAATACACTAATTAAGCCTTGCCTTTTTACTGTAATGGATATAGAAGGTACTCAGTGAAAGTAAAAGAAATGTGGTTGTGTGGTGGATTGAGCATTGCCTTCTCATCTTGAGGGCCCGTGTTTGAAACCTCTCAGTAGAAAAAGATTTTTCATTGGTGTACAGATCCCTTCTTTCGTGCTATGCGGAGAGCACCACAAGCTCAGTAAGTACTCCGTCCTTTGGATAGGATGTTAAACAGTGACCTTAGGCACCTTCCGTTCAGAGTATGCTAATGCCGACCCCGGTTTCGTCTCCATCCCCCCTTTGTTTCCATCAAATCCTTCTCATGACCCACCAACTATCTAAACTTAATGACAAAAATGACTTAGCTACCGGTCGTCTTCCCCAAATAATTACTACTACGGAAAAAATGCCTAAAACATTAATCAAAATGATGCTCTTGTGTAGTTTCTTAAGATTTGGAAGCATACGCCAGTTGCTTGTGGAACAAAAACAAGTTTTTTCACCGTGTTTGGGTTTTGAATGCATCTGCGTTGGGCCAGGATTTACCCACTATCCCACCTTGGAGGCGGCTCGCACAGTGCTCTATGCGATATAGATGCGAATGTAGAATCAAGTAGAAATTCATTTCATGGGATTCTGAATGCATTGATCGCCCGAGAAAATCATTTTCATGGCATCTTTGGTGACCAAAAGTAGCATACGGTGCTAGGAAGAAGTACTCGGTGCCTCATAGTAGTCAATTCGACTCTAATATTGGAATAGCTTGCTGCTTCAACAACCAGAGATCATATCGGGCTAGTAACACAAGTGTGTGAGAAAATTGAACAAAAATAATTGCAATTGCATATTATTCTAATACAATATGTTCTTCAAAATAATCAATTCCCCTCTAATAAAAAAACAGTAAGTTATTAATAGCGCCTTAGTTCCACGGATGGATAGTGGAGGGATGTCGTCAGAATATTTTTTTTAAGTTTCACCTAAATTTCAACCGAAGCCTACGCGTCTTATCGACCTCAATATTCTTTGACCAGAATAAACCACCTGGAAATCATATTCAGAAAAAGCGGAAAAGCGGATTATACGCGCTATAAATAGTAGACAAAATTAATCCATATTCTGCACTGTAGACATAATTCCACCCTTAAAACTCATTTGACGGACAACCTAAAGAATATTCTCTTTAGCTATTACGGTACACATTAAAACGGACGAGATGTTCAACGTCGGGAAGACTTTCCATCTCCCTCTCTCCGACGCGTCACGGAAAGGCGTGCAAACAGGAGCTTGATTACTGTCGCTTTGACGTGGACGCATCCCGTGGTAGAGGTGGGTGAGTGGCTAGAAGGGGGTTGGAAGGTTGTTAAATATGTCTCGTGGAGAGACACGAAGAAAGAGAATGATGTAAAATACGTAGAGCTTTCGACCGCGCTGGTACGGATGGCGCGCGCAGCCGAGATGGTGGGTTAGTTGAGGGGGAATGGGCAGAGTGGGGGAGTTTGATGGGCTCCCTGGGCTGAGAAAGGCGGGTAGGGGATGAATTGGCGCGTGGGGAGGGGGCAGAAAGCTGGTTAGCGCCGTCAATCGTGTGGATCCGTGCGCTCCTGCATATTGGCCGTGGAAAAGGTTGGGAGGGCGGAGGAGGAGGTGGTGGGAGGGGATGAAGTAGGAGGCGGATGTTGTTTGGATGGTTTAAAATGGCGTTTTCAAGAGATTGGGAGGGATGGGAGACCGCGGTTGGGTGCTTAACGAGTTGGATGGAATTGGACTAGAGAGAGGGGTGTGGGGAGTTGGTCGACGACGGATTAAAGTGAATGGGATAAGGGCCAGCCCTGTAACTTCTCTCCAGTCATTCCTTCCTCGTCTGACGACCCTTATTCACGAAAGAAGTGACTTCCCCCTTCTCCCGTTTCGCCACGAAATTTCACCAGCCCCCCACCCCCTAAACCACCCACCATCATTAGCCCAAAACCCTCACAGGCCGTTACCCCTACTTTATCCTCCAACCTCAGCCTATAATCCTCATCCTTCCCAACCTCCGCACTACGCCCAAGGCTAACGGAAAAAATTAAGGTGGCATTACGGCTCGACTCATCTTTATTTTGCCACGCTATTAGTCTCAAATCGCAGCTGAGATCTTCCTCCGCAAAAAAAATTCGAAATAAGAGTGCACGCACTTTGTAAGCGTTTTCTTTGCCGGAAAACGACCGTTTAAATGCCCTCGAGCTTCTCATTGGGTTTTAGGTGGGTGGTATTGGCAGCCGTTATCAGGCGACTACGAAATCAGTCGCGGAAAAATTAAATGAGACTACGCGATACCAGTGATGTCATTCATGAAATAAGCCAGATTCTTTCGCGATAATGTTAACCGTAACTTGTATGATATGCGAGCGAGAATACTCAGTTGCTTTGTAAATCTTGTAGCACAGGTGACGTTGTACGTTGGTGACACATCATTTTCCTTTTTAAAAATTTAAAATAGGGAGACGCATTGATTAAGTCAGCATCCCTTAAAACTCTTGATTCCGTGTATCAGGTTAACTTTATTACAACCGATTTTGACGGCAAATAAGACACATTGGCACTTAAGACGCGCCTCATGTTAGCGGGGCATATTAAGAGGAAAAATCTCGTAAAACGCTGTTTTGTACGACCACACGCATATGCATATCAAATTAATTCGATATCTCGCTCGCACCTTCTTAGATATCGCGGAAGCAAGTCACACTATGTGTACCTATAGATTGCCTATGATGGTGCAGAGACACAATAATAGCAATTTCAACTGCAACATATGTTAATTAAAGCATACATTTTTTTCATGCTAATATTATAGACCAAACCTTCGCATATGAGATTCGGAAGTGATTTTTGAGCCACAATTACCAAAAGTTTGTCGCCAAATACGAATTTAAGCTCTAGTGCAAAAATAAATGAAACTATTCCCGCAATATGCTGACTAGCAACGTATAATGAAAAACCCACTGATTCTGTGTTTCCATTTGACACGTTCAATCGAATCATGCTCTCAGTTCCATTGCGATCCTTTGATTTCCAGAAAAATACTCAGCCAGTCATATTTTTAGGGACGTCACACGGCAAAAATCGAAAGAATACACAAGGCTCCCTGAAAGAAACATTCAGAGATTCAAGGACATAATATGGAGTCGAAATGAAAACAAAAACTGTAGATAAACGTTACGCCACTAGGAAAGAAGTAAGAGTAGGTGAAATCGTTCTCTACCGCGGAAAGTGGGATCATATAGGATGAAAGAAGTAATAATAACTTGTAAGTGCCACAGGTACATAACTGATCAGGATGAAGAGCTCATGAGAAAGAGATAACAACTACGCTCAAAGGTATTATCCGAAACAAGACAGCAGTATGTGAAAACAGAAAGTAGTATTCTTCAGCGTTCAGGAATCTTTTGAGATCGACTAACTAAAGAAGCCATTGAAATACGGATGAAGAAGAAAAAATTCAATCGCGACTCCGGTTATAGCTTGGAATCTCATCCTGAAAATTATAAGAATTTCAAGAGCATTGATCAACGTTCTCCGCAGAAAACAATCTGTCTTCGACTAATCAGGAAAGACCTAGCGTGGGTAAATAAACTGACTGAACTTTGAGATGTGCAGCATTCTTACCTTGAGGAAGAGGGTCGATTTGTCTCTCGAAACGTAGGTATACATGTATATTTTAAACCAGTGAAGAGGCAGAGTAGATTTTTCTCGTACGCGAAAACCTTTATATCAATTGCGGCTCTGCGAAAGTCAAAAGATTTTGGCCATCGGAAAACCTTAGTAGAAAAGAATAAAAATAGAGACTGATGTTGGAGACAAATGCAGAGGATCACATGGACAATGAATATACAATAATGAAAATTACTCATATAACGGGAAGGAGAATTACCTATAAAGGGAGATATATTATAAGGGAGAACCAAGTCGACTTGTCAGACTTTGTGACATATTGGGAGTGTTGGAACGCAGTAGAAAGTTCTCACGAGGAAATACAATACATAATTACGTAGACCAAATGCAAAAGGATGTAGGAAAGAAATTATAAGAGGAGATTGAATTAGCATAAAATAGTGGATGGCTGCAGACTACCAATCTACGGACAGAAACACTGATTTTGAAGATACTTATCTAGTGTAGGAAAACTTTTGTCTCATTGGAGATTTCCGCTAACGCTAACTAACGTAAATGACTACACACTTCAAAAATCCTTCCGATTATGACCAATGGGGGTAGCGAATGATAATAATTGCCTCATTTCATATTCCTTAGCGGAATTGAAACTCGAAAATTCAACGGCTTTAGTGAATGAACAAACTAAAAAATATAATAAGACACCTTCCTTTTCAAAGATGGTAGAAGGCCTAGAGGAGAGGGGATATGTAGTCCATATTTCTAACTACATTGTAATTACTACTGTTTTCATTGCAAAGTAACAATAAAATGGATGGACGTGAAAATGTGCCTCCTGAATCTACTCTCAATATGAACCATATAAAATATCACTCTTTAGCCACGATCCGGGCTGGGGAAGAAGACCCATTCAAGACCTCTGGTCTTTTGTACCCGCACTTAAAGGCGCCTTAATCCGGGAGGAAAGGTATAAGGAAGGGATTGGTACGTTTGAGAGAAACCTGGCGTCGGCATCAGCCTGCTGTTAACAAAAGGCGAAACGACTTAACGTCGCTTCCGACGGACGGAGTACTGAACTCGAATAGTATCCATTAATCACTCAAATAGAGGGCTGTTTACTGGCGCGATTTGAACCTGGGACCTCTGGGTGAGAGAAGTAGTGCAGCGTTTCTCGAGAGAAGAACAGCAGTTTACGAGACACGCTTGTCCAGGGGACAAAATTTTTTTCCAAAAACGGGTGAGCAAGATGAGGTCAAATATAGAACAAAGAACAAAAATATGCGAATCTAACTAATCAAACACTGTATTTCAACAACAAAAGACAAAGTACAAACCAACAAAATTGAAATACTCTTCACAATTCAAGGAAATGCTAATAACTTGCACCAACAGTCCATGGCCCTAAGGAGACTCGAGAATCACCAAGTCTCCGCCGACGTAGCCAAGAAGTGAACTCGTTGCCGTCTGGACTCGAACAAAGGGCGTGAAAGGGGAGGTTTTCTCTGGGGTAAGGAGGGGGTATTTTCGGCAAGGTCAAAGTGCAATGGGGTTTAACGTGGAAATCGTCGATAGGCACAATATGAGGGGAGGGAAAGTGGCATGATGTGAAGAGGGCGAGGTGGAAGCTTATGATTGGGTCATCAGGAACTCTTTTTTGACTCCGGCGGGGGAACACCAAATAACGGCTTGTACGATGGCCTAACTTCTGGTCTTCTTCCGCGCTCTGGGGGCTATATAAGTGAGAGCGGATGTGGCGAGGAGACGGCGCGGTATGACGGCGCGGTTTGGCGGCACGCTTTGTCGGAACGCTGCAGTCCGGAATCGATGCATTTTGGAATCGTAGGCATTGTTGGCGTCGTTGGCTCCACAGGCATAGCTAAGTCCTTCGGCTAAGTCCGGAGGGTAATTAGTCCGCCGAGGGGTTATGTCCAACGAGGGGAAGGGGGGGGGGGGGGGGGGGGGGAGAACCAAAAAATGCCACAGTAGCTTATAATATAATTGTCTCTATTCCCTATGGGGGTACTGATTCAACGATTACTGAAGAGATATACATCTATTCCAAGGACATTCTGCGGACATGTGTTCGATTGAAATAACGCTAGCACACATTTCATTTCATTTGGATGATTTTAAAGACATGTTTCGGCAGAAATAATCTTTTTTCTAAACGCTTAACACTTTTACCTTGCAGGGATTGGGTTTGTTGCGGTAGCTACTACTGAGCACTAGTCTCCCGTTCCGAGGGTTCAGGCTCGAGCCCTAGCAGTGGCAGAGTATTTCCATTAATAAACCGGCCCTTATTCAAGAGTTGTACGAAGAGCACTTCGAGAGTAGTGAGATCCGTCCGTCCGATGGGAAATTAAACCACGTAACCATTGGCACCATTCGTAAAGAGTAGGCTAGAGTCACGTCCAATTTCTTTCTCTCCACCCTTTCTCCGTTCCCTGAACGATTCTTTACTCTACACAGTAACCCACCTATCGTAAGTGGCGCAAATGACCTTAGCTGTCAATCGCCTCTCCCGAATAACTACTAATTTAACCCTCAGTAGTAGCTGATGGCGCCGTTTTTTTGATTCGTTTTCAAGTCCTTTATACGAGTCCTCCTTCAATTTCTAAGGAATCCTCAGAGAACTAAGAGATGAATGATGAAACTACTCACCGAAGTTCACTTCCAGGCACCCATGGCAATATGTCCTTCACTCACTGGGGTCGTTGGAGAAAATCAGCGGAAGAGGGTACGATGGAATGCGGTGATCAGCGAAAATGAGGAATCTCTAAATAGAAAAAAAGACATGACTGACAATAAAATAGTAGGCCTCTCATGGATTCCTCATTTCTGCATTATGCACGGTAGCAAAGACATAAACTTCAAAAATCAGACACCAAAAAATGCCTTTATATGCTCGAAAATACAGCAAACCTTTCAAAACATTTCCGTCCCTTGCCAATCGTGGTAAATTCACGTCATTGCCTCTATAAATATTGCAAATGGACAACGGAGTAACAAGTGAGACCAATAAGAGCTAGACAGATTTAAAACCATCGCGTATGAGAATAAAATATACCTTTTCAAAAAAAGCACATTGCAATTGATTCTTTGAATACTAAATTGAGCTGAAGCAGGGATGCGAAGGGTAAGTGGAAAGCAATCCTTAAAATCACGCGTTCAGAGTCAGTAAGTAGGAACCTGAGTAATTTAAAAAGGCACAGAATCAAGAAAGTACCAAGTTAAAGTTTGAATTATTTGAACATGATGACGGATAAGGCATGCAAAACAGACGTGAATGAACAACATCTACGCAGACGAACATGGAAAAATCATAAAAAACTACAGATCGCCAAGAGAAGCAGTGAAAGAGCTACCATAATATAAACACCTAAGAACTCTTTAAGGCAAAAATCTGAAAGCCTTTGTGACATTAATAACGAAGATAAAGGCTATACAATCGACAGTGAGTCACAAGTGAATCACAATAATGAATCAACAGTAAAACATTTACAAGCCACATTTCATACGCCAACGTAAAACGACATGACATTAAGTGTCTTTGTTACTCTTCCACCTACCTTTATCTTCTTTCCGCTTTTGAATGTAGTCATTCTGTTTGTTTTATGAAGGCTGGGCTGACGGGAGTAGTGGGGAATCAATTACGCATGGACCAATTTGATTAAGCTTAAGTCGTGAATTTGCTTTTTCTTTCTTCCGCGATAAGATTTACTTCTGGAGTTTGCTACGAAGAGCCAAACCATTATTGGCAGACGAGTTCCTCGGAGAAAATAAAAATCAAAGAGCAGTAAAACTTGAGCAAATAGAATATTAGAGCATGCCTCACGTTTCCTGTGCATTTACTTTTATTTGAATCAGTGCGATGGGTTCGGTGCTTTCGGTTCGGTGCTTTCGGTTCGGTGCGACGGGAGAGGAGCTTTACCCCAATCGCCGAAATTTCCCAACTTTACAAAAAAACTGCACCACCAAGCGCAAAAACTTGAGGGGCGAGAAAAAGATTAGAAATCTACGAACCGACCTTCTAGACTGTCAGAAGTTCACTGTCAGCAAGGAATTTTTATCAAGAGAGAAACAGCAAGTTGTTTTGTGTATTAGTTCATCGCATGCTCAAGATGAACGGGTTAAGCATACTTGCTTCGCAAAAGGTATTCAATCACTTTAATTTTTCCTGGCATCCTGGTCAAGCCATTACTTTGACTGGAAATTAATTTTAAAAACGCGTGATGCAGTTCAATGCAAAGTGGGCTTGTGAGCTATGAGACAGAGGAAGCGAGCTAGCCAGAGCAGGGATTTGGCGATTTTGGATCGGTTTCCCTCAGCTCCCCTGCCTCTTTCTTTTAAAGGAAGCACCGCCTTCCCCTCTCTTATCCATCATCTCCACCTCAGCCACAAAACCATACACACGCACAAACACGCATTATAATGGTCGGAACGAAATAAGAGCGAAAAGGCCGACTCCCGTTTGAAGATCGCCGACCGCTAATTAGCGCGCCATGGAGACAAGACGAACTCTCCGAACGGGTCTCTCGTCCCCCTCCCCCCCCCCTCCCAAGCCACACACACACGCCCCTTTCCCCCTCACTCCTCTCCCCGCTGCCTTCTCGCCCGGTCATAATTCTCTCCCGGCCCCCTAACTCCCGTCGTCATCCCCAATCTCTTCCACATCTCCTCCTTCGGTGGGACAACACATGAGCGCAGACCATGGACGCGTTTCGTCGCCTCAACCTTTGACCCTCTTTGCGCGGGCCACAAGAAACGCCGAAGAAGTATGTATTTATTAAAAAAAGTCAATGGGGTTGAAGGGACACTTTACCACTCTCCCCGTATTAAAAACGTTGGGAAATCAAAAAAACAAGGGTTAGAGGGGAATTAATTTACCCGCACTTCATTACAGAGTCGGCTTCCGTGCGATTGAAAGAGAAAAATGAAACGATGCATGTAGCCGCTTTGAGGAGAGCATTCGAGTTCAATACTGCATCCTTCGGATGGGACGTTAAGTTGTGGCCCCCTTGGTGCCTTTCGTTAAGAGTAGGCTAAAGCCGACGCCGGGTTTCTCTCCACCCTACCTCCTTACCTTGCCATTCTTGTACCTTTCCTTCTGGTCTGAATCGCCTATAAGTGTGGATACGTACTAGAAAACCACAGATGTACGAAGTACCCAGGTTCCAGTATAATAACTTGAGAGACCTGACTTCCCCAATCGAAGCATAGCAGTTCCTCTCTAAGCTCCAAAGCCGTAAGAATCGCATCCGTTAAGAACTAGTCTCTCTCATTGCCGGACATAGCCGCCACCCAATGAGGTACGACTTGCAAGGGAGAAACAATTAATTGTATACTGACACGTTTAGGAATGCATGACATCCGTTGAAATATTTTTATCGGTTAAAAAAGGTGTGTTCAACCCGAAAGTTGGTCTTTGATAGGTGAGAGTACAGCTCACCCCTTACTAAGCCATCGGCGAATTAAAAGTCACACATTCAGGGTGGGAGGGGTGGGGGGGGCAGTTCCTTTCCCTGGGCCACCTGCGATTTCCTACGAACTTCTGACACACAGAGAATCGAATCGCGAGGATTTTAGGTGGGAGCGTCCAGAAACACTCTTGCCCGGGATTTGAACCCTAGACCCTCCGGTCGGTAGCTCAGTGCTCTACCCACTTGGCCACCACAATCCCCTTTTTCTCGGTTACTGTTATGAATAAAATATTTCCCTGGGGTGAAAAAAAAGTGACGACTCGGTGGTACCAAATACACGGCTTATTCGACCAAAAATTTGGAAAAACGTTTCTTGTTTTAATTTTCAGGCCTGGAAAGGCCCGCTTGGCTACAAACACTCCATAATGCATTCATAAAATCGTGAAATCATCCCTAAACAAACTGCGTACATGCATTGAGCTCCAGTAGCATATTGGAGACAGGTAAACGATTAGCCGTAGTCATTCAAATTCCAAAATCTCTAAATTTATGTACATACCAATAGAATCTGGACATAGAAAATTATATTGACGCCTTTAATCATGCCGTATTGTGGTCATGTATCATATGTAAAACGAACAGTTCAATGAAAACAAACCTAATTTTGCAGAAGCGTATCTTTTGGGATATACGGTTCGTAATGTTGCTTTTATGAGATAATTAGAAGATTTAAATAGTGAAGCGGAATTCTGACGTTAGAGTTTGAAAATATTAAAGTCGTATGGACAGAACTATAATGAAATGATGGTAATGACTACGTCAGAAACATAGCCTACAGCACAGTGATTATTCACGTGAATACGCCGAAATTCCACCAAATGTGGGAAAAAATGAAAGCCGCGTGCCAGAAACAGAAATTTGTCAGCATAGTCACAGGAAGGAAATAGGTATTACCAGTAGCGTACCAAGGCTACCTTGGCGCCCGGGGCTAACTAGATGGTAGCCGCCCCCCGTAGAAAAAAAATTATTTTTTCTTAAACTAAAAAAAGATGTTTTTCAATTTTGGCACCCCCACTTGGCCACTCCTTGGTACTCTACTGGGTATTACTGCATTAAATAGTACTGGCAGTTAAGGGGAAATATTCCGCAGGTATAATAGTCCTTCATTCGGATCTCCGGGTGGGGACTACCCGAGAGAGTACATCAGTCAAGTGTGATAGACATTTTAGGGTAGGAACGTGCGATCACTTCGGACCTGCGGACGATTGGAGAACCTGAAGGTGGTAATTCGGAGAATGGACCTCTACATACTAGGAATCAGTGAAATGAGATGGCCCGAAGAAGGAGACTTTTGGAGCGGAAGTTACAGAATTATTCACACCGGATCACACAATGGTAAGGCTGGAGTAGGCATAATGCTCAGGAAGAGTGCTAGGCTGCGTGTGAAGAACTTCCTGCAGTACAGTGAGAGGATTATAACATTGAAGGTTGAAACCAAGCCAACAGATACCATTGAGGTACAAGTTTACATGCCTATGTCGGACTACGAAGATGAAGAAGCGGAAGAAGATCATTCAATGTCTATATCGAGAAAGCCACCAAAGAAAAGTCTACGGTTACGCCCACTTTTTCGATTACTTTCAAAAGCCATTAGCACGCAAACTGTTTGACTTTCGCCATTGTCTTGCATATATGTTATTTCCCTTGAGTTCCTGAAAGGTTCATTTCTGTCGTCTGTAGAGCCATTTGAAGTTGCATTAGAGCCCATGTATCACCTGTATTTTCCGTCTTTTCAGACTACAATTCCAGGCGCCACTGCGGTGCACTCGCGAAATACGGTATGTCTATGCAGTCTAATTAGACTGAATGTCTATGCAGTCTAATTAGAGGCTTAAGCCTTCAGTATGTGCATGGATATTATATATATTCCATGTGTACCTATGTGTAAGCCCTCGGCTTACCTATCTCAAACCACTTAAACGGCGACTGTCCTGACCAGTCCAGGCAGTGTAGACGACCGTGATTTTTTCATTACGAGCATAACATATCGAGCTGGGACCGGGAGATGTTCTACGGTTCTTTCCATTTCTCTTGGCACGTATTCTACTGGGAATCTTTCTCATAGGGATCGCTAGTACACGATTTCGCATTGTCGTACAGTGGCGTGGATGAAAATCGATTAAATTAAAACTGAACTTATTTCAAATATATATTTAATTTTATGTTAGCAGTACATATATGTAGGTATACCTAAGTTTTTAGTAGATTCGTAACTCCTATTTATTTTGCACATAAAAATAAATTTAAAAAATATGTGAAATTGCAGTTTTTTGCACACTTAAAGTTAAGAGACCATTACTTAAGACTACATTTCAATCAATCTTTCATTGGATTAAAAGAACGTGCATTGCCAACTTTAGCAGATAGCGCAGATAGTCTTGGGCCGTGGGCGACCTCTAATTGTAGGTACTCGCCAACATCTGTTCTAACAGTAGTAACCCTGTACTACGTCACATGTAAACAGTGAACACGGCTTACGGGATTTGAAATAAACCAAACTTCCTCATATGTCGTTCACAGTTACAGATTACAATTTCAAAAAATGCCCAAGTGGAATTTTGCCACTCGAGTAGTACTCTGTCGCCTGACATCGAGACAAAAAACACCGGCTACAACAATTCCAACAGCCACAGTGAAACTGCCATGCAAACAAAACGAAACTCTTGCTATTTAGCATAAAACGTTTTACTTACCGAGATTTTATGTGACCTTCAACACTTCATGAGAACTTGTCAATTCCATTTGAGAACGATTAAAACAAATGAGTTGTAGCAAAGACATTTGATGCTGTTACCATGGTTACAAGCGCATCAGCTGTAACCTTGGCTATTTAATTATTCGTCTTCTACTCAAAATATATGATCATCGCAAGATATAATTCTCGAGAATCTTTTGACACACTGCGGTGCATACATGTTTGGGAAGATAATTCCCTCTTTTAAGGCACATTCAATGTGTCTAATTTTAATTTAGGGTTTTACTGTGTCCACACTTCCAAGATTGGACGTAAATAAAATGCGGAATACATCAATGTCGTTAACAACCGTTGGTTAAATAATATTTAGGGACATCATTATGAGCTTGGGATAGGAACGTACGTTCCTATCCCAATCACGTGATTCCCCACTTCATTATTCTTCTGCCGGATAGCTTTACAAATAGAATGGCCCAAACTCTACACGTCAGTTCTCCGAAAGATTTTCAATTTTTTTTGCCAAAAGTAGATTTAAGATGCATACAGTAATTCACCATGCCTAAACACTGCGTTATTCTGTAAACATCGTGATAGCATTATTGATTAAACCGATTTCTTTATGGAGCTTGAAGATAAATGTTCTCCTTTTATTTTGCTTGCTGATAAAATCTGTATGCAGTAAGCCTGTTCTATGCACAGGTTCCCTGGGGGATCGTCGACTATATTCCCCCATGTAATTTTAACTATAACATACGGAACTTAAGCCGTAAAAATAAGGTTCCTTAAAATTTTGAGAATTTAAGAGATTGTTCTAATTCATTTTGTGAGTTCATTCACAGATTGATTTCCAATGTATGTCCTTTGTTTATGGTAATAGTAAAATGGACAGAAAATCATCATCCAACGAAGTAAGATTTATCATAAGTAGTTCAGGCTTATTGAAAAGAGGACCAAGTTGGGTCGTCGTAAGTATTGATAACAATAAGCGCAAAGCAAAAAGGGCACTATCATCAGGACAGAGAGTATGGGTTAATCTTCGTTCAATGTTTTTCAGATTTTATCCTTAAAGTTTTCCTTTTCGAAGAACCTGACCAAGTTTGTCTCCTCTCCAGTACTCTACTATGTACGAAAATTTATAGCTTTTGAAGTTTCAAAAATAAACTCAAATGCCAAAGGGTTATAACCCTTGTATACAGATACCAAAGTAATGACCATGGTTGCGAAAACCTAGACACCACTTCAATAAATGGTTGGGCTAAAATTAATTCACACATCATTTATAATGTTTGTTTGTCATAAATACTAGGATATTACAAAGTAAGTACTAATAAGCCAACAGGTTCTTTGGCTTCCCCTTAGGCGAGGTTCATTTTTCCCGACATTTGGAAAGAAAGACTGCTGTATACAATTAAAGGGTCTTCACACAAATTACATCTGCAGAACAAAAACAGGCAGAAAACTTGAAAAAAGTCAGCTAATGAATTGCCATGAAGATAACATATCTAGCTTGAATTTTTTATTGATTTTAAATTAATTTAGCTTGAATATTTCTTTCAAGAACTTTTTTACTCAACAGCCTTAATGGGTTACCACCTTGACCAAAGAATAGAATTGGTTATTCCAACAAAATCCCATCAAACCAGAGAACTAAAATGGGCATTGATTGACTGGTTCACACTGTGCCCTTACGTGGTGCCTTCCAAGGGCAACTAACATACTGAAAAACATTACTATTGGATATTTCATATTTGAGCACTGATTTTAGAGAACCCATCAAATACTTTGTGGTCTTGAGAGGCTCAGGAAAAGTACTGCAGTTAAATAACCTCAAAATAAAAATGAATAACATTAAATTAATCCTTTCATCATTTAATATTCAACACAATTCCTACACTGTAATGTACAGAAAAAAACAACAACATCACGAGAAAGCAATAACAATGACAACTTTAAAACAACTCCCTTTTCTACAATGTAATAAAATATATAAATGTGCAGACTCAAAAATTAACATAAATCACAATTATATTCCTTAGAGGAAACTTCTAATTTAAATTGCAACACAACTGTACTCTTCTAAAGACTTGATTGAGAGTGCACACAAAGATTTTGGGATCCAAGTCAACAAACAAAGACATTTGTTCACGAAAACGGAAAAGGAGAACACAGCAAAAGCCACCTCTTCATGATAATCACAATTAACTCACCTCTCCCATAAATAGACACATTCATACACTCTTCCTGACAAAACAATAATCATTAGCAATTAAATTCAGGTCAATTAAATATAGATAATCCACCAATTCTAACAGATCAGCTGTTCCCTGTCAGTCTTATTGTTCAGCCTTTAGTTTGAAGAAAGAGCACCAAATGTAATAATGACCCAAACAAAGCGTCCACTTAACGAACCATTTCAAAGTCTCATATTGATGAAATCGTGGATCACCATTAAAAAAATTCAAAACACCTTAATACTACATTCAAAGGTAAATACTAGATATCACCAAGGTATTAATACCTATCTTCATGTCATCACCTACCAACTTGAAAACACTTTACCAAATGACTACCTTCAAATGATGAATAAACATTAGCAAGGTAGACACAATTCAAAGTGAGATCACTTTCATCTAAAAAGTACCAAGCATGACCACTCCTATAATCACGGCACCAGAAAGTGTGCATGGCAAGCGGCTTAATGAATCATAAATGGTGAATGCAACAGCACTTGATATGAATTTTTCCACCAATTTGGTAGAAAACAGTTAAAACTAAAGGCATGTAAATGTACAAGCATAAGCAACCCATTGCAGTGGTGGTGTACATAACCATTGACAAGGAAGATACACCCGTTGTGCAGTCAAGTAGGAGATTCTCGAGGCAGAATAAGTCCCAGAATTTTATGCTGGGAAACCCACAAACTATAAAGAAGAGAGACTTTAATAAAAATGTCACTTAAAAAAATTCAAGTCACAACGGTTCCTTAGAAGTTTAAGAAGCGGAATTGCAAAACAGAGAAATAAACTGCAGCTGATGCCGTCTGCTTCCTATCAGCCCTCAGACTTTTCAGTGAGGTTGGCTGCCATGTCGGTCTCGTCCTCTTCTTCATCGTCCTCGTCTCCCTCCTCCTCCTCCTCCTCGTACTCCATCTCAATGGGTGGCTGGCTGCCTTCTGCTCCTGCCCCCCTCCTCCTCCCTCCAGACACTCCAGCCTCCCCTCCCCCGACCCTACCACCACCCTCCACCACAGTCCCTCTGGCCCCACCTCTCCTACGCATCATCACAGCACCCCCTCCTGCACTAGCTGCTCCTGCTCCTATCTCCCCCACTCGGCCCCTCCTCTCAATGCCTCTGCCACCTCTTGGAATCCTGCGCCTCAGGACTCCACCCTCTCTACCCAGAGGTCCAAGGCCTCCTCTCTTACCCACTCGGCCCTCAAGCCCTTTGATTGATCCGAGGACCAACAGCAGTGACTCCTTCAGCTGGGTGGCCAACTCTGGCACTTCCCTCTCAGGACAACTAACCACAAAGGCATCTGCAAAGCGAATTCCAGGTAAGAGACATTGGATCTGATCATTAATCCACCAATTTTAATTTTTCAAATTAAGAAAATTATAATAAATTCATGGCGAGAGTACAGCACAATGTTTATAAAGTTCCTTGGTTTACAAATTTTTTTGCTGTTCTGACAGCTGCTAGATGGTAGCTCACATAATAAGGAGCCACCTGTTGGAAAAGAGCAGAGTCATGATGGTGGACATAGTGATTAATGTGTTTGTCAGGTCAGCCCTTTATTACATTATGAAAAGGTGAATTACCTAAGTCCCTATCACATAAATTCATATGAAAAGATAACACTTCCAGACTTATCCTTTGTTAGCTACCTGACTATTACTACAACTTATAGCTCATGTATCCTGGATGAACACTGCAGCAAATACAATAAAACCCCCTTATTTACGCTTTTCTAGGGACCGCTAGAAAAAAGTGTAAAATGCGGGAAAATGCAAATAGTGGGAAAAGGACAATTTTCAGTTTCACATGCATACTTTAATAATATGAAGTAAATATATAATTAAGAAACACTGATATACTGAATTAGAGCAATATTATTAATTATTTATTAAAGTATAGAGCTCTCTTGATTTATTTTTATACGATGTATTTCTTGTTTCAACCAACCCAACCAACCATTGGAGGGTGTCAAATCCATAATCCATAATGTATAATAATAAAATTATACATTATGCCATGCCACTGAACATGCTCAGCAGTTAAGAGGGTTCTTCTATCTGGACCATAGCACTAGTTTCTGAAAGCAATTGAGTCCTATACGCATTCATTTCATAGTAGGAATCTTTTCCCGGCAAAAGGATATTGAGTGTATGCAATTGAAACTAGCAATCGCTGAAAAGTTCGAAGTGGTACTTCATCTTTCCGTCACTAATGGGGCATACTGCCCCGCTACGCCGCTAAGTTCAAATGCTTCTGTAAAACGGAGCACATTACTGCTCTCTCTCTTGTATTTGAAGGGTATACACACGAAACAAAGTAAAACAGTGTTTTATATAGACTGGTATGTATGGTTAAAAGTCATAGAAGGAAATTTTGTTTTTTTTTAATATATCGCATTCTTACCCGTATCTAATGCACACAGCTGGAAAACAGAAAAGTCGTGGTGTAAATACAGGGTTTTACATACGTTGGAGATATAGGAAATGGGATGGAACCCAATAAAACATTGTAAATTGTGGGAAAACGTAAATTCTGATAACGTAAATATGAGGTATGCATATACAAAGACATAAAATTGGCGTTATAAATGTTGGAAAAATTGAGTTTTTCAATCATTCAGCCATAACTTCTATCGATTCATTACTTATAATTTCAATATTCAATACCATTTACTGGATCCACAAAATGTTGCCATAGAGTAAATAACGCAGTTTTCCTGCTCCAACACCATCTATCAAATTCAGACTAATTTGCTAAACAATAAAAAAACAACATAACAATTTTCTAAAATAAAATAAGATATGTATCTCAAAAACTATATCCAGTACCAATAATTTTCCTTTCATCAATACATGAATACCAGATAATGAACGAACAAGTATTGAAAATTTTAACAAAATCCAAGCACTTAGTTTTTTAACCAATGCTTTAAGTGAAAAATGTGAGGTAAAATATGTGAAATCCAAAGCCACCAATGGTACACTGTCACCATTATGAGATCACTTAGCATAATTTTCCACCTATGGGATAATTTCAAGTACTATGTTTAGCCAAAAAAAATTCCATTTGGCAACCAACCACCAAACTGACTAGTATGATAACTTTCGATGACCCACAGGAAAAAAATGACTCGGGGAAAAGCATACACACTTTCATGCATACATGAGAACAAGTTACAGAAACTTTCCAAATATCTCATTGGATCTAAAGAACTGAATACAATTTTATGATCTCCCATCTATTTTGATGCTGGACATCACTCTCAATATTGAAAGGCCATTTTTGAGGCAGGTAACACCCATAGAATATGTATTAGCAATGCGCTTTTTCTTTCAAATGTAAATAGCTGAGAAATTGTTAGTTCTTTGGTGATCACGATTATGTACCTTACTGGCTAGGATGTCCTTTGTGTAAATGTACTCATACAGGTCACCAACCCCACTGTATTCCACCAGTGTACTTTGATGAATAGAAATGTGACCAGTAAAACATAATTTTGCATTGCAAGTGGATATTTTATCATTGCCTATCAATGTCTAATTGTTCAATGATGCACTTCCTTTAAAATATATGTTTCAACAAGTAAAAATGAGGCCATCAGAACTCACCTCGCTTCTCTCGAACCAAACGCAATGCATACACATTAAGGGCAAGAGAAACATCATCTTCTGCAAAACATTCATCAGACCAAACATCCCTGTTACAAGGAAAGACAAAAAAAAATTGTCAGTCAATTAGAACATCAAGCATCAATTTGCACACCTACAGGTTAACACAACAAACTGAATGACATTTCATGAAAAATACTCTCCTGGTAACCTTACTAAATGCCAAATGAGGCAAAAAAAGTTTGCTGAACAGAGTTGCATTTTCAGGAATGTTTGAAAATGTTAACCAAATCACATACATAGACATTTATTGCAGAAATTGACCATGATGGCAAATGAAGAACTAAATACATCTTCCACACAAAATGCATTCCTCCAATCAATTTCAGCCTTGATAAAGGACCTTGAAAATAAAGATGTAAATGTCGAAATCAAATGGATAAAAGTAAATTTGGAAATTTGGTGAGTGATTTCACATTGTGGTTAACATCACCAAACTTCACAAAGTTAAACCTGAATCTATCAAGTTCATTTATGGCCGACTTCAGAATCCTAAACACACAAATAAGGCAAAAATTTTTGCAGCCAATTTTTTAGGGCCTTGAAGCCAAAAACTTTTCCCAAGCATGCTGAAAAATATACCCAAAAATTATATTTCATAGTTAAATATTTCATGCATTTTCCAGCAAACCTCATTACCTATATGTGGAAGAATCGATGATACACAATCAGAGACAGAAGAAGGAGAAAAATGTTTGCAATATAAAAATTTATGAAAAAGGATTATTTGGAATACATCACAGAGAAAATGATTAGACTACAGAAAAACAAATGATGACTTCAACACCAAAAAGGGCAATGAAGTGGAGAATATGCTCAATAACCACCTCATTATGTGATAACATTTAGTATCACTAACACACTCCGCACATGGAACTTAAAAAAATAACAGCTTTAAAAAGACTGGGTACTTTTTCTAACAAAAATGTTTAGTTAAACAGTCAATTCACTGTGGAGTTTGTCATTGCCATATTATACAAAAAGAGTTGAGAATGAGCACATCAACATTTTACCACACAATCAGCAGCAGAAGAGCTTAGAAAGGGGTGTTAGATCACCAGCCATTTTGAATAGTTAATAGTTAATAGCTGCAAACCAATTTGCCAGGCATTCTTATCTCTTTTATATTCTCATTATGGTTCCATCCACTATTATGATACAAAATTTGAATTTTTACCTGTGCCTGTGGACATGAACCAGGGCTGAGCGCCACTTGCCACCCCTGATGAGTCTGGCAAGGGCCCTGGCTTCCTCCTCATCCTCATCTGGAGGCTCCAATGGCTCCACCTCCTCATCCCCCATGCTTACACTCTCACTTTCTTCCTCTTCAAAGTCATCTTCCTCCTCCTCATAGTCTTCATCGTCCCCACCCTCCTCCATCTCCTCCCCAGCCTTACCCAGTCTTGCCTTCACTACTGCCAGCTCCCCAGACATATCTTGTAGCTATATTCATAGAGTGATCATGAACCCAATGAATTTATGCAGAAAGGATGAGTATTCAGATAATTTTACAATAACAAATTTTGAGTACTGCTGGACTACATGTCTGCCTGCTCAATGGCAACAAACACAACTTTAAAAATAAAAAAGGACTTTATATAAGCAGTGAGTGGCAAGATATTGACTGCTACCCTATGTAGATGACCAATGTTTAGCTGGCCAACTTGAAATA
The DNA here is from genome assembly GCA_933228895.1 of Platycnemis pennipes. Taxonomy (NCBI): domain Eukaryota; kingdom Metazoa; phylum Arthropoda; class Insecta; order Odonata; family Platycnemididae; genus Platycnemis; species Platycnemis pennipes. The sequence goes on from OW121851.1 coordinate 30,575,879, forward strand.
TAAAAACATGCTAAAATATTTTTTAATGGGTATAATATGTAATAATCTTGTTGAAAATTGAATAATGTAAAAACTGAAATTCATTTTCATAGCCCATTATTTTCAGCATTTTATTCATAGTAGCACTTGGCAAGGACAGCCAAATACTTTGTAAACTGAAATCAAATGACTTTATCAATTTCAACAGCACTTCATTATACTAAAACAATAACATCTCAAATTCTATTATACCTGAAACCTCCCGGCAGTAGAAATTAGAGTTGCTATGGCCTTCCATGATGCCTCAACTAGTAGTAGAAGTTGGAAAAGAAGTTTGTACAATACTTTCCCCAACTCTACTCTCCATGTCTCTGAGGCTTCTCCACTAGCAACTGATGATGCATCTAGTGACCTCTGTGAACGGCACACCATTTTGGCAGCACGTAGACCCTAGAAGAGAACATTCCAATCAGAAATGCATGAAGAGAGAATTAGCATTATCTACGAGGACATAATTTCACAAAAATGTGTACTCATTAATAAATATCATGGGCTTAAGAAACATTGTAGATCTTAGTGGTAGAATTAGAAGAATAACCATTTCCTCTGCTGGACATAAGCACAAAGATAATTATTTTTTAGAGAAAAAATGTCTCAGACATAGGATTTGTCTGATCTCTAAATAACAACCTCATTCAGCCTTTTCCATAACATTTCTCATTTTCACAATCAAAAGGGATAGTAAATAATTCAATCCATTATTGGTAACTCAACTGACATTCTTCCATAATGTTTCATTGCAACAAGTAAATCTCTAATTACCTGCACAGCTTGAATCTTTCGATCTGAAAATGTATCCAAATGCTCTTGAACCTCCAAAAGGGCAAAGCGTAGGCCATCACCGAGGGCAGCAGCAAACTCTGCTCCAGTGGCAGATGATGGTATTCCAAACCATGCCGATGGAGGGTCTCTGCTCAGAGCAGCCACAGCATTGATGGCTGAGGAGAGGGATGATGACATGGTGGCCAGGTCATCAGAGACACCAATTCCACACCCTAGGCGCCTCTTACCTTCTCTTGCCAAAGCCTCCCCCTTCTCACATGAGTCCTAGATAAAAGAGCCATATGCCACCGTTAAAATGTTACCACATCTCCATGGAAATAGCAGAGGGGCTCCGATTCCTAATTAAATGATAGTTAACTATACATTTTAAGAAATTAACAGAGTATGGACTACCTAAAAGTGCATATTTAAGTTTAATTTCACGGGTGGATTCCACATAAAAATCCGTAAGTAAATGAAATCCCCATTGTTATGCTTTTAGTCATCAAAGGAATACTTAAACGTACCATTCAAACAACTTTCCAGCTTCCTCACCACAGTTCTTAACCCTTTACTCTATTTCCTAGAGAACACAACAAAAATGTATTTATGCCTTACATTTCCACTTTTTTATTTCCTGCATCAAAACGGTTAAGCAATTTTACTTTGCATAAGTTCCAATGTTAACTGGCTAGCATCTACATTATGTTGAAAATTTATTTTTCAACTAAAGGTGGGTTTATAGAAAAAATTAGCATGAATTTAACTTAAGTACATAATGAAAATTAACTTAATGCCCAAGAGGCATTTATAAAAAAAAAAAAGGTGGACTGGATGCCATCCATCCATCTTTTCTAGAATTACCTAATTGCAAATACTGAGCGATTTGTATACTCTTCAGTATTCACTGTCAGAAAGCATCTGGAAATCTCATGTCATACATCAACATAATACCCTGCAAGCCACCATAAAGGTGTGTGACAGGGGGTGAATTCTCACCAAACATGCACTACATACCATATTTACTCATATAAGCCACGCACCTTTTTTCCTGAAATGCAGGTGAAAAAATGGGGGTACGCAGCTCACACGAATCCTCCAAATTTTTTGTGAAAGCCGAACACCATTTTCCCTCAAATTCCTGTTGTTTTTTTCTCCTAAATTTCTCATTTTGTGAACATATCAACGTAAATTGGTAAGTATGGTCTAGCAGTAAATCGTACATTATGAAGTATTCTGAAATTTTGAAGTAATTAGTAATAAAAAATCCAGTTAACAAAGTTTGAGCGTACAACGGTACTTGAAGAAACGCTAGATTCGAAACACCACTTGACAAGATTTATCATGTATACCTAGATCGTACGTAGGACAACAATTTTAGCACTGATATGTATTTAAATCTACATTGCATCCTGTAAATGCCGCAAGGGGGGTGGCATCTTTATGTTGATAGAAATGCTGTGCCTAAATTACGAGTACGTCTTTCTCAATAGTTGATTAAATTACTTGTTAATATCGTCACGATCATCATCGCGTATTGCATCCATGCACAGCCTCTTTTACTGTGCATCTGTTTCTCGTAGCATCTCACAGTAATCACAGTTACATACGACACATCATCCAGCTATAAAAAATGGCATCTTTTCAAAATAACATCTAACTGGAATAATAGCAGAAATATGTACAATTTCAACCCGTGATTACTTTCTTGTTACGGAAATCCGTTGGCATATCAACAAATAAAAGCAGAACGCCATCCGTACCATAGCGGTGGTCTCGTCTGCTCTCTGCGCAGTAGCTGTGGACTTGGACGATTTAACAACACCGGAAAGTCTTGGGAACACACGGAAACAACTAAGCTCAATTTAATAACAATTATAATTCTTATAAAACTAAAGAAAAACATATTCGCGGAAATAGAAGCGTAAATCACTAATGAATATTCATATCATTATAGTTCCCATTTTTAGTTTTCATCACTGCTAGATTCAGATACACCATATTTCCTTCCTACTGCTCGATTTCCTATTTTTTTGGCATCGCTTATACAGGGTGGCTACTGATAACCAATTTTCAAATGCCCTGCCTTTTCCCTGATGGCTTTACCAATTTCCCTGACCGATCACCAAAAGGTCTCCTCCTATTATCGGAATATTTTTTTCAGCTGATATAAATTTTTGTCAAAACTCAGAAAATATTAAAAGCAGAAATAAATACATTAAAAGCTATAAGAATGAAAAATACAGTTGAGCACCCTTAATCCGGGAACCCCTAATCCGGGAGCACCTATAATCCGGCAATTTTGCCATGACTATCTGGTACTTAATGGAAAATGCCGAAACGCTTTTAACCGGAACATTGCTTCATAACCTGCCGAGATATTATTCTTATATTAATACCGAGATACCATTCTTAACGTTAATTTTCCTATTTCGAGAATCAGAATAATTTAAACATATTAATTTCTGGTACTTCGCCTACACTGGAATTATTCTGGAACTTGAAGTAAACATAAATTTGACGACATTGCCGAGACGGAATACGACTAATTTACAGATTGGCCACTTTCAATGGCGCGCGCATTTTTGATTGACCACTAGACGTAATTTGATAAAATTATTGGTTTTATTCTAATATTTCACGCAAAATATGTCTCATCCATACAGTTGTGGCAACAGCACAAAACGTTAACCATCGCAGAAAAAGTGCAACTTGTGAAAACGCTTGATGCCGTTGCATCAGTAAAGCGTTTGACTGAAACATACTATGTGGGATCTTCAACAATATAGCACATTAAGAAGCTGAAAGAGAAAAATCATCAAAATTTTACTGTTAAAGTGACACGATCGGAAGTAGATAACAAAGAGAAAAACTATGAAAGAAGATTTAAGTGCTGTTTTAGATAGCCTGGTTTCGATATCGAATACGCAATATTGCGTCGGAGTGAAGGCCTTAGTTAGTATTTCTGGCCAAATGCTAATGGAGCACGATAAACTCTTTAGAAATAGACGTGATCAATCCCAAAGACGTGATTCGGGAAATTTCACGTCCAGGCAATAGCATTTCATCGTCTGTTCTAAAAACATGCGTGGTTTAAATTGTGGACTGCTTTAAGGTTTGATATAGACGAAATAATTGGGGATTTAAAAAATTTCATGTTTCTGAGGATAAAAATATGATGATGGAGTTTGCAAACATCATCCATAACCCTGAATTAAAGGAAATGGAATTGGTAAATTTAGACGAAAGGATAGTTAGCGGCCACGATATTCTCACCACACAACATATCATAGATGATGAAATCATTGAAATGGTAATTAATAACAATAAATCTGAGTGGGGATGACGATGATCAGCCTGAAATTGTTGAAGGAAGACTACTCTTGATGATGGTCTTAAAAGAATAATCCAGTCCGGTCGCCCGCGGCGACGTAGTGATGGGCGGCCACAACACTCACGCGTTGGCATCGCGCTGAATCACCTGATAACAAATCGAGCGCGGTAGGAAATTATGTTACGCGAAGTACAGCGTAAGAAATATCAATTTTTATACCCTTTTCCAATAACAATATGAAACTTTTACATGTGCAGCAATATGCACAATGCTTAGATTCCGTTATTTTCACTCACTCCACAACTTCGATAATTCTAAATAATAACTTTGTGTATTAAGTAGTGATGGCCGGATCGGATCCGTCGGATCCAAAGATCCGCGGATCTTTCAGTTTTTCGGTTCCGGATTCGGATTCAAAGACACGGAGCAAAATCGGATCCGGATCCTAGATTTTAAATTTTAGCGGCTTAGCGATCGAAACGTCCCGTGAATGGAATGTAGTTGCGGTAGATATTGACAAGAAGAGGATGTGTAACTCAGGTCACAAAATTAGATGAAAATGTTCCCGTGCAAATAGAAGCAAAATAATAAATATGAATTTTTTCCCCATTACCCCGGTATCGTGAGATAAAAAAAATACGTAGGATGTCACGCGGGTAGCCTACATTCGCCGGGATCAGGCGGACAACAAGAGCTAGTGTACTGTGCTAAGTTCAATCCCTATCGCAGTTTAATTTTTTCTTTCATTCATTGCATCGAAAATGTTATCATCTTCAATTTCAAACCATTAAATCTGAGTACTACTTTTTTTATACTTTTGTTGTTTAAATTAGATTTACAAATGTACCATTAATAAATTAAGGATGGTCGGGTCGGATCCACGGGTCTTTCATTTCATTCGCTACTGAAATCATATCCGAACACAGTAAAAATTCAGATCCGGATCGGAGATTTTAAAATTTCGCGGCTTAGTGATCGATGAGCCCCGCGAATGAAATGTAAGCATGGTAGAAACTGACAAGGAGAGGGTGTGCAACTCGGTCACGAAATGAGAAGAAGATTTTTTCGTGCCAAAAAAACAAAATAAAGAAATACTCGTCGTGACTTTTTTATCCATACGCCCGGATGCGCGAGAAAAAAAAAAGCCGAAAGTCACGCGGGTCGCCTACATTCGCCAGATTCCCGTGAACCTATGATAGCGTAGTTGTTAAAAATGAGGGCTAGTGTACTGCCGGTCGCGAGTTCGATCCTTAACACTGCCTAGGAATATAGGCTATGCTGTATTCCTAGGGTGATGCAAGTAGGCAGTTAAAAAAAGTGGATTATCAGAAATTTCATGTCAATTTATAAGTAAAAAAAATTAAAAAAAATTTGGCGTTAGTGAAATGATTGGAAAATTTTTTTATTGCAGAATTAAATCGTGGAATCATTACGTTAACTTTCCCATGTATTTTTAGCAATGCATTTATAAATCTAGTTTAAACGATAAAAGTACAAAAAAGTCGGTACCCACACACAAAGGTTGGATGTGGAGTATAAAATTCTCAAATTTCATTTTAAAGGTTATTATTAATAAGACGTTGCAAAATTACTAGTTTAGCAGCTTGAAATATTCTATAATAATTTTTTCGTCTTAAAAATGGAATCCCCGGGTATTCCATAAATGGAATCTCTTGGCCGCATTAAAATAATTTGTGTTTCTAAAAAAGAATTTGAAAGTATTCAAGGATTTGATTAATAATTGGAAAATAATTCCTTTATTAATGAAAATAAACTTTCAATGTCTCTTTTAACTGCAATCTAAAGAATAGTTGTACAGGTTTCAAAAATGTACTGCATGATGAGTATGAAATTAGGAAGTTGATCTTTATATTAGACGTAATAAGATATAGTTATTGCATCCATAAATCTTGATCCAGGAAAATATTATCCACATAGATGATAGGAAGTTGATTTTTTCGACAATAAATTAACTTTTTTTGGTAATTCTATTGTTGCTGTATTTATATATTTTTAAAAAATCTAGGTTTTGAAAATTAGAATCGAGTATCTGAAACTAAGGATCCGAAACCGAGATAAAGATCCGAAACCCAGGCAAGGATCCGGTTCCGGATCCGACAAAAAACCTGGATCCGTCCATCACTAGTATTAAGAAACCATTTCTTTCTGATTATTCTCAGTAACTCTTTTTACAATAATGTTCAGTAAATGGCAAACGAATATATTTTGCTATAAATAATTGACTCCTTTCAATGAAAACATCCCAGACGTAAGAAATAGACTAGATGCTATGCATGACCCATAGTCCGGCAAAATCCCTAATCCGGCATCACTTCGGTCCCGACTGTGCCGGATTAAAGATGCTCAACTGTATATATTGAACCTCCACCCTAATGAAAAAATATATGAATTAATATATTAAACCTTCACAAGTGAAGTCCTCACACAAATTGTACACACTTTTAATACATTTTTCGCGGCCGCGCATTGTATTCCGTGGCCGTGTATGTTTCCTTCGGTAAAATTACAAATTGACAATGTCTAATTCTTCAAGGAAGAGGTGGCGTGTCGTGGTAGTTCTGGGGAGTTGAAGATTACTGAAAAGGCATCGAAGGGAAAGTTAATGGCCAATTTACTGGCGGACTCCGGTACAGGTATCACTAAGGTGCGCGAAAAATACAAGCCAAAGCCAAGTTCTTGGACTGGATTAAAATCGGATGGCATGAGTGGCAATTGGCAACGACAGCATCATATTTAGGAATATCATATTTGAGATGGTTTGTGACCTGACTAAATTGCTTCGAGAGGGAGTTAAGGGGGCCATTCAATAATTATGTCGAGCGTGAAAGGTGGGAAGGGGAGGAGGACTCTTCTTATGGTCTCTCGAATGGGGGTATGGAAAGCGAAGATGAACTTACGTAAGATTTTGTTTACACGTGTGATCGTACTTGTATTACCGTTTTAGTAATCATCGTCTCATATTTTTAGAACTACAAGCACATAGCACAAAACACGAGGTAAAATCTTCCGAACAACATAGGTAGCCTCGGATTCATTGTGATGAGCAAAATACAGAGTGATCATGAATTTTAACACTACTAGGCAAATATCGCATTAAGGATATACAAAAGGAATACATTTTACGACTGATTCACCACTAAATAACTAAGATTCACAACTGAATTTTCAACGAATTGAAGGGGCTTATTCTATGCACTTCAGCGACGGACATTAGTTTTAGTTGGTGAAATATTTTGGAATAAAGGGCGGGAAAGACTGCCCAGTAAACGTAATGGCAGAGAAAAAAATGAGAATTTCCTATCCCAGTTTCTCCTTGACTGTTACGAGAATTCCCTGACTATTCCCTGACTTTTCCAGATTTCCAAAATTCCCTGACAATTCCAGATTTTCCCTGACGATCACCACCCTGTTATAATACACACTTTTGTACTCACAGGAAACGATTGCAATTTCACACAATAATTCATTTTTAGGGTGATAATTGCAAATTATTTTTAGAAGCTAAATAATCAATTCGATCTCGTTTACTACTCTCACGCATGGAGCCAATAGCACGGATGGTAATAAGGTATAATCACTGAGCATACGACTCTTGCCACTGTGCAACAAATTCTTTGTATTGTCTTCGTAATGTAGGTTTAGTGTGTATGCAAAAGGAGCTATCTATTGTGCAAAAGTGTTGCTACAGATACGTGATACCAAAAAAACTCCGCTTACGATTTTGAAAAACGTAAAGACACTGCCCCCCTTGCGGCAGCTTACAGGATACATTATAGATTTAAATACATATTAGTTTTACAATGTGTTGTCCTATGTACGATCTATACACAATGAATCTATTGCTTTTTCAAATGGTGTTTCTGATCTAGCGTTTCTTCAAGTACCGTTGTACACTCAGACTTTGTTAACCCTTAAGTAGGCGCACCTCACTTTGTGACGTAAGTGGGCGCGTGGGGTCTTTTAATACCCCATGCGTTGTTTATTACTTCACCAAATTTGTTTATTTTACATTGCTATATTTTACACTAAATATTCAAAGCATGATAATTCAACATACATACTTTAATGTTTTCCTATTAGTTGAACTATGAGGTGTCATAGCTTCGAAAGTGATTTATGAGACAAAATATTTCGTTTGCTAATCCTTGGGGTCTTAAAAGACCCCACGTGCCTACTTAAGGGTTAAACGTGGATTTTTATCACTGATTACTTCGAAATTTCAGAATACTTTACAATGTTCAATTTACTACTAGACCACACTTACCAATTAACGTCAATATGTTCACAAAATGTGAAACTTGGGAGAAAAAAATAACAGGAATTTGAGGAAAAATAGTGTACGACTTACACGAAAATATGGAGGATTCGTGTAAACCACGCACCCCCATTTTTTCACCGGCATTTCGGGAAAAAAGGTGCGTGGCTTATATGAGTAAATACAGTAGCATAAACAGTCTGCTACAATAACTTTTATTATTATGTGATGGATATTCTACAGTTTAAATACAAAAGTGCACAAATTATTTAATTGTTAGGCACCATCCTTATATGACTTAAGACTGCTTTTCATGATACAATTTTTTGTACAATTTCTTGTACAAACGCTTGTATGAGGAAATTGTACCATGTAAAGTGGTCAATTGTATGAACACTTGTGCAAATATCTGAATCACTGCATGGAAAATAGAACCTGTTCTAATTCCATTAAGACAAACATACAATTTCGTTCAGTTTATACATGCATTTGTACAAGAAATTGTTAAAAACATTGTCGTGTAAAGCGGCCTTTACATTAACATTTACTTTCATCAACATGGTAAAGGGAGGTGCAGATTCTCCTATTCCACATTAGTCACAAAAATCACAACATTATTTCCTCCTGTCGGCACAGTTCAAAGGCGTCAAATTGAGAGAAGTATGGAGGTATGTCAGGATACACGAAAAACAAATGCTCTTTCAATGAGAATCCTGCTAGAGATCATTTGAGTTTTCCACTGCCTTTATTTACAGTAAAACCTCGCTTTTACGTCCCCGCAATTTACGTTTTCCCGCCATTAACGACTTTTTCTTCATGTCCTAATAATGTCCATATATCCGCAATGTAACGTCTTCCCTTTATTCACGCTAGCAAATTTTTGAATGGTTCGCCATTTACGTTTTACGAGACGATTTTGCCGTGATTGTCGTCCTGGTTGCATAACTAGTGGTTGGACTCAACACTCCGTGAAAGACAAAGTATAAACTCATGCAGTAAGTTACCACTATGAAAGAGAAATAAAATTTGCCCAGATATACCACCATTTATCGTGACCTCGCTCATCTGTGCAATTGTAATGCCGCGAGGGATTACAGTACACGTACGTCGTTTTTCTCGCGATTGTTGTTCAGGTTGCATAACTCGCGGGATGGCTGATGCTATCGTATTGGTGATGAAATTTTTCATTTATTTAAGAAGTGTATGCTTTTCAGCATTTGCGGTCATGTCTTTCTTTTTTGGAGGCATTAATACAGATTTTAAAAAATCCTCCAGCCAAATTTCATCCTCATATATCCTATGAACACACCCGTAAAATCATCTCATTCTTCTCTAGCTCAATTCTTAAGTAGCTTTGAAAGAATATCACTATAGTCTCCACACCTTCTTTTCTCATAATATGTACCCTAACTTACTAGCATGGTTGGATCAAGACTCCTGGCCTCAGTTCATCCTTATCAATGTCATTCTCTTCTTCTATGTCATTCTCCTCTTCTATTCCCAAGTTCCCTTGTCTATCATTAATGCCATGCAGTTCTTTTCACATTTTCCTTACCCCTATGCTGAATCTCGTTAACAGTAATGAACAGTGTCTTGACCACTCTAGTGTCTACTACACCATCCCCCCCCCCCCCTGCATCCTTTCTCAACTGCTTGCTGTTCTGCATCTTCCCTCATACACCTGTAAACTAATTCCTGATATTCTCTCCAATTTACAACTGTACAATTTTTTCACACTCTTCCTAATCTTGGCCCAACCATATGTAATCTAGTTAATATATCTCCCCATGTCCCCATGCATTTCAAATAATAGATTTTGGCATTATTAAAGAGGTTTTGTTGGAACTATATTTCAATTTTAAACTTGTCATTCAATGAAAGCAAGAATTAGGCAGGCAAAATCAAGAAGCAAGACTCTTTCAGGCATAACTTTCATATAAAATTGCATACCCTCAAATTACACTTTCCCGCGATTTACACTTTTTTCTCTTGTTCCCCTCAAAAGTGTAAAAGAGGGGTTTTACTGTATTTTAACGACAACAGTTCAGACCTGAAGAAGTGGATAGAAGCACCTGTGAAACTGTTGTCATTGAAATGAATAAATGCCGAATAAAACTCATAAGACTTCAATCAGAAGTCTCAACCTTCCTCTGTGGAAGCCTTCACGCCATCTTATTCTAACATTATTTTTACAAAATGATGATGAATTAAAGGAAAGATTTTATATATGATAAACATTAAGCCAAGGTGGACAACTAGTATTAAAAGCTTAACTTGGAATAAAAAATCAGGAACTAAACTTTCAGCAAACACCTTTGAATATAAGCACATATAACTTCTATGCAAACATGCTAGGATTTATATGTCCTTTATATGTTTAATTTATAGTCCTTTAATAAAAAATTAGTAAAATAACTAAGTTCGAACTCTTAGAAAATGTTTTTCCACCAAGATATATTTTTCGTAATCACATTGGTAACCTAATACAATGATCTGGCATTTGGGAGAAAAAATCCATAAATTTATTGGGCAAGGAATATATTTCTACAATTACATTAGAGTGGACTGACAGCTGTGAATAAAGAAACTCACCTTCAGGATACCCCTGAGGAGTGTGAATGGGGCCAGCAGTGACCTATGGAGTGCAAGTCGAGATCTAGGGGGGTAGTTGGCAAGAGGGAGGTCTTCAAGGATTGCCTGGACCCTCCTCCTCCACCACACATCTCTCTCCTCCTCCTCCTCATCATCTTCCTCGTCAACTACCCCATCCCGATACATCTCCCCTCCACCCCTTCTTTCTGCCTCCAATCCAGGCTCAGGGGACAATGTACCGCTCACGGCAGCAGAGACCGACCTGCCCTCATCCCCACCTCCCATCATCCTCTCCCCCACACCCTCTGGCCCCACTACACCTACTCCCGTGGCCATTGAGACAGCAGCAGCGGCATCGCGCACCCCCCCAACCCTCTCCTCATCTGGCAAGATGATTCCACCTCCTGATGATGATTCCCTCTCAGGAGCTAGGGTAGGAGTTGACTTCCCCATCACCTCACTGGGATCACCGATGCTTGAACCCCTATCAAAAGCAATGGCGAAAAGTGGACAAAACATATAATAAAATATTTTTGCAAATACAGTGGAATCCCGGTATAACGAGTGCTCATAATCCCTCGTAAATCACTCGCTAAATCGAGCGCTCGTTATATCCGAAGGTGTTGAAAAAACCCACCTAATTCTCATAGTCGTTCGTATTTACAGTTTTTCTTTTGTTTCCGTGGTATTTAACGAAGGTAAACAGCAAAAAAGTCATTTCAGGCACAATCTGGTAGAATATCAACATATTTCATGAAAGAAACAGGACATTTTCCATTACATAAAATATTAATTCCCCTAGTTTCGATGTTTTTCTTCCAGTTCTTCTATTTTTTGATCGCCGAAGAAAGCTGTAAAGACAGCGAAACTAGTCGGAATTAAAATATTAGGTATACTGTGGAAGTTTTTGGATAATTTTGCGAATGCCATGACGATAATATCAGCTTTGTCGAGTTTTCGAATGTTAGCCGGTACGTCCATCGCGATATTTATCGTGATAATATATAGTGATATTTTATCGGGGCGCGATATCATGATATTTTATCGCGATGTTTATCGTGATAGTTATCGCGATACCTACTTATAGCGATATTTATCGCGCCCCGATATCTTATCGCGCCCCGATATCTTATCGCGCCCCGATATCTTATCGCGCGCCGATATCTTATCGCGCGCCGACATCTTATCGCGCCCGGACATCTATCGTGCTTCGACATCTTATCGTGCCCCGACATCTTATCGTGTCCCGACATCTTATCGTGCCCCGACATCTTATCGTGACCCGACATCTTATCGCGCCCCGACATCTTATCGCGCCTCGACATTTTATCGTGCCCCGACATCTTATCGCGCCCCGATATCGTACCGTGCCCCGATATGTTATCGGGGCACGATAAGACGATGTTTATCGTCACGCTGAGTTATCGTTATCGCCACCTTATGATATGCTAAAATTACCGTATCCCGATATTGAATTATCAATATCGCCCATGCCTAGACCTAACTCCCTCTCCTACTCTCATCTTGCTCGTTGTCCGCCCACTCCCCTCCCACTGATGACTGGGCCTAACAAAAGAAGAACGTAAAATCGGAGTGTGCAGAGCGTACTGAAGGCCGTAAATCGTTCATGTTTGGACATAACTGGCTTTAGGTGTTGTAGATATGGCACTCACCTTGTATTTTTAGTTTAATTAGCAGATAATACAAAACCCAATAGTTTATTTTTGCTAGGCGGTGCATCGCCCTCGAGAGATATCTGTCGTAATACCGAGCGTATACCGTGGAAGGAACTTTTTGGCCTCGCTATATCCGCTTTATTTTACATGTAAAACATAGGCCTTTTGGCGGTACAAAGACAATCACTCGCTATAACGCGATTCTCGCAATAAGCCGTACTCACTATACCGGGCTTCTACTGTAGTATGCAGAAAAATGAGAAGTCTTAAGATCTTAATTTTAAAGGCAAACAGAATATAAAGGACAATTGTAGGATCATAACTTGCATATTTTGAATTTATGCAAGATATGGATCAATGATGAAAATTATTATTGCATTGCTGGACAATATTTGGAACCGAAACACAAGATCCAGTATTGTGCTTCAAGACATCATCTGCTCCCCCAGAAAATCAATAAAGGTAAAGGGCAAGAGAGTAAATGGTGGTAGGAGCTAAACAGAAGGAATACTCACGAGGTGTCAGACCTTGGTCCAGAATCATTCCGGTTCCGTCTCCTTCTACGCTCTCGCAGTCCAATGGACATTGGTGACACAAATAGAGAGTTAGTACCCTGTGGTACAGCCTCAGGTGTTGAGCCACCACCCCTGCTCCCGCTATTGGCACTGCAAGTGCAGTGATGCAGCGGAGTGGAGGCTGAGGTGGGCGAACGGACAGCAGGGGTTTGCCCCAGACTGCTGGTTGCAGTTTCATCTAGAGGGGACTCAGAGCCTACTTCCTCATCAGAGGAGTCATCTGGTGCCAATCGCTAGTGAAAAAAGGTGGAATGGGAAAAATAGAATAATATTAAACATAAAAACTAACTTCTACACAAAAAATGCACCAACTGTTTGATGAAAATGAATAATATACATGTGTAAGAGTGAACCAAGCTGTCAAGACTGAACTTAAATTTGCATAAAACACTGAATATCTCAGGGAGCATAAAACAATTAATTGAGATTGTGCAATAAATGTTTCCATTTTTAAATGATAAAATGATTGAGTAGAAGACAGATACATATTCTCCCTACTGATATTTTAAGCTATTCTGCTTCTTTCTTTCCTTATCCTCATTTGAAAAGACTCACCCCCTCAGCACTTCATGCACCAAAAGCAAAAGCAAAAAGTAAGCTTATTTCTTTCAAATTCACCCAAAATATTTACTCATTAACATCTTATCAAACCACAGTTGATGGATGTGGCCAGCACCTTCAGGAAATCCATGATGTGGTTTTTGACTAAATAATATTTAACAATCCACTTTCTGTAATAGTAATTTTAAAAAAAACTAGTTTTGCTGCAAAGTAGCATCTTCAAGTACATGTAAAATTATTTATCTCCCCTTATACAACACAGTCCTAGGTTTGTGGTGAAAGGGAGGAGGAGAGGAGGTGTGAGGAGGATTGATTAAGATACGGCAGCAGGAATGTGAGAGGCAGATGGATCATTACTTTTAGGGAGTAGCTGCAGGACATCTGAGAGGGGGGAATGGTTTTGGACTGGAGAGGGTGACAATGTATCAAGGAAGGCACATACACCATGGCCACCCTCTTCACCAGACACTTCAACCACCGCACCAATACTCCTTAACCCTTTCCTATCCCTCACACCTTTACTCTCCTCTCTTCTTCCAATACAACCCTAAGACTGCAATCAATAAAAAAAAGAAAAAAATAACCTTTTGTATGCATGAAGATGCTAGTGCAGTGAAACTAGTTGTGATAAATAACTATTAGAATGAATAGTTCACTTAATAGTGCTAAAGTGCATCACTAAATATTATTAAAGTTGATCACTAAATATTACTTTAACCAACTGTAGGGCATCAAATCCTCTCATACATTTCACTGTGTCAAGAGGGGTACTGCAAAATTTTAATTTTTTGATACATTATGAAAAAGTTTTTTGACTGATTCTAAACAAATAGAAACAAACAACCCTAAATTAAATTTAAACTCCTAAATAAAAATACACTATTTATGCCATCACTACTTCATTACTTACTCACTTGCCTGCAATGGCATTCATTGACATTCTCAGCCACCTCTCATTTCCCAACTTTGTTCCTCAGTATCAGAGGTATTATGACAACATACTTCACAGGAAGTACACATTACATCTAGATTTAAATCATGCCATTAGTGCTTCATGCTTTCTTTAACTATAATATGCCAAAGCAGTGATTATTTCCCATTTAAGCTCAAGCTTTTTGTTATCTCTCTTCTAAAATGGTTAGTTCATCCTAATGAAGATTTTAAACAATGTATAGCAAGACTGATGTATGTTTTCATCAAAGCTAAATATCTAATATCCAAACAGAAACATCAACTTATCAATCACCTCTTAAAACATGTTTCTCTGTTCTTAAAGCATATCTTATTGTAAGTGCAATAGCAGTGAATTTACATGTACATTTTCTTCATGAGGGAAGCAAATAAATGAAAAAATCTAGAGATGTGAAATTTAATTAGGGAGCAAATTCATGGGCTGAAGCTGACTTCAACCGCTGCGTGAAGTTCAAGGCATGCCATGCTGCAGATGTCAGACATTCATTCACTTTCAATTTTTGCAGGAGATTTGAGGTAATTGTGACCAAAACAAGGCTTTTTGCTGATTTTTGCTTGATCAGTGACATTTAAGGGACCTGTTGGAAAAAAGGGACAAAGAAAGTGATCAGTCTGACCCCTTAATCAGGCTTGAGCATTGTGAATAGCAGCTACTAGCATTTTCAAATACCTTCACAACTGATCCTGTAATATCAAATGAGCAACACCACTAACAGTAGAAAAGAAGCCACTTAAAATAGAGATTTTTACTCAACCAGGCATTATCTACTCTAAAAGCACCTATGCTGGTGGGTCTTCCTCACACATTCCCCTGAAATATCTAGGAGGAAACTTATCAAATCTAAAAATCAAGTTTATATCTCAGAATGGCCAAAAGACTAGTCTGATTTCAAATTAAAGTATGCCATGCCTCATGCATCTATCCCTCTAAAGCTCGAAGACTCCTAATTTCAGGCATATTCACCAGAGATCCATTTCTTCTCCATCCCAGGTGAAAAAAATATAAAGTCACTCATAGGCCCATCTTAAGGAGTCCGAACTTCACAATTAGACTTGCCATGTGGAAATAAGTTAAATAAGGTTTAAGTGGCAGAAACCATGCATGAAAGTACACCCACAGCAGCCCACCATCCAAAAGCACAAGGAAGTTCACCACAGTGAAATAGTAGGATGCAGCATAAGAAATTTGTTACATAATCCCTGCAAGGCACTACAAGGATGTGTGACAGTGAGTGAACCAACACTACGCATGCATTATTGTCTAGGAAACAAACCTTTATTTAGCAACTATACTGTGGGATCTATTGTTAACCTAAACATCTAAAATTTATTGAATTAACCTAAGAAATAAAATATCTTCACATACAATACAGCTACTAATGAAAATGCTTTACCTATGTACTTTGTGGCATGAATATCACACATGTATGCATATTTGAAAATTACACTCCACTACTGAACAATATTTGCAAAACAAGGCTCCTCTTAGTTTGCAGGGTAAGAGCTGTCGACCTAGGAATAATAAAATTTTCAAGACCTAGATCCATTTTGTTATCTGCCTCACTGCATTTCAGTTTCTACTCATTTGGATTTCCAGACTCATTTTTTTCTCTTTTGAGATGCAAAGATATTTGAAAACTGTAGTAGCTGCATAAAATCACAGGGAGAGGGGGGGAGGGATAAATTGAAAAAGAATAAAAGGTAGGAAAACCATAATGAAGTCAATTGAAACTCAAAACAAGAGTATGGAAAGCTTGAGGAATGAAGATTTAAATGAAGAGAAAACTTTAGTATAGAATAATAATAGACAGCTGCTCCGAAATCCTACAGCCAAAGAATAATTACCAGCAACACAATGACTATAAACTCAAATTCCAGCATAGTAACACCTTTTGCATTTCCCCAACTCACAAGTCAGGACAAAAAATGGATTTCATAAAATGAGATGATGGTATACTTACACTTCTCTTGGCCATAAGGGGTGTTGTTTCCGTTCCTAGAAGCCTAGCCACTTCTTCATCCCTTGCTCCTAGGCCAGTCATACGTGCCAAGCTGCGGCCTAGCTCCATTGGGCCCTCCAGGCTCATAGCCCTCATGCCACTTGGTGCCACAGGGTCAAATTCAGACTCTCCACCATCACTCAGTGGTCTCCTCCTCACACCCCAATTAAAGTTGTCTGTACTCTCACCCTATAATGTGCAGATGGAGCAAGGATGGACAGAGATTAGGAAAACTACTGAGAGAATAAATTCAATGGTCTATGAGTTGCCTTTGTGGAGTTGAGACAATGTCATAAACATATACATACTTTGTTGTGTTCCTCAACATTTTCAGGTCATTGTCAAGAGTTATTTTTCTCTACTATTCCCTGGTAACTCTTAACAATGACCTGAAAAGGTCACAACTGGTTAAGTTGCACGAGTAATAAAATGTGTGTAATAAAATCAAGTACATTTTTGCCAGACATCATTGAGAGAATATCTGACTTCTGAAGAAAAACAAGCTGAGGCCTAAATTGGGCTGGACAGCTTATAGCCCCTATAGCTAGTTCCCAGACAGGATAATGTAGGATAGCTAGGTAGAGGTCTGACATAAACAATAATTCACTGCTAAATTGTAAGCAAAGCAATTAGAATCATTGATGATAGTCAAAAATGAAAATTTGGGGTATAGATGGCATCCTTATACATTACACACCTCCAAGCTCTCACTCTCATACTCCAGGAAGTCAAAGTCACGGAAGACGCCAAACTGCTCAGTGCCACCAGCATTGACAGAAGAGGTGGATGCTGAAGCACTGCCTGAGCTCCCTCCTCCTCCACCACCCCCCACATTGCCACCCACTGTTGTTCCGCTGCCAGCAATTGTCCCAGAGGATGGCGACGGAGACACAGATGTTGTAGAAGGTGGTGCATTGCTGGGGTTAATCACAGTTGATGAGCCCGTGGAAGAGACAGTTGTAGATGAAGATCCAGAAGATGATGATGTGGATGAAGACACTGAGATGCTACCACCCCCTACCAATGCCTGGGCACCACTTCCTTGCGAGGTGGCTGGAGCCGGAACAATGCTCCCGGGACCCACAGCCCCAACTACACCACCCACACCAGCCCCAATGCCACCCGGCACATTTGGGCTGCTACCAACAGCCATGTCGTTGGTGGGTGTGGCCGACACTTCCTCTGATGATGACGCCATGCTAGATTGGCGCTCCAGGAGATCCGAACTCTGACTGAATATCACCTGGTATAGGAGAGAGGATTGGTAAGTAAAAGAAGCTAGGGAGGGAGATAAACAGTGGAAGAATGGGTGTTTAAGTTTGCCCAGTAGAGTTTAATCACTATCACCACAAAATTGAAAACTATGGACTCCTTTCATAAGCAGTGTATACTGTGCATGGTGAAATTCAGTGAAAAGTGTGTAAAGAGGAGGACAGAGAAACATTTAATGAAAAGTTAGATGACATTTAATGGTTATTTTGGCACTAAAATGCTATAAAAAAACAGATTTACAAGACAGCAGTTCCACTGTACACACATCCTACATTGATGAAACATAGCAAGCCATTTATCCTATTTAGTCACATTAAGGATCTGTGATTGGACAAAGAAATTTTTTGCCTTGAATGACATCAGAAAGAAAAATTGAATGATGAATTTTTAAAATTGCAAACTGATTTTTCTAATATTAATGTTGGGAATAATGGAAACATCAGGCCTTTTATTCCATTTACTCATGTAACTTATCCCTGACCCTAAATAAGAGGTCCTAAACTGACTACAATCATCACGCAACCTCGCAAAATGGGAAAATTCTGAGATTATCATTTATCCCGAAATGCTTAAGATTTTTCTAACCACTGAGCAGCTTTATTTGGAGCTCACTGCAAAGGATGCCAAGTCACTCACATAACTGGGACATGTTGGGAAGAATTCAGCTCTGTCCTTAACTGGTTCTCACATTATGGCATGTCTTACCACAGGATAACATATTAGATTTTTTCCTTTTCTGGGTGAATTGCTTCGTGCCACTGACCTTTCTCATAAAATAGAGATTTTTTGTCACTTTCATATAGTCCTGTTTCATTACTAGGTAATTTGGAAAAATTATAGATATTGAATGTTGTTCCACAAATTTTGGATATCCTTTTAATAGAAACTGACAACTTTCATTTATAAGGATGAAATTTAAGACTGAATTTCATCATTACCAGTTTCTACAGTAATATACCATATTATTTGTAGATAAAGAGCACCCAAACCATTTTCAGCATTCTTTTTTTGCATAGATAACGGATATGATGCTGACTAGCAGTAAAGTTAGGATGTACAGACTTTTAACGAGGACAAGCAAGTTAAACCTTGACTTGTGAAAAAAAAATCTGCTAATAACAGTATAATAAAAAAGCAGACATGATTCTACCAAAGTTTTGTTTTAATTTTTTTGGCCTCTCAGACCTTTCTAATATAGACCACAGGTGTTCATTTTTTCATGAAATTACCTTTTTTGTATAGATAATGCATGCATTATGCAAGGAAAAATACAGTGATTAGAACCAAGGGCTTTAGAAACCTGTGAACCTGACAAATGTCTGGTAAAAAGAGATAAAACCTTATATGTTTTCGTACTGATATAAATGAAAAATTTAATTCATTTTTTATTTAACCCATTCGCCTCTTAATTTTCCATGGATTTTCTGCTCTTTAAACTCTATTTAATTTTCTGAAAAATTTCACAGAATTTAAAAAATTTTTTGGAAATTAAAGTTATTTACTAATTAAATATTTCACAATTTATTTTCACCGAATAAAAAAAAAAGACTTGTGGTACATAAAATCGGGAATAAAGAATAGCATTAGAACATTGAATTCCATCACGTGACCGGCGAATCACCGGCTCTTTACCTTAAGGCAAAATAAGGTAGATCGGCGAATCGCCGGCGCTTTACCCCAATGGGTTAAATATGAAACTAACTACAATATTTGAAACTATACACTGCAGCTCAAAGCAGGTCCCTGTTCATAGTTTTCAAAAGGAAGGCTATTTTCAGGGCTTCAACATCCACAGCAAATATTGATTGATACTATTATATCGGTTATGGTAGGAGTGTCCCTATTGTTCTCTGCATTTCATTCATCTACTGACTCCTTCCCTACCTCTCTTCAAATTATTCAAAATTGGTATATTTCCTACCTCTCTTCATACTATCAATAGTAGCTTTCCTTTTTCTTGCTTGTCCTTGCTACCAAATATTTTACCTAAAATAGCCACATTTGTCATTCCATTATCCTTAAGTATTTATTCCATTTATGATCTCAGCCTCCTCCTAATTTTGGCCAACAATCTTCTTTCCTTTCCAGTGTTCAACAATTCTTTGTTCATCTGCTTTTCCATCTATAATACTATGTCTCTATTCTCCTCCACTGTTGCGAGTGGCAATTTCTATTACATGCACTGTATGTGAAGTAGTTGAAGGGTGTAAGAGAGTAAATGAATAATGATAAGTAACCAAGGGTAAGCCGGGTCAGCTGTTCCCTCAGTCTCTGTCTCATAAAAGTGAGCATCATTACTTGATTTTTTGAGAGAGATTTGATTGGAGCTCTTTGGATTGGGGTGTGGCAATCACAAAACAGATGGAACTAACCCAATTATGAAACCCTGAGATAGTTATTGAACTTATTTAGTGCATGTAAAACATATATTAATACATGTTACCTTATGCATGATTTTTACATATAAATTTGATTCATTTTATGCATGATTTCCATTCCTAAAATTACAAATGCTGTGGCATCTTAGCACCGATTGTGGCAGCCATTTTCAATGCTTACTATTTCCCTGGTGTTTCATTAGTTCGTCTATTTCCAACCAAGACATTGCACCATGGGACATACCATTTTTTATCCAAAATTAGATGATATGTGTTTGGATCAGAAAATTGGATGAAAATTGGATAGTGGGACACAGGATTTATGCATGTACATCTAATTTGAAATAAATTCCAAAATTCAGAGAAATAATTCCATGCACTCATTATATCCACACCCATCTTTTCTCCTCATCCTTCCCTAGAGTCCAGTCTCGTATTTATACAAAACTGAGCTCCATATGAAGCTCTTCGCTGACCTTCTCTTTACATCCCTGCTCAAGGTTCTCATATTGAGTTCTCTTTGTTGTAAACACTTGCCAAAGTAATTCTTCCCCTAACATCATTACACCTACGCCTACCTTTGCCCAATACTCTATACCCAGGTAACAACTGATACTCTCCTACTTTTGCATTAAGTAGTGATCCTTTCACTTGACAGTAGAGCAAAGAAGAACATTCAAATCATAAGTTTAATAAGCCACGTATTCTCAAGGATAAATAGTGTACCCTATGATAATTACTACACTGACATTAATTACAGCTCTGAAGGAACAGAGTTCATTATTTTAATATCAAACCAAATGATAACAAAAACAGAGTGAGAAAATAGACATCTCTGAAGATAAAAGTGAGCATTATACATTCCCAAATAGAAAATATTTAACACTGTGTGGGTTGCCCAGTATAATGGTTAAGGTGTACCTTATATGTGTAAACTACTGAGATCTTCCAATGCTGTTGAAGACAATGAAAATATGGGCCTATACAGTACATTAATTTGCTAGATTCGTACTCAATCTAGAGAAGAAAGTTCAATATTTCGTCAGTTAAGGCACCCTGATATAATGGACCCATGCAGTGCATAACTTTGCTAGATTCCTACTCACTATAGAAAAAGGAAGGTTTCAAACTTTGATAATTTAAGGCAGCAGTTTCGAGTTGTTCAACATGAAAACTTATCCTATAACAGGAGACCAAGGAGGCAAAGCTACTAATGTCATATTCCTTTATAAGAATGGGTTCCAAACTGTAGCTTGGAATTACTAAAAACCACTGCAAGAAGATTCCATTAGCATAGCATGTACCTGAGGAAATATTAGCTCAAAATATTAATGAACATTAGGGTCCTGGTTTATCACAACTAGGAGAATTTTTATTCGCAGATTGAAAAGTAATAACTTTAGGTAAGAACAAATTGACATAAAATGTAATTTTAAAAGTTTAAATGCATTTACTAGAATATATCCTCTTCTATGAGAATTGGTTTTACATGAAAAAGAATTTGAAAAATTTGACCCATATTTATGATTGAGAATCCATTCAATATAGAGAAATTACCTAATTAATTTTGTGATAACTCAAATTCTTGCACAAATAATAAATTAAATTATTGCTAATTTATGGAAAAAAGTTTTGAAAATATCTAACGGAACAATAAAGTTAGATTTCTTACCAAATCGTGTTTCCATCCAATTTAATTTTAGTAGCAGTCACTACAGCAGTAAGCTCGCATTCAGTCAGTCAAGCTATTAATCCATCTACAGCAGCTACTTACTCAAAGGCATTCCATCCAAAGGACAAAAACCGAAACCCGTATATCATATCAGAATACTACCAGACAGTGCCAGAGAGAGGAATCAGGAATCAAAGGCTTTTTCAAATCAGGAATAATCTAGAGAAACCTATGTATCACAAAGATTATTACCTACAAATTAAGAAGGTGAACCACAGTAGTTGTTACATACTTTGCAAGCATCAATCAGATCCTGCTGCCATTAGCCTGAGATAGACAGACAAACAATGAGACTTAAACATGCAAAGGATAACAATGGTGATTTATTCATTCTCAATTTTAATTCAAAATGTAAAAATAATGACATGCATTCACATTCCATCATGCAATTTCAAGCAAATTAGTCAGTGCATTATGCCAGTGACTTCAAGTTTTATTAGTAAACATATATATACTAAATCTTCTTTAGTAAAAAACAATTTTATAAAAAAATGTACAACAGCATTAGTGTCTGTTAGACCCATTTCCCTTTGACAGTGAATGTGTAATTAGTAACAATGAAAAATGCTATTTACACAGTTTAGGTTTCAAATTTACCTTGGAAACAGAGTTAATAAACCCGTCCTAGGATTGTGATACACAACCACCATCAGATGTATGGAAAACAAGAAACAAAGTCATGATTAATGCAAACAACCATTACAAAAAGTATTGATTCATTCAAAAAGCTAGCAACATTTCCAATATAATGCATCAACATCATTCTCCATCAGAGAGCTAACACAGAGAAAATAGAAAATACAGTTAAAATGCCATTTGATGGAATGACAAATCCTTCAACAATTGAAAAATGAAAAGTAAAAAAACCATACATAGGCATTTCCAAATTCATATAGCAGGCAAAAAATATTCCATACTGAAAACATGACTTTTACTACAAAGTACAATGGTAATCTACTTCCATGAGTGATCACAGACACTCAATTGTACTTGGACTAGAATCACTTCTCAAATGAGACAATCCATAGCACCAAATAAACTCCTGCATGCAACTAAATGTTGCAGCAGTCCCAAAAGTGAATGCACATTGCTTCACAATGTATCACATAGAATATTGATACTCTAAACACCACCACATTAGATTGAGCATGCTATTCCACTTAAATTTTAAAGAGAGCACCAGGTCGAATTATTAGCCCCACATTGTCAAGATTAACAAGACTGAATTAGTTAAAGAGATAATTAAAATTTATTGCATGAGCATGAAATCAGGGTTAATTCAAGACATGGATGATGCTTGAAATAGTTAAAATAAAGTTACTTTACTAGAAATAAAAGAGATGTTGAGTGCAAAATTAAGACTACATAAAATATTCATGCTCTAATTATATATAATATATATATAATCACATCAAAATGTCTACCAACAACAATGAATTTCATCGCAATTAGACACAAAAATACCATTCAAAAAGGTTCAGCTCAAAAAATCAATTGAAGTAAAATTCATAATAATAAAAAGAAATATCAAACACTGAATGAAGAAACACTCAGAGCCCGCTCCTTAGAAATCAATAATAATTTAGGTGGACTGGGAGGTCTACTGTGAGTATGATTCTCTTCTTCACAATCATATTCCCAACTTACAGAAGGGCTCTTTGGAAGTCCAACTCTCTGTCCGCATGTGTTCAGGAGACTGACCAAACATTCTCTAACTCGACTCTGCAATGTAAAGAGAATTTATGATTAGATATGAGTTTAACATGAAAGCATTATTAGGACATCACATTCTCATCAACATATGTAAAATACAACAACAGGCTCTTTCCAAACAAAAGAACTTTCAATTTAAAAAATAAGAACTTGGTACCATCCTAACATGCATAATTAATGAAGGTCTGCAACAATGGCCTGGCAAAATACCTAAGTTTTTTGGAATGCTTGGTGAATTTCAGGTTTCCAGTTTTGCATATAGTGATTAGCAGCACTTTGAAGGGTATTAACATATCAGTTAATACTTGGCAATTTTAGATTTCACATACTTTCTTCATGTTACATGCTGATGGTGCAGGAGGGGCGAGACTGAGGAGGATTAGTGGTGGTGGAGGTGCAGACTAGCTGGGGATGCCACTTAAGTTGATGACCTTGAGACAACCAAGCAACCAGCTTGTAGCATCATTGAAATGAACAGAAGACAAGCTGCATTCCATACCAAAAAATCTGTGCAGGAATATATTACCCTTTCAAAAGAAAATTTTAAAAAATCATCAAAATTATTTATGAAATTTTATCAGACTTCCCACCATGTGACACCACTTTCTGCCATTGGTTTGGTGTCTGATTCAGCCATTGTCCTCAGGGTGTCTTCTACCATCATATTGTCCTGTTTTGTATTGCTTATAAGCATATTATTATCATATTGTTCTGTTTTGTATTGCTTATAAGTTTCCAATCATTGACTAGTTATGGGTGTTTATAATTACTGTTGAGCTCAGCATCTGCTGTCTGATCAAATTTTTTTTGCCTTGCCTTCTTAACCTTTTAAGGACGGCATTAAATCCCAATTGTAACTCTGAATGGATGGGGATTTAAATGACCAAGGTTCAAAATTTAAGCAGCTCTCCAGTTAATGTCAAATAACTCGAAAACTATTAGTGCAGGTCTAATGAAACAAAATGTATTTTAAAGACAACACTATGATATCAATGTTTCTTTTTTATATCCACTGTGCAGGAACTGAGTTTATAGCGAAGAGTTATAAGAAATTCTTTCTTGAAGGCAATACAGTTGAGCATCTTTAATCCGGCACAGTCGGGACCGATGGAATGGCAGATTAGAAATTTTGCCGGACTATGGGTCTATTTTTGATGCCCGGGATGTTTTCTTTGAAAGGAGTCAATTATTTACGATAAAATATATTAATTTGCCATCTACTGAACATAATTATCAAAACAGTTACTTAGAAAAATCAAAAAGAAATGGTTTCTTAATTCAAGAAGTTATTATTTAAAAGTATCGTAGTTGTGCAGGGAGTGAAAATAACGGAAGCTAAGCATCGTGTACATCATCTTACAGCACATTTAAAAGGGTAATATTATTATTGGAAAAGGGTAGGTACATAAAAGTTGATATTTCTTATGATGTGCTACGAGCAACATATTTCCACCGTGCTTGATTTGTTACCAGCTGATTCAGCATGAAGTCAACGCATGGGTGTTTTCTATACGGCCGCCCATCACCACATCGCGGGCGACCGGACTAGATGATTCTTTAAAGATCGTCATTAATTGTAGTCTTCCTTCAACAATTTCAGGCTCTTCATCTTCATCCCCACTCAGATTTATTGTTATTAATTACCATTTCAGTGATTTCATCATCGGTGAAATGTGTGGGAAGAGTCTCCTGGTCACTAGCTATCCATTCCTCTAAATTTGCCAATTACTTTAGTTCAGGGTTTTACTTCAGTGGATGCTGTTTGCACAATCAATCAACTCCATCATCATATGTTTATCCTCAGAAACATGAAAGCCATTGAAATCCCCACTTATTTCGCGTATATCAAACCTCAAAGCAGGCCACAATTGAAACCACGCGTTTTTTTAGAACTGACTGTGAAATACTATTTCACACGTGCGAAATTTCCCACATCACGTCTTTTAGGTTCGATTGATCAGGTCTGTTTCTGAAATAGTTTATCCTGCTCCATTAGCAATTGGCCAGAAATACTAACTAAGGCCTTCACTTTGATGCAATTGAAACCACACGATCTAAATCAACACTTATATCTTCTTTCATAGTTTTCCTCTCTGTCATCCATTTCTTCGTTCACTTTAACTGTAAAATTTTGAGGATTTTCTCTTACCGCTTTGTGTTATATTGTTATATTGTCGAAGATCCAACGCGGTATGTTTCAGACAAACGCTTTGCCGATTGGTGCATCGATGCAACTGTGTCAAGCTTTTTCACAACTTGCACTTCTTCTGCAATCGTTAACGTTTTGTACTAATGCTCACTCCTCTGCTGTTGCCACAACTGAATAGGTTAGTCATGATTAGGGAGAAACATGCAGATAACAAATAATTTTATCAAATTACATCCAGTGGTCAATCAAAAATGCACGCCCCATTGAAAGTGGCCGATCTGTAAACTAGTCATAGTCCATCTCGGCGATGTCTTCAATTTTGTGTTTAGTTCAAGTAGCAGAATAATTCCAGTATACACAAAGAACCAGAAATTAATATGTTAAAATTATTCTGATTATTGAAATTGGAAATTTAAAGTTAAGAATGGGATAATATCTCGGCAGGTTATGAAGCAATGTTTCGGTAAAAATTTTTTGGCATTTTCCAGAAAGAACCGGGTAGATGGTGATGGCAAAACTGCTGGATTATGGGTTCTCCCGGCTTAGGGATTTCCGGATTAAGGGTGCTCAACTGTATTTTCCACAGATAATCGTAAATATTACTTAAAATTATAAAAAAGCTTGGTCATTTTCAATCAGTGCACTCAGTGCAGTTCAATCAATGCACAGTCCAACGTTACACTACACACAGCGAGTTTTCATATGCCTGAAGCTCCTCTTCATTGAATACACACGACCTCGCATCCATCACATCTTACTCCTTTTACGAGGCCAGTGCTCAATCTCTTTCGCGTCTTATCTAATGATGTTCGTGATTCATGGGTTTGGTCTCCATCTCCATCTGACCAATTCCCTTATTTTTCCAGAAGATCCTGCACTAACACCAGTCTAAATATACAGTGGGATACTTCTTTACTCAGGGATTTAGACATAATGTAAGAGTTCAATATGGTGATGTCCATCAAATGGAAAAACACTATTTTTGTCCACTCTCTGGTTCTTCTATTAATAGAATAACTGTTTGCAATTCTGTCTCCCTGTCTACGGAAGTTGTAGTTGAAGTCCTGAATGATTTTGGGTTTTATTCCATTCCCAAGTTCATCACAGAAATTGCCATATGTTGATGGATTGTGCATACTTGTGAGTACGTACGCCTTGTTTGTCACTCCACGTTATGGCTGTCAAATCGTTGCGTACTCCAATGCGCAAGTCGCCTCTTTTTAGCTTTCCTTTTCCTTAGACATTCTTAGGCATTCCCTTTCGTTAGGTCCAACTGTCCCTCAACAAAAGATATATCTAGTCTTTAGGTCATAAAACAAGTCAGAACAAGAGAAGATTGTCCATATAAAGTTTATGCCCAATGACTGCAACTCTTCTTGTAGGATGCTTCTCAGTCGCACGGGTTGCGGACATTATCGTGGTAGCCTTTTATTTGTCTCTTGATCCTAAGTATACTACCATGTCATTAGTATATTCAGTGGAATCCCAAATTTTATAAATTTTCATTCCAAATTTTTTGTGCTTTTTTTGGAATATATTGTTTGAAAACGACTCTACCTTTTTATAAAACAATAATTTCATCCAATGCCAAATTTTCACCCTGTTTATAAAATTTTGCATAGGAATCATTTAGTTATTCAAAAACCAGTCTAAATTTCCAAAATCGGTCGTAGCCATCATTTTTGTCAGGCTGATTACGATTATCACTAATATGGAGAAATTCGAGTATAGGCATAAATCTATTGCGAGGCATTATACTTCTGAAAATTGGTGTATAAAATTGTTCCAGGGTAGACCAATAATCTTTCAGAGTGTCACGCAAATTATATTCCATTTGAATGATGAGTGCCAGAAAAGAAAGCATTTTGTCAGTCGTCACCTCCGGACTGGGTGAAGGTCCCTCGTCTTCACCGAAAAAATCCACGCGCTGACCATAGTACCTATTAGTCTTCTCCACCAGCAAATGAGTAATTTCCGTGAATAATAGAAGAAATATTGCCCCAGGAGATGAATCTCTTTTCATACGAAGGGCCTCTTCTCTGTGGAATCCACTCTGCTCACCCAAGAAGTGAGAAGTCCTGTTCCCAGTGCTGATGCAGCGACTACCTCTTATCGATTCGCCGACAGGACCACGAGCCGAGGGGCACTCATCCTCCAAATCAATTTGAAGTAACACCTCAATTTCCCTTTCCGTAAGGTTTTAGCTCATGGTATGGGATAAAATAATATAAAATATAAGCACTCCTTTGGAAAAGCACAATTTTCAGCAATATACGCACCGAAAGAATCTCAACATGAAACTAAGGAATGAAAATCACCAAGAGAATTCTCCGTTAACTTTTTTATGTGGAGAGGAAAGGAGCTGACCACATGCCTCGACCGACAATGCTCTGGGAACCCATAAATGTTTACGTCCAACACAATCGGGTAAGATAATGCATGAGAGGGCATCGCAACTGTTTACGTTCAAGATACCAAGGCAAGAGAATCGTGAGAACAGGGGGCTAATTTCGAAAGCAATACCAGGTGTATACCACATGGTAAGTGTGATATGTTGCTTAGAGCCTAGCGGGAGAGTCATCCTAAGTGCCTGAGAAAAATATCTACCCCATCTCAGCGACGAAAATGATAATAAGCTGATTTGAAACAAAGAGTGTCTTGGTGGTCCCTAAAGGAACCGCGCGGCCATTCACCAAAACATTAGGTGGTCCCATTACGAACCACACGGGAGAAAAAGGTTTAGTAGACAAGAGACAGACTTCCGACATGGACTTAAAGCAAATCAGGTGATGTGGTTGATGTTATTGCCCCCCAATTGCATTGCAATAGCTTACATGATGAGTCTATCCCAATAATTGTGTCCTGCCGCAGCAAGTAGAATGGTCATTTTTGAGGCTGTGTTCTGCAATCGCCAATTTTTCTGGGTGGAAAAGCCTGATGAGGATCACTGGTATGGCAAAGACTTAAACTGGCAAAATAAAATGACCACATACCTGGCACAGCCAGGGCCTCTTCCAGCCGCCTGCAGAATCTGCTTGTGTGAGGGAAGCAGATCGTCTAGGTGAAGATGTTGATGAAGAGGATGAGCAGGACGTAGGCTGGTGAGGGAGGTTCAGTGGTGCTGACGATGGTGCCCCCTTCTCTCCTTGCTCCCCACCACGGTGCAAGTACCGTCTCCCAATCACAGGTGTTTGAGACAAATCGAAAGTGAAGTCCATTGTACGCCCTAAAATGTTAAAGGATCAAACTGTTGACCAGGACAGAACTTACACTGAGGGAATCAGAAAAAGAATAAATTAATTTATATTTACATTTAGCATGCGTGAGAACTTTTATCTTTACTCCTAAAAACACTAAAACAGTTAACTTTTTTAAGCCAATCTTAAGCCTAGTTCACATGGTGCATTTTTCTGGGATGTACAGCGCAACCTCTTTAAAACGAAACCTCATGGTGCTCAAGAAAACCCTTGCTATAGTGAAGTATCTTTTTACCGAGGTTGGTGTAAATTATCCCCATGAAACCTATTGTCAACAATTATCTAGGAATCGGGTTGGTGTGGTGGCATGTTTCCATTCGGAGAGTCTGAGCACAAATCCCGAAAGAAGGGGAAAGTTTTTGCAGTAATTCATATCCCTACTTAATTTACCAATTAACCATTAGATCAAATAGCACCTTACCTGCTCCAAAAATTGCAAAAATCCTCAAATTGCCGACCATTTTCCCAAATGGACAACTGACCAAGCTACTTTTTTCTAATAATCGTTTCATTTTCTAATGTTCATTCCATAATTTTGATTAGTTTCGCCAAAAATTTAAACCATAACTGGTAAATCAAAATTGTATCGCCTTTATTAATAGCCTTTATGCTTTCCCTTGGTTGGTCTTAATTTTTATGATCAGTATATTCACGTTCTTAGCTACATTTTGCAGAAGCCATGTACAAAACTTTTATTGAAATAGCGGTTGTACCACAATAAGTTCTTTTTAAAGATTTCGTTAGGCGCTCGACGTACTTACAGTAATTTTGTCGGGTGTTAATGCACAATGGTAGTATGATACAAAGGACAGAAAAAATGGGTCTAATGAATATACCAACGAATGTGTTGAGTATTAATTCATATAATTGCTCAATAATGGCAGCAAAACATAGAAAGGAATATAGACGTATAGAAAGTCCATGAACTAAGAGCGCTACTCCTTTGGCACCGCGTTCATCACATTACATCAAGCAGTTACAAGTACAGGTAGTCCCCGACTTACGACCGTCCGACTTACGACCATCCGAAGTTACAACCAATATTATTTCAAAACATAAAATTTTAACCGCTTCGAAATTTATTCTGAAAATGTTACGGAAAGCGCGTTCAAAGTATCGCAATGCGTTACCGCCGAGAAACATATATTTAGCAGCGGTATTGTAAAGTAAAGGGCCGCTATAACAAAGGTAATTATTTCACTAACAAAGTTTTACGTCTCATGGAATGTACAAACAAAGGAATTATGGTACGTAGAGTTACGGGAAAGCTGCTCCACGCAGTCTTGACTCTGTAAAATTAATATGTACGTAACAAGAGATGGCGTCGCGGAAAATTAAAGCTGCTACCATGTACTCGGGTTCGCTATAATGAGTTCGAGGGTGTCTACGGTGTGTTCGACAAACGGTCGAGCGATCAGCACCGTTGGGATATTGCCAGAAGGCAGTCAAGAGGACCGCTGTGGTAGTTATCAAGTACGCCCGGCCACCATAAGTATCTTATTGTGTGTGATAACCGTATGATGCAAAATGCCACCCATATAAGAATTGGTTGTGTTAGCGTCGGTGAAAAGAGATAGAGAGAGGCTATTGATTTGGAAAAAAGCTAGCCATTGTGAAACATTCTTATGCGGGACAAACTGTGACGTCTATATCAACCAGTTTTGGCCAGACGAAATCCACCATTAGTGCCATCATAAAAGACCGACTCCATATTCTGGATGCTATCAAAGGTACTGTACGTAAAAGACAACAATTTTGGCTTAAAAAAAATGCCCATCCACGAAATGGAGAAGTTACTCGTGATTTGGATTGAATATCAAATTAAAAAACGGATCCCGTTGAGTTTACCAACAATCCAAGCAAAGGCACGTAGTTAGTTTGAGGACCTCAAAAAAAAGAGGACTGTGACCTAACATTTAATACCAGCCGTGGTTGGTTTAATCGGTTTAAACAACGTGCGCTTTTGCATAGTGTAAAAGTAAGTGCGGTGGCTGTCAGTGCCACTGAGTTGTTTCGGGAGAAGTTTGATGAGTTGGTAGCGAGGGGTAATTTTTTGCCTGAACAAATATGTAACGTAGATGAGAGAGGCCTCCTGTGGAAGGAGGTGGCAGATCGTACCTATATCCACAAGGAAACAAAGAGTTTACCTGGATTTAAAGCGCACAAAGACAGATTAACGCTTTTGCTGGGGAAAATGTTGCCGACCAAAAGTAGAAGCCACTGCTGATACACCATAGTGAAAACCCAAGAGCCTTCAAGAGTGTGAACAAGAAAGATTTGCCGGTATACATATTTCCGGTCCAATAAGAGATCATGGATGATGCTTGCGTTGTTCGAAGACTGGTTTTTACAGTTTCATTCCAGAAGAACAGGCGTACTGTTTGGTGAAGAATATTCCATTTATAATTTTGTTAGTTTTAGATTATGCGTCTGGACATTCCCAGTATTTAAATGATCTGCACCCCGATGTAAAAGTTGTTTTCATACCTCATAATACAATATCTGTCGTCCAACCAATGGATCAAGGAGCAATCGCAACTTAGAAAGAAACACAGTTGCAATGGCTATAGAAGCTACGGAAAAAGGAGATTGATCATTGAAAGGCTTTATTCTTCATGCCATACAAAACTTAGATGGGGCATGGGACAAAGTGAGTGAAAATTTCATGCGTGGTATATAGAAAGGTGATGCTTGAAAGGAATGCCGATGGTTTTAAGGGATTTGAGGAAGAAAATGCTGTGACAACCGCCAGTAAAGAAATTATAATGATGACAATAGCGCTGGACTTAGCAGTGGATAATGAAGACGTAGATGAGCTTCTGGAAACTTCCAATGAAGAATTATCAAATGAGGACTTAAAGGGTTTTTTAATCAGCGAAGATAGCAGAGCAAGAAAGGCTAATCATTGACGAAGAGAGTAAAATTTCGCTTCCTAAGACATTCTCAGGAAAAACTTTGGCCCAAGTATTTAGCAAATTCAACGAAGGTCTGCAGTTGCTCGTAAGTATGGATGCAAACACGGAATGATTTTCGAAAGTGGAGAGATTGATCCAGGGATCTCTAGCAAGTTAAAAAAAAAAATTATAATGAGAAGAAAAATGCACAGTGCAACCTCGATTTGACGTTTTTTGAAAAAGAGTTCCAACAAGTCTGTTTCTCCAACACAACCTACATTCCCATTGCCTTCCACGAGTAAATCTGGTGAAATCGAGAATGGAGATATGTATTTGTGATATCCCATTGCGTTCCCCCGACTGTTCTTCTTCAGATTAGACTTTCATGAACAACTTTCGTGTGTCCAAAGGATGTATGAAGAGGACCTAAGGTAAATTTCATTTTATGCTAACTTTTTAAATATATTAACCATAAATAATTTTTGATAGTTTTCACTAAAGATCCTAAATTTACGCCAATAGTTACCTTTGAGCGACTGTGAGCTCAACTGATTGTAGCGCTATTATCCATCTCCTTTGCGATTTTTAATATTTATTAAGGGTATGTTATAATGGCAAGAAAAAGATGATAATGAGACACTCAGATATTGAGATAAGGTGTGTGATCCTGAGTGAACCGATGAAGGTAAGAAATCTCTGCGCATCAGCATCAAATGAAACGCGTGATTTTATGACAACTCATCTGGCATATTACTGAATCGTATCGAAATCACTTCAACCAAGTGGTTCATTTCGATCTAAATTCGATGGAGGGTGCCTTCGATTTATGGCGATATACGGTGATCGCCACGCCGTGGTACTTTCGTCTATTACAAAAATAAAAAAATAGAATAGCCGTCTATCGCCGGCTATATCTCCTATACGAGGCGAACCAAAGAAATAAATACCAATATGGTGATCGCCGTCTATCGCCGTTCTGAATCGTAGGCACCCAGAGTAAAATCGTTCTTCAGGTCATCCAGGAAAGAGCATGGAAAGTCATTCGGGTTCGTTTCTTCTTTTCTTCATTTAGTGTGCCATAACGACGTAATCAGCATTTATGAAAATTATTTATAAATATCTTTCAGTTCTGGTTATTATTCGTTATGGTTGCAGTTTAACTGTATCGGAGGTTTAACGTCTATAAGATTGTAAAATGTTCAGCAATAACAATAAATTAATCGGATGGTGATTTATAACGTGTAGTTGATACGTAACACTTCATATTAATTGCATTGCTAACAGATCGCAAGCTATGGCAGATGTTGGCCACTTTTGGTGTTTGTTTGCCGGTGACTGAAACTCTCCCAATGGCAGGGGCCAACACCAAAAGGGCCTCGTAAAACAGTATTTTTTTACATGACAATCATAGGGTCAATTGACGGTGCCCCTGCAATCTCTCGTAATGGCGGGGGTCTCGCAATAGGCCATACTCGTACTACAGTGCTTCCACTGTATATCTTATGAGTCTTGATAGGTGTTGTGCGTACTTTCTTGCTGGAAATTCCGAATGCTGCCGGCTGCCTGACAGCGAGCTTGCCTGATTTCAAGGTTAGGTCCTATTTTTCTAGCATATTTTGCTGTGGCTGTTAGTACTGGTCATTAAGCTTCACATCACATAATCAAAGTAAAGGTTCTGCCGTGGAGGAGCCCATCTGCCATGGTTCTGTTCCTTGGTTCTGCTTTCAGCATTTTCTAAGCAACATTTTCTAATAAAATTAGTAGAATCTATGTGCTTGGTATTGATTGAAGGTGCTTATCAAGACATACAGAGAGGAAACTAGCTGATACGCAGTTCACAGATCAAAGTAGGCTTGTGCGATGACCGATTTTGGTAATCGATTTTCGATGAAAAAATTTCATCGAAATGCTTCGATGACGATGGCTGTCATCGATCATCGAATAGAGTGTACACGATGATCGATGACTATCGATGACTATCGATGAATGTCGATGATCGATGACTGCCGATGATCGATGAATTTCGATGATCGATGACTATCGATGATCGGTGCGGATGTCTCGGTTGGCAGTTTGGTGTGGCTATTAACCCTCAAACGGTACGGTGGGGGTCGGATCCGACCCGAGCATTTAATTTTCCGAGCCCCTGTCCCCCCCTCTCTTCTTAGGAGGATGAGTTGGCCAGGAACCCTATCAGTCAGTCGTGCTAAATGTGTAGGAGTGGTTTCAGCAACCTGCTAAGTGACTTTGGCTACCTACATTCAGTTTTCCCATGAGCTCTCTTGTTTTGGGTCGCATCCGACCCTGCCGCACCGTTAATGTTACAAAATTTTCTCTTTATACGCTTTACTCTTTTTCGTAGTTCTTCCCACAAAATCGCTTCAAAATAAATATTTCGAACCCCTGAGGACGTGCTAGCCGAGTTACTTCGTCAGCAGACTATAGACTCTGATGATGAAAGAGAGGACGTACCTGGTCAGGAGGAATCTGTCTCAGAATCGGAGGATGAAATTCCGATGAACAGTGATATCGAATAAGATGTTTTCGACTGTATTGAAGAGAATGAGAACTTCGAGAGAAATGTAGAACCAAATAATGGTGAAGGTATGTCAAATAGGAATTTTGAGCTAGGGAAAGACGAAGAAACATTGGGGACGGATGAGCCATTACGCTCAAAATTTTCGCGAACCTCATCTTTGAACGTGATTACTCATTTGCCTGGGCTAAAAGAGGATGCTCGAGGAGTAACAGATGAAGAAAAATTACTTTTATATTTCATAACTGATGAAATGATAGGAATTATTGCTCGTCACACTAATGACGAAATAGAGCTCTCTCATCTCAATTATTCTGACGTCCTCCTTTCCTTTTTACGTCCTACAGACGTGGCTGAGATGAAAGCACTCATAGGTCTTTTGTTTATGAGTGGTGTCTTGAAGGATTCTGGTTTGAACAAAGATGATATGTTTTTAGAGATTTATGGACCACCTATCTTTCGTTGCACTATGTCTAAGAAGAAATTAGCATTCCTTCTGCAAAATTTGAAATTTGATGATAAGAAGACTAAGGAGTCAAGAATGGCTAAAGATAAATTTGTTGCTTGTCGAGAGACATGGAATACGTTTGTTAGCCACTGTCTGATGCATTATAGCCCTTCAGAATGTTTGACGGTGGATGAAACATTGCTTAGTTTCCGAGGTCGATGCCCCTCCAAGATGTTCATACCATCAAAACCCGACAAGTATGGTTTAAAAATTGTCACTGTGTGAAGCCAGGACATTCATTTTCGTCTCAGACATACCAAATGTTGGCTAAGATAAAACGAAAAAGAGGGGCGATTTACCCTTACCGACTCAGTCTGTTCTACGGATCACAGAATCAGTTACTGAGAGTAATCGAAATGTCGCAGCCGATAATTGGTTCACTTCATGAGTTGATACAGGAACTATGTTAATGGCTAAGTATTGTTATCAGTGTAATCTTTGCCACAATTTTTGGTAAGGCGGGGTCGTTTTGAGTAATACTTTTCGTCTGTAAATATCATGAATGGGTCTTCATATTGGAGTAAACGATGCAAATAAGACAATGTTCTGAGAAGGTGACGAGAGGGGATGAGGGTAGTTCGATGGTCGACTATGTACCACTTGGAGCCGCATGGAATTTTCACTTGCACAACTGATGTTACAGTGACATAAAATGTCAAAAAAGATGCGAATAATTCACAGATGTGACCGGTCGTTTCGGTGGAAATTGACTCGGTGTTTTCAGACACATATTTAGTGAGCGGGGGAGTTTGGACGTCTTCAAAGGTTTCAGGCTGTACGTAGTGGAATTGCAGCTTTCCACACCCAACCACACGGTATTTATGTAGTCCACCGCGGTTTCGACGCTACCAACGCTACGGCATCATTTTCAAGACAACATTGTTCAAGATTTTATTATCCAGATGCACAGAGTAGGGAGAGGTCGATGGAAAGGGAAGGGTGATGACCACGGTCGACGAAATAAATATAGACTGGAAATACAAAGTCTTCTCTTAACTAGAAACAGGTGCGTCTTCATAATTTTCAGTTAGTAAATATTATTATGCAATAAAAATGCTAACTGCACACTTATTTCTATCATAAACCTCATCAAAAAGAGTTCGGGTCGGATCCGACCCAACCGTACCTTCTATTTCGTCTCTCACCACGGTACCGCACGAGGGTTAAGTGAAGATTGAATTGGGTCAAACTTAATTGAGAAGGACAAGGCGTATTTATTAAAGAGCGAAACAAGCACTAACAAGGGGAGACCACGAACCTTGCTACGCATTTTTGAATGACATATTTTTTATGATGTTCGGAATGCCGAAGGCTGCTAGGAACACGTCGTAGTTTGGTTGAATAGGCTTTAGTTTGGCTGTAATAAATTATTTAAAATTCATTATTTTCAGCGCGCTGATCATAAACTCTAGACAACGAGTCATCATCAAGGAGCTTATTTGGTGCAGTGGTTACGGTCGACGACTCCCGTACCGAAGGTCGTAGGATCGATTCCTATTGTCGGAAGTTTTTTTTTCGTCTCGATTTCATTAATTTTCATTTTTTGACCCTTATCTTCGACATATTTTCTTTACGTCTTATTCCGAACGCGGAAGCATGACATATAGTAGCAACCCTGGGGTTCGCTCACTAATTTACGTGTCCATTGATTATACTGATTAACTTCCTAATCACCATGGAACACAACGATTTCATATGGCTGTATTCACATTCATGCTTGCGGTCTTAAGGCAGTGAACACCAGCATGAGTAAATTAGATAAAGAAGAACGCGTAAAGAATAATAATTACCGTATTATCAACCGCTCTCATTATAATATAACCGAAAAAGAAATAAAATTAATGAAATCGTTGTGTTCCATGGTGATTGGGAAGTTAATCAGTATAATCAATGGACACGTAAATTAGTGAGCGAACCCCAGGGTTGCTACTATATGTCATGCTTCCGCGTTAGGAATAAAACGTAAAGAAAATATGTCGAAGATAAGGGTCAAAAAATGTTCCTTCGTCCGGTGAGACCTGCTGCAATAGAAAAGAATAGAAAAAATGAAAATTAATGAAATCGAGACGAAAAAAAAACTTCCGACAATAGGAATCGATCCTACGACCTTCGGTACGGGAGTCGTCGACCGTAACCACTGCACCAAATAAGCTCCTTGATGAGGACTCGTTGTCTAGAGTTTATGATCAGCGCGCTGAAAATAATGAATTTTAAATAATTTATTACAGCCAAACTAAAGCCTATTCAACCAAACTACGACGTGTTCCTAGCAGCCTTCGGCATTCCGAACATCATAAAAAATATGTCATTCAAAAAGACGTAGCAAGGTTCGTGGTCTCCCCTTGTAAGTTAAAAATTAAGCAACAACTCTTTGTTGTGGTGTAATACAATTCTCATTTCCGCATTTTTATCGGTGAGTAGATGTCGGTCGTCCTACACAACGTTGCCTGCATCGCTGAAGAACCGATCTGACGACGTTGAAGTGGCAGGAATACAGAGGTGTTTCCTCGCATACTTCCGAAGGCGGGGATACACATCCTTCCTGTTCCTATACCAATGTCATATGTCCGAAGATTTGGATAAAGCTGGGACCGCCTCGTACTTGTGGAGCTCCTTTCTGGAAGGGGTCGTCAGCAGTGGTAGCGTTTCTCGTGTCAGCAGCACATCATGACTCATCGACATCAATGATTCGCATCAACTCATCGGCTCATCGACATCGATGATTCGCATCGACTCATCGCAGTCGACGGTCGATGACATTCATCGTCATCGATGTCAGTCATCGCACCGCGATGACTGAAATCATCGTCGATGACTTCGATTAATCGACTCATCGCACAAGTCTAGATCAAAGTATCATGATAAACATATTCGTGTATGCATCTCTTTCACCTGACTTCTTGCATGATTTACATGTGAACAGATGGAAAGCAGTAACATAAATATATCAATATATATGAGCAAACTACAGTGGCACAAACAAGCTAAAAGATACCTATCCTAGTTATACTACTTCCCTGTTTGCCTGAATGGAATACAAGACAAGGAAGACAAGGGGAGGGGGTCATTTTCTAGGCACCACTTAAGCATAGCAACAAACTGAACTATTTCAGAAAGGGAGACTGAAAGCAAAGAGGACAGCATGACAGCACACTATGTGTGAACCGATTCCATCAATGAAGCCATCTTAGTGGCCAACCTAATCACCCGCGAAGTAGCATGCACGATATTCTGCTAGCTCACACACTCAGAAAAACACAACATGAGAACTGTGCTTAAGTGTCAGAAACTTTGCTAACATTTTGTTAGAAATTTAATAATTGCACAAAGAAGAATTTCACTCCAGGGGAGCAATTTTGTTTTTGCAGCTTGAGTACCAAGAAAAAACAGTCCCACTGCTCCACACTTATAACTCACTGATATAATACCTCATTGAAACAGTATTACTGACCAGGAAGTTCCTTCTTTGAGAAGATCTCTGTTTCTCCAAAGGATGTGGCCCCAGGCCCAGAACCGGACCCCAGCCCTGTGGTTACTGAGGAGAGGAATGATGCAGCGGTGGCAGAGCTGAGCGTGGCAGCGGCCGATGAAGACGATGAAGAATAAGCAGGATGTGATGAGGATGAAGAGTATGCAGAGGAAATGGTTGATGCCGTCATTGCTGAAGAGGTACTGGAGGTTGGGGGATCACCCCAGTGGTGATGGTGCTGATGGTGCAGGAGGAGTGAGGCTGAGGAGGAATAGTGGTGGTGGTGGTGGAGGCTGGCTGGGGGTGCCACCAAAGTTGATGACCTTGTGACAACCAGCTTTAGGATCTTGAGTGCCTCCTTCCAATGAGCACCCTGCACAAAGAGAAATGTACATAACAGTCCTGATATTAATATATCTAATATTAAGGCTAATATTAATGGCTAACTCAACCAAAGCCAGGGCATTAAATGAAAATGTAAGGGGTAGGTTACATAAATTATTTCTGAGCATTATAAGTAAACACATCAATTGATTTGACAACTATACCACCCACTAAGAAGAAACTATCTATTCACATTCCATGAAAGATATTTAATGGTCTTAAACTTGAAACTCTTTAAGTGCTGCAAGAAAGAAAATAAACTGATTCCGCAGGAAAATGGCAGACAGATTTTTCAAAAAATTTTTTTAAGTAAAATGGGGAATAAATTAAAATTCCAGAAAACATTACATTACAAAACACATGCCTTGCATCACGAAAAGTGTATATGATGTAGTAAAATGAGAAAATAGGGAGTTTGAAGCAGATCATAACGATTAAGCTTGAATTTGCACTATAGCCGAATTTCCACAGAGAAAAAACCATGTGCCTTGACTGGGACTCAAACCTGGAACCTATCAAGGCAAATGATTATTTTCCCTGTGGAAATTCTGCTATTGTGCAATTTCAGGGGGTAACTCTGTCCTAGTTTTCACTGCAAGCTTAAAATCCTTGAATTATGCTTGAATTATTTTTTTGTACAAGTGCATGAAACATTTGTTACACTAACTCAAATGCTCAGACGAAGTACTAAAAAGTTGACAGGAATCTATTATTTAATAGTCAAAGATCTTTCCCCCAATGCAAATTAAAACGTGGAGTTCAGCTAATCATCATAAGAATAATTCTTAATCTGTAATCATCTTAAATTGAATTGAATTTCTGATAATCTACTTTTTTTAACTGCCTACTTGCATTACCCTAGAAATACAGCATGGTCTGTATTCCTAGGCAGTGTTAAGGATCAAACTCGTTACCGGCAGTACACTAGCCACCATTTTTAACAACTAAGCTATCATAGATTCACGCAAATATAGCGAATGTAAGCGACCCACATATCATTTGGCTTAATTTTTTTCTCGTGCATATGGAGAAAAAGTCAAGATGAGTATTTTTTTATTTTGTTTTAGTGGCATGGAAAAAATCTTTTTCTCATTTCTTGACCCCAGTTACACAACCTCTCCTTGTCAGTATCTACCATACCCACATTCCATTCGCATTTTCGCATTTCCATTCGCATTGATCACTAACCCGCAAAATTTTAAAATCTCCGATCCGGATCTGAATTTATACTGTCTTCAGATATGATTTCAGTAGCGAATGAAATGAAAGACCCGTGGATCTTAGGATCCGACCCGATCATCCATAATTTATGAGTGATACATTTTGTAAATCTAATTTAAACAACAAAAGTATAATAAAGTGAGTATTCAGATGTGATGGTTTGAAATTGAAGATGATAACACTTTTGATGCAATGACTGAAAGAAAAAAATTGAACTGCGATAGGGATTGAACTTCATGCAGTACACTAGCTCTCGTTGTCCCCCTGATCCTGGCGAATGTAGACTACCCGCGTGACATCCTACGTATTTTTTTTCTTGCGATACCGGGAAATGGGGAAAAAGTCATATTTCTATATTTTGTTTCTAGTTGCACAGGAACATTTTCATCTAATTTTGTGACCTGAGTTACACATCATCTTCTTGTCAATATCTACCGCACCTACATTCCATTCACAGGGCGCTTCGATCGATCAGCCACGAAAATTTAAAATCTACGATCGGGATCCGATGGATGATGATGAGTCTTTGGATCTGAATCTGGAACTGAGTATAATGAAAGATCCGTGGATCTTTGGATCCGATCCGGCCATCACTACCAGATATTAAAAACGTAAAATATATCTCTTTTAGGCCTTATCACTTGAGAGCATACAGTCTTTTTACATCCACATGTTATAATTCGAATGAATCCATTGGAATCAGCACAGCAGTATTTAATAAATATTGGAAAAACATAGTTTACTTGTACATGAGATAAGTAAAACACTTAAATTTGTAGTATACATCCTTCGATATTCGATAAGAGACATCGTTTTCCATAATTAATTTGGCATTTGGATTTTCTAGTCTTCGGACAATTACAATCAAGCCAAATTAGAAGCTCTCATTATTTCATCTAATCATGGCCATCCAGCCTAACAAGCTTAATAAAATACAGACACTCAAATTTAAGACACAATCCCTTCTGGCAGACATTCACTTCTTGAAATGTTGCAAACAACATAACCCCTACCCCACGTTCATTCACATAAAAGCCCCAAAAAATAATCCTAACTTTGTTAAAGCCACGCAATGCGCGAAAATGTTTTGGCTCAACTTAGAAATCAAACACAAATACACTAAATTAAACCATACCGAAAAACTCACGACCTGCACCTAAAAATCATCAAAAACCTCGACTCCTTTAGTACCAACAACTTCATCGAAAGATTACACAACATGGAATCCACGAATCAAAATAGATTGAACAAAAAATTGTAAGTTCAGGACCATAAATTTAAATCCCTTTGCAAGATCACAACATTGCCTTTAAAAAAATGAAGGAGATATCATTTTCCATAATTAATTTGGCATTTGGATTTTCTAGTCTTCGGACAATTTCAAACAAGCCAAATTAGAAGCTCTCATTATTTCATCTAACACTATTTAACATTGAAATTCTTTCTTGTAAATATATAATATTGCCTTTTAGACTGTGATTAACCATTTATAGAAATGCATAGCTCATGTTCAAATAACTAACAGTGAAACAGCATCCTTTTCCATTATCTGACTTCTGCCCTCACAAGTTAATAAGTGGCATGCATTAACTTATAGAAACCTTAATTTATAACAAAAATAGAAACTTTACAAACTACTTACATCAATGTACTTCGCAATAACACGCAGAAGGTCTGCATTAATGGGCTGAGCAGCAGTTGAAGCTATATCAACATAATGTAGCATACAATGTATTATGCTCAGTATAGGAACTTGAACATTGGAAGGCCCTTTCTCTAAAACCTACAACAAAAGAAATTCACAATGCATTGAATTACTCCAAATCATATGCTTATCAGTATTCATCTCCAAAACACTACATAAATCTTGGCAAATATGGGAGTGCTGCAATCCCTTAAGAAACTTGATTTAGTGAGCACAGAGTTAGGCGTATACATAAATGGATCTTAGTCATTGCCAGCTCTTTTCTCACAGTCAACAAATGCCAGGCCCATCACATCTCACCACCAACATATATCTTTTATCAAAGTATCTTTGAATGCACATTATGCGATTGCAATACTTCACATTAATTTCCTAGAGTCTATTTAATACGACAAATAAACAGCTACTGCCAAAATCAATTAGTTCAAAAGCAACCCCTATAACAGCTATTTCACTGAGTAAGATTAAGTTACACTAAAAAGTCCACTGTTGGTATTCCAAAAGAATAATTCAAGTAAATTAATGTTATTCTTTTAACTTAACAGCCAACAACATCAAATGATACTTGGACAATAATTTTTTCCTATACCAGCAGATAATGTAAAGAAATGAAAACTATAGTTGCCTCTTATGCTCCAACAACTGCAGATAGATTGCCACCATTTTGTTACAAGTAATCCCAGAATTTTCTATACACTTTTACCTTATGTATATATTATTGGGCTGAGCTGATAATAAATTCCGATATAAGTACTAGTCGATATTACAAAAGTAGTTTCTGAGAAGAAAATCATGCCCTTG
Organism: Platycnemis pennipes; assembly: GCA_933228895.1. NCBI lineage: Eukaryota > Metazoa > Arthropoda > Insecta > Odonata > Platycnemididae > Platycnemis > Platycnemis pennipes. Next base: position 30,618,685 of record OW121851.1, read on the forward strand.
CTGGTGAAGTGGTAAAAAACAAGATCCTAAATCATGCCCTTGTTCCGACTCCTTCTGAAGAGCAGATAAATTTCAACAGTAGACAATTTTTCCAGTCCCAACATATCTACTCCCCACAATTGGGAGACTTGACTGCTAGGTAAGTACCTAAGAATTCTCTTGCTTCACCATGAAGTAGCATTTTGAGTAGTACCAACTACCTATTGCCTTAGGGAGGCTGGAAAACAGGATATTTTACATGCACTATGTACAGATAGGCTGTAGTCAGAACTCCTAATGTAGCCTTTTGACAAGTACTCTCCCATCCAGTGAACATCATACTCCTAATGGCAACATAAGCAGCATGAAGTTTAGCAGAAGAGTTAGTACACATCAAAAGAAGAATACTTTATAGAAATTTACCTCAAATATGGAAAATACTCGTTAATAATCCAATGAATACAAAATTTATGCAAACAAATAATGTTTTTTGTGCTAACTCATTGTATAACTAGAACTCCATAGTCAAGAATGATAAATACATACCTCGACTAGAAAGGCCAGCATGTGAAGGCTTAAATGAGAATATGAATCATACAGGTACTTCACAACACATTTTGTCCACTGGAAACTTTCCTTGCTGAAAGTCCGGCGACTGTAGAGGGTCATAACAGTGCCAAGATTCTCCAGTTTTTTACTCTTCTCAACACTCACCTAAGGAAATATATACAAAATTCAGCTGCATTATACATGTAAAAGTGTTATCAGTATGGTTTCAAGTCCGCTATACACTCCATGGTGCTCCAGACAGGGGGGCGAGATGTGGGGGGTAAATGGTTAGGGAAAGGAGGAAGCATGAGGAGAAAGCTAGCATCAGCATTTGTTTGTTACTGATGTGAGGCATCATGGCTCCACAATTTTACATCCCATCTAATGGACAATGGAGTTGACTTTGAGCAATTTGGCCCCTCAAATGAGTTTGCCCGTTTCATTTTTATGGTTGCTTGTATTCCTCATTATTTAATTATAAACTCATTCTTCCTTACAGCAGTATATGTAGTAAGTTGTGTTCAACCTGAAGGTTGGTCTTTGATAGGTGAGGTAAAGCCCACCCCGTACCAAGCCATTGGCGTGTGAAATTAACACTTTCAGGGTAGGGGGGCCAGTTCCTTTCCCTGGGCCACCTGTGATTTCCTATGAAGTTCTGATGCTCAGAAAATCAAATTGCGAGGATTTTAGATGGAGGTGTCCAGAAAGGCTCTTGCCCAGGATTTGAACCCAGGACCCTCCAGTCAGTAGCTAAGTGCTCTACCAAGGAACTAAAAAATGTGCTAAGGATAAATGTGTTAATCATCATAAGTATCACTCATTTTACATAAATATATTTAGTCTATTTTAACTCAACTACATATTAACTTTTTTTAATGGCTCTGAAACTGAACAATACTAAATAGAAATTAAGTTATCTATACATACTAGGGATGTGCGAGTAGCACTTTTTGACCTCGAGTCGAGTATCGAGTCGAGTTGTAAAGTACTCGCGAGTATCGAGTCGAGTCGAGTCGAGTTTGTACATTATTGTACATGAGTGAAGAGACCCAGTTCTTACTTAAGTCATCGCAATTAAAGTTAGCCAGCAATCTGACTATCAAATGGCAGGTCTACCTACCTAATGCATAGTTATAAACAGTCAAATTAATATGGCACATAGCGCAGGCCAAAAGACATAATGGAAATTTTCCAGTAGCTCTCGAAATAAGAAAATTACCTTCATTCCTAGGATTACTCTAAAATGTGTAAATTAGCTTGCATTACGGTACCTAGAGTGTACTTAGGCATGATATGAGGCCTATATGAGTGACATGCCCGAACTTATAATGAAAGTAAGCCAGGAAGCAAAATATTTTTTCTTAAGGAATACATAAGCCTAATTAGAAGAGCATTCCTTGTATTTCGCATTCCTATGTATTTCTTTTCAGAGCTAAACGCTTTCTCAGTGATGTCGTGTATGCCGGGGTTAGTCCAACAGTACAGTGAATTTCATACAATATGCCTTATTTGTGCAGTAAATATTTGATAAGCTCGCGCCTCAAATTTATGATTGGCCGTTAATTACATAGTTAGTTTTTTAACATATACTTTTCTTCCTCTTCCATCATGGCACCATCTCTTCAAAATCGGTGATTTCTGCCTAAACATGATAGAACTTAGAATCATAAAAAGGACCTGGGTCAATCACCCCCATTTGCACGATGCATGAACACCCAATATCAGCACTGGTTATTTCCAATATCCATTAATGCAAGTTAATAATGTTTGAACAATGAATTTTCGTTCACGGATGAATGTGAGCAGGTACATGAATTTTGATTAGAGTCCTGTGGATTAAAGTTTTCGATTTCTAAGGAAATATATTTGAACAAAAATTTATTATAGATAATTATCTATAGATATTTATAATTATCTATCTTAAGATATGACTGGGAAGTTGAAATTAATGATGTTATTAATAATCCTAAATAGGAAATAAAAAAATGGAATAGTAAAACTTATAAGTTTTATACGATACCTATATCATCCGTAATGCCCTTATAATAGGATGCCTACCATCCGTTACAAAAATTCCTTCACCCGTGAGTTTGAAGACCAATATCTCCAAGATGGCTAAAGCGATTCTAAAATAAAGTATATCAAATTAAAGCTTGTTTATTTCTACTTTTACTGGTAGTATTAAAATATTTTTACAATTTTTTTTGCTGAAGTACGTGTTTAAGAACGGATTTTTAGCGAATTTTTTTTTGATACCGGATGGATCCATCGAATTAGGGCATCGTAAGAACGACACAGATCGAGATATCAAACTTCCTTTTCACATATTGTAGCTAAGGGCTTTGTTAATAGTTATACGAAGTTTCATACTATTACGTTCATCAATATTTTTGTTATTGATGAATTTGTCAGACTGCGTTATTTTCCGTCCCGCACGCTTTCCGTTCCGGAAATCGCCGTTTGGACCTTTCTCTTGCTCTCGAGTCATTAATATGAATCCACTTATGAAATCTCAGTAGAAATCGTTGATTATTTGATATCGATATATATTTATTTTCGGCTATAAAAGCACGCTCAAATGTCCAGAGCATGCCTGGAAAGGTAGCGCGCGCGTGGATTCATCTGCTGCAAGCAGATCGCCTATCGCTGTGAATGAGTCATGAGGACTAGACAATAGCGGAAAAAAGTATCGCCTTTAAGAATGCAAGACAGTGTCAGTTTAAGAACTGACGGTATCTTTGGAAGCATACCGTCATTATGCCTCCTCGCGAAAAGATTTTGGAGACGGAGTTGAAGATAATTTAAAATGCAATTTGTTTCTTTCGTCGAGAAGCCGAGAAATGTGGGCACAAAAGCTATCTCTCTTATCGCTGATTTTATTTTGGTGAATACTGCAACTTATAAACTTTTATTCAAGCATAGGCAAGGATATTTTTCCTGTGCATACTAGACAAATTTTCTCGCGTGGTGTTTGGTGCGCGCGGTACCTACGGTAGCTTACAACTTGACAACCTCGAGCAGCTTATCTCTCCAGGCCAAAAGTCCTGTCGCGTGGAGCTCGCTTTCCGAAATAAATATATACACGTTGAAAGCATATCTAATTCTCCCAATTTGTTAAGTCATTTTACACGTTCTTAGTTTTCAAACACGAAGAATACCATCAAAACGAACTAAATTTCCGACTTCCGCATGCTGAGATAGCGCATTTTTAAATATTATTCGTTTGTAATTAGTAACTGTTCTTAGTATCTATTTTAAACTTTGTTTAGTTTAAGATAAATATATGTTCCATATCTTATGCGAAGAAAAGAGTGGCTTTTCATGTGTATCTTCAAGTGGGCGTCAAACTTGCTTCCCGGAACTTGAAGAATATCCGGCGTTTTTATCTCTCTCAGTCGAAAAATTAATTAATATAACAATTTAAAAATATAATTTTGACATTATTAAACGTATAAATAAACAAGATTAGTTCGATATACTTTATTTTAAAATTGAACTACTCATTTTTGTGATCTAAACCTTCAAACTCAGGGGATGGAATTTTACAACGGACATTAGGTGCTTTGAGCTCGAATATAGTCCCCCACCCCAGACTTTTTCCGCGAATATATCGGCCAAAAAGGGGGTGCTAGCTATATTCGGAGGAATGCGGTACATATGCGGTTTCATGGATCGTGTAACCACCGATTCATCCATTCGTTCACGCAAACGTACGTGAATCCGTTCACGTAAACGTACATGAAACCATTTACGCAAATGTAAATGAACGTACGTAAGTACATGTTCGTACGTATTATCTACCGTGTAACCAGAGATTTACTCGATTTGGATGATAGCGCTTCCTGTCGGCAGATTTCTGAACCTATTGGCCTTGGCGGCTCCGTCGACAAAAACTACTCGACTCGACTCGACTTTCGTAAAAATACTCGAGTGCTCGAGTCGAGTACCAACTACTCGACTCGACTCGAATTTTCGAGTACTCGCACATCCCTAATACATACATATAGTTCAGTTTTCTGATATTATTTTTATTGTTTATAGTTTTGCCTTATTGTTGATGACTTGTTTTCCAGCTGCTCTTTTGTATCTGTTTTTGTTGCAAAACTTAAATCAATGTTTTTTATGTATTGCTCTTATGGGGAATCCCAGGGCATGAAATAAATTAAATCAATCAATCATACAATTCTGCTACATATTTGGACATGAGAATTGAATCAGAATATTTGAGGGCTGTCTTGCATTTGTTTGGCAAAGAATACTCCAAAGCATTTAGAAACCACAGTGCTTATTATTTTATCGACATGCAACACATGAAGCAGTCTTCAATTCCCTATTACATCTATTTTTAGCTTGTTGACTACATTAACAATCGAAAATTAATGAAAATGAGAAAGTGACTCAAAATACATTCTAGGAGTATGATACTAAATATCTGATTGCCTCCCTACTCCATGAAATATTACAATGCTGTAAAAAGCTGAAAATGTACCTGAGCAATGTTCTCAGCACTCCTGATGCAAAGTGCATTGTCAGCATCCTCAAAATGGAGAAGCAGATATGGCAGAAGTGCAACAACATTCATGGGGAATGCAGTTGACATCATTGAAGGTGATGTTGAAGATGAGGCAGTGATACCTGAGGCACTCGCTGAGGACTGGCTGGTGGGAGGGGGTGGGGCGGAAGGGGGCGATGATGCAACTGAAGGGTCAATCACAGGATGGTCCAGCAGGAGGGTGCACTGTGAGAGGAGGGCTATTGTTGCCTCATAGGTCCCTGGGTGAGTACATCCCTTCAGGACGAGGGCATGAACCCCTGGAAAGGACCCTCGGGAAGATGCAGATGATGAAGAAGCTGCAGCAGCAGTTGTGTCAACCATGCCAGGGCTCCCGGGTCCACCATTGCTCCCTTGAATGGGGGGCCATCGCAGCTGGAGACGAACCCTCTCCATTCGCTCACGGCACTCAGGATGGTCCAGAGGGAGTCTGTCCAGCAGACGCCCCAACAGGCGGAGGGCAAGAAGGAACTCGTGCTCAAAGTCTGACTCAAGAAGGCAGACAGAAAGCCAAAAGAGGGTCGTGAGGATGGTAGGGCTGTCCTCAGCCTCAGCCAGCCCTGCTGTGATTGATGCTCCCTTGAGGGACTGGGCCGAACGGGAACGGGACAGGTTGCCGGCAGAGGATGCCTTGACGCTCCCAATGGAGGATGAGGCACCTGAGGAAGGGGCAGGAGGGGCATGGAGTTGGTTTTGACCTGCATTCGGAGAATCTAAATGAAACATGCAAAAATTCAAAATTCTAATGAAAGAAACACTTTTAAATACAGAACATGCTACAACACACAAAAATTTTAAATGCAGAACAGAGAAACTATAGAAAGGAACCAAAAGGGAAAATATCAACTGTTTTAAAATACGAAAAGGACGAGCATCACCATATGACATCAAATACTTGCAAAAATACCCCAAAAACATTACAACCATTCAACTGGATTTCTTATTTCCTTACAATAAGAAAACTATGATTGCTACACAAAGAGTTCCAATTTCAGTCACTCTTGGAAATAGAGAATGGACCTAGACATGAAAAATTCTTTGACTTGCAATTATATTCCATGCACATCAGAAAAGTGCCAACTGCATGCACTAACATTTGATTACAACTATTTTTATAAACAGCAAGAACCTTCTATTTCAATTTGTGCCTCCTTTGATAAGTGAAATATCCTTCATCACAACTTTTAGAGGTGCCAAATATTAATGCTGAGTGAACTGAAGAGATTTTCAATTCTTAGCATGCAAATGGACCAAACAACTTTCTATGCTTGATTTCATGCAAGTTTTGAGATACTTAACTCAATGATTACATCAAATGCACTTTTTATAGGATGCATCAAAATTAAGACCAGATTCATAACACTTCCAAATCTAAGGAACATAGGAACATCTAAGGAACATAGCAGAGAACAAACAGTGCAATGACTTCTATTAACTTGCAGCGACAATTTTTATTTCATGATGCGAATTAAAGAATAGAGAACCATTAATGGATATTTCCAAATGGATGAATATCAAACAAGATAATTTTCACCCTGAATATTAAGCATACTAAGTCCAATCACCTTTGAAACACATAATATTTGTCAATCAGCCAAAAGGCATTTAATATTCTCAAATGTAAACACACACTTGAAGAAGCGATAGGTGGAAAAAGGGACTCTCATTTTACTCTGTCCTCCATTTGGAGACCTCAAACACAATATGTTTCCTATAGTTGGGTCAATCAGATTGAATCACTTACAAATAAGAGGCATAGGTGTATGATCCTAATAATTACACTGATGAACACAAACAGCTGGCCTACTTATTGCCACGAAAGCTGTTTCATGAACATTCTCATGAGGAAAGGTATTAGGGCACCAGGCTTCCAGGAAATATTAATGGATTGAATATGAAATACAAAACAGCAAAGATAAATGAATGACTACTTTGAATTACTGCACATAAAATTATCAACCATAAATGACATGGATGAAGCAGGTGAGAAATCTAAAAACAAAATTCATACCTACCATTTCATCAATAAATATATTTCACAGCTTTACATATTGTTTCTATTTAATACAACATTTACATGTTTAAAGAAACAGTTAAATTTGTACAAACCTTATGAAGGCCCAGGTGAGTATTTGTTACAAAGTCATTGTAGAGTATTTTGGAGAGGATTTTTCATGATACTTATGCATTATTTCCATTACATAGTTAATCTAAATTATTACTGAATTTAAACAAGGAAAATATTTTCCATTTAGTGCACTGGTATCTAAAGATATGGATGAAAATATTATCAAAAGGGAAAAAAAATTCTGTCCTAAACTTGATGGAGTACACTTTTTGCAAAGATAATTCTGCCTGTCTGGGAATTAATCAGCTTTAATGACATGTAATTGCCTAATTAGCCCTCAAAGTATTATGATATGGACGTTTTTACATGATTGTAATACTTTAATGGTGAAAACATCATTGAAATATTTTTATTGTCAGTTCACATTTTTTCTCTATCTTAAAATAGCTTGCATTCCACAATTGATGGAAATGAATCGTCATTAAACAGCATTTTCCAATATTTTGAACAAAATCAAATGTTTTCTATAAATGCATAATAAATGTGGACTCTACATACACTTGCCATCCACTTTCAAGCATTAAGAATTTCCAAGATGAGTAATCAATTATGTAATAAATAATAACCGACTTCAAGGCATTCTCACAATACTTCCAGGCTAATTAATTTCATGACAAACTCATGCTCTGAATGTTTGTCATGCATGTACCTTTTTGCCACACTGCTGAGAGGTATGGTGAGGGTCTGGGACATGAGTCATTCAATGAACTTTACCTTTGGAATCAGCAGCATGTGAACTGTTACCCCCACGCTTTGAGGGATATGGGACCGAGAAACTTGTGCTTCGGGTATGTCCAAGTTGAGCATTCAGGGCTGAGGATGAGGATGCCCCATGTCCAGCACGGCGACATCCAGTGGAACCACTATTGTTCTGAACAGTACTGGCAAGCGTGGAGGTAGACGAGGAAGCTGAAGAGCAAGAAGGGGAAGGGCATGGGGAAGAACAGGGAGAGGTGGTTGTTGTGCTGCAGCTGTTGTTGAGGTTAGGTGTTGACTTGAAGAGGTCACGGGCATGATCAAGTGGCCGAGGGTCCCAGTCACCTAGACACTCCACAGATGCTTCCAGTGTAAGTAGTAGCTCCGTCACATAACCCTAGTACATGAATTTACAGAAGGTATTAGTCACATAACACTAACCTAAGAACACATACTCACACCCTCAAATAGGTTAATTCATCATAGGTACAAAAATATAAACCATAAGAAAGTTATCATAAAACCTCTCTTCTAACACATTCACACACAGACACAGAAACCTAAGAAATTCCAAAGTAAAAGCTGTCCCATTAGCAAGAGGAAATGCAACAAGACTTAAATATGTAAAATGCATGGTTTATGAGCAACAAACTTTCATTAAACTATGATAAAATAATTAATTTTCCATTCAAAAGGACCACAGGTTCCTGTTTTCAACCTAAATTTATATAATGTCACATTACACCAAGCGAACACAGTTAAATGTTTAGGTCTTATCTTACATGAGACCCTAGTGTGGGATTCTACTTCACCATGCTTCAAGCCACATTTTTATTTGTGATTACTTCTAAAAGCAGTGCTTTCCCCATTCCAATCTTGTCAATAAAGTACTCAATAGAATTCACATGAAGGATTCCATATGGTTTTCACAGCTAAAAATTAGTTATTACAGACTTTGATATAGGTTTTTCCATCTAGTTGAAGACCTTAAGCCAACCCGAGGAAGTAGACTACAAAGCAAGTGAAATTGGCATCACCAAAACAAATACAGTAGAAGCCCGGTATAGTGAGTACGGCTTATTGCGAGAATCGCATTATAGCGAGTGATTGTCTTTGTACCACCAAAAGGCCTATGTTTTACATGTAAAATAAAGCGGATATAGCGAGGCCAAAAAGTTCCTTCCACGGTATATGCTCGGTATTATGACAGATATCTCTCGAGTGCGATACACCGCCTAGCAAAAATAAACTATTGTATTTTGTATTATCTGCGAATTAAACTAAAAATACAAGACGTGTGCCATATCTACAACATCTAAAGCCAATTATGTCCAAACATTAGCGATTTACGGCCTTCAGTACGCTCTGCGCGCTCCCATTTTACGTTCTTCTTTTGTTAGGCCCAGTCATCAGTGGGAGGGGAGTGGGCGGATGACGAGCAAGATGAGAGTAGGAGAGGGAGTTAGGTCTAGGCATGGGCGATATTGATAATCGGGGCATGATAAGATATCGAGGCACGATAAGATATCGGGCACGATCACGATAAACATCACAATAAAATAACATGATATCGCGTCCCTATAAAACATCACGATATCACGCCCCGATAAAATATCATGATATATTATCACGTTCAATATCGCGATAAAAGATTGTGATATTGCGCTCGTTCAAATGTAGCGTAATCGCGCCCGATGAATTATCGAGATGTTGCGCCGGTTAATCGAGTCGGAAAAAGACAGCCGTTGAGTTGGCCTTCGCTTAAGCTGGAGCAAGTACGTTTGAAAACTTACTATTCTGCTATCTGCTAATACAAATTCTCAGCAGTTCTCTCACACTCTCTCTTTCAATTTCAGTGGTATGATAGGTGACGTACTTGCTCCAGCGATTACGCGATATTTGAACGAGCACAATATCACTTTCTTTTATCGTGATATTTATCGTGATAATATATCGTGATGTTTTATCGGGGCACGATATCGTGATATTTTATCGGGGCGCGATATCGTGATATTTTATCGGGACGCGATATCATGGTATTTTATCGCGATATTTATCGTTTCCCGATATCTTATCGTGCCCCGATAAAATATCGGCACGATAAGAAGATATTTATCGAGCAACAATATATCGTCAATTTTAAAAACTCAAAATCAACTAATGGACGTACCGGTTAACATTCGAAAACTCGACAAAGCTGATATTATCATCATGACATATTTGCAAAATTATCCAAAAACTTCCACAGTATACCTAATATTTTAATGCTGACTAGTTACGCTGTCTTTACAGCTTTGGAAAATGTCCTGTTTCTTTCATGAAATATGTTGATATCCTACCAGATTGTGCCTGAAATGACTTTTTTGCTGTTTACCATTTTCAAATACCACGGAAACAAAAGAAAAACTGTAAATACGAACGACTATGAGAATTAGGTGGGTTTTTTCAACACCTTCGGATATAACAAGCGCTCGATTTAGCGAGTGATTTCCGAGGGATTATGAGAACTTGTTATACCGGGATTCCACTGTATATATGGAACAAAGCCTGGAAACTTATCTTTTGCTACTCAATGGAATGTCATACTTCCTTGCTACACTAGTATTTTACATTTTATCGCAAATGTTCCTTCAAATGTTTAACTAGTTTAAAATTTTTACTCTTGTTTTACCCCTCTCCATCATGATCAATGCAAACCTAATCATTGCTAATAACTGAGCAAGGTTATGTCAATTTGTACTTGACATAACGGCAGATGACAAAAAGAATGATGGCAGCACCATGGTACGAGCTGAAGGCAATAAAGCTGAGGTGAGCTTATACCACGCAGTGGCAATATGGAGTTCCCCTGAGTGACAATAGAGGGTGTGAGTTCCCCAGTTTACTAAATAAGGGGTATGCAAGAGTAGTGTAGATAAAGTGAGCCTTAGAGCATTGTACATAAGCATGAAAATAATCAGCTGTAGACCACTTAAGTTTTGACAATCAGATGATAATGGAAACATACCTACAACTAAGGACTGCTTTATATGGGAATAGGGTCACCTGATGTACAAAACATTTAATTAAAAATGAACACTGAAAAATAAACATTCATTATAAGTGGGATTTTTAGCAATGCTAATTGGCCATTTTTGATGGGAAATGGCCATTTTTTTGTTAAGAACGAAACTTCATTATTAAAGGGTACAATATAAGTGAGCTTGACAGTAGTTTAATCCTCCATGGCAAAAGTGAGTAGACATAAAATGTGGGAATCAACCTAAAACTAAGAGTAAACAAAAATATTAAAAAATAATGTTTTCCAAGATAAGATATCCAAAGGAAATTACCTGCATATCTTCTGCCTGTTCTGCAACTGTTTCCACCAACCGAGATAATATGTCTGTCAGCATTCTCAAGTTTATGGGCACCCTCAATGCCCGGAAAACCTGGGAATTGCAGACACAATGCGATAAATGACACAGCTCTAACACAAGTTAAACAACTTGAAGCACTCAAATTTACAGTCAGCACAAACAAATAAGAAAATACCACTAATTACTGACAGAAGAGACATAATCACTAACCTGCAATGAGCGTCCAGCATAATGTCTTGAGCTGCATGAGAGTCCAAGATGCAACGCAGTGTTTGCCCACTGATATGCCAGGGATTGCACTGGTTGCCCAGATGATGGCACTGCCAGAGACGTTGAGAATATTCGCAACACATGTTGGAGAAAGCAATCCAGCTGCTCTGCACTGTGCACATTCCAAACTTTGGCAGTTATATCCTCATAATTCCACAAAGGCTGGTGTTCCCTAAGAGATGAAATAATGCCAACCGCTTTATTGTTATTTTCATTGTGTTGTTAAGTCAAAATCCCATACACATCAGGGCCATAAAACACTGTGAATCATTGTTATACGGCAATTTACAAAATTAGTAAACAAGAGGATAAATTTGTTTTTGGTCTGGTAATGTACTAGTTAATTTTCATTGTGATACTTCAATTGTGCTACACTTTTCTTCTCCTTTCCTTGCATGCTCACTTCTCTACTCTCTCTTTTGATCATTATTCTCCATCCCATCCAAAATACCTATTTTCTTCTTTCCCTTCCTTTGAGTTCTTCCTTTTACAATGAATTTCACAATCAATGATTATAGCCACAATTGCATTACTATTATTCTTATCATGCAGTTAAGATGATGTTTAACGTGTACACGATTAATATTCAAAGAAAGCTAAGTTTTCAAAGTTGCTACTCCATCTTGAAAAGTGATACATATTAGTGCCTATATTGCTGAGAGAAGGAAGGAAGGCACTGCTGGAAAAGGAATGAGCTTTGTCCCACATAGATGATGCATAATTCCAACATTGCACAGGGGCAGGGCCTAAGGGATGGCCACTCTCAATCACTGTCTCACTAGGATAATGCAACTTGAGTCAACATTGGAGGGGTTCCCTTTCATTCTCAGTTTGCTTCTATGTATTTCTAGGCCTAGGAGAAGTGGACAATGGAGGGAGAAGATAAGATCCCAGGGTTGACAGACACTGGTGACACTTATTCCACCAATTACATTTCACCTCCTAGGTCTTAAAGCATGGCTGATGTCCGCAATCAGGCCCTAACTCAGTTCATGCACAAATAGACTCTTGAAAGGAGTTTTCTGAAATAGGATAAATTTTATTCTCAAAATATCTGCAGGCATGGATTAATTATGTTAATATTGTATTAGAAGTACAAATAATATCAACTTCATTTTCATTTTACAAATACAATAAAACATTGTTATGCTCCGCACCATTATCATCATAAACCACTCGACCAGTTTCAGCTTCGTTAGGTCACTTTCGAGAGCAGGAGAGGTGGGGATTTGTCTACCAAATGAAACTTATGGAAAACAGAATGGTGGGATACTTTGCGGCCAAGAGCGGTAGTAATCATAGTAGTGGAGGAAGAAATCATAGGCTGATGTCACTATTTAGGATAGGTGAGTGATTGGAAATAGGTAGGAATTCTTCGTGGAACATAGGAAGAGCGGAGTGAAATCCAGCATTGGCGTTGGCCTTCTCTTTAAGAAAGATGCAAAGGGTCCAGAGTTTAACATCCTATCCAACTGATGGAATACTGAGCACTATGTGAGCACCACACAGCACTCAAATGGGGATTGGTATACTGATGAAAAATCTATCTCAGCCAGGAATCGAACATGGGCCTTTGGAATAGAAAGCCAGTGCTCTAACCATCACACCCAACTTGATCCCCACCTTGTATTAAGTGATGACAAAATATATAACAGTATGATACAATAGAAAATGCTAGGAGGAGAAGGGAGCAAAATGAGGTACAGAAGAAGATCTATATAGCTCTCTCTAGAAGAGTTCCTGGGAGCCAAAAATACACTTGCTATATGGAACTCTCGAAAATGTTTAAATAATCATTCCACAGCCATTACCTATGACTTCAATACTAGTTTAGCCAATATTGTGGGTGTTTTGAGTGAATGGCCAAAGGATTCCATTAAAATAGCTAGTAAAAATTAAATTTTCACACACTTCATTGACTCATGGTCGTGTTTACTGTTAATGACTTTAAATTTCATGCTATCTGCAATTATTTGGAACAAAAAATTAGACTTGGGCCAATACCGATAGCGAATATTGGCCATTTTCCAGATACTTTGATACTTTCGAGTACTCGTTTTTTTTCGGATACTTTTATTTGAAAGTATTCATTCGGTGAAAATCATCTAAAAACATATAATTTGTAAAACCCCTCTTCTTCAACTGACTTAAAAACGTGTCGCCTATTTGTTTACTTAGCTGCCATCTTCGTGACAATGAATGTGAGACAAGTGCTTAGAATTGGCTATGGGAAATCCTGAGGTGAAAAGCTCAACCTCCTCGGAAAAGTAGATGAAAATCCACCTTTGAAGAAAATTTGCTGAAATAGCAGCAAAAATTAAAGTTCTGCCATCAACCCAAGTTTTTTCTGCTCAACACATACGTTGTTCGGTGTTTCCGCCTACATTCTGAGCTCCTTTCTAAAAATATATAATTCAAATATCATGGCATGGTCAAGTGTTATGGCATTAATGGATTCGCATTAGAAATTTTAAAATGAAGACGAAGGTGTTTGTCACGTGCCTCCAAGATTCCATACTTACGGAGAAAACCCGGTTTTGTAAATTGACTAGAAAAACTTAAACGATTATAAGTAAATATTTGAAACTTAAAGCACATCATGGAAAAAGTATGATTCATGTTCTATCAAAATTTCCTTTCATTTGTGCATACTGTTATGACACTCTCCAAAGTGACGGTGGCATCAGCAACTCTTAAGAAATGTGCCATTTTTCATCCTCACTGTAAAAACATGCCTCAATAGTAATTATTAAAAAAAGCCTAGTACCTGCATTAAATGAATGGCTAAATTATTTACATGCTCATATCAAACCTCAAAGTCGAGTCATATTATATACTTTTTTTAAAGAATAATATACACAAAACATTATTTGGTCATATAGTCATCATTAATTATTGAATGCGCATCAACGCAAGGTATCATACGTATTTTTTTGGAATGGCGCAATAATTAAAAATTAAACTTTGTTTCAACAAATTAGCGCCAGCAATGAACTAACTTAATGGATTGCATAATGGTCCCCTGGAAGTTTGGCAACCCACACATACGTCTTCAATGACCCGAGAAGGCCTAACCTGTTCAGCAAGTTTTCCTCGTTACCATGTTCAGGATTTCGGTCCCTACAAAAACTTGCTAACGATAATCCACAGTATTTGGGTGTACCTGCAGGTTTAGAGTTTCCTGAGCAACTGTTTTCAGAAACTAGTGCTATGATCCTGATAGAAGAACCCTCTTAACTGCTGAGCATGCAGCTGTGTCAATAATATGTCAATGAGCAATACATTCAAATATGAGCTGCTAAGCATGTTCAGCAGCTCTTATTTCTTAAAAAGAAGTTTCAGTATTTACAAATGCAAGAGGGCTTATGAGTCTGAAATCTAATTCCAGTGATAATTGTAAAAGTAGCAAAATAAAAGAGTTGTCACAATGTCATTTCTCTCAATAGTTAGGTACTCTTTATAACACTTTTGATTACTGAGTTGACTTCACGAGAAGAAAGCACTTATCAAATTTATCAAATTTTTTTAGAAAAATAAGTAAGGTATCGGCAAATAATACAATTGGTATCGGCCACTGGTATCGAGGCATTGGTTTGGTATCAGAAAATGTGGTATCAGTACAAGTCTACCCAAAATGTCAACTTCTGACACATCAGACACTGCACATTCAGTAGTGTCTTGAGTTCCAAATATGTCAGAACAGCACGTAATTAGCCATGCAATGGTATATTGACGGGAAAAACTTTGGAAACTCAGAAAAATTATCATGCCTCTCACAATACCTCTCTGAAAGGTGTAAAAATTTATAAATGGTTCAGAAAAAGATCTATTTATTATAATTTGCAAGAATACTAGGTAATGTCATGCCCATGATATTTCCCTGCAGGATTAAGTTCCATACAAGCACCACGCATGTAACGTTCTCCAGATTAGAGGCAGAAATGAAAGAGCACTTTCATTTGCCATAAATTTGCCTCAGAAAACAGCTGATTTGAAATTGTCAAAATTATGTTACCACTAGTATTACTATGGACCGAAGTATAGTACAATGTCAGTACTTACATCCGCAATCAAATAATCAGCATTTACTAAAAGCAATCAATCGTAAATGAAAAGGAAAACTTTGTTACATTCCACCAATTTATTCTCCGGTACAACTAGTTTCGACGCAGCGGCGTCATCTTCAGGTAGAAACTAATTGTACCTGAGAATAAATTGGTGGAATATAACAAAGTTTTCCTTTTCATTTACGATAAAATGAACTTCCACAAAGTTGAGTCTGAGACAATGGAGATAATAAAGCAATCAATAGTCATCGACAGACATAATTATATGTGGAATTAACAACAAATCACAATTGTTGCAATCAAGGTCAAGCACAAACAGTTGTAATTTCCAAATTGATTTTCATCAAGATACCTGTAATATCTTTTGCCGCAGTGACATCCAGTGCCAATTGCAGAAACTTTTCGATAATAATGCCCACCCTGCCAATTTCATATTCATTCACTATGTGTAGTTTGGCACTGTATTAATGGGATATGCTTCCCAACCATGAACTTGGTCCTCAGACTACAGCAGTATTAGAAGTGAGAGAATAACAAAAAGCAATGAAAAGCACATGGGGTGTGCAGAAATTCAGAAGAGCATGAACGGGAATGCCCAGAATGTTGTAAATGTAAACTCGACCATTGGGCAGAACGTTTGAAGGAAAATTTTGTTTTCATTTCAATACAAATGATATATATATCATGGGCATAAGCTTTGGCACACAAAATGTGCTACATATTACTATTAATAATTCATGACCCCTGGGTAAGCAACTTGTTACTCCTGTAAGTTCTGATTCATTTTACATGCCAATCATATGGCAATACAGTAAAACCTCATACAATAGAACCTCTTTTTTACGAACCTCTAATTTACGAAATGACACCAATTTACGAAGCATTCACCCGGTCCCGATCTTTGTATATAGGAAAACCATATAAAATGACCTCTATTTTACGAAACCTCGATTTTATTGATTTACGAAGTGAGAGGCCGGTCCCTAGGAGTGATTGACCTCTGTTTTACGAAGTTTTTTGAAATGATTTTGTAGCACTAAACTCAGTACAATGGAATAACAATCGCCGTATACCACGACAGGAGCAGCTGAAGCCAGATAGATAGAGATCCGTGAAATTCGCGAGACGCGATATCGCGAAATAACGCGAAATATCGCGAAATCGGGAAATAAAACGAAATTTTGCTTTTTCGCGATTTTTACGTAATTAGCGAAAAAATCACATGTAAAGAGTAATAATCGATTAAAGTCTAAGCCTTCATTGTTTAACGCGAAATATTGCGAATGCGGGAAATAAAACGAAATTTCGTCTTTTTGGCGATTTTTACGTTAATTAGCGAAAAAATCGCATGTAAAGAGTCATAATCGATTAATGTCTAAGCCTTCATTGTTTAACGCTGATGACGTTCATTCGCTCTATCTCATTACGATTCAAAGGTCAATTGGCTTGTTTTGTCTCGCGCATATCGCATTCGCGTAATATTGCGCACTGTAGTGATGTCTCCGCCGGAATTTGCCGTTAAATTAATCACCGCCTCTCTCTTCGATTCACATTTATCAATCCTGAAATTCTCGGAAATATCTAGAATGATGCGCTTTCTCTCCTGAAGAATTAGATATTCTGAACCAATAATGTGCTGAACACGGCCGCGGAAGATCGGAAATATAAGCTCACGCGCCCGCGCGCACGCGTCAATGCCGAGCAGTAATTCCGGTGACTCACCGCGATGCAGTAGACAGCGTAATTGGATAACTTGTTGCAGGAAAACCTTTAGTGTTGGCCTAATGTAACAATTTTGTAGACTTAAACACGGCCGCTGGCCGGGAACGGAAGCGCTAGCAGTTGAGGCAAGGGGGGAAGTAACAGAAAAGATAGGAGGAGAGGGGGTGCTACTTATTGGCGGTTGATCGTCGGATATTCGGCGCTCCACTGAGCTTCAATGCAAAAAAAAAATCATTTCGACACACCCCCAGTTCAAGTTTCTTTGTTTCCGATTGTGTTTAGTTATGCGTGCTTCTTTCACTGCCTTTCTTGTTATGTAAAATGCTTAATAAAAGTATAAGCATTCACAAAATGTGTACCAAAAATAATAAAATGCCTAGAAATGTGCAAAAATTGTAACATTATAATAACACCGCCAAGATTTTCTATAACACCGAAATCACATAGTTTTAAAACGAATTTTAGCAAAAAATAAACCACTTTCACGGACCTCTACTGATAGGTCATGTTGAGAAGGCCCTCGGTCCAAGAATTTCATATGGGAAAATGTGGAAAAATCGATTCAGCATAGTGCTTTTTGAAGTGCTTAAACTGTAGCAAAAATCCCAGAGATTGATCATCCAAATGGCGATTCAATCCTGATTATATGATCCAAGGAAAAAATGTCCAAAGACACATGGCGCGACGCCTACTTCTCGAAAACAATGCCCCAGTTCATAAAATAATCGGATTAGTGCTTGGTAATTTCTATTCCTTTTCTATCATTTTGTGTATTGCGAATGCCTAACTCGTCGTCACAAAGGATCCATATTTTCTCTGGAATTATTTAAAATTAGCTTTAAGGTAGCCACTGCAACCCAAATTCAGATCTTACTTCAGCCTTTCACTTGAAAATAGCATTCCCGTAGGAAGTTCTTTGCTGCAGCTGTCGTGGAGCTCAGTTTCGTTAAAAAATACTAATTTAGCAATAGTAAATTACATATATTCAAATATTGATGCAATTTGATTATTTAATTTTTCATTTGAAGTGTTTTATGTCGTTAGGTAAGAATTTGCAATCGCGACTTTGAGTTCGCGATCGCTTTCTGTAGCCGCGAGTAAATAGTTCTTGCAAATCACCGCCAGATGTCAGCACTGTAGAACGCATATTATAAAAGAGGGAATTTCAAATTTACTCAACTCAAGTTCTAAAATTGACTTAAATCAGCTGCGAATTATTATTAAATGTTTTTCAAACAATACGCTTTCTTCAAAAAAGGCATTTTCTGGTCTTTTCACGGAAATATACTGGGTCAGTGGAAACTTTGTTCTGAAATTTCCTAGTTAAAATGTATCCCTGGCTTTCCCATGTTAAAAAGGCTTCTTTAAACACAAATCGACTAGCACTAAATATACCCCTTTCGTCAATTAATGCATAACTGCATATGCTTAAAATACTCCGCAGGATGAGTTAATTCTCTTATTCCCCTTATTTTGAGATCTACCAACTGAACAGCTACAAGAACTTAATTCAGTTGCAGCAGCCAAGTTCATACCATTATAAATTTATAGAAAAATATCCACCTGTTTTTTTTATTCATGGCTGTTTCATTCTCTTTTACTAAGTGAGTCTCCTAGCCTTAGGAATAACGCCTATGCTATACAGCAAATCAATACAATTGAGGTGTAATTTTTAAATCCTTTCAATTTCTTGCAAATACACAGCACACAGAGAATTTCATGTAATATCTGTTTTTTTCCCAGAATGAGCAGATGACTATTATTTATTATAGTAATTAGTTTGATTTCAACCCTAACATAACTATTTGACAAGTGCAGCATAATGTTTAATTGCATTTAAAGTATACTCGAATTCTTGTCACCAGAGTTTTAGTAGACGTACATTTGTCGCCTCTAATGTGCAAGATGTGCCTCCATGTACATTGCTCCATGCTGTGCAAGGTGTTGCCAGAGCATGGGAGTGTCACCGCAAAAACTATTTCCTACTGTTGGAGATCAGCTGGTTTTGGTGACACATCAGTTTCGGAGACAGAGGAGTTAGTGGAAGATAACCTCTAATTTACAAACCCTCTGATTTACAAAGCTCAAATTTTTGGGTCCCTTCAACTTCGTAAAATAGAGGTTCTACTGTATTTACAATATCAGAATTTACGTTTTCCTGCAATTTACAACATTTTTATCAGGTCCCATCCAATTTCCTATATATCCAACATATGTAGAACCTTGAATTTACACCACAACTTTTATGTTTTCCTGCTATTTGGGTTAGATGTGGGTAAGAATGCATAAGATTAAAAAAACAAAATTCCCTTCTATGACATTTAGCCATACATACCATTTTATATAAAACACTGTTTTACTTCCTTTCGTGCATATACACTTCAAACACAAGAGAGAGAACAGTGATTTGCTCCGTTTCACAAAAGTATTTGAACTTAGCGGTGTAGCTGCACAATACACAGCGCCACTAGTGATGGAAAGATGAAATATCACCCATGATTGTTTCAGCGATTGCAAGTTTCAATCACATACACTCACTATCCTTTTACCAGGAAAAGATTCCTACTATGAAATGAATGCATATAGGATACGATTTATAATTTAGGAACCACTGTGGGAGTATATTTAAGTTGTAAGTGAAAAACATAAAAGGGGTTTTACTGTAAATGGTCCCTTGGCCATCCTGCACTCTTCAAGCATCTTATTAGATGCAGTACTCAGTATATGGTGCTTCAAATGTATCTTCAATGGCATTAAGTGTGGTGGAGGATATGATCTAAAAATAACCTCAGTTAATGCCAAACATAATATTACATAATTGAATTGTGTTGGTGATACAGTGATTAGGGTACCTTTTTATCAGCAGACCATCCAAAAGCTTACAGACACAAGTGGAACACTTGGGACAAATATGCTCAAATACCCTTGTATTAAGACAACAGTTTTTAACAACACTAAGACAGCACTATTAACAGGTTTTCTACATTACCTGCCATATTTAATACAATACCTAATGAGATTTTATAGTCTTCAAGCATCAAGAAAACAGAGGAAATGCTATGAAAAAATTAAAATGTAGACAGAGATTACTTTCTCCTTTTCTAGCACCTACTCTAGCTTGTTAGCACATTTTAATGAATGGATGGCAAGCCAGAAGATTAGGTTTGCAGAAAATTTATCCCACATACATTGATAATTATTCAGTTCCAGCCATAGTTTAAGCAACTAAAATACTTATAGGAACCAAAAGTTACTTCATTACATCTCACCATATTTATAAAAAATACCAACCTTGAAGCAAGAAATGCAATCATGGATTTAATGACATCTGAGAGTGGCATATTTGGACCAGGCTTGGGGAAGTTATGCTGCTGCATCTGGTTGCCATCACCAATCCTTTCCCTACTAACATTTCTCCCACCATCTTCACTTGTTACTATCACCGGGGGTGGATGACTAGGTGATGCAGTACCTCCATTTTCTAAAAGAATTAATTGATATCATCATGAAGCTCAAAGAGGTGTTCAGGAAGAAAATGAAAGGATCAACATTTGTCAAACCAATGATCTCTCGGATGATACACCAGATTATGCAGATGAACAAAACTGTTACAAGACCAGGGAAAGAGCAATGGAGAAGTAAGGTCTTTAAACACTAGAGCAATCAAATACAAAACCCGAGAGACATTCTAAAATAAATCTGATTGCATTAATGTACATCAAGCAAACCCCAAGAAAAATTCCAAAACACACTGATTAGGTAACCCAAAGATGCAAAACCCAAAGATAGAATATCCTGTTAAATTATCCCACCATTACCCACCTCTACAACTGAATACAATCTCAATCCTCAATTTCTACTAATGTTATGACTCGAGCCTTGATTTGTTTGTGTTCCACGGACCCAAAAACAGCTAAGATAAATACTAATACATCAAGAATACTTTTACATTGGTAATTTGAACCAATAAAAAATACACAACACCTACAACCATGCCCTGGGTGGTGAATATCTGACCCAGTTCAGACTCAAACACACAACCACAGGAATATCAGGTGCGGGAATTTACCCCATTTCCACTAAAGCCAGAAATAATCACAGTGATGTAAATACTTTATCTCACCTCATCCCTCAGTATTTATAGACCGCATATGCAACAATTTATTATTATCACTAAACAGTAACAAAAGGACCATTAAGCACTAAGGAATGGATAAGAGGACTATTAAGAACAAGATAACATAGTTTTCCCCAGGACTGGTGAGTTCAATATTGACGTTAGAAATCTATTTTCAACAGAATTTTCTACTTGAACAGTACTCCACAGGAGCAAGTCATCTCAATTTTCCATTGATTGATGCAGTAAAACTGACATCACATAATCAACACCACTACTTAGTAGTAAACTTGCTATTTCACCGCGATGTTAAAATTTGCAGGATGATGAGGTAAATCTGAATAGTAATCTGGATATTCAATTACATGTACAAAAATTCAGCACTATTAAAACAAAAATTGTACCTTCATCATTCTGTAATTCTGCATCACCTGTTGTTGGGCCTTGCCAGTAACTGTCAAACAGAGGTTCTGGTTCTGAAAATGGAAAAAGCCCAATTATGTATTAGATAAACCTCAACAAGGACTTTTCTCGACGAACACTTTTTTTTCAAAAATATGCTACATACTACGAAATGTGGTATTAAATCTAGCAACCCATGTTCCTTGTTTTCCTACACGTCTGTTAAAAATCCGGTGCCTTTATATTGTGGAATTTCATGTACCTGTTGCCATATGATCGTTTTTCACAAATTTTCGTGGCATAAGCAAATAAGCTTTGAACCAGTAGGCATGTTACTATTATTATTTCCTTTCATTTTTGTCCTGATGTATTGTTTCTTTTTATAGGTTTGCTGCAAATAGCATAGTCACAAAGACTGGATAACGCATTGCAAGCATTTGCGGCTATGGAACATCAGCGATCGAAAAAATGTAATGTGCAATATTTTAACGTAGACTTACGTGAATTGGATATACAGTAAAACCCCTCTTTTACACTTTTGAGGGGAACTAGAGAAAAAAGTGTAAATCGCGGGAAAGTGTAATTTGAGGGTATGCAATTTTATATGAAAGTTATCCCTGAAAGAATAACTCCTTGCTTCTTGATTTTGCCTGCCTAATTCTTGCTTTCATTGAATGACATGTTTAAAATTGAAATATAGTTCCAACAAAACATCTTTAATAATGCCAAAATCTCTTATTTGAAATGCATGGGGACACGGGGAGATATATTAACTAGATTACATATGGTTGGGCCAAGATTAGGAAGTGTGAAAAAATTGTACAGTTGTAAATTGGAGGGAATATCAGGAATTAGTTTACAGGTGTATGAGGGAAGATGCAGAACAGCAAGCAGTTGAGAAAGGATGGAGGGGGGAGGGGATGGTATAGTAGACACTAGAGTGGTCAAGACACTGTTCATTACTGTTAAGTCAGGAGAGCTGCTGATAGAACTTACAAGAGATTCAGCATAGGGGTAAGGAAAATGTGAAAAGAACTGCATGGCATTAATGATAGGCAAGGGAACTTGGGAATAGAAGAGGAAAATGATATAGATAAGGATGAACTGAGGCCAGGAGTCTTGATCCAATCATGCTAGTAAGTTAGGGTAAATATTATGAGAAAAGGTGTGGAGACTATAGTGATATCCTATCAAAGCTACTTAAGAATCGAGCTAGAGAAGACCGAGATGATTTTACAGGTGTGTTCGTAGGATATATGAGGATGAAGTTTGGCTGGAGGATTTTTTAAAATCTGTATTAATGCCTCCAAAAATGAAAGACAAGACCGCAAATGCTGAAAATAATACACTTCTTAAATAAATGAAAAATTTCATCACCTATGCGATAGCATCAGCCAACCTGCGAGTTATGCAACCTGAACAACAATCGCGAGAAAAACGACGTACGTGTACTGTAATCCCTCGCGGCATTACAATTGCACAGATGAGCGAGGTCACGATAACTGGTGGTATATCTGGGCAAATTTTATTTCTCTTTCATAGTGGTAACTTACTGCATGAGTTTTTACTTCGTCTTTCACGGAGCGTTGAGTCCAACCACCAGTTATGCAACCAGGACGACAATCACGGCAAAATCTTCTCGTAAAACGTAAATGGCGAACCATTCAAAAATTTGCTAGCGTACATGAAGGGAAGACGTTACATTGCGGATATATGGACAATATAGGACATGAAGAAAAAGTCGTTAATGGCGGGAAAACGTAAATTGCGGGGACGTAAAAGCGAGGTTTTACTGTACTACATAGAAGCCGTACATGGATGCATTGAGCTAAATATCGTAAGTTCTGCTTCAACTGACAACTTACGATTTCATATAGGTGACTTTAAAAGCACGCCTAAATTGGCCCTGTACACGTAAGTGACGCAGGGAAAAATTATATTTTAAATCTCTCTGAATGTGTGAATTGTGATCCTGAAGAAAGGAGGAGGACTTTGGCCACCTTAAATATTTATGGCGTTGAGGCATCAGTTGATCCTGAAATTGAGGAAAATTGGAGGGAAAGGTTGCCAAAATTGATTGGGCAATATGAACCCAAAGACATTTTTAACGTTGATGAAACAGGATTTTTCTACATTGCGATCCCAGATCACACGTTGAAGGCGAAAGGAGAACATTGCCATGGGGTGAGTAGGAGTAAGGAGAGATTTACTGTGCTATTTTGTGCCAGCAGCGATGGGTCAGTGAAATCACCTTCGCTTGTAATTGGAAAATTCAACAAACTACAAGCATAACAGAAATTCTTGGATGACCGCTGAGATATTTTGGGAATGGGTTGTCGGGGTTGATGCACGAATGGAAGGTCAAAACAGAAAACTTCAGTCGTTTGTTGATCGCTGCTTGGCCCACAAATAAGAGTGCATAAATTTAAGAAATATGACAGTAGTTTTCTTCCCACCTAATTGCACAAGTTGGCTACAGCCACTGGACCAGGTAGTCATATCCCATGTAAAGAGGGCAAACCAATGACAATTGGTCCAGTATTTACTTGGAAGGATGGAGGGTACCAGCAACCCAACTCTTCTCAGATGGAACATTCTCCAGGCTATGCAGCATACGTGTCTTTGTAGGGATACCGTTTTACCTGTTACAATAAGACATTGCTTTGCTAGAGTAGGGTTTAATGGAACTGAATCTAATTGTGAAGTGAATGCAAGCCAAGGGGATGGAAATTCGGAGGAACTGACGGGCCAGCTAAGCAATCGAGACGTTTTATTTGATGACTTCGTAAATTTCGATGAAGGTTCAGGACGTGCTCTGCTGAAATTGAGGCAAGTGAAAAAGAGGACAGAGACTGAAGAGGATAATGAAGATGTAGAGAGGGAGTTTGTGAAACCGAAGTTCCGGGAAGTCATTCCAGCAATGGACACAATTGAGAAATTATTGCTCTCTACTGAGGAATGTAACAAGGATGCTGTGAGAACATTCCGGGAAGTGAAAAACGCTGTTATTCATGAGAGATAGCTTAAAGTAGGCAACCATTGACTCTTTCTTCAAATAATTTTTGTGTACAGTAAAGTAAATTCTAACATCAAGAGATTATTCAAGTAATTTCTTTGAATTGTTTGACTGTCACCTGAGTCTTGTTCACGGGACTGCTATGGAAGAAACCATCAATTTAATTTATAGGTGGTAGCACAAAGTTTCAAGATAGCATTATGATAACATAAGAAAAGGTAAAAATGCCACATATTCCACGTTTATTGCAATGCAACATTTTGTTGAAAAAATAACTTTTTCAATAGTGGTGACTGACATTATGGCAATGTAAAGGAGAATATAATTGGTATGGAAAATGTTAATTATTGCTAAGATTGAATAGTTTTGGAGTTATTGACTGTAATTTTTTTTATCAAATGTTCAGTGGATTTTAACAGCAAACAAAGACAATCGCAAAACATCTATTTCTATTTCCCCAATCAAAATATAATTTCGCCCGCAATCTTTGGGTTTCTTCTGCCATTGTCACCTTTACAAATATTGTGACTTGTTACCCTAAAAAATAATGAAATAGTAGCTTCACAATGAAATAATCCATATAGTTCATTTGGCAGTTGTGTTTAACTCGAGCATGTCATATAATGAATGAAATTTACTTTTAAAAGAACTCAGCACATAAAACGAACAATATTCAATTTATATTTCACCTGCCAAAAAAATCGTGGAGCAAACGCATTTTGCTACACACCATCATGTAGAAACATCATTGTCCCGACGGCCAATTATTTTCCTCCTCTATCATAGCTAGTTATTTAAAATGCAATTTTTCAGTAAGTAGTACAAGAAACTACTGCATAAATTTAAGATGTCACACATCAACAACCGTGTAAAACACAAGTTATTTTTGTTCTACAATTCCTGCTTCTTGCATACGACAAGAAAAGCCCCTGAAAATGTTTACGTATGCAACCCACCATTCCCTCTGATTAACGAACACTGGAAAATTTGGTTCCCTTGAATTTCGTTAATGGGAGGTTTTATTGTATGATCTTGATCCTTGCCAAATTGTGTTCATTACAAAATGAACCTTACATAGTAAAACCAAGCTTCATTCATTCACGTCTGAAATTAACATAGTAGAGTTTCATTTTATCTACAACTTTATTATTTCCTTGACACAACTTTTGAGTTTGAGTCCTTGACAAAACTCTACTGAACTTGAAGGTGTATTAATACTTTCTGCTATCCCTTATTAAAACTCAAATGTTACTGTATTCAATAGACCATAATTGGTACTAAAATGATTTGATTATATATTTGAAACTCTACAACAAGTTAAATGTTTTATTTGAGATGTAGCTTTACACTTAAACATACACTAATGTTTTTAACATAATAATATTTAATACATTAATCACAATTTTAATATTTGAGATATAAAACAATCCAAGATATTCGAATATTGCAGACATGATTTATCGCAGAGCTTGATATTTGAATTTGAGAAATGTGCTATTTGGCCCATCTCTAGTTATAATGAGTTTGCTTTGCAACAAGCAAATTTGCCACTCTTATCAGTGCTAATTATGGTGGACTTCTGTGGTACCTACTAAGATTATAAGATACATTTAAAATTAGTGCAAATAAAGACACTACCAACTGCAAACCATTGCTGTTTTAACTACGCCAAATTAAATAAAAAAGAATTCAGATAGAAGAGACAGGAGAACTATTATTAGCACCGTCATTCCAGAGTCAACTATCACATAATAAAACACCATAAAGCAATAAACTTTACGTAAATCAGTATATTTCTAATGGTTATATAATGGTTAGAACTACTGCCCTCTGATAAACAAGATTTTATTAATCCTAAAAAAATCCCCGGAATATGAAAGGAAGTGATTATAAGAATTTTGCTATCAATTATTTAATGAAAAATGTATGGCATTCTTACAGAGGTTATAATAAAAGTGTTAGCATAAAAAGAAAAAAAAGCCAAATCCACAAAAATATTTGTGGATTTGAATAGTAATGACAACATTTTTGTGGATTTGGCTCCTGTTTTTCTTTCTATGTTATCATGTTTCACTTCCACTCCATATTGCCTGAATCTTCGAATTAGAAAAGTGTTACTTTTGCATTCACTTCCTTGGACATTCCAGAATATGTTTTAAATGTTTTCCCTGGTTCCACCGCATTCTCTTTTAACACTCCACAAAATACAAGACATTGCAAAGTCCGACCGATTGGTCATACCAGTTATACCATTTTTCTCTTGAACTATCAGAAATCATGTTATTTCCACCATATTTTCTCCCTGTGGATATTCACTAAAAAAATCGTAAGTGCTAGTATTGGAGTGCATAACTTCTGCAAGCTTTAACTGCACACTTAAATAAGCAGCCAGCTCAAGAGTATCAGTAATTCTGTCGTCTGTTTTTCAAGTTCATGGATAGATGCTGACGAGAACACCATCTACCCACCAACACAAATACAGCTTCGCCATCAAATGAATATGAAACTGATTTTCATTGGAATTTTTAAACAATCCCTCTTTGTTGAAAAATCACCACACAATTCCTACTTTTCCTTCAATTCACACTGGCTAAACACACTATTTCCACAGAATTTATCTTTCTAAGTTAATTCATATACTGGCTATTGATGACATTGAGTATAACATCAACGCTCACGTAATAATTAATTGCACCACTCACCAGTGAAGTTGTGGGACAGGACAAGCAATGGAGGGGCTGCAGGAGGCATAGCATGTCGATGGTAATGAGATGTCGAGGTTGCTGAGACTGATGACCCGAAGAGTGAAGTGGAGTGGGGAGTGGTTAGGGGGTTGGTATGGGAAGAAAGTGCTGATGCAAAGTGTGCCTGTGGCATGGATGAAAAGATGGAGGATGCAGTGTAAGGGGAGACGCAGGTCATGGGGCTGGGAGGAGGGGAAGAAGAGGATGAAGATGGCTGTTGGTTGCTCGATGAGGCAGAGGGAAAGGGGCTGGAGGATGGGAGGGCAGTTGAAGAGAGGAGGAGGACCCTGGCAACTGTCAGGTGGTCACCATGGGCAGAGAGCACAATTAACAGGCGGAGGAGAAGTCGGCGGCAATGTGAGTGAACAAGGGGGCGAGCATGGTCCATCCCAAGGAATAGAATGTGCAAGATCAGCGGCAGGTGGGGGGTCCAGTCGATGCCAGGAAGACCCTCCACCACCACATCAGACAGAAGCATCACGGCAACATTGCACCTGTAGAATTAACAATTAGAAAGAATTAATGTTTTCCATTACATATTTGTGGAGATTTTTTTATGAATTTCCCTATTTGTCTGACTGAATGAACACTTCATTTTCCCGCTGAATTAACCACCATTTTAGCTAAAAAGAACGCTTAACTAATTTTCATTTTTTAAAATGGCACAAAACTTAGAATTAGAGCAACATAGACTAAGCTAAAGGCACTTTAACATAAATTACTCTTCTGAGTGTAGCCCAAAACTTTCTGCTCAAGATCTTTCGACCTTATATTTCTTTTGGCCATGCACTAAACATGCCAACCACTGGAGGGTCCCAATAGATTGATGTTCCACAAGGACCAACAAGAGCTGACACCATAAACCCCTACATATGGCAATAACAACCAGCAAGAATCAATTAAAATTAAAATCTTTTACGTTCTTTTATTTATCCTACAACCATTCAATCTAGAATGTATATTTAATACAGCACAAGCCTCAAAGCCATACAGGCCATGGCCCAGGCATGGTGTAATTTTCCACTAGGTTTTAAAGTACCTATCTTGGAATATAGAGCAATAAACCATAACTATCCAAACTCACTCAATAAAGAGCTAAAGAGCTAACTTTCCAAGATAAAAGATGAGTAAAAAAATTAAAGCTTGATAAATAAACATTTTCATATCATACTTCAATATTTCAAATTATTTCTATGAAAAGTAAACTAAGAGGATTAGGATTTCAAATTAAAAATACATGGGGCAGGCATGGCTCACTCAAGGTCTTCCTAGTACATTGCTCCAGGGCTTACAAGTTTATTGAGGCCCTACTGGTGTGAGTAGGTACATACGTATTTCAGCTACAAAACAGAGGAAATTTAAGACTATTTATTCTATTTTATACTTTCATGACCAACTTTCCTAAAGAATTTTAAGTAATAATAAACAAATTGATGCAGTCATGACCTGACAATCATAAAATATCCTTCCCAGGATTTGAGACATGGTACCTACCTGTGGAACCCACTGATAGGCTGAGATGCATCAGGAAGGTACTCCGTGAGTGGAGCAAAGAAGCCTCCATATTCAGGCATTGGAAGAGGGTGAGGCTGTGGAGGAGGAGGAAGGTCCATCCCACCCTGCTGCCCCATAACTGGTCCCTGTGGCTGTCCAGAAGATGTGGAAGCTGTCTGCCCAGATGCAGCTGTATTTGACTGCTTTGAGTCAGCCTGAGATGACTGCTGTGCCAAGGGCTGCTGTGGAGGAAACTGCATGTTACCTTCCTCTGTAGGTGTTAACTAAAAAAAAGTATGTGAATTAAAAGCCATGGTTGAGAGGATAGTACTGACGTAAAATTTCAGAAAGTAAAACAACCCAAGCATTCACACTGGGTTCACGCAAAACAAAGCAAAGATTTCACTGGGAAACTAATAATATTGAAAGCATGATCACTCTTCAGTCAAGTATATCTCCTAATGATTTCTCAGAGTTCAATTTCTCATTATCATGGTTATGACATAACAAAAAAATCTCCGCATGAAGCAATAGTGTGTTGTACTAACTCTAAATACACAATGACTTCTCTAAGTACACATCCTGGTTGCTACTAAGTTCCACATCGAGGCCTCTGGCCTCTTTTACATTCTTTTATTGCGTGGAATTTCCCATATTTATCCAATATACAACAAAATATTCCACTACAATTCATACAATTTACACTAAATGCTAACAATTCCAATTGCTTAAAATTCAAGTATTTTCACGCAATATGGGTGTAAATTTAAAAGTGAAAATTTAGCAGATCATGCATCTATCTTCTCCTTACATCACGGAAAAAATGAACCAGTTGTATGAAGTGATCAATAAAATATTACATTTGCAATAACTACCAACAGAAAATTCAAAAACTGCCTGGAAAGGTGTTCTCTGACTTGGGCACCCTTGGAAATATAATTTGGACAGGATAAGTATCAACACTATAAAAGTGCATTGGAATACAAAATGTATCAGGCAACTAAATGACATATTCAAATTATGATCCTATATATATCCTCCATATTAACCTTCGCATTAAAGATTGGCTAATCATTTCTGAGACTTAGAGCACAAGCTACAGAATGTTAGGTTTAGTGTTAAAGCTAATATTTAATTATAGTCATTTTAATCGGTTTAAAAACAATAATTTTCATCCTAGGGCACAACACCTTATTCCCAATGGATGTTAACATTTTACGACATGCATAAGCATAAATGGAAGCAGAAATTATTCAACAGCTAGCACAACTAACTTTTAAAAGGCTATCAGAAATAATCCTAATACATCTAGAACAGTAGTGAGCAACATAAACAGACCACAAGGTACACTTTATCCCTTCATCATGGTTATAATGACAATACATGATTAGTAAACGGCCTAAGGAAAATCTTCATCAACGAGTGTCAATGATGACAGATTTCTGTACAATATTCACCTCCTTTTCCACCAAAATAAAGAGAAAAGAGGCACATGTGGTTGAAAGAATTACATGGTGAACTCCACATATGAAAACAAGATAAGCACTCACTTCAGAATCCATTGGAGAAATGGGTCTTCCAGCAGAAGCTTCATCAATCAAGATGGCAGCAGGTCCACTGGCAGTCCTGGTCTTGGTGTTTGCTGGGGACATAGGAGGTGGTGGGGGAGGAGGGGGAGCAGATGAGGGTGTTGATAATGATGATGGGGTCGAGGACAGGGTAGTGGTGGATGTTGAGGGAGAGGATGACACAGGCACACCACTTACTCCAGAGGAAGGAGTGGCTGCGGACCCAGAGGAAAACAACAGGGGACCAGCTAGACCAGCTAGTGCTCGTAGGGCTGAGTCAGACTTGGATGCTCTGAATATTAGATAAAAGTAGAAAAATGGGAGAGGAAGAAGATTAGGAGCTCTCCTATGGCACAGGAAAAATCTGTCTATAGGTGGTAAAAGCTTATAGTTTTATGATGATATACAATAGTAATAAAATTTCATAATCTCCCTTATAAACTAGCTGGCCCTTCAAAAGTCATCATATAATTATATGAATGGCAGCATTGTATTCAACTCTGAGAGTCACCAAAAATATAAATTTCAACAACATACGTGGTCTAGAGAACCTTACTGAGAAACCAGTAGAAGAGCGTTGCAAAAACATTAAATGTGGACTACCGGACACAGCAAAGGAAGTTCTAGGAAGAAGAAAAGTTGTTAAGAAGAAACCATGGATCGTGGAAGAAGTCTTAGTGCTGATTGAAGAAAGAAGAAAGTACAAAAATGTGAAAACTGAAGAAGGGCAGTTTTGCTACAAAAGAATAAGGAACGAAGTGAGTCGAAAATCCAGGAAAGCTAAAGAAATGTGGATGAACAATCCATGCAAAGATGTACAAAACAACCTTTCACTTGAAAAGGTGGAAGCTGCCTATAGGATAATGAGGAACCACTTCAAGGAACAGAGCACGAGATACAATGCTATAAGAACAAGAATGGAGAACTTTTGATTGAAAATGAAAACAAAGTGAAGAGATGGAAAGAATATCTGGAAGAGTTATACAACAGGAACAATCTCAGCACGAAGTTGTTGAAGAAGAAAGCGAAGTTGAGAAGGATGATATGGGAGCATCAATATTGAGATCGCAATATTCGACGCAGCAGTAAGGGACCTTCGGATGAATAAGGCTCCTGGAATTGATGATATACCCGCAGAACTGATAAGAAATGCGGGAGAGAGGACATTGGCCCATCTCTACAAGGCCATCTGCGATATGTACTCAACAGAAATACCTGGGGACTTCGAGAAAAACATCATCATTCCTATTCCCAAAAAGAAGAGAGTGGAGAAATGAGAAAATTTTAGGAGTATAATCCTGACGACACATGCATAGAAAATATTGACAAGGATAATCTACAGAAGAATAGAATGAAAAGCAGAGGAGTTCCTGGATGAAGATCAATTCGGATTCAGGAAAAATTAGGGTACAATAGAAGCAGGCCCTTAGGCTGCTAATGGAGAAGAACAAACCGACCTTCATTGCATTTGAGGATTAAGAGAAGGCTTTTGACAACGTAGATTGGAATTTAATGTTTGGAATTCTGAAAGGAATTGGAGTGTCCTATAATGAATGAAGAATTTTCCACAGTTTGTATAAAAACCAGGCAGCTTTGATAAAATCTGGACAAAGCTCAGAATAGGCAAGTGTAATGGTTTGACCATTACGCAATGCTTCCTGGCCCGACCGCATTCCTCCCCCCCCCCTCGTACCCTCACCCCACCCCCTCTAGACTCGACCCGTGGAGGAAGGTGAGACTGAGTGCGAGCGGGAGTGAATGAGTCATTGAACGAGCAAGTGAGGTGATATGGGCCTGTGGCCACTGTGGCCTATGACCCACATTTCAACCCCCCCCACCCCATCATCATCCCCGGGGTATATAAAGCCGGCAGCAGCAACGCCTCGAGAGAGAATTCCAAGAAAGTGAGCCACGGGCGCAGCTTATGCCCGTCGCCAGGGCGGACGAGTTGGGAGAGAATTCAAAGAAAGCGAGCAACGGGCGAAGTTTATGCCGTCGCCAAGCCGGACAGGTTGGCGAGATTGTTTCGCGGACGACAAGAGAAAAAACATCCTGAAGGAGCCTCACTTGCATCTAGTGCCAGACGCCACTCCAGTCTTAATACGAAGGAGCCTGCGGTCGGAGAAGCAAAAGCAGGGAGATCTCCAGGACGTGGTTGTCGCCGTGAGGCCAAGTAAGGTTGTCGACGCCCGACCAGCTTTCAAAATAACCCCCCCCCCACTGTGTTCAGCTGCTGCACTAGCTTCCCCATGAACTCCTTTGAAGCGGTGTACTAAACTTTATTGAAGTGTAACGAGTGCTCACAGAAAGAGGGAAAGACTCAGAATTACCTCCCTCCAGAAGGCAGAAATTGATAAAATTTGTGTCATTGCCCACCGCCTAAGACGGTGTCAGTTTTTTTTCAATTTGTAAAATTATTTTCACTTTTCCTGTCATCATCCCTGTTCATAAAATCATATTATTCATTCATCCCTCATTAAATTTAGAAAAAGAGTATATTATCCTTTGTCAAATGTATCAATTTTCCGTTTTGAAATAATAATGTGTGTTATATGAATGGGAAAGTGTGTGTGCGTCGTCTTTTTCCGCGGGTCGGGAGGCGAGGCTCTTTATCACCCCCACCCCCACCACATTCCATTCCTACCCTCCATACGTTTCACCCCGGCGGTAAAGCCAGGGAGCGCGTGAAAATTGCACAAGGTCGGGAACCCCCCACCCGCTTGCCCTCTCTCAAAGAGGCGTATGTCTATTTTTTCTCGTACCAGGTGACGCAGTTTGGCTTCGCGGACTCTTCGCGGGAAAGGTCCGCGAAGATTTTTGTTATTTTCTTTGTACATGTTTCTTTCAGCCCAAAAGTTTCATCCGGGCGGGCCGTTGAACCATTACACAAGAATAAGGAAAGGATTAAGAGAAGACTGTGCACTCTCTCCCATAAATTTAAATGTTTACATCGAGAAAGCTATCAATGAAATCAAAGAGTTGTGGAGTGAACATCCTCGGAGAAGCAATTAGCATGCTATGATTGGCTGATGACATAGTTCCCATAGCAGAGACAGAGAAGGATCTGAATAAGATGCCAACAACCATGGAAAGGACAATGGCCAGACATCAGCTGAAGATCAATAAGAAGAATTAAAATATATTGGTGTGCAGCAAGGGAGAAGAGGCCAAAATCAATGTTAAATAAGTGAATGAAGAGGTGAAAGAGTTCTGTTACCAAGGAAGCCGAGTAACCAATGGAAATACTGGTGTGCAGCAAGAGAGAAGAGGTCAAAATCAACATTATACTAGGAAAACAAAAAATGGAAGAGGTGAAAGAGTTCTGTCACCTGGGAAGCAGAGTAACCAACGATGGACGAACATGAAAGAAATAGTCAGTAGAATAGCTAAGGTAAAGTGGGCATTCTATTAAAAGAAGAATCTACTTACAGTTGGAAATACAAGCTCAGAAGTAAGGAAGCAATTCATCAGAACATATATCCGGAGCATGTTTCTTTACGGCAGTAAGGTATGGACAATGACAGCAGCGGAGAAGAAAAGGGTGGAAGCATTCGAAACATGGTGCTATCGAAGAATGATGAAGATAAAATGAATCGACAGAGTGACAACTGAAGAAGTTCCAAGAAGAGTGGGAGAAAAGAGAAGTCCGCTGAAAACTATAAAAAGAAGACAGGACAACCTAATCGGCCACATCTTAAGACACGATGACCTGATAAAGACAATCGTCGAAGGAAAGGTGAACGGGAAGAATGGAAAAGGCCCAGTATGAGTTATACAGAACATGCCGTAAAGGACGTGAAAGGGAGGAATTAAGTTAATATGAAGAGGTTGGCCAATAGAAGAATCAAGTGGAGAGCTGCGTCAAACCAATCCTAGGATTGTTGTCCCATGATGATGATGATACGTGGTCTGATCAAAAAATAATGGGAATAACTTCTCACTATTTTCTTTGATTTCAATGGCATAATGCATAGTGAGTAGCAATATGGTCGTACAGTCAATTAGGAATATGTACTACCTGGAAGTTATGCACCGTTTCAGTGAAACAATTGATGAAAACGCCCAGAACTGTGGCAAAACAACTAGTGGTATTTGCTTCATGATTATGCTCCTGCTCACACCTCACTACTTGTTTGTGATTTTTTGGTAAAAAAATGAACAATTATTTTGCCTCAGCCACTGTAATCACCGGAAATGCCCCCCTGAGACTTCTTTCTATTACCAAGGCTGAAGAGAACCATGAAAGGACAACATTTTCCACCATTGATGAGATAAAAACAGAATCGCTGAAGGAGCTGAACTCTATACCGAAAATTAGGTTCCAGATGTGCTTCCAAGATTGGAAAAAATGTTGGCACAAGAGTATTATACATCTGAGGGGGATTACTTTGAAGGGGACAAAATTAATGCTGATTAATAAATAAATACTCTTTAAGAAAAACAATAATTCCTGTTATTTTTTTTATCACACCACATAATTCAAAGAGAACCAATAAAAAAAAACCTTTCTCAGCAACTAAGCAGAAGCACTGTTAATTCAGAAATATATACAATTGAGTTGGGTAATTCAGAATTAAGTTTCCTATCAAACAGCCAACCTACGAGGAAATTGTCCTCAAGGCCCATACATGTCATGTCCCTCAAAAACAAGAGATACCTTATTTCGGCTCACTCACCCTGACTTGGTATGTTCCTCAGCAGAGTGTCTTTTTGTGTGGATCATCCCTTTCTCCTCTGGCCCATGACTTCGAATAGTGACTCCAGCACTTGACTTATCACTACCTGAGCCCCCTGATGTACTTGGGGAAGCAGTGGTATGAGTAGACATTCCTGTGTGAGATGAACAGAAATACTTCTATAGAAAATTAAAGCAACATCCAAAAAAGAAGAAAAGCAATCAAAACAACTTCAACAATAAAATAAACTTATTTAATCCAACTAATGATGTGAATAGGGAAGAGGGTACTTCCCCAAAAGCCAGGAAAAGTTTTCTCAGCATTACAATACCAAAGCTAGGAGGGATTTATTACACAGGCATACAAAATTTAGAGTATGGACTCCAACATTCATTTCTGAAGCAATTTGGAGCACTGAATCTAAACTGGCCGCTGGATTGCTAGATCACATCAGGATTTCAAGATATTCTCATCCAAGTGTCCAAAAATGGTCATTTGAAGACTTTTTAGGAGATTAGCGATGCTGGCAGGTATCCAAAATCAATTGTGTAATTATAAAGTAGTGGTAGTGGTGGTCCGCGCTTTCAACATTGTATTTTAAGCAGTTGAAGAGGAGATGATTCCAAGTTTTTAAAGAAACACTTCATGGTAAGATTATTTTGATCATGATAATGCACACTGCCTTGACCAACTATGCATATAAAGTAGGGATGTGTCTTTTCTCGATACCACTGATTCTTGAGGATTGGTATCGGTTAGGGTTGTGCGAACAGGGATTTTTTTAAGTCCAGCGAGAATTTGAAAAATTTTGAATTTTGAGCGAGATCGAGCGAGATTCGAGTGCACTGAAATTACAGTGCAGACTTTAATCTATGTAGGTACTAATTTTCTACTTACCCAAATATAAGTTTAAGATTAGGCATTATTAACCAAATTCTGTTGAGCGTAACTTTAGCATTTACTTTTAGAGACCAACACCTGGGCAAAAAGTTTTCATAAAGCCTCATATCACAGCAGTTATTACAAAGACAATTTGTATTAAAAGGGTAAATATTAACAAAGATTCATCACAAAGTACCTTAGCCACATTGTGTTGTTTCTTCTAATGTAAATAAGAACTGAGTAAAAATAAGACCTACTTAGCACTCATTAAAATGGAAACCTACCTCCTCCTCTTCCACTGTTTGTGCCACCACTATTACCACCTGAGGTAGCCAATCCAGTGGACGATGGGTGCAAACTTCCATGATGAGTGTTCGCAGAATTCTGGGGTACAGATGCGATGTTCCCGCCATGCTCTGACTGTGAAGATGAAGCCTTGCGTGCCAATGATGTGAGTCTGTAGAAGGGGGGTGTTTGTGTCCTCTCTATCAACCAACTCAGAGTCTCCACTGCCTGCAGTTCACCCAAGAGTTCCTCAAGAAGTCGCTCAGGGCGTGCATGTGCCAGAGACACAACAACACGCTTTGCCTGTTGCCATCAAAACAATAATAATAATAAACTTTATTCATCTTATCAATGTGTTGCACATTACAGATGTTGTCAAAAATAGGAAAACTAGCAGTACAGTACATAAAAACAACAAAAAAAGCAGGCAGTAATCATTAAAATAGGAGAGGGTGAAAATACATACATTATTATTAGAGATACGTGAAATTCACGAGACGCGATATCGTGAAATAACACGAAATACCGCAAAATACCGGGAAATAAAACAATTTTTTTGCCTTTTTTGCGAATTTTACGCGAATTAGTGAAAAAAGCACATGTAAAGAGTCATAATCGATTAAAGTCTAAGCCTTCATTGTTTAACGCTGATGACGTTCATTCACTCTATCTCATTACGATTCAAAGGTCAATTGGCTTGTTTTGTCTCGCGCATCTCGCATTCACGTAATATCGTGCACTGTAGTGATGTCTCCGCCGGAATTTGCCGTTAAATTAATCACCGCCTCTCTCTTCAATTCACATTTATCAATCCTGAAATTGTCAGAAATATCTAGAATGACGCGCTTTCCCTCCTGAAGAATTAGATATTCTGAATCAATAATGTGCTGAACACGGCCGCGGAAGAGCGGAAATATAAGTTCATGTGCCCGGCACGCGTCAATGCCAAGCAGTAATTCCGGTGACTCACCGCGATGCAGTACACAGCATAATTGGATAACTTGTTGCAGGAAAACCTTTAGTGTGGGCCTAATGTAACAATTTTGTAGACTTAAACACGGCCGCTGGCTGGGAACGGAAGCGCTAGCAGTTGAGGCAAGGGGGGAAGTAACAGAAAAGATAGGAGGAGAGGGGGTGCTACTTATTGGCGGTTGATCGTCGGATATTCGGCACTCCACTGAGCTTCAATGCAAAAAAAAAATCATTTCGACACACCCCCAGTTCAAGTTTCTTTGTTTCCGATTGTATTTAGTTATGCGTGCTTCTTTCACTGCCTTTCTTGTTATGTAAAATGCTTAATAAAAGTACCGTATTTACTCGTGTAAGCCACGCCCTCGTGTATCCCGCGCACCCCTATTTTCGGGAAGGCTCGTGAGGAAAAAAATTATTTGTCAGAAAATTATTTTTTTTGCTCTTGAATCTGCATCATTTTGTCATAACATGAATGCACGTTCTTTAAGAGAAATGCTGTGCCTATATTACATGTACGTCTTTCTCATTAATTGATTTAATTACGTGTTAATATCGTCACAATCGTCATCACGTCGTGCATCGATGCACGGCCTCTTTTACTATGCATCTTTTTCTCGTAGCATCTCACAGTAATCACAGTTACATACGACACATCATCCAGCTATAAAAAATGGCATCTTTTCAAAATAACATCTAACTGGAATAATAGCAGAAATATGTACAATTTCAAACCGTGATTACTTTATTGTTACAGAAATCCATTGGCATATCAACAAATAAAAGCAGAACGCCATCAGTACCATAGCGGTGGTCTTGTCTGCTCTCTGCGCAGTGGCTGTGGACTTGGACGATTTAACAACACCGGAAAGTCTTGGGAACACACGGAAACAACTAAGCTCAATTTAATAACAATTATAATTCTTATAAAACTAAAGAAAAACATATTCACGGAAATAGAATCGTAAATCATTAATGAATATTCATATCATAATAGTTCCCATTTTTAGTTTTCGTCACTGCTAGATTCAGATACACCATATTTCCTTCCTGCCGCTCGATTTTCTACTTTTTCGGCATCGCTTATAATATGCTGTTTTGTACTCACGGGAAA
The DNA here is from genome assembly GCA_933228895.1 of Platycnemis pennipes. NCBI lineage: Eukaryota > Metazoa > Arthropoda > Insecta > Odonata > Platycnemididae > Platycnemis > Platycnemis pennipes. The sequence goes on from OW121851.1 coordinate 30,657,274, forward strand.
CGATCGCAATTTCACATCAAAAATCATTTTTAGGGTTATAATTGCAAATTATTTTAAAATGCTAAATGATCGATTTGAACTCGTTTACAACACTTACACACGGATAGTAAGAAGGTATTATCTCTCAGCATACGACTCTTACCACTATGTAACAAATTCTTTGTTGTGTCTTTGCAATGTAGCTTTAATGTGTACACAAAAGGAGCTATCTATTGCGTAAAAATGTTGCCACAGATATGTGACACTGAAACAAACTCTGCTTACGACTTCGAAAAGACATAAAGACGCCGACCCCTTGTGGCAGTTTACAGGATACAATGGAGATTTAAGTACATATCAGTGCTACAAAGTGTTGTCCTAAGTACGATCTATACACGATAAATCTATTAATTTGTCAAGTGGTGTTTCGGATCTAGCGGTTCTTCGGATCTAGTGGTTCTTCGGATCTAGCTTTTTCAAGTACAGTCGTACGCTCCGACTTTTGGATTTTTATTACAAATTACTTCGAAATTTCAGAATACTTTACATTGTACGATTTACTACTAGACCATACTTACCAATTAACGTCGATATGTTTACGAATGTGAATGTGAAACTTAGGAGAAAAAAACAACAGGAATTTGAGGAAAAATAGTGCGTGGTTTACACGAAAATCTGGAGGATTCGTGTAAGCCGCGCACCCCTATTTTTTCACCGGTGTTTCGGGAAAAAAGGTGCGCGTTTTACACGAGTAAATACGGTATAAGCATTCACAAAATGTGTACCAAAAATAATAAAATGCCTAGAAATGCGCAAAAATTATAACATTATAATAACACCGCCAAGATTTTCTATAACACCGAAATCACATAGTTTTAAAACGAATTTTATCAGAAAATAAAACAACTTTCACCTCTACTAATCATTATCATTTTAACAGAGGTCATTTGTACCATAGAGGATAGGTGGCTTGGTTGGATACCGGCAGGATTTGGTAATGAAGGTCAGTGAGAAAGCTGGCATCAACCAAAAGGAAAAAATAGGAGTAGTTTGCTTCATGAGCTTACAAAACAGATTATAGATAAATAGATTTGAATCATTCCTCATAAGAATATGCTTCCAGCAAATAAGAATAGCTGAAGCTCATGGTCTATATAATCTGAAGTAAAGAGCACAAACTTATCTTGTACGAACCATTGAATTAATGATTACGGGAGTCATAATGGCATTCAATAACAAGCAAAATGTAGATGATGTTAGGTTACAAATGCTCACTGTAAATGGATTATTGGGCATCGGAAGACAAACCTTTTGAAACAATCCAGGGGGGCACTTCCTAGGTACATTGGTTTATAATGCAGATTTTTTTCAATAGATGGATATACATGTGATTTGATATGTTATGTTGTGTTGGCAACAAGCTTGAGGTCTTTATACTACAGATTTTTTGAAGGTGTTGATATCATAAATATTTTTACACTTAAAATTTCAAAATTCACTTAAAAAAGTGTTCACAGGAAATTTTAATTCATTACTTCACTTTGAAGAAAAGTGCTGCTGAAAGCTATCATCTACTTTGGGAAGCTTATGGTAAACATGCTTCATCACAAGATACAAGTGAATGCTGGTTCAAAGGCTTTAAATGCGAAAGACAAAGAACCTCCAGGCCAACTGAATATGTTTGAAGACCAATAATCAAGCTTTATAGGATGAAAATGCAGGAAAAACAACAAAAACGTGTACAAAATTAGCAAACAATTTTCGATCATCTAAAAGCAATGGGCAATATTTTAAAGGAAGGAAAATGGGTGCCACATGACTGAGAGAAAGACAAATGGAAAACATAAGTCATCAGTTAAATGCTGCTTCAATGACATGAAGTCTTTTTTTGCATTGAATTGTGACTGGCAATGAAAAATAGGTATATGTATTAACTTGTTTAGTCCTTTGAGTATATTCACATTTATTCTTTTGCATTTTCTACTAAAAACAAGAAATTATTGGCATGTACCTAAATATATCCATTGGATGTGCAAATGATACAAACCAGAGAAGAAAAAAATTCCAATTAAAGACTTGACTGATTTTTCTAAATATTAATTAGTATTTACGTGATATAATTAGATACCAGAAGTAATAACTACATAAAAATTATTTATCCATTTGAAAAATTCGATCATTTTTCAGTTTCTAAAGCTCCAATTCTACAATATTCCCTGGCTTTGCATAAACTCCCTGATTATTCCTCTGACTTTTCCCTGTAATTATACCATAGCTGTTTTTCCTCAAGTTTCCCAGTTAGTGGCCTAAAGTAAACTCACAGATGCAAAAATTTGGAAAAGTGTCCACAACTGGTAACTTTAAATGCCTAATAGGTATCAACCTTTGCATAGCATATCAACCTTTTATAAGACATAAATAACAGAAATGAGATAGTGTTGGCATACCACTATGAAAACCAAGCCAATTAAAATCCACACCTGGCACCATGTTTGCTGAAAGAACACTGAAAGCAATTGAATATTAATTTAACACATTCATTTCCAAAATTAAGATGTTCTATTTGAACTTATTAGGAGACTGAAAATTCTTACATAAGGAAGAAGTTGGTGGGGGGCCATGCCTGATACTATGAGAAGGTATCGAATGATGACTTTCAAATTATTTGGCCATGCAGTACACAGTGTTGCCCAAACTTCCTCTATTTCCTTTGGATGCTCATCTCCAAACTGAAAAGTAGATGTTTTACATCAAAACAATTTCTAAAATAATAAGCTGTTTTAAAAGACAAAAAATGCAACTCCATTTATGAAACACAGTATGAGCAAACACACCTTGGCTGTTATGTAAAATAAGTTGTTCAGAACCATTTCAGTGGCCTCAGCTGATCCCCAACCTTCTCTCCTCCCACTTCCAGTGCCACCACAGTGCTGTAAAATAAGATGTGGGCACTATGATGTGCATGAATGAAACCATTTCAGAAAATTCACTCCCTTAGGATTTATTAGGTTGGCCATGATCAGACAATAGCTATAACCAATATTTAAGTAGAGGAAGGTGGTTTCTGCCATAACTTTATGGAAGCAGTTATTCACAATGAAACATATTGGTTTTTCTACCAGTTTTCATGCAACAACATCATCTTCTGGTTCATCTGAAAATGACATTGGAGCATTGAAACTGGTCATGTTGCATGTGGAAGAACTTGTTTTGTTTAAGAAAGTAAAGGTGAACTGATGTCACTTCTTCTCTATCATCACACCATTCATTTCTTATTAATTTCAAAGCAATAACAATACCTAATTCTCCTTTTCAAACACTTCATTTAGATTAATTATTTATAATGAAATCAATAAATAGAAATAGTAAAGGAAGAATATGCTTCCATGAAATCAATGTTAGCCCAAATTTGCTTCTTCCACTATTCTCTAATTTTCCTTTTCATGCTTCGATGTTATCACTGCTCTATTTTCAAAAATTTCAGAAATCAAGAATATAAAAAGGAATGACAACACCTTAAACATCTTTTTGAAATCATAATATTATTCTGAGCCAATTACCACGATCACTTCAAGGTCATACTCATTCAAATTGAGATGTAAGTAAGTCTTTATTTACGGGCACTTTAGAACAAGAACAACTACAAAAAAGTGAGGATGATAATAAAGTAATGTGAAATAAACGAACACAGATGGAAAATAACAGTGATATAAAAAATCATAATTACACAAACAAATTATTTATAGATTAGTGCACAATGTTTTCATAGATTATTTTTTTAATATTTGGTCAATGATAGATGGAACTCAATCTCTTTAAATTCATTTGCTAACCTCTGTATTTTTAAGACAGGGTTATTGAATGCATAATTACTATTGTGATTACTTATTTGAAACATAGTAACTGATCTAAATGCATGACAAGGCACAAGAAAAATTTTAAAGACAAAATTTTGGATAAATTTACATGGTTATTTAATAAATTATACAATAAAACTAAGTCATGTATTAGGAAGTTCAATGTCATTAACATGTAAATGATGAAAATCTCTCCTGAAGATGCACAAGACCTCAGTACATGGAAACAAAGTGCAGAATAGCAGACCCCTGCAATTAAGCAGGATACTACATGCTAGAAAGAAGACTGTACGGTGATGCTTTCAAGTGCCCCAAGTATTCAAAAAAATATGTATATCATACACCATTGAAGAAAATACCATATCTATGCATTATATTTAAAAAAAACTATCCAAACATACTTTTTGCACTTATTCCATCACTATTTCGATCATGTACCCTATATTGCAACTAGATAATATGTTCCCTAAATTGAAAATGGATAATATTTACATTATTGTATATAGAGAATTTACTTTCCCTGCTCACATTAACTTCTCCATTTTATCAAAATGTAATTTCCATGCAGCTTATTTCACTCTATTTGTTTTCAACCTAAGTTAATTATTCAATTCCTCACATACTTTCCAAACAGGCTAAATATTGACATTCTTTCACTCTTTCTATCACCTAGTTGGTCATAATATCTCTTTTCTGTTAACCCAGGCTACTATTAATTTTCTTGTAATAACTGTTCTCATAATATTCACATCCAGCCCTTTCCCTGATCCAGTTTATAGCTTATCATTGGCAGCTTCAGGAGTAACTTTTTGAATTGATTAAACTCAGAAAGAAAAAAAATGTGATGTAGTAATTCCACTGTCGATTCCACAGCTTTTAACTTTCACAATCTTCTTTCAATGCCTTCCTCAACCCAATTCTTATTTATACAGGGTGGCTACTGATATCCAATTTTCAAATTCCCTGACTATTCCCTGACTTTTCCCTGATGGCCTTACCAATTTCCCTGACCTATCGCCAAAAGGTCTGCTATTATCGGAATATTTTATTTCTGATAAATTAAATTTTCGTCAAAACTCAGAAAATGTTAAAAGTTGAAATCAATACATTAAAAGCTATAAGAATGAAAAAATACATTTAACTTCAAAAATTAAGCCCTAACACAAATTATACACACTTATAATACATTTTTCGCGGCCACGGGTACGCAGCCGCTTATCGTATTTCCGTGGCCGTGTATGTTTCCTTCGGTAAAATTACAAATTGATAATGTCTAAATCTTCAAGTCACAGTTGGCGTGTCGTGGTAGCTCTGGGAAGTTTAAGATTACTGAAAAGGCATCGAAGGTAAAGTTAATAGTGACTTTACTGGCGGACTCCGGCACAGGTTGCGCGAAAAATACAAACCAAGCCCAAGTTGTTAGACTGGATCAAAATCTGATGGCACGAGTGACGTTAGAAGCGTATTACAATTTGATTAACGTGGTCATAACCCCTTGATTGTAAGAAGGAACCAAAAATTTAAAACTATTTGTATAAACAAACAAAACGTAATCGCGCCACTGCGAGCGAAAACAGGAGGCAATTAGCAACGGCAGCATCATATTCAGGAATATCATATTTGAGGTGGTTTGTGACCTGATCAAATTGCTTCGAGATGGAGCTAAGGTGCCATTCAATAATTACGTCGAGCGTGAAAGGAAGGGATGGGAGTAGGACACTTCTTACTGTCTCGCGAAGAGGGGTATGGGAATCGAAGATGATCTTACATAAGACTTTGTCTACACGTGTGATCGTACTTGTATTACCGTTTTGATAATCATCGTCTCGTATTTTTAGAACTGCAAGCACGTATTTACTACAAGCTAGTGTGCTGCAACTACCTCTTGACCCGAGTCTCGGAAGTTAAAAAAAACGCCAAGTAAAATCTTCAGAACAACATAGCCTCGGATTCCTTGATATGAGCGGAATACATGGTGATCATGAATTATAATGCTACTAGGCAAATATCGCATTAAGGATATACAGAAGAGATATATCGTACGACTGATTCACAGCTAAATAAGTAAGATTCACAAGTGAATGTTCAACGAATTGACGGGGCTTATTCTATGCACTTCGGCGACGGACAGTCGTTTTAGTTGGTGAAATGTTTGGTGAAATATAGAGCGGGAAAGACTGTCCGATAATTGTAATGGTAGAAAAATAACGAGAATGTCCTATCCCAGTTTCTCCCTGACTGTTACGAGAATTCCCTGACTATTCCCTGACTTTTCCAGATTTCCAAAATTCCCTGACAATTCCAGGTTTTCCCGGTTTTCCCTGACGATCGCCACCGTGTTATAGTTCATTTGAACTTTTTCGACATGATTTTTTCGATAAGATGTAGCATAATTGGTAGATTATGGTAGAACAAATGACAACTGAAGCGTAGAAAATTACATTGTCATCTGATCCATCATTTACTTTCACAAAAGTCCCTTAGATAATTTTATGATAATAATGCATGAAATTTTAAGAGAGAATCACTTTAAAATTTTCTATAACAAGAAGCAGCAATATTAACCCTCAATATAAACAGATTTCTTGAAAAATTGCAGGGTATAAAATTTCCAGTAAAAACATCACTTACCTGTAAATATGCGAGGGGATTTGCAGGTAAGACATGGGGATCTACCAATTCCATGTTATGCAGCCATGGCAAGAGATACTGCAGAAGGAGTTGCCTCACTTCAGGCCTTGCTGTTTGGAATCTATGGGTGATCTCTGAAGTATTACATTTAAAAATAAAGAAATATAAGGATCTGCTCCCCATAAATAAAATAATATCTTAAAGAGAAAGCATGTTTCCCACCCTTTAAGTAATCAAACCTAAATGTTGTATATTCAAAGAAAGTTCCACAATTTTCAGCCACAGAAATTAAAGTAAGGCCAAGTTACTTATCACTGCTGAATAATTAGTTACTTTAATAGGCACAAGAACTTAGCTCCTCAAGCCAGCATTAATAACTTTTAAATTTAAGTTGAGTTCTGGAAGGCATGATAGAACTAGCTTCAAAATTCTATTGCTAGGAAAAAATATTTTAAAACATTTCATGATTAAATGTAGCACTCCCAAGTAGAACCATTATTAGTTTTAAAGAGGAACCAGAGATGGTGAGGGAATGTAGTCAATTGCTTGAGGGAGCATGGGCCTGTATACATATGTGCCGATCTGCTGTATGGACAGAAAGCCAGGTCTGTACACCTATACGTTGAACTGGCTTGAGAGGTTAAGAATTGGGCAAAAAATCAATGATTGAGATTATTCTCTTTAATAGTGTTATTAATCTGCATATCATATCCTTAAGTAAATCAATATAGATTAATCTACACAAATCATCAACACTTGCAAATAAAATTTTAAATGCCTAATGAAATACTTACCTGAAAACATAGGCATAGTAAGCTCAGGATGAAGATGTGATAGCTGCCTCGACAGATACATCTGAGAGCGACAATAAGTGGTTGAAAGGAGTACATCCAATGTACCGCGGATCTTATCACCATCCAACTCTGTTAAACATACAAATAATAACATATTACATGACAGTATTTAAAGATGCTTCAATATTTTTCAGATAGTCAATCAACCATAAAATAAATAAGCACATGAAGTACAGAATAATTCTCCATGAAATCGGTAATGCACACGAGCAAACATATGAAAAAATACTGAGACACAAAATTATTGATCAAATCGAAATTAAACAAGTTATCTTTTAAAATATAACAGTTTCCTGAACAAGTTCATACTCAGATGGCCTCACTTATGTATATGTATTAGCTGATACATACTATTATTTTGATCTATTGGCTAAGGAAGGTTCATATGAGCACGTAATCTAAATACAGTGGAACCGCAGTAGTACGAGTATGACCTATTGCGAGACATCCACCATAACGAGAGATTGCAGGGACAGCGTCAATTGACTCTGATTGCCATGTAAAAAAAGTATGGTTTTTATGGACCTGTTGGTACTGGCCCCCGCCATTGCGACAGTTTCCGTCACCGGAAAACAAACACCAAAAGTGGCCAACCTCTGCCATAGCTTGCGATTTGTTAGCAATGCAATTATTATCAAGTGGTATCAACTGCATGCTATAGATCACCATCCGATTAATGTATTGTTAATATTGGTGGAAATATTGCAGCATTAGCATTTACAAATACGTATTTGATCTTCTTTTGTTTCCCAGGCAGTCGAGAGCACACTCGCACGTCTGAGTTGAGAGCATTTCGAAGATAGACACCATGGCCAAAAATGCAAAACACATAAGTGTCAGAAGGGAAAAACGACAAACTACTCGATTCTCTCTCCTAAATTTGTTTTCATATATTCTTTCACTCTATATTTATCAATGTTGAACATTTTCGTAAGTTAATTTTATAATTTACGAGATTATTGAAGTTAGCAAATTATTATTTGTTACATATACTTTTAACTGCTTGATATTTAAATGAACGTGGTGCCAAAGGAGTAGCACTCTTAGTTTATTGACTTTCAATACGTCTATATACCTTTCAATGTGTTGCTGCCATTATTAAGCAATTATTTGAATTAATACTTAACACATTTGTTGGTATGGGAGGGCTCTTCATTAGACCGATTTTTTTTGTCCTTTGTATCATACTACCATTGTGCATATACACTCAACAGAATTACTGTACGTTCGCAAATGGAATTTAGGTATGGTATATACTGACAAGGAGAGGTTGCAAAACTCGGGTGATGAAATGAGATGAAGATGAGACTAAAATAAAATAAAGAAATACTCGTCTTGACTTTTTTCTCCACAGGGACGGATGCGCGAGAAAAAAATGAGGCCGAATGTCTCATGGGTCGCCTACATTCACCAGATTCACGTGACCCTATGATAGTGCAGTTGTTAAAAATGAGAGCTAGAAAACTGCTGGTCATGAGTCGATCCATAGCCTGATTTTAATTTTTCTTTCAGTAATTATATTGTAAATTTTATCATCTTCAATTTCTTTCAAGGAGTGAAGGGGCTTTAAAAAGTGTAGTTTTGTTCCTGACAATGTGTTTTCTTCCAAGTTCTAAACATACCCCCGTTGTGCACATCACATTGTAATGTAACCGAAAAAAATGTGGACTTTGTATTTTCCTTTCAATAGCAGATCGAAACGAAACATATTCGTTTAGTTTCAAACGTCAGTCAAAGCATTTCATAGTTATACCTGAATCATAGTTGTGAAAGTTAACAAAAGAAATTAACTGATTAAAGTTAAGTTAAAAAAAGTAACTTTGCATTAAAAGTTACTTTTTCAGTTACTTTGGCAAATTGGATGCTGTGGTAATAAAGGCCTTGATGTTTTTTTGTTTTGACAAACAAAAAAAACACTGAAAATGGTCATTGTCGTTTCTTCCATCCGTATTCATTTGTTAAAATATATTGGAAGTGGGAATTTTCGTTGTAATTCCATTTAGTGTCCAGAGTGTTGTTCATCAGGTTTCCTAGTGTCTGATGAAAGAATTCGGCAATTTTTCTGAGGTGGGGCTTCGATTCCCGGATTTTTAAGTCGTCGTGAATGTAAGACTTTCTGACGCATATTTATAATATGCCGCAAAAGATTGTTCAGAGTGGTAGAACAGGCTTTAGATTAGGTTTTGATATCGATCCCCACATCGTGATGTGAAATATCTCTTCAAAATAAAAGTGCGTAGGTTTTTGCAGCAAGGATGATCTGCATTAGTCATTTTCAGGAGCAGCTGCATGTGGCGCCTTGTCGACCAAGCTTTCGCATCCTTTCCAGGTTGCCTCTTCAGGATGAATTTAAATTATTAATCTTCGGAAGGAGGGATGCGGGGTCAACAACTTGAGGCAGCCGACCATGACGACCCTCTCAGGAGACACCCTAAACATCCATAGCAGCCACAGGAGGGGAAGTGGTCAACTGTAATTCTCCCCCAAGTGATTGATGTCACTGGACATACATGGCACGGTATGGAGGAGAGGGGACCCCCTCCAAAATAAATACCAGGAAGAAGATTAATAACTTTATTTCACCCAGAAGATGTGACCTGGAAAGGACACAAAAGCTTGGTCAACTAGGCACCACACACAGCTGCTCCCGAAAATGACTAATGCATATCTCTTCACAATTGTAAAATTGCAGTGGAAACGGCTTAGCTACATAGATGCTGAGGGCATAGTCACTAGTGACTGTGGCTGAGGGTGTGTCTGCGCACCTTTTCTCGCAATTCACTGGGGGCTGATGTATTGACTAGGCAATGTCGCTTAGTAAGGCATACGTGTACTGGTGCATTGTAACAGATACGTTAATTTGAATGAACCCCTCCCCCTCGTTTCCATCATAGGTTTTTAGGCGACCCTTCTTTCTTGGCTTCAGCTATGTAGTACTGACAACATGATGTCACCGAGTAAGGCATATGAGTCCTCCAGGACATTTTCTTCACGTTGTTTCGTGTTTTCTCGTCTGAGGATGCGTTCCTAAACTTTGGCGGTCACTCCCATAAGCCCCACTTTTGTTTGGATGTATCCGTTTATCTGGACCTATTCATTGCATTCTTGCACAACTACCCTTGGATTCTTCGATACCATTTTATTTTCCAATTTGTCTGTTGGGCAACCTTTGTGCCCAAATGCGGTCAGGTTGACAATCGCCAAAAATTAACGAAAAAAATTAACTGAAGTTTGTTTTCTATCAGTTAATTCATAAATTTAACAATTAAAAGTTAACTCTTCTCTACCTTTATAACACTTCCAAATGAAGCTGCACACAGAAAATTTCAGTTAATCATAGTGAGCAACATACAAAAACTGATGACAAAATCTCCCATGTTCATTACTTTAAAATTTTTAATTTATTTTGCAAGTAATATTCTTCCGCCTTCGCCACTACCCTTGGTCTCCTTGATCCATTGAGGATGAATGGGCTTCCCATGTCTAGTTGACGATAGTCATGAATTATTTTCAATTTTTTTTACCTAAATTAAAATGCAAGTAGGTACCTAAATTTTACTGCAATTTTCAATATAAAGGACAAGATTTTGGAGATTTTTGATAGAAATACAAATCAAGTACAAGCTAGATTGCTATAATACATTCAAATCAGTACTTATTCCATCACTCAGCAATCAAGGAGGTACCAGGGAGCTCATGAACAAAAATTCATCTGACTTTTATTTTGTACTGCACTAAGAATGGCCAGAACTTCCATCAACACCATACTTGCGATTAGTGTTGACTTTGCACATTTACTTCCCAATGCACCAATTAATGGTGAATCACCATGCTAAGTTTCAAAGTCCAGGCTGAAAAAGAAACACTTTTTGACTCTCAAAGTCAAAATGTGTTTTTTCTTTATTTTAGTCCACTGTGCATTGGTGTGAACTCTGCCCAGGAATACAGTCCATGCTGTACTCCTAGGGTAAGGCAAGCAGGCACAGCATCAAACAGTCATTTTTAGATGCATTACTGCTTAAAAAACATGAATATTAAGCATTTCATTTTCCCAAAATCAATACTATTTCACGAAATCCGCCGTGAAATTTCATCAAATGCGACATTTGGAAGATGCACATCAGCAATAGATGTTATGCAGTTTTGAACGTGTGGAAAAACGATCAGTAATCAGGGTAATTATTCTGAAGCATATATTTTCATTGTTAAAACTGAGGCCTTAAGTATTATTACCTGGTAAACCTCTGGAAAATTCATCTCACACTCAGGGAAATTGCCCCATTGTACTGAAAAAATGAATTCAAGAATGTAGAACAATGAAAGGGACAATGAAGCGATAATATTATTAGACTTGGACTGATACCAATAGCGACTAATGGGTATCAGCCATTTCCCGGTACTTTAAAGTATTCATTATTTTCGGATACTTTTATTTGAAAGTATCTGAAAAAATCAAAAAATCTAAAAAAAATCACCTAAAAACATATAATTTTGAAATCCCACCTTCTTCAATAACTTACCAATGTATGTTAGTTTCTCAAAAGTTCAACCTCCTCCAAAAAGTAGACAAAAATCAACATACAAAGAAAATTTGCTAAAATAGATTAAAAAATAAAGTTCTGCCAACAACTCAAGTTCGTTATGCTCAACGTATACTTTGTCTGGCATTTCCGCCTACATTCGAAGCTCGTTTTCAAAAATATTAAATTTAAATATGCTGTCATGGTCAAATGCTATGACGTTGATGGATTCTAAATAGAAATTTTCAAATGAAGGTGTTTGTCGCATGCCTCCAATGTTCCATACTTATGGAGAAAACGCAGTTTTGTAAATTGACTATAAGAACTTAAACGAATATAAGTAAATACATATTTGAAACTTATAGGATGTCATGGAAAAAGAACGATTCATATTCTACCCAAATTTCCTTTCATTTGTGCTTTTCATATTGTTATGACAATCTCCAAAGTGATGCTGGCATCTGCAACTCTAAAGAAACGTGCCATTTTTCACCCTCACTGTAAAAACATGCCTCAATAGTAATTATTAAAAAAAGCCTGGTACCTGCATTAAATGAAAGGCTAAATTATCTACACGCTCATATGCTCTCTTTTGCTTCTTCCTTTTTTGGGATATCAAGCCTCAAAGGGGAGTCTTATTATATACTTTTTGCGTGAATAATATACACAAAACATACTATTTGGTCATATAGTCATCATTAATTATTGAGTGCGCATCAACGCAAGGTATCATACATATTTGTTTGGGAGACACAATAATTGAAAATGAAACTTTGTTACAATACATTAGCGCCAGCAATGAACTAACTTATTGGCACGTGTAATGGTCCCCTGGAAGTTATGCAACCTGAACATACGTCTTCAACGACCCAAGAAGGCCTAACCTGTTCAGCAAGTTTTCCTCGTTACCATGTTCAGGATTTCGGGTCCCTACAAAAACGCACTAACGAGAGTCCACTGTATTTGGTTGTACCTGCAGGTTTAGAGTTTCCTGAGCAAATGTTTTCAGAAACTAGTGCTGATCCTGATAGAAGAACCCTCTTAACTGCTGAGCATGTTCATCAGCCGTGTCAATAATATGTCAATCAGCAATACATTCAAATATGAGCTGCTGAGCATTGTCAGCAGCACTTATTTCTATAAAAGAATTTTCAGTATTTACAAATGCAAGAGGGCTTAGAAATCCAATTCCAATGATTATTGTAAGAGTCGCAAAATAAAGGAGTTGTCACAATGTCATTTCTCTCAATAATTAGGTGTTCTTTTATAACACTTTAGATTAATGAGTTGACTTCACGAGAAGAAAGCCCTCATCAAATTTATCAAATTTTTTTGAAAAATAAGTAAGGTATCGGAAAATAATACTATCAGTATCGGCCACTGGTATCAATGTATCAGTTAGGTGGTATCGGTACAAGTCTAAATATAAAATTACTTACTGATTATGAGTACCTATCTATAATGTTTATAAAATCCATTTCAGGCGATCTGTTCTACCATAGTAGCACAAAAAGGATAATGCGGCATATTTACCGGAACAAAGTATTTACGGGAAATCCAGATTTGTAAATACAGATTTAATTTTTATCATATTCAGATGCAACACTAGCCCATAATAGTAATAAGAGAAATAGAGTATTCTCAGTATACAGTAACTTTATGTCTGACAAAAGGACATCGATAAAGCCAGAGAATATGGAGACACTAATGGAACTCTATTTTTGTGAATAAAGTCAATTATACTTATTGGCAGTAATGTGGTTAAGAACCAATAATTTATTTTCCTTTCTATTGTTGTGTTACTCAAAAAAGCCTTGATGACCTTTTTCTTTAATATTACATAAAAATTTGAATAAATATCACATACTGTGAACGTTTTATTGTGTTTTAAAATATTTCTCCATAAACATTTTTTCACTGAAATTTCATTTATTTACCACTTTTTTGTGATGAAATCCACTATTTAATTCACTGAAATTCAGGACTTTTATTCACCATTTTTCACCAGCTCTAGTTACCTGCCTCTTCATCTCAATCCTCTTTCCTTCTTGAACAACATTCTCCTCTCTATAATGCCCACACAACACACCCTTGTCAGTACAATGCCCTTTTCATTCACTCACACTGTCTTGTTCTAATTTCTTCAATAATTTCCTTCCTTCCCATTACATCCCCAGAACTTCCTCATTTGTCTTCTTCCAACCTTACCTTCTCCATCCCTTCCCACAACCACATCACAAAAACTATTAGGTACTCTAATTTCTTCCTCTTAACTCACATTTTGGTGCCATACAATGCCATGTTCCATTGCAGAATCTACCACTGCTTTTTCTCAACATCCCTAATCAATGATCTAGCCATTAGTTTTCTCATCTGAGACTATGCTCTATCCTCAATGTGATTCTCCTTCAGACATCACAGGTGTTATACCTATTTGCGAGCAAGGTTCTACCTAAATAGCTAAATTGTTCCACCATTTCTTTGTACTAACTACATATTTGTACTAATTTATTTTTGATGGTACATATTGCTTAGTATATACCACACAGAATGTGAAACAAGGAGACCTTAGGATGGGCATTGGATGAACTAAAATGTAGGAAAAGGCATAAGAATGAAAATTTAGCAATGCATGAGTGAATGCAGCTCAAGGAGGACAAATTAGCACTACAACTAGAGGAAGACAATAATATTAGGATTCACTTGACGGTATGAAGTTAGTGGAATGTCAACATGTAAAGTACGAACAACATTTAATATATCCTCTTCATTTTTCCAGTCTTAAAAAGCAATGAAAAAATTAAGTCGACGGTTATGAGACAGGGAAAATGCCGGAATGCACAGAAAAAGTGCCGGAGGATGTGGATTATGAGATGAAACATTGCCAGAAGAAAGGTTTCCTGGACATTTAACCACGGACCATTGCTGAAATTGCTGAGCCAAAGCTCAGACCACCAATCAAGGATTCCCAATTCTTACAGTGGAATATGAGTATTGAATCTGCCTTATGTGAATGGTTTTGCCAATGTTGGCAGGGGCCCCTATGAGTAGGGCCGAACGTTAAAGGCCATAGCTGAATATTTTTGTACAATAACTTTAGGTGCTATGAGGCTGGTCATGTTGGTCTAAGCACGCAAATGCAATTTGTTACATAAAATTGAAGGAGCAGCTGCTCATGTGGACCAAAAGGTATTTAAAGATTGGAATCCAGTTCGGGTAGAATATTTGAAGATGTACTCTCCACATGATTTATAAAATGCCCATGAAACAGGACTTAAACCTTCTCCCACACAATACACTTGCCATTCAAGATGATTTCTGCAAGTGTGGTAAAAGACGTAAAGAACATCTTGCATCTTCCTCAACTCGGGACTCGGAATGGCTGTGCATCATTCCCTTCTCAGTTCTTGGGTTATGCCAAAGGAAATTAGCCTAGTCCATTACTTACCTTCTCCACCAGTAGCTGCCAAGGTCCCTGGCACTTGGACATCTGAAGATGTGAGTGTTGAAGTGCCAGCAGAGGATGAGGCTGGTCCAGACCCACAAGATGAAGCTGGAGGGATAGGTGGGGTGAGGTCACCAAAGAACCTCTGATCCAACAGCTGAAGCAGTTGCAGAGCAGTTTCATGGACTGGAGCACGTGGGCAGCCAGTGCTCAGGAGAGTCACATTGATAATTCCCGTATAATGATCACAAGGATATTCTCTGGCAAAAGAAAGCAAATGTTTAGATCAGGGAATAACATAAGACTTCCACAATGAACCCTTAAGAGCTACATACATTTTCATTTTAAAGCAACCAACTAGTGGATTGATTTGTAAAATAATGGTACTAACAGTAGTCTAAAAAGTTAGCGATGGTAGGAAGAGAAAAATTAGTGGCAGAATTATTATTTCCACCAGGGACAGCAGGCTCAAGAGATGGAGTTATATGAAAGCTAGAGTTTAAACGGTACCTGCATATTTTTGTCATCAACAACTAATTGGCATGCTTACCTAAGGCTGAATATAGTAGCAAGGGCTAAGAAGCATGCATCGGCAACTCTTGGGGGTGCAGTATAGCACCGATCAACAGCCCAGTCTAACAATGCCCCTATGTCTGGATTGCACTCCAAAAGTAGAACCACTGTTTCACATCCCACACCATAAACCTGGAATGAAAAGATATTACAATCAAAACTCAAGGTGAACTGAATATCTGAATTCAATGTCATAGAAAATTATGGGTGAAAATACTTTATGTACAGCCACTTCCAAAAAAAAGTTAACACTTCAGAGCTGAAATTTTTCTAAGTCTCGAGTTGACGGTGATTTGACAATGCTGCGTCACGGCTTCCCTCTGGCGGAGCCTCGAGAAGCTCTGACCGAAAACAAACCCCTTTCCCTCCTCCCCCCTCCTTTACCCTTTTACCAAATGGGACAAAGGGATTACTGAACGGTCGGTCTTCTCATATCCTAAAGAAGGGGGCTATGGTGGGCACTCTATTTTTCTGACTCGCGCTGAACGACATTTGAAGTCCTGAAAATATCTCTACGTTCGCCACCGTCGTAGTCATAGTGGACGGAAATCGGAAAAAGCTGGACAAAATTCAAAAATAGCTTTCCTTGATTTATAACTTGAAACTTCACAAAAATACTCAAAAAAGACTGCTAATTAAGGACTAGTACATCATTTGACATGCTTTTCATCTATTAGTCAGATACAGGAGCTCCAACATGACCAAATTTCCAAATAAACACCTGAACTAATTTTTCTCCGAATGTCTTCCAAGTTAAGTTGATCGTGACGTTACGTGAGGAATTTGATTGAATAAAGAATAGCATGATCTATTAACACAAGACTTTGCCTTTAAATTACCAAAGCTTCAAATATTTGCCCGGCTCGTTCGTTATTTATAAGGGCTAAACATCACGAAATTTTTAAAAAATCCTGTAATAACATTTATCCGAATAACTTACAAGTTGATGATGACGTTGTGCGAGGAATTTGATCAAATAAAAATAGCATAATCTATTAACACTATACTTTGCTTTTAATTACCTAAACTGCAAATAGTTTTTGAATCGTTTATTTGCTAATCCATTACTTATAATGGCGGACACTGTTCTCAGACAAAACTTTGCATAAAGTAGAAAATATCTAACAATTTAGGGAGACACTTGTCAAGTCACTTATATCTGATAATTCGCTGAAAACTCGTACACACGAAAGTGAAGAGGAATTAAAAGTAAGTTTGTGACACCGAAAAATACATATGATTTTCCGACCGCGCGTTTGGGGTTTGGCTCCAAGTGTCGGGAGCTGGAATTGACGTGACTCGCTTACATTGCTGAAGTGACATGGACCCTAAGGCTTCCAATTCGTTGTTTTTGAGCTGTATCCATTGTCAGTAACCTCCATCACCCTTATTTGATGAAATCGCGAGCATATTGAGCCGTGCGACGGGATAAGATTACGCGGAATCGAGTTATTTTTCTTTGCATACACTCCGGGAACATACTTCTTATTCACGCCCTTCAGCCCTTGAAAAGAGTGGAGTCTTTCCAGGGCCCTTGTGAACTAGATATACTCTAGTTTTTCTAAGTAATGGAATAGCAATTAAATGATTAAAAAAATATTTGTAGCTCAGGCAATTTAAAGGCATAGCATTGTGTTTATAGGCAAATGATGCAGGTGTTTATTTGGAAATTTGGTTTATGTTTGAGCCCCTATATCTGGCTAACAGATAAGAATCATGTCAAATGATGCATTATTCCTTAATTAGCAATATTTTCTCAGTATTTATGTGAAGTTTCAAGTCTATATCTCAAAGAAAGCTATTTTGGAAATTAGTCCAGGTTTTTTCGCGATGGTGGCGAGCGTAGAGATGTGTTCAGGACTTCAGTCTCGCAGCGCGAGTCGGAAGAAACCATGGAGTCCCCACAATAGCCCCCTTCTTTAGGGCATAACAAGACCGACCGTGCAGTAATCCCTTCTGCTAAACAGGGAAAGGTGAGGACGGGGGAAAGGGAAGGGGGTTTGTTTTCGGTTAGAACTTCGCGATGCTCCGCCAGAGGGAAGCTGTGACGCAGCGTTGTCAAATCACCGTCAACTCGAGACTTAGAAAAATTTCGGCTCTGAAGTGTTAACTTTTTTTTGGAAGTGCCTGTACAACAGAAAACTTTGCCATACTCTTCCAATAAAATACAATTAAAATAGCACAGTAGCTAGATACACAACAATATTGACAGATTTATACCAGTGGTAACAAATATTAATTAGAACAATTATTTAGTGACCTGCTCCTAACACTGAAGCAATCTGAAATGAAAAAATTAGATAAACACTGGAAACAACATGTTAAAAATATCCAGAAGCAGAAGATTTTATGGACTGGGAATTGAACCAGGGACCTTTGGCTTGCCGGGCCAATGCGCATACCATACAATTGCTCAGGATCCCAGTCCCAAAGGCAATTTTTAGGAGGATCTATAGGAGCTAGGTCTTTGCCTTTAACTACGGTCCATCAAAGATAGCACACAAAAGTCAGAATAGTGCTTCAAAAAAGCCACTGTCTACAAGGATGGATCCTATAAATTATCACAAAGCGTGATAAGCCACCACTGTAAGATTTTACAATGACATTATGTAAAACATGGGCACATAACAGCATCATTATATCTTACACTGAAAACAAAATTTTTATGAGACGTTGATGGCATTAACTAACATTACATTGAGTTTCTATACTGGAGGATGATTTAATTGTGAACATAACAAAGAAAGGTTTCTCAAGTTAAGCAGCACAATTCAAATACATGCACCACTAAGCTTCATTATAAACCAATGCAACAAACATTCCTTCACCCAGATGTGTGAGTTCATCCCCTGATGTGAAACCTTCTCTCAAATTATTTTTAAAATGTTTCAAGAGGATTTCCTTCCTTAAAAGAACAACATACCTGAAAACAACAATAACAAATCACCTCCCTTCACCAATCAGCTTTAGCATCATTTACTCTGATTTTCTACACAATTAACTCAAATCAGTTCCTTCCCTACCTTTTCATCTCGGGAATGAAGGAGTAAGTCCAGCCATGGGTAGAAGTATCCACCCTCTTCGGCAAGGCCCTTAGGGTCAAAGCAAGGACCACAGCAGAGCAATGCACTCATTGCCTGGAGGGCAGAAAGCTGCAATTCTGTACAGCTCTCTGAAGCTGACCCATGGGAAGTTGAAGTGCTGTGAGTCCCTGAGTTGATACCACCAGAGCCGCTGCCTCCTCCCCCGGATGTGGAAACATTCGAGGACGAGTGAGAGGAGCCCTCGGAGGCTGGAGCACCCGAGGAGGAGGGTCCAAATCCATAGCCATAGAGGGACATGGACATTCCGGCAGAATAGCCCCCGGAGGTGCCACCAGATGTGGAACACCCATATCGTCCGCTCCAAGCAGAAAAGAGTGTGAAGAGGTTTCGGCGCAAATCCCTCTTGAGTAAAGTGTGACGACGTTCCACTGTGACAATGCATAGGATATATATATATATATATGATTAATAGGTTAAACCTTAGCAGTCAGATCTTATCAGTACTGAGTTAGACTGGGTTGAGTGTCACTAGACACCCAATCATAAGGATTAACTGCATCAAATGTGCTAAAAATTAACAAACAATCCACAAAGTAATAAATATTATTGGCATAAATAGTGATTTACTTAACTATCTCATCTTAAGTGTACAACTCATTAGAAAAATTCTAAGTATTCTTATGATGGATTTCTACATACATTTTAAGCTGAACAATCAAAATAATTGTACCAATTAAATAAAAACTTAGTTCCAATACAAGAATTGGATACCAAAAGGCACTTTAAGAAATCATGATTACAAGTGCACAGTTAAACTTTTCAAAACAAAAACTCTTGGGTAAAATTTGAGGGTCACTTATAATACTTCTTTGAGTTTAACACTACAACTTGAAAAAAATGTAATACAACAACTATATACAGTCGAAGCCCATTATAGTGAGTAGGGCATATAGCAAGAATCTTGCAATAACGAGTGACTGGCAATGCACCATCGAAAGGTCCATGATTAACATGTAAAAGAAAACGGATATAGCGAGCCCAAGAAGCTCCTGCCATGGTATATGCTTGGTACTACGAGTGATATTTCATGAGCGTGATGCACTGCCATGTACGAATTAACGCATGCTACTTATCTTTAGTAGAATTATTTGTCAACTACAAGTTAGAATACAATATTTGCTCCATCTCTACATAATTTAAAGTTCAATCAAGTCCATGCACTGACGATATACAGCCGGTCCTGGCGTACCTTGCGAGTGCGCACGCACTTTATAGTTGTTCTTTTGTTAATCCAAGTTCAAACAAAGGCATAGGAGTGGAATGGGCAAAAGTTTACAGTTACTTTGTGGACTTGCATATTCAGCAATCCATATAACATTATGTTTCTAAAAATCCTCACGGGAGAAAGCTTGGTAGCTCAATGAACTAATCAGGGGGTTCTGGGTTCCAACCCCAGTCAAGGTGAATGACTTTTTCTTTGTGAAAATTCTAAAATTGTGCATATGAGTAGACAACTCTGTTGAGGTTTTCCAGTTTAAGTTTGCAATCCTTGAATACATACTTCAGTCAGAGACTTCTAGTGAGTCTTTTCCACATCAGGAAATACTGCTACAGTTAAACATGGAAATCTAAGCCCCACTCATGTAGAGCAGCTTTTATTTTTATATGCTAACTTAGGACAAGAATAAATTTTCATTTTATTATCGCAGCAGAAATTTTATACTAACTTGAGGATTGGCATATCTTGTTTTTGACCGTTGCTTAAAAACTCCAATTATACAACACCATCTTTACGAAGGAAAATAAAACCATTCATTTCACTTTTTCATGCCAGTGTTAATAAGCCACCAAATCAACAGCATCTTTTCAGGCAAGAATGATACTTACTTATGTCTGGATTTACCCGAGTTAAGGGTTGCATAATTCTGGGACTACACTGAAACCTGCCTGAAAAGCCATCTCTATTATGTGGTCACCTCTCTAAATGTCCACTTTTTTCCAAATCTAAACATGATTGTGATTATTGTCTTTGGAATACTGCCTTAACCCTTTGCGGTCCAACGTCGAGGCTGACTCGACAGGCCTAGCTCTAACAGCAGGTCCAACGTCGAGTTGAGCTCGACATCAGATGGCACTGCGATTATGTGCATTTCATGTAAGGTGCTGCTATCTTATCTCACTTTTTGAACTTCTAGTACCTTATGAAGCCTTTTCACCTGTTTTGCAAATAGTATTTCTTTCGGCTACTACTTGAATTCCACAAAAATAATTGGACTGCAAAGGGTTAAGTGTGAAAATTTGAAGAATACAGAAAAACAGCATTTACTTATTATTCATTAACATTGTATGCATTTCATTGAGATCACATTCCATTTACTTATTTATCAGTATTTTATTTAGGACTAAGTAGGCAATCAACATAGCAACAATCATAATCTCAGAGAATGTAAACACAGGTAGCACACAACCATGAGGTGAGACTATATTGGCTACAATTCACAAATGACAGTTGAAAATAGAGATGCTAATATCTTTGTACCAGTATCCATAACTGAGAGACAGTTGGAGCTGACTGGTTAAGGGCTCAACTTGCCAAGGCAATCATATTCACCAAGTTCTAGGGTTATTCTACAAGCTTAAGACAGGTTAGATTAACACATTCCTCACAACTTCAATTACTTCCTGAATATTTAATAACATAAACATTAGCTCCTTTTTCAGCTATAAAATATGTTTAAAACCTGTAGAGGAATCTCCTATCCCAAGCAATAACATACTAGGCACATTTTTTTGTCCTGCAAATTACGAAAGTTAAGGACAAGAAAGCCATTAAAGACTATGACCATCTCAGGTACTCACATGGAAAACTTCTGATCATTTTCCTAGCAAAATTGCAGAAGTGAAGCCTCAGGAGGGAGGAGGAAGATGAGGAGTAAGAGGACAAGGATGCCGAGGACGATGTGGAGAAGGTGGCAGAGACGGCTGCTGCAGCCCCACCCACCATTCCAGCGACAGACCCACTAGTCCCCCCTCCACTCCCACCACCCCCACTGCTGGTGCCCATGCCACCAGCACCCCCTGTCCCCCCACCACCACCCCCCATCATGCCCCCACCCCCTCCCCCAATCCCCCCACTCCCACTCCCTCCGCCTCCACCACCTCCCCCACCCCCCTCCTTCACCTCCTCCGCCTCCAGGAACAGCCTCGCCCCCTCCACATACTCGACAAATGTCGGGTGGAGAGAGTGAGTGTCTCGATCCAGGACGCAGGGACTGTAGGGGAAAAGGAAAACATCAGCGTGGGGGAAAACAAACATAAGAGAAACTGCACCCATGCACAGCATCAGCCGTGATTTCAGTAATAAGCAGAACATAGATTTCCCTCAAATTCAAGCTTATATACATATAAGAGTATTGGCTTTCAGGCTCAAAATAATTCACAGGCCTGACCTTTATCTGTACACATTGATTTCCATAGATCTCACACTGCAACTCCTGCTAATAAATATGAATACGCTTACTAATATTTCAAAATAATCATCAATAAAAAGGCATTGATATAATAACATTATTATTTCAATCAGTTTTATAATATGAATTTAATTAATCAATGATTGAATAATTTTGTCATGATTCTAAGGAATCAGGAAACCAGAATCCCATGGTTTCTAATATTACCTCCAGGGATTAATGCTCTGATATAATGGATAAGTAAAAAGAACAATTACATCAACAATACCCAGCATTTCACCTAATTGTTCAAAACAATTACCTGAGGCCAAAGGTTGCATTTTCAGCAATGAGTTCAAGTACACGAACAAGTTGCAACCGGAGAGCATCTCTTCGCCTCCTCCTGCGCATGTTTTCTTGTTTACGGTCCACAACCTCCCTGATGCAAGGCACCAATTCCTCCATGACATCCCTACATAAGATGAAATTCAAAGATTAAATGCCTCACCTCAAACAATAAGCAATTACTTTTAAATGGCAGTTACATACGCAGAGAGAATAACTCTTGATAAACCACCCTATATTTTCAGTTGCCTTACAAAAGCAGTACAGAGAAAATTATGAAATTTTAAATTGATGAAAAAAGCACCAACACTACAGTTGACATAGTAGGACACCCAGGTCAAGAGTTGCTCCAGTGAGAGCCAGTAAAACACTTAAATGGCAATGTTCCCACATATTTTCTTCAACCATTACATCACTCAATTACAGTCAACTGTAACGGTGATTGAGTGATGCATTAATAACTGTAATTAGGCAATTTAGCCTAAATTATTTAATTTTGACGTCTTATATCTTCTAAATGAGATCCTTAGACAAATAAATTATATTATTATCATCAGGACTCATTAGTTTTAAACCAACTATTGAGTCCCTTCCCAAGAACCTGAAACTTGGTCTATTACTAGCACATGAAATTTTGCCCAAAAATTGTTTTAGAAGCACTGAGAATTGCTGTCACTATGAATCATTTAAGAAAATTGTATTTCGTGACTTAAGCAGATCAATAAATTGAACATTTTTCATTCATGTTGCATTCAAAAAATGAGCTAAGAAAGAGAATACATATATTCAGTACACAACAGAGAAAAAGAAAAGTTTAAAGGGATTGAAATTGACTCATTATATAGGTTTTACAGATTTAATCAAAACAAAAGAAATGTGCAATATTTTGAATCCGTTTTCAAACATGCTGTCTTCTTAAATTGTATAAGCTGGAAAAAATTGACAGACCATGAAAATATAAATTAAACAGAAAGTAGACTTCAAATGCATCCATCATAACTAGATTTGAGTCAATGCCAAAATGTATCGATTCTCGATACAGAATCCTGGATAATTGATTCTTGATACCGATACCATCAACCTATACATACATATGTTTTTTACCTAGTTTTCCTATACATTATTATTAAATGTTCCATGAAATCTAAAAATATAATTTTACGAAACAAAAATTTGAATATACTATTTACGTTGGGAAAAAACTTCTGATATTCCACTATGAGGACATCATAAAAATAAAACTCTTTGATAACACAAGAGTTTTATATTTTTTTACATGAGCATGTTTAATAACAAATGCCATGTTTAATAACAAAACATGTTTGGTATCAGATAAAGAATGTCATAACAGATTCAAAATAATATGACTGTCGTGTAATAAGTTGATTTTAATATGATTAGGGATGTGAGAGTAGCACTTTTTGACCTCGAGTCGAGTATCGAGTCGAGTTGTAAAGTACTCGCGAGTATCGAGTCGAGTCGAGTCTGTACATTATTGTACATGAGTGAAGAGATCCAGTTCTTACTTAAGTCATCGCAATTAAAGTTAGCCAGCAATCTGACTATCAAATGGCAGGTCTACCTACCTAATGCATAGTTATAAACAGTCAAATTAATATGGCACGTAGCGCAGGACAAAAGACATAATGGAAATTTTCCGGTAGCTCTCGAAATAAGAAAATTACCTTCATTCCTAGGATTACTCATAAATGTGTAAATTAGCTTGCAGTACGGTACCTAGAGTGTACTTAGGCATAATATGAGGCTTATATGAGTGACATGCCCCATTAACTTGAAAGTAAGCCAGGAAGCAAAATATTTTTCCTTAAGGAATACATAAGCCTAATTAGAAGAGCATTCCTTGTATTTCGCATTCCTATGTATTTCTATTCAGAGCCAAACGCTTTCTCAGTGATGTCGTGTATGCCGGGGTTAGTTCAACAGTACAGTGAATTTCATACAATATGCCTTATTTGTGCAGTAAATATTTGATAAGCTCGAGCCTCAAATTTATGATTGGCCGTTAATTACATAGTTAGTTCTTTAACATACATATACTTTTCTTCCTTTTCCAATTAATGGCACCATCTCTTCAAAATCGGTGATTTCTGCCTAAACATGATAGACTTACATCATGATAGACACACATCATAAAAATGATCTGTGTCAATCACCCCCATTTGCACGATGCATGAACACCCAATATATCAGCACAGGTTATTTACAATATCCATTAATGCAAGTTAATAATGTTTGAACGATGAATTTTCATTCCCGGATGAATGTGAGCAGGTACATGAATTTTGTATAGAGTCCTGTGGATTAAAGTTTTCGATTTCTAAGGAAATATATTTGAACAAAAATTTATTATAGATAATTATCTATCTTAAGATATGACTAGGAACTTGAAATTAATGATGTAATTAATAATCCTAAATAGGAAATAAAAAAATGGAATAGTAAAACATAAGTTTTATACGATACCTATATCATCCGTAATGCCCTTATAATAGGATGCCTACCATCCGTTACATAATTTCCTTCACCTGCCAGTTTGAAGACCAATATCTCCAAGATGGCTAAAGCGATTCTAAAATAAAGTATATCAAATTAAAGCTTGTTTATTTCTACGTTTACTGGAAGTATTAAAATATTTTTACAAGTTTTTTTTCTGAAGTACGTGTTTAAGAATGGATTTTTAGCGATTTTTTTTTTAAATACCGGATGGATCCATCGAATTCGGACATCGTAAGAACAACACAGATCGAGATATCAAACTTCCTTTTCACATATTGTAGCTAAGGGCTTTGTTAATAGTTATACGAAGTTTCATACTATTACGTTCATCAACATTTTTGTTATTGATGAATTTGTCAGACTGCGTTATTTTCCGTCCCGCACGCTTTCCGTTCCGGAAATCACCATTTGGACCTTTCTCTTGCTCTCAAGTCATTAATATGAATTCACTTATGAAATCTCAGTAGAATTCGTTGATTACTTGATATCGATATATATTTATTTTCGGCTATAAAAGCACGCTCAAATGTCCAGAGCATGCCTGGAAAGGTAGCGCGCGCGTGGAATCATCTGCTGTAAGCAGATCGCCTATCGTTGTGAATGAGTCATGAGGACTCGACAATAGCGGAAAAAAGTATCGCCTTTAAGAATGCAAGTCTGTGTCATTTTAAGAACTGACGGTATCTTTGGAAGCATACCATCATTATGCCTCCTAGCGCAAAGATTTTGGAGACGGAGTTGAAGATAATTTAAATTGCAATTTGTTTCTTTCGTCGAGAAGCCGAGAAATGTGGGGACAAAAGCTATCTCTCTTATCGCTGATTTTATTTTGGTGAATACTGCAACTTATAAACTTTTATTCAAGTATAGGCAAGGATATTTTTCCTGTGCATACTAGAGAAATTTTGTCGCGTGGTGTTTGGTGCGCGTGGTACCTACGGTAGCTTACAACTAGACAACCTCGAGCAGCTTATCTCTCCAGGCCAAAAGTCCGGTCGCTTGGAGCTCGCTTTCCGAAATAAATATATACACGTTGAAAGCATATCTAATTCTCCCAATTTGTTAAGTCATTTTACACGTGCTTGGTTTTCAAACACGAAGAATACCATCAAAACGAACTAAATTTCCGACTTCCGCATGCTGAGATAGTGCATTTTTAAATATTATTAGTTACGTAATTAGTAACTGAGTAATCTATTTTAAACTTTGTTTAGACTAATATAAATATATGTTCCATATCTTATGCGAAGAAAAGAGAAGTGGCTTTTCATGTGTATCTTCAAGTGGGCGTCAAACTTGCTTCCCGGAACTTGAATAATATCCGTTGTTTTTATCTGTCTCAGTCGAAAAATTAATGAATATAACAAGCTAAAAATATATTTTTGAGATTATTAAACGTATAATTACACAAGATTTAGTTCGATATACTTTATTTTAAAATTGAACTACTCATTTTTGTTATCTAAACCTTCAAACTCAGGGGATGGAATTTTACAACGGACATTAGGTGCTTTGAGCTCGAATATAGTCCCCCACCCCAGACTTTTTCCGCGAATATTTTGGCCAAAAAAGGGGGGCTAGCTATATTCGGAGGAATACGGTACATATGCGGTTTCATGGACCGTGTAACCACCGATTCATTCATTCGTTTATGCAAATGTACATGAATCCGTTCACGTAAACGTACATGAAACCATTCACGCAAATGCAAATGAATGTACGTAAGTACATGTTCGTACGTGTTATCTACCGTGTAACCAGAGATTTACTCGATTTTGATGATAGCGCTTCCTGTCGGCAGATTTCTGAACCTATTGGCCTTGGCGGCTCCGTCGACAAAAACTACTCGACTCGACTTCCGTAAAAATACTCGAGTGCTCGAGTCGAGTGCCAACTACTCGACTCGACTAGAATTTTCGAGTACTCGCACATCCCTAAATATGATTAATAATTAGTAATAAGAGTAATAAAAACACTAATCTAAATTATAATTCAAACTTTAACAGGGTGGCTACTGGTAACCGATTTTCAAATTCCCTGATTTTTCCCTGATTTTTCCCTGACAGCTTTACCAATTTCCCTGACCGATCGCCAAAAGGTCTCCTATTATCGGAATATTTTATTTCTGCTGAATTAAATTTTCGTCAAAACTCAGAAAATGTTAAAAACTGAAATCAATACATTAAAATCTGTAAGAATGAAAAAAGATATTGAACCTCCACCCTAATGAAAAAAGCCCTCACACAAATTGTACACACTTTTAATACATTTTTCGCAGCCGCGTATCCGCCGGCGTGTATCGTATTTCCATGGCCGTGTATGTATCCTTCGCTAAATTACAAATTGACTATGTCTAATTCTTCAAGGAAGAGGTGGCGTGTCGTGGTAGTCCTGGGAAGTTGAAGATTACTGAAAAGGCATCGAAGGGAAAGTTAATTGCCAATTTACTGCAGGACTCCGGCACAGGTATCACTAAGCTGCACGAAAAATACAAACCAATGCCAAGTTCCTGGACTGGATCAAAATTGGATGGCACGAGTGACTTTTAGAAGCGAATAACAGTTTGATTAACGTGGTCATAACCCCTTGATTGTAAGAGGCAACCAAAAATGTATAAATATTTGTATAAACAAACAAAACGTAATCGCGCCACTGCGAGCGAAAACAGGAGGCAATTAGCAACGGCAGCGTCATATTTAGGAATACCATATTTGAGGTGGTTTGTGACCTGACTAAATTGCTTCGAGAGGGAGCTAAGGGGGCCATTCAATAATTAAGTCGAGCGTGAAAGGTGGGGAGGGGACTCTTCTTATGGTCTCGCGAAGGGGGGTATGGAAATCGAAGATGATCTTACCTAATATTTTGTTTACACGTGTGATCGTACTGGAATTGCTGTTTTAATAATCATCGTCAAGTATTTTGAGAACTCAAGCACGTATTTACTACAACCTAGTGAGCTACAACTACCTCTCTACCTGTGTCTCAGAAGTTAAAAAGAACGCGAGGTAAAATATTCCGAAGAACCTTAAGGTTATGTAGCCTTGGATTCCTTGTTATGAGCAGAACACGGTGATCATTAATTTTAACACTACTAGGCAAATATCGCATTAAGGATGTACAAAAGGGATACATTGTACGACTGACTCACAACCGAATGTTCAGCGAATTCACGGGGATTATTCTATGCACTTCGGCGACGGACATTAGTTTTAGTTGGTGAAATGTTTTGGTGAAATAAAGGGCGGGAAAGAGGTAAAGGCAATGATAAAAAAATAACGAGAATTTCCTATACCAGTTTCTCCCTGACTGTTACGAGAATTCCCTGACTATTCCCTGACTTTTCCAGATTTCCAAAATTCCCTGACAATTCCAGGTTTTCCCGGTTTTCCCTGACGATCGCCACCCTGTTTAAACATTAAGAAATAAGAATAAAAGGTCACTACACAAACCCTTGAGCCTACGTTAGGTTTTTGTTCAAAAAAACCTACACTTTTAGCCTCTCTGGATCAAGGCGATTTCGTGTCTGGTCACAAATGTTTCCTGCTATGCTAAATATCTTTCTCATTTTTGATGAGAAACTCTCATGTTTCAAATTCTTCTAGGATTTTTAATCCATACAAAAAACAGCAACAATTGTATTTCCAATAAACAAGTAAATTCATAGTAGAAAAAATCATCTTCCCATCACCTGTATGGATAATATTTTCCTAGTCAAAATTTACGGATGCAATAGCTATATGCTACTACTCGTAGCATAAAGTTCACTTTCCTTATCACTTGTACCAATACCACTTTTTCCGATACCAAACCGATACCTTGATACCAGTGGTCGATACCGATAGTATTATTTTCTGATACTTTACTTATTTTTCTAAAAAAATTTGATAAGTGATTCCATTCTCGTGAAGTCAACTCAGTAATCAAAAGTATTTTAAAAAAGTACCTAATTATTAACCCTTAAGTAGGCGCGTGGGGTATTTTAAGACCCAATGGGTTTAGAATCTAAATATTTTATCTCATAAATCACTTTCAAGGCTTTGAAACCTCAGTTCAACTAATAAGAAAAATTATAGGTACGTATGTTGAATTATAATGCTTTGAATATCTAGTGTAAAAAATAGCAATGTAAAATAAACAAATTTGGCAAAGTTATAAACAATTCCACACGGGGTATTAAAAGACCCCACATACCCACTTACGTCACTAAGTGAGGTACTTGAGGGTTAAGAGAGATTGTGACAACTCTTTTATTTTACTACTCGTACAATTATCACTGGAATTGGATTTTATACACTAAGCCCTCTTGCATTTGTATATACTGAAAATTCTTTTTAAGAAATAAGAGCTGCTGAACATGCTCATGTTGAAGATGTCTGTGGGCGTTGCATAACTTACAGGGGACCATTCCACGTGCCCTCACGTTAGTTCATTGCTGGCATTAATACTTGTATTCATTTGTATTAAAAAAGTATATTTGTATGTTTGTTATATTAAGTTTCATTTTAAATTATTAACTCTCCCAAAAGACACGTACAATACCTTGCATTGATGAGCATTCAATAATTAATGAGGACAATATGACCAAATAGCACATTTTGTGTATACTGTTCACGCAAAATAGTATATACAGACTCGAATTTGAGGCTTGATATCCCAAAAACAGAAGAAGTGAAATTCATAGAGAGCATATCAGCGTGTAGATAATTCTTTCGTTTAATACAGCTACCAGACTTTTTTTTAATAATTACTTTTGAGGCATGTATTTACAGTGAGCATGAAAAAAATCACATTTCTTAGAGTCTCAGTGGCCCATGTCACTTTGGAGATTGTCATAACAATATGAAATGCACAAATGAAAGGAAATTTTGATAAGAATATGAATCAAGTTTGATTTTTGCCACTATTTCAGCAAACTTTCTTCTAAGGTGGATTTTCGTCTACTTTTCGGAGGAGGTTGAGCTTTTTGCCTTTTCACCTCAGGCTTTCCCATAGCCAATTCTAAACACTTGTCTCACTTTTACTGTCACAAAGATCGCAGCTATGTAAACAAATATGCAACATGTTGGTAAGTCAGTTGCTGGAGGTGGGATTTCAAAATTATGTTTTTAGATGATTTTCACCGAATGAATACTTTAGAGTAAAAGTATTCGAAAAAAAAATGAATACTCAAGAGTATCGAAGTATCGGGAAAATTGCCGATAACCAATACTCGCTATCAGTATCTGCCCATCAGTATCAGGAAGGCCTATCAGTATCGGCCTGTCTACTTATCACATACTCATCAAACAATACATTTTTGAAACTAGCACAACTATTCTTTAAAGTGTAGTTCAAAGAAAAGTTATGAGTGCATTTTCATTAACATTAGAATTATTTTCCAAAATATAAGATCCTAGTGATGCCATATTGTATCACCCTCTATCCAGAAAGGTATAAATGTAATTATACAAAAAAGACTTCTGAGAGTGTCACATGCCAAGAATATAGAATATTAAATAATTTAAAAAAATCAAAAACCTAACATTAATTCAGTGCCCAATCGATTTACATTAACTTGGGTTGCTGTTGTAAATCAAGTCCTTAAATGCTTTCAAATTCTTTTTTTAGAAACACAAAAAAAAGTTTAATGCCATCAGGATTTGGAATCTTGGAATATCTGGGGAATTCATTTTTGAGATGAAAAAATTATTACAGGATATTCCAAGCTACTAAACTAGTAATTTTGCAATGTCTTATTAATAATAACCCTTAAAATGGAATTTGTGAGTTTTATACTCATAAGGAGAGGTTGTGTAACTCAGATTATGAAATGAGATGAGCCTTTTTTAATTCTACTAGAAGGAAAATAAAGAAATATGTGTCTTGGATTTTTTCTCCATGACCCGGGATCTCAAGAAAAAGGGATCGAACTTCGTTTAGTACAGTAGCTCTCAATGCCCACCAGATCCCAGCGAATTTAGGCTACCCGCGTGACATTCTACGTATTTTTTTTCTCGCGATGCTGGGGTAAAGGGGAAAAAAGTCATATTTCTCTATTTTGCTCCTAGTTGCACGGGAAAATTTTCATCTAATTTCGTGATCTGAATTACATAAACTCTCCTTAAACTGCACAGTTTTGGGCATAACTTGGTGGAACTCCATATTTTAGTAAAAATAAAGTACGTAGCAGATTCCACACAAGTTGTCAATATCTACCGCACTTAATACTGCAGGGGAATGCTTCAATCGCTAAGCCTCGTATATTTAAAATCCACAATCCAGATCCAATTTTACTGTGTCTTTGGATCTGAATCCAGATCAGAGTGAAATGATGGATCCGCTGATTCTTGGACCAGACGGATCCAATTCGACCATCCCTAGTATCGATGGTATCGGTATCAACTTTAGGCGATTGATTCTCGATACCGATACCAATCCTCAAGAATTGGTGGTATTGAGAATATGTATCGAGAATCGACACATCCCTACTCACAACCAATAGGTTCACTCACTTCAGTGCTTCAGGGTTGACTCTCCCAATAGCATTTACAGCAGCATCGCGAACGTCAGTGGCCTCATAGCGAAGCAATGGTATCACCAATTTGTAGAGGGATGAGGGTGGTGATGTAGCACCCATTATGGATGATGGTGTTATCCCAGGTGTTGAGCTTGCAATCCCAAAACCAAATCCAGAGACCACGTTCACTGTGGCTGCAGCCACACTACTGCCACGATCTACACCAGATGACGCCACAGCTGGAGACTTACTATCACCTCGATCTGAGGTCAAACTATCAGGAGATGAACTGGAGAATACAAATAAAGACTCTTGTTACAGTCAGCTCCTAGGTTTTGTAACATTTGGCAACATGATACTCATCATTTTCCATATTTCCCTCTTCTTTACTCTGATGTAGGTTGATTACAACTCTATAGGAATTCTGTGAGTATTTTCTCATGCCAGAATTTAAGGAGGATGACTAAAGAAACCAGAGTAAAAAGCAGCCAAATGATGACACAAACTCAATATTAAGAACTTTACATGATTCACTTATTTTTCTTTTTGCATAACTTAATAACCAAAGGTTATTTTAGTGCAACAGATGTCAAAAGTTTACAATTATTCAGATAGAATCACGTTCACTATTGCACACATATTTCTTCACTTCAAAAATTAATACCAGGTGGGATAATTAAATAAAATTCTGTATCAGATGTATGATTTAAATGCAAAAATAGGTCAAAAAGTGGATATTTAAGATGAAAAAATTACTATGCATTACAATTTACTTCAGATAACAAGTACTGTAGAGGACCCATTAATCAAACCAGCATCAATTTTAATTTGAGCCCTAAGTGAGGACTGGTTGATTTCTTTATATGGATAAAACCCACAAGGTTTGACTAACCTCAGACTGAGATCAGGAGAGGCTGAGCGCATGGCAGCAGCTGCAGCAGCAGCACTGGGCTGTGGGGGCACAACTCGAAAAGCAAAAGCTGCAAGGTAGCGCCATGCTATCATGTGTACATCCCGCTCTGACGCTGGTTTTTTCACTGCAGCAGAACTCCTTAACAATGATGCTCTATTATCGCTCACAGGGCTAGAGGAGAGGATAAAAATTCATCTCAGGGAGACTAAAACCATCATAAAGAGATTTAAAAATATGTGACCTTCAGTTAAAAAGAAAGAAAACAGAGGCAATAAATAAAAATGCATTATGAGGGTTCACAAGTGAAATATCTAGATAAAAGAAACACTATATTAATGATTTTATTTACCAGACTGAAAGTTGGATAAATATAGTGGAACAGAA
This sequence comes from Platycnemis pennipes, assembly GCA_933228895.1. Taxonomy (NCBI): domain Eukaryota; kingdom Metazoa; phylum Arthropoda; class Insecta; order Odonata; family Platycnemididae; genus Platycnemis; species Platycnemis pennipes. Next base: position 30,690,281 of record OW121851.1, read on the forward strand.
AAAGGGATCTAGTAAACTGAGATGTTACACATGCAAAAAAAGAATGAAGTGATTTGGTGGGGCATAATAATAGTTTCCTAGGCCTACTACCAATACTTTGACTTGACTGAAAATGAGGCAAATGATGACCAGGAGACAAATGTTTCCTGGACTGGGAAATGAACCACAGACTTTTGGCTTTTTAGACCAATGCACAGATCACTATGCTACCCAATATTCTAAAGGCTATTCTTAGGAGAGTCCGTAGGAGCTATTTTCCACTGACCATCATGGTCTATCAAGGATAGTACTCGAGAGACAAAATCAGGATTCAAAGAATTCAATGCCCATGGAGGAAGATTACACAATGCACAACAAACACGATGATAAACTCACTGTAAGATATTATTTACGCAAATATGAATGGTTATCAACTGTGTTGAACCATGACAAAAAAGTTGGCTATTGAGGGTAATATCTGGAAAGTTAACTTTTCCTGGTTCCTTTGCCAGAGGAAAGCTTTTACCACACACAATTTTCAAACCCTCAATAGCCATTCATAGTAGCAGAAAAATATTTTACTGATTATGCTTATCTGCATAGGGGAGAGTTAAGTGTGTCCATGCGTGAACTACACAAAACCTCTTAGGAACACTTTACATCATTACGAGCAATAAAATCAATCAAATTAAGCATAATTTGTTGTTTACCCTTTTTCAAAAATTTTCCCCTTTGGCAAATGATATATGGGAGTAAGACAAAGTAAAGGATTAACAAGTGATAGGACTGAAGTGAATCTACTAACTCATAATTATTTTCTACTCAAGAGACAAAACAGTACAGTAAAGTTAATGAATAGCACTTATATACTCAAAAAAAGAAATATAGAGATGAGCACTGTTTCAGCCTTCAACAAAGCATCAGGAACAATGTTATTGAAAAGAGTTTTTTAAATCTAACATTCATATAATATTAAAGGTCTGCTTATTGAACAGAAAAGAATTCATTAACTATCCCATAGGGTTTACTTCTACCAAGAAAAAAATTAGATAGCCTCTTAAGTAGTTTTATACAAGACTACAGAGAATGAGAAACTCACTGTAATGGTTTTAGATGTAACAAGTGGCTGCTAGTTGTCCATGCATAATCCTAACAATGACACATCAATAATGTAATAAGGTTTGATTTACTTACGTAGGATCTATTACAGTAAACAACGAATGAAGACGGGAAAATGCTATTGGCCAAGAATAGCTGACTGCCGAGGGACACTGCCATAGGAGACCTCCAACACCAGTTGGTGAGACACCAACTCCTCGTGAAACCAGGAATCCCATTAAACAAGCAAACCATGGATCACTGTTTACATCCATTTGGATGCTAATTGTCCCAATTCCAGGAACTTTGGGCCGTCCTTCTTCGTGGATTGCTTCAAAAATGAGAAAAAGTTCTTCAGTAAATAGTGAGTAGGGTTCCTTTCATGAAAATTAAATGTGACTCAGTCTCCAGGGCTCAAAACAGATTTAACAGCCAAAAAATGTGACACTTTTTAGGAAAAAAAGGGATTAAAGATTGACATTTTCATCTAAACAGATGTCAAGGAGAGACAATAAATTGTAGCAAAACCAAAAGGTAAAATGTTCAATAGGGGAGTAGAATGCACAAAGAAATACATGCCTGAGTATGTTTGAATACACCTGTCAGAGGTTTTCATATTTGTACGAGGGCAGATCGGAAAGTAACGCACAATAATTTTTTTCCCAAAAAGTTTAATATGTACCAAAACCAAACAAATCACAAATTAACTTACATCTTTGACCTACTTATCTACATAGTCACCAATTTTCTCAACACATTTCTCTCATCGTGGTACCAGTTTCAATATGCCCTGTTCGCAGAAGTACGTTTATTGGGAGTATAGCCATTAGCCATTGGGAGTATAGCCAGTAAGGCTGATTTCACTTCCGCATCTGAATTTTTTTTTACTGGGGAATCAACATGTTTCCACTCCATAGAGGCCTACTTGGTTATGGGCATGTAGTGGTATGCCCACGACTCATCACCAGTGACAATTCCTTTCAGAAAGTCATGACATTTTGCGGCGTAACACGTTAAGTGATTCAAGCTTGTCATCATTCGCTGGCCCTTGTGGTTGTTTGTCAGGTTCTTAGGCACCCAGCGAACACTAACTTAACGGTATTTCAACATGTCATTAACAATGTCATACACTGCACCATAGAAAATGTTGGACGTCTGCGATAAGGTTCGCAGGTCGCTGCGCGCACACGCTGGTCCTTCAAGATTGCTGCCTCAATTGCGCGGACATTCTGCTGAGTCGAAACTGTTACCGGCCGCCCTGAGCATGGCGAATCACTAAGGTTCACGCGGCCCTCTTTGGAGAATGCACACCACCTGGAGACATTGCTACGGTCCAGACAGTTGTCCCTATACACGCCACACATGTCCACTTGGTGAATGCCCTTTGGACAACAAATATCGAACTACACTTAGCTGCTCTTCACACGTGGACGACAGTAACATGCGCGCCATGTTTGTTTCATAGTTCAGGTTTCTCTCGCTAGAGCTGCATGAAAACAAAATACCCTCTATAGCGCAAACTTCAAACTATATCTCGTGAAATTTCAACATTCCAGCTGCAATACCAGGGGAGAAAAAAAATATTGTGCGTTACTTTCCGATCTGCCCTCGTACAATAACCCCTCACATAGTACGGTTTCACAAGACGTGATTTTGTTAATACAAGGTCATAGAAATGTACCCAATTTTACAATACGTGATCATTATTTTCAATAAGATGCGGTTTCAGATATCTCGAGCAAACCTGAGAATCAAACTCCATCATGTTATACATTGGTTTAAGGGTTAGGAGTAATGTTCCAAGCAGTGCACCTGTGGAATCAAATTACATTGGGAGTAAAGAACATCATAATTTATGACATTTACTGCGAATTCCACAACGAAAAGGTTGGCTGATAGAAGAATCGAGTGGAAAGCTGCATCAAACCAATCCTAGGATTGTTGACCAATGATGATGATGACTGCGAATTCATCATTCATTACGATACATGTAACTTTCTGCCCACTAATGTCCACAACTACATCTGCATTGCATGCATTCGATGTTAGCATATGTATTCTCTCCAAGCACTGGATCCCCTTTCCTTCAAAGTTCGCAACTAGGGATTAGTAGTGAAATAAAATGTTGTCCTAGCAAAAGAACTGAAGGTGCAATAATTTCAGTCAGACAACTGTTTCAAATAGTTGTTGCTAACAACAGATTAGTTTTTGACATCGTCGCAACCAAAAAATGATGCCATCTCCTCAAGACAACTTTCAAGAGCATCAGTACTACTGTGGTGGAATGACGTATGCCTGTACGGGCAGAAAAATTGAAATTTTAGGCAAACTGAAATTAGGCAAAAAAAAATATGTAAACAATGTCTAAACAAGCCAACATAGGTACCATAAAAATAAAGGAAGGAAAAATAAGTGCAGGAACTTCTGGTGGCGAGAAAATAAAAGAATTTCCAAAATAAATATACTTAAATTTATGTACGGTGGAAAAATGTTCATGACGCTGGATTAGAGACCAAATTCAAAGAATGGTGACGTTGGGTTCATCTGTAATGTGTTAAAGCAATGGTTTAATACAACACCTAATCTGCACAAAATCCTGAGTCTTCTACCAGTGCAACTTTTATTGTGGGTTCTGGATGGTTTGAGGAGATTATAAAATGATACAATAGCCATACCATGATATTAGTGGGGAAAAGTGTGTCTGCTAATCATCAGAAAGCCCAAAATTTTATTCCCGAGTTTTTTTGTCCTGATTGAAGAAAGAGTTATCTGCCTTAACCAAATTTCAATACCACTGAGATAGCCTTGTTCTTGAAAAAGATGATGAAGAGAACCTATATTTAAAAGTAGGAAAAATGATCACCAGGATTTAAGGCCACTTAACATTTAGTATGTTACAGGTGGAATAAAGTGTAAGTGGATGCTTGTTTATAGTGCTGAAAATCCTTATGCTTTAAAGGGAAAAACTAAATGATCCTACTTATATATTGGAAATCAATTCAAAAGATGTGGGTGACCGCAGCTTCGTGTACAAAATGGTTCAAATTTTGCTGTTTTTGAGAGCTTTAAATGAACAACATGAATTTTAAGATCCTATGAACAATGACAATACCCCTGGACATGCAGTTGCTCTGCAAAATGCTGACGAAAACATTGAAACTGTTTCTCCCTCCAAGTACAGCATCCATTGACAACCGATGTTTCAAGGAGTTATGAAAACCTTCAAGTCCTACCACACTCAGCGCACTTTCAAGAGACTGCTGCATGCGTTTGAAGATAAACCCAGGCTTGATCATGAATTTCTGGCCTTCCTTCAAAATCATGGATGCAATTACCTTCAAATTGGATTCATGGAATGAAGTGAAGGAGTCCACAGTGAATGCTTGATGGAAAAGCCTTTGTTCAGAAGTGGTGAATACTTTCCTCCGATTTTCTTCATTTGAAGAGGAAATCAGCAAAACTGTAGCTGGCAACAGCTATTGTAGGACAAGGATTTCATGGCAAGCAGGAGAAAGGGGTGGAAGAATTATGAGAACCATATCACAAGGAGGTGATGGAATTTGCAGCTATTGCGGTCAGATGAGTGTTTCAAATTATTGGAACTTTCAATTGATTCTGGCCAACAAAAATATAGGGGTGTTATAAGGAGTTAGTGAAGTCATACGAAAATGGGTGTCTCAAATTGACCATAAAATCTCTAGAGGACGTTTTTAACACAATTGACGAATTTCAAGAAAAATTACACAGAGTCGATCCGTGCATAGAAGGAAGCTCGAAAGGCAAACGTGAATTTCAGGAAGCTTTTTTATCACCTTACTGTGGGTTATAGAAAAGCGTGAAGAGTGAGATGAAACAGCTGCATCATACTCAGAAGGTTACGCTTTAAAAGGCATCTTGGTTGGTTATTCAGTGGAGGCAACGGACAGCTGAGGCCATTTGCGCCATTTAACACGTTCAACACGGCACTATTTTTTTAAGGTTTTGCTGGTGGCTGAATTTTTTTTTTAAAGTTTCGTAATGTAATACCACTAAGAACAATAAGTCAATCAACAAAAATACCATAAAATAAAAATTACGTGTAAAATATGAATTTTTATTTTGAATGACGATTGTCATCCGCCGCCACCCGATATTACCACTCGGGTGTTGTGTGTGGTTGCATACCCTCCCCAATAGTCCGTTTGTAAGTTTCTTCCATTGATTCTTGTTACTTGCGATGAAATATGTGCGGAATTCCTTATTACATGTTGTTACTTATATTTTAGTTTACAAAATTTTTAAAAACCATTCTTATAAATGTAGTTCACAGCCTACATCAATTCCTTCTGAAATCCACGATCTCGCAGCTTCCAGTTGACAGACCACCGAATCCTTCGCAATAATTCTTTATGAAATATTTCCAAAGGGCAGGCTGGAGGAGGAATGAGGAATTGATTCTGAGTAGGAATGACCGAGGAGGGTTCTAATCATGGAGAGGCGTAAGTCGTAGAGAGAAGTTTTGGGCTGGGTTTTACAGTAGAGGAAATAACTATTAACCAAAATGAGGTGAAGTATGTGGATAGCAAGCTTCTTATACCATTTTAGAGTCTTATGCTCAATGGGGTGATATGGCATCATTTGATCAAAGTGATCAATGCCACTCATTGTATCAAGCAATGGCCTCCGGTTTGGAAGTGACGCCAACCCCTTGATGACGATGGACATTGACGAAGTTACCCCCGAATTCGGAGCTGATCATCACAACCTCCCGATTATCTTTCTACTTCATAATGCAGACTCCATCGGTGCTGAATACGTCCACTACCTCCCACCGTTTCAGTTTTTCGCTATGAGGTGAGGTAGATTCCCCTTCCAGGTAGCTCTAAGAGTTCTGGTAAAATAGGTCCTTCACTCAAGCCAGTGGTGTGCCAAGTCAACACTTTTGTAGTAATTATCCATGAAAAGAGACTGTACAGTGTCCAGCTGTCCTTCCATTGATTTCCATACAGCATGGTGACATGTCCAGCCCGCCTACATCAGAATCGGAAGACCAAGGGTAAATAAGAAATCGTAATGTGGATGGTTCAGTGAGCATTCCCTTTTCCTGGTAATGCCTTCCCTTCCTATACTTTTCTGCTTTAGCCACCTCGTTGAGTGAAACCATTCTGAAAGAAAAAATGTTTAAAAATGTGAATTTTGTCTTGGCAGTACGGCATATTTATGTGCATACCAGAGGAAAAATATTGAAACCCTAGGAAAATCCGTAAAATCACTTACCTACTTCCAGTAGAGAAAAACATAACCCAAGACTTGACATTTCTGAATATCTTTCTCTTGTCCCTAAATGAGAGATAAAAAATATTAGAAAACAAAAATCCACATAAAACAGTAATTTATTTGATAAATGAATGTTAACATCAATTAGATTTATATCGTATACGTTGATAAATATCATGAGTCTTTTAAAGGAACTATGTGAAAAACTAGAAAAAAGCAGATATTTGATCAATTGGGAATTCTTAACAAAGTATATTCAGGATATATGCAAATAGTCTAGGATTGTTATATTTTCAATGCAGAAGCAAATTATATAATCGGGAATAAATATATGTGAAAGCTTTATTGAAGCTAAATTTTTAAGTAACTAACGAAAATACACCAAAAGTATGAACAGTGCATCTGTAAAAATGAGGCTTGATAATGGAAAAATAAAAAAAAGACGTTTCATATACTCGTAAACTAATTTTTTTATCATTATAATAAATCCATTTGTGTGACATACATGTGAGAGGATGTTTAATAAAATATATTAAAATAAGAAATAATTTTGAAAAAAATCAACCAGATGTTATAGTACATATTCAATGAAATTCGGGGTGCGGTGGAGGGGGAGGGGAGGCGGAGTGTGATTCGATCAATTGAAATAATTACATAAGTATATACGAAGTATTAGAGATGGAAATGAATATTGTTTTTCATTAAAGTAAAGAGAAAAAACTTACAAAAACTGAAAATATAGAGCTAATACACGCTCAACAAAAGACAACTTACCTTGTAAAAAACAAATTGTTGTAACGGTGATTCTCGGTGTGGGCAACTCCGGCTGCGGCAACTGCACACGCTCCAAGGGCTATCGAATGACTGACAACGAAAAAGGAAGAGCTACAAGGTGGCATCTTCCGTTGACGGCCTTGAGAACGGATTACGAGCTTGGACGACAATTGTCGTCCGCAGTCAGCGGATAGCACCCAGCAGACAATGATTGTCCTCCGTCAGTGTTGAACATGTTAAGATAGGTGGGTAATTGAGTAATGGCAGGAGTTTCCAGGGAACAGAAGAAGAGTGGAGAGAAACCCAGCGTCAGCATTAGCCTACTCTTAATGAAAGGCACCAAGGGGACCACAGCTTAACGTCCCATCCGACAGATGGAGTACTAAACTTGAAATGCCCTCCACTAGGCACACAAGTGAAGACCGGTTTTCCACTGGAAAATCTGCCACTGCCAGGAATCAAACCCGGGGCCTCAGGATGGGAGGCCAGTACTCTAGCCACCACACCAAGCCAATCCACTAATTATTTTTAATTTAATGCATCTTTTCTCCCCAAATTATTAGCCCTGGATTCTAACAATTCTACATCTTCTACCGAGGTCCACTAGTAAAATGTGGAAAAATAACATTTCACTCAGCTGGAATTAAAGCCTTGGGTGCATCGGTTGTCAGAATAAATACTAGTGATGGGGCAAGTCCAAACTTTGATATAATCCAAATCCTGAATCCGAACCCTGTTTTTTTATCAAATCCAAATCTCAAATCTGCATCTAGAATCTGAATCTTGAATTCTAATCCCAAATCCTAATCCTCCTCAATTTCATTGAATTCAAATCTTCCCTTTATCTGTAAATTGTTAAATAATGCTTCCTTTCTCGTGAATTCTCTAATTGAATCCAATCAACACTGAATCTTATTTCTTAAAGTATACAATAAATGAATAATGGTCATATAATCCCCACTTACTGAAATTAAGGACATGTTCAAGGGCAAATATAAAGGGTAATTTCAAAAGTAAATCAAAGTTTAATTTTTCTTAAAGAAAATTGAAAATTCAATGAAAACAGATTACAAGTTTTTGTTTAAAAATACAGCATATTGACTCTGTCAGGATCTAATCGATTTATTTTTTCATCAACCGAATTTCCAGCAGTACTGAAGGCTCTTTCTGAAAATACTGTTGCTGGAAGAATGCAGAGGAACTTTTTTGTTAGAATATTTGGAATAACGTCCCTAATTGCTTAAAAGCATTTCTAAAACTTCACTAACCCTATTAGTTTCTTTCTAATGACATAAATTCCATTTAATAGACCTCTGGACAATTTTTTAAATCTCCTTGAAATGCTACTTAAAAAATTGTTAATTATACTAAAACACCTTAGCGATGAAAACTATGCATTTATTTAATGTATTTTTCGAGAAATAAGCAAAAGAAATGCCCAGAAAACACGCCCACTCTAAAACGTATTGTGATTGGCCGGCTGAAAGTGACGTCAGCTCCTGCAACGGAGAGGAAAACGGCGGAACGTACTGTACCTGTGGACGTTGTTTTCAACATTTGTTGTCGGATTTAGATATCTTTGGTGTGGTTAAGGAAGGCTGCGAACATATATGATTTCTTTAGAAGGTATGGAGTCTGAGTTTGTCAAAGCTGAGGCAAGAAATCTTCCGAAAATCTCAACATTAGCAATGTTTTCATACGTATCAACACCGTGTTTAAATGTAACTTCGTCCAATCTTCGAAGAAAACATGATTCAAACGGAAATCCAAAGAGTTAAGATGGCGAGGTAAAAGCATGTCAATGTTTGAAAATGAATGTTCATTTGAATTTTGTAATATTCATAATATGGCGATGATGAATGTTTTGGTGTTAGGGTCATTCGTGAGGAACACGACGATGATGCCATCGGCTATGTGCAAGTTAAGCTCGATAAAATGTTGTTCGTGCTCGTGTATGCCCCGAGCATAAACTAATATGTCGTGGAAGCACATATTTTGATGGATGGCGAAGACAAGTAGGTATACCTACTTGTCTTCGCTATAGACTATAGTGAGCATTTCGTGCAGGGATTGCGTACGTCAAGTTCGGGACCACAAAAATAAGATGTATAATGGGCATCTACTTTATCCATTTGTTTACTTTGAATTACTGCTCCAATATGTGTCGACATCTCTCTATTTTTAGGCACATTATATCATTAATGTATCATTTGGGATGTTTTCAAGGATTCGGATTAAGGCCTGGTTACACGATACATTAACCCGTACGAGTTAATGTGTATATGCATGAACGCGAAAATTCCCCGTGTAACCACACCAAAATGTACAAATGAATGAATGCGTGAACAGAAAATAGATCCTGTTCTATTTGGTTCATGCACTAACGAACAAGTTGAGCAGAAACCATTCACGCAAATGTACATTAACCCGTACGTGTTAATGTATCGTGTAACCAGGCCTTAAAGGCCTAAATAAAAAATACAATGAACGTGAAAATCTTTTGTTTGTAGTGGCATAACCTTATGGTGCAGTTATGAGTTTTGATACGATTTCCAAGAACTTCCTTTTGGGGAAATATATATTGGGCTATTGAGACAAAGGGGGATTAAAAAACCCTTGATTACCGAATATAACGAGGAACTTCAAAATTCAACCTGTGTCGCAGCAAGCAAGTGCGATCGTGATCCTAGATTCTAATGTTGTGTGGTGTAATATTGGTGTATTTGGCATATTAGCTGATCTCGACGCAGACGCGGTATGTTGAAACGTGAATCTAATGTGTTAAATCGTGAAGGTAATGCAAAGAAATAAATATTCCCGTCTACAACTACTTTGGTTTAATAAATTGTTTTTATGTGCACAAGTAGCCATTCACGCATCCATCGTTCACGCTGACCTTCGAAAATTGAAATTGACCGGTGAACATTACTGCTTGCAATTAATAAAAGTTAGGACATCTAATCTTGAAAAGTAAGCAGCGATAGGTTCAGTGGGTTCAGTCTTTTAATCATAATTGAAAGTTGCTTAGCGAACTTTTTCAAACATGGCATATTGCCTGATATGGAAAAGATTTTTCGTGACATATGTCCAGCACATTTCCCCCGTACTCTGATTACTGATTTGTGCATGCATTAAATTTCCTAGCAGTTTTTCATTCAATGAAAAAACTTTACCGAATTATATTGAGCCCATATGTCAATCGCATCAATACTACTACTGGCGGCGCTTTGTTTTGGCCTAGTTTCTGCACAATTAAGATACAATTAAGTTTAATTTAGTTTCCAGAATTGGTAAAATGAATATAGACAGAGTGAACGTTCAAAAATGCACACGTTTGATCGCATAGACAAAGTTTCATTTCGCTTGCACTTCTTTCTTCACCCATATTATCCTGTTTCGGGTGATTAAAAAAATAATTGTTGGGAGGCATTTCCGTTGGTGTCATTATATTTTGGCACAAGACAACATTTAAAACAACGCTTTGGCATATTAAAATAAAGTGCGTTCATGAAAGACATTTCAATAGTGATCTCCTAAACGCTTCAAACTTCGCATAGAAATATACGCACCGCGACCGCTGTTGCAGGACCTGACGTCATTCAAGATGGCAGCGATGCGAATTACGTTTTTGCGAGGGACCAGCTCGTGGCGATTCAAATGCTTATATTTTAAAAATAAAATACTTTCTGTCAAAACTGCTTTCGCAGCAAGTAATGTTTTTGTTTAAACTCTACGAAAATGCCTTTATTGGAATATGTGTCCAGAGACCTATTACCTAATTTCATGCTTTGTTCCAAATTTTCTGGCAGCCACTTTTAACTAGGCAATGATAATTCATTAGGCAAGCCCCATATAGGAATTTAGGAACCAGGAAATTAATTCAGGAATTCAGAAAAAAATTTCGAACTGAAAGGAAAAAATAATCATAACTTGGAATATTTTTAGCTGATTGATTTCATGAAATGGTACAAGGGCTTACTGGCTGTCCAAACACTTGAGCTCCGTTCTGTTATCCACTGAAGGTCAACACATGGAGCTGTTAGGGCTGCAGTCTTCTCAGCAGGTGGTAGAAGACTCAGAACTGATTCGACCAACTTTGGACAACAGCGATCAATCACATCAATCACAGCCTCCTCATCCAAATTACAGCCTGAAAACAAAATGCAAAACAGTGGAACAGTTATGGATTTGTGCATTAATAGCTTCAATGAATCTGAACCCCACCAAAAATGTTACAGTTGTAACTAACCAAACAAAACAGAAAAGATTTGTGCAGAACTGATAAGTAAGTGCTCAATTTATTCACATAGTATGTTCATTGCTTTCATTATTATTAGAATGAAAAAAGATACTAAAGAAGTAGCACTCTGGAACTTATATGAGGAGTTGAAGTTTATATAAATATATTGAATTTACATTAATTATAAACTAAGAAATATCCAAATTATTAAGTTCCATTTGGTCTTTTTCATACTTCCAAAATATATCTATATACAGTAAAACCTAGTATTTACGTTATTGGAATTTATGTTTTCCCGCAATTTACAATATTTTTATCGGGTCTTATCCAATATCCTATATCTCCAATGTATGTAGAACCCCGTATTTACACCACAACTTTTCCATTTTCCAGCTTTTTGCATTAGATGCGGGTAAGAATGCGATAGATTAAAAAAAACAAAATTCCCTTCTATGACATTTAGCCATACATACCAGTCTATATAAAACTCTGTTTTACCTCATTTCGAGCATAAAAACTTCAATAACAAGAGAGAGAACAGTAACTTGGTCGGTTTTATGGAAGAATTTGAACTTAGCAGCATAGCGGCACAGTACACAGCATCACTAGCGATGGTAAGACAAGATATCACTCGCGAGTCTATCATTTTGCCAGGAAAAGATTCCTACAATGCGTATGCGTGTAGCACGCAATTTATAATTTAGGAACACCTGCAGGAGTATATTTAAGCTGTACCGAAGTTCATATTGTGAAGAATGAAAATAATTTTTACCGAGACATTATGAAATGTTAGGGAGGTGGAAGATAGCAGGGGATCATTCGTCTGACCATCGCACTGCATTAATTCAACTGTTTTACCACACATTACCACAAAACAAAACCTATTGAAACTAGTTTTATTGCGTGAAAACACCATTAAATAATTAAAATTATATTGTTGAGAAATTTTTTGCTGTTGGATAACTGCTTGCACTGGCCGACCAGCGAGGTATCTCAAAATTCTCATGTGTTGTTTATGTTATCCTTAATTACACCGGAATGTACATTTTATTTTACTTGGAAATGGGAAATGGATGTGAATTACAATATTTTTAGATGGCTCGAGGGTTTTTGGGTTTCTTCCGTGTTGGTTCATCCCTCTGGACCACAGTTTCGCCGGCATTCTAGATGCCATCCTCATGTCTGAAGATCGCGTCCCATCAAATTTCCTACATCTTCGTCCTGTATATTTCTCATAATTTCGTACTATATATTTCCTATACTTTGGACCTGATGATGCCGTCTAGAATGCAGGCGAAACTTTCGTGCAGTAAGAGGAACCAATGTGGAAAAAAAACGAAAACCCTTGAGTAATCTTATAATCACCGTGGGAGCCTTCGCAGCAAATAGAATATTTTCAATTTGGGCCTAAATAAAATTGTGGATTCTCATGATGCAACTTGCACTGATGTAGCGAAACGTGTAGATTACCGGTCTCTACAAGAGATACAATTATGAAAAATCACAGTGTGATTCAGAAAAATTGCTAGCTAGTGCAGACACCTGTCAAATAAGAGAAAAGTTAAGGAATCATGGTATGAAGGAATACCAACATAAAAAGTGGTTTTCAAGTTTTAGATTGCCTAATATCACCGTGAATGGCTCCATCATAAGAGAAAAGTCATTGCATTATGTATAATTTTGGGAATTATGGATTTGACAACCTCCAATGGTTGGTTGGATTGGTTGAAATATTGGTAGAAATATACTGTACAAAAATAAATCTCTGGTGTACTACGGACTCCTACCAGACTGCCACAACAAGCGCCATTTTGTCTTGAACACCGGCCAGAGCACACCCTGCAAGCCCACCAGCAGTGCCCCCAACCAAACGAGCGTGAAGACTGTCTCCCAGCAACAGTTAACGCCGTTAAATGCCATCCTGGCAGAGTTCTCCTCGCTCACCAAGCCATCAGGGCCAGCCCACGAAGTTCGCCACTCCACTATGCACCACATCAGAACCACTCCCGGACCACCTATCACCTCCCGCCCCCGACGACTTGCCCCCGACCGCCATTGGATCGCAAAGTTTGAGTTTGATGCCACGCTGCTTGATGGCAGGGCCCACTGATCTGAGAGCCCCTGGTCCTCACCGCTCCACATGGTGCCCAAGAAGGACGATGCTTGGTGGCCCTGCGGGGATTACCATTCCCTCGATGCCAGGACGATCCCCGACAGGTACCCGGTACGTCACATTCACGATTTCGCCCATCACCTTCGTGGATGCACCATGTTCTCCGTGATCTACCTCTTCAAGGCCTATACCCAGATTCCCATCAACCCCAACTACGTCCCCAAAATGGCCATCACCACACCTTTAGGCTTGTACGAATTCCCGTACATGTCGATCGAGTTGCGGAATGCAGGCCAGACATTTCAATGTTTCATCAACAAGGTGCTCTGTGGCTAGGACCTCTGCTACCCATACATCGACGACATCCTCGTGTACTCCCGGAACGAAAAGGAACATAAGGAACATCTTCGCACCCTATTCAAGTGCCTCTCGAAGTACAACATCCTCATCATCGTCAACAAGACCATGCTAGGTGATGGAAAGGTCAACTTCCACAGCTTCCCAGTGTCCGCCACCGGCACAGAGGCCCATCCTGAACACGTCCAGGCCATCAGGGATTTCCCACGACCTCCTACAGCCCGAGGGCTCCACTGCCTCCTGGGGATGATCAACTTCTTACGATGTTTTATCCTGTCTGCGGCCGAACACCAGGCCCCACTACAAGCCGCCCTTCTCTGGGCTACGCGGCCGTCAGCCCATGTACTGGACCCACAACCTCGAGGCCGCGTTCACAGCCTGCAAAGAACACCTCGCAGATGCCAACCTCCTTGCCCACCCCGAGCCTGGCAGCCACTTCGGCCTCTTCACAGAAGCTTCCAACATGGCCATCGAGGCGAGCCAGCAGTAACACATCGGAAACGAATGGCAAGCACTCGCTTTTTTCTCTAAGAAGCTAACACATCGACAAGCCCAGTGGTCTGGATACTACCGCGAACTCCAGGCTGTCTACACTGCCATGCAGAACTTCCGTCACATCCTGGAGGCCCACCACTGCACTATCTACACCGACCACAAGCCTCACGTTCACCGCCGACTGCAAGCCTCACGCCTTCCAGCAGAACCGCGAGAAGCTTCCCCTGGTGGTGATCAACCAGCTGTCCTTCATCGCCCAGTTCATGATGGAGATCCAGCACAAAAGCAGCATAGACAACATCATTGCAGACATTCTCGTTTCGAAGCCCTTACCCATTCTACTGTTCAAATTTCACGAGCTGGCTTGCGCCCAGGAGGACGATGAGGAATTCCACGTTCTCCTCTTGGATGACTCAACAGGACTTCAGCTACAGCAAGTAAACGTACCTGGCTGCGACACCACCCTCTACTGCAACACAGCTTTGTCACTGCCACTCCCTTCGTATACACCCCGCTACGCCAAGAGGTGTTCACTTCTCTGCATGGCCTGAGCCACCCCGGCACCAAGGCCATGGCCAAGCTCATCGCCCAGTGCTTCGTGTGGGGCCGCGCATGCAGCAAGAATGCCACACCTGGGCCCGTGCTTGCCAGCACAATCAGCACTCCAAAGTTATGCAGCACTCACAAGCACCACCAGGCAGCTTTAATCCACCATCAGGGCATTTCCACCACATCCACATCGACATTATCTACATGCCGCCAGCGAGATGCTACAAGTACTGCCTCACTGTCATCGACCGTTTCACCAGGTGGCCAGAGGTATGGCCACTTAAGCACATCTCCACGGAGGAGGTCGAGGAGGCCCTCATCAACAGCTGGATTTCTCGGTTCGGCATGCCCATCTGCATAACAACCGACCAGGGCAACCAGTTGGTATCCGAGCTATTTCACGCCCTGGCTGCAGCATGCAGCACCGACCGGCTTCGGACCTGCAGCTACCATCCCTGTGCGGATGGCATGGTCGAGTGACTCCACAGGCAACTGAAGGCAGCCCTCACGTGTCACCCCAATATTTCGTGGCATGAGGCCCTGCCCCTCGTCCTGCTTGGAATCTGCAGCACCTTCCGCCCTGACCACAACTTGTCCTCCACGGAACTGGTTTATGGCCAGCCTCTGTGCCTCCCCGGCACGATGATCGCCCCAGCCAACACCCAAGAGCACTACGAAGACGTCAGTGACTTCGCTGTTCGCCTCCAGTGGCAAATGGAAGACCTCCGCCCTGCACCAGGAT
This sequence comes from Platycnemis pennipes, assembly GCA_933228895.1. Classification (NCBI taxonomy): domain Eukaryota; kingdom Metazoa; phylum Arthropoda; class Insecta; order Odonata; family Platycnemididae; genus Platycnemis; species Platycnemis pennipes. The sequence goes on from OW121851.1 coordinate 30,705,884, forward strand.
CGAGCCACACAACAACACGCACATTCATTTCCCAAGATTTAGCCACCTGCACCCACATCTTCCTGCGAGATGATACTGTGCGAAAACGGCTACAGCCTCCGTACACTGGACCCTTCACCTTCATTCGCCGTGGGGACAAGACCGTCACCATCCTGGTCAGCAACACTGAACGTCACCATCGACAGGGTGAAGCCAGCCTACATACTTCCGGAGGACACCACCACGTGGCCTAGAGACGGGTTTCATATGGCGATCTCTCCTCCACCGACCAAACACCGAACAAACAACCCCTTCTGGCTCCTTGAGTGGCACTGACTCCCACCCTGTCAACGGACTTTGCAGGGGGGCTAAACAACTGACCCACAGACCACGGCATCGCAGCGAACCCTACAAACACCACTGCGCCATCCAGCAACGAGACTCTAGGATGCCCCACCTATACTGCCTGGTACGGTCGTCGTGTCTAGTTTCGTCTCCCCCGACCTCTGGTCACCGTGGGGGGCTCCTGTGGCGGCCTCTCCACCCACCACGGATCCGGAAACTTTCCGAGCGCTCGAGGGTTTCCCCTCCTCTACGTCGCCCCACTTCCCCTACCACTGTGCTCGGCACCCCCCACGATGAGGGACCGTTCTTCGCTTCTTGAAGCTGTTTGGAGCTTCCGTCGGCACGCTCTAGAAGCTTCAGAGGGGTTTTTGAACCCTGGCACCTGACTGCCAAAGGACAGTTGGACTCACCCAGCGTGCTCGGCCGGACGCCTCAGTGCAGCTAAGCAGTCGGCTCTCCGCGACGCATTGCTTCTTCAGCTTCCCATTGTAATTGTCACTCTGTAATCCTTGTAGTGTCATGTGCAATAGTAATCCTTTTATAGGCAGTTTAGTCACGTGTTTTTATTCTGCGCCCTAAACGCTTCACTCAGACAAGTTTAAACTGCTCCAATAGCATATGCTCACAGTCATCAACCAACTCAAGCTATAAAGATGCGGTTGCATTGATTACGGGTAAGCTAATTTCTTCATAATTAATATTTTCATAGCATTCATTGCATACCTTGTTAATTAATTACTTTTTGATCTTGGAAATTTGTATTGTTAAACATACATAGATGATTTTCGGAAGCATGCAATTTCATATGAATGTTACCACTCATCATATTGCCAAATAGTAAAATTTTATAGTAATAATAATATTTAAGTATTAAGAGAATGATTTTACCTGATATTTTGAGCAAAGCCTTGGCTTCCCTCAAAATTGGTACCACCAATCTTCGAGGCATGGGTCTGCATTGACAGAGCATCACAAGTGCAAAGCCTTCAACAAAATGGAAAACACCACACCCAACACTCACAGCTGGAGCTTCCTTCTTAACTGGCATCTGATTCAAACGTGCTTGCTTCTGTTGGAGAGGGTGGTATGGGGAAATAAAAACAATATTAAGACTAGCTTCACTAGTAAGATCCAATCAACATCACCATTACAGTCACTATGAATAGTGACAGTAGGGGTCTCCTAGTTCAATGTTCAAGCATATGAAATTCACACATAGAGGGAAGGGGACCAATTCTTCTCTCCATGTTACCAGTGGTTTCCCTGACTTTGAATTAATGAAAATCACTCATCCAGATGCAATCAGTCTGGATTTGAACCTATGCCCTCCAGTTAGCACCTACGCATTAATCTTTGCACAATCAAGGCATGAAAATATAATTCCAAAGCAAGATGACATATTTTGCAAGATATGGGGCATATATCTATCAAATCAATGGATTCATAAATGGTGGGACTGCAGCAGTCTTGTTGCAGACATAAGGTACATAGTTTATGTTCAAGCCATAGGGAATATTCATCACCTGAACTTACCACTGTATTTCAGAGCCCCTAAGCTCCAATAAACATGACTTAATAATCTCATATAAAATTATCAAAGCCTGGAAAGTCTCCCTCATTAAATGTGGTATTAATTGTCTCCCATAGGCTCCAATGCTTTCTGCTCATAGAATCATCTGCTACCACAAAGAATTGAGTAAACTTGGCACGACTATGGGTGAAGTTCACACCATGCTAAGTAAAATGAGTACTAACTACCGTATTTACTCGTGTAAGCCGCACCCTCTTGTATCGTGCACACCGCTATTTTCGGGCAGGCTTGTGAGGAAAAATATTATTTGTATTAAAAAAAATTTTTGGCCCTTGTGTCTGCATCATTTTGTCATAACATGAATGCACATTCCTCAATGGAAATGCTGTGCCTAAATTACGAGTACGTCTTTCTCATTAATTGATTGAATTACGTGTTAATATCGTCACAATCATCATCGCATTGTGCATCAATGCACGGCCTTTCGTGTGCAGTAGGTTTGTACTTGGATTACTTCGAACCTTATCACACGAAGCAGAATTACTAAGGTAATGTCATATACATATAATTCCTTACTAACATTTTACACCACAAAACGTGGATTTCTGCATGAAATGAATACGACATAATCTTTCAGAGCCGAACAAATAGACGACGTTACAAATTTTTATGTTATCACTACCGGTAATCATATCGAAAGTATTCGTATGATTAAGAAGTTCATATCATTTTCTATGAAACTTAAGTATGTCTCTATCAATAAAATGCAAAGTATGTTCATTAAAGATCGATTAAAAATAAACTAAAAATATATAAAACTTAAAAAACTTAAAAGGTATACATTGTATAGAGAGAATGAGGAAAAAACGATGTATGTTGATCCAATTCATTTAAAAATTTAGCTAGTTTTGCAAAAGTTCACAAAAAATTTCAAAAAGATTGGTATCATTTGTTGAAAGTTATAAATTATTGGATGATACAATGACAAAAAGGTGAAATCTTTAAATCTCCTCCAGCCGCTGGGATGGGATTTAATTAAATGTCCTCCGCGCTTGAGGGGTTAATAAGCTTTCACAGAGTGCACCACCGGAGTGCTTAGAAGCGTACACATCACCAACTAGCAACAGGGAGATGAAAAAGTGTACGCAAATATGACCTCACATATATAACTGACCAGCATGCAATGGTTTGCTGTCTCATTTTCGACCGTTGAATATTTTTGCTAATTAATTAATAAGGAAAAATACTTCACGTCATTTAAAAATCAAATCGCTTAAAAAACACTCCAGAAATCCAGAGGTTATAAACCTTTGATCAAGACAATAAAAAGATAGAAAACTACCCTATTGAATAATTATGTACAACTTACTGATCCATCTCTCTGCATTCGAGGACCAGGGTTTTGCTGTTGAGTAGAAGAAACTGTTGCACCAATCAAAGCATTCTTCCAACAAACTAGCAATTGCAAAAGCATCCTGAGGCCATTATCTAAAAGCTGAGGGAAGGTATCTTGAACATCCCTGACCAGGAACTGAATAAACCCTGAAAAATATTATCACCATCAATGAAGGAAAAATAATAGATTGATGACAAAATATGAATCTGACCACCCACAATTAGTTAATTTTTTGGAGCAAACTTAGAAAATGATAAATTATTTTTTTATAACCTACACTTAAAAAATTGTACAGAGCTGAAATTCAATGTGCATATTACAGGGACAGCAAGAGAGGTATACAATAAAGATTAAACACAAGATAAAAATGAGAGATTTCCTCGTAGGAAGTCTAATGGTAGACTAAAAATTAAAGTTAGATGCTATAAACTAGAGCAGATTGACATACAGTAGAACCTCTATTTTACCAAGTTGAAGGGACCCAAAAATTTGAGCTTTGTAAATCAGAGGGTTTGTAAATTGGAGGTTATCTTCCACTAACTCCTCTGTCTCCGGAACTGATGTGTCACCAAAACCAGCTCATCTCCAACAGTAGGAAATAGTTTTTGTGGTGACACTGTCCCATGCTCTGGCAACACCTCACACAGCATGGAGCAATGTCCATGGAGGTACATCATGCACATAAGAGGCTTGATTTGTGACAAATGTACGTCTACTAAAACTCTGCTGACAGTAATGCGAGTATGCTTTCAATGCAGTTAAACACTATGCTGTGCTCAATTGTCCAATAGTTATGTTAGGGTTGAAATCAAACTAATCAATACAACAAATAATAGTCATCTGCTCATTCAGGGAAACAACAACAAATATTACGTGAAATTCTCTGTGTGCAGTGTATCTGCATCAAACTGAAAGGATTTAAAAATTAGACATAAATTGTATTGATTCGCATATAGCATAGGCGTTATTCCTAAGGCTAGGAGACTCACTTTAATCAAAGTGAATGAATCTCACAGCCATGAATTCCAAAAAAACTGTTAATATTTTTCTACAAATTTATAATGGCATGAACTTGGCTGCTGCAACTGAATTAAGTTCTTGTAGCTTCAAGTCAGTAGATCTCAAAATAAGCGGAATATGAGAATTAATTCATCCCACTGAGTATTTTAACCATATGCAGTTATGCATTAATTAATGAAAGGGGTATATTTAGTGCTAGTCAATTTGTGTTTACAGAAGCCATTTTAACATGGGAAAGCCAGGGATGCATTCTAACTAGGAAATTTCAAAACAAAGTTCCAACTGACCCCGTATATATCAGTGAAAAGACCAGGAAGTGCCACATTTGAAGAAAGCGTATCATTTGAAATACATTCAATAATATTTCACAGCTGATGAAAGTCAATTTTTGAAATTCACTCGAGTTAATTTGAAATTCCCTCTTTTTTTTAATATGCGTTCTAATAATGCGCGAATAATTCCAGAGAAAATATGGATCCTTTGTGAAGACGAGTTAGGTATTCACAATACACAAAATGATAGAAAAGGAATAGAAATTCAGATGATCAGTCTCTGGGATTTTTGCTATAAGCACGTCAAAAAGCACTATGCTCACATTCGATTTTTCCACATTTTCCCATATAAAATACTTGGGCCGAGGGCCTTCTCAACATGACCGATCTGGCTTGAGCTAATAAATTAGAGGTAAATTTTGCAAATTAGAGGTTCATAAAAAAGAGGTTCTATGGTTTATTCATAGCACATAGATGAATCAGTTATGATCCATAAAAATCAAACAAACCTTTACATTGATCACTAAGTGAATGAGAATGACTCCTAAATCTGAACAGAGTGAGGAGTAGGCACAGTAGTACATGTTCAAGAGTTAAAATCTTATAGCCCCTACACTATGATATAAACCCACTATGATATAAGAACCAAATTTGTGTTGTTTCATTCACTTGTGTTGAGCCCTGAACACTTCCTGTCAACATTTAAGCATTGTCACAAGTAAAGCTTCATCCTCTCCATATCACAATGATCAGAATAATAAGAATGCAAGGAATATTAAAATATTTTCATTCCAACACAGAAGAAAGCATCAGCGATACTCAGTTAGCTAAATAAAAACAAAAGTATTTTCGTGCCTCTAAAACCTCGTGAGGAAGTAAACAATAAAGTAATTTTATTCAAATTACATGATGAGCGAGATGCATCATCACAAAAAGTAACAGTGAGATGCAGCATGCACCACATAGCATCATTTCAAATCAATCATCATCTGTGCTTATCCTTCAGGTTTATCCTGCTGAATGAATCAATATAAGAATTCCTTTTTCCTGTGGAAAATTCGTGATCATATCTCAAATATGTTAGGATAAACATTAGTATTTCCAACCATTCCAAATTTTATCTTCTGTCCTAGCTTCCTTTCCCATTAACCCAATGGCTGGCGACCTAATACCCCTGCCAACGCCCCTGCGACGGCTCGCAGGGTATTGTGTAGATGTAATGTAGAATCCTTCCCCACATGATCCCACTGTAGTGAAATCCTTGCTGTGCTAAGGATTCAATGATTAAGGTTCTTCCCTTCAATGAGTAGTACGTATGTACTATTGAGATATCCCACAAATTACTTATTTACATCAGGTACTCCAGCAATTTTAAAAATTGAAGTGATCATAATATTGTTGCAATCAAATTTGTAATAACAAAATTTAATTTGACTTGTCACTAAGAAAAAGGCTATTGAGCTAGTTAAATTGGTTCCAACTTGTTGTTCCTAAATTAGTTAAAAGTTGAAGATTCCAAATTATATCACCTATGAATTACATGGTTCCATAAGGCTTTTCAATATTCCCTTAGTACAAATTGTTTTTTTCGGAATGTATCTCTCGTGTAAACGGTGATTACCTGTACTTGGCAGGGAAGGTGAACAACGAACAAAAAAAAGAAGGTGAACAAAAACCTGGGACAAAATAGTAGCAGCTTTTAATTTACCTATTACAAAAAGCCGTGGGCAAGGGCCTAGCCACGTTGACATACCGGTTCCCATGAGATCACCGAAGTTAAGCAACGTTGGGCCCGGACAGAGGTTGGATGGGTTGCCCTCTTCCATACCTCTACCGTGGTGCTCTTGTCCCCTGTCTGCGAGTGGCGGGCAGGTTAAATGTGGGTTGGCACAATGGATCTAAAGAGGTCTAAGTGCCAGGGGGGCTCCAGAAGGCCCCTGCCCACCCCTCCAATTTACATTTTATTTACAAAAAGCCGTGAAGCAGGCAAAATATTCATTTTCTTATTCTTTAATTTATACAAGCTGTGAACTGTTGACGATACATTTCATCAAACACTAAGCCCTACAGTGAGTGAAATCAACAAATCAGGATATGGGGGCTCAACTCCTTTTCCTGTGCCACAAGTGGTTTCCAAGTAGATCTGGTCACCATTTATCAGCTTGGTTCAGCAGGATACATCCAAATGGGCTCTCCTGGATTTGAACCTGGGTTCTCTAACTGGTAGATCAATGCTTTACCCTCAGGTCCATGTGACCATATCTAAGACAATCAAAGTTTAAAATGAAAGCTAAGAGATAGGAGAGAAATGTGTAATACTAACCACAAATGACATGATGACGCCAATCAGGGAAATCCATTACAAGTGTCTGGAGGCTGTGAAAGGCAAGGGAAGCAAGCTCTGCATCGAGGTGAGCAGTGAGGCGAGACAGGAGGTCCACAAGGTCTGGACTGCTCATTCCATCTGGTATGAGGCGAGGCACAGCTGCCACACAAGTGCGAAACAAGTCAATGCGAGGCTTGCGTTCCCCACTCATCATCTCATCTGGTTCCTGTCAACAATAAATCAATATGAAACATTTACCTCCATATTAGTAATCCTTTTTATAAGCAGTAACCCTAAATTATCATTATACCCCATTTATTATTTACTTTATCAGCCAACCCCAAAAGGGCATACATTTCAAGTGTACTGCCAAAAAATAAAGAACAGATTTAGATACAAATAATTTTCTATGAAAATGAATAAGCAACAAGAAGTTTGCAGTATCACAACTATACTGTAGCACTTTTGAAAGAGCAATAAACTAAGCTCATATTTATTGTTTTCTCAGAGGTAATGGTACCTCAAGATTGATTGAAAAAAAAATGGTATGAAAATATCTCATTAATTACATTAAAGTCCACTATGCATAAGGCTACTTGAACCTGGGTTCTCCAACAGGTAGATCAATGCTTTGCCCTTTGCACTGCATAGTAATGTAGAATCCATCCCCATTGCAAACATTTAAGGACAATCCCTAAGCAAAAATTGGCTTAGGGGTTGTCCATAAATTGCTTAACGCTGAAGGGGGAAAATTTTTGCAATGGTTTGGTTGGGATCAATTGTTGCAATGCACAATTGACACGGAGGGGGTCTAACCTTCCATTGTGGTAGAAGAATGACACCATCAAATTTCACCCTTTGTTCGAATAATAGAGGTCATGAAGGCCTAGTGGGTAGAGCACTGAGCTACTGACTGGAGGGTCCCGGGCAAGCCTTTCTGGACACCCCCATCTAATATGCTCGCGATTTGATTTTCTGAGTGTCAGAACTTCATACGAAATTGCAGGTGGCCCAGGGAGAGGAACTGGCCCCCTACCCTGAATGTGTGAATTTCACACGCCATTGGCTTAGTATGGGGTGAGCTCTACTCTCACCAATCAAAACCAACCTTCAGGTTGAATCACTGAGTGAGTGAGTTCCAATAATAATTATGATGAACGAACAGAACAAAATAATGAGAAATGTAACACCCTAACTAGTCACTATGATACATGATGATAGGGAAGCAAAAAAAATCATGTAGGTTGTATCATACAAGACTTGTAACGAGTGAATTTATGACTTATATCAGCCCTCATTATAGTTGGCTTCTATTACAGCTACAGTAGAAACTCGAAATTACGAAGTCGACGCAACCGGAAAAATCGGCACTTCGTAATATCAAATTTCGTATCAAAGAGTATCTTTCAAAAACATCGCGATGAAGCTCTTTGTCGTTTCCTTAAATTAAGATAAACTCTCGCGACGTACTTGCATGATTTACGAAGTTATAATTCATAAAAGTATACTTAAATGTGTGTTCATGCCCACAAGGTGCACACAGTTTAACGCAACTAATTTGTCGGAGGTTGATTCTTCCCATTTTCGGGATTTCCACCACATCGTTCCATCTTTTCACGGCGGATATCCCGAAACTCGGAAGAATTAAACTCCCATCTAAGCCCCGCGGAAATTTACATCGCGACAACTAACTCTCCGTTCTTTTTTTCCAATGAATGATAAGGCAATGAAGCGTCTTTTGCCCAATTTTTTGTGCAGTTTGGAATAAGCCTATGAAGCTTCATAGCGCATTTTTCTATATTATTTCCTAACTGGAGAACTCTTTAACTGAAGGTGAGCGATGTTTAATCATTAGTAATACTGATTGATGCATACAATAAGGAAGTGTGCGACTTGCGCGATCATTGGCACCCGATATTGAAATTAGAGGAATAAAATTTCGTTATAAGATGGTCCTTTCTCCGCGTCAGGCATAATATATTTATCTACCTACGTTAAGCTAAGACAGTGAAAATAAGATTCTCTTGCAGATATGCTATGCGATGGATACACGTTATGTATTTCGTATAAATAATGATAAGCCCATTAATTTTCCGAAATAACTATCGTTTTTCTCCCTTGGATTCAGCTTATTTGTGCGTGGTTATTTCCGAGATGACAGAGCTGAAAGAAGAGCTTATAGAAGAGTCCAGCTGTGTACCTCCTTTCAGAAGTAGGTTGTACAAGCCACGCAATTCAACGGTGAAGGTTGATAGTTCCTTTTACACTTCATCGGCTACTAACGATGCTCACATTACAAATCAATAATTTTCGTTTTTCACTCTATACACGAAAGCTCCAGTTGTGGTTCTATTCAGATTAGGTCTGCCTGCCTGCTCTTCATTCATTATATCTCAGAATTCTTTTAAACATTCGCTATTGAATTGAAATGTGGGATATTTTTGCTAATCGTTTTTCCTTTGCTTACGATCAAGCAAGGAGACTTGCGTCTAAGCATTGCAGCTCCAGGTCAGGCCACGCATCAAGCTGGAAGCTGCCTTCTTTCCCTCCTTTCCCCCTCGCTGTGGGTGGGGGTTACTCCATTCGCCCGCTCACAAAAACAGCTGCGAGGCCCATGGTCTCGTAGTATCTTACGTCTGTTGTGAGGGTGATCCACCTGGGATTCAAGGCCAAGGGCTGCGCGCGAAGAATAAACCTCGAATGAATCATCAGCTTTATGCCGAATAGTCGCATCTTATCTTCCTCCTCCCTTACCTCAATTTGCTGCGTCGGCGGAGAGGGAAGACATGACTCTGGCGAGTGGAGGTTTTACCATGAATCAAGATATGCCCGCAAAACAATATTTACGCTAAGTTAGACCCATCGTCATGCACAGATTCCTTGAGATTGGGGAGGGAACTTCTTAAAGGGCCCAAGAGCTGGTATGGGGGGCCTGCAAAGTCAGCGTGGGGCATCTCATGCTAGCCTAGCGTTAAGGGGGTGGGACGGAGGGGCACTCGAAGGGGCCTGATATCCCGGAGGGCGGGCACGGGGGGCTTGGGTGTGAGGGGGATGGCTCGTGCCCATTCATAGAGCGGGAAGGGGGGACATGGAGGGTCACTTGAAGGGGAAATATAGCCAGTTTGGGAGGATAGGTTAGCCGCAAGTGAGAGAGAAAGGTGATGGGGAGAGTATGCCGAGCTTTTGGAGCAAAGGAGGAGAGCTGGGTGAATTTTCCTGGTGGGGACTGCCTAGTGATCTCTCTTTTAGGATATTTCTTCGATCGCTATGTTGGAGTGGAAGGGGAGGAGGGTACACCATTTTCCGATATAAATATATATATATATGGGTGCTTGAGTGTTTTTTCCCATTGATTTTGCATGCGCTCAGAACTAGTCTTTCTTTAGAATTAATGTGCGTTAAACTAAATGGCCCTATGAACCATGCGAACTCATACTTTCTCTGATTTTCTTTGCTGTTGGCGGTGGAAGAAGGGAAGGGAAATGCGTATGAAGAGCCTTGCTCGATGACTACACCAAAACGCTCAATGAGGACGGTAAATTAAACATGAGTCCTTCGATGATAATTATTGCCAGCCGGAATAATTATGCCATCGAGCAAGGTTGAGTGTAATCAGTCTGAAATAGTGAGAAGAAAAAAAGCTTCCTTGGGTTATATTCACGACAGAATCTACCGCTCGAACAACATAGCACCATCTCCGATAATTGTCATGGTTATTGCAAACGCGCAGCAAACGATTTCTATACCAGGAATATTCATCATGGATTTATGTTTGGGAAAACTGGTAACAAAAAATGCCAGGGATCATGAGAGGAAAATGCTGGTTGTAGCAAGTCTCTCCCCACCGAGTATATCCGTACATGGCTACTTCACATTTTTTTACTCGTTGGCAACTCTGTGGACTCGTGGTAACAAAGCAGAATGCATTTTTGTCCGATTGGTTCCATATTTTATGAGCTACGATGCCTACGATTCAAAGTCGTCCTTAAGGTTTGGTTTCACTGGGGCGTCCATTGGCCACGTCCAACTGTCGCATCTGGACGTCGCGGCTAGACGACGCTGCCGGGTGGTTTCATTCAGGCGTCTACATCCTGTTTCCGCGGCTGGGCAATGTGGGAGAATGTGTATTTAGTTAAATTACAAATTTACATTTTCTTTACTCGTTGGCAACTCTGTGGACTCGTGGTAACAAAGCAAAATGCATTTTTGTCCGATTGGTTCCATATTTTATGAGCTACGATGCCTACGATTCAAAGTTGTCCTTATGGTTTGGTTTCACTGGGGCGTCCATCGGCCACGTCCAACTGTCGCGTCTGGACGTCGCGGCTAGACGACGCTGCCGGGTGGTTTCATTCAGGCGTCTACATCCTGTTTCCGTGGCTGGGCAATGTGGGAGAATGTGTATTTAGTTAAATTACAAATTTACATTTTCTTTACTCGTTGGCAACTCTGTGGACTCGTGGTCACAAAGCCGAATGCATTTTATGTCAGATTTCATGTTTCATATTTTATGAGCTACGATGCCTACGATTCAAAGTCGTCCTTACTATTGTAGCATTGAAAAATGAGATATCGTACAGGTAATACATTCAGTGCATAATGTATTCGGCAACGATGATTAAAAAGATGTTTAACTCTGACAAGGAGCGCCGGAAAACGTTACTGTAATACATCATTATTCGTATACACGAGTAAATTTTTCACATTGGGACCAAGATCCGAGGTTCGTAATTTTAAAACTTCGTTATTTCGTAATATCGCGTACTGTTACATACACTTAGATACCCTTTTGGTCGGGACCGAAGGTTTTGCTTTGTAAAATCAAAATTTCGTAATTTCGAAGTTCGTATTTTCGAGTTTCAACTGTAATTCATTTCTCTTTGAAATGAATGATTTTCAAAAATTTTACAAATGGATTGTTCCAGTTACCCAATAGTTAGGGACACCTAAAAATGGTAAATAAAAATCATCAAAAGCGGTGTTTAAAAATGACAAATAAGGTAAGTAAAATCGTTTTAAAAAGGTGAAAGCTGTTTTTAATGTTGGGAAAAAGGAGTCTTAAAGGAAGGTTTTTTTAATATTATTAATAAAGACTTCATACCAATATGAAAAAACAGTTAATAGTACATACATTTGAGATCCAAAACAGAAGTTATGGCTACCCTACGCAACATAAAAAACAGTAGGCAAAACTAAGTTAAAGGCAAATTAATGAGATAATGGTAATAACAATAACAGAGTGGAGTAGTGGACTGCAGGTAATGAAGTTCGATTCTTACGCTGTTTAAAATTTTTCTTTCAACCATTGGATAAAAAACTTTATCATCCTTCATTTCCAACCTTTGTGTGTGGACTTTTATGTACTTCTATTGCTTCAACTAGATTTACAAATGCGTCACTCAAAAATACACTGTAAAGTTAAAGTAATGATTCCACGATTTAATTCTGTAATATAAATTTTTTCCAATCATTTCCTTTCGCCTAATTTAATTATTTTTTTTACTTATAATTTGGCATGAAATTTCTGATAATCTACTTTTTTTAACTGCCTACTAGCATTACCCTAGGAATACAGTATGGCTGTATTCTTAGGTAGTGTTAAGGATCGAACTCGCGACTGGCAGTGCACTAGCCCTCATTTTTAACAACTACACTCTCATAGGTTCACGGGAATCTGTCGAATGTAGGTGACCCGCATGACATTGGGCTTAATTTTTTTCTCGCACATCCGGGCCTATGGAGAAAATGGTCAAGAAGAGTATTTTTTATTTTGTTTTCCACGTTTGTGGCACGGAAAAAATCTTCTTCTCATTTCGTGACCCGAGTTACTTAACCTCTCCATCTACCATACGTACAATCCATTCGCGGGTCGCATCGATCACGAGATGTTAAAATCTCCGATCCGGATCTGAATTTTTAGTGTCCCTGGATATGATTTCAGTAGCGAATGAAAAGAAAGACCCGTGGATCTTTGGATCCGACCCGACCATCCTTAATTTATGAGTGGTACATTTGTAAATCTAATTTAAACAACAAAGTATAATAAAATGAGTATTCAGATGTAATGGTTGGAAATTGAACATGATAACATTTTCGATGCAGTGACTGAAAGAAAAAATTAAACTGCAATTGGGATCGAACTTCTCACAGTACACTAGCTCTCGTTGCACGCCTGATCCCGGCGAATGTAGGCTACCCGCATGACACCCTACGTATTAATTTTTTTTCTCCGCGATACCGGGATAATGGGGAAAAAAAGTCATATTTCTTTATTTTTCTTCTAGTTGCACGGGAACGTTTTCATCTAATTACGTGACCTTAGTTACACATCCTCTTCTTGTCAATATCTACCGCACCTACATTCCATTCATGGGGCACTTCGACTGCAAGGCACGAAAATTTAAAATCTACTATCCGGATCCGATTTTACTACGTGTCTTTGGATCCGAATCCGGCACCGAGAAAAATGAAAGATCTGATCCGGCCATCACTAAAGAAAATATTTCATGCTACAAAAATGTGGCATTTGCAAAATATCTCAAATTTCGCTCAAAAAAATCGCGTTTCAAAGAAGACATGGTTAATTTTGTGATTAAACCCTAAAGTCACTTATTTCGTGAATCTTGTCGCAATAAATGTTTTGCGAAAATGTCATGTCCCTACCAATAGTTAATTTCTGCTTTCTCTAGTCACTATGATGCATAATGATAGGGATATAATGAAATCCACTTTGGTTATAATAAGTGAGTCTTACAACTAATGATTTTAAAACTTTTGTCAGCACTCATTAAAGTGGACTCCTACTGTACTTGTACTGATACTAAAAATATAAAAATGATCACAAAATGCATGTATCTCAACTTACTACAGTAGAAACTCCAAATTACGAATTCAATGGAATCAGAAAAATCGACAATTCGTAATAACAAATATCGTGTGAACGAGTATACTTCATCAACATTGCGAAAAAGCTTCATCCTGAATGCATTCCCGCAACGCACTTGCATAATTTATGTTGTTAAAATTCTGTATCTATACATGTGTATTCATGCCAACAGGGTTCATAAAGTTAAACGCACCTAACTGTTTCTTTTCTCTAATGAGTCGGAGAAGCAATCAGACTTTGCAAAATTTTTGTGCAGTTTGGACTAGGCCCAGGCCTATGAAGATTCATTAGTGCATTTTTCTATACCTTATTATCTACTTAAAAACTCATAATGTAAATGTGAGCAGTGTAATTATATTTTTAAGATACGTATGCATACACTATGGAAGTGGAACATTTGCGCGATCATTTGCAACTAGATGCTGCTCCGTATACAGAATTTAGAATAAATTTCCGCTACAAGAAAGTATATATGCTCTACATCAGGCATAATAGACTAGACCTAAATTGAGCTAAAACAGGGAAAAGATTCTATCACGGATACTATACCAATCATGAATTTTGCACAAATAATCATATGCCCGTTAATTCCGCAAAATACCAACCGTTATTATTCTCCCTTGGATTTAGCTTATCTTAGCGTGGTTATTCCCGAGACGAAGGCTCTGAAAGAGAGCTTAAAAAGGAGTTCAGCTTAATGTTAACCTCCTTTCAAAGTAGAATGCATTAGCCATGCACTTCAACGGTTAAGGCATGATAATTTCCATTACACTTCTACCGCTACTAATGATGGTAACATTATAAATATGTAAATAAATTACGTTTTTAACTATGCTCTGCAAAAGCTTTAGTTGTTGCTTAATTCAAATAATGCTACCTACTCTTCATCCATTAAATTGCAGGCATCATTAAAGTTTCGATATGGCTAAAAATTGTGGAGCATTTTTATGTATTGTTCTACCTCTACTTCCGTTCAAGCAAGGGGATTCACACCCAAAGCTGGAATCGGAAGTCTAACCCTCCTTTACCCGTCAGTGAGATGATAACTCCATTCACCCTCACGAAAACAGCTACGACCCACGGTCTTGGATCATACGTCACTCGTGAGGTTGATCCAGCTGGAATTCAAGGCCAAGGGATGTGTGCAGGAAATAAACATCGAAAGATCATATCCTTCTGTAGCATAGTCACGTCTTATCTTCCTCCTACTCTACCTCAACAGACTACGCCTGCGGAGAGGGAGGACAAGACATTGGAGTGTGGGGTGTTTTATCATGAATCAAGATATGCCCACAAAACAATATTAGAACATGTTCTACCCTGCGCACAGAAGGGGGTCACTTCAAGCGGCCCAAAGGTGGGCTTGTGAGGCCTGCTGAGCCAGTGGGGGACACTGCACCCCTTGAGTGGGTGGGAGGGAGGGGGCACATGAAGGGGCCTTATCCTGGCTGGGTACCAATCAACTCCCAACCATGATGTCCTCCGGGGCACATCGTCCGATAACGCAAGGGAGAGATGAAAGTGCCTCAGATTGGACTAGGATTCCTACGAGGTTTTCCACTCCCTCTCCAACGGCATGAATTAAGGTGGCTCGTAAGATGGTTCTACTTATCATCTAGATTTATATGTAACTTTAACAAGGATTAGGCTGCAAAACCCTTATCAGATATTTTATCACTCCGCAGGAATGCAGCTGAGATACTCCCTTTTAGGATATTTTTTCGATTGCTGGGTTGGAGTGAAAGGCAAGAAAGGCACACTATTACAGGACATAAATATACATGGGCGAAAGAACGTTTTTTACCATTGATTATGCATGTGCCCAGAACAAAATGTCATTTAGAATGAATGTGAGACAAAGTGATCGTATTAACCATGCAAACTTGTACTTTTCCCTGATTTCCTTGGCTGTTGGCGACGGAAGAAGGGAAGAGCAATGCTTACTTACGAATAGGATACCTTTCCTTGATGACTACATCGAAATGCTCAATGAGGAGGGTAAATGAAACCCGATTCTTTCGATGATAACTACTGTCAGCTGGCATAATTTGGCCATGGAGTAAGGTTGGGTAATAGGTCTGAAATATGTAGGGAGAAAAACGCTTCCATGTGTGATATGCATGACTGAATTCACCACTCGAATGCCATAATATCTCTTCTGATGCCTGTCAAAACCTTTTTTGAGCGTATGAGCACAGTTAACGATTTCTATACTAGGAATACCCTTCATGGATTTATGTTAGGGGAAAATGGGTAGCAAAAAATACCAGGGATTATGAGAGAAAATGTAGCAATTACCTAGATATTCGCAGGCGAGTGTATCTGTACTTAAATAATTTACATTTTTTTGACTTGTTGTTGGTAACTCTAGACTTACGGCAACAAAGCCGAATTCATATCTAGTCATATTGGTGCCATATTATGTACTACTTAGCCCAGGATTCAAAGGCATCATTAG
Organism: Platycnemis pennipes; assembly: GCA_933228895.1. Taxonomy (NCBI): domain Eukaryota; kingdom Metazoa; phylum Arthropoda; class Insecta; order Odonata; family Platycnemididae; genus Platycnemis; species Platycnemis pennipes. The sequence continues at coordinate 30,722,097 of OW121851.1, forward strand.
TATTTTAGCAATGAAAAATGAATTATCGTCCAAGAAATTCACATTTCATGCATAATGTGCATGCCAACAATGATTAATTAGGAGCCTTACTCTGGCAAGGAGCATCTGAAAATCACAGCTTTGATCTGTCATTATTCATAAAAATGAGTAAATTTTTCACGTCGGGACTGAGACCAGAGGTTCGTAATTTCAAAATACCATTATTTCATAATATCAAGTACCGTTACATGTATTTAGATACCCTTTGGGTCCAGACCTAAGATTTTGCTTCGTAAAATCAAAATATCGTAATTTCAAGTTCCTATGTATTCACAGAGAATCTATACCATAATAACTGGTAATAGCAGTGGAAAGTACAAGACCTCATTAATACTTCAAACAATCATTGTATTAGCACAGAAAACGCAATAGCAGAGCTCTCACCTTATTAACATTCTGAGTGTTAGTCATCATTAAAGGACGTCCATACTGCAGGTCCAAAGCCCTCAGAATATCATCAAAAATTCGGCGTACGTATGGAAAATATGGTGACATTCCAATGCTTCTTGCTGTTTCCTCAGTAAGCATCTAAAAGAACAGAGAAAATACTTCATTAAATTGGGAGAAATTCGGTAAACAATCATTGCAAATACCTTGCCTTCAAAATTAAGCCATATGTGGCCAAAACTTGCTTAACGAGTATTCAAGTACAAATGACTAATATAGGAGAACCAAATATTAACAATAACTTTATTTTATCATATTTAGCATGGATGTATGACAGATCAAGATAAGATAATGCTCTACTGAAAGCAATAAGCCAAGTAACACATACACATCTCATAACAGAGTCAATGTTTAGCTCTAAAGAAAGCATTCACATTATTCACAATGTAGTCCTTAATTAAATGTTTACCAGATTCGAAATTCATCAAATGACCCATCTGTTTAGAATATCAATACCATAATAGATAGAAATAAGCAGAACAAATAGAAACCTTTATCTTGTTTGAACTCCAAGAGAACTTTCTGTTGAACTCTTAAATCCATGATTGATAAGAAGAGTTTTAACATTGTTTTTTCATGGAATGTCAAACATATTATAAATAGTATTTCCCTTCAGTTTTTCCTGATATTCTCCATTTTTCTTGAATGAATTCTAGCTTCTTCAAGGCAACAACACTGTACATTTGTTCACTTCCATTTCATACCATTGACATGGTGACTAAGTACTACCATCAGTTGAAAACCTAAAAGAGCCAAAGTGTAAGCCCACCTATCATTTTCTATGTAACAGCATAGCTTCCCTTACCTACAAATTTGAAATATCTGAAAAAAGAAGTTTTAGCAGCGTTGAGAAAATGATTGTGCAAAACCATAACTTTAAAAAATCACAAATATCACCATAATTTTGAGTATGCTACTCTTCAGGTTTCTGATTCATCCAGACACCATTAGCCATTTAACATTTTTTTTTCCTCACTGCATTCTATGAGACTGTTTCCAATATTTTCATCCCAAAAGTTGCTTTGTTAATGTCCACTCCCATGTCAGTACATTTGTGGTTATTAGTTAGTATGACTACTGATCTTGTACTATATTTACTCGTTTAAGCCACTCATCTTTTTTCCTGAAACGCAGGGTAAAAAATGGGGGTGTGTGGATTACACAAATCCTCCAGATTTTCGTGTAAGCCACACACCCCCATTTTTCCTCAAATTCCTGTTCTATTTTTCTCCTCAGTTTCACATTTTGTGAACATAATATCGACCCTAATTGGTAAGCATGATTTGGCAGTAAATCGTACATTGTAAAATATTCTGAAATTTCGAAGAAATTAGTAATAAAAATCCACATTTAACAAAGTCCGTACAACGGTACTTGAAGAAAGGCTAGATCAGAAACACCACTTGACAAAGCAATAGATTTATCGTGTATAGATCGTACGTAGGACAACACATTTTAGCACTGATATGTATTTAAATCTACATTGTATCTTGTAAGCTGCTGCAAGGAGGGCAGCGTCTTTATGTCTTTTCAAAATCATAATCAGTTTGTTTCGGTATCACGTATAGGTAGCAACATTTTTACACAATAGATAGCTCATTTGCGTACACATTAAGGCTACAATGCAAAGACATGATAAAGAATTTGTTACATGGTGACAAGAGTTGTATACTCAGAGATTGTAACTTCTTATTATCCGTGCCATCCGCTCCATGCGTGAGAGTAGTACCTATATGAGTTCGCATTGATCATTTAGCATTTTAAAATAATTTGCAACTATCACCCTAAAAATGAATTCTGATGTGAAACTGCGATCATTTCCTGTGAGCAAGCAATGCATTTGGAGCTCATAAAAGTACAGTAACGCGAGGGGGTACATAAGTGTGCAAAATCAATGTTCTGTATTCCAAATAATTACATATAAAATGAAAATTAATGTCATGGACTGTAACTACAACCACGGGTCAATGAAGTGAGCGAATATATCATTTTTTACAGCTATCTTGATAATATCTTATCACCATTCACCCAAAACACCCACAATATTGGTTATAGAGTTAAAGTTTAAGGTACTGGCAGTGAAATGATTTCACACAAAATTTCACATTTTTTAAACCTATCGTATGATATTTTGCGAAAAAGAAAATGAAATGCTTTAAGTTTTATTTTGATATGTATGTAAAGATGCATAATGAAAGAAGTTCCATTTGGTGAAAAAATGTTTGTAAACTCATGGTGTGAAATAAATACATAATTATTATTTACGTGACCATGCCGCTATCATCAGTCTATTGATGTGCGTGACCATGATATCTGCATATGCCTCCCTAGAACGCATTTATGGTGGTGGGGTCAAGGCGCATCGTTTTCGTAGCACCACCGAAATGACTTGCGTATTATTTATCCCAAAATATTCTTCAAAAGTTACCATTAAAGTAATTATGCTTGTGAAAGATGATTTCTGGTTAGTGCATAGCATTAATGGGACCAATAACTATGCTGGAAAAGATTATCTTAAATGTCTTCGCTGTTGGGCGAAAAGACTTTGTCAAATGGACATAATAATTTCATTCAAAGAGCGCTCCACCTAAGCTGAGACTGATGGGTCTCAATTACCCCTCAGGTAGACAAAAAGAGTCATTTAAGGATACTCTATCAAATTCACTGACTGATGTCAAGTATACGTTGCTGACTTTATGATATGACGCTGTCACGACGGCATTCCCACCGCAGCAAACTTGTTCGTTGCCCGTGGTGAAGGGTCGGTAGCTGGCGAGTCGACGGCATCACGGGACGGTAAAAGTATGAGATAGAGACACACTAATATTTCTGTAATATACAGCACATTATTTTTCCCGAAAGAATTTTAGAAAAATTACTTAAGTCAAGGCAAGCCGCCATTGTCAGTTTGAATAAGCCGTGGCGGGGAGGTACCTACAAAACACAAGTCTGGGCAGGCATATATATCCGATTCTCAGTATCTCTGGATAAACTAGTGTCACCAAACGTTTATAGTTCGATCGGAGCTACTGTTGATCAGAAAAAGTATCTCTGTAGACCACAATACCGAAAATTGTCAGCATATTTGATCGACAAAAGGAGTTAGAAAGCGATATATATATATATATATATATATAGGTTTATATATATTTGATGCTGCTTTGAATGTGCAGAGAAGCAGTACCAAGGAAATTGGCCATAGGCAACCCACACAATTCCATTCTTAGGCTATGTGGCCATTGAATCACCTTTGTTATGGCCTGTATTTTGCACATATCTCTGTGTATTTTTTTAACTATCAATGAAGATCAGAGAGAATAAGTAAGACACTATATCAATTTTTGTCTCAAATACAATTCTTTGTTTGTCTAAATTGAGAAATACGGAAATATTTTTTTCACCGCCGGAGCATGAAATTTGCAATTTTTGCACTGCTGGGACAATGATTTTCACACCGCTTTCCCTCGATTTATTTACCACTTTTCAGGGTCCCTAGTAATGAGAGTTCGATACAGAGAGTGGTTTTTTGGCTCCTGAAAGCTCTTGTTATATAGAGGCTCTACTGTACAACCAAAACTGGCTAGGAAGCACCTTTCAGCACCACCGACAACACTGGACTCAGAGAGACTGTTCAGCACAGCTGGTATTATTTGTATTAAAATGAGACATCTGCTTGATTCGGAATGTGTTAATTTTCTAGTTTTTTTAATAAAAAAGGTATAGCAATTAAATGTTTTATATATGTAGTTGGAGTGTTTAATTCAATTGTATGAGTAAAATTAATGAATTCAAAGATCACGTATTAGCCGTGAAAACTTTAGCGACGTTACCCGCTGAAATTGCACTATAGCAAATATTCCACAGAGAAAAAATCATTCGCCTCGACCGGGAGAAGGCGAATGGTTTTTTCTCTGTGGAATATTTGCTATGGTAAAATTAATATAAGAATTCAAAATAAAACATGACTATAGAGAAAATAAAGATTTGGCTTTGAAATTATGCTTGGAATTTCTGGAAAAGGTAACATTTAAAATTTTGACAAAATTTAGGATTAAAGGTAAAGATAAGATTCTGATTCAAAAAGAGATTTGATATTTGAGGGTGAATTTAAGATTCAGATTCAACAAAAATTGGATTCCAACTCATCTCTACTGAAATATAAAATTCATTGAATATATAATAAAACTATGGATGTGTGAATACTACCTGCAAATACATGAATACCTTGAATGCTAGAAAGCATTAAATATTCGAGATCTCAAATAATTACGCTAAAAGGTTAAAGGTAGTTGTTTCAGGCTTAATTTGGTGGAATATCATAGCGAAAGAAAAACTGGCAATTTTCCACAAGAATAAGGATATTTAATTTGACCGGTTTCGGTGTACAACACCATCTTCAGGTCCTTGTGATATATAGGTAAATATCCTTATTCTTGTGGAAAATGGCCAGTTTTTCTTTCGCTAAAAGGTTAAGTACAAATAGCTCGAATATCGTGCCATATAGTGCTATATTTGGTGGGTAAAAGTACACCAAATGCACCATGAGTTCTCGTGAACGTCCTTGAGGATGGAGAAGATACTTTATACATAATTTAATGTACAAAGAAAACAATTTCAAAGAATGGAATTTCGGTGAAACTGTTGTCTTTTCACCATAAATAATACACCGAAACTTATTACCGCAAGCTACAATTCAAAATCCAAGAAAGTTCATAAACGTCATCAACAGCTGCTGCTTGATTAGAGCTTTGCTTTTATTCTGTTATATATTCATCATTAATTTATAAGAGATCACACACACATGAGCTACTGTCACTATTTTCCATTGAGACATTGTCGAGAATATGCCGAAATGCCTATGTTTGATAAGCTTTATCTTCCAATAGAGGAAACCAATTTTAATGCAATAAAATGTATCTTATATAATTTTCATTTCTACATTTATTAATGCAAATAAATTTTTTTAAATCATTTTAGATAAACATTTACCAATTTTTTTCAAAGGGTATTTGGGAATTAAAATCCGTAGACCCAAAATTACATGCTTGTAATTCTTTTACCTGTAATCATATTAAATTGAAACTTCAATTAAAAAATTTAATGATGTTGTTGACAAATGGAAGAAAACAATATTTATTTATTTCAAAAGCTACAAAAGTTAAGAAATTTGTAAGAGTCTACAGTGAAACTGGTGGCTTGACTGAAACAAGAGAGGGACCATTTCAGCTGAAAGGTTGTCTGCATGAAAAGTATAAAGAAGTAGAGATATAACTATTACTATTATTATCTAATTACATTGACATTTGTTTTCTTTTTCCGAAGAGAAAGCTTCTCAAAATCAGGGGTCTTGACATACTATACTGATAGTAGACCCTAACAGAATTGTGCATCAATTATGAGCAAATTTTAACCTTGTCATAGTAATATCATAGTTCAGTCAGACAGATAAAAGGTTAATATTGCCAAGTTGAACCTTTTCCATAAATTGAAAATTACAAGGGATGTGCGAGTACTCGAAAATTCGAGTCGAGTCGAGTAATTGGTACTCGACTCGAGCACTCGAGTATTTTTACGAAAGTCGAGTCGAGTCGAGTAGTTTTTGTCGACGGAGCCGCCAAGGCCAATAGGTTCAGAAATCTGCCTACAGGAAGCGCTATCATCAAAATCGAGTAAATCTCTGGTTACATGATAGATTAACACGTACGAACATGTACTTACGTACGTTCATTTACATTTGCGTGAATGGTTTCATGTACGTTTACGTGAACGGATTCATGTACGTTTGCGTGAACGAATGAATGAATCGGTGGTTACACGGTCCATGAAACCGCATATGTACCGTATTCCTCCGAATATAGCTAGCCCCCCCTTTTTGGCCGAGATATTCGCGGAAAAAGTCTGGGGTGGGGACTATATTCGAGCTCAAAGCACCTAATGTCCGTTGTAAAATTCCATCCCCTGAGTTTGAAGGTTTAGATCACAAAAATGAGTAGTTCAATTTTAAAATAAAGTATATCGAACTAAATCTTGTGTAATTATACGTTTAATAATCTCAAAAATATATTTTTAGCTTGTTATATTCATTAATTTTTCGACTGAGACAGATAAAAACGCCGAATATTATTCAAGTTCCGGGAAGCAATTTAGACGCCCACTTTAAGATACACATGAAAAGCCACTTCTCTTTTCTTCGCATAAGATATGGAACATATATTTATCATAGACTAGTTTAGACACTAGACAAAGTTTAAAATAGATTACTCAGTTACTAATTACGTAACGAATAGTATTTAAAAATGCGCTATCTCAGCATGCGGAAGTCGGAAATTTAATTCGATTTGATGGTATTCTTCGTGTTTGAAAACTAAGAACGTGTAAAATGACTTAACAAATTGGGAGAATTAGATATGCTTTCAACGTGTACATATTTATTTTGGAAAGCGAGCTCCACGCGACAGGACTTTTGGCCAGGAGAGATAAGCTGCTCGAGGTTGTCTAGTTGTAAGCTACCGTAGGTACCACGCGCACCAAACACCACGCGACAAAATTTCTCTAGTATGCACAGGAAAAATATCCTTGCCTATACTTGAATAAAAGTTTATAAGTTGCAGTATTCACCAAAATAAAATCAGCGATAAGAGAGATAGCTTTTGTCCCCACATTTCTCGGCTTCTCGACGAAAGAAACAAATTGCAATTTAAATTATCTTCAACTCCGTCTCCAAAATCTTTGCGCTAGGAGGCATAATGATGGTATGCTTCCAAAGATACCGTCAGTTCTTAAAATGACACAGACTTGCATTCTTAAAGGCGATACTTTTTTCTGCTATTGTCGAGTCCTCATGACTCATTCACAACGATAGGCGATCTGCTTACAGCAGATGATTCCACGTGCGCGCTACCTTTCCAGGCATGCTCTGGACATTTGAACGTGCTTTTATAGCCGAAAATAAATATATATCGATATCAAATAATCAACGAATTCTACTGAGATTTCATAAGTGGATTCATATTAATGACTCGAGAGCAAGAGAAAGGTCCAAACGGTGATTTCCGGAACGGAAAGCGTACGGGATGGAAAATAACGCAGTCTGACAAATTCATCAATAACAAAAATATTGATGAACGTAATAGTATGAAACTTCGTATAACTATTAACAAAGCCCTTAGCTACAATATGTGAAAAGGAAATTTGATATCTCGATTTGTGTTGTTCTTACGATGTCCGAATTCGATGGATCCATCCGGTATTAAAAAAAAAAAAAATCACTAAAAATCCGTTCTTAAACACGTACTTCAGTAAAAAAACTTGTAAAAATATTTTAATACTTCCAGTAAACGTAGAAATAAACAAGCTTTAATTTGATATACTTTATTTTAGAATCGATTTAGCCATCTTGGAGATATTGGTCTTCAAACTCACGGGTGAAGGAAATTTTGTAACGGATGGTAGGCATCCGATTATAAGGGCATTACGGATGATATAGGTATCGTATAAAACTTATAAGTTTCACTATTCCATTTTTTTATTTCCTATTTAGGATTATTAATTACATCATTAATTTCAAGTTCCTATAAGTCATATCTTAAGATAGATAATTATAAATATCTATAGATAATTATCTATAATAAATTTTTGTTCAAATATATTTCCTTAGAAATTGAAAAATTTAATCCACAGGACTCTATACAAAATTCATGTACCTGCTCACATTCATCCGTGAATGAATATTCATTGTTCAAACATTATTAACTTGCATTAATGGATATTGGAAATAACCCGTGCTGATATTGGGTGTTCATGCATCGTGCAAATGGGGGTGATTGACCCAGGTCCTTTTTATGATTCCAAGTTCTATCATGTTTAGGCAGTAATCACCAATTTTGAAGAGATGGTGCCATTAATTGGAAGAGGAAGAAAAGTATATGTTAAAAAACTAACTATGTAATTAACGGCCAATCATAAATTTGAGGCGCGAGCTTATCAAATATTTACTGCACAAATAAGGCATATTGTATGAAATTCACTGTACTGTTGGACTAACCCCGGAATACACGACATCACTGAGAAAGCGTTTAGCTCTGAAAAGAAATGCATAGGAATGCGAAATACAAGGAATGCTCTTCTAATTAGGCTTAAGTATTCCTTAAGAAAAAATATTTTTCTTCCTGGCTTACTTTAAAGTTAATAGGGCATGTCACTCATATAGGCCTCATATGATGCCTAAGTACACTCTAGGTACCGTACTGCAAGCTAATTTATACATTTTTGAGTAATCCTAGGACTGAAGGTAATTTTCTTATTTCGAGAGCTACAGGAAAATTTCCATTATGTCTTTTGGCCTGCGCTACATGCCATATTAATTTGACGGTTTATAACTATGCATTAGGTAGGTAGACCTGCCATTTGATAGTCAGATTGCTGGCTAACTTTAATTGCGATGACTTAAGTTAGAACTGGGTCTCTTCACTCATGTACAATAATGTACAAACTCGACTCGACTCGATACTCGCGAGTACTTTACAACTCGACTCGATACTCGACTCGAGGTCAAAAAGTGCTACTCGCACATCCCTAAAAATTACTTGAATTTTGCCACTTGTTTGTGGTTAATTCAAACTGAACAGAATACGAAGGTATAGTAACAATTATAAAAGTCCATGTAATCAACATCCCATAATTAGTAGTAAAGTTATATGATAATACATATATTTGAAATTTTAAAACTAGAATTAATTTTTTTTATTTAATCGAGTTGTAGGTTTTTACTTCAACAGGCAACAAATAGACAAGCAGAATAACATTTAATGAATAAATTGCAATTCTAGTACTCAAGGTATTGAAAATTTGAGGTATTCGAATATTCAATTTATGATTAATACTCAAATTCGATTTTCAAATTTGAGAAATCTACTCTTCGTCCCATCTCTAAATAAAAAATATTGAAAAAACAATATATATGTATAATAAAATATATCGAAAACTTAACAGAAAGAAATAACAGTGGCTTCAATATAGGCTCCCATTTGTATAAACAATAATCTCTAACATTAACTTAAAATTCAACTAAGCACAAAATATTTTTTTAACCCAAAAGTTCAGGTTAAAATTTTATTTTAACAAAATTTTATAAGACCTAAATTCTCTACCTTGTTGAGGAATGTCTTCTTAATCCTGAGAGTGTTTCCTGAAGGCAGCACTCCAAGAGATCGAGGCATTGGGGGCTCGCCTTCCTTCTGCTGCAATGAGTCAGCGACCACCAAGAAGGCTCGAAGGCCAACACTCATGCGCTCAGGAGCCATTATCACTTTGACTGGACGGCTGACACACAGTAGATCAAGAACTATTTCCCGCATTGCAAAGTCAAGCCTTTCCTAAAACCATCCAGAATGAAGGGAAAAATATATTTTATAAAGATTACCTACTATTTTCAGTCATGTAAAAACTATACAGCAGCATATTTCTCCAAATTCACCACATGCATTAGTAACGTTAACAAGAGTGCACTGCATAATTTAATTTGCATATAAATTATTCATTAAAAGCTGCATAAAAAAATATAAGTACATATTACTTATATTTTTTATGCATCTTTTATAGACTGTATAAGAGGCTCAAACTCTCAGATGCTATGAATGGAAATACTGTATTTACACACATTTAATTTTTTGCCTGTCAGACTCCCAAAGAAAATGAAGTTCAACTTACAATTGGAAGCAAAACCCTGAACTTCAATTACACTGCATTATCTAGATGCAGTAAACTCTCGATAAAACGAAGTCAGTGGGAACGGAAAATCGGCACTTTGTAATTTCGAATATTTTAAAAAAGTCACGAAAAAAATATCTGTAACTATGTTTTCTGTAACTTTTGTTCTCTTGGGCAACATTGAATATCTTTGTGGTCGTTCGTGAAAGCATTCTTAAAAGATCATAAAATAAGTACCTACTATATCAATGCTTTTAAGTCGGCATTCGTAGTGTTGGAAAAATTTCGTCCCAGCATCCAAAACGTATAGAAAACAAAGTTGACCATTTTGTAATAAGAATTTTATTTTCGGAATAGTCAGTAGAGATGGGAATCTAGTATGAACACTAAAAATAGACATTTGCTTAAAAAATCTATGCTGTTATGATGGCAGCCGGCCCAACCGTGCGTTAGTTGTCTTCTATCGCCCAATCATAGCTATAAAGAAGCACGGAACTAAGCCTGTATCAAGAAAAAAATCATTCACAGGTTATTACTTGTAGCGTCTTCTGTTTATCGTCAGCGGAATAAATGATCTTGGGAGGTATTATTGTTTCTTTTCTACTACTAAGACCTTGATGACAAAAGGGGCATGATTCAACACATTTTCCACATCGTCTCCTCAAGGATTATACGATGGGGAGTTTGGGTTTGCAGTGCGTGGGAGGTGGTGGAGAGGAATGATCCCAGTTGCAGGTGTATCTTTATCTGTCTTGCTGAGCTTGAAAGGGAAAGTGGGAAGGGGGTGGGGGAATACCATCACGGAACGTCTGTGACATTCCTTCCTCTTCTTCTGGGCTACCCTGGGGGGCACGTGCAGGTGGTTATGGGTGCATCTTCGAGGGATATTGGGGGGGAAGGGAGGGAAGTGAGGGGGATGGTCTAGACGTGTCAGAGTGTGAGAGGAGGGGTTGAAGACCCTCCTGATAACAAAGGATGCCGTATTCCTGACCCTCCCCATTCCACTCAACACCCAGAGCGGTTCCAATCAGCCACCGCCATGTGGCCCCCAGGGTTGCCCAGAATAAGAAGGAACCTCACAGACATTCCATGACACCATACACCCACCCCCTCCCTATTGGGGAGTCAATTAAGATTCTAATATTTATTTTAGTAACATTGAGTGCATTGTTGGCAATGTTTCTACTTTTACTTCTTTTGTTTTCGTTGCCATTGCACTTTCATTGTTCTCCTCTTCATTTCTCGTTACTAAATCTAATATATAAAGTCCTCCCCTCTCTTGAGCTGAGAATATAACCTCCCCATCTTGTATTCTGTCACAGCCACCTTCCTGGAATGTTACAAATATTTTCTTCTTCGCTAACTTAGAGACTAACAGCAAATTAAAATTGAACTCAGGAACATATAGCATATCTTGCAAACTCAGTGTGTTACCTCCACAATTGTCAGCTACTTCAAACACTGCAGTGCCAATACCTCTGACAGGGACACTACCCTTGCCCATCGACACATACCTACAAGTCGGCTTCAATGATATAAACTTAAGAGTCGTCATTACAGATGTAGTCTGTAGAAGCACAGTTCACAATTAACTCATTTTTTCCAGCCTTTGACACTAAAACTGCAACTCGATTAAATTTAAAGTTGAGTTCTTAGTTTGAATAAAAGAAGTAGTTTCCCATTTAATTAAGAAGTTGAAACCCAACCAATAACCAATACTCCCCTCCTTCAAGCTCGGCAAGAGAGATAAAGAGACTAGAGGCCTGCACACTGGTACAAAATAAGGGCACGGGTCACCCGCCTATGTATGAGATAAAGAGAGAGGCTAAACCTGAAGACATTTGACGGACTTTTCCGAGGTATTACAAATGTGAACTAACAGAGAACTTGCCGAGTATAGGCGGTCACCCATCAGCTGGGCGGGCGACCACCCTATGATCATCACCACCGTGTATACTTCTTAAGGGTCTTTGCCGTTTGCAATATTTTTCGCTCTTTTACCATCCCTCCCCTCAGTTTGGGCAAACAACCCAGGCACTCACTTAGGACCCGGGCACCCACCTAGGATGCAGGCACCTGGGGTGAACGGGCACGGTCAGGCATCTACATCACACGGGCAGAGGCGAACATGGGTTAGGATGCCTGGCACGGGCGGGCGAGGGTCCCCCGATTATGCACCCATTTGCAGACCTCTTAAAAATACACCCGCAACTGGGACCTACCCTCACCACAACTGGACCCTTTCCCTCCCCCACACACCGTAAGCCCAAACTCCCCGGCCGTCATAATCCTTACCCCCACCAACTCAACCTGCCTAAATTTCCTAACGGCATCACCCACCCTCACTCAACTGTTCATGCTACAAGATTTTGTTGTGGACATCCCCTTCACAGAGAGCTGAGCTAGGATTGCTTGCCTTAAAGGACGAGGTAGGGTTCATGGAGAATTTGAACTGTCATAATTCCAAGCACATGGCAGCGAGCATGGTATGTGCCATCACACGTAAGCTTTAGTTAAAAGAGAACCGTGGGCATTATGAAAATGCTGGTAACAGGTAAAATATATAATATCCAGGATAAATAATGGCATTTACTACGATTTCCACATTACTAAAGGTCTAAATGATACGCGGAGTTGCATGCGGAAAATGGTAGGGAGAGACTGGCATATGTGGGAGATGAATGCACTACTAATTCACGAATTTCTTTATTGATGCACCATAATTGGCAACATTGATTTGTTGGGTGTCTACGCCAGCAAAAATAATTTTGCTGAAGCAGTTTTTCGCCGAGGTTCGTAAAAACAAATTCCATTTCTACCTGGGGACCGGGCCCAAAGTTCGTATTTTGAAAAAATCGTACTTTTGAAACTTCATATTTTCGACTATTGCCATACTATAGGATTTTCACTGGGACCGGATTATGTTTTGCTTCATATAACCGAAACTTCATATTATCGTGCTTCGTATTATCGAGTGTTTACTGAATAGTAAAACCTCGATCTATTGAACCTCTTTCTTTCATAAACCTCTTTAAATAGAAATGATAGCAATAAAGAAATGTGTCAATTAGTAGTGCCTTCATCTCCCGCATATGCCAGTCTCTCCACACCATTTTCCGCATGCAACTCCATCATTTAGACCTTTAGTAATGTGGAAATTAATGCCATGCCACGTAGTTAATCCCATTATTTATCCTGGCTATTTTTTGTTTTACCTGTTACCAGCATTTTCTTAATGTCCACGGTTCTCTTTTCATTAAAGTTTATGTGTGATGGCACATACCATGCTTGCTACCGTGCACCTGGAATTATGGCAGTTCAAAGTCTCCATGAATCCTACCTCGTTCTTTAAGGCAAGCACACCTAGGTCAGCTCTCCATGAAGGGGCACTCCGTACCAAACTCTAGTAGACTCGAGTTTATAAAAAAATAACTCTGATATCGTTCATTTGAATTTCACATAGTTGAAACCTCATTTAGATAATATTGTTTTCTCTTCTACCAATGGGGATACTAATTTTAAAAACAAATTTTGAAATATTTTTGGTGATACAGTAAAAAATGGTACCATTTTCTTAGTGCCATATGTAATTTTGATGTCTAATAAATGATAGCAGAGCGTTTTGAAAAAAGGAAATTTTAATACAATCTGAGTCATAGCTTTATTACTGTATAATTTCATGTACCACGTGCCCCCATGTAATATGCGCACCCTTGTTTATGGGCACTGACTTTTGGGAAAAACAGAATTTGAAAAAAATCTGAAAATATATTCTTTATGGGAAAATAATAGCATATTTGGAACACGATGGAACTGTTCTCTACAGTATTTTTATGTAAATACCTTAATAACAGTAGCTAAAAATTTTAAAAATAATCATTTAGTGCCGATGTTCACTGTCATGGTCGCTTGTTAACAGGAAAACTAAATTCATGATCGTATTAAACATGAACTTGCAAAGGTGATATTAACAATGATTTAGAATCAATGCAAAGTAAAAACGCAAAGAATATTTCTATCTGGAGTCTATTTTTAGCATCCATATGAGTTGCTAGTCTTTACCAACTGTGGATTCCGAAAATAAAATTCTCACTACAAAATGTTCAACTTTTGTTTTATATGCATTTTCGATGTTGGGATGAAATTTTACCAACATGATGATCGCCGACTTTAAACAATTTAAGTAGGAAATACAAGTAGGTATTTATTTTAAGATTTTTAATACATGAGATACAGTCTATTCAAAGGTATCTTTTAATAATGCTTTCACGAACAATGATCAAAAAACTTATACAATGTTGCTGAAGACAACAAAAACTAGAGAAAACAAGGATACAATTTTGACAGCTGACTTTGTATTATCGAGATTTTACTGTATCCACTCTCATTTTACCATGAGAATTATATTGTAACTTACTATAAATACAATGTAGCATACAGCAGAACATCTTTTTTACGAACCTCTAATTTACAAAATGACACCAATTTATGAGCCATTCCACCGGTCCCAATCTTTGTACATGGGAAAACCATATAAAATGACCTCTGTTTCACAAAACCTCCATTTTACAGATTTAAAAAGTGAGAGGCCGGTCCCTAGGAGTGACTGACCCCTGTTTTACGAAGTTTCTGAAATGATTTTGTCGCACTGAACTCAGTACAATGGAATAATGATTGCTGTATACCGCGCACAGGAGTAGCTGAGGTCAGATAGGTCATGTTGAGAGGGCCCTCAGCCCAAGTATTTTATATGGGAAAATGTGGAAAAATCGAATGTGATCATAGTGTTTTTTGACATGCTTAAACTGTAGCAAAAATCCCATAGAGTGATTATCCAAATCGCAATTAAATCCTAATTATATGATCAAAGGAAAAAATATTCAAAGACACAGGCACGACATCTACTTCTCGTAAACAATGCCCCAGTACTTAAAATAAGCGCACTAGTGCTTCATAATTTCTATACCTTTTCTATCATTTTGTGTATTGCGAATACCTAACTCGTCGTCACAAAGGATCCATATTTTCTCTGGAATTATTTCAAATAGCTTTAAGATAGCCGTCGCAACCCCAACTCAGAACTTAGTTCAGCCTTTCACTTGAAAGTAGCATTCCCATAGGAAGTTCTTCGCTGCAGCTGTTGTGGAACTTATTTCATTAAAGAATACTAATTTTGTAATAATAAATTACTTATGTTCAAATCTTGATGCATTTTGAATACTAATTTTGAAATAATAAATTACTTATATTCAAATCTTGATGCATTTTGAATATTTAATTTTTCATTATAAGTGTTTTAAGTCGTTAGGTAAGAATTTGCGATCGCGACTTATAGCTTTCTGTCCCACAAGTAAATAGTTCTCGCAAATCACCGCTAGATGTCAGCACTGTATAACGCATATTAAATAAGAGGGAATTTCAAATTAACTCGGGTAAAGTTCTAAAATTGACTTAAATGAGCTGTGAAATATTAATGAAGGTATTTCAAATGGTACGGTATCTTCAAAAATGGCATATCCTGGTCTTTTCACTGAAATATACTGGGTCAGTTGGAACTTTGTTTTGAAATTTCCTAGTTATGATGCATCCCTGGCTTTCCCATGTTAAAATAGCCTCTTGAAACACAAATCGATGAGCACTAAATATGCCCCTTTTGCTGATTAATGCATAACTGCATAAGCTTAAAATACTCCGTGTGATGAATTAATTCACTTATTCCACTTATTATGAGATCTACCAACTTGAAGCTACAAGAACTTAATTTGGTTGCAGCAGCCAAGTTCATAACATTATGAATATGTAGAAAAATATTCACCAGTTATTTTTGGAATTCATGGCTGTGAGATTCATTCCCTTTGACTTAAGTGAGTCTCCTAGCCTTAGGAATAAAGACTATGCTATACAGCGATTCAATACAATTGAGGTCTAATTTTTAAATCCTTTCAATTTGATGCAGATACACTGCACACAGAGAATTCCACATAATATCTGTTGTTTTTTCCCTGAATTAGCAGATGACTTATTTGTTACAGAAATTAGTTTGATTTCAACCTTGACATAACAATTTGACAAGTTCAGTACAGCATAGTGTTTAATTGCATTGAAAGTATACTCGCATTACTGTCAGCAGAGTTTTAGTAGACGTACATTTGTCACGTATCAAGCCTCCTATGTGCATGATGTGTCTCCATGGACATTGCTCCATATTTTGCGAGTTGTTGCAGGAGCACGGGACAGTGTCACCACAAAAACTATTTCCAACAGTTGGAGATCAGCTGGTTTTGGTGACACATCAGTTCCAGAGATAGAGGAGTTAGTGGAAGATAACCTCCAATTTACAAACCCTCTGATTTGCAAAGCTCAAATTTTTGGGTCCCTTCAACTTCATAAAAAAGAGGTTCTTCTGCATGTTAATACAGCAAGAACTCACCAAAATAATCATGCATTTAGAAAAGAAGAACATAAGACAAAACTTAAACTGAACACACAAGATATCATATTTGAGAGATTGCCCAGGACTAAAACTTAATAGAATGATTAAACATTTTACCCTGAAAAAAATGTCTACTGTGAAGGAAGTAAAGGGAATAGGGTAGACGTGAAACTAATAGATTCATAACAAAAATATTATTCTAGCATATAGCACATCTAAACCAAAATCTTCCACACTTATGATTTATTGATTTTTTACTAATAGTTCTCATTAATTAATTTTAGATAGCCTTAGTAATATCGATGACAATCCGTGTCCTTTTTGACCATAAAGCAAGTATAATAGGGCAAAAAAAATAGCATGCAACATAACTCCTTACTAGTAATATCTCACTAAAATTAAAAATAAGCACCATGGATAGAGTGATAGTAAAATATATCATGGCAGTTAAAATATTTAGAAACTAACCTGGGCAATGAACTGGATGATCTTCACAAAGATATTCAGAGGGGTGTCTCTGGGAACTACTGCCTTGGATCCTTTGGGGAACAGGGAATGTACAATGCTATGCAATCTAGACTGAGTGGCAGAGTTGCTCTCACATTTGATCCTTATCATGTATACCCACAACAAACGATAAAGGGATTCTGAAAAAAAAGTACATAGTCAACAAAATATGTAGAACACATTCTTCAAGTGAAAAAGCATATAATCTAATCATTTAACTGAGCACTAAAAGTATACATAACACAAATTGGCTGTGCATCAATTACTACTGACTTTATTTCAGCGTGCTCAGAAATGGTCTTCTTTCTCAAAGTTTCTCTGAAAGGTTAAGTTAGGTTTGACCTCAGCCAATGAAGGTTAGTGTATTGACTCATGCAAAACATTTTAAATTAAGCTAAAATATGTTTAAATTTCAAACCTCAAGGTCAAACTTTTTGCTTTTAAAAATGTTTACACAAAGAGTTAATATTTAAATATGTTAATATTCCGAGCTTTCTGGAAAGGTTAAATGTAAATGCAAAGAGAAAGAAGGTTTAAAATTAACAATCTCTTGTATGATATTAAAATAATTGGTGTAATGAGGAGAATAATAATTTACATTCTGTGTTCTGTAAAGACACCATAAAAAAATGAAAAAAATATTTTAAGCATGCTTTTCTAAAAAAAATTAAAATCTAAGAAAATGAAATATCTTCACATCATACTAAAAAAGAAAAATAATATTTTCTCAAGTGAATTAAAGTTTAGCCTAGAAATGGAAATAATTAAATGCAACTCAAGGAAATTATCCACACAACAAATTACTTATCAACATTAATAGGAAGTAATTTTGGGTTCAACAATATAACATATTTAAAGTTGTCTATTTATGCAAGGTCACAACGAAAAGCATGGGGTGCTCTCATTTATATTTTGCTCCTTAACTTTAGTTCATTAAAATATTTTCTAGAAATTATACATTGAAGCACTCTATTCCACTGAATACGAATATGGCCCATACGAAAAGCATGGGGTGCTCTCATTTATATTTCGCTCCTTAACTTTAGTTCATATAAAGATTTTCTAGAAATTATATATTAAAGCACTCTATTCCAATGAATATGAATATCTTTATATTTAATTTCTTTATGTTGATATCGGATATGAAAGAGCGATTATGTGATTCAAGAAATGTAGGCTTAATCTTTCTCTTGCCTTTCTATTCATGTAAACGACAGAGGAGGAGAGAAGACAGAATCTTTTGACCAAGTAACAGCTCATAACTTTACATACAGTGGCAGATTCACAGGGGTCATGACCCCCCCCCCCAAATTTTATCAAAAATTTTTAATTTTTATTAGTTTCATAGTTTTTGTATCCTTGAAAAGGAGTAAAGGGAGTGTATATGCAAATGCATGGCTACAAGTCCCAAATGTGAGAGAAGTTTGAGTTGCATTTATCGTCGAGCATAGCACTCCCTACTGTAAAAAACAATCTCAAAAATAAAATAGGCTGTGTCCCAACTCGTTAGGCATTAGGGAGAATGGATTTGGGTGCCTAAAATTTAGCTGGCTAACCCAAAAGGGAGCATGATTTGGGACATCCTTATGCAGGTAATGCTATCTGCTGGGATCGAAAACGATGTAAAAAAAGAGAATGTGAAAGGGATGACAAATGATGTACAAAATCTTACACAATCCATATTGTTAACTTTCTCATGCCATTATGTAAAGAGAATTTAATTTGAGTTTAGGGTACCGCAGATTAGCATCTTGTCATATTTACCACAATTTAGATAATACATTTATTTTAATGTAGAACAATTCGGCCTTCTCCTACTTCTGAATGAATCTCTCCGTCATGTCACTACTCCTGAAAACAATATTTTACTGTGATAAACGAATCAACCCAGCTAATTATAAAAATATCCACAAACTTTCAGCCAAAATATTTTCCCTCGTTGGTAGCCATCTTCATCGAGTCCACTGCTCTCGCTTTGAATGCTTTAAATTATGGGAAAAGGATGCACGAGTCGATGCCCAAATCTGGCGGTTGAAAAAGGTACCTAAATCCGCTCCCTTATGATGCCTAATGAGTTGGGACTTCTTCCAAGATGGCGTCCTCCCTAAATTCTGGGATGGTACCTATCTGGTGCATTGGGACACAGCTATAAAGCCCGCATAGTCGGAAGTGCCTCAGAGCTTTCAGCAATGTTTGGCAGTTTCCGATGTCTCGTGATAAGCTTGTGGAACTCGACTGACAGACAAATGAGTCTTCACCTACCCTTGAATAGTAGGAATAGGCAATATATGATATAATATGGAATAGCAGGGTCGCACCAGGTGCATAGCCAGGGGGGTTAGACCCCCCTCCCTGAAATTTTTCATCGGCAAGGAAAAAGAAAAAATAGGGAGGATGAGAGGAAGGCTATAAAGGCCGCTTTACACGATACAATTTTTTGCACAATTTCTTGTACAAATTCTTGTATAGACTGAACGAAATTGTATGTTTGTCTGAATGGAATTAGAACACGTTGTATTTCCTGTTCAGTCATTCAGACAATCGCACAAGTTTTCGTACAATTTGCCGCTTTACACGGTACAATTTCCTCATGCAAGAGTTTGTACAAGAAATTGTACGAAAAATTGTATCGTGTAAAGCGGCCTTAAGACCCAAGCAGCTTCGTATGGCAGTTATACGTCGGCCCAATGTCATTTTGACGTCACCAATGTCGTTTTAACAGCGAATGATCATTACGATATAAAATGACACAAATGATACCTTTCTCCGATGTAAAATTGACATCGTCGATTCTATCTTAAATTAATAAATAATAGATATTATTTTCCGATGCAAAGATGATGTCCGCTGATCTGACTAATAAAGGGTATAAAAATGATCATATTTTTCTGGTCGCTGGATTTTATAATTTTGAGTAGTCACATTTTTTCCCCCGACGTCAGAGAGAAGAAAGTCAAAATTTTGTGATTGGTCAGAACATCAGAAACTATTTGGAGGCCTACATATAAAATAAGAAATATGACAGAAAGAAAAAACACGAGCCTGTGTTATCATGTTTCGCTTCCACTCCATATCACTTGAATCTTCAGAATTAGTAAGGATTCGATGTTTGCTTACAAATTGCCGTTCACGCGGCAGGCTTGGAATATCCTACATTTACCGCCAAGTGCTGGATGGGGTTCACCTTTGGCCGTGGCTTCTTTGAAGCCACGAAAAAAACCGACGTGGAACATGGGATAGAATTCGCCAATGGGGTGAACTTAAAGTCTCCCAGACCAAAGGGAGACATTGTGGGACTTCAGGGCACGTGCAGGCATCATTACTTCCGATTCAGTGTTAAGAATATGGAAGTGTCATCTGACGAAGAGGAAGCTCTCTTCTTACTCGCAATGGCAGAAGACGAACCGCAAAAGGAATATTAGCATGCAATACTTTCTAATTTAAAAAAATCCTATTAGCAATTAATGTTCAAAAGCATGCCTATATAAGTGTTTGACCTAATCACTTTCATTGATTTTCGGATTGAGTAACGGATACTTCTTAACTGCTACAATGAACTCCACTTTCGACATTTCTCAAATTAATTTTGCTCTGGACTAGAGTTGTGGGATGCCGGAAGCGCTGCATGCATTCACTGGATTATATTCGTGGTAATACCACGTTCCGCCGGGTGGAATTCGTGTTGGTTTGTGCATAGTGGTATCCTGCCAAGTGATTCTGTCCCACGCGAATTTCGCCACTGCGTCTAACACCGGTGTGTACAGACCTTAGCACCTGCCTAACTGAACATCCGAGCAACAACAACTCTGGATCCATGTAACTTGTATTCGCGTAAGTCGAGGACTTACTGTATACAGCAAGTTCCCGAGACACCTAGTTATTTCATTGAGTCAATTTCCGCATAAGTCAAAACTGGGTATTTAAAAAAAAATGTATAAAATAAAAACAACATTATTATGAAATGTTGAGGATATGTATGAATGTATATTTATTATAACTCATGGTATGCTGGCAATATGTTGAGAAATGGTCAAATTCATAACTTGCTAATAGGTTCAGGCGGTATTAAACTTACAGTGGAATGACCGCAAAACTGTAGTACCCCTTGACCCATGATGACTATATATGTACCACTATAGTAAAGAATAATTCAATCACACAACTTATGGCCTTCAATGAAAGAAAAATATTTTAACTAATTTACTTCTAACCTCTCATAGCTTATCAATCAAAGTAAATCCACAAGCACCTTGTATATTCAACATTATGCTAGTGGATCTGAATCTGAAAATGCATCATCAGTCACTCCTTTTTGAAATTATTTATCCTGTGATGTTTAAAACATGATTGATGGGCGTAGTGAGAATTACTTCAAGTACATATTGAAACATAGTGCCAAAGAAATTAGACTGCATATGTTTTGATATTCTCCTACAAGTAATGACATCTATTAACCCACTATACTACTCTCATGTAAGCTTCTGTGGAGTTTGTTTTGATTATTTTTGAAATTGTTTTTTATGGGCTGTTCCACTATTGTTCATTTTCATGATGATATTTCCCTAGCATTCAAGCTAGGTCCAGGATATGTTCCACTCAATACAAGTAACTGGATATACTGGATGTGTATGATTTGTTTTCAGTAACTTATTCATATTGAAACAGCCTATTGGTCTTTTATATTGAGAATTTTAAAAAAATTACAAATAGTCTCTTCCAAGTACCCGAGTAATTTTATATTAAAAGTGACCATTTCCTTCAACATTGGAAACCAGGACTGCAATTATAAACGAGAACAATACCCCACCTTTACAAAGGCTCGAAGCTCGTCTATATATTTTGACAAGTTTTACCTCCTCTCCTTCCAACCATCCATCTGTGAATTTCATAACTTGCATCCAAGTAACTCAGTTACTTACTTGTACTTAGAAAAATTTGTCAGTACTTAGTTGATACTCAATTCCAGGTGTATCAAGCAGTAAGGGTCACACTCATAATGGTTATTCATTCCAAAGTTCTTACCATACTTTCAAAAAATGTATCTACCATGCAAGAGTTACAAACACATGGATGTTTCTTAACAGTAACAATCATCTTACCTAAGGCAACTCTGGACATTTTGGGGTCCCTGTTCTTAAGATGTGAGAGACAAACGGCAAGGAAAACATGCCAGTTTTGTAGGAATGATGCCTTTTGAGACACACAGAGGAGGCAGGTGACTAATGGGAAGAGGGCCAACCGATGTTTGGACTTGGTGCACATATCCAAGGTGGTAACATACAGCATTTCCACAAAATTCTTAAGGCACGGCACATTTACTTCATTTTTCACAGCCTGCAAAAATTAAAAACATTCAAATGCTCATCAGCAGAGGCAGCCTTAATCATTTTAATATTGAGTAAAACAAATTCCAATATTACAAATGGAAAAAAACAGCTGAAATGGATTTTTTATTTACTGAAGCACAATACAGGGACAAACTACCAGTATTTCTCATAATAATTTTAAAATGTTACTTAATTAAATCATGGCAATTCTTGATGTAAATTAGGTTATTAACTAGAATCACTGTTTAATTTTGTAGAAGAATTATAATCATTAACGTAAGCCAAACAACATAAACTCAAATGAATAAAAAACTTACAGCTGCTACAGGCACCAATATTTCCACAAAGAGCCCAGCCAGGGCATGTTTAATGTCCTTGTCTTTTACTTCTAGGAAATACTGAGCACATTCTTGCATGAACTGAAAGGATGCCTCAAATTCTTCAATTGGTGCCATCTGAAAAACAAGACAAAGCATCAGAAAATAAACAAAAAGCAAGCAACATATGACTTAACAGAATCATCAAACGTCATTCAATGTAACTTCATTTACACACCTAATGTGACCTTAATTCGCAGCAATATCCCCACAAACATATGCTGTATTTTAAATTACATCTTAGAAATCGATGCTTTAGTACTTGTAGATGTTTCAGTGATTGAATTTCCTTAAGACATTGCAAAATGAAGGGAAAGTCCCATACTAGCATCTTGGCTATTGCCAAAAATAGAAAATGACCCCCTGCCTCATATTCAAGACGCCCACAACCAGGTAAATATGGAGTGTTTTGAAATTAAGACATTAGCAATGAGTTAAGCAACTGCAGAAATGATGTAAGAGTTAAAGGTTGATGTAAATAGAATAAATTTTAATCCCACAATACTGAGTGTGCATATAACAAATTGAGAAAAGGATACAACTTGAAAACCATTTTAGAAGGAAACTAGAGCATACACACATACACACACATCCCACTGCGGAAAACACAAGTATTACCAATCACAACATTATGATCACACCTCACATTTTTTCATTGCAAATCACCTTCAGTCTTTAATGACTGGGATCCTAATTTTCTACCATACATGCCTGAGAATGTCTGCCAGATATAGTAGATGAAAGCTTTACAATATTAAACCATTCCATGGGAACATTCATAATGTAACTCCATAATTAATTATAAAACCCAACATAAAAAAAGAGATCAACAGCAATGGTTTCATACTAATACATATGAAAAGAATCTCATTGCTCCCTTCACAGTGATTACCTTGACTCGGAAGAATTTCATTCCCATCAGGAGTGATATGATGGACTGTGTTGTGTGAGGCCCAGGCTCCCTTGCTCGAAGCTCTCCTAGTTCAGTCATGAATCGCTTCCTTACTGAGTTGAATCTAGACTGTGCAAGCCCACCAATTACTTCTGCATACAAATCTGCTATCATATGAATGTTGCCAGCATTGGGCCCACTTTGCAGGCTACAAAATACATGAAATAAACAATGCCAATGAGCTTAAAAATCCTACAATATACTCAAAGATTATTAACTTAAAATAGACATTTTCATTCTAAAAAAATGAGGTATGATTTATACAGATATGGTTAAAAGTTGAGCACAAAAATCATAGAAAAAGTATTTATTAAGGACGGGTCAATTCTGATTCCCGATTCCATGATTCTTAGAGGAATCGAGAATCGAAAAATCGAAGCCTTCAAAGTCGATTCTGAAGAAATAAAAACCAAACAAAATGGTAATGCTGTAAAGTTTTATCTCCATGATGTTAAATTTCCTGGGAGTAGGAGCATAATTTTAAGCTCGCTCAGTCTAGTGGATCAACTAGAGATGGGTAAATTAGCGTAATTTTCAATTGAGGTAAATTACCGTGGTAAATTACGGTAATTTTCGAAAATTACCGTAATTTTCGGGTAATTTTAAGTTTTGAGCTGCAAATCCTTATCAGAGGACTCCAAACAAAATCAAATAGCATTGAGATATAAATGCTGACGTTTATATCAAACATATCATGACGTTTATCAATAATAACTCATTAAAAAATTAAAACAAAGTAGGCAGCAACACGCAATTTGCCTCTCTTTTGTCACACTATGAGAAGTTTTCATTCCAAAGACATACCTCAGCGCAATGAGCATTTGTTATTTTACTCTGAATTAATTGGAATTAATCATGGACACAATGTAAAAAAATCGTTTTAGCTTCTTAATTGATAATATTACCAATTCCAATGGTTTCTTCATGAGGAAGAAATTTTCTGAAAAATAACTTTTCTGAAAATTACCATTTATTACGGTAATTTTCAGGGGTGTTGGTAATTTACGAAAAATACCACGGTAATTTACGAAAATTACCGCGGTAATTTACCAAGTTGCCCATCTCTAGGATCAACCAGCAAACTTCAACAGCAAATCATATTGTGGTGTTCTTTTCTTATAGCCAGATGGAGGTTACTTTCTGGACAGTCCTCATAATATGGTATTCTTTCAAGTAGGTCAGCCACCTCATAGTTCAACAGAACTGTTATGCTCAGCTGGCAAGCAGTATTATGCCATAATTGTAGGAAAAATCAACCAAATTGATAATCACATGAAACTTGATTTTCTTTATGGGGGCGAGATTGAGACTAAAAGGGGGGGGGCACAAGAATAAGTTAGCGTTCCATAACACAAGTTTGTTTTTGCCCCTTCATGAAAAATGTTAAGATTTCTTAATACAATTTGTATTTATTATATTTCTCCCTCTCGTTGAATGTCAACGAGCACCTTCAGCTAGTTGACCTGTAATTTTTCATTTGACTAATGAGCCGGGGGGGAGGGGGGGGGAAGCGCACCACCCTGCCCCAACGTGGCTACACCCATGCATGGAATATAGCATATATATACATGCAAACATTTTAAATACTCAAAAAAATATATAAAATTACAATAGAAAAATAATTGAAATTATAATGAGGAAAAAATAAGGAAGATAGTATGACAATGAAAAAAAATTAAATTATTGTAAAAAATAATGAGACTAGACATACCCTTCCCTGTACTTAAAATGAGCGAAACTCAGGTTTTCAATGTGAGCCACAAGGTCATCCTGGCCTGGATGGAAGGGGAGCTGCTTCAGGACCTCAATCAGAGCCAGGCAGAAGAGAAATTCAACTGCAAGGGTGCGTCTCTGTTCTTCCTCCACTCCACCATGGGCTGCAGCACCACCAGACGACCCACCACTAGCAACAATGGTGCTTCCAGAACTCGAGCTGCCCCCTGTCCCTCCAGAATCCCCCTTGTCCCCTGAACTTTTGTCCGAGACCCCACCAACCAATGCACTGACACCACTGACTCCTGAGCCACTGCCCCCTGATGCCTTGTCACCTGAGGATGAGTCTCCAAGGGAGACTGAGAGGCCTCCAATAACACTTGAGCCAGGGCTATCCATAAAAATAAAAAAAACATCAATCAGTAAATCTTATATAAGGGGGATTATGGGCAAATTAAAGTGTTATACAGTAAAACCTCCCGTTAGCGAACTCCCTTACGAGCAAATGGAGTTGGTCCCATCAAGCTGCCATGAAAAAGCATGCATTTTGACTCCCTTACAATGAACTCCCATATAACAAGAACAAGAACTTCTGCAATTGAACATAAGGAACATTAAAATGCCACATATTCCGTAGTTATTCCAACGTAACATTTTGTTTAAACATATCTTCTTCAAGAGCGGTAGATTAACATTATGGTAATGGAGATGCGAATATAAATGGTTAGGAAAATGTTAAATATCGCAAAGAAAGAATAGTTTTGGAGTTATGAACTGCAATGGGGTCTGCAATTTTTTCACTAAAATTCTTTTTCCGTTTCCATCTAACAATTTCGTGCAAAAAATTGCGATTTCGGTTCTGAGTAAACGCCCCCATTCTGTAAGAATTGAACACACAAGGTTTTGCATCAATTCTTAGTTAAATTTGACATCAGGAAAGGTCAAGCTAAATAAATAATATGGCAGAATAAGATAAACAGCATGTTTCGAAGTGTATATGAAACAAGGAAAATTTGTCAAAATATAATAAAAGAAATGAAAACTTGTATTTTATTATAGTCTAAAAGTGTAAGATACGTTATTCTTCAGATGACTCCCTCAATATTAGAGGACTATCTGCTAATATTGCTGGAAACTGGCATTGTAAAAAAAATGGCTAAAAAAATGGCTAACGATTTCGTGTACAAAATTGTGATTTCGGTTCCGAGTAAACAGTTTTTTGTTTTTATTTTAATTAAACTTTCCCATTTTTTTCATTAAACTTTCACTGGATTTTCAATGGCGAACAATGACAATCGCGAAACCTCAGTTTCTATTTCCCCAATCAAAATACAATTTCTCCTGCAAGCAACCTTTACAAATAATATGTATTGTGATTTTTGACCATAAAAAATAATGAAATAGTAGTTACACAATGTATAATATTAAATAATCCAAAATGTCATACACAGTTTGTTAAGCAGCTGTGTTTGGCTCGAGCAATGTCATAGAAAGAATGAAAAATACTCTTAAACGAACTCAGCAAGTAAAACGAACAACTATTCAATTTGTACTTCAACCGCAAAAAAAAAACCTCGGAGCCAGGCAGTTTGCTACGCACCGTCATGTAAAACCATCTTTGTCCCAAATGCAAATTATTTTCCTCTTCTATAATAGGTAGTTATTTACAATGCAATTCTTCAGCAAGTAGTACAAGAAACTACTACATACATAAATGATGTCACTTAGCAAATACCGTATAAAAAAGGTATTTTCGTTCGATTACTCCTTCTTTGATAAGAAAAGAAAAGCCCCTGGAAAAAAATTGAGGTATACAACCCACCAATCCCTCCAATTACGAACTCCCCGTTAACGAGCACTGGAAAATTTGGATCCCTTGACTTTCATTAACAGGAGGTTTTACTGTATAAAAGAGAGTTGAGCTTGCAAATAGAAAAATTCATCATTACTTCATTCAGAGTTTTATCCATGATAGTGTATCAACTTGATATATTGAATTTCAATACTTACATAGGTACCTCAGCAAATGAATCAAGAAACTATTATTTTTCATCAAGCAGACTTCAGCACCTCGACAATGTAAGTTTCCCAATTTATCTATCTATCATTTAATTAGATGGCTTTAATTCATTCAATAGAGAGAAAAGTTCATTTCAAACTGAGAGGCTATTATTTATAACATTCCTTAATGTTAAATATAACCCACATTTCAATCATAAAATTAGACTAAATTACAAGAGAAAACCACATGCCCTCAAGACCAGACCAATAAACATCTACCTGGATACTTTATAATCATATATTTGAATCTCGCCAAGGTCAATGATATTTCACCGATTTATCTTGTAGGGAGCTGTAAAGTTACTAGCTCTCTAACACAAGAAGAATAATCTATTGACACCAAAGAAACTCACCAATCTAGCTTCACTACCATCAATGAGCTGCCAATCGTATAATCAAAAGTGATGGATAATCTGTTTGTGATCATTTTCCTAGTAGTTTTGACCTTGGTTTCAGTGCCATGCTTTCTCCGTGTCACTTGCGCCTACTCTTTTGAAGTACTCATTTTCGTACAATTGTGTTTATCCGCCAAAGGTTAATTAAATTTATTTCTCCACAACACTACAATAACTATTTATATTATTATAATGTCTGTTGATTACGTACATTGGATATGCTCCATCAATTCACAGAATATTAAGTGATGCTCATTGCAAGTAATCTAAGACTATGCCAATCGGAAAAATTTGCACCATATTTTTTTACTTCCGTTACTCCAAGGTAGCTGTTGCACAACTGCCACTCATGTGTGAGTCCGACGCCTACACCCCAAGCTTATCCTGACCTAAGTATATGTCTCTTTGGTGGCAATAAGAGATCACTTCTTGGGAGTTCCGAGCTCCCTGACCTTTAGTGCTTACTTTAGTGACCTTTAGTGCCCAATTCCCATACACATGATGCCACAGATGCTATAGCGTGTGTGGCATCATGCGTTCAAGCATGGCAGAACGTGTTCAAGCATGGCGGTAGGTGTAGCATCATTAGTTAAGTTCTCAGAAATGCCTAATACGAAGTGCTTCCTATGTATTTAGCAGGGCTTGAATGATTTGGGATGAGACAAGAAAATCGTCCAAGAGACGAAGATTACAAGTTCAAGAAACATCAGCGACATCTGAAGTAGAGATGAATTTATTGCAGTATTTTTATTGTGAAATTTTAAAAAAAGTCAAGATAAAAAAAACTTGACGAGTACCGAAATCAAGACAATAATTCCAAAATGAAAAAATTGTGCTAGACATAAAGGAATGAGTACAACTGGAGGTGGAAAAACTTTCGGGTTCTAGATGATACAAAAAATTTTTCAGGATGTAAATATTTATTTTGTAGACTTAAACATGACTTGCAGCTGTCTGCAAGAGCAATCAGAAGCAATACGGGAGGTTGGGAAAGGGAGAGTAGGGGGGGGAGGGACTTGTTGAGGGACTGATGGATGATAATCCGTCAGTCAGT
This sequence comes from Platycnemis pennipes, assembly GCA_933228895.1. Taxonomy (NCBI): domain Eukaryota; kingdom Metazoa; phylum Arthropoda; class Insecta; order Odonata; family Platycnemididae; genus Platycnemis; species Platycnemis pennipes. The sequence goes on from OW121851.1 coordinate 30,751,110, forward strand.
TAATCGAACATAGGATAATCAGAGCTCCACTATACATATACATGGGCTGCATACTATGCAAACACTACAATGGAGAAGAACACAATCCACCATAAGACACACCATGTTAAAGTAACTTACATCCTTCCACCCTTTCTCAGGACACCAGTTTCCTGCTGGTGGTGTGGTCCTGGGCTGGAAGATGATGCCGCTGGTGTGGAAGAGGAGGATGCCCCTGAAGCAGAACCTGAATTAGACCCACTGGCAGTTGCCCCAGGGACAGGTGATCCTAAACTAGATGATGAAGTCATCCCAGAGCCTCCACATGCTGAGGAGGAAGTGGAGATTGGCAGTGAGGAGAGAAGGGCAGATGCTGGAGTCCGATGGTGATGCTGATGGGAACGAAACTGCTGGAACTCGAGTGGAGTCCCAATCTGTCAGAGGCAGAAGTATAATCGGAGAAACATTAATTTATCAACTAGCATGACAAAGAAAGAAATGCAGTACATTGAAAATATGTAGTAGGAAATATGTCAGTGAAAATAAAGTTTCCACTAGTGGATGAAGAGCAGGCGACCTTACTTGAATAGAGCCACAACTGAAGCTTTCACAGAGCATAGTGAAAAACGTAAATTATTTATTTATAATATTATCATCATTAGTAGCTGAAAAGTGCAGAAGAAATTATCAAGCCTTCACCAATGAAGTCCATGGCTGGTACAATCTACTTTTGAAAGCAGGTAAATGTTAAGCTGAACCCCTTTTTAAGCTCTTCTTTCAGAAACTTTGTCATAAAAATAACCACGCAAAGATAAACTAAATAAAGTAAAATCTCTACCTAGTTAACCTCTTCATAACGTAAACCTCCATTTTTCGTTATACATTTGAGGTCCCACCAAAATTTGCATGCAATTATATAGAGAAACCTCTTCCTATCATACCTCTATTTTTTCGAAAAACCTCCACACTTCGTACTGAGAATACACCCCCATAATGAGCCAACTAACTACAAGGAGAAAAATATTCGGCGTATTCAGCTACTATGTTAGCGAACATGACAGCTTAATTAACCTCTGGTCTAAATAGAACTTGCAAACCGATGAAAACTTCTCAGATGAACTCTTTCATACCCATGAACGAGATTACCATCTGACGCAGCTATTATACCTGATTCCGAAGATTTCTTTTATTTTAGGGTTCAAATGACATTTTAAGGGGAATATAGCCTATTCTGACTTCATTTTATTGTCAATTCTCCATGAAATTTTGATATTGTTGTGACCGTACCCTTAGAAAATTACACCGCCCTTATTTCCATACTTGTACCTCGCAGCAGTCATCTGTTCTTTCAGAGTACATATCTTCGCCACGAATTTAAACTCCACCATTCTTAAGCAATTATTGCTATCCCCCCATATGCAACATTATTTGTTATTTGAGACACATTTTTGTAGCTGAAGATATCTGTCAGTGGAATATGCCTAACTTCTGCGTTGAAATTACCGTACACAGTAAAACCCCTTATTTACACTTTTCTATGGACAACTGGAAAAAAGTGTAAATTGCGGGAAAATTCAAATAGCGGGAAAAGGACAATTTTCTGTTGTACATGCAACTTTAACAATACAAAGTAAATATATAAATATTAAACAATGATATACTGAATTAGAACAATATTATTAGTAATTTCTTAAAGTATAGAGCTGTCCTGATTTATTTTTGTACAATATATTTCTACCAAGGTTTCACCTAACACAGCCAACCATTGGACGTAGTCAACTCCATATTTCCAAAACATATACATTGTGCAATGCCTTTTCTCTTATGACGAAGACCATTCACGGCGATATTTGACGATCTAGAACTTAAAAACAACTTTTTAAGTTGGTATTCCTTCATGGCATGATTTCTTGACATTTTCTTTTCTTTGAGAGATGTCTGCACTAGCAATCTCGATTTTACATAATTGCATCCATAGTAGAGACTGGTAATTGTTGATGTTTCGCTATATCAGTGCTAGTTGAATCATGAGAAACCACAATTTTTATTTACACCTAAATTGAAAATATTCTAGTTGCTGTGAAGGTTTCCGTGGTGATTAGAAGATTACTCAAGGGTTTCCGGTTTTTTTCCGTGTTGGTTCATCTTAACGCACAACGGTTTCTCCGGCATTTCAGATGGCATCTTCAGGCCCGAAGTATAGGAAATAAATAGCACAAATGTATGAGAAATATATGGAACGAAGATGTAGGAAAATTAATGGGATACGATCTTTGGACCTGAAGATGACATCTAGAATGCCAACGAAACTGTCATCCAGACCGATGAACCAACGTGGAAAAAATCCGAAAACCCTCGAGTCGTCTGAAAATATTGTAATTCGTATCCATTTCCAAGTAAAATAAAATTTATGTTCCGGAGTAATTAAGGATAACATGAACAACACATGAGAATACTGAGCTACCTCGCTGGTCGACCAGCGCAAGCAGTTATGCAACAGCAAAAAATTTCTCAACAAAATAATTCTATTTATTAATGCTGTTTTCACACGATAGAACTAGTTTCAATAAGTTTTGTTTTGTAGTAACATGTGGCAAAACTGTTGAATCAATGATGGCTGGATGAATAATCCCCTGTTATTGTCCCCCAGTTCAGTTCATGTATTTTTAACATTTCATGTCAGGGTAAAAATTCATTTTCATTCCTCACAATATGAACTTCGGCAAAGCTTAAATGTACTCCTACAGTTGTTCCTAAATTATAAATTGCATCTTATACACATTAATTTCATAGTAGGAATCTTTTCCCGGAAAAAGGATACAGAGTGTCTATCGCCATCGAAACTCGCAATTGATATTTCGTCTTTCTGTCACTACTGGCACTGTGTACTGCCCTGCTATGCCGCTAAGTTCAAATTCAACCCCTTGATCAAGGAATATTTCCATTGTGAAGAGAAATTACCAACAGCAATTGGGTGATGTACATGTTGAGAACAGTTAATGAAAAAAATGATGTAAGAAGTGTGTTCATGGAATATAATGCAGGCCATGCACAGGCTGTCCTGCATGCACTTACTCAAAGTTGCAGGTTATTGAGAACTGTTTTAAGAAGGCTGGATTTATGGGGGACAGCAGCAAGGAAGACATTATGTATGAGGATGAGCCAACTGAGTGGCATGAAATAAATAATTAATGTTCAATCATAATTTGATGACTTAATAAATGTTGACAATACCTTTCTCAGATGGACTCCAAATTGAGGAGATGATGGTAGGAGAAGTGGAGCAAGAAGTTGGGGGGGAGTTACCAATATACCTTAATATGGAAGAAGTGGGTGATGGTGAGGAGTGAATGCCAGTGACAAGCAAAAAAGAGGTGCAGGATGCTTTAGGTGTGATTTTTTTGTTTGGAAGACTGCAGCAGTGAGAATCTATTATCATTCAATAAGGTAGAAAATATAATTTCAATAGAATTTGAAAAAATGAAAGAAACAGAAATTAAATTTTTTTTCAGTGAAGAGTGCTTAAGTAAATTGCCACTAATTTACCTTTGTAAACAGCTGTAAGCATGGTTACATCATGCTTATCTTGCCATTTGAGAGCTAATATTTTATTTGATTTTTTCACATGATAGTCTGCTGGATTACACATTGCTGGGAACAATGGCATGCCTTTTCTATTCACCCTCACTGTCCCACATGACCCAGTCTCATTGTCAAGTAAATATTTACATAGTCTTGGACTAATGTACCAATTGTCCGTGCACAAAATATGTCCCTTCCGTAAATATATCTCCATCATTTTCCTGACAACAGCACCAGATATGCCTAAGTCACTATTGGGAATTTTTGTTGTCTTCCCCGTGCATGGAATCATGTCTAATATGATTACCATCTCACAATCGCACAAAACAAAGAACTTGATTCCAAATCTGTGCCGCTTAGTTGGAATCAACTGCTTGGATGACAGCCTACCTTTGAGTAGCATAAGTGATTCGCCTATCTTGAGCTTTTGAAACGGATTGAAGAACCACTAAAATTTTCCTTTAGCATACAAAATAATTGTGTCGATTTTGTGCAAGGGATCTTCGGGGTTAGCAACATCTTTATCGCTGAAATGTAAAAATCGTAAAATCTCCAAAAATCTGTCTCTTGACATGTATTTCCCGAAAACTGCCGTTTCTATAATGGGGTCCTTTGACCAGAACTCATCAATAGAATGCTTCTTCGTATACGGCATCAACATTGTCAAGCCTAAAAACACATACAAATCATTTTCAGTGCAATCATTCCAATGATGCACTCTGGAAAATTGCGACTCAATACAATTATTGTAGTAGCAATTACCTACTTTCATTCACTATGCGTTCCACAATGGCACTGTCATAGAAAGCCTCAAAATACTCCAACACATTGTTTTCATCACAAATTACAAAATCACTACTAATTCCTGCACTTGTAGGGTCAAAATTCCAAAGCGGTGGCACAACATTTCGTCCGCTCTCCCATTCAAAGACTGGATCGGGCTCTCTCCTCTTGTCTCATTTTCACTGAATGACTCAACAGGATCTTCTATGTTTTCATCACTGTCTTCCAACTCTGAAGAAAACACTTCTTCTTCATTGCTGAGTTCATCAAGAACAGACACAATATCCCGTGAGGAAAATGGTATCTTCCCGGGGCGGATGCCATGCGACTAACAAGCACGACTTTCCCTCGACATTTTTCAAGGGTGACTGAGGATTCTTGGTATCTGGTGAAGGGCAATAAATGGAAAAAGAGGGCAAACAGATGTTTGCATGAAATCTATTCGTCAAAGGAAGAAATTTGAGGCACCCATGGCATCTGTGAGAGAACCACTCTTCAAATCGCCAATAGACGATGGGAGCAGTCTACTACGTCGATCGCTTATTGACGATGGGAGCAGTGAATGGGTTAAATACTACTCATTTTACCCAATTCAAGCCTGCTAAATCCCCGAATAGTGCTAGCAGTCAGCACGTATGTCTGTGACGGAAGAAATGGCCGAACTCGCCTCAAGTCAACGGCAAAAACCTGCTTTAACATCTTGCATTATCCTTGTGAAAAGCACAAAGCAGTTCACGGCTACGGCGAACAGTATAAGCACCAAAAATCGGAGACGACAATGGCAAAGGCCTTAGCATCACTCACAAAAGGACCAAAAAAAAACAGTAACTTAAAACGTTAATTACATGATTTACAGAAACCTCGAAAACAAAGTGAAAATCGGTTGAAAGAATAAGAAAGTTAATACCTTTTCCCATTTAATACAAAAAGAATGAAAGAAATCGATTAACATTTAGTAATTTTACTGAGCAAAAGAAAAAACCCTTGCACTTTCATAAATGAAAAAGTCGATTTAAACCAATGTAAACACATTATTGGTGCCAGGAATCGAACCTGGGACTTGGCAAAAACGGGAATAGTTTTCCAGGGCCTTTCAGAGGGCTAGAAACACAATGCAGTTCATGGCATCTCTCTAGGACGAACCATTTGCGAGATAGAGGGGGGGACAGACGGATGGATGGACACTTTGCAAATTATATATAATATATATAAAAGTAGAGATGGGACATTCGAATCTTCGAATCCTCGAATCCCTCGAATCTTGAAAAAGATTCGAGATTCGAATACTCGAATCTTTGTGCTATTTTCATCATTCGAATCTTTCGAATCCTAAAATAGAAATAAACACCGAATTCTTTATGTAATAACTTAGAACAGATTAGTTTCGACCGATAAAAACGTTCATTACAAATAAGGTTAAACCTCGCTTTTACGTCCCCGCAATTTACGTTTTCCCGCCATTAACGACTTTTCCTTCAAGTCCTAATAATTTTCATATGTCCGCAAATAACATCTTCCTTTTATTTACGCTAGAAAATTTTTGAATGGTTCACCATTGCGTTTTATGAGACGATTTTGCCGTGATTGTCATCCTGGTTGCATAACTGGTGGATGGACTCAACGATCCGTGAAAGACAAAGTAAAAACTCATGCAGTAAGTTACCACTATGAAAGATAGGTAAAAATTTCTCAGATTTACCACCAGTTATCTGTGGCCTCAGTCATCTGTGGAATTGTAATGCCGCGAGAAATTACAGTACACGTACGTAATTTTTATCGCGATTGTTGTCCGGGTTGCATAGCTCGTGGATCGGCTGATGCTATCGCATAGGTGATGATTTTTTTTTTTTTTTAAGAAGTGTATGCTTTTCTGCATTTGCGGCCTTCTCTTTCTTTTTTGGTTAGGTATTAATACAGATTTTAAAAAATCCTCCAGCCAGACTTATCCTCATACATACTGCGAACAAACCAGTAAAATCATCACTTTCTTCTCAACCTCGATTCTTAAGTAGCTTTGATAGGATAACATCCTTGTCTAATCTCTAACACCTTCTTTTCTCATCATGTTTACCCTAACTTACTAGAATGGCTGGACTCCTGGTCCCAGTTCATTCTTATCTATATCCTTCTCTTCTATTCCCATGTTCCCTTGCCTATTGTTAGTGCCATGCAGTTCTTGCCACGTATTCATTACCCCTATGCTGAATCTCTTGTAAGTTCTATCAGCAGCTCTCCTGACTTAACACTAATGCATAATATTGTATTCCACTTCTTACTGCTGAATAACCTTCTAACCTTTGAGTACAGGGCGCCTATTTCTCCCTCTCTCTGGAACCTCTCAACCTATTTACATTGAACTTTTTGCCACTTTTCTCTCACACTCTTCATACCCCTCCTAAGTCTATTGCTTGTTTCCTTAAATTTTATTTCGCCTTGCTGTGTTTAAATCTTTCTATTTCCATCATTCCTCAATTTCCTCCATAGTTTGTGCCAACACCCAATGTGTCTTGACCACTCTTGTGTCTACTGCACCATACTGCTTGCTTTTCTGCATCTTTCCTCATACACCTGTAAACTAATTCCTGATATTCTCTCTGATTTACAACTACAATTTTTTCACACTGTTCCTAATCTTGGCCCAACCATATGTAATCTAGTTAATATATTTCCCCGTGTCCCCTTGCATACAATGCAATACAATGTTTAACACACAAGGAATTGTCTCCTGCAAGCAGCTCGTCTATCGCTGTGAATGAGTCTTGAAGACGCGACAATATTGGAAAAAAGATATCGTTTTTGAACATGCAATTCAGTATCAGTTTAATAACTTTTTGGAAACATATCATCGCTATGCCTCCTAGAACTTTCACATGCTTTCATTTCATGCAAAAAATTTTGTGTATCATGTTTACTACTTATCTGTGTAAGCTCTTCAAATCTTATTTGTATTATTGCAATAAAGAGTTGTATTTTTGAAAACTATTCTTTAATTTGTTTTTCATTAAATGTAGCTGCTAAAGTCTTTTCTTTTCTGTTATTATCGACTTTATATGTAGGATTCGAGAGATTCGAGGTATTCGAGAGATTCGAGAACCTCTTAGGATTCGGATACGGGTTCGGATTCGAGAAAATTTAGGATTCGTCCCACCTCTAGATAAAAGCATGTATTTTTATCATAAGTTAATCCAAACCTTAACTACAAAACAAACTTTATGATTCCTATCGTCATCTCTTCCAAAAAAATAAAATTTTCTTACCTGTCGGTCATACCAAGCAAAAAGGGCACGCAGCAGAGACGGAAGGCAGTGTTCAGCAACTGACCCAAATGCACACAGGAGCTGATCAAACTGAGGATCTTCTCCACGCTGCAATGACTTGGATATTGGGCGTTCCTGTGAATACAATGAAATATTTAATAAGCATAAGCAAAAGAAATGCAGTATAAAAGTACATTTTCAACAGTTTCAAAGGAGTGTAATACTCATACATGTAGGGATGTATTTAGGATCACTGATAAGGCAGATATGAGATTTGTAATATCCTATGTCGATAAAAGTGTCAACTCTATTGACAATTAAAAGTAGCGACTAACAGGATAAGTTACCATCTGAACAACATTCAGATTGAATTTAGTACCTTAAGGTTAAGTAACTAGACAATGCATTAATGATTACTATGAAGGCACTTTCTTTGCAGATGCCACAGCTTCTGAATTCATACACTCCACAATCAGTCCCAGGGAACTGATACTGCATCCCATTAGACTAACTAACTATATTTTACATATACCTCTTGGAAATGTTACTGGATGGAATTCTCTAAATTTACTTATTTTAGAAAGGCCTCACTGTTTAAGCAAAATAATGAAAAAGTTTTGGACGTACACGAGTAAGATACCAGATTAGGAGTAAGGAAATCATTGATCTATTACATAGTAACCACATGTGAGGCTTAAAACTTAAAACACTTGTGAAGATTATCAAAATTACAGCAGGAACAAAAACAAGATTCACTCACAGGTGGTTCAGCCATGACAGCCTCAATCTTCCTCTCAGCCTGCACGGTAAACTCAGCAAACAACGTTCGCATGACAAACTCCCCAGGCCGAGCATCCATGTCTGTTGGCCCTAAGATACCAGCACCAGTCCCAGCAGTGCCTCGATCCTTTCGTGCCCCCCAAGGTAGGTACAAAGGCCCTCCTCCACCTACAACACTGCTTCCTGTACCAGACGCACCTGCTCCTGAACTAGATGTACTACTGCCTATAACTCTTGCTTGGGCATCTGTAGTAGGTATAATTAAAGACAATAGAGTAAAATTAATTCAATTCAAGATCTTGGGAAATAATGCCAATTGCCCTGTTGAGAAAAAATGTATTCCTTTAAACCAAATAAAAACATATATCGGAAAGGTAAAAAACTTGTTCGACTCACAAATGTAAAAAGAATGTCAGAATATTTCCTTAAAAACCTCACAATCAGAGAATCAAACAAAATTGGAAACCTAGGGGAGACAACCATTGATACACAGAGAATTACTACTATACTTAATATATCAAAGAAGCAACATAAAAGTACTCCCCTAGAATAAACATTTTTTTCTTTCACACAAAATAAGTTTAGTGCTATCTGACTACTCTGGCAAGATATTAACAAAATGGTGATGCATTTTAACAGGAACATATTTTTTGAACTTAAGCAATTAAGTTCAATAAGATTGATTCCTTATTCTGGACATTCAAGTATTCACTGTCATCTTGTAGAATAAATTCTGCTCAGTTTGATGATGGTCTCGGAAGCCAGATTTATGTTTTTTTCCCCATCAATTGATGATTCTTGTGTTAATGAATTTATAACTACTGTGGTGGCATTGAGCTCAATCAGCTAAGCATCCTTGACCAAGGTGAGATTCAAATCTGCAATCATGAGGTTTCTAGCTAGTTGAACTTGAGAAAAAAAATGGTATGGAATCTATTTTTTTTATTTGAAAGAAGGCCTCAGTGGTGAAGGGGCAAATTCTTTACCTGCCATTCCTAGAGTCACTGGTTTAAGTCCTATAGGGGTCAAATTTTCACCAACCAGGCCATAAACTTAATTGTGTTTAGAACTGCTTGAAAGGCCTGGGGAAACTATTCCCATTTTTGTAAAAATCCAGGTACGACTCCGGGCAGCAATTATAGGTTTAAATTTGTTTAAATTAGGTTTTCCAATATATAAGAGTGCAAGACTTTTTCTTTCTCTCAGTAAAATACTTAAATGTAAAACGATTTCTACAATTTTTTCTTTATTTAATACACTTATTCCTGCACTCATTTGCTTTCAATAAATCGTGTAATTTATGCCAATATTTATTATTTTTTTCTGGTCTTTCACAATCATTACTATGGATCATCACATTTCCATTGTTGCTCCCAAAAGAAAGGATTGATGATACATAAACAATTTATTTGTACACCATAAACTGCACTGCACATTATGAAATAATGATAGAGGGTACTGGATTCAACATTGAAACTGAATTGTGAAGCAAGGCCAGCCATTTTATTTGGCACATATAAATGGGCTTACTGTTCACACTACTCACAGATCAAGTTGTTTTTGCACATAGTAAAATTAAGAGCAGTAAGATGAAAAATGGAATGTCCAAAAAAATGCAACTGTGGAAAGAAACATGCAAAACACAAACAAAAAATATGAAAATGCACAAATGAAAGCCATGCATAAAGTTTACATAGGTTAAATTTGAATCAGCTTTTTTAGGAACAGAATTAACAGCAAACAGAATAAAGTGCATTGTTAATCCTTTAATATCCTTTATGACACCACTCTAAGTGAATTTCGGGCAATAATGCACATGTGACCTCCATAAGCAGCCATAGAAAATGAAGTCTTTCACCAAGGAGGCAGGATCTAATCCTTCCAAAGAACCTCGTTGCTTCATTTTCAGCCATAAGCTAGCATGTGTATGCGAACTCCTGCACCTTCTAACCTATTTGGTTTCCCACAGTCTGAAAGGTTCAGAAAACTATACTTATTTATATTATTTATATAAAGGGCCAGATTCATATTCCGACATTAGTTACTTAGTTGTTCAGGGGAGGCGACCAACAGCTAAGGTCATTTGCACCATTTAGGAATGGTGGGTAATTGGGTAATGGTGGGAATTTCCAGGGAACGTAGAAAGGGTGGAGAGAAACCCGGCATCAGCATTAGCCTACTCTTAACGACAGGCCCCAAGGGGACCACAGCTTAACGTCCCATCAGACAGATGGAGTACTGAACCTGAAATGCCCTCCACTAGGCACTCAAGTAGGGACCAGTTTGCCACTGAAAAATCTGCCACTCCTGGGAATCAAACCTGGGCCCACGGGATGGGAGGCCAGTACTCTATCCACCACACCGACTTGATCCCCACTGGCATTAGTTATACGTTTACACTGGCATAACTTAAATTAGGAATTATGACATAGAATTTGAGCCAATAATAGCTGCAATACCTATAGAAGATCGGCTTAGGCTTTTTATGGAGTATTTCAAAAATACTTATTACCATGTGAATTTATAATTTTTCACCTTCCTGTTGAATTTCAATGGGCACCTTCAGCTAGTAAACAAATAAAGATCTACCCACAAGTCTAGTTTTCAAGATCAACAGTAGCACTTGCCTCGATACACCAACATCATATTGTCTGCATTTTCTGACTACCATATATTTCATATGCTGGTCAATAGCAATAGCACTTCCATAACATAATGTGGCCAGTCTTCTTTTCAGAATATATGAAACTAAATGATAGTGTACCTAGATAATATAATGGCCTCCCAAATGGAATAATGCTGCTCTTATAATTGTTAGTTTATGAATAGCATTTTGTAAATCACCAGGAATATAGCGAAAAATACACCTTTAGCTTTTGAGAGCAAGGAAAATCATTACTATTTTTCTGTGGATTAAATGGAAATAAGTCTTGAAGAGATCCATGCATCATGAGAACATCCAAATATTATTATCCCATTTATAGTTTTTTCCCAATAGAGAGCTGAAAATGTCAGCCGAGGCTACAAAAATCACATGCACAGAAAATCCAGGAATTTTATGACAGAGAGATAATTAAGATTACACTGTGTTTACTTTTTTTACCACAGAGGTGCTTCTTATTTTGCTTTCATTGCACACCGTTCAACGTCACACTATCTTAAAATGTGGAAGAGATTCAAGCTATGATTTCACATTGTGGTATATTATACATTTGGTGACATTAAATTTTTTTCTCTCCAATGTTAATTTCTCCATGCCAGAGGAATTTTTCATAAAATATTCACCAAAGGACCAAAACCACGTTTCATAATTTTATAATTCATAAAACTTATAATATTACACACTGCCCCATGCATTCAAGATATCCTTTTGTTACAGACAGGCAGATTTACTTCTTACAAGGAGACATCGCGAGAGTGATGTTCGGGATCCGAATGCCGATGTTATTTTCTGAGACTATAAAGGAAATGTAGAAAAAGTGTCACGGCTTTCTTCCCCATAGGCCCGAGTTCGAGAGATAAAAGCAAGTAAAGATTTGGTGCGGAATGAGTATCTGCAAGTAAGGGTATGACTCCAACAACTGGTGTGGCTGAGTGCGTTGAGGCGCGCGGCTGATGGCTTTTGCCCCAGGCGACCTGGATTTTTGTCCCGATGAAGTCAATTTTTTTTCATTCTTATAATTTAAGGAATCAATGTTACAACCCATCCCCATTCATTTAAGTCAGTTATGTTAGTATTTTTTCTTTTTTCAACTCTTTTATGGATTTTCAATGGACCGAGGGCTTACGACGCGAATCAGGGGATTTTATTTTCCCATTCCAGGCTCACATACTGTCTGACGCATTAGGTTTAGATTTCGAAGATCCATGAATATTTCTATGAATACCAAGGGCTGCCATGCGTTGCTGTATGTAGAGAACACCCCTTCCCAGCACTAAAAACGTTGTCTCAAACAGGGATTTTCCGACTCCTACATTCTTTTATTCATAATATCATTTCCACCGGGTTTTCCCTCCGTTAGATTTTCTCCACAGCCCACCATTGTCTTTCCAACAAATTCTCCCTCCTCCTTACTACAGAATGTCCTTCCTTCCACCCTCTCTCCTTTATGACATGCCTTCTTGCGCCCTTCAAAGAGTTCCGCCCCCAGCAACCCTTCCTCCACAGCTGACCCTTGCTAATCTCTCAATGCGGCACCGAGGCCCAACCGTGTAAAGACGGGTGCGAAAGATAGACAAAGAAGACTTCGAGACCGCTTTGAGCAGACTACTGGAACGCAGGGTCATTGCACTTGACGGTCCCTAAAGGGTAAAAGGGGGAAGTTGGCTAGGGTTAGTAACTGAATGTGAGGATAGCCAGTTGAGTTTATTTGGTGACAAGAAAGAGTTGAGATCAAAAATATATGAAGGGGGTGAGGGAGCAATGGCTGGGGCGTAGAAGAACGCATCACCAGGAATTTCACGTGTAGTTATATACGTCCCCAAATTCGCGTGGTAAGTCACCATTCGGAGGTCCGTTGAAAATCAATAAAATACGCTGAAGATAGAAAAATACTATTGTAACTGACTGGGATTGGATGTGTAACTGGGATTGTAAATTGTATGGGATTGGGTATGTAACAACGATTCCCGCGATGAAGGAATATACCTTACTTCAAAAGTTTTATCAATGCCTATAATCAAATAATGGGAAATTACATGCCACGAATGACAATTTAAATTCATTCATTGGACCGAAAGAAAACATTAGGTGGGAAGAAAAATAGTGTTATCCCAACATCATATTTTTTTGTGTAGGAATTCAAAATCTTCCCTTCGCCCACGATAAGGGTTCACTTCAATAAAATACGTTGTACCTTGAGAAAATCATTTTAAATATGTTTCACATGCCCTTCTATTTTCCGCTGATATCATGCTCACTATTTAAGGAAAAATTAAGTGATAAAAGTGAAATTTCCAGGGCGGTTCCGAGGAATTTACGAGGGCAACTATCGCAGTGTAATAAGCATTTAGTTCATTCTTTACTATCTTCAGGTAGTCCAGCGAACAATTGAAGCCCTTGGTATTCATAGAAGTATTCACGGATCTTCGAAATGCAAACCTAATGCGTCGGGCAGCATGTGAGCCTGGAATGGGAAAATAAAATCCCCTAATTCACATCGTAAGTCCTCGGTCCATTGAAAATCCATAAAATGAGTTGAAAATAGAAAAAATACTAACGTAACTGACTTAAATGAATGGGGATGGGTTGTAACATTGATTCCTTAAATTATAAGAAAGAAAAAAAATTGACTTCATCGGGACACGAACCCAGGTCGCCCGAGGCAAAAGCCATTGGGCACGTGCCTCAACGCACTCAGCCACATCGGTTGTTGGAGTCGCACCCTTACTTGAAGATACTCATTCCGCGCCAAATCTTTACTTGCTTTTATCTCTCGAACCCGGGCCTATGGGGAAAAAATCCGGTTGTTGGAGTCGCACCCTTACTTGAAGACACTCATTCCGCACCAAATCTTTACTTGCTTTTATCTCTCGAACCCTATGGGGAAGAAAGCCGTGACACTTTTTCTACATTACCTTTATAGTTTCAGAAAATAACATCGGCATTCGGATCCCGAACATCACTCTCGCGATGTTTCTTTGTTAGTAATGAAATTCCATAATATAGAAGTTCCTAATATCAAGTTTCTACTGTACATTCATTACAATTCCCATTAAAAAGAGCTATTTATATTAAAACAGAAAAAAAATTCAAAGAAAAGAAAAATGTGCATTTATAATTGGCCCAAAACTCCTGGCTTGACAATGACCTAATAGCAGCAAAAAAAAATAACTTCAAAGTCACAATCTCTGGCATTAAATAATACAGAAGGCCTTGAATTCCACACTTAAACAGGAATTTACTGCACTAGTTTTTAAGGTAAATTACACACATATGGTAATATTAGCCAACCCATGGAATTCACTGCTCACCTGAAGACACTCCAGCCTTCCCCCCTGTAGAATGTGTCCCCAACAAGGAAGGCTCCCCATGCAATGCCCCAACATCACTGGTGTCCTGAAGATTACCACCTGCTCCGTCTCCCTTACCATCCCCACTCAAAGGCTCGTGACCCTCATGTGATGATTCACCAACCCCTCCAGAATGACCTTCACCATCCTCTTGCCTACCGTCAAAATCAGATGCCGATGCCCCACTTCCTGCATCTGAAAAATGGAAACGTCTGCATCAGTATATGCATTACAGAGTACATTAGATGCCCCCAGAACAAAAGACAAATAGGTGCCAATGGTTATTGAGAAACTTAGCATTCAGAAAAGTTAGGAATTATCTAGTAAGAGAGTTTTGAAGGGTTAGATGATGGTGGCAGGAACTGGAAGGTCGAATTTCCCTAACATCTACTATTTTCATATATTTCGAAAAGAGGAATAAAATCAAGAGCTTGCACAATGTTCATTGTCTTCTTTAAACCAAAGAGTACTTTCACCCCCTCCGTCCCACCCAACCAAAAGGTACCAGTTTTCATTATGGCAATGAAATTTTAACAGCAAAGGTGGAGCATTGGTGGATATGAAATTATTTCTACCACTAGTATAATACTTATAAGATAATGGAACTTTCGTGGTATTAGTTTTTTAAACAAGCGTCATAATACTTGGCTCTTCCATAAAGTTGCCTCGAGTTCCTTCATACACCTTTTCTCAATAGGACTCAACAAAATTTTCTCAATTATCAACCAACTTCCCATGTATCACTAATTACTTTATTGGTGGGTCCATTGTTAAAATTAGAAAGGTGTGGCCTGGAAATCTAGATTTAAAATATGTAGTTTTCATCCACATATTTCAGTATTAGCCCCTTTTACTGACAGCAGGCTGATATATTGGCCCTTGTTAGTAGTGCAAATACTACCACAGGCCAATTTATCAGCCAACTTTTTTATTTCTTGATACGTGGCCTGTTCAAGGGCTCCTGGCTTTAATGGCTTGTGCTTTATCTCTGCTGCTCACTAAGATGGTTTCTCCCTACCTCAAGATGAAAGCTGATTGTGCACATTATGTTTGCCTTGTAAATTTTTCCATGTTTAATCATTAACCACAGGCAGGTAGCATCCTATCTTTTGTTTTTGTCACAGCTTGCACTGGACTGGGTTTTTTTCTGGGCTCTTTAGTATTTTTTTACAATGCCAGTTTCCACCAATATTAGCAGATAGCCTTCTAATATTGAGGGAGTCATCTGAAGAATAACGTATCTTACAATTTTAGATTATAATAAAATACAAGTTTTCATATATTTTATTATATTTTGACAAATTTTCCGTGTTTCATATACACTTCTAAACATGATGTTTATCTTTTTCTGCCATATTATTTATTAAGCTTGACCTTTCTTGATGTCAAATTTAACTAAGAATTGATGCAAAACCTTGTGTGTTCAATTCTTGCAGAATGGGTGCGTTTACTCAGAACCGAAATCGCAATTTTTTTGCACGAAATTGTTAGATGGAAACGAAAAAAGAATTTAGTGAAACAATTAATCTTCTAACCACAACCATTCACTCATAAATCAAAAATTAAAATAAGCAAAAGGTGACGCCCACCGAAAAAGCTTCTTTGATATCATTGACTTCATTTTCCTCCCATCCTTGACTGCTTTTGGGGGAAGTGAAGGGAGTGGAGGGTTGTTCTTGGAAGGTCTGCTCGTACAGATGCTGTCGCAACTGCTTCTATTGGCCAAGTCAGCTGTGTCCCCCTCATTGCAATAAGGCAAAGTAGCTTCGTGGGCTCAGTTGTGATTGGACGAAGTCATTATACGTCAGAGGTTGCACCACGCCCACTTTTCCGAAAGTGTTAAAAACATCAGTTTATCGCCGCTCATAACTCGAGAAGTAATTGACGGATCAAAAAATGGAAAAATATGGGTCTTTTTATTTTACAAACTCTATCATATTCGGCAATAAAAAAAATATGGTAAACGCATATTGCATATGGTAAATTACATATTATTGAAAATAGTTGTTTTACAACTCCAAGTAAATAAGCTTCCTGCACTATGCACCCATCCTTCTCCATGTCAAAGAGTGTTGGACAAGTACATACGGAAATTGAGATTCATGATTTTTCATTTTGATACATTTTAGAAAATGTTATTTTAGGGTAGCCCCTATGACAAATGTCAAAGTGCTTGAAAAGTAAGGACATTGAAGATGCGCACATCGCTAATGACGATAACAGTAATTTGCCATCAAAGATCTCTGATGAAGAGATTTCTGCATCTAGCAATGAAGTGACTTTCCTTTATACCTCAAGGCCAGGGACAAAGAGACATCAAATCTCTTCTTCATCCGAGGGAGATGACTCATGCGAGTCTGACTAAGAAGAGGATAGAAATGCAAAACAACCGAAGGCTAGTAGGTTGAAGCGAGAGTGCATGGTGATAACTCTCCTAAGCTACCCATTGAGTTTCCAGAAACACCATGACTGAAGCATGCTCATCCAAGTGACGTAAAAGCAATGAATATTTTTGTTTATTTTTTACAATGTTCCAGTAAATGAAACTGTTAGGGAAACTAATTCATATGCTCTACACTTCCTCAGTGGTGATGGATGTCCTAATCCTAATGCAAGTACAAAAAAAAGAGGGAAAAAAATAACGGTTGCAGAATTAAATTCTTTCATCACATGCACTTTGAATCCACGTGAATTTTTTCTCGTGGCAATTAATGTGGACTTATTCAAAGGCTAAAAATTAAACCTTACTGGTTCACTAAATACATCAGATGGTTTCATGAGATGTTTCTGAGAAATCAATTCTAATTGAACTTGATATTCTTTCATTAGCTGACACAACAAATCTACCATGACCTAGGGATGCAGGACATGATCCCTGTCCAAAATACAGCCCCTCATTGACCATGCCAACTTATTTTTCAGGCACCACTATACCCCCCAAAAGTACCTGCATGTTGATGTGCTTGGTTGGTACCAAAAACCATATGCAATTACTGCAATATATTCCTAGCAAGCTTCATCATTGCTGGAAAATAAAGTTAAGGATGTTGTGTGATTCAGCATCAAACCATTTTGTTATCTTTTTATGTTAACAGAGGAGCTACGAAAATGAAGAAAAGGATCCAATAAAAAGTTTGGCTTCGCTAACACAGAAGTAGGAAAATTATTGAAGACCTATCTAAAAAAACTTTTTCATATTTCTTTGCAAACATTTTTCACATCAAGTACCTACAGAAGAATATCTACACAAAGTAGAAACTTATGTAGTTGGGACTATTCACAGGAATAGGAACTTTATTCCAATAGAATTTTGCAAAGACATTCAAGCAGGGGAAGAGCAGTACCATCATAGTGGCCATATTCTTGCTGTTGCAGAGTGGGAAAAAAATCCCAGCATTTTCCTTTGATTCTTTTTTAACAAAAAGAAAAGCAGAAAATAGTCTACGTTCATTTACACAGTGAGGTCAGGTAAAAGGCTTGGGTAAGCCTTCCATTATTCAATCCCATAATGATTATATGTTAGGAATTGATATGGACCAATTCCATTTCAACTGAAGCAGGGGGTGTCAGGTTACCCTCTTCAAATTTTTTGAAAAAATTATATTAGTTACTCCTACATGACAGAATAATCATCCCACAAAAATTTTCGGGAAAAAAATATTTTGACCGATTTATAGCATTTTGAAAAACTGCAAAAATGCCACTAATTGCGAAAGGGGTGCAGAATGCAATTTTTAAAATCTCTATTGCTCTGAAACTATTTGGACTAGAACCTTCTACTTTGTTTTGAAGCTCTTGAAGTGCACCTTGCTCCAAACACCTGATCAACAGTCAATTAATGTTTAAACACTGATTACATAATTTGCTGTTAGATGGAAAATTTACATTATATCGGAGTTTGGAATTTTTTTTATAACTAAAGAGAGATTTAATCAGCCAAACAATTGGACCATTCTGTAGCCCTGTTTGGTTACTCTCCCCAATAATTTTATCTCTCACTTTTAATGCATACAGTTCCTGAAATTGACCATCTAACGTATGCAAAAAAGTTACATTTTGAAGGAGCGATATCTCAAAAACCACATCCTTCAAAATCCTGAAAGTTCATCAAAACAATCTGGTAGCACTGAAGAGGATAGTTAAACCAGAGAACTGGATATTTGCCTTAAATCGTCAGAGAACTGGATATTTGCCCAAGCTATCCCAACTAACAGTATGTTTTTGCATGTATGCTTTGCTATTTTTATCTTTTTTTAAATAGTGTAGTTTTGAACAGTACCTATATAAATACTAATCCTTTTTTATGCATGTTTGGTGAGAATTCACCCCCTGCCACACACCTTTATGATGGTTTGCAGGGTATTATGTAGATGTAGATGTATTCGTTCGTTTCTTTCGTCAGTCGACTTTGAGTCGAGTTATCGAGTAGTTGTAATTCTTATGTATCTCGTGCGTGCGTCTGCGTCATCGTTTTTTATACGTTTCTGTCTGGCACATAGATAGCTAACCTACGAGAAAAGTCGTGGCCATTCTAGTGATCTCGATTCGAGTTATTCTGTCTGGCATTTGTTCGAGAAAGGTCACGAATATTCTACTGTTTGTATTTGTTCACACTCCATATAAGTCTGGAAGCGAACATTCTGGAACCGAATGTTCTCAAAACAACCGAGCTACATATGTAAGGGAAGCAGAGTCGCTGCCAGGCAATCAGTTTGAAAGCTACAATCGTCGCGATAACTTGGAAGTGATAAAAAGTAAACAGCTGCAATTATTGGCTATTACCATGGACTTCAATCAGTGTATGTTTTAGTGCTAAGTGTACTAGTGTTGCATTTTTCAGTTTGAATAAAATAAAGTGTTTATTCGAGAATAATTGGAATCTAATTTACCTATGTTACGTCGTAACAATATAACAAAATGGACCATTATGTAATAAGAAAAAGAAAAGTAGAAACATCTGAAGATTCAGGTCACCATTCAGCTGCAAAAACACCATTAGAGTTACAGGCAGAGCCCAGCACTTCGTCAAAATTTCCACAACAAAGTTCATCGACTGATTCCTTTAATCCCACAGATATCGGTAATTATTTGGATATATTAGCGTCAGGAAATATTAGTGATGATATAAAATACAAGCTTCTCACAGCTCCAAGGAAACCTGAAAAAGGTTATATCTTTCCTACTTCCGAGCACAACAAGAGGGGACGAATTGAACGCAGACAAGTACACGATAATCACTTTAAACAGTATCCATGGCTGGTGTTCTCACAAGTTAAAAAGGGACTATTTTGCATTAAGTGTTCAATTTTTGTGAATAATAAAATGGTTGGAGGAAAGAATTCCATTATCGCCAAGAAACTTGTGACTGAACCACTAACAAAGTTTGCCAAACTTAATGGTAAAATGGTGACCTTGAGACCCACTCTCAGCTTAAGTACCACATTGAAGCATCAACAAATGCAAAATTATTTTTGGCGACACGAGACAACCACGAACTTGAGGTCATAAATCAATTGCCAAGACATAGAATGGAAAGCATTACAGAAAACAGAGACCGTCTTGTACCTATAATAAAAACAATCATATTTCATGGAAAGCAAAATATTCCTCTGCGGGGGCATAGATGATGGGAGTCTACTAAAAAAAAATGATTGTGAAAGTATAGTGAGTAACGAGGGAAACTTTAGAGCTCTTCTAGGTTTTAGAATTGACGCTGGAGACTTGCAACTAAAACATCACCTTGAGACCACCAAAGCGAACGCCACTTACATAAGTAAAACAACGTGTAACGAACTTATCTCATGCTGTGAAACAGTGATGTTATCAAGAATACTGGAGGAAATCAAAGATTCTCATTATTACAGCATCATCTTCGATGAGACTACGGACATAGCACACATCGCCCAACTGTGTTTAGCTGCAAGATATATCGATGGTGACGGCAAATTACACGAAAGATTTTTGGGTTTCGTTGACATCCATAAAGATAATGATCGTAGTGGAAACATTGACAATGAACCTCAAGAGATTCAAGAGCGAAGCATTACTGGTGAAGTATTAGGTACTACGATTCTAAGGAGAATGGAAAGACTTTCTCTGTCACTGGAGAACTGTGTGGGTATAGGCTGTGATGGTTGCTCAGTTAACATGGCAGAATTGAAAGGAGCTGTGGCTACAATAAAAAAGAAAGCTATCAACGTGCAAGTAGCACCGTGTCGAAGTCATCAGCTCAACCTCACTGTCTCTCGCAGTTGCAAAGTTATAAGTGTGAGAAACTCACTTGGTACTATTGAAGAAGTTTTATCATTCTTTACAGCATCTAGCAAGCCCTTCGCAACATTGAAGAGTCACCTAAAACACTCACTGCAGTCACATTGTCTAACGTGATAGGTTGAGCGACATGATGCTGTTATTCAATTCGCAACTGATCTCGGAACAGTTTGCAAAGTTCTTAAAGAAAGAGGTGAAGGCAGTTATGGAAGAGTTAGACGAGGAGATGAGTGTTCCTCGTCATACAGGCAGACAAAGACACAGGGAAAACATCGATCATAATGATTATGCTATGACATATTGGAAAATAACTGTTTTCATTCCAACACTGGACCATGTTACGACTGACATGAGAGAGCATTTTGCCGAAGAAAATATTTATCATTTAAAATTCAACATACTTTTGCCCTCACAACTACGGAAACAAGCCGGTAATGATCTGGCACATAAATTGAATCAGTGCTCCACTGAACTACCATTCTTTGAAGAAGAATCATCCTTTGTGATTGAAGAGACTACTGGGAGAGATTCTTCAAGACAAGCAAACTAGCATAAACACCCTTAATGATCGTGATTCTGTTATGCAAGCGTTGTCTGTTTGTCCTAGATCTGACTATCCTACTTTGCCACGCTGTACAAAATATTTGCTTGTCTACCTGTATCTATTGCTACAGTAGAAAGAAGTTTTTCAACATTACGGCATACAAAGACATGGCTGAGGTCGACAATGAAGGAGGATCGACTTAATGGCTTATCTCCGTTGAACACCCACCCTGAAATTGATTGTCCTATTGACGATGTAATTATCCAATTTGCCAGGAAGAATAGGCGCAGAGAATTCATCATTTAAGGAAGAGAACCACAATTGTAACTTTTTTATATCATAAGATGGTTGTCTTGTATATGTGTATAATCAGTTTAAATAAAACTTTCTTAAACTTTGCATGTCACTTGATTATTTTATTTACAATAAAAGTAAAGGTAGTTCAAGATATCTTTAGCACCCCCCCCCCTTGAGTTTTTTCTGTATCCGCCACTGATGGAGCAGAGGCAGAAAACACTGCTTCCATACGCTGTGCTAACCCATAGGTTATAATAGATTTATATACGCCTAAGTCACTTGAAACATTTATCACAATCCATCATATTCCACTTAAACGGTCCATTTGTCTTCAACGATTTGTAGAGAGGATCTAACACCATTGATCTTTCTGGCTAGAATTTGGCAATATGCTCTACATTGCCAATAAATGCCTTCACTTCCGATGCGTTACTCAACCAATGTACTAATTTTATCGCTGTCTTTAAACGACAGTCTCATCTGACAAGGGTATGGAATACTTGATTTTAATGTGGAAACATACCTAACAATTTTTTCGGATTTAGAATAAAGCCCGATTAAGTTATAGTCTGACGAAAACTTCACCAAAATTAGTGAATAGCAGCTCTTTTTTCCAGTGACAGTCAAATTAAACGATGTACGAATATCTTATGTGATATCAATTTAAAGTTGTGTAAGCACACAGCATTTACCCATCCGCTCCCAATTTATCTACGAAAAGGAGTCTTCTTGAAAAAGCGTACATCTTACTGCATGCACAATCTTGCAAGTTTTTTTGTAATTATTTCGGATGGTAATATTGATAGTCGCTAAATGCAACATTGAGAAAGCTTTTGTGCAACAAAAAAATGGAAGATTTTGAAAGGTGGTAATATCAGATAACTAAAGCAACGTATATGATATATCTCGGATTTCTCTCAGAGACGTTTCGGATAGCTGCGCATGAGACCACTGCATTGGTCTCGTGGGTACCTCTCATAGACGTCTCTGAGATGTACCGAGATGTCAATGTCTCAAGAGACGTCTCTGAGACATGCGTTGCTATGTGGGTATACTACAATCAAATGTAAAATTAACAAAGAATTTTAGTTTGTTACATGCATAGAAATAACTATATTTTTTATTTTCTAAAAATAAATGCCACCCCTGCAATTCTAAGCCCCAAATATATATAATTCAAATTTTGGAAACTGGAAACTTCCTGAAAAGTATTGGGAC
Organism: Platycnemis pennipes; assembly: GCA_933228895.1. NCBI lineage: Eukaryota > Metazoa > Arthropoda > Insecta > Odonata > Platycnemididae > Platycnemis > Platycnemis pennipes. The sequence goes on from OW121851.1 coordinate 30,773,832, forward strand.
TGAGTCAGAAGCTGGCTGGTATAGATGTGGCTCTACCATGTCTTCAAGAACTTATCAAAACAAAATCCAGCATTGTCACTTGCCTTCATGCTATTATTTTGATCCATAGATATTGATGAGGCATAAAACTCTTAATAGAGTGCATGAAAATCAAATGCAGCTAAAATTTTACACATTCAATGAGCATGGAGCACACCTAGTTCAACACTTAACCATGGTAATTTGAGTTCATTACAATTGGGGCTGGCTAAAACATTTTCCCACATAATTTGGATTAGAAAAGAAAAAATTTTGAGGTTGCTTGTTGCTTGCCAGAGAGGTTGCTTGAATTGTCGAGATTAAGTTTGGCACATAACTATAAGGACTCAGTCATACGTTTTAAGGTTGGGTTCAGGATAATCCAGTACCAGAATCAATCTTGAAGGATTAAAGTACACCCCCCCTGGTTTTACATCAATGCTTTCTTCTCTTGTTTTGAAGTAAGTAGTACCCTGGATTTCTTTCATAAAAATAGTCCATTAGTATTGCAATACTGAGTACTCTTCCAGTGATGGATTTAGACATAAATAATAACAATTTACCATTAACTCATTTAATCTCTCTCACTGAGTGATGTTTAACCCTTATAATGCGGATGGCCAATATGTATATAGGGTCCTACGCCTAATATTGTTCAACTTTATGACACTGAAATAATAATATTTTTCAGTCAATGTAAAAAAATTGTATCATTATTTAGTTCAACTTAACAATCTAAAAACTGCATACGGATATATAAAACAACAGTTGTTCTTTTTTTTTGTTCCCACCACTGTTTACTGTTTCGCCAGTGGTGGTGCTGCTGTGGGCCCTAGGAGTCAGCTGATCCCGGAGGTGACTGACCATTGGAAGGAAGGCTTCGGGTACATACTCTCTCGCTTTAGCCGGGCACCTACGAGGACTTCTATCATTCATTCACCGGACAAGACATACTCATTGTATCTCCAGGGAAAACAAATCCCCTATACTTGAAATGTAGTATGTCATTATTTAAATCCACAGGCGTGTAAGACCTGCTATCGTGACAATAGGTTTGTTTCTTACCTAAGGTACTACATTAAATTACCCTCTGCATTTCTCGCTAGTTCCCCAGGAAGAAGGTTAACACTAAGAGGATCAATGATATCATTAATGTTACCGAGTTACAAAAAGCTAAAATGATACTTAAACAGGACGTTCTTTAAATGAATAATCAGAATGATTTACAACCAATCCAATAATTCTACTATTTGGTAGTTAATAAGAATTGATATTTCACAGACTCCAATACAAAGACATTTGCAAACAGGTTATCTTAAATCCTCGCTATGAAATGTTTAATAATAGATATCAATTCAGAACTTGGCACTAACTCCTCCATTCCATTAGCTGAAGTTGTATTGTGGATATCTGGGTTACCAAATAAGAAGCATTTCACAAAGTCACATTATTAATAAGTGTCTTTGACAGACTATGACTACCAACATTCCTAACACTATGAAAACAGGTTATGGATCTTTAATAAATTTAATTCAACTCTTTGTATCTAATATTGCAAATCATTCACATAATAAATGGAAACATTTAAAACTTACCCATCAAATTTTCTGACACACATCTTCTAATGTACACCTTTTACAATCAGGAACTAAATCAACACAAAAACCAAAATTACTAATCACAAGGCTATAACCACTGCACAAGACTGAGCATAGGCCAACACTTTTCCATCATTTGCATTTATCAATCACTTCCTTGCTATCAATTTTCCTTGGATTAAGCTCATGCATTTTCCTATCTTTCCATAGTGTAACATGTCTTCAATCATCATGAAGCACACCAAAATATCCCCAAACTCATTTTAGAAGTTAAGTAAATTGATCCTTTGATTCCTCAGAATATTACATTAACTCAATACAATGCAATGGGAGGCCAGGAATTCTCTAAGTTGAACTAGATGAACCCACCACACAGTAGAGCAATACCATTGGTGATGGCAAAGGCCAAAGCTGAGAGAAACCTGAGCCATCCACAAACAGGAAACGACTGGGGATTCTGGCAAGCCAGAAGGTGGAAGGGTGAACGCAGAGAATGCGGAAGGGGATGAGGGCAGAGGTGGGGGATTAGAAAGGCAAGAGTGAACAGCAGGTGGAAAGTGGAAAGGATATTGGCAATGGGTGACAAGAAAGAAAAAAGTGGATGAGGAGAAAGAGCAAGATTCGTAAGAACATTCAATAGTCAATGCTTCAAAAAGCTGCCACAATGGATGAATGGAGGGGTGAAGAAGCATTTCTGGGTTAGACTATGTCAGTGAATTGAGAAGAGAAATGCTTACCCAGAGGAACACCACAACACATACTACTATACATAGAGAATTTAGAAAAGAAATATATAAGAAGAATTATAATACATAAAAATCACCATTATCAGGTTATGCAGCAACTTCACCTTTTACAGAGATAAAAATGGAGCACAAGTCATTTTTTAAGAAAAAATAAATGGAAGAATTGGCTCAATGGGTTGGGAAAATTAAAAGAAAAAAGAAAGCTGACAAGTGTTGGGAGGGTCAGGTGAGGGATAAAGTAAGGGTGTAAGAAGGAAAGGGGAAAGGGACCAAAGTGGGTTGGGGTGGGAGGAAGCATAGTGAGGTAAGGATGGGAAGCCTTACAAATTGTTAGTCGAGCCAAAAGCCTCATGCTATTCCTTGCTTAAATATAGATGTTGCCTTTTTATTATGTAATGCAGTTCTTAAATAAAAATCAAAATGAGCAGGTAAAAAAACGACGCTTTCGTAAATTCGTTGTTAAGACTGCATCAAGTGAACTGAATGCGAAGTAAAACACTGATGGTTGACCAGGTCTAGTTTCTCATAAATAGTGGTACTCCCAAAGAGCTGCAACTGTCAGTTGCCACGATTTGTGCACCCCATCAGGCTTCACTTTTCCTTTCTTATAATTTATTAGACAGCATCCTATTACCTAACAAAATGAGAAGTAAAATTCCCTTCGAAGTTTTTACCCTGAACTGAATCCGTTTCTCCAGTGCCCAACGATGGATTTCCGTTGTTTGATACACTTCCACCGGTACCTAAAACGGCTGGGCTCTCTGAACACAAGAAAAGGAAATCATTACCACGCCCACCGATAAATTTCATCACACTATACAAAATGACGAAAATGGACATACTTTCACCCATGTCTTCAGCGTTTTCTCCTTCCTGATTTTCTTCAAGGTGCATTATCGAAAAATGTTTACTTGGACTCTATGGTTAAACAAGAGAATCCAGAGACCCCAGTCCTGAAAATTAATAATAGAAAAATGTTTCCAGGGGCAAAGTAAAATTTTCATCGCTAATTAGCATTCAACAAACTCTATAGCTGTGTATAATCTCCATTTGTAGTAAATTAAACAGCTGTATGAAAACTAATATAATTTCATTTACACAATAAATGTTTAATCGCAAAATCATGACAACTGGTCAGCATTTTTCACAATTTCGACAGGTTATCTCGCATAACATGTTATCGGGGCAATTAGATGGAAAGAATATATTTAACAAAAAAATGATTAACCAATATATAAATCACTGGTTACTACTCGGATAGAACATTTCTTAACAAATATTCTGCTTAAAAACTACATAATTGATTATATAGAGCATACACGAAACTTGGAATATAGACAATTATATCAATTCATTTGCTGTATTTACTTACAGCTCATTGTTAAAAACAACTTAGAGGGGAAAAAAACTCTGTACATGGTCTTAAATAAATTTTGGTGACTTATGATGATAGACAGCGAAAGACGTCACATCGTACTAAACTGAGAGCTGTAGACGGATACCGTTATTCTCTTTATTCCACTTGATTGCAAACTCATTCCACCTACGCGAGAGTGCGCTTTACCAGTTTACAGCTGTGAAACGACCAATCACAGCCAGTGTTGTGTTTTGATTCAAAATCGAAAAGAAACCGTATTCGCAAAAACATTCATAGCCTTCGTGAAAATATTTGCTTATTCTACGTCGATGCTTTCATTCCATATCACTTATGACCTTGTAATTCTTTGCAAAGTATAAGAATTTTTATTTTTCAAGTATTCACGAACTCCTGTTTCTCAATTTAAGTACCAGTGTTGTAGAATTGTCATAGCTGAGTGTTTATACAATGCCTGAGAGGATAGAAGATTATGAAGTTCTTGGAGTAATTGGGACCGGGTCTTTTGGCACATGCTACAAGGTGCGAAAAAAGAACACATCTCATGTTTTCGTTTGGAAAGCTGTTGATTATGGAAGTATGACAGAAGAGAGGAAAAAGGTTAATGCTTCACCCTTGTTTTACATCCATTCAAAATCCGAGTTTGAGCATAACATTGCGGTTAATAATGTAATTTTCTTTATTCGCAGCTTCTGGTGTCAGAAGTCAACGTTCTGCGTGAACTTCGACATCCAAATATTGTGCGTTATTACGATAGGATCATTCACAAAGAAAGTACTACTATTTATATTATAATGGAGTGGTGTGAAGGTGGAGACTTAGCGACTTTAATCAGCAAGTGTCAAAGGTAAGATGGATATCACTCAACTAACAGTGAATCTGATTGAGGGGAATATTGAGTTTACTTACTTCGGTCAGGTCGGATGGTATGTATGTCCTCGTGTGTAATTTTCCACCATACGTATATTTTGATGTACCTATTTTCAGCGTCTAGGACATTTCCCTGCTATATCGAATGATTCAAACTTCTTGCTACATTTTAAGTACTTACACTATAATTGATGCACTGTTCTCATCCAAGTTGTTTCTCACCCTTTATTTCAAATTCTAAGGATTCGAAAAACCCCATCATCGTAAAGTTGTGATTGCTGTGTAGGTAGGCACTCCTCCTGTAGCTATGAGATTCTCAACATTCTGGAAAATAGATGCTACAAGATCACGAACATTTCATCATATGAACAAAGATACAAGTCATGTTACTGTTTGACCTTTAATCCACTTTGAAAACTAGCAATTGATTTAACCGTATATAATCTTGCTTTTTTAAGTTCCCCTTATGTGGCAGTTATATTTGGCGATCAACTTAGACCTTTCTTCAAGAAAGATAATTACAAGTCTTTTTCTAATATATTGCAGCTAATTAGTGACTTAGTTAGGTTCCTATGCAATAGCTCTTCTGATTTTCTTGGCAGTTGATTTTTCCTCCTTCCTAAAAGATTTGTATGTTTTTTTTATGGAATGAATAGAAAACATGGAACTGAAGAGTCATCATCATCTTCGATCAACAATCCTAGGATTGGTTTGATGCAGCCCTCCACTCGATTCTTCTATCTGCTAACCTCTTCATATTAATGTAATTCTTCTCCTTTACATCCTTCACAACTCCATATATCTCATGTGAGGCATGCCGTTTCCATTGTTCTTGTTTACTTTTCCCCCGACAATTGTCTCTATTAGGCCATCGTGTCTTAAGATATGGTTGATTAAGTTGTCCCGTCGTCTTTTTAGGGTTTTCAGTTGACATTTGTTTTTTTCCACTCTTCTTAAGACTTCTTTGTTTTTCACTCAGTCCATCCATTTTATCTTCACCATTCTTCGGTAGCACCACATTTCAGATGCTTCTAGCCTTGACTTCTCTGCTGCTGTTATGGTCCATGCTTCACAGCCACATAGTAAAATGCTCCAGGTGTAGGTATGTTCTAATGAAATATTTCTGTACTTCCACGCTTGTATATGCAGCTGTAAGCAGAATCCTCTTTTGGTAAAATGCCCTTTTTGCCTGGGCAATTCTACTGGCCATTTCTCTTATACTTCGTCCATTGCTGGTTTGATGAAACAACTTCGGCCGTCACATTGTGGAATTTTTCCATGATTGAAAATAAGAATGAACTTTGTAATATTCCACACGTTTCGTGGAATATTACAAAGTTCATTGTTATTTTCAATCATTGCTGGTTTTTCTGCATCCCAGGTAACAAAACTCTTCCACCCTCTCGATTTTTTGTTTTCCTAGTTTAACATTTGTCCTGGCTTCTTTTCTCTTACTGCACACCAATAAGTACCTTAGTCTTCATTTTATTGATCTTCAGGTGATATCTGGGCAATATCCTTTCCATATTTCCTAGTGTCTTCTTTAAATCTCCTTCCGTTTCGACCATGACTCCTATGGTGTTGGCGGATATCAGCATGCTGATTTTCTCCCCATGAATATTCACTCCTGGAGACTCTTCTTTGACTTCTTGGATGGCTTTCTCGATGTAGACTTTGAATAATATGGGAGACAGTGCACAGCCTTTTCTCACTCCTTTCTTTACGCTTGCTTCTCTGCTGCTGGGTCCTGATGTGATTACCACCACCTGGTTTTTATATTAGCTGCATATATATGCATTAGCTGCATTATATTATCCACATGGATAACTCTTCGGTTGTTGTATGATACTCCAATTTCTTTTAGATTTCTAAGAGTCAAGTTCCAATCCACGTCATATGCCTTCTCCAAGTATACAAATGCGACGAACGTCGGTAGATTCTTCTCTATAATGCCTATATACTGCAGAGCCAGCATAGCAGGGAAGGGAGAAACATATGAGGAATAAGCAAAGGACATTCCAGTTTGATGTCCTTTGCTACATAGTGCTCAATAGCTGGATAATTTTGCAGCATTGTTAAATATCTTACATGATTCAATAAAATTCACTGTAGTAGGTGGTGATACCATAAACTATTTAGATTTGACCATAGCTCTCTCTGAGAATAAACACAATCTTTCCATCTATAGCTAACTCACTTTTACTGATGCTGTAATTTCGTGCGAATCATCTCACCTCCAGTCATAAGCTGTCTTCCTTCCATACCATGATTTTCCATTTTGTCAATGTACATAGCTAAGAGTCAGGGAAGTTACAACAAAGAGATAAACTTTATTTTAGAAATTGCAATGAGAAATATAATTATAAGAGTAAAATTATTTTTAATATTTTTGGCAGTATGGTTAAACAGAAGGCCATTCACTCAATATCGAAGCTATCTTTTAATGTTAAGGACAAGCCATTATGGTGTAAGAGTACCATTTTTAGGTATGTAGACATACAGAATCATGAAAGTCATGCCTGTGAATAATTTTAATTTTTTCTTTTATAATCACTTAACTTTAGGCAAAATCTTATTTAATGCCAAACATAGTTTTAATAAGCTTGACAAAAGTAGAGCGTATACTTTAAAATTTAACTCATGTTATGCTAGGTACATACATATACAGTGGCCAAACAGGACAGAAATTCTCTACTAGAATTAAGGACCATTAAACGATCTTTTATGGCTGGCAATGTAGGTATCCTCAATGTTTGCTAAACATTTATTGGAATATAAAAATATGATATTGAACCTGATATTCTGCATATGCAATGGAAAGGTAAAAACTTATAAATTTTGAGCAATATGAAGTTGAGAATTCAGATAAAAAGTTTAAACTGTTTAACAAAGTTACTTTTGATAGGCATTCACCTTTGATATACTTACAGGTTTAGAACTTTCTCGTTATTTATGAGGTGAATCACAACCATTGTCTTCCTGGGGATGTCCCTTCTCCTTCCCCCCCTCCTCCTCCCTCATTAGCCTTTCTAAGACCTCGAAAGAGGTGCAAAAACTATGACGTGGAATTAGATGTATATGTGTTTCTCCCCCGTCATCTCCCCCCACCCCCATCTTATCCACCTCCTCTTTCCACCCACCCTCTCCATTTGGGCTATATAAGGGCATTTACAAAGATATTTTGTACCTTGATAATGACATTGGTAGAAATAAAGTTTGGAATGTACCAAGTTGTAATTCTTTTACTGAGAAATTTATTCTTCTCCCCTGGTCATTGGTATCATAGAATTAAAGTCTGAGTTTGCTCATTTCTAAGTATCATTTCTGCATGTAAATTAGGATTAGTCTATTCTTGTTATTTATAACACTTGAAATTTACATCCTGTGCCCTCACTTTAATCAAATTTGTGTGTTTACCTTTAGGAATATCACTTACTTATCAATACTAGTGATCACAATTGGTTTCATATGGAAAATTCATTTTCTAAATATTCTAGGAGTCATACTTATGTTGATGAAGCTTTTGTTTGGAAAACCCTATACCAGACATCACGTGCACTTCAAGCTTGTCATGGTCCTGGTCGCCCAGTACTTCATCGTGACATCAAGCCAGCAAATCTCTTTCTTGATTCACAGTTTAATATTAAACTTGGAGATTTTGGATTGGCTCGAGTTTTGAATACTTCTGAATTTAAAAGAGATGATATTGAAGAATGCTATGCTCAGACGGTTGTGGGTACTCCGTTTTACATGAGCCCTGTAAGTATATAATTTCTTGGAAATTTATCTTAAGTAAACAGCTTTTGTGATTTTTGGCTAATTTTGGAGGTTATGGTGCTTGAAAAATAGATATCCACCTTGATGAATTAAACAGCTAATACAGTTTATATTTGTCAAATGGTTTCACGAGTATATTCTTGATGGCTAAAAGTATGAAAAAAATTTATTTCTACTGAAGTCTTGATTCTTCTATTTCTTCACTTGAGTGTCATATTAGTATAGAGAAAACCAAAGTTTGTGGTGGACTCCCCAATTGCACCCCGGCCTCACCAGAACTCCAGCCCACTTCCCAAACCGTAACCTTTGTATTTTAGAACTTGCCATACTCTTGGTCCCAGCCAGACCTCTGGAGAATTAGATTGGTTAATGTTGAAACCGGCTGAGGCCAATAAATACATGTGGAATCTTACAAAGTGCATTGTTTTTTATTTTAATTGTGTTGTAGTTCAAAGTCAAACCGTTTATGATTACCCTGACTAGGGCAGTAGACTAGTTTTTGACATAAGAGTCCAAGACCCTTTAAAGGAAAGTCATAGTAGTAGCAGGGAAAGTTAACTTGATGAAATTTGGCCATTATATAAACAGCATAAAACTTTGTTGTATTCCACAAAATTATTATTGAATACCGCCAGCTGGTTTCGACCTCTTCAGGTGATTCAGCTCTCATCAATGGCATGAATAAGTCAAAACTGGTTAAGCAGTATATAAAAATAATTATTTGGAATACAACAAAGTTTTATTTATCTAAAAAGAGAGAGGGTAGCTCTTTAATGATAATGTATTTTATTATGCAAATATCATGGATAAAGAAATCCATCAACAGAGTAAAATAAATTTCTCTGTAGAAATTCTCAAAGCTTGCATTTGTAGAAGACCATGGTCTTTGCACTCTTAACTTCATGAGGAGCCTTGTTTAGGGGGCATGACCAGAGTTAGTTCTTACATGTGTTTAATGGAGGTCTGTAGACCTCGTGGCATAACAGTTATAATTGTTATTAGTAGCATAATTTGAAAGATTTGAAGACTTGACAATCTAAAGTGACATCTAAGGAGGAGGAACTAAATATTTTGTGGAATAGTATTACTGTCAGTATTAACAGATATAAGTGATTGATGTTTATTCTTATGAGAGAAATAAATTAAATTTGATTTCTCCACATTGAGGAGGAGGGAATTTTGGCTACACCACACTTGTAGGAGAAGTGCAGTGTTACAGGGTCTTAAAATCAGTTTCAATAGATGAGGCAGACACTAAAATATTGGTATTAAGTGGAGTTGATACTTTCCTGTATGCACTACCACCTCTGCAGTCTTGAATGGCCCCATGTGCCATGAAATTTGAAACTCTGAAATGTGAATCAACCTAAATAAATCAAAGCAATTTTTTGTTAAAAGCTAATCAATGCTATGTATGCATAAATAAATGCAACAGATGCTTTATACAACTGTCAATCAACATGACTAAAAGAGGATAAACTGAATGAATGAAGAGAAGGCCAAAGGTAGGAATTCAAAGTAAATCCAGTGTGGGTAATTTTATTAGTTGATATCTTGATAAAGGAAACCAAATCACATTTTGTAATCTGGCACTATAGAAAAGGACAGGCAGGCTCAGTCATAAGGTTTGGTTCATGGATGCTTTTGGGTGGAATACCTGTTAAGTGGGTTGCTGGTGAGATGAATATGGCAGTTATTTGTTTGATATTTATTTATTTAGCCAGTTTTGATGGATGCATAGCCGTGGTTCTAATATGTGGGCATGTTTAGTATTCTATGGTGACGTTATGGTCCACTGACCAGAGGTCCAGATTTGAATCTGGGGGAATAAATTCTACTGAACTCAAGCTGGAACATCAAGAAAACATTTCTTCTGTTTATTTGCCACTTATTTCCCTGCCAAGCTACATTTTACTATTTGAAAATTATCAATATGGCTACTCAAGGAAATTTGGAAAGGACCACCAGAAAAATTGGTAGCCTAAATCATTTCAGTTAGTGTGTAAGATGTTTGCAGGGTTTAAATATAAATTAGTGTTTCTACAGTCGCACTGTTCAACAAGTCTCCAAGTACCTCTAGTTACTTTACAGTTGCTGCTCTAAATTGATGTTTGATGCATAAAATTTTGACTACCTTCCTCAAGAATACTTTCATTCCTGTTATTGGAAATGTATTCAAAAAGATTCCAAATAAATTTTATTTAGGTTCCTAGTTCATAGTATCATTATCTAAATTATAGGCCTTTTTGATCACCTCATTTTAACACTCCAACTCTCCTTCTCCAACCTACAGGCCTACAAAATCAAAGTAATTTATTAAGTTTACCAATGTACAGACACGGTACTTGTAAAGGCTAAGTGTTCCAGGTAATCTGGAAACATTTTAAATGCGTATGTTCCCTCCCTTCATTGCACAAAGATTGTGAATACAGTATAACCCCGATATAGCCTTGGTTGTTGCCTCGGACCAATGTTATAAGCGGGAAACTGTATATGCGGGTATGAACGGAAGCCGAGTACTCGGGTTATATGGGCTAAAATAGGTTTTTTGCATAAAAAATTAATTTTAAGTACTTTAAGACCATAATCTCATGAATACAGATAAACATTTCATCTGATGATGGAAGAATAAGTTTTGAAGTAGTCAGGTTGCATGTGGAAAAAATCTTTATTTTTACATACATAGGTTTAAAAAAGGAATCAATTGTGGTTTGTTTCTTTTTTGGAGGGGAATTTTCACTGATAGGTAGCATACTTGTTCCATCCATTTCACTAGAGCTGATTCCACTAGAGTGTAATTGGATTTCTTTATCTTCTGCCACTTTTGACTTCCTTCAAGTGCTGCCTCTTCAATTTTACTGCGACCTTTGATGATCCCTTTTAGAGTAGTGACTGAGATGCTGAGTTGCTTGGCCAGATGTTCGCATGAAATGGTGGAATTCTTGTCCACTTCGTCTAGAATTTTCAAGTTGGCAGAGATGGTGAAGGATGAGTGCTTTCCGGGGCATTTGTGCCCTCTTATTTGAGAACCCGGCGGTGCCATGATGGAAAAATTCACTCAACTCTAAGACCACTGAGCTATAGTGCAAAAGACTCAACACTCGCAGCTACGACCTACCGACTACCAAAACATGGACCAGCACACTCTGCCCCAGTGGCCACTACCCTCGGCGATAACAGGAATCGCTTGCTGCCACCAGACAGGCGCTGCTGCGAGAAGCTGTATCCACCTTCAAAATCTATTTTATACTTTGCATCAATGATGAGGGGATGAATTACTTTGTATCATTTAACACTCCCATCAGCAAACTGCATTTTTTGTTTGTAAAGACAAGCATGAAAGGATAAATCTGAAGAAACTTTCGCTGTGTTTACCTTTTCGTACCAAGGCACTTCTCATGAAAATTTTCTCAGTGTACGAAGCTCCTTCGGAGAGTGTGTGCATCCCTATGCAGGGACCTTACGAAGGGAAAACCCTTCTGGAGGGGCGACGCCACCTTTCCATCCTCCCTCTCAGGAACTTTTGTCCCTCTCCTGGGTAAAGGATCTCAACCTTTCGAGTCATAAACTGATCCTTTCACAGCATGTGGTTGCGGTCAATCAATTGCAGTCAGAGTTGTCATTTTTAAACAATCATTTGTTGCAAACTTGAAAGCATTTTGAGTAAGAAAATCTCTGGCTGCTGTAGTACATATATGCAGTATATAGCAGACGCTCGACTCGAAAGGGTTGGTTCTTGTCTATCCAGTATCCTTAATCTGGTTATTTCTTACCTTGTGGGTACCCTCATTTTACCAAAAGAACTCTGAATATGACAGAAACAACTACGAATCTGCCAAAAATCTTCGATATTTTTGCTGAAAATGTTATAAACGACCTTGAAATTATGGAGAACAGACCATATAAGCAGGGATAATAATGCAGGATTTTTAACAAAGAAAAGATTGAGAATTTTTTGGGAAAACTGGTGACCAACCTTATATGCAGGGAAACATTATATCAAGTGGACCTTATTACAGGGTTATACTGTAGCTTTAGTATTTTGTTCTTGAATAAATGCATCAAATACATATTCATAAAGTCAAAAAATACAATTACTGACTACAAGCCTATTAAATATATTTAGTTTTTGTCTTACGTTTAATGTATAAATATGTGACCTACCTTGAATGTAAGTGTCAGTTTGGAAAGCGTGGTGTTCTTAAGTTTTTGTGCAGGGTGTTGACAGATCTTGCATTTTGCAGTTTTGTAGACTCTTAGAGATTTTGCAATGAAATGTTACAAATGGTAGTGAACTCAATTCTTAAATTATTAGAAAAGAGGCAATTTGGGAGCCAAACCCTAGACTTCTCATGAGTGAATTTTCTGGGAAATTTGGTATATAGCTTTTTTGATCCATTATAATCAACTGTATTTGTACTGTGTGAAAAACTTGAATGGATGAAAACTTATTAGATTGTATGTCCATAGAACCTAGCCTTAGGTGATCGGGCATTACTCAACAATGGAAACTCCTCTGTACTTTCATCACATTACTGCTGCACATCATGAATTAATTTAACTGAACAGAATGAACAGTGAAAATTAAAGTAAGCTCATCTTAAAGCAAGTGGATGATGGGTTTTCATTGTAGTCATCAATTCTTTCACAGAAGCACAGACACAAGCAGCGGGTAAAAAGACTTGAAAGGGTGATAGCAGAATATGAGCGTATAATTCCAGGATAAAGTGAAATCATTTTGATGTGTGTGCATTTGAAAAAAAGAAAACTTTGTGGTGGAGCAAATGTTATTAATTATCATTTAGATAGCATTAGTTAATTATCAGGAGTTAACAACTGTTACTAATGATCATATAAAAGAAAAACAAACATACCTATTTCATTCAATTCACCAATATTTATCTTGGTTGTGAGCAAATACTGTCAATTTGTATTGCATGAATAATTATTGCTACCTAATCTTTTTGAAAGAAGGACCACTGGTATCTAATTTGCTGGCCATGTAAGATTGTTTTCAAATTATATGCTAAAAAGGTGAAGAGTATTCCATCCGAAAAATCCATTTCGCATTTCAGTTTCAATTTCTCAATCATTGTAGAAATCTCTTCTTCCTTAACCCAAATTTGAGTTAATGTGGATTTGCTGAAATCATTTCATTATCTTTAATAATATCATAATTATTTACTAGTGAATTGGCCATTGATTTCAGCATGCCCAAATTAAAGCCATTTTACAAAGCACCATTTCATGTGATTAGAACATCAGAAACAATCACTTTAAAAAGTAATTCTTTTACTTTTCAGGAAGTTGTGAAAGGAAGTAAATATAATCGAAAATCAGATGTCTGGTCCCTTGGTTGTGTAATTTATGAGCTTTGCTCCCTTCGCCCACCATTTTCATGTCACAATGTTAAGGCGTTGGCGCAGAGGATCAAAGATGGAAGGTGAGTACTTCTTCATTCTTCATGTGTTGTTCATGCCTTCAAGCTCTAGATAACATTGTTCTTCTTCATTTTAATTAGGTTTTCAAGGATACCGCCTCAGTACTCAGAAGAACTTCATAATATAATTGTCTTCATGCTAACTGTTGACCATGATGTGAGGCCAAGTGTGGACACAATTCTTCATCATCCCAGTGTAGTAATTCGCATACCTCTTTGGTCTCAGAGTAAATCAAATTGTGCTAATCTGAGCATTCCCACTGGATTAAAGAAGAGAGAGAAAACTCGAGAAGTATTCGATGAGACTTTCTGCAGTTGTGAAAATGATTGCTGTGCAGCAGAACCACCTATTTATGCTGAAATTAGCAATCCTATTTCCAAAGGTGAAGATAAAATGACTTCTCTTCATCACCAGGCTAGCACCCACGTGGATGCTTCACAATTGACTTTTCCTCCCTCTAAGAAAGCATCTCATCATTCGAACGGGTCAAAAACCATATTGCAATCAGACAACTTCACTGAGGTTACAAAACGTGAACAAGAACGGCATGATCAGGTTGAAAAGGAAAAATTAATTGTGGCTGAAAGATTTGAAATCTTAAGGCAGAGAGAGATGAAACTTCGCATGAAAGAAATGACTCTTGATGAAAGAGAACGAGCTGTGCAAAAGAAAGAAAAGGAGGCTGCACTAACTTCTCGTCTTGCTCGCGAAACTATGGGACGTGCTTGTGTTTACTTGAAGACTTGCAAGGGTGGAAAGGCAAGTAGTGCCAGCACAGTTACCAAGGTTACAATGAGGTCCAGAAGTCCAAGTGAGAAAGCCCCCTCTCTTCCCGATGCAGACTCTTCTTTTGATCAAGAGCATGGTGAGACAAGTAATGTTGCAAAGACATCTGCCAAGCTTGACCCTAGAGCTGTGTGCAGACCATCATGGTCCATTGCACGTAAAGTTACATTTGACTTAAAAGATTCACCTCAGTTGATTGATGGGTTTCCCCAAGATCCTTCCATTGTTGACAACACAAGGAATGCAGGGATACTATCTGTTGTCAACAACAAGGGGAGCAGTAGCACAAGGCCAGTTTCTTGGTCAGATAGCTATTACTGGTTAGAGTCCAAAAAACAAGCTTTCAGGGAAAAAAATTTAGGAAAAGAGAACAGAGTTCCTGATGTTCAAATGGTAAATAAAAGAGTGCCACAGAAAAATGTGCTTTTATCTAAATCACATAATCTTCCTGCATCTAGCATTATACACAGTCAACTATTGTGACTCAGCTTTTGAATGTGGTGTTTGTCTTTAACATTTAAGATAATCAGCATAACTGTGGCTGTTAAGATACATTATGTTGTAATATTAGATTTGGTGCTAATGGTTGTAACTAATATGTTGCCATGCATGAACAAATGTTTAAGTAAGGTGTTGTTCTCATGTCATTTATGTAATGTTATTAGCTATTTTACCTGGATAAAATATTTTCCTTGGTGAAATGGTGAAAGAAATGTACATCAAGAATATATTTTCCCATAATAAATCTTTCAACTGAAATTGATCTTATGCTATATTTTACTTCCCCTCCTCGGGGGTCAGAACCTTGGCGATGAAGAAGGGCTGGTGAATTCCCATGATCGATAGAGCTGGATGGTATGTGTGACTGGTAATAGCTATAATCATTGTGCTCCTCACAGTCCAGGTCAAGGTACTGGTAGAGTCTCTGATACCAGGAGGTCAAAGGGTAAAAGCCAGATGAAAAGGTAGTTAATCTATTCCTCAAAGTGCAGGCTACAAATTAAATGCTGTCTCGGAAATACTGAAAAAAATGGTGGGAGATTCTCATATTCTATTCTCCAAAAACTAAAGTAGTTATGTGCACCACTACTTGCTATGCTTGGTAATGAAGGAATGTGCTAGTTGCAAATAAATTTATCATTAATTTATTTTTTTAAATAGCTTTCATTGTTTTGATCATGTCAATTCACCCATATTTTACCTTACAGGTGAAACAAGGCACCTTCATTTCTCCTTGTTAAAAGTTAATTAACAAAACAGTACGTAAAGACCTCATTCATTGAGAGTTTTCCACTTCCCAGAATTGCTTAAGGAAAGAAAAGTACACCAACTGCAATTAGTACAGCATTTGATTTAATATCCCATTCTCCTGGCAATGAACAATAAACCAGAAGTTCCACAGAGAAAAAATCATTCAGCTTGACCGGTATTTTCAGTCAGGTGCTTTAACCAATTACACTACCCATTAGCTTAATTGGTTAAAGCACCTGGCTGGAAATCACGGGATCTGGGTTCGAGTCCTAGTCAAGCCAAATAATTTTATCTCAGTGGAGCTTCTGCTATTGTGCAATTTCAGTGGGTAACACCATTAAGGTTCTCGCAGCCAGTTCACACTCCTTCGATTTGCTGAATTATAATGTTTAACTTGTCATTTGTTTGATCATATGCCTACTCTAACAGCCTTCAGACTAAGCGTAAAAGAATTGTAGATGTGTACATATATCACCAGTCATTTTTCGAAGCCTTTTTTTGATAATTCTGTGGAACTGAGATGATTTGATTGTTAAAGCACAACTTTTGAGTTCTAAGGGTAATCTTGAGTTTTTTACATGACTGCCCATGGCCTACTAAAGTACCATAAAATGTTCATTCATTAATTGTCATCAGCATACATTATGAGCTTCATTCTTGAGATTCCGGTTCATGCCATTGGGAATGAACACAAGGAAAGGAATAGACCCCAGAATAGAAACCTGAGTAACTAATATGTAGTTACATATAGCAGGTACTATGTCTGTATGCAGGTAATGTAGTCTATTTGAAATCTTCCTCTGTCTCCTGGTATCTTCCACGTGTATTTTCTTTTGTGATTTTTAAACAATGTGTTAGTAACTACTAACTTATGTTGAATGCAGAACTCCAGCAGTCTTTCTCCTCTTTCATTCCGTTTTCCCAATCCATATTTTCCAGTTATTCTTCCATCTGACCTTCTCCGACGACAGCGTTCCAATCTCCTAAAATAATTAGGTTTTCTTCTCCTCTTTACCTGTTTTATTACTTCAGTGATATCTTCGTAGACGTCTTCCTCTTCTACATCCTCATATTCCTATGTAGGCATGTAAACTTGCACCACAATGGTATCTGTAGGCTTAGTTTCAATTTTAACCATTATAATCCTTTCACTGTACTGCAGGAAGCTCTTCACACCCATTCCGGAGCTCTTCCTGAGCATTATATCTACTCCAGCATTACCATTTAATGATCCCGTGTGTATAATTCTATAGCTTCCACTCCAGTAGTCTCCTTCTTCGGGCCACTTCATTTCGCTGATTCCTAATATGTCGAGGTCCATTCTTCGCATTTCCACCTTCAGGTTCTCCAGTCTTCCACAGGTCCAAAGTGATCGCACGTTCCACGTTCCTACCCTAAAATGACTATCACACTTGACTGATGTACTATCTTGGGTAGTCCCCGCCCGGAGATCCTAAATGGGGACTATTTTACCTCTGGAATATTTTACTCAAGAGGGTGCCATCATGTCTGATAATAAAGGAAAGAGTGGAGTAGCTGCGACTCCTTGGGATAATAATGTGGTGGTTTCTTCTTCCACATTGCAGTACTACAGCCTTTAAAGTAAATAACAGGGCATATACTTTTATTTTTACCAGGAAAATCTTGTTTGCATTTCCTGTTGTGTTATGCTATTATACGGAAGAAATTTTATGAAAATAATTTTAATTTGGGTCGGAAATTCAGTCATAATACAATTTATAGATTAATTGTATTTTGACTCTAATACAATTACCCCCAGCTTTTAATACGGCTGTAAAATGATTAATTCAGTAATATAACCAATTAGTGCTGTCTAGTAAGATTCTGCTGCCAACCCTTGTCCTAATGGGACATTTGACTAATCACTAGTAGCACAAAAGATGCTGCAAGCATATGCGACATGCTGAAAATGTTTTCATATTATTTTAGAATTCAATCATGCTCTCCACGTATTTCTAGCATATTGTAACAAATTGATCCCTCAGTGGTAGTTGGGCTCTCAATCACAGGGTGGGGCAATGCCTCAGCAGGCAAATTAATGGGCGAATGACAGAAAAGGGGGTTGAAAGGGCCGAGGGTCAGGAAGGTGATTCAGCATGGGTATCTCGGGGTCAAGGTTCCCGAGGTATGGATGGGGGGCAGGTTTAGGGAGGAAGATTCTTTGGAAATATAAGATGGTGGTTACAATCTCCAAATCACAATTTTTATTATCTCCACGGGGGGTCGTGAACTAACAACTATTGGCGAATTCACGTCAGAGAACAGATCTCAAACATAAAATAATGGGTTAGTGAAACATAACGTGGCTGACAATACAAATGAGAGAAAAGCAATCAAAAAACAAACAACGCAGCCGTTAACATAAGAAATTACCCTTTCAAAGAATGTGACCAAACTATAGATCAATGACAGAATGATTTGCCTTAGGAGGTGAGAGTTCTTCCTTGTAACTGACTTTTGGCTTGAGTGCGGCCAGTTGACACACTGGGGAGAAGAAGTGTGCCAAAAAAGGGATGTGCACACAGTGTTGGGGAGGTGGGCAACACGTGGTTGTGCGGATTCACTTGCGGGCAGGGTTGGATCAGTGGAATATTGTGTGTAGAAAATGCGTATTCTACGTGTATTTTCTACCATAGAATATGTAATGTAGAATATTGCTAATAGTTACATATTCTACATGTAGAAAATTAATTTTTAATATACTGCTAAAGAAGTGATAAACATTATTGGAAAATTTTATTTTAACATTACACCAACACATTTTAATAATTAAACCTATATTTAGTACAGTTTCAACTTAAATAGCCCATTACAAGCCTACCATTGCTAGGTCTGCCAGGAAATCAATAATTATCCAAGACTGAGATGTCTAAATGCTAAATTATCTAAGAGTCAAAGCAATATTTTCTAGATTGATTGGTGTAGGCCTGAGTCATTTATAACCACTTCATATCATTTTTTAAATTTTCTATGGCAAGTAGGTAATTGCATTTAGTTATATATGCAGTAGGCTAGATTGAGGATTATATTAATTGGTATTTTAATTGAAATTAAATTATGTCCATTGCCACTAAGTGAAACATTATAGGTAGTATATTACTGCACCTCTATCAAGGTCAAGAGAAAGTTACCATAAAAAACAGAGCTGTTGTTTTTTGATGGTAACTTTCTCTTGACCTTGATAGAGGTGCAGTAATATGCTTCCTATAATGTTTCACTTAGTGGCAATGGACATAATTTCATTTCAATTAAAATACCAGTTGTTCCAGGGCTTACTGCTCTCTTTGTTGCTGGTCATTTCTCTTTCAGACAGAGGAAGGTAGCCCTATTGTTTAAAACTACAGTTTAGATGTACATATTTTGGGAGTTCTACGGAATGATTACAACATAATACAATTAGAAAACACCAAGAATAAGACTACAATAAAGCCACATGGAGGAAAGATTAGTCTCCAAGTTGTAAGATTAAAACAATAAAACTATGATTTTTTGTCATGTTAAGTCTCATCTTTGACAAGTTGGCATCCAGTATTGTTTTATAGTACTAAATTTGGAGATGTCATATAGGATAGTGTAGGCCTACTTAGTTTTTAATACCTATCTTGAGTTATGTGGGATAGATAGATATTCAGCTGGAAACACAAGGGACATGCACATGTAATGCTCCTTGAGTAGCCTTAATGTTTTCATTTCTAATTCTATGTACACAAATGATTGACTTGAGGTGTAGGCCTACCTATCTAAAATCTCATTTAAATTCACAACATAAAAGATGTTTTTGAGCATATTGTTAAATATCAGCTACTGGTAGTAGAATAATAATGAAAAATACTGGTAAGTAGGGATTACATACACTCCCCTAATCCATTAAAAGAATTTACTGTTTATTAATGTTTTTATTTTCCAATGAATATTCATCAGATTTGACATCTTTGAGTTTAAGTGTATGGTAGACATGTAGTAACCTTTTAGATCTTTCAAATGTAAGCCTGTTCCTCAAAGGTTCTACATGTACAGGGCAGTGTACATATGACCAATAACTAAACACTCTTTCAAGTTGCGCAGAAGATGCAGGGGCATAAAGTAAATTATTTCCAAGACTGCTTAAACCTTGCATTTAGCAAGCTCCCAAAAGGTTGATGGACTTTTGATGACCTTGTTTCTCAGCACACAAAAAAACACTGTCTTTGTGATGAATTTCGCTAGGTCTTCCAACCCATCTCCAGGGATTTGAACCCAGGACCCTCTGGTCAGTAGCTGATCACTCTACCCACTAGGCCACCACAACACCTAATCAATGTAATACTTTACTTTGTTTAATTGCAATTTTCTAATTTTATTAAACGTAAAACATTATTTTACAGACAAAAAAATAATCAACATAATGTTCTACATAATCTACACTATTTTCTACGTGTATGTAGAAAAAGAATATTCTACGTGTAATGACCCAACCCTGCTTGCAGGGACTTCCCACCTTACGTTGCGATGATTGGATGCAGTGTTTGTGCCCCTCCAACATACCTTGGGCGATTTTGACTTTTGTAATATCTATTTTGGCAATTTACTCCTGTATCTTTTTTGCCTTGTTGACTAGTTGATCAGAAGCCTTGCACTCCTCAATCTCCTTCTTACTTGTCCCCCATGCAGGTTATCCTGCAGCTTGCCCAACACATGTCGTTCCTTTAACTGGGTGGCCTCTTGCCTCTCCCGGCAAACATTGTCCTCTTCTTGTACATACTTGCCGCATGCTTGAGCAGCTGTGATGTCATGGGCACATGTTCTGGGATGCCATTGTCGTCTCGAAGGCCATCCTTGATGTTGAGCCTAGCATTAAGAGTATGCTCCAGCATAGTCGACCTGTCAGCAGGGAGCTGATTTCTTGAAAGAGAAAAACCTCACTCGACATCAGAACTGCTATGGGCCAAACAGAGGGCAGCTTTCATCACTTTGCTTACGAGCGGATATTTGGGATCACTGGCAAAATATGTCTTGGTAAATATCTGGGTCCAGTAATAGTCAATCCTAGTTCCAGGTTCATACGGCAGAATGTTTTCAGCTGCAACAATCTACTCTCATCTTGAAGGCCATCTCCGTCCACTTGCAACAGCATCTTGTAAATAGATACAATGTTCTGCACGAAGCTTTCCTTGATGTTCTGAGGCTTCAAACATTTCAGGTGACGAGCCTCTCTCTCCTTCACCAGATCTGACTCCTGGAGAAGGCGGCTCTCAGCCACCTATCAATGTTTTAAAGCTTCTTGATGTAACTTCAAACTCTGGAGGGTTGAGCATTCCTCGAAGACAAGAAGCTGATCGGCCTCCTTACCAATGTCAATTTTGCTCATTTCATAATATTGCTGGCATTGAGAAAGAAGGCTTCTTGCTTTCCTGCTTGCTTGTGAGCAGCTCTAGCTTGCAGAACCTACTTAGCAATATGATATATAGACTCTCAACCTCTTCATACAAAACATGGATCATAGGCTGATCATGTCGGAGAAGTTTTGAAAATCTTTCAAATACTATAGCACTACACAGGACAAAGGCTATCTCCTCAGGGAAGATTTTATCCTTAAAGACATTAGCAATACCCTAATAGCACTTGGATGCAAGGAGATTTTCAATGTCTTTACATTTCTGACATGGAAACACAAGAAAATAGTGTTTGCGAGCCAGCAACTGCTCTTGGGAGTCTCTGCTGCTGGGGACAGGGTGAGCCACCAGGAAACAACATAGTTAGGAAACCCATGCATAGGCACTTTCTTCTCTGTTTGAGATTTTTCAACCACCTTAAAATGACTTCGACCATTTAGAAAGTCATATACAAGAATAATGATGTCAGATACTTCCATTCCAAAAATTTCAAGCCCTTTCTGAAATGATGTATAGAGGATGTGCAGGTTGCAGAAACCAATGTCAGGAAATCCTGTCACAATCAGATGAGTTTCTTAGAAGAAAAGCTTAACAACAGCATTGTTTACATTGGGGCCATTTCAAAAGACCACGAGCATTTCCCCTAAGTACAGTGAACCACTTTCATCAGCAGAACAAGTTAACTGAAAATATATTTCAGCAGTGGCCCTGCCAATGCAGTCTTAAGTGACAAAAAACTACTCTTTATTCTTTTAAGAGTAGAACCTGATGCCAACCTACAATTCCTTAAAGCATTTCTCATTAGTAGTCTCATCATGAAAAATAGTAAACCAGACAGAATTTTGAGTGTCTTCTATCATTATATCACAGAATTAAGGGCCGAGAGCTTCAGTCCACAAATAGGCCACCTTTGTCCTTATGTACATGATCTTCCTCGAACATTCCTGTGAAGGAGTCCACGACACCGCCACAGGATGCAGCTCAGAAGCTGGACTGGACACACTTCATTGCCCAAATTAGTTCTGCGGACGGATAGATTTTGTTGTGCAATAGGCTCATTTTTACCAGAAAAGTTAGCATTTTTACAAAACAGTGAGCATTATTTCAAAATAGTCAGAAAAGTGATCCAGTTTTTGAATAAGTGAGTCAGGGGAAGCCCTGTATTGTGTATGTTCATCATTGTGCTGATGGTGTCCATTCACCCCTACGTTCACCTAATATTTCGCGGCGTGTGGGAAGGGTAATATCAACATCACAAAGCAATGCAGTGACTAATTGTGTTCAAAAATGAATGTGGAGCTAGAGTTAGCTCCATGCCAAATTAAATTTTAAACCGTTGGTGTCCATGGCAGCTTAATTTGATAATGGGATGAGCATTAAGGCAATTCAGGTATGGCAAGTATATTTAAGCAATTGAAAATATCTTTTGTTGAAGAAAAGTCACTTATTAGTCATTGTTTTAATAACCCTTCCAATGGTTTTCATTGAATTCCTGCCACGAGTAGCAACAATTCTTATCCTTCTCTCAAGTATGTTATATTATTACTGCACTTGGTTATTTGGAATGAGCTAACAATGATTCAGATCATTATTCTACAACATGATAACGTTAGAATCGTAGCTTAACCTTAGTGCAGTGATGACTTTTGAAACAATTTGAAAGAACTTTTTGGGAAAATGTAATTACATTTCTTAGACGAGGGTGGATTAAAAATACCCTTGGTTATTGAAAACGCAGAGCAACTAAAATTCGGTTGTGTTGTTCAGCAATGAAGGGTGATTGAAATTCTATAAATTAATACATACGTCACAAGAATTCTCATGACATGTGCTGTGATACTGGTTATTTTACATAGGTTTCTCTCCAGATGATGCCTGGTATGCTGAAACTTATATTTTTAGAGGTACAGATCATCAAGTGAATGAAATTATTGAATTTAAAGGAGAGCTAATAAATATTTGAATCTACATCGTTTTATTACATTCATTTCCCAAAAGTTATGAAAATTAGTGAACCTACATGTGTATCACAGGCCAGTTTAGTTGCAATTATGGGCACTTAACGTGTAACCTGTGGAAAGCTGGAGCAAAAGTATAACATTATGGATAGTTGTATCTAACTTTGCATTGAAAGACAGTTGGTGAAATTACCTGGAAATTCCTTAATTCTGAAACATCTTGAATAGTATGTTTAAGGTGAGTGCATCAGCCGAAGATATTTTACTTGAATGAAGATAAGTCCAAAAAGCTATTTAAATGAAAGTATAACTCTGGCACCAATATTCCAGTCAACAAGGTGACCATAGTAAATTGTCACATTTTTGTCAGAAATACCGGTATCAAAGTTCAAATTTCTTCCATTTAATTTGCATTAATGTCTTTTCTTCTTCCAAAACATGACCATGAACAGTGATAGATTAAATATGCTACACAAAATTCTTGAAAAACACTTGGCATGTTTCCTCAAATATGCCATGCCTGTTTTCTTAAATGTGCCCTGCCTCTTTTGACAAATGCTCAAAACATTTTGTTGTTTCCAGCATATGATAACCTGGATGTATGTGTATCCTCACCATATGCTTGAAAAATTTTCAACACATTGAATATACTCCACAAAAATGTGCTCAGCATTTTGCGAGCACATTAATTAACGAGTAATTGTGCTACTAGGGATGTCAACAAATTCCCTCTAGACGTATTTCACCCAGCTCCAACATATTTTCTTTCTCTCCTTGGCAGATATGCGAGCTAAACTATATTGTGGCCATGAAAATTGTTTCTTTGTGAATCCTCATTAGATGTAACCAGCATGCATCTTTTATGATAAAAACAGAAAAATACACTAGGTCTGATCTATTGTCATCAGTAACGGAATGTCTTATTGCACCTCTTTCAGTTCTTTAGGACTTTCAATTTAGTTAAAAGAACCTGTAAGACAGTGTGACAGAAGTCTGCTAACATTTCAAGTCATATAAAAATGAATTTTTCATCTTGAATAGAACTGGTAGCATATTCTTTATACATGTCAACGTGATATTAAGATTTAAACTCTCAGTCAAACCTCCGTTCCTTTTAACATGTTATAATACTAAATACCCGTTAGGGTATTCCGTATTATAGAAATTACGTACTTAGCAGCGTCCTTTTGAGTGCATATGAACTTGTTTTATGGACTGTGTGTATATACAATTCTTAAGACCTATTTAGTTTTCTGATAAATGAGATAGAAAGACTATTTTGCATCAGCAAATGACATCCGAGCATAAGTTTCCTCAATAACCCTACATGACCACTTAATTAATATAATGCTCTGGATAACAAAAAACATTGTGAAAAGAACCTTTTAAATTCTTTTTGAGAAGACCGCCGAGGTGACTTCCGTAAATCCCCTCTTAAACAAATTCGAACAACCTAATCTGCATCAAAACAAGGGCGATTAAATATTGAGGAGAAGCGAAAGATTTTACACTTGTCGACATACTTATGGTGTTAGTTGTTCACAACAACAATAATATCTTAGAACAATTACCTTTATTAATTTAAATACAATTTTCTTCTAACATCAAGCGAAACAACTTATCCAAAACCTCAATAGCCATTATAAATCATGGCCAAGAAGGCTTTTCCCCAGGCTGCAATACTCTTCCATACAGTGCACTTCTGTCACGAAATAAGGTCATTCTTTCCGTTTCCAAATTATCAAAATATCTTCCCAAGAAAAATCCTGACATTGGTACGGCAAGCCACATGAATTCTTTTGTGATACCAAACAGTGCCATCCTAAAATAAACACTTTCCATCATTTCCGGAATTAAATTAGTTCTTCACTGCATCTGATAACAAGCATTTAACTCAAGACTAAATAATTACGCTAATAATAAATACATATAAAATAACAAGAGAACAATTAATATATACCTTTTTAGTTTAATGTTTCCTGATCTTTGAGTTTTGCCTGCGATGCCTTCCACTTTTTTGTATGCGAGAGGTCGAGGTAAATCGTAGTCGCAGCTACTGAAGGAAAGATAATGCTTAATGCGTACCTTCTAAAAAATGATGCTGCACTTCCCTTAGCCATTTACTGGTAGGCTTAATAATTCATACGTGAATACAGAATTCAATATGTATCAATCCGTACCACTATTATAATAGGGTTAATTCTCTCGATTCTCCCTTCGGAACCTTGGCCGATGATGCCCAACGATACTCAACTGTCGAAGAATTTCTGAATTCGTCCGATAGGTTGCGAAACAGAGGATATGCGCAGTAAATAAATTTGGTGTGGTGCGAATTATGTCGAATGTTGATTGTTTTCGTAACCCTATTGCTGTGATTATATTCATTACCCAATATAAATTATCTTAATCGTATGTAAACTTCTTATAAACGTCAAATCGAAAAGTAAAGCAATATCACTCGTGTCTTCAATTTTTGTATACTGAGTCATGGAGATAATATTTCACGAAAAGGTAACATTTTCTGTATGATTTTTAATGAGTTATGTTCATGGCATTAAAGAAACACTATGAAACCTTATGTGCGTTTGATTATTACAGCAAGAAGGCTCGCTATGCGCTCAGCACTGCTTGAACGCCCTCCTTCAGGGTCCTTACTTCAGCCCTGTTGAGTTAGCCACGTTAGCTCAACAAATGGATGACGAGGAAAGGAAAAGAATGGCAGAATCCGGGATAGACAGCGATGATTACAGAAAGTTTTTGGAAGTTAGTGTTCTAATGATTTTTTCTTTTATGAATATTCTACACAAGTACTAAATGAACGTAGGGCATCTGTCTTTAAAACACTGTTTTGTAATGCTTGGTTCAATGCTTAGGTTGTTCTGTGATGATATTAATACATTTGCTTGTCCACTGATGACACTTGCGTCAGTTAACTGACGTTAAAACTATACTTTTGGTGATCGTATTAGCCTAACTTTCACATTTGTGAACAGATGAAGTCATTTAATGAACCAGGATCTTAAAATTTACCCTAATTTCAGTAGAACGCACATACCTGCATCAAATTAACCCTCAAACTCTCTCTCTCCAGCAACCCTCTGGAAATATGGACGACAGTGGATATTTTTCCGTACAAGTTATCAGCAGTGCTCTGGAAGTTTGGGGGCTCGAACTAGTACCATACAGCAGCTCAGAACAGGTGGCTTTAATGGCTCAAAAGTCTCCTACGTAAGTTAATTCTTCCTTCGGCTTTGGCCATTGAAGTTACATGGGAAATTTTCAATCCTTTCCTCATTTCCTTATCTTGTGTTGTCCATCTTTGTTGCTGTATTCACTTTTTTGCTAATGTGTTCCATAGTATACAACTATGATTTTATTATTGTGTTGAGTTTATGAATAAAATTTTAAGGTTTTATAATGAGTAGTGCGTTATTTTCATCTGAGGATAGTAGTGAGACAATTTTTGTTATTGACTTGCAACTGTCGAAGCACTATATAGGATCATCATAACCTTATTAACACTAGAAGTGTCAGAGCGGTCATTTGACCATTTTTGAATTTCAAATGGTCTCCTTTTTCTTTACAATGGATAAAAAATGACTTAATGAGTTTTACGCCACTCGCCAAAAAATTTTATCTCAGTTGGTTAATGTATGAAATATTTGTTAATATACCTTAAAGTGCGGGTCATTTTGACGTGCTGTCTAAATTTTCAGCATATAATTATTGTCCTCTCATTTAAGATTTTTTTCTGGTATGATAGGTAGTAGGTAGTCACTTGAACGGATTGAATGTATAGCAGTTTTTTTATATTTTCTTAAAATTATATTTTTTCCTTTTTATTATTATGATATAATATCATTGGAATACTGCATTGACATCCTCAGTATCTGAATAAATACTTCCAGAGTTATGCTTTATTCCAAAGTAGGTATATGAGATGCATTGCCACCCTCATCTCTTTTTTTATTCCTACATGGTCATCGAGTTTTGACCATACATTGGGTAAGACACTGGTCTACCAGACTCATGCTCCAAAGCCTTGAGATATCCAGCTGATGTGATCTTACTTCGTAACAACTTGTTCAATTTGTGTGTTTTGATGTTCAGAGGCTAAGATCTCAGAGTCTCAATACAGATAAATTTGCATTGATGTCCTAACTATGGAATAGTTTTGTGGAGGCTATATAGCCAGCTATAGCTCTAGTGAATGCCTCGCCATGGACCAGCATGTGTCTCCCACTGAGTGCATGGCAAATAAACCAGACAATTAGAATCAAATTCTGAGTGTTTGCAAGTACAAATTCCATATATTTCTGCAATGGTTTTCTGTATATGAGGAAAGATGAGTTGCGCCAAACCCAATGAAAGTCTCTCCAAAAATGTTATTTACCTCTTATTGCATCTGTACCTAAACTCAGAACAAAATGTCATGTCGGACAATTTTTTACATCACTGACTTTGGTGAAAAAACATTAGAATTGTCAGCTGGAATAGAATGGAATCAGATGTGAGGTCCCTGAAATACTTTGAATGTCAAAGGCTCGTTTGTGCGGTATCATAGTCCTCAAGCATACATCATCATCAACGGTTAGCAATCCTAGGATTGGTTTGATGCAGCCCTCCACTCAATTCTTTTATTGGCCAACCTCTTCATATTAATGTAATTCCTCTCTTTCACATCACTACAACCTGTTCTATATGACTCATTTGAGGCCTGCCTTTTCCATTCTTCCCTTGTCGTCTTAGGATATGGCCAATTAGATTGTCCCGTTTTCTTTTTTGGATTTTCAGCAGATTTCTCTTTTCTCTCACTCTTCTTAAGACTTCTTCATTTGTCACTCGGTCGATCCATTTTATCTTCATCATTCTTCGGTAGCACCACATTTCAAATGCTTCCAGGCTTGACTTCTGTGCAGCTGTTATCGTCCATGTTTTACTGCCATATAGTAAAATGTTCCAGGTACAGACATTGCAATAACAATATACCAAGGTAAAAAAACAACATTTTGGTGCCTAGTACCATTCATCCCAGTAATGTATGAGAGAGTACACAAAAAATATTACCAGAGTCAGTCTTCTGGTACGTTACAAACTATGGAGTAGATATACTGGACCAAATGTCCAGAAAATACACAGCACATGCACATCTTGCCAATGGCCTGAACAAATTTTACAAAGTATCCTAGACATAGCTGCGTGGGTGATATACAAAGAGGTCCCTTGAAAAAAAAATCAGTCACCATAAATTTTTTTTGTCAGCTTAAGAACCACATAGCAAGTATATCTAGTCACACCCAGGGCCGGGACATTCATTTTCAGGTAGAAAAAGATAGTGTCAGGTACAAACATACGATGGAAACGATATTATAGAAAGATGTTCAAGAAGCCAAAAATATATGTGCAGAAAATGCTCTTAACAAGAAGTGAAGGACTTGTAATGTGTGTCATGAAAAATGAAGACTATTACTGTGGAACTAGTATTCCAAAGCAATATGCATGGCTAAATGCTGTTACTTACATTAGGTGTACAATGACTCTCTAATTGTAAATACCATTTTTATATTCAGGCAACAAAATTCAGCTAAACTACCACTATGTATCTGTAATCATGTATTGGTGATATATCAGTGAATTTCAAAGTTCTGTGAAAATAAAAAAGCTAAATCGTTTAAATTGTACACATTACTTCTAAATAATGTAAAGATGAGCTAAAGATGAAAAGTCTCACTTTAAAGTCGAATATACAGTAAAACCTTGCTTTTACATCCCCGTAATTTACGTTTTCCCGGCATTAACGACTTTTTCTTCAAGTCCTAATAATTTCCATATATCCACAAGGTAACATCCTCCCTTTATTTACGCTAGCAAATTTTTGAATGGTTTGCCATTTACGTCTTACGAGACGATTTTCCCGTGATTGTCGTCCTGGTTGCATAACTGGTGGATGGACTCAATGCTCTGTGAAAGACAAAGTAAAACTTCATGCAATAAGTTACCACTATGAAAGAGAAACATAATTTGCTCAGATGTACCACCAGTTATTGTGACCTCGCTCATCTGTGAAATTGTTATGCTGTGAGAGATTACAGCGCACAGACGTCATTTTTGTCATGATTGTTGTCAGGTTGCATAATTTGCGGATTGGCTGATGCTATCGCATAGGTGATGGAATTTTTCATTTATTTAAGAAGTGTATGCTATTCAGCATTTGTGGCCTTGTCTTTCTTATTTGGTTAGGCATTAATACAGATTTTAAAAAATCCTCCAGCCAAACTTCATCTTCATACATCCTACGAACAAACCTGTAAAATCATATCGTTCTTCTTGAAATAAATCTTCTCTGCCTCAATTTGTAAGTAGCATTGATGGTATATCATTATAGTCTCCACACCTTCTTTTCTCATAATGTTTACCCTCATGGCTGGATCAAGACTCCTCATCCCAGTTCATCCTTATCTATGTCATTCTCCTCTTCTATTCCCAAGTTCCCTTGCCTATCATTAGTGCCATGCAGTTCTTTTCATGTATTCCTTACCCCTATGCTGAATCTCTAGTAATTTCTATCAGCAGCTCTCCTGACTTAACACAAATGCACAGTATCGTTTTCCACTTCTTGATACTGAATAACCTTCTAACCTTTGAGTACAGTGCGCCTATTTCTCCCTCTCCCTGGAGCCTCTCAACCTATTTACTCGTACATTGACCTTTTCACCACTTTTCTCTCACTCTCTTCGTATCCCTCCTATGTCTATTGCTTATTTCCTTAAATTTTATTTCGCCTTGCTGTGTTTAAATCTTTCTATTTCCATCTTTCCTCAATTTTCTCCATAATTTGTACCAACACCCAATATGTCTTGACCGCTCTAGTGTCTACTGCACTATTTCCCCCAACCACCCTCCCCACCCCTTCCTTTCTCAACTGTTTGATGTTCTGCATCTTCCCACATACACCTGTAAACTAATTCCTGATATTCTCTCCGATTTAAAACTGTACAATTTTTTCACACTTCCTAATCTTGGCCCAACCTTATGTAATCTAGTTAATATATCTCTCCGTGTCCCCATGCATTTCAAATGAGTGATTTTGGCATTATTAAAGAGGTTTTGTTGGAACTATATTTCAATTTTTTAAACTTTTCATTCAATGAAGACAAGAATTGGGCGGGCAAAATCAAGAAGCAAGGAGTTATTCTGTCAGGCATAACTTTCATAAAAATATGCATACCCTCAAATTACACTTTTCCACAATTTGCACTTTATTCTCTAGTTCCCCTCAAAAGTGTAAAAGAGGAAAAAAGTGAAAACTGTATATGTAAATTTTAGACTTGTACCAATTCCACTTTTTCCGATACCAAACCGATACCTCGATGGCTCGGCTGATGCCGATAGTATTATTTTCCGATACCTTACTTATTTTTCTAAAAAAAATGATAAGTTCTTTCGGTTTTGTGAAGTCAACTAAGTAATCAAAAGTGTTTTAAAAGAGCGGGTAATTATTGAGAGAAATGACATTGTGACAACTCTTTTATTTTGCTACTCTTGCATTTATCTCGGGAATTGGATTTGTACACTAAGCCCTCTTGCATTTGTAAATACTGAAATTTATTTTTAAGAAATCAGAGCTGCTGAACATGCTCAGCAGCTACAACCAAATGCAGGTACAACCAAATACAGTGGACTCCCGTTAGAATGTTTTTGTAGGGACCCTAAATCCTGAACATGGTAATGAGGAAAACTTGCTGAACAGGTTAGGCTTTCCCAGGTTATGTTGAAGATGTATGTGCGGGTTGCATAACTTCCGGGGGACCATTACTCTTGCCATGAAGTTAGTTCATTTCTGGCGTTAATTTATTGTAACAAAGTTTCATTTTCAATTATTACTCCTCCCAAAAGTTACATACATTACCTTGCATTGATGTGCACTCAATAATTAACGATGACTATATGACCAAATAGCACGTTTTGTGTGTACTATTCACACAAAAAAAGTATTACATAGGCTCGACTTTGACGCTTGCTATCCCAAAAATGGAAGAATCGAAATTCGTAGAGAGCATATCAGTGTGTAGATAATTTGGCCTTTCGTTTAATGCAGGTACCAGACTTTTTTTAATAATTACTTTTGAGGCATGTTTTTACAGTGAGGATGAAAAATGGCAATTTCATAAAGTCGCGGAGGCCAGCGTCACTTTGGAGATCGTCTTAACAATATGAAATGCACAAATGAAAGGAAATTTTGATAGAATATGAATTGTACTTTTGCCATTACATCTGATAAATTTCAAATATTTACTTTTATTCGTTTAAGTTTTTCTAGTAAATTTACGAAACCAGGTTTTCTCCGTACGTATGGAACATTGGAGGCATGCGAGCACCTTCATCTTCATTTTAAATTTTCTAATGCGAATTCATTAACGTCATAACACTTGACTATGCCCCAATACTTTAGTTGCATTGCATATTTTTTGAAATCGTGTTCGGAATGTAGGTGTAAACACGGAACAGCATATGCGTTGAACAGAACGAACTTGAGTTGATGGCAGAAGTTTGATTTTTGCCGCTATTTCAGCAAACTTTCATCTTAGGTAGACTTCGTCTACTTTTCAGAGGAGGATGAGCTTTTCGCCTCAGGCTTTCCCTTAGCCAATTCTAAGCACCAGTCTCATTTTTACTGTCATGAAGATCGCAGCTAAGTAAACAAATACGCGGCACATTGGTAAGTCAGTTGAAGAAGGCAGGATTTCAAAATTATACGTTTTTAGATGATTTTCACAGAAAAAATACTTTCGAGTAAAAGTATCCAAAAAAACGAGTACTCAAACGTATCGAAGTAACAGGAAAATGGCCAATACTCGCTATCAGTATTGGCCCAGGTCTAGTAGATTTATTTATGCACACCACGAAAATGAGAGAAAACACACAACTGTCAGAATAACTGCTGCTGGTGCTTTTAGGCATGGGGAAAGTACTGTGCTTCTAGTTTTAATACCATCTTAGAATTTCTGGTGTCGATTTTATGCATGATTTGTCTGATGAGATTAGCTAAGAGTCAGTTTTTAATATCAATAAGCTGTACTCTTGTTTCATCCAGGACCAGCAATTAGCATTTTCCATTTCAATTTGTGTAAAGATATACCACACCAGTCCTGGCACAATGATTTTGTTAAAACCCTCCTAATCTCATTGTTTAAATCAATTGGTCTATGACTAGTTTTATCCCGTTTTTAGATCTTTTATATTATTGTGATTTTATGTACTGTCACTTCATTCTTTGTGACTTCATTGCAGGGATATGCAGGCTTATATTTGCAATTACCGCGATCATTGGTTTACAATACGTCGCCTAGGTAACCAGTGGTTCAATCTCAATTCAATGCTTACTGGGCCTGAACTTCTATCCAACACATACCTTGCAATGTTCTTAGCTCAACTTCAGCAGGAAGGTAATACTGTCATAAGTTACAGAGCATTCATTGTGGTTAACAGTTAGTTAAATCTTTGCTGATTATAACTTTTTTTCCAGGTTACTCCATTTTTGTCGTTAATGGAGTTCTGCCAGAAAGTGATGCTGATAATCTTCTTCGTGTGTGCCCAGCTGTGCAAACAGTAAAACCTAAGCTTTTAAGTAAGCCCTCAACTACCAGCTCTAATTCTGATCCATTTTGTGTTACATCTCTATTAAGAGGAGTGGGGAATGTTCTTGTGGGTGGATCAGGTGGTTCCTCTAGTCAATCTCAAAATGACAGGGAATCTTTGCAAAGACATCCATGTGAAACTTCTAGTAAGCCGGAAAGTGTGTTATTGTGTGATGAAGAGGATGATAATAGTGAGCTACAAAGGGCACTGCTGTAAGATATCTGTCATAATTATCTATAGAGCATGCACAATGTAGTTTAGATTACTTCTTGCAAGATTCAGCTTTTAAGAAAATCATAACTTAAAAATGACAGTACTGTCTATGGATTCTTGCTTAACTGATGTGATTTATATTATTATTAATAGTATCAATTTAAGGCATTATATATATGCTATGTATTAATGTAGGACCAGTAAAGCAGAAGTTGATGGCCTTATTGATGATACTCGGACAAGGGTGATGGTAGAAAGCGAGGTCAGTCCTGAGGATGATCAACAGCTGAGGGAAGCCCTTAGGTTGAGCTTAGAAGTTCAGAATGAGTCTCCTGAACCTTCATCCAGGTTGAGGAACGAAACACCTGATGATGAGGGAGATGAGGAATTACAGAAAGCATTGCAGATGAGCTTGGAATGTGAGTAAATCATTTAAAAACCTGTTTGTGTTTGGTGGATAAATCCTATACTTTTATATTCAGTAATCATTTATCTTGGAGCTGCCAGATGACTTTAATACAAAAATCTGACATGAAAATATTTAAGCCCCAGTTGCCAGTCTGTTCTCTGTTTTCTGTCTGCCATCTGTTTCAGGGGCCCCTAAACCACTTGTATGTCCACTATTCAAATGAGGCATCATATAGGGTAGTGTGCCGAATACAGGACAATGTATATGAAGAGTTTAGTGTAGGCAGTAGGCTGTAGAGTAGATCTTTCTCCAGGGTAGCAAACAATAATGTATTGGTCAGACAATTCAGAATACAGGCATAGTCTAAACACATGTATAGACTGTGTTGTGGGGGTAGCAAGACAAATTAACCAAATAAACACATAAAAAGGACTAACATTTTATCCAACAAAAGGACTACTCATCAAACCACTATTGTTTCCACAATTAAAAAATAACCCCCACCATTCATATGTGCAGTCATAATAACATAGAAGTATATTCTACAATGGTAATTTTATTGCTGTAGTTTAAGAAGCAAGATGTTGAATTTCACCACTTGGTATAGAGTTTCTGATAAAATTATAGAAACTGAAAGTCAGTTAATGAGTGAATTTACTGGTTGTGAAATTTTTCCATTAATTTTCAATTAGGAGAGATCAAGAATCAACTGGAAGGAGGATTTATCACAGTTGAGAACAAAATAGTCAGCAAAATACTGATACTTCCCAATAAAAAATTGGATATAAGAGGAATAATTTTGTATACCTCATGAGAGGAAGTGTCCTCTGTTCCATACAATGCTCTAAAGTGATTACTTTAGCATAAATGCAAAAGTAAAGTTTGTGTGTAGAATAGACAATCCCATGCCAATATATACACAGTGCTAGAACTCAAGAAACAGATCAATGCTAAGAACTCCTGAAACAATGAACAGAAGATAATAGGGTAGTTTCAAATTATTGTTTTTGTTATCTTGATCAAAATTTTACTACCTCAGGTGTCTGTACTTTAAACTGTTTGATTTTAAAATTAAATTAAGTATTTTACCTCATTAATTAAAAAAGTGAAAATTTTCAAAAATTCAACAACGGTAAAACCTGTGTGAAGATTTCTCGGGTTTCATTAGCAAACGATAGCTTACATAACGGTAAAACCTGATGGCTGACGGTAAATTATGCCATGTACCTGATTCCGGTAACTTATGACATAAAATGCCCAACAACATGAAGCTTTTCAGTGCATTATTATTTTAGCTACTGAATGCCTTTTTAGGTTAATTTATTTCTTTAAAAATAGACAAACATTGTTTCTTTATAGACCTAAACTTTCAAATACACTATAAAAATAATTATTTTACAGCCCTATTAATAATAATATTGTTTCAGAACCTTTTTATATCCGTCCATGAATAGTTATAAGCATATACTGAAATAAGTAGTGAATAATTAGCTGACTGAAAAACTGTCATATTGTGGAATTAGTAAAGGATTTGTCACCTAGTTGGTCTTGCCTCTGTTATGGTATCTATCAAATGAATAATTGCAAACACTGGTATGTCTGTAAAAACACAACCCCCAAAGCCATCCTGCGTACCCAGAATGCTCGATTAAATTAGTATGTGTCACCATCATGTGTACACAGAATGCTGCCTGAACTGGTGAATTTTATAATTTTCCTAGGGCCAAGTTTACACTTTTAAATTATTCAGTTAACTTAGTTTTGTAAAAGTAACCTTTATACTTCATAATATAAAAAACTCTGCATTTCTAAACCTTGTGTTAGGTAATTTCCAAATTTCAATGTTACGATTAATTTTTCTTAAGTATCTGTGAGTAATGGAATATTATTCTCAAATCCTCTTCTCTTCTTACCATTGTGAAAATAGCTGCCTATTCAGCTGGTGAGTTGTCAATGTGGGTCTTTCACATGAGATATCTTTCCAGTATTTCTTTCTTTCTTCTCTCTCCTCTCTGTCCTGAGTAAACATTGGTTCCTTGGGCATCATCACTTTGAGCTCTATGAATGCTGACTTTCCATGCAGTCCCAAACTAAGGGGCTATGTGCTTCTCTCTCCATCTCTTGCCGGCAATAATGGCTTGAAATAAGTCTCCAAACAGTCTTCAAAACTAGGGCCCTTTGGACCTTTAGGATCCAAAGGTCCATGGTTCGATTCCTGGTCCAGGTGAACTTTTTCGCATGGCAATTAATGTGAATTTCACCGCTGTTCACACAGCAGGATTGAAATATCCTACATTTACCGCCAAGCACGGCTTTAGCGCTGGATGGGGTTCACCTTTGGTCATGGCTTCTTTGAAGCCCATTTCTCCCTTGCATTGCCATCCTCGATGGACCACTAGGGCTCAGCGTCTAATACCTTGAACCTTGGTAAAATTGCCATGCGAATTAGGGATCCTGGGTAGTGTAGTGGTCTGCACAGTGGCCTGGGAAGCCAAAGGTCTGTGGTTCGATTAGTGGTCCAGGTGAACTTTTTCACATGGCAATTAATGTGAATTTCACTGCTGTTCACGCGGAAGGATTGAAATATCCTACATAGAATTAAGGATGTTTATGAAGTTCAGTACCGCAGTCCTAAATTCATATACTATCCATGAGGAAAGTATGAAAAAAGTGAAACATCTATCGTTTTGACTGCAACGTGCTAAGGAGAAGAGTTTTGAAATATGTAACTGTATCCTTGTAATGTGTACTAAGCCATCAAATTTAGAAGGGAGACAACATAGGGCCAGGTGTCACTTAGAGACTTTCTGAGAAGAATAACTATAA
This sequence comes from Platycnemis pennipes, assembly GCA_933228895.1. Classification (NCBI taxonomy): domain Eukaryota; kingdom Metazoa; phylum Arthropoda; class Insecta; order Odonata; family Platycnemididae; genus Platycnemis; species Platycnemis pennipes. The sequence goes on from OW121851.1 coordinate 30,810,132, forward strand.
CAGGGGAGGAAGATATATGCAGTTTGTGGCACCCTTGAAAAGAGAAGGGAAGGCAGTTGAAGGCAGCTGTCAGACTAAGGTTCTTATGTTGTACTCCTTATTTGCCAGTGGACATATAACACAGTTAAATGTTGCATCAAAAATGGTGCATGCATTTCATTTAAGTCACAGATTGGGTGCACTCAAATTTACTGAGGCTGATTAGGTGGATTAATGAGTGTTTGCATATCATAACCATTCTAGGTGGTGTTATTTCTTTCATGAAGGCAATTAAGCAGGATGCACTTTGCTCTGGCTTTCTGGGGCTGGAATTTCCTATACCACAGAAAAATAAATAAATGTCAGTCTATTTATGTTTGTCTCTGAACTGTCTACTTTTATGTCACAATGTTGAAATTAATTATAGTGATGTTTGGATTTTCCCTCTCCCATGAAGGTTACTGTTATGTCATTAATTTAATGAGAGTCTTCTCACTGAAGAGACATACCTTAGTATGTTTGCTGGTTGTGTGCATTTTTATTTCTAACTGTTCCTAGTCAATTTATCTGTTAATTTCTCTGTTTGTACATTGATCGTGGCGTTGGCCATGTGACCAAATTCCACGCCAACTACTTCTAGCTCCTATTTTAGCCAACCATCCATTTCAATTTTCATGGTCCACTTCTTGTCTTCTCTACTTTAAATATAGAATTGCTGGGTTTAGGATGCATTTCTATTTTGCAATAAGCTGCTTTCCTTGCCATTGTAGATTGCTTATCTTTACAGGTTGTTCAGGTGGTCAGAGTGAAACTCAAGTTAATATTGAAGAAATAAGGCAGCGACGATTAGCATTTCTTGAAAGTGCTGTCCCAAACTTGGGAGCAACTAATTCAGCAGCATCAACGACACATACATCACAAATAAACAATCCTACAAGATAGTCAAGTGTTAGAGGGAATTTGTGTAATTAATGGGTATTTACTATGAGCAATTACCTTTCTGAAAGGTGAATTTTTATTCTTGAGGTCTTCCCTCGACTTTGAAAACAAGCTTGTTAACTTCCAGAGAACTTTTTAAGTTATTTTTGCTTAAAATGTTGCATAATGGTTTTCTTCTGAATTAATGTGAATAATAACATTCTGTTTACTTAAGTGTTTCCTGATTTGGTTTTTAGGCTTCTTTACTTCATGTGAATACTTAAGAGAATATTTTGCTCTTTGAAGTGCATCAGTAATTTGCATTTAGATATTGAGAAAATATTGTGAAGTTCCAACTTTGTCATTGTTTTTATTTTGTAATTCTTAAAGGCTTTTGTTGTGTAATAACAGGATACAATTGTTCAGTTAGAATGTACCTGAAGTTGGACTTTAATTATGTAAAAGCATTTAGGTACCTATTTTAGGTCAACCCTGCTTTCTTTATCAATTTTAGCTGGTCTTTTGTAAAGAGAAAAATTTCTAACAATTTGGGTGCATGATGATTATATTGTTTACACAAACTTTGTGCTTTTTAAATGGCATATTATTTTTTGTAAAATTGAAACTATCAATTACGAGACCCAATGCTGCCTAAAGGTTGTGAAATTTACAGTTCTGAATGGTGTACATAAACATTGACAATTTTTAAATGTGGCTGTTGCTCATTGTTTCATTCATCTGTAACTGTGCTTTTAAGTTATTAATGTATAGGCTTGTTCTACACATGTCAAAAACTGACTGATAATCTTTATTGACAATAATGACATGGCATTAATAAACCCTTTGAAATTTTACTTCATTCGTAATTTACCGGTTCACTTAGTAGCTGACCAGAATGGTGCCTTTCTTCTCCATTTTATTAGAGAAAGTAATTAAGGGCTTGAATAAAAATTTTGATTAACTGTCATAATTCGTCATAAGTGCAGTCGAAAATGTTTATAAGCTTTGTGTACTGTCAATTCATGTTATTTTCTTTGGTTTGAAAAGATGTCACTTCACTACAGTCGGCGTCAAAATGATGTGCTGCTACACTTTGAAAATTTATATCTGGATATAGGTGTATACTAATACAATGTAATATACGTCATTTTAACGGTAATTTTACTGTCATTTCAGTTATTATTTTTTATCAGTAAAAAATTTAATAATGTTGACTCGCCAATGAAATAATTAACTCTGCACACCAGAAAATTAGCAGTTTTCTCAACTTAATGAACTTTGACACTCATTCTAGGGAAAACTACGGTATATGCAGCATTCACCTTTCTTAAATAGTTGCAACAATGAATATAGATACGTATAAATGCAAATTCATATTTATAAAAAACATATTTTGTTGTTAATTAATGAAAATGTTTAATCATTATCTAGTCATACAATTTGTCCTGAATCAAAAAATTAAATTTATGTTTCGACTTTTCAATTTGTTTCCAATTTTTCTATGATCCCAAAATTTATGATTTATGCATAGAATAAATTATATTAAGGCATCATGAAAGTATCCGAGAGTGAACGCGTGCTCCATTGCCACGTCTTGCGTGTGAGACTTAAAACGTATGATCGGACTTGTGGATTTTGGCGTGATTGAATAATTTTCCATCAAGCTTTAGAAAAGTGATGACATGTTCGATAAATAGAAATTTCAAGTAGAGATGAGTCAATACCAAAATTTATCAATTCTCGATACTAATTCCTTGAAAATCGATTTTCGATACTGATGCCATCAACCTATCCATGTATACATGTTTTTACCTGGTTTTCCTATACATTATTATTAAATGTTCCGTGAAATCTAAAAATACAATTTTACGAAACAAAAATTTGAATATACTATTTACTTTGGAAAAACACTCACGATATTATATCTACTATGAGGAAATTATGAAAATAAAAACAGTTTGATAACACAAGAGTTTTATATTTTTTTACATGAGCATGCTTAATAACAAATGCCATGTTTAAGGAGGTTCCACCGTGACTCCGTGATTCAAAATCCCGTAAAAGAGCTATGTCATCAAATGAATAAATACCGATCCAGAAAAACACCTATATGGAAAATCATCTATAGGGTGAAAACACATACACAATTGTATGAGTATGCTATTGTATAGTGCATTGTAGTTGCATTCTATTTTTTACCAGCTCTTTTTTTTACTCATTTTGACTGACGGGTTGTTGCCACGTTTAATTTATACAGTGAGAATCAATGCTCAGTCCTGATAATGCATATTCTGAAATAGATTAAATATTTTCTTACTTACTTTTAAACTATTCCATTGCAAATACAACTCTTTGTTTTGAATTTTATTAATATTCCTATTTTTGAAAATTGTATGGCAACAATGACACTGCTACAATTTGGAAGCATTGGTATTAATTACGCCATATCAATAACTTATGAAATATTTAAATTACATAAAAAATATAAGAAGGACCTTGGTAAGGTATATTCCTAAATTGAATTAGTAAATAGGCTTGTAATCACGTTCCGTCACAAGTACCGTTGCCAATGAAAGCAACATACTGTAGTGCCACTTTCATGTAACTAAGGCTTTTCTGCTTTTTAAGCAAACATTTATTAATATGTGTTGGATTAAGTTTTTATTCAAATCAATGATACAACCATTCTCTTTCATGTTCAATATCGTTATGCCCCGAATCCTCGTTATCAACAAACTATTTCCCCCATGACAACCATGGAAAAACAAAACATTTATTTTAATTTGATCCGCGATTATTATTTAACAAATTTACTTTGCTTCAAATTCCTCCTTTCGCGTGACAAATTTTTAAATAATTAAACTCAAGTTTGGAATGTGCTTCTTCATTAATGCTTCGCTGACGTCCTTGGTCAAAACATCAGTTTCCAAGTCTGCTGAACCCACGTGATGAAGAACCACCTCACCATTTTTGATTTCATCCTTGACAAAATGATACATTCTTCTGATGTGCTTGTTTTCTTTGTTGATCTTCTCATTGTTATTCCAATTCAATGCTGATTGACTGTCAGTTCGAACTTTTATTGGTCGTTCAACAACTTCAAATTGTCCCAGCTCTTCTAACAACTCTGTCAACCAGATGCCCTCACAAACTCCATCACATAATGCCACCAACTCCGATTCCATAGTTGATAAAGCTACCATCTTCTGCTTTCCGCTTCTCCAACTGATCAATGCGTCTCCAATCTTCACTGAATATCCGCCAAATGATTTCGAATCCAAAGTGGTACACCAACTGGCATCTGAACTAATCTCCAGTCTTCCAACTTCTCTGCCAATCTTCAAACGATACCCTTTGGTCCCCTTCAAATATCTCAAAACTCTCTTCAATGCCTCGTAATGAATCATCCTTGGATCTTTTGAGTACTGCGATAGTTTGCTGTAGGTGTATGCCAAGTCCGGCCTCGTCCCTCTCACCAAATATCCAATACATCCAAGTATTTCTTGGTACAAATCCTTGTTTGCTTTCTCCGAATCTTCGTAATCGTCAAGTTTGACTCCACTTGCTGCTGGTGTCTTCACTCCATTGCAATTCTCCATTCCGAATCTCTAGATGCAGCTTGATTGTTCCATGATAAATCCTTCTTTTTCTTCTTTGATTTTTATTCCTAGGAACTTCACTTCATCCTCCTTTGACACCTTAATCTTCAATTGCTTTTTCAGTTTTTCCACCAGTTGATCAATCTTCTTTTGACTGTCACCAACAATTATACAGTCATCCACGTAGCATCCAATTGCCAAAAATCCCTTCTTTGACTCTTCGACAAATACACATGGATCTGCTTTACATGGTTTCAATCCCAATTCCTTCAAAATTCCAGATAATTTCTTAAACCAACATCTTCCTGCCTCTGGAAGTCCATATAAACTCTTCTTTAGTCTAAATATCTTCCCTTCTTCAATGTTCACTCCTTTTGGTGGATTCATGTACACATGCCTGTCCAATTCTGCGTTCAAGTACGCTGCTTCGACGTCAATGAACTCCACTTTGTAATTTTTCTTCGCTGCAATTGCCAACAGTGTCTTCAATGACTCTTGCTTCATCACTGGACTGTAAGAGCTTTTGTAATCCACTCCCATTCGCTGTCGTGAACCATCAGCTACCAGTCTTGCCTTGTATACTTCTGCATCTTTGGTTCCCTTTTTCTTGAAAACCCATTTGCTTTGAATTAATTTTACCTCTTTTGGCTTGTTAACAATTTCCCAAGTCTGATAATTTTTCATATTTTTCAATTCCTTGTTCATTGCTTCAATCCATTTGATCTTGTCCTTGGACTCGATTGCTTCTTTGTAGTTCCTTGGATTGATTTCTTGCACCATATTGACAATGCAATCGGGCTCCTTCTTCTCTCTCGTTGACCTTCTTACTCCTTGTTGTCTTAATTCATCTTCTATTCCTTTTAATTCTTCTTGGTGTCTCTGTTTCAGGACATCGTTCGTGTCACCTTTTTTTCTCCCTCTTCTTCTCTCTCCAGCTTGAACAATTACCAACGGATTTTTATGAGATGAATCATCATCACTGTCGAATTGTCCTTGAAAATCTTCAACAACGTCATGGATAATTCCTGAATTGTTTTCTTCCTCGTGTCGTTCGTCTCGATTCTCTTGCCTCTCAATTGGGATAAAAACGTAGTTAGTCTCGTCATAACCAACGTCTTCTTCCTTCTTCTGAAAACCCATTTTTTCTTCAATGAACTTTACGTCTCGACTCTCGTGAATCTTCCTGTCACTCAAGTCAAATACTCGGTAGGCTCTCCTGTTCTTCGAGTATCCCACGAACACAGCTTCCTTTGATCTCACGTCAAGCTTCTTTTTTTGAACATCTTCATTTCTGTAGAAGACCTTGCAGCCAAAAACTCTGAGATGTCTGACCGATGGTTTCTTGTTTTTCCAAATCTCAAGTGGAACTTGATCCCTCTTCTTCGTAGGTGAAAGATCATGCAAGTAGCTCGCAGTCCACACGGCTTCTGCCCAAAACATCAGTGTTAATCCAGCTGCAATGAGTAACGTTCGAGCCATTTCCACCAACGTTCGATTGGCTCTCTCAGCAATTCCGTTGCTCTGTGGAGAATAGATCGTCGTTCTCTCGTGCTTGATGCCTTTCTTCTTGAAATATTCTTGCAATGTGTCGTTGGTAAATTCCGTACCATTGTCTGAGCGAAAATTCTTGACCTTTTGTCCTGTCTCGTTCTCTTTTCTCTCAATAAACTCGATCAGTTTATCGGCAGTTTCACTTTTACTCTTCAAAAAATCGACGAAATATCTTCTGCTGTACTCGTCCACAATAGTCAGCATGTACCTACTCCCTCCAATTGATTCTTGTTGCATTGGACCACACAAATCCGCGTGCAGTCTTTCCAAGATCTGCTGTGCACCTTCGATTTCGACTTCTTTGAATGGTGCTCTCGTCAGTTTCCCTTGAATGCAATCCTCGCAGTTGTCGTCCTTGATCGACACATTTTCGAGTCCTCTGACAAGATTCTCTTTCGCCAATCTAGAAAGATAATTATTGTTAATGTGACCAAGCCTCTGGTGCCATAAATTACTATTTATTTCGCTTGTGCTAAAGCAAACTTCTTTCTTCAGCTCTCGTTCATCGCTGTCCGTGCTCATTCGAAACATAAAAGCATCTGCTTCAAAGATCCCCTGTGCAACTAATTCTCCTGTTTTCTTGTCATAAATTCCAAATCCATCTTCATCAATAACTATTTTCTTGCCCATCTTGACCAGACTTGGAACTGACATCAAGTTGCTGTTTAAATCTGGAACATAAAGTACGTCTTTTATAGTTAATGCTACCTCACCATCGTCAAGATAGCTGGTTCCTTCAATTTCTCCTCGAAATTCAGCGTGAATCTTTCTGCCTGCTTCAGCCGTCACGATCTCCACATTGTCTTTCCTCTTATTAATCAATAACTCCTCTTGATGAGTCATGTGAGATGTGCACGCCGAATCAAGCATCCAAGTGACTCCATTTTCTGCATTTATCTTGTGATGCTCCCTCACTTCAAATGCATGTTGATTCTTGCCTCCTTTGAAAATTCCCTTGAATTTGCTCTTATTCTTGTAAAAATCCTTTGAATTTTCTTTAGTCTCAATTGAATTCTCCTTGTCCTTGTGCCAGCAATCACGAGCAAAATGTCCAATTTTGCCACAACAGAAACATTTTTTCTTAGTCTGCACCTTCGCCTTAAAAGCCTTGACCTCTCCTTCATTGGTTGATTTCTTGTTTTTCTCCTCATATCGCAAAAGTGCTCCTCTCATGAATTCGAAATCCACCGTTGGATTGGAAGAAATCGCTGTTGCAACTTCACTGAAACTCTTTGGTAGACCCTCGATTACGTACATAATTAATTCATAATCTTCAATATTATTACCCATTTCCTTAAGTTGAGTCTCTAATGTTTGAGCTCTAGTTAAATAACCGTCAATGCTTTCTTTCTCTAATTTTTCTAATTTAGCCAATTCAATCATTAACTGAGTCTTTCTATGTTTCTCAACACCGTCATGACGTTTCTTTAACAAAAGCCACAACTCTTTTGCATTGGAAATACCTTGACATGCTAACGCCTGCTCCGCCGAAAGTGTCATAATGATCAGCATGTTGACCTCGTCGTTCTTCTTTGACCAGGCTTCCCACTTCGCCACAGCCGCTGCATCAGCACCATTCTTCTCTGGTTCATCACCGAAAATGATATCTTGATACAATCCTTTCGCCTTAAGAACTGCAACCAATCTCATGCTCCAAAGTCCATAATTCTTGTTTGTTAGAGGCTCGATTCTTGAAACTCCAAAGTCTGACATTTTCCCTTGTCACTTTTCTTGACCTCCTGGAAATTTCACTCGTGTATCTTATAACCACGCTCTGCTACCAAATTGTTGGATTAAGTTTTTATTCAAATCAATGATACAACCATTCTCTTTCATGTTCAATATCGTTATGCCCCGAATCCTCGTTATCAACAAACTATTTCCCCCATGACAGCCATGGAAAAACAAAACATTTATTTTAATTTGATCCGTGATTATTATTTAACAAATTTACTTTGCTTCAATATGTATCAATTAAACAAGTGTGGTAAGGCAAGCACTTTTTTACAATGCTAAATTCTACATAAAATTGAGCATCTTATATTAGTTTTCGTCAAAAGGACATTTCTCTTTACATTATTAATCCGCAAATTTTACTGCAAGAGCCATGCTCTGCTGTGTAGCCACGTATAAAATAGCTGATTTTCAACGCCTTTGTTCTTCAAATATATGATGGAAAGGCCTCATTATCTTATTGCCGATCGATAGAAGGACCAAAAAATGATGTGTCCTGAAATTTTCACAAAAATGATGTCTGCTTCATAATTCGGTGGAGCCTCCTTAACAACAAAACTTGTTTGGTATCAGATAAAAAATGTCATAACAGATTCAAAATAATATGACTCATGTCATAAGTTGAAATTTAATATGATTAATAAGTAGTTATAAGAGTAATAAAAACACTAACCTAAATTATAATTCAAACTTTAAACATTAAGAAATAAGAATAAAAGGTCACGACACAAACCCTTGAGCCTACTGTAGGTTTTTGTTCTAAAAACCAACATTTTTAGCCTCTCTGGATCAAGGCGATGTCGTTTCTGGCCACAAATGTTTCCTGCTGTGCTATACATGTTTCTCATTTTTAACGAGTCTCTGTTTGTATTCTTTTTGGATTTTTAATCTATACAGAAAAACAGCAACAATGGTATTTCCAAAATACAAATAAATTTATAGTAGAAAAATCAACTTCCCATCATATGTGTGGATAATATATTCCTGGATCAAGATTTATGGATGCAACAGCTATACTTCTAATATAAAGTTCACTTTCCTTATTACATACTTATCAAAAAATATATTTTTTAACCTGTGCAACTATTCTTTAAAGTGTAGTTTAAAAAACATTTTAAGTTCATTTTCATTAATATTTGAATTGTTTTCCAAAGTATAAGATCCTAGTGATGTCATACTGTATCACCCTCTATTCAGAAAAGTATAAATGTAATTATACAAAAAAGACTTCCAAGCATGTCACATGCCAAGAATAATATAAGTAATATAGAATATTAAATAATAAATGTCTTATTAATAATAACCCTTAAAATGGAATATGTGAGTTCTATACTCATAAGGAGGGGTTGTGTAGATTGGATCTTGAAATGAGATAACCTTTTTTCATGTTGCTAGAAGCTAAATTTAGAAAATCTTGGGTTTTTTCACCATTTACAAGAAAAAAAGTGGAATGCGGGGAGCTGCATTCTCCGAACTCTGGTAAGCTGACAATAGCAGAGTGGGGTAGCATACTGCAGATAATGAAGTTCGATTCTTATCGCTTTTTAAAATTTTTCTTTCTGCCATTGAATCAAAAAATTTATCATCCTTAATTTTCAACCCTTGTATGTGGATACTACCATTTTGTACTTCTACTGCTTAAACTATATTTACAAATGCATCACTCAAAAATACATTATAAAGTTAACGTAATGATTCCACGATTTTAATTCTGTAATAAAATATTTTTCCAATCACTTTCACTAATGCCAAATTTTCCTACTTTTATTTACTTTGTTGTATTATATGTTGACATGAAATTTCTGGTAATCTCTTACTTTTAACTGCGTGCTTGCCTTACTCTAGGAATACATCGTGACGGTAATGCTAGGCAGTGTTAAGGATCAAACAGCAGAATGCCAGCCGAACATCACAGTTTATGCCTAGTTCACATTTTTAAAAACTTCATTATCATTAGTTAATGCGAGTCTGGCAAATGTAGGCGACCCGCGTGACATTCTGCTTTTTTTTCCCGTGCATCTGGGCCGGTGGAAGAGAAAAAAAAGCCAAGACACATATTTCTTTGTTTTACTCTAGTAGCACGGAAAAATTTTCATCTCATTTTGTGACTGAGTTACAAATCCTCTCCTTGTCAGTACCTTCTGTACCTACATTCCATTTGCGGGGTGCATCAATCACCATGCCACGAAATTTACAAATATCCAATCCGGATACGATATTATAGTATTCGGATATGATTTTGTAGTGAATGAAATGAAAGATCCATAGGTCTTTGGATCCAACCCAACCATCCCTAATTTTTGAGTGATACATTCGTAAATCTATTTTAAACAACAAAAGTATAAAAGTGTGTATTCAGATTTAAGGGTTTTTAATTGAATGATAAAATTTTCGATGCAATAAGTAGAAAGAAAATAAGATAATTAAACTGAGATAGGGATCGAATGTCCTTTAGTACACAATGCCCTTTAGCTCTCAATGTCCGCCTGATCCTGGCAAATGTAGGCTACCCGCGTGGCATTCTACGTATTTTTTTTCTCGCACCGAGGTAATGGGGAAAAAAGTCATATTTCTTTATTTTGCTTCTAGTGTTACATGGGAAATTTTTCATCTAATTTCATGATCTGAATTACACAAACTCTCCTTGTCAATATCTACCGAACCTATATTCCATTCAGGGGGATGCTTTGATTTGTAAGTGGCGAAATTTTAAAATCTACGGTCCAGATCCAGTTTTACTATGTCTTTGAATCCGGATCAGAGTAAAATGATAGATCCGCTAATCCTTGGACCCAAGGGATCTGATCTGACCATCCCTAGTATTGACTTTAGGCGATCGATTCTCAATATCGATACCAATCCTCAAGAATGGTGGTATCGAGAATCGACACATCCCTAATTTTCAGTAAACCGATCAGAAATACTTTAAAAATGTATTATTTTATTTTTAATCCTTTCAAAAAGTCCACATCTTTTCAGTTTAAGAATTCAGCATGCTAATCCAGCGCCACCCGGAAGATGTAATGTATGTGAACGACGACTGCAATTCATCCTTGAAAACCTTTTGGGTAGGCTTTAAATGCTATTCCTTGCCTCCCTTCAAACCCCTATTCATGGAGTTGATGATTCAGACTCATTAATCCCCTCCATGTCACATACCCTCGCATCCCAAGCCTCCAGAAGGTGACTACGCTAAGAAAAACAAGTTTATCCTTTTATTATTGTGTCAATTACACTGAGGTGCTGTGGTAATTGAATTTATTCTAGTCCTTTATGTTTAGTCTCTCTGTTAACAATGTGCCAACAGTCACTAACGAATATTTACATTCCTGGATGTCACTAAGGCCCGTTCATCACATCAATATAAATATACAAAAGCCAAGAGCCTGAAGACACAACATATGTAAAAGAAGAGAGGATATGTTCCTTGAAAAGACTTAGGAAATGTTATAAATTCCATCCCTTACCTCTCTTCCATACTCTACGCACGTTGTTGATGATTCAGACTCATTGACCACCTTCTTTGCCCCTCGCTTTGCATCCCAAGCCACCATCGGTGTGGTTATCCTTTCATATGCTCTTATCTCCCTTTCCCTACTCTCTTAAAATTAGTGTACACCCCATTGTAGCTGTGGAGAGGACGTTTCTGTCATGTCAGTCTATTTCAGTTCAGCTCAAAATTCATTGCGAACAATGTACCTCCCATAAATGAAAAACTTTCAGCACTTTTCCACAGATTTAATAAACACACTACGCATTTCAACTCACAGAGTCATCATCAGGTGCAAGACAATTTTAAAAAAGGAAGTTGACAAATATATATGCAAACATTCTGGGAGGAGGGTAACCAAAGAAAGAGAGTGGTGGAAGGTGAATGCCATTGGCCACGGGTCACTGAGAAGAAGCAGGCCGGGAAAAACCTCGGTAGGAGAAAAGGGGGGGGTGGAGCGGGGCCTGCTGGAATTCTATTGAGGGATTACTACTGAGTTTGTGCACTTTTGTTTAAGGGTATAAGGGACTGTTTAAAGTGGGACATGGCATTGCGGTCGGGTGAAAGAAAGGTGAGGCAGAGGAAATGGGAAGTCCATCATACTTGAATTGTCATGCACAAGAGAGAGAGGCGGGAAAAGGTATGGTTAACGAGAAGGAAAACCAAGGAGTTTAAGAGGAGAGAGAAGCAGAAGGAAAAGACCAAAGGGTGGAGTGGGCGGGGGAATATTTCTACAGAATTCCCCAGACATTTCTAAAGATATTGAAACTGTTTTTATAAATGTCTATGTAATACCCTAGGACTTTCATTTGAAATTCCTTAGCTTTGTTTATTTCATTAACTCATTCTGCATAATTTTCTTAGTATCATGTAAAATTCCATAGCCTACATGTGTGAGAGTTAACATCAAGATTTTTCATAATGTTTAGTATGCACGTATTATTTGTTATATATTCATATGTCATCTTTATATTTGAGCTGGTATTCAGAGTCAGTTTTTGAGGTGTATACCATTCCGAAATTTTATTTACAGGTTTTATCAAATTACATTTTATGAGTTATCATAGTAAGCTATGAAGTGGTAAAACATTTCATGCATAAATACCAATATGAGAAAGACATTTTCTACTGAGTTTTTCATGGTTTTACTTTATTTATAATGAATAAGCATGTGTATTATAAATGTACAAGGAATGGGTTTTTATATTTGCAAGTGCCGCGGTCTGAAAAAGCTCGATACCCCGTGTGAGGCGAGACGCTTTTGAGCAACTGGCCGGCGCCCGGTGCCGCACAGTTTGGCAACACAGCGCATTGATCAAAATTATTAACATGCTCAAATAAAAATACTTCTACAAATTACGGATCACAGAAAAATCAAAAATAAATTGAAAAGTCTTAATATAACTTTAATTTTTCGTTTCAGGATAAATTGTAGGACTAGATAATGTTTAAACATTTTCGTTAATTAACAAAAAAATATGTTTTATAAATATGAGTTTGCATATTACTTATACATATCTATATTCATTGTTGCAACTATTTATGAAAGGTGAATGATGTATATACAGTAGTTTTCCCTAGAATGAGTGTCAAATTTCACTGCTAATTTTCTGGTGCTCAGAGTTAATTATTTCATTGGCGTGTCAACCTTTTTAAATTTGTTCTGTTAAAAAATAATAACTGAAATGAGAATAAAATTACCATTAAAATGATGTATATTACATTGTAATAGCATACACATATATCATATAAATTTTCAAAGTGGAGTGGCTCATCATTTTGACACCGACAGTAAAGATGGGTCGAATAGTAGATTTCTCAAATTTGAACATTAAATCTGCTCAAATATATGAATACCTCTGATACTAGAATAGTAATTGATATGTTAAATGTTATTCTGCTAATTTATTTGTTCCATTTTGAAGTAAAAAGCTACAAATTGATTAAATTAAAAAATTAATTCCATTTTACAATGTCAAAAATATAATAAAATAACTTTTCTTCCAATAATGGACCATTGAATACATGGACTTTTATAAGGGTTATTAAGTAAATAGAGTGTGTTAAGTTCTGTCCAGTTTTGTATTAACCACAAATTAGTGTCTGAGTAACTAAAATTCAAATTTACAGAAAAGAAACTTGGAAATATTAACCTCAAATTAATAGAATGAAGTGTGGCATTACAATGACCAGGTAAACATTTTGTGTGTAATTGACACACAATTTGGTAAGGGTCTACTGTCAGTAAAGTATGTCAGTACCCCTGATCATTTGACAAGCTCTCTATTCCAAAAGAGAAAACACATTTTAATGCAGTTAGGTAATATTGGTAATTGGGTCATTCCACCTCAATTCAACAAACGTTTGTCCCTTAGGGTCTCAGATTTTGATAAAAATTGGTGTATGGGAACAAAATCAACTCAAACTAAGTAATCTCAAACAGTTTTGTGAAAAAAAAATGTTGAGTGAATTATGCATGTTTTAATTTTTTCGCATTTTTAGCAAAAAACCGAGCCTTAAATCATATTATCACTTATATCTCCGCTTGTAATTGTCATACAGCAATGATCAATAGCTCTTTTTAAAGCTAAATCTTTATTGAATGCAAATATATCAATAAAAAATAATTTTCTTCTAAACTCTATTGTTATTAATTACTAATGTTTAAAAAATTGTTAATAAACTTTTCTCAAATACTCAATCTCAGAATCGGCCGAAACTTTTTTTCCATAGCAACAATAGCTCATAGTCATAACAAAGTAGAGGCATGAGTTCTCAGTCACTCTAGCATAAAATGCATAATCCATACGAGAGTAAAATCAAGTGCACTTAGTTCATCCACACAATTTATCTGGTAGAGTCATATTCAAGGGTCAAATATATTTGACCCTTGAAAATGACTCTATCAAATAAATTGTGTGGATGAACTAAGTGTACTTGATTTTACTCTCGTATTATCATGAAATTCCACAAAGTAAACTCGCGAACGATATGCATTATCCATGTTCCTTCAAACCTTTCCCCTTGTGATCATTGATCTTCAGTTCCTTTCAACTTCAACTTTTTTCTTCTCATCAACTTTAGTCACACAGTTGGTATATTAGCATTCCATTATAGTTTGTTAACATGAGAGCTTCTGCTTTTGATAACATGCTTTATGGGTATGAGAGAGATCAAATTAGAGTGAAACCTATAATTTTTCTGCTAATCCTTGATTTTGTGCTCCACAATTCCTAATCACTGAGAAGAAAGCTTCTTAGCTTGTGGTTAGGACATGAGGTAGTGATGAGTAGAGGTGGCAAGCATGCATCTTGAGATAAATGTGAGCAAGATCAGCCCCTGCTGCCTCTTCTGTGTATGCATATATGATTGGTGATAGTGCCTGCACTGGCCATGACCTGCACCATCACCAATTCTGAAACTTTACTTGCAGATTGCTGGTTACATTAGCCTTCAAGTATTATGCATTTGTGCATATTATTTCCAGCTTTATGCAATACATAGTCCATTTTAACACTAAAAAGGTCCTATGTTTCTTCTTCTATGTTTCATCCTAAGGTGAGCAGCTACTACAAATTTCCTAATGACACCCGTGGCTTGAAGAGGGACAAACTAGAAATATTGTTAATTAGGCCGCAGTAGAAGCCTCAGAATGTTAACACACTAGACTCAATTTTTATAATATTATGGTTTGTCCTCTTCGTTTTACTTCCCCTTCAACAAATAAAAAAATTGTCCAAAAATGCATTGAGATTATCGATATATAGCTTTCTATTCTTGTATATTTGTAATCTCTTACTCATCAATTGGCCACAAATAGATGCTCAATCAATATAGCTCATAATGTTCTTTCTCGATCAGTTTTTATTGCACATGAGAGTGACCACAAAACAGAAAATAATTAATACATAATGAAGAAGTAATCACACATTTTTTCTGCTGGCACTTGAACAATTGTAAATCAGTGGAGACAAAACAGAATAAGAAATTTATTACTATACACATATCACTGCAGCAATTATTACTTTCACCATAGTCTCCTATACATATATTATCATTCCTTTTCTAAGAACAATTTCTTTTTCAACAGTTATATTGCATATTAATTTTACTCATGATCAGGTATGATCATATTATGTGCACAAAATGTACTTTCCTTTTGATGACATTGGCGCTAAGTGTTAACTGGCAGATTAATGCAATGATGGAAAAATGTTATCAGATTTGGAATCATGTTTCGTGCTCCCAAGTGAAAAAAATGCTTATGTACACGCACACACAAATAACATTTCTCATTCATAAATTCACTCATATCTCATTGAAAGGGCTATCTATACAAAACAAGTAATTCTTCAAAGATTTTTGATGTTGTTCACTGTGGAAAAGAGTATTGACATTGGGTATACAACATTTCAGAAGGCACCGCTGAGAGGGGAAAGGAATGTTAATAGTATTATCTTTCATGATAACAACAACAGATAACAAAACACAAGTATGCACTTAACAAATATCATCACACCCTACTGAAATTAGGGATATTTTATTTTGTTAAGTTTTTAGCAGCAACTTGAGAGCTTTTCCACATGGAAAAAAGTTATATTGATTTTCCCAATATTTCACAAACAGAAACAAGAGTCTCCTCCACTTCATTAGCAAATGAGGGTCAAAGTTGTAGCAATGTACAGTGAGTTGTGGCTTAAACAATAAGCATTTTATAAGTTTTAAGATGTAGGTATATTACAACAGAAATTAATATGCCTATAGGTTTATTTACAGATGGAGGATAAATTTCTTTTCTACTAAAAGAAAACATATATTGCATTTTGTTTGGAAAGTAATCATCTAATTACCATCTGAACTTGCTCATTTTATTCTTGCAATAACATTCTGATAAATAGCTCACTGCACGGAAATGATGGTTTACTCACAATGTCGCTGTACACTGCTGATTCTATAATTAATGTAATAAAGACAACATTCAGCATATTTTTCCTGGTGTGCATCCAGGATGCAAAATTTTTTACATCTGCATTTCCCTTGGGCCCATTTGTGCTATTTTTGGATCAACAATTCTTCACAAATATACATGTATATATATTTATATATTTGTCATTTCTGATCTACTTCTACCAGACAATCTTGTGTTTTATTTGGAAGATTCATTTCATCATTTTCAAAGCCTAACCATGAAGAAACATCATATATTTACACATTCAATAATGAATAATGATGTATTTCCATGTTTATTAGATGTCAATTTAGTGAAAAACCTAGATAGAAGCAGGCATTCATCACTAAATTGTCAATTATTATCAATTTCTTAACCATTTACCACCTTTTCTCTTATTGCTCTCAAACTACTATCTTGGAACCGGCACAATTCTAATGTCAGAATCCAATCCAATTAACCCTTCAAAATATTTCACCTTGCTTTTCAGTAACTTCCTAATGGTTTTATAACAGAAGCACATTTAACTTGACTTAAAAGTAGAGAGCAACACCTTTATCTCCAAGATTTTCTTTGTTACTACTGGGTACTTTATAACTATTGCTTTTAATTTTGTTTAGTTTTATTCACTGCATATCCATTATGTACCAACTATAGAAGCAACAGGCATGAATGGAGTATTCAAATTCACAACAGATATTTCTTAAATATTGACATAAAATAGATGATTCTATTTGAAAACATAGACCAACTGTTATTGGCAAAACAATGGGAGATAAAAATGTATTAAAGTGAATGAAAAAAATATTCTTCCAGGCAGTTAGACTGAGATTATGAACTGATATTAGGCAGGTATAATTCCTCTAATATGTACTTATTTTGAAACACACAAATTCACCAAAGATGACTATACTATCTGGGCATTATAAAATTTTGGATATAACGCTTCTCTTAAACTCTCTGAGTATTCAGTTTCATTTACATGTCCTTGCATAAGAAAACACACACTATCACCTACGCTGCTTATGACATTTAATTAAGGCTTGAAGTCAGAAGAGAATCCATCCCTTACCTGATTTTATGTAACATTTTATTATCTTCTGACTTGGATAGAAATTGCTCTTTCATTCTGTAATGGTGTCTTTGCATTAATCATTTACTGCTCTACCATAAAAGTTAAGTCAACAATTTATGTCCATAATATATTATGCTCAAAAAAATTATTGTATTAGGATTCATTCATGAGTTGACACACATTTCCATTCCCTTGGCCCAGCTTAAGTAGGCTCACTTTAACAGTTGAAATACCATTTCCAGCTTCTTCTCCTTGAGTTATTTACATTTATAAGGCTCTGGATAATTATAATATCAATGCACGAATCATTTTGGAAGTGTGGCATTACCATTTCCAAAAATTGTACTTAATACTTCAATATTCACATAACTTTGCCACAAAAAAACAATATTTCTCTTGTGAAAATTTTTGTTCAAGCATCAGATTCCTTGAGTCCACGCAGCCTCTCCAACTGCGTTGGCTCCAACTCATCCGACAGCTCAACAAACTCTTCCTGCCTGCCACCATCAAAGTCCATTTTCACATCCCCAGAAGGGTCACCAACAGGCATTTCCTCTATGGTCCCTTTACTGCCATCAGAGGCAGTTTCATCAATTGCACTAGTTGACATGCCTGATTCAGACTCAGGCTCTTGACTTTTCTCCACCGTCGTAACCACCTGCGATCTGTCACTTTCTGTCCCTTCATCCTGCAGCCTTTCCTCCTCCTCTGAGGAGCCATCTCTCTTTGCTTCATCTTCCTGTTGATCATTCTTGCTAGCATCGCTTTCAGTTCCTGGGAATGGTGTATCTGCTTCCTCCATCATTGGAGTTGCAGCTGTGATTACAATCTGTGCTACTCCTAGCCCTCCATCGGCATCTACAGCAGCTGCATCACCAGTGAAATCATCTTCAAAGCCTCCCTGCAAAATTACGTTTTGTAATGAAGGATTGTTGTGATGTATTACTGATCACTCCATTTATGAGAGAGAGTACTTAAAATGTAATATTGTCAGAACACCTCGGAAGATTATTGACTATACTGCTGCAAAGTGCCTCAGTCCTAGTCCTTCACATTTGAAATTTTGTCACTCTATGGTATTTTACCCCACTGCTCTTAACAAAAATTTTTGTAATAATGGTTTCATATCAAGCTGCCCATGTGAGCAACCTCTATACGCCATCCTTTCAAAAAGTGCACAATATTTTTCTTCCCAACTACTCCCCAGAAAGTACTGAAATCCATTCCTTCCCTTGAAGGGATTTTGTCGTCAGGTGTTGATGGTACTCCTATGGTTGTTCTGAAACAAGTATCTTACTTAATTTCCTCTCCAATAGCTGAGGTATTTAGTAAATACATCCTTGGTTGAGTTTTTCCTAATTCTCTGAAAATTGCTTATGTTACCTCACTGCACTCAAAAGATGACATCACTGACTGAAAATTATTGGCCTATATCCATTCTAATCTGTTAAGAGTCCTAGAGAAATTATTTTATATTATTTCATATACTATCTCCCCAACTTTTACATGTTTGATTATGCCTAATATGAAATATGTAGTGGCAAATGCACTTTAACTACAACTTTTGAATACCCATTCACAGTAGAAACTCAATATTGTGAATTGCCCGGGACGAAAAAATTGGGTGTTCATCAGGATTGGGATATCGTCCTCGAGTGAGATGAGGTATGGTATGGTTGCACATTTGGATATCGATATTCAAATGTGCAACCCCACCATAATGTTACTAGATGAAAATTTGAACCCTACAATTTTCCTTGCTATTTAATTACCAGTTCTTGATTCGTATGCCAGAGTATAAAAGTATTGAAATTCGCATTTGACTGGCTAAAATCACATTCACTAACTGAACCGTATTTTTTGAGTGAACAAATAAACTTGGCAAAACATCTGATACAAAACAAATCTTATAAATTTCAGTTTTATTCGCAGATCTTTGTAATTTTCTTTATCAACAGCACTTGGTTAAATATTTCTGGGAAATATCGTTTGTATTTTCCGATCAGACATGTTTCATATGCTGTTCTGTAGCATTTTTGTAGGGGGTATCCATATATAGCATAAGAGCTGATTCTCTCCCTCTTCTCAACTTATAGCAACTCCTATAATGGCCCATAACATTCTTCTGGACCCTCCTAAATTACAGAAAACTGCTAAACCCTATCTTTTTAGTAAATGATGAAACAGACATTATTTATTAACTCTTAGTTGATTTCTTAATATGTACTACATATTTCATACCTATGTATTCACTTTTCACAATTTTTACTTATCATCATTATTTGAACATTACTGAATAACTTTATGAGGTTTGGAACTCCCCCTAATCCCCTTTTGTGATATATAATTTCTGGACCACAACTAGTATACCATACTCATTCATTCTATGGAGAATCGAAAATACTTAATGATCGCATAAAAAGATTGCAGCCACCTAAAATCAAGAATGCATCTCTAACAGCTTTTGGAATGTAAATAGCAGTCTGCAAAACCCTGTCGATATTGTGTGAAATGTATACCCTGAGAGCACAAAGTTTGCAGTACAACAAACGTAACCCTATTTTAACAGATATATATGGTCTATGCATGTTATATACCAGGTGTAGACCTTAAAATTGGGTTTAAATTAGGTATACTGCCAACTTTGTGCTCTTAGGGTATTTTCCTATGTTACCGAGTAAAATTGTCACTTATTCAGTAAAACTGAATGAAAAGAAGTCTTGTGAAACTTCTTGAATTGCATGTATGTTCATCAAAATTGGTTTTTGTGTTGAAAATTTTTTGCTATGCGTGGCTGAAAATTTCTTTGCAGAATATGAGAATAGCATGCACTGTTATTCTGGAATATAAATGATTTGTAGATGACTACGTTAAATTTAAAATTATATTTTTTACTATCTAAAGGTATCTTATTTGGCATGCATCAGAAAAAGATTTGAAAAGAAAAAGGTATGAAGTCACACCTTAACACGAGTGCAAGAATTGAGCACTACCCTTACATTATGCTGTATAACATCTTTGGTAAAGTATTCACTTTCTTTCTCTTCAGTGTGAATTGCTTCTTGTCCCAGCCGATCTTTTTGTGAAAATGAGAATTTTTCACTTTGAAACTGATACCACATATTATAGTTTCATAATTGCAAAAATTTTGTAACATTGCTTATTGATAAACCATAAAGAAAGTTTCCAACAGGCTTTTTATAATTAATCCTCTTAGTGCCACTGAATTTTTGTGGTACTAGCGAAAAGTGAGAAAGCATGAATTTGGGAGTTTTGTAACATCTTGTGAAAAATATATACAATATAGTGTTTTGATACATTGCATAAAGGATAAATATAATTATTACAACAAAAATAGTTTAAACATTAATTTGCTCCTCGAGCCGATATATCGGCTGGTGGCACTCTTCGCCCGTGGAACAAATCTAAGAGGGTTAAAAAACCTCCATGGTATATTGTCCTGCTTGTCAGGACCAGCAAAAATTGCTTTGCAATGATATAACTAAATAAGATTGAAGTTTGTACTAAGGAATTTATATTGTTAAAGATTCCTTCCAAAATCACGACATTGGAAGATTTTTTTTATTTTTAGCAAATCATTCGATAGAATATGTGATTTGCTAGTTACTCTTAGCCCAGATTTTTAATGCCTACTAACTATTTTGTAGGTTTAAAATGACACTATTTATGCTTTTTTTTGCTAATAATCCTCATATGAATTAGAATTGTATCTCTGATACATGGTTTGTGGCATGGTAGATTTTGATAATTGCCAAAGTATCTTTATCCACTTTAATATTTGGTTAAGGCAAAGTAGACAATAAAACTGGGCCTTAGTGAAGTTAATCAGAATAAGGGTTTATTGCTCTCTTGTGGATTACCTAAGTCCTGTCTTAGTGACTGTCAGCAAATGATGAAATACGTTTAAAGGACACTAAATAGCAAAGTAACAACCAAGCCTAATTAACCCTTGGTGGTCAAATGTGTTGTGCCATAGGGATCCATCTTGGGCCCTCAGCTCTTCATTATTTATATTAATAATCTTCCTCCTAAAACGAATACCTCTATGACTCAAAATGCTGATGATACTTCCACAGTATTATAAATTAACAGGATCTTCATACATCAATCAATTCTCTTCCATGTCTGGTGTTCATCAAAATCCTGCTTTCAGATCTCAATAAAAACAGTTTTCCTCCATTTTCATAATGAATTGTCTCCTACTGCAACTACACTATATTAAAGCTGACAAAATATAATTCAGCTTGGTGAAAATGTAAAATTTCTACATATTCAAATCAATAAAATTCTTGATTGGCTCCAAAACAGTAACTTATCCATAAAGAAGTCTCCAACAGGCTTTTAATGATTTGAAAAACTACATGGTGTATTATCCATTGAAACCAGTCTGGTGATCATCCTATCCCTCCTTGGTGATGGAACATATTTTGGAGTTTGGAGTACTTATCTGCAACAATCAAACTTAAAAAGGAAAGAATTATACAAAGAGGTTATCGTTCATCTATATTAGTCCATGTCATGGCAGAAGAGGATGCAATTTCTGACTCTTACAAATATTTTTCAGTTTTCCCAGGCGATAATGAATTTTAATAAAATCTTTTATGCAAAAATCCATGGCATTCTTTAGTACCACAAGGGATAATATCATAATATTGAATTTTCTTCATTCATTAAAATTTCAACACAGCTTACCCAGGTAGGTTGATGTCATGGTGCAGAGAGACAAGAATAAAATGGTTCCCCTAGACTTAAATTTAGCAAATAATTATTTGCTATAATAATTACTCTAAAAGCTGATTAATCAGCTTTTAAGGCAATACAGCAGCGGAGAAGAAAAGGGTAGAAGCATTTGAAATGTGGTGCTGCAGAAGAATGCTGAAGATTAAATGGATCGACCGAGTAAGTAACGAGGAAGTGCTAAGAAGAGTAGGAGAAAAGAGAAGTCTGCTGACAACTCTAAAAAGAAGAAGGGAAAACATAATCGGTCATATCTTGAGACACGATGTCCTGATGAAGACTATCGTCGAGGGAAAAGTGAACGGGAAGATTGGAAAAGGCAGGCCTCGTATGAGATTCATGGAACAGGTTGTGAAGAATGTTAAAGAGAAGAATTACGTCACAATGAAAAGGTTGGCCGATAGAAGAATCGAGTGGAAAGCTGCGTCAAACCAATCCTAGGATTGTTGACCAATGATGATGATAGAGCAATACTTAATCTTCCTGTCAAATGTTTACAGTTGGAAATGGAGAAATGGTATAATTTGTGATGATATTAAGGAAAAATGTTTTTCCCCCGCCCATTTTTCAACTCAAGTTTTTTTCTAGTGAATATAGGATAATGTCTTAATCCATTTTTCATATCAAATGGAGAGTTACTTATGTCAGTTTACCTTTTCTATACCCTTTGCTTTTTCATTGACCCTGGGTATCCCAGCAGTTGATTCACAAGACACTCACCTCAATCTTGGATCCATCTTCTGCTTCAATTGACACAGTAGGAACTGGCGGTTCTGAATAGTATTAAGAGAAAATAAAAGGTTACAATTTTAGAAAAGTAGTAAAATAGGTTTTGTAAGTTACTCCTTATAAAATATGCATACATTACTTTATTCAAAATATTTTGAACCTGGGAAGCCTAGTGATCCCAGAGAAATGGGGGAGGAATGACAGGAATTTTAGGCATTAATGAAGTGGGAGAATGCAAAAAAAAGACCAATCATCACTCAGTTATGTTTTTATATTTTTTGCAACCTAAATGATTCAGGACCTGGACGGTCAGTACAATTTTAATTACACCAAACTTGAGCTGGTGATGATACTGAGCTCTAATTGGTAAATATGTCTGTACATAATTAAATTCATCACATTGCTCAAGTGTATTGCACTCCGAGTTTTTGAAAGAATGTCTTTTTTTTAATCACTCTACATCATGCTGAGTGCATTATGGTTAATAATTCATGGAGATACAAGTATCAACACAGAGCTGTTCAGTGTATGTATAAAAACTTGAGAGATATGAGTAGTGATGGTTCTTAAAAAATAGATTTTGTGAATATAACCATCACCAGAAAACAAAATTCCTGACTAGGTTTTAAAATTTGCCTTTGAGTCCTCAGTCATGGCATTAACTCTGACAAATATTTTCCAAAAAAGGTGGAATAGCTAATATCAGTGTCTAATAATATACATAAATTTTTGAATTTGATTAAGCCATATCTTTTTAATCCATCCTCAATACTCATAACTAAAGTATTAGAAGCAATATTTTTTAAGTTCAGTTTATGGCATGGCTGAAATATTTGTTGCCTATGGCAGTCATTTGGTTTGCAACCATTCTCTCTGTAGTAGTTGCCATTGGCATAATTAGATAAAACATTTAAAAGGAAAAAAAAGGGTTAAGTAAAAACTTGTTTTACAATTTCAAAAAGTAAACATCATAGCCAAGGATCAGAAGTAATTTTTTTAGGAAATTCCTGATGAGTGTGGTCTGCCTCCCTTCAGCCAAGGCACTGAATTCAATTATCTCATGAATGATTTCAGTGATAAAATCTTAGTGACTTAGTGATTTCAATGATAAAATCATGGATACAATTGCTCCTTTTGAATTTTAAACTATGTTATGCATAAACAATGAAATTTTATTTGTTAATAACCATCAATAAGAAATTGCAATCTCTGGGGCATTAGCCTTGATATTAGCAGTCATAATGCACTGTTTTACCTTTTAATGTGCAAAATATTTGCTTCTACTCAAGTGTATATGACAATTACTGTATTCCTCCGAGTATAGTCCGCCCCTGATTATAATCCCCCCCCCTCTCAATTTTTGCAGATCAGTTTCGGATTTTTTTTTTTAATGCAAAGCAAGACTTGCACATAATTTTCTCAGGTTAACAACTTGTGCCCCTTGAGTAATAAAAAATTCCATTGTTTCATTTATCAATATGGAGTATCAAGTTTATATATTTACCAAAATACTCAATATTATCTCATCTATTTAAGTTGACTAGCTATTGTATTTGGGGAAACTATATTTCCATAATTAGGTGGATTGGAGAGTATTGTGATAAATCACAATTTTGAAGTGTAAGCACCAGTAAGCACTGCCGTATGTGCATTGGTAATCATGGCGACCAAATCTTTTTTTATTTAAAATGCTGCCCTCTATAGTTATCACTCACGTTGGTTGCAAGAAATCAAGGTTACTGAGATCGCAGTGAAAGATCATTTATAATTAAAGAACACAAATTCCTAAATCTCTATCTTCTTTATTGAGTTTTGCTTTACGTTAGGGGTAGTTTTTTTCAAGCAAAACCATCGTTATATCCACGTTTTTGTATGTAATCACATAATAGCCATTGTCCAAAAGTACTATGGCAGCAGTATGATATTAAATCTTCACAGGTGTTCCTGCATCCATTTATCGAATATTTCATACTTTTACTACCTTCCCACCCAGGATGGTATTTGTTTAGTTCTGATTATTTTATTTGGGTCTTCGATTATTTGTATTGGGGCCGAATGATATTTTGAGATGCATTTCGGCGAGAAAAATAGACGATGTCTGATATTTCAGTTAAAACCTATACTTTTCTCCCTCTTCCTATTAATGACACCATCTCTTCCAAATCGATAGATTTCTGCCTAAACATGATAGAACTTGGGATCGTAAAAAGGACCTGGGTCAATCACCCCCATTTGTGCAATGCATAAACACCCGGAATCGGCACGGGTTATTTCCGGTTCATTATCCATTATTAGGGACATGACATTTTCGCGAAACGTTTTTTGCGACAGGATTCACGAAATAAGCAACTTTTTGGGTTTAACCGCGAAATAACCGTGTCTTCTTTGAAACGCGATTTTTTAAAACGAAATTTGAGATATTTTGCAAATGCCGAATTTTTGTAGCATGAAATATTTTCTTTAGTGATGACCGGATCGGATCTTTCATTTTTCTCGGTTCCGGATTCGGATCCAAAGACACGGAGTAAAATCGGATCCGGATCGTAGATTTTAAATTTTCGCGGCTTAGCGATCGAAGTGCCCCGTGAATGGAATATAGGCGCGATAGATATTGACAAGAAGAGGATGTGTAACTAAGGTCACGTAATTAGATGAAAACGTTCCCGTGCAACTAGAAGCAAAATAAAGATATATGACTTTTTTCCCCCATTACCCCGGTATCGCGGGAAAAAAAATACGTATGATGCCATGCGGGTAGCCTACATTCGCCGGGATCAGGCATTGAACGAGAGCTAGTATACTGTGCGAAGTTCGATCCCAATCGCAGTTTAATTTTTTCTTTCAGTCACTGCATCGAAAATGTTATCAATTCAATTTCAAACCATTTCATCTGAATACTCACTTTATTAGACTTTGTTGTTTAAATTAGATTTACAAATGAACCACTCATAAATTAAGGATGGTCGGGTCGGATCCAAAGAACCACGGGTCTTTCATTTCATTCGCTACTGAAATCATATCCAGAGACAGTAAAAATTCAGATCCGGATCGGAGATTTTAACATCTCGCGGCCTCGTGATCGATGCGCCCCGCGAATGGAATGCACGTATGGTAGATACCAACAAGGAGAGTTAAGTAACACGGGTCACGAAATGAGAAGAAGATTTTTCCCGTGCCACAAACGAGGAGAACAAAATAAAAAATACTCGTATTGACCTTTTTCTCCATAGGCCCGGATGTACGAGAAAAAAATTAAGCCCAATGTCATGCGGGTCGCCTACATTCGCCAGATTCCCGTGAACCTATGAGAGCGTAGTTGTTAAAAATGAGGGCTAGTGTACTGCCAGTCGCGAGTTCGATCCTTAACACTACCTAAGAATACAGCCGTGCTGTATTCCTAGGGTAATGCTAAAAGGCTGTATTCCTAGGGTAATGCTAGGCTGTTAAAAAAAAGTAAGTTATCAGAAATTTCATGCCAAATTATAAGTAAAAAAATAACTAAATTAGGTGAAAGGAAATGATTGGAAAAAATTTATATTACAGAATTAAATCGTGGAATCATTGCGTTAACTTTACAGTGTATTTTTGAGTGACGCATTTGTAAATCTAGTTGAAGCGATAGAAGTACAAAAAAGTCAGTATCCACACACAAAGGTGGAAATGAAGGATGATAAAGTTTTTTATTCAATGGTTGAAAGAAAAATTTTAAACAGCGTAAGAATCGAACTTCATTACCTGCAGTCCACTACTCCACTCTGTTATTGTTATTACCATTATCTCATTAATTTGCCTTTAACTTAATTTTGCCTACTGTGTTTTTTATGTTGCGTAGGGTAGCCATAACTTCTGTATTGGATCTCAAATGTATGTAATTAACTGTTTGTTCACATTGGTATGAAGTATTTATTAATAATATTTTTAAAAACCCTTCCTTTAAGACTCCTTTTTCCCAACATTAAACACAGCTTTCACCTTTTTAAAATGATTTTATTTACCGCTTTTGTCATTTTAAACACCGCTTTTGATGATTTTTATTTACCTTTTTCGGTGTCCCTATCCATTGTCCATTAACGCAAGTTAATAATGTTTGAACAATGAATTTTCATTCGTGGATGATTGTGCTCGGGTATATTAATTTTGTATTGAGTCCTGGGGATTAAAGTTTTCGATTTCTAAGGAAAAATATTTGATCAAAAATTTATTATAGATAAGCTGTGACTAGGAACTTGGCAATTAATGACGTAATTAATAATCCTAAATAGGAAATAAAAGAATGGAATGGTAAAACTTCAAAGTTTTATGCGATACATCATCCGTAATGCCCTTATTAGGATGTCTACTATCCGTTACAAAATTTCCGTCACCCGCGAATTTGAAGACTAATATCTCCAAGATGGCTAATGCGATTTTAAACTAAAGTATATCAAATTAAAGCTTGTTTATTTCTATGTTTACGGATGGTATAAAATATTTTTATAAATTTTATTTACTGAAGTACGTGTTTAAGTATGGATTTGAGCATTTTTTTGTGTGCCGGATGAATTCATCGAATTTGGGGTATCGTAAGAACAACAAAGAACGAGATATCAAACGTTCCTTTTAATATGTTGTAGCTAATGCCTTTTTTAATAGTCATATGATTATTCATATTATTTGTTCATCAGTACTTTTATTATTGATGAATTTGTCAGACTGAGTTATTTTCCGTCCCGTGCACTTTCCATTCCGAAAATCACCGTTTGGACCTTTATCTTGCTCTCGAGTCATTATATGGATCCACTTATGAAATATCAATAGATTTCGTTGATTATTTGATATCAATATTGTAACCGTTTCCGAATGCGAACGAGCTCATGTTGGGTCATTCGGATGAGGGTGACCAAAGGGAGTCAAGTCCTTCCCGTTCCTTTTTTTCTTTCGTCCTGTGCATTAAACTTTAGTTTAGTCATAAGGTGTGTGTGTGTGTGTGTGTGGATGACCTTTCGGAGAGTGATTGAGCTTGAGTGTGTTCACCCTGTTTCCCATCCCCCTCCCCAGTTCTTTTGTGCGAGGCCGAAGCTGGGGCCATGTCGAAAGTGAAATCCACCCTAATTCCCCCTGTGTGTGCGACAAGGGCAGCAGAAGGCAAGCGCTGCCGCGAGAGGAGGGAATTTTGCAACGGAAATTATGGTGCCTTGAGCTCAAATATAGTCCCCCCCAAGACTTTTTCCGCAAAGATTTTGGCCAAAAATGGGGGGACTATATTCAGAGGAATATGGTAGTTGAAGAAAATAGTGTCTGCCAAGAAATTGAATATCTTGCGTAATGGGGTCACAAAATATATAGCCATTATTTAGTACTGAATCAATGCTAAGAGAATAAAAATGGCTGGAAATAAATGTACTAGTCAGGTTACCCAGTAGTCTTTGAATGCAATGCAATAACATAGGGTCTATAGTATACTAGAAAATTCATGCTCTTTTCCAGATGTCTCCTCCACGAAATTAATATTTATTTGAGGCTTTATCAGGTTCATTGCAATTTTTCACCTATACAATTAAACTAGGTGGTTATGTAACACAAATAATGGTGCATTTATTATAATAATGGGTAACCATTGTGCATGAAACAATTTTTCTATTGTGCCTTTATATCTTGAAATAAAAAAATGATTATTTTCAAAAACATCCAGACACCACTTAGACATTCTGACAGTGCAAATAAAAGTTTCAGCAGAATCCCTTTGTAGTGTTCATTGCAACATATACATTCTTCCAGTAGTTTTTGTAACTTTATTTACTCTACAATGGTGCCAAGATTTTATTTTTCGTCTACATGGAATGTTTCCAATCACAGCATTTGGATAACTGCTTCTTCTGGAACACTATAAAGGGGTTTCACTGCATACGGCAATTTAAATGATCAGGAATTTATCTTATCAAGAAGGAAATGATCAGCTGTTATAATCTCTTCGACCAATTTCCTATGAAAGTTATTACTCTCTGAATTAATGATTGTGAGAAATCAAATCAATAATCAAATTATAATTGTAAAAGTCCTTGAGTACAGAGGAAATGCATTCTATTGTTTTCTACACAATGCAATTTTAAGCTTTCTCAGAGTTCAGTGCAGTGCAAAACTAATAAATGCATGCAGTGCTTCAATAGATACACTTAAAATTAAGCATTCCATATTATATTTAATCTACACAAGACCTGTAAGTTAATACTTTCTATTTACAGTGATATGAAGAAGATACTGTAAGCACATTAAATAACATCAACTTCAGTACCTACATAATTAGTTTACCATTTATCTCCAAATCCACCTAAGCTACAAAACCTCCAAATTTGATGAGCAAATCACCATGCATTTCATCACATTAAGCCTCACCTCCTCCTTCATCTTTTTCATTTTCTCCTTGACTCTGGGCACCAAATTGCTTCTTATAATGATGCTGCTTTCCCTTGGTGAGCTCCATTGAGAAGCCAGTAGTTGGAGGGGGTTGAGGAGGTGGGGGACCTTTCACATAGTAATATAAGTGAGGAATGGTTGAGCAAGCAGGAGCCATGTCATTTTAAAGCTATCAAATGCACAAATAAAACAAAGAGCAAGCAATATGGCCCAAATAAAGGTAAATTTCACATTGAAGAAACCAGCTCAGTGCCAGGAAAAATTAAGAGACTATTAGTATCATGGCCTAATAAAGTGCCAATTTATTCTGCAAGATAAATTAATAAATTTATTTAACTACTTAATTTTAGATGCCAATGATTCTACTGCTCCATCAGACTTGGACACAATTCTCACAAATCTGAATGCTGAAATAATGAAACCTTATTCATTTAAGAAGCTTTTTTGACTGGTTTTATTTTGTCCAAAAATTACTTTTAGCCTGATATGGTCAACAAGCCTATGATTTTCAATTGATGACGGGGCATAAAGGTTGGTTGCACGTTGAAGTGCTCCTTTTAATTTCACTAGCTGGAGGAGATGAAAATTTTCACCATTTAAATTGATATCCTATAAAAGAACATACTCTCTCTGGTTAGTGCAGTGGTGGTGGTGCCAATTTGTTCTTGTAATTCATGAAAACGTTATTCATTGTATGTTATTCCTTATAGAATTTCCAGCTAAAATAACTGCTCATATTCTTTATGTATTACCAAATCTTTTTGAGTAGTGTAGTGGAACAATCTTGTTTCACAATATAATTTCCTTGCCCTCCTTTCCACACAAAAATCATCTCTAAAAGAGCGTTGATCCAATCCACTGCCGATTTTTATGTTTCTAAGCATATTTTAATTCAGAGATTCACAGGCTAACATTATAAGATATTAATATTTTAATTGCTGTAAATGCAAGCCATGCTATATATAGAATAATTTTTCATGACATAAATAAATAAAGCTTACAGCAGAATGCATTTGAAGCAGATTATATATTTTCTTTCAAGGCCAAACGTTCAAGCATGTTGTCCCATTTGAATAAAAGAGCTCAATATTGTTTTTTTCTGGTCTTAAAATCCAAACTAATTATGTGAAATAAACAATTCAAATTTTGGTTATACATATTTACCGTAGTACTACTATAAACAATTTATGCTTAATGAATGCATTGGAAAAAATTCATTGGATTTTAATCTGAAATTTCCTCCCATTTTGCAAAATATCATCAAAACAATATGCCTTAATGGAAGAGCTACCTTATGTTTGCCAACTTTCCATGAAAAGGCCTAGATTTTTCAAGGAATTCTGACTATTCTAACAGCAATGTATTCTGATACTGTAGTGGTTTGTTATACCTAGTTTAGTAATCATTCAATTTACACCACTGAATAATGTTTTAAAGAATTCTAAAATTTTAGATGGACAAAAAAGTTTTTTTTAACATAATAAATGTTTAGTTCAAAGATATCAACATTTAAAACTTTTAAGTTGGTTGTTAATGGCTTTTTTCTTTAAATTTTTTAATTTTTAATTAGAATTGGTGGATTGATTTGGTGTTCTTTGCCATAAATTTCTTCAATAATTTTCTTTATTATGAATACAATAAGTATATGTATATCCACTAAGCAAAAAACTATGGTCAGCACAAATGACAATGATATTTTGTTTAATACGCAAAATTTTAAGACAGTGATATGTATTTTGTTCAGACTCAAAGAACACAGTAATGGCATCATTTTAGGGCCAGGAGAAATATTTCTCCTGGCCAGGAGAAAGTCAGGATACCCTGACTCAACATCCTTGAACATAAACATGCTAAGCCTAAACTATAACATTAAACAATGTGAATTGTGTGCCATCTGAGTTGTTGAGTTAAGTTGAGGGAAATGCTGAGTTTATAGCAATTCTGTTTCCACGTATGTAGGTACCTATATGGATAACCCAACTGGATATGAAAAATTTGCTGTAAGCTGTGTTTATAGTGCCACTCATATTTTTTTCACATATATTGCCACATATATTGCCACATATATATGTCACATACATATAATTGGAGTAGTTTTTCTCTTTTGCCAATAATTAAATAAAAGTGACACTTCATATGCGTGCTTTTATATTCTGTTGTAACAAACACTCCACAAACACACCAATCTATTTTATCTAAATGTATGTGTAGATGTCCACATTGTAAACAAATATGCTTGAGTCACAGGCATTGACAAGTGTACTTGTGTGCAAGATCGATGATGCAATTAAGTGCATGCATTCAACAATGATTTTATGAGAAGTAAGAAATAACTTAAGTCACACAAACCCAAGGAAATTGAAAATTGCTACAATATCTTGAAATAAATAATCTTTTTTGATGATATTCTACAGTTAGTTTAATGCTTTCATAATTTAGTTTCACTAGAACTACCTGTAAATTAATTTCATTATGTACTAATTTTACAAGATTTCAACATTCCTTATTTGCTATTAAAATTAATAATATCACCATGCAAATCCAAGAAAGATGTCAAATTATTGCAAAATTAAAAAAATAGCAGTTTTTTATCAGTGATAATGATGAGAGAATTCTTCCCATGAAAACCTATTTATATAGTGATATTTGACACAAAACTCTGAAACATGAGTTAATACTTCTGAATCCTGTATTCCTTTCATCTCCATCAATTATTACATAAATTCCGTGGCCAATATTATGACTTCCACTTTTCCAGTTTTAAGGACCTTTGAAAAGGCAATAAGCATTTTTTATACGTGGTAGCCTAATTTTGTCACCAGCTAAACATATCCAAAATGTCTATTAGGCAAGAAATTTCTGAAAACTTTGCTGATTACATTTTGTTTAAATTTAAATTCTAATCTCAAAATTAAATCAATCAAATAATTACCAGGTTCTCCTTCCTCAGCATTTTCATCTGGAGGTTTTTCCTCAGTGATTGGCATTTCTTCAACATCTGGGGTAGGTTGTGTCACAAAAACATGCTGAGGTGGCAGTAAATATGTAGGTACATCTGGTGGTGTGAACACAGGTGGGGCGGATCCTGGTGGAGATTCATCTCCCTGTAATAAAAGCAGAAACATATATCTCTCCCCCTCTTCTTAGCTTTATTGTGCAACCCATTGCTGATTTTGTAGCATGCCAAATTTTTATTTGGATATTTCCAGCTGCTTAACTCTATAACTGCTATGAGCAGATATTCAGCATTTGCTCTCCAGCTGAGAAGTGGCATATGCCATTATATTGTCCAAGAAAATAAACTATTCATAATGAACCATGAACTGTAGTTAGCCAATGCTGTTTGATATTTTGTCCATATCTCCTTCAAGCTCATACTTTTTAGGGATTCTATACTATGATGG
The DNA here is from genome assembly GCA_933228895.1 of Platycnemis pennipes. Classification (NCBI taxonomy): domain Eukaryota; kingdom Metazoa; phylum Arthropoda; class Insecta; order Odonata; family Platycnemididae; genus Platycnemis; species Platycnemis pennipes. The sequence continues at coordinate 30,842,710 of OW121851.1, forward strand.
AAATTACCCATATAAAGACCAGGTTTTTAAAATATACACAGGGTTTAACCCCTCCAGCGTGTGCGACGTAGAAGTTGCGGCCTCTAAAGTCCATGCCTCTAGTGTGACTTTAATCTATTTAATTTGCTCAGGGTGCTTTTTTTCTGGGCAGTGTCAATGATTTTGTGCATATGTTAGCCTATTTTTTTTTACATAATAGTCTCTCTTAAAAAATTTTTTTTTGAATTATAGTCAATGCAAAAACATTTGACTTCATTATTTTGAATGGATACTTACATTTTTCCAGGTCATTTATTTTTTCTTGCACTCCATATCTGGCATTTAGTACTGGGCCTGAGTGTGGTATATCTCAAAACAGTGGTATGAGCAGAGTGACAGGGCCCCTGGGCAGTTTTTACACTTGTATCTTATATCTTCCTCTTTCCACTCTTTGTACACACCACGCACTTTCTTCTTCCAACCTTCAATGATTCTGTTTTTGGATTTTCTTTAATAAAATGCTGGCCTGCCAACTGTGTACATTCCGTATCTGTATCTGAGGGGCACCCTTTGCGTTTCTCTATATATGTCTCTGATACTTGACCATGACTTTGTTTAACTAGGTCTACTCTGAATGACAGATGATCTTTTTTGTTACCAGCCTTGCAGTATAGAATGTAAGAATTTAAGACAGCTATATTTACGAAATGATTGAATAATTTCTAGTACCACACTTTTGTCCTTTTCCTTTCCAGCAAGAATGATGCTAAAAGCTGATCTTTCAAGTCTACGCATCCCATATATTTAATGTACTCTATTACACATGCAAGTTTGTTCACACAATCCAACCCACCCTTCCGACTTACATGATGCATTTGGTCTGAATGTTCAATAGTAATGTGACATCATGCTTATCCTTCCACTTCAATGCTACTAATTTCCCACACTTTGCACTAACCACTTCTCCTTTCTTGAATTTCTTTTTAAAATTTGCTGGTTTACCTTTGCATGTGATTTTCACTGTTCCTACAGCATCGGTTGTCCTCTGAAATAATCTCAGAAAAAGATCCGGACAACTGTAATAATTGTCCATATACATAAATACATCTGCATGAGTCTAAAAGTTTCTCGCATAGACTTAGAACAACTTTTGTTGAAAAAAGATCTTTGTCATTTGTAATTTCACAACCTAACTTGGTCCCTGAACCACTGTAAATAATAAAATTCCATAAATACCCTGTGGAATCACAGAGTTCAAACATTTTTATCCAAAACTGAGAAGCTTTCATAGGAATATACTGTTTCCAAGAAAGTCTATCTTTCTACAATAGCAAAGATTCATCAACACTGTCTTCCTTTCCCGGCACATACACTTTTTGGAACTTATTTTTTAAATATTCACTTATTGGCAGAATTTTATACAGTTTTGGATCCCTTTTTACTAGTGATGGCCGGATCGGATCCGTCGGATCCAAAGATCCGCGGATCTCTCATTTTTTCGGTTCCGGATTCGGATCCAAAGACACGGAGTAAAATCGGATCCGGATCGTAGATTTTAAATTTTCGCGGCTTAGCGATCGAGGAGCCCCGTGAATGGAATGTAGTTGCGGTAGATATTGACACGAAGAGGATGTGTAACTCAGGTCATGAAATTGAAAAAATTGATGAAAATGTTCCCGTGCAACTAGAAGCAAAATAAAGAAATATGACTTTTTTCCCCATTACCCCGGGATCGAGAGAAAAACAATACGTAAGATGTCACGCGGGTAGCCTACATTCGCCGGGATCAGGCGAACCACGAGAGCTAGTGTACTGTGCGAAGTTTGATCCCTATCGCAGTTTAATTTTTTCTTTCAGTCGTTGCATCGAAAATGTTATCCTCTTCAATTTCAAACCATTAAATCTGAATTCTCACTTTATCATACTTTTGTTGTTTAAATTAGATTTACAAATGTACCATTAATAAATTAAGGATGGCCGGGGTCGGATCCACGGGTCTTTCATTTCATTCGCTACTGAAATCATATCCGAAGGCAGTAAAAATTCAGATCCAGAACGGAGATTTTAAAATTTCGCGGCCTCGTGATCGATGCGCCCCGCGAATGGAATGTACGTATGGTAGAAACTGAAATTGTGTAACTCGATCACGAAATGAGAAGAAGAGTTGTCCGTGCCACAAAAACAAAATTAAAAAATATTCGTCGTGACTTTTTTCTTCATAGGCCCGGATGCGCGAGAAGAAAAATAAAGCAGAATGTCACGCGGGTTGCCTACATTCGCCATATTCTCGTGAACCTATGATAGCGTTGTTGTTAAACATGAGGGCTAGTGTACTGCCGGTCTCGAGTTCGATTCTTAACACTGCCTGATGCAAGTGCACAGGGTGATGCAAGTAGGCAGGTAAAAAAGTAGATTATCAGAAATTTCATGTCAATTTATAAGTCAAAATAATAAAATTTGGCATTAGTGAAATGATTAGAAAAAATTTTTAATGCAGAATTAAATCGTGGAATCATTACGTTAACTTTACCATGTATTTTTCAGTGACGCATTTGTAAATGTAGTTTAATCGATAGGAGTACAAAAATGTCAGTATCCACACAAAGGTTGGAAATGAAGGATGATAAAGTTTTTGATTCAGTGGCTGAAAGAAAAATTTTAAACAATGATAAGAATCGTACTTCATTACCCTGCAGTCACTACCCCACTCTGCTATTGTGGGCTTGCCTGATTTTGGAGAATACATGCTCCCCGCATGTCATTCTACATTTTTCTTGCAAACCCGAGCCAATAGAGAAAAAATCCGAGAGTTTTTTAAATTTTGCTTCTAGTAGCATGAAAAAAGGCTAATCTCATTTCATGATCTGAGTTACACAACCTCTCCTTATGAGTATAAAATTCTACAAATTCATTTTAAAGGTTATTATTAATGAGACAGTGCAAAATTACTAGTTTAACAGCTTGAAATATTCTATAATTATTTTTTCATCTTAAAAATAGAATTCCCAGATATTTCATAAATGGGATCTCTTGGCTGCATTAAAATTTTTTTGTTTCTAAAAAAGAATATGAAAGCATTCAAGGATTTGATTAATAATTGGAAAATAATCCTTTATTAATAAAAATGAACTTATGTTTCTTTTAACTGCACTCTAAAGATTAGTTGTACTGGTTTCAAAAATATATTGTTTGATGAGTATGTGATAAGGAAGTTGATCTTTATATTAGAAGTAATAAGATATAGTTATTGCATCTGTAAATCTTGTTCCAGGAAAATATTATCCACATAGATTTGGAAGTTGATTTTTTCTACAATAAATTTACTTGTTTTTTGGTAATTCTATTGTTGCTGTATTTATATATTTAAAAAAAATCTAGGTTTTGAAAATGAATGACATTCAGAATCGAGTATCTGAAACTAAGGATCCGAAACCGAGATAAAGATCCGAAACCCTGGCAAGGATCCGGTTCCGACAAAAAACCTGGATCCGTCCATCACTACTTTTTACTATACCTCATTGGTGTCATCCACAAAATGGAGAAATTAAGTCAGTAATGAAAACCTTTCCTCTCTCATTACAATGGGAAAAAACTGAGTTTCTAATAGATGTTGTCCACTAAAATACATTCTGAGGCTTGGTTTCTGAATTATTCCCATCTACATAAGCAAACCTAGGAATACCCTTATTTCTCCCAGGGTTGTGGGAACCCATTTTTGAAAGCATGATTTTTTTAATGCTAAGATTTTTTCTTTCTTGCTAACAAGATAGTGATCTGCGTAGCAATTTGTTTCAGTTGCTATTATTGTAATTAGATCATAATCAAAAAATAACTCAAAATAATCCAGGGGATCAGCAGCACTCTGAACAGGCGCTATTTGTTTCCCAAGCAAATCACACGAAAAAGCCACATGAAGATTAGCATGGTCGATCTCTTCCCAATTATTATCTTGAATATTCACAGACAATTGAGAGGGTTCTTCCTCATCGGAACTATAATCCAGAGAGTAGCCAATTGAATCCTCCGTAATTGTTTTTGAACATAGTGCACCTGTCGGAAGTGGGGGGCAGGAGAGGCCAAAGGCCCCCCCAGAATTTGCCCCGAGCCCTTGAGAAATGAGTAGTCGTCATTAATAAAAATTAAATTTCACTTGTTCCAGCTTGATTTTTCCCTTATGACACATATTTGCACAGCACACCTTCATATGCTCTTTCAGAGAAATTTTAGTCTCTACCACCTTGTATCTGCAAAAAAATGCAGGCCCTTTTCTTAGTAGCCAGGCCCTTTTTTTAGGAGCCTTTCACAAACCTGAATGCAATAGAGAAAGCAAATAATGAATTCAATGCTTCAGGGATGAGGATCCCTGGAGAACAAATTAGCATATTGTGTTCTGCTGATGGCATAGCTGTTATAACTGGGAGAGAGAAGGAAATACAAGAAAGATATGTTGTGTTCCTCTTTAGGAACATTGACATGAGGCAGATAGCTGCATGAGTACAGGAAGAGGTCAACAATTATGACAAGGGATTGCAATAATCAAGGACCAGGATGAAAAATATCCTTTTTGGCAAGTGCTCGTGCATTGGCTATCATTATAAGACTTTTAGAATTGCATAATGCTGTCTGTGGCAGGCACGTAGCCAGAAATTTGCTTCAGGGGGGCTAATTCTAGTGTAGTGTAATGTGAAAAAAGCAGCCTTGCCCATTCGGTGCTGACATGTTACGAATCTCTTCTCTTAATTTTCAGTTCTTGATATTTACTTTCACAGAGCCCAATACTATCTCTTCTCACTGGTAAAGTTCACTGCTTACCTTGTTATGAAGCAGTTAATTTGGCCTGCCTCAAAACAGAAGTTCAATGCGTACATATATATAGCACTGAAAATAACAATTATTAACTACATACACGCTTTAAACTAGTGGTCACATTTCTAGACACCTAACACTTGAATTATACGCAGTAACTAAGTGTTTAATAATTTCTTTTGACTTGCAGGCATAGTGGTTCTTATTATGATAGCATGAATACCTGTGGTGTTAAAGGCTCTCCATTGGGCCGACAGGGCTCTACAACAAGTGATGGGAAGAGTCCTTTCCTCCCATCAGGTGCCTCTCCTTCCCACCAGCCATCATCTACCTCCTCACCATCCTCCCCTGCTGCTGTTCCACTTTTCCTGATTATCCTCAAAATACATCCTTCAGGGAAAGTCAGCTCCTCTGGACAAGTGGCTTCATAATCATATAAGGCTATACAGTAATTTGGAACCTCTCCACCCACACCTGAAGCATAAGAGAAAATATTAACTTTAGCCACACATACTTATCTCATTTTTCCGTCATTTCATAACAATTACACACATGTACATGCCTTCTTTTTAGTTTCAAAGAACATTTGGACAAGGTAGGCCATGAATTCTTTTTCAACATTAAGAATTCATGAAATGCATTAATAATTATAAAGATGTCACAAACCAAGAATTTTCCCTGAAAAAATGGTAGAAATATTTCTCACTCCCAGCTTACACTCCCTTGCATTTTTACCGTCCCTAATTATATTACTGACTACTGCATACAAATCGCACAATATTATTAAGAGTCACCCAGGAACATTACCAATAATTTCTTCTAGCTGATTATACATTATTCCCTTCTTCCTCCATTTTCCCACCAATATTTTCAATTAATGGAAATAGTGACAAAATATTTGGCTCAATCATTTTTATCTCCTATAATGTCAAGTTCTGTTCACATCATTTTAAAGCTACATTAACAATCCCAGCCTATTCCAAGTGCTAACCGTGTATGCAGTAATAAAAGTACCATATGTACCAGTTTTGACAAATCCAAAAATTTTCAGTGATTTCAACCTGTTGATACTATTATCCATTTCAAGTAGCTTGGGGGCTGAGAGGCAGGCCTTAAATTTGTGGGGGAGTGTGCCTTTCATAATGGCCCAGAACAGTCTGAAAGTCTTCGCTGCCAGGGGGCAGGGGAATGCCTCTGAAAGGGGAGGCTCAAGCTCAACGTTGCCAAAATTACTGTCCTTAATGAGAGAGACCATATGAATGGCATGTCGAGACCATATGATGGCATCATTGAAATGGGTTCTGCATGGTTCTGTCTGACCTTCACCTAGGTGAGAAGCAAAACAGAGGGTGATCAATGCATTATTTTCAGGGGTTTCTTATCATGGCTTTCACCACGAGCCATTGCGGAAAAGTGTAGAGCTAAGGAAAAACAGGTTGATTAATAGGTGGAATTTTGTGAGCAAAAAGCATACATGAATGTGAAAAAGAGAATGTTTTGTCTCCTGAAAATGGAAGCAGCAGAAGTGGGCTTAATACGGGAATAGGTCCACCAACATGATCCTCTGTCAATATTGCTCATGCCATTCAATGTATAACTTTAATTTAAAAATGGCAACACAGTGGCTTTATTAGTAATCCTCCAAAATTCCAATAAAAAGTATGGATGATCTTAAATAAGAAAAATAGATTGGTAGTACTAGTTTCACTCCCCTGTGGCCAAAGCAACTTCTGCACTGCTGTCATCCAAATTGTCATCCTTATTATCATTCGTGGATCTCTCCATTTTCCGGGTTTGCGGTCAAAGTTGGCGCAAACCCGGAAAATGGAGAGATCCACGAATCCTGAACGCCACGGAAAACTACGATCCAACATCCTTATTATCACTTTCATGTAACCCATTAAACTGAATGAATTGACAACACGGCATGGATATCCACAAAAAGCACTCCACGTAGGTCTGAGAGAGAGAGAATTTGAGAGGTTGGGCCATACCTATTACATCCTAGTTCATTCTGAGAAAGTAACGTGACGAGAGACTTTATCTTCACCCTTGAGGCCTGCCTCTAAGTCCTTAAGATATTTTAATTAGATAATAAAAAAGACTGGCAAAATACTGGGCTTCTCCTCTACTTTCCATAATGCTGATGAATATGTCATTTTCTCAGTATGTACTCACTTTTTCACTGCAGAAGGAAACTATAAAATGTCTGTAAGATAAGAAGTCACCTGGCCTACTTCTCTTCAGGAACCAAAGATATTAATCTTTATTTATCTATATAGACTTAATTTTTCAATTTTTGTTAAAACAATAAAGTGATTACTTCTCCAAAAACAACTATGTATGTACATGACTACCACACTATATGCATCAATAATGTGTACCTAAAAGACTACTCCAGCATGTTTTTCCTGCAAGGACCAATGTTTTCAGCATCAAAAATGTACAAATTAGAGGAAAATATGTTTCCCATGCAAAAAAATTAAACAAGCCCTAAAAGAATATATTTTGGTTTCACTTTTTCCACTCGGGCGTCTAGTGATACTCGACACGGCATACCTCAGTACCAACTCGCATGTTGAGTGTCACTTGACACACGACACGCATAATCCAGGGGCATTTAAAAATAAATTCCGAGTGGACTACTGGTATAGAGGGTGAAAAAATCTGAGTGCAAAAGGTTAAAGCATTAAAACTTTATTTTTGAGTGATTATGATTGAGCACTTTTGTACCTATGTGTGTACCCACTGATGACTTCCAGTGTCCAATATGTCTATGACCTACAGTGAAATGAATAAATTATTGTTATTATGCATGATTACCATTAATGCAGATGTTGGCTGGAGGTTGGAACCTTCTTGTGTGCACCTCTTCCTCAGCAACTTTGGGAACCTCAACCTCTTCCTCATGCAATGGCACCATCGGCTGTGGGCTCATCTCAGCCTTTTGCACTGTCGATACAGCTGCTGAATCCTCGACGTGATAGTCCACAGATGAGAATGAGAACTGTGTGTGGAATCCTGCTCTGGCCCCTGCACTCCCACCACCACTGCTGCCTGCTCCTCCAGAGTCCCCACCTGCACTACCCATGCCCCCATCATCCAGGGCTGCCTCGAGGTAGTTTTGTGGCACAAGCCCCTCCTCCCCATGGTAGTTTCTCGCCTTGACCCACCCATCCCCCTCCCCACCCATACCTCCACCATCCTCATCATCGTCATCTCCACCACCCCCACCAATAATTACCTCCAATGCCTCACCCTCAACTATGCTGAGTTCATCAGGATTTTGAGCCTGGAAAAAATTTGTATGACTATTCAGTCTGATTGCTGAAAACCCACTCAGCTATAATACAGATATCAGGAACTAACCTAAAGTAGGATTTCAATTTTTAAAATCAGTTGAGTAAGTCGAATTTTTGACAGGTGAGTGCATAGCTAACATAATGATCAGCTGTTTGGATGTGAATTGAATCATCAGGGAAGTGTCACCATATCCCCTTCCAATGCTATCTGTAGTATGCAAGAAACTTCAGGGACCTTTAAAATCACAAAGCTTGAGTGCAGATGTCCAAGGGCTTGTTTCAGATAGAAATTTGTGACCCTCCATTCCCTGCTAAATACTAATGCCCATCTTTACCACAATTATAAGCTGCTATGGCGTAGGTCAGTTAGGGTGATGGCTAATTTTGAAGCATGTGGGATTTTATAGATTGTAGGGACAGTAACGTGAAATCCAGTCTCAGCTCAGAATGAGTAATTCATACCAAAGCATCAAGTCCCATTTTATCTGTTGCCTGAGGTATCGGATTTGATCACCATAAAAATTCACCATCATTGGATTTGGAGCTTCAATTTTCATGAACAGAGGGTACAGAAAAGTAAATTCTTGGTTCTGCAAGTTGCTGAATGAGAGATTATCATTGTTTTTTCAGGTACAATTAATTGGCTTAACTTTAAATACCATATACACTCATGTAAACTGTGCCAATTGTATCCTGCACACTCCCATTATTGGGCAGGTTTGCAAGGAAAAAAATATTTTTTTTAAAAAATTAATGTTTTGCCCTTGAGTCTACCACTTTTGATTTTAACCTGAAAGCACATTATTTACTAAATATTAAAGAAATTGGAATAGATTAAGGAATAGGTGAAAAAATATGTGATGCAAGCAATATGAATGTGAAGATCAATATTTGTGCAATTTACTAGAAAATCCAGAAGATTTATGTAAGCCACACATCCCTTTTTCTTCACTGTGGTTTTAGGAAAAACAGGTGCGTGGCTTACACAAGTTAATACCATACTACAATTTATGTAGATTGGCCATAGTGACGATACAGCTGAAATTTAATTAGTTTTTGAACAATGATTCATCTACAATAATGAGTTTAAGAATATTATACAAAACATACTATCCTCTGAGATATTATATCTTTCATGTAGTTCTTGAAAAAATTATTAAGGTATTTCTTGAGAATTATTCTAATTAATAGAGATGGGATGCTGATTCGCAACCTGTTATTTTTTAGCTTCTAACATTCATTAGCATATAGCAGCTGCTGATGTCAGGCAGAAATAACTGCTAAGTCTTCTACTGCCTGTTACAATGTGATTGTCTCCCCTCCTTGTTCCCCAGCAGAGGCTGGAACTGTTATTCCATGATGCACTGCTACTCGGCACTCGCCTGCTAATGGTTAGCAAGAGATGAGAGTGCACGAGTCAAGAAGCTGCTGGTTTAGTGGATGATTTTAGCAGAAGAGAAGGTATGCACTGTGAAGCCGTTGATTTTTACAGTGGCAGGAAGGAGAGAGCAAGAACAGTATAGCAGTAAATTATATAGCAGCATCAGAACACATTCACTGCTAATTATGACACAGTGTTGTGCAGATCAGGATTGATCTGGCCTGCGGGTGGTGACAGTGTGTAGATCTCGACCCCCTTACTTTAAAATGGCCTGGCTCCATTCTCATTGGGGCAATAGTGTATTCCATGAGTGGGCAATCTTTTTGAGAGTATGTGCCAAAATTGGCAAAATCTCTAACACAAAGTTTTTCTTGTCCCAACCAATTTTTTTTACATTTGATATCTGATCTGTAAGTGGTTATGTAAATCACGTAAAACTGAGTGTACATAAAGAGTAATGATTTTAAGTCTTGCAGAATCTCTTTGTGTTTGCCAGAGTTGCAGTGTGGCTGGTTTGATATTATCTGCTAATTAGGCCTAGTCTATCAGCACTTAAAAATTAATAGTTATTCCATGACTATGGTAGGATTAGCAGGTGCTAAAATAGCTGCTATTTCCAACTACTATTTCGTTAGCTGTTAGCGACTGCTACTAGGAAATAGCAGTTTTGCCAACCCCTACTCATTAGTAGCAATCTATAACAAAAATGGAGAGAAGTTAAATTCCCATCTCAGAAACACAGCCGGATACTATTCAACATTTTTGGTGGGTGATCTCCCTTGGTGTCTTGGACAGATTTAATCTAAGAACACTTCCCTTTCTTAATCTGCTATAGAGCACTTACAGTGTATGAGTAGAGGGCAATGCATTTGTATGTTGTGCCTGGTGAGCGACCCTGAGGAACCTCCATGCCCTGGATTCGAAATTCTTCCTCAGCTGTTGTGGCAGCTGCAGCAGAGGCTGCAGCAGAGGCAGCTGCATCATCATCTGGACCCCAATCAACTTGTGTAGGGTCAACATCCCAGCCAACATTTGCTGGTGCAGTCATTTCAACCACAGATGCTGCCTGCTCAGTCACCTCTTCCTCATCTTCATCTTCATCTTCAACAATCTTTGCTTCTACATCTTGGTCCAAGCTCACTGTAAAAGAATTTTGAGGTAACTTTGCGTCAGTGAAATTTAATTAATGCTGTATAAACATTGATGGTGCATTTATTACAATTCATAAAATTTAAATAAAACTTTCACATGCCTTATTTAGCATAACTTGCAATCCAAAAGTTTTGGATTGATGATTTGTTGAATGAATACACTGTTCACTTTCACTGTATCTGCTAATAATCTATGAAAATTATAATCACTTTTTAATAAGCTACCTTGAACCATAATAAAATTAGGTATTGATAACTACGAGACTTTAAAAAAATACAAATTGGGTGGTGACAATTTGATTCCAGTAGAAAACTACTAGGATATTACTTCTAAAGCTAAATTAATATCCTGAAGTAGGAATGTGTGCCTTATTTCACAGGTCACTAACTAAATTTAGTCAGTGATACATGAAATATAACTGAATGTTATAAATATAAATGGTAATGAAAAATTACTATCTGTATGGTGAATCAGAATGTTAACTTACATTCATCGCCTTGAAAGAGACTATTTGAGTACTGCTTGGAGTGCAAATTAACAATATATATATATTGCAGCATTTCCCAAATGAAAAATGATTTCATGAGAAACCCCCATCCAGGGGACAAAATTCTTTCCAAACTCAGGTGAGCAAGATAATGTCAAAATAGAACAAAAAACTAAAGTATGAGAATCTAACTATAACAAACAATGTATTTCAACAAAATAGACAAAGCAAGTACAAACCAACAAATTGAAATACTCTTCCCAATTCAGAGAAACCATAATAACTTGCAACAATAGACCTATAAGACTCTTGGGAATGACGAAGTGTCCAAAAAACTAACTCAAGACCGATGGACGTAGCCAAGAAGATAACTCGTTGCAGTCTCGACTCAAACAGAGTGCATGAGAGGGGAGGTATTTTCTGGCAAAAGGAGGGGGTGTTTCAGCAAGGTCAAAGTGGAATGGGGTTTAACGTGGAAATCGTCGACATAAGCCACACTAGCAAAAAGTACCCCAGGGATTATTAACCCTTTTAGTGCCAGCCTCTTAGGCCTGGTATATGTGAAAAATTCCAGGGCTATTTCTGACGAATTTGGACATTTGTACTGAGAAATTTATATTAAGCCTAACATTCATTTGTTGAAGGTAGTTTTTTTTTAAATACGCTCTTAATACTTGCAGGTATAATAAAAAAAAGTTCATTTACATTGTTATCTCTTCTATAAGATATGCATTGCTCAGAAAAGAAAAGGGGTGAGCGTAAAAACACCCGGCCGATATATCGGCCCATGGCATTCTTCGCACATACCCCATAGTTGGATAGATCAGCTTGCTGGCACTAAAAGGGCTAAAAAAAATATCTCTTCAGAAATAAAAGTTACTTATGTACCAATTTGGAAATTCTTATTACTTGTAACCAATTGGGTAATCATCAGCAATACATTAGTTTGTCTTTATTTAAGTAAAAAATAAGTGATGATTAGCCATAATGAATTTCTTTTTGTTTAAAGTGAGATCCAATATATTGGCCAATGACTTTTTAGCCTGGGAATAAAAAGCTGATATATCAGCCCTCAGCGCCAAAATGTTTGCATAGCAATGAAGGAATAACAAAAGTGGGACATTGTTTTAGTGAAAAAAAATCTTTCCTAGGGTTCACTTATTTTTCACTTTCCTTTGAACTTACTCAATAAATAATTACTGTATTTGACAGCATATAAGATGCACTGGTATGCAAAGTACACAATTACTTCAATAGGGCATAGGTATTTCTGGGGAAAAATTATGTAAAATATGCATGATTTTGTATGATCATACACTTATGCTGATCAATATATTTCAGTATTGATCAATATCATTAAATCATCATGCCAAATTATATGTACCATTGTGCAGATCATATCATATCAATACCATAATGGCAATTACAACTGCAACAGTCTTCATAAATGGCCAAACCTTTGCACATAAGACCTAATGGTAATTTTTTGAGCCATAACTTTGGAAAGAAGGCACATCTTATATGCTGTGAAAAGCAGTATATACTTTACATTAAATGTAATGAATGTTTTTTTAACAGACTAATTTAGTCACACATTCTTTCCAAAATTTAAAAATTCATGCATTGTTACATATTCCACCTTTCCCTCCGTAGTAAATTCTTTAAATACAATACCAACCCCCTGTTTTGGTTTTCTTCTTTTGGCTTCCTTTGCCTCTCCTTGGGCCTTCATCCTCATCCTCGTCATCATAACTCTCTTTCTTGGCAGCTCCAGCACCCCTTTCCACAGCCGTCACTTCAGATCCAGCATCATTGTAATCACTGTCATAGAAGGAATCAGAGCTAACTGGCTCCTGAAATAAAAATATATAATGGAAACATAAATGGATTAGATTAGACGGAATAGATTAAATGTACCATCGATACAATAGTGCATTTATCATTTTATTCAGTATTTCATCTGTTTGAAGGGGATTGAGGAAATTCAAGAGTAAGTGGGTGATTTCATGGAAGTCAATGAAAGGGTTGTTAAACAAATTTCACTCACCTGCAGTTAATCTACTAGTTTTTAATCATAATAGAAAGGTAAATAATCTCAGAAATTAACTATCACTGGAAATTACATCCATGCTATGCATAGGAGAAAATGAAAACAAATGAATTCAGATGATAAGTTAATAGTCAAAATAACGACTGTTTTTAAGAATGATAACCTCCATTTCTGCTGGTATCAGCAATTTAAATGCGTTGACTCCATCCATTTTACATTGAAAATATGGTATTTTTAATGAAGATTCTTTCTGTTTTCCAATTTTTTTATCACATGAAAAATTGAGAGTTTTGTCTTATTCATGGAGATGCATGTCAATTAGTTATAATGGACAGGTATTATATAATTGAATTGTAGGAAGAAAGTTGGCTTTCAACCTCCTTGTACTGCATATGTAAGTGAAAGCTGTGAAAGTTGAATTTTCCAGGTTTCAAGATATTGTCATTGCTGTTCAGGATAATAGTTTCACCTGTGCTACAGCAGATCTCTTCAGTCAGTGTGTCAGGAATTGAATCTTGTGGTAAAACTTTTGTAGTAGTAGTAGTTGTATTTGGGTGTTTTGTTCTTTTCTTCTGAATAGCAACAATAAGGCAGCGAAACTCAGAAGATGCAGCCATCACCCTCTACTCACCTGGAAGCCTTTCCACATACAAGTAAAAGAAAGTCAAGTAATCTTATCTTACCCCTGTGGCATCAGTTCTAACTGAGAGTGAGCTGGCAGATCGAGGTATTTCTAGAACACCAAGGGACTCAACATCTTGCAGCCATTCATCAACATTCACTCCTCCGGCACGTAGACACTCTATTCTTGCTTCAGCTTTCATTTTCGCAGTCTGTAATGAATAATTAAGCATGTAAATGCCATTCATGGAATCATATATTTACGGCAATCATTTATTTAAAAAATAAGTGATTACTGAGTTACTCAACATATTATCATGACCTCAAAGTTTTCTTACTCACCTCAGACCTCCTTAATGATTGTCTCAATTCATCTATTTTGGTGTCTAGATCTGGTCCATTGGGGTCATTGGGGTCAGTCTGAATGAAAAAATTGAAAAAGAGTTATAGTGAATGATGCTGTATGTTTATAAGCTATTAAAATTGAAACTATGTAAAACTGTAAACACACCATGGAATATATGTATCAATATATATTTTAGGTGATAAATGTATTATTTTATGTCATCTAGGATGATCAAGGCATAAGTTTCGTGCATGATGAAGCACTTCCTTTTCACACAAAAATAAAATCAGGGTACTAATATTAACCTTTTGTCCAGAGTCTCTCAGAGCTTGTAATGCATTCAGTTTCCTAATTCCCTCTCGGAGAGTTGTAGTTTCCCTGCCAATACGAGTTGCCCAACGACGGGCTTCTTTCGCCAGGCCTGCTGTATCACCACTTGATGAACCTCCAACTTCAAGAGGGGTAACTGTACTAATGGGGTCATCATCACAAGGCTCATACTGGTACTGTATATGTTGCTTTAAAGATGGTGATAATAAGTATAAACACTGAATATTGTAATCCCGGGTTAACTGAAAAGAAAAAAAGGGAATTAGAGGTAATGAATAGTTCCGTGCAATGCGTATGGCAATTTTTAGTAGTTTAATAGTTTTGATAGCTATTTTATATGAGGAAAAACTATATTTTTGGATACCATCCTTTCATTATAAACAGCTCTGATTTGAATGTCAATTAAGCAAAATGTACTTAGATAACCACATCTAATACTGATGAAGATGTCATTATCTTAGCTGTAATAACCATTTAACTTATATATATTTTTACCAAATGTTGAACCAACCGCTGATGCTGATAAACAAAAATATTTTCTGCATTTATCAAGTAATAAAAATCAGAAACTCATTACACATGAAGAACTCACATTGTTGAAGGTGAAAATAAGGTGACAAGAAGTATTGATAAAATCTCAAGTAGTTTTTTAATACCAATATCCATGAAGGAATACCCTCTGATTTATATAGTACGTATACTACTACTACTCTATTTACACTTCTACAATATTCAATAGCTATTTGAACAGGTTAGTAATTAATAGTGACCCTGGAATTTCGCTAAATGGTTTTTTTGCGAATATTTTTTAAACAGCATAAAAGTGGTAATTTTGATGTTTAAAGCCTTGATAAGTTAAAATTTGCCATGTTAACGCAAGCGAAATTCACCGAAATTTCGCGAGTAGCTTTTTATTCGCAAAATTTAGCGATATTTTGCTTTTAGTGCGATATTTTGCACGAAATTTCACATTTTTTAAACCTATCGTACGATATTTTTCGAAAAAAACATGAAATTTCATTAATGCTTTAAAATTTATTTTGATATGTATATAAAGACGCGTAATGAAAGGCGTCCCATGTGGTGAAAAATGTTTGCAAACTCATGGAGTGAAACAAATACATAATTATTATTTACGTGACCATGCCGCTATCATCAGCCTGATGATGCGCGTGACCATGCATATCTGCATAGGTCTCCCTAGATCGCATTTATGGTGGTGGAGTCGAAGCGCATCGTTTTCGTCGCGTGCCAAAATGACTTGCGTAGTATTCATCCCGAAAGACTCTTCAGAAAAGTTGCCATTAAAGTAATTACGCTAGTGAAAGATGATTTCAGTAAGTCTGCGCATAGCATTATTGGGATCAATAACTACGCTGGACAAGAGTATCTTAAATGTCTTCGCTGTTGGGCGAAAAGTCTTCGTCAAATGGACGTAATAATTTCATTCAAAGAGCCACCTAAGCTGTGACTGACAGGTTGCAATTACTCCTCAGGTAGACAAAGAGAGTTATTTAAGGATAAACTATCGAATTCACTGACTGATGTTGAGTATATGTTGCCGACTTTATCATATGACTCCGGTGCGCTAAGCATTCCCTCCGCAGCAAACTTATCCGGCGCCCGTGGTGGAGGGTCAGTGGCTAGAGAGTAGACGGCACCGCGGGGTGGTAGAAGTACGAGATAGGGACACACTAATACGAATACATACGTATGACGCGGCGCATTATTTTTCCGGAAAGGAATTTTAGAAAAATTACTTAAGTCAAGGCAAGCCGGAATTGTCACTTTGAATAAGCCGCGGCGGGGAGGTACCTACAAGACACAAGTCTGGGCAGGCATATATTTCCGATTCTCAGTATCTCTGGATAAACTATAGTTCACTATAGTGTCACCAAACGTTTATAGTTCGATAGGAGCTACTGTTGATCTGAAAAAGTACCTCTGTAGACCATAATACCGAAAATTGTCAGCATATTTGATCGACAAAAGCGTTTGAAAGCGTTATATATATTTAACGCAACTTTGAATACGCAGAGAAGCAGCACCAAGGAAATTGGCCGTAGGCAACCCACACAACACCGTTCTTAGGTTTTGTGGCCATTGAGCCACCTTTGTTATGGCCTGTATTTTGCGTATATCTCTGTGTATTTTGTTAACTATCAATTAAGATTAGATAGAATAAGTAAGACATCAATTTATGTCTCTAATACAATTCTTTGTTCGTTTAAATTGAGAAATACGTAAATATTTTTTTCTTCGCCGGAGGATGAAATTTGCGATTTTTGCACCGCTGGGACTATGATTTTTACACCGCTTACCCTCTATTTTATTTACCACTTTTCAGAGTCTGTAGTAATTAATGTATATTTAAAGAGAATTTTTTAAATTTTGTATTTCTATTTGCATTTTACTTCAAGCACAATTATAGCAATTGAATGCCTTGCAGTGAGTGTTTTAATTAATGTGTCACTTTATTATGATTACTGTAATTTTGGAATTAGTCTTCAAAATATGATACTTACTTTAGAAAAAATCATATGTATTATACTTATTTAATGATAAAAATTAGTAAATTACTTTTAGATGAAATATTCAAAATATATTCTGGTAGTTAGCCTCAGAAAATACCGTAATATAATAGAGGGAAGCAGGCAAAAAGAAAGGAGAAGTATTTCAAAGTCTGTCATTGTGACAGATAACCAAAATATACAAAATTGAGAGCAATGAATTACATATTCTTCATTTCTTAAGGAAATAATTTGAAGGTATTACTGTTTCTCAGTCACTGGATTGCTCAATATCCTTTTCTTAAGATAAGACTATGAAAAATTGGAAATTAGGAAAGCTGCCTAATAATATGAAGAATGTAAGGAATCAATCCCCGCATGAATTGTACACAGAGCATTAGCAGGAGAGTTTGTCATAATTTCTACCCTCCATATATGTACCCCAGACCAAAGTTGCAACTTTGAACCTTGAGTAAAGTGTTGTTCATTTTCAGCAGCAGATATATTTATTGCTGAAAAACATTTCACAGAATTTAGCAAGAAAACGTCATAAAGCAGTCTAATGTTCAATTAAAGTTACATATACATAACAATAAATCTGATAGTAACTTCAACAAAAACACTCATAGAATAATGATGCATTAGGTACCTCTACAAAACGTACCTGCATAGCTTGATCCTTAATACGACCAAAGGATGTCTGCATTGCATGGCAAGTTAAAAGTTCTGTCCTTCCAATTAAGGTCAGATATTCTGCTACCTTATCATAAACACCAGCTTCCATTGTCTAAAAGAAATCAGAATAAGTTGGTTAGTTTTGGGATACTAAATACATAGTGGTGTTTTGCTAAGATTCATATTTTATCAGGCATTTCTGGGGTGCCACAGTTTAACTTACTGTTATGGCATTTTGCAAATCCACTACAAAATATCTATTTTGATGAGCATTCGTTGCAGAAAGTGAGAGTAGGTAATCATTCCTGGCTCCTGTAGATTTTTGATCTGATGCATCTCTTTTTGATGATATCTGAAAGAGTGGCACATTTACAGAATATTTTTAAACAGAATATTTTAAAACAAATTCTTTAAACAATCTGTTGTAAACCTTTATCTGCCAAATGACACATACACCCATAATAGTGGATATATACTGAACGAATCATGAGTGCTCTGCTGCCATCATTAACTTATTAAATACCCTGATTTAGATTCAGCAGCTAGGACCTACAGCTGGAAATTAAATCCAGCTCTTAAATGTAAATTAGGGATACAATGCAGCAAAATTGACAATTAAACTTATGAAAATGTCATTAGACTCTATGACTATCTTTTTAATCAGAATAACTAAGTTGTGTGAAGATCTCTTGGGTTTCACACCGGGTCAGATTCTCCATATCTTCCTCCGAACCTGACCCGGTGTGAAACCCGAGAGATCTTCACACATATTATTCGCCAGGAAAACACCAGATCTTACAGAATGACTAAGTATTGTAATAAATTACATAATTTTTTAAAAGGGTGAATCAACAAAAGGGAATATATTTAAAATTTATTTTTTCCTTCATACATTGTAATTTATTAGGTAGGGAATGTGAGTGGGTGATGAATAAACAATTGGCTTGGATTTCACTGATTCGAAACACACAACTGTGTAAAATATCACACAAATTTATTCATTCATCATATTTTAAATGGGATAAATCATTATTATCATTGAATGCAAAATTAAACAACTTTGCTATACTTACTTTAGCACTATTCTTTTGTAGTGAAGTGATGGATTGAAAAAATGATCCTTTCTTTTTTTTCAATCTATGTAAAGAAAAAAGCAACAATAATCAGCCAAAAGAGTAGTAATAAATGTGGTATTAACATCAGTGCTTTTAAAAAACTATGTTTAAATAATAACCAAAAGAAGTTTTTGATAGTCTTCATTTAGGGCATGTGAACATATATTACTAAATGCACGAGGTAGAATTTATGTTGAATACATTCTGTTTGCTCATCAAATGTTATGGAATGAAAGTCTTCTGAAAAGAGTGAATAAATCTTGTTCATCCTAAAGCACTTACTTAAACACTAAAGCCGGGAAAGTCAGTAACCCAAAATAATATTAAGGGACTGCTTTTCAAATTTCACTATGTCATATGTAAGCTTGTGTAATTTGGGAACTTTCATAGTAAAAACTTTTTAATTTTAAATTTATAGCTCATAACTGCCACAGTATTCAAAGGGTCATACAACACTTGTCTTAATCAATATTTTGGCCAGTTAATTAGTCCCTTTGATCTAAGAAAACCCAATAAAAGTCATAAATCCACCAAAATCAAATTTCAAGTAAATATTTAGTTATTAATTACTTAACCATATTAAAGAAACTAATATAGTTCTGTTAAAAAATACATTTTAAACATACTTTTCTTCTATGTCCTTTGCTCTGTCTCGAACATCATGGGCACAATGCTCTTCATCAAAATATATTTTTTTATTTTTATCCAGCTCTTGAACACACAACTGTAATTCCTTTTGAACGATAGCTAATTGATCCAGGCACTGTAGGAAACAAACAATTATTTCAATATTTCATGTACATAATGCTGAACAACATGAGTGATTATTCGTTGAATCACACAAGGAAGTGCTTACTCAGATCATGCAAGTAATTAACACACCTGTAAACCCTTCTTTTAAGGCAACTTTTCAGATGGGTGTTACTTGTTGATATTGTTGAAGCAAAAGATACATAATTAATTTACACTTTATTATTCAAACTTACCCTTTTTGAATTTGTTATTTTATGCTGCCGTAGTAGTTTAGCATCATCTGCAACTTGCTGTTGGAATACTTCCACTGCTGCTAACCGGGCTCTTGATAACCTTTCATTTTCTTCCAATACCGTTCTCCATACACTCCACATATTCCTAAGTCATGTAAAACATTTGTCTCGAATTATTTCTCAAAAGTATGTTACTGGAAATATTTTATAGTTATCATTAACTAAACTAACTATCACCAACAAAGATTTGGTCAAATTTTAAACAAACCTGTTGAGATAATGAAATAGAACAACAAGCGATGAAAATATATGAGTACAATGAGCTCACCATTTTTCCTCTCCCCCATCCCCTTTAATGTCTGGTACATTAGGTATCTTTTTGTTTAAATAAACCGATGATATCTTCAACAGAGCCTAAGAGACAAATTATTATGATTTTTTTATTAGTATAAATCATAAAATAAAGAGGGATAATTTTGAAAATTAGATATTATTTTGCAACAGTTTTCAGTTTTATAAATTACACAATGAGAAAAAATATAAAATGTTAGAGGTGTGATGATGATTAATTGGTACAAAGAAAAAAGTCGTGTTACCTCAGCATAACTTCTTTCGATGGCTGATCTTTTTATAACAAAAGTCCGAATGTCTTCCAGCAATTCACATTCATATTGGTTCTTTGCCTGTAATTTGGCCACTTGCTCTGCATGAAGAGTCTTGAGGAACTTTGCATAGTTGCCCTGTTAAAAAACAATCAGTATTAAGTATAGACTCACAAATATATATTTAATTTATTTCTTTTAATTTTATTAACTATTGATAAGCATAATAATAAATGTTTTTTTATTTCACTCCGACTCAGTAACAACCATAGCTCCTCTATTTCTCCAACTCATTTTGGCAAAAGAATTACTGTTAAAAAACTTATCATTACTAAGCTAAAGCAATTCCCCATTTTAATCAGCAAATATGTGGGTTCAATGGAAAAATTGTTTAAGAAAAATATACTATGTTGACCCAAAAGCTATCCGCATATGAGGCTGGAAGAAAGCTATACTGCTGTTAAATTACAGAATCTATACAAATAATGCAAAAGGATTTTATTAGAATATATTATGCAGCAAGTATGATGAAGTGGTTTAATGTAATCAACTTCGAAAGGTTGAGGAGTTACGCTCAGTTGTCAATAATTTACAGATGAGTAGAATATATCAAATAGCATATTATCGTGAATTCGAGAACCGATCCAATTTTCACTAGGTGAAGTCACTACACGGACCATATTAATTTTGAATTCTAAGTCGGCAGCACAGAAACCAATTAGCCCCGTAAATACATACTACCCGCATTACAAGGTTGGCTATATGAAAGTATCACACCACATGTAGGCGTTAATTTCGAGCTATGAAATCAATGAAGTATACTATATCTGAGCTTAATCATAAATATAATTGCATGTAAACACTTATTATTCGTGATAGATTCAAGAATATTATATTAGTTAAGGATTTGAAATATATTCATCTGCGTCTCATTAGCCTAGTATATGTCGCGAGAAATCTGGGAGTATGCACAATTTTCTAACCGGTAGGTAATAGTAACCAACTCTCCCCGTTTCTTCCGTGTCATCCTCTTTCAGTCTTGTTCTTTTTAGTCTATTTTTTATCCTCATTAGATACATTAATTGGAATGATCAGCTCGAATGACTAAGTGGACACGGAAAAATATCAAGCGAGTGAAAATGTACTGTTATTCTTAAATCTGATCAAGTGAAAAGCGTTAACAATAAGATGAGGCAACAGAAAACGGTCTGAAAACAAACGCAACCAAGAGAGGATAATCATTTTGTTCATTCCATTATTAATTACGTATCATAGAATTGCTAGAATTTTTATTTACGTAGAAGGCAGAATGATCGAATAAAGAAGCACAGGGCAGTGAAAACTTATATTAATGACACCTGCTGTAAACATGAATTGAAAAGGTGTACGGGGGAGCTAGATTAGTTCAAACGACTCATCTAAAACGCTAAATTTACAGTTCATACAACAATGCGTATCTAAGGATGTGTATACAGTTGATACCGGTGGATACAGTCAGTACACGGTGTGCGCAGCTGTGTGACTGTTAGTTGCAGATTACTTTAATGGCAGTAGTGCAGAGCAATGGAATTTGGGAATTAAAAAATACAGTTATTGAATCAGACGAGTAAAATATTTTCGGGCCCAGTTCTAAACATGCAAAATGCAGGCCGTGACAGCCAGGTTAATAACACGCTGGCCAGGCAATCAAAAGGTAACGGGTTCGAATCCCGCCAAGGGGATGTATATTGTGTTTATTATAGGATTATGATAACGGTTAGAGAGAGTGATATTAACTCACCCATTGGAGCACCCAAAATCCAAGACTATTTCTTACACCCTAGACCAACATTCAAAATGATTGCTGTAATAGCCTCATAATTGTGTAAAAGGGCCTCTTTAAGTAAATAATTTTGTTCTCCCAGCCAAAATTGTTTCTACTTTTATTGTTTAAGGCTATTAGGTATCATCACTCAATTAGGTTTACTTTTCCGATGATATGATTTGAATTGCATGGATTTTATGCTTCCCTGCTACTGTAGGGAATTTTAGGATCGCCAGGAACTTTGGCTCCAGAGGAAGTCTTACAAGTAGCAGAAATTTTGTCTGCAGCAATAATTTTCGTTAGTGATTTTGTACTTTTGTTGGCTAAAATTTACATATTTTCTCACCTTACCTGCTCTATTATTGCACCTCTTCCAAGGAAATGGAAATAGATATGATTTTTGTATGGGTATCCTTTTGAATCTAATTTGATTGCCTTCTTGTTCACATTTAATGCACAACCATATCGGTTACGTTTTTGAGAGAGTTACGATCCAGTAATTTGAAACCAATAAAAGAAGCATTAATTATACGTTGTGGAGTAATTTAAAGAAGCTAAATGTTTTTCTTCGTATCACTCGTAAATATCCTCATAGCACTGCTTTACAAAAGAAGCACAATTCATCGGAAATAATGGAGAATATCGGTAAAATTGATATATAACTTGTCCTTCAAGTTATAAGAAAGAATAAACCATTAGAGTTAGGCTAATATTATATCATCTTGTGAATTGTTCTCTTGAAAACAGGCTGGGAAGATTATTTGTTTAAATTAAGATATCTAAAATAATTCATCCACTTCTCCCTAATGTTGAATATATAAGAAATATTCATTCCTTTTTGATGATGATACTGAATGAGCTTGATGTGGATCCGTAAACGTGCTGACAAATTTAAAGTCTTATGAAAGACGTAGAATACGGGTATTTATGGTTAACTGCATCTCGATTTATATGTACCGGAAAAAATTACGCAACCACATTTATTCGCTACGAAAGAATACAAAAGGAGGGAAGTTGGTACATGGAATACGCATGTGTAAATAGTTCGTCATACTCACAAACACTGGTCATAAGCCTTTACCCTTTCTGTCTACGTTATGTTTGACAAAGTATTATTGAGTAGAGTGCCAAAATTTCTGTAAATCAGCGTACAAGGTAAAATCTCAATGACCTAAGTAGAAAGTTAAGGGTCAGTTCTCGACTACTTTAATCTAGGAGGCATAGATGGTATTTCACATGTAGCTGGGCCATTTCATGTCAATTCGACCAGGTGATTGCCCTTAGGGTCACCGATTTTGACTCAATTTAACATAACGGCTTCATTTGATAAGAAAATGAAAATCTTAAAGTCGTTTTGCAAAATACGCAACCGTTTCCGAAATATTGCAACGTTACAAAATTCGAATTCTGCAAAAGTTACTACATATTTTACGGTATATCTCAGATAATATTTAAGCTACAGACATACGCTGGGGCTTATTTTAAATGTTTTGAATTGGATAAATAAAATAAGGGATTATATTGTGAAATATAATCAATTTTATAAAGTTTATAGCAATTTTAAAGTTTCAAATCTATTTTTGACAATGTAATGTTGCCTTCGATTTCGCTCATTTTTTTATATGTTGTAGACACAACCCTCTTCTACAAATTAAAAAAGTTTGCCTGAGGTAATATTTCATCTAAGAAAGAAAAATATTTTTGAGTGAAGGCGTGACGCCCGCTGATCATCGCGGCGCCCGCCTACCAGCCGACACTATGGTACTCTGGTGTCTCCACATCTCTGTAACTTTCTCATCCACCTTCTTCTCACCAATTTTTAACCATATACCAACTCTTTGCCCGTGCATATCGCTATTTGCTTCGCCTAGGTGTGACCACAGCATTATAATCTATGAAGAGCGGTACCTGGCCTCAGAGAACAATTGACAAACCTTGTCCCGTCCTCGGCTTCCAGTACTTCTCTCCTCACATACTCTATTAGCTTGTTCTCCGAAACCTCTTTCTCAGTTATTTTTTCAAAGAAACGGGTGCACTATTCCGTTGCTCCCCATCTCCCATTCGAATTTTACTCTTAGAGAAAACAACGGGGAAGGCATCTAAACGGATATTATGTTTCTCTTCGCATGCGATAGCCTCCCAGGCTAAGGCAACACCCTGACATCCCATAGTTTTGCTCCTGTACCTTTTTAAGTTATTAAATTTTTCACCCTTAACTCATGTTTTAAACATTTTCCCAGCATTACTTCACACTTACCAATGATGTAAGTCTCCAGAATCAGTGAAAAAATAAATTATTTTACGTGAGGCAGTGGAATTTGTTTCACATTTAATGTTTAGATGAGTTGGAAATATTATTTTTATCTTTCCTTATTAATAAAAATAAAATTATTCAACACCATTCTTTAAACACCATTCGCATTCTAAAGCCTTAAATTACTTATTTTACCTTTACGTAAGGTTAACTTGAACAGTATCAGAAAGTTGGAATAAGAAATTTTCGACGGAATCTTTTGCAAACCCTTCATACACAATTTAGGTTACAACCAACGCATCCTTTATATTATGAAAGTTGTAAATTATTACAATAATAATACGTGCAGTAAAAATCGAAGGGATATTTATCAATGTCATCTCCGTTTAACCTGATGCCGTACTGCTGCTCTAGCAGATTGATTTCTGAGGTTGGTTTCCTCCTTATTAAAAGAATTAAAGTATGAAATCAAAATACAATCGTGTAAATTAATGTTTCAATATATAATTTCACATCGGAAACACGCTAACCTTCTTACTTTACCTTCAAAAACCCATGTTCTCCTCCGTACTCTCCTAATCCTATTTGTACTACAAAATTGAAAATTTTGTTTTCGGATTACTGAGAAAGGTATTTTAACAGCAAGTCTTCCTTCGATTGTGGATAGCCGTAGGGTAGGTATGAATACACTCCACGGCAGGTGTATCTTGGAATTTTCTCGTCAGGCTCTTCTTTTCTCCTTCACTTGCTCGTTGGTTACAAACTCGAAGTTTTCCTAAGTGTTAAACTCCTTTCACATTCGATGTGGGACCTATTTTTAAAGTTCCTCAAGAGTCTGAATTTGTTTCTTACAATTGAGCTTCAGACTGGGACGTGAGGCTTGCCTTAAGTGTCCCTTTAAATCATCACTTGTATCCTTTCCCTGAGATGCGGCAGAGAAATGTCATTCAGCATCGACTCCAAAATCTTGGCGATGCAACGATTTCTACTTTTTGTTGCGATTCTTATATTGAATACCCGCAACGTCGAAAAAGTAAAACTTTTTTAGTAGATTTAGTACACTTCTTACGCTGTATAGCAGCGTCCTTCGAAATATGGCGTTATGCTTCATACAGTCTGAAATAATAACCACACTGAGGGGCACACATATGATCGTTCATATTTCTATTGCAACATAAAATCGAGTTATAATTTGAGCCTTGCAGTTACTCCAGTGCACACTTTTCACTGAATCTTGGTACAGAAAAGAAAATTTCTCGGAAAAATTGCCCACAAAGAAAACTCCACATGATTTCAGGTTGTCTCCGACTTCCAAGCAATATACAATTTGCATACGAGCAATATAGTCATGCAGTCGTACTCACATTATATCCTCAAGGAAAACCCCACAGAACATTTTTAGTAACTTAATCTGAGTTATTAAGGTACAGAAATTTTCCTGAGTTCATTGTTTGAAACATTTTTCATCATGTAAAGTGGGTGTTGGAAAATTCAGCAAGGCGAAAAAGATGGCTAAGGTAACAGGTCAGAAATAGTGTATGAGTTAATATTAGTCAGCCTCCGAGGACAACAACCAGAGAACCATTTAGGGCGCAGCTGCACCTTCACACGGTGCTACTTTACCAAATGCATCTTAAGGGTCTCAGTAAGAGGCATGTATTATAGTACCGCGAAAGGAATCAGGACTAATGAAATCTTGAGAAGAAAACTGGGAGTCGGTACGTCCAGGAAAAAAATCATTAAGCAGTTTGAAAAAGACTTTGAAATCGTTGGATCAAACATCTGCTATAGCTAAAAATTCTTTAGATCAAGTAAATGTCAATTTAAAAAAACGTAAAAACAATCGATAGCATTGGAAGCCTAAGACGAGACAAGGTTTGCCTATTGTTCTCCGAGGCTGACCGCTATAAATCCAGGTGCCGCTCTTCATAGATTCAAAGGCTGTGGTCACACCTGGGCGAAGCAAATAGCGATATACACAGGCAAAGAGTTGGTCTACGGTAAAAAATTGGTGAGAAGAAGGTGGATGAGAAAGTTACAGAGATCTGAAGACACCAGAGAAGAAAACTGGGAGTCGGTACGTCCAGGAAAAAAATCATTTAGAATGCTATGCTGCATCTTTAGAGTTGCATTTACCAAATTCAGGCCTTGTGTTGCCTGGTTTTCTGTAGCAAAATAGTCGCTGGCTATTCCGTGAATAACCATACATTTATTCATTTTGCAGTATCAAGGCAATTTATCGGCCGATAGGTGGGCGCCGCGATGATCAGCGGGTGTCACAATTACACAAATGACGAATGCAAGCCAGAACTTCAATTCCCTAGATCTGAGTGCCTACGATTTCTCGAGTAATAGCATTTATTCTGGGGAGGCGACCGACAGCTAAAGTTATTTGCGGCGTCCTCTTTTCGTTAGTCATTATAATTTTATTTTGTTTAAATGGTGAAGTAATACCTCCCCGCTTTCTACTCAACGAGGACACCTAACATAGTTCACTTAACTTTAATCGTGTTATCCAAAATAGTAATTTGCAATTAAATTCAAGATTGGAATAGGATAACGAATAAATTACCCTGATACCTCCGGTATTCGTGAAGTAATATCAATAACAGACATGTTACCCGAAATTTAATTTCGAACTGTACTGGAATAACTGCCACTGGTTGCTCACAGGTACTTCAGGATTGTTTGAGCAGTTAGCATTGGGGACTTGACAATCTACTAGAGAACAAAAAAAATGTTACCTGGTAATACACCCACTATGTTCACTCGAATGTTGGAACATTCAAAATTACCTCGTGACATATTTTGAAATCCATAATGCCGGCATAGTGGAATTTTCCCATTAATGAAGCGGAAAAACGACTCAATTAAACATGGATAAAGGTAGAACTGGTCCTCTGTGGCCACGACAGACATAAGAACCCCGGATTGTACTTTCTTACATAATTCATTGATTTTTCTGTGATACAATTTATGGGTGGGGTTTTAAAACCTTCAGCTTAATACCTTTCAGTTGGTATTGAAGGTCTGTAGATAGAGTTCCGTGAGCTACCAAAATACCTATCCTATCCAAAAGCCTTTGGTATTGTCCTGAGAGCTATTAAAAAAGGAAAACCCATGCGGTAAAACGTGGTACCATCCTTTGCAAACATGTTGTATGTATTGCAGTAAACGATTGTGGAATATTCCCATTGCTGTGGGTGTATACTTCAGATCACCTCGGAAATCTCTTTCCCTACTCATCTACTCATACCCTTCCTCTTGATCCCTAACTTCGCAAAAAGATTTCTGGCTTGGCAGCGTTGATCAGCCCCAGGTTTCCGAAGCATTTCAGTACCAGAGACTGTTGCCGGGAACACCCAGAACTTTTTTTTTCTTTATTCAAACCCTTTATGCCGTCCCTTTTTTCCCTTCCTGTCATCTAAGCCCGTCACAGATTTTTTGTGGAAAGGTCACCCACACGCGGTGCGAGCCCTAAAAGATGACAGACGCGTCATCCCCAGCTGACTGAGCCCTCATCGCTCGGGTCCCCGCCTCTGAATTATGAACGGAAGTTCCAAATCGTCGGCAAGCCCCTCGAACTGAGGGCGATCGCAGTCAGTTGGGCAAAGGAGGGCACACCCCATTACGCTACGTAAAGTGGTGGAGTAGCAATTTGGCCGTAATCTTAACTGGCTCGAGTGGAAGTTAATGCGCGCAGCCAGACGTAATGAGCTTATTTCATGCCTTGGTAATGCTCCAATA
Organism: Platycnemis pennipes; assembly: GCA_933228895.1. Taxonomy (NCBI): domain Eukaryota; kingdom Metazoa; phylum Arthropoda; class Insecta; order Odonata; family Platycnemididae; genus Platycnemis; species Platycnemis pennipes. The sequence goes on from OW121851.1 coordinate 30,870,857, forward strand.
TGAGATCGAAACTGCGGAGTTAGCCCAAGAGATGTCGGCAGGCACATATAATACCTGTTATTTAAGCTTGATTGAGGTTTGTGAGAGCGTGTCGAAGCCGATGGAGAACATTCTGTTCTTCCTTATTAATTCGCCTTTAGATTAAAGATGAAATCGACAGATTTTGACTAATTTTGTGGAATGAAGCAATCGGAATAAATTCCATCTGAGGATTGCTTAACTATCACATTTATTATGCCAGCCGTGTGTACTGGCAAATTTCAAGGCACTATCGCATAGATTATGAATCCAAAAAATATAACAGGATATGCATAAGCAAATATCTTCCAAGATTTCTTAAGGATTTATTAGTTTATCGAAGATGTACATACACATCTATTTGATCTTCGAGAATGAATTACTTTAAAACTCACAAAAAGTTCTGCGCTAAGATTTTAATTAGCTCATAAAATTATAATTTTATACGAGTATAAAATAATACTATTGTAATTATACCTATCCAGAGGACTAAAGCGGATTAGAAAACAACATTGTTTTCAAGCCAATCGGCGTGCAAAATTCAAAAATCAGGATAGGGGCCCCAGTTCCTTTCTCTGTACCTCCAGCAGATTCCTAGAAAAATCTGGTTCCCTGAAAATCACGTAGCTTGGGCTTAGGTAGAAGTGATTAAAGACTTCTGCCAGATAGAACTTGGAACCTCAATGGTCAATAACCCAATGGGCAACTCAGTGAGCTACCAGATACGACGTGAACACATTAGGAATTAGGAATTAGTTATTCCTTCTGCCAGAAATGATAGGAAACATTTTTTTAAGTCAATTATTTTGGAACAATCACGAAAGAGGTGTAACTGAAACAAAGCCATATAAATACACCAATGTGAATCCTTTCGCTCCAGGAATTCCAAATGTGGGTCAACTAAGAACGAAAATGAACTTGATTGAAAGCCGACACGCGATGCAAGTGAAACACAAATAGCAGGAGAGGCCAAAGTAAATGATTCCAAGTGACATGTGGCCGTTGTAGCCAAGGGAGAATATTCTGACGAGAGACGTAAACTGTGAGTTCCTCCGGAAATCGAGAGACACTTTATTTGCTATTTTGGGGTCGTGTGTATCTGTGACCTTTCTTGGTACAATGGACGAGTTTGATATTGTTGTTAGTGATTGGAACGAGTATTTGGCTCAAAATACGATATTCGATTGAAACTAGAGTTCTGAAATAAGCTTGACATTTAAAAGCAGAAAAATAGGATAAAATCTCGCAAGATATACAATTACTTTTTTATTTACTGACTGAAGTAATCCTTAAATAAAAAAAATCAACCTGACAACTCATACTTTAATTCTCTAGCCAATTGCATGAAAAAATAGACCATTGCATGCTGAGCGCATATCTTATTTCTTGATTCAGTTATTCCAATCTTTAAATTTGCCTAGAAAGAGTCCCGGATTCATATTCCGATTCAACGCAATCAACTCTCGTTGAATTACCTATGGGCAGGGATTCCCAACCTTTTAGCAACTGCGTATCACTTTAAATTTTTAGAAATGTTGGCGTACCAAATCCTATATTTTTTAGAAACATATATTTACTGTGGGTTACTGGGCTACGTGGTCTACTGGGAGCGTGGTGGCCTAGTGGGTAGAGCGCTGAGCTACTGATCGAAGGGTCCTGGGTTCAAATCCGGGTGAAGCCTTTGGACGCCCCCAACCGAAAATCCTCGGAGTGCGAGGTGGCCCAGAAACTGGCCTCCCCCTACCCTGAATGTGTGAAATTCACACGCCTGTGGATTAGTTCGGGGTGAGCTCTACCAATGGCTAGTTTTATTTTAAATAAATTACTGAGAAAACTTCATATTTAATTAGCCAGGCCTGCGATGAAAAAAATACAAGGGAATTGATAGCTGTACTTAATTTTGTTTTTAATCAGCACCAAAAAATACATAATGAAAAATTTCTATCACGTCACGTTTTCTTGGAAAATTCAATTTTGCTTGTATTTTTTTGAACATTTAACATCAATTTTTTTCAACTTTGATCCATGAGCGTAGATCATTGGATCTACGCTTATGGCTCAAGGGAAAAAGTCTGCTATACGATTTGGAATTCTTATGACCTGGAGGGAGCCGAAAAACCACTCTGAGGATTGTTACTTTTGTTCCTGCCATGTCTGTGTGTACCGCAAAAATCAAAAGCTAATCTCTTATTCTGATAACATTCCATCGGCCATATGACCCGTTCCTCATGGACCTGATGTGTTAGTGCCTTTGCCTCCAATTGAATTGCCAGTCATCTCTTCAGAGCCTTCAGACTCGGAACATCCAGAAGTTCAATGCTCCGATACGGAATATACCTAAGCCCTCTGGAGGCGATTCACCTCAGCTCTTCTGTTAGGTTGACGTTAATAATTTGACTAGAGATCTGGGCCTTTCGAAAGAGGCAGCTCAATTGTTGGGCTCCAAATTGAAAGAAAAAAACTTGTTGGCCAAAGGAACTTATTTTTATTGTTATAGGAAATGAGAAAAGGAATTTCTTAAGTACTTTGAGGAAGAGGAGAACATGGTCTATTGTTCTGATGCTCCCGGATTGATGAGCAAATTTAATATCACCTACGATATGGATGAATGGAGGATGGTTATAAGTTCATCGAAAAGGAGCCTTAAAGCTATCCTTCTTCATCACGGAAGCCAGTATGCATCTGTACCAGTTGGACACTTGGTGAATTAAAAAGAACGCTATGAAAACCTGGCTCTCGTCCTCAACAAAATAAAATATGTCGATCACGTTTGGACCATTTGCGAAGATTTGAAGGTCTTTTCCATGCTTCTTGGTCAACAAGGGGGATATAAAAAGTTCCCATGCTTCAATTGTGAGTGGGACAGCCGTGATAAGACTCAACATTGGGCCAAAAAAGAATGGCCGAAAAGGAAAAATCTTGAACCAGGCACCAAGAATGTGATTCGGAACAGATTAATTGATCCAAAAAAGTATTGTTAATCCCTCTCCATATAAAATTAGTTTAAATGAAGCAGTTTGTCAAGGCTTTTCCAAAAGATGGCGATTTTATCAAATACCTGTGCAAGTTTCCTGGTTTATTCGAAGCAAAGTTGAAAAAAGGAATCTTTGTTGGTCCAGATATCCGCAAGCTTATGAAGGATTAAGAATTTGAGACTAGTATGACAACAAACGAAAAAGAAGCTTGGATTGCCTCCAAAGATGTTGTCAGTAAATTTCTGGGTAATTACAAGGATTCTGACTGTAAAGGAATTGTTAAGAATATGCTGTACAAATTTCAAGCATTGGGTTGCTTCATGAATGCCGAATACATTTTCTTCACTCACATGTGGACTTTTTCCCCGAAAATTTAGGATCAGTTAGCGAAAAACAAAGTGTAAGGTTCCACCAACACATCAAAGATACATAAATATCAAGGAAGATGGGACAAGAACATGCTCGCCAACTACTGTTGGATGTTAATACGAGATAGGCCTGACATTGAACATAAAAGAAGAACGCCAAAAAGAAGTTTCAAAGGAAAAATAATACGCACTTAAATAGAAACTTTGTTTTGTTTTATTGCTCAGCTCAAAATTTGTTTCAAACTTTCACGTACACATACATAATATTTGCTCCTAAGGTGAATCCGTCTATTTAATCTAAGTCACCTCAAAAAAAAACAAATAAATGAATGTTGGTGATTGTCTTCTAGAAACTGCACCATAATTTGATGCAAAAAGTTTACACTCAAGGGAACTTTTTGTTTTTCTCTCGACCAGAAGTGGCTCGTGCGATATGGCAACAGTGGTTTTCATCCATTTAAACCTATGCAAAATGATCAATTGCTGAAAAATCAATTTGTCTCATCATGAATCGATTATTTAACATAGATTTAAATGGATAAAAACCACTGTTGCCATATAGTACAGGCAAAATTGTTCGAGAGAATTCCTTTTCCAATAGGATTTTAGCAAAAATATCGATATTCATTTTACAAAAAATCCTGACGTGATTGAAAAAAATGGAGGTCATTTTCAAAATCAGCACACCAAATAACATAAGACTCAGTGAAAACTTCACTTGTATTTTTCAACAACTTCAATTTCGTAGGCCTGTGTTATTAATGCACTTGTATATCGGTTTTTTCAACCCTTTAACAACACAAAAATAAATATATATATATATGGGTCATTCCACGTCAATTCGACTATAAAATCGGCAAAAATGACACTTAGGGTAACCGATTTTGACCAAACTTGGCAAAACGTCACCATTTAATAGGAAAAAAACAACCAAGCCGTTTTGCAAACCACGCAACCGTTTACGAGAAATTGCAAAGCTGCTAAATGCGAATTTTGCTCAAGTTACTACACATTTTAAGACATATCTCCGAAACTAGTAAAGCTACAGATTTTCAAAAGGACTTGTTTTTAAGGTCTTGATTGGGACAACTATTATAAAGGATTACATACTGAAAGATTATGCTAGGAAAGTAGGATAGGAGCTGAGCAAAGTAACACCGAAAGCCGAAGACGCAACGACGATTGTCTAATGTTCTCCGAGGCTGACTTCTGTATGGCCTCGTGCCGCCCTCGCGTTTTCTAGGGCAGTGGTCACATATACGGGAAGCAATTGGCGAATGGCACGGGAAAAGGGGTTTTGAGAGTATGCGTACGGTTGAAATTGCTGAGAAGAAGATGAAAGAGGTGTGCTGCGATCTGAAGACGCCAGAGTACCATACGGCGCTGCGGCGACCGGCGAACGTTACGCCTTCACTCAAAAATATTTGTCTTTCTTAAATGAAATATTACCTCAGGCAAACTTTTTAATTTGTAGAGGAGGTTTGTATCTACAACATGTAAAAATTGAGCAAAATCGAGGATTTAGGTACATCGTCAAAAATCGATTTGAAAATTTAAAATTGTTGTAAAATTTATAAAATTGTTTATATTTTATAATAGAAACCTTTATTATAGTTGTCCAATTCAAGACCTTAAAAACAAGTCCTTTTAAAAATCTGTAGCTTTACTAGTTACGGAGATATGTCTTAAAATGTGTAGTAACTTTAGCAAAATTCGCATTTAGCAGCGTTGCAATTTCTCGTAAACAGCTTCGTGGTTTGCAAAATGGCTAGGGGATTTTTTTTCCTATTAAATGGTGAAGTTTTTCTAAGTTTGGTCAAAATCGGTCGCCCTAAGGGAAATCACCTGGTCGAATTGACATGGACCCATATAGATTTTTTTTCAATTTTTTCTTGGTAATTTTTATTTAAACATATATAGAGATATATATGGTGGAGGAGGGACAGCCAGCGCCCGGCAGACGGGCAGCAGAGTAAAGTTTGCGTGCTCACGCACACAGAGGCCCTGGCTAGCCTATCGCTCGCAATCGCTCGTATCTCCTACGCGTGCCACCTGAAACGTTCCCGCGTACCACCGGTTGGGAACCCCTGACCAAGGGTTTTGCGAATCTATATTTTTTTTTACACCTTCATTGGCTTCCACGATAACTTGGAGCAATATAAATTGGAATAGAAGAAAAAAAAGATGCCCCATTGTTTTTGGATGAAATTTATTGAATGAGAATAGTAAAGAGTTCTGAGCATTCCAGCGTAAAGATATCGCTTAAACACTTTCAAAATACCCCAAAAGTACTTGGTTTACAATTTATCCTCGCATATTTGTCATTGCACTTTATATCTAAATTGCAGAAAGGGTTTTTTCGTTAAACTTGCCTCGGTGGCCTCATTTTTAGAACATGCTGTTTTGACATTTGTGAACATGAACATTAAAAAAAAAATAATATGCGATTTCCTTCTATTTTATAATAATCTGCAACCATTCTTAACTCCGTTACTTAGTTAATAGATTTGCTAATTAGAATTTAAATTTTTATGAAAAGGCTGAACAGTATTTTTCAGCCTTTTAGAAATATAACTCAAACTTACCCAAGCATCGTGTAGGAATTTCATCAATATTATTATAAGACTTCTGATAATATCATTCCCGTAACAAGAACGTGTTAGAGGTACTCAAGAACTCATTTTAACTCCTTTTAAGATTCTGTTTTTACGGTTACAAATATTTTGTCTGAATTGTCTTTCGATATCTAGAATACAAATATTTTTGGAGAGATATGAAGCCTTCAAAGTTACCGAAATCTTCTGTGTTATTCACGGGAGGCTACCGACAGCTGAGGTGATTTTCGCCATTTGGGATAGGTGGGTAATTGGGTATGTTAGGAGTTTTCAGGGAACGGATGAAGGGTGGAGAGAAACCCGGCGTCGGCATTGGCCTACTCTTAACGACAGGCGCCTAGGGGACCACGGCTTAACGTCCCTTCCGACGGACGAAGCACTGCACCTGAAATGCCCTCCACTAGGCACTCAGGTAGGGACCGGTTAGCACTGAAAAATCCAACACTGCCGGGAATCTAACCCGGGCCCTCGGGATGGGAGGCCAGTACTCTAACCACCACAACAACCCGACCTCCCCCCGAAATCTTCTCGATGATATGTGACCACTGACTCATTTTGATGAATAGTACCTACTATAATTTCTCCGAAAACGTTTATTCACTAAACCGATCGTAGCTGTTTCCTAGAAAAGGAATTGCAACAATATTGAGAAATCGAGCCGGGGCAAAGGCAATGTTGCCGATGAAGGAAAATCAATACTGTACGTCAAAGAAGGTTTCAAGTAAGGATTGTCAGAGTGGATGAATTTTTCCACTTCGGTTACTACACTCCCCACTTGCAGCCTTCCAGAGAGAAATTTTCTGCCCAAGGGCCGAAAACTTGAAAATCTTCACGCCGGAAAATAGAATTTTATATGTAAGCAGTTTTTTTTAATTCTCTTGAATGAACTGATTCGATTTTGGTTATAATGGGCCCAATGGAATCCTTGCTTAGAGAGTATTTATTTTGCATTAAAGTATTATATTATGTCAATTTTATCCAGTGAAAATACAACATTCCTAATAAGATTTTTTCCTAAACTGCTGATAAATTGTTTTCCCACCATATTCTTTTCTTTAACTCTCATCATGTTATTTTTTTCCATTTTTTCCCGGTGACAATGGATGGAGACTATCTCATTCCTAACTGGATATTCACACCCAGGATCAAGCTGTCCTCAACTAATTCGCGATATCTTAGGATAGGATATGTGATCGTTTCTGTGACTGATGAAGCATATTACAATAAATAACTTGGTGCTAAGGTATAGCTTTTCAAAATGGTTTCAGAAATAAATTACCGATATTGATTGAGCTTCGAATTTCTAATCGCGAACTTCTTTCACGGCACTTTAGGTAATTTCTGAACAGTTGGCATCAATTTCTGCTCCCAGTTTGGGGGGTATCCAAAATGGCCACTTTCATTGCGAGTGTAATAAGTTAACATTTAGTTCCAAATCCATTTAATTAAGAAATCAATATCTAGTATTTATATAAAAATGCCGCCAAGAAACATCAATTTTTCATAAAAGGGATAAAATATACTATATAGTAAAAAAATGCTAGGTAAAGAATCAGCTGCGGCATTTAAAAAGCAGGTTAAATGCTAACAGGAAAAAAAGTCATTAAGATAAAAAAATCTCTTTGCTGCAGGTTGGCTTCAGTGTAATTTGAATTTTTCATATCTTATTATGTATTTTACATTTTTTATCGCATAATATATTTTATGTTGTAGAACATTGGGCAACTAAGTTACATTAAAGTTTCATGCCAATAGTTCGCATTGTAATCCATATATCTGCCAAAATATTTTTCGAAGTGAAATGGAAATAACCTGTAAACTAAGCCAGTTGGCTATAGTGCTATTTATGTAGAGATAAAGCACCATTGAACTAAAAGTATGTACGTCAATAATAATATGAGTAAAATGGGATTTATGTTAGAATCACGTACATGCTTGAAGTTTACCTTTGTTCAATGTTATGTAACAGGAATATTTATGACATATTAACCACTATATATGCACGGAATTCTTCCCGCTGAGTATTTTATTTAATGTGGGTTTTGTTATTTTTCTGCAGAATGCCAGCCTTGGCTGTCATGGCTACCACTTTATTGCAATACTGCAGGTATCCGAGGGCCGGAAAGGTGGTAGATTTCGAAACACGTGTAACTCTGCAGACCATAGTTGATTTCGTAATGATAAGGTGGCCCTAGTCTGCTGGCTGTGATTTCGGAGCAGGCCCTTAATTCTTTGTCGGCACCAGTCAGTGCTATACAAACAGTAATAATTTGTACACAGCTTTCGTGTTTTCCCGGCGTATTTATTAAGCAGTTGATAAGCAGGAATGCTCTTTAATACTCTTACAAATTAGCCCTGATGATAAAAATCGAGTCGCCCTCTGACACATGGGCCAAAACGGGGGCTCTGACCCGGTGAAATACTCAAGAAGCTTAAACTTTTATTTACAGAATCATTTTACTTCACTTTTTTTACATGTCTACACAGTCACACAAACACTCTTGGCCATTTCATAGATTCATTTTAGTATGGAAACTATTTTTTACAACTCATTCAATGTTTTGAAAATAATTTATTGCTAAAACGTTAGAAATATAATTAACGTTTAAAAATTAAATTTAATAAATTATGTAGCTCACGATAGATTTTCAAAATTTTTTTGTGGCTCAGAATTCAGCTTCTAGTCATCCCTATTCCATCATCAATGGTTTCAAATCTGTCCCGAATTTTAAGGCGCTTCACATGGTGAGGACAAAGGATGGAGTTGGATGGAGAGAAAGGAAGGGTGGAGAGTAACCCGGCGTCGGCATTAGCTTTATCTTAACGAAAGACGCCTTGACCTTAACAAAAGTTGTTGAGAGATCCACAGCTTAACACCCCGTGCGACGGACGAGGTACTAAATTTGGAATATCCTCCACACGGCATTGTAGTAAGGTTTCCAATGATATATTTGCCGTGACACGAAAACTGACTGAGCGTGGAAAGCCAGTTTTCTTTCCACCCATACCTTAGTTGCTCTATGTGATGGCATCAATATCAACCTCGAATGAGAGGTAATTTTGGGGCTATGAGAGAATAACGGTGGGAATCTTAGTCCTATAAATTTCCAAATTCTGAGATTTTTCCAGCAGAAATCCTCAAGTGAAGCACTCCATAAACTCTCCTATTATTATTCGATATATCGTCGAATAGGGTACGTTTTGGGGCAATACTTCTTCAAAGCGCGTCATTTTTTAATCTTCTTCCACATTGTTTTTCACTTCATACTGGAGCATTTGACCCTGTCTTTATTCACCAATGAAACGAACGACCAATATTTACCTCCGTCCTATCCGCTTTGATAGAATTCTTCCATAATGAGGTCAGCGTTCCATCTCCTTTAATTACTTGCTGCGGCCATCTACGTTACATCTAACTGTCGACTACTTCTACTTACGTCTAACATCGACCTGTAACTTTTATTAATTTCTTATGATGCTTAGTAATACCTATTTCTTATCATTTCTATGCATCGCGATTTCTCTATTCTTATAAACGTTCACGTTCACGCCCCTCATTTATTATCATTCGCTCTCGCAAAGTCAGTAAAAGTAGCATTAGGTTTAAGTGCAACCGAACAGCCAAAATTTATTCACTATATCTTACCTAAATTCGCGCGAAAGTCAATCCTTTTAAAAAATACGACAACCCTGCTCAAGACGGGATTCGATCCGGTGACCTCTGAGGTCCACTCTTTACTGAGATTCGCAGCCGGATTCTCAATACTTTCAGGTCTGAGAACTGTGTAACGCCACGCCTAATATCAAATCCTTCGCTAACCTCTGCGCGATATTTTTAAGGCAGAGTCATAAGTTCTCACCTGCTGGTTAACGTCTGTTTACAAACTTTTTACTACACCTCCCTTCGTATAAAGAGGATCCCAATGAACTTTATAGCTCCATCCGTTCTAGTTCGAAAGATCCCTCCTATTTTTATGATTCACTCTTATTTCCTTGGAAAATGTCCATCGCTTTAGTTTAATTATGGCTCGACTTTATCACCCACCAAACGTATCAAGCATAATTAATCGAGGAAAGGTTCAATACTTAACCATAAAGAAATAATTAGTGTTTTGATATTGCCCTTTCCACCGATTTTCGCAGTTTTCTCTTCTTTCTTGATCATTACCAGGCTGAATAAATCTTCCTTAATCTAATTACTTAAAAAACCCTCTTTCTAAATAAAAGTCCCTTCCGTCAAACCAGTTTCCTATTTTATAGACTGTATTCCACTATTAACTCTACTACTCTATTCATTTAAGTTTTTAATTGTTAACTGTCACGATTATATCAAACTATCATACAGAGCAGGTTCTAGATTTCACCCATCACTGCTCAATATGGCTCTTAAGTAAAACAAATTTAAGCGTTTGAAAATATTCATTAGTACATAATTGCGAAAAATACCATATTTGACTTTTTATGTAGTCTTCAAGACTTGGTACTCGCTGGAGGTACTTTTATATCACCTCCTTCCAACCTCCACTTGATCTCTATAATATGATTTTCAACTTCACTCATTATACATTATAACGGCGTTCGTCACGCCCAAATGTCCCATTTCATTTTTATTCTCATGTTTCATATGTCACAACGTTTACATCCCCGTAACTAAGTCCTCTCGATCAAATATATCAAATTGTTTTTTACCTTTACCTTTTTTACTCATTAAGCTTGATAATGACGGTGTAGTAGTCGAAACCCTGGGTAGGATGAGATAAAACTTTCTGTGAAATATTACTAAGTGAAATTATTTCCGAACCATCGTACTCTCTATCATTATCTCCGCTTGTGTATATTTTATTTTGTATTAGAATTGTTGCTACTTCTCTCTCTCTCTCTCGACTATCTCAAATACCGAAAACTCTCCGTTTGTCCTCCACGGTATTCAGCTATTTTGCTTACTTCCAAACAAGAGGTTTTCCGGCATGTCGATGCGGATATTGACACTCCAGAATCACTCAAGGTCAAAGACTGCCAGAGAAGAATGTGAATTGTATGCTCTCAAATATTTGTTCTTCCCTTTGCAAGATTCCATTCACTATCTCCACCAATAGTACCGAGAAGAATACGCATCCATCGCATATTTATTCGAGAGCTTTATTATTTTATAGCGACAGATAATACTCTCGACACCCTAAAACAAGATTAGTTTGTACGGGGTTAGGTTTTTCCATCGTTTATTGAAGTTACAATCCTTCTTTAATATTGAGGTGCCCCTCATTTAATAAATGTACGAATACGTATCTCAATAGCAAATTTACATATGTATTATTTAAATTTTGCGATGATTTGAGTGATTATTTGTTTCAGTCAGAGTTGAACATTCTTTTCCCATCGGCTTCCATTCGGAATTGTTTGAACGTGTCAAGCATATTGACAATTGTCAATTAACTTTTCTGCAACTTTAATTTTCTGTTTCGAATCCCATTACGATTTCAAAACACTACCTTTTCATTACCGTGTATGATTTTTGAGTGAAATAATGGCGCAGCAAGAAGTAAGAACGTTCAAATAGAAATTTGTAGGTTTATATGATAAAAGAAAATAATAAGCAGTCCGAGGGATTAAAAATGCTTCCAACTAATTAATGTGATTAATTCCGCCATCACTGCTTTTAAAAGCATTGAAAAAACATTCCCTCTGTAATCCGCTTTTTCGTAAGCAGCTAAGAGGCGTAGGGAAAATGTTGGAAAGTAGGAAGGGTTGAGATTAGAGTTAGGAGTGGGAGATAGGGAAGGAGAAGGGGAGGCAAATTACGCGCCAAAATTGATTTATATCTCAAATATTTGTGGGAGCCATATATTTGAAAATTACATGGATAAAACACATGGATTGAATACACGTGTACGGTATACTACAGAAAGTTTCGGGGAAAACACATCTTCAGCCGCAGGAAGTAATTGACAAATCTTTAACTGCCCCTGATTTTAATGCACTACCTCTCATTGAAACAGTATAAAATATTGTTTTCCAGAATTCCTACGAAAACATCATCCATAAAGTTCACCAAAAATGTTATAAAATACATCAAGATAACTCTTGTATTGCCTAATTAGATAATAATTTTATATTAAATTCAACAGGAAGTAGCACATAAGCATGCGATCAACCACATGAAAACCTACGCAATGATGATTTGGGTAGGTTTGTTGTACCATAATTAGGCAAGGCAAACGAGGAGGGAGGATTCAAAAAGAAGAGTTAAAAAAAAGTCACGTAGCATTAAATGTAATAGAACTGTGCTCTGTAAATTTGTGATACCCAATAGTCAACAGTATTTATCGATATGTAATACCAAAGTTTACAAAATACCACCGAGAAAAACATAATACGATTTTAGAATGGGTTTAGAACGAATTATCGTAATCATCAAATGATATGATCTAGTGATGACAATACTCGAGTTCGATTTTTGAGTCCAGCGGGAGTGTTTTCCTCAGTGGTGTTTAGTGAAAATTTATATTTATCAATAAATATTATGGAGTTATCAATAAATATTCAAAGTTGTAGTTTTTCAGCAGCTGTCCAGTAGAGTGATTTTTCGCAAGTAGGTATGAATGCTTTGGATAAGAGTTCGGGTAACTGAGTTAACCATATGTTTGGTGGATTGGTCATGACACACCAATTTAGTTGAATGCAAGGTTATTCGAAAGTTCGCCGATTGTAGTCAATTGAGTGGGAAACCGCATGGTTGACTATTAATTCGATTTGAATCAATGACACCAGTAGTTATGAGTGTGCTGGGGTTTCTGCGTTGATAAAAATAGTCAATTACCTATATGGTATGTACAGAAATCATTTTTCAATTTTTATCATCATGAATGTAGGAAGTTTTTAAAAACGTAAAAAATGTGACGCCTCATATTATAGTATTTTTTATGGAATAAATAAGCTTAACCCAAATCGGGTAGTTCTTTTCTGAAATTTTTCAAATTGACCAACAATCATTAAACAAGATAAAAACGTCCTCTCCATTCTTATTCAGTCAAAATTACCGAAGGTGAAGCATTACTGAAGAGGAATGAGGTCACTCTCAATGTTATACGGGAAGAGAAAGTAAATATCAAGTATCTAAATCAGCGGTCACTCATCAGTTCGCGGACCACTGAAGAAGAAATTCGAAAGAACACAAGAATTTTCTAGGCATTATTTACAATGCTTACCCTTATTATACCTTTTCATTAGGTTTTTGTAGTGTCATCCACATAGGGTAGATTATAGGGATAAAACACTCATAGCAAAAGTTTTTCGTTCGAGTTTTCGATCGAGATCGATTTTTTTTACCGGTGTGTGGCATTTTTTACCTGTATTGTTAGGTGGCGGCAGCATCTTAAAAAAAGAAATCTATCGGAGTGTGAGTATCGTTTAGGTACAAGACGTACGAATGAACGACCACTGACCTATATTACCTTTCTACAAACAAAAGCAACTAACAGTGGTAAAGGCACCTTTAGTCAGTGATGGTTGATTTTTTTTATATTGGTTGGTTTTAATCCACGGGATATTAAGAGTATTACACGATTTTTCGATTGCAGGGAACGAAATTAATACCACTATATTGCATGAAAATTATCAGGCTTTACATTTGAAGAGGAATGCAGAATAAATCCTCATTAAAATTTTTGATTCCCAAAAAATATTTCCTCCTGACTGATCTCATTTCACGCAATAAATAATAAAAGCTTCCATTACAAATTTATTTGATATTTTTTAAATTCCCCTTCACTGTTTGGCCTTCTACTCTTCCAATTATTTTATCCACTAACAAATGTTGAACATAGTTCACCGTGTTCTCTGCCAGTAAACGTTCTATTATTTTAACGCTAAAATGTCCACAGAGAATCCTTACATTTGTATCGAGGATGTATTCATCTTCCTCCAACATTCTCTGCATTTTATCCATGCATCCCACCTCCGAGGTGTAGGCATTCTCATTGCATAAGAGGTAACCCTCATCCACTGTTAAAATCCACTTACGTTCATGCGGTTTCCTTCAAGTGATCCTCCCAAGTTTTGTTTCCGTCACACAGTAATGAAATTTCCTCCGGGTTTTCCGACGAAATCAGTTCTGACGATAATGATATAAGGCGGAACAAATGAGATTTTGGGGCTCAAATTGGCGCCTACCTTTCGTTGTATTGCCGAAGATCTTATTCCACAGAGGCATGTTGAACGACATCGGATTTTTCGTACATTTTTTCAGCATTATTTGGCAAATGTGGTCACCACAATACAGCCGAGAAAGTAAAATCCTCTTGAATCCTGTCCGTGAGACCTAAACTAGGGTGTTCCGTAAACTAATTCTCGATTTATTAATTAGTATATTCAGAACTGTAGGCGTGCAGTTCATTTCAGGTATGCCGTGGAAGATTATACCTATGTGCACAGTGCAATAGAGAATATTCTTTCACATACATTCGAAAGCAAATACTTTGGTCAGATTCTTAAAAAAAATAAGATGCATGTATACTTAGTTTCTCGACTTTTTCTCTCGGTAGTATCGTAGTCAAGTACAGGATGTAATTTCTTTATTCACTCAAGAATTAGGAGATCTTGAACCCGAAAATTGGTTGTTTCATAAAAACCAATCTGAGGCGTGGTAAGATGGTCATAAAATTGTTCAAAGCAATTTGAATGAAAGGGGAAATTGATAGAGCAATCGAGACCCCAAAAACGTGTAGGATTTTGGAACTAAAATCCCTTACAATATTAGCTAGTCAATTAAAATCTAATTTTAAATACCGCATAACACAAGAGTGTCTATATACGGCCAGTAACTCTGTAAAAACAAATTTATTGTGTCCAAGGGAAAACACATTGCATACATAGGGTTTGATGAAAATTGGCCAAAAGTTTGTGAGAGAGAGGAAGATGAGCGAAGTGAGCGTGGGTTAGATGTCTGGAGGATAGACATCAGGAACCAGTGGCACTACATGTAAAATGGTGATTGTCACATGCCAATAAGCATTTAGTCATGATGAAAAGAGAGGCAAAAAGAAAAAAAAAATATTTGAAAGTGTTTTTGCCAAGCGATTATCAAAAGTAACCAATTTTCTTTCACGGAAAACAGTGAAAGCTGATTAGTTAGTCTTTAAACGGATAAATATTCAAACTGTTTCAAGCTTTAAGGTATGGTTTCCACCTCTTCGTTTCGTAACAAAATACAGGAGATAGATTGATGGGAATGAGCACCTGCCCACAGAATAAATAAAGATTTTAAAAATTGTCACCATTGTCATTATCTCATGAAACGAGTGGTGCGAATCGTTTTAATGCCGCAGCTATAAGCGAATCGAGCAATTATTTTCAAATGGCTGCGCAACTGTAATCAAAATGAAGTAACGTTGATACCACTGGTGACCAGTACAGTAATGTGAGTCGCAAAATAATTTGAATAGCGTTAGGTACATGGAAAATATAATGAAGGGCTAAAAACAGCAAAAATAATGTTTGTATATTTTTATGGACAGCACCTAATTTCCTTCGCTGCAGCGCTTATATGGACTTATGTTTTTAATTTAATATTCCCCTTAAACTTCATCCATATCCAATGTTGATGAAGTTTAAGAGGTAATGGACAAGTTTTAAACGTATGCTATTCCCGAATGACAGCACGTAATTCAGAAGAAAACTAATTATGCAACGAAAATAAGTTTATGTAAATATTGCCATGGGGGAAGAATTTCATCCCAGTACGTGTTATAAAATGCATGAATTTAAGCTAGGAAGAGAGAAACAACGTTTTAAATAAAGTATATGCCTTTTACTGGCTAGTAAGCGCAGTATTCCCTCATGAAGCATCAGGTACGGCGATAGCTCCCAAATTGAATAAGTGCATACATTTTATGGCAGTATCCAGAAAGTGGCCACTGTACCCAAAATATACTGAATTTATGCCGTGTTTTTGATAGAGGATAAGGTTTAGAAATAAGGGTATGCAGTAACATTAAATCAACAGTACTTTGGCAGACAGGTCTAAGTGTGGGATTGAGGAGTGTTGAAATGATTTTAACTCGACTGTGAGAATCAGGATTACAGATACGAAAAAAATAACGTTTGAAGGGTGTTGCAGCTTCCGAACACAAAATCATTATTCCATAAGAGGATCACGGAGGGATGGAATAATTAATGTGAAAAACCTTCGTCAATCGTTGGTGGAGCCAGGAATTAATGCAGCTGAATGCATCAGAGCTAGTGCAAAGCCATGGAGTAATGCGACAACCGTATCCCTCAGTGGGCATAAAAAGTAACGAGGACGATAAGGCACGCACATCGAATTCTGTTAAAGTTCGCCCCATTTCTCTCTTTCCTGTCATTTACAATTTAACTAAATGCTTTCCAGGGATACAAAAACAGATTAGGCAGTTGCTCAATGAAAGAAAATAATAATAATTTTAACAAAATTATTATTATTCTTATATATTATAAATTTTTACTCCCATAAAATGTTTTATTTAAATAGTCGTTGCAATTAAGAGCCGAAAATTAGCTTAAATTGAAAATAATATTTACTAGCACAAAATGATTCCATATGAGTAAACACCTATTATAAATATCCATTAAAATGAAGCAACATCACACCATGTGTAAGTATTAGTAGTAATTTTTTAATTAGACCGACAGTCGTTGCAGCCCGCTTTCTGCTATGCAATTATCTTTCTACATTTTATTATACGTTCACTGTAATGCATGTACTTCTTTTACAGGCTATTAAATATTTTGAACATAATATATTTTCCACTATTATGAAAATATAGAAGACGAGAAATATAATTATGAGAATGTATTTAAATATAAGTCTCACGTAGCTCAGAATGACTTGTTAAAAGTTTTTTTCAGCCATTCAAACCTAAGATTGATCCAATAATAAAACACACGGGTTAAGTCATGAAAATAAGATGGGCCTCCGCCACTTTCTATACTATTTAGTGTGATCGTAGGGTAATGGTACAGGACGCTTGGGAATAGCTTGATTTATAAATGTATGTAAAGTAGACTGAATTGGATAAGATGAATGAAGACATCATATTGACGTCGGACGATTGACTGTTGTTTGAGGAACGGGAAATAACACACTAATACTTAATAATGCAGATGTAGTGAAAACTGGAAATCATGAATTGTTTTGATGATAATGTATTGTTTACTGCAACCAGAGTAATAATCACATGTCCAACTTCTGCTAATCATTCAAATTTAAAAACGACCTATATTTTTAGGAGGAAACGGATTTAAATTGGAAATTTATACGTTAAATTAACGTACGCAGTAACATTAAAACAGTACTTTGGAAGACAGGTCGATTTTAAGTACATATACCAGCACTAAATTAAATTAACGTGTTCCTACTGCTCCAGGGAATTTGAATCAGAGAAGAGCAATTTGAGCTCAAGTGGAGATTATGACATGGCTTTATATTTTATGCCTTTCATGCACTAATTTTGCAGCAGCTTCATATATATTTGGACGTTAACCAAAGGAGATGGAGCACTTATTGGAAACAATTTTTGTGACATAGAAGATACATATATTGTAGAATAACTTTGTGCTTCAGGTTTTACAAGTCATTCTTAAATATACAAAAATATTTTCATTTTTAAAAGTATTATGAGCATAATTCTAAGTATTCCAATTAAATTTAACACTTCAATGGATTGGTTTAAAAAGGCAAATCATAATTTGTTTTTATAGCAAAGGTAGAACTAAATTGAAGCCAAAAGTATTTAGGTTTAGAAATGAAGTCATTCGAACGCCCACCAATTTGGATGATGGAAGAAAAAGGGAATGGACTTTTGAGCTCGACACACTTGGTAAAAAAAATGGTTAAAATATTCGAAGGTTTCTCCCATTTTACCAAAAGCACTATCGGGGATAAAGAATGGGACAAAATATTACAAAACAAAGTTGAATTGTTCTATACCGAGGTTTGAATTTTCCTGAATTAAAACTCAAAATGTTGAGATCCAGCCAAGAAAGGTTAAGTTTGTGATTTTAAAAATACAACGAGATATAAAATTCTTAGGAAACTATATAAAACTTCTTATGAAGAACGCATAATTGTAACATTGAAATCACGATTGGATAACATGAAATAGGGCTCTCGATCTCAAAGAGTAGAAGCAAGACCTAATCTTCTCGATCTATAATCATCACATAGATATAAGGCAGACGCAGTTACCCAATATGCCAGCACTACATTTAAAAATTTTGACAAATTGGAAATCTGTCAGCAAAACCTATCATTTTCGATGTGAAACTTTCACGACTGTCTTCGTTGACTCACGAGACAAAATATAAATCAGAACACTAATATTCGGTGCCCACACCCAACCTTAGGCTTAACGTGGAAGCTTTGGTGGTGACATTTAGGTGTCCTTTTGAGTCTCTCGGGGTCACCCTTCCCACAAGTCTGCGTGTATCAGAGGATATATGAGGAGATGAAAGTGCCCCATCGCGTAGGATGGAGAGAGTCCGGGAACACAGCTCCCCCAAGGGGTGTTTCTTCCCAAAGTGCCACTCCAGCGACTTTCTGCTCGGGTGGCAAAACGAACGAGGGTACGAATCTCTCTCGTTTCATACATATGTGGTATGTATGTATAAAATATGAGTATATATATATGTATGTATATATACATACAGACACACAAAAAAAGAACGGACAGTCCTTGGTAATATTTTTTCTCGCGTCTTCTCGACTCTTTGGCCGCATTTCCTTCGCTGACCGACGCCATGAATTTTACGACCTCGTAAATGCATGCATGCACTCCAGATATGCTCTCTTTGCCCTTCACGCCAAGGAAAGGAGAACAGGTGTCCTTCCTTGCAACGAAGTGGAAAACTTACTGGGCCTTTTTTTTCCAGGCTTTATGTGGATGGCAACGAAAAGCCTCGCAAACGGTGTGAGTCACTGTATGTGTGAACCACTCCCGTCAAGTCCCGATAAGAGGAAAATAAACTTGTAGGATTTGCAAACGAGTAAAATTGACCGATCAATTATTGAACTGAAGACACATCAACATCTTCAGCTCACCCTGAGAGCCGATCAAGGCTGTTTGGCAGGGGTTAGTAGGTCACCAGCCATACAGATGACAGTAAGAAAAAAAAAAATTGCTAGTTAATATTGAAAGATGGTGTGCATTGTATCAGAAAAAAATATTCCTGGTTTGAATCATAGTCTTGTTTAATGCTAGGGAAGAACGAGTTCTTGTGCGTACAGTCCGACAGTTTACCTATCTTAAATTGCCGTTTCTGTCTGTCCTGTAGATGTAACGTGGAGATGGCAACATGTCTGCAGTGTGGGCTAGGAACTCGTGTGCTTTGAATTTTCAAGTGGCTTTAATGCTACGAATAACTTTCTTGTCTTTAGTTCCCAACACATATATTCCACAAGCCTGCTTGCGGATATCCTGCTACAGTTCTCGAGTTAAATCTTTATTAATTGGATCCAAAATGCTCAATGTATGCTTCAGGTGAGGCCTTACTCGTGCAAAATAAAATCTCTTTAATTTTTTTGCTCGAACACTTTACCAAAATTTTATTTAATAAACGAAGCTTGGAAACGTTAAATTCTTTATTCTAACTTCTTTGCCCTTGAAATATTTTGGAGTAGGGCACAAAAGAAACTGGTCTTAAGTGACTAATTTTACGAGATGATTAAGGAAAAGCTCCCGCTTACGCAGAGGGTATTTCAGCTACAAAGAAGCAATTCATATTAATCATGAATGATGTGCTGCGCCATCCCATTCTGCTGCTGGGGTCAAATCTTTCGCAAGCCGTGGATTTCCCATCATTTGCTTTTAGCATCGACGGTAATTTAAGTGGACGAGCTTATTGATCTTAGAAAGATCTAGAAGATTACACAGCATAGCATTCCCATGCTCATTGGCTGGCTCCAAGTTCATCTCTTACTATCCGACGACAAATATCGAACACGTTACGTACGATCATTTAGCTTAATGCTCCGTGATTCAAATCCATCTGTCATTAAGACTTCACACGTGTTAAGTTTCTCGCTGCTACGTCGGAATGACGGGCTCCAATTGACCAAAAAGCGAAATGGTAAATTTTGGTGGCTTCCGGAACATCTTTCTCCATCGAAATAGAGAGTTCCGTTCATGCATAAAAACCTCTTTGAGCCAGTAAATAGAGCATGCGTGAAAAGCGAGTTTTAAAGTGAAAAAGTCAAAATTTGAAATTCGATCTTTCTGCAAAGCAGCTAAAGGTACCATTTATGCTGTGTACTTGTGCTTGAGATGACAGGTGAGTATTTGGCTATGGGTATGACTTTTAGGAGGGGAGATTGGTTTGAGAGAAACCAGGCGTCGGTAATCTGAACGTAAGACGGCAAGGGGTCCACAATTTAACCTCCATCTGATGAACAGATTACTGCACTTGAATCACTCTCCACACAGTGCTTTAGTAAGAAACATAAACCACTGAAAAGTCTCTACTACTGGCATGCCGGGAATTGAACCTGGACGACCAGAGTAGGAAACCGTTACCCCAGCCTATTTATTTTCTCACTCGCTTTTGACAATTTGATGAGTCTCTTATCTGTGTCCTCCAAATTTCCAATACGAATCCAAAATGCCATATCATTGTACATAACCTACACCTTAAATTCTTCTACATTATCTCTAGAACATTTTAACGGCATCCCGTGCAAGTATTAACGTCATCACCTGCATTAGCGTTCGATTCTTTCTTACCCCGAAATCATTCAGAGCGAAAAAGAAATTTGAATTTGTACGATTCCTGTTTATTCCGCAGCGTACTGTCGCTACCACAGCTCCGTCACAGTTGTGACACGCCCATCCCTCACGTCTCTCATTTCCTGACCCTTCCTCCAGTAGGGAGTTTAAGGATGTAGATGCATCGTAAAATGTGGGAGTCGTATTTTAAAAATTGTAGATCCAGCTGAGGCGAATTCGTCTGGTTCAATTCCCGGTCAAGGTTAATGATTTCTTTCCCTGTGTAAACTCAGCTGTGGTCATTTATATGACCACATATATCATTTCTTTTCATAAATTGCATAATTTCATTTATATCATTTCTTTTCATAAATTGCAAAGCAACAATTCTTACAAATAATTCTCAAAAGCAGAAAACGAAATGATGGTGAAACTGTTAATTTTATTGGAGCGATTTCCCGTAACCAGAATGACAGTTTGAGAGAAATATTAAGAAACTCTTTGCTTCCCGGCTGCCATCATTGAAAAATTGACGATGATAGGTTATCGTATTTTTCCAGAGAAGTTTTAGAATGAGGGCGAAAAGCTTTCTGAAATTACTGAATATGCGAATTAGATGTAAGAGATTAATAAGTGATAATGTAATAAGTTCAGGACAAAAAATACTATGTAAACAATATAAATGTGCAACTAGAAAAATATGCGTGCGTTAACGCCATATATTAAAAAAGCATCTCAAAGAATCAAGTAACATTCAATTCCTTGCATTATACTGTGATATCATGTACTGTATTAAAAAATAATTCGGTAAAAGCGAAAACCTGGCAAAAATGTATCACGTGAATGACTATGGTATTTCCTTTCGACCTTAAATATGAACATTTCTGGAATTTTTTCATAATCATGCCTACTGATGACAATAAATGCTGATTATTTACAAAATAAATTCAGCATAAGTTTATCATTCTTGCACGTAGAATGTATGTAGCATTACCATACGTAGAATGCAGATGAACACATTAATACAATTAAACAGAATCTGAGAAAAGGACACTCTAAAAGCACGCCATCACGGAACCTTCTGAAAATATAATGAAATACGAATAAATAAAATTAAGCTTGCCACAAATATATCGAGAAATTGATTCCAGTTGAAAATGTTTGTGGCAATTGCTGGAATTACTATTTACACTCATTAATGACATTGCAGATATGACTTCGATATTTCTCATTTACACTTCATTTTCTCATTCCAATATTTTCCATCAAACTTTTTTTTTTACCTGAAACATGATTCCAATTTATCTCTACACATGAATGAATATATGGTAAAAAAAATGGCGATGGGTGCTAGTTAGTAGTAGTAAATTTTGAAAATAAGTTAAAAATGACAAATTAAGGATAGGAAGAATGAATTCGAGGAAATAACGGAAAAATCTAAAAAGAATAAAAGTCGATGTGGTCGAAATCGGTGACGAGACAAAAGAGAGGCCGGATCTAACGTGAATTAAACGAGTGAGATCCTCGCGATTGTCGTTTGGCGAAATGAATTGCGCGAGAAGGTGGAGGCGGATGACGTGACACGACTAAAAAGTACGGAAGGGAAATAGAAAAACATTGGAAACAATGGAGAATAAATAGATTTTAGGAGCCAAAATTAAATATAAGAAAATTTTGCATTCCCTCAGACGCAATATCAGGTCAGAAGAACCCGGAATCTTTAAATGTGATAATCGGCTGATATAATCAAAATACTGCATCGGCTGATATAATCAAAATACTGCATCCATGTATTACGCAACGCTGATTATTTACTTTTTTTTACATCCCATCCCATCCATTCCTTCCTAGAGTGCTCCGTAGCATTGTCTAAGGCCTATTACCCTAAATTACGTGACGCTTCACTTTTTGTGAACGATAAAACAGGGAGTTTTAAAAAATACCATGTTTATTTCAGTATCGTTCCCATATATATTTCGGACGTCAACATCCCTTATCTCAACTAAGCATATAATAATTAAGGTATCAGTGAACAGGAGGTTTTTTTAACCAATTCTGGTTTAGGTTAAAACACATTGAATATTTATAATTTAAGTTAAAAAACTGTTTTAACGCAACGAAATAAGAACAAGATAACAAAAGTTTCCCCCCTAATTTTGATAATGCATCTTAACAGTTGGTGCTTTTGGCGTAGTGTAGTAGGTATATGGCCCCGTAGAGTCGGCGAACACGACGTAGGAGATTCTTAGGCGTGTCCCCTACAGTATTCCAAATGAACAATGTTGCTTTCATTGAAACTCGAGTTGCATTCACTCTGAGAGTCCTCGGGGTGAACGATCTATAAAAGGAAATGCATTCGGAGAAAAAGGGGACGCCAAGTCATGCAAAAGAGGAAACGAAGGGGCAATTTGTTTTTCAAGACTTTTTAAGCTACCACTCTCTCAGCCAATGAGGATTGCAAGGAAAACGAGCAAAAAGGTATCGCAAAGTGCTTTTCCCTGTTTCGTTTCCGGCAGCAAAATGCGTCCGGAAAAAAATTGAATGCGAGAACTTCAAAGGTTACAATTCTTGGTGATTCCGTGTAATTTGGATCAAAACTGGAAGCAAAATGAATGATATTCTTATACCATTCAGCAACGTGACGACCTCGCCTTGTATATATCCTTAAAAAGTATTGCAATGGCCAAATTTTAGCAGAGTATTCTATACTACTTTTTGGAATAAATGGTGTTAAAAAAAACATTTAGCTAAATATGTAACTAAGAGCTCCGGAATGATGATTGGAAAAATGAGAAAGAATTGGGTTTCATGGCGACTCAGACCATACTGAGCCAACTCGTATACAAACCTAATGTAAACGACCATCTATGAACATTCCGCTGAAAACTATAGCTGGGATGGTGAGACGAGATGAATGCAATATCATGATATATGTATATTATGTCAGGGACATAAAGGACAAAGTTTCTTTTGTACAAATTCAATCAATATATTCATTATCTAAAATCATTGGAGCCTTAAAACTAATAATAACGAAAGGAATGGAGGGTTCTTTGCTATTTATTTTTATAATGGCTGTAATTTTTTATATTTTTGGAAAAGCCAAACTAAAGAATCATCTTTTTATGAAAAAAAGGCTCAGTAGGTTCAGTCCTCATTAAAAAGGACAATTTAACAGGCGATAAAAATTTATTTTCTGACATATATGCATTATTTCTATGCTGCACACTTAAATTATTCGGAAAGAAACAAGTCCTGGCACATTTTTTGGGAAACAAGATGCGAACACATATTTATGAAATATAACATTTATAAAAAGGGTTATTCTGGCTCATTTTCAAATATTTATTTAAAATGGTAAAGAAATACACGTTTCATTAAAGAGCAGATTAACTTCAACATTTAAAAAATGGGTACATTATATATTTACCTACAGTATTATGCGTAAAAAGGTGAGTAAACACCAACGCTACACAGAGGACGCAACGGAGTTATTTTGTAGCAATTTATTGAATGAAATGTAATTGGAGTTCTCGAAGGTACATGCTTTATGAATCGATTCTATTGATTGAAAGCTCCGAGCCCTCGTTTAACAGTTTGTAACTGGGATAAAAGCTCATAATCATCAAATTATTGTGCAACTGCTTAAACACGTTTCCACTTTTGAATATGACAAGCATCACAAATGGCAAGCAACTGGAAGCATGGCTGGCGATTAGCACCAAGAGTCTATGAGAAGAGCGCAAAGAAATTAAGTCCATATTGTGTGAACCAGCTAAAAGGAGGTGTTTGAGTCTGCAACAAAAGAGGAGTCCTTGCCAAAAGAAATGGAATTGGAGAGTTTATAAAATTTCGCATTCCGGAATTTCAGACATGCAGTACAAAAGCAATTCTTTGTGGTTCAACATATTTACCTAGCAATTCACCCAATGACTAAAGAATTTGTTGTTAATTTGCACACGCATAAAGGCTGAACCAATTCATATTAAAATTGTAATAAAGTTGTCAAACGGGCGAAGTTTTTATTCTTATTTTCATCATCACCAGTGACCAATATTAAAAATCACTGTCATAAAAATCGCAAACTCGTGAATGAGGTATTTGATTGGGGTTGCTTTAAGTTAAGAAAAGAAGGAGCTAAAAGTCTTGAACAAAAATTGACCTAGCACTTAACAAGAATAAAAAGATTCTTGAATGAATTTTTAGACTGGAAAAATTACCAGGGTAGGAGTCTAGTTAGTAATTAGTAGTGTAGCAGATTGTATTAATATTGGAAGACAATTGAAAAAATACCGCACTAAAACAAAAAATTAACCTGGACTAGATAATTGGCCAAATAAGTGAGATTAGACACAAAGTAATTACTAAATCTTATGTCGTTTTTAGGGCTTCTCGCGTTGACTGAGGATGACCTGCCTTCAAGAGAGCGTAATTTTTTCTTTTTCCGGCATGATTAATTTTGGGTCGAAGAACATGCGTGAAAAACCTATTTTTCCCTCAATCACGACCAGATGTACACACTGGAATGGAACTCCGCATAGAGGAAAGTCTGTAAATGACGGAATGCCAGGTATTGGAAAAACTCACATACGTTAGGGACAGCGGAGGGCTTAGGGTGCCGTAACAATGAAATATGACACACGCCACGCTTCGAAAACGTCTGTATCGGATGCACACGCTTTCGTTCGGCAGTCAGGTTATCTCAAACGCAGAAGACTGGACAAACAAAAAAAAGAGAGATGTGTTGTTCATTTATTCATGAAACAGGCCTCTTCACGAGAATATTTTTTTAAGATTTGTCTTCATCGACCTTTTTGCTAGCGTCTGAAACAGATTCAAGTTTTTTCCCCAAGCTACACGTATTCTTTTCCGAAAGGCATATTTCATAATACTGGAGTGTTCTCTAATAAGTAATAATAAAAGCAAAGGAAAAAATGACAGCTAAGAGAGCACACTGTGCTATTAAATATTAACTTGTTTAACTCTAAAATGCGCTTTTAGTCAAGTATGATTAACAAATGGTAATGGTATGGTAGGTATGAACCTATTAGCGGTGAGAAGTGAGAGAAATAGATAATAGCGTGCTGTACGTGAAAACTGATGTATTTCAAGGAATATAAAGGCTAAACGATATCCATAAATTAAACGATGGAAGATAACGGAAGAAAAAAGAATCAGACAACGTCAACTCAGCGCTTCTTCTTATTGATTGGTGAGTTTTGTCAACATCATTATCATCATCAATCAACAATTTTACATTGGTTTGGCGCAGATCTACACTTGATTCTCCTATCAGCTAATCTCTTCATTTTAACGTAATTCTTCTCTCTAATATCCTTTGCTATTGCTCTATGTATGAAATAAATTCAATTCAATTAAAAAAAAATGTTGCAAACTTTATCAATGTTTTCTTTATGTACTGCTCTTATGGGGAAACCCAGAGCATGAAATAAATTCAATTCAATTCAATATGTATCTCATACGAGGTCTTCCTTTGCCATTCTTCCCATTCACTTTTCCCTCAACAATTGCTTACATCAGGTCATCATGCATATAGATATAGCCTATTAAGTTCTCCGTTTCAAATACTTCACAAGAGCTCTCTTTTCATTAGTTCCTGTGAAAACACTTTTAGCAACTCTTCGTAAGTCACTCAGCCATTCCATTATATCTTTATCATAATATTAATTTTTTTCTTATGTCAATGATCCTCGTTAATATCTTCGATCCATTAGTCGTCAGGCTAACGGACCTAAAATTTTCACAGCTTCGTTTTAACAGCATGACTCATATATTTATCATATAGGTATATCGTTGCACTACTGAGAGGCAAAGTCAAATAGAGGCTGTAGATATAAAAAACTGACCGCTTTCTTTCTTCCCTACACCGTTACCAGTAGAGAATTGTCATCCACATTCACCCATGCCTTTATCATTCTACCATTTTCCCTCAACCCATTAAATACTTGTTAATCTGTTCCGTGATTCGTCTCTGATCTTTACTCCTAACACAACTAAGCACAAACCTTTGATTCTAATCCAGGTCAATCCACATCCTCACTCTGTATCTCACATTTTACATTTTTACCGCAAATATGCTGACACTTCACGAAGTTACCACTCACCAAAATTATCAAAATCATTCATTAACACCTCTTCTACTTGCAGCAATCCTTCTCCCAGTAATCAAACTTCTTTGGATCGTTCTAATTATATCTTCACGTACTTAGCTCTGATACGCAGAGCGTCCTAATAGCTGACAGTTTTTCTTTATACCACCAACAGTCAACCAAGGGCCCAAGTCTCGAATCTTTCGTTACTCACCGAACGAATAACGTTATCATAACGACAAATTTCATTCGTTATAGCGTAACGAAAGATTCAAGACTTGGGCCCCCCTATTTGTGTAATCTATTAAAACAATTTTTCCGGGTACACATTTCATTACAATACTCTATCCTCATTCTTCCGGAGATGCAATCTTCCCCAACCTATCTGTAATTGCGATTCTGTAACCTTCCTCGTATTCAAAAATGAACAACAAATGTATTATAGTAGAGTTTTAGAATATCTTCGATACCAAAGTAGAAAGTCATTGCATAAAAATACTGAGTCAAGCCCAAATTCATCACATAAAAAGTAAAATATACTTGCTACTTAATCTATGCTATTAATTCTACCTTTCAATCCCACCATCAATGAAATTATTAAATTTATGGCTGTATACTAAACAATTACTGAGATAAACAGGGCATGGTTTTTTTCATGTTCTCTCCGAAATAATACTGAGTGGCTCCTTAAAGTCTTATAGTATTTCTTTTACATTTTCAGGGCATTTTTGCCTTGCGCTTCTTGGTTTTACTAATCGTAAGTCTCTGTAACCTTGGAGTGAATATTCTCGGTTTCGAGGGTCACCCTCGGATAATTATCTTCCCAATCTCAACATTTTCTTAAGGTGGAGGGCTATTTCTCTCTTTCTTCCTCTCATTCTACCGGGGATAAAACGAGGCTGTATCCGACCGTATTGTAGAAATAACCTTGTACTTGTTTTGCACGAACGCCGGACTTTCCAAAACGCTTGCTCTATCCAAGGAGAAAGACCCTCGGAGGCGGAGAATGAACAGAAAAAAAGGTACAGCCACTATCTCAGGGATCCCAGTCCGTTTTTCCATTCCATTCTGAAGGTCAACTTCACATAAAAGGACATTTTTTTTGCATCAGGGTTCTGGAAATGTAGCAATGGCAGGGGACTCGTTTTTCTCTCATCCTTATTAACCCTTCGTAAATGAGGTGAATATTTGTCTTTGGAGTTGAAACGGAAAATGCAATAAAGAGCAATTTCAAACAGCCACGAAGAACATCAAAAGCACGTCACTATTTAGCAGACATCGTTTACCGCGCTTAGCGTTTCTTGAAGCTTATATATTAGTAAAGTTTTCAAGAATTTCCAGAGATGAACGAACTATAGAGTCTTTATTAGTATCAGGAGCAATGCAATTGTCTGATAATCTGAATGACTCTTATCTGTCAATTTTGTGATATGCATATTGTATAATTATGAAAGAATAATGGGAAAACCACTCGGTACTCTGAGGATACCATTGAAGAAAAAGTGCAAATCGTGATAAAGGTAATCTGTGGACGAGTAACATTTACATATTAAGGGTGTCGTTTCTAATGATTTAAGAGCGGAAGTGTGAAATCAAACGTGCTTGTTATTGTATAATTTCTGTTCTCGCTGATGTCAGAAAGGAATCAAGTCACCAATTACAATCGAGAGGATACATTTAGTCCATAATACGACAAAATAATTTTCTCATCACACCATTTAAAAATATTTTATAAGAATTTTATCGTTCTTTAAATTTCCTAAATTGGGGATAAGTGCTATGATATTGTGTAAGTATATTTTTATATGTTCGAACATTCAAGTAGGAAAATTTCTCAAGATACGCCATGGTTTGCTTAAAATTCAACAGCTTCATTATTATCTCAGATTTAGTTTTCAAAAGTAATCCTCCATGACTCCTTCATAGGTTTATATGAGGCAAAATAAAACATCGTATTTCATTAAAAATTTAATTCGATTTGACAACAGTGTAATATCTCTTTCCTTCCTCTGATGTTTGCCATCCAACAGCATTATACATGCGAAGGCTTCGCATTGCGAAGCGTATAAGCACAATATATGGTAATTGTCGTTATTCAGGGGAGGTGACCGACAGTGAAGGCTATTTGTTCCGAATCAAAGGTCATCCAGGAAATTCCAATTCGTAAACTACAGGTAACGTGAGAAAAGGAATAGGCCCCGATACTAAGTTGATAAATTTCGCACCCTGCGAATCTCGTGTAGCCAACACTTGAGATCTACTCTCAAAGATCACCACACTCTACATCAATGAACTATTTGAATAATTATCTCATTATCAGGTAATAAAAATATGAAGGTTTTCTATAAGATATAATACTAAAAGTATAAATTAGTTCACAGCCTCTCCCATAATACGATGGCATCAAAATTTCAATAAATAAAGATATGAGCACAAGATAATCTAAGACAAAGTTTGCAATCGATGTAA
The DNA here is from genome assembly GCA_933228895.1 of Platycnemis pennipes. Taxonomy (NCBI): domain Eukaryota; kingdom Metazoa; phylum Arthropoda; class Insecta; order Odonata; family Platycnemididae; genus Platycnemis; species Platycnemis pennipes. Next base: position 30,900,144 of record OW121851.1, read on the forward strand.
AGGCGTAAAGAGATGTCTCAGAACCGTATGCTTTTGATTGTTTTGTATCCTCCTCGTTCTTCTCTACACAAATTTTTTTCCTAATATAAGTTCCTTCTAATGTAATTAAATGTATCTCATCAATGTAATACCTTAGTATTGGCCATTAAGTTCATTCTGGTTGTAAGATAATACTTATTGAAGTCAGGACATTAATAAGATTGAATTGTATTGACACAAAGCCCAAGTACTAGAACATGAGTAAATATGTTCTTTGCTAATTTGTTTTGGCTCACGAAACTGATCCGCCTCCGTGACGCAGTCTTTGAAATGTTGTATCCGAGGCTCCTTACCCTCGGTTACATCCACGGAATTTCATTTGCTATTCAGCCTTCTTCGTCCAAGTCTGTGGAAAAGAGGGCTGAAAAGAAATGCCTTTGACTGATGAAGGGGCCGGAGAGAGAGAGAGAGAAATCAGAAATGCGGAAAAAACAGTGCGAACGGATACCGCGGCATCAAAATTCCGTTTGTGCCTTCGGGAATGGTTAAGGGGAGGAAAGGCCTCAAGCGGATAACCCGTCCTGAAACGCAGGAATCTGGATATGTTTTAACCTTTATTTATAAGCGGCTTGCCAGCGCACGATCTGCCACGGGAAAAGGGGCCACGAGATATAAAGGCAGATCAATGGGAATTGGCGAAGAGAGACATGGAGAATTTCTACCAACTAGCCTAGCGTACGCTGCTTCTCGGAAGATGAATAGGGAACGTGCCTGACCTTTAGTATGTAAATTATTAGCTATCAATTCAACTTAGGCATTCTCATCATTTAAAAATATAACCTCAGTTCGAATGAAAAATACACCACACCATTTTATGGCATTACAGTTACAAGTCGCAGTAGGATATTAGCATTATCTCGCGAAAAATATTGATACAAAATCATGCGATTAGACTTTTAACGCCATATCCCTCCAGTGATTCTGATTCAAACAGTGAAGAAAGCTAAGCCCATTAGAATATTATTATTATTTTTCTATCGGTTAGCGTACGTTTGGAAGGAGTTTCCCTTCTTAACTTAGCATTTATTTCATCTATCGCTCCGCAAGTATCTATTACGTAATCCATTACGTTACTCAGCGAAACTCACGTAAAATTGTAATTAACTATCTATACAAAATTATGATTATATAACCCCCGGGAGAATTTCTGAGCATAAAAAATGAGCGGGAAATTATCCAAGAGTTTTTTTTCTCCCATCATTACTTCGGGGGAATTAGGATCCATGTAAATCGTGGTGGACGGTAAAGAAGAAAAGCCTACCTCGGCTAAAAAAGAAATCATAAAAGTCGTAAGTTAAAGATCTATTGTTTTGATAATCCAATATTAATTCGATTTTTGTTCGGTGAGTAACGAAAGATTCTAGACTTGGGCCAAAGGTCTACCAAATTTCTCTCGATGACTTTTCTACCGTAGCTTAAATAGTTCCGTTCTCTCATCGCTTGCTCGATACAGACTCACCACAATTTCAAATTAGAAAATTCCGTACGTATGACTGGAGGGAAAGAAGTATTCAACATGCTTTCGCAAAGTAATGATTAATCATTGGGCTTGGGTATGATTCAAGAACATTCCTTCATGCATTAGTTAAAATAGCGAAGATTAATGTAACTCTGGACATTTCTGCTCACACTTCGACCTGATGTATATTTGATAAAAGTATTGGAAATATGTGATCACAGATATAAAACTTCATTGAAAAAAATGTTGCTATAATTCATCATTATTACTGTTATTGCCAACTTATTTTTATACCAAAGTGCTCCTTATAATTGAGGCATTTATTTTCCACCTAAAAGCTTTTATGTTAACCACAAAAACTATAAAACTCTTGGCCTGGGTTTAAATGTGCGATAATCACAATCTGGGAGTAAATATTTTAGTAATGGTTTGTCATTAGGTGTATGGTGAGAAAACTGTATTAATTCTTATGCATAATTGTTTCTGTAAATTTTAACATCTGTAGTTTCGATGCTTGGTGATTAGTTTTATCGTTTAGAGGCCCATACACTGTAATTTTCTCGAAATGAGCATCCTGAATGAAAACACTGTGTCGAGGAAGACTAGGATGAATCAATCGATGCGGAGTGAGGGATTTCAAGTGCTCGAAAGAACTAAATACAGCTGGAAAGGTTGGTGGGATGGGAAAGCCATCAGCATGGAAGAGAGATAGAGAGAGCGTCGGTCGGTGGGTGGGGAGAGATGGGGTTCCGCCCCGAAGGTCATTGGGTCAAGTCGGGTCACGTGACGCTCGTCTCCAGTGGGACAGGAGCGACAAACGGGGGTTAACGAGGTCCCTGAATAGCAGCCCACGTGCAGACGCCGCCGAAAAATTCGAATGCTCGCCACGGGTTTCCTCAACACCTCGGGCCATATATATGTGTCGCGCACAGCATGGTGCACGTGACGAGCACCATGCTGCTGGGCTCCCTCCCCGCAATCTCAAGAGCGTCGACTCCACCGCATCTCTCGTCACTCGCCACAGGGCGTCGCGGGATTCGCGAGCTCCGCCGACGACAGATGAATACGTAAATGCGTCTTCCCGTTCGCTCCCCACTTCAATCTCCTCAAAGCGTCCCGCCCGAGAGGTTTTTAAGGCCATCATTATTTCATGCACTGGCGCCTCGTAGGAGTAGCAGGGGGCACGGAAATAAAGAATTCATGTATATACACTCAGTTCTCATTTAACGATGCATCAGACTCGCCTACAAAATAATTATCTGTGGTTCTTTGGCGTTAATTTTTCTTATCTAGCAACCACTCGACACACATTTCCTTAAAATTATCTTCACTTGAATGCCTGTCATTATTTGACCGAGTGAAAAAATAAGGAGGAAATTATTCATCCGGATAAGAATCGAGTTTCCCAAGCATTAGAGCATTAATTTACCGTAAAGTTATCGCAAATACTCTGCCCTAAGTCAATATTTTGAATTTTCTTTTGATGAGACTCGAAAGATTTTTATATGATTCTTCTAATTCTTCGAAACCTTCTAATTCGTGTTTTATAAATAATTACAAAACCATACGCATGCAGATTGCCACGTTGTACGCTGTTAAGTCAAAAACTACAATGATGCAGTGATTACCTTTTTCCTTTCCGACGATGAGGAATTACCATCTTTCTTAAGATGATTCTATGAATTAGCGAGTCTCTATAGACTATATAAAAGACGAAGTCATTCAAGCATTATTATAAACGGCCACTCTTCGAAGTTATTTAATCAGAGGAGAGAGAGAGAGCTGTTTTTCTAAATTAATATTTGCGATCCAAGGAACTTCTGCTTATAACGATTTTCCTCTTGAAGTGCATATAAAGTCATTAGTCACTCACAGATTATGAGAGGAAATCAGTTAACATTTTGAAAATGACCTTATCTCGATTTTGACGAAAGAAAATTTTTCTTTCAAAGTTGTGCACGGATGGGTTTGTGTCCTTTCATTCATTGGAGCTACTCAAACCATAGGCATGTATCCGGAATTTGAAGCAAAATCATAGCCAAGATTAATTATTTTAATAGTCGGGAGCATGAGGGTAATTATCACAGCAATTTTAAAAGTTGGAATTGTGTATAAATTTTGTTACAACTTAATTTGAGGGTGATCTGAAATGTTCAATGGTCGCTACCTGACTTCAATATGAAGTATCTTCTAAGTCTTGTTTCAATTATTTACTAAATAACAACGAGTACAGTAACGTTGCAGACTTTCAGTTTAAAATAACCTTAATGCTGCTCATCTTCAGCCGAAGGGCATGGTTAATGATAAAAATTTTATGCATCAGCTTTTTAACGTAGCTAAGAATGGTTCTTTACACCATGGACATGAGTATTTGAATGGCACATTTTTCTGCATTGCAATGGAAATAATTACATCCAGGAGCGCAAATATAAAATTCACATGCAGTGGATGGAAGAAATATTTAGCCATAGCCATAAATGCTGAAGAATAGAGTGAAGAATTATCACTTTAAAGCCGTTTAAACATGTTTAATAAAATTAATCATGGTTAATCTCAAATTAAGTTATAAATAATAATAAAGTTAAATTAACTAATTTATAACATTTTAAATACACTGGTGAATCTCAAGGAAAAACTGTGATCATATGGTGAGGCCTGTTGTTCATCAATGTATGTTTCATTCTGTAGTTATTTGAGCATATGTGATAATAATAAAAGTTTTGAGGTTAACTTCAAAAAGTTTTGAAGAAAAAATGTTACCAATTATCAATAAATACAAGCAAAATAGTGTTGAGACTAATTTAGTTACAACAAAGAGTTCGTCAGATAATGAGTATGTTTTTCTTACGATTACTTATTTAATAAACGACATTAACTTCAATGTTTCATCAAAACGTTTTTTTATAGTACGCTAATACGCTTTGCTTGAACATGAAACCAACCGATTAACCCTGCAAAAACAGCAATAATTTATCGAAACTTGGCGAGAAACTCATGGGCCACGTTGTTTTGAACGGGTGGAATAAATGACCAAAGTTTTGGACGGATTCAGGAGATAGACTGCCTGTATTTGATACAAGAACATTGAAGAAAATATATTCAAGGGAATGGCTATGGAAACTTGACCAAGTTTTGTGAGAACTTCCGAGTTTTTTTGACAACTTTGGAACAGTTTTTTGGCGAATAATTTTGATGTTAATGATAATTCCGAAAAGTAACAAATATTCTGAAAAGCGTCAATTTTAAAATCGAAGAGTTTTACAAGCTAGGAATGATCCGTATTTCACCTTCCTTCGACAATATGTGGATTTGAAATTTTTGCGCCAACCTCTTCATTCAAATTAAAAAGTGCAATAAAGAGCACCAAGGTAAACTCACACTAAGTGGAGTTAATATTTTACCAGGCTGACCTTTAAAAACACATAATAACTTGGAAGATCAAGGTTGCTTGTGGCTCATTACCTAGCTGCCTGATTAATGCTTGCTATCCCTGCGAATGTTTTTAAGGACTTTTTGCTAGTCAATGCGATAATTTGAGAGTGATTGATGGTTATATTTTAATCTTCGGCGGACCCTAATGACTGGATAAAGGGCTATTTTTCCAGAATGAGGAAATCGGAAATGAGAGATAAATCGCAGGATACGAGCGCGCCTGGAACTCAGAGAGATGTAGAAAAGTCTCTTAGGGAGATGTTAGGGGAAACATAGATTAGATTGATTTAAAAAAATAAACGTTTGATACCCAAAAATAAATCCGGGAAGCAGGTGACAGAAAATGCTGTTTACATTTCATTGCCGTTAAAGTCATTCACGGATGAAACAATTAAATTGGAACTATTTTTAATGAACTATTTGTCAAGCTAAAATATTTAATAAATTAAGTTTCACAAAACATATCTTCCTGAAAACAAGGATGACTTAAACTTTAAAATAAAGGTCACAAAAAGTTCTCAACTAGTTGAACGCATTGAGTCAAAATTGAAATGAAACGAATCCGAACTTATATTGCCATGTCTCAAAGGTATTTTCTCAATTGCAACGGAATGGTACGGGTGCAGACCATCATTCACTTTCAGTAGTATATACTTGCTCAATGGCACCATTCAGATCTCTTTGCTGTTTTACAATGTTACTGGTAAAGTTGAATAAAGATTTAGAGTTTATATACGTCAAAAAGATGCATGCCAAAATATGTCAAATATTTTTCCCCTTGACGATGACACGAAGTGTTGAAAGCGGTCGAGGAATTTAAAATGGTACATGAAAAATCAATGTGTTCTCAAGCTGCTTTTTAGAATTCCCAAAAAGTTTGCTCGCAATCTATTCTAATTATCTTGCATAAAAACTAGTTCGAAACTAAATTTCTTGAAATTGTAATCGTTGACAGTTTGGCTAGGCGTGAAAGGAGGAGAAATTTCGTGTCTCAAAGCTGAACTTGAAAGGGGGATCCGAGACTGACCGAAGAGTCCCCTGCGACTGATTGCTTTGGTTAACAACTTCACCTCCCGGGTCCCTATCAGACGAGGCAACTTTTAGTTGTGCGCCGTATGCTGCTGGACGCTCTGAATCATAATGGCTTCAGCGTTGAGTGAACGGCCATGTTCTCTCGCCTCAGACTGGAAAGCGAACGTTTCGCAACCTGTCTGAACAAGACAGCATAGAAATGTTTGCTTTTATTGCCAATGAATGATTTCTTCAGGCTGTTTCATACGGTTTATTCATCCAGCAATGAGAGTGGACTATCCACTCCACTCCAGTGCTACTTGCTCTAATCCAGTGGTACTTTTGATGCTCTTTACACCCAGAGTCCATTCATATCTCTTCCCTAAATCTATCTCTTCCCTCAGTCTCCTTCAACTTTGAAAATGTTGAAGGGAAAAATCAGCTGTAAAAACAAATTAATTAATTTTACTCAATAAAAGACTTTAATTATATAATTTACGAATAGAACAACGCTTATGTAAGTAACGAAGCACAATTTCCATGATTACCGCTAATAATAGTTCGGATGACAGAGCTGCACAGAATATCACATAAATGTTATTAAGAACCCGAATTTGGTGCCGGGAGATCATTAAGACAAACTTCATTATTTTGTTGCTAGTTTTCCTGGCTTAATCAAAATTAAAGTTATTCCGATTGTGGTCCAACGTTGGTGCTGCATCGCTTCATTGGGTACAACATTAATCGTTGAATTTATTCAGTACGAAGTAGCAAACTCAGCTTTGAAACCTGCGCGACTCCTTACGTTTTGTAGGGAATTGTGCCTTTTGGACGGGTGAAGTATGGAGGAACGGAATGAACGCATTTTATTTTAAGCCCAGAGTGCGGAAACACACATGAATTGAAATTCATGGGGAAAATAAACCTATCTGATCAAGACGTAACTAAATTTCGATTAACAATCTCTGATTAAGCATAGCAAAGCTCTCCGAAATGGGTGGAGCCGAGGAATAGGGAGAAAGCAATGGGAGGCACGGCAACGTGAAGTCAGTATAAACCATTACCTAGAACGTTGCCCAAAAAGCCAACATCGAATCTCATATTCATTGACCTTTCTCCCCATGGCAGTTTTAATCGCGGTGAAGAGCCTTACAGTATGGAGCCAGAAAAGGAGACGAAAGAGGATATTATTGGGGCTTGTCTAGACTAGAAAGGTGGTTAAAATAGCGAGTTTCTGGCTAAAATCAGGAGAAAGAGAAAATGGATGGAACAAGTCAATGGTGTTGAGAGGATTCTTAAGGAATATGAAGAATGATACAACTAATCTGTGTTTTCAAGTCTGTTTCCGCGCCAATAGGTCACCACTTCAGACCGGAAGGAGAGGTACAAGAAAGGTAATAGAAGGTAAAGGAGGTAGGGTAGAAAGAAACCTGGCGCCAGCATTAGCCTGCTCATAACGAAAAGACGCCAAGGGGAACACGGCTTCACGTTCCTTCCGACGTATGAAGTACTGTACTCGAATGTTTTCCACAAAAAAACTTGAGTAAAAATGAATGTTAAATATCTTCCACTGCCGTGATACGAAAACGGGCCCTTCTGGTTAACGGGCCAGTACTCTAGCCACTACAGAACCTGAGAATGAGGGCGGAAATTAGTACGAATTAATATGATATGAAAAATGATACAGTGTATGCTTAACTGAGGAGATCATTAACAATGGAAAGCCAGTGATCAGGAGGAGAGGGAGAGTGGACATTAAGCCGAGTATGAGTATCCCATTAAAACCTACCCTAACCAGTAGAACACCAAATAATGACTGTACTCATTTGCTAAATCTTAAAGGAGCTGCGATCACTCTGCCACCCTCTTGTGCTCGGAATGATAACCATCCGAGAATATCCGCTGAATCCTTAGGCACATCTAAACTTAATCTTTCGGTGGCGCACCAAACTTTATCTTTAGTTGGGAGGGGAGGCGTCAACCACGCACCCTTTGCCACCCCATCCTCGCCAACGAGATGGTAAGCGGGCGATAAACGGCGCTGGCGACGCGATTAAAAAGGGAAATCCCGCTCTCCCGAAAAGGGGGAAATTCATTCCCTGGAGGCACGGAACTCGCTCTTCTCCTTCCAAGGACATGGCTGCCTCACGCACCCGCGCACGTTTCATTTTTTATCCGCAGGGCGCATTAAAGTAAATTAGGTTTCCAAGGATTAAGGTCATGGAGGGAGAGGTTCGAGAAAACGGCGCGGAAGCACTGAGCGTAGATCGTTCGGCTCTTGAGCCGAGATCCTTAGGTTCAAATCCGGGAGGAAAATCTAGACGCCAAGTTATATTTCAACCATTTGGTTTTCTGGGAACTATATATCCGTTACAAATCACTGTCAGCTCGATGAAATAATGTGAGATTCTAATTTGGCTTAATTGAAATATCCAAAGACTAGAATATCCAAACGCCAAATTCATTATGGAAAACGATATCTCCGAAACCGGTTTTTCGATTGTATAGGCAATCATCAAAGGGGATAGAGCCGGGCAAAATAGACCGGACATTTTCATTGTCAGCTCGAGAAAAAAGAATCCTACCTCCCTATCCAGTGGATCAATCATATAACTTCATGTTCAAATGTTATCGAGTGAAAAGGAAGCCGATAAGTCTCATTCATACTGAGTTTGGAGATGGAATCCTGTTTCCAAAGGTGGCAGAAAGTATTTGTTTTTTATCAAGAAAATATTCCTGTAGTAATGGAGTAGATACCAGATTTTATGATTTTTTAGGGAAGGTAATACAAATTATGAAGAACTTTTATTTTTTTAAAGGTTTGTGAACTCTGTGAAAAAGAAAGAGGTAAATATTCTAGCTTCAAAGGATGCGGATCTAATAACAAAGACAATGGAATTTGAAGTATCTACTTTCATGGAGAAAAAAAAAGGTAACTTGGCATGAAAGCTGAATCAGCCGAATTCTAGTCCCATCGCAATTGACGAGTAACATCTGATCTTTAGGAGGAAAGAACAAATTTAAGTTTGAATTTAAAAAAATTGAGAACTCTATCTAACGGGAATAAAAACCCGTAACCTTTGCATTAGTGTGTGCTTTAGCTCATATATAGGGAAACTTGAGGAAAGGTAGTGACTTTTATAACTTTTATGCATGCTTATATAAATGAAGGTGAACACTCATCTTCAGATCATGAATTTGGTCCACGATTTAAGTGTTTAAAGTACAAAATACCATGGAGTATTTTTACTCACAGAATTATTAGCTTATCTAGAATTTGTAAGTTTATCCATGGAATAGGGAAGCTTCAGCAGCTGTGCCATTTAGAATGATCATGGTTTTTTTTAAGCTGAATCCGTGTAAATTCAATCTGCTCATAAGGAAACTTGCTTAAAGAAAACTAAGTTTTCCCATCGAGTGGATTAGGGGTGAAAGGTAGGTGTATCTATGTTGCGGACGCGAACTTCTCGTCATTAAGAAGGAGATTGCAAAAGCGGAGCACTTTAGATTGAAATCGATGTGGCGGGGATTCCAAAAATGTTGATCCACTAAAACCAGGCTCCGAGAGCTTTATCGGAAATGAGCAGAATAAAATAAATTTTCTTTTAATCGCTGATTACGTATCGATTGAAGTTCAAAAACAGGAGGTCAGATTTTTAAGATAAAAATATTAAGAATCGTTTCAGAACTTTCTGGCGTGATGGCTCAAGTTAAAAGGAGAAGATAAAACATTAAATTACACAACATTTAGAAACGGTTGACCCATAGCTTGAATGCATTCCGTGCTCTCACGCATGTATTTATGTCTACTGGACTTATTAAATGAGTAGATGACAACATTGTTGATTTAAAGCCAAGCGAGCAATTCTAAACTTGAGTCTAGTGTGATCAAGCCACCAATGGAGATTGTAGATATTACTATTTTTTGTGAAGGCTTGTGAATGTTAACCCAAAGATATATTACCATTGCACTAATTTTATTTTCGATCATCGTTTTAGACTGGAACATAGGGCAAATGGGAGAAAAGTAGGCAAGAAAGTAGAACAGTACCTCTACATAGCGTCTTTGTAGAGCTGATATTTCAGGAAACGGTGACGGTAATTTCATTGTTTTATCGGTTTCAGATCCAAACCCTGATCCAGAGATTATTCAAAGGAAGTCACCGAGCTAATGTAATGTCTTATCTAAGAAATGATTTACTTCCTTAGGTCCTATTTTTATACAGGTATGAAAGAGTTAGCACAATATGCGAAGCTCTTTAGAAAAAAATAGAAAAATAGGCATCTTTGTGGAATAATTTTGAAAAATGGAAAATTGTGGAATATACTAGGGCTAGTTTCTTAATAATGCCCGAAATGCCTGAATAAAATTTTAACTAATTCATAAAACATTTTCATCATCAATTCACGAATAATATCAATGAAAATGTTTAGCAATTACGTTACCTATGGAGGGGACTCGGGTTCATGTCCGGGAGATGACTATACACCCATTTTACCAATTTTTTAGCTACGAAGTTTTCATAGGAACACATTAAGATATATGACTCCTTCCTCCTCTGAAAACTTGACTATCAATTTCTTGCGCTGTGGGATAAGTAATCTGAGAACTCTACCAACCTCTTGGTGTAAGAATTCCTCAAGATTATACCTGAGTGATAACGTTCACTGAATAAATTCCGATTTTTAATTACAGGGGTTTCTGTATTTTTTTCTCAGACAAAGTTATGAACAGAAACTTTCACAATCCAAACCTATCAGTGTTTGAGCTAGCAAACGTTGACGCTCCATTTGAAGAGATTCATGCAACCCATAAAATGAAAATGAATGTTGATGAATAGAATGAGAGCTAATAATAAGTTTTCAAAATGCCCATTACAAAGAATTTCGTCTATTATTTTGAAAAAAAAGGAAAAATCAACCTAATTAACACTCCCAGAAACTTTCACCAGCCAATTTACGTGGGTCATGATATTTTAAATTCAATGTAGTAGTAAAAATTCAGTCAAAATTCAGTAGTAAAAATTCTGACTAAAACTAATTCTTCTTCTTCTTGCTTTCCAGGATAAGGCAACTTACCTCTTCGGGCTTCACCCTCGTATCTCGGTATCTCAACACTTATTCTACCTAAAGGTTTATACTCCAAGAACTTTCTGGGAATCCTTTCTAGAGGCATGAACTCAACATATTCTTTCCATTTTTCTTTGTAATTTGTTGCTACTTCTGTCACTGGTTGGTTGGTTGGTTATTCAGGGGAGGCGACCGACAGCTGAGGTCATTTGCGCCATTTAGGATAGGTGGGTAATTGGGTAATAATAGGAGTTTTCAGGGAACGAAAGAAGGGTGGAGAGAAATCCGGCGTCGGCCTACTCTTAACGACAGACGCCAAGGGGACCACGGCTTAACGTCCCATCCGACGAACGGAGTACTGAACTTGAAATTCCCTCCACTAGGCACACAAGTTTTCCACTGAAAAATCCGCCACTGCCGGGAATCGAACCCAGGCCCTCGGGATGGGAGGCCAGTACTCTAGCCACCACAACAACCCGATACCCTTTCTGTCACTGGTTATACTTCTGATTCTTGCCTTAGACTACTTAAGACTTAGGATAGCATAATATGCGCAAAATACAAGAATTAGATCACCAAGTGACTTAAAATATAAGGAAGTTTGGAAACAGTTCGCATTAATGTTTTCGTCCCTAAGATGTCAGTGATTTATGTTCCGCAACCAACCGTGGACATCTGGTTTTTTTCCATGAGATTTCATCCCCCTATTCGTGAAAAGCCAGATGGACCGAGAATCAAAGGGAGGAGGAAGTTTTGGTCGAAATATCTGCTCAAGGATTCCCCGGTTGGAACTCCATGCGAGGAAGTGGCGAATAGAACCGAGTTCCCTCCTCTGGCTTTCGTCACCACCCACCCCATTGCTGTTCGTCGGCGTTGATTTGTCTCTTCACCACAGGGGGGTAGAGGGAGAGCAGTGATTGTCTCACCCCCCGTCGAGCGAGCAATGGTGTGTTCTGTGTCGGATTCCGCCACGCCACCCGCTGTGCGCGCTGAAAGCGTGTTTTGTTTCTTTCTCCTTTCTTTTCTGAAGCTGTCATGAAAGAGACATGAAACAGATCGGCGTTCTCTAGACTGCGTGGGGTCACGCGTTTTGTAATACATGCGTTTTCGGCGGTCGTCGAAAGTGGTAGTTTTGACGTTGAAAAAAGCTTTGGAAGGAGTCGACCTCAACTGGATACAAAAATGTTGGAATAATAACTTTCTAAAATCGATTTGCTGCATCACACTACTGTGCAATATCAGTCTAAATATCGGTATAAGCATCATCTGAAGGCATAAATTATTGTAGACTTACAATGTAAGCGTATTTGTTATACGTATTAAATTATTCTAGACTCCTGTGCCAGGCATGGGTGTTTACCTAAATTTTAATTAGTTAAATCCATTTCACTACCATAATTTTGTAATAATGACCAAACAGGTTACTTTTGTAACCTGTGTCTGAGGCCATATATAGTCGCCCAATGAGAGTTCTTACACGTCACATATTTCAGGAGCTAACAATATGTGCACATATATTTAAGCCCACGGCACTAATTAACTGACACTTGGTACTAAAATAGGTGAGAGCTGATATGAAAACATTACTCTTCCTCTTAGCACTTTATTTAATTTGTGTTTTAAACCTGGCTCAATAGAGTATTCTTCAGTCACGTCGGATGATATTACAAGAAAAAGGAGTGTTGCTTCATTGGGTGAATTCTAAAGGGCGAGGAAGTTTATGACACTCGCTCTTTCCATTTCAGAACGCTCAACAATTTTCAAAGTTGTATCCCGGTTATAGATCAATCTCTCAACCTTCCCCCACACTTCCTCTATTGATGCATTATTTATCGGTTTCAGATATGAATGCCGCGTCAGGAAGTGATACCACCGCAGGAGGCAAGGAGACATGATGGACTGACTTTTTGAATGAGAGCATTCAGTCGTGTGCTCAAGCTTTCGCGCGAGAGCGGAAAACGCCGAACCACTGGTGTTGCTTGGAATGACCCACGTAAAGACGCTCGCGTCTCTCCTCCCTTCCCGTCATTCCTCTCCCCCCGACCCAAGTCACCCTGGATGCTGACCGGTAAATCAAAGCTCGTAACCCCTGCTCAACACGAGCGCGCGCGCGCTTGGTGAAAAGTCCAGGGACGAAAATTGAGCATAAAAAGAATGAAAGTCCTACACCCTAACGCCCAGGCGCTAAATCATTTCGTGTGCTTGCGTCAGGACACGTAGGGCAGTAAATCAGCCATTCGCGTTTCATTTCTTTTTTTTTCGGCGTCCTTTTCAGTCGTCGTTACGATAAAAGGAAACTTCGTGGGGTCAATAAAAGGTCAAGGGTCGACGTTACTCATCTCGGCGGCATTTCGAACGGTTCGGCATCCGGAAAATGAGGGAAGAGTGGAATGATTTGGTTTCGTCCTCCTCATCACACCCACAGTTAACGTTCCTGCGCCGATACGGACGATTGTTCAAATTTTTAGCACTAATTGTGAGCAGTTAAAAAAACTGGCTATATCATGGCGGTGAACGGCCATCCCTATTTAATTCAGCAAGTGAAATTGAATTGATGGGATAATATCTGGGATATTCTTACAGATTATGTGAAAAGTTCTCCAACATTGAAATCTTTAAGCCAAAGTTTTATTATTTATTACTTATAGTCTCATTCTGAAACATTTGTAATGTGTACAAAGATGTATTTTTCTCATAATTCTTTGATTGTTTGTCATTATTTTTATGGTATTTCTAACTGATTCAATAACTTATTCTGACAATGTGTATTGTTTGTGAAAGAAATCGCTAATGTGGTAGGCTGTTATGTCACTTACTGTAAGAATGATGGAACTCATAATAATGTTTTGGAATATTGTGTTTAATATGTTTATTATGGAGCGTTTTCGGTTCATTGGTTCAACGCTCACAACTAATAAGGGTTAGTTTGATTTCTTTATCATATTTTCACTGTAAATTATTCTTGTTCTTAGAGGACATACGTATGTATGTACTAGAGCAATAAATTATTTCTTTCTTTCTCCCTACTTTTTCGCGCTCCATTCCTGTAAAAGCTACATCTCCGTCATCCATCTTTGTCTCCGTGATCGTGGAGACGTAAATATTAGTAAAAGGATAGAAAAAAGAGAGTAGAAGTAGCACGAAGTGGTCAGAGTAACTCATAGGTTCATGAATCATTTCATCGACACATTTAGATAAGTTGTTAAAGGACCGCATAGGTCAACGTACTATATGGCGCACGGCGAACTTAATAGCACTTTACTTCAGGTAGAAACCTTTAAAAGTAACTCTTAGTTGTTGGACTTTAAGTGGGACATGCGGAAGTAGCGAGAGAAACTAATACTGATTTCTTTCTCGTTTTATACCCAAAAAATAATGAAAAAAGAAATTACCAACCCTTCTGTCCCAAAGTAGGAGTACTATTTTCATAGTAGTTACACGGCAAGCTCAATGTTTTCCCTTTTCATCACCCCAGCAGACTCTCAGACAAGTAGCCGTATATGCGTAGCAAAGCATCAGTTTTAAACAGCGGATATTACACCGTTCTCGTGATAAATTTCTTTATAAACTTGGGCACTTTTCTGCTCCACGTTTTTCTTTGTATATGTAGGATTCATCGATCGATAAACATATTTCAGTTATTTTCCAACATAATGATGAACACATTAGTCTACAGATACAGGTATCTTAGTCCACGCCTAGATATTTGAATCTACCTCTTGGGCATCGTGATGCAACAACGACTTAGATGATTTTTAAAATTTCTGAGTAAAGAAGTGTTCAGGGAAGTAAAGAAGTAAGATCCATCATGTCCAACCTCAACTAATTTTAAACATAGAGTAGATTCCCCAATGTAGAAGAGTAATAGAAACTAGATTACGTATGGATAGATCATTAATGAAAACTGTGGAATTTTGAGGGCAAATGGCTATTTTTTCCCTGTAAATGTTGGTGACAGCGTCGCTGAACAAAAATTACCTCCAAAACTGTCATGATATAATGAGGTATGAAAATACGCTAAAGAGATTGAGCTCACATGAATAATGCCTATTTGGATTTGGAGTTACTAGCAGCCTACCTACATCACAGAATAACTAATGAACTAGAAACTAGGACACACTATTACTGCAATAAGAGTTGAGAAAAATAAGTGTAAAATGCTTTTAAACATTCACCGAAAAGAGAGATTCACTAACTTCTGTTGAGTGAGAACGAATAAAAACTAAAACATAATGTGTTCGCGTTTATTTTCGCTTTAATGCATTCTTTTTGTTTATGTTCAAACATAATATTTCTACTAAAGAACCACCTAGCCACTACCAACCCAACTTGATTGATGAGAGTAAAGCTACGATAAGTAAGTACTGAGCGCAAGAATGTATGAAATTCACACTTCTAGGTTAGGGTAAAGGTCTTTTCTCTGCTCTATCAGTTGTATATCAGAGATCTAGTGCACGGAATATTACATATCTAGGTTTTAACTTAATGTGTCCAAAGATTTCTTCCAGATTCTAACTTGGGAACTGTGGTTAGCCCCCGATGTCCTACTCAAAATGAAAAGGTAATGTGCTTTTTCCAGACAGGTTATTATCAAGCTGCAGTAATCACTTCTATTTAAACGATGAAAGGGGAAATTATGGAAAGGACAAAAAGTCAAATGAGCGAGAGAGGGTAAGTTGGCAGAATAAATGGGCTGTCGGGACAGGAAACGGAGGATGAAGGATATGAAGGAGGATTGGGTGAAGGTAGTGAATAGGTCGGAGAAGGCAATAGAGCGTGAGATTTCTGCCAACGTTAATTTTGGAGGATTAGACTGCAAAACGTCGGCCCAAGGTTTGAAAAAGTATGTGGGACACCAAGAATCGTGCCATAGCACGCACAAGTTTCTCTAAGATCTCGAAATAAAGGTATATGAAGAAATAGTAAAAAAAATTCACTCCCACAGTTTAACATGTGGGCAAGATCTTTCCTCAGGCGTCGTTGCATTAATGAGAGTCAATCTACGCTCCCTTATCAGGTGACTTCACACCCCTGACCCGCTGCAAGGTTAGATTAGAATAATTCTAAGATAAAAAATAAGCTGCCATAATATTGAAGAAAACTGTTTCCGCTGAATAAAAAGATAAACCGATAAAGAAAAGAGATAAATATAAGAAAAAAGATAAATCTGGGTAGTATTTCCACTAGGTTTTCGTTCACCTACCTTCACAGTTACTCTTTAATTAACAGAATAATATTTTGCGTACTATGTGGTAAATGTTTTCTCAGTTTGAATACGACAGATAAATGTGCAGTTAAAATGTGCGTGAAAAATCTTTGCTCCAGATTTCTGTTCGTTTTCAAGGATCGTAAGAGAAAGAAATTTATGCACCTCTCTCGCCTCCAGCGTCTTTTTTCATTTTTCTGATAAAAGAGGGACGAGGAACTTAATAATCCTCTTTCGCTTCAGCTTCACTGAAATAGCATGCCTCCTCGCCCTTCCTTTCATCTCTCCGAGCTCTATTCCTTGATTCCCTCTCTTGTTGTCGCCCAAGCATGGCGAAAGGAAGAGCCTAATTTCGCACGCCCTTCATTCAGACCCTACGCGCCTGAATGCGCGTGACAACGAGGTCCCTTTTTTTTAAATGCCCTCATCCTCCCTACTTCTTCCCCCCATCCTTCCTGCAATCCCTGACCCTGGAGGGATGATTCCTCCTTTAAGAGACCCACTCCCCCCCCGCATTTCCCTCTCCCAGCTCCCTCTTGCAGTCTCCCTTCTGAGACGTCGCGTCGTCACGGAACATTTTCACCCTCGCTGGAAGGAGTTGGATTGCGAATCAAAATTATTCCCGGGAGAAAAAATGAAATGTCTCTCTTCTTGATAAAAATAAACGCAAAGCATTTAAATAAAGAAAATGCCTCCGAGCGTTGGCCCTTCAAGATTCTGTCCGCAGGGTTTTGAGTGGAAGAGGGTGAGGGGGGTTTGCGCGTACCCTTATTTCCGCTCGCCTTACTTGATGCCTGGAAATCCTTTCCCCTCCTCTCTGTCTGCCTCACCCTCTCTCTCACTAGCGTAAAAGTGTCCTCATCAACCTCTTCCTCCCGCTCTCTACCCCAACCAACTTCCGGTAGCTCTCTTTTTCTGACGCTTTCTCCCCTCCTTCTCCATCCCCATTACTTTCCTCCTCCCTCTCTGTCCAAGGGCTCGAAGGCATAAGCGTGAATGTTGTCGACACAAATTCTATTTCCTTTACGAAACCCCTAGCCTGATTCAGTGCCCCTTAGAACGCGCTCCGCTAGCAGTAGTGGTAGATTTTGTCTTCAAGGTTCTCCTGTTGCTTAGGCGTCGAATTTTAATGAGAACGGAATACGGCTACGTAGAAAGGATCAAATCCACATTCAAATGGTGTTCTTCTCGGTCAATAATAGATTTTTGATAAAATTGATGCAATTATTATAATTACGATAATAATTACTATTAACAATATGGATATGAGTATTATGTAGTTCAAGATGTACCATCTTACGTATCGTACTGCTGAATTTAATCCTAAGCCAAACAGAATCTATGGCCTGATTGGAATTAAAAAAAGAACTCATATAAATTACAGGATAATTCTTTCAAATAGTTTTCAAATTCTTTTAGCGGTTAAAAAATAACCCCTGAAGGGTCAAATGCACAAGTAGCGTGGATTAAAATTGATGAAATATTTGAAGGAAAATAAAATAATTTACTCAAACAATATTCTATTCAGGTGAAAAAATTAGTTGCGGATTGAGATTCCAAAAGAATATTTTCATTATTTGAAAAAAGAAACATATACGGCCAGGAAAATAAAACAGATAGAAAAAATTATTTGCAATGCAGAGAAGTTCAGAAACTAAAAAGATAAAAAAACTAGAATTTAGAAATGAACTGAATAATTTATTTTGGCTCGCATAAGCTTGAAGCCATTCTCACAAAAACGGCAATCTCGAAGGTCCTAACCACTAAGGCACCGAAAACTTCTTCTCGTAGATCCATTAATTGTTACCGTAAATTAAATCCTTCAGTTTATACTCGAAGTCGGACGCGATTAACTTCAATTGGGCACAACAGTTAATTTATTGCTCAACTCCACCGTACTCACTGCACTGATTAGACACAGCCGGAAAATAAATCACTATTCCCAAGGTCTGGAAGATCCAATAGTAAACAGATGGTCCAAGGGTAAACAAGAGCACCAAACAGAGAGTGCGCTTTATATATCACGGCGTTTTTCACATAGTGCAAACAGCCCCTTCTGCAGTAGTAAAGGCCATCGGTGAGCACTTAAGCTTTTAGTCCACATTAAAAGAACTGATTAATCAATTGTGAAAGCGCTTATTTTCTGTATTTGAACGGGGTATACGAGTTTGGCAAATTTTCATTGATGATAATGATCTATCAACTTGGTGGAACTGTGTTTGACGTTAGATCGAAAGTAAACGAATAATACTGAAGTGAAGTACGCACTGAAGTACCTGCTTACTTCACTGTTTCTTGCGAGTCAACCTCATCAATTAAATTCTGTTAATAAAATCCTATTCTCTTCTCGCACACGTAGAATATTACACCATTTCCAATTTAATGAATTATTAAAATTTTCTCAGTGAGTTTGTTTCTTATATAGGGAGTTTTTAGTAGATTTAGTCCGATAAAGGCAATTGGTTTTATAAGTCCTATTAAATCTTTTCCATTCCCTTGCTATGCTCCATTCATTGTTTATTTTAGCGACTGCAGACCCTCACTACAAAAGAAAATATACTAATATCCATTAAGGTGTATTGCATTCCCTCACTTTCAGAAAGAATTCTTACTCCTTGTGGGATCACAGTTAGTGTTTACTATTAAATAATAATATATAAAATTAAGAGCTCATTATTAATGCTTCCCTATTTTGCTTCTTCATGAATTTTAAAAGCCATTGGTCTTTAAGTTTATTTTTTTCAACAGTCTAAATCTCGTATAAAGGGTTATCAATAGCAAGTTGATAGATATTTTAAGCAATTACTACGAAGACAATGATAATAGAAGGAACCTGTCTAGACTCCTTTCATGCAAAGTCGTAACTACGAAGGGACTTCATCAATTCACGACTAGTTTACGAGTGTTATATGGGATGCCTGGTTGACTTCCGCGGAATGCTCTTTTTAACTTTTAAGTTTAGCAAAAGGAACGGGGTATAATTAACTAGCCTTCTGCAGAGTCAACCCCTGCACAGCGATGCGTTTTGGAACTCTTTTAGGGGACCCTTGCTCATTCGTTCACATTCCTGCCTTCCATCCCTATCCAATAATTTCTCTCTCACATTCTGGCATTCATGAATCGTTGTAAAGCAGCCGCCGCATGACAAAGGCTTGGCTCGACTACTGGCGTCGCGTTCAGATATTGATAAGTAAATAAGGAAAGTAAATTTCAATAATAATCACTGAGTGGACCTGCTAAGGGAAAGAGGAAAAAATGTGTATATTAATGATTTATTTTGGAGATCCGCAGAAATCAGGGTGATCGTCCTTGAAAATGCCTAGGATATTAAACCCCACGTTTTTCGCTACGCCATTGTTTCGTAGGTGGCCCTAAGGGCAGCGGATTCAGGTGCTACTCTTTTCCCTCGTACGTTATCTCTCGTTCCTCGAGCCCTTCTTCCTCTTTTATTTCTTATCGTTCTGAGTATAATTGTCCCAAAGAAAGCGGCACCAAGATACAAAGCGTGCTGACTTTCTCTTCCTCTAAGTTCGCTTCATAAAAAAATCCCCTTTCCTTGTCTTTTCCAGCCAATAGACTAAGAAAGGTGAGAATACTTCTACGAAAAATTTAGTTCGCCTTATACAAGGTCCAAACGCTGAATTAACTTTCACTGAACATACAACGAATTCACTTATTAAATACTCGTTGGTCACACTAAATGGCGATGAAATTGCAAAAGCAAGCTACCAATAAAAGAAACCTAAGCACTGATGAACGAGAGTGCTCGTTACCTCCTATAATAATATATAAGACAGTATCATCATGTAATTAAAAAAATTGTGACATCAATGCACTGAAAGGTAATTTAAAACCATTAGTTAAACTTGTTAATGAAAATTACAGAATAGAATATTCAAGCATCATGCCAAAAGCTATCCGTAGCAAGATGTCAACAATTTGATTGCATTGGAGAGAGAGTGACTCACGAGAAGGTATCGTGGCGTAAGACTTTTGTTCGTATTAAAGATTGTAAGTTTCTCTTTCTAAAGATGTTTTGAACAGAAATTTGATTCTACTAACTTTATTTCAGTTATTTATTTGAGATGAACTGCGGAATATAATTCTATAATATCTTGACATGCCAAAATATTGGCATTTAATTTAAGCATCTCTTCTTGACCGAAGAATTAAAATATTAGCCCACCGTGGCTATTGTTCTTTTGATCGGAAAGATAAATTATTCACAAGCATAAAAAATTGGATCAATTATGAAGACAGGGATTTAAATCGCTCCCGGATCTATTGAACTTCTAATTTATGCTAAACCTCAATAAAAATCTAACCTTCGACGCTAAGCTTCGTCCTTCAACCATAGTTGGGAATCAGAGTTACTAACTCTTTGTTAACATCAACTCCCGTATTTATTTCGTAAAGTGGAATAACGTAAATGAATAGCATGAAAAAAGGTGCTAAAAATAAAGTTAGGTTCTCTAGTAAGTATAAGGTGAGAGCTAAAGTTAATTTTTGCAATATTTGCGGACGAAATGAATTGATGAAATATAAATGGCGCCATTTTCTTCGAATCTAAACATCGGAAAAGTAATCATTATAAAATAATAATTCTCGATATGATGTACGTGCTCAGCGTTCTTGAATTACATTGCATCAGTACTCAATACGCAATCATTATTTGTTGAATACCAGACGAAAGCAGTGTTTGTCAAATGGGAAATATTACATCCTGGGATTGGTCTCCGAAGGACTTTTTATTCGATAGTTTGTAGAAATGTACTTTTTCACCAAAATGCGCGAAAAATTTACAAACGCGAACAGCCGTTGTGAAAGAGTCTTCATTTCGAAATAATGGAGAAGATGGGTTTATGTGGTAGCGAGCGTGGCGAACTTTACTTCCTGAGTATCCGGGTTTGAGAGCCATTAGTGGTATGCCAATCTCTATTTGAATGCTCCATAGAGAGTGCTTCAAGTTCAGTGCTTCGTCCGTCGGATGGGACGTTAAACCGTGGCGCTTTTCGTTTAGAGCGAGCTAATTCTGATGCCGGGTTTCTTTGCACTCTTTCTCAATTCCTACGTGTTGCCCATCGCCCATCATGACCTGAGCCGCTGGTTTACTTCTCCAAATGAATAAAACGAACAAACAAGAAATGAATGTGCATGAAGCAGAATCCACCGACACACGTCAATGACTGGTGCATTGCCTCCTACCATTGGTAATTCAATAGGAAAGTAGGTGAAAAAAGCTTGGTAAATCACTAATGCTTCCAAGACTTATTTTGAATAGCCTCGAAACTTTTCTCGTTGATCAGGGCAAGGGTTGGGGTGACATTGATCAAAATTGATAATAAAAAATCATATTCGAAGTTGGAATCCAACCGATGTCTGTTCGCAGTTCTCTTTCTGAAAGAGTTATTTATTTTTTATTCTTGCGGAAAGAGAGTGAGGTCTGCGGAACGAGCGAAAGGCAGAATTCTGAAGAGGCTGGGAAAAATTTCTCCTCCATTGTTCCCTATTTTTCCGATGAAAAAATACACTCTCTTGTACATACACACACATATATGTAAAGGAAAAAGAGGAGGTGAAAGGGGATGCGTTTCGCCAACCGACCATCACTTCGCTTTTCGTTTCGCCGTCCTCCCTAGTCGGCGGCGCCACCATCACCAACAGGCTAGACTACCCAACATTCACCCACTCACTCAAACCTATACCCAACTTGGGAGGACTTAACCTTTCTCCAAAGAGGATTACGAGGGGAGGATGTGGGGCAGGAGAGAGGAGACGCGGAGGGGGGTGAGGGGGAGCGTAATAAGGAGCCATTGCCATGGCAACGAGTGGGGCAGGAGAAGGGGAAGAAAGAATGAAGAGGTGAATAATGCGTGAGAAAGAGAGATGGGAGGCAGAAGAGAGAACTATAGGGTGGCCTTTAAAGGGAAAGAGACAGGATCGGTTTTAAAAAAGCCACTGAATATGCTTCACGTCCATTTTCCCTATCACATTGGGAAAAAGAAATAGTAAAACCTCGAACTTATCCCAATGCTACTCAGCACGCTTGTTAAAGTGAAAAAAGGGCTATGTAGTACGCTTGTTAAAGAAAGTAGTTTTTTTCCGCATCTTTCGCATGAATGTATGATAAATTCAGATTCTCGGTAAGTTTATTTTTAGATTCCTTTCCTTATGATTTTTAGAGGGAAATATCCAGTTTCGTGAAATAGCAGACCATTGTGATAATAACGATCAGGTATTGGTCACTACGTCAATTATAAACCTTTCCCTCATCACAACACAACGGTCGTAGGATGAAAATAATTTATCGTATTTTGTGCTCGTAATACATAAAAGGAAAATTTGTTTAAATATTTCTTTTTACCCCCTCCGCATACCATGAGGTGCTATGTGATATATTATCAATATATTTGGTATGACTAAGGTTACTGCTGCACAACAAGGGTGCCAAAAATATTTATTAGAGCTACAACTCACTACATCCAGTTTTTATTCTCTTTATATCCTCTACACGGTGTGGTTGCGTTAACTTGGATGCATATTTCCTGTACCTGCAAGATGGCAGCGTAGCCCACGCTTTATTCTCGACATCACTTGTTTTTATGATTTTTACTAACTCCAATTCCAGTTTCTGGGAATCTTTTGTGACTACACGTATGAGTCGATGCTGGTGAAATTTAAGGCTCACGACTAAGGGACGAAACCAGCGCACCATTTCACGTAGAGCAGTAAAGAAGAGGGTAATTGTCAATTCCCTAAGATGAAAATGCGAAAAATGAACAAAGCTCCGTTACCCTGAGAAACTACGGCCTATAAAAATTACCTCACTGTCGTGGGTTTGAACCCTACCTTGGGCTGGATATTGTGTTTCCTTAGGTTTAAGATTAGGTGAGACGATGCGATGTAACCAAATCATTTGGATCATGTAAAACACATTATTAAAACCGATAGTCATTGTTATCGTTATTAGGGGAGCTGACCGAACGATCATCAGGTGTGGGTAAGTGGATTGAAGAAGGAATACTTGGAAGTGGAGGGAGGACGGACAGAATCCTGGCGTGGAGATTAACCTGCTCATAATAAAAGTCAGCAAAGGGTCTCCCGACCAAAGTCCTATATGACGGTCCTATCTGAAGGAGGACTCGAAGTGCTCTCCACACTGCACCCAAGTAGGGACAGGTGTACCGGCGATAAGTCTGCCGGAATTTAATCACGAGCCCTCGGGATGGGAGGTCAGCACTCTAGCCACCACACCAACCGAATCCACGAATACTTGATTGTCCGTAATGGCCTAACCTTTTTCGGCCTGCATACCAAAATCATACCGTGTTGGCGGAAAGGACATTATTGGAAATAACCTGTTCCACGCACAGATAATTTTCGTATATACTACTTGTGCTCTTATTTACCTATACCCTATATAATACTTGTGCTCTTCAATAAACAAACATAACATATGATATATTTTTTCTTTTGTACTACGTGCGCTGTATCAATCCTTGGGTGTATTTTGTGAAGAAAAAGGCATGCCCTGTGGAAAATAACGGATACCTGAGGGGGATATGAGTTTCCTATAAGCGGTTTACGCAACAAGTTTTGAATAGGAGGTCTATCTGCTTTGTTCGCACAATCGAGGGATTCGTTGATTTCGCGTTCCCCTATGCCATTCAAGTAAGACGAGGGTCGACTCTTTGAGGTTATCCGTATATCGATACCAAGCTTGGTTTTGCCAATGAGCGGTATGTCATGCTTATCAAAAGGCATCTGGAAACGCAGAGAGCCACACATTTTTGAGTCCTGACGAGATTCACCAATGCATGAAAACATCCAATTTGCCCATCTCTTGTGTGCACGAGGATTCTATCACGTTCAGAGCCACGTCCGCACACAATATATTTTCCAAAATATTCATCACGAGGAGAAGAGACAAGGTACCCTGAAATAATAAGATACCTTCAAATCTGGGTTTAATGGATCCCAGGAAGTTGGTGGTAAGTTATTACGACGTCAGATCCCCGCAAACGTCCGAGGAGGTAACTACGATTATTAAAAGGGAGGAAAATAAGAATGAAGTAATTGATAAAACGTTGATTTGATCGATTAATTACCATTTTGTTTAAGAAATTAGTTTAAATGGCATAAATTCCGAATTTAAAATAAAAAGAGCAAAAATAACTAGCAAATGTATTTTTAAAGACAGTGAATCCTTTACAACTTGGTCAACCAATTTCGTTTTCGAGGCCAAAGTTGACGTTACGTAAGGATGAATTAAGTTATGATTATATGCATATGTGATTACTTCATAAATCAAATCCCCTAAGAACTAATATTGAATTTTCAGTACAGGAGGATTCAGTTGTATTAATTCCCCTGAATTGTTTCGTAATGTGATAAAAGTCCATCATGATTAAGGAAAGGATACAATTCATTGCTGCAATCTCAGGCGTAGCATATTCCCTCCAGTTTTAACGAAGAAATCGTTGTTCATATGTTATAAAAGACATCATGCTATGAAACTCATTATCATTTGTGTCATCCAGGCCCTTATGGAGAAAATGAAGGACCAATAGTAGGCACGATATTTCCTCAAGTTACGGTTAAGATGAAGCTATCATTTTCTAATGAGCTTAAAATTATGTAACGGTAGCGTTGAGTGAGAATTTAGACTGTTTCTTGTATCTAAAAGTTTTTTAAAATTATTCATTAAAATGCATGCTGATAGGGCTTAAAATATCTGAAATTACTGGAATACTGACGCAGGGTGCACCATATCCCCAGTATGTATACAAAATATCATGGAAAATATTATATAAATGTATAATATACCTCAAAAGGTTTTATGATATCATCATGTTCTCTTCGCTGACCATTTATGGAAATTAAAAATTATCATTTGCTAATGGAATCTTTTAAATATAAAAAATCAACTAATTAATCAACAACTAATGATGTATTATGTTGTTGTAGCGGGTAAGAAGATTTCAGTTTTACATCTTCAGTTTCAGACCTTACATCAATTTTGTTCCGGTAAATTTCAATTACTAATTGGAGATAATTGGCCGCTACTCTATAGAATAATGTTTGGACATGTAGTTTCAGTTAGCTCAAATACAAATATAAACGGTTCATTATTAACTGACGTATCATCTATTGACAGATTAAAAAAACACTAAATTCTTTTTAATCCAGCGTCTATCAATTGAATCATCATCATATTTTCTAGGTTATCAGCAAAGCGTTGGTATGAGAACGTATATTACTTTAAATGAGAATTTGAGGAATAATGAATTATCACTACTAAAATTACCGTATAAAAGCAACAGCAACGAATATTTTTCCTTTGAGTATTCTTTAACAGCCCAAAAATAATGAGAGGCAAAATTGATTTTCGAGATTCGAGAAATCGTTTGAAAGGAGCCCTAATGATATTTTAAATTACCATGTCTGGGCTGAAGGCCCATATATGCAGAGTACCTATTAGTCCATAAGCGACTGAGAATCTGTGATCTAAATTCCCTTATACAATCATAAACCATCTCCAGAAGCTGGTGAATAACCCTACGCTTAAAGCGTTCCTGACCTACCTTTGGACATGAATATTAATGTTTTAGGCAGTGCCAAGCAGCTAGGGATTGCCACGTTCAGCCACGCGATTCGTTTTCTTGACCCTCAACTGTTAGCATTAATTAATGACGACGAGAACTGGCTTGGAAATGAAGGACAAGGAAAGTCCATAGATTTGGATAGAATCAAAAAATACAACTATATTGGGTGGAGGATTAGGATGCAGATTTGGAACTTGATCTTTAATGACAGTGAAGAATGACGATAACAGCTGCGGAAAAGGGCTAGATCGGAACCATTTAAAATAAGGTGTTACCGAGGGATGATCAAGGACAGAATTACACAAAAGGAAGATGGAAATAGTAGCGAAGAAGAAAATATTTATGCCAATCTGAAACGGTTATACGATAAAATAACCAAGAATAAAAATACGTAGAAGCAATATTCGTAATTATGACCAGTAACAATGCTTAAAGAATACTTTCACGTGGTATAGTGCATCAATATAGTTTTAAAAAGAGGTTTTCTTCCATTCCGGCGGCTTACATACGGGTGTAATGCATATCATAATATTATTCACGGTGTTAATAGGAGACTTTTTCACTTATGCAATGCTCAGCATAGTATTCTTCAAGGGGTTCACTTCAGTTTTTGAACCAGATTGACTGCGTGCACCTTGTAGCATGGTGGTATATTTCAGAACGTTTCCTTTTTCGTAGCTCGGTGCACCCTGCCTTTGAAGAAGATTTCTATTACTTATATAATAATAATAATAATAATAATAATAATAATATAAGGATGTTGTGTTTGTCATATGTGCTGGTCTAGTCAATTTTTGTGATTCGCAGCGCTTATGGTAACCATATAGACGCGGTACATAATCAGAAAATATAATTTTGCCTGTTACATTATCCGCAAATGTTTACACGAGTGATGTGATGCGATGATGAATGTTATATGATGTGTAGTGATGATGAAATGGAAAAGATAAGACACCGTCGCAGAATATGGTTTACATGTGCAGTAAGGGGATATGAGAGACAAGCTAATACGGTGGGGGATCCTAATGGTCTGCGTCCTATTTTCTGCCTCGCGTCTCCGATTCGACCGGTCTCCGTTCGAAGCAAGTCGGTGCCGAGCAGTCCCTCCTCACCCAGTCCCTTCCTCCAGGGCGGGAGCCGAAGGCAGAGTGCGCGCGCACACGTTAACGAGTCCGCGGCCAACGATCAGTGTCGCATCTCCATCGCGACGTTCTGGGAGCTTGATCCTGTGGATGTGGATGATACATGTGGGCCCCAGAGGGTTCTCCGGCCCGAGGAGGGTGAGGGACGGGAGACACTTGGTTTCAGGGCTCACGCAACTCAATCTCCGAACCCTAAAATGATTAAATATCGAAAGCTGGGAAGGGTCGGGGAGTGCGGTTGGGAAGAGAGTGGGAGGGGCGAAGGGAAAGAGGGGACGATAGGGATGGGAAGGCAGGAGGGAGGGGGGAAAGTAAGCTGGGATATGGAGAGGACGGAAACCCCAAAGATATGGAGCCCAGAAGGGGAGGCGGATTCAGTGGAAAGGTACGACCCGCGAGTGAAATTGGTGTGAGAGAAAACTAGACGACCCTTATCTACCCTACGCTCAGACTACGTGATCGATATATTTCTTTAAGGGAGGTTAAAATTACAAAGACTGATGCAATAAGTCTTTCTACTCCTTTCGTTTCCTTCTTTCCCAATTACATCGTCACTTTCAAGATCTCCAAATCTTCGCTTTAATCATTTTCCATCTTCTATTATTTCCACCGCTCAAGCCAACTGTTACTACCACTTACAAGGATATTGAATCTTAATATTAATTGATTTGTATCCAAGTGATATCGGCTTTTTAAGATGAATTTGCTTCGTACCTTTCTTCACATATCTTTTCTTTGAGTATAGCCATTCTCTCTTCATTAATTACTCAGTAAGAAGAACTTAGCTTTGATAGACTTTGCGAATAAATATTTCTTCTCTAAACATTATCCGAAAAATGTTCGAATACATTAGTTCCAGTTTCCAAAATGAAAGAGAGGCAAATCCCCAGTTTTGCCTACAGGTATCACGATACGACTAAGAATTTTAGCATGACAGCTCTGGTTGGAAAAAGAGCCTAAATAAGTACACTGATACATGATAAGATTGACACGCTGGACAACAGCCTCAGTTCTGGCTGGGTATTCTGAAATTATTTTGATACTGCCAACGTCAAATTTAAGTGATCATTTTGAAACGTTCATATTTCTATTAGTCCTTAATCAAGATCTCTACCAGCGTAAGATAAGGTATTTTTAGGTAAGATTTTTTAGAGTTGCCTATTCAATCATTCAAGGCCTAACTTTGCTTTCTAAAGTAATTGAAATGGCCATTCATGCATATTGTGTAAGCGGGAACGCCGTATGATATGTCGTCTAAATGACCAGAGTTAAAGGGTGGCTGTCGGAAGTGCATGCATGGACGAAGTTGCCATACAGCTGTAGTCGAGCTATTTCAAGTTGCTCCGACTCGGTAGTTGGCACGTTGCCATGACTACTGCCTCCCTCCGGTCTCTCCAGCGTGTGTTGGGGGGAGGGAGGGGGAAGAGGAGGTGGAAAGGGAGGTAGGAGGAAGGGAGGGTGATGAGATGAGGCAAAACGTCGTCGCCCACATCCGCAATTGCGTGTGCATGCATGTACTATCCCCAGAGCTCCATTCCAAACGCCGTGAACAATTGTCGAGGATAGATCTTCCACGCGTAGCCAGAAGGGATAGCAACGGGGGAAGATACGGTTAAGGGGTGAGTGACGAAGGGTTAAAGAGGATGTGAACTCAAGGTGGAAGTACAAAATCGTCTTCTTCCCCTCCCCTCATCAGTAAGGTCCTGAAACTTCCCAGTGGGATGTGAAAAATGAAGGTACACGCTGCCTGCGAGCTGCACTACGCTCCGAAAGGAACTAGTCGACACAGTTGTTTGGACTTGGTGAATTCTCTCAACTATTTTCGCTGAATTCCCTTTGAAAGAATAGCAGAGAGGATGAATATCATTCAAAGATCAAGATTTTCACTCCTGCTCATCAAAGTGAAACAAAATACCTACCAGTTATGAGAATAATTCTTCTGCAGATCGTGCCGTTGTGTACACACGAGTTGTTTGTATGCATACAACGTAAAAGGTTTCCGTCAAAAATTGTTCCATGAGATATTTCAAGATTGAGTTGCAATTTATCTCCAGGAACGATTCAGAAAAATGATGGCACGGAACCATAAAGGATCCAATATTTCACTCAGTAAATTGATGACCCAAATGTTACCCACCGAATGAGGGCACCAAACAATTTATTTACGTTACTTGCAATTGATAAGTTTCCATGACAAGAGAAGATTTATTCCACGTGAAAGAGCATTTAATGTCCGAATAACAACTTACATTTTCCGAATTCCCTACTGTACAATCCTTGCAAATATAATTCGTCAGTTAACTCATATTGTGAGATGGAATTTGCACCAATTGAATTTTTCTCACAACTGTAAAGAAATTGAAATTGTGGAGACAAGGACCTTGGATGGTATTCTTTATATAATAACCTTTGTGAACTTGCTGACTTACATTCCAACATAAGGACATTAGGAATTCATCAGCAAATTAAGCGCAAAGGAAAATAGGAGACCAGGGCCACCAGGGCACAGAAGGAAATAGAAATCAGAAATGTCAACCGCAGACCTCTAAGATGAAGGCTCAGTGCCTTATGGGAACTTAAAGAGAAAGAGGACCCATGAAAGAACGAATGAATGGACGACAATGGATGGAGAAAAGAAATTGACGGAAGAAAATTGAAGAAGCCTGGAGCTCTGAGTTGAAGATAAAATGAGAATTCATGGCTGGCTGTAGGAGATGTTGTGAAGGGAGAATATAAGGCGGTGTAGAGATTGAACAGAAAAAAATTTCCTGGGCTATGTAATAAGAAGGGGGAATGTATGGAGCTATAAAAGTGCGACGAATCGATATAGTGCGTTCTCGTTATTCAAGGATTACATAAATTTTGGCTGGGCTTCCATAAACCTGTTTGTTCCCGTGAAACATTCCCTGTGATACTAACATTTCAGCCGCATTATTTAGTTCGCACTAATCATGCACTAAAGGAGCCGCCCTCTTAGTATTAAATTCCCCAAATTCCTACTAAATTATTATGTTCAAAATCTCCTTCAATCGGTCTTTATTTCGTCGGGTAACGTAAACTTTAAACATGTACCAAATGTAAATTAATCGCTCTTTGATTTTTACAATGAAATCATTTGTAGCACATTATTCTGAAATCAATCGCATATTTTTATCGGATTTAATCGATCTTTATAGCACATTTAACTTCTTCTATTAATAAAAATTACCTCTTCATTTCTCTTCGTGTTATGACTTTTCTAATTTTATTACATCATCATAATAGTTACAACATAGTATAACATTACATACTGCCTATGTTTTCACTGATACATTATCACCTCGGAATCTACCCTTATATAACGTTCCTGATAAGTCCTACGAGCCTGAGTTATTCTCCTTTCAGCCCATATTTCTTGAAAATTCTGCTTAAATAAAATTACCCACCAAACCACCCTGGCGTAAATGACCTCAGCTGTAGGTAATATTCATAAATAACACTGAGAAACTATTTGCCATATAAACGATCAATAACTCCGATAAATGCATATTTT
This sequence comes from Platycnemis pennipes, assembly GCA_933228895.1. Classification (NCBI taxonomy): domain Eukaryota; kingdom Metazoa; phylum Arthropoda; class Insecta; order Odonata; family Platycnemididae; genus Platycnemis; species Platycnemis pennipes. The sequence goes on from OW121851.1 coordinate 30,930,640, forward strand.
TTTAGATTTATTTCTTTTTCACCGATGTCTTTACCCCTGAGTGAATTTGGCGGTTTTATGACCGGTTTTTGATGGTAATATGTCGGAAATTAAGGTTCTGAGAAGATTGATTCCCTTGCTTCGGGTCCATTTTTACCGGGCTTCCCCTAACAGATGGAAATTTGTGTTAAAGCTTGGGGGCCTTTTAGTGAAGGAGGGCCATCAAAACTATTTAACATTGTTATACTAATAACGTAAATGAATTCACTTTGTAAAATTCCACAGAATTTTATTAAAACCGATCTAAGGGCCTTGATAATGACTGTACAAGTCGAAACCTAGGTCGGTGTTAATAAGTCTGTGGAATTTTACGAAGTGAATTCATTTACGTTATCAATATGTGGTTCCACGAAGTCAAGCCTAGCAATTTATTATATATTGTTATACTATTTTATATTACATATATTCCAATATTCAACACATTGAAAAATGGTGTTGATTTTTTCACTTATATTGACAGGATCTTCCTGGGTTGGCGCATAAAAATATATTAGAATATTTTACAATTTTTGGTTATTAAAGCAATAGAAAAGCCATACAATTATAAAATATTGTCAATAGTAAATAGCGCTCACTGTATGACATTTTAAGTGACCTCAACACCGAGTTTTGTACCCTATTTTCAATATTATCGAGATTTGAATCTGAAAATCCATTGGCTCTTCATGGACTCACGAATACAAGTTACCAGACCCTAAATTGACAGTCAAATATGCAGGAAAGCATTCAGAAATACAATTACTTTATGCTATAGTATGGGAATGCGCAAATTTTCAAAAAAGGCTGAAATAAAACGTGCATCATTATGAAACATAATATGATAAAAAATTTACGATATGGCCCGTTTTATATTTTAAGTTTTTTTGTAAATTACAGACATATTTCTAGGTGTTATCTCTCTAAATTCAATTTTAACTGAAATATGGCTATAATTCATTGTTTGAAAGAGAATATTCACTGCAAAAAATATTTCTTTCGACTCTTACGGTTTTGCACACACTTGGAAATAGATTCTGAATCTTATTAGCGAGAGCGATATACTTTGATGAAAAAACTGTCTCATAACTTTTAGTTCACGAAGTAAATAGATCCTTAAAACAACTCTTGATCACTTAAACATGTAATTCAGTCCTGTAACATCCAATTTCACGTCTTCTTGGTCGGATTTATATTTCAAAATAGGGTTAATGATTTGTCTATGAAGGAAAACTTTCCTTGTTAACTCCCCTGGCGCAGAGGACGGAGTTCATTTTCTCAGAATTGATGAAACAAGGGAAAAGAGAACTTAAAACTAGGAGAAAGGAAGGAGAAACCTAGTTCCCAATAACATTATATCACGAGCAGAGCGCGAAGAAGGGATTGTTTCCACTGAAGCAAAAAATCGTCTTCTGTAACCATTTTCGTTTCGCGCACCTACCTACGGGATAGAAATTGGTGCCATCTCCTTATTCTCGTCTCTTAAAGGGCATGGGGAGAAAGGGTTCACCGAGTGAGGCGAATAGAAGAAGGACGGAGTCAATGGGGGCATTCGAGAAACAGATTGAAAAAGAATTTTTTTGAGGACACGGCACTGTGCATGGGTTACGCCCTTCCAGATGCCGAGGCTTATTGGTTTCGCCATCCATATGCACCTTCTGTTCTTTTATAAGGTCGCAGCACAACGCGAGAGGGGTTACAGGGGTTTGCTGGGACAAAGATAGGGATAAGGTTTGGGAAAGGAAAAAAGTAATGGGCTGGGAAAGGGTCGGAAAGAGATTTATGGCGATATTTTCATATTCCAGTTCATACTTTCAGGGTACAGGAAGCATCTCTCCATGCATAGGCAATCTTTTCCACCCATTCTTTCAGTAAAATGTACTGTATATATTATACATACTATGACACAACCGAAGAGCAAATATTGCGAATACGTCGTTCGTGGTAGCCAGATTGGTTTTTCACCTGTCTGATAGTCAGAAGGTTCATCATCATCATTATCATCATTGGTCAACAATCCTAGGATTGGTTTGACGTAGCTTTCCACTCGATTCTTCTATCGGCCAACCTTTTCAGAAGGTCAGAAGGTTGCTGGTTCGAAACCCACATGGAGTTTGTGTTTAAGTTAAACGTTTAGGTTTGATTGTCCAATGCAATCTAAGTGGTTGGACATCCTCAATGATAACTTGTGGGTTATTGAGTATTGTGACCAACAACTAAGGTCATCAGAGGAATTAGGAATACATGGGTATCAGGGTAGCGTAGAAATAAATGGAACGGTGGAAGGGTTAAAAAACCCAGCGTCGGCATTAAGATTCTCTTAACCAGAGTCCCTTAGTAAAACTCTTAACATAAGGCGCCAAGGGGACCATGGTATAACGTCCCATCCGACGGGGAGAGAGTATTGAGCTTCTTCACTCAGCTTTCAAGTAGGGATCAATATTCTACCTAAAACATTGCCATTGTCGAGACTCGAACCAGGTACCTAAGGATGGGAAAATATTAACTGTAACAACTGTACCAACCAGCCTACCTGATTCCCGCCCCGATCAAATCCACGCATGGAAAAAGTTCTACTCTATTTGAATCCTTCTAACTCCTACTAGATAAATGTGTGATTATGATTCAGGGGTGGCAAACTTTTCCGTAGTCGATGCAGCTTCATCCGTCTCTTGTCCTTAACCGACAAGAGACTCACGCAATACGATCATTTACAGTTGCATACATCCCAAAGAGAACAGATGAGAGCATGAATGTGAAAAAATGAAGGGTTTTTTGGATGAATACGCATCTCAATGATGCAGACACGAAGAGAGAACGGAGAATCAAACCCTCAGTCAATGCAGGAGGCATGCTGAGAAGACCTAGGGTGTGAGGTTGGTTTGCGGGACTTAACACCTATGAATGGAAGGAAGAGGAAGCTACCAGGTGGTCGGATGTAGGTCAGGGAGCCAAGGAGAGCAATAGACATAAGTTCGGTGAGCTTCTACTGCTCTCGTATTTACATCAGTGAAGGAGCTAACAATTACGCTTGCTGGAGGGGATAGCAAATAGGCGAAAATTGAGGGGATACAAAATCTACTATAAAGGCATCAAAATGCTCAACGAATCATAAAAACTTATTGCTTTCCACAGTGGTATTTTAAAAGATCTCCCAAGATTATATTATACAACCCTGAGTTATACGGCAACATTTGTTCCCAGTGAAAGAGTATATTTCTGTTTGATGGATGACGTACTAATTAGTTTTCGTAATTTATAGCATCCGAAATATATTTTCATTTTCCTCCAGTGGATTTATTCCGAAAGAGCTTTTTCAGTGGAAGAGGGTGAAAATTCAAAAACAGGTGAAAAGAGGGTAAAAAAAGAAAGAAAAAAGAGGGTGAAAATTCAAAACAGGTGAAAATTCGCGGAGTAGCTTATCATTTGTCTAATGCCGCGTTTTTTCTTATGTTACAAACAAGCTCCCTAAAATAAAGTTTGAAGAAGGCGCACGAAATAGAAATTTAAGAAATGAGAAATATGATGTTCGTGGAAACATTTGAGCTATCAAAAACAAATGTTCCATTTATAAAGCAAGACCCGTATAATACTGAGCACTCTCCAAATATGCGTGCAGAAATTGGTACGTCGGTTTAAACAAATAAAAATTGAGGTAATATATACGAATAGCAAACATAGAAAAAGTTGCATAGATTGTGTGAGGAATAAATAAACACAAGTGAATGAGTATTTAATGTCCCTATAAGGGAATTTCTAGCTAGGATCATATTGAAAGAAGCAATCAGATACAGATAATTGACATATCAGATAAAGGAGATTATGGCGAGGCTGAAAACAGAATAGGAGAATATTGTTTAAGACATTGCTAGCAGTGGTAACGCGTCATATAACAGCTGTTGATTCCGTTGGAATCCTGCCTCAGGAGATCGGAGTTGTGCTTAGCTCACAGCGAGAAACTTGGGCTGAAAGGCGAGCTAATAACTTTAGTCGAAGTGAACCTCCTCAAGTTTGGCTGGCTCTAAAGGGCTCTTAGTGGATCGCAGTATTATTAGAGTAGTGATGTTGGTTTTTTTAGGTGCCTTAAAGGCTAAAGTTCGTGCCGATCAACCTAAGAGCGTATAAAAGTCAACCACAGCAAGCGAAATTTGAGCCTGCAACGTTAACTTGATTGCCACGGTGGACTTTTTATTATTATTGATGGTATTATTACCAGGTGACAGTAAAGAATTAAAGGGTCGACTATGAATCATTGTGAATAAAAGCGAGGAAATGATACAAAGATTGTATCAGATGAATAAATTACTCAAATAAATAAAGTTTACAAGTTTTGAACCTTTAACCTAATTTTTTAGCGTGCTGTCACCGAAAGCGAAATTCAATAAGGGCAATCGTGCGTGCCGTTATATTCGATGATAGTTTAATTCTCTTACCAATTAAAAAGCTCTTAAAACCATGTGGATAAATT